>CM028130.1:1045381250-1047862500 GCA_016271365.2 Neoceratodus forsteri | reverse complement strand
CCCTTGTCTGATTACCTATAGAAAGTATCCCGAAGATTTAGATGATGGATTAAAGTCTGATTTAAGAGATGTTGATTGGTCTTACTTGGATGTAATACCTTGCATAGAGTCTGCAGTAAATTACTTTAAACACAAATTTTGGAGTTGCAAAATAAATTATGTCCAATACTAACAAGGAGAGTAAGGGGAACAGTGAATAAATGGATTACTCCAGAGCTGTTTAAATTGATGAAACAGAGATCAAGCATGGAAACAATTTTGCTTGAGTAAAAATATTAGTGATTTTCAAAGCTATCGGAAATTAAGAAATGAATGTAAGATAAAATTAAGGTTATGTAAATCTGATTATTATACAAAACAACAAGATCTAAATTTGTCAAATCCAAAAACATTCTGGTCTTCAATCAAATCTTTGGTGTCTCCTCCCATAGATGTACAATCAGGTGAGTTCCTTGTTGAAGGAGTTACAATAAAAGATCCACAACAAATAAGTACAGCCTTTTTACAACAATTTTTGGATATGGGTAAATATAGTGTAGATAAGGATGATCAGGACTTAAAGAACACAGTTATAGCATCTCAAAATGATTTAATATTTCATTTTAAAGAAATAGAGCCCGATCAGGTACTGAGAATTCCGAAGAAAATTAAAAAAAATGTTGGAATTGATGATATTCAGCCAAGGTTTTTGAAGTTAATATCTTCATACATTTATAAGCCTTTGACAAAAATATTTAATTTGTCCTTAGAAATAAGGATCTTTCCACAACAATGGAAAAATCCATAAGACGACCAATTTTTAAGGGGGGAAATAGTAAAGATTTGGGGAATTACCGCCCTAATTCTCTTCTCCATCCTTTAGGTAAATTTTAGAAAAGATAACAGCAGTACAAATTAGTGATTACTTACAATTGACTGGGCTTCAGGCTCCTGAGCAGCATGGCTTTAGGAAATTTCATAGTACAGGAACTGCCTATGGTCAGACATATGGCAACTTAGATTCAATGCAAAGAAGTGCAAAGTAATGCACCTGGGAAACAAAAACCCAGGAGAAGAGTACACAATAGCAGGGGAGGTACTAACAACAACAAAAATGGAAAGGGACCTGGGAGTAGTCATATCAGATGACCTAAAGGTGGGTAAGCAATGTGAAAAGTCAGTAAGGAGAGCCAGGGGGATACTGGGATGCATAGGAAGGGGCATCACAAGTAGAAAAAGGGAAGTGATTATCCCTCTATACAGACAGTTGATGAGACCCCATCTGGAGTACTGTGTGCAGTTTTGGAGACCTCATCTACGCAAGGACATAGACAGGATGGAAGCAGTCCAGAGGAGGGCAACTAAAATGGTGCAGGGTCTACATAAGAAACCATATGAAGAGAGACAGAGAGCTTAATATGTATACCCTTGATGAAAGGAGGGACAGGGGGGACATGATAGAAATGTTCAAGTACCTCAAGGGAATCAACAAAGTCCAGGAGGGTAGCATCTTTCAGAAAAAAAGAGATGTGTAAGAACAAGGGGGCACAATTTAAAGATAGAGAGGGGACAGCTCAGGGGTAATGTGAGGAAATTCTTTTTCACGGAGAGAGTGGTGGATACATGGAACAGCCTTCCTGAGGAGGTCATTGAGTCTAAAACAGTGGGGGGATTCAAACATGCATGGGACAGGCACAAAGCAATTATAGTGGGGGGGTTGCAGGAAGCAGGCTGTTGGTTAACTAGAATCTGCAGCTTATCCAGTAGGTAGGGAAATGGGCAGACTGGGTGGGCCAAGTGGTCCTTTTCTGCCGTCAAAGTCTATGTTTCTATGTTCTATGCCTTGGCCAGGTTCACAAACCACATCAGTGAGACTATGGAGGGGGTGAGCGCACTGGTGCTGTTTTTGTGGACCTGTCCAAGGCATTTGACCTTGTTGACCATCGCCTGCTGCTCAGGAGCCCAGCTGCCAAGGGATTATCCAGACTGTCATTAGAATGGGTGGAGAGTTATTTATCAGGTAGGGAACTACAAGTTCTTTATGAGGGTTCAGTGTCAAAAAGTAGAATTTTAGAAAAGGGTGTACCTCAAGGGTCAATCTTGGGACCCCTATTGTTTTCCATATTTGTGGATATTATACCAAGTAAAATCCTTAAGGCTAAGAGAATCTTATATGCTGATAATATATTATATTATATAATAGCTCTCATTCATTAGATAAAATTGCCCAAGATTTGACTGTAGATTTTCAAAGTCTAGAAAATTGTTTGTTGGACTTAAAATGATCATTGAATATTTCAAAAACCAAGAGTATGATATTTGCCTCTAAACAAAAGTTGGTTAAATTAGGGAAACTGAATATTTTTGGTAAAAATGGAACTGATTTGAAGCAGGTGCAATGTTTTAGATATTTGGGAATGAATCTGGACTCAAATTTAACATTTTCAAATCATATATTGACTTTAACAAAATCAGTAAAATCAAAAATTAGGGTTTTTTATTCAAACTACAGAATGTGTTAACTTTACAAGCCAGGAAACATATAGCCCTAAGTATACTACTTTCTCAACTGAATTATAATTCATTTTTGTTTACTAGTTTATCTAAACATGTGGTAAATAACTTAACAATGACTTTTCATAGTATTTGTACATTTGTTTATAGATTGCCTTATAGTACACATCATTGTACTTTATATCAAGTTTCAGGGTTTCTACCACCTAACTTGAGTTCCATTTACTCTCTCTGTTGTAAAACGGATAATGTATTGAGACAAAAAAGTCTCTCTCCCTTGTATTCTCTGATATCTGTAAGGGAAGCTCCGAGAAACTTGAGATCAAATTTTCTTTCTTGTTTAAATTTGATAAGTCACTCAAACTAAAATGGGTGCTCAAGCTTTTTCTATCCAAGCACCAAAATACTGGAATGATCTTCCAATTGAATTGAGAACTGTGAGTAGTCAATTTATTCAAAAAGAAACTGAAGCATCATTTATTTTATTTTATTTATTGGAATACAATCGGAATTACAAACCTTTGAGTCACAGACTCTTTTGCAAAGGCTCCACGTCGGTTACAGAGGTGGAGGATAAACAAATACAGTAAAGGACATACATAGACAGGCAGTATTTACAGTAACAGTACTGAGGAGCAGTCCAGGCAAAACTTGTATACCGGTGAGGGTATGAGGCAGCAATCCTAGAGTCCCAAGCAGGGACTTGTAAAGCGCTAATACATGGGGCCTAGAGAGACCCTGAGTCGAGAATGGGGAGGAATGGGAATAAAAATGGGTGGGCAATGTTAGCCACAGTCACATTTTGCACTCTCAAGAAGTAGAGCCTTGAGGCCTGTTTTAAATCGTGAGATGCTGTGGGTCTGGGAGAGTGAGGGTGGTAATGCATTGAGCCAGAGAGGGGCTCGGTAGCGGAAGGATCTTTGTCCAAGGGAAGTTCTACGTAGGGGGACCAGAAATGAGGAGCTTGCTGCGAGTCTTGTATTGCGCCTGTGGGGTGCTGTACTGATTATGGGGAGAAGGCCGGCGGGGGCTAGGTGAAGGTGTATTTTTTTTTGCGAGGATGCAGGTGTGGTACTTTAATCTTTGTTGGAAATTTAGCCAACCAGTCAAAGCATAAAGATCACAGGTGTGGGTTAGTCTATCACTGCCTGCGACTAGGCGGCAGGCTTTATTCAAGGCAGTATTTATACTGTATCGAGTAGCCTGCAATGTCACTGCTATTTTAAATAATTTGTATTACATTGTTGGTCTTGTATATCATGTATTTGTATTCCTGTATTAAGTGAATGTAAAAGTTGTCTTTTGTATAACATCTTGTGACTATTTTATAGTCTTGGGTCGCATATGATAAAGGGCCTTGGCTCATATATAAAAAAAATAAAAAAATATCTGAAAAGGTTTTCAAGGCTGTTTACTGGCACAAGTTCATTTAAATATATGGAAGCATTATTGCAATAATTTATCCTATTATGTTGTGTCTAGCTAAGAAAAAAAAAAAAAATATTATATATATATATATAGCAACAAAGAAATAAGCTTCCACAACTACAACCATTGGCATCATTCAAGACACTTTCCATGCAGGTCTATCAGTCTTTGGTTACTCTGTTTCTTTTATATAAACATCTTTATCATTCTGCATGTACTTCTGATTTGCTTGAACTGTTTTCTGGCAAGTTTTATTTGTTATTGAAATTTTCAATTATTTTTGTCCTGAGCCAACCAACTCTACAACTGCAACACTGAAAAGAGGATATAACCAAAAGAAGCATGGCAACTCCTATATTATTTTTTCTTTTGCTATATTCACAGCCATATTCTAAAGCTATCAAAAAAGTTTTATGAAAATGACATGGGATTGAAATGGTTTTATGCATAAAGACATACAAATATTTGTATTCATTTTAAAACTGGTAACCTGGAAAGGCACACCAACCCAAGGCTCGTTTCCACCAGGTGCGAGGGGGAGTAAGTAAAGTAACATCACCAATCATTAAACAGTGCAAAATACAATAAGCAAAATAATATCAGTGGTACAAGATGAGGGTACAGCAGAGTACACAGTTACAATTATGTACCACAGTGTACGAGAGGGCTGCGGCCGCACAGTATCTAGTCCACAGGGACAATGCTTGGGGTACAGAGAAGACGCTAAGGGCGAGAACATAGTTAGCCCTATTTATGGTGAATAAGGTGAGGGGGTCAAACAGAAGTGGAAGAAAAAGTCATGAGGGGTCAAACAATGGAGAAGCAAGTGCAGGTGGGAGCAGGAGTACGCCTTTTTAGCTGTCTATTTATTTATTGAAACGTTTCACCAGGAATGGCACACTGAACAAGTTGCTCATCTCACGGTGCATCCTGGGGGAAAGGGTAGTGGAAATACATACATGCATACAACAGCAAACATTATTACAACAATACTGGCAGCGGTGAACAGCAACTAACAGAAAAAACATTAAATGCAGCATATGAGTACAATTGTTTACAGAAGTCACAATGGACAGGTCAATTGCATTACATTAGGATAACACCTTAAATTCATGACGATGGTACCATTTAGCCCGAAAAGGAAGGAATGGATAGGGAGTAACAGCAGAGGTGGAAAAGGTAGCGAGGCTGGGAGGGGAGCAGATGAATAGGAATCAAGAATATAGCTATAATGATAGTTGTAGATTGACAGGAATCTAAAGTCATAGTTATATTGGCAGTTATAGATAGCCCGAAGAAATGGCCAGGTGGGGATCACTGCAGGGAAAGAAAGTAGTGGGGCTGAAGGGAGCTGTAATTCAGAATAGTTACTTAATATATTGATAGAGGTTGGGGAGCAGGTCAGGCATACCAGGTAGGTTAACTGCAGGTACAATTCACGGAGAGGAAATTATGTAGGGTTGAAGTTACAGAGGAGGGGGAGGAGGAGTGGTGAATCTGGTGAGGAAGTGAATTCCACAGTTTTGGGAAGAGATAGGAGAAAGCAGCCTGGCCTACAGTGGTAAACCAGTGAGGGACAACCAAGGAATGGGAGTCGTAAGATCTAAGTGAGTGGGCAGAGACAGGGAGCGAGGACTGATCGAGAGAAAGTGAGACAGGATGGGAGCGATCCAAACCAGAATTTAGAGAAATATAGCACAATGATGGAGGCGTCTATTTTCTAGTCCGGGAATGCCAGGGAGTGGTAGAGTTGACAGTGGCAAGTGAGAGGAGGAGAGTCCATAGTGAAAAGGCGGGGGACGGGGGAAGAGAGGAAAGCAGTAGATATTTACCCCATTTCTGGGGATGTTGGTTCAAGAGGGTGTCATAGTATTGGTAATTTACTCTTTCTTTTTGCATTTGTGGGGAAAAATTAAGCAAACTTCATGACAAATGATGTGTCCTTGTTTCACATTTTCTTTCACACTCATGTTGACACATAAAATACTGATGTTATAACTACGTAAAATAATCTGATCTCTTATGGATTTTTTCTATAAAAAGAGATCCAAGTCTCGCCATATATATAATTTAAAAACAAGCATGGCAACAACCCATGTTTTTTTTTGTTGAGGATTTTAAATGTTTAGATGACCAGCCTATACTGGGCAAAAAAGTTTGAATTCGTCATGGGGTTGCTGAAACACCAGGGAACATCCGCAATGATGCAAATGTTTTCCTTGTATACATGCTGGTTATATGATGAACTGCTTAATTTCGAATGACAACATATGGAGGACTTATATTTTCAAGAGTTCGTATTATGAGAAGCATCTTATGCTGTTGAGACTTTTTCAGTGGCAGACTCCATTTGGCTGTCCAGTACGGGACACTTGTAAATCGGGAAGGACTTCGTACAGTGACGCTTCTTCCCTCCAAAGGTGGGGGGGAGGGGGGGTTATAAAAGTTTTTTTTTTTTTTTTAAATCATGGTTAAAAACTGGCTTAACTTTTTCTGCATGTTATAAATTTAAGCAGTTTTATCTGAAAATTACCGAATTACTCCGGCCCAAAGGGTTCTGTCAATTTGCTGTGGCAGTTAAACAACATGACCAGGCAGCCGGGTGCTTGTCCAAGTTCTGGACACAGAACTAACATGATAGTAATTTTTTTTTTTTTTTTTTAACTCCTATTTTGTAGCTTCAGATATGTACTGTGTGATGTCTGACATGAGGCAAACTGTATGCTGTTTCTTCTCAAAGCAACAAAATAAGTTTAAAAAAAAAAAATTAAACACTGTTCCACTTTTGAAACACAAAAACCCACAAAAGGGCATAGGTTTCTTCACAGCAAATGCACTTCCCGTGTTCACTCAAAGGTACTCGGCCTTTGTTACCAAACTCAGATTCTACACAGCAGCAGTACTAAAGGTAAATAAAACCTTTTTCCATTAGAACAAACCTTCTCCATTTTATATGCACAATAACCCACTCCAGGGAATGATTACTATGAATTAAGGCACTTCCCAGGTGCATTGGAAGTCACTCGGATGTTGGCCTTGTGCCTTGCAATTCACTGGGGGCGTGCATCAATTCTCTAGAAATGCACGTCCCGGTTTAGGCAATTACTTATACTGCCCATGCAACACTGCCATTTACACTGGAGTTCCAATTATCCGAACTGCCTAGGCGATATAAAAATCAGTCTGGATAATCAGGAGTTCAGTATTGACTGATTCTTATTCTTTGCATGGGCGGGTTTCGTTGGCGTTTTAAATAAGAAGGTTACAGTATAAATTTAAGTAAAACTAGTTTATTTAAAAGTTTTATCAGGAAGGCATACTGAGCAGTGCAACGCTCGATTCCAAATGCGTCCTGGGGGGTGGGGTGAAATGGGAATGGAGAACAAGCAAATACTATATCACAGGATATACAGATGAATTGCATTACAGAGAACACCCTAGGTAAAGACATTATGCAGTTATAATACATGGAATGACTTAAGAGTTGCACAGTGATTAAGTGCAGCAGCAAAGAAAATTCAGAATAGACTAACGTACAGTTTAATAAGTCCGCACGTGCTGCTTTCCCTTTTAGGTGTCTGAAAAGCAGCAGTTGCTGGGGATCTGTGTCTGGTTGGTTTTCCAGACATTCAAGGCGTTTTTGGAAACACTCTTCAGCATGAGTGGGTGAAGGTCATGGGGGCTCTTCCTCGGACTCCTCAGATTCTTCCTGCTTTTAAGTACTCTGTGGCCGTTTGTGTTCTCATACCACAACCACAATGGCATCATCGAGATGCTGTTGCCTGCCGTCATCACTATCGCAGCTGACCCATTCACACAGATTGTCAGCAGTGATGTCTATCTGTCACCTGTGTGGACAAGCTTGTTAATCTCATAGACCTGATCATCTGCTACTGGCATCTCATTGGTACCCAGTGTCGCTGCTGGTGTTGACTGAGAAGTTAATCCCGGACTCCATGCATGCCTTTCGGGTTTCTGGGTATACATTTTTCCCAAGCATCTGTCCCCATGTATACCACGTCTTTCAATTAATTATGTCTTTTAAGGCGATCTGCTCATTCTTTGGGTGCAGGACAGTTTGCAGCAGACACTGCCTGTACTTTTGCATAAAAATTTCTAGGATCCCCTGGTCGCAGAGATGCAACCTAGCAGTTGTTTTAGGGGGTAGGAAAACACAACTAATAGTGCCATCAGGTGCGTTAATGACATGCATCTCTGGGTGTGTCGGTGAGTTGCAACAGAACAGCTTTTATGGGGAGACTTTTACTTTGCAGAAATCTCTTGATGCTTGGCACAAAATCCTCACTGTACCACTTTCAAAAAAAAAAAAATAAAAAAAATTAATGCTGCCATCCACCCAGAAGCCAGTACAAAACTGGTAAGGTAGCAGGGTTACCACTTGTCCCTATTTTCGCAGGACAGTCCTGATTTGAACAGCTGTGTCCGGCAGAAAAATATGAAAAATGCTAAATGTCCTGACATTACAGTAGAAAAAAACATTTTCTGATTTTCCTCTAAATGTTGCAAAAAACTGTAATAACTTAACTAAAATACCTTAAAATAATATAAAACAAAGAAACATCTTAAAAACTGCAACACTTCGTCTTAATTCTATTTATTTAGAGAAAACATGACTGTTGCATTGGTCAAGATGACGTATTGTCCTGTGAAAAATTTTGTTTCAGTAAGAAATGTCCCACTTTGGGCTTCTTAAAAGGTGGTAACCCTAGATGTGTTGACATGTCAAACATCTCAGATCCCAGAATGTTCCAATCAAAAGAAGCCTCAGGCTGTGACCACCAATGGCACTGGCACACCTAAGAATAGTCAGCCGCTTCGTGAGCTTTTAAAAAAAAAAAAAAAGGAAAAAAAAAGCCAGGTGCTTCTCTCTCTCATCACCATAAGCAGGAGTCTTATTGGGAAAACAACGCCAAAAGACTCACGTTTTGTCCACATTATAGATCTGCTTTGGGATGAAACCTTTACACTGGATCATCTCATCCAGCTTCTGAGTGAACAGTGCAACACCTTCCTCTGCAGCACTGAGGTTTTCGCTACACAGAAAGCCAGCAGATACCGTGACATTTCTTGTATCATTCCATTCAGCCATCACCTGCCACAAAATCCGTCTGACAGCCCAGCTTCTGGTGAAACTGCAGTGCCTTTCCCTTCAGTACTGAACCGGAAATCGGCATTTTTTTCCTGCTCCTGCCAAAACCATATACAGATGACGGCATCTCTCATCTTCACACCAAAGTTTCATATTCATGCGTTGCTCAGTACCCGACGTGGACTCAAAGTCACAGCAAATGCTCTCAAGTGAGTCTTGGCATCTAAGGTCACTTATTTTGATTTGTCCACTGCATACTCATTTGCCAGAGTGAGAGCTCTTTCACCATTTTCTAGCCTTTCAAGGATAAGCAATTTCTGTGATAGTGCGAGTACATTCCGCTTTCTCTTTTTATCAGTAACAGCAGCAGCCATGGTGTCAGCAGTATAGCGCAGAATCCATTTTCTGAAGGCTTAATACAGTACAGTAATTGACATCTGTCAATTAATCAGCTGAATGGCTGGCTCGGTGGTGCCGAGGCACCGGAAGTCTTACCTCTCACTGCGTTGGCGACCTGGGTTCGGGAATGACCTTGGGTCACCGGGGTGCTGGCATTGGGGGGGGGGGCAGGATTGAGCAAAGGCTCTCCTCTCCCAGGAAGGAGGAGGGTCGCCCACCCGTAGTCCAGCAATCACCGGATGGAGGTCTGGTGACAGGCACAGACGGCAACAGTGCAACCAGTAGGTGTGGGGCGTCCTTTAAGGTGTGCATACATGTGCCTCCACACGCGTGCATCACATCGGGGACAAGCAGCAGTGGGACTAAAAAGGGAAGAAAAAAACAAAAGTATGTATGGAAAAATATATATATTAATCAGCTGAGCACAGGTCAAGTACAAAGAAGGAAGCAATACACAATGCTGAATCTGGAGGGCAACAAGCCTGTAGTTCATTAGATAGGGAGGTTCGCTAAATGGAGTTTGTTAGATCGAGACTGTAATGTACTTCTAATGAGAAGGGGCTCTTAAGATTGGGCTCCATAGCTCTGAAATAAACCCTTGTAGCTCATACAACACTGGCACTGATTTATAATGGGCAGGGGCTCTGCTGCAAAGACCAGGCCAAACAGCTCTGCAGTGAACCCTTGTAAAAGTATATTATGCAACACTGTCATTTACTTATAATGGGAAGGGGGGGCCCCGTTAAAAAGACCAGGTACCATAGCTCTGAAGTGAGCCTCTGTAGCTCATGTAATATCGCCATATACCGATAATAGGATGGAGAAAAAAGGGGGACTCCGATTGTGGTATTTCTTGAATCCAGTGGAGCACAGGATCTGAGGCAGCATGAATTCACAGCGGGAAGGTCTTGTCAAACAAATCTGATAGATTTCTTTGACTGAATGACCAGGGAAGTAGAGCAGGAAAGGGCGGTGGATGTGGCCTACCTAGATTTCAGCAAGGCTTTCAACACCGTCCCACACAGGAGGTTGGTAAATAAGCTGGGCATCCTGGGTGTGGGCCCCAAGGAGGTAAACTGGGTCAGAAACTGGTCGAGTGACAGGACATAGAGGGAGGTGGTAAATGGCATTCAATCCAAGGAGAGGGGGGGGTGACCACTGCGGTGCCACAAGGATTCGTGTTGGGGCCAGTCTTCTTTAATGTCTTCATAAGCGACATTGCGGAGGGGCTGGAGGGGAAGGTATGCCTCTTTGCAGATGGCACCAAGATCTGCAACAGGGTCGACACTCCGGATGTCGGAAAAAATGAGAAAGGACCTAAACGTGCTTAAGCAGTGGTTGAGAGTGTGGCAGCTAAGACTCACTGCAAAGAATTGCAAAATCATGCATTTTGGGCACAGAAGTCAGAGGGATGAGTACAAGATGGGGGAGAGGTACTGTTGGCCACCAATCAAGAGAGGAACCTGGGAGTAATCATATCTGATGACCTAAAGGTAACCAAACAATGTGAGAAGGCTGTGGGGAGAGCCAGTGGAAAGCTAGGGTGCACAGGGAGAGGCATCACCAGCAGAAAAAAGGAGGTGGTTATGCTATTGTACAGATCGCTAATGAGACCTCATCTGGAGTACTGTGTTCAGTTGTGGAGGAAGGGCACAGACAAAATAGAGGCAGTACGGAGAAAAGCAACAAATGTGGTGCAAGGACTGAACCAAAAGTCATATGAGAAAAGACTAGAGGACCTCAACATGTATTCCCTGGAGGAGAGAAGAGAGAGGGAGATATAATAGAGATATTAAAGTACCTCAGGGGTATAAATAAGGTACAGGAGGGTAGCGAAGGTGTACAAGAACAAGGGGGCATGATAGGAGGCTGGGGGTAGGCTATGGGGCAACATGAGGAAGTACTTTAGCACAGAAAGAGTAGTGGATGCTTGGAACAGCCTCATGCGGAGGTGGTGGGGGCAAAAATGGTAGGGGAATTCAAAAATGCATGGGATAAGCATAAGAATGCTCTCGCAAGTAGGGAAGAGAGGGTAAGGTATATATCAACTAGGGTCTGCGGTATTGCAATAGGTAGGGAAAACGGGCAGAGTAGGTGGGCCACATGGTCCTTATCTGCAGTCACCTTCTATGTTTCTGTTTAAAGATGGTGCCCTCAATGCTTTTGAAGCGTAACTCAAACACTATCGCATTCCAAAGATCTCCATATGGGCCTCAATATGAAGAGCTCCTCATTTCATTAGGGTGGACAGGACAGGACATGGTGAGGAAACCAGCAACAGGACTGGTTTTGTATATGACCGTATACTGTACCTTAGGACCACAAATTAATGCCTATAAATTGAATTTAAAAAGCAAACTGGGCCCTGTTATTCTAGAGGGTGAGGTACTGTCATATGTTGTCCTATATTCAGCTACAACAGAAGTTAAGAGTTATTTGTGTGTCTTTTTTTTTTTGTGTTAAGCAGGATTTTTTTTTTTACTTACTCCTTACGTCCCCGATGCCCGTTTCATTCAGGAGCCCCATGGCACACCTCAAACCCCTGCACCTCTACCCTGCACTCATCTGCCTCAGTCCTGCCTTGGAAAGTACCCCCTAGGCCAGGGGCAGGGTAAGGGGGAGTACCCACAGACAGCATCCTTGTTGTTGGGCTGTGGAGGCACAGGACATGGACATACCAGGTTTGTCATCTACAGGTATTGGGTCATATTCGCAGTGTTCATTCCCTCCCTCTGGGATGCCAAGTGCACGCACATAGTGTGTGTGATGCTGGTCACTGTCCCAACCTCAGAGGTATACCCTGCCAGTAACGCCACCTGTGGTTACAGAGGCAGGTAGCATTGTCATGACACAGTCTCCCTAGCTGGAGAGGAACACTGTTCTTGGAGATGCCAGATCTCTTTCCCCAGTGACCGAGGCTCAATCCTGACTCCCAGTCGACAGTGTCATGAGCAGTACCCTTACCACTGCACCGGTGGGCCAACCTTCCAAATCTATGTCTTACTACAGTGAATACATGTGCAACTCCCACCCCCAAAACCAATCTTGGGCCCTAATCTCAGCTGCAATGTGGGACTGCCGAGTGGATGCAATGATCAATTAGCAACACTGGTTTGTCTGCAGCCCTGGAAGGCAGCCCCTCCCTGCTCGATCACAAAACAGACTATGAGAGGAGGAAGGGTCACCAAGCAAATGGCCCCTGCTCCCTGGGACATGCACAAAGCATGCCAAGTAACACAAAGTCTGCTGCAGAGTTTTGAGACACCCATGCCTTTAGCTCTACTGGAGATGGGCAGTAAGACAGTCTCAACTTTGGAAGCACATGCATACATACAAGTTAGCCAGCAGAAAAAGGCCACTCGGTCTGTCTAGTCTGCTCTTAATTGCAGGATCCATAGCCTGAGCACAAATTGCAATCCTTCCAACCTTGCCACACACCACTCTCAAAACTTTTACTTTCTCCTTATATCTATCCCAGCCCCTTTGAAGCTTCCCACAGTTATTCCACGACCCTCTCAGGTGAAGAACTGCCTTCTAAATTCCCTTATAAACTTTACACCTTTCAATTTAAGACAATGCCTAGGCTGCCAAAGCACTGCAGCAGCCGTCCCTTTTTCTAGGGGCCCCCTTCCCTCCCCTTCATGGCCAGTGACCAGAGACTGCTTGTGTCCAGCCCAGGAGAGTGGCTAGCAGCCTCTGGACACAGGCAGCAACAGGGCAAGCTAGCTCCTTGGAGGGAGGGCCTGACGGGAGGGGATGAATGAAACTGGCAAGCAGGCTGACTGACGGCACACACCGCACATCTTGTTGATTTACTTGGGCGGAGAAGACCTTGGCCACAGGAAGATGGTGAATCTGCTGCTGGCAATAAAGGATGACTTGTTGCCCATCAAGAGCTGGTGGCCTGGCATCACTCATCTGGCCACACTTGTTGATGAGGGAGCATTGTGCTCATGCATGCAAGATGCCCGCACCGAACTGGGCTTGTCTACGTATCAGCAAGGAGATGGGGCATTTACGGAGGCCCTGGAAGCACTGTATTGAGGCAGGACGATATTTACCAGACCCACTGGTGCCTGGAGGTGGGTCCGAAGTGTCAGCTGCAGGGTGAGGTTTTAGACAGATTACTGAGCAATGTTAAAACAATACTGGAAAAAAGGGTTAAGCAGAGGACTTGGGAGGTTGGACAGGGTCCGTCCTGTGGCAGTGCGGGAGGAGCACATAAGGGAAGTAGCGGAAAATAGGGGACAATGCCATTTCTCCCGAAGGTTACGTGGCCCCCTGGTTGGCGTGAGAATGGGGGACTACAAAACCTGTACCCACACGAGGGAGGGGTCTAGAACCAGCCTCAGCAGCATAGACTGCAAGGTGGGCAACGCTGGACAGGGGCAGCCATCAGAATCTTGGCCATATGACCTGTCCTGCTACTGCAGAGGGATACATCGGGCTGCACCTGAAGGGGTCTCCCGAGTTGGGGGTATGAGCTTCCTCCCTGCAGTGCCCACTGCTCAATATTAACTGAATAAAGTATTACTCTAAAGTAAAAATTATAAAAGTAATTTATGACTTAATAAAAGATTAATATCTAGAAATGTAAATAACAAAACATGGCTGCGGACATTTTTCTCCAAGTAACCGTGTTGCGTCTTTCTTGACCATGGAAGGGGGGGGCTATTGGGGGCCTACCAGACAGTGCCCTCTTATTGTGGCTCATTTAGCCTAAAAAAAAAAAGCCTCCTTATCCACCCTATGTATTCCTTTTAAGTATCTGAAATTCTCTAGCATATCCCCTCTCTCCCTCCTCTCCTCCAGTGAGTACATGTTTAGGTCTCTCAAACTCTCCTTATAGGTTTTCCCTTATTGACACACCTTAGAGGAGTTGACAGGAAAGACTGTTTATGCATAAGGTATGGGCCTTGGAATGGGGATTCCACAGGATGCAGAGAGTTATTCAGCACTGAATAAGTGGGTGAGGGGCACTGGACCACCAGGGTATAGAGACAGAAGAAGGCATAATGATTATACTTACTCAGCACCCTAGAAACCGGCATACAAGTACAGTGCTGGTAATGGAGAAGGGGGACTTCCAGTAGCAGCAATGGCTAACGTGGGCTAACTGTATGGTATAGTCCCCATGTGTATCTGGCACTATGCCGTGTTGCTATTTCCTGGAGTCCACACTAGCATGATAGCAGGCAAAATCACATTTGTGAGGAAAAAGCAGAGCGCACTGGGAAAATACAATTTACACCCATTAACATTTATTTATCGAAATGTTTCACCAGGAAGGCACATCGAGCGACAAGTGAGCTGGCCTTCAGGCACTGGGAGACATTAAACATCTAAGTTATAAGTTCAACATTAACATACAGTTGTAAGGCAGATGTTACAAACAGTATTACAACAGTGTTAACATTGCATAGACTTGGTTTGCATTTCATCATAGTAGCAGAGTGGGGCTTCTCCTCTAAGTGTCACTTCTGTGGATCTGCGTATGGTCTCAAGGTGTGGAGGTACAACAGTGCAGCTGTTCATACACAATTTGGGGCCTCCATGCTCTGACAGAAAATGGGCCTTTCTGGTACCATCTCAGGCAGGCTGCATTTTTTTCTCCTGGATTACAGCTGATATTTTTGGTAACTTGTACTACAATCCTCAATCTGTGGGGAACCTTTCTACATTTGTATGTTTTGTCATAGGATGCCAGTCTTTCTATCATGCCTCCTGATCCACCCTATTTATTCCTTTTAAGTCCTTGAAAGTCTCTATTATATCCCCACTCTCCCTCCTCTCCTCCAGTGAGTACATGTCCTATCAGGCAATGTGCACCCAAACCCGGGCTCACCCCTTAGCACCTCCTGTGGGTCATCAAATGGACTCCTTCTAGCCACCGTCAACATCTGTAGCCTTCAAAAAAAGCTTGATGTCCTTCAGAGCTGGATGGCAGAGCTCTCTCCAGATATCCTTGCTGTTACATAGACCTGTCTTGATCCTGATACCTCGGACTCAGCTTTCCATATTTTTGGGTACTCTATCCTCAGAATTGACAGGCTAGCTAAGACGGGTGGGCGCTGCACTCTTTACTATAGAGATTCCCTTCAGGGCTCGCTAGTCCCTGGTGCTCAGGTTCTCACTGTGAACACCCCCCCCCCCGGCACCAAAGGCCAGCGTTTAACTCGGTAATGAACTGCCTAGCCCGCTTGCCCACCTTCTGTGAAATCACTGCCATGGGTGATTATAATGTCAACTGGCTAGCGGACTTCTCTGCCCCCTACAAGGATGCTGTCGCATCACTGGACTTCACTCAAGTTGTCCAGTCCCCCACAAGGCTAAACCATAAAACTGGCACCTCCACACTCATATTCACGAATCGTCTCATCCGCATATCTGAGATCTCAGTACTTCCGGATGCATCGAGCGACCACTCCCCAATCCTCTGTAGATGGTCCTCACTAAAAAACCCAAGACGGACACCCAAACATACATTTATACATCGCCTAATAAAGGGATCTCTCGCACCTCAAACAACACCTTTTACAATATGACTGGACCCCCATCAGCACTGCACAGTCTACTGACAATGCCCTGGATTACTTTATCTCCATGTTTAACTCCGCTTGTGACCAGTATGCCCCAGCTTCCAAACAGAAAGTCAAAAGTCAGGACATCCCCTGGCTCTCCCACGCCCTATTTGACCTCATGTACAGAGTATACCAACAGATTAAAATCCTTGGGACTATACTCCCGTGAATATAGATCTCTAAGGGGAGAATTATGTTTGGCTTACAGGGCCTTTCATGACCCTACTCTGTTCAAAACAATTTGTCTGGAAAAATATGTATCAATCAATAACACGCAATCACAAACAAACTTGTTGCCAGTCTTAATAAAACTGTCAAAAGGAATAATTTTATTACTTAGACTTCCACCAATATGGAATTCCCTTCCTTTATTTGTAGTTAAGTGATATCAAGCAATTTAAAATCAGACTTGATCAACATATGGGTGATAAAATTTTCCTTCCACCATTAGGATTAAATGGTGGCACGTTCTAAATGGGCTTGCCTCAAACTTGTATGCACCTATGAACCTATGACGCAACGCAAAAATCAATGGCATAAAGCTAATGAATCTAGCAAACTGCACGACTGGCAACTCTATAGGGAATTTAGGAACAAATGTACCTGGGAAGTTCGGAAAGCCAAAGCTACCCATTACCAGGAGACACACTCTTCCTCCTGAGGCTCTGAGTGCAAATTGTGGAACAACATTAAAGAACTGAACGGAAAATCTGCCCCCCCCCCCAAAAAAAAAACAAAACAAAAAAAAACTGCCCAGCTGCTAGTAAATGGCTCACTCTCCCAGGATCTCCTATTGATTGCCGATACCCTCAACACTGCATTTTCTGATCTTAGCAGTGTCCTTCCCCCTAACTTCTTCAAGCTGGCCCCAGACATACCCACCAGCCCACCCCTTAAAGCGTCGACCCCTGCTTTCAGGCTCCGAACAATCACCCCCCTAGGGGCAAGACCATATTTAACCAAAGCCCTCAGGAAAACGCGCTTTAGTAGCAACTCGCTGGACCTAAAAACTAGGCCTCCTCACCTTAGACTTATCTCCCCACTCACTGATATCCTAAACCAGTCCCTCTGTCATGGACAATTCCCCTCTCACTGGAAAGCAGCTGTCATCACCCGAATATTAAAAAGTGGGGACCGCACTGCCCGGGGAACTACCGACCCATCTCCATCCCCCAAGGTGCTAGAAAAAAGAGTGTCAGATTGACTCTCAGACTATCTCACCGAATGTCAGATCAACTCTCCAACTATCTCACCGAATACGACCTTCTCTGCCCCGAACAGCATGGTTTCAGGAAGGGCCACAGTACAACAACTGCCCTTCATGAATACACCACTTTTACAAGCAAAGTCCTTGATAGATGGTACCTAGTAGGATCTGCCTATATCAACTTAACCAAGGCGTTTGACTCTGTCAGCCATACAATCCTAATCCAATCCCTGCATTGCATGGGCCTGTCCCTGGATGCTACTGTGGGGTTTAAAAGCTACCTCAGTGGCACAACCCAGAGGGTCAAATTAAACTCCACACTCTCAACCAGTAAACCGGTACTTTCAGGAGTCCCCCAAGGCTCAATACTGGGCCCCCTCCCGTTTAGCATGTACTTAAATACTCTACCAAAAGCCTGCTTGAGACAAATGCTTCTGCACACTGATGACGCGGTTATATTTAACAGCCACTCGGACCCCCACTCCCTTCAATCCTCCCTGCAAAGCTCCTTTTCTTTCCTTTTTTAAATTTTTTTTTTTTTTTTATTAGTTTTAGCAAGATTTTATATAATCCTATACAATACAGAAATATTCGTATAGAATACATATAGCTTAGAGTAATAGCAGCAAATTAGATTCCAGATCCACAGCAAGTAGAAAGCAGTATGATGCACTGAATTCCTCCTGAAGAGTAAATATAAAGCACTGATTACATCAATATGTGCAGTAGCATTAACAATAGGGCCCTTCGACTGACTGGATTGAACCAAATGGTCCACCAGAAGGATTGATTTAGATTGCGCCCCCCCAACTACTTCCCTCCTGTGGAACCCAAAAGTAATCTGAGCCATATAGTGCAAATTCAGGGTACAAAGTCTGGATAGTGTTCTAATTGATAAAGAGTCCATTTCTTCCAACGATTGTTAAAGCTACAGGTCCTGTTATTCATTCTAGCGGAGATCCTCTCCAAATTATATATTTCATAAGTTAATTTTCTCCAAGATTCCTTAGTTGGGATCTGTGTGGAAAGCCAGAGTCTAGTAATTATCTTTTTGGCCACTAGGACCAAAAGTACCAGCATTCTATAGAGCATCTCCTGGTCTCTTAAGTCCAGTAGGTGGCCCTGCCGTCAAAACAAAGGATGGGGTAAGTATTTCCGGCCTCTCATATATAGCATTCAATTCATTTACGATTTCCTGCCAATAACCCAATATATTCGGGCAGGACCATATGATATGTCCCAGCCCCGCTTTATCTTGTCCGCATTCCCTCCAACAGGCACTATAGCCTTGTCCTCTAAAGTGTGCTGTTATATCTGGCATTCTAAAGAGCCGTATTCTGGCCTTCCACGCATATTCCCGCCAATATAAGTTGGAAGAAATTCTGGAATACAATACAGTAGAAGTCTGCCATTGTTCACCCTCCAATTCCAAACCTAATTCCTTTGACCACCGAACTCTAAGGTAATCCAAGGAATCAGTATGATATGATCAGAGTGCTGAGTAGAGACCCCCAATTATATGATCCTGTAGTTGTCCCTTAAATGATAAATCACCATCTGAATTAAAGTGGAGGGAGACTCAACTACCTCTGAGAAGGTCTCTTCAAAGGGTGCCAGGTTACGTCTGACAGCCAGGTATGGCACATATTGGTTATGGGGGAGTTTATATTCTAATTGTAATCGGAAAAAAGAATGGATACCCATAGGGCCTACTAATTGAAAGGTGTAGCAGAGACCAAAACCTTCCCATTGTTGGATCGGAGTCCTGGAGAGATACCTATGCTCTGAGGCAGATAAAAAAAATTTCCACATTTGCTACCAACTTCTGGTAAATTTCATGAACCCTGTAACTGGTAAACAGCCCAGTGGATTCCCCCAAAATAAAAGAGGAACAGTTCTCTAAACCATTAAGCATGACCTCAATCTCCTTCCAATATGTCACATATTGCGTAGCTACGTGCAATAGGGGTATGCCAATTTGAGCCACTTGGGCATATCATTTCATATTTGGAAGACTGAGTCCCCCTTGTGACCTAGATAGCTGTAGTGTGAAGCATCTTATTCGGGGTGTCTTACCTCCTCAAATAAACTTGGAGATTAGCTTGTTACACGTTTGAAAATAGGTGTTAGAGGGTAGTATAGGGAGAGTCTGTAGGAAAAAAAAGCAGATGAGGTAAAACATTTTGCTGTATAGTCTCAACTCGGGGTATAATCCCCATAGGGAGCAAGGCCCATTGGGATCGGTCTAAGGTAATTTGCTGGGTAATTCGTTCAAAATTCATCAGTTCCAGATGTATCATCTTATATGGTATTTTAATATCTAAGTATCTCATCTCCACTCTATTCCAACGAAACGGAAAATCCAAATTAAGAGTCCAGGAGGGTTGAAATTAATAATATGTTAAGATTTCCGTCTTAGTACCATTGACCCTATATCCAGCCAGCTTACTAAACATGTCTAATTGTTCCCAGACCGCAGGGATCGTGGTCTCTGGGGAAGTGAAGGTTAACAAAATATTGTCTGCGAAAAGTTTCAATTTATGTGACTGCCCTCCCACGGGGACTCCCTCTATCTGGAATTGGGCCCTAATGTTTGCAGCTAGTGGTTCCAAGTAAAGGGCAAACAATAGCGCTTATTCCTGTCTGGTGCCCCTTGTTAAGGGGAAGGGTGGGGAAAGCATCCCATCAAGTTTGAGACAGGCCTGAGGCATATGGTACATGGCTTTAATTTGAGATATAAATCTATCTGGAAATGCAAAGCGCTCCAGAGTGGCCCACAAATAGGGCCAAGAAACCCTGTTGAATGCCTTCTCGGCATCAAGACTAAGGGAATCTGTCTCGGAGATGCATATTCCGTGAGTAATAATACCCTTCGTACTGCATCGTGGGCCTGTCGTTTCATGAAACTCACCTGATCACCATCAATTAGGGTAGGGAGCAAGACAGCCACCCTGTGGGCTAGTATAGACATGAATAATTTGTAGTCACACTTAAGTTTTGAAATAGGTCGATAGGAGGCCATCAAAGACGGGTATTTTCTAGGTTTGGGAACAGCCATCATCTTGGTGCATCTCTATGCGGGCAGGAGGGCGCTGTCTGCTCTGGATATTGACATATATACACACACACACACACACACACACACACACACACACACACACACACACCTTGTTATAAGAGGTGGTATCAGTAATCTACGAAAGGCTCTATAGAACTCCATTTGATATCCATCAGGTCCCGGAGCTTTTTGGAACTTGGCTAACTTAAGGATCTCCCATATTTCAGTGGACGTAATAGGGCGAAGCAAATCTTCTGCCGGAGCCTGGGAGGGTCGAGGCAGTGGGGAGTGTTGTAAGTGGTTAACTGCTGGGGGTAGGGTGGGTCTCCTCAGAGTATAAAGTCTGATAATATGTGGCCATCGCTTGCCTTATCTCACCTGGGTTAAATAATAGGCGGCCAGAGACAGGGTCCCTCAGTTTCGTAACCATAGTTTGGGCTTTCGCTCCTTTCAATCACCTAGTCAAGTTCCTAGCCCCTCGGGGTCCTCCCTCTTGATGCCGAAGTTTCAAATGAAGCAGCTGCTGCTCTATCTGTTGGTCTACTAGCTTCTGTATGCAAAGCTCTTTTTCTGAAGCCGAGGCCTGGTTCTCAGAGCACCGTCTTATCCTGAATTACAAAATGACCAAGGCCATGCTCTTCACCCACAGACAAAATAAACTTAAAACTTTCCACCTTAACATCATTAACGTCCTGGGCTCCCCCTTGACCTTGTGCCCACTTTTAAATACCTGGGCATCACCCCCGACTCCTCTCTCATGTACCGCAATCACATCAATCTGCACAGCTCAGTTATGAATTCTAGACTAGGTGTCCTATATAGGTACAGGGGGTGTCTGCCTCCTTACACCCTAGGTATTGCCATATCAGTGCTCTCCCTTATAGACTAAGGGATTGTTCTCTATGGCACGGCCGACCCCCTGCCCTGTGTCAAATCATGATCTCCCCAAATGAAGCCTGCTGGTTAGTCACTGGATGCAACCATTGGACACACACCTGTGAGCTCTATAAAATGCACCAACTGGCTTAACTTTGAAGGCAGACTCTGGCACCAGGCCTGTCACCTTGCTAGGAAGCTCTCCCTAAACACCTCTCCCCGAGATTTCTGCCACCTTGTTCAGCTCTCCACTCAGCCACGGTCTACACGGAGCTCCTTGCTAGCCCCCCTCTCTGTACCCTACTGCAGGACCTCTCTGGGCCAACGCTCCTTTTATTACAGGGTCTCCCTCTGGTTGAATGAAATGCCATTGGCCATCATCCAGGACCAACAACTAGGCCCATTTAAAACCCTACTCAGTGCAGAAATCCTCTCCCAATCCAACTGTCACTGTGCTTAGTCCTTCTTCCCCTTGCCTGTGACTATAACCTTTTTGATTTTCTGCAATTATTATTGTACATGCTGGATTTATAATGATTTGACACGAGTTGGTACTTTCCACGCTTAAACTGTAACTTGTCCTCATTATATACTTCTTATTGTATATACTGCCTCTGAACTTGCAATGTATGTTTTCTAGTGTGTTCTCTGTATATTTATTATTGTATATCTTGTCATTTCTTGTAATGCATGTATACCGCGTATGTAATGTACATATGACGTGGAGCCTTTGCAAAGGAGTCCTTGACTCAAAAGTTGTAATTTCGATTCCTTTAATAAATAAATTCTTGGGGTTTTTTTTTTGTTGTTTTTTTATCCAGCTTTAATTAATAACAGAAAGACTGAAGAACATTACTAAAAATACCATTGACAAGTTTAATCTGATTCAAGGTCAGTTGGCATTCATCTGTATCCCCCTTCCCTGTGTTGTGCCTGAAACACTAAATAAATAAAAATAAACTTGTGTTAAAAACCAAAGGCAACAAGACTTCTACTACAACATCACAACAAAACAGTGCCACCAGTGGCATGACTGTGGGGGACACTCCATTTCAATTCTGCACAAACGCCCTTAACACACAGTCCACCTTTGTCAGGCTAGGACAAATCAGGTTATTAAGGTGCGGCAGACTGCCCTAATTCCTCAGCAGTCTGCCCTTTCTTCATCCGAGACATTGGAATCCACCCCAGGAGTGTTGCCCCTTAGATTCCAACTTACTCACAAACTTGCCATGTTTGTCCAAGATGAGACACATGCGAGCTGTAACCTGTTCCATTCTGTTATCGTCCATTCTGGCTAGCCAGAAGTCACGGTGTGTGTGTGCCTGCAATCAAATGGCCCAGATTTCTTTAATTGCCGCAATACATAGAACTCTAAATAGTCCCGGTTGTTGGAAATTCACCACCCCCTCCACCTTGACCCCCAAAATGATGTGTTTAAATTAAAAGGGGGGGGGGGAGATGTGTGCTCACCATTATAAATGTGTTTTATCCAGTTTTTGATATTCTTGTTCTCCCTAACCATAACTGCAAAACATTTACTATGCTAGTGTTATCAGGCCTTTAGGATTCTTAAAAAAAAAAAAAAAAAATAGGCGTTTCACCTAACTCTATCCCGGTGTGCAAAATTCTAAATAAATAAAACGTATTACTTATGTTTTGTCTTCGTAGGTATTCCTACCTAGTATGAAAACAAGCAACAAAATAAAACGCTAATGATACGAGTCAATCCATCATGTGGTCACACATTTCCCTTCGAAGTCTTCCCAATCCAAACAGTGAACAAATGGTCCGTGATTAATGGTTATCTTTATTTCACACCATCACACAGACTCACAACTATGACTAAAAGCAGACAAGGCAGTCCTAAAGATTTCTAACACTTTTTCTCAGCAGGGCGTTGTCTCTCCCATCTCTCTTAATCTATTTTTTTGAACTGGATCATTCCAAGTTTTTTTTACCCTCGGAATACAAAACGCGCCTGATATAGGAGCTTGATTTTTGGAAAAACGCTCACTGGATTTTTGTCTGCATTGCAATTTACACGCAACTTTTGTAAACAAAACGGTTTCCATGTTCAAACAAATACTAACCCATACTGTAAACACTGCAAACTTGGCATTTTAGATGAGGAATTTATCGTTTTAGCCATTACTTGTTTGGGGGGGGGTTCTTTATAAATCTTGCAAAATGAGGATACAAGCTGTATTTTTAAAGGAAACTTGCACACTACAAATAACGGTACACAAGATATGCACTGTCCTTTGCTACAAGAACCTAAACGTACCTGTCAAATTTTCTTCAGACTTTCGCTGAAAAAAACATGGGACCCCTTATTTTTGCTTCCTGTACAAGCACTGCTGTAAAATCCAAAACAAAAATCTGCTAAACAGAATTAGAACACGAGTTCTGCTGCGCCATCAAACGCCCACTCGGTCCAATGCAACTCGCATCCGCAATGACGACACACTCTCAAGGTTAACAAAACTTGGGGAAAACTTTATGAACTTCTGGCCAATCACCGATGATTCCGGGAACGCCTCCGGCCAGTCCGATGCCGGGATCATGACGCCTCTACAGCATTCCGTTTTGCACTTCACTGTGCCTTTAAAAAATGTTTCCATTCTTACATTTCACTAGGGAGTAGATTTCGGTCTTCTGATTGGCCCTGATGTTTTTTAAACCTGCTTGCAGTGCTTGGGAAGAGATCGAGTGGTAGCCATTAGGTTGACATGATTAGTATATGATAGTAGAACTAGAAACATAGAATGTGACGGCAGATAAGGACCGCTTGGCCCACCCAGTCTGCCCATTTCCCTACCTAATGGATAAGCTGCAGATCCTAGTTCACCAGCAGCCTACTTCTTTCTACCCCCACCCCCTAGAATTGCCTTATGACTGTCCCATGCATGCTTGAATTCAACCACTGTTTTTGACTCCACAACCTCCTCCGGAAGGCCTTTCCATGCATCCACAACCCTCTCTGTGAAAAAATACTTCCTTACATTACCTCTGCGCCCGCCACCCCACTCCCCCCATCTTCAAATTGTGTCCCCTTGTCCTTGCACACCTCTTTTTTTGAAAGATGCTACCCTCTTGGACTTTGTTGATTCCCTTGTTGTTGTTGATGCCATTTTCTAACAAGCATTTGTCAATGCCGAATGTTTGCTTGCTGGCATTGGCATTGGTAGTGTAGGAGTTAGAGAGCTACATAATAGGAATGGCAGCGAAGTACTGAACTGAAGCCAACCCCACCACCACCCTGCAGAGAGCGACAGGCATTGGGGTGTGCCTTTGGGTCGTCAGGCATAACGACCATGCCATTTCACCATACCGTACCCTGCAGACACTGACAAGTGTCACGGTGTACCTTAGGGTCTTTAGCCCTTATCGCACCCATTCCATCAGAAATATGGTGAGATGGAGTGCGGTATAGGAGAATGGGGTGAAGTTTGAGCCTAAGAGTCCGAGGCACACCCTTGGATGCCTCTCACTGGCTGCAGGGTGGGTGGGGTGGAATGGCAGGAGCATTACAGGCAAGAATGCCAAGTCACACCCCCTGATGCCTGTCATTTTCACAGGTTGGGGGCGCTATGGTCGAAACCCTAACGCCTCAGGCATTCGTTGTATTTTCACTCCAAATTTTCAACATGGTTTTGTGACCCCACCTCATGAACAGTGGCAATATCAGTTTGTTAGCGAAAACTGCTTTTGCACAGCGACTATGGCATTTGGCGCCACAGGTGCAAAAACACATTCCGAACAGGATGTGAAAAATGACAGCGGTACTGTTCATGGGAGGTGTAAAAAATGGCAATGTTGAAAATCTGCTGTGAAAATCTTAAAAAAACTGGTGAAGTCACGAGCATGCCCATGCGTAGAAACTGTGCAACGTAGACCCGCAATGTAACTAGTTTGGGGATTTTTTTACAGCAGATTGTTAACACAGGCATTTTGGGACCTCCGATCATGAACAGTGTCAGTGTGATTTTCTTTATCTGTCCTGAACAATGATTTCCCACAGCGACCATGCATTTCTGCGCTGAAAGTGTGAAAACACATTTCGGCCATGTTGTGGAAAATGACAGCTGTACTGTTCATAAGGAGGTGTGGAAAAATGCCGCTGGTGAAAATCTGGACAGAAAATATTACAAATTCATGAACTTACGAGGGTGCATGGAAACTGCGCAATGCTCACTCGTAACACAGTCATTTTATGGAGTTTTGCCACCAAATTTTCAACATAGCCATTTTAAGACCTCTGCTCATGACCAGTGTCACTGTGATTTTCTTAATCTGTCCCAAACATTGTTTTTGCACACCGACTGTACCATAGTGCGCTACATGTGCGGAAACACATGTTGGGCGAGATGTGAAAAATGGTAGCTGTACAGCTCATAAGGAAGTGTGCTAAAATGGCACTGTTGAAAATCTGGTGTGAAAATATTACAAATTCGCAAACTTGCCAGCGTGCGTAGGAACTGCGCAACATGCGCTCCTAAAACAGTCATTTTGGGGAATTTTTTCACCAAATTTTCAACATAGCCATTTTAACACCTCTGCTCATGACCAGTGTCACTGTGATTTTCTTAATGTGTCCCATACATTGATTTCGCACACCAACTGCGCCATTGTGTGCTACATGGGCAGAAACACGTTGTGGGCGAGATGTGAAAAATGACAGCTGTACTTCTCATAAGGAAGTGTGGTAAAATGGCAATGTTGAAAATCTGGACTGAAAATATTGAAAATTTGCAAACTTACGAGCGTGCATAGGAACTCTGCAACGTACGTTCGTAAAACAGTCATTTTTAGGAATTTTTTCACCAAATTTTCAACAGAGCAATTTTAAGACCTCTGTTCATGAACAGTGTCACTGTGATTTTTTTTAATGTGTCCCGTACATTGATTTTCGCACACCAACTGCACCATTGTGCGCTACATGGGCAGAAACATGTTTTGGGTGAGATGTAAAAAATGACAGCTGCACTGCTCATAAGGAGGGGTGGTAGAATGGCACTGTTGAAAATCTGGAGTGAAAATATTGAAAATTCGTGAACTACGGCGTGCGTTCTGCGCGGTTCTCGCGCTGCGTGGGGTTCCAGCATTTTAATATTTCACTCCAGTTTCAACATTGCCATTTTAAGACCTCTACTCATGAACGGTGTCACTGTGATTTTCTTAATGTGTCACGTACATTGATTTCGCACACCAACTGCGCCATTGTGCGCTACATAGGCGGAAACACATTTTGGGTGAGATGTGAAAAATGACAGCTGTACTGCTCATAAGAAGGTGTGGTAAAATGGCAATGTTGAAAATCTGGAGTGAAAATATTGAAAATTCATGAACTTACGAGCATGCGTAGGAACTGCGCAATGCACGCTCATAAAACAGTCATTTTTAGGAATTTTTCCACCAAATTTTCAAAATTGGCTTTTTGAGAGCCCATCTTATGCACACTGGCAGTGTCGTTTCGTTAATGGGTCCCGAAAGGTGATTTCGCACAGTGACTGCGAAATCACCCTTCGGGACGATTAACGCCATGACAGTGACAGCATTCATGAGAAGGGGTCCCAAAACCCCATGTTGAAACTTTGGTGCAAAATTTCAAAAATACCGAGATATGCAGCAAAGTTGAAAAACCCTATTACATTATACAGCTTACGGCATTTCCTCAGTTAGCGGTCGGCTTTGAAGAGTGCAGGCGTGTTTCCGGTCCACTGAAGATCGTCGTGCGGACTCGGAGGTAAGTATGGGGTGAGGGTGGGGGGGGAGGCAGGGTGCCCAGTGGGTGGGTGCGGGTGGGGCAGAGAGACTGCGAGGGACCGTTTTTAATTTACAGGTTTTTGGGGTTTTAGTATTAAGGCGACACGGGACGTTTGCCACGCTGGGGTGGGCTCCCAGCGTGGCAGCTGAAAAACTGTTGGGGGCTGGAGCCAAAGGGGGATTGGGCACCCCCCATCAGCCACTCTGAGCTTTGTGCCAAGCTGGGGTGGGCTCCCAGTGTGGCAGCTGTGAGAGCTGTTTGGGGAGGGTGGCTGGAGCCGGCGGATTGGGCACCCCGTCGGCCATAGGAGGTGTGCCATGCTGGGGTGGCCCCCAGAGTGGCACCAGGAAAGCTTTTTGGGCGCGGAGCCGACGGGGCATTGGCCCTGCTCGGCTGCATGTGCATGTGCCTGGAGGGGGGGAGCGGCCAGCACGCAATATGCCAGTGTGCCTGTTGAGGGGGAGAGTTCTGCTCACTGAAGCAGAGCTCTCGCTTTCAACTGTATGCTGCTGCATTTTCAACTGCTGTTTTAGACAGCTGGAGCAGTGATTGGCGCACTGCGACCGCGCCTGCCAACACACTGACTGAACAGGAAAAGGCTGACACACCTCTAGAAAACTCGGATGATGGCACTATGTTTCTTGCACATGCGTGCAAGCAAACATAAAAATGGCATACTGTCGCAGGGCTACCTGATTTCCGGGGAATTTCTGTGTTTTACAGGACATGGTTCAGAAAGATTTACGGGAAACTAACTCAGTTTCCGTAGGAAACAGTGCAATATACAGGAAGACACAAAAGCATTGTGCTGAAGTTCCGACATTGATCTGGCAGCCCTTTATATCTTTCCCATTTGTTTGATGAAACGTAGAGGACAATTAGTTTGGAAATTAAACTATTTACATTGTTGCTATTAGTCAAAGAGGCGGCAGACTATCAGCGATGTAAGGAACATGCGGGAAATGGTTGTGTGTTTTCCGAGGAGGCACGCGCACCGTTAGAAGCTAGGGAACGAACGTTGCTGATTCTGACGCGAATGGACGGCTTTAATAATAGTGAGACGTCTGACCCGGAGTTGCCACGGCCTACGTAGATTGTGTGATGAAACTAGCGGGGAATAATGGGGCGAAGACACTGTCCAAATTCTGATAAGACTCTCTCTGGTAAAGGCCCTAGTTAGCAGTCGCCCGCGACAGGAGCGGGACGTGGTGCCGTAGAACAGTCGCTGAATCATTTCGAATAGGAAAATGGCGTGGGGCTGGTTCTCCAGTCTGGATGACGGGCACCTTACAACCAAACTGAGAGTCTCTAAGGTGTTCTTATTTTTCGTATCAGCCGCCAGACTGTCACTGTTTTCCTTCCTACCACTGTATTTCCACGCATGGGGGATTTCAGTCATGTACCTGGGGTGGATATATGGGACCAAGCAGCTTGTCTCCATAGCCATACTCCCGCTAATGATGAAGCTGGTGGCTGCTTCCAGGCTGCAAAGATGGATCTCCATATTCATGTTTGTCGGGGCTATCGCACCAGTCTGTTCCTTGGTGCTGGCCATAAATCCTTATTGGCACAACCTCGATGCTTACTGTGGACGTGATCCAGAAACTAGGAAAGTAGATCCCTCTCCATTACCATTGCCAGAAAGCAAGATGGAAACACCAGCAGTTGGAAAACAAATCCTGAGACAAGTTGATGACATCGCAGCCGCGAAATACAATGAAAAAGAACTGAAGATGAAAACTAGAAATCTACACGATTTTCGCTCTGATCAGATAAATGAACCAATTGACGACATTTTGCCACTTTTTGCTAGTGAATATTTCGAACTGGGAGATGGGGTTCCTACAAAGCAATTGGGTAGACCTTCTGGGGGTAAACGGGTCTCAATTCAAAGTAATGTAAAACGGCTAAATGCAGAGAATATCCATTCAATCCTTCAGAAAAAACTAAGGGACAAAGATGCCAGTCGGTACATTAGCCCATTCAAGACTAATAATGCGTTGCTTCAAAACCAAGTAGAGACCTTTTATGATTCCCAACCAGAGCATTCTGAAGTGCCCTTCAAAACTAATAAGCTGCTCCAAAACCAAATAGAGACATTTTATGATTCCCAGCTAGAGCATTCTGAAGACCCCTTCAAGACTAATAAATTGCTTCAAAACCAAATAGAGACATTTTATGATCCCCAACTAGGGCATTCTGAAGAGCCTGCGAAGAAAAGTGTTAGTACCACAACTAATCAGTGGCCAGATGATCTTTTAGACACCTTCTATGAGACTTATGGAGACAATAAAATGAAAGAAGGCCTTTTCACTGATGTGGAGTACAGAGTTTTAGATGAAACTCTTGGAGAGGGAAGTAAAGTGCATGAACGAAGTGACCAGGATCTTGTAAGACTGTTAGAGAACACTGCAAGCAACAGGAAAGAGAAGGCTAGCACACTTGTCCCTATCAGACATCTGCACAATAATGTCAGTTTTGATGGCATGACATGGAATGAAACTTCATTTAATACAAGCATAGGCAGAGACTATATATGGGCATTTCTAATTGTTGTGATTAGTGACATTTTGCTGACGTCCATTGAATTTATAAAAGATGATGCCTTGTGGGACTTCTTAGAGACAATGAACCTTTTAGAGCAGCATGACAGACTAAAAAGATGGACCTCAGTAGGGGCCTTTACTGCATCATTTATATTGTGCTTTATCATAAAGTATGGTATTTGCAGTATACCAACAATTAACCCTTTTGTCTTCCATGTAGGATTTAGTACCTTTTTTGCCATCATTGCTACTGTGATGCTTTTCATTTACCCTATTGACTATTTTACTTCTTACACTTACCATAGAACTGCATTAATCACTGCAGTCAAGATGCTTCTTGGTAATGTCCACAACATATCATACCTTATTGTTGGATTGCTTATAGGCTTTTTATCATTTGGGTTTGACTTGGTACAAATTTGGTACTTTCGGGACCTGGATTCTCCTATATTGCTCATAACTATTGTGTTTATGGTGCAGTACTTTGTGGAATTCTTTATGCAAATTGCCTGTCAGAAATGGAAACGTCCAGTACCACCTTTTCATTGGATGCTTTGCATTGCTATGCTTGCCACAGGTTTGCACTCCCTTGCATATTGTTTTATAAGGACCATCTGGGTTTTTGTATTCCTTGAAATTTTATTTGGTTGTAGCCACACATTAGTCATCATTGCCTTTGAGGCTTTTTCTGAGTACATATCTCCACCTGGGGTCGAAAGAAGTGTTAGGTTTATACTTCTGTTCTTTTACTTAGGTCCAGGTATGGGATTAGGGGCCTACATTGCTGGGTATTTGTATACTAGGCTTGGAAGCCAAACCTTTTATAGAGCTCATGCTGGAGTGAGTTTTGTCTTACTACTTTTGGTATTACCTCTGAAGTTTATCCTTCCAAGAAGGATGTATAGTTATTCAAGGATGCTGTCTATGAACAAGTTTCCAACTAATAATACTGTCATCCATTTTATGGACTCTGATGCTACAGATACTTCTGGTGAGATGGACTCTACTACTAATGTCAAGGTACCAGATAATCATCAAAATGGAACTGAAGTCAAGTGAAATAAAAATAAAATATGTTATTGCAGATTTGTTTAGAATGTTTCTAATTTTAGAGATTGTTTTTGAAAATGCTGTCAACAGTGCAGGAGTTTACAATAACCCTTTAAAAAGTGAGACAGTGCTTTTTAAATGAAATAACGTTTAAGTAGCAGTAGAACATACAGAAAACATAAATAGTAATTTAAGGTCAGAAGGAAAACTAGGTCTATCAAGTCTACCCATTCCCAACTGCATACGCAGGGACCAACAAGTATGTTGTATAAACATGTACTAATTTATATGATATGCTCTATTATTAAATGTGTTGGTCATTTTCTACTTTCTGATTGGCTAAATGTTATCCAAGATAAATAGAAACTTTATTTATATAGCGCCCCTTCCCGGAGACTCGGAGTGCTGCACAATTTCTTAAAAACTTCATCAACACAGTATTTACAACAAAATATGCAACAGACTCAATATACAACAAGTTGCAGATATAAATAATTTAAAATCTATCTATCTGTCACTTAAAAACACGACAGTCAGTATAATATAAGACTTTAAGCAATCAGATGTCATGCAGGTCATAGGCTTGATTAAATAAAAATGTTTTCAGCTCTTTTTTTAAAGGTTTCCACCGAGGGTGCCTCCCCCAGATGAACTGGCAGTGAGTTCCACAAGGCCAGTGCGGCAACGGAGAAGGCACGATCCCCAGATTGCTACAACATAGCCATAGGGACCACCAGGAGGCAACCCTCGGAACAGCAGAGAGCATGAGCTGGGCGGTGAGGAAACAGGAGGTTTTGCAGATAGTCTGGTCCCCAGCCATGCAGGGTTTTATAGGTCAGTAATCTGGCCTTGAAGACAATTCTCCACCTTAGTGGCAGTCAGTGCAGTCTGCGGAGGACAGGCGTGACAAGATCAAATCTTGAAGAGCCAGTCAACAGTCTGGCCTCCGCATTCTGCACCAGCTGCAGACGGCGGAGATTGCCTCCAGATAGCCCAAGGTACAGAGCATTGCAGTAATCTAACCTAGGCATGACGAAGGCATGCACTAGAATGGCAAGGTCATCAGCGGGTATCGGGCTTGGATCGGGGCAGTGTTCCTCAGATGATAAAAAGCACTTTGCATGACAGATGACACCTGGGTATCAAGTGTCAGCTTGGCATCGAGGAACAAACCCAGATCCCTAACCCGAGTAGAGGAGGTCCAGGGAACATCTCCCAGTATAGCTACAACCTTCATGATAACTGATTTTAATTTTCTTTCTTTTTTTTTTTTTTTTTGTGGTCTCCTTCCCCTCCGAGCTGGAGGGTTTGGCCCCACTCACTGCCCCCCCAATACCCAGGCTTTACCCTCCTAGACAGCGCCCTCTCCCCCTCTCCCCAAGGAATTTGATCTCTTGCCCCTGGCTTATCCTACCAGGGTGGTGCCACAGGAGTGAGACCCCCCCCCCAGCAGGCATTAGTCTCAGCGGGTGCCGTCAGGAACGGAGCATTTTTTTGTATGCTGGATTCCTGTGGGTCGGGACGTGCAATGACGCCAGTGCCTGCCCCGCCCCCCCGAACGTGTGGCGCCAGCAGTGGCGGTACCCCCGGGCTCCACCAGAGGTCCACAGAGCACCAGACACTCTTCCCCCTTCCCCCAGAGAAGAAGAGCAGTCCCTGGGATGCTCAGTCCTTCTCCACCTGGCCGGCCCTCCGACTTCCGAGTCTGTTACTGAATCCAGGATGTCAGCGCTGCAGGCGGACGCTGGGCCAGCAGGCCAGCCCTGATTTTAATTTTCTACTTTAGCACAACTCTCCGTAGCCCATACTCCAACAGTACAATGCAGGAAAAAGCTGTCTGCATGCAGTTCAGAGACAGAGCAAAGGGTGGCTCAGATAAAGTGTTGGGGGCTGCATTTCTGTTGTTACATTCACTGATTTATTAAATGTGCTGGTGAATTGGGGACTGTGGATGATGGTAGGAGAGCTGTAGAGCGAGAGACATGGGTGGGAGTTTTGTCAGGCTAGCCGGCCCCGAATGGTGTTCCAGAGTGGTTGCTGAGATACAGTCCTCCTGTAGAGAGGCTGTAGTGTGGCACTGGTGAAAGCCAGCACCTGCGAGGTCCAATCTCTCAGTGCAGGACAAAGCCACTGGCATGTGACTCAGATGAGCAGAGAGTGGGTAAGATAAGTGCTGGGGGGTGCATTTCTGTTGTTACATTCACTAATTGATTAAATGTGCTTGTGATTTGGATACTGTTGGGGATGGGAGGAGGGCTGCAGAGAGAGGGACGAGGCTGGGGGTTGAGCCGGGCTAGCTGGCTCCGACTGATGTTCCAGAGTGGTTGCCGGGATACAGCCCTCCAATAGGGATCTTATTCCTCCTACGTAAGACACAGAATTCCTAGCGACTCCAAAGCGACAGTACCATGAAGTAGGAGTGCACCATCTGACTCGGTGATGTCTGGGGTGTCAGCACGGAGAACCGCAGGCCATGCTGCCCAACTGTGGCCAAATAAGATAAGAGCACTTAGCAACAGGCAGGCCTCATCAAGGGATCATACAGTAGTAGCACGGAATTAGTCAAAGGATTTTTAAAAATCCCTATTGAGAATTGTGAAACCTTTGGTTAGGGATTTTGTTTTGTTTGATAGTGTGTTCACTACTACCCAGAGAGGGTTGTTTCATCTGATAGTGTAGTTGAAACTCTACCAGATGGCACATGAATACTGTAATAGGAACTGGCCTCTTTCTGTAGGTATAACAAAAGAATTTTAGAGGATTTTTTTCCCCCTGTTCCATCTTTCAGATGAGACGTTAAACCGAGGTCCTATCTGCCTGGATTGTTGGTAGTTCAGGTGGATGCTAAAGATCCCATGGCACTTATTGAAAAAGAGTACGGGAATCTCCCCAGTGTCCTGGCCAAATTTCTCCCATGCACTGAAAATACCACCAACAGCTTAATCTGGTTCAATTTCGGTTGCTTACCATCTGTATTCCCCTCCCCCTGGTCGCCCCGGAAAAAGGGACTTCTAGGCCCAGTGGGCTTACTGGGTCAACAAAATTCAATAAATAAATAAATTTTTGTGAAGGATAAATAGGGAATCTCACAAATTTGCTTGACAAATTCAGCGCTATTACTGTAGTTGATCCATATCTGAGGTCAACCTACAGAGGGCTTGGTAAAAGGTGATCTTACAGGGAATGCAACCCCATCTAGGGTCAGTGTACAACCTAGTTTTGGGATTGCAGCTGCTTAGCCATCCCCATGCTAAATGGCTAGTAATGATCTTGCAAGGATTGCAACTTTTGAGCCATTCCTGCCTAGGATAAGGTACTTGGTAGTTGAACAACCAGCGTAAGGGGTTGCAGCTTTTCAGCCATCCCCACTTGGGTTAAAGTTCTAGGATCAATTGAAGGATTCCGTGGGATTAGCAGAATAACCCTATGGTAAATCCATAGGGGGTGCGAGGACAGTAAAGATACCCTGTCATGGGAGGAGTAAATAAACATAATGTGGAGATGGGGATTGCTGATGGGGCAGTGTGGGTGGGTAGGGAAGAGAGTTGCAGAGGATATGGGGCAGCGGTTTTCCTAGAAACTCTGGGATGGTTGGTGAGTGCCTGGTCTTCAGGAGCCTAGATCAGCTGAGGGCAGAGGTATGGCAGTTTAGATGGGAGATAGGAATGCTGGTAGAAAGGATAAACCTAAATGGGGTGTTCAAGTTCAAGTTTATTGCAGGAAAACTCCATTGAGCAAGCTCATTCACAAGGAGGTCCTGTGACATAAACACTTAAAGTACAAACACAGATAGGTAATAACAGTATATACATGAAATACACGTTACATGATACAGGCTGGATATACATACAAGGGTACCACATAGGGTGACCGCAGGTGGTAAACATTGATATGAGACAGGGGAAGCGACTTATAGGTCGCATACTGATAAATGAAACATGATGACTGGTGTGATTTGATTTAATCAAATCAAATATACAGTATTTTGGCAGCTAGAACAAACAACAGTCTACAACTGATATGGGAGGGAGGAGAGATTTGATAGAGTAGCAGTGGAGCGTAAGCAAAGATAAAGCCAGGAGTAGAAGGGGGAAGGGAAAGCAGTTAATATGACAAATCAATTATACCTTACCAGTGGATAAATATGGCACACATGGGGAAGGAAGAGACTTAATGACAGTTACAGGTGTCTTTTATTTTGGCTGAACTTAGCGATTTGTAGAAGTTTATTGAAACTGTGCTAGTTAGTTTCAGTATGGTTTGTAATTGGTTCCAGATGGAGGAAGGGCATATGCAATAGCACGTTTACAAAGAAGTCCAGCGTCCTTGGTATGTCAAGCATAATAAAGTCAGATTTTCTTAACGAGTATGCACTATGTGAGATACTAATAAGAGAAGAGATAGCTTGGCAATTTCTGCAGGAGCAGTTTAAGAGTCCATAGCCCAGCATGGAACAGGCGTCTAGTAGTAAGGGATGTCCAACCAACAGCTGCATATAAGTCACAGTGGTGCGACGGTGAGGGAGTTGGTAATGAACCGTAACGCACGGTGATAAAGGATGTCCAGTTTACTTAGATTTGTAAGAGTGGTGGAGGAATAGATGACATCTCCATAGTCGAGTAGGGGGAGAAAAGTGGCCTGTACAAGCTTGTTTCGAGTTTCAAGGGGGAAAAGGGGCCTATTTCTGTAGAAGAAACCTAATCTTGCTTTTAACCTTCTAGAGACACCTTCGATGTGGTCACTGAAAGATAATTTATTGTCGATCAAGATACCTAGATATTTAAATTTGGTTACAACTTCCAGAGGCTCGTTTAGCGTGGTGACAATGAAGTCTTGGGCAAGAGTATTGGGGGCCTGAGACAGCACTAGTGGAGAATATCATCGCTTTAGTCTTCTTTGGCATTGAGCAGAAGCTGTTTTATTAAATTATGCTCGTTGTGGAGTCCGCTTGAAGCACTCTTGACTTCAGATAACGATGAGCCAGAAGTATACAACACAGTATCATCTGCAAAAAGTGCAGATTGGACGAGATATGTTAGCATCTAAGTCATTGATGTACAGAGAAAACAAGATAGGGCCTAAGATGGATCCTTGGGGACTCCTCTTGCAACTGGCAAGGCAGCAGAAAAAGCCTTCCGCCTTTACTTTTTGGAATCTTCTAGTTAGGTAGCTAGAGAACCACTGGGTGGTATGGTATGTGGCACCCAACTTTGCAAGGCAATTGACTAATAGTTTGTGATCAACAGTATCAAAAGCTTTGCTGAGGTCCAAAAAGACTGCACCAGTTACCTTCTTAGCATCTATAGCAGAGATCCAATCATTGGTTACTTTTGCTAGTGCAGTGATTGTGCTATGATTAGCCCGGAAGCCAGATTGAGCTGGGTTAATGAGAGAGAAGGTTTCCAAGTGAGATTTTAACTGAATATGGATCAGTTTTTCGAGAACTTCAGAAAGGATAGGCAATATGGAGATAGGCCTATAGTTGTTTACATCGCATGGGTCACCAGATTTAAATAGAGGGAGGATATGTGCTGATTTCCAGCAGGACGGCACAGCAGCAGATGTAATGGAAGGATTGAAGATGTGGAGAATTGGGACAGTGAGATGGGCATAGCCTGACCTTGGAAAAAGGTTCCAAGCCATACGTCCCCCTGCATTTTAGGTGTCTAAGTTAAGAAGAGAATCTTCTACTTCTTTATAGTTATCTTAGCAGTTGGACGGGACTGGGTGCAGGACTAGATGTGCGGGAGGTATGCTGGCTCACGCAGCACCAGCATAAGGTGACGAGTCAAAGTTAATCCAGCTGTGGCAAAGTGGGAGTTAAGTTCCTCCAGGATTAGGGACTTGTTTTCCAATCTTGCCACTTGACTATCTTTGTTGGGACAGAGGGGCCATGGGCCGGCCCTTCTATGGCTTTGATAGTCTTCCATATTTTGTGAGGGGTTACCTTTAGCTTGTTCGAGGTAGAAATATAATAGTTAGCTTTAGCAGAGCAAGTTTTTCACACAGTTATTCCTGGCTGTTCTAAAGGCCTGCCAATCCAAGATTCTTTGGAATGTCTAGCTTTAGCCCAGAGCTTATCTCGAGCTATAAGGGCTGCCTTTGAGATCTGAGGTGAACCAGGGATTGAATTGTTCCATGCACTTACTTTGATGAAAGGGCATGCTTATTTATTATTGTAGTGAGTTTGTCATTAAGGATGCAAGCTGCCTTGTTGGCATCTTTGGCTAGGTAAAGATCTTGCCATCTGATCATGCTCAGGTCAGATAGGAAGTTTACTGCACTGAATTTGCGAAGGATCTTTTGTTATAAAGATGGGTTGCGCCGGGCCTTAATTTGAGATCTTATGCAAGCAACAATTCCATGATCGCTCATGTCGCCAGAAACACTGCCAAATGAGAGATTTTATGGATGGGTGGTTAGTACCACATCTAGAATGGAACTGTTGGCAGTATTTAGAGTGTTGTTCCTAGTAGGTTCTCTGACTAATTGCCCAAGACCTAGCTCGTCACAAAGGGATTTGAGGCCATGTGATTTAGGTGACAGCCAGTCCATATTTAGATCTCCTAGAAATATTGTTTCAGTTTTGCATCTACGAACATGGATTTCAAAGATTAAGGACTTCATCACCACCAGACGGGGTCTATAGCCACCTAGGATAGTGATACATTCCGAGGAGGGGAGATGAAGGCTCAGCAAAACTAACTCAAATTCCTTGGCTAGAGATTTGCAACTAATATTGGTGACCAAGTACTTAGATTTGGCATAGATAACCACACCCCCGCCTCTAGACTGTCTATCTGCTCTAAATAAATTGTAGCCTTGCAGTGATATTTGTTGATCAGTGTTCGTCTTTTTTAACCACGACTCAGTAATTATGATAAGGTCTGGGTTAACGTGTGCAGCCCAGGCTTGCAGCTGTACAAGTTTTTTAGGCAGGCTTAAAATGTTGACCATCATCATTTTGAGACCTGTGGCCTCAGCAAAATCGCGAGAAGCAGGTAAGTTGTGGGGGCAGGGTTGAGCCCACATTTCTGAGCAGAGAAGAAGCAGAAGTATAACTTCTTTAAGGAGCTTATAAGAATGGAGACTGCTTTTTATTTCTTTTGCGGCAACTCATCATTGGGCGCAAGAGGCGGCGCCACTGTAATGACAGTTGATTGTGATCAACAAGTGCTTGCAGACATAGGTGAGGACAGTAGCAAAGGGTGTAGGCTAACCGGGGAATAGGCTAAAAGGGAGAGGAGAATGACAGAGTGTCTGCACGGTAGACTGTTATAACATTAGGTATTGATAAGTACATTGGAGAACTGGATTGCATTGAGGTACTTAATTGCACTGTATTGCTGAAAACTCTGCACCTTAGGAGCAATAAAACACAATAAGGAGAGCCATGGTCCCAGATTGAGTGGTCTTGTGATTTGTATTAGTGCAATATTTTCTAGGCAAGAAATTTGCCCACCTAGGTACCCATTTAAAACTTAGATGAGAAAATACAGCAGAAAGGGAACAAGGAGATCAGGAGCAGCTTAGTTAGTGGCCATCCACCTTCAGACTCAAGTCCCTTGTAGCAGAACCGGAAAGAAGTAGAATGATAATGCAGGCCATATTGCCCACGAAAAGAATACGGTGATTTATGTAGAAGACCAAGAATCCTCTAGTGGCAGGTCTGTATAACCTGCTAATGGAAAACTAGCCAAAAAAAAAAAAGGTAGTTAGACTTATCGGAGCCAAGGCAGAGTGCTTGGGGGCGCTGCAGGAATAGCAGTCAGACAGAAAGGTGTAAGCAATTTAAAACAGTAGTAGAAATTACAATCCAGCTAATACAGTAGAAAACTCCTAATAACACAGTAGAAATGTGCTTAGTTCTATGGAAAGTCTAACAAAGTGCCAGGTGTCTATAGCAGAAAACTCCTGCCAATCAGATGGGATTGCTGGAAGCACCAGGTTCGATTGGCTGCGCTGTCCTGCACCTTCCAAGGAGCTGCAGGCAGGTGTCCTGGTCTTGGTCGGTGGCTGGCTGGGTGCCGGCCGACCGTGGGTGAGCTGGAACAGCCCTGTTCAGGGACAAGCAGCTTCCAAGGAGCTGCAGGCAGGTGTCCTGGTCTTGGTCGGTGGCTGGCTGGGTGCCGGCCGACCGTGGGTGAGCTGGAACAGCCCTGTTCAGGGACAAGCAGCTTCCAAGGAGCTGCAGGCAGGTGTCCTGGTCTTGGTCAGTGGCTGGCTGGGTGCCGGCCGACCGTGGGTGAGCTGGAACAGCCCTGTTCAGGGACAAGCGGCTTCCAAGGAGCTGCAGGCAGGTGTCCTGGTCTTGGTCGGTGGCTGGCTGGCTGGGTGCCGGCCGACCATGGGTGAGCTGGAACAGCCCTGTTCAGGGACAAGCAGCTTCCAAGGAGCTGCAAACAGGTGTCCTGGTCTTGGTCGGTGGCTGGCTGGGTGCCGGCCGACCGTGGGTGAGCTGGAACAGCCCTGTACAGGGACAAGCAGCTTCCAAGGAGCTGCAGGCAGGTGTCCTGGTCTTGGTCGGTGGCTGGCTGGGTGCCGGCCGACCGTGGGTGAGCTGGAACAGCCCTGTTCAGGGACAAGCAGCTTCCAAGGAGCTGCAGGCAGGTGTCCTGGTCTTGGTCGGTGGCTGGCTGGGTGCCGGCCCACCGTGGGTGAGCTGGAACAGCCCTGTTCAGGGACAAGCAGCTTCCAAGGAGCTGCAGGCGGGTGTCCTGGTCTTGGTCGGTGGCTGGCTAGTGCCGGGCCGACCGTGGGTGAGCTGGAACAGCCCTGTTCAGGGACAAGCAGCTTCCAAGGAGCTGCAGGCAGGTGTCCTGGTCTTGGTCGGTGGCTGGCTGGGTGCCAGCCGACCATGGGTGAGCTGGAACAGCCCTGTTCAGGGACAAGCAGCAGGATGGAGCCTTGGTGGAGTTCAGGGCCAGTCGGGGTGGGAGGAATGGGGATGGGGGCTAAGGCAAGCTCCTTGGGCTCCTCTTCCCCAGCACGAAGGAAGGCCTAGTGGAGAAGGATGGAGATTAGAAAAAGGAAAAGGAGGGCAAAGAAGGATGGGAAGCTGGTGGGAGCTCCCCTAGGGGAACTGATGTAGAGTAGGTTCCTCTCACTGACCAAGGAAGGTACAGGTGAGAATGGTGAGGGGAAAGTGGCAACGGGAGGAATTTGAACATTTGAGGAAGTGTACACAGTGCAGTGGACAAGGGGATGGGTGGGGGAGTGAGTAGAGATGGAAAGGCAGGGAAGAGATGATGGCAAGCAGGGTAAGGGTCCAGTGGAAGACGGCACCATGGGAAAGCATAGGGGAAGCAAATGGTTGGTGTAGGGGGTAGATGGGAGGAAGAGGAACAGTCAGCAAAAGTAGGACAAGCAGGTTCAGGGGAAGGGAACACAAGCAACAGGTGGGGAAGACAGAGTAGTGATCCCAGGAAACTCCATAATTGAGGGAGTGAGATGGGGGAATACAAGTGCTAAAGTGAATTGCAGAAGAGTGCACTATATGCCTGGGATGAAAGCAGGGAGGGTGAGGCCAAAAATAGCCAAGATCATGGGCCAAGAGGGGGGCAGCCACACCTTGTTGTTTACCTAGGTATGAAAGATCTGGCAGATGGTGAGGTGGAGGTTGTCCAGGACAGGTTCAAAGAAGTGGGATGGATATGCAGAAAGGTGGGGAGGTCAGTAGACTTCTAAGAAATAATACCAGTATCAAGGGCCAGTATTGCAGGAAAGACTAGGACAGAGAAATTTAATATTTGTCTCAGGGGGTGGTATAAAGAGGAGGGTTGCATACTAATTGGCTGTTAACACAGAGGGGAACAAAGACTTTTATGCACCAGACAGGCTGCACCTTAACAAGGAGGGTGAGAGAGTGCTAAAAGTCAGATTTGATGAGTATATTAGCAGGGAACTAAATTTAAACTGGTGAGGGGGGCGGTAGGGGTCAAAATACCCTTTCCCCCTAGTCAGGATAAGAGGACGAAGGGGCAGATGGTAGGCAAGACAGGAAGGGCAGAGTTGTAGGACTGGGTAAGGGAGGGAGGGTGGAGCAGGCAGTCTGGAGGGTGGAGGGGGAATTGAGCCAAAAATGCAAGGAGCTTGGGGGGCGGAATTGGCTAAGCTGCATTCACTGATGGTGGAGGGGGAGGTGGACATGGCTGCCATTACAGAGATGACACCCTTATGGTATGCCAAGGCTCACTATCCCAGCACTGACCTGCCCGGGCAGTATTGCTCGACAGGTACGATATCCAGACAGTGAGCATCCCGGCATTAGGAATCCTGAGGGACGTTTACAGGGGTAAGGTAGCGGATGTGACAGCTTGCTGCCTTACCCCTGTGCAAGGGATTGAAATCCCGGAGGAATTGGGAGGCTGGCCGAGCTGCCCCGGTGGTGTCGAGGAGTACACCACTGGCAGCTCGGCCGGCATGCTGTGGAGGCATGGGTTCTATCTGTGCTGTGTGCGGCATAACTTTTACAGCACGTGCCCTACCTAACTAATTTTCTTAACTCCGAGGTCCTCTCCCTCTTAGAGTTAAATATTTTGTTTACAGGGTGTGTCGGGGGTTCTGGTGGTGAAGCCCCCCGATTTGCCTTGTGATTTTTCAATCAGATGCCCGAAATCGTATTTTCGGGCATCTGATTGATTCAGCAAGATGGATTTCAGGCCAGTGGGGTTGGTATCTCGAGACTCAGGATACTGAGTTTAGGGATACCACAGTATATCCACAGATATGTGGACCATCCCTAATCATGACTGGTACCTTGGTCTGGAGTGCAAGTTGTATGGGAGAGATAGATGGGTAGATGGGGGGGTGGCTCTGTACCTGAGGGAAGTAATTGCCTGTACTAGAGGGGGAGACAGTAGAAAAGACAGAATTGCCGTGGGTACAGGTGCAATCACTGGGTCGACCCTGAAAAAGGGACTGCTACAGTGCATCCCACTTAAATGTATAGCCCGCCTAAACGCATAACATTTTCAAGTACCGATTTTTTTCCTATACTTCCTATGTTAAATAGACCTGTTAAAAGCATATAAGGCGCCCTTTTAAATGCATATTTTTCCCTTAGATTTGCTGTTCAAGTGTGGACTGACTGGCCCAGTTTTACTAACACTGCATGTAGCTGCCTTACTAATTAGCAATTAATTGTCTGTTAATGAGCTGCTCTATTTAAAATGAGGTGTTAATCACCTACTTCCGCCTTTTAACCATCAAACCCAAGTCACAGAAGCACCCTGCCCTCACACTGAAATCAAAGTAAAGAAACCCAAAGAATGTTACAGAAGCACTTGTAATTCCTATGAATGACTAAATAAATAAATAAACATGAATCCCAGAAGCGTCCTCCCTCACACAGGAATCAGACTAAAGAATGCCACAGCATGTAACAAATCACTTTATCCCAACCAAAGAAGCACTAAAGTGCTGCTGGCATTTCTTTTCCCTACCCAGACCCCTGGCACATACTGCAAGTTGCGCTTATTCCAACCAAAGTAGCACTAAAGTGCTTCTGGCATTTCTGTTTCCTACCCAGACCCCTGGCACATACTGCAAGTTGCGTTCACCATTAGAAGAATACAAGATCTGATAAACACATAGCCCTCTTAAGTGCATACTTTTTGCTGGTCCCAAGGGTATGCGTTTATGAGGGCTGCACTGTATTGTCTCAGTGGTCTTACCTGGTTACCAAAATTCAAATAAATGAAAGGCAAGAAGCTAATAATCAATCAGTCTTTATTTTACCAGGCGGAACACCCTTGAGAAAAACTTATTTGCAAGGTGGACCTGGGCAAAGGTATAAGTAACAGTTGACAATGATACAAATACAGTGAATAAAAATCGTGAGTACGGTTTACATTATACAAAAGGCAAACATGTCATAGACAAAGTAGAGGAGGACTGTCTAAATGTAGGTATATTGCAAAAATGGGCAGAGCAGTAAATTACAAGTCAAGGAATGAAAGTGGGAATTTGATGAAAAGAAAAAAAAACAATCTTAAAAAGGGAATAGCAAGAAAAATTAAGGATGGTAGAAAATATATATACACGTTTGAGGAGAGAGGGTACTGGTAGTGCAAGGTACCACAGATAACATAGAGGAAAGGGAATAGCAGAGGTCATGAGAAGGAGGGGTAGCACATAAGGCAACTGATGATAAGGGAACATGGTGGCCTTGAGGTCAGAAATCGTCTATCCATGGTTGCGTTTACAGTTTTCGGTAAAAGACTGATGAAGCAATGTCTTGAAGGTGGGCATCTGTACAATGATGGCCAATTTCAGAGATTTTTGTAGTTTGTTCCACCGGGTGGGCAGAGCATAACCTATGGATGTACGGCCAAACCATGTTCTGATTTTAGGGATAGCAAGTTGAATATAAGATAGGCTTCTCGAGGCGTACTTTCCAGGTGTGCAGATAGGCAGGCAGTCGGAGATATACTGAGGTAGCCTCTGTGTGATCGCTTTACATATCCAGTTGGCTGCATGTTTTTGCCGCCTGAATGTAAGAGAGGTCCATCCGACAAGGGAATAGAGGGTACAGTGGTGGGTAGAGTAGGGTGCATCAGTAATAAATCGTGCACAATGGTAGAGGATGTCTAGTTTAGACAAGGCAGAGTTAGTACTTTGGGCATATAGGATGTCTGCGTAGTCTAACAGTGGCAGAAATGTGGATTGAACTAATCTGGTTTTCATTTCCTTAGTAAGTAAGCGCTTGATCCTAAAGAAGACCCCAAGTCTTTGAGCTTTTTTGTAAGTTCCCCAGTATGGTCTGTAAAGGTCAGCTTACGGTCGACCCACATGCCCAAATATTTAAATTTAGCCACAAATTCTAATGGTTCACCTAAAAGGGCAGACATTAATGGTAAGGTAGCAATAGTAAGAGTTTGTGCAGGTATGGCTGAGTACGAGAAGAACATTGCATTTGTTTTTTTGGCATTCAGGAGTAGTTTAAGGTGCAGGAGGTTAATCAGAAGTCGATCGAAGTCACATTGTAGATCATAGCACGCCACCTCTACAGAAGGCCTATCTATATCTATATCTATATCTATATATATATATATATATATATATTTAAAACAGTGTCATCAGCAAATAGGTGAATGTTAGCCGAATTTATGCCAGCATTGATGTTATTACTATAGATAGCAAACAGGAGGAGGCCTAAGATAGATCCCTGAGGGACTCCTCTCGGTAAGGTTTTCAAGGGGAGAGGTCACCATCTGTCTTAACCTGTTGGAGGCGACTAATCAGGTAGCTGTCAAACCATTTGAGGGCGGTAGAATCCAGGCCAATATCCCAGAGGATGTCCAGCAGAAGTATATGATCCACGATGTCGAATGCCTTGCTCACGTCTAAGAACAAGGCACACATGTGTTTTTTCCTCATCCAGAGCTTTGAGCAAGTCATTCAAGACTTTGGCCAGTGCTGTAGTGGTACTGTGGGATGGTCTAAAACCAGATTGTATTGGGGTAAGTATATTGGAGGACTCGAGGTATTGTCGCAGCTGAGAGTTGATCATTGTTTCAAGGATCTTAGAGAGGGTAGGGAGCAGGGAGACAGGCATATAATTATTTAAGTCCGTGTGGTCTCCAGATTTAAAGAGTGGAATGATGTGGGCCATTTTCCAAATAGTGGGGAGACTGCCCTGAGCTAGAGACATATTAAAAACGTGGGTTATGGGGATTGATAGGACGTGGTATCCTATCTTCAGAAAATAGGGGTCAATGTGATCTGCACCAGTGCTTTTTTTGGTATCCAGTTGTAGCCGGAGGTCATCCACCTCCTTCAGCAAGACTGGGTGAAAGAGAAGGTGGAGTCAGAGTTGGATCAGGTGTACAGCAGGTGGGAGTGGGCTTGGCCATCGAGCTGATCACGTAACTTACTGGCTGGAGAGGAGTCGAAGGCCAGGCCAGCAGTAGTGAAATGGGTGTTAAGAAGCTCCAGGATTGTCAGTTTGTCAGTAGTGGTTGTGTCGCCAGATATGATTTTGGCAGGGAGGGGATTATTAGATCTGTGTCCCTCAACTTCTTTTAGGGTCTGCTAGAATTTTGCAGGACAGCTGGATGATGCATCTAATTTGTTAGGAAAGTGATTGGCTTTTGCAGTTCTAATAAGTTTTGTACATCGATTTCTTACTGTTCTGAAGGCAGGCCAGTCGGCTGGGAGTTTAGTTCTACGGGCTTTCTTCCAGAGTGCATACTTATGTAGTAGGGAAGTTTTCAGATTAGAGGAGAACCATGGGCATGATCTTTTCTTGGTGCGTACTTTTGTCAGGAGTGCATGCTGATTTATAGTGTTGAGAACGATGCTATGGAATGCTTCATAGGCTCCGTTCACAGTTTGGGCCAGGTAGAAGTCCTGCCAGTAGAAATTCTGCAGGTCGGAGATGAAGGCGTAGTAGTCTAAGTTCCTGCGGTTTCTCTTGAACACATACCTAGAGCTAGAGGTCGACACAGGCTTGGGAGCAGACCTCACACAGGCAACTGGGCAATGATCACTTAGGTAATTGAGGAGCATGCCTGCGTGAGTGAAGAGATAGGGTCTTTTTACCAGAATGATGTCAAGTAGACTGCTGTGTTCTAGGTTCTTTGCATTAGGGCGGGTGGCTTCCTCAGTTACTTGTGTGAGCCCAAGAGAGTCACTGAATTCTTCTGGGGGTTTGGAGTGCTCCGAAGACCAGTCAAGGTTGAGGTCTCACCCATAATGACAACCTCTGAGGAAGTTGAGTCTAAAAGACTGTGCAGGTGGGTTAGCAGCTTGAGACCAGCCAATGGTGGTCTGTAGCAACCGATAAGTAAGGAGACAGAAGGAGAAAGCTGTATTTTAATGGTAAGACACTCAAATTCCTTAGGTACTGTGGTGGAATCTATAATGGTAGAGGATAGTTTGTTGTGTACATATATTGCTACCCCACCCCCTTTGGTGTGTCTGTCTGCTCTGTATACTTTATAAAATACTAGTAGTAATAAAACTTTATTTTTATACAGGTAGATGTACAACTCATTATTAGGTCATAGACCCATTTTCAAGATGGACCTGTTTCAGAAGATTTATATTAAAACATTTTTTTTTGCCATTAGTTAAATTACATACAACATATATCCTCAAAGACAGCATTACATATACCCAGGAATACAAATTTAAACATATAAGGCTAACTGCGGCACCTCAGTCATTACACATGCATTTCATATTTAAATCATATCTTATGGACATCATAAACTATTTGGTCTGTTGTATCTGTTTCAGCATCATTACCTATTAGGTCCCATAGCTGAGTTACTTTAGCCACAAATGTCATATCTCCAAATCTGTTGCACACTTTTGGTTTCACATATTTATTATTTCTCTAGTCCCTGAGATTATAATTATGTCTGTGTTCAACTACTTTCAGTTTAGCATACAAATACTTTGGTTTATTCTGGTGTACCACCCCATGGATCTAGTGTATCCATTTCATTTCCCTTTTGGTTCCAGCAGCAGCCATTTTAAAGCATTTAACAGATTGCAGTGATGAGTGCTATATTCACATTTCAATATGAATCTTACCAGATTATTGTATAGTAGACAAATTGTTTTTAGGCTAGTTTTACCAGCCATGCCATAAATATGACTTCCGTAGTCTATATAAGGTATAATTAATTGATTTACTATATCCAGTCTCATTTTTGATCAATACAGTGGCTAGACCGCTGGAAAGCACCCAGTTTTTTATTTGTTTTATCGACCAATTCATCTATATGAAAATCAGATCTTCAGTTTTCATCCAAAATTACCCCCAAGTGTGTGTAAGATTCCTTCTGATCCAGAGTTTCATTACTGGATGTTTTTATTTGAATTTTATGTTGAGAACACACCCTTTTCCTTTTATTTTGGAGAAAAATCATTGTTTTCATTTTTTACTAGTAAGTACAAGCTTGAACTGATATAGCCATCTTTCTAATTTAGTAAAATCTTTTTGGAGACAAGTCTCCATTTCCTGGATGGAATCTCCATGTACTAGCAGAACTATATCATCTGCATACATTCTAACTTTCGAGTTTTCTACCACATTAGCCATTTCATTTAGGTAAATGACAAATAATAATGGCCCTAAAATTGAGCCTTGTGGGACTCCCCTCTTAACCAATGCTGGTCCGGATAAGGAGTTACCCACCAGCACTTGCTGTGATCTTAGAGTTAAATAAGACCAGAACCATAGGAGGGTTTCCTCATCCATCCCATTTCCCGACATTCTATCAAGTAAAGTAGCATGATCCACGGTATCAGAGGCATTGGAGAGGACAAATGGGACAGATATTACAGGATCAGGGGGTTGAGGGTTTGAGCCATGTCTCTGTAGTCACCATGATGTCTGGACTAGTGTGAGTAGTCCTGGACTGAAAGAGGGCAAACGTCTTTAGTAGAATACAAGTACTAATATGCAGTAGGCTTAGGCCCCATAATTTGGCTAATTGCAGCTGGGTCTGGATGGGGGCGGGAGGTCCAGGGTTTAGTTCAGCGTTGCCCGAGCAGAATAACAATATTAACAAGAGTTGTATGGTGGCGCGTAGAAGTAGCCTAAAAACACGAGACTGACCTCTCCTGAGAGTGTGGGCCAGGGGTGGAGAAGGATAGTGAAAACGAATTCCTGAGGCACCTAGGGAGGCAATGAAGAACACCCTGGCCTCATAGAAAAGTGTTGGCACAATGTTCTGGGTTGTAAACGCTATATGGGTCCTAGCCCAGTAATTATTAGTATAGGAACCACAGACTAGAATAGGATGAGTGAACACTTCCGTGTAGTGGGGGGATAGGTTTAGGAAATAAAAGTGTGGTTCATTTGCATTTGAGACAAGAGGTGGAAGTACGTGAGAGGAGGAGGGGGACAGATCTGATGTGGGATCAAGGAGTGGAAACAGCAACCAGAACAGGCAGCAAAGGGTTACAGGTGGGGTCTTCATTTTTGAACTAGCTTTCATCTGGTCTTATCAAGTTGCAGAGTTCTTCTTGTGGATAGAAGAGAGCTAGTGAGAGACAAGGGTAGCGGATGTGACAGGAAGTTTGTTTGTTGGATTGGTCTGTAATTACTCCTTTAAGGGAGTAGTCTGATCGGCATCAGCAAAAGAAACATATGCAGAGAGGGCGCGGCTAAGATGTATTTAAATGGTCGGGGGAGGGGGTTGGTCAGCGGGCGAGAGAAAATTCCCTCTGATACACAGTGTTGCAGCACTTTCCACTTCAGGGGTTAAGCCCATAGCAGGACCTGGGAATGGAGCTTCGTTGCAGGCTGTGGCAGGACCGTATAGGAGCCGAAACCAATCAGGCAGCAGTAGCAGCAGTACCAGCCAATGGGAGTCAGGCTGGGAAGAGCTGCAGCCAATTGAATTAAGGGCACTTGAATCCTTTCTGAGTAGTAGCGTACCTGGTCTGACTTCCAGGTGGCCGGCGAAGGCCGGAAGTGCAGCCCGCAGCAGGTCTCTGAGCCGCTGGTTGCAGAGGCAGTGAAGAGCCCGGCCAAGGCTTGCCTGGGGAAACAGAACAAAAAGGGCAGTTTAAATAAGGACAGCTGCAGGGGATGAGAAGAAAATCGTTTAGCTAGGTGCAAATAGTAGTAGCCATTTTACAAGACAAACAGGCAGACTATGGAAATCAGGGGTGGGGGAGCAGGACCGATTTAGTAGATTGAGTAGCTGAAGTCAGAGAAAACACAAAAGAGTGAGGGGCGAAGCTTGGGGGGGGGGTCAGGTAGGAGAATGAGTGAAACAGACTTGGCGCCTACGGGGAATCAGTTCAAAGTTAAGTGAAATTTAGGTGCCAACAGAAAAGGGAGAAAAAGATGAATTTCAGAGTGTTTGTAGGGGGTGCATGTCCCGAGGCTTAGGGAGAGAGAGAGAGAGGGCAGATATGGGGAGTTAGGAGAGCGAAGGTTAAACAAGGAAAAAGTAATAATTTTCTCTGAAGGAGATACAATGCTGGAGGCAGTTGACTTTAGCTCTAAGCAGTTTCCAATTCTAGTCTAGCAAGCACAATAATGCCAACAGTGCAGGCAACAATTAGCATACATTTCTAGACAATTTTCAATGCTGGCCTAGTGGTAAAATTTCCATTAATACACAATGCTGCAGCTGTTTGTGCTCCAGAGGTTATACCCGTAGCAGGACCCAGGAATGGAGCTCCGTTGAGTGGCTGCGGGCTGTGGCAGGACCCTGTAGGAGCCGAAACCAATCAGGCAGCAGTAGCAGCAGTACCAGCCAATGGGAGTCAGGCTGGGAAGAGCTGCGGCCAATTGAATTAAGGGCACTTGAGTCCTTTCTGAGTAGTAGCCTACCTGGTCTGGCATCTAGGTGGCTGGGGAAAGCTGGAACTGTGGCCCGTGGCATGTCTGTGAGCCACTGGTTGTCGAGGCAGTGAAGAGCCCGGCCAGGGCTTGCCTGGGGAAACAGAACAAAAAGGGCAGTTTAAATAAGGACAATCATAGGGGATGAGAAGAAAAACCTAGGGGCAGGGAGAAAAACGTTTAGCTAAGTGCAATTAGCAGTAGCCCTTTTACAAGACAAAGAGGCAGACTGGAAAACGGGTAGGGGGAGCAGGACCGATTTAGTAGATTGAGTAGCTGAAGTCAGAGAAAACACAAAAGAGTGAGGGGCGAAGCTGGGGGCAGATAGAAGAATGAGTGAAACAGACTTCGCGCCTACGGGGAATCAGTTCAAAGTTAAGTGAAATTTAGGTGCCAACAGAAAAGGGAGAAAAAGATGGATTTCAGAGTGTTTGTAGGGGGTGCATGTCCCGAGGCTTAGGGAGAGAGAGAGAGAGAGAAAGAGAGGGCAGATAAGGGGAGTTAGGAGAGCGAAGGTTAAATAAGGAAAAAGTAATAATTTTCTCCGAAAGAGATACAATGCTGGATGCAGTTGACTTTAGCTCTAAGCAGTTTCCAATTCTAGTCTAGCAAGCACAATAATGCAAACAGTGCAGGCAACAATTAGCATACATTTCTAGACAATTTTCAGTGCTGGCCTAATGGTAAAATTCCCATTAATACACAATGCTGCAGCGGTTTGTGCTCCAGGGGTTAAATAAACCCATAGCAGGACCGGGGAATGGAGCTCCATTGAGCGGCTGTGGGCTGCAGCAGGACCCTGTAGGAACCAAAACCAGTCAGGTGGTAGTAGCAGCAGTACCAACCAATGGGAGTCAGGCTGGGAAGAGCTACGGCCAATTGAGTTAAGGGCACTCGAGTCCTTTCTGAGTAGTAGCGTACCTGGTCTGGCTTTTAGGCGGCTGAGGAAGGCTGGAAGTGCGGCTCACAGCAGTTCTCTGAGCCACTGATCGCTGAGACAGTTAAGAGCCCTGCCAGGGCTTGCCTGGGGAAATAGAACAAAAAGGGCAGTTTAAATAAGGACAATCGCAGGGGATGAGAAGAAAAACCTGGGGGCAGGGAGAAAAACGTTTAGTTAGGTGCAATTAGCAGTAGCCGTTTTACAAGACAAAGAGGCAGATTGGAAAACGGGTTGGGGGGAGCAGGACTGCTTTAGTAGATTGAGTAGCTGAAGTCAGAGAAAACAAAAGAGTGAAGTGCGAAGCTGCGGGGGGGGGGGGAGCAGGTAGGAGAATGAGTGAAACAGACTTGGCACCTACGGGGAATCAGTTCAAAGTTAAGTGTAATTCAGGTGCCAACAGAAAAGGGAGAAAAAGATGGATTTCAGAGGTTTTTTTTTTCAGTTGTTTAACCAGGAGTGGTACACTAAGCTGAAAGCTTGTTTACAGGTGCGACCTGGGAGCACCGGGAAGTTAAGTGACTTGGTCAGGGTCACACAGTATGTAAGTGGGGGCTGTGGGATTAAAACCCAGGTTTCCAGATTTGCAGCTCACAGCCTTAAAGCACTGCACTCTACTGCCTCTCAGGTTTGTGTGTGTGTGGGGGGGCGATGGCCAAGGCTTAGGGAAGAGAGAAGAGAGAGAGAGCGAGAGAGCGAGAGAGAGGGCAGGTAAGGGTAGTTAGGAGAGCGAAGGTTGAACAAGGAAAAAGTAATAATTTTCTCCGAAGGAGATACAATGCTGGAGGCAGTTGACTTTAGCACTAAGCAGTTTCCAATTCTAGTCTAGCAAGCACAATAATGCAAACAGTGCGGGCAACAATTAGCATGCAATTCTAGACGATTTTCAATGCTAGCATAGCAGTAAAATTCCCGTAATACACAATGCCGCAGCGGTTTGCACTCCAGGGGTTAAACCCATAGCAGGACCTGGGAATGGAGGGCATGGGGTCATAATGTCCCAAGACATTATGCCGCATGCAAAAATCATGCTGCCAATACAGCACAATTTGTGGCATGTGGCTGCGCTCCCCCAAACCCCCTCCATAAGGATTCTCAACCTGGGGGGGGGGAGCTGGGGGTTCACCTCCAAATTGCACAAAATGGGGAAAAAAAATAAAAGTTTCTGGGACCAGGAATCAAACCCAGTCCCAGATGCAGCGCCTGAGTTCTTTGTTGCAGTGGCTCTGTCCTTTGAGCCATGGCAGCTGCTTGGTGGAACCCTATCCCAGCAGAGGTCTTATCCTCTGCTTGAGATAGTGCAAGTGGTGCAATACCGCATACAGCAGCATTTGTGGTATTGCACCACTCACTGTCTCATACAGCACTATTCCAGGTTAGCGCTAATGTCGTACGCTATTTGCGTATGACATTATGACCTGGTAGGTGGTTGGAGCTCGGCTGAGCGGATGTGGGCTGTGGCAGGACTGTATAGGAGCTGAAACCAATCAGGTGGCAGTAGCAGCAGTACCAGCCAGTGGGAGTCAGGCTGGGAAGAGTTGCAGCCAATTGAATTAAGGGCACTCGAATCCTTTCTGAGTAGTAGTGTACCTGGTCTGGCTTCTAGGTTGCTGGAGAAGGCTGGAAGTGTTGCCTGCAGCAGGTCTCTGAGCTGCTGGTCACCAAGGCAGTGAAGAGCCCATCCAGGGCTTGCCTGGTCTGGCTTCTAGGTGGCCAGAGAAAGCTGGAAGTGCAGCCCACAGCAGGGCTCTGAGCTGCTGGTCATCGAGGCAGTGAAGAGTCCGGCCAAGGCTTGCCTGGTCTGGCTTCTAGGCAGACGGGGAAGGCTGGAAGTGTGGCCCGTGGCAGGTCTCTGAGCCGCTGGTCACCGAGTAGCATACAGGCCACCGAACCAAGAAGATCTGGACAGGGAGCTGGGGTCCAAAATAGAGATGGCTATAGGGGGAGGTAGTGATCACGGGGGACTTCAGTCTACCTGGGGTGGATTGGCAGATCCCTGCTACATGTAGCAGGTCTCAGGTGCCACGGGAGGCATACTAGAGTGGGTTTCTAATACAATGTGTACTATAGCCCACTTAAGAGAGCACTGTACTGGACCTGGTTCTGACTGATGGGCACATGTCCAGGAGGCGAGGGTGGAAGAACCACTGGCAGGCAGCGACCACAGCACTGCCTGGTTTCACCTGGGCATGAGCAAGAAGAGGATTGGAACTAAGACAGGGGTGTTGGACTTCAGGAGGGTGGACTATGGGGGGAGATTCTTCAGGGGCACCTTACTTGGATCAGGGAAGATGAGGGCCGCCATCAAGGAAAGGCTGTTGGCAGCCACTAATGAGTGTGCCAAAACCAAAAGCAAAAAAGCCAGAGTCACTAAATCACAGAATGCTTCAGTATAAAGTTATTCATAATCTTTACTACACACCAAAACATATGAAGAAAACAGGCTTCCTAAAGGTGATAGATTTATTAAGTGTGGTAATCCAGGTGCAAATTTAAAACATCAGCTGTGGGATTGTGAACATTTGCAAAACTTCTGGACCCAAACAATATTATGTCTAAGGAAACTCCCAAAAATCAGTGATAATTAATTATGTTTTTATAATTAGCCTTTATTAAGTGAAAACCTTTTACAATTACATAAATAGATAGAATATCTAATAGTAGAGAAAAAAAAAAGATATACTGTAGACAACAACCCAGAAGTTATTATACATATGATAATAAAAAAGTAGAATATCTCGCACAAAAAACTAGGCCTAGGAGTAATTCAAAGAAGCAACATAGAGTCCCAGATAAAATACATACCACCCTGACATGATCCCATGCTATCTTGCATCATGGAGTTCATTTTCATCCACAGAGTTTATCAGTCTTTCCTTCAGAATGGTTTCCATGAGCTTCCTCACTATTAAGGCTAGACTTACCAGTTGATAATTACCAGTGCCATCCCTCATCCCGCTTTTGTTTAGCGGCACTACATGTGCAGTTCTTCAGTCCAGGGGTACCACTGCTGTTTCTAGAAAGGTGTTAAACAGGTCCGCTAGGCAGCCCGCAAGCACATCTGAAAATTCCCTTAGAACCGTCAGGTGTATGCCATCTGGTTCCTGGGACTTATCCACCTTCAGGGTCTTTTTTTTTTTTGAACGTTCTATTTCTCCTCCTTCCCCCACCCTGGAGCTGTGCTTCTTCGGGAGACTCCTAAGTGCCCCCCCCCCGTGACTGGCCTACCTGAATCCCCAGAGGTTCCCCCCATGGAGCTGTGGCTATACCCACCCCAGGCGGGTACAGGGTGGGGCCTAGTGCCCCAACATCTTTAAGTTTCATCGGGTCCCCTGGTGGTCAGGCAGGCCATCACAATTAGGGCTGGCACTGGAGCTCCATCTACCTGGCTCTGGTGGTGCTTTTTCCAGTTTTCTGTGCTGTGTGGTGTGTGCCCTGACGTCAAGGCGTTACACGCCGACGTCTACCACACAGCTCCCCCATTGGTCTGTCCTACCAGCTTGATATACCTCGGGCCTCCACCCGGGGTCAGACAAGCTGTGGATCTTGTCCCTCCCTCCCCCCAGAGAAGGCAAGCAGTCCCTGAGACTCAAGCCTTCTCCCCTGGCTGGCCCTCCAGTGACTTGAGTCCGCTCCCGAACCCGGGTAGCCGGCATCACAAGCAGAAATCCAACCTCTGCGCTGATGGGCCGGCACCACCTTCAGGGTCTTTATTTTTTTTTTAAACTTTATTTTTATTATTTTGCATACTAATATACATAGTACAACGACCATATCTTGACAAGACCATAGAAGAGCAAACATCAACATGGTTCTAACCAATTAATCACAGGAAGGGTGCATCAAAATACAGTATTTTGATACCTCACGGGGGTAATTGCAAAAATAAAAATACACTGCTAAAGAGTACAAAAAATGTGCTGTGTATTTAAAGCCCAGGAGCAGTATGAGTAGTACTAAAATAACTAAAGTCCAGGAAATACAAAAGTCCGGGCTTTTGCACACCTATTAAGGCACGTAATGTCATACTATATAGCTTTAAGTGAAATAATTGGGATAATTTCAGGCAGAAAAAAAGCTAACACGTTAACCAATACTAGAGGTTACAGCTCTAGATAAACGATCTATCTATATTGAAGATATCCCCTTTAAAACATCTCCACAAAAAAAAAAATATAGTGGGTAGTGTGAAAAGTTCCAACTAGGAGTTAGAGAAAAATCAGGAAAGTCTCACAACTTGAGTCAGTCTCCAGTTTCTTCCTCCGATAAAACTGCCGTCTATGGGGCTCTGAGTCCGTTGATGTTCTTGCAAACGCGAGGCCCATTTCCCTGCTTCCAAAGGGTCAGTGAAGATCCAAACTTTATCTTTATGTACAATTCGTAACCGTGCAGGGTAAATCATGGCATGGGGAATTGAAGCAGCTCTCAGCTTTTGGCGGACACCATCAAATTTCTTCCGCCGCATGCGAGTCGCATAACTAATGTCAGGGAAGAGGAAAATGTTATTTTCATCCTGTATAAGCGTTCCCGTTCTGTGAGCTAGATGAAGAATCTTGTCCCGAGTTCCCACACCGTCAGTGATAAGCAGTAAAGTTCGGGGACTATCAGAGGCCTCACGATAACCCCGTGGAGTAATCCTATATGCTTTCAGTAAAACAAATGGTGTCATTGGTTCCTCTGGGCAGAGTTTTTCCTGTAGCCATTCCTGTAGGAACATCAAAGGATGATCCCCTTCAATGCCTTCGGGGAGCCCCAAGATGCGCACATGGGATGATCGGGTCCAGTTTTCAAGGGACTCGAGTCTAGCTCTAAAGTGTGCATTCTCCTTGATTAGAGTTGCTGTTGCAGCGGCTGAAGTTTCTACCTGCCTCTTAGCATCCCTAATCTCCGTCTGAACCTGTTCGATGGTCGATTCCACTAAAGTAAGTCGGGTGCCAAAAGAATCCATCTTGGTGTTTAAGTCGGTAACTACCGAAATCAGATGCTGTAATTTGGACCCGATTGAAGCCATAGTTTCCTCCGTCTCTTCTGAAGTCACGGCCTGTACTGTACCTTCCATTCTCTTAGACTGTGTAGTCCCTGCAATTTTTCCTCCCGTTCCACCACCTTTTTCTTTACGAGGGTTACCCATTTTACGTTTATGAAGGTACTCTTTCTAGTCTGACAAAAGTTCTTCAAAGTAGTCGATGAAAAAAGGTGAAATTAAGAGTTTATCAGTATTTAAGTGCAGAGCTGGTAAAGTTTGCTGCCTCACAGCTCGGGCTTAACAGTGCCCCCCCTTCAGGGTCTTTAAAGGAACTCTGTCAACCCTTTTTGCATCATATTGTTTCTAGTTAAAACTCCATATTGTATTATATTTTGTGATTGCTTGATATTGTAGGTTGTTTTACCTGCTTCCTTTATTAATAGAACTGGAATGCATGCAAATGGTGTAATTATACCCACATTTGTTTTGAATCCTTGATCTACTCTTATTGCATACTTCCTGAACATGAAAAACACCCAACCAGTGTGGTTACTCTGGGTGTGATAGTCTGCTCTCCTCCCACTGCATCTTGAGTATCTAGACTGTGTTGGAGGTGTTCCCAAGTCCAGGAAAGATGCAGTGGGAGTTGAGCAAGAAATGTAAACAAATACAATTTTGTGTGGTAACACTAGTATGGTGGGCAGTCTGTTTTTCTCTTTTTAAAAGAAAAAAGAAATCAGAATCAAAATCAAACAATCAGCTACATCAGCAGTCTCTGCAGAATGTGAGCAATCATAGCATGTGTTGTTTAAACTTGGAAAATTTGAGGCCTAAGGGGTTGACAGTGTCCCTTTAAACCTTCCTCACGCTATCAGTTTCGATCTCCCCATCTGTGACATCTCATCTATGTTACCCTTCCCTCCTCTTTTCCTGGGGGTCTTGGTCGTCCTTCTTCGTAAAGAATTAACGCAGTACCTCAGCCTTTTCCACACTCACAGTGTAAGAACTGCAAAATCACATGAAGGTGGGTGCACAGGTATGGGGAGTGGGCACCCCACTCACAAACCACACCACTAGCTGCTACTGTGCCTACCTGTGGAAAATGTAAATGTGTTGCTTCTGTGTTTCAGGCCGTATGGCTTTGTGGCTCCCACATCCCAGAGGTAACTTAAATAAGCTGATAGCCCAAATAACTGCAAAACATACCATATTTATTGCAAAAAAATAACAAAGAAGCAGGTAGAATACAGAACAGTGATTAGTGAATGACCACACTCTCTCCCTGGCACTTCGGGTCCAAATATCCTTCCTCAGGGAGCTTTTCCAAACTACATCCCATTCATCCCTCCTCCTTTTTCAGCCTGACTATCCCGTTCTTGATATCCCACTTCTTCCTGATGTACAGGGAGAAGGCCTTCTCTCCCATTTTTACCCTCTCTGCCAGCTGAAATTCCTTCTTGGCTAATCTTATACTGTCTTGCTCACCTCTCTTGCCTTCTTGCTGTACACCTCCCTGCCCTCATCCCTGCAGGTGCTTTTATACTTTTTGAAGGCTGCCCTTTTGCTTTTTGCCACCTATTCAATATATGGGTCATACAATATATATTCATTCAACAACATACTTTCCCCTAATAAAAGGTAGTCTTTTTATTTAAAACAAATAAATAAATGGAGAGAAGAGAAACGGAGAAAGAGCAGTAAGTCAGTATAGTTCAGGAAGTGTAAAGTATTTATGAGTAACGAAGAGATGTTGACCTTAGAATTCCTTACAAATGTATAATGAATGTTGTTAGGTCTCCCCAATTTTTTCAAATGTATCTCTTTTTTCATTAATTCCATGTGCAATTTTCTCAAGCCTTAGCATTTCAAAAAGCTCTATCCATGTACACATTGTAACTGAGACTGTGAGACTGCTTGTTCCTGTCTATGTGCCTGAGGAGTCTGGAAGATCTGTGCTGTTGCTCCCTCTGTGCAATTACATTCCCGGTAGCATCTCCCAGTATTGCCATTGCCAGAATTGGCCACCAAGTGAGAGGGACGGCTACCTGGTATCATGTCAGCACAGAAGGTCGATAGCGCGAACGTGAGTGATGCGAGCGCCACTCAGTACAAGAAAATCCAGTCACTGAGGCTTTGTATACCTGGATAAAAGTATGTGATTAAATCTGTATGTGTACTATAGAAATTTATAGAAGTCTTTTCTTTTAAACTTAGATTGTGGGCTTTTAGTGACACTGTACTTTCTTTGTTGTCTTTACTTATAATTGTTTTTGGGCTGTTGAAAATTTAAAACATAGTGGTGGTGTAATTCTGTGCTCTTTTTAATTGCTGCAAATTTTATCTTGGCTTGTCTGACTGCCCTGTAGTTGGGTGAAGGGTGTTAATTGTCTGGCCTCTGACCTCAGCTACATGATAACTGGAGGTGGGGCTTAGTCAGAGTTGAGGTAGCAAGTAGAGTTTTATTTTCTCAGAAGAAGCCAGAAGGGAAGGAAGGAAACATATTCAATTCAGTGCTTTAGAGTAACTGGTAATTGCTATTTTTCTTTTAAACTTAGATTGTGGGCTTTTAGTGACACTGTACTTTCTTTGTTGTCTTTACTTATAATTGTTTTTGGGCTGTTGAAAATTTAAAACATAATGGTGGTGTAATTCTGTGCTGTCTTTAATTGCTGCAAATTTCCGACCACCCTTCCCCCAACTCTTAATTATATGCCCTGTTAAATCTGATTGACAGGAGCTAAACACAGGGTATAGTAAGGGGTGTGAAGTAGGAGGGCCATAAGGGGGAAGAAGCCCACCCTCAGCACAAGTGTTCTGACTCATTTATTTATTTATTTATTTATTTTTTAAGAAAATTATCTGAGGATCAGTGGCAGGATTTTTTAGGACAGTAAATTAATAAAAAGGGAACTAGGAGAGCATCAGTAGCAGACAAGTAATGAAATTGCAGTATAATGTGGGGAGTGGTGCAATGCAGTGGCTGTGGGGCAGCCATATTCAGGCAAACCTTCTGGACACTGAGGTGCTGCCCTATCTGCATGCATCTCTCTGGACTGCGGGATGAGGTAGCCAGACTCAGAGCGGAAGTAAACTGGGTCAGGAGTACCATCACCCCTATCCAGAGACCACCCAGTCCAATGCAAATGCCTCAAAGGATGCAAAGAACGAGGAGCACTTGGATGACAGTGGGCTCAGGGAGGGTTAGAGCGGTCAGGCAGAGGCACATCCCAGATCCTATTCCGCTCAAGAACTCATATGCCACACTGGCAAATGAGGACAACCAAATAGAGGTACCCAGAGAAGTGGAAGGAAAGGATGTGGAGGTTAGCCAAGGAGGTGACCTCAGCGGGGAAAGCAGTGGACCCCAGAGGAGGAGGAAGCGAATCCTGGTGGGGGACTCCATCATAAGAGGGATCCAGCTAGGAACACAGGAGGGGGAGGACAGGGAGGTGAGGTGCCTACCAGGTGCCACAGCATGGAGGGATGGAAGGAAGATCCTGGGGATCACTGGGAAGGCAAGACGGGAGGGTGAGCTGGATGTCATTATCCACCTAGGTACTAATGACCTGGCAAATGGGGAGCCAAAGGAAGTTCAGGAAGAGTTTAGAAAATTGGGGAGGTGTCTCAAGCAAGTAGCTACTTCTGTCACTTTCTCAGAAGTACTACCTATGAGAGGCAAGGGAGAGCATAGGAGTGCATGCACCAGGAACTTTAACTCATGGTTGAAGAACTGGTGCTGCGAGGAAGGGTTTGGATTCATTGGTGACTGGGGACCCACCTGGAGGGATGGTGGTTTGTTCAAGCCTGATGGCCTGCATCCATCCTGGAGGGGAATCCAAGCACTTAATGATAAGTTTAAATGCTACATTGACAAGCATTTAAACTAGCAAAGAGGGGTGGCAGGCCAGCAAGGAGGGTACCTACTTGCTCACCCCCCACAGCTAGCAGTGGAACCAGTGAACCAGAGGAGTGGCTATCTCTACAAAGCAGTGTGCAAAAGATGGAGATTAGTGCCCAAGAGGTGGATAGGCAGAAATGGGCAAAATTCAGCAGAAGGGCAGACAGCAAGGAGAACCAGGGATAAAGGACAACCAAGGAAGGTGCTGGAGTAGAACAGTGAAACAGTCTAGGGAGATCAAATCATGGAAAGCCATGTGTGCAAATGCCAGGAGCCTTAGCAACAAGATGGAAGATCTGGAGGCTGTCATGGTGCAGTCAGACCTGGACATTGTGGCCATCACTGAAACCTGGTGTAATGATAACCATGACTGAGAGATGGCCATACCTGGCTACAACATATTCAGAAGAGACAGAGAAGGGAGGAGGAGTGGCACTGTATGTGAAACATGACATAAGGGCCACAGAGATCCAGGAGGAACAAAATGGGGAGAGATACTGTGGGTTAAGCTGGAAAGGAAAATGGGAACAGCCATCCGCACAGGTGTGGTCTATAGACCACCAGCCCAGGAGGAAGAAACAGATAGGGAGTGATGCTAGCCATCCAAAGGATGGCAGACAAGGGTGAGTAGTACTGGTTGGAGACTTCAGTATTCCAGATGTGGACTGGAGCATCCCAGCAGCAGCATCAACTAGGAGCAGATTTATCCTGGACCTCTTCAGGGTGCCTTCCTCAAGCAACTGGTCATGGAACCAACTCGGCAGAAGGCAATACTGGACCTTGTGCTCACAAACAGGGACAGTGTGATGGGGTAACAGTGGGGAGCACCTGGGGAACAGTGACCACCAGTCATTGTGGTTTGAAATCATAAAAAGAGCAGAACTAAACCACACAAAAACACGTATCCTGGATTTTAGGGGGCAGACTTTGGGAAAATGGGGAGATATTTGAAAGAGGCATTAAGGGGAATGGGACAGGAATCAGGGGTTGAGGAACAGTGGGCAGTATTTAAAATGGGGATTACAAGAACAACAGAATTATGCATTAAGCAGGTTAGCAAAGGAAAAGGAAGAGGAGACCATTATGGTTTTCCAAAAAGGTAGCAAAGAAAGTGAAAGCCAAAAAGATTGCATTCAGGCAATACAAAAAGACACAGGCAGAAGGGATAGGGAAGTACCAGGAGAAGCAAAGGAGGCAGGAGGTCAGTAAGGAAGCCAAAGCTCAGACAGAAGAACACATTGCAAAATCAGTTGGTAGAGGGACAAAACCTTTTACAGGTACATAAGTGAAAAAAGAAAGACAAAGGGAGGGATAGTGAGACTGAAGAGGGAGGATGGGGGCCGCGTGGAGGATGACAACAGTAAAGCTGACATAATGAACAGGTATTTCTGTTCAGTCTTTACTGAAGAAGAGGAGGGTAATGGGTCTGAAGGGAGTACAAGGGGTGAGAATGGTGCAGAAATGGACACAAGTCTCTTTACACAAGAAAGAGTCCTGAAGGAACTGGAAGTAATAAGAGTTGATAAAGCAATGGGGCCAGATGGGATTCCCAGGGTCCTTAAAGAACTAAGAGAGGTGGTGGCTGAACCTCTGGCTATCCTGTTTAGCCGATCACTGGAAACAGGAGGTACCCAAAGATTGAGGACTGCAGATGTAGTCCCCTTATACAAAGCGGGAAAAAGAGGAAGCAGAGACTACAGACCAGTCAGCCTCAATTTCGGTAGTGGGGAAGATCATGGAAGCACTACTGAAGGAGAGATTGGTGGAACATCTGGTTGTCAATGGACCACAGGACCCAAGGCAGCATGGTTTCACCAGGGGAGGTCATGTCAGACCAACCTCATTGAATTTTTGACTGGATGACTAGAGAGGTGGATCGGGAGGCAGTGGACATAGCCTATCTGGACTTCAGCAAGGCCTTTGACACTGTGCCACATAGAAGACTATTACACAAACTGGGGAATATGGGTGTGGGCAGGACAGTAGTGTGGTGGGTAGGTAACTGGCTGGGTGGCAGGACACAGAGGGTGGTGGTAAATGGCTGTCACTCCACAGAGGAAGAGTAACCAGTGGGTACCACAGGGATCAGTGCTGGGACTGGTCCTATTCAACATCTTCATCAGTGACATTGCACAGGACCTAGAAGGCAGAATTTCACTGTTTGCTGATGACACAAAGCTCTGTAACAGAGTAGACACACCAGAGGTGTAGACAGAATGAGAAGGGACCTGCAGAAACTTGAAGAATGGTCAGGGTTTGGCAGTTGAAATTCAATGCAAAGAAGTGCAAGATAATGCATATGGAGCAAAAACCCTGGCACAATATATCAGTTGGGGGTGAGGATATAGCATGCACCAAGCAGGAAAGGGATCTTGGGGTTATCATCTCTGATGACCTCAAGGCAGGGAAACAGTGTGACAAGGCAGCAGGTAAAGCAAATAGGATGCTGGGATGTATAGGCAGGGCATCACCAGCAGGAAAAAGGAGGTCATAATTCCGCTATACAGGACACTAGTGAGGCCCCACCTGGAGTACAGTGTACAGTTCTGGAGACCATATCTACGTAAGGACATAGACAGAGTAGAAGGTTGAGAGAGGCAACAAAGATGGTGCATGGATTGCATCACAAGTCCTATGAAGACAGGTTGAAGGAACTGAACATGTATTCCCTGGAGGAGAGGAGGGAGAGAGGGATATGATAGAGACATACAAGTATCTCACAGGGAGGAACAGGGTGCAGGAATACACTATTTTAAGCGAAAAGATGTTCCAGGACTAGAGGGCATGGGATGAAGGTGGAGGGAGGACAATTCAGAGGAAACATGAGGAAGAATTTCTTCACAGAACGGGTGGTGGACAAGTGGAACACCCTGCCAGAGGAAGTGGTGGGGGCTGAGACAATCACGGGATTTAAGAATGCATGGGATAGACATAAAGGAATTCTGGAGGTCAGTGGTAAGGGGCAACAGACTTCTAGGAAAACATAAACTGAATTTACAAGCTCAAATGGGCAGACTGGGTGGGCCATAGGCCCTTATCTGCCGACACTGTCTATGTATCTATGTTAGTCTTATAAAGTTGTTTTACGATTGAAATATAGTTTTAGCACCTACAATAATGCTGAAGTGTTTGTTGATATGTGTCCTGTTCGACCTGTTATTTCAAGTGCAGTTAGCCGAAAGTCCTCTAAACAAGGATGGCTTGTCTTATGAGAGATTGCAACGCAAGATTACTATCTAGCTGTTAATAACTCCTTTAAACCCTGAAGTTGTACGTAAAATTAGACGTAATATTTATGAATAATTGGAATTCATTTACTTGTAAATGTTTTTCCCCTACAGATAAAGGTCTAAATTCGACAAATCGTAGTTCAGCTGCATGGTATCTTGCTCTGCTTCTATCTGGAAACATAGAAATCAACCCTGGCCCCCATACTGAGTCTAAAACAGATTTAAAAATAGTTCTGAATAATGTGAGAAGCATAATAAATAAAATACAGGAATTTAGGATGTGGGCACAACAATTAAAACCAGATATAATTGGTATAGCTGAATCCTGGCTAAATCAAAAAGTACAGACCAATGAGGTTGAAATTGATGAGTATACACTTTTCAGGCAAGATAGAGGAAAATGGGGAGGTGGTGTTCTTTTATATATTAAAACCACAATTGGATCATTCCAATCAATATTTTAGGGAAAGATAGAAGATGTAGAATATCTCTGTGTTGAATCTATTCAATTAAAGCTTCTTATTGGTATAGTCTATTCTCCCCCCCAAAAGTACATGTAAACCAGTTTGAGATTTTAGCAGCAAAGTTAACCTCTTTGGCAGAGGGACACATATTGTTCTTATTGGAAATTTTAATGCAGCCTGGGGCAAGCCCAGGGGTTTAAAATTAAAGAAAAGTTTTGAAAATTTAAATGTAAAGCAGATAGTTAATCAGATTATAAGAAAACATGGGGTAAACAGTCAAGGTAGCATTCTTGATTTAGTATTCTTTTCAAAAGGACTCTTTGTTAATGGTTGTCAGATATTGCCCTCTAATTTAGGTGACCATAATTTGGTACTGTGTTTTATGACTCATAATTATTCTATTAAAGAGTGTGAGAAGATTGTGTTAAGGAGGGATTTCACAAATTACCATCAGGAATCTTTTGTCAGGGACTTAGTAAATGAAAAATTGGAAAGGTTCTGATTAGTACCTGACATAAATTTAAGTGTTGTAGAGTTCACCAAAACTTTCCTGGGAGTCTGTGATAGGCATGCCCCTTATAAGACTAAAAAGTTACAAAAAAAGCATCTTCCATGGGTTAACGAGTATTTAAAGAAAAAGTTACGTATCAGGGATAGGATCTGGAAGAAAGCCCACAGAACAAAAAATAGGGATGACTGGGACATATGTAAATTAAAGCGTAATAAGTGTCAATGACTTATTAAGCAGGCTAGAAAAAAATTGTATAACAATAAAATAAAAAATATGACAAACTCAAAGCAATATTGGGATATCATAAAAGACATGGAAAATCCATTAAGAACTAAGCAAATACCAAAAATGGTAAACAAAGTGGGTAAAATCATTAGATAAAAAAACAACAGCACAGGTACTGAATCATTATTTCACTATCTTACCAGATACAGATGTTCCAGCTAATGTTCCAAATGCTCTCTACAGATCTGTGGATATTGGTGAATGTTCCCCCCAATTTTATTTTAGGAAACTTACTACAAAAGAAGTTAAGGGTGAAATTAGAAAATTGAATGTTAAGCAATCATGTGGTTTGGATAAGATTGATGCAAAAGTTATTAAAGATGCAGTAGATGTATTGACCCTGATAATTAGCGACTTGTTACATCAGAGTTTATTGGAGAGCACATTCCCAGATATCTGGAAGATTGCAAAAATAGTGCCTGTATTTAAAGGTAGAAACTTAAATGATCCCTCTAATTACAGGCCGATAGCGGTCCTCCCCATCCTTTCAAAAGTAATGGAGCAAATGGTGTATATTCAACTTATTGAGTATTTGGAAAATTATTCTAAACTTATGAAATTTCAGCATGGCTTTAGGATGGTTTACTTGATGGGCACCACCCTCATGGACTTTGTGGACAAGGTGGCCACGGCCTTGGATGGGGGGGAGCCCGCAGGTGCAGTGTTCATTGACCTGTCCAAAGCTTTTGATTTGGTAGACCATCACTTGCTGTTTGAGAGGATGGGGAGGATCGGCAACAAGTTGTAATAGATAATCAATACTCAGAAATTGGCAAAGTAACAAGGGGTGTGTCCCAAGGATCAATCCTGGGTCCACTGATGTTTTTAATATATGTGAATGATCTGCCACTACAAATAAAAAACACTCATATACGCCTCTACACGGATGATACAGTACTATTGGCATCTGCAAATACCCAAGATGAAATGTTAGAAAAATTATAAAAGTCCTTCAAGACTGGTTTTTGATTTCTAAATTAGTTCTTAATGAGAAGAAAACACAGGTGATGTATTTTAGTGAAAAACAAATTAGAGGTAATAATACAATTAACATTGTTAAGGAAATAGTAACAATAGGTGGGAAACAATTAATTACAAAACAATGTAAGTATTTGGGAGGATTAATTGATAGTTCTCTTAGTTTTTCTGATCATATAGGTAATGTGTCCAAAAAAGTAAACAATAGATTTGGAACATTACATGGGTCTTCTCAAATATTGAATACTTAGACCCGGAAAACAATTGCTATCCAACTTATTTTACCTGTGTTGGAATATGGGAATTTAGTTTAGAATCTTGCTGAGCAAAAACACCTTGATAAATTAGTTAAATCATATAACCGGTTAGCAAGGTTTATCCTGAATTGTAAGTATTCAACACATCACTGTTTCATGTACAGAGAGTTAAATTGGGTCTGCCTGTCTACCCATTATAAAAAACAATTTTCAGTTTTTATTTTTAAAGTTAAAAATGGTTTATTCAAGGGGAACATGGACATCAAGTTCAGTTGTGAGACTGTTCAACATTCACTCAGGGAAGTAAGATTTAGGGGGTTGAATTTTCCAAAAATAAATACTAGATATGCAAGTATGATGTTACAAGTCCGGGTAGCTAAAAATTGGAATGAGATTCCACCACAGACAAGAAATCTTGTAAAATTGTCTACATTCAAATCTAGCCTTGATGAAATTTGTTTCACAGAATGTATATATTAGAAGTGGGCTGGCAGTATAGCCTAGAGGTTAGAGGAACAAGGTGTGAACAAGCTTGGTACATCGACCAGACCTGAGTTTGATTCTCACAACCTCCACTTGCATACTGTGTGACTCTGAGCAAGTCACTTAACCGCCCAGTGCTCCAGGTCACCCCAGAAAACAGGTACTTGTGCCTAGTGGGCCTTACCCGGTTACCAAAGACTAAAATAAAATTAATAAATAAATAAAAAAGAGTATTTCTAATGTCAGGGGGGACTGTTATCTACTGTTTTCTCCATTTTGGTATATGTATATCTGTTTGTTTTTGTTTACTTTTCGATATGAATAAAGAAATTACATTGTAGATTATCTTTGTTTACTATGATTAATGATAGGAAGTTTTAGAATTTTGCATGATATTTGTCTATGATTATTGTTGGTGTATAAGTGTTTGCCATGTAACTATGTAGGAATGTGAAACAGAATTACTTTGTAAATAGGTCCTTGGACCTAAAGTATTACTCTGTCTAAAAATAAATCTTTTTACTACTACTACTACTACTGTCTTCCATTCCTGAACTGTTAGGAGGGTTCTTCTTTATTCATTTCCTGAGTATAATATTTTTAGCAGCCATAGCTTTTAAGGAAAAATAATTTTGTTTATTTAAGGTTAGACGAGTGGTATCATCAAAGAAGCCTAGAATGCAGGTGTTAAAATTTAAATTATTGGTTGCCCCGGTGGAGCCGAGGGTTGAGGCGCTGGATGCCACACCTTGCGCCACGCCGGTGACCCGGGTTCGGGAACGAGCCTGGGCCGCTGGGGGTCGCGGGGGAGAGAGATGATCGAGTGTCTGGAAGACTGCTCTTCTCTCTTGGGGGGGGATCCAGGCATCTGCCCGGCACTGCAGTGGCCCCTGGTGGTGACTGGAGCCACTGCAACACCCAGGGCACAGCTAAGAGGGATGCAGAGCCACGGCAGACGTGCCTGGCGTCATTGCACATCCGGGCTCTGCCAGTGGGGAGGAGGGAAGGGATGTAACTAAGAAAATCCCTGCTCCCGGGGATAAGTGATGGCACCACCCTCTTAGCCACACTCCACTGGCCGGACTCACTCAACTCCTGGGCCGAGCCCAGCCTGGCCCGAATTTTAGATAGAGCGCCTTAGGCGGATAGGGCGGCTCCACCTCGGGGGTGCTCAGAGCTGAGGGGATAGCCAGGCTAGTGCCAGAAGAAGAGGAGTTTCAGGCCCGGAGGTAGGGCTGAGGGTAAGTGGATGCCCGAGAGAGTTCCCTGGGACCAAAGCGGAGCCAGCAAAAGAATTGGAAAAAAAAAATGTAATTGTTACTCAGATCATTACCCAGCTGTTTGATCCTGCCCTCTCTATCATGCCCTTGTTAGTGCTGCTGTGTCTTCGTCCTTGCCAGTTAAAGTTGTTGCTGATTTTAGTAGTGTGTGCCAAGAAAGCCCTAACTAAATTCTAGTAAAAAGCCCAGTCTCTCACCCTGCAACAATGGTTTAATATTATCAGTTTTATATATGGCCTTGATAAAGCTATGTGGAAGTATTTAAACCATTATCTATTTTGGAAGAAATTTAGAAACCCTGTGTTAATTTTCAACTTGAAACAAATCTTAGTTTTGTCCCATAGATATGTTAATGAGGCTATTAATATTGCTTTTTTTTTTTATCTCCGTCTTCCACGGAATTTTCTGAGTTATACATTAAGTGGAATAAACTGAGGCAGTGCTTATCCCCTTAATCCGCATTGATTTAAATTAAAGATTTGGAATAACTGTCCAATGTATTTCATCTGGGAGTCTATGTTGTATGTTTGAATTACTCCTAGGCCTAGTATTTCGTGCAAGATATTCTACTTTGTTATTGTCATATGTATAATAACTTCTGGGTTGTTGTCTATATCTTTTGTTTTTCTCTGCTGTTAGATATTCCATCTGTTTATGCAATTATAAAAGGTTTTCACTTAATAAAGTTTATCTATCCCTGTGGCACGCCACTGGTCACCCTTCCCTCTGCGGAGTGACAGCCATTTACCACCACCCTCTATGTCCTGCCATCCAACCAACTCCCCATCCACTGCACTATTGTCCTACTCACACCCATATTGTTCAGTGTAACAGCCTCCTATGGGGCACAGTGTCAAAGGCCTTACTGAAGTCCAGATAGGCCACGTTCACTGCCCCCACCCGAATCCACCTCCCTTGTCACCAAGCTGAAAGATTAAATAAGGTTAGTCTGGCACAGCCTCCCCCCAGTAAAACTATGCTGCCTTGGATCCTGTAGAACGTTGGTCACAAGGTGTTCCACTAATCTGTCCTTCAGTAGTGCTTCCATAATCTTCCCCACTACTGAGGTGGGGCTGACTGGTCTGTAGTTTGCCGGTTCCTCTCTGTTCCCGCTCTTGTATAAGGGGATTACACTACCTGTTCTCCAGTCTTTGGGCACCTTACCTCATCATTAAGAGTGACCTGAAGGCGGACTTCTGTGAGACATGGCAGAGTAAACACATGGGGGATTGAGCTCCTACTTTACCACCACTAAAATAAGCACTTCTTTCCCGATACAATGACTAACCATTTACCAAAATCATCAGTTTTGTAAATCTTCACCTCGGGAGAGACATCTGAATATATTTTATCCCCCCGGGGCATAGCACGATGAGAGAAATCACTACCAGCCCTTGCAAGATCTACCAGAGACGGAGGACTGCGGCCTGCTAGACACTGAGGCACCTTCTTTCACTGCCCTTCCATTGGACAGCAAATGGGGTAAAAGAGATAAAAAAAAGCCAGTGCTGGAGAACTTACAGTGAGAGGCGATTCTTTCATCCATCTCGGAGTTCCACACAGAGATGAGGGATGCTTTGAAGGAGATCCGTATGGACATGGGAGTTTTGCAATTGCAGGTGGTAGAGGCGGATGCCCAGATCTCAGAGAACTCAAACAAAATCCCCTCCTGGAGCGAGCTGTCCAAGTTTTGGCTGAGGAGCAACTTCACATTTCTATGCGGCAAGAGGGCATGGAAAATCGAGGACGATGGAAAAATATAAGGGTGTATGGGATTCCAGAGGGAGAGGAGGGGAATGACCCAGTGGCATTTGCAGACTACCTTCTATGTTTGGCCCTGGATGTGGGCCCGGACTACCTGATAGACATTGAGAGGGCTCACAGGCCGCTGGGTCCCTGCCCTTCAAAACCTGAGGCCAGACCAAGATCATTTGTTATGAGATTCACCAGCTTTTATCAAAAGGATCAGCTACTTATAAAGGCTTGGCGTAAACAAAAAGTGATGTTGGGAGACTGCGGAATTATATTTGACGATGATTACGCTCCTGCCGCTCAATGCTTAAGAACAGAGTATTCCTCCTTAGTTCACCTTTTAAGAGCCAAGAATTTAAGATTTTGAACTCCCTACCCTGCAAAGTTAATCATCCAGTTTCCTAATGGTCCCATTACTTACAATACGGCTTCAGAGGCTAGGGCAGACTTGCTTAAGTGAGGGATCATATCCAACAACGACCCTAAACAAGCCACGAGGGATCTGGCGGCGCTTCCAAGGCCTGCTTCCCAGGAAAAGCCCCAAGTGGAAATTGGTGACCAACAACTGCAGAAACTATTGGACAGAGTGCGCCTTCTCAGGAATCTGACACTGCAGGCTGATTAAGTCCATAATCTCAATCTCAATCTTTATTTATTTGTTTAAGGCACCTTTCTAAAACCAAGGCGCCTGTACAATACTAGATAAAACAATTTCAATAAAATACAATACTAAACAAACAATTACAAGTACAACAAACACCAATTTAAAAATCATTGTATGCTTTCTTAAAAAGGTGAGTCTTCAAAGATTCTTTAAAACTATGGACAGTAGGGCTTTCCCGCACCTGACGAGGTAGAGAATTCCACAGGGTTGGAGCCATAAAACTAAAAGATCTAGCTCCTGAGGTTTTTAAACGAACCCTGGGAATCTCTAGCAATCCCTCGTCAGTGGATCGGAGAGAGCGGGGGGGACAATAGGGATGAAGGAGATCTTTCAGGTAAACCGGTCCCTGATCATGTAGGGCCTTATAGGTCAGCAAACCGACCTTAAAGGTGATTCGCCAGTAAACTGGCAACCAGTGCAGACCACGGAGCACAGGCGTTATATGACTGGCCCTGGAAGAGCCAGTCAACAGCCTGGCTGCCGCATTCTGCACTAGCTGCAGACGGCGAATCTCAACCCCAGGAAGCCCTAGGTAGAGCGAGTTGCAATAGTCAAGGCGGGAGGTAACGAAAGCATGAACCAAAGTTGGCAGATCGCCGGGGGGAACCAGGCGTTTCACCTGGGCGATGTTCCTCGGATGGTAAAAAGAGGTTTTGACAACCGCTGACACCTGAAATTTAAATGTCAAGCGGTCGTCAAATACAACGCCTAGATTCCGCACCCGGTCTGAGGTATTTAGCGGAGTATCCCCGAGCCATAAACCTGAGGGTGATCCAACCAATAAACCCGCCTCCCGGCGATCCTGGCCCACAACCAACACCTCAGTTTTAACAGGATTCAACCTCAGCCAACTCACATAAACCCATCTTAAAGTTACTGGCTGAGTTGGGGGGGTCGGTCACGTATATGAGATTGGGGTTGAGGGTGGGCATTTGCTCCAGTAGTGGCCTCAATATCACAGAATTATCATAATAATGGCCTCTATTACATATCTGGCACATGGGTGCGGCCCGTGGAGTGCCTTGCTCTCCTCTTACTTGGTGTGGCTTGACCCGATTAAATTTCACCCCCCCTCCTTCGGGACCACAGGCTTGCAAGACTTTCTCTCCCTTCCCTTCAAAGATGGCTGAACTTTATCTAGAGAGCGTTTTGTTTGGCTGTAACACGACAGGGAGCTGGAACTGGACTGCTGAATCTAAATGCACTGTTTCCATCTTTTACAGCCAGTAATTCAGACATATCCGAGGGGACTAGTGCTGAGATAGGGAACTGTGTTCCACTGCTCTGTTTGAAATGGACACAAACGGGCATCCTTCATGTTTCTAAATTGGAGGGGGGGGATGAGAGAAGCCTGGAGCTAGGGGCTGCGTTATAGCTGCTTTGCCACCCCTTATAAATGCCAGATTGATATGGTCGGGCATTTGTTACCAGTAGCAGTCACCCAGGCATATTAGACTCGCCTCTGCTAGAGGTGGAGACTTCCCCCTCCCTGCCCCCAGGGGTGCTATCCACATTTCGTGGGGTAGTTCTCAGATTAGCGCATGGCCCCATCCCAGACCCCGCTCCGGCTGTACTTCCGGATGCTCAGCTTTTCAATGTGGGCTCTCAGCTTGACATCCTGGGGGCTGCCTACAAAAATATTCAGAAATCTGTGGGGGGCTCTCTCTCCTCATATTATATAAGTTGGAATTGGTGTTGTGAATGTAGGGAGGGGTTATCTAGAATGGGATGCCTCACATGCCTCTTTGAGTACAATAGGTCCTCTGACAGGAAACAACAGGGGATCTTTACTCTTTTCTCAAATACTTGAGTTTAATTTTATTTTTCAGACCCCCATGGTGAACTAATTACTCTTAAAGGTGGATGGGGGGCTCCCCCCCTCCATCTGTTTGAGTTACCTCACATCTTGAATACCATATACCTACCGTTCATGCTCCCACCACCGCAGGAACAGCTACTTAAGTGGGACTGTTCCTAGAGAGGGTGTTCCCTCTCAAATGGGTCTATATCCATCGTTGATGGGTCATGCCCCACTTTCCTAGGAGGAAGGGTTTTGCCTTTACCCTGGGACCAGGGTCGGAGATTAATATATCTCCCCCAACAGTGGAAGAATGAATATACATAGTTTTCTCGCAATGGAGACTAGTTATTAGCCTCAGTTTATGGTTGTGGATTAGATTGTTAAGTTTTGTTTTTCTGTTTAATTTTAAAATGGATGGTGACACAATTCTTGTTATGAGTCATATTACCCCCTCTTTGGTGGGATACGCTGAGGGCCAGAGGGCTATAGTGCATATGGGTGCCACTCGGTCCGGGTACGCTGGAATTGGTTCAATTGGACCCCCAGATATGGGGTGGGAGACATGGAATATAACTTCCGTCATTTACTTGTGCCCTCTAGGTACCCAGCGATTCTCCAGGCATGCAATTTTAACATCTTCTCCTTGGGATCATGGTTAATGTACCAGTAAAAATATTTTCTCAGAATGTGAATGGCTTGCATTCCTCTGTCAAATGGTATAAAATTATGCAACACTTAGGAAAACAGAAAGCAGATTTATATTTTTTACAGGAATCTCGCCTCTTATCTGCAGAACATTTAAAGCTGCATTGGGGAGGCCACTATCGGGTTTTGGCATTCTCTCATCCGAGGGGACATAAGCAGGGAACAGCTTTTTTAATTCCAGCATCTACCCCACTAGAAATTCAAGACACCTATCTGGATCCACAGGGTAGGTATGTGATCCTTACAGGGTCACCGTACTCCCAGACAGTAACTTTAGTTAATACCTATCTTCCCCCTTAGACCTCGCTCCCTATAATACGGACCTTTCTGCAAAGGGTGATGGAGAGGCTCAGGGGAATCCTGATTATGGGCTGGGATTTTAATATCCCCTTCCACCCCCACCTCGATTCCTCTAATCCCAATCCAAATATAGACTCTCTAAGGCAGCTAAATATTTAAAAGGGAATTTGACATTTCTGGGTATAGAAGACACTTGGTGGAAAATCTTCCCATCTACTCCAGGATACACCTTCTTTTCTGGGAGGCGCAACATGTACTCACGACTAGACTATTTTTTTTGTTGCAGGGGAGCATCTTACTTTGGTGCAAGACATTTTAATTGAACCAAGGGTTCTATCTGACCATAATCCACTTATTCTTAAAATCAATCTGGGTAAACAAAAGAAACTCAGGTTCTGGAGGTTTAATGCTTCCCTCCTGCAGGATAAAAAACACTTCAGGAAATGTATTCCACAGGCAGTTCGGGACAACTCCACTTCTGAAGTTTCATGTCTGATTCAATGGGACGCTTTAAAAGCGGTTTTAAGAGGAGAGATACTGGAGTATTCATCCCGTAAACAAAGAAGGTGAATGCTAGACTTCATTATTTAACAGATCCCCTAGCCTCATCTTTTTTATAGAGAGGGCAATACAGCCCTTCAACGTCGGATTAGATCTTTAAAGCAAGATATACAAAAGATAATAGACTATAGAACCCTCCAGAGCCTGAACTATTTAAGACAATAGAATTATGAAGGGGGAGCAAGAGGAGCTCGGGCTTTAGCTCAAAAATGAAGAGCCAATAAACCGGCCTCTATCATTTTAAAAATAAAATCTACCATTTCTGGCACATCTGCTTACAAGGAAGAGCAAATCAGACAGGTTTTTGCACAATTTTACAAGGTTCTATACGCAGCCCCAGAAACAGGACGAAGCAATATCTGAATTTTTAGATAAGCTTCATCTACCTAAGCTAACTGAGCTTCAAAGGGAACTATTGGAACGTCCCATTAGTCCTGATGAGATACTCAAACAGGTAAAAAATATAAAACCCTTGAAATGCCCCGGCCCTGATGGTTTTGGTCCAGAGTGGTACAAAACCTTTATTCCCCAGCTACTTCCCAGCTTTTTATTGGCATGCGGTGGCAGAAGGAGAACACCCCCCCCCCTCCATCCTGGAGTTATGCTGTTCTTTCTTCCATACTTAAACCTGAGAAGGACCATACTCTTCCATCATCTTATCGCCCAATCTCAATTTTGAACGTGGATTGCAAAATATTTATGGCCATTTGGGCCAAACGGTTAGAACCTATACTCATTCAATTAATTCATCGGCACCAATCAGGGTTTATAAAACAGAGAAGTACATGGATAATTTATGATGCCTCCTACTACTTTTAGAACATATCCATGCTAGAAAAATCCCTTACACCATCATTAGTCTAGCCGCTGACAAAGCGTTTGATAGGGTGGGGTGGGAATACCTATGGGCTACCCTATCTAAATTTTCTTTCCCAGATTTTTTCCTCACCTGTTTGAAAAATGTGTATGCCCATTCTAAGGCTTATATTCGAGTTAATGGGTCCTTATCTCAACCAACAAAGGGGCATGAGACAGGGATGCCCGTTATCCCCACTACTTTTTGCTCTATATATAGAGCCCTTGGCCGAGACAATTCGAAGGAACATTCAGATAGAGAGGGTCCCTGTGGGTCAGATAGAACACAAGGTGGCTTTGTTCACTGATGATATTCTGGTGATGGCCCTCTCCTCCCGACACACCTCTCTGTGCATTGTGGGAGGCTCTGGAACACTTTAAAGTTGTTTTGGGCTTCCAGTTAAATGTAGCCAAAACAGATCTACTCCCATTATTCTTTACCCAATCCCAAGTTCTTAAAAATAAATACCCCATAAAATGGTACAAAACCAAATTTAATTACTTGGGAATCTTCATTCCAAGTGACTTGGATAACTTGGAGCTGTTAAACTATGAACCTTTATCAGTTCAGATCCAATCCGACCTGTCCTGTTGGTCTAAGTTACCATTAAATTTTTTCCAAAGAATTGAAACAATTCTCATGATAGTTCTTCCAAAATTATTGTATTTATTTCAAAATATCCCTACCTTTCCTTCCAACTTTTATTTTAAGTCCTGGGATAAAATCATATTTAATTTTATCTGGAATGGGCAGACACCAATAATGAAGATGTCTTTCTTACAACTTCCGCTTTCTTTAGGGGGAGCTAATCTACCAAATTTGGAATTTTATGCATTAGCGGCCTTATTTAAAATATTGTCCATGTGGTTATCTTCAACATATCAGGCACCCTGGAAAGATTTGGAATTTGCCATAAATGACCTATATGATATTACCAAGGTAACCCTGGCCTCGGCAACTAAGGTACCACCCTTGCAGGATTTTACTCCTTTTACTGCCCAAATTTTAAAATGATGGTATATGTTAAAATTACATAAGTGTTTCCTTGAAGTCTTTTTCTTTTACTCACACATTTCGAAAGGTGAATGATTTCTCCCGACAACCCTTGACCATACCTTTTTAAAATGGAGAAGGATTGTGCTCCAATTTTTTAAGCAATTCCTTTCCCCATCAGGCATTATCTCATTTGAGACCCTTAAAACAAATTATGGCCTAGCTGACAATGACCATTTTAGATATACCCAAGTCAGAAACTATTTATTATGACAAAGGGAGGTAACCTCTAAGTTACCAGACCCCATACCAATGGCCTGGAAATATCTTGAGGATAATATTAATGGTCACATGTGGACTCACTAGGTGGGGATACCTATATAAAATTCTTAGGGAGGGGATCGGCGATTCATCAGTTTCAGTTTTGAATAGCTGATGCAGGGACCTAGAATTAGATATTCCTGAACAAGAGTGGCTGCGAGCATCCCCTCTGGCATGTAGAGTTACACATTCTACTAAATGGTGTGAATTTGCCTGGAAATGCTGCAGTCTATTTTTTCGCTCTCCGGCAATTTTAACTAAATACCTCCCTTCCTCATTCAGTAGGTTTTGGCGGAGATGCTCATATGACTTTGCCGATCTTAGCCATGTTTTTTGGTCATGCCCACAGTTAACACCATATTGGTGCTCTCTACAGCAGGAAGTTTTGGATTGCCTAGGAAAGATGACCGAACTTACTGTTGAGATGGTTTTGCTGTCTATATTTCCCCCTCATAGCCAACCCTGGTATCAAACCCTACTACCTATTTACATTTTGGCAGCCAAAGAGGCAATAACAAGACGTTGGAGGTTTCCTGTCATCCCCACTGTCAAAGACTGGAGGGAGTTATTGTCCGATATCTATTATATGGAGTTCCTTACGGCTACACTCCATAATAAACACTCTGAGTTCGAGTTGCTATGCAGGCCATGGGTGATGTATCTTTCTAGACATGATCCAGATTTTGTCCCTTGATCCTCTCCTTGGAAAAAATCCAGAAGGTACCGGGGGAGACGAGGTCTTGAGAGGGCTGGGGATGCAGCCTTCACATTTGCTATAACAGTCCACTGGCTCAGGGAGGAACTTAATTAACAACGAACTTTTGGGGGTTAAATGTTTATAAAGTTAAAAATCCAGTCATTCTGTAAAAGTATTGCCTGTGAAAGGAAAAAAACCAAAACTACCCGTTAGTTATAAGGGAAACAGGCAAGGTTTATCTGTAAATGATCTATGTAATCATGCTATACAAAAATGACTATATCATTTATTGTCTGTCGCCTCTAACTAATAAAAAGAAATTAAAAAAAAAGAGTGACCTGAAGCACTCAGCACACTGCAGGAGAGCAGCGGCCATAGCAAATAAGATGCTGGGAGGTATAGCTAGGGGTATAATCAGTAGGAAGGCAACAGTCATGCTGCCACTGTACAGGTCCCTGGTTAGGCCACATCTAGAGTGTGGTGTGCTGTATTTGGTAAGGAAAGACATCAGCATACTGGAGATGATACAGAGAACGGTGACCAAGATGATCCGGGGCAACAAGGCATGTTTTATGAGGAGAGGCTCAGAGATCTCAACATGTATTATCTGGTGGATAGAAGGGAGAGGGGTGACATGATGATCGATTTGAAACATTTAAATATTGAACTCTGAGGGTCTCTTCAATCTTAGTGGTAACAGTACCACTAGTAGGAAGTGTCTCAAACTGGTGGGGGTAGAGGGTGTGTCAAGAGGAAAGTGTGGAATCACTTTTTCACTGAGAGGGTGGTGGCAAAGTGGAATGAGAAGTTATCTCCCTGAATAATGTAGGCAGCTTCAGGTGAGGCTGGGACAAGATAAAATGGAAAATTGCATGGAGGGGGGACATAGTAGGGGAGAGAGCAGTAGACAGTGGGAGGGGAGCAGATCCTTCAGTAGATACTGGGGGAGGGTCTGCAAACTTGAGCAGATTTGATAGACCATAAGACCTTTTTCTCCTGGCTGTTTTTGTATGTTATAAGAATTTGGTCAGCACTAGTTTGACTGCAAGAGCTAAACAAGCATTTTTCAATGCCGAATGTTTACTTGCTTGTATTTACTGTGTAGTTGTTTTGCATATAATGTGGTAGTTAAAATGAAAACATTAATGACACTTGTTAATGGCAAAGTGATCTGCGGGGAACTATTTAGCTTTAATACCAATTCACGGTTATGCGGACCTGAATAGAAATTAACAGGAGGTAGGTTCAGGATAGATGTGAGGAAGTACTACTTTACCGAAAGGGTGGTGGAACCTTGGAACAGTCGGTCAGCTGAAGTGGTGGGTGCGAAAACAGTCTGTGGATTCAAGCAGGGCTGGAATATAATGAAGATAATAGTAGTCACGGGGGCGATAGAACCAAGGAGGAGGAGAACAGAGAGAGGATGGGGAGGGTTAGTACCCTGGAGGAACAGTTGGTTCCAGGGATTATAGGGAACTTGAGCAGACTGGATGGACCTCTGGTCTTTTTCTGCCATCACTGTTGTATGTTTCTATGTTATAATAGTAAAATTGTTAAGTTTGGGAAATGGAGCATTTCACTCATACCATTGTTGTTTTCTAATTTCTCCCTGGGACTTACGAGATAAAATTCAGAAGGAGATGCGGAAAGGTATAGGGAAAGGCAGCAAAATGACAGATGACATCAGTGTTAAACAAGCAGAGTTATTTGTTGACGTTTTTGGTTGGGCTTGTAGCAGGAGAAAGAGAGCCAGGAGAGCCTATAGCAGATTTGGTGTCGGGACACAGATTGCAGGTGTCCACCATGGGCTTTCTTTTACACACATTAGCCTTGTGTATCCGATCCAAGCCCTCAGAGGGTAACAAATACATACACAGAAGCAAAATGAGTGGAAACGCTGGAGGGAGGGGGCAGAGAGAAGAAAATACAACTCTGACCTTTGATATGAATGTCTCCTTCTACTGAGGGGACCAGAGGAGGTACCGCCAGTTGTGGTTAAAGGTCAAAATAACCACCTGTCTGCCTGCCTGTCCCAGACATCCAGTTTTCCTCAGGGACAGCTGGTTTTATTTCTCAGCCTATCCCTGGAACAGGTACCAAGAGAAAAAGCATTAGCCAGCACTAGGACCCAGGAGCCAGGTACAAATTCCATGGGACAGTCAAAATGAATATTGCACCTCTCCCTTGGACAGCCATCCATTAAAAAACATTCCTAGCCCTGGTTGTGGCCTTGTGCTGATGAGTGTAGCTTTCTTTCAAATTATAGTGTTAAGATTACTGGGACCCACAGGGCTCTGCCCCTGAGGAGTGTCCCAGTGGTTCATCATACAACGTACTGTATTTGGTATTTGCTGATACGTGACTGTGTGAAGAAAAGGAGCTCAGCTAGACCGCCAGTCGCACAATGAATACAGTGTCAAAGGAAATCCTGCATTCACCCATCACTGTGTATGGTCATCGTCTACTCGAAATCCAAATCTCCTGAATGACTAGTGACAGCTGACTGACATAGTATGTCCCATCTAACATCAGACAGCAAGCTGACGTGAGGACAGTCATGGCACTAGTACGTCACAGCACCACCAATCTACTGATTGACAGCAGACAGCAGTTATTCTCCCTCCATCTGCCACCTGCAGGCCAATTTCCTTCTGTTTTTGAGGAGTATTAATTACTTACTTGAGTGATAACTTGATTCACCCCAGTATCTTCAGTCATCTGCAGATGAGGCTACTTCACCCCCTCTGTCATCATTGACACCATCAGCCAAGGAACAGGGTACGCACAGCCAGGAGGACAGTCAGTCACAGACTGGTATGTCACAGCACCACTAATCTAGCAACTGACAGCAGACAACCATTATTCTCCCTCCACCTACAACCTCGTTCCCTTCTCTTTCTGACTTGAGTCATAACTCATTTCACCCCAGCCATCTTTAGTCATCCACAGGTGAGGCCACTGCACTCCCTCCTCCATTGCCGACTCCACCATCGGCCAGTGAACCATCAGTATGCATGACAGCCTAACATGATCCTTGTTAATTAAGCAGTGCCTTTCAGTAATCCATTAGTGGCCATTCGTGATCTTAAAAATGAATGAAAACTCTAGCCCCATTCTTTTCAATGTGGCATGCCCCCGTGCTCTCCCTGGCCACACGTCATTACATGCTTGAGCGCGACGGCATGGCGGCTCGACGGGGGCTCTGAAAATGCATCGGGCAGCCGATGCTAAAACTAATTTATGAAGAAAATATCTACAATATGGGCTGCAGACATTATTTCAGACTGGCTAGAACGACTACCACGGAGTGCAGCTACCACACCCTGCAAGTGGTAGCTGCCATCAGGTAAGTTAGAACTTCACTTTAAACTCACACATTTAGATTTTTCAACCTTCGGAATTCTCAATTCCTAATCCATATCTTGCCAGAAAATCAGCACTGACATTCTCTTTCCCAGATTTGTGCATCGCTTTCTGTAGCACTCCACAGTGTCAATAGGTGATCATAACAACTGGGTATATAGTGCACCCCTACTAGGGGGAAACTGCACAGCCCAAGCTTCATAATGCTGGGCACGTGAGGATTCCAAGCAGCAGCAACTCCCCAGTTTAGCTGTGCCATTTGAAGGGGTCAGAGCTACTTTTATCTTCACTCAAGATTTTCAAGTTTCAAGGTTGCATAGCAGGTTGGGGCTGCCTGTTCCAGGGATCACCCCTAAATTAAAATCGTGCCTGTTAAGCTGCGGCTTTCAAATTGAATAACCTGCCTTTTTCTAATTTCTTGTGTGGATTGGGAGCCACTTCTACCTTGTTAGGGTGTTTTTTAATGCTCTATTAAAAAAAAAAACAAGAAAAAAGGTGCCACAGGTAGGTACAATTTTTATTTGTTCTTGGATTGTGGGGTTTCTGTAGGGGTCCTTCAGCTCTGGTATTGGTCCCCCACACCTCAGGTTTTGTGTTTGGTACTTTTCTGCAGCTGTTTTGTAAATTTCATCACTTTAGATGTTTTTTGGTGATATTTCGCCACAGATCCCCGGTTTTCCATTTGCGCTGCCGCCTAGGGCTGGGCATGTATTCCTTCTTCAAGCAATCTTCTTGCCTGGTTTTAAACTGGGCCCATGGTGCACACACTTGCGCAGCGCTAGGAGCATTTGTGCAGTGCAATCCCTATTAAATACCCTGCGCTAATGTATTTGCACACTAGTTGGTGTTTGCACGTCTGCCCTAGCATGCTAACATCCTGCACACATCTGCTAGTGAGCGTGCACGCCCAATTTAGAGCTTTTTGGGGCGCTAATACAGTTCATGGCTCATTGTTGAGATTTTTAGCCCAGCAAGCTATAGAGCTAATGATTATTGTTTTATGTATTTTAACCTGTTTTATTTCTTCCTGTGGTAACTTCAATTCTTGGTACTATGGCTTATCAGAGACCATTAATTATGAAACGTTGTAAGGCCTACAAAAGGGTGATGAAGCCCTCTCCATAGGATCCTATTGCCCTCATTCTGCTGCTCAGCATAATATTTCTCTCACAGTTCCCCCCAGCCGGTCCTCCGAGCAGGGGAAGGGGGCACCTGGTCCGTCTATTGGCAGTGGCAAAGCAGAATTGTGAAAATCACTTTTGCTGCACATGAGTGAGCTTTTGAGCCCCAGTGTTCTGCAGAACATCCCAGCAGACACACCCAACCCCAAACCGGGTCCTCAGGTTGGGAGCCCTTCCAGGCATATCCAGGTGCATCATAGCAAGAGAAGGCTGCAGAATCAGATGTGCAGGCAGACCCTGACCCTGACTTCTTAGAAGACCAGGATGAGGATTTCAGGGATCTTGGGGAAATGCCTAACTTAAATGATTGCTTTCTGATAAGGGGGACATCCCCTCTGAGGAGGAGGAAGAGGAAGAGTGCATGGAACCCAAGTCAAGGATTCCCCCCATTTGACAATAAGTCATTGTCCTTTTTGATAGCTGAGGCTTGTAGGTTCTTACAGCTTAGGGAGGAGCAGTCTGTGGAAATAGTGAATGTCAGTCCAATCCTGTCTGCGTCTTCCTCTGCTCCAAAATGTTTCCCAGGTTTTATTCACTGTGACCAAATTATTGATCGAGAATGGGCAGGTGTGGATCAGAGAAAAAATATTCCCAAACCAAAAACACAAAATTTCCCTTTTTTAAGGGAAAGGTCACACAGGTGGGAGGCTCCTCCTCTGGCAGACAAGACAGTTTATAATTCAGTAAAGCACATCACCCTTCCTATTGAAGGCTCTCTGGCCCTAGTGGATTCACATGACAAGCGGGTGGATACTGCATGTAGGAGGGCTTTTGCCTCTAATGGCATGAACCTTCGTACATCTTATACTTAATTTATTGTTGCCAGAGCCTTAAATATATGGGCCACTGCTCTGGCCAGCTTCATTCTGCCTGAATCGGAAGGTGTGAACATTTTGCAGTTGGTGGCCATGGCCTCCACCTTTCTTGGTGACTCTACAGTGGAGAACTTACACTTGTCAGCCTGTTCGGCCTACCACACTGCGTCAGCCATGAGAGGCGTGTGGCTCAGACACTAGTCCGCTGATCAAGCTTCAAAAGCGAAACTGTGTAACCTTCCTTTTGAGGGAGGTTTATTGGTTCCAGCCTGGATTCTATCTTGAAGGATCTTCAGGACAAGAAGGGTCACCTCCCAGTGTCTAAACAGCCACATAAGACCACAGCACCCCAAATGGGTCAAGGTGATGGCTGGTGCAGGCAGGTTTCATCCCTTTTGGAACTTTGGAAACCAGAGAAATAGAGGAGCCTTTGCCAGGCGCCATGGAGGAGGACCAGCACAAAAGCCTGGTTCATGACAATGAGTGAATGTGGGCCCATCCCTGCCCCCCTTTCTTTGGTGGAAAACTTCAGGAGTTCTTCTCAAGGTGGGCCAAATCAACATCAGAAGCCTGGGTTCTGGAAATCCTTCACCAGGGCTATGCCTTAGAATTCTTAACAGTTCCCTCAAGGTGATGCTTTCTACTGTACCCGGTTTCCAAGCAGGTGGCAAAACGCCAGGTAATGTCAGACAATATGACCTATCTCATTCAGATTGTGGCCATTGTGCCAGTCCTGCCAAACAAGCAAGGTCAAGGGTTCTTTCTATCTATTTCATAGTTCCCAAGGAGTCCGGGGGGGGGGATTCAAACCCATTTTGGATTTGAAGCATCTGAACAGGTTCGTCCACCACAAGACGTCCAAGATGGAGTCTCTGAGGCCAATAACCCAGGACTTTCAGCCGGGGGACTTCTTAGCCTCAATAGATCTGATGGATGCTTACCTTCACATCCCCATCTGTCAGTCCCACCAGAAGTACTGTATCTCAGGTGCTTGATATTGGGCCAACATTTTCAGTACAAGGCACTTCTGTTTGTTCATGCAACAGCCCCTTGAGTTTTCTTGAAGGTGTTGATAGTTATAGTGGCTCAGCTTCAACAGGAAGGGCATCGTGTCTATCCTTATCTGGATAACCTGCTCATTCGGGCATCGACGTTGCCTCTAGCAAAGAAGTTGGTGCTCAGGACTCTGGAGATCCTGGAGTCACATGGCTGGGTGGTGAACTGGGAGAAGAGCTCTCTTGAGCCATCTCAGACCTTGGAACATCTGGGAGCAATCTTCAACACAAAAGTAGGAAGGGTTTTTCTGTCACCCTCTGGAAGGAGACCTTATTGTAGGAGGTCCAGTGGCTCAGGAATCAGTCATCGGCCTTTGGCACACAGTCTGCTGTGAATTCTAGGCCTTGTGGTGGCAGTGATAGACTTAGTCCCCTGGGCCCACTTCCATATGTGGCCCTTTCAGATAGGTTTGCTGACAGCCTGGGACACGTCATCTGAGGATTATCAGGCCAGGATTCCCCTCACCCCTCAGCTTCGTCACTCCCTGAGATGGTGGGTGAATGTGCAGAATCTTAGCAAGGGGGCTCCACAGAAATGTCCCCCAGAGTTAATTCTCACAACTGATGCCAGTCTGCATGGGTGGGGGGCAGTCTTGGACCAACTTCCTATCAGGGGATGTGGTCAGTACAGAAACTGCACCTCCACATAAATGTTCTGGAGATGTGGGCAGTGAGCTCTCCTTCAGTTTCAAACCCTGCTGAAGAACAACGCGGTAAATGTGAGGTCAGACAACGCCATCACAGTGGCGTACATAAACAACCAAGGAGGCACAAAAAGCAGGGAGATGCTTTGAGAAGCCTCAGAACTTCTGAAGTGGACAGAGGAGACTCTTCTCTCTCTCTGTCAGCAGTATATCTAGCAGGGGAGTTGAACTTTAGGTGGACTGGTTAAGTCACGAAAATGTTAACCTCGAAGAGTGACAGTTGAACCCAGAGGTGTTCGAACTCCTGAGCACACGGTTCGGTCAGCCGAAAATAGATCTGTTTGCATCCAGCCACAATGCTCAGATCCAAAGGTTCTTCAGTCATTTTCGGTATCCACAGGCAGAAGCAGTGGATGCTCTGACTCAAGAGTTGTCCATCAGCAGAGCGTATGCCTTTCCTCCACTGCCTTTTCTTCCAAAGGTCTTACAAAAATAAGACACTCAAGAGGAAACCTTCAGGCCGGCCCGGTGGTGCTGAGGGTTGAGGTGCTGGACACCACACTTCGTGCTATGCCAGTGACCCGGGTTCAGGAGCGAGCCCAGTTCTCTGGGGGCTGGCCGGGATGAGAGGATTGAGTGTCCGATGACAGCTGTCCTCTCCTGGGGCATGGGAGGGATGTGTTTCCCAGCGCTAGTGACTTCCTGCGGAGGCAGGGATCACTGCACTTACTTGGGAGCGCTTGCGAAGGCAGGGGAAGAGCTGTGGGCAGACGTTCTTTCCGACGTGTGCAGGAGCATGCATGCCGGTGCTAAATGTAAATGCATGCCCATGACACTGGGAGTGGGGGAGCATAACAGAACATGGAAAATCCAACTCTGCATGGTAGGCGACAGCACCTGATCCCCATGCCCACCGCCGTATCCCACTCCTACACGGCTCTTCCAGTTCTCTACTCCGATCCCCTCACCTGCAGCTTGGCCAGAACTTAAGAGCGCCCAAAGAGGAGGGAGGCCCCACAAAAGCTAGGGGTACTGGCTGCAGGGGGGGGAGAGGAGGCTCGGATGGGGGGACCTTAGGTGGGCAGGATCAGGCCAGGATGCCTGAGAGAGGCCCCACATGCTGTGACCGGAGGGAAAAATAGTAAAAAAAAAAAAAAAAAAAGAGAACCTTTTCGTTGTAGCTCCAAAGTGGCCTAGAAGACTGTGGTTTTGCGATCTAGTGAACCTAGCTCAGCCCAGCAAGGCTGGCAGTATAGCCTAGAGGTTAGAGGAACAAGGTGTGAATGAGCTTGGTACATCCAGCAGACCAAACCTGAGTTTGATTCTCACAACCTTCACTTGCATACCGTGTGACTCTGAGCAAGTCACTTAACTGCCCAGTGCTCCCAGGTCGCTCCTGAAAACAGGCACTTATGCCTAGTGGTCCTTACCCGGTTACCAACTCTGTTACAAGGTCCCATTCTCCACTCAAATCCAGGAGTAATGCAGATCACGGCCTGGCTCTTGAAAGGAGGAGGCTCCTAAAATTAGGTTTCTCCAGGAAAGTAACTGAAACCTTGATGGCTGCCAGAAAGATTTCTATGTCTGCAACTTATGCTCAGATTTGGACCACCTTTTCACCTTGGGCCAGAGAGAAGGATTTTAAAGAACTGCTCTGAACCTGTAAGTCATTCTTCCAAAAAGAAGCTGTTTTTTAAGTGCTGGTTACAATCCTGTTATTGTTCTGTCTGTACAGGTCTTTTAGTAACCTCAGTGGGTGTTTCTGCTTTACAGTCTGATGGTAAGTGCCATTTTAGAACTGTATGATGTAGTTTAAGTCCCACACAACCACAGAGTTCTACAGTAGAACATGGATGCATTGTGCCAACAATAGAAAAGTAGAACAGGGACATAAACTACATCATGCAGTTCTAAAATGGTTCTTACCAGCAGCATGCAAATCAGAAGCATCCAATATGATAATTAAAAAGCCTGGATAGTTAGAGTAATAACAGAATTTAAACCAGTATTTAAAAGCAACTTCTACTGGGAAAAATGACTTTAGATTCAGCACAGTTCTCTTTTAAGCCTTCAAAGGCCTCAATTCCACAGAGTTTGGATTTATTACAGTAAGGCATAGAAAAAGGTTTGGCAATGAGTGCACTGAGTCTGAGAGGCAGCCAAGTAGGGTCAAAAAGGCTCTAAAGCCACCCTAGCTAGGTGGGTGCGGGCCTGTGACGCTAAGGCCTATGTTACGGAAAAGAAGAGTCCTCCGGCTCTCATCAAGGCTCACTCCACCAGGGCTATGGCAACCTTCCTGGGTGGAGAGAGGCGAAGCCTTAGATTTAGAGCTCTGTAAGGCAGCTACTGTACATGGTCTTCCGTTCACGAAACATTACAAATTGGATGTTCAGAGTTCTGCTGACTCAGCTTTTGGTTGCAGAGTGCTATAGGCAACAGTTTGCAAGTAATTCTTAGTGCTTGCCTCTGGCGTATGAGATAATATTCTCCCCTCCCGTTTTTTTTCTGGGTACTGCTTCTTAGAATCCAGTTGTCATGTTACCCATTGACAATGTGTAGCACTACAGAAAGAAGAAATTTCTTCATACTTACCATAATTTCCTTTTCTGTTAGCTCTAACATTGTCAATGGGGTCACCCAGAAGCCTAGCTCCTGCCGGAGAATCGTATCTGGTATGCTAGGAGGGATGTCCTGTCTGATAAAATCCCTTACTTTCGGACATCTCTCTATTCCGCTGCGCTGTATTCATATAAAAAGTTAAAAAACAAGTTTTTCAATCAGTCTGCGACCACAGGTTAACAGGTTTAGTTATATCTTTAAGGTGTTGGTTTCTTGTTGCAGGTAGTCTCACTGAATGCATTGTGCCTGGAAGTTATACCTCATTGTGTGGTCAGACTCAGTTTCCCAGATCTGTGACTGGTATGGAGCAAGTTATGCTGCCTGATTGTCCGAATCATCAAAACCTTGGCCAGGATTCAGAAAGGGAGCGCAAAGTGAGTGCAAAGGTTTGTGCTGCACTTCCCAGCTGTGCTGGTGGGCAATGGAGCTATTCACAGTTGGATAGCCAGGTTATCTGACTGTGAATAGGGGGCTGGTGGGGTCAGCGCTAACCCAGGAAAAGCAGTGGAATACCTAGTAGCACTGCCCCCACAGTCACCCAGGAAAATGGCCCCACAGCCAATAGTGCTCAGGCAGTAAAGTGCTATTCACTAACAGAGGCAGGCAAATGAGCTCATTGGGCATGTAAGGTGCTTGTGGCCATTAGCATGCCCTTTATGGGCTCATTTGCATGACATTAGTGTGGCGGTGCGCAGCCCCCCCCATCAGCCCAAGCCACTCGCAGCCACATTCCCCCATAGTGTAGTGGTGCCCACCCCCAACCCGATCGTGACCCAACGGTAAAAAAAAAAAAAGAAAAGATATTTCCATAGTATAGTGGTCCCACCCGTCTCCAATTGCTGGATTACCCACCAGGTAATATAAAAAAGGTATTTTCATAGTTTAGTGGTCCCTCCCCCACCCTGATCACCGATCACCGCACTTATATAATCAAAAACCCTTTTCCGTAATATAGTGTCCCTCTCCACCTGATAACCGTATAGTATCCCCTGTTCCATAGTGTAGTGGAGTGTCAATGACAGCTTACAGTATACACTACAAGCCTCTAACAGGCTTGTAGTATATACTATAAGCTGTCATTGACAGTTCAGTCGGCGGGCAGCCATGGAGGTGTGAGGAGGGCTGTGCTGCTCACCGACTGGTGACATGTGCTGGGGCGGGGAGCAGGTGGTAGATCATTACCAGAGAGTGGGTGGGGTTGGGGGGGACCACTACAATTAGGGAAACATTATTTTGCTAACGGGTAGATGATTGGGCAATTGGGACTGGGGTGGGCCCACTATGGAAAAAGTTTTTATTAACGGGTGGCAATCAGGGGCAGGGCAGGATCACTACACTGTGGAACAGGATACTATACGGTGATTGGGGTTGGGGGAGGGACACTATACTATGGAAAATGGGTTTTGAATTATACTGTGGGGTGATCAGTGATCAGGGTGGGGGCACTACACTATGGATATTCATTACTTTTCTAAACAGGTGGGAGCTCCGGAGACCGGGAGGAAGGTGGGGGTCCACAGTACCTCTGCCAACCACTAGGATTGCACAGATTACTGCCAGGTACTTTTTCGCAGTAATTTGCTTCATGCAAGGACCTTCGCAAAGGCCCTTGCAAGGAGCAGATCTTTTCTGTATGGGACTGCAGGGCTTTGCAGGTCCCTGCCCCCTCATTTGAATTGCAGCTCACTCACTACTTTGCCGGGTGCAAACCCAGTTTGTAGGGAGCAGACTGGGCTTTGTGAATACCAGCTGATACAAAGCCCAGTTTGCCCTGAACAAGCTCCGGGTTTGCCCGGCAAAGCTTTGTGAATCCTGCCCCTTATGTCTAGTGGAGAGCACTGTCTTTCTCGATGTCTGCTAAGAAGGCAAGACAGCATTTATTACAGTACTAGAGGTTATTGCATATGGTTATAATATAGGCAAATGAGTAGCTGCTATGGCACTGCAAGGTCAAATAGTGACTGGGGAGTTGCTGCTGCTTAGAATCCTCGTGTGCCCAACATTCTAAAGCTTGGGCTGTGCCATTCCCCTGGAAGGGGTGCACTATACTCAGTTGTTATGATTACCCATTGACAATGTTGGAGCTAACAGAAAAGGAAATTCCAGTAAGTATGAAGATATTTCCTCTTTAAATTTAAATGGCTGTAGTGCCAGATACCTTTATCTTTCATTTGGTTAAGCCAACAGAGAGAATTATGATCCGTTATAAGTACAAAATCAGCTCCTAGCAAACAAAACTTAAGGATCAAAATTCAGTGCTAAAAAGTGCAAGATAATGCACCAGGGAAAAAGAACCCCAGGACAGAGTACTGAATTGGGGGAGGAGAACGACTTCTCACTACAGCTGAGGAACAGGATCTGGGAGTTATCATTAGCAACCCACTTATGCAACTGAACCAGTGCAACAAGGCCTATAGCAAGGCTAACAGGATGCTGGTATGTATAGGGAGAGGTATTGATAGCAGAAGAAAGGAGGTAATACTTCTCCTCTACAGATCCCTGGTGAGGCCACACCTAGAGTACTGCACCCAGTTCTGGAGTCCTCACCTCAGAAGGGATAAGGATAGGTGAAGACAGTGCAGTGCAGAGTAACAAAAATGATTCCGGTCTAGCAGGAAAAATCCTATGAGGAGCGCCTCAAGGCACTAAACATGTACTCACTAGAGACCAGCAGGGACAGGGGAGATATGATAGACACCTTCAAGTTCCATAAAGGAATTAACAGAGTTAACTGCGGGGAACTATTTAGCCTGAATACCAATTCACAGTCACATGGACATGAATGGAAATTAACAAGAGATAGGTTCAGTAGAGATGTAGGGAAGTACAACTTTACAGAAAGGGTGGTGGAACCTTATAACCGTCTGTTGGCTAAAGTGGTGGGTGCAAAAACAGGATTCAAGCAAGGTTGGGACATAATGAAGGGAATAGTGGCTACTGGGGGTGACAGGACCAAGGGGGAGAATAGAGAGAGGACAAGGAGGATTAGTACCCTGGAGGAACAGTAGGTTCCAGGGATTATAGGGAATTTGGGCAGACTGGATGGACCTCTGGTCTTTTTCTGCCATCTTTGTCTATTTTCCTCTGACTCCATGGCCCACTTTGCCGCAAGGCATTCCTTTTCAGTGGTGGAGTACCTCTTCTCTCTGCCATGCACCATCATACTGATATACAGAAAGGGATGTTCCTTCCCATCTATATGCTGGCTCAAGACTGCATCTAGGTCTACCTCTGATGCATCTGTCTGTAACAAAAATTGTTTCTCAAAGTCTGGCCTTCCGAAAACAGGGGTTGAACATAGTGCTGTTTTGATAGCCTGAAAAGCTTAATCGCACATTCGGGTCCATTTCACATTATTCGGGATCCGTTCCTTCATGAGTTCAATGAGGGGAATAGCTAGCTGGGCAAAGCTGGGAACAAAGCAATAGTAACCATCCAGCCCTAAAAATGACCAGATATTATTTTTGTTTTAGGGATGGGACTGTTAGCTACAGCTACAGCTTCAATCTTAGAAATCTCTGGCTTTACTTCTCCATATCCCAAAACATAGCCCAAATATCTGGTTTCCTGCATGCCCAGTGTACATTTGGTAGGATTATTTGTCAGACCTGCCTTTTTTTTTTTTACTTTGGAGCACCTTACCCTGATTTATACCCCCTCCTATACACCCTCAGTGCTCCACTCCTTCAGGCATTGCTCATGTCCCTCCTAGGTCCGCTGCCATGGTGTCTGTCTCTAGAGTGCCCTGTTACTCCTTATCTCCTCCTCCTCCTACTCGTGGAGCACCTGCACAGTGGAGATATGCCCGTGGGTTCTGGACCTGGATGGCTGTTGGAGCTGCTGTCTTCTAGGCTTACTGAGGCTTTTTCCATTATTCTGTGGCTCCCAGACCCCTGGGGACTCCGGAGCAAGGACGTACATCCAGAGAAGTGACGTGCTGATGCACGCCTCTCCCAAGGACCTGGCAGCGTCCTCCCTCCCCGACTCCAGTGAATGGAGCTGCCAGAACCCTGGAGATCCCGTGCTTCCTCCGGCTCTCTCAGGATGCAGGGGCACAAGGCACCCCTGGTAACCCTCCCCAGAGGGAGGAGAGCATCCGTTGGGATGCTCAGTCCTCCCTCCCTCCCCCAGCCGACCCCCGCTGACCCAAGTCCATTCCCGAACTCAGGTCACCGGTGCAGTGCAGACCTGCCTTTTTGATAGATTGGATACTGTTTATAGGTGTTCCAGGTGGCTTTTCCAGTCTGAACTGTATACCACAACATCATCCAGGTTTGCACCACAATAACCAGTATGAGGGGCCAAAATTACATCCATGTACCACTGGAATGTAGCGGGTGTGCCATGTAAGCCAAATGACATGGTGATGAAGTGATAGAATCCAGTAGGACTGTCAAATACAGTTTTGTCTCTGGATTCTTTAGCTAGGGGGATTTGCCAGTAGCCCTTGGTGAGATCAAGTGTACTGATGTACTTGGCACTCCCCAATCTGTCCACCAAATCATCTATCCTGGGCATACAATAACCATCAAATTCTGACACTTGATTAAGTTTCTTAAAATCAAGACAGATTCTTATACCACCTTCTTTTTTATTTACAATCACCATTGGTGATAACCAAGCACTTCTCCACTCTTCTTCCTTAACCACGTCTGCGATTAACAGCTCTGGTAATCTCTATATATTTTGTCTAATAGAGCGAGCATTCCCTATCACTATTACCTGCTTGATCCCTTTTGCTTGGCCTGGTACTGTGGTAAAAGTACTGTTAAATGTCCTAAGCAAGTTACGAACTTCTGCAGTTTGTTCTGAGGTTAAGGAAACATTCACCTTTACAGCATCAGAAGTTACAGTTTGTTACATTCTGTCATAAGCTATATCAATATCTTCTTTATCAGTTTTTGATAAAACTAGCAAAGCAGTCTTTGGTGTTTTTCAATCAATTTCTTGAGGAGGCTAGTGTGGTACTGTATATCTTGGTACTATAGGATTTTTCCTATCAGGGGTCTCAATTTCATATTTAACTGTGCCAGTACAATGCCCTCGCCACTTCATTAACAGTTTATTTTCTGTAGTGGGTAACAGCAGCAAGACCAGTTCACCTGGTTCAAAAATGTTTTCTTTTACTCCATTGTCATAATATGCCTTCTGCTGGCTTTATGCCTCTTCCTGATTACTATGGACAATTTCAACATATTTTGCAAACTTCTTTCTCAGGGCACACATATAAGATGTAATAGATTTTTTCTGAGCGGGGTTATCTTCCCATGTTTCCTTTATTACATCTAGTGGCCCTCTAGGTTGTCTACCATACAGCATTTGAAATGGTGAAACACCTGTTGATGCCTGTGGCATTTTTCTGTATGCAAAAAGCAGGTAAGGTGTTGGTCCCAATCTTTCCCTTCCCCTTTTACAAACATTTTTAACATGCATTTTAAAGTTTGGTTAAAACACTCAACAAGCCCGTCTGTCTGAGGATGATAAGGGGAGGTTCTTATGGCAGTGATACCTAGTAATCTGCACAGCTCCTTCAGTAATGCAGCACCAATATTACTACCCTGATCAGTAATAATCTCTTTAGGTATGCCCTCCTTGCTGAACATTTTGCTAAGCTCTGCTGCCACTTTTGGGAATGTGACTGTACATATAGGAACTGCCTCTGGGTATCGAGTAGCATAGTCACATATCACCAAAATTAATCGATTACCCTTTCTACTTTTGTCTAAAGGGCCAACCACATCCATCACAATTCTCTCAAAAGGTACATACGAACATACGAAATTTGCCAGCAGATAAAGGCCTAGAGGTCTATCAAGTCTGCTCGAATGTGCAGCTAGCACCTCTTATTCTGCAGCTGCCCCTCCCTTCCACCCTTCCCCTTCATTAACCCTCCCCCTTGTCCTGTCCCATCCTCATTTGAAGCAGTCCACTGTTCTACTGCATACCACTTCAGCAGGTAACGCATTCCACCCAGCCACCACCCTCTCTGTAAAAAGTGTCTCCTCATCTCCCTCCTGAACCTTCCTCGCTCCAGTCTCATATCCATGGCCCCTGGTGGCCCTCCCCTCCCTTACTTTGAACAGCCCCTCTGTACCCTTCTTGTTTATTCCTTTCATGTATTTAAAGGTTTCAATCATGTCACCCCTGTCTCTCTTTTCCTCCAGTGAGTACATGTTCAACTCCTTCAACCTCCTCTCGTATGATAAGTCCCCCAGCCCCTTGATCATCTTTGTCGCACTGCGCTGCACCCCCTCCAGTAACTTAATGTCCCTCTTCAGATATGGACGCCAGTACTGCACGCAGTACTCCAGGTATGGTCTAACTAATGACCTATACAGTGGCAGAATCACCTCCTCCCTCCTCGAGGATATGCCCTTGCACACACAACCCAGCATTTTGTTGGCCTTTGCAGCTGCCTTCCTACATTGTGCCGAGTTGTTCATTGACCCTGTAATGAGCACACCCAGATCCTTCTCCTCTTCTGTCTGGGCTAGCTGTACTCCCCCTAGCTGGTAACTCCTCCTTGGGTTCTTCATCCCAAAATGCAGCACCTTGCACTTTTTGGCATTAAAGCCCAGTTGCCAGGTGTCTGACCAGGTTTCAAGCTTTGCCAGATCATCTTGCAACCCCTGCCATCTCCCTAGGTCATCCACCACCGCGCCTACCTTGGTATCATCAGCAAACAGACTGATCTTGCTCTTGATGTCCCATGATATGTCTGCAATGAATATCCCAAACAACACTGGTCCCAACACCGAGCCCTGTGGAACACCGCTCGTCACTGCCCTTGGGTGTGAGAGCTCCCCACCCACCACCACCCTCTTTTGCCTTCCCTGCAGCCAGTTTCCTACCCATCTCACCAGCTTGCACCGCCCCTATGCCTACTAACTTCCTTCCCAGCCTTCCATGTGGCAGTGAGTCGAATGCCTTACTGAAATCCAGATACAGGACATCCACTGCATGGCCCCTGTCCAGTTGCCTAGTTACCCAGTCATAGAACTCGACCAGGTTGGTTTGGCAGGATCTGCACCATATGAAGCCATGCTGTCTGCTGTCCTGTAGTCCTTTGGCCTCTAGGAGGGCCACCAGCCTCTCCTTCAGGATAGTCTCCATTAGCTTACCCATGATGGATGTGAGGCTCACTGGTCTGTAGTTTCCCGGTTCATCCTCGGGGCCACTCTTGTGGAGGGGCACCACATGAGCCATCCTCCAGTCCTGAGGTACACACCCCGAATGTAGTGAGGCATTAAATAGGTCTGTCAAAGGTCCTGCAAGGACCTCTGCCAGCTCCTTCAGTACTCTGGGGTGGATGCCATCTGGGCCTGCCGCCTTGTCCACCCTCAGTGCCTTCAACCCTCTCGAACTCTGCTCTCCATGATTTCCCCATCTGTCATCACTTCCCCCCCTGCTTCTCCCATTTCTCCCACCTTGGGTGTCACCCCTCTTCTCTTTAGTAAATACTGAGCGAGTACTCATTTAGCTCCGCCTTTATCGCACCCTGCTTCCACCCAACGCCCTCCTTCCTAATCCTTACTATGTGGTCCTTACAGCTCCTTTTCTCCCTGATGTACTTAAAGAAGTCCTTCTCTCCTTCTTAATGCCTTGTGCCAGCCTGAGTTCAGTAGATGATTTGGCCCCCTACTGCCCTTGTCACCTCCTTCGATTCTGTCAGTACTCCTCCTGTCCTCCCCTCCCTGTTTTCTTGTACTTCCTAAAGGCAGCTCTTTTCCTCCTTACCTTTTCCATGACCTCCTTGCTCAACCAGATCGGTTTCTTAGCCCTAGCCTTCTTGCTCTGGGCTTTACAGCAGGTTTGGTTGCCTCCACTATCCCCAGCTTTATGAGCTCCCACCTCTGGTTAGTGTCCATACTAGATTGAATTCTGGCCAGGTACCTTTTACCACTTCCCCATCCTCCCAAAGTCGGCCTCCTGAAGTCCAGCACTATTGTGCCAGATTCGACTCCTTCCTTGCCCATATCCAATATGAGCCATACTGAGCGGTGGTCACTCCTGACAGTGGTTCCTCCACTGTAAGTTCTCTCACAAAGTCCCCATTTGCCAGCACAAGGTCAAGGGTATTCCTAACCTGGTTGGTTCACTGACCATTTGCAGCAGGAAGCTGTCCTGAAGGCATCCAGCAGTACCTGCTCCCTTCTGTTCCTGGTTGTTGGGGTGCTCCATTCCACTCCTGGCATGTTGAAGTCCCCACAATCACCACACTACCCTTCTACAGGTCCTCCTGATCTGTCCCGCTAGTTCCCTGTCTAACTCCTCTGTCTGAGATGGTGGCCTGTACACTCCCATTCTAAGATCTATTCTTGGAATCCTGGATTTGCATCCAAAGTGACTCCATACTGCCCTCCTCCCCTTCCTCCCTTACACACTTCAGTCCTTCCTTCACATATAGTGCCACCCCCCCTCCTTTCCCAATCACCCTGTCCCTACGAAATAATCTGTACCCTGGTACAGACAGGTCCCAGTCATTGTATTGGGTGGCCCTTGTTTCCGTGATGACTGCAATGTCCACCTCTCCCTCTGCCATGAGAACCTGTAACTCTGCAGTTTTCTTCCCAGGGCTCCTAGCATTAAGGGTAACCACCTTCCACCCTTTACCCCCCCTCCCATCCTGCCCTCCTTTCCTAGCATCACCAACAGTACTTGCCATTTGTCCTTTGTCACTGTTATGGGGGTTAAGCTCATATGGTTCCCCAACCTGTGGTCTCTGCATATCTCTTCCCCAATTACCACCCCTACTCCTAGTTTAAATTCCCAACTTCCTCTATGTACTCCTCCATCCTCTGTTTCAACACTTTCTTTCCTCCTCACTCCAAGTGTAGTCTGTCCTTGGCATAGAGACTACTGTCTCCCAGGTCCCTCCCCACCCCCCAACAGCCCATACCCTTTAACACAACACCAGGTTCTTAGCCATCCGTTAAATTCCTCTATTCTCAGCTTTCCTGTTGTGCTTGCCTTTGGCACAGGAAGTATCTCTGAAAAAGTTACTGATCTTCCTGCCCCCTCACATAATTGTGCTAGTTCCTTAAACCTCCTCTGGACTGTATCTACTGTCTTGTCAGTCAGGTTGTTTGTCCCAAGATGTATAATTAAATGAGGCTTGTCCCTACCCCTTCTAGCATATTTCAGAACAAACTGTCCCACCCTTTCCGCTGTCATCCCTGGCATGGCCTCCACCCAAATGCGACTATGCCTCTCCCCCTTGCTACCCCACCTAACTCCCCTTAGTATTGAGTCCCCCAGCACTAAGATTCCACCCCTCTTACTCCCTGCATGCTTCCATTCATCTCCCTCTCTCATTTCCAGCTCCTCTTCTTCCTCCTGCACATTATTCCCCCTTTTACCGCTGTTGCAATTCTCCCAGCAGAACTTCCTCCTGCTCCAGTTTGGTCCAGGCATTTATCAATTACTCCTCTAATTTCATCATTTCCCTCCTCCACCTTCTTCCTCTCTAGCAGTGCACAACTATTTTCTGAAGGCCCTTCACAAATGCCCCGCTCCCTCTCTCTTCATAGTAACCTGTTCTCTCCTTTCCACTCCAACTTTTGCCACTTCTTCACCTCCCCTCACAAGTCCCTATCTCCTCCTTCCATTTGTCTTTTGTCTCCTGACTTGGTTTCCCCGGCAATTGTTCTTCCTGGCCTGGGCTCCTTTGTCTCTGCTTCCCCTTCTTCTGACCCTCTCCTCACCACTGTTGGCTTAAATTGCCCTCCCTCATCTTCCCTTCTTCCTCCCTCCAGTATTGGGCTAAACCCACCCCCAATCTGCCTTGCCTGTCTTAGTTCCTCCTGCAGATCCTCAATCTCCTTTCTAAGTTTTTCTATGTGGTTGCACACTAAACATCCTCCCACACTTCAGGCAATTTTTAGAAAGATTGGTGCAGCGCAGTTGTTGCAGCCTACCACCCTACCCATTGCTGTCGTTGCCCACCAGCGAACCCCCACCCTTCCAGATGCAGGATACTAAACACTCCCCCAAGTCTCCCCTCTCCCTCTTCTATCAGTGCAAAACATTTTCTTTATTTCCCTTACCTCCTTGGTTGCACACATTTAGATATATTGAGCAACTGCTTTTTATATTCCTATCCTTCCTATCCACACTCAAAAACAGACTTTAAGTAGCCATTGCACAACCTTCTTCAAACTCCTACTCCTCCTTTCCCCAATGCAATATCAATGTGAAGAAGTAATAATGAAAGCTCCTAGATTTGCATTTACTTCCCTTCCACTGAGAGAGCAGTCACCTCTTCACTTGCTGCTGTTCCTTCCTGGATGTCTGCTTTTGCTATGACAGGTGCATATCCTTTGCCTGTTTGAGGAAGTAATGTCAGAACCCCTGGTATAAAGGAAATAATGGACCAAGGGTGGGACCAGCCCAAGTCTTCCAGAAACAATCAGGTAGCTGAGGCCTCTGGTCAGACCATTAGCACCCTTCCCCAACTCTGCACTCAAGCTTTGCAGCTAGTGAAGCCAGCAACAATGAATCACAATTCTACTCAAAGCCCCCAAAACAGGTTTGCTACCCAAAGAAACAGGACTCCAATTCAAACAGCTTCACCAACAACACATCAAAACAGGCTTGGAATTAGAAGATATATGTCTCCAATTCAAAGAAACAGACCCAGTTAAATCACACCAATTATGTTTTAAAACAGAAGAAATAGGTCTCTACAAATGCAGCCTGCCACACAGTGAATCAAACAAATGAGCCCACTTATAGCTACCAAAACAGGTTTCAACATTCCAACAGCCCCAAACAATACCCTACTAGCCCCTTAGTAGTAAGAAATAAAAGAAATAACCTTCTACCAAGTAGAATCCACAAGAAACAATGTAAAACAACAAGAAGCTACTGTACTGTAGATCTGATCTTGTCCCCCTTCTAGTTCCTTCTGAGAAGCCAAAGCACTGAGTTCCAAACTCTGTGATTTCCCTTGTGCTGCTTTCAAAATCACAGTTCTAAACTCTGTGATTTCTCTTGTGCTGCTTTCAAAATGAGTTCCAAACTCTGTGACTTCCCATGTGCTGCTTTCAAAATCAAACAGTTCCAAACTCTGTGATTTCCCTTGTGCTGCTTTCAAAATCAGAATTCCAAACTCTTTGACTTCCCATGTGCTGCTTTCAAAATCAGACAGTTCCAAACTCTGTGGTTTTCCTTGTGCTGCTTTCAAAATCAGACAGTTCCAAACTCTGTGATTTCCCTTGTGCTGCTTTCAAAATCAGACAGTTCCAAACTCTGTGATTTCCCTTGTGCTGCTTTCAAAATCAGAATTCCAAACTCTGTGACTTCCCTGTGCTGCTTTCAAAATCAAACAGTTCCAAACTCTGTGACTTCCCTTGTGCTGCTTTCAAAATCCATCAATCAAGTGTAGTGGCAATTTGTCTTTTTAAGTCACTGGGGCTACTTTCTGACACTCGGCACAGGAACTGCAATAGGTAACAACATATTCATGAATTCCAGACCAGTAAAATCTGTACAGCAATCTGGCAAGGGTACAGTCCCTCCCTGAGTGACCAGCTATAGGACTATCATGTGCTATCTGTAACAATTCAGATCTATATTTTTGTGGTATAACCAATTGTTCTATCTGTTCCTGTGTCTAAGATTTAACCCAAACTCTGCAAAGTAATCCATTAATTTGTTAAACATTGATTCACCTTGTTTTGGTTTCACCCCCCACCCCAGCTGCTTAAAATAACCCTGGAGAGAAACATCATTAACTTGCTCTGAAACAAAATCACAATTAGTTACCAGTTTAATTTCAGCATTTTCATATATTAATCCCATATGTCTGTGGCGATTTGGCCATTACAGACATATGGCTCTCATATTTCTCTAAAAGTTTTGTGTTTAAATTCCCCAAAAGGCCAGGATATTACGTTTACCATAAGGATGCCTATGTTTTTTTAAAGGGGTACCTGAGAAGAGAGAATGTGTTTTGCAAATGTCTGACATTCCTCTTTGCCTGAGACAAGGCTTGCTAGAGACAAAAGGGGGTTGAATTTTAATGGGGAATTGAAAATTTCCTGGGCGCCATCTCCTCCACTAATAACCTTTTACATTTCAAAAGAGGAATTGGTATTTCCTGATGAACAGACCGAAAGAGACAAGTCCAGAAGGACAAGAGATGGGAGAAACTGGCTTGTTGTCATAAATGTTTACACTTCAAGGAAAAAAGTACATTGAGAACAGGATCTGGAAATCTATTGTGAATACACTTCCAGCATCATAACTCATCTCCATTTAAAAGAGGTCAGGGGATACTGGAATCAGGCTAGCCAGGAAGTTGGTGGGGTGAGGAAATCTAAATAGAATTTTGGGAACGAGCAAGAGAGACCACTGCTGGCCTAAAGATAAGGCCACTAGTGAATTCAAAGGACAGTTTTATAGACTGCAGGACCAGGGGTATATAAGGCCCCCAAACAGAAACTTAGGGCATTTTTGCAGAAGACCCTTTTCCTGACACACAGAGCCAGACTACCAAGCATACACTAAGGACCAGTGGCTGCAAGAAGAACTGGGACTTGGAAACATTTGTAGCAACTCATTTATTTTTCTGGTTTTTGATTTCTCTACAGACAAGGTAGAAATTAGCTACATTTTGCAGCACATTTTTTAAGTATTTTTTTCCAGCTTTTTTTTTGTTATCCTTTAATCCAACGTTCTGAACCTTTTGTTTGTAAGTCTTGTATGGTAATTATTTAATAGCTAGTAAAAGCACCTGCTTTAAACAAAAAAACAAATGCCTGGGAGTGATTTGTGTGTGTTTGATGGTGAAAAGGTTTATTCAATCTGTGACCAGCCTGTTTAGCGCTAAGGTGCCACCATAGCTACCAAAGTCTAAGATCCTGGAAGGGAATCTATGTGTCTAGGTAGGGGAAATACATACGTCTCTGGAGGGGTCTGTAGGATTTGAACTAGGTTCCTGCACCATCTGTGGGAGAAGACACAATCAGGGTTATGAGTACAGCCCTGAAGAGCTCATAACGCCTAGGTCCCCCCCCCCCCCAGTGCAGCAGCCAAGAAGAGTTCTCATCATCTGGCTACAGACTTGAGACTGTATTTTACCCTTATCCAGATTAGAGAGGAAGCCCTGGGCCCTCGTGGTGAGTGTTCAATTGTGAACTCAGCAAGCACTCTAGGAGGACATGGGGAGGGTATTCCTGTTGCCCCCTTCATGGACTGCACTTAGGGGTGGGCTCTGTGAGTTCAGTGGACCTGACCCCCAGGAGTGTGTAAAGGTGAATCACTGCTCATGTTCTTGGTGGTAATAAACCAACAGAAGAAATAACAGACAAATGGCATAAGTGCTAATAAACTTGTTTATTACACAAAATCAGACATATGTCCTAATCAGAGCCTCACCAATGTAGACACGGTGAGCCAGAGTTTCCCTATACCCCAGGATATGAAGATGGTCTCAGAGAAAATATGTTATGCAGTAGCTTATATAGTAAGATAATCACCATAGTTATTTTGCCTTTGTGTGGTATTAGATATACAAAATAGGCCCTATTCGCCAAAAGTTAGGTGGCTCCACACTGTATCTAAAGTCAAGATATACAAAATATGTAAAGTCAGCTAAAAGTGAATAGAAAGGATTCTTACAAAATACAGAACATCAGTGTGGTGTTACATAAATTCGCATGATGGCAGTGCAGACTATACAATACAGTGTGTGATTTCTCAGAAGATTAGAACATGAATTAGGCAAAGAACACAGAAATGCATTCTTGGTATGTTACTTATATATTTCCAGTAATCACAGTGATAATCAATAATATCCCTGATACCACACTCTTATATGGTAGGTACTTGTGCCCTACAGGTTAATAATGATTATAGCTCATTGGAGCTACAGTTAGGTAATATTGTAGAAGCTGCCAGCGGTGTGCAGTGAGTTTCCAGTATGGGTGAGGGGACCAAGTGTAACGAGTAGGTTTGTGACAATGTCTATCAGTCTTTTGTTGCCACTCACTCTTTCTTTCTTTCTTTCTTTCTTTCTTTCTTTCTTTCTTTCTTTCTTTCTTTCTTTCCTGGACTTCTGGATCTTGGGCTGTGCCCAAACAAGTCTAAATCAAAATCTCAGAAAGGAAAACAGTCCCCACCATCTGAGATTTTCTTCACCTGATCCCTTGTCATCACAGCTGCTGAAACTGTAGGTTTTGCTACCTCCGTGAGTAGCTCGGCAAATCCCGACAAGTCATTTCCATTAATCACAGGTAACTTAGGTACTACCCCCACTTTCATTTGGTGCGACACCCAATTAATACTCAGAGTCACTTAGATGGTGGAATACTATCAAGTGTCCCTGTGGATGCAGATGACACCAGTACCCGATCCTTTTGCACAGTGTTTTCCCAGCACTTCAACATGCACTAGGGTCTGTCACTGCCTGTTCTTTTTCCGTGACTGGTGCTGGCTGTACAGTCTCAGCTTAGACTTCTGTCTTTGCTAGTTTGGCTGCCATTCTTCTAGTAATGACTCCTGGGCTTGCTGCTGCAGAATCCATACCCTTCTGCTATGCTTCCCTGGTACCAGGTCTAGCACCCACACACAGACCTCCTGGCTTAGTGTCACTTCTGACACATATGTCATTGAGGCACAGGTCAGGAAGTATAGGAAAACCAGGAGCAGTTATAAAATTCACAAGTAACATTTTATTATCAATAACTAAAATAAAGAATAAAAATTGTTCAGTATAACTATCTATAAATGCAGTACAAACAGAGAAAACAAAGTCCTTCATCTGAGGATATCTCTAATTCTAAGTGTCAGTCTTTCTTTCTCACTCTAGCAAAAGTATTGCTGCTGTTTTTATAAGTCTTTGCCTGGGAACTCATTAAGGAGACATCCTGTTTTTTCACAAAATGTTCGTGTCAGTTTCTTTGCAGAGCAGGCTTACAAATAGAACAGGGTCCCAAGATGGCCTCCTGCTGACGGCTCTGCAAAAGAGTTTGCAAACTAGCCTGAGAAGAGTTCAAACTGCATCTCAGGTTAACCCCCTAAATTCCAAATAGCTTTTTGCAATCATTTGAACAGTATAACTATATACATTTTCAAACCAAGGGATCCCAGTATCACTTACAGTTTCACACATATATTTTTATAACCAAAGATATGCAAGGGGGAAGGGAAGAAGAGACAGAAACAAGTGAAGGCAGAGAATTGTGAGACCATCAGATTGATCAGTTCCTAGGTCTCACGAGAACATTTGGTTGCACAACCAGACAGACAAGAGATAGAAAAGGAGATGATAGAAGAGATCCTTGCATTTAACTTTTTCTGGGTAACAAATGGGACAGGGCCATGTTCAACCCTGCACACTGACCTAAACTAGATAATTATCTTCTCACACACATACTGTCACTCACTCAGTCACTCATGTTGAACACCAGTCTCAAATGGATCAGTTCCCTACACTGTCAACCTACTTTTTTTTATGCAGGTCAATCCACTTCACAACCACCAGAACAAGAAACCAAAGCCCAGCCAGCTGCTGGCTGCTGTACAGTACCTTATGTCATTTGTAGTCTACTGCTCTTAGTACTGTGCAGTCCCTTCCATCGAAGTTGGTGGCCAACAGCAAGTGCTAGGCTAGGACCAGGAAGTTGGTCTCACTTAGCCCATCATCCTGCCAACCCAGGACAGTTCACTAGCCTAGTGTGAGCACATACCAGTCAGTAAGTGCAGCTGCTATTAGTGACACTGCAGGAGGAAAGAAGGTCTGTAATAAATTATAAGCAGCTGCCAGCTGTCAGTGATTTTGGGAGGACAGTAGTCGGAAGCTGAGACTCAGAGCACTGCTCCTGGAAGATTGTTCCCCTGCAAGGCGATGTGAACCACCATGTGCTGTGTGCCACCTTTACCCGTGACACAAGGAGTGAGAGCATGCAAGGGGGAGGAACCTGTGCTTTGACCACTGGGAGAGGGCCACTTATAGAGATGAGCTGCTTATCTGACTCTGCCTCCAGGAGTCTTGTCAGCCTGCCCCTGCCCAAGTGTCAAGTGGGTCCTATTACAGCTCGGCGATCCTCCAGTCATATAAACAAGGACGGCAGAAAAAGGCCGATGGTCCATGTGAGCAATCAAAAAAAATTAAAAGCACAGTCGCTTCGCTTGGCCCAGAGCTACTAAAATAACCCCTCCCCCAGGGATTGGGTGCAAAACCCGGTTAGTGTGAGCAGACACACCTTAGTGCCTGCACTAACTTTTGAATATCCACCCCCAGCTTAGAAATCATTAGATCACAAATGCAAATCCCTGCTACAGCGAAATATTCACAATGTGACCTTGGGCAAGCTGCAGAAATGGGCAGAAGGCAAAGCAAGGCCCCACTGGAAATGAGATGTTGCAGCTTAGCTGTGGTATCTGGGGTAAATAAATTCAACAAAAAAATTAAATAAAAGAAAAACCCTTTCCATTACTGCACTGAATGCAAAAATAGCAACCAGGCACTGGAAGCAGTCTAGTGGTCTAAGCCCCAGCTTGGGAACTGGGAAATGGCAGGTGCAAACCCTGATAGTACTAGGGCTCAAGATAAGGCGAGTACTGACCTGTTTTACTCACCTTTTATTAGGAAATACTATGTAGAAATTTTTCTTAGTGAACACCAGCACGCACCCGACATTTGTAAATGCTTACCACTCAATGGAACAGAGCTTCATAACATAACTGGTGATTCCAAAGGAGCAGTTATTTTCAGATTTACAGCACTCGTATGCATCCCAGTTTTGTTTTACTCACTATGGGGCCTATTCACGAAGGTGTGGAGTGGGCTACACTCCGCGCAATTCTGGCGTGTAACCCACTCTGCATCTGCACAGCCCCTACACGCATTTGCAATGCACATACACCCCCCAACGCACCTGATCCCCTGGCCGATTGCGGAGCACCACACGGGGCAGGCCTGGGGGTGATGCGGGGGTGGTGCCAGCACTCCACACATTCACTACAGTGTGGAGTGCTGTGCACAGGGGACTGCTGGCTATGCCTTTACAGGTTAGCCGTAAACCATTGGGTATGGTTAAATGCCCCCTGGGGAAGCAGCCACCAGTCACGGCGGACATAACGGGGGCATCCGCACCCCCAATAGGGATGGCCCTGCTGTCAGGGCACACCAGGAGGTCAGGGGATGGTCAGCCAGGGTACCTCTTAACTTCATGGTTGGCGTGCTGCAAGCTGGCCAACAACATGGCACTACACGGGCACAAGGGATCCACTGCGGGACCCTACCAGGGTAACCAATTGGCTGCCCGCCCAGATCCGCCACTCCGCAGCCACCTGCCCCCCAGTGAACCTGTGCGCCGGGGGAGCTGGGCCACATTTGGGAGCCAGGCTGGGCCAGTGTTTGTGAATGTTGCTCCCATGTGGATCTCCCAAGGGTGCGGAGCTGCGTGACCGGATACATGCCTTTGGGGTGCACATTAGTGAATAGGCCTCCATATTTTAAAACTGGTGAGTAAATTCCTTCTACCTGCCAACATTATCTGGAGCATTATTTGCACCTGATCAATTTTGGGCTGGCAGTATAACCTAGAGGTTAGAGGAATGAGGTGTGAACAAGCTTGATACATCCAGCAGACCAGACCTGAGTCTGATTCTTACAACCTCCACTTGCATACTGTGTGACTCTGAGCAAGTCACTTAACTGCCCAGTGCTCCCAGGTCGCCCCTGAAAACAGGCACTTGTGCCTAGTGGGCCTTACCTGGTTACCAAAGACTAAAAAAACCAAAAACAAAAAAACAACAACATTGTTTTTAAAAATGTACTCCTTGGGCCGACCTGCCAACACAGCAGTTGGATTTCCGCTTGAGATGCCGGCGATCTGGGTTCGGGAGCGGACCCAAGGACATCGGAGGGCCGGCCGGGGGAAGAAGAATTGAGCATCTGAAGACTGTTCTCTTTCTCCGGGGGGGGAGGGTGGTAGAGTGTTTAGCATGATGCGGACACCCAACGGAGGCTGGAGGGTACTGCATGCGCTGATGCCGAGCACATTCAGGGGCAGGGCAGATGCTGGTCATCATTGCACATTCCCGCCCACATATACAAGGGGAAAATACTACCTGCTGCCTGGATGAAGCCTCCACCTCCGCTCTGATGAGGTCCCCAGACCTATCCCATTGATTGTGGCACTTGGGGTCGGTGCTACAACCCCGCCCTGGGGGGGGGGTAAGCCCAGGGGGTATCTGGGGGAGTCACGGCTAATGTGTGAGTGGGAGCAGAGGAGGCTGTGACTGAGGCTGAAGGAACGGCGGCAGGTAGTGAGAAACAAATAGAATAAACAAAAAATAAATGTACTCCTCACTCCACTCTGTCCTGGGATCTGTGACCGAGGCTGAAGGAACGGCGACAGGTAGTGAGAAACAAATAGAATAAACAAAAAATAAATGTACTGCTCACTTCACTCTGTCCAGACATTTATACACATCTGAATTTAGTTTTACTCACCTCACTTTCAAATTGAGGAATACAGTACTTATCCCCAAAAAACGTATCTGGAGCCTGGCCCGGTACAGCCAAATATTCACTCTGTTGCTATGAGTAAGACAGGTTACCTTCAGGGCTCTGGTCCACTCAGTTGCAGAACCAAGGAGAAGCGTGATACCACTGGAAATGAGACTAGCCTTGGCCATCTGGTGATAGTGGAAAGGCTTTAAAAAAACTAATTTGGTGGCCAAATACCAAACACGAATAATGAATATATGAATTTGGTATTCTGCCACAAAATTTATTTCTAGAGTAGTCAGAAATTTTAAACTTTTACTCAGAATGTTATTGGCCCTCTTGTGCCACCACCTCACCACCATCACCTCCACCCCACAGTGTATACACGTAAAAGATGTGAAGCCGCACTATGTCTCCTTTTAGTCAAACAATATGCCTTAGAATTCAGTATACAGTAAGCCACTATCCTGAGATTCAAACCATTTTCTCACACACACATTTATAAATGAGCTACACTAGCTGGCTTTTAGTTACAGTGTGTTACATTCTGATAAGCCTCCATTACTTCTGCTGGCAGTCTGTTCCAGGCATCTACCACCCTTTCAGGGAAGTATTACTTCCTTATATCCCTCTCAGGCTTCCCCCGCCTCCAGCTTCATTGCATGTCCTCTGGTCCTGGTACTCGTTCTCATTTGAAAGAAACTCCCCTTCTTCACCCTGTTCACCCCTTATGCTACAAAATGAGTCCCAAAGAGAGAAAGCACCAAAGATTTGCAGTAAGGGCTCATCTGGGTCCCCGTCATACCAATATATCTCTGGTAGTCAAGAGAACCCTAATTCCTGATCACTCGGACACTGTAATAAAATGCACGTACCTTGGTGACTAGTGACCCCCCCAACAGTAGCCACACACCCCTCCAGATCAGCCCACTCCATACTCTGCCCTGCATCCCAAGACACTGGCCCATACCCACTGACAGCAACCAGAACAGTCCTCTGCTCACCATTGGTCATTTGCTATCTATCTGTGAATGACCCGAGTACTAGAAACAATGCTCATAATTGCTTACTGAAAGTCAGATGGCAGCCAGCCAAGAAAGTGAGCAGAGGACTGTACTAGTCACTGTCAGTAAATATGGACCGGTATCCAGGGTGGGGAGGGGGTGCAGGGCAGGTTATGGAGCAGGTGAGCTTTGAAGTTTGGCTACTGTATGTGGGGTCGCTAGACACCAGGGTATGTGTATTTTACTGCGGAGACCAGGTGATTGGGACTGGGTCCACTGTATTACAGTTCCCATCTCTTTTTAGCAGTATGTGTTGGTTCCCTACCCTTTTTACAGTCAGACTCCATGCATATGTTGCCTTCCTCTTTCACAAGATTCTGGGAAGCAGGTGCCCCCCCATGTGTTGGTTCCTCATCCCCATCCCCTTTTACAGTATACTTTTGGCCTGCTTATTCTTTATGAATCCCTGTTCAATATGCTAGTAGCCAGTAGCTAGGCAGCCCCCCCAATATGCAGACTACTCCTCCTCCTCCTCCTCCTCCTCCTCCCCTGTGGCTGGCTGTGCTTCCCAAGGCTCTGCTCCAATCCCTCTTCCTGCCACCTGCCCACTCACTCACTGGGCATTGTGGTAAAGTTAACTGTTAACTGCCTGGCCACTCAGTGCTCACTCCAAAGTCTACACTTGACTAGCTCTCGCTAAATCTCATGCCTCCATGTCCCCACCGAAGGTAAAAGGTTTGAGTCTGACACAGCCTCATGGGGGGGGGAGGTAAACCAGTTGGTTGGATAGAGAGGTGCTTCTATCAATTCCCACAAATTTTGTTGCAGATGAAGCTAAAAGTGTCCCTAGGGATAATTAAAACATAAAACCTGTAAATTCAAAAGCAGGAAGCAAAGCAAAAACGTAACTTTTTTATGCCCCCCCCCGCTTATCCTCATCCAAACCATTTAGTGCTGCCATTCCCATGAGAACAAATGCACTCTCGGCAAGGTGCAGAGTTCAGGGGCAGCTAAGACATTAAATGCAGGTAAGGAGGAATGTTTTTCCCTTTTTACAAACCCCTCAGCTGGGCATGACCCACCTCAATCTGCTAGTCAGCTGTCACACTACTCCCTAGTGCCACCAAATAAGTGATGATACATCGATACTTTGCCCCACCCAACCCAAGGAGGAGCGCATCAGATAGGGAGGCAGTATAGTGCAGTGGTTTAAGGCTCTGAGCTGCAAATCTGGAGACCTAGGTTTGAATCCCATAGCCTGTACTTGCATACTGTGTGACCGCGAGCAAGTCACTTAACTTCTCTGTGCTCCCAGGTTGCATCTGTAAACAAGCTTTCAGCTTATTGTGTCTCACCTGGTTAAACAATTGGAAAAAAAAAAGATTGGGCACTATATCCTTGGCACTGAAGGTCCAATGTGGCAGACCCAGTCCAATTTTTAAGTCTGTATCACCTTCATGGTATCATATTGTGCTACCACCACACTAGTACCATGAACTGGGCCGGAACTCAGATTTGAAATTCTGGCTCTGGAATGTTCAGCATGATGCCCTGCTAGAAATCTGAGGGCAGCACCACAGAGGTCTAACACTGAGACTCCCTGCATGGCTGCAGCAGCAGGGAAGGTAACTCAGACTTGGGACCTCTCTGGAGTCTGGACATCCTCACTGCTGCCTTCTCAGGCACCTTCCCCAGTAATCAGCCCCAACCCCGCTCTCCTACTTGCTCTCCCACCCTGTTGGAGCTCCAGTGTGCTGCTCTGTGCCTGCTGCTCCGCACAACCACCTACCTACAAGGAGCAAGATCTCCTCAGGCTCCTCCTGCAGCCCCCTTCTCCCCAGTGATGTGCAATCCTTGGTGACTCAGCAGAAAAAGTTACTTACCATAGTAACCTTTTTTCTCCCAGGGGATACTCCAATATTCATAACTCTTCTGCAGTATACCTTTAAGGTTAGAACTGCCCGGAGATAGAATGCTATGCCAATGATGGAATCATTGGCATGAGCCACTTTTCAAATGCTGCCATCTATCAACTGCCTACATTTTAACCCTCAGATTTCGTGGATGCCTGCAAGACAGGGCCCACAATTTAAAATATATATAAAATTCTAACTTCAAAATTCCCTACCCAAACCTCCAACTGGAGAAAACATACATAGATACATAGATACATAGACAGTGTCGGAAGATAAGGGCCTATGGCCCACCCAGTCTGCCCATTTGAGCTTGTAAGTTCAGTTTGTTTTCCTAGAAGTCTGTTGCCCCTTACCCTTGACCTCCAGAATTCCTTTATGTCTATTCCATGCATTCTTAAATCCCGTGATTGTTTCAGCCCCCACCACTTCCTCTGGCAGGGTGTTCCACTTGTCCACCACCGTTCTGTGAAGAAATTCTTCTCATGTTTCCTCTGAATTGTCCTCCCCAACTTCATCCCATGCCCTCTTGTCCTGGAACATCTTTTTCACTTAAAATAGTGTTTTCCTGCACCTGTTCCTCCCTGTAAGATACTTGTATGTCTCTATCATATCCCTCTCCCTCCTCTCCTCTCCTCCAGGGAGTACATGTTCAGTTCCTTCAACCTGTCTTCATAGGACTTGTGATGCAATCCATGCACCATCTTTGTTGCCCTCCTCTGAACCTTCTCTACCCTGTCTATGTCCTTACGTAGGTATGGTCTCCAGAACTGTACACTGTACTCCAGGTGGGGCCTCACTAGTGTCTTGTATAGCGGAATTATGACCTCCCTTTTCCACATACAAAAAACTATAATAAACAACCCCACAAGCGCCTATGTCAAAATCATCTGAAAAGGAGAAAATGTAAGAACAAGTTCTAATAAAAGTAGAATGTGGCATGCAAACACTAAGGTACAGCATTGAATACAGAGGCCACTGGTTCTTAAAATGGGGAGGCAGGGAGGGAGAGTTATGAATATTGGAGTATCCCCTGGGAGAAATAAGGTTACAATGGTAAGTAACTTTTTCTTTTCACCCAAGGAATACTCCAATATTCCTTACTCTTCTGCAGACTAAAAAGCAGTACCTTAGGAGGTGGGAAGAGCCTATTTTGGAAACAAGCTCTGCAGGACAGCTGTACCAAACCTGGCATCAGTCCTAGCCTGTGTATCCAAGCTGTAATGCTTGACAAATATGTGTACTGTTTGTCAGGTTGCTGCTTTCCAGATATCCACCAAGGGTACAGCCCTTGCAGCTGCCAGTGTTGCAGCTGTACCCCTTGTGGAATGGGGTCTAAGCCCTGCTGGAGCTTCCTTGCCTAGCTTTGAATAGCAAAATTGGATGCACTGAACAATCCAATGAGAAACTGACTTTTAGATGCTGGATTACCCTTTCCCACATCCCCGTGAGCAGGGCCACTGGAAAATTGTGGAAAATTTCACTCAAAAATGCGGGGATTTTCTTGCCAAAATTGTGGGAAAATTGTGAGGCTTCACTATACATCTCCACTGCCCCCTAATAAATATTTTATTGTTTGCTGCAGCATGTATTGATTACATATGAACATACGAAATTTGCCAGCAGATAAAGGCCTAGAGGTCTATCAAGTCTGTTCGAATGTGCAGCTCGCACCCCTTATTCCGCAGCTGCCCCTCCCTTCCCGCCTTCCCCTTCATTAACCCTCCCCCTTGTCCTGTCCCATCCTCGTTTGAAGCAGTCCACTGTACTACTGCACACCACTTCAGCAGGTAACGCATTCCACCCAGCCACCACCCTCTCTGTAAAAAAGGTTTTGCTCATCTCCCTCCTGAACCTTCCTCGCTCCAGTCTCATATCATGGCCCCTGGTGGCCCTGCCCTCCCTTACTTCGAACAGCCCCTCTGTACCCGTCTTGTTTATTCCTTTCATGTATTTAAAGGTTTCAATCATGTCACCCTTGTCTCTCCTCTCCTCCAGTGAGTACATGTTCAACTCCTTCAACCTCCTGTCTTATGATAAGTCCCCCAGCCCCTTGATCATCTTTGTCGCTCTGCGCTGCACCCCCTCCAGTAACTTAATGTCCCTCTTCAGATATGGACGCCAGTACTGCACGCAGTACCCAGATGTGGTCTAACCACGACCTATACAGTGGCAGAATCACCTCCTCCTCCTCGAGGATATGCCCCTGCAATACAACCCAGCATTTTGTTGACCTTTGCAGCTGCCTTCCTACATTGTGCCGAGTTGTTCATTGACCCTGTAATAGGCACCCCAGATCCTTCTCCTCCTTTGTCTGGGCTAGCTGCACTCCCCAGCTGGTAACTCCTCCTTGGGTTCTTCATCCCAAAATGCAGCACCTTGCACTTTTTGGCATTAAAGCCCAGTTGCCAGGTGTCTGACCAGGTTTCAAGCTTGCCAGATCATCCTGCAACCCCTGCCATCCCCCTAGGTCATCCACCACCGCGCCTACCTTGGTATCATCAGCAAATAGACTGATCTTGCTCTTGATGTCCCATGATATGTCTGCAATGAATATCCCAAGCAACACTGGTCCCAACACTGAGCCCTGTGGAACACCGCTCGTCACTGCCCTTGGGTGTGAGCTCCCACCCCCACCACCCTCTGTTGCCTTCCCTGCAGCCAGTTTCCTACCTATCTCACCAGCTTGCACCCGCCCCTGTGCCTACTAACTTCCTTCCCAGCCTTCCATGTGCACTGAGTCGAATGCCTTACTGAAGTCCAGATACAGGACATCCACTGCATGGCCCCTGTCCAGTTGCCTAGTTACCCAGTCATAGAACTCGACCAGGTTGGTTAAGCAGGATCTGCCACATATGAAGCCATGCTGTCTGCTGTCCTGTAGTCCTTTGGCCTCTAGGAGGGCCACCAGCCTCTCCTTCAGGATAGTCTCCATTAGCTTACCCACGATGGATGTGATGCTCACTGGTCTGTAGTTTTCCGGTTCATCCTTGGGGCCACTCTTGTGGAGGGACACCACATGAGCCATCCTCCAGTCCTGAGGTACACACCCCGAATGTAGTGAGGCATTAAATAGGTCTGTCAAAGGTCCTGCAAGGACCTCTGCCAGCTCCTTCAGTACCCTGGGGTGGATGCCATCTGGGCCTGGTGCCTTGTCCACCCTCAGTGCCTTCAAACCCTCCTGAACTCTGCTCTCCATGATTTCCCCATCTGTCACCAGTTCCCCACCTGCTTCTGCCATTTCTTCCACCTGGGTGTCACCCCCCTCTTCTCTTTAGTAAATACTGAGCAGAAGTACTCATTTAGTGCTTCCGCCTTATCGCACCCTGCTTCCACCCAACCCCCCCTCCTTCCTAATCCTTACTATGTGGTCCTTACAGCTCCTTTTCTCCCTGATGTACTTAAAGAAGTCCTTCTCCCCCTTCTTAATGCCTTGTGCCAGCCTGAGTTCCGTAGATGCTTTGGCTCCCCTTACTGCCCTTGTCACCTCCTTGATTCTGTCCAGTACTCCTCCATGTCCTCCCCTCCCTGTTTTCTTGTACTTCTTAAAGGCAGCTCTTTTCCTCCTTACCTTTTCATGACCTCCTTGCTCAACCAGATCGGGTTTCTTAGTCCTAGCCTTCTTGCTCTGGGCTTTGCAGCAGGTTTTGGTTGCCTCCACTATCCCCAGCTTTATGAGCTCCCACCTCTGGTTAGTGTCCATACTAGATTGAATTCTGGCCAGGTACCCTTTTATCACTTCCCCCATCCTCCCAAAGTCGGCCCTCCTGAAGTCCAGCACTATTGTGCCAGATTCCACTCCTTCCTTACCCATATCCAATGTAAGCCATACTGAGCGGTGGTCACTCCCTGACAGCGGTTCCTCCACTGTAAGTTCTCTCACAAAGTCCCCATTTGCCAGCACAAGGCCAAGGGTATTTCCTAACCTGGTTGGTTCACTGACTATTTGCAGCAGGAAGGTGTCCTGGAAGGCATCCAGCAGTACCTGCTCCCTTCTGTTTCTGGTTGTTGGGGTGCTCCATTCCACTCCTGGCATGTTGAAGTCCCCCACAATCACCACACTACACTTCTCGTAGGTCCTCCTGATCTGTCCCGTAAGTTCCCTGTCTAACTCCTCCGTCTGAGATGGTGGCCTGTATGCCACTCCCATTCTAAGAATCCTATTCTTGGAATCCTGGATTTGCATCCAAAGTGACTCCGTACTACCCTCCTCCTTTTCCTCCCTTACACACTTCAGTCCTTCCTTCACATATAGTGCCACACCCCCTCCTTTCCCAATCACCCTGTCCCTACGAAATAACCTGTACCCTGGTACAGACAGGTCCCAGTCATTCTATTGGGTGGCACATAAATTGTTAGATGAATGTATTGCCACTTGTAAATGCTTTTAATATGAAGAAAGATGTGTGTTTTGAAATCAGTACCGTAGGAAGGGTGGGGTGGGTGGGGCACCAGTCCTGGCGCGCATACATCCGAGGCGCAACCTCAGTACAAAAAAAAAAAAAAAGCGGTGCTAAAAAAAAAAAAAAAATTCTAACTTCTGCCAGCAGGCATCCCAGGGGGTCACATGGTCCGCTCTCTGTCTGGAGAAAAGTCACATGGTACTCACAAACAGACAGTATTTAAGGAAGGCGCAGAGTCTCATGGAGTTGATGAGAGAGGAGAGCGAGACGACGTAGAGAGAGAGAGACGATGAGAAAAAAAAAGTATACTGTTACTGTACACAACACAGCACAGTTTGAGTTTAGAGACTTGTCTTAGAGAGCAAGACACAAGCGAGAGGCAGACAGTTGAGTCCAGTGAGTGTGGCAGTTAATTAAATTATTACAATTTCATTAAGAGAGAGAGAGACTGTAGAAGCCTGAGGAGAAGAACGACCGAGCGTGCATTGCTGCTGTGAGAGCCGAGTTGACTTGACTGACTGACTAGCCGGGGCCCGAGTGGGCTGGGGCGCTGCTGGGAGGAGCCAGAGCGGATCAGGTCACTCAGACAGTCAGTGATGTGATTGATAACAAGTAACAACCAACGTCGATTAATTTCCTACATTTTTTTTAATTTTATTCGTGCTTAACAGACTTAAGTTGTGCCTTCCCTTGTCCGGTTGTCCCTTGCTTGCCTTGTGCGGCAGCGTGCCCCTCTGACTGACCGTCTGGCTCTAGTCGAGCCCTCCTCCCATCCCCGCCACACCACGAGATCATGTTCTGTAATCCATTCGGGTAGTAGGATAACTTAGGGTACAGGGCAGGCTGAGGCGAGCCGAGGGAAGGATTACATTGAAATTAGTGAGGCGAGCGCACCCCCCGATTCAGATTCCCAGGCAGTGGGAACAAAGGGACCAGTCTCCAGAGTAAGTACAGCAAGGGAATTGATCAGTAGTAGTTAATGAGTCCCCAAATGATGGTGCGCGGTATATATGTCTTCAGCCGGCACCGAAACCCCGCCCGGTCGCCATAAGTTTTAATAAGTCATCTAGCTCAGAGGGTGGTGCGCCTGACAGCAAATCAGCACGCTAGGTCCTTTCTACGTATGCAACCCACCTTACAGAAATTTTATTTAAATAGAAATTTAAAAAAAAAACTTTCTCTACTGGCTCGCCTCCTGCAAAGCCCTCCCCCATCACCATCGCAGCCAGCGGGTGGAGAGAGAGCTAAGCGAGGTTGAGAGTGTAGCACGAGCTGCAAGCGTGAATAGACTGGATGCAACCATTTCCTAGGAAACGAGTGAGGCTTTGCATGGAGCTTACTGCCGTTGTGCTTTGGTTGCTTTTGGATATTTTTTTTATTATTATTAGTTATTGTTTTTATCTGAATGTGTTCATCTCCTCTTTACGTTTGAGAGAGACGTGCTGACCTGTGACAGGTACAGCAGGGGCAGACACACTAGTTCATCTTTGCATTTCTGAGTCCCGTTTTTGATTAATTTATCAGTTTGGTAGAAACGTGCTTTGCTATCAGTCTGCATCCTTTCACTGCTTGTGCACTGCAGTCTCCACGAGCGCTCCCGTGACATCACTTTATGGAGCGATACAGAGTCTCAACTGTGCCTGGATCATGCCGATAGAACTGGCTTCACTACTGATGTGTTGATTGAAATGTGGAATGCCTTTTTTCATTCAATAAAGTATTTGTCTCTCAACTGCCTTTTGCCTGTTTATTCAGGTTTTGCACATGTAAAATGAATTCCGATGAGGCATCCCCACCTCTATAGTTATTACTGAGTGAGTGCCTGGATCCCTGTCACTGCGTTCATCACACTCCGGTGCAGCTGACTGTGTTACTCATGTTGTGACAAATTACTGTACCTATTGGAGAAAGCACGTTGCCTGGTTGTAGGTGTTGTGCAGAAGAGGCTGGTGTAGCCAGTAGATTGACTTTGTTAATATTTTTCTCTTATTTTGCATAAATTATAAATCTGCATGATTTGCTGCATGCCTCCTCAATACCCAAGTTAAGTTAAAAACAGTATTTGACAGAAGAAGGAACGCTGAACTCGGGAGTGTTGCTCTTATGTGTAAACTAGGGCTGTAACTGGTAAAAATCACAGACAGTCGAGCCGTGATACTGAGCATGCGATCATACATATGCACATGTTTGAGCACATGCCCAGCATCACAGCCTCGGCTTCGACCATGATTTTTACCAGTTACAGCCTTTCACATAAGAGTGACTTTTTGAGTTCAGCTGTCCTTCCTCTGTCAAATGCTTTTTTTTTAGCTGAACTTGGGTAATGGGAGGCATGCAGGAATCATTCTCCAGGCACTTCGGTGCCATTTAGACATGTGACCGCACGTCCTGATCAGTTTTGCTGTGGATCACATGGATTTGGAATTTATGTAAAATAAGAGAAAATATTAACTGAGTCAAACTACTGGCCACACCAGCCTCTTCTGCACAATATGTGCAACCAGGTAATGTATTTTTCCCAGTACCTAAAGTCAGACCTGAGGCTAGGAACTTGACAGTAGCCCTTTAAATGCACTCTTTTCACTGTGTGTTGCTTTTGATAAGTAATTTTAGGTTACATAGCCCTAAATCTTACCGATGAATAAGCCATGGCAAGGGGGATACCACCCACCATCCCACTGATTCCATGTAGTCAACCTTACACTTACTGAGGTGTGTGAGCCATACCTCTATAGAAGAGCAGCACATGATGAACTTTGTCTCAAGTGTTATTACCAGAAAAACTCAGAGGCACCTGAGGTCAGTCTGGGCAAACAACACCTTGACACAAGGACTGAGGGTTACTGCCACCACCAGATTGAGCCAGCCAGCCTGAGCCAGGGACCTAAAATACTGCCTCAAAGCAAGGCAGGATAAAAGGAGCGAACTGCACTCAATTCCCAAAAGGGCTGGAAACCAAAAAACGACCTTTGTGAGGCAAACAGCACCCCATGGCGCCTAGCGGCTATGTATTAATTTTAATTATGTCATAAATGATCGAGACGAAGTTTGAACTGGCCCTAGATGGTCAGATCTCAGAAAACCTTACTGAGATCTGACCATGTTAAGTTACTTTCAATCTCGAATCTCAATCATTTATGACATAATTAAAAATAGCAGCTGCAGCCTGTCACATAGTCTTCTTCGGCTTCTCGAATTCCGATCCGAACTTGCTTTGCTAATGCTTGCCAAACAATCGGTCCTTAGTTGGTAAATCCGGACCGCCCCGCCATCTTGAAGCATTAGCATTTAACTATTTAAAAATAAATGAATTAGTCAGTGCTGCCTGTAATTAATGAAGAACGTGTAATAGTGAGATGTGCTATCATTGTGCTGTGCTTTACTGCTTGCTTAGTACCTATGTGGGACCTCAGGGCCGAAAGTATTCCTGCTTAGTAAACACAAAAAAGTCAAAAGAGGGAACACATTAATTCCTCCCTGTTACACTTGGCACTGCTGTGGGGTTGTCATTTATTTTGGTGTATAAGAGATGAGTGAGTTCTACTGTGCAAACATGCTGCCATTATACTGTGGTTGCCAAGACATTTCTTGGGTCCTAATTTTCTATAGCTCTTAAGTGTTCCTGGGTTCCCTATGCATTCTTTAAATTTTCTTTAGTTTTCCCACGTAAAACACCCACAAGACCACTTTGCCATATATACAACCCTTCAGTAGCACAGGTGATAAATCCTCTTACTTTTACACATTCTTTGTTTTGGGATTAAAAAACATTTTGCGTTTTGTACTACTGCACAGAATTTGCAGTTGCCACATTTGTGCAACCATCTGTTTCTTTGTAACCACATTCTGGGATAGTCTCTTGGTTGCACACAGTGGACCAGAGTTTCTCAGAACTCCTCTCCTGTGTACCATCCTCGGTTCAGCATTCCTCAAATCCTGTAAACCAGGGTCCAAGCGGTGTGAGGCGGTTCGGTTCATACATACCTTCACCTAGATGAGATTTGGACCATCCAGAACAGATATACCCAAACTGTAAAACCAAATCGATTGATCGGGCGGAACAGCTCGCATGCTCAAGTTCGTCCAGTCTAGTTGGTCCGCTCGTCTAGCTTAGGCGGTTTTACTGTTTGGTCATATTTTTTATTTATGCCCTCAAACAATCTCTCCCTAAACTAAATAAAACATAAACACACAATTTGTACGCAGAAAAGTCCTGCTAAGTCTGCCCAGATGTTCCATGCCTTGTCAGTCGCTGGCATGCAGACACTAACTAGTCTCAGGCATCCCTCCCTCCTCCGCTCCCTGCCTGTTTACAAATTTTCCACTAAGTCTATCTCACACGTGCTTGAAGCCCCCACTTGATTTCCGCTCCACCACTTTAAGTGGCAGTTTTTTCCATGAGTCTACCTCTACCACTCAGTGAAGTAGTACTTCCTCACATTCCTCTTAACCTCCCCCCCCTTCATGGCATGCCCCCTGGTTCTGGTGCTCTTTCTCATTTTAAAAGAGACTCCCCTCCTGCACCATGTTCACCTCTGTGAGGTACTTGTAGGTTTCTATCATGTCCCATCTCTCCTGTCTTCTGTGATGTACAGGTTGGGATCCCTTAGTCTCTTCTCATAGGGTTTCTCGTGTAGCCCCTGCACAGTTTTAGATGGACTCTCCTGGGTAAATCAATTGTAAAAAAAAGAAAAAAAATCTTAATGTCATCTGCAAAGATACATACTTTCCCTTCTAGGCTTTCTGTAATGTCACTTTTAAAGACATTAAAAAGGACCGGCCCCAGTAGTGAACCCTGTGGTACCCCACTACTACCACTAGTAATCCGCCTTTCTTCACTCTGTGGACGGACTCCATTTACTATTACCTGCTGTGTCCTGTTGTCCAGCCAGTATTTTACCCAGGCGCTGCCACCCTGGCACCTACTCCCAGGCTGGCTAATTCGTTTGTCTTTTGTGTGGGACTGTGAAATGCCTTGCTAAATTCTAGGTAGGCTGTGTCAACAGCCCCTCCCTGGACTACTACTTTGGCCACCCAGTAAGAAATCAATTAGATTTGTCTGACATGACCTTCCTGCTGTGAATCCATGCTGCCTCGGGTCCTGTGCCCCACAGACAGTGGCCTCTAGGTACTCAACAATTCTTTCCTTCAGCAGTGATTCCATCATTTCCCTACCACTGAGGTCAAACTGAGAGGTCTGTAGTTTTCTGCCTCTGCTCTGTCTTGCTCACACTTTTGTGAAGGGGAATCACATCCACTCTCCTCCAGTCCTCAGGTACCACACCATCCTCCCATGATTTATTAAAAAGGGTAGTCCGTGGAAAGCCAGGCTGGGAGCCCGTTCCACCCATGCCCTGTCCTGTCTCTCAACTCTCTAGCTCTTTTTGGAATATGTGAGAGCAGGGGCCAGCTTCTAGGTTATGGCTGACAGGCTGCGACTGGACTGGACAGTACAGAGTTCTGAGTCATCTGTGAGGTGGTGATGCAAGTGCAGTGCCAGTGCATTTTAAGGGAGGGGAAGGAATGATCGCTATTAGCTACAGGCAGTCAAGTCAGGAAAGCTTAAGCTTAATAATAAAGTAATATAATTAATAGGCTTTGGCATGCAAGGCATTAGGGTTAGCCAGCCCAGGCAGGAGGGCAGTAGTCAAAAAAAAATTGCCACAAGCACAGAAGCACTGTCTGTATTATGTAAGCACTGCACAAGCACAGAACTGACACACAACACCCCCCACTGTGCACTCTGTAATTTCCTTGCTGATGTAATACAAATGCCCTTCCTTTGAGAGTGGGTCTACACGATTTTAAATTCAACTACTTTAGACTCTGGGAGTTGAGCGGACAGTACAGCAGAATAATACTGTATGCAGTTGTATTGTATAGCTCAGCTGTCACTGGAGGCGGCAGGCTATCTGCCCCAGTCGCAGAGAACCAGCCAGTCCAGTAGTCAGTTCAGTGTAGTGTGGTGTCACCTGACTCCAGTAATTAAAATGGGCAGACTAGATAGATGGGCCCTTGCGGTCCTTATCTGCCATCAACTCTATGTTTCTATGTCAGTTATCTGATTGCTATCATCAGGCATCAGCCTAAAGGGTAGCAGCACCAGTGGTAGTACTAGTGTTACTGTACTTGGGTTGGGTGGGCCCCTCGGTTTTGTCTGCGAGGGAGTAACTGACTGACTCACTCCCACCCAAACAGAACTGGGAGCGACCAACGCTGCTATCCTCTAGGCTGGTGATAAACAGCCATATAACTGACATAGAAACAGAGTTGGTGGCAGATAAGGACCAGAATGCCATCTACTCTGCCCATTCTTTCTACCTTATGAATATGCCATAGACCTTTACTCTGTCAATGGTGGCCTATCTATTCATACTCATCTGTATTGCTCACTTATGCCTACCCATCCGATGCCTGTTTGAAGCTCTGCACTTATTCATATCCACCACTTCCTGAGGCAGGCCTGACCATACTATTCTATGCATCCACCGTGACCACCCTTTCTGTGAAAAGAAGTTCCTCACAAACAATACCCTTAATCAGTCTCCTCTAATCTCATGGTGTGTCTTGTTGTCCGCTATTTTTTTATATTGAAACATCGTCATGTTAGACTCTTGCACCATTTAGCAGTACTCAGATGGGGTCTCACACAAATTGTCTGTACAGAGGCCGGGATGACAACCCCCTGTTTTATACTAACGATGCCTTTCCCTATGCAGAGAATCCACAAGCCCTGGCTCATAACTGCCTTCTCAAATTGCTTGCCTACATTTATGTCATCTTTTGTTTGTGTTGTCTGCAAAGAGGCATACGTTTCCTTCCTCTGCAGTGCACTGCCACTTACATAGGTACATAGATACATAGACAGTGTCGGCAGATAAGGGCCTATGGCCCACCCAGTCTGCCCATTTGAGCTTGTAAATTCAGTTTATGTTTTCCTAGAAGTCAGTTGCCCCTTACCCCTGACCTCCAGAATTCCTTTATGTCTATCTCATGCATTCTTAAATGCTGTGATTGTCTCAGCCCCCCCACTTCCTCTGGCAGGGTGTTCCACTTGTCCACCACCCGTTCTGTGAAGAAATTCTTCCTCATGTTTCCTCTGAATCATCCTCCCTCCAACTTCATCCCATGCCCTCTAGTCCTGGAACATCTTTTTGCTAAAAGTATGTATTCCTGCACTTATAAAGACAGTAAAGAGGACTGATTCCAACCCTATGGTACATGACTAGCAACCCCCACTTTCTTCTGCATGGACTCCATTGCTGATTACTATTACCGTCCCTATGTCCTGTTGCTCATTCCCTGGCAATTGTTTACCAGGTTACCATCCTGGTATGCACTCCCGCTGGCTTTCTTGTTTATTAATCATTTGTGACAGTGTGGGACTGCTAGTCTAGGTAGGCCATATCCACAGCCCTCTTTGTTCTACTGACTGGCACCCATATCCCAGCATCCTCCTCCACTCACCCTCCCTATTTCCAAATTACTTGTAACATGCATGCCCACCTTTAGGTAATCTGAAATGTACTCTGTAATGTGTCTAAGGAGGGCAGGGGCTATCCTTTTCAGTGAAAAAATAATAAATATGTATGACTGTAGCTGATAATCTACTGTACTAGACTACTACTTAATGTAATGTGTGGACTTTCATTTTATAGCCAGTGTCAAAATTGAGTACAGTCTGCAGATGACTCTTGAGTGAATACAGAACGCCACTCGGCTGAGTCTCAGTCTTATAAGGTAAGGTAATGGGTTTTAAATTTGGAATTTGATGTTTTTGTGTTATCTTTTACACTCCTATTATCATAGTATCGATGTGACATACTCAAGAGGGGTGAACAACCTCTTGACATCACATCGATACCATAGCAACATAAACTTGCAGAAATTGGGACTAGTACTTCCTTTTCTGTATGTGTGTAAGGAGGTGCTTTGCTCTTGAGTGAAAATAGCAATAAATTATGTACTTAATTTAAATGTGAACTTTCATTTGTAGGCCGAACTTGAGTGTGGACTCAGACCATCCATCACCATCAGATCAGAGTTTTCTGTCCTACATAAGTAGCAGCAGTCACCAGAGGCAGTGCAGGTCACCTTCAACAGTCAGTCTTATTAAAGGTAAGTCAATGTGTTTTTAAATTGGGTGACGGGTGTATCGTGATCGCATTTCTGTAGCATTGACTGGTAGTTTGTCTGACTGTCCGGGTTGGGGTAGGGGCGGGAGTAGGGGAGGTAGGGGCAGTACCGTAGTAATGGTGGTTGGAGAGCATGGCAATAAGTTACTAAGCAATAAGGCACTCCCAGAGGTTAGATTAATAGTCAATAACCACTATCTAGGGTCTGGGATGTCGATGTAATATGTGGCACAACAAGACGGGTGGTCCAGGGGCAATTTTCCCACAGGTTGTAATTAATTGGATGTTAGTCTAACTCCTGTGAGAGCCTTATTGCTATTATAAAAATGTATTCAAAAAGAAAACTGTAACAAGTATGGTTTATGGTTATGAATGTTCTCTGTAGCCTAGAGTTAGAAAGTGACTGGTAATGCTGCATTGTGATTTTAAGCCAGCATTCAAAAACTGTTCATAGAAGAACTTTTTTCTGAAAAGTTGATCTTACAATAATATCATCTGTTTATATAATTTAAACAGAGAGATATTTGAGAAAAAAGTTCTTCCACCAACAGTTTAGGAATGTTGGCTCAAAATCAGAGTGTAGCATTCCAGTCAGTCAGCAGTGACAGGATGGAATGCTAAAACTCAGGAAGAATCAAAATACCATGGTAATCAGGCTGTACATGACGATTAATGTAAGGCTGATCCTAACAGCCAAGCCAGTCAAATGACTTTAGGCTGGGGGCTGGATGTATAGCGTAGAGTTTACAGTAATGAGCTGTGAATTTTGACCTTGTTGTCCTCCAGCAGCCTGGGTTTGATTACCACAACCTCCACTTGCATACTGTGTGACTCTTATTCTCAGCAGCAAGTCATTTAACTGCCCAGTGTTCCCAGGTCACCACGAAATGAGGCACTTGTGCGAGTAGGACTAACCAGTTAGCAAACTCTAACAATTAAAATAATATATATATATATATATATATATATATATATATATCTTGCACAATGAAACTGCCTTTTAAGATCTTCAGCATTCTCTCACATGACGGGTAAATAGATGTACTTAACTGAACACCCCAGTCAATAACCTGTCCACTTCTTCTGTGGTTATGGTTAAGTCACTACGCTGTGCCTCGTGACACACCACACAAGGCATAGGGTAAACTCCAGTAACCCACACCCTGCTGTGCCTTATTGATTACATAAACAGGAAGTTGGATAGGACATTGACTGGGATGCTTGAAGTTAAGTACAAGTACACATATTATACTGTACACTTCTCTCTTCAGTATTTTGTAAAGGAAGGCCTGATTCTTGAAGATGCCACCAAGAAACCATCAGGGCAGAGTTTAGAAAACTGAGGAAAGCAAGAGAAGAAGAAAATCGAAAACTCTCCCAGCAGTGGCAACATTGGCTTACTAAGTCTAAGGAGCAGGAGGAAGTTCTCGACCAGTCAGTAGCAACACCAATTGACATTGATGAGCCTACCCTACTAAGACAGATGTTGAGGGCAATATTACAGAAGAAGAAGTAGTTGAAGAAAAAGAAGATGATGATGATGATTGCCAGCTGACACCGTCTGAGTGCAGCTTTGAAAATTATACAGAGGATCCTGCATTAGGAAGTAATGTAGATGCTGTAGCCAGTTCGGTACTCCAACTTAATTTTAATGACCCAACATCGTGGCCTGACATGACTGACAAAGTTAGATGTTGCTTGGTGGAACATGGCCCTGAACAAAAGAAAAATGCTGGTTTTAGTTTCTCAGCGTCTGATGATGGCAGGCGCTTTTATCGGGATTGGTTCACAAAAATTCTTCCCAATGGAGAGACTGTGGAACGCACATGGCTAATGTATGGTGAGACCAAGAAAGCTATCTATTGCTTCCCATGCATGCTATTTGCAAAAAAATCATCCACTACATCGAGTCTAGCAAATCCAAAAAAAGGATTTTGTGACTGGAAACATTTAAATCCAGAATTCCAGATCATGAAAACTCCCTGAACACCGTGACAGTTATTTACGTTGGAAGAATTTTGAAATGTGCTTGAAGACAGGGCCACAATAGATGATCAACTGCAAAGGTCAATTGCTTCAGAAAAGAAAAGTGGCATACCATTCTGAAAATTATTCTTGATGCTATTCTTTTCTGCGCAAAGAACAACTTGGCTCTCAGGGGTCCACAGAGATAATTGGACACACATTCTGGAATTTTTCTTAATTTGCTAGAACTGATAAGTCACTATAATCCAAGCTTGCAGGGCACTTGCCAACCATAAGAAGGGGTCTGCCACTATTTTCTCCTACAATTCAGAACGAGTTTATTAACTTGTTGGGTTCCACTGTGAGACGGAAATCATCGCAAAAATTAAGGAGGCAAAATATTTCTATTATGTTTGACTGTACGCCAGATGTGGCTCACAAGGAGCAGATGTCTCAAATCATTCGGTATGTGAGGATACAGGATAATGATTGTAGTGTTGAGGAAAGTTTCATTGATTTCATCATCTCACATGAAAAGACAGGTAGTGGGCTAGCTGCAGAAATTGAAAAGAAATAAGTGATGATGGCTTAGATATAGCTAACTGTCGTGGCCAAGGGTCTGACAACGGCGCTAATATGGCAGGAAAGTATCGTGGTGTGCAAGCCCGTATAGCACAAGTGAATGAACATGCTAGATTTGTCCCATGTGCAGATCATTCTCTTAATTTAGTTGGGGTCCATGCTGCGAGTGTATTAGTGGACATGGTATCATTTTTTGGCACAGTGCAGAGATTGTTTACATTCTTTGTAGCTTCAACAAGCCACTGGGAGGTGCTGTCCCAAGCAGTAAAGGTCACTCTGTAGGGTCACACTGAAACAAGATGGTCTTCAAAGTTTCGTGCAGTTCACTCCCTTCATCTTCAAATACCTGATGTCTTAAAGGCATTGTACCAAATAAGTGAAGATGCAACCAATGCTGACGTGGTATCAACAGCCCAGAGCCTAATCAAGTAGATAGATTTCAAATTTCTTTGTACCCTAGCAATGTGGGACAAAATACTGAACCTGATTGAACGAGTAAACCAACTGTTGCAATGTAAGGGATTGCCTGTCGATAGTGCCTCAAAACATATCAGTGGATTAAGGGATGCACTGCAGCACATACGGGATGATGGAATACATGATGTTGTACAACATGCAGCAGAACTTGCTGAACAGATGTCACTGAATGCAGAATTCACAGAAAAAAAGAAAAAGAAAGGTGAAAAGGATGGCCGATGAGAACGTTGAAGATGAAGGGCACTTGATTTCTGCTGAGCAGGATTTCAAAATGCAGTTCAACAGTGTTCTAGACACCCTCACTTCCCAGATTCAGTGGCGGTATGAGGCATTGTCTGAAGTGGCTGCTGACTTTAACTTCCTTACAGGGCTATCTTTCTCAACAATGGAAGTTAGGGAGTTAAAGAAATGTGCAGCAGATCTAGCAATGAAATATTCTAAGGACCTAGATGCTTGTGAAATAGTATATGAGGTAGAGAGCTTCAAATTTCAGGCAGCTTCAGTACTGCCCAGTTTTTCTAATGCCACACCCCTTAGCTTGTTGAAGCTCATTCACAAATGGTCTTTGAGTACTTCCTATCCAAACATTGAAATTGCTCTCCGACTCTTCTTGACGCTTCCTGTAACTGTTGCTTCTTGGCGAACGTAGTTTCAGCAAACTGAAGGTGATCAAGACCTATTTAAGATCATCTATGGGACAAGAAAGACTGTCAAATCTCGCTATACTATCTATTGAAAATGCTGTAGCCAGTGCCATTAACCTCGACAAAGTCATTGACAAATTTGCCTCTTTGAAGGCAAGAAAGGTTCACACATAGACCAGACAGACAACTGTGAAATGTATAAGCTGTATCTGACTACTGTGGATATGCGATTCGGATTCAAATAACATATTTGTATGAAAATATATAGCATCCATCAACTCTCGTCAGTTACTGGGTTTTCTGTCCTGATTGCCTTCAGGTTTTTGGTTTAGTACTCAGTGGCCTGTGCTGTTGTGTGTGGGGCTTTGGTTCATTCAGCTCCAGCTCCATATCTTGTATTGCTGTGTAACTGTTCCTGTGTGTTGTATAGATTGTTCAATTCTCACATTTCATATATTTATCAATTAAGTTGGAGTACTGAACTGGCATCGACATCTGCATTACTTTCTAATGCAGAATCCTCTGTTAGCAAACTGTGATTTTGATTTAAGTACCACTGGTTCTCATTTGGCCACTTTACAACACAGGTTATTCTAATTCCATGATGAAGAAAAAATCTGAAATCAGGGGTTGCTACGGATACTCAGTTCGGAAGAACATGTAACACAAGTGTGTTTTGGTTCAGTAGGGGAGTGTTTCAGTAGTAGATTACCCACAACTACCAAATCAGGCTACAGCATGTAACTGTCTCCCTCCAAGAGCTTCAGTGGGCCTAGAGGACCCCATGCCCCATGCTTTGTGTAGCAATCTTTCACAGTACATTTCAGAAATGCATATAGGGTGCGTGGGTGGTTGATGGCATTGTTGGTCACACAAATGTCCACAACAATTGCGGTGGCACATTCTGTATACCATCCAGTCAGAGTCTCTCATGTCTCATTTTCCGTGAGGGCAAAATATTCCCTGAAATCAGGGGTAGGGAACTGTAACAAAAGTATGTTTTTTCTTCAAGAAAAGCCCCAAAAATTGCCACAGAGTATGTTAACCCCTCAGAACTTCTGGGGCCTGCAGCCCCAGACCCACATGCTTTATGTAGCAATTCTCACAATATATTTCAGAATACATATAGGGTGGGTGGTTGATGGCATTCTTGGTCAGCCACTCATCCACAACAATTGCAGTGGCACACTCTATACCACCACTCAGAGTCTCCCATAACTCATATTCCATGGAGCAAATATTCCTCCTGAAATCAGGGATAGGGAACTGTAACAAAAATATGTTTTTCTTTGAAAAAGGCCCCAAAACTCACAACAGAGCATGCAAACCCTCAGAGCTTCTGGGGCCTTGCGACCCCAGCTCTTTTCTTGGGGGCACAAACTTAGACTCCCGCCCAGGGCACCAAAATGCCTTCCTACGGCACTGTTTGAAATGCACTGTAAACTAATCAATATGTAGCATATCTTCTAAAAATCAAGACATCTAAGTCATGCAGTGCTAACTAGATTTGATTCAGTAATTTACAGTTAGTCTGTACTGAATACATCCTGAAACAACATATTTTGCCAGTTCCTAGATGTTAAATAATGAAGCCTGTTTAAACTATTTGCTTTGGTGCAAGAAAAAAAATAGATAACCAGGGTGCCTAATAAAGGTCTAGTAAGAAAAATATTTATTTTGTTAAAATTATTGCTGTTCTTAATCAGCACTGTAAGTACATTTTAAAATCATATGATAAAAGTATAAACTCATACCAATAGCTTTTCATTACATCATACAATAGTTTTTAATACATTGTACTTTTGTTCTACTCGGTTTGCAGTGATTTTACTTGGGTTGCAATTATTTTGTCTATTTGAAGGTAACTGTTTAACTATGCTTAACCTGTTCAGCATGTTTTCAAAAATGTTTGCTTTTTGTAGGCTTTGTATGTGAGTATACAGTTGTGGCAGATTGACATGTAAAGAATCACTGTCACCAACCCCCTCAGAAGCACATTCAAGTTTATAATCAGCAGGGCCATCCAAACTCTTGACACATTTGAATCAAAATCCTTTCAGATTGAAAGTATTTATACAAGGAAAATCTACCCTACCATTCAAAAACAAGCATTGTGGTCAAAGCTTCATTTAGGTGAATGGGGCACTTTGCACCTCTTCTCACAATTATTGTTTCAGTCTCTGTGTCAGCAAAAAGTTATCTGATAGTCTGCTTTAACACAGATTTTAAGTGTTCAAGTCTACATATGCATGACCAGAGGATTCTGAAATCAAAGCAGGGAAGTGAATCACATGAAAGCAGAGTCACATTTGACCCCTTCTCACCTCACACCGTACCGTTTTGGTCAAATCCAAGTCTGTGTACCATATCTGAGTAGATTTCCTTTAGAACTTAAATATTTTTATACAATTTCAGTCAAAAATTCCATAAATGTAAGAAATTGCAAGAAATTGCAGATTTTGTGTGGAGAAGGGTGACAATTGCGGAAATTGTGGAAAAATTGCACCCACAATTTTCCAGTGGCCCTGCCCATGAGTGAGGAAAAGTTATGTTTTGTCCTGCCTATGGGGCTTAGTGACTGTCATGTAGTAGCTCAAAGCTCTTTTGACATCCAGGCTATGCAGCCTACGTTCACCCGAAGAAGAATGGTCAGTGAAGAACACTGGCAAAGTAATAGATTGGTTCAAATGGAAGTCTGAAACCACTTTGGGAAGAAATGTCCTATCTGTCTGAAGGACTACCTTATCCCTGTGGAAGGCAATGTAGTCCTTTTCAATGCACAAAGCCTGGAGCTCACTAATTTTTCTAGCCGAACTAATGGCCACTAGAAACACTGTTTTCCATGTGACATACTTCAAGGGTGTCGAAACCATAGGCTCAAAGGGAGGGGCCATGAGTTGAGCAATGCAAATATTAAGGTCCCAAGCTGGCACCAGTTCTCTCACTGGTGGATACATACGTGAAAGGCCCTTGAAGAACCTTTTAAAAATGGGGTTTGATGCCAAAGAAACAGGCTTGCCTGCAGAAGCATAGGCCGTGACTGAAGCCAAATGAATCTTTAGTGTAGAAGGCTACAAGCCTAAGGAATGTAAATAGACTAGGTAGTACAGTACCCCAGGCACTCCTGCCTGGGTTGGCACCCTACTTCTACCAGAGCACCAAATAGAAAAACTCTTCCACTTTGCAGCATTCAATTCTGCTCCTATTAATTGCAGACTTTGAAAGGGAATTAGAACGGATTTCTCTAGGTTTAAAAGAAATCCCAGAGACTCCAGAAGTTGCTGAGTGAATTGGAGATGCTCTGTTAACTGTTGTGGTGACTTTCCCACCACCAACCAATCATCTCCATTGCTTCTCCTCCTGGGGCTGTGTGGGTGGCTGTTTGTGCTTGTCTGTGTCTGTAGGTTAGTTTTTGTTCATTTACATGTTTTTCTGCTGGGAATACCTGCGCCATTCTTGCATACAACATCGGTGAAAGTCTCCTGGACTGAATTTCTGCAAATTGTCATCATCAGGTATCAGCTTTTTAATTTTAAATCAGCTTTCTTGAAGCATCCCCAAGGAAGCATATGCCTTACAACTAGTCTTACAAACATGGTGATGCTGGGTCCTGCAACTGAATCAACATTTTCAACATCTTCTTCTGACAACTCCTAAAGCAGCTGCACTTGTAGACTTTAAAGAATAAAGGAATTTTAACACATTTTGTGACTGAAGCAACATTTTTGTCTAACCTACTCCCAAGGTACTGTACTTGTCTCTGAGGACTTTGAAGATCAAAGAAAACATGTAGACAAAAGGATTTCACACATTGCATATGCCCAGGCCACAGTTTATCACCTTTCAGGAATTTTAACATATTATGTGATCCTGGATCTCAACAGTTCATTTCCTGTGGATGTAATTAACCATCAGCATTTTTCCTTTGCTGTCTCCTGGTGTGCTTGTTAGACCACCCAAGTGCCACCACCTCTGCTCTACCATGGATTACCCTATCATCCTAGTTCTTCTATTCACTGTGAGTGCTACAGGCCCACGATGCCAAGCTGGACCACTACCACCCCTGCAAGAACCTGCTCGTGACAAAAATGGACTATATGACACCCCATTGCCAGCTATGCCGAGGGAGCTCCAGCTTTCCACCACCTGCATCCCACCTGCTAGCCCAGGGTCCCTGACACCTGCCACGGTTATCAACATTACCATTTTCATGCCCATAAAGATCACCCTGGTGAATGCTCGCCTCCCCCATTGCAAAAGCAGGAGACGCAAGATACTCTCCACCATTTGCATACACCTCTCAGCCAGGAAAATAATATTCATGCTTCTTCTTCTATCAGGTAATGTCCATGCCAATTCTGGCCCACCACCAGTATCAAACGCAGGGGGAAACATGAGTAAAGGCTTGAAAGTATCTGCACTGAACATCTGCAGCCTCACAGAAAAGTCTGACCTACTCCAAGCGTGGATGTCTCACCATGTACCTGACATTCTCCGTCTGACAGAAACCTGGCTGTCAAGCAAGATAAAAGACAATGAAGTGATGCTCCCAGGATATCAAACATTCAGAAAAGACAGGTGTGGCAAGAGAGGCGGAGGAGTACTTATCTATGCCAGGGATTACCTATGCTGCTCGGTCCTCCCTGTTACCAGGGTCGAGGATGATCATAAACTACTAGCAATATTAGCACAGGTTGGACGGCATGGCAAATCTCTAATCTTAGCTTCGGCTTATCTTCCACCCACTAAAGCCAGGAATGGCCTCCCAAAAATACTGGATACAATTGCTACCCTTTCTCAGAGCACAGAGCTTCTCATAACAGGTAACTTTAACATCAACTGGGAGGGCAGGGAATCCACGCCTTTCAAGGACATGGTCACTACTTCCAATCTGACCCAACTTGTAGACAGCCCAACAAAGTGGAACCACAAAACAGGAAAAGACACCCTCCTCGACTGGCTCCTCTCAAGTTACCCCTTCTCGGACCTCTAAACTTAAGGTCCTGCCTGACACCTTAAGTGATCTCTTCCCAGTCACTTTCACATGGTCAAGCAAATTGAGCAAGCCCCCACCTATCATAATTAATAGTAGGGTCTTGGGAAAGGGCAAGCTTGGGGCCCTCTCCTCTGCCCTCTCCCAGTATGACTGGTTCCCCATCGATCATGCGCCTAATATTGACCAGGCCCTAAGTTTCTTTATAGAGGGCTTCAACAAGATTTGCGATATCTTTGCACCACCGAGGAAAAGAAAAATTCGGGTTCAAGTTAATGGTTGGATCACAAGGGGATCTCCTCACCCAAATGAAGGAAAGGGACAACCTCTGGGAAAAAGCCAGGTCTTCTCACAGCAAACACAACTTCCAATGCTGTAGAGCTGCAAGAAACCACTGCACCAACCTTATCTGCCAAGCAAAGGCCAACTTCCACAAGGAGCAGCTTAATAAAACTTTGGGCAATGGGAAGAGTTTTTGGGAGAACATTAAAAACCTTCTTGGGAAGGATGAGAAGAAGATCCCCCACTTGCTCAACATTAACAACGTCATGATTACTGACACTCGGCACATTGTGGATTCTCTCAACACAGCGTTTACTGACTTGACTGGAGTGCTACCCCTTCCGCCTACCTGCACCCTGCTGGGGAACAAACCAACTGCATGCATCAAGGGGGCTCAATCCCTGTCTTCTACTTCAAGAAAGGGTCAGTGAAGGAGGCTTACAAATACATAAAAAAAATACTAGGCAAGACCAGACTGAGGAGTAATGGAATTGATATGAAACTCCTATCCCTAACACTGGATGTCATCATCTTGCCAGTTACAAAACTATTTAACAAATCGCTGGCTCTTGCACAGTTCCCTGGGATCTGGAAACAAGCTCTCATGACACCGGTGCACAAGAATGGTGATATGACATGCACCGCCAATTATAGGCCAATATCCATCCTCTCTCCCTTATCTGAAGCCCTGGAAAAGACTGTGGCCGCCCAACTCACAGATTACCTCAACAAATACAGCCTGTTATGTCCCAACCAATGTGGCTTCAGGCAGAATCATAGTACCTCCACAGCTTTGCTGGACTACACTGACTACTCACACAAGGCAGTAAACGAAGGAAAGCTGGTGGGGTCAGTCTTCATAGACCTCACCAAAGCCTTCGACACTCTCAATCTCTCTCCTCCTGACTCAACTACAGAACCTGGGGTTGCAACCAATGCTGTCTGCTGGTTCAAGGACTACCTAACACACAGAAGCCAATGTGTAAAAATTGGGCACACAGTATCTAGCTCCAACGAGGTATCTTTAGGGGTCCCACAGGGGTCAATACTGGGGCCCTTACTATTCAGCCTCTTCCTAAATAATCTTCCTGAAGCCTGTGACACTAAACTGATACTTTATGCAGATGATGCTGTGCTTCTCACCAGCAGTTCATCCATAGTCACCCTCCACTCCGTGCTGCAGGCATCCTTCTACAAGCTGGAAGACTGGCTCTGTAGCCATAAACTTCTATTAAACTACAAAAAAAAAATAAAGTGATGCTCACAGCCAGCCCACAGCACAAAAAGAAGCTCCTTCCCCTCACCATCTCCAATAAAGTCAGTGAGCCGCTGGAACAAGTTCAGACCTTCAAGTACATGGAGGTCACCGTTGATGACTGTGTCACCTTCACCCAACACATCGACACAGTGGTAAAGCAGTGAACACCAAGCTGGGTGTACTGTATAGGCATAAAAAGTATCTCACTCCAAAGGCCCTCCGTCTCTCAGTCTTCAACTCTGTCCTTTCTACCATCAACTATGGATTGGTGGTCTACGGCGCAGTAACAGACACTGCACTAAAAAGGATTCACATTGCCCTCAACAAGGTATGTAGGCTCACAATGGCTGCAGATTGAAATATCCACACCTGCTCCTTATACGAGGAGACCAATTGGCTGCCACTAAATAACAGGATTATATTCCAAACATGTCTCCTTGGTAAAAAGCACTAATGGGTAAAACGCCCCATGCATTTCTAGCATCCTAACACCAAGTGCTACCACCAGAGGCAAGATGAGGGGGGCCTATCAACACCTTTCCATCAAACTGTGCAGGGACAGCATGCTTTCAGCTATAGGGCCCCCCAATGGCTCAATGAAATCCCAGTGCACATTCTAAACTCCCAATGCATCTCGCAATTCAAGAATGGCCTAAGGCAACACCTTCTTACTAGGACAGTTTGTGACTGCCACTAGGACTCTATCACCCACAATGCCCACTCATCCACATTCTCCTTCCCCTTCCTTTAACCCCCACTCTTCCTTCTTGCCCTATCCCTCTGTCTTCCTCTCCCCCCCTGTGCCTTTTCTCCCACTGGATCAACCTTAAAACCAACCTACTACCACTACCTCCCAACCTCCTAGACAAAGCCACTTCTTTTGGCTGCCCCCCCCCAGTCTCCCTCCCCTCACCTTGACTCCTCCTTGGACTCTCCACTAGGTGTCACACTTCTTTATCTTCTTCGCTACATATAAACACTGTCCTTTACCCTAGTTGAATGCTCTTGACACTGTACTATCACCATTAGTACCAAGAATGACATTGTAGCCTTATTGTATACCAGCTACCTACTATTCGAGTATTGTATGTAAACTGTTTATTATTGCTGTCATTGTCACTGTTTGACGTGGAACCTTTGTAGAAGAGCTCTGAGCTCAAAGGTATGATCCGAATCCCTAAATAAATAAAAATAAAATGTAGATAAGGGAATACTGAGACACCTTGCCTTCACAAGTGTGCCATTACCACAGCCAGACACTTTGTGAACACCCTTGGTGCTGAAGTGAGATTGAAGGGAAAAGCTGAGAACTAATAGTGACCTGATAGGAGTCTGAATCTGAGAAACTTTGTGTGAGACTCCCTTATGGAGGTGTGGAAATATGCATCTTTTAGGTCCAATGATGCCAGCCAACCCCATCTTCGGAGTGCTGGCAGAATCAGAGACAAAGTTAACATTTTGAACTTTGGTTTTGCTAGGAACCTATTGAGGACCCTGAGATCCAAGATAGGCTGCAGCTCTCCATTTTTCTCTGGTATGAGAAAATACCTTGAGTAAGGTCCTTTTCCTCTTTGATGCAGAGGCACTGGTTCCACTGCTTTTAGTGAAAAAAGGTGTTTTACCTCTTTTTCCAACCTTTTGCTTTCCAGGAGGGAAGCTGGTTTGAAAACTCTGTTTTTTTGAACAGGGGAGGACTTGAAACTTAGAGATTTAGAGACAGGCCCTGACCCACTATCTCCAGAACCCACTTGTGTGTGGTGATGGCTTTTCAATTCTGGAAAAAATTGGTCAGCCTGCCCCCTATGGCAAGGGAGAGGTGGCCCGATTGATGAAGTCAGGAGTCCTGCTTTGACTGGGGTTGCAACTGGGCACCACCCCGGCACCTTTTCTACCCCTACCCCTACCCCTGAAATACCCTTGCTGTGGGTATTGGGGTGCCTGAGGAAGTACCATTACTTGGTAAAAAGGCCTGGAATGAAATTGTCTGCCCCTGCCTCCCCTACTGAAGGGTCTAGAAGAGGTGGAGGGTCTTTCCTTTGCAGCATTGCTATGGAAGGTGGCCTTATACTCATCCACCTTCTTCATGGAGACCTCTGTATGGCTGCCAAATAGGGAATTGCCCTCCATAGGAAAATCCAGAGTCTTATTCTGGGTATTCTGTGTGAGGTTTGTGGCTCTCAACCAAGCAAACCTTCTCTGTGCGACGGTATTTGCCATCCACCTTGCAGCAGTCTCATTACTGTCTGCTGCCATCTGGAACTGGTATTTGGCAGCTTCCAGGCCAAACCTAGCAGTTTCAGCTAGGTCTGCTGAAAGAGGAGAAGATACTTTCTCAACCATGTCCAGGACAAACTGCCAGAGAGCCTTCCGGTACTGGGCTGCACAGGCCTGATAATTAGCTTGCCTAATGGCCAGAGAGGCTAACAGGTAACCTTTCTTGGCTATACTTTCAGTTTTTCGAGAGCCCTTCTCTGGAGGGTAGGAAGCCAGAGGGACTTTTGCCTTGTCACAAGCTGCAGCTTGCACCACCCCCTGGTGGTCAGGGTGTGAAAATAAGAATTCAGCCCTTTTCTGTCAAGCTGATACTTTTTATCCAACCTTTTGTCCAAAGGACAGACAGACCCAGGAGCTTGGAGGAGTTTTAAAATATCTCTTTTAAAGAACTTGTTGATGGGGAGTGACTGTTTTTTAATAGGAGTCAGTCCCATCATTTCCAGATATTCAGCCTCCTCATCATCCTCTACAGCTTCAGAAGTAGGGATGTCCAAGGCATCAGCAATTTTTCTGATGAAGGAAAAATGGAAAGAATAGTCTTCTGTGGTCCTAGGAGGGAAGCCAAACTCCTGCTCAGGGGAGACCTCAGGCTCTATAGGCTAACCTTCTTCTTCTTCCTCCTCCTCTTCCTCACCACACTGCTCAAGAAAAGAGGGTGTGTTGGAAGGTACAGAAGTCTGGACTGGAGACTGTGAAACCACAGGCAGAAGACCCTGCAAGGTTTGCATTATTTTTATTGCTTGTGTAATCTCAGAGGGAGAAGGTAAAGTGGCAGGCATCACAGAAGTCTCCTTTTCCACAGGGGGTTCGGTGTGCTTTATCTTCTTTCGTTTTTTTACTAGAACCAGAGAGCTAGCCATTCAGAGGGTCTCTTTTTACCCATATCAGGGGTAGAAATAGTAGAAATTGTGGTGTCACTCACAGACCCTGAGGGTTTTGTCTGGCCAGAGCCAGAGGGACCCTTGAATCTCTTATTCAATCTATCCAGACATTTTTCCAATGTTTTGTCTAGAAAAGATTTACAAATGACACAATCAGTCTTTAGATAGTCAAAACCCATGCAGAAAACACAGAGTGCTTATCTGCCTTGGCAAAGACCTCATCCACTCAGACCAATTTTTAAAACCGGGTTCCCCGGTTCTCTTTTTAGGTTTTTCTGACATAATGGAAAAAAATGCAACCGCAAAGCACAAAAAATTTAAAATTTAAAATCCAACAAATTTATCGGTTGCGGTCGGTTCAGGTTCCTAGTGCTTGCAAATAACATTTATAGCAAGACTTTTATTTTGTTGACACTTATGGGGGGAGCTCGCTCCCTGGAGGCCCAGGACATTTACTCTCCTGGTCTACCTTCACAGCACAGCAGCTATCCCACTGCTGAGCTACCTGGGAGATCACTTTTGATCTCCCCAACCTTGGAAGTCAGCAATAAGAGTCCCACCAGCTGGCTCAGGAGGGAGATCCTGAGGAATCTGCCTCTCCCTCATGTACTGGTTAGGATGTACTGTACATAGTTTTCTATTAGAGGGTAAAGACTTAACTCTGACGCCCCTGACCCGTTATTGGCTACAGTTGGCAGTTCAACTTAACTTGATTTATTGCACTTTTTAACTTATATTGTTATATCAAACTATCATACAGAGTGAAAGACTAGGTTTATTTATTGAAATATTTCACCAGGAAAGGCACGCTAAACAACAAGTTGCTCATTTCCCGGTGCGTCCAGGGTAAATACTTTATGTCGTCTCCGAGATATGGATCATTTGTTTATTTTAAACAGATGTTGGGTTATCCAGGGCTACATGTGACTTGGCACTGTGTTTTGGTTTATCGGGGAAGTAATTGGGTGACTGACAATTTGTACTCAAGGGAATATTGGTTAACATTACAGCTGGAGTTGCAGACCAGCTGCCTCTGGAAGGAAGGGGGTTCAGTTATTTTTTTTCTATTATGATGGGAGATAGAGACTTACAGATTTTGGTAGCTACAGGTTACTTTTTATGAGGGGTCTAAAACATGGTCCAGTTAGTTATTTTTATGCCATAACAGAAAACAATACTCTTACACAACCAAAATTGGTGGTAACACCAGTGCGAATATTCTCCCTTAATATTAACAGGTAAACTAACCCAGTTAAATTGTCCTGGGGAAGGAAATATCAAATAAGGTAGACGCAAGGGAGTTAGGATTATGATCCCAACTTCCACCTCATTTGTTCTGCAGCAGGAACATATAGATGCAATGGGTTCTATGTCATACTGACATGCTTACTATATGGCCAACAAGTTACATTAGTAAATGTGTATTTTCCCCCTCACTCTCCTCCATTTAAATATCAGGCCTTTTTAATAAGCTCCTAGATATGCTTCAAGGATGTTTGACATAAACCTCACCCTAACCCTGCAGCTTGATACTTCAGCCTGCACACAGCATCAGCTAACACCCTCCCAGAAATTGTTTTGAGCTCAAATAGACTCCTTAGGGTTGATATATACATGGAGGTTTTTCTACCCACAACCAGGGTATACACTTATTATTCCCGTCGCTTTCATATGTAATCCAGGCTAGACTATTTTTTTTATAACTAAGGAACACACGAGCTTGCTCCAGGATATTACCATTTTCCCACTCTTCCTTTACAACCATTCCCTCCTACTATTGAAGTTGGACATTGGTCACCCACAGAAAAATTCTCACTGGTGCCTAAATTTATCATTGCTTAGGAACCCTGAGCTTAAAACTCTAATTAAGACCAAAATACCACAGATACTAGAAGATAACACCACCTTAGATGTTACCTCTTCCATCATATGGGACAAGCTAAAAGTGATAATCTGTGGGGAAATAATTGCATACTCCTCATACAAACAGAAGCAACGAGAAATTAAATTTGCAAAATTAGAGAGGGAAATAAAAGCTCTCAACAAGCTTCGGATTGAACCCCTTCACAGGGACACGTTTGTATTTGTCAACTAAAAACTGAACTGCAAAAAATATTGAACAAAAAAGTCTAACAGGCTTTTTTTCTGTTTAAAGAAATACAGATTTGAGGTGGGTTCCCAAGGGAGCCAGAAACCTGGCAAGCAGATTAAGAAAGCAAAAAGCCTCCTTGAGTATCTCACAGATAAGTTCTATCAATTCAGCTGGGATGGCTACATCATTCCCAGAGATACTATCAAATTTTGAATATTATTATTCACAGTTATATAAGGCATCTGAGGAATCCAACGAGGGTGTGATAAACCAATTTTTTTCCAGAATCACTCTTTCAACCCTTTCCCCATATCAACAGAACACACTTCTTATGCCGATTAGATCTGATGAACTTAAAACAGCCATAGCAGATGCTAAAATGCAGAAATGCCCTGGTTCAGATGGATTACCATCCAAATGGTATAAGGCTTTCCACAAACAGTTAGCTCCCTCTCTGTTGGCATCTTTTAGGGAGATACAAGAAGGAGCCCCCCACCCTCCTGGGCTTATGCCACCCTTTCTCCAATTTTAAAACCAGGTAGCGATCCTAAAATGACATCTTCATATAGACCCATTTCCATATTAAATATGGATTACAAAATGTTTATGTCAATTTGGGCTAGAAGAATGGAGAATATCCTCCTGGCTATTATTCATCCAGACCAATCTGGGTTTATCTGATCCCGGCAGACAGTGGATAATATCGGCCGCATGATCCATTTGACGAATCACTTGCATCTAAAACAAATCCAAGCAGCCTTGACCAGTCTTGATGCGGATAAGGCTTTTGACTGGGTATCCTGGCCTTTTCTTTGGATGACTCAAGAAGGTTTTGGTTTCCCTGAGGATTTCCTAAACTGGCTTAAATCTCTCTACTTGGCCCCCAAAGCACATATTCGTATTAATGGCCACTTTTCTTTTCCCATCCCTCTGACTCTGGGAACAAGACAGGGTTGTTGTCTTTCCTTACTTCTTTTCTCCCTGTATATCGAACCCCTAGCAGTAGCAATTAAAGGGACCCCCAGTATAGAGGGAATACTGATAGGTGCGCGACTATACAAACTATCCTTTTATGCTGATGATGTTCTCCTGATCCTACTAAATCCTGAACAGTCAGTCCCAGCTCTTCTGGACATCTTGCACTCTTATGCAAAACTTTCAGGATATGTGATAAATGTCCAGAAAATGGAGATATTAGCTCTTAATTTCTCCCCTTCAATGGACCTTAAAAAGGCTTTTTTTTCCCTCTAGGTGGAACTGTACTAAAATGAAATACTTGGAGGTTTTCTACCTACTGCAAGAATTTGATAACCTCATAGTCTTCAGGTGAAGCTACCTCTGGCTGCAAGCTGCAACACTGGACTTAAGATTTGCAAGAAAGTGAGTAGTGCTCACAACAGAGGGATGTGAACCTTACAATTTACAATTGTCTTTGGTTTGAAGCAGATTCCTTAGGAAAGTTAATATTCTTCAGGTGGAGGATACTTCTAACTGAAGGGTGAAATAAGGAACTTAGAATTATCAGAAAAGGCAGTCTTTCAATCAACAGAGGGAGGTGGAGTTTGCTTTACTTGTTACAATTGTTAAGATTTTACCATTTTCTGTGTTTCTGCCCTTCTGACTTGATTGGAGTTAGTGATTGACTGTTTGCATTGCAATATTTGTAATACTGTGAGTATTCACTGGGCTAAGAATTTGTCATAAGCCCTGAATTAAGAGCAGGTTACAGGCTGTGTATTGGACCCAGACAGTTCCTAGGGGGTGGAAACTGTTTTTTCTTTTGTTTACCTCAGTGTGCCTTATAAGGCCAAGCCAGCCTGTGTCAGGAAGTGCTTACATCACAGCTACTTAACAGCCAATAGCTCTGGAAGAATCTTACAGACCTTGATAAAAGTACTAATTTTAGCAGGCTCATCAGATAACCTCATAGTCTTCAGGTGAAGCTACCTCTGGCTGCAAGCTGCAACACTGGACTTAAGATTTGCAAGAAAGCGAGTAGTGCTCACAACAGAGGGAGGTGAACCTTACAATTTACAATTGTCTGGTTTGAAGCAGATTCCTTAGGAAAGTTAATATTCTTCAGGTGGAGGATACTTCTAACTGAAGGGTGAAATAAGGAACTTAGAATTATCAGAAAAGGCAGTCTTTCAATCAACAGAGGGAGGTGGAGTTTGCTTTACTTGTTACAAGTGTTAAGATTTTACTGTTTTCTGTGTTTCTGCCCTTCTGACTTGATTGGAGTTAGTGATTGACTGTTTGCATTGCAATATTTGTAATACTGTGAGTATTCACTGGGCTAAGAATTTGTCATAAGCCCTGAATTGAGAGCAGGTTACAGGCTGTGTATTGGACCCAGACAGTGCCTAGGGGGTGGAAACTGGTTTTTCCTTTGTTTACCTCAGTGTGCCTTATAAGGCCAAGCCAGACTGTGTCAGGAAGTGCTTACATCACAGCTACTTAACAGCCAATAGCTCTGGAAGAATCTTACAGACCTTGATAAAAGTACTAATTTTAGCAGGCTCATCAGATAACTTCATAGTCTTCAGGTGACGCTACCTCTGGCTGCAAGCTGCAACACTGGACTTAAGATTTGCAAGAAAGCGAGTAGTGCTCACAACAGAGGGAGGTGAACCTTACAATTTACAATTGTCTTTGGTTTGAAGCAGATTCCTTAGGAAAGTTAATATTTTTCAGGTGGAGGATACTTCTAACTGAAAGGTGAAATAAGGAAATTAGAATTATCAGAAAAGGCAGTCTTTCAATCAACAGAGGGAGGTGGAGTTTGCTTTACTTTTGTTACAAGTGTTAAGGTTTTCAGTGCAGGAAGAGTTTAAACCCCATAGGCTGAATACTGTTTTCTGTATCTACCCTTCTGCACAGCTGACGTGTTGTGGGGCTGACTGTTTTCAGAGCACAAGTCACCAGGCTCTTTTGGGGCTGGGGAGGTTTACCTGTGTCTGACTTGGATGTTTGGATTTTTCTCTGTTTGATTAGCAGGGTATTTTCTCTGTCAAATTAGTTTGAAGCAATATTACAAACTGTCGTGTATGGCATCTTGCTGACAGAAAGGCACTCATCGCATCGGTAGGTCAGAGCGTTTAGCTGATGTTTCGTGAGGGCACAGTTTAGGCCCAACCCCTTCCCACCCCTCACCACACCTACCCCTGGAAATAGTTCATTTATACCTGGGGTTCTGACATCATTTCCTCAAGAGGGCAAGGTATATATCACTGTCATATCCTGTCTAGCACACTGCACTGACAATATAAGCATACACATTGTATAAATACATATATTTCTATATAACGCACCAATCACACACACACACACACACAAAAAAAAAAACTAAACAAAGGTAGACAGTTATGTGGGGAGTAGTACAATGTAATGGCTGTGGGGCAGCAGTCTTCGAGGAGTCTTTCTGGAGGCTGAGATGCTGCCCTGTTTGCGAGACAACTATCTGCCCTGAGGAGGAAGTTGCCCGTCTTCAGGCCGCACTGGACAGTGGCAAGGAACCTCCCCATCCAGGAGCACCAGAGCCACCACCACTACCTCAGAGGTTGCGAAAGCACAGCAGTTGGACCACAGTGGGCTCAGGGAGGGTAAGGTGGTGGAACAGAGGCACACCAGTCAGTTGTTCCCTCCACAATCCATACACCATTCCAGGGGAGCATAGTTCCCCTATGGATGCACCCACAGAGGAGACTAAGGAGGGTGCAGACAACTGTCACAAGGGAGGCCCTCAGGAAGGAGGCAGAGGGCACCACAGGAAAAGAAAGCAGCTCCTGGTGGGGGACTCAATTATTAGGGGGATAGAACTGGGGGCAGCAGGGAAAACTGAAGTAAGGTGCCTGCCTGGTGCCATGGCTTGGAGGGACAGGAAGCGCATCCTCAGGATCACGAGAACAGTTGCACGGGAGTCTGAGCTGGACGTCATTGTCCACCTAGGGACAAATGACTTAGCTCATCATGAGATCAGAGCAGTGCAGAAGGACTTTGTAGAGTTGGGGAGGGGCTTAAGACAAGTAGCACACACACTATCCTTCTCAGAGGTAGTGCCTGTCAGTGGCATGGGTGAGGCGAGGGTACTTTGCACCATGCAGTCTAACAAATGGTTGAAAAACGTGGAGCACAGGGTTTGGCTTCATTGGGACTGGGTTCCACCTGGAGGACACCAGCCTATACTGGCAGGATGGTCTGCATCTGTCCAGGAAGGGAACAAGTCTTTTGGCAATCGGTTTAAATGCTTCATTGGCAAGCCTTTAAACTAGTCAACGAGGAGGCACTGATAAGCAGCAGGAAAATCCAGCCTCCCCTACAAAACAGGGTACTAAATGAAAAAAGACCAAGGTAGAAAGGTCAGTGGGGATGCCGCTACAGAAGGTAAAGCCATCAAAAATGGAGAGCAATGAGTACCAATGCTCGTAGTCTGGGTAACAAGCTTCCTGAATTAGTGGCCTTGATGGAGGAGGAAGATCTGGATATCGTGGCAGTCACAGAAACATGGTACACACAGAACCATGACTGGGACGTAAACATACCAGGATACACTATCTACAGGAGGGACAGGGAGGGTAAAAGGGGAGAAGTAGCTCTCTACATAAGAGAAGAAATCAAAGCAACAGAACAAAAGGGTAAACAGGGAGGAGAAGAAGCACTGTGGGTCAATTTGGAGGCAGGCAATGGCACCACTATCTGCACAGGGGTTGTATACAGACCCCCCTCTCAGGGGGAGGAAATGGACAAGGAAATGATAGAAAGTATACTTAGAATGGCAGATAAAGGGGAGATATTGCTGATGGGTGATCTGAATATGCCAGATGTTAACTGGAGTGCAGTTGCAGCAGCCACTTCTAAGAGTGGGGTTATTCTAGATGCCCTACAGGGGGCATGCCTTAGACAATTAGTATTGGAGCCCACTCGAGAGGGAGCAATCTTAGATCTGGTTCTCTCAAATGGAGATGAAGAGAGGATCGCAGATGTAGAAGTGGGTAGCCATCTTGGAACTAGCCATCGAACAGTATGGTTCACAATAAACACAGCAATAGAGTCAAGCCATACAAAGACAAAGGTACTGGATTTTAGGAGGCTGACTTTGCCAAAATGGGTGAGTGCCTAAGGAATGCACTAGCAAATGGGCAGGAAGGAGGGGTGGAAGAACAATGGGGAATAATAAAAACTGCCATCACAGAGGCAACAAGCCTTTGTGTAAAGCAAATAAACAAAATGAAACGAGATAAGAAACCACTATGGTTCTCAAAGGAAGTGGCAGTGAAGGTTCAAGAGAAAAAGAAAGCATTCAGGAAGTACAAGGACTCACAGAAGAAACAGGACAGAGAACTGTATCAGTTAAAGCAAAAGGAAGCTGGAAAGGCAGTCAGAACAGCAAAGGCCCAAACCGAGGAAAAGATAGCCAACTCAGTTAAGAAGGGGGATAAAACTTTTTATAGGTACATCAGGGAGCGAAGGAAGACAAAGGGAGGGATAGTGAGGCTTAATAAAGTGGAGGGAGGGTGGGCAGAGGGTGACTGTGAAAAGGCAGAGATACTAAACAAATATTGTTGCTCAGTATTTACAAAGGAAGAGGTACCTAAAACAAACAGTAGAAACACTCTGGATGCAGAAGTTGATACCAGCCATTTACAGAAGAAAGGGTTCTGAAAGAGCTCTTAAAACTAAGGTGGACAAAGCAATGGGGCCTGATGGGATTCATCCCAGAATTCTAAAAGAACTAAGGGTAGAACTAGTGACACCACTGACTACCCTCTTTAACAAATCATGGGAGGATGGGGTGGTACCTGAGGACTGGAGGAGGGCAGATGTGATTCCCCTTCACAAAAGTGGGAGCAAAGGCAGAAGCAGGAAACTACAGACCTGTTAGTTTAACCTCAGTGGTAGGGAAAATGATGGAATCACTTCTGAAGGAAAGAATTGTTGAGTATCTAGAGGCCAGAGGGGCACAGGACCCAAGGCAGCATGGATTCACAGCGGGAAGGTCATGCCAGACAAATCTGATAGATTTCTTTGACTGGGTGACCAAAGTAGTTGATCAGGGAGGGGCTGTGGACATGGCCTACCTAGACTTTAGCAAGGCATTTGACACAGTCCCACACAAAAGATTAATATACAAGTTAGCCAGCCTGGGAGCGGGTCCCAAGATGAGTAAAGAATTGGCTGGAGAATAGGACACAGAGAGTAATAGTAAATGGAGTCCACTCTGAAAAAAGGGGGGTTAGTAGTGGGGTACCGCAGGGTTCAGTATTAGGACTGGTCCTCTTCAATGTCTTTATAAGCGACATTGCAGAGGGACTGGAAGGAAAAGTATGTCTCTTTGCAGATGACACAAAGATCTGCAACAGAGTTGATGCACAAGGTGGGGTGGAAAGGATGAGAGGGACTTGGCAAGGTTAGAGGAATGGTCAAATGTATGGCAGCTTAGATTCAATGCTAAGAAGTGCAAGGTAATGCACCTGGGAAACTAAAACCCAGGGGAAGAGTACACAATTGGGGATGAGATACTAACAACAACAAAAATGGAAAGGGACCTGGGGGTAGTCATATCAGATGACCTAAAGGTGGGCAAGCAATGTGAGAGGGCAGCAAGGAGGGCTGGGGGAATACTGGGATGCATAGGGAGAGGCATCGCCAGTAGAAAACAAGAAGTTATTATCCCTCTGTACAGACAGCTGGTGAGACCACATCTGGAGTACTGCGTGCAGTTCTGGAGACCCAATCTCCGCAAAGACATAGACAGGATGGAAGCTGTCCAGAGGAGGGCAACTAAAATGGTGCAGGGTCTGCACCGGAAGACATATGAAGAGAGACTTAAGGAGCTTAATATATAGCCTCGAGGAAACGAGGAGAGGGGGACATGATAGAAACTTTCAAGTACCTCAAGGGAATCAACAAAGTCCAAGAAGGTAGCATCTTTCAAAAAAGGTGTGCAAGAACAAGGGGCACAATTTGAAGATAGAAGGGGAGGCTCAGAGGTAATTTTAAGAAAGTATTTTTTCAGAGAGGGTTGTGGATGTATGGAACGGCCTTCCAGAGGAGGTTGTGGAGTCTAAAACAGTGGTGGAATTCAAGCATGCATGGGACAGTCATAAGGCAATTCTAGGGGGTGGGGGTAGGAAGAAGTAGGCTGCTGGTTAACTAGGATCTGCAGCTTATCCATCAGGTAGGGAAATGGGCAGACTGGGTGGGCCAAGCGGTCCTTATCTGCTGTCAAATTCTATGTTTCTATATTTCTATACACTTGGAATTAATTAATTATGAGCCTTTAACTCGGGCGATAGAGGTGGGAAATGAGTGCCTGGTCTCATCTCCATCTGTCCTTTTACTCCAGAATAGAATCAACACGAACAAAGATATTACCAACATTTTTATGTTTATTTCAAACTCTTCCATTGATTCCAGCCTTATACTATTTTACATCCTGGAATATTTCCCTATCAAGATATGTTTGGGCTGGTTGACAGCCAAGGATCAGATGGTCTCTCTTGATGCTATGTACAGAAAAAGTTGGTTTGAACCTACCAAACCTACAAAAATATTATAAGGTGGTGGTGTTAAAAACTATAATGTTATGGCTCAATCCACACTATGAAGCAATACGGAAGAATATAGAATTTGTTCTTAATGACTTGTTCGATATAAGCAGATTGTTGTTTGCTCTGCTGACATCACCTCCAGATTTTAAAATTTTCATATTTGGGACCAAGGACACCCTTACAAATTGGTACAAACTAAGAGCCAGCTCGAATTTTAAATTCCCTTTTTCCTTTTTCAGATTACTAAATTCTGAGGCAGATTTTCTTCCTGTGCATTTTTCTCTAACATTTTCGAAATGGCAAAAATTAGGCCTTCTGTATATTTATCAGTTTCTGGATGTCAGCGGAGTAACCTCGTTTGCACAGTTGCAAGCTGCTTACCAGCTCCCCAACAGAGATCATTTTCAATATCTACAAGTCCGCACATATTTACAACAAAAGGGTCCCCATCGGAATATGCTTCCAAATCCCCCTTCCCCATTGTTGAAACTACTAATGGAAGCCTCCTGAGGTATACATTACCCTCATTTAATAGGGCTAGCCTATAAAGCACTAAGGGATACATGGCCGGATAACACAGGCTCAATCCTCCGGGCATGGAATGATGAACTTTCATCTAATATCTCCTATGATAGAGGGTTGGAGCTGGTCCTACCTTCTGTGAGCATATTACAGGCTCAGTACTGGAAATAATTCATTTGGAAATGTAGAATTAGATATTTTAACACACCAACAAAACTACTAAAATACTTACCTTCTTAGTACGGGGTTTGCTGGTGAGGGTGTGGGAAGCCCCAGACAAATTTTGTCCATATTTTTTGGAGTTGCTCTAATTTGGCACCATTTTGGCATGAGCTAGGCACAGCAATTAAACAAATATTAGGATCAGACATAACCCTGTCCTCACTGCTAGTCCTTTTATATGTAAATTTTGATGAAACTGTGCCTCTCCTTCGAATTATGTTATACATAATGGCGGCAAAGAAAGCAATTACTTGACTTTGGCATAGCCTGATGGCCCCTACACTCATTGAATGGCACACCATTGTAAACAAGATATACTACATTGAACAACAAATAGCATATCAACTGGACTGAACTACAAAATTTGAAATTAAGTGGTGCCCTTGGGTGTTTTAAATATCTAACGAGGATGCAACATTTGTTCCCTGAACTGACTAGACATTTCTATGATAATATTGGTTTAACTGTCAAATCCCTTGCATATCTGTTTAAATATTCATTTATTTATTTATTGTTTGTATGTCTCCATGTACTAATAGAAATTGTTATATTTTTGAAGTTTTCTGTATCAGCTTTAATGAAGTGAAATCAGTATCCTGCCTGCACTATGATGATGTATGTAAATTGTGATTTTACCATGCCCTGTATCTTTCTGCATGATATAGTAAATAAGCAATATAAAAAAATAATATGAAACAGGAGACATTCAATGTACGACAGTATAAATAGCCTAAAGAATCTGGCTTACGAATGTGAGAGTATAGCAAACAGGTAGTCAAAATAGCAAATCTTAAAGTTCAAAAAGCTAACATCTTGCAAGTGTGAGAGAGCCTTCTAAAAATATGTATAACCATAATTGTTTTGATTCACGTTGCAAACAGAGATATGCTCTTATTCCAAGCATGTAAGTATCCCAAGCATATGAAGCAACAGCGCTACAGTCCACCTCCCCTTCAGCGAATCCAGTCCAAAAAATGAAAACCTAATTCCTAAAACCAGTTTCATTACGTATCATGGCAACTTAAACACTTGATGAACAGTATTGTTATACAGGAAAAAATTAAAACCTGGGACAGTCTAAGAGTTAAAGACAAAAATATTCAAATGTGCATTTCAGGTATGGACTCAGCAAAGCAGCGAGTGGCTGACTGCAAAAAGTCACTCAGGCATGTCACCAATACCACACCAGCCTCAAAGTGGGTGCCATTTTAACTATGCAGTTAAGGAAAATCCCCAACAGATTATCCAGGGATTGGAGAGCAAGCCCTACGAGGACAGGCTGGGAGAGTTGAATATGTCTGCACTGGAGGAGAGGAGGGATGGGGGGATATGATCGAGACCTTTAAGTAGCTAAAGGGGATAAACAAGACCAACAGAGAAGGGATTTTCCAGATGAGAAAGGGGAGGGACATGACAGAGAACATGGACTGAGGTTGGAGGGGGGAAGATTCAGAAGGGAGATGAGGAGACATTTTTTCACTGAAAGAGTGGTGGACAAATGGAACACCTTACCAGACTAGATAGTGTCCTGCAAGATAGTGGGCAGTTTCAAGAGGGATTGGGACAGGGTAAGGGTACAGGATACTGGGAAGAGGGGGTGGGAGGGGCAGCTGCGAGATGAGGTGCTAACTGCACACTCGAGCAGACTCAATAGACCGTGAGGCCTGTTTCTGTTAGCAATTTCGTATGTTCATAAAATTCTGAAATCTGGCAGTCATCCTGTAGGTAGCAGGATAAGGAAACAAGTTAAATACTGTAACTGCCATACTGTACAAGCCAGTTTTGCCCTCCGCCTTCCAATACACACTGAGAAAAACACACAATTATAAAAAATGTCAAATAGGCAGAAGTAGAGAAAAAATCTGGAGATTGATGTTAGAAGAAACAACTCTGTTACAGTCCATTAATCAGGTGGCATCATCCTCTTCTGAATTCGCAGCATCTCCGTGTCTGACCTGTTCAAACTCCTGGTGAATACAATTGTCTCTCTTGCCAGCCTCCACCACATCAGTGAACTGGTAGGTATGTCCTGCAGAAGGGGGGAATGTGTGAACCCCAAACGTTTCCATTGGGACTGTACAGAGTTTAACTTTTTCCACCAAGATCGAGTGGCAAAGGAGAGATTGGGAAAGAAATGCAGGATTGTACTGTTAAAGTTTAAATGTTGAGCATCCTTGGAAGCTTGCAGTAAGGTATCCTGCACCACAACCAAGGCTGTTACCTACAAGATGGTCTGCAGCTTGCCCCTCGGGGAGTTGCAGAAAGAGGAGATACGTGGTAAGCTTTTATAAACTGGGGTGCTAGAGTATCACCAGTGAGCCCTAATGCCCCTGGCAACCAGGTTTGAAGAAATGGAAAGACATGCTTGCCCTTGCTCCCCTCCGGGAGCCTGACCAGTCTCATATTGAAGGCCCTGTTGGAATTCTTGAGGGCCTCCAGATGGTAGCATAAATGAGCATTTTCCTGCACCAGTTTGCTGGTTGCTGCCAGCACTTGTACGGCTGAAGCCTCCATTAAGGTGGACATTTTGGTTGCTACTTCAGTACTGGCATCCTGTTCTTCCAGCTGCTTCAGAATAGTTTTGACTTTCCCATCAGTGCCTGCATGGAAGCTACCAAGAATTTCCATGGTGGCTTGGCACCTTATTCAACATATCATTGAAGACAGAGGCGGTCCCAGGGGACTGGAGAAGGGCAAATGTGGTCCCTCTCCACAAAAGTGGAAGCAGAGAGGAGGCAGGCAAATACAGGCCAGTTAGCCTGACCTTAGTGGCGGGAGAAGTAATGGAATCGCTCCTAAAAGAAAGGATTATGTTATTTCTAGCTAGAGTGGCACTGGCTAGTGTGAACACTGAAAGCAGCTCACTCGCTCACAGTGGTCCATCCGTGTTTACATCTCGGCTCAGTAGCTCCAAGGAACTGTCAGACAAGTTAGACCATATTTTTGGAATTAATTTCCTGAATCTAGCAGAGCACAGGACTCAAGGCAGCATGGGTTTACAACAGGAAGGACTTGTCAAACAAATCTAATCGATTTCTTTGGCTGGGTCACCAGAGAGGTAGATCAAGGTGGGGCAGTGGATGTGGTCTACCTGGTTTTCAGCAAGACCATCCTACATAGAAGATTGCTACATAAGCTGGACAGTCTGTGACTGGGCACAAAAGTGGTAAACTGGATTAGAAATTGCTGAGTGGCAGGACACAGAGACTGATTGTTAATGACACAATCTAGGGAGAGGGAGGTGACCAGTGGGGTGCCACAGGGATCAGTACTGGGGCCAGCTCTCTTTAATGTATTTATAAGTGACATTGCAGAGGATTTGGAAGAAAACATATGTCTGTTTGCAGATGACACAAAGATATATCACAGGTAGACACTCCAGAGGGGGTGGACAAAATGAGAAAGGACATTAGCACATTAGAGGAGTGGTCAAGGGTGTGGCAGCTTGGATTCAATGTGAAGAAGTGTAAAATCATGTACTTGAGGCACTAAAATCCAGGGGAGGAATGCAGGATGGTGGGGAGGTACTGGCAGCCACCAAGCAGGAACGGGACTTGGGGTTTATCATTTTGGATGACCTAAAGACGACCAACCAATGTGAAAAAACTGTGGGGAAGGCCAGCAGGATGCTGGGGTGCATAAGGAGTGGTATTACAAGCAGAAAAAAGGAGGTGGTTATGCCACTGTTCAGATCGCTGGTGAGACCACAGCTGGAGTACTGTGTCTAGTTCTGGAGACCACATCTCCGGAAGTATGTTGACAGGATGGAGGCTGTCCAGAGGAGGGCTACAAAGATGGTACAGGGGTTGCATGAGAAGCCCTATGAGGAGAGGCTGAGGGAACTCAATATGTACTCCTGGAGGAGTGAAGAGAGAGGGGAAATATGACTGAAACATTCAGGTACCTCAGGGGTATGAACAGGGTGAGAAGGTAGCATCTTTCAAAAAAAGAGATGTACAAAAACATGGAGCCATGACATGAAACTGGGGGTAGGCTTAAGGGCAATGTAAAAAAGTATTTTTTCACAGAAATAGTCGTGGACACTTGGAACTGCCTCCCAGCGGAGGTCGTGAAAGCAAAATCAGTTTCAAAATTCAAAAACACGTGGGATAGACATAAAGGTACCTTAGTGACAGGAAGGAAGGGATAAATCAAGGGTAATCTAGGGTCCTTGATTTCAATAACGGATTGGGAAATGTGCAGACTGGATGGGCTAAATGGTCCTTATCTGCCGTCAACTATGTTTCTGCGGACCTCTAATCCCAGGATCCTGCCAGACATGTCAGCCTCCACAACATATGCCTGATGGCCTGGAATGTGAACAGAGCTCTCCGACACAGTGGCTATTCATCTGTCATGATAACTACTCACCTGAATTATCACAAGGCTTACTACTATATTTGGCAGTGTTTTCTCAAATACAGACACCAGTAGGCGAAGACTTTTCCCTCCATTGTAGCTAAAGTCCTTGATTTCTTACAGAGGGGTTCACCCTGGGCCCCAGTATAGCAACCCTTAGGGTCCAGGTGGCAGCACTAAGAACCCTGCTACAGTGATCAACTGTGTCATCTCTTGGTATGCATCCTCACATAGGACATTTCTTTAAGGTGACCTTTTCTGTCAGTGGAATGCAAAGGGCATTAACAAGGTGAACGAGTCTAACGTTTCAATATAAGAAAAGGCCAATTAAGGGGGAATGTGAGGAAGTTCTTTTTCACAGAAAGGGTGGTGGATGCATGGAACGGCCTACCTCCGGAAGTGGCGGATATGAATACAGTGCAGGGCTTCAAACAGGCATAGGATAGGCATAAGGGAGCAATAAAGATGAGTATGAATAGATAGGCCATTGACAGAGTACAGGCATACTGCACATTCATAAGGTAGAAAAAAAAATGGGCAGACTGGATGGGCCTTGCGGTCCTTATCTGCTGTCAACTTCTATGTTTCTGTGTTTCTATGTCTCTCCCTGAGATCTCAGTCTGATCCTCAATGCCTCTACCAGACCTTCATTTGAAACTTTGTTCCAGGTCTCTTTGATGGTTCACTCTGAAGGTTACATTCCTGATTGCTATAAACTCTACCAGGAGAGTGGGACAACTAGGGGCCCTCACTGCTCAGGAACTGTAACTGGTATTCCACCAGTGTAAGATTGCACCTGAGCTTCCCCTGAGTTTGTTTCAAAGGTCAACTCAGCAACTGAGATGAGAAAATCAAGGGGAGGATAGTGAGGATAAGGAGGGGAGATGGGGGACTGTGCAGAAGATGACCAAGAGAAAGCAGAAATCCAGAACAGGTAGTTCTGCTCAGTCTTCACAGTGAAGGGAGAGGGGACAGACCACCAGGGAGCAGCAGGAACCAAGGGTTGGGGAGGTGGACACAAGTCCATTTTCAGAAAAATGAGTCCAGAAGGGACTTGCAGCTTTGAAAGTGGACAAGACTATGGGACTAGGTGAGATACACCCAAGGGTATTAAAAGAACTTAGGGATCTGCTAGCTGCCCCACTAATGGCCTTATTCAGCATCTCTGGAAACAGGTGTGCTTCCAGAGGACTGGAGGAGAGCAGACGTGGTCCTTCAACATGAGTGACAACGGGGAGGAGGCTAGCAACTATACGCTGGTGAGTCTCACCTCAGTGGTTAGGAAATTAATGGAAATCCTGTTAAAGGAAAGGTTGGAAGACCATCTTTTTTTTGTGGTGTCTGCCCCCCCCAGTCTTCCATTTGGTGGTCAGCCCTGCTCCATCCGCTGTCCCCCCATGCCCAGGCTTGCCTTCCTGGATGGGGCCGCTGGGCAGGCTCCTCCCATGGACACTGTAGACAAGCCTCGGCTTACCCCTCAGGATAGGGCCATGGGAGCAGGACCCCCCGACGGACATTGGTGACAGTGGAGGCAGCAGTGAAGCAGAGCATCATACCTAGGGGCCGGCTTTTTTATGAATGCTGGATCCCTGGGCTGGGGATGTGTAATGACGTCCAGCATCCTCCCGAGTGTGGCGCCAGCTGCAGCAGTATCCCCAGCTTTTGCCAGGGGTCCATAAAACACCGGGCACTCTCCTCCCCCTTCCCCTGGAGAAGGAGAGCAGTCCCCAGGATGCTTGATCCTTCTCCCCCTGGCTGGCCCTCTGACTTCCGAGTCCATTACCGAACTCGGGATGTCAGCACCACAAACGGACACCTTGCCACTGTGTTGGTGGGCCAGCTGGAAGAGTATCTTAAATCCACTGGGTTGCAAGACCACAGGCAGCATGCATTCATGGGGTGTGTGTATATGTGTGTGTGTCATACCAGATGAATCTGATTGATTTCTTCAACTGGGTGTCCAAGGAAATAGATCAGGGGAGGGCAGTGGATATCAGCAAGGCCTTCACCACTGTACAACATAGAAGACCGATAAGGAAACTGTGCAGCCTAGGAGTGGGATCCAAAGTGGTGAACTGGGTTAGAAATTGGTTAAAGGATAAGAGATAGAGGGTGGTGGTTAACACCACTCACTCTAATGATGGGAGAGTGACCAGCGAGGTGCCGCAGGGCTTAGTATTGGGACCTCTCCTCTTCAGTATCTTCAGGGCCTGTGAGAGGGTGGGGGAGCCAGAGATATTTCCCAGGGCTAGACCACCCTGCATACTGTATGCAGTACGTAAGTTTTCACAGATGAGATGCCTCACTTTAAGTTCTGCCAGCACCACCACATGCCACCATGAATTCCGCCCTTCCCCCACATGCAGGACTATAGGCAGGGTAGTGGTAGCGCTGCCGACTATAGAGCTGCAGGTGTGGGGGGCATTTGTGATGTGTGGCTGAACTTTAATGATGTGGTGGTGGGGTCACGGAGAAGCCCAAGAAGGGCACCAGCTGGCTACACCTTGAGTTCCAGTTCTGGTTCCATTCCCCCGGCTATCATTGGGCTCGGTTTGTGAGCTCCTATCAGCATGACAGTTCGACTTAAGGAAACAGCAAAGGGAAAAGCAGGCAGCTTTAGGAAAACAGGTCATTTATTTTTCTTTAATTTATTTTAGTCTTTGGTAACTGGGTGAGACCCACTATGCACAAGTGCCTGTTTTCAGGGGTAACCTGGGAGCACTGTGTGATTAAGTGACTTGCTCAGAGTCACACAGTATGCAAGTGGGGGTTGTGAGAATCAAACTCAGGTCTGGTCTGCTGGATGTACCACGCTCATTCACAGTGCATTACTCTAACCTTTAGGCTATACTGCCAGCCAGGTAATCGCTTCAGTCTCGGCATGATCATGTCAATCATGGGTCCCAGGACGAAGTTAAACAGAAACTGAACTGGAGCGCGAAAAAGGAGTTATTTATTCCCAGAGCAAACTGTGTTTGTGGGCTACATTATGAATTGATAAAACTGACAATTGACATATGGGGTGGGATATTCGAAAGGGTTGCGCCATGTGCAATAGGGTTGCGCCTGCGCAAGTCCAAAAGTGTGCCATTCTGCGATATTCAGCAGGAGGCAGTTGTGCCACCGAAAACATGCTGAGCAACAGCGCAATGCAAATGACGGCATGCGCAACCGAAGGGGGTGGATCCATGCATAAAGAGCGCAATGCGATATCCAAAGACTTGCTCAATGTGCAACAGCGGACCAGCCGGAAGCTGCGCCCCAGTGGAAATGAGCCAAAATAAAAAGGCTCAAGGAAGCGGTGCAAGAACACCACAGGGATGCCAAGTAGGGAAGAGAGAGAGTGAAAGACAGACAGTGACAGGCCAGGGCAGGCAAGGGAAGCAGTGTGGGCCATAGGCTGCAGAGGCCAGCGGGGGTGCCGGTGCAGTGGAAGTAGCAGTCAGGACAGCGGGGTAACAGAGCAACATCAGCCGGGGGCACAAGCCGGGAGATGGACAGTGCCAGCTTCCATGGAAGCTGTAATGAGGGGGTGAGAATGCAAGGTGCAGGGGGCGGGCGTGGAGGGGCCCGTCAGTGGTCACGCCCCTACAGGCAGTACGTGCCCGCATCAGCTTTGAGTTGTACACAGATGTAGAGATCGTGGGCCGGTACCACCTGAACAGGGCAATACTGAGGCGGCTCTGTGAGTTGTGCAGTGATGTGATGCAGGCACCCTCACGACGGAGCCATGCTCTGTCAGTGGAGACCAAGGTGACAGCCTGCATGTACCTGCTCACCACGGGCACCTTCCAGAGGCCAACAGGGGACACCACAGGCATCACACAGTCGGCCACGTCACGCATCCTCACCCAATTCCTCAGTGCATTGCTGCCACATGCTGCGGAGCACATCCATTTCCCCAGCACCGCGGCAGAGCGTACAGCAAACATGCAGGCGTTCCACAGGGTAGCACGTATGCCTGGCATGCTAGGGGCCATAGACTGCACCCATGTGGCCATTTGCACGCCATCTGGCCCCGATGGGGCCACCTATATGAATCAGAAGGGCTTCCCCAGTGTCAACTGCCAGGTGGTGTGTGATGCCACTGGGCGTATAATCAATGTCTGTGCCACACACCCTAGCGGAGCACATGATGCCTTCATATGGCATCAGTCTGCACTGTGCCATCGATCCAAGAGTGGGGACATCCCCACAGGCCATCTAGTGGGTGAGTACACATGTAGGGAATGCAAACTCGGGGCAAGGGTGGGTATGCCACAGGTGCCATGGTAGTGGCACACAGGGATATGGGCAATATGGACCTGAACATGAGACTGATCTCCACTATCTCCACACAGGTGACAGCGGATACCCACTCCGTCCCTGGCTGCTCACACCATACTGGCGCCCCATGACCCCATCGCAGCAATGCTATAATGAGGCACATGCCGCCACGTGCAACATCATTGAGCGGGTGTTTGGGATGCTCAAGGTACGCTTCCGATGCCTAGACACCTCCGGCGGTGCCCTACAGTACAGCCCCTCAAAGGCTTGTGGGATATTCCTGGCCTGTTGTATCCTGCACAACATGGCCAATGACTGTGGGATAGTCCTACAGGTTGAAGAGGGGGACAGCGATGGACGCCAGCGGCGCCGGTGTTGATGGTGATGTGCAGCCTCCTTGGATGGCGGGACCCCCGACTGATCCGGCAGGCCCAGCTGCACCGGGACACCATCACGGAGGAGCATTATGCACAACACAGGTAAGTCAAGGGGCCATGTGCAAACAACACTGTCCTGGCGCAACCCACAGGCACACAGAGTAACACACCAGGGGTGCATGACGGCAAGGAGGGTGGAAGGCACACAAACACACCATCAGGGAGGGGCGAACAGTCATATGGACACACACACACACACACACACACACACACAAACACACCAGGCACAAAGCGTACATGGGCAGGTGCACAGCAGAGCAGGAACAGACATGGCAAACACAGATCCACAGACCACACCCACCACCTGTACTGTCCAAGCACGTGTGTCAGATGCTGGGCACCCTTGCACCTTGGTGTACAGTACAATGCAGGCATCATCATGCACACGCACATGTGGACAGCAGTCAGGATGGTGTGCAGGTGGTCCGTATGTCGGTGTGATGGGCAGGGCACCCACCAGTGCACTGCCCACCATGACGCACAGTGCACACAGGGCAGCAGCAGACAGGGCCCGCACTGGGAGACAGGTCAGTCATGTTGCACCGTTCCATGGCCACCACAGATGCGTGCGCGGCCCCGCCGTGACCCAACAGCACTGGCAGGCTGAGCAGGGGCCACATGGGGTGGCACCGATGGACCACCAGGGGTCCCACTGCGCAATTGCGACCTTGTCCGCACTGGGGTCTGTAGGATGCCAAACATACCTGCACCAGGGTTGCTTGGGATGCCCACAGCAGAACCTGGCATCGACAGGCCTGGGTCGCGACACGAGGCAGGGGGTGGAGGCGTGCTGGCAGGGTCTTGGCAGTGCAGGAGCACCACTGTGTGTGTGCCCAGTGCAGCCACGACAGCGACCAATGCCTGGGTCTGCCTGTCAATGGTGGCGGTCACATCCATCCGCATACGGACCATCTCTGCACGGTCCAGAGCACACTCCCTCCCTGCTGTGCTGCTCCACAGCCGCACACAGTGCCTCCACAGACGTTGCAACCCGCCTTTGCTGCTGTACTGATTCCCGCAGCAGGCGGGTGTGCTCGTCCAATGGGTACCCTGCCACAACGGCATCCTGTCCCCCAGGGTGTGGAAGGTCCTGATGCACAACACCCCTTGAGGGTGGGTGCTGTTCACCAGGACCAGGAATGGGCATATCAAAGGGTGGCGGGCATATGCCACCGCTGGACACTGCACCCCCAGACCTGGTGGGTGACTACTGCTGCTGCCCCTCCAACCGCTGTGCCCCAGGGACCACTCGTTCCACCGCTGTGGCCGCAACAGTGCCAGACACCTGCACAGCCACCGGTGCTGCCCCAACGGTGCTGACAGGCACAGCCTGGGACTGTGCCGACATGCTGGCACACAAGTCAGACCCAGCAAGGCCCAGGGGCACGTGCTGGCCTGCTGTGTGTCCGTCATGGGACACACACATGTCACTGCTCATTGCAGTCCTTGCATCATCAATGGTGCAGGTACGAGCTACAGCCACAGTCACAGCGTGCTGGCATGCTTGCATGCCAGACTGCTGAGACACAGGCTGTGCATCCCCACACCCGAATCACCGACACCAGAGTTGGCAGCCCAGCGTGCATGCTGGTGCAGTGCATGCTGGCTGGTGACAGAGGTGGATGGACCCTCCTCCATGTCCAGCAGGTCATCCTCACTGCCTGGACCCACCACCACCATCCCCTGAAGATGAACAGGATCTGTAACAGAAAGAGAGGACATGTGAGTGCATGTGAACAACCTCCCCCCCCCCAACACCACCACCATGTCATACCGTGCAGTGATGGTTTCCACCTGTCTGGAATCCACCTCCTGGTACGCCCTCAATAGCACTGTGCTGCATTGATGCAGCCAGTCGGTCCTCAGCCGGGGTCAGCTCCACCACTGCTGGCTGACCCCCGCCAGTGCCAGCACGTGCCGCCCTGAGGGCTGCCACCTTCTCCTTCACCCTCCTGCGGTCTGTCCCAATCTTCTTTTTGCATTCCTGCATGGAGCGCTGGTGGCTTCCATGCAGGTTCACTGCCCGGGCTACCCCCTCCCATGCAGCCGCACAGGCCTGAGGGGTGCGCCGCCATCCACTCAGTAGTGCCTCCTCCTCCAGGTAGGCCTGGAAGAGGGCCTCAGTCTCTGCCGTGGTGAAGTTGGGCCTCCTCCTCCTTCGCCCACCATCCTCACCCTCACCTTGGCTCTGCTCGGTCATGGCATTCTGTATGGGTGGAAGTGGACACCTGTCACTGTGCAGTCTACAGCGTTATCCCATGCCCATTGTCCAGAACATCCCACAGCATGCAACTCACCTCTCACCTGCAGTAACCGAATCTGGCCAGCGCAGCTCACTGTCGCACTTTTATAGCGCAATGCATGCAAATGAGGAGTGGAGCAACTGTAATGAGATGCAAATCGCGCCACTGCGCCTTTGAATGGCTGATCAGATGATTTGCATGTGTCGGCTGAATATCGCGCCATTGAGCTTTTTGCAATACGGTTGATCTGGCTGAACCAATAGCGCAGATCTGTGACTGTGCGGTACACTGCATTGCGCATGCGCAGGTAGCTTACGCAGGCGTCTGCCGCGCTGATGATGTGCTGTGCGCGACCGGCAATTCAGGCCATGGCCACCATTGTGCCAGTGGTGCTACAGCACTGGGCACTATATGGCGCTGTGGCACTACTGCGCAATAGTCCACTGTGGCACTGTCACGCAGGTGGTCGGTCACGCAGGATGCGTAGACGTCAGATGGCGCTGTGCGTGGCCTTGCGTCATAGACCCCTGACCTGGTGTCCAACCTTTGCCCCCTGGCGCTGTTCGGCTGCCATGTGTACGGCCCTATTGCGCTGTCTGGTGACAGCGCTATGTGGACCGACGGCGCTGTACGAACAGCGCGATTGGAACCTATGGTGGTCTATTGCAAACATTTCCACGTAACACAAGGCCGCGGCCATATTGCCTGCTGTAAACTTGGAAGCATGGCACGAGGAGGCAGTGCAATGGAGCCCGGTGGAGGTGGCCAACCTGATGGCCCTGGTAGAGCCCCACTATGGGGCACTGTATGGTGAGGAGCCACTCACCATGGCTAGAACCCAGGTCTGGCTGTAAGTGGCCAATGACCTGGTGGGGGTCACTGGGCGGCGCCGGTCTGCTGAGCAGTGCCGGCACAGGTACAGTGACCTCTACAGGAGGGGAGCCTGACCTGCATGAGCAGCTACGGTCACGTGCCAGGAGGGGTGTGGTGCCTAGGCCAGGTGGGTGTACCATCTATGCACCTGTATTCTCTGTAGGGGTGTGAGTGTGTTTTGGTGGCTGTGCATGGGTGATGGCTCTGACATGGTTGGCTGTGTCAGTGTGTGCAGGTGTGAGATGCATGGGTCTGGCTGTGTGGGCAGGCACTCTCACTGGGGCAGGAGGCAGTCTGCTTTGAGTCACACTGATGTTTTCTCAACATTTGTCTCCCACAGGCCGGGCGAGAGGCTGCAGGCACGGGTGAGAAGGGCCATGGCGGGCCCGGTGGCGGTCGGTGGTGCTGCGAGGGGTGGGCCACAGCAGCAGCAGCAGCCACAGCTGCTTGTGGAGTGTGAGTATCATTACATCATGGATGCTATTGCATGCTGGAGGGGGTGGGCATGACCACCAGCCATGCACAACACAACCATGCACGACACAGGTGACATTCATCACTGTCCAGTGCCACTGCACGTCTGTGTGTGCATCACTGGTGGTCCATGCATGCACTGGGCACATGGCTGTGGAACTGGCATCGCACCACATTGCCACATCACTTGACAGCCTTGTTTGTGCTGTGATGGACATGGGCAGTGTGTGTGCAGTGGTGCACATAGCTGGTGCCGCCTGGTTGGGCTGGCCATGTGCATGTTCACTGTGGGTGGGTGCATACCATCACAGGTGCGGACATTGGGCCTATGGCTTGCAGGTTGGGTGGTGTTCAGGGTTGCGGTCAGTCACAGCCATTGACTGTGTTCCCGTTTTCCTAGGCCTCATTGTGCTCCAGAGGATAGAGCGGGCACTGCAGCAGCTCACCCAGGTGTCCATGGACAACAGGACCATCTCACCAACATCCAGCGCCATGGCCTCCAGAGGAGGCACGGCCAGACCACGTGGCACCAGGCGGAAGAGGACCAGCCTGCTAGGCCTTGGCGGATTCCCTTCCACTTCACCCATCCCTCCCACCCTGCCTTCCCTCTCCAAGTTGTTCATCCTACCCCTTGCCCACCCCTACCTTGTACCTACCCCTCTTGTAAATAGTTATGTTGTTGTTGATTTTGTAATTTACATTTTTCTAATACATTTATATTTTGATATGAATACTGTGTTGGTCTCTGATTTGCAGCTGGCTATGGTTGCTCAGTTGCAGTGGTGTCATGCCATCTGGGGTGGTATGGTCCTGGGTATGTGTGTGTGTGTGTGTGTGTGTGTGTGTGTGTGTGTGCATGGGGAGGTGTCTCCAGTGTGGCAGTGACTTTCTGTTGGTCTTGCCATCTGCTGCCACCCACTGCTGGGTGCACAGGGTGGGTCTGGCTTGTATGCTTCTCTGCTACATGGGGTTGACGTGTGCCAGGGGGGATGCATGGTGTTTCCTGCAGTGCCAGTCACTGCACATGGGTGGTGTCTTGGGGTCACGGTGCAGGGTGTGCTGTGCGTACAGGGGGCTGATGTGCACTGTGGTTGTCAACCCCCTGTGTGTGGCAGTCTCAGCCTGCCAGTGGTTGTGCTGGAGCGCCATGGCCCTGCTGTGCTTTGTTGGCTTGTCCCCATGGGCCAGTAGATCATCCATCCCACCCCCAGTGATGCTGTGCTTGGGGTGTGCAGGTGTCTTGTTGGTTCTGCAGTGTGTTCCTGTGCCCATGTGTGGCATGGCTAGTGGTGGGCCCCAGCCTGCCTCCCTGGTTGTGCAGTTCCATTGCTGTGCTGGGGGGGGCTCTGCTTGCGCTATGGCACCTCTGGACTGCTCAGCTGTGCTGCCCTTGTTGCGCTATGGCGCAACCTTTCTGCTCAGCTTCCCCTTCCTGGTTGCGCTATAGTGCAGTTTGTGCGATATTCAGACGTTGGCTGCTTGCGCAATTTGTTCTGCTCCATGTTTGAATATCACGTCTGTTGCGCATATACACAATTGACTTGTGCTTGCTCCTGCTGTTGCGCTCATTTTGGGAGCAGTTTGAATATCTGGGCCATGGTTTGTTATTTATGAAGCTGTGAGTGTTTTTTTAATTAATTAGCTCGTTTTAATTAATTAGCTTCCCCCGGCTGGCCCCTTTTATTTTATTTTTCATTATGTTTTTTTATTTTGCCAAGATTTAGCACACAAACACTAGCTAGAGTGGCACTGGCTAGTGTGAACACTTAAAGCATCTCACTCGCTCACAGTGGTCCATCCGTGTTTACATCCTGGCTCAGTAGCTCCAAGGAACTGTCAGACAAGTTAGACCATATTTTTGGAATTTATTTTAAGGTTGTTCTGGGCTCGATTTGCTTGTGAGGGGATGGAAAATGAAGTGGTTGTACTTTGTCATTGACAAAGGTATTATTAACACCCCTTCAATATACAGTACAATGTTCCTCATGGGTTAAAGATCTGTTGTACTGTCTTTGCTGAGAGCGTTAAGGAACGGGGATGGAGGTGGCATGTGGCACATATGTTTTATACTTTACCTGCACGGCATGCCAGGTTTCATACAGGAGGAGTGTGTGAATAAACTCATTGGGAATTAATGGAGTTGGTATTAGAATTAAAAGCAACAGATGACTGAATCTTTGCATCTGGCTTTAGGGTGCAAAAGTTTCTGCAGACTAGTTCCCAAGTGTTGATCATTACTTATGCATCTTAGTGCTGGCATGTTGGATGCTCTCAGCAGGTTGATTAGTTAGGTCTCACTTCTGAGTGATGACAGATTGCTGTGCCCTCCAAGAGATTGTTGTGGAGTGCAGTGATGTGGTTGTCGATACTTTAAAAAAGTGGTTGCATAATGTGGGGGGGGCCCAGAGTTTGAACTTTCCTCAGGCCTGAAATTCCTCTCAAGTTTTCAATGTAGATTTTTGTAAAGAGGTGTACTGTATCTTTAAAAAGAACTGTCCGTAAGGGAATAAGGATTGTGACGTTGACATACACCCTGACGAAGGCCAGTGAGATTTGCCAAAGCACTGGGATAACTTGCTTTCCTCCAAACCAGTCTCGAGAGTTGCTTCAAATAAAGGACTTGTTTTTAGCAATACAGTTTGGCTAATTTTGTTTTCATACTAGTGATCCAGAGTGCAGGATTTCTGTATCTTTGGAGGTATGTAGTTGTCATAAAATAATCAATGGTCAAGTGACATATTTCGATCAATGACGTTACAGGATTTTCATGGCCCATTTTATGAATCATCTGCATTTCTAGCAATCGGTCAGAAGGATCCCAATGCGCATTAGAAAAAAAAGCCTCTTGTGATTAGAACTGTGCAAACAAGTTAAAGTTCACAGTTATGAACAGTTCAAGTGAAGCTTAAAAAAATCAGTTCTCATCTCAAACCTTGTAAAAACAAAATATTTAACCCTCAGGCCCCCACCCCCCCAAAATTACACTCTGAGGCTCAAGCCAACAACCTCATCTGTGGTCGAAATACTCTGACCCTTTTGAACCCATTTGTTCTTTGTTCTAATAGCCAGCCCCAGACTTTGATTTGGTGAGAAAAGAATTGGGTCATGGCTAGGCACATGGTACAGGGGAAATGTGCGCCAAAGATGGATATGAATTCTTAGAATCTGAAACCAGACTTTTGAGCCTGAACTCTGGTAAAGATATACTATCCTGTTCGATTTGAGAGTAAGGAGGGGGTTCCTTAACTATCTGGCTACATGGTAGAAGTTCCAGCAAAATGGAGAGGCAGGAGACACAACTCATAAAAACGGATCAGTTTACTGAGCAACTGAACCACAGAAATCAGAACAAGGAAAAGGGTGAACAACAAAACTTTCATTTGTATAACTTCACTTTCATCACTGTAACAGTTAAAATCACTATCACTGTATAATTGTACTGCACGCTAGTATAAAAAATTCTCTATGACTGTAAAGTTGCACACTTTGACCCCTGAGTTCATATAGTTCCATTGGGTGCTGTAGATGATGCGGTGCAGAGGAATGCAAACTGAGGAGCCTTTGAGCATGTACTTTCAATTGGCCAGCTTGAAGAACAAATTAAGCACAAGGGATCTGGGCCACTGGGTGTCTACAGAACCTAGGAATATGAACAACACACTTGTATTCCACAGAGGACTGTAACAATGGACTTCAGGAAAGAAACAGAATACTAGTATTTCCTAGGACTTGTAGCAAATGGAATAGCTTCTGTGCCATCATCACTGACCTTGTGAAGAAATCTGAAGGAGGGAAGCAATAGATGGAACCTTGAAGAACCTCCTGTCATCACCACTGACCTCAGGAAGAAATCTGAAGAGCTGAAGTCCTAAAGGAATGGGATGAAACTGAAGATCTGGAACATCTGTGGGCTGTCATCACTGACCTTGGGATGAAATCTGAGGAGCTGGAAAGCTGAAGAAATGGACCAAACAGAAGATCTGGAACACTTCCGGGCTGCCACCACTGATCCCAGGAAAAAAATCTGAAGAACTGAATGAAAACTGAAGATCTGGAACACCTCTGGGCTGTCAACCTTGGGCAAATCTATGAAGAGCTGAAACAAAACCTCATCCTCACTGGACATCAGATCCTTGTCTGTAAACTGGTGTAGTTCTCTGTTCTGCCTAGCTCACTGTTAAGGAGGGGTTGACCTGTAGACTCTGAAGAAAACTGGTGACATGGAGTTCTTTAACTGAGTACACTATTCCTAGATTGATGACTAGCCTCAAATTGTTAGGATACAGCTGAGTGGAACAGTCTCTGGATCATACTGGAGAAATTGTGAATATGCAGTTAGGCAGAAATATGTGGTTGCTGGCCTCAGCTATCTGTGGGTCAAGAAATCATCAGAGGGCAAGGGCAATTCGAGAACATGCAAGGCAATTCTGGAATATGCAGGGCAAATCTGGAATGTGAGCAATTCACAAGTTTTGAAAAAGTACAGTCAATTTTGAAAGAGGTTCACAGCATGCGAGGGCAGTATCTCAGTCTCAGCTAGGACAAAAGAGGGAAAATTCAGGCATGCAGGGCAGTTGCTCAGTCTCAGAGCATGCATTGACTTTGGGTGCTGTCCCTTTAAATAATAGTCTTGGAGCAAAACAGTTCTTGGCCTTCGCACTTGTTCACAGCAGTTCAGCACCATCACTTTAAATGCAATGATTCTTTCATTTTAAAATGTTTGTTCAGAATTCAACACACTCACTTTAGGTAGGGTCAGCACTTGTAATTTAAGTTGCTCATTCTGTCACCAGCAGCACTGTACCAGGGTAGATGCTACATAAGAGGAAACCTGTGCTAAATGCTGGGATATACCTAGCTAAGCGGGGACCATGGGTTATGCCCTCCCTCCCACAGGCATACCCTTTGGCTTTTACAGAAAGCAGTTCAGCCCCCTCACCTGAGGACCGATTAAGTTAGCCTCTGTGCTGGGGGTCCCACACTAACTGACCCTCTCTTGCTAGGGGGCTCTGGGTCAGTTAAACACTTTTAAACAAAAATTATTAGCCTTTGGCTCGGGCCATGGCAGCTATACAGCTGGGGTGGCAAACTGGGCTTGTTCCTGGTTGGAGCTGCATCACAGTACACTTAACAGCTTTGATTCTTTAACATTAGCCCTTGGCTTGGGCTACTGGTGGTTACTGGGGCCACTATCCCACTTCTGACACTAGCCCTGCTGGCGCATCTTATCAGTTAGCTGGGACTTGCTCTGCTCTTACCCCACTCACTGGGTGCTGATTTGTTTAAAACAAAACACACACACACACACACACACACACACACACACACACACACACACTATGGGTTTGCTTGCCCTTGCCCACATAGGTGCATTGTATTTAAATTGGGCCTTGCCCTCTGCCTCTCTTCTGGAACCGCTTTAAATATTTAAAATAGGGCTTGCCTGCCCTCCACTTCTGCTCCAGAGCTTCATTTATTTAAATTTGGACTTGCCGTGCCCTCTTGCTTGCCCTCAGGGTGGTTCCTCAACACTGGAGCTGTGCCTTGACCCCACAGTCTCAGCTGGCGCCTGCTGCATCATTCAGTGCATTAAACAATTAAAATGAAAAAAATAAAAAAAAAAAGTAGTTCTGGCAGTTAGCAAGTGCCCTTTGGTGCAGCCGCTGACTCACTGCCCCGACCCAGAATCAAACTGCTGAGATGGTAGGGAGGTTGGTTGCTGGCTGAGGTGGTGGGGGCCTCACTGTGGTTGGTCCTTACCAATGGGGCTTAATCTGCCCCACCTCCCAGTGCTCCTTCTCACCGCCGCGGCTGTTGATCCTGCTATCTCTCACTACCGCGGCCTGCTGAACCATTGACGGGGTACCAACATGTTTTCAATTAAAAACAGATAGAGCTATGCATAGCCCACACCATGGCTGACCAACTCTGGAACCACTGACTGATCTTCTCACTACACAAGGGGAACTCTGACTGTGCTTCTTCACAGGAGGGACTACTGAAACCATTGACTGACTGAGGAGGGAAGAGAGAAGGACAGCAGGTAAGTCCCTTCTTTGCCAAGATCCCTTTCTCTTCTTTGCTCCAAACCTCTGGGTCCGAACGTGCTTCTTTCCGGCATCTGAGAGCGCTGTCGCCAGATGGCTGCACTTGACTCCCAAATCACACGGAACACCAACGAACAACAAACACCCTAAACCACTGCACTGGCCACCTTTATAGCCCCACAACATTTGGGACACCGAGTCCCTGACAACATGGGGGCAACCAATGATCTTGCACAAGCTAGACAATTCAAAGCTGGTACAGACTTGTGCCACTCTCTGAGGGTGGGAAACTGGCAGGGGAAGGCTGAATTCTTAAAAAGAAAGTTTTTAAACTGTAAGCAAGTAGATTACTGAGCAGGGCCCTAATTACTATATTTAATTCCCCTATCCCTACCACCTGTTTCATTTGCATGGGGCACCTGAGTTGGAGACACCGGGGACACTAGACTGGTCTGTACTGGGGGGAAGCATACTGGGAGGTACTGGAGCACCAGGGCTATATTTGGGGGGGTATTACACAGTGACAGCGTATCACAGTGCCAGCTTGAAGACCAGTGCTTATTCAAGGTCCTCGAAATCCCATACAAAATCCAGGAGGGAAGCTGGCCTGGTGGTGCTGAGGGTTCAGGTGCTGATGCCACACCTCACTCCACGCCAGTGACCCAGGTTTGGGAGGGAAAGCGGGTTGCCGGCTGTCAACCGGGAGGGTGATGGATCGAGTGCCTGAAGGACTGCTCTCCTCACCCAGGTGGAAGGGTTGCCGCTACCTGCCGAATGACTGCCCCCAGGTGGAGGCCAGAGTAGTAGTGTCGGATGGGGGAAGGACACGAAGGGTGGGCCTTGTGGGTGGCAGCAAGCACGTGCCTCAGCAACGAAAGGGGGAGGGACAAAACAGGGAAATTGGAGCTGGAAGGCTTCATGATGGCCAACGTGCCTCGCACCAGACCCCTCCAGATTCCTGGATTTCTGTGTACTGGGAGGAGGAGAACGTCGACGCTCCTCACCGCAGCCCCACCGCGGGGGAGCAATCCATGTGGGAACTCTCAAGGGGCAGAACTTAGGAGGGGGGGGCAGGCCGCAGAATCCGCCCTCCAAGGGAGGGCCAGAGCCACCTGCCAGCTCCACAGAAGGAGGAGAGAGAAAAATACAATAACAATAAAAAAAAAAATCCATGAGGGAGTAAACAGTGTCATGGAGGTGAACTCCTTACTCCCAAGTATGGAGACAGTGGGCACCCGCCATTGGGTAAACAAAGAGAGGCATTGGTGTTGGCTGTGAAGAAGTAGGTTGACAGCCCTCCCAGCAGGAGGAAGGCTGCAGCAGTGGTAATCCCTGCCCAATTGTCGGGGGTGGGATACAGGAGGTTCTATGAAGGGGAACAAAAAGGAGGATGAAAAGAATAATAAAAATTCATATAACCAATGCTCAAGGGGGGAATTATTTTTCTTTCCAACTTTTAGTTTGCACTGCCACATCCCTGGGTCCATGTGGTACTGCCTTAGCCTTGTCACTGACTTTTTTATGGATTAACTGGTAATTCATCACTTGCCCAAGACCACACATGGAAGTGGCTGGCCTGCCACATTGGTTGTACAGTGCCTGCTGGGGTTGCCAGATTGGGTCAGGGTATTTTTTTCTCTGATGTTTTCCTCCCCAGGGTGTCAGTTCAATGACATGTTTGTTGGCACAGTTGCATGCCACCATCCATCAACAATCCTGACCCTTCTACTGTTCTCACTGGCACTACTGTCTGGCCTCCACCAGGTGGCAGTCATGTGGTAAGAAGCAGGATCCTCAACCCTGAGGCAGGAGAGCTGTTCCTTAGAACCTCAATCCTCCTTCCTTCGCCTTGTACCGAACATGGGTCCCCAGGGTTGCAAGCTGTAGTTCAACTGCTGTACAAATGTGGTTGGAGCAAGAATTTTCCAAGGCATTTTCTTTAATTTGGATAAGAACATCACATCTGCTCACATTCAGCCATTATCTGTGTGTGTGTGTGTGTGTGTGTGTGGGGGGGTGGGATTGCACCTTTCTATTAAACTCAAAACTTTGGGGTCGGCACAAAAGTAGGGCTGCTGTTCTCGGCACCGGCGATCTATGTTCTGGAATGAGCCCACGCAATTGGGAGCCAGCTGAGGGGAGGAAAATCAAGAGTCCAAGAGGACGTCTTCCTCCAGGGAGAAAGAGTTGCTGCCTTGGCTGCAAAATACTGCCACCTGGGTGACCACAGCTGATAGTGCAGCAGAAGTACTGCAGAGGGAGGGGAGAATGCTGACCAGAATATGTGCCACCACGCTTTGCATGCGGATGTGCTTGGATACCCTAGCATACCCATGTCTGCAGAGGCCGGGAGTGATACAGGATGATGGGGCACACTCAGTCTCTGGCACAACTGATCTGCCACCCTACCCTGGAGGCCCTCACTGGGGGGCTAACAACTTGCCTGGAGAAGCCAGCCAGGAAAGCTCACCTTGGGTAGGGGTAAGCTGGGTGTAGGAAGGGGTGAGTACTGTAGATAGTTGGGTATGGGGCTGGGTGGTAGCTGCTGGAAGGAGCCCATGCTGAAAAGAAGGAGGCACAAAAAATAAAGTTCAACAAAAAGCACAAAACTTTGTAAAACCATTTTATTTTTCATTTCAAAATGATTTATGACATATCCTAGATCCTGCAAGGCTGTTTTAAAAATCATGGTTTATCTCTTGGCAGACATAATCAGACATGTCTGGCTATAATGTATATCTATTGAATAATTAAAAAATTTAGACTGCCCCCCCCAAAAAAATCAATCATCTGTATAACATGGTGTCCTTGTAGTTGTGAACATGTCCTACAGCGTATCATCAAAATCATTTTGAGATTTCCAAAATTACTGGTGATGCCCTTTTAAAAACAGAAGCCATGCTGGATGTTTCTTAACACCCTGCCCACTGTATTATGGGTCTTTTCACTGGAATAAAGTAATGCTGTTGCTTGCCTCTCTTACAGGAAACCTTATGTCAAACAGGCTCAAAGGAACACCAGTGACTCCAGATATATGCCTGGCCTTTTTTTGTTCTCGTCAGTATTTCAGGTTCCCTGCGGATCTCAAAAAACATCTTAATAGCTGAAACTTCTGAGAGATACATGTAAGGATTCTAATGTGGGTAATGAGGCTGGCTGACCCTTTTACTGCGGGTTGTTGCAGGATTTACCCATGGGGAAAGACCCAAACCAATCAGATCATCGGACTTTTCATGCCCATTGTATAACTTTTAATAACAGATACCCTACACTTCACATAAAACATCCTGTGTAAAAAACTGCTTGAAGAAAAAACTCAGTTGGGGAAAGATGATGGCAACTGTCACAGTGTGACTACCTCCTGTTGGTATGAGGATAGTCACAAGCAGTAGATCCCCCTTCCAGGCCCCTCCCCAAATGTTCTGCGGGGTGTTCTGGGGTGGTGGACACTTTGAATGCGCTGCCAGAAGAGGTGGCCTCATTGAAGATAGGAAGCAGCTTCAAGAGAGGCTGGGATATGCATACAGGGAAGATAATGATCATGGGTAGGGAGGAGGGGGCAGGGGTAGTAGCTCAAGCTGTGGACTCTGCAATATGAGCAGACTAGATAGACCAAATGGCCTTCTTCTGCTGGCTTCTTTGAGGGTCTGTATGTAGGTTCATATGTGTTGACGTGGCAGGTGTAGGTGGGTCATGTTGGCTGCTCCAGCAGAGGCAGACGTGGGTCTAATGTCTGCCTCCACAATATCAACCAGAAAATGGATGTTTTCTCCTCTTCCATCTTGTAGTCTCCTTTGCCCAAGAGGAGGCAGCAGCTGGCTATTTGGCATCAAGTAGGAACAGTATTAGAGGAACACCTATCACAAAGGGGTTGAAGATTAGGGGGTAGCTGCGGGACGAGGGGGTAGTGGATGCGAGTGCCAATATACAAGGATAACGGAATACAGTGTAAGAGGAAACAACCTTTTTGTGGAAATGTATTTTATTACTTCTGTTGGTGCACTACTTCTAGCTTCTGTCTAATCCACTGCATTGCGCATAGGAACAGCTAAAGGCTGGCAGTGTTGTTATGAAAGTAAGAAACAGGATAGTTCTGAGTGGTGGGGGCGGGTTGACAGTTATTTCTTTGATTTCTCCTCTTCTGTCACAGGAACTTCCACAGACAACACCTGATCATCACTGCGAGGGGCTGGACTCATCCGAATAAAAACAGAGTTATCTGAGGATTCAGAAACAACATCCTCGTCGTCATCTCCTTCCAGCTTCTGGGAAGGAACAGGAGAGCGTCGGTGAACTGGAGAACCAGGAGGCACAAGGGCAGAACCGGACAGCTGAAACACACAAACAGAATCAAATTACAGATGTACGGTAACATTTGCACTAGACAGTCTGCAGTCATGCACTGCATTCCACTGTTATGGCTAAAGCTCTGTTATGCCAGTTGGAGAAAATGCACAACCAAACTGTGTTCTATGCTATAGCACAGAATCTGCTGGCTGCTAAACGCCCATTGGCCCATTGTGCCTGTCTGTTCCATCTAATTAATGCTGAATGAGGGGGCTCTAGAGACTCTTCTTTCTTCCCCTCCACCCCTCCCTATCTTGTGCAGTCTTTACTACACTTGTTTGAATCCCCCCACTAATTTCGCACAGACCACTTACTCTGGCTGCTTATTTCACCCTTACACCACACTCACCATGAAAATGTATTTCGTGATATCTCTCTTAAATTTGCCCCCAGCCGGCTTCTTCGTAGTTTCCTGCGGTGCTTGTGTTCTCACTATGTCTGAACAGTCCCCCACTATCCACTTCATTTACCCTGTGGAAGTATTTGCACGTTTCAGTCATGTGCCCTCTCCCCCTTTTCGCCTCAATCATGTACATGTTCTCATCTGCCAGCCTCTCTTCGTACGACCTTTCTTGCTGTCCCAGGAGCATCTTGGTTGCCCTCCTCTGCACTGCCTCTACTCTGTCCCTGTCCTAGGAACTGACTGAGACCTTTCAGATAATACGGGTTCCCTTGTCATTTTTTTTTCAATTATTTTATCGCTCGACAATATACAAATAATTAAGAAGCATATCAAGTTGTTCTGAGCATCGCAAATCTATCTAGTAACAAAGACTAACACAGCTGGAACGCTGTCAATAATAGTTAATTAGTACAGTGCTCCCTTGTTATAACAAACAATTCGGGGCCCGTCATGGCTGTTTGTCATACTTCACTGTTCATTACAACAAGGCATACCTCTCAACTGCTATGAATTCCGCATAGCGCTGTGATTTTCACACTCAAATTTACCCTTGCTCCTCACAAGTTTACCGATGTTCCTCATATTGTTAGAGCTATTTCTGGACACACAAACTATTAAATCATTGAGCTAAGCTGATAGAAACATTTCTTATCACTAATTATATGGGGTCCACTATCTCTAGACATAATATTGATTAAAATAAGAAAGTGCTCCACATTCTGACCCATTGCTATGATTTTTGAAGGCCAGTGCTTTGATTTTTAATGCTGAGAGGTATGCAACAAGGGATGCCAAAATAAACAGCGAAGTTGTTTCTGTATTGTACAGATCATATCCCCACCACTTCTGGCCCCACACATTGACCCCATTCTACAACTCAGTGCTGTTTAAGTCATTCACTCAGTTTTCAGAAACCATGCAGGGTTGAGATAGGCAGGCTGATTTACACAATTGTAGATGACTGCTCACCCACACTTGCTTATCCGTGCTTTCTTTCCTAGACCATTCACGTTCCTAAGTTGCTGTAGATTTTTTGCAGAATTTTACATGTCTTTAGTTTTGAAAAAAAAAAAAATCTAACTGAGCAATAGTGAGTCTGCGAGTAGGATTGCTGCAGATGTGCCCGCTCACCCACGCTCACTCAACTGAAAAGGAAGCAAACTAACCTGGCTCAGTAAAAAATAAACAGGCACACTCCACCTCTTGATAAGAAGATAGATACTCCAGTAACACTTCTCAAAGTGTTAGTGTATCATTTTATTCAGGTGCAAAACAAAAATGCTCTTTTACATCACCTGATTTATTTTGGATAGTGAGTTATCCTTTTTCAAAGGAGCTATGAACATATATCAGTATCCTTAAATAGTGTCCCTAGTGATGATGTCACTAGAGCTACACATCATGCTTTGTTTATGTCAGTTGCTACGGATACCAGAAATGGGCTGCAAACAAGTGAAAAGTGTGGAAAGGTAGCTGGCCCAGTGGTACTGAAGGTTGAGGATCTGGACGCCACACCTCATGCCACGCTGGCGACCCAGGTTCAGGAATGAGCCTGGGTCATCAGGGGTTGGCAGGGAGGGTGGGATGCGGAGCTGGATTGAGCTGCCACAAGGCTTCTCTCCTCTCCTCTCCTGGGGAGGGATGTGTGGTTCCCCGACTCTTGGCTGCCTCCTGGTGGAGGATGGGTGGTAGTGCCAAGCCATACGGAAGTTCCGGTGATCGCCAGTGGTGGGGTGGAAGGGGCCGGTACCAGCACCACAGGGTGCGTGCACGCATCCATGCACATGCATCGCCGTGTGCTGCGGTCCCGGGTTCAGGGGGAAAAGCATGAAAAAACAGATAAAAAGAATATGGAAAAAAAAAAAGAAAAGTGCACAAATGTACAAAACTGCAGTAAGTTTAAGCTTTTGAAAATGGGCGCGTTGACAAAATAACTAGGAATTTTTTAATTGCTGAATTTCCTGTATGTGCAACACCGTATTTACTTCAAAAAGTGCATAGATCCCTAGAACGGCCCCACAGGCAGACCTACAGTGAGTTGCACAGGGTCACTTACAGAAGCTGTTTCTCAGATTATTGACCAGCATGTAAGACCCCATGTCACTTCACTACGTTCCCACCTGAAAGACACAAAGGAAATATTACAGATTTTGGAGGAGATAGTCATGAACAGGGAATCATCTTGTCACAGTGGATATTGTATCCCTGTATACGAACATCTCCCACGAAGGGGCTTTGGATGCAGTAGCACTTCCTGATGCTAACCCTCCAACTGAATTTCTTTTGAAGCTTACAGAGTATGTTTTAAAATGTAATGTGTTTACCTTTCTGGACAAATTTTATTTACAGGTAAAGGGAATGGCAATGGGGCCACTTATGCCTCTTCCCTAGCAAACATATATGTGGGACTTTGGGAGAGGCAGTTCACTTATGATGAAGTCACAAATCCCTTTTCCAAAACGTAACAATTAAGAGAAATTTTTTTGGACAATGTAATTTTGGTGTGGCATGGGGAATTGGCAGACTTGGATAAATTAATTGAATGCTTGTGTAACCCCCCCTGCAAATGGGGGTTCCAAAAAGTCTTCTTGGAGCTTGCTAAGTGCTCCAAGTCTGGATGGTGTTCGGCGTTTAAGCCATTTAAATGGCACTGCAGCGAGTGCTTTTAGAGCCTCTGCGTACTGTCTCTATAAGAGTTGTCTGCCTGCAGACATAATTAGTTTGTATGGGAGGGAGACTGTGTGTTTCCCTGCTCGAGTTCCACTCGAGCTGCTGACAAATCGCTCTGTTTCTGCCGTCGCAAAGTGGGCAGAGTGAGCACTTTTTCAGAAATGTACCTGTTTGCCAGAAATCATTTAGAGTATTAGTGGAAATGTAGTTGTCTAATCTGCTTCTTTTGCAGCAAGAATTGTTCTGTGAAGCCCCTTCATTTAGGTCCCGAACTGCTAAATTGGACCAATCAGTGTGGGGGCCTTTAAAATGGAGCCTGTGTGGGCGAATCAGAACTTGGACTCTCATCTGGAGCCTGCTATGAAGGGGCTGTATGGCAGGTGATTCTGGGAATTGTAGTTTGGACCCTGGCACCTTTTTGCACCAACAGAGGAAGCCCTGCTGTGATTGACAACTGAACCAACCAACCAAACTCTTTGGATCTATGTGAAAGACCCTAAGCTGTCTTCTGGCAAGCCAGATGCGAGGTGACTGTGAAAGGAGAAGGAGCTCTGTGCTAGGTGGCGAGTAGTTTGCATGGGAAGCGCATGTGTAGGCCCCCCAAGTCGGTCTGCAGCCGTTAGTACAGTTGTGTGATGTGTAACCATTCTGCCAAGCCCAGTATATTGTACAGTATGATATGCTGTGTTGTGTGATGTGTAACCATTCTGCCAAGCTCAGTGTATTGTACAGTATGATATGCTGTGTTGTGTGATGTGTAACCACTCTGCCAAGCTCAGTATATTGTACAGTATGATATGCTGTGTTGTGTGACATGTAACCATTCGCACTGAGACAGAGCAGTCACACGAGAACCATTTGCTAAAACTAAGTTCTTGGTATAGTGGAGTTTGGTATAGCAAGAAAGTACTGTACCTCTAATATGTGTACTAGTAAGTGTCTTTAGAACACATTACCATATCTCTAACCCTGGCAAATTGCAAAAGATTCCAACTTTTCCCCTATTACATGTCAACTGTAGCATACAAATAAAATACAAATAAAGCATCTAGCTTGGTGACGCCAGTCGTTAGGTAGACCACTCTGACACGCTTGCAACCCAGGTTAGTGCTCTGAACCTGAGACATCAGGGGTGGAAGTCAACTGGGAGGGTTCTGAGCATCCAAAGTGCTCAGAGAACTAGAGCTCTAAACCCTAGAGCAGAATGCCTGCTGCAGGGTCCCAGAATAAATGTAAATTGCCACTCACCATTTCCTGGGTCCACTGCACAACACTGATGCAAGATGGCAGCTTTTACTCATTTACAGAAATAATTCAAGACTCCTGCTGCGTTTAAGTATCTTTATTATTGAGCAGAAGGTAAAAACATGATTTTCAATCATTATTCATCAGGTCCTAATATTGCTCTGATGTTCCAATGTTCAGCTCACTGCCTGTCCTGCATGATATACTATGTGTTTTGCGGGGTATGCTGGGTAGGCTGAACTCCAGAACTTCAGAGCAGTGTGAGGACTTGATTAAAGGGGAACAGTCAGCAATAAGAACCCCATATTCAAGTATGGGGCTAGTCCCACATTGCAGTTTCTGTGACATTTTTTTTTTTTTTTTACTATTTACTGCAGGATATTAGATTGCATCTGGCCAATTCTACCGACTCCCACCCTGACATTTGCGGTTGCAGGAATGCTAGCATCCCCTGCAGCTGACATCAGAGCTGGGTTGCTGCAGTGAAAGACTCAACAGTCTTAAATATATGTTACAGATTTTATAAACTCAGATATTTTGTTTGCTGGTCCCGCTGTCCTCCCGGGACTAAGTACAGTTACAGACAACAGTACTTAGCTCCAGAAGAACAGCAGAAGTGGCAAACATATGACTGAGCTTAGTAAAGCTCTAACATCTCTTAGCCTCCTCCCCACACCCTACCCATATCTCCCTATGTATTTTTCCCCATCACCCTTCTGTCATCTCCCATCTTTGGAACCTTTCCCCCACACAGTTATAAGCTAACAAAGTCACTTTACTGACTGCACTTTTACTTGCTACGAATTTCTCGAGTTTTGTACCTTACATGATTCCCTACTGATACCTTTCCATCTTCTAGACCTTCCCCCACACAATTTAAGCTGACAAAGTCACTTTGCTGACTGCACTACTACCTGTTATGAATTTTTCAAAGTTCAGTGCCATACGTGTTACCCTACTTGTATAGTTATTGAATTGTTATCTCTTTTCTTCTCTCACAGTGCCTCTACTTAGGTGCACTATTTAGGAACTGGAACTGCCTCCCTCTCCCGGCTAGGTGTGAACCTGTCCAGAAGATGATCCTTCCCATCTTTGACTATTGCGATGTAGTCTACAGTGCCATGCCTAAGACCTCCCTAGCCAGATTGGATACCATCTACAACTCCTTCTATCGCTTCACACTTGACGCTCCTACCCCTACTCATCACTGTCAACTTTACCACACTTTGGCTTTCCCATTTTTTGATAACAGACATCTCCTCCTCTGTACTAAATTCATCTCCAAATTGTGGTTTGGCTCCCTTCCTACTTATCTCAACTCTTCCCTAACAATCCCCTCACCATCCACCCATTCACTTAGGTCCTCAGTTTCCCGTACTTTTGGTGTCCCATGGTGTATGACTACTGTCGGCCAGGCAACCTTCTCGGACCGCTTCCCTAAACTGTGGAATTCCCTCCCTCCAGATTCACCTTTCTTCTTCCTCTTCCTCTATCTTCTCAGCCTTACACAATTAACTGTCTATGAAGTGCAACTGCAACTGAGCATACCATGTTGCATCTAAATGGGCTGTAATAGTTATTCTATTATCAGACTGACTTGCGGGTCTTCTGTTCTCTGTGATGTATGGAATATACATACCAACTGTAATTTCTTGCTGCCTGTTACTGCTTGTTAATTGTTCTCTACTTGGTAATGTACCCTATGGATAATTGGCACTATATACTGTTTTGTTGTTTGCCTATGACTTATTTGTATGTCTTCCAATTCTCATATATTGGCAATGTATACTGTTGTGTTGACGTTACATTTTATTGTGTGCCTTCCAACTCCCCCACCCCCCAGGACGCACCGCGAGATGAGCAACTTGTTGTTCAGTGTGCCCTTCCTGGTGAAACTCTTAAATAAATAAATAAATACATACATATGTTTTTTGTCTGTATTATGTCAACTGACTGTACCCTAATGACGTGGAACCTTTGCAAAAGAACCACTGGTTCAAAGGTGATGTAAACCTAGAAATAAATAAATAAACATGCACTGCAGGCTATTGAATCTCCAAAGGCTGCAACCCAGCTCTAAAATCAGCCATGGGGATTTTTGGTTACAGAAAATGTCTGTTTGGAAGTCGGCAGAATCAGTCAGATACGATCTACTATACTGCAGTAAACAGTAAGGAAAAAAAGTTGTATGACCAGCTAGACACTTGGGTATAGAAGCAAAGAAACATAGAGTTTTCAGCAGAAAATGACCACTTGGCCCACCTAGTCTGCCCAGATAGGGTTCTTGTTGCTTACTGTTACCCTTTAATAAGCAGTGTACTCAGTCACCAGAACAGTCTTCAGGTTTCTCCTTGTGACTCCTACCACCCAACTATATGGTTCTCTGCCTTGTCTCTTTTTGCACACAGATCTTTTCTTCTGCTGGAAGGAACAGGTCTCTTCCCTCACAGCTCCTGCTAGTGACTGAGGATTCTGCTAGTTTTTAAATAAATTTTGAGATTTTCTTTAAAGTTCTGCTTTAGTCATTGGCTAATGTCTTCACCTTCTCCTGTGCCTCCTGTTCTGTTGTTGCAATTAGCCACGGAACAGAAGAAAAAATATGATTTACGAGGTGTATTTTGTGCAGATACAAGATGTTGATGACCAGTTGCCACAATGCCTGTGTTTACTCTTTCATGCCTGAACCACATTGCGGTACATTGCTCCTGGTGTTAGGCCATGCATGCTTCAGCTGCTGAGCATAAACAGTGGGTTCTCCAGGGTAAGTCCATGGGGTGCAAGCTGCCAGCAGCCATGAGGTCAGAAGTGTAGCTGTGGGCCATGGAGACAGAAGCAGCTTGACTGGACATGATGGTCCTGGAGCTTCTGTTGCTGGAGAAGGAGGAGGAGGAGTAAATGCTGAACCTGCCTACTCCTCAGGAGGGCAGAGTTTTGAGTTTCTTCTCTCCACTCCTTCAAAGGTGAGTCTTCTTCTTGTTGACATAAGAAGAAAAACATTTGACTCTAGCCATGGGATCACAGTCAGTTGAAAGACCACTCTTCAGTCTCCCAAATCAGAAACATGGTCAGTCACCTTAGAAGGAGGTTGAGCTGTCTGTGGACCTGATCTGCCAGTAGAGTTGCTAGTCAGTCTGATGGTTGACCCCATCAGGAAGGAGTCATGCGAGGGGGAGGACTTCTCCCTCGGATGACAGTGCTGACCATGGCCCTAACCAGGCAGCATGGGTTGGGACCAACAGCTCCCAGTCTAGCCCCTGCCAGTCAAGCCTTCACCAGTCATATCATCTCTGGTGTGGTCTCTGCTTTGGAGTACCTGGAGCCAAAGACACCAGATTGTACTTGCATTCTCGTTCTCTACATCGGTAATGCAACTGATGTTGGCAGGTGACATAGAATTATTCTACTCCATTGTCTGGCTCCTTCCATCAAAGTTGTGCCTGTTACAGGTGGGAGAGGACTGTTTGGCAATAGTGAGCATATAAAGCATTTGTCCAGGGTCAAGTATAACTGGTTATGCTATTTGTCATAGCTGTGGCTACCCATTTCGATGCCAGTCCCTGGTCATGTGCCCCACACCCCACTGGCTCTGCTGCCTGTGTGCCACAGTGACCTATCCAGGTGGAGTCACCATCCCCACAGACAGTGGTGGATGCTGTGATGAAGGTCTTGAGGCCTGAGTCCGAACTTCCTAATCTCATATAAGTGGTGTTCACCCCGGCAGAGATGGTGTCTGTATTTCATGTCCATGGTCAATGCTACTCTGTCCTGATTCAGATTTGATTACATCATCAGTTCCGTCCATCCTGTGTAGATAAGAATGCAGTCAGACGATGGACTGGTCCTCATCAGGAGACCAGGCATCATTCTTGGTCCTCATGGATCAGATGTCTGTGGCTCTGGATTTCTATTGGAGGTGGTCCAGAAGGAGATATAGCTGTTAATGGATATCCATGAACCAGATTCCTCAGCAGTACCCGGCAATCTTCCCCCCTGCACCGTCTGCCTGTGTAAACTGTCCGGATTCTTGATATATCCTTCACTGGAGGAGATAGTGGCAGATGAGATGTTTCACAGGGTGAAGGTACAGGGCAATTCAGCCAAGGACTCTAAGAAGCAGGGTTTCCTTAGTGAAAAGATCTACTTGTCTGTATTCACTAAGACAGCTGGGCCAGCTATACAGCTTTGATGACCACGTTTTTCCACGAACTCTTTGAGAGACTCTCTGACTTTGTAGAACTGCTCCTTAAGGAGAATCAACCAGATCTACAGGCTTTCGTAGCTTCTTTCAAGTTGTGCATGTTCAGCAGAAACAGCAGTCTCAGCTGCAACAGGGGCAACAGCTCCAGCAGCACTGCCTGGCCAAACCTGCCAAGATTTATTTTTTTGGTATGCTTTATTTATTCTCCTACCTGATGGCCTCTCTCCAGTGGGGATGCTCAGTTGTGCTGCCTGCCTGAAGCCCCCGAATTGTGCACTCTCTGGTTCACCCCTCACCCCCTAACTCCATCAGACTGCACAAACCCCCAGCTCTGAGCCTCCTTGGGTGGGACCGCCAACTCCTCTGGCGCTCTATCTATGAATCTAGTAGAGGAGTGTGACCGATGGCACAGCTCTGTAGGGACCGGCATGGGGCTCTGCCAACGATCCCCACCATCGCCTACTACCTAGGTAGGGATTTTTCTTGTTTTTTCTCCCCTCGGGATGCAGTGTGCAATGACGTCCTGCACGGCACTTATGCCACTGAAGCCTGCCAATGTCCCACCCCATTGCTGCAGCCTGACATCTGCGCCACCCCTCGTCTCCACCAGAGGCCGCTGCTGCACCAGGTGCCCCTGACAACCTACCCCAGGATAGGAGAGCAGTCCTCCGGAAGCCCGATCCTCTCCTTCACCTGCTGACCCCCGATGACCAAGTCTGTTCCCAAATCCAGGTCACCGGCATGGCACGCGGTGTGGCGCCTTAACCCTCAGCACCATCGAGCCAGCTACCTGCCAACAAGTTTGAAGGGTATGGTCAGCACAAGGGTGATAGCAGAGTTTCCTCTAGAGGTCAGTCCTGTGGGGATGCTCCCAAGGGTTAGAAGTAATGGGTTGGGGGCTCCATTGCTTTGCTGTCTCAAACCCTGCTGCAGTGTCTGGTCGGGGTGAAATCTCCCACTTCCTACCATAGTGGTCTATTACTTCGGACATGTGGGTACTGGAAGTGGTGGGATCAGGCTGTTTCTGGAGTTCAAGACATTACCCTTTGTCGATCTGAGCACTGTTGGAGGACTTGGTGTTGTTGGACTCTCTTTCCACTTATAAGGGTATCCAACTCCTTGAGCTCCATTCAATAGAGGCTATTGCAGACCTCCTTGCTCAGCACAGGGTGGTATTTCCATAATTCTTGGTACTGAAATGGGCAGGGGCTGGCACATCATTCTCGATCTGTGATTCTGAACAAGTTTATTTGCATTCATATCTTTTGCATGAGGACTCTGCACCACATCATTCCGTCCCTGGAGCTGGGGGCTTGGTTCTGCTCCCAGATCTCAAGGATGCATACTTCCACATTCCATTTCATCTGTCTCATTGATGGTTCCTCCACTTTCGAGTGGATAGGACCCTGTATTAGTTCAGAGCCATGCCATTTGGCATGTTGCACCAAGGGTCTGCAAGTTGTGGCTGCCTTCCTCTGGAGCAGGGGCATGGAGATATATTGATGCCTCAATAACTGGCTCATCACAGGAACCTATTGTGCGTTCTGGAGCTTTTCAGTTATCTGGCCATCTGAACATTCTGAAATTTCGGTCTGATGGTCAGTCTGACCAAGTCTGAGCTCTCCTCAAAGCAGGTGAGTCTCTTCATTGGAGCAGAGCTGGACTTCTTCCAAGCCAGAGCTCATTGGCCCCAGGACAGGTTGGAGGGCCTGTCCTTCTTTGCCTGATCATTTCAATTTGGGCATTTGAGCCTGGCTTGGGATTTTGTCCAGCCTCTTGGTTTTTATGGTGGGCTTGCTGGTGCATACATTTCGTTCAGTGGGAATTGGGGTGCCAGTGGTATTAGTTGAAGGCAACTCTGAACTAAATAGTTTGGGTGACCCAAACAAAGCTGGACACCATCCCTTGGTGGCTATTCCCCCTGAACCTCTTGGAGAGCATCTTATTTGTCCAGGCAGAGCCCTCATTCAACTTGATGACTGATATGTCACTGGTGGGCTGGACTGCACATCCACTGGATCGAAAGTGCATGGACTCTGGTTGCCATGCGAGATTCAGCTTCACATCAACCTTTTTGAACTCTGCATAGTTCGCCTGACACTGACTAAGTTGGCAGCACTGGTTTGAGGCTGGGTCATCCAGGCCAACATGGGTAATATATCCAGCATGTTCTAACACAATAGACAAGGCAGCATGTACTCCTTCCCCTGTGTCAGAAGGTGCTATAGAAATGGCCCTTAACTCATTTACTGTAGGCAGACCAGGAAGTGGTCCATGTTACACAAGCTAGCAACCAGCTGCCAAACACTTGAACATATGAATGTACAAAAGAACCAGCAGAGGAAGGCCATTTGGTCCATCAGATCTGATCATTATTGCAGGGTCCCTAGCTTACAACATTGATCCTCCCTCCTCCCGGTCTTCCCTTCCTCCCTATCTACCCCCCCATGATCCCATGGTTTCCTCATGCCTATCCCAGTCCCTATTAAAGCTGCCCACTGTCTTCTCTGAGACCACTTCCTCCGGCAAGGCACAGTTAGCGTGACTCTAAACTGGTAGCACATCAGCACTAAAGCACATCGGATACTTATGTAAATTACAAATTTGTGCTTTGCATACAGATGGTCTGCCATATTCAAAGGTTTATAGAGGGCAACCAGCTGGTAGTGCAGGACTAGTTAAAGCCTCCACAGACCATATCTTAACTCACTGCCTCCTAGAAGATGCCTGTAGGAGGCAGCAAATGTACTGCAGTGTGTCCCAGAATGACTACAGAAGTCACCCACAGACTTCCTGTTTGTCCTAGTAACATCTGAAGACATCACACACATGTTTTAATATTACTTGCCAGCCAGAAATGATTAGAATTGACTGCATAGCACCATTAGAAAGGTAATGTTGTGTTGAACAACGTTGCCACTGACACTTTGTGTGTATCATGTTCACTTTAGGAGTTATTCACATTTGTTTATGACATGGTGTGTATGGCAGACATTTTGGCCCTCAGGAACCACCTAAGCACTTTGAAGAAAACACACATCCTGGGTATCTCAGCCAATATAAAACAAAAACTGAATTGAGCATAATTGATTGAATAGCACCGTTGGAAAAGCAATTTTGTGTGGAACAACTTTGCCACTGATATTTTGTGTGTATCATGTATATTTTAGGAGTTATATGCATTTGTTTATGGTATGGTGTTTATGGTTTAGATTCCTCTCTCAAGCCTCACCAACACACCTTGACTAAAATGGGGAAAACTATGTTTAATACTACAGAAATAGTTGTTTTTTTTACCAACAATTATTAAAACTACATCTAATGTCTGGATGCTTAATTTGGTGTTGATATGTTACATATTTCCCAACAAAAAAGGCTTATGGTGCATTTGTTAATAGAAAAAAAATTTATTTTGCTGTTTCGAACAACATAGAAAAAAAACTAAATTACCTATTTTTACTTGCATACCACCATTGGAAAGGTAATCTTATGCTGAACAAGTTTGCCATTCATGCTTTCTGTCTAGCACTTATGGTTTTTGTGCTATTAGCATTTGTTTGTGGCATGCTGATTATGGCTTGATTTTGCTTAAAAGGGCCCAGGATTCACTGTTAACAGTATACAGGAGACAAGTGCTGCAATTTCAGAGAGTTGGTGTGGAGGCAATGAGTTCAACACGTGCACAGTGTGCACCCCCCACCAGCAGAACGGGTGCCATCAGTTACTCACCTGCCATGTAAGCCCCCTGCCCCCAAACCATGCCCAAGATAAAATAGTCTCCCTGATAATCTAGAGGACCCCTCACTCAGTCCCCAAAATAAAAATCCTTGGTGCCCAATGCTCCCTCCTTAGGCCTCCTCTTCCCCAGAAATGCCCCCCTTCCGTACAAGATGGCAGCCAGCACTTCCCTGCCTCTGCTTACCTCCCTGGCAGACCACCTTCTGCCCTGCATAAATCCTGTATCACTATACACCACTGCATAGTGATACAAGACTAAAACAAACTTAGTCCATGTAACGCTGTACCACGCATGTATACAGACTTAGTTTTCATCCACAAAATTGTAATTTTGGAAATTACTTGGCCAACTTGGGTTGACTTGGGTCGGGACATTCTGGCAATCTCTGAGACCTGGCTTCACTCAAGTATTCTTAATGAGATAGAACCTGCAGGCTATAGTTTACGAAGGCAGGATAGGGAAAAAAGGGGAGGGGGGTATTGCTATATGTGAAAGACACTATAGGACCTTATCAACTGTTATTAGCTAAAAATGTGGAAAGCGTTGTTTGTTTAGTTATAGAGCTGCTAAAATTAAAATTAATAGTTGGTGTTTTCTATGCTCCTCTCAAAACTAAAACAAGCACATTTGATGTCTTGGCTGACACACTATTAGAAATACTAAAGGATCAGTCTGTGTTACTAACGGGAGATTTTAATGCAAATTGAAAGCAAAGTAGAGGGAAAAAGTTAAAAACCAGTCTGGAAGTTTTAGGTTTATGACAATTAATTCACCAATCAACGAGGAGTCTAAATAACAGAACCTCGGGTTCTGTTTTGGACTTGTTTTTTGTTTCAAAGGAAACAAGAGTGGAAGGTTGTATAATCCTTCCTATAAACGTGGGGGACCATAACCCAATCCAATGCACGTTATTCATGCAGGGAGTCCAGGGAGGTAGAAAGCAGGGCCATTGGGTACGAGACTTGAAGAGATTTAGTGCAACATCTTTTAGGAACAGCCTTAGTAATTTTGATTGGACTAGCATGTTCCTGATTCCTGACTTAAATCTAGCCATTCAGGAATTCACTTGTAACCCTCCTGTTACCCGGGGTTACTAGAATCCCAGTAAGACCTAGTGGTAGGCAGGGAAGGCAGCTTCTGAAATTCCAGTTAAATGGATTTCACACTGTCTCACTCTGTTCTCAGTCTCAGCTGAGACTGAGGCATGACATCACCATAGAACTATCGCAGCTGCATGAGCCACATTGGAATCTGCAGATGGGAGTTAGGTTAGAATGTTGGGAGTTTTTGAACAGTGAGCTGAAGCAGTTGTGTGTGAGCAGTCTTGAAGAGAGGAGCACAGCAGTCTGTGCACAGGCTCTTGGAGCCTAAGCTCTGATATAGAGCTACCTTTAGGGAGAGGTGTGTGTTTCCGCCAAAAGAGGAACACAGTAAGTTGTTCTTGAAGTGGTGGAGACCGCTGATACTGGTCTCTGTGTCCCATCCCTAAGGGGATGGGGTGGAAGGTTTGTCTGTTATTCCAGGTGCAACCTCCTGGTTCTGGCTAGGGAAGAAGCTGTCTTATTTTTCCTAAGATGTGTTGTGGCACCAGAAGCTGTCAAGATTCGCCTGTGGGGCACCTGTAACCAAAGGATGAGTTCTGCTCTTGTCAAAGGGCCTATGATTCACCTGAACTGTGTTAAAGTGGTGATTGGACTGCTGAATTAGTGGGAGGCCTAGAGGAATAGGCTTAGCCAGAGTAAAAGTATGTTCAAGTCCAGCACAAGGGGAAAGCAAAGACATGTAGAAGAGATGTGCTATACATTTGCCCTTTAATCTACACTGGCAAGCTTTTCAGGAAGAGATGTTTAAGTATGTTAGAGTTTAGTGCAAGGGGAAAGTCAAGACATGTAGAGGAAATGTGCTATACGTTTACCCTTTAATCTACATTGCCAAGCTTTCAAAAAGAGTTGTTTAATGTCCAGAGAAATGGCCGGGTATGGATTGTGGAAGCTGGAGGTGGGAGATCCCCCATCTTTAGTAACCAGGTTCACCTCCACAGATTTGCTCTGTGACCCTTTCACTTTGCCTCAGGCACTTGGCCAGTGCTGAGGGAAGTACCCCGAGACGTGGGATTGAAAGGAAATTTCCCTTAAGGAGTCGAAGGCTCTAAGGTGGTTTGGGGAGCCACCAACGGAAAATGTGTCCACTGCCATATGGACAGGGATCAGGTGGCCGGCAGGGGAGCCGGGCCAGGAAAAACCCAAATAGTGTACAAGTCGGGCTGTGTACCCAAAGCAGCGTGCAAGTCCAGGCTGTGTGCCTGGTGGGTTCAGAGCCTGAGGGCTGAAATGTTGAAGAAGTGTTCTGTATCTCTTATCTGCATTACCAGGAATGTAGCCCTGTGGGGGTCCATCTATGCTTTGTTTGTTCAGTTTGGATGTGAATAAAAGCCACACTTTAGAATCCCATTCCTGGTATTGGACATTACAGTTATTGCTTCCTGTGTTCGGATTTACTTGGGTGCCCCTGTGCAGAGCAGCCAAACCTAAGCCCCTGTGCAGAGTAACCTAGTCCTCCCTGAACCCAGTCCCCACCAGGTACTGCTGTCAGCTTCAACAGCATACCACCTGTCGTTTACAAAAAGGCAGGGGTCCGGGGGTTACAAAATGGAGGCAGTGCTTTGGATTTTTAAATTAGGGAGGAAAAGTGCTCGACCAAGGGGCTAGTGTTTTGGTTATCTGGCAGTGGGTAGCCCAAAAAGCAGAAGCAAGTTTAACTAGTGTGTCGCTGTGTGCTGTGGTTCATATGCTGCTGTTCAAATGCCAACTGTTTACCAAGGAGCAGTAAAGCTGAAAGAGTATGCTCTTGTCCTGCATCAAACATTTACAGCGTTTTGCCAGCTTTTAAAAAACTGTGTGTGATAAAGAAAAGTGTGGAAAACTAGGGGCAGCAACAGGAAAATTGTGCCCTGGACGTTGGAAATGCTTTTTAAAGAACTGTTGTGATAAAGAAAAGTGTGGAAGACTAGGGGTAGCAACAGGAAAATTGTGCCCTGGATGTTGGAAATGCTTTTTAGTAAACTGAGAGACTTGCTGTGTTAATGGCCATGCTAAATGGTTGAAATGGGCTCCCGCCGTGGAGTCAGTTTGAAGAAAAAGAAAAAAAGTGTTTTGCAGTTTAAATTTGCCTGCTCGACAATCACTGTGAAGAGAAGAGCACTCGCGAGGGAAAGAGGCTCATTTGCATGGCGTCGTGTGATTGGTGAGACTGCAATCAGTCCCGCCCCCCCCAGCCAGTTCTACAATGACTGCCCAGCATTCGAGAAGGAGTGTGAGTGGAGTGCGTGTACTGGCTTAGTGGAGGAGAGTCGTGGTGATTAAAAAGCGCTGTAAAAGTATTAAAAATAGACTTTTCTGTTTAAAATCGGGCTCAACCCGCATCTTGATCGACTGGATTGTGAGTGTGGTGATCGAAGAGACGATCGGCAGGACTGCCCACCCGCTTCCTTTCTGAGGCCTCCAAGACTGGCTGCAGGCCATTTTTTCCATCACAGTAAACGGCTACTGATAAGAGTGAGTACCAACAGTAAAAATTGCTCAAACAATGATTTTCTGCCAAAAGCCAGCTGAATATGTGTGCAGCAGTGTAGTCGCTTTGCAAATAAAGACTGTGTCAAGTTTTACCAGCTAAAACAAGTCTGTTAAGCCATTGACTGTGAGCATAGTTATGGATTCAGCATCAGTTTAAAGTTTCAAAGCCAGTAGAGAGACTGTGAGTTGTGGCAAAATGTGCAGCACTAGTTATAGGCAATCCTGTGCTTGAAATCCTGAGGCTTTAAGGGACTGTGCGCTAAAGAAATGTTTTCAGCAAGTGACAAGCCCGTGGCAAATCATATAAATGTGCTACAAAAAGAACAGTACAAGTTTGTGTAGTTTTGAGCAAAGTTATCAGTAGTGTGTGTAAATCGGATGCACAGTGGCTTGACCCAATTTCTGAATGTTGATGAGCAAGAGTGCTGCCGCCGCCATTACATGGGTGGGGTAGTAATGTAAACACAGCAGCAGAGAAGCCATTTTAAAAAGTAAAAGAGAGTGTTCAGTGATGTGGAACTTTCAGTAACAGTGAGCATTTGTTTGTTTTTCCCTGCAGTCATGGCCTCAGGACCAGCCCGCTACCTAGATCATGCCCGGGCTGCAGTAGCAGCAGAAGTAAATAAGTTAAGGGACATTGAAAGGTGTTGCTATGGAGGACAACTGCCTTCTCATGTGGCGATTCCTGGATATCCAGTGCAAGTGTGTCTAATATTCTTAAATGCTGGAAGGGATGTCTTCATGGTACCTCACTGTTCAGGGTGCTTAGAGAAATACAGCTTGTATAAAGCTCCCAAGATTCGTTTGGCTCCCACAAGGACAAAGGTTCAGGAATTCCAGTTGGTAGCACATGCACCAGGCGGGAGCTCATGACTAAGGCCCTTGGGGGAGTGTGGCACAAAGCTAGAGGGTGCAGATTTGCAGACAGAACCATATGCTGATGTTTTAGATGCTGGATCACAGAAGGATAATTCAGACAGAGCATCAGTAGACCCCTGGAGGGGAGGAGCCTAGCCCAAATCTCATAGGAGAAGATGAGATGAGGGAGGCCTTTGAATGGGAGATGTCAACCTCTGCGCCTAGTGATGAGTGGATAGTCTCAGGAGTGAGGACGACTGCTCACTCCTGGGCACAGATTCTCAATGAGGAAGAAGAGGGGGAACCTATGTGGCCTTGTGAAAAAGGAACGGGTACACAGCCTCAAGCTCTTGCCTGAGAAGAATGCATGGAAGAGAGTGGTGATGCCACTGCCCTGGCTGTGCAAGAAGAAGAAGAAGTCAGGGATCCATTTTTCTTCTCATTGAGAATGCGTAGCTGGCAGAACCAGGACTGGCCACCCCCAAGCCAGGCCAGTGGTCTCAGGTTGACCAAAACTAGTAAAGAGGAGAGACTGGTTCGTAGGAAGGTGAATTAAATCTATGGGATGTCCTTTCCTACCTTTCCTCGGAGAGTCTTGGAGGAGACTGGGAACAGCAGGAAATCCTGGATCTGGGCCGAAGCAATGAAATGTGTGCATCCTGGTGCAAACAAGCATGTCAGGAACAGACTGTTTCATGAAAAATACACCCAGTGGAAAAGAGGCAGGACACTTTATGGACACTGTTCGAATAGTGGATGGAGAGGGACATGAAACCTTTCACAGCGTGAGTTATGTGCGCCCAGACGGGGTAATAATTCAAGCTGTACTATTGGCCTCAATGCAAGGACCTCCCTGCAAATGTGCCTGTGCCTACCAGATGGAAAGCAGAGCAGTGGTAGTCAACATTGCTACACCAGCCATTGCAGTGCCTTTGTTGTTCCACCAGTATGGACATCCAGGACTCAGGTGCCCCACATTCATCAGTTCTACAGTGTACTGGCCTTTCCAGAATCCATCGACTGGCCCACCACATGACTTCAGATCCAGAGAGGACACCAGCCCAGCTGTATCCTGATCCATCGCCTGGTAATTGGATGATGTCAGACCAGCTGTTTTTCCTTTTAGTTCCTGTTCCAAGGTTCCATCTCCAGAGATGACATCAGCCCAGCAGTTTCCAGATGTGCCCTCCTGTAGTTCCCGGAAGATGTCCGCCCAACTGTATCAGAAGAATGCTGCCAGGGAGAGTCTTCGGCTGAGGAGCAGGTCGGTGTGTATTATTCCTTCTACAAGGGGCTGGTAAGTCCAAACTTTTCTATCCTTATGACACTGCAGTACACACCCTACACTAGCAGACTCCAGAATGTGTGAACTGTCCTCAAAGACTCTCCCCTTCGGGACTTTGGCCTGCTAGAACTGTGCTTCACCAGGCTCCGGCCCAGGAGAGACTCTTTAATGGACTAGCCTTCGGGCACTGTAGTCACTAGATGGGACTTTTAAGGCACTCCATCCCCCAAATGTGTATTGTAAATAATGTCATTGTTTTTCTACTGTTTTCTAGAGTATATACTGTTTTTCTACCTTTTCTAAAAAAAATCTTTTTGGGATTCTCCAGTGTTTTGATGGCAGAGGTTTTTAGATAGACTGTGTATGCAGATAAGGAGTGTGTGTTGTCTTTCTTTTTCTTGCAGGTGTTCCTGAAGAAGATAGAAGAGAAGACAAGAAGAGGAGGAGGGGCTCATCGGAGTTCCTAAATAGTACTTTAGTGTGTAGAGTTTAAAGTACTGTTGTTGTTATTGTTGTTGTTACTGTAGTAACCCTTTCCTTCCACAGGTGTGGATGTGGGGATAGGAGGCAGTAATGTAATGTAATAAATGGTATTAGTTCTTAGTGTGTGGTTGCATGGTGCCCAAGGTTGGGGAGGTCCCTAGGTTGTTTTTGTTTTGGGGTGTTAAGTTAGAGGCAGACAGATTTTCACTAGAGGGCTAGGGAAGATAGACAGGCTGTGGTCCTGAATGGCCATAGGGACTGCAGTGCTGAGCTATTAGGGCTATGCTCTGGACAGTTCTACCACAGCCACTAGGCACTCATAGTTAGTGGGTAGAGTAGAGGCTGAGATGTCAGCCAAAGGCCTCTAGGCCCTTAGTGTTGCCTGCCTGTGCTCGCACATGATAGGAGGGGGTCTGATCACCCCCCTCCGCAGGCAGCACACAGGGTGGGATGGCCTAAGCCGGGTAAATAATGACTGCGGACAGTCATTTTCCTGGCCCAGGGCAAGTGTAACCCCCCTGTTACCCGGGGTTACTAGAATCCCAGTAAGACCTAGTGGTAGGCAGGGAAGGCAGCTTGTGAAACCCCAGTTAAATGGATTTCACACTGTCTCACTCTGTTCTCAGTCTCAGCTGAGACTGAGGCATGACATCACCATAGAACTATCGCAGCTGCATGAGCCACATTGGAATCTGCAGATGGGAGTTAGGTTAGAATGTTGGAAGTTTTTGAACAGTGAGCTGAAGCAGTTGTGTGTGAGCAGTCTTGAAGAGAGGAGCACAGCAGTCTGTGCACAGGCTTTTGGAGCCTAAGCTCTGATATAGAGCTACCTTTAGGGAGAGGTGTGTGTTTCTGCCAAAAGAGGAACACAGTAAGCTGTTCTTGAAGTGGTGGAGACCGCTGATACTAGTCTCTGTGCCCCATCCCTGAGGGGATGGGGGTGGAAGGTTTGCCTGTTATTCCAGGGGCAACCTCCTGGTTCTGACTAGGGAAGAAGCTGTCTTATTTTTCCTAAGATATGTTGTGGCACCAGAAGCTGTCAAGATTCGCCTGTGAGGCACCTGCAACCAAAGGGTGAGTTTTGCTCTTGTCAAAGGGCCTATGTTTCACCTGAACTGTGTTAAAGTGGTGATTGGACTGCTGAATTAGTGGGAGGCCTAGAGGAATAGGCTTAGCCAGAGTAAAAGTATGTTCAAGTCCAGCACACTAAAATGTCAGACACTTGCTTACAGTCAGATGAGAAGAAAATGAAACAGTTAGTGGGGAATCTAACAGGTGCTGCTTGACCTACCATAAAACTCCAAGCCCACCGGGGCTTCGGACACCCTCCTCCAGGATCAAGGAACCAGCCTTTGGACCGAAAGACGCCTCTGGGGTCACCGCTTGACCAGCGGCCCCCATTGAAGACTAAAGCACTCCTCCACAACGACTGTTGCCAGGGGCCGCACCGACCGCACGCTACCCGAGGAAGGGAACCAGGAGCTCGGCCGCTCCCTGGTACCTTGTGCCGCTAAAGGCGTAAAAGCCGGCAAGGATCCCTCCAAGCCCACCAGGGATTCGGACACCCTCCTCCAGGATCAAGGAACCTGGACCGAAAGACGCCTCTGGGGTCCCCGCTTGACCAGCAGGCCTCATTGAAGACTAAAGCGCTTCCTCCACAACGACTGCTGCCAGGGGCCCGCACCGACCGCACGCTACCCGAGGAAGGGAACCAGGAGCTCGGCCGCTCCCTGGTACCTTGTGCCGCAAAAGGCGTAAAAGCCCGCAAGGTACGTTCAATTGACCTCCCTCCTGCCGGCTCTCTCCTGTTGGGTTTGGAACTATACCTAGTGCCTTTCTCCACAGAAAGCGGCTGTTCTCACTTTGTAATTTTGGATTTGGACTGCTATTTTTCACTCCCGGGGACTGTGAGCGCTGCCACCGTGGCTAAGTAATACAGCTCCCTTAAGACCCTTCCTGCCGGTGCTTCGCGCCGGCTCCCCACCCTCCCCCCACGTCACCCACCCTGGTCGACCCTTTAGCTTTATAGACGCCAGTGGGTCATATGACTAAGTGTCCACTTTTCCATTGGCTCCTTATACTCCGCTTCCACTAGGGGCAGCTTCCTATCTTTCAAGCTAATGGCTCTGTAATTTCTCTGCCGAGCCAGCCTTCCTGGGTTGTACCATACGTCCTATCCCTCCCTCCCTTTGTACACTCCCAGGCCTACAAATATTTTCACCCTATAAATGCTTTGCCATCCTCGGCACTGTTCTGTTCAATACTCCTCTTTCCTCCACCCCTACGACCTGCTCTTCCTATACTAAAATGACACTTCATCTAGGCATCTATCGCTCAGGCTTGACTCCTTTATTCTGCCTATGTCTCCTGTATGGACTAAGCAATGTCACCCTATCTCTGCCTCTTACCACTGATCACAAGGCGCAATCGATCAAGGACTTTAGTTTCTCTAATCTCCTTCTTTCATACTGTCACCCCTTACCCACTTTTCACTATGCACTCCTGAAGAAAGGCTGTACCTACCTGTCACTCCTGTACTACCTACAGCATAGTGCTAAGTGGAAAAAACGGGAGTTATACACTAGAACCTTGCTTAAGTTCCTAGCCCAAAGGCTACTCCTGATGGCTGGTGACACGAATCGAACCAGGTCCCCCACATAATATCCCATTAGCAGTCTCAACCAAAGCAAGTAAAGGCCTATTACTAGCCCATATGAATATTAGGAGTCTTGTAGGGCACTTGGCTGAGCTTGAAGCCTGGGCAAGACTGGTCAACCCTGCTATCCTGTGCCTTACCGAAACATGGCTCAAACCTAATATCTTGGATGCCCACTGTGCCCTGCCTGGGTATGCCGTCATTCACCAGGATCGAAGTGGCTCAAAAAGGGGGGGGGTGTTGCCATTTATTACAAAAATCACCTCTCAATAAAAGTGGTTCCCAATCCTGGTCCCAATATGCGCTGTGAATCTCTACATGCAACATTGTCCCTAGGAGCAAAATATCTTCACATCCTGCGTTTGTACAACCCTCCCACCGGCGGGATGGAAAGTCTCCAGATCTTACTCCAACATGTATCACAATCTGTGAAACTGAATGAGTGCATCCTGTTAGGGGACGTTAATTTAAACTGGCTAGGGCCGAATCACTGTAACCTTGCATCTATGGTCCAAAAATATAATTTTCACCAACTTATAACAGAATGCACGAGAATGACTAACATGCATACAGGAACACTCTTGGACTGGATTCTCACCAACAGGCCTGATCATGTAACCAAAACTGCTGTACTAGCGGACTCTCTGTCAGACCACTCTCCCACGGTCTGTCACTGGCGTTCCTGTCTGCTGCCTGCTCCTCAATCCCACCTTATCACCCTTACCAACTTCACGGCGCTTGATGTACAAGCATTTCTCTCTGACATCTCTAATACGGACTGGTCCGAAATCTTCAGTGCAACTAGTGCTGAGGCTGCCCTGGATGTGTTCCTCAGCAGGTTTGGAGAGGTACAAAGGAAGCATATACCTAAGATAAAGAGAAGGGTCAGGGGGCAACAAACAAGGTGGCTGGGGAAAGATCTTCTCCACAAGCTCAAACTCAGGGACAAACTCTGGAAACATTATAAATCTACCGGCCTGCCCTGCGATCATCAGATATACAAGTGGCATAGAAGTGACTGTAAGAAACACATCAGGCTTGCGAAGAGCAGATATCACCAGGACCTTTTAACCAGCTCCGCTAATGATCCACGAAAATTTTGGAGTCACATAAAAAACTTCCTTGGAACCCCCCAATCCATCACCCCCTCGGACATGCTACTCCAAGGGGTCCACTGCAATGACTCCCTCACCATTGCCAATGCCTTTAATCAGCAATTTTTGGACCTATCTGCCATTACATCCTCTTTAAAATCCCTGCCAGTTACCTCTCAACCCTACTCTACCATGATGAGCTCCGATCCACAACTTGCCCCTAAAAGATTGTTTTATTTTAAAGCGGTTACTGGAAATCAAGTTCGCAAACTCCTGTCGGGTATATCAGACAACACTAGCCCTGGCTCTGACACTCTGGAACCTCGATTGCTGAAAATAGCTGCTCATCTCATATCCTGCCCACTTGCCAGGATCTTCATGCTATCTCTCTCCACAGGCACTGTCCCCGAGATTTGGAAGACGACCAGAATCACATCAGTTTTCAAAAAAGGGAGCAAAAATGACTTGTCAAACTATAGACCTATAGCCATACTTTCGGTACTTAGCAAAATTCTCGAGAAGATAGTAGCCACCCAGGTCACTGATTTTATTGACTCCTCTAATGCTCTCTGTGAAGCTCGGCATGGCTTCAGGAAGCACCATAATACTACGACTGCACTGACAAAATTCACCTTGGATGTTCTCTCAAATATGGATAGAGGGCAGCTAACAGGGGCTGGGTTCATAGACCTTACAAAGGCCTTTGACCTAGTTGATCATCCACTGCTGCTTACCACCCTCCAAAACCTATGCTTCTCAGCCCCAGTAACATCCTGGTTCAGTAGCTACCTCACCAACAGGTCTCAAGCTGTAAAACTTAACTCGGCCATCTCTGACAGTACCACAATCAATATTGGAGTACCACAGGGCTCTATACTCGGTCCACTTCTCTTCTCACTATTTATCAACAACCTGCCCAACGTAATAACATCAGGCAACTCGCTGTTTTACGCTGATGATCTTGTTATATATGCTCACTCTGACAACCTCTCTCACCTAAATGCCACTCTGTCATCATCTTTCCACCTGGCACAACACTGGCTTGATGCGCATCGCCTTGTACTCAATGCAAGCAAGACAAAGGCCATGCTCTTTGGATCAAATCCTAAACTCAGAACCTGCACATCTCCACTTAAAATTCTTGATGTTGATGGAACCCCTCTTGAGACTATAAGTTCTTTCCGCTGTCTTGGAATACAGCTTGACCAAAACCTTGACCTGAAGCAGCATATCCAAGAGTCGTGTAAAAGTGTCAACTGTAAACTGGGGGCTGCCTACAGGACGAATTATATGCTCACACCTACTGCCAAACTTGCCATTGCCTGGGGTATCCTATTACCCACCCTGTCCTACTGTGCTCCCATCCTCACAATGGCAAACAAAACCGTTCTACAGAAATGGGACACCACCTACAATAATGTCCGTAGATATGCAGCTAAAGCACCACGCCTGATGCACCACTGCCAACTCTATAAAGAGTTAGGCTGGCTATCTCCATCCTCCACAAGGCAATATCATCTCTGCAGCCTATCAGACTCCATATTCAGAGTAGCAAAGCCAGCCACACTATCTGAACTGCTTCAACCTGAGATCCCAACGCGTGACCTGAGGTCATCAGACAAGTCTTTTCTATCAGTTCCCCACTGCCATACTTCTAAGGGAGCTGGCGCTTTCAGGTGTGCTGCCCTTCAAGCCTGGAACTTGCTGCCTATGGATCTGAGAAGTGCCCCGTCACACCTAGCTTTCAAGCGTGGACTTCGCTCTCACCTCAACTCTATGGACCGTTGCACTTGCTTTGATCCTACTTAGACTTTGAAACCTGTCTAAGTCAATCCCCCCCTTTCCATATATTCACTAGCCTGCCTCCCTTTAATTGTTCTGTCATTTTCTTTGTCTGCTTGCACTTTAATGAATTGTTTACAAGTCTGCCTGCACTTTATGAATTGTTTACAAGTCTGCCTGCACTTTAATGTAATGTTTACAACCTTTTCTGTATGGTCACTCTATTCTAATCATGCTGCTATAAATTGTTCTTACGACTGCCTAATTTGCCTTAATTCTATAATATGTATAGTATCCTGACTTGATCATATTATTGTGCTGCATATCTAAACATTGTTTCATCTCTCTGACTTCTGTATAATTTAGACATAATCCTACTATTGTTTGATCCTTAAGTCGTTCTACTGTGTTACTATACTATATATTTTACTTAATGTTAGTGGGTACTGGTCCCTCTTGCTCCCCTCTCCACTCCGCTCCTCCTCACCCCTCACAGCCCTGCGGGTCTCAGTTCCAGAGTCCGGGTCTTTTTCGCCTTTTCCCGCTAAAGCTGTAATTAGCCGCACTTTGCCGTAGGCGTCTCAGAGCCCTGCCGAGTTTTAGTTCCATAACCCTGGGTCCTTTTTGCGCCTCTTCCCGCTAAAGCCGTAACTCGCCGTCCTTTGCCCTAAGTGTCTCAGGTTGGCTGCCTCCCTAATTCCAGTTCCATAACTATTGGGTCCTTTTGGCCTTTCCTGCTAATGCCATGCTTTATCATTTCGCCCTCAGGCTGGCCGCACCCCCCCCTCGTCCTACTTCCTTACCACACTCCTCTCCCTGCTGACCATCCCCTCTCTGCTCTGCCGTCCCTCGGTTCCAAAGCCCAGTTGTGTATTTCTGCCCATCACCACAAGGGCGTTAGCTGTAACTTTCCCTGTTCTTTTCTGCCAAAGCCCTTCGCCCCTCATTAGCTTCACACTCCCTTCCTGCCTGCTTAAAATCCCCTCCACCTCTCCTTTCCTTTCCTCTCCCTCTCCTCTAAATATGTGCCTCCTCCATTACCCTCTGCCTATTGAAACTGTATGCCTGCCTTTGAAATTGTATGCCTGCACTTGTACCAATGTACCTTTGCCTGTATTGTGTTTAACCTAAGTGTCCTATCTTGTACTGTAACTGTGTCTCCTGGGTCGTGCCTGAAAATAGTCACCTGTTGGCTAGTGCACCTACCCGGTTAACAAAAACCAAATAAATAAATAAATAAAGGGGAAAGCAAAGACATGTAGAGGAGATGTGCTATACATTTACCCTTTAATCTACACTGCCAAGCTTTTCAGGAAGAGATGTTTAAGTATGTTCGAGTTTAGTGCAAGGGGAAAGTCAAGACATGTAGAGGAAATGTGCTATAAGTTTACCTTTTAATCTACATTGCCAAGCTTTCAAAAAGAGTTGTTTAATGTCCAGAGAAATGGCCGGGTATGGATTGTGGAAGCTGGAGGTGGGAAACCCCCCCAATCGTTAGTAACCAGGTTCACCTCTATGGATTTGCTCTGTGGCCCTTTTACTATGCCTCAGGCCCTTGGCCAGTGCTGAGGGAAGTACCAAGATGTGGGATTGAAAGGAAATTTTCCTTAAGGAGTCGAAGGCTCTAAGGTGGTTTGGGGAGCCACCAATGGAAAATGTGTCCACTGCCATATGGATTGGGATTGGGTGGACGGCAGGGGAGGCCAGGAAAAACCCAAATAGTGTGCAAGTCGGGCTGTGTACCCAAAGCAGCATGCAAGTCCTGGCTGTGTGCCTGGTGGGATCAGAGCCTGAGGGCTGAAATGTTGAAGTGTTCTGTATCTCTTATCTGCATTACCAAGAATGTAGCCCCGCAGGGGGTCCGTCTATGCTTTGTTTGTTCAGTTTGGATGTGAATAAAAGCCACACTTTAGAATCCCATTCCTGGTATTGGACATTACAGTTATTGCTTCCTGTGTTCTGATTTACTTGGGTGCCCCTGTGCAGAGTAGCCAAACCTAAGCCCCTGTGCCGAGTAACCTAGTCCTCCCCAAACCCAGTCCCCACCTGGTACTGCTGTCAGCTTCAACAGCATACCACCTGTCATTTGCAAACAGGCAGGGGTCCAGGCCTTACACATTGATTCTTTTTGGATATTGTTCAACACCATGCCCCTAAAATAATAAAGAGTAATAAGAATAAAGATGTCCCATGGCTCAATGAGCATTTAAAAACTCAGTTATGTATAAGGAATAGAGTATGGAAGAAAGCAAGAGAACTAAATTAGTGGAAGACTGGAACGTGTTTAAGTGTTGGTGGAACAAATGTAAATGAGTGACAGCCTTAGCCAAAAGAAGGTACTATCAAAATACTTTTAATAAGATGCAGGACCCAAACAAATTTTGGAAGAATATTTCTGATTTAAAAAATCGGGTAAAATCTAACAATTCTATTAATCTACTACAGGGGGTTAGATTGGTAGATGACCCATCAGAGGTTGCTAACCTATTAAATTATTACTTTAAGGAATTACCTGATTTAAAAATTCCAAAACTGAAGGCAACTTGTTCTGCACAATTAAATTTGGCTACCTCCACGACCAATATTAGGGGATTTAAACTTAGAGCAGTCAAAGTGAAAGAAGTAGTTAAAGAACTAAAAAGTTTGAAAGACTCAAAAAGTGGTGGAACGGATGGCATTGACCCTGGGTTCTTAAAGTTAGGATCTGACATAATTACCCCAATGGTTACGTATTTCTATGATTGGAGTATAAATTCTTCCTCTGTGCCTGAATTTTGGAAAATGGGGGAAATTGTTCCCATACATAAAGGTGGGGACACAACAGTTCCCTCCAATGACTGACCTATCACCTTACTCCCTATTCTTTCAAAGATTCTGGAAAAGCTGGAAAATTACCAGCTTAGCCAGTATCTTGAACAAGAGGGAATTATAACAAGGTATCAATATGGGTGCAGGGAGGGCAGGTTCACGAACACCGCCCTAACTGACTTTAACAATCTGGTGGCTACATCATTAAACCAGGGCAAATGTACTGGGGCGGTGTTCGTGGACCTTAGCAAGGCTTTTAACTTGGTGCAGCATGAGATCTTGCTGCAGAGGTTGTTGGATATTGGGGTACAGCAAGAAACCCTGTTGTGGTTTAGGTCCTATTTATTAGGACATAGGCAACTAGTATTGTGTGGGACCGCTGTCCCAGGTCTGGTGGATTTAGATAGAGGTGTACCACAGGGCTCCATCTTGGGCCCTGTACTATTTATCATTTATGTAAATAGTCTTGTAACTCAGATGACAAACACTGAGATCAGGCTTTATGCAGATGATATTGTTTTAGTTGCATTTGCAAATAATCCTGAGGACCTGAGACAGCGGCTCCAGACAGATTTTTCCATTATTGAGACATGGATGAGGGACTCTAGCCTCATAATAAAGTATAAAAAAGACACAGTGTATGATTTTTTTCTGTGTACACTCAAGTAAAAAAGAATAACTTGGACCTACATATCAATTTTTGTGATGGGTCAAAGGTCCAGAATGTTCCCACTTACAAATACTTAGGAGTCCTTGTTGACTCTTGGCTCTCCTTCTCAGAACACATTTTGTCACAAACTAAAAAAGTTAGCCAAAGGGTTGGGAACTGTCAGAAGAATATCTGGATGTTTGTCTAGGGATATTAGAATTAGATTGGCAAAGCAGTTATTATTACCTGTACTTGAATATGGGTCTTTACTTTACATGCACTCGTACCAGAAGTTTCTGGATAGAATAGATCAACTGTATTATAGGATGGGGAACTATATACTAAGAAAAGGACATGGGGTACATCATTATTTAGTATTTCAGGAGCTTGATTGGGTGCATCCAACAGCATGGATGGAGTATTTGTGGTCAGTGGTTTGCCATGGACTAATTCACCCTAATAATAAAAAAAAACGCATTGATTAACCTACTTAGTTCATTTGAGAACAGATCCAATATACACACCCAGATTAAGGAAATCATCTAGGAAGGTATCTATGATTAGAGAAGCATGAATAGGATGGGGGACATGATACTTCAGAATGGTCTAGCAAAACACTAGAATAAACTACCACTTGAATTAGCTGAGATTGTTGATTTGCACAAATTCAAACTTAAATTGCATAATTACTTGAAGGTTTGTTGTCATTGTTTTAGATAATTTGTGTATTTTATTGGATTTTGTTTTTATGTTCTATGTACGTAGTTAATATTTATTATGTACAATTTTTTATAGTAACTTTTAGATAGAAACCACAGGAACTTGTTGTAAATGGGGATTTTTTCTCCAACAAATTTGCCTGTATAAAAATAAACTCTTATCAATCAATCAACCAATCAAATGACCACCAATTTTGACCAAACTTGAGGAATGGTTTATGAACCCCCACCACAACCACATTAGTGGAGACTTGTAACTCCCCAACCAAAATGCTTTTTTGTTGGGCTAGTCCTGAACACCTGGACGTTTAGAAATTATTTAATTTAGAGATCAGTCAAGTGTGGGGGGCCACTAGACTGCCAGGGAGATTATTTTATCATGAGTATGGGGATTGGGGGGGGGTTACATGACGCAGGGGTAATGGTCAGCATCAGTGCTGCCAGCTGGGGATCCTCACTTGGTACATTCCATAGAGCGAACGCTTAATTAGCTTTTTTTAATGAGGACATCATGAGATGCAAATGACGTCATAGCGCATTGACTGCTATGAGATCATTTGTGTTGGGAACTCTGAATATTGGTCCAGCTGGATGCTCAGGCCAGCACTGTCCTGCATCCTGAGCTCTGCACAGTGTAGGGGCTTGTGGGATATGGCAGTCCTTCAAGGACTGCCATATCTCTGGCAGGGCAACATTATCATCGCCGGTATCACAGTCCAGTGCCAGAATGTCCCTCAGCCCTCCCTACATCCATAGAGAGCTGTGGCACATCAAGGGGATCCCATCAGGCCCCAAGGAACATCCAGCAGGCAGGCAGAGGGAGGCAGGTCTCCTGCAGCATCTTGGACCAGATAGCCTCTGCTCCCTTTGCTGGCCCTCCGCAGCACTGGTTCCTGAATCTGGAGCCTCCCCACCCCTGTGCCCGCCCCGATCCAATCACATGTATAGGAGCTCTAGCAACAAGGGATTAGCTGCAGTAAGGGCATGCAGTGTGGGGCTGTGAGGATCTATGACTCCGCAGCGACAACCGTTCCACGATGGAACCTTACAGTGATGGATTTGTGTTAATCGCAATTGCATAAACCCGTCCGAGTTGATTCGGGAAGGGGATGCAAGACCCTGAGAAAGCAGTGCTGGGGTCCTGCGGCGACATTTTAGTGGCAACAGTGAATTGTTACTGTAATGTAGTTTGCTGTCGAAATTTTGCTGTGGTGATGGCATACGGGGATGTGGAAGAGCGAAGGTCTCCATATGTACAGAATGGGACCGCTGCATTCCACCAGTATGTGCAGGCACCCCTCTGAAGATGTGGATCAGACTGTGGGTCAGGCCCTAAATTTGAAATGCTGCCAAAACTCCTTATCCTGCTTCAAATCAGTGGTAAGGCTCCATGATGCGTGGGCTGCTGATCAGTAATAGAAACATAGAAACTGACGGCAGATGGGGACCAGAGATCCATCTAGTCTGCCCTGAGCCCTAACCCCCCCCTTTAGGATTTCTGTGAGACAATCCTCTTGTGTCTGTCCCAAGCTGCTTTGAATTCCCCTACTGTTTTGGAGTCAATGACTCCAGCCGGTAGACCATTCCATGGGTCAACCACCCTCTCTGTGAAGAAAAACCTTTGCATGTTGCCCCTGAATCTTCCTCACCTCAGTTTCATCTCCTGTCCTCTTGTTCTACTGGTGCTATTGACCATAAAGAGCTTCTGGGTGGAAACTCTGTTTATACCCCTCAGAAACTTGAATGTCTCAATCATGTCCCCTCTATCCCTGTGTTGTTCCAGGGAGTACATGTTGAGTTCCTGTAACATGCTTTCATATGGCAACTTATGGAGACTGTATCATTTTTGTTGCCGTCTTCTGTACTGTCTCCAATCTATCCAAGTCCTTCCTGAGATAAGGTCTCCAGAACTGGATGCAGTACTCAAGGTGGGGTCTCACCAGGAACCTGTACAATGGCAGGATTACTTCCTTTCTTCTGCTTGTGATGCCCCTTCCTATGCATCCCAGCATCCTGCTGGCCTTTTTTGCTGCTTTTTTGCATTGTCCGCCTACCTTCTAACTATCTGATATGATAACCCCTTGATCCCTCTCCTGATGGGTGGTTGCTAATAACACATCCATCAGATGAGAAATAAAACGGAGGTCCCTTCTGCCCATCACTGGTCACTGTCTAGGTGGAAGTTCAATATTCCATGGCACTAATCAAAGCAGGGAAGGGGAATTTCCATGCTGTCCAGGCCAATTTGTTTCCTGTCAATAAAATTAAACCCTTGTAACTTACTTCCCAGGATGCACATGATAACAAGATATCATAGTTTAGTGTGCCTTTCCTGGTAACAAATTACAAATGAATAATCTTACCTCCACAGTGAACCACAAACACCTTTGTCATGGGTTTTATGTGATAAAGGCGAGTCTCAAAGACTGCCTATCACATAGAGCGAGCAACCCTGAGCCCATAGTCAAAAGTGTGACAGATATGATACCGACTCTCAGCAAATAGTGACGCCGGCACAATCATTAATTAAATCAGACAGGAATCTTTTTTTATGCAGGGGGCTGCACCCTCCGCACCATCCCCATGGGGCAAGTTACCAGATCGTAAAAAAAAAAAAATTCCTGCATGTAGCCAGACCTGAACCCGGGTCTACTTGCATCATAAGCAGTGGTATACACCACTATGCTATGCAAGCAGCTTGGTGGGAATTGGCCACAAATTATATTATATCCTGTATAGTGAGTACAGCTCCTTGCTGTACTCGCTATACAGGATCTAGCAAGGTATTGCACCACTCGCTGTCTTGTAGAGCACTATTATTGAGTCGCTCAAATGTGCATCACTCAATAAGAAGCACTCTACATGGGTGCTTCCTTTGTCATGTGTGCTTTGACATGAGGGATGGGCAGATTACCACACAATAACCCACTCCTCATTGTGCCTTACAGTGTGAACAGTGAGGAGCTGTTTGTTTTAGTCAGTCAGGAAGCAGGGATTAACCTGCTATCCCATTATGAGCCTTCACTGTATGGTTCTAACAAAGTAATTGCATTTATTCCACATTCACTGATTGACAGAGACGTTCATGATAAAACAACTTAACTACACACCCTTTCATGTTATGCCAGTTACACAGTGTGCCTTCTTAGGTGGTTAATAACACAGCACATGCAAGGGACGATAGTTTCACATGATATGCCACACCCAGTATTACATGTTTTCTTAAATAACAAATCCAGACAGTTAATACACTCCTCAGAGTGCCAAGCTGAATATTGCCAAGCCAAGTAGAATGCAGCTAGTTAACTAATACCACTACCTGGATAATGCTGGATCGCTGCCGCCTCAGTCTGATCCTGGCCAAGGTCCCTTGAATCCCCAGTTTTCCTGTGGCGGCTAGGGTGGCTTTGAAGAGTTTGGGGGTCTCTGCTCTTGGAGGGATGATGTGCTTTAATCCTTTCTGCCCCCCCTCCTCCTCTGTAGGCTTCTTGTCCTTGGTCAGCATTTTCCTGCCAAGTGAATAATATGACATTACTGCACTCAGCAGATTATCAACAGGTACCAGAAGAGAAACTTAAACTCTGATTCAGTGAACCAGCATTGACCATAACCTTCTTCATGAGGCCCTCATAACCAAAGGATCTGTCTTGCAAGATTTGAAAAAGTGGAACACTTTTTCTGAAAAATGAAACTTTTTTTCATATAAAGTAAATATTTTAGATCAATTTATAGTTACAATCATTTTTTTTTCAAATTTTTTGGCCCCCACCTGTCGACAAGGGCTTTACATTATGGCCCTATTTCCCTGTTCGGGGCTCATTCAGCATGGCAGTGGGGTAAAGGATTTTCTTAGTTACATGAGTGACTTTGCAATCCCTAACCCTCATTCCATGAGGGCACTGCCAGGCAGGACCAAAATCCAGGTGAGAAGCCGTTCGGAGACACGACTTCTACCAAGTGCCTAACAGCACCCTTCCCATCCAACACTGTCCACTAACCAGATCGGTGCCTTCCCCTTCCCAGGAGAGGAGAGTTGTCAGATGACAGCTTGATCCAGCTCCTCTCTCTTCCCCCCCCAGCTGACCCCGCTATCCTGGGCTCATTCCTGGACCCGGGTTGCCGGTTAAGCATGAGGTGTGGCGTCCAGTGCCTCAACCCTCAATGTCCCGGGCTGGCTCAATTCATATTTACAATCATGTTATAGATCAGAAGATACACTGTGGTGAATAAATTGGGAAAATAAATCATGTTATATTGGGATAAATATCTATGTTTTACTTAGAACACATTATTTCATTTAGGACACATGGGGCCTGATTCCAGAAGCAGTTCCATCAGACACAAGGTGCATGCGCCAAACAACAAAGATGCCAGTTGCACCTTGTGTCCTCCTTTGTGGCATTCCCTGTTCTGGAACACATGCTGTGCTGGACAGGAAAGTCACTGTGCCAAAGGGGCGCTGTGCCCCCCTTGTGACCTGCATCTGGGTATGTCAAGTCATAAGGGGACTTGCGCCATGGCAGGGCTCACATTTCTGATTCTGAAAGCCCCTTTGTGACCATCATGAAGGGCTCCAATTAGACATGCCAGGAGGTGGTCTAAGCCCCTTGTGACTGACTGGGACGCTGGCTACAAGTGGGGTTCATGGGCAAGAGGGGCACAGGGGGCATAGGGAGGGTTGGTGTGGCAGACGGAATGTATGGGATTGCTTTGGCACCTGGGGGGGTGCATATGCCTCCATATAGATATAACATGGGCATTTGCACCCTGCCGAACCAATGCCCAACCACCCTGTTGGCACGCCAACCTACCCTATGTCCCCACTAGTCCCCCACCCCTGCTGAGCACGTGTGTGCCCCCTCACCATCACTACCAGTGCTGCCCATCCTGTGTTGCATCTGTGGAAGGGGTGCCAAGCCCTTGCAGCATGTGCTGCAGCTGCGCTGCTGTTCGAGCGCTGTCCCACACTTTCGGCAATCCCGGGGAGTTTGGCTCAGGAACCCTGCTTTTTCCTGGAATATGGGGCAGGGTTCCTGGCACACCCAGTAGTGCCACAGCCCTTGGAGCAGTGCAACATGTATCTCTCCAAGGGCCTCTTTTCGGAATTGGGCCCATGTTATTTTACTTTGAAAACATGTTATTTCACTTAGAACATGTTATTTCCATTTAGAATCTGGAAATAGAATACAAAGAATAATGAATGGATCAGATTGAGATTTTTCAATGGAAAGAAAGGCAGTATTAAGCTAAAACAATGTAAAACACAAATAAAAATATTGAAAATAGTGTGGTATTTATCAAATATATAATCAGTTGCGGTTGAGTAGGACATCACCACATCCCTGGACAAGACCTTCATAACTAACTTGTGGCTTTGCCACCCATGTGTTATGGGATAAATGTGTTATTCCACTACAACGTGTTATGTACTCCATAGTTATAAAATTGGTTGGAAATGTCCTGCTTCCTCATTGACTAAATATGTTTTGAGACCCATGTGAAAAATCCCCAATGAATGCACAGCTGGAAAAAAATTCAGGCAGTGGGATTTGGAATATGGGCAAATCACAAGCAAAATGCATGAGACACTTCACTCATCCCTGTTTTCCATCACTAACTTGGCTACTACCTTTACTCATGGAAAACCATGAAGTGGGCCCTAAAAAAGTAAACATCCCTCATACTAAAAAAAAAATTAAACAAATAAATAAATAAAATCAAGAAATAATTAAAGGTTACTTCCTCTCATGTTCCCCTGCTTACGAACACTGGCAAAAGAAACACAATTCATAGTTTTAGCACTTGGCGTTTCTTTAGCAGCTATGGAAAATCACCCTCCTATCCTTACCAGCTTGCTAGGGAAATCTCCCAAAGTTTACCCTGTAACAGATAAAATTGAGGCCCTGGCCTCACATGAGCCTGTCTGTTATGTGTCTTTGTGTGTGATGGTCAACATTCTGCCAGTGGAATTAAGCAGAATTTTGAATTTGTGTACCCACAGTATCCATACATTCCGGGTGAATTTCACTTATAGAATGTTAGAGGGGCTATTTTCTCTGTGGTGTAAGAAACAGAGAATAATTCATGGAGTGGTGTGCATTACCTGGTTTATGTTTTTCATTCACTGATGGTTGCCGTGGAGACCTGGGATCACAAGGTGCTGAAGTGTCATATGAGAAGGTAAGAAAAAATTACTCACCTTAGTAATATTGTTTCTTCTAATGGAGTCTTGCTATATTATGACAATTGCAGTTTGTTCCACCATTAGAACTGCTCCGGAGGTGAAAGAGTTAACTTCCATGCCAGGCATGGAACTTAGAGCACGAGCTCGGTTAGAAAAGCTCTGTCACGAATATTTCAAACTGAAACTGTCAGATCTTTATGAGCAAAACTCACTAAGGTTCTGTGTGGAAGCTGTAATCTACACTAGCCAACTGGCTACTTAAATATTAACACATTTTCCTGGCCCCAACACCAAGACTCAATTCAGGGGACCAGAAAAAGATAAGACAAGATAAGATAAAATAAAACACAACACCCAAACACCCCAAAAAAAGAAGGGTTGGAAAACATAAAATGGGCATCAATAAGTGCCAACACTGGACTGCCCACCCCATACCCAAAGTAGAAGTTCTGAGAGGGGCAGGCTAGGGGGGAGGTCATAATATAGCAAGACTCCATTAGAAGAAACAATATTACTAAGGTGAGTAATTTTTTCTTCAAACAACAAGAAGTCTTGCTATATTATGACAATTGCAGACTACACAGCAGTACCTCCATGGAGGAGGGACAGAACCTACTTAGAATAGGCTCTGAAGCACGGCTGTGCTAAACCGAGCATCCTCCCTGGCCTGAATATCCAGGGAGTAATGCTTGTGAAAGTGTGTACTGTTTTCCAAGTAGCTGCTTGACATATCTCTAAGATAGGGATGTCTCTGGCAGCAGCTAGAGACGCAGCTGTACCTCTGGTAAAGTGAGCCCTCAGGCCTGAAGGGGAACCTTACCCAGTTTTTGATAGCAAAATTGGATACAAGAGACAATCCACCTGGCAATGGATCTCTTAGTGGCAGGTTTCTTTCCCAACCTCACCATAAGTGAGAAATAGTTGGAGGGAGTCAAACCTGTGACCCTTGGTACGCTCTATGTAGTAACTTAGGGCCCTCTTAACATCTAAGCTGTGCAACCTCCTCTCACCAGAGGAGGAATGGTCAGTGAAGAACACTGGAAGAAATAGATTGATTAAGGTGGAAATCTGAAACCACCTTAGGCAAAAACTTCCTGTTAGTCCTGAGGACTACCTTATCCCTGTGAAAGGAAATAAAGTCAGTCTCCACTGACAAAGCTTGTAACTCACTTATGCGCCTGGCAGAAGTGATGGCTACTAGAAACACAGTTTTCCAAGTCAAGTACTTAAGCTCTGCCGAAGACAGAGGTTCAAAGGGGGGTTGCATCAGCTGAGCAATGCAAACATTAAGATCCCAGGCAGGGGCAGGGTCCCTGAATGGTGGATTGGTATGAAGCAATTCCTGAAAACTTGGAAAATACAGGGTGAGCAGAAAGAGAAGAGGGCTTCCCTGCTGAAATAAAAGCAGAGACAGCTGCCAAATGCACTTTCAGGGTAGCTGGTCTCAGTCCCAAAGAATTAAGATGGACCATATAGTGCAAAACAGTGGGCAAATCAGCAGATTCCGGGGAAATATGCTTCCCAGAACACCATATGGAAAACCTTTTCCATTTGGAGTTATAAGTATCCCTAGTGGAAGGCTTCCTAGAAGCTTTCAAGATTTCGAGAACACCTTGAGAAAGGTGTAGGTCAGCAAACTCTAACTCCTCAAGAGTCAGGCCTTGAGGTTGAGGGATTTGAGATTCGGATACCAAACTCTCCCCTGGGCACAGGTTAACAAATTGTGGTTCCTGGGGAGACACAGGGGAAGATGGACTGCTAAGGACAGAAGGAGTGGGTACCAGGGCTGCCTGGCCCAGTCTGGAGCAATCAGAATCATCTTGCAGGGCTGAGATCTGATTTTGACTAGCACCTTGAACAGGAGAGGGAAGGGGGGAAGGCATAGAGAAACTTCCCTTCCCAATCGAGGAGAAAGGCATCCAGGGGGACTGAGCCCAACACTGGGGGCCTGCAACAAAAAAGTGGAAGTTGATGATTGTCTGGGGCTGCAAAAAGATCTATCTGAGGGGTGCCCCATCTGGCAAAAACTATCCCCAGTACTCTGGGATCCAGTGACCATTCGTGATGGCCCTGGGAAATCCTGCTGAGAGCATCTGCCAGGACATTGTCCTTGCCTGGGAGGTGAACTGCTATGAGGGAAGTGTTCAGGGAATAAGCCAGAGACCACAAGAAAAAATTACTCACCTTAGTAATGTTGTTTCTTCTAATGGAGTCTTGCTATATTATAGACATTAGCAGTTTGATCCAGCTCTAGAACTGCCCCGGAGTGAAATGGTTAAAACCATTCCAAAATAGAATTTTGGCACGAGAGCAGCTCTATCTGTGTCATTTCAAACTTGAACTGTCAGATCTTTACGAGCCAAACTCACTAAGGTCTGTGTGGAAGCTGTAACCTGACACTAGCCAAATGGCTACCTAAATAATAACAACCATTGATGGTCCCAACACCCAAGACTCAAGTCAGGGACCAGAAATACTAACACCATTCTAATAATATGAAAATGGAACATAAGTATAATAAAACACACACACACACGCTGCACATACACACCCCCAAAGTCCCAAAGGGACAAAATGCTAACAGGACATAAGTAGTGCCCACACTAAGTTGCCCGCACCCCACCAAGTAGAGTTCTGAGAGGGCAGGTTGGGGAGGTTATAATATAGCAAGACTCCATTAGAAGAAACAACATTACTAAGGTGAGTAATTTTTCTTCAAACAACATGAAGTCTTGCTATATTATAGACATTAGCAGAATACACAGCAGTACCTCCATGGAGGAGGGGCAGAACCTACTTAGGAATAGGCTCTGAAGAACAGCTGTGCTAAACCGAGCATCTCTCCTGGCCTGGACATCCAGAGAGTAATGCTTGAAAAAGTGTGTACCGCTTTCCAAGTAGCAGCCTGGCAAATCTCTAATAAAGGGATATCTCTGGCAGCAGCTAGAGACGCAGCTGTACCCCTGGTAGAATGAGCCCTCAAACGGGGGGGGAGGGGCTCTGCCCACTTTCTGATATTCTGATAACAAAATTGGATACAAGAGACAATCCACCTGGCTATTGATCTCTTAGTGGCAGGTTTGCCTTTCCCAACTTCACCATAGGTAAGGAAAAGTTGGAGGGATTTGAACCTGTGACCTTTGGTACGCTCTATATAATAACTAAGAGCTCTCTTAACATCCAGGCTGTGCAACCTCCTCTCACCCGAAGAGGAGTGATCAGTGAAAAATACTGGAAGGGAGATAGATTGATTAAGATGGAAATCTGAAACCACCTTAGGCAAAAACTTCCTATTAGTCCTAAGGACTACCTTATCCCTGTGGAAAGAAATAAAGTCAGTCTCCACTGACAAGGCTTGCAATTCACTTATGCATCTGGCAGAAGTGATAGCCACTAGAAAAACAGTTTTCCAAGTTAGGTACTTAAGCTCTGCAGAAGACAGAGGTTCAAAAGGGGGTTGCATTAACTGGGCAATGCAAACATTAAGGTCCCAAGCAGGGGCCGGTTCGAAAAGGGAGGATTAGTATGGAGTAATCCCTTAAAAACTTGGAAAACACAGGATGAGAGGAAAGAGGGGATGACTTTTCCTGCTGACACAAAAGCAGACACAGCTGCCAAATGAACTCTCAGGGTAGCTGGTCTGAGACCAAGGAATTAAGATGTACCATGTAATCTAACAAATGGGCAATTCAGCAGATTCTGGGAAATATTTTCCCAGCACACCAAATGGAAAACCTTTTCCATTTAGAACTATAAGTAGCCCTAGTGGAAGGCTTTCTGGAAGCCTTTAGGATCTCAAGAACACCCTGAGAGAGGTGTAAATCAGCAAACTCTAACTCGTCAAGAGCCAGGCCTTGAGGTTGAGGGATTTGAGGTCCGGATACCAAACCCTTCCCTGGGCACAAGTCAACAGATTGTGATTCCTGGGGAGGCACAGGGGAAGATGGACTGTCAGAGACAGAAGGAGTGGGTACCAGGGCTGCCTGGCCAATCCGGGCAATCAGAATCACCCTGCAAGGCTGAGATCTGATTTTGACTAGTACTTTGAATAGGAGAGGAAAGGGGAAGCAGAGGAACTTCCCTCCCAATCCAGAAGAAGGGCATCCAGGGAACTGGAGCCCAGCACTGGAGGCCTGCAACAGAACAGAGGAAGTTTGTGATTGTCTGGGGCTGCAAAAGATCTATCTGAGGGATGCCCCACCTGGCAAAAACTATGCCCAGCACTTGAGGATCCAGGGACCATCGTGATGGCCTGGAAATCCTGCTGAGGGCATCCGCTAGACATTGTCCTTCCCTGGAAGATGAACTGCTATGAGGGAAGTGTTCAGGGAATAGGCCAGAGACCACAACTTCATTGCCTCGGTGCACAAGGCCGAAGACCGAGTGCCCCCCTGTTTGTTGATGTACCACATTGTTGTGGTGTTGTCTGTTCTGACTTGTATCACCTTGTCGTGGACAGATGCAGAAAAGCTTGAAGAGCTAAAAGACAACTCTGAGTTCCAGCAAATTGATGTGGAGCAGAGATTCCTGGGGGGACCAAACTCCCTGAGTGGAAAGGTCGCCCATGTGGGCTCCCCAACCCAGAAGGGAAGCATCTGTAGTGAGAGTCAAGTCGTGAGAAGGGGAAATGAAGGGGACCCCCGCTCTTAAATTGCTCTGATCCTGCCACCACTGGAGAGCTAGGATCAAGGTTCGAGTCACTGGGACCAACTTGGAAAGGGGGTCTCTTCTCTGAGACCAAAAGGTTCTCAAGTGAAACTGAATGTCTCTCATCTGAAATCTGGCTCCCTGCACAACAGCTGTGGATGCAGCCATGTGCCCCAGGAGCTGCAGAAAGTGTCTTGCTGGTCGAGACCTGCAGAGTGAAGGAAGAGGCCAGAGCCACTAAATTCCTTACCCTTTCTGGGGGAAGAAAGGCTCTGGCTAGCTTTGTGTCCAATTCTGCCCCTATAAAGGTGAGTACCTGGACTGGTTCCAGAACCGACTTTGGTAGGTTTAGCAGAAAACCCAGGGAGGTGAGAAGCTGCTGGGTGACCTGCAGGTGAGATTTTACCTGTTCTGGGGACTGGCCTACAATGAGCCAGTCATCTAGATAGGAAAACACAATCCTCTGCCTCCTTAAGTGGGCCACTGCCACTGCTAGACACTTTGTGAATACCCTTGGAGCAGAGGTAAGGCCGAAGGGCATTGCTCTGAACTGGTAATGACCTGAGGGCAGTTCGAATCTGAGGTACTTTCGATGGGATCTTCTGATTAGGACATGGAAATAGGCATCCTTGAGGTCCAGGGAGGCTAGCCAGTCCCCTGGCCTTAGGGAAGGTAAAATCATTGCCAGAGTTACCATTTTGAACTTTGGTTTCAAAAGATGCTTGTTCAGATATCTGAGATCTAAAATGGGCTGTCCTCTCCTGTCTTTTTGGGGTAAGGAAGTATCTGAATACAGACCCCTGCCCTGATGCAGGGAGGAACCCTTCTACTGCTCTGAGAGCTAACAGGATGAGACCTCTGTTTCAGGCGAGGGTCTCTGAAGCACTTGCAAGTAGAAAAAAGTCTGCTTCTCAACTTGGGAAACTTTTGAGCTGAGAACCAGACCTGGCTTACTACTTCCAGAACCCACTTGTCTGAGGTTAAAGAAGCCCAATTCTGACTGAAGTAAGCCAGCCTGCCCCCCGCTGGTACAGGAGAATCGGCCCTGGGCACCCCATCAGGGTGCCTGTTTCGCAGGAGCTTTAGGCTGGGGGGTGGGAGCAGGTCTGCCCACCCCTCGTCTGCCCCTGCCTCTGAAGAAGCCCCTCTGAGCATAGGCAGAGGAGGCCTGAGTCTGGTAGAAAGGCCTGTGAAAAGGACTACCCCTACCCTGGGGGCATGCCTTTGAGGAGTGGCTTGCGCTCCTTAGCCTGGGCACTCTTGTAAGTAGTCCTATATTCATCCATCTTCTTCATGTAATTCTCTGTCTGCTCTCCAAACAGAGAATTTCCCACCACAGGAAAATCCATAGCCTTAGTCTGGGTATCCTGTGACAAACTAGTACACCTGAGCCAGCCAACCTACGAAAAGCTACAGATGTGGCCATGACCCTAGAGGAAACATCATTAACATCCACAGCAGCATGAAACTGAACCTTAGAGGCTTCAATGCCATCAGCAGCCACCTGTTCTAGTTCACTAGCCAGCTGGCCATGGGCCTGCTTGGCCAATTGCATAACAGTATCCCATCTAGATTTCTGATACCTAGCTACATAAGCCATATAATTTGCTTGCCTGAGTCCCAGAGAGGCTGCCATATACTTTTTTGCCATGGCATCAATCTTCCTGGAATCCTTGTCAGGAGGATGTGAAGCCAAGGGATATTAGCTTTATCACAGCAGCAGCCTGAACTACCCCAACATGACTGCATTGCTGAGAAAGGAATTCTGTATCAGGGCCTGACAATGTATACCTTCTGCCATCTTTTATCTACAGAAGGCACAGAATTAGGAGCTTTAAAATTTTAATTGTTTGTTTCAGTAAAGACTTATGTAAAGGAATAGACAATCTCCTAGACTCTGGAATATCCATCATTTCTACAAAATCAGGCTCCTCTCGCTCATCCACAGCCTCTTCTAAAGGAAGCTGGAGGGTTTCAGAAACTTTTTTATAAAACATAAAATGAGATGGGGACTCAGACAGCATAGGGGAGATTCTAAAGGTCTGTCTGGGGAGATGTCCGGTTCAATGGGCACACCCAGACCTTCCCAGCCACATTCATACTGTTCATAATCCTCCTCCCCCTCCTCTGGTTCATAAAATTCCTCAATATCATAATCCTGAACCACTGGGACCGGACGAACCGACCTTTTACCAGATAGTGGTGGTTCGGACGGACCCTGAGACAGTGACTGGACAATTTGTTTGGCTTTTGCTATCTCTGCAGCAGTTGGAGAAGGAATTTTGGACTCCAGACCTGCTGAGTTTCTTGTTTTCTTTACTGGAATTGGTTCCTCAGAACCAGCTTTTCTTTGCCGAGGAAGTCTGGCCCTGGTCAGAGGGCACTCCCTCTGGTTCGGTTGGCACCGAACCGGGCTGGCCATCCGGGTCAGCGGACTTTTTGGCCTCTCGTTCCCTGAGCCTGCCCAATCTTTTTTCCAGGGTGGCAGCAGAGAATTCTTACATACCTGGCAGTCTGACTGGAGGTGGTCAAACCCCAGACAATAAACACATGTGGTGTGTGGGTCAGCCTTAGCAAAGACTTCCCACAACATCACAGTGTTGAAACCCAGTGGGCCCGGTTTTTCTTTTGGGTTTCTCAGACATAATGCCAGCCTAACCAAAAACTTGCCCTTTTAACGGCAGTGCCAGGCAAGATACCCTTATCGGTTCCTAACCGTGTCACGGGTATTGGAAAAAACCGTAATAAATCCGTTTTTTTTAGAACCGATAAGAACCGGGAACCGCACTCTAAAATAGCAACTTTTAGTTTTAAATGAGTTTTAAACCCACTGATCGGTTCAAAACCGAACCGATAACTTACAAGTTCCACACAGACAAAACCTTCATTTACTTACGGTTACCACAGATAGAGCTTGAACTGAACGGTTTTGCGGTTAAAATAAAACTATTCTCGGTTAAATCCAACGAAAAACACTTTAAACCAAGAAATGAACCGAGCAGAAGGAGAAATCTCCGGGCGACTGTTCACTGAGGCGGAGTAAAGAATCTGACAGTTCAAGTTTGAAATGACACAGGTAGAGCTGCTCTCATGCCAAAATTCTATTTTGGAATGGTTTTAACCATTTCACTCCGGGGCAGTTCTAGAGCTGGATCAAACTGCTAATGTCTGTAATATAGCAAGACTTCATGTTGTTTGAACTTCATTGCCTCGGTGCACAAGGCCGAAGACCGAGTGCCCCCTTGTTTGTTGATGTACCACATTGTAGTGGTGTTGTCTGTTCTGACCTGTACCACTTTGTTCTGAACAGATGCAGAAAAAACCTGAAGTGCTAGAAAAACAGCTCTGAGTTCCAACAGATTGATGTGGAGCAGAGATTCCTGAAGGGACCACAATCCCTGGGTGGAGAGGTCGCCCATGTGAGCTCCCCATCCCAAAAGGGACGCATCTGTAGTAAGGGTCAAGGAGTGAGATAGAGGGATGAAGGGAACCCCTTGTCTCAGATTGCTCTGATCCTGCCACCACTGAAGGGCCTGGATCAGGGTTCGAGTCACTGGGATCAACTTGGATAGGGATCTCTTCTTTGAGACAAAAGGCTCTCAAATGGAACTGAATGTCCCTCATCTGAAATCTTGCTCCTTGCACTACAGCTGTGGAAGCAGCCATGTGTCCCTAGGAGCTGTAGGAAATGCCTTGCTGGTCGAGAGACCTGCAGAGTGAAGGAGGAGGCCAGGGCCACCAGGGTCCTTAACCTTTCTAGGGGAAGGAAGGCTCTGGCCTGCTTTGTGTCCAGTTCTGCACCTATAAAGGTGAGTACCTGGACAGGTTCCAGAACTGACTTTGGAAGATTGAGAAGAAAGCCCAGAGAGGTAAGCAGCTGCTGGGTAACCTGCAGGTGTGATTTGACCTGGTCTGGAGACTGACCCACAATGAGCCAGTCGTCTAGGTAGGGAAAGATGGCAATCTTTTGCCTTCTTAAATGAGCAACTGCTACTTGCCAGGCATTTTGTGAATACCCTTGGGGCAGAGGTAAGGTCAAGGGCATTGCTCTGAACTGATAATGGCCTGAGGGCAGTTCGAATCTGAGGTACTTTCGTGGGAGCTTCTGATAAGAACATGGAAGTAGGCATCCTTGAGGTCCAGGGAAGCTAGCCAGTCCACTGGCCTTAGGAGGGTAAAATCATTCCCAGAGTCACCATTTTGAATTTTGGTTTTAAAGGTGCTTGTTCAGATATCTTAGATCCAGGATGGGCGCCATTCTCCTGTTTTTTGGGGTAAGGAAGTACCTGGAGTACAGACCCTTGCCCTGGTGTGGGAGAAACCCTTTCTACAGCTCTGAGAGCCAGGAGGTTGAGACTTCTGTTTCCAAAGCAAGAGTCTCTAGAAGTTTGCAGGTGGAAAAATCTGATTCTCATCTTTGGAAATTTTTGAAGCTGAGAACCAGACCTGACTTACTACTTCCAGGACCCACTTGTCTGATGTTAAAGACTCCCAGTCCTGGATGAAGTAAGCCAGCCTGCCCCTACAGGTAATGGAGAACCGGCCCTGGGCATCCCATCAGGGTGCCTGTTTGGTAGGGGCTTTAGGCTGAGGCGGAGCAGGCCTGCTCATACCCGTCTGCCTCTCCCTCTGAAGAACCCCTCTGAACGTAAGCTGAAGGGAGGCCTGGGTTTGGTAAAAAGGTCTGTGAAAAGGCCTGCCTCTACCCCTGGGGGGCTGCCTCTGAGGAGTGGCTTGCCGTTCCTTGGCTTGTGCACTCCTATAAGTGGCTCTATATTCATCCATTTTCTTCATGTAATTCTCTGTCTGCTCCTCAAACAGAGAATTTCCCACCACAGGAAAATCCATGGCCTTAGCCTGGGTATCCTGTGACAGACTAGTACACCTGAGCCAAGCCAATCTATGAAAAGCCACAGATGTAGCCATGACTCTAGAGGATACATCATTAGAATCCACTGCAGCATGGAACTGCACCTTAGATGCCTCAATACCATCAGCAGCCACCTGTTCCAGCTCCTTGGCAATGGCTCAGGGGCCTGTTTGGCTAAAAGCCATGACAGTATCCCATCTAGATTTCTGGTATCTTGCAACATAAGCCATATAATTTGCTTGTCTGAGTCCCAAGGACGCCGCCATGTATTGTTTTTAGCCATGGCATCAATCTTCCTGGAGTCCTTGTCAGGAGGATGTGAAGCCAGGGGAATATTAGCCTTATCACAGGCTGCAGCCTGAACTACCCTAACATGGCTGCATTGCTGTGGAAAGAAATTCTGTATCAGGACCTGACAACGTGTACCTCCTGTCCATCTTTTATCCACAGGAGGCACAGAATTAGAGCTTTAAAATTTTTATTGTTTGTTTCCTAAAGATTTATGTAAAGGAATAGACAATCTCCTGGACTCTGGGATAGCCATCATCTCTACAAAGTCAGGCTCCTCTTGCTCATACAGCTTCCTCCAAAGGAAGCTGGAGGTTCAACAACTTTTTATAAAACAGAAAATGAGAAGGGACTCAGAAAGCCTGGGGGAGATTCTCCTAAAGGTCTGTCTGGGAGATGTCCGGTTCAATAGGCACATCCAGACTTTCAAAGTCACATTCACACTGTTCATAATCATCCTCCCCCTCCCTGGTTCATAAAACCTCTATATCATATTCTTGAACGGTGGAACCGCTGAACCGACCTTTGCCAGATAGTGGCGGTTCGGACGGAACCGGGGAAAGTGACTGGGCAATTTGGATTGCTTTGGCTATCTCTGCAGCAGTTGGAGAAGGAACTTTTGACTCCACAACTGCTGATTTTCTAGTTCTCTTTGCTGGGACTGGCTCCTCTGAGCCAGCTTTACGTTTGGCCGAGGAAGTCTCGCCCTGGTCAGAGGGCACTCCCTCCGGTTCGGTTGGCACCGAACCGGGCTGGCCATCCGGGTCAGCGGACGTTTTGGCCTCTCGTTCCCTGAGCCTACCAACTCTCTTATCTAGGGTAGCTGCAGGGAAATTCTTGCAAATCTGGCAGTCTGCATTGAGGTGGTCAAACCCCAGACAATAACCACATGTGGTGTGTGGGTCAGCCTTGGCAAAGGCTTCCCCACAGACACTACAGTGTTGAAACCCAGTGGGCCCGGTTTTCTTTTGGGTTTCTCAGGCATAATGCCAGCCTAACCAAAAACTCACCCTTTTTCCGGCAGTGCCAGGCAAGACACCCTTATCGGTTCCCAACCGTGTCACGGGTCGTGGAAAAAACCGTAATGAAATCTGTTTTTTTTAGAACCGATAAGAACCGGGAACTGCACTCTAAATAGCTTTTAAATGCTTCAGAATAAAGTTTTAAAACAACCTGATCGGTTCAAACCAAACCGATAAACATTTACAAGTTCCACACAGAAATAAACCTGTCTATTACTTACAATACCACAGACAGAGCTTAAACCAATTGGTTTGCGGTTGAAATAATAATAATCGCGATTGAATTTAACCGAGAAAAACTCTTTTAAACCGAGAAATGAACCGAGCAGTAGGAGGAATCTCCGGAGCGACTGTTCAGTGAGGCGGAGTAAAGAATCTGACAGTTTCAGTTTGAAATATTCCAGACAGAGCTTTTCTAACCGAGCTCGTGCTCTAAATTTCATGCCTGGCATGGAAGTTAACTCTTTCACCTCCGGAGCAGTTCTAATGGTGGGACAAACTGCAATTGTCATAATATAGCAAGACTTCATGTTGTTTGAAGGGGTCCTGCTGGTGAACTGTGAGGGGAACTGAGGTACAAAATCTTTTTATTTTAAGTTTTTTTATGTTAAACAGTGCTGCTTTTGTTTTTGTCACTGTGGTATTAAAGTGGGGTTTTCATTCATGTTCTCTCAGATGTAACGGGAACATTATAGTAAAATCAGCTGCACGGGTGAATGACAGTGGCTTGTGTTTGAAAACAGATTGTGCGTGTGTTTGCCATATTAACCAGCCAGTTATTACAGCAAATAATAACTGGTCTAGCCCATAGAAAAACTGGTGACCAGTTATTACATAGAGAATAATTCATGGGATGGTGCACATTATGCGAATTTAATGCACACCCGAGGTGTGTGATGCTACATGAACCCCAACAGCAAATCTTGAGGTGTTTCTCCAGCATCACACACCAGGGGTGTGTATTAAATTAAAATGAATAGTACAGCTATGCATTAGTTTTTGTCATTTCTGGTGTAGCAATTTTTTTCCAGCCAGAAACTTTAAAAATGTAAGCCTTTTATACACACAATACAGTGCAGTGTAGAAAGTAGAAGATAATACACTGTCACTAGAGTAATACAATTCAAAAGGAATTTAACTGAAATATCTTAAGTAGTAGAAGCAGTTTTCTGTGTAATCAGAATGTCAAGAAATTAAGTTTAGTGAAAATGGGAAAACAGCAATTGAGAGCCCATATCAACAGCTGAAAATGCTGATTTTGAAAGTTTTTGAGCTCAAGGAACAAAAAAAAAATTTGCTCACCTTAGTAATGTTGTTTCTTCTAATGGAGTCTTGCTATATTATGACATATGCAGTATAACCCCAGGTTAGAACTGCTCTGGAGGTGAAAGAGTTAACTTTCCATGCAGGGCATGGAACCTTGAGCGCGAACTCGGTTGAACACTCTGTCTGTTGTAGCTCAAACTTAAACTGTCAGATCTTTACGAGCAAAACTCACTAAGGTTCTGTGTGGAAGCCAGTAACCTACACTAGCCCACTGGCTACTAACTACAAAAACAAATTTTTGTTCTTGATCCTAAAATAAAGACTCAAGTCAGGGGATTCAAGAAATAAAAATAAAACATAACACCTAAGCACCCTAAGAAGGGGTGAAAATAAAGTGGGCATCTATGAAGTGCCAACATTGCACTGCCCACCCACATCCCAAAAGTAGAGGTTCTGAGAGGGGCAGGCTGGGGGGGAGGTCATAATATAGCAAGACTCCATTAGAAGAAACAACATTACTAAGGTGAGTAATTTTTTCTTCAAACAACATGAAGTCTTGCTATATTATGACATATCAGATATACAGCAGCACCTCCATGGAGGAGGACAGAACCTACTGGGAAATAGGCTCTGAAGCACAGCTGTGTTAAATCGAGCATCACTCCTAGCCTGGATTTCTAGGGAGTAATGCTTAGTAAAAGTGTGAACTGTTTTCCAGGTAGCTGCTTGACATATCTCTAGGATAGGGATGTCCCTGGCAGCAGCCATGGACGCAGCTGTACCTCTGGTAAAGTGAGCCCTCAGGCCTGAGGGAGGAACCTTACCCAGTTTCTCATAGCAAAATTGGATACAAGAGACAATCCACCTGGCAATGGATCTTTTAGTGGCAGGTTTGCCTTTACCAACCTCACCATAAGTGAGGAACAATTGGAGGGATTCAAACCTATGACCCTTGGTACGTTCTATATAGTAATTAAGGGCTCTTTTGACATCTAAACTGTGTAATCTCCTCTCGCCAGAGGAGGAATGGTCAGTGAAGTACACAGGAAAAGACATGGATTGATTAAGGTGGAAGTCTGAAATCACCTTAGGCAAAAACTTTCTGTTAGTCCTGAGGACCACCTTATCTCTGTGAAAGTAGATAAAATCAGGCTCCACTGACAATGCTTGTAGCTCACTTATGCGCCTGGCAGAGGTGATGGCTACCAGAAACAAGTTTTCCAAGTCAAGTACTTAAGCTCTGCTGAAGACAATGGCTCAAAAGGGGGTTGCATAAGCTGGGCAATGCAAATATTAAGATCCCAAGCAGGGGCAGGGTCCCTGAACGGAGGGTTGGTGTGAAGCAACCCTTTAAAAACTTAGAGAACACAGGGTGAGCTGAAAAAGAAGAGGGCTTACCTGCTGATAAAAAGACAGACACAGCTGCCAAGTGCACTTTTAGGGTAGCTGGTCTTAGCCCCAAATAATTCAAATGCACTAAATAATCCAGAATCGTGGGCACGTCAGCCAATTCTGGGGGAAATATGCTTACCAGCACACCATATGGAAAATCTTTTCCATTTTGAATTATAAGTAGCCCTGGTGGAAGGCTTCCTAGAGGCCTTCAAGATTTTCAATACGCCTTGGGAAAGGTGTAGGTCAGCAAACTCTAACTCTTCAAGAACCATGCCTTGAGATTGAGAGATTTGAGGTTCGGATACCAAACTCTCCCCTGGGCACAGGTTAACAGGTTGTGATTCCTGGGAAGACACAGGGGAAGGTGGACTGCTAAGGACATGAGGAATGGGTACTAGGGCTGCCTGGCCCAATCTGGAGCAATCAGGATCATCCTGCAGGGTTCAGACCTGATTTTTACTAGCACCTTGAAAAGAAGAGGGAAGGGGAAAGCATAGAGAAACTTCCCTTCACAACTGAGTAGGAAGGCATCCAGAGGGACTGAGCCCAACACTGGGGGCCTGCAGCAAAAAAGGGGGAGTTGGTGATTGTCTGGGGCTGCAAAGAGATCTATCTGAGGGGTGCCCCATCTGGTAAATACTACCTCCAGTACTAGGGGATCCAGTGCCCATTTGTGATGGCCCTGGGAAATCCTGCTGAGAGCATCCGCTAGGACATTGTCCTTGCCTGGGAGGTGAACTGCCGTAAGGAAGGCGTTCAGAGAATAAGCCAGAGACCACAACTTCATTGCTTCGGTGCACAAGGCCGTAGACCGAGTGCCCCCTTGCTTGTTGATGTACCACATTGTAGTGGTATTGTCTGTTCTGACCTGAACAACCTTGTTCTGAACAGATGTGGAAAAAATATGGAGTACTAGAAAAACTGCTCTGAGTTCCAACAAATTGATGTGGAGCAGAGATTCCTGAGGGGACCACAACCCCTGGGTAGTAAGGTCGCCCATGTGAGCTCCCCACCCCAAGAGGGATGCATCTGTAGTAAGGGTCAAGGAATGAGACTGGGGAATGAAGGGAACCCCCTGTCTCAAATTGCTCTGGTCCTGCCACCACTGGAGGGCCTGGATCAGGGTTCGAGTCACTGGGATCAATTTGGTTAGAGGATCTGTCCTTTGAGACCAAAAGGCTCTCAAATGGAACTGAATGTCCCTCATCTGAAACCTTGCTCCCTGCACTACTGCTGTAGAAGCAGCCATGTGCCCCAGGAGCTGCAGAAAATGCCTTGCTGGTCGAGAGACCTGCAGGGTGAAAGAAGAGGCCAGGGAGACCAAAGTCCTTGCTCTTTCCAGAGGGAGGAAGGCTCTGGCTTCTTTTGTGTTCAGTTCTGCACCTATGAAGGTAAGAAGCTGGACAGGCTCCAGAACTGACTTTGGAAGACTGAGAAGGAAACCTAAAGATGTAAGAAGTTGCTGAGTTACTTGTAGGTGTAGTTTGACCTGGTCTGGAGACTGGCCTACAATGAGCCAGTCGTCCAGATAAGGAAAGATGGCAATCTTTTGCCTTCTTAAGTGGGAAACTACTACTGCCAGGCATTTTGTGAACACCCTCGGGGCCGAGGTGAGGCCGAAGGGCATTGCTCTGAACTGGTAATGGCCTGAAGGCAGTTCGAATCTGAGGTACTTTCAATGGAAGCCTCTGATGAGAACATGGAAGTAGGCATCCTTGAGGTCCAGGGAGGCTAACCAGTCCCCTGGCCTTAGAGAGGGTAAAATAATTCCCAGAGTCACCATTTTGAACTTTGGTTTTAAAAGGTGCTTGTTTAGATACCTGAGATCCAGGATGGGCCGCCATTCTCCTCTTTTTTGGGGTAAGGAAGTACCTGAAGTACAACCCTCTGCCCTGGTGTAGGGGTGGAACCCTTTCCACAGCTCTGAGAGCCAGGAGGGAAGAAACTTCTGTTTCTAGGGCAAGTGCTTCTGATGGATTTGCAGGTGGAAAGGACCTGGTTCTCATCTTCGGAAATTTTTTGAAGCTGAGAACCAGTCCCTGGCTTACTACTTCCAGGACCCACTTGTCTGATGTTACAAACTTCCAGTCCTGGACAAAGTAAGCCAGCCTGCCCCCTACCGGTAGTGGAGAATCGGCCCTGGCCACCCCATCAGTGAGCCTGTTTTGCAGGGGCTTTGGGTTGAGGGGTAGAAGCAGGCTTACTAGACCCCCTTCTGCCTCTTCCTCTAAAGAATCCCCTCTGGGCATAAGCAGAAGAGGAGGCCTGGGCTTGGTAAAAAGGCCTTTGAAAAGGCCTGCCCCTGCCCCTGACATGCTGCCTTTGAGGAGTGGCTTGCCTTTCTTTGGCCTGTGCACTCCTATAGGTGGTCCTATACTCATCCATTTTCTTCATATAATTCTGCTTCCCAAACAGAGAATTGCCCACAACAGGAAAATCCATAGCCTTAGACTGGGTATCCTGTGACAGGGCAGTACATCTGAGCCAGGCCATTCTGCGAAGAGACACAGATGTAGCCATGACTCTTGATGAAACATCATTAGAGTCTACTGCAGCATGAAATTGCACCTTGGATGCCTCAATACCATCTGCAGCCACCTGCTCCAGCTCCCTGGCAAGCTAGTCGGGGCCTGTTTTGCTAGTGCCAGCACAGTATCCCATCTGGATTTCTGGTACCTAGCTGCATAAGCCATATAATTTGCCTGTCTGAGTCCTAAAGATGCTGCCATGTACTGTTTCTTTGCCATGGCATCCATCCTCCTGGAATCCTTTTCAGGAGGGTGAGAGGCTAGAGGAATATTAGCCTTGTCACAGGCTGCAGCCTGCACTACCCCCACATGGCTGCATTGCTGAGAGAGGAACTCCATATCAGAGCCTGATAATGTATACCTTTTGTCCATCCTTTAATCAACAGGAAGGATAGAGTGAGGAGTTTTTAGAATTTTTACTGTCTGTTTCCTAAAGGATTTGTGCAAGGGAATAGACAGCCTCCTAGACTCTGGAATATCCATCATTTCTACATAATCAGGCTCTTCTTAGTCATCAACAGCTTCCTCAACAGGGAGTTGGAGAGTTTCAGCACTTTCTTATAGAACATAAAATGAGAAGGGGACTCAGATAGCCTGGGGAACCCTGAAGGTCTGTCTGGAGAGATGTCCGGTTCAATGGGCACATCCAGACTTTCAAAATCACATTCACTCTCCTCATACCCCTCTTCCCCTTCCTCCGGTTCATAAAAATCCTCAAAATCATAATCTTGAACCAGTGAAACCGTCCGAACCGAGCGCTTCCCTGATGGTGTCGGTTCGGACGGAACCGAGGAAAGAGACTGGACAATTTGAATAGCTTTAGCTATTTCCTCAGCGGTTGGAGAAAGAACTTTTGGCTCCACACTAGCTGACTTTCTAGCGCTTTTAGTTGGAACCGGCTCCTCAGAGCTGGCTCTTCGTTTGCCAGTATCGCCCTGGTCAGAGGGCACTCCCTCAGGTTCGGTTGGAACCGAACCGGGCTGGCCATCCGTCAGCGGACTTTTTGGCCTCCCTTTCCCTGAGCCTACCAACTCTCCTTTCCACGGTGGCAGCAGGAAAATTCTTAGAAATCTGGCAGTCTGCATTGAGGTGGTCAAACCCCAGACAATATACACAGGTGGTGTGTGAGTCAGCCTTAGCAAAGGCTTCCCCACAGAGGCCACAGTGCTGAAACCCAGTGGGTCCGATCTGATCGGTTCAAACCGAACCGAAAAAGACATTTACAAGTTCCATACAGAAGATAATAAAATAAGCCTATCTATTACTTACAATACCACAGACAGAGCTTGAACCGACCGATTGCGGTTATTTTGGTAAAATAAACCGAGAATTACACTTTTAAACCGACAAACGAACCGAGCAGCAGGAGAAATCTCCGGAGCGACTGTTCAGTGAGGTGGAATAAAGAATCTGACAGTTTAAGTTTGAGCTACAACAGACAGAGTGTTCAACCGAGCTCGCGCTCAAGGTTCCATGCCCTGCATGGAAAGTTAACTCTTTCACCTCCGGAGCAGTTCTAACCTGGGGTTATACTGCATATGTCATAATATAGCAAGACTTCATGTTGTTTGAATACACTATTTTTGGCACAGCGCAGCCAATATTTTGATTTTATCTTCAAAAGTCCAAAAATGACTATTCTGAAATATGACAACATTTTCTGTGATGTTAAAGTACTGAGCACAACAGTTCTCACAGCTGCAGTGGGAAGAGAAAGTGTTAGCAACTGCAGCTGTGAGAATGGGGCTCGCGCTGAGAGTCTGAGGCGGCTAGAGGGCACTCAAAGGGTAAAGTCTAACCCTGAGATACATTCTCTAGTCTAGTGGGCCTCAGCTAGGAGACAGAGGGCCGGATTCACAGAGTCCCTGAAAACCCCGCAGCAGTGGGAAAAACCCGGTGCAAGTGGCTTGCCACTTGTAGAGCCGCAGTTTTTCCTGCAGCTGCAGTATTCACAAAGGTGGAGCTGATTTATGACTGGCTCCACAATTTACGGCAGCTTGTGTTTTTTTTTTCCTCACAGCTGTGGAAAATTGTTACACCCAGTGGGACCAGGCGTGACATCTCTTGCAGCTGTGGCTGACTGAAAATACGGATCTCCACAGCTGCGGAGGTTTCGGTCCACAACTGGAGTTACTGAGTGGTACTTGGTCCCATGTCATTTTGTGAATTCAGCCCAGTGTATCTGGAGTTTGTGCTCTGTGATTTCTTGCCCAGCCAGAAATAAGAAGTCCAGACATGTATATTCATGGCCCCACCCTACCCCCTTTACACTATAAGAGGGAAACTGCAGAGGAATATCCAAGGATCCAGAGAAAGAAGCAGCATCAGAGAGCCAGCAAAGAGAAAAGACCCAAAAGGAGCCCTGTCCCTCCTCACCCCCTCCTAGGGTGAGGAAAGGCCCTCCAAACCACCAGTAATAATGGGAGACCCAGAAGGAAGCCTACTTGAGAGAACAGAGAATCCAGACCTTTTGGGCACCAAGGAGTAGTCGTGGGCTCTCCTCTCATAGGAGGTCACCAGCATCCTTGTGGATCCACTCCCACCAAAAGATCACAAGAAAGGGAGCAATTTGTAAGTACACCTTGCATGGTAGAGCTCCATAGAAGGAAAGGATATACAGATTAGTATTTCACTCCCTAGGTATAATCTGGATTAGTGCAGTGTTAATAGTCATCAGGATAAGGGGCCTAGCAAAAGTTGGTGTCCGTTAAGTCCCACGAGGTTAAGCCAGGCATGGGAGGCCATTTGTTTTGGGCCAGTAGGGCTATCAGAGTGCTTCTGGAAGGGAGACACACACAACTGAACCCACTATCCAGTATTCAGGAGTACACCATATTATTGGTTGCAGTTCGTGAAATGCCACACGCGGGTACAGTAAACAAGCACAAGCACAGCTGTCCTGAGAGCAGCGCTCACCCTGCGTGGGAGGGTGCCACCATGCAAATCGTCTTGTGGGCACAAATTCCCAAGGGACCCTGTAAAGGACATAGGGTCAAAGACTTATAAAAGTTACATGCCCAATCAGAGCAAGGGGGCACTGAAGCAATAGTAATGTCATGGTGACAGTAATAGAGTTTTTTATGAATAAAAATTGATTGGATTTTCAAAAAAAACAGAATACAAACAGGGCTGCCTTCTCTCTCCCCACTCTCTCTCTCTCCTCTTCCTTTCAGTCTAACCATGGACCCTCTGGTTAGGAAAATATTATCTCATAGGGACATCAACGGTAATAGTGGTGAACATGCCAGTAATGAAATGAAGTTACGGCAGCAGTGATTGAAACTAAAGTAACCAGGGTAATGCCCTTCAAAGCTGTGTGACATCAGAGCTGCAGATAAATACACAACCTGCTTGACCACAGCTCCTGCCATGAATCTTGGATTTTGAGTGATCTCTTGTTTGCTGGTGCCCTTGCATATGTGTTATGGTGCCCTGAGTCCCATCTGGCTTGACCTGTGGTGGGTTGGTAAGGAGAGACGTACTGGTTTCATGGTGTAAGGTGGGTGCTCCTTGGATGACATATGCCACTAAATACCCCTAGACACCAGGTGGTGCCCAGCCCTTACATTAAATTCACCTATTGTTAAGTTTTGACCCCATTTATATTCGCAACAAGACACTCCAGGGTGTGCTGTGCTGGGATTTAATAGCACTCTTTGGCTAGTTAAAGGCATTCAGTGATGCCTTGTGAATCACTGTGCATTCAAGGCATGCTGTTACTTACACCACAACAACGCACACCCTGTCATGTCTCACTGCTTAATTATACAGTTTGAGTATGGCCACTGTGGCACACTTATAGATACGACCACCTTCTCTTGCACGATTAAGGTGACAGAAACACTTGCTGTATCTTCGGTTCCCTGTTCTCTCAGTCTAATAATGTATGAGAGACACTCTAATAACCACAGGTGTGCTTCTCATTGGCCATTATAAAGATGTTCACCATAGCCAGAGTCTGAGAGATGGATTGCTCAACTGTGTGAATTAAAGAGAGTTTTATGGCTTTACATTTCCGTGTTATTATTAGCTTGAAAACCTCTGGCTGCTAAAGTACTCTCTTTCTACCACATTTTGGACATATAGAGGGCTCATTCATGCACTGTTACATTACATTGAAAAATAACCATATAAATTAAATAAATAAATTTAGATACATAATGGGCTGAAGTATACAGCTGTATTTGTAATGTGTGTGACAATATATTCCAGTTTTTTGAGTGGTCAAACATGGTCACATGGGGTGGGATATGCAAGTAAATAAGGCATGACAGGGTGTGCTTTGTGCCTCAATTAGGTTAAAGCAGGAGACTGAATGCCAAGTGTTTCCACCACACGAGAAGTGCCATTATCCCAGTACAAAGTCCACCCTGATGTGTCTTGTTGCAATTCTGAAATGGATCCATTAGGATTAGTAAAGAAATATTTAAAAACATTAATTTTAATAAGTAAAAATAAGAAAAATGTAAAAATAGGAGAAAAAGAAAAAGCTTGAGGTTAATAAGCTCAAGAGTGATCCAGTCAGTTGGTTGGATCATTGTGTGATCAAGTTCTGTTTCAGAGTCCCCCCCCCCCCAGTCCAACTCTGGTGGAGGTGGTTCAGTACCCACCTTTGAGAGGGTTTGGATCTGAAGGACTGATGTTGGTGCTGGACACCTCAGAAATGTTGGCAGCATGCACTGGAGGTGTGGAGGCTGCAGTGTCTGCCTGTAATAGGGTTGTCACTGGGACATTTGACCGCCTAGCACTGGTCCATGTACGTGACCTGGTGTCGCGTCTCAGCTTGCCATGGTTTGACAGTGAGCTGAGAGTGCTTAAGACAGGGGGTCAGAGGTTGGAGGGTCATTGGAGGAAGTCCAAGGTTTGGGAGGACAAACTAGTCCTGATTTCTCTTTATGAAAAATATCAGAAGGCAATCACTCAGAAGAATTCATATTTTCTGTGGAGTGAGATTGCTGCTAGGAGGAACCGATCGGCTCATCTCTTTTTGGATTGTAGACAGGCTTCTCCATCCTGCCTGCTTGGAGCCCATAAGAGCAGCTACACTTGTGAAATATGAAAAGTCTGCACAGTTCTTCTCAGATAAGGTATCCTCCATAAGGGCCAGAATCACTCCAATTGGGCCTTTTGAGCCCAGCAGTGGTGAACCTGTGGGCTAGGAAAGCATTTAGTGGACTTGGAGGAAGTTTCAGTCAATGACGGTAGATGAGATTTTCTGGGTGATCTGGGAGCTGCGGCTGACATTTTGTGGTTTGGAACCGGGCCTGACACAACTTCTAATGAGTTGTGTTGGACATCCGGGCCTGGTGTTCGCCGAGATTGTGCGGTGTTCTTTGTCAGAGGAGTTGTTTCCAGTAGCACTTAAATACACACTGGTGAAACCCCTTCTGAAAAAAACATCTCTGGACCCAGATGTCATGATGAACTATCATCTAGCTTCTAACCTTCCCTTCCCTTTCTAGGGAAGGTTATCAAGAAAGGTTTTGCACTGCAGCTTGAGGAACACCTGGCGTCCTTTGACATATTCAAGCCTCTCCAGTCTGATTTTAGAGCTAGGCACAGCATGGAGATGGCACTAGCCAGGGTGCTTAATGACCTGCTCAGGGTGAAGGATAGAGGAGAATGAACGATTCTCATCCTCCTTGATCTGTCTTCTGCATTTGATATTGTGGACCATGGCCTACTTTTGGACTGACTCAGGGAGTATGCTAGACTCAACGGCACCATTATTCGCTAGTTTGAGACTCACCTGCTGGATAGAACCTAGAGGGCAGTGTTAGGAAAATGTTGTTTGCAGTCTATGTGCTTCCCATGGGCAAGGTCATTAGATGTTATGGGCTTGGGTTTCACTGCTATGTAGATGACACCCAGCTCTATATGTCTTTTGCTCCCAGGACTCAGAGTGCTGTTGATGTGTTTAATAAGTGCCTGGCTGAGATCCAGAACTGGATTGTATCAAGCTGGCTGAGACTCAACTCAGAGAAAACGGAGGCTTTAGTGATTGAACTGGGCTGTAGGGGGGGGGGATTGGCAGTTGGCGCAGGAGGGACAGGGCTTCAGCTTGGTGATTTTGGACTGTTAGCTGTCCCTAGCGTGAAGAATCTGGGAGTCACACTGGATGAAGGTTTGACAGTGGAGGCCCAGATGTCTGTTGTAGCCCAGAATGGCTTTATCCATCTTCGGAATATCTGCCAGATCAGATCCCTTATCCCTACTAAGGACCTGGCCGCAATGATTCATGGGGTTGTGACCTCCAGGTTAGATTACTGTAATGCTGTGTACCTTGGGGTTAGTGGGGGTACACTACGATGCTTGCAGCTGTTGCAGAACCTGGCTGCCTGGGTACTCACGGGCCTTCCAAGAACATGCCATATTTCTCTGGCACTACGAGACCTGCACTGGCTCCCAGTCAAGTGGTGTATCTCATTTAAGATAGGTTTATTAACCTATAAAGCCCTACGTGGACTGGGCCCAGTCTACCTGGCTGAGCTGCTGCACCCGCACATCCCTGTTTTCCTACTCTGATCGGCCGGGGAGGTCCTCCTGTTGGTTCCTAGTGCTAAGCTGAAGACCTCGGGGGATCGAGTCTTTGAAATGGGGGCCCAACCCTCTGGAATTCTTTGCCCATGACCTTGAGGGAGTTCCCTCGGTTGAGGCTTTTAAGAGGGGCCTTAAAACCTATTTATTCCAACAAGCATTTGGAGATGTCTTGTAACACATTTTCTCAGCACATTGTAAAGTTTTATTGAGTTTTTATGTTGTTTTAGCAAAATCAAGGTAGCTATTTATTGTTATTAATTTGGATTGGAATGGTTAATTCATTTGTGGTTATTCTGCCTTATTTTAATGGTGCCCTGGGTCTCTGGGAATTGGTGCCACAAATAAAGATTACTACTACTACTAGTAGTTCTATTGTGCCATTGCAATGTTACTGTTTGACCATTAGGTGGCAGGTAATGCTTCTGTTTTTAAATGCATGTATGTGAATTAAGATGTAGTGATACAACTTTGCCTACTTTTTTTTTATACTTTATTTTTATTCATTTTATCATACGCTGACAAGTGATATTTCTTGGTTTCAAAGCATAGTAATAGATATAGGCATAGAGAGTATACAGGAACAAGATTCTTATCTCCCGTTGTTACATTATGGGAGGGGAAGTTCAGTTATAATAACTTTTATACAACATATGTATCTATTGCGTTCTCAGCCATGACCATGGACTATACACCTTAAATTTAAATGAAAAGTCCCAGGGTGCCAGACCCGCTGTCAATAAGACTCTTATAAAGTCCATGTAAACACTGATAGTGTGATAAGTACCATGATAAGGGTTGCTACCATTAAGCAAACACTCCAACTTAAAGAAAGGCATTACAAACAATAAAATAATAAAGTGGTACAGGCTTTACAAACTCAGGCAGTACAGTATTGCTCAGAACTAAACTTTAAAGATATGGTGGAATTGGACCAGGGGAATTAAACCCCGATGATTTGTAGGAACAGGACAGAGTCAGCTTTTCAAGTGTCAGTCAGTTCCTCAGGGTCCATCCCTTGCTGGGTGAAATCAGCTTTGATTTTAAGGAGCCATTTGCCCGCTTCAGACGGGTCTGTGAAAATGAAAGTTTTACCTGCATAGGAGATCTGTAACTTTGTAGGGAGTAGTAGAAAGTGGTTTATACCTAAAGATTTAAGTTCACCACAAACAGCATCAGATGCCTTCCTGTGCTGTCTTGTGGCATAACTGAGATCTGGAAAAAAGTAGAAACAAGGCCTTCAGGAAGATGTAGTATCCCCTTACTTTTGGCCAGGTAGAGGATCTGGTCCCGAATATGTTGCCCTGCAGTCACAATCGATATTGTAAGTGGAAGATCAGAGTTCTCTGCTGGTTTTCTAGGTGTGAGTCTATATACATTAAAGATGGCCTCCACTGTTTCAAAATGTAAAATAGATTGCAGCAGGTTGCAGACATACTGTAGGAGATCATTCCCTTCCACTCCTTCTGGTATCCCTAGCAATCGCACATGGTTTAACTGGGCCCCATTTTCCAGCTGCTCTAAGCACAATCAGAGTAATTTGTTCTCCGAGACGAGCTCCGCAGTCATGGCAGATGTCCTGTCAGTGGATTCTTTCACCAAGTGTGCCTCCACTGCGATTGTCTCTGTTTCTGTTTTTGGGCTGACACCCTGAAATTACAGGTGTCGAGTTTGTCAACTAGTGCTTTAACCGTAACATTGAGCACTTTCACAGCCTGGAGAACAATGCTGTTGGTAGGCTCCGAGTCTCCTTCTACTCCGGTCGCTAGGCCGCTGGATCCAACACCTTCAGGTGGCCTGCCATGCTTGCCTCTGCTCGATTTGTGCTATCCTGTTCTCCTGGGATTCCCCCTCGCTTCAGACAGAGGATCTTCTAAATAGAATGCACAGTAAGTTCCGAACAACTATACCGCAGTGCCTGAGAAGTTTGAGCAAATAGTTTTCAAACTTTATGCATTTATTTTATAGAAAGTCGAAGAGCATTCTAGGGTATGCAACCTGCTCAGTCGGCTGCAAACTACGCCCCCCCCCCCACAACTTTGCCTGCTTAATGTTAACAGGTCAATGAGGTTATGGATCTTTTTCCAGTGCTGTTATGCTGAGTTCCGGGCTCCTCAGACAATCAGATTTTTGGATTTTTATATGCATTTCATAACCTTCTATAGCATTTTCCTTCAACATAATTGTAGGCCGGCCCAGTGGCGCTGAGGGTTGAGGCGCTGGATGACACACCTTGCGCCATGCCAGCGACCAGGGTTTGGGAGCGAACTCGAGCAATCAGGGGTCGGCAGGAGAGGAGGGGATCAAGCATCTGAAGGACTGCTGTCCTCTCCTGGGGTGGGATCCAGGGATTCAATGCCTTGTAGAGGCTCCCAGTGGAGACCAGGTGCACTACATCCAGGTGGGGACGTGAGAGGGGGAGGCGATGGTAGGCATCTGCGGGAGAGGGCAGTCTCGTTCCCTCTGCGCGCTGACATCATTGCATGTCTGCCACCTTGGGGGCAACCGATTAAGGTGAAAAAACCCAGATGCTAGGAGGATGACGGCGGTCCCCAGGGGGCGATGCACACGTCCACCGCTGGTCCCTACCTGGTTGACTCTCTCGGGTCCTCTCCTCTCAGGGTCCTGGTGGAGAGGACTCTGTCCCTGATTCCTCGCCAGGTGGGATTCAAGCACTGAGGGGGGCGCTAGCGACCAGTGACCGGAGAAAAGGAAGTTGACAAAAAAAAACATAGCTGTGATAAACCAAAAGCATTTTATAAGTGGAATGAGCCAGTGGAGAGGAAGTGGATTAAAGGGACATTGTCTGCTTTTCTGTCATTCTAATAAATACACTGTAACATGTGTCCTGCTGGCATTGGTAAGCCAACAAAATGCCTTCATCCCACAGGAACTACAAAATATTTAAATTAATGGCTTTTACTGATGCAAAATTAAAATTAGAAGTCTGCTGTAAAGACAGCAGCTGATACCCTGGCATGTCCCTGAGTGTGATGCCATGCCGAGCCATGGGTAAATGTGTTCATAAATGAGTTTCAAACTTTTTAAACAGTAGGAGACAGTGCCTGATTGTAGCTCCAATCCTGAGTTCGGCAATGTGTCTCTTTGCAGAACATGAGCTCTCTAACCTAGTTATTTTTCTTTCTGGATATTGAAGCTGTAACTCTGGGCATGCACATTACTGGATTCATGGGTGGTGGTGCAGAACAGGGGTGTAGGGAGTGGGAAGATGCCATTAGGTGCTTGGCTGTGGCATGCATTAGCACACCACAGCCTGGTCTCATGTCCTTTGTGCCGGCATCCTTGGGCAAACAGGAAAACTTAAGGGGTAAATCCCACTTCACCAAGCAGTATGACAGCTGTTGAATGTGGCCTGATGGTGGTATATCTGCCATGCCCGTTCAAGGAAGAAAAACTATATCCAAAAAAAGGTAAAGACATTTATTTAAAAAAAAATGAAAAATGGCTTACATTAGTGGTATTCTTACTGGCTGTTTTTCCCCCCCAAGTCTGTCTGTTCCCAGGTTGATTTTCCCTCTGAGATTGTGTCCCCAGCTCTGTGTCTGCTTTGACTTTTACCTCAGTGCAGACCCCCACCCACAAAAAAAAATCATTCCATCTTCCAGTGCACCTCACAAAGATGATGCATAAGTCTGACTAGGCTGTTGTAATTCATATGGTTAGAAACAACATTGTGCTGATTTTACGTTTTGTCATGCGGTCACTACTAGCTTGAAAATGTAGTTCAGTAACTCAGCTGACTGAAACAGGGACTCTTTGAGGCCCTGCGGGTTTAGCTGATCAACAAAATTCAATAAATAAATAAAACCGTTCATTAAATAGGGAAATGAATCAACAGTCTGGTGATGTACTGTAAAACTAATTATTTTTAAGCAAAGTAATTTCAGTGCAAACACAGATGCAACCATAATTGTGTAAATTAAATTTAGTGCCAAGCCATTAGCACCACATTCACTATAATGGTAAAACAGCTAATCAGTGCAAATTAATTTTAGCTTAAATTAGTGATTCAGCGAAAATAGTGAACATTATTTGACAGTGAAAATTTCAAGTTTTACAGTATTTAGACCAGTGGTGCACAACTTTTTTTTGTGGAGGGCCAGACTGAAGACTTTAGTCAAGGCCGAGGGCCACTGTCAAATGGCCCAAGGTGACAAATGTCCAGCAAGAAAAAATTACTTACCATAGTAATCTTCTTTCTTCCCAGTGATGCTCAGACATTCATAACTTTGTGCAGCATCCTGATGGGTTGGACTGCCCGGAGAGATGGAACACATGCAAATGATGGAATTCTTTGCACGTGAGCATCTTTCAAATACTGCCTATACCAACTGTAGTGTTCTAAACCCTTCAGATTTGTAGAAGCCTGGAAGTCAGGCAACATGGAAAAATCCAATATTTAATTAACAAACATTTTTCTTAGGATTAGCCTAATAAAAACTTGCTACAAAAAAACTCCAAGGGAGGAACTATATCTATATATAATAATGATGTTCACCATACAGTGAGAAAAACTATTAAGAGAGACAGAAAACTCTGTTAAAATCTATCAAGCATAGAGAAAATGTATCCAGAAGGAATGGCTATGTGGCACTAGCATGCTGAATGCAGAGGCTGAAGTTCTGGAAGGGGAGGGAGTTATGAATGTCTGAGCATCACTGGGAAGAAAGAAGATTACTATGGTAAGTATTTTTTTCTTCTAACCCCAGTAATGCTCAGACCATTCATAACTTTGTGCAGACTACCATGCAGTACCCCCTGGTGGTGGGCACAGAACTTATTTTGGAAACAGACTTTGCAGGACTGCTGTTCCAAATTTGGCGTCACTTCTGGACACAATATCTAAATTATAATGCTTTGTAATATAATGCTTTGTAAAGGTATGTACTGATTTCCAAGTAGCTGCTTTACAAATGTCCAACAATGGCACCTCCCTAGCAGCTGTAATAGTGGCAGCTGTTCCTCTTGTTGAAGGAGCCCTCAGCCCAGCTGGGGACTCTCTACCTGCTTTGGTGTAGCAGGATTGAATACACTGGACAATCACTGAGAAATGGATCTTTTTGAGGTTGGTTTGCCCATTCCGACATCCCCATATGTATGGAAAAGTTGTTTCCTGTCTTGCCTATGGCCTTTAGTAGCTATCATGTAGTAGCTGATAGCTCTTTTCACATCCAGGCTGTGAAGCCTTCTTTCACCAGAGCTGTCATGATCTGTGACAAAGACAGGCAAAGTGATTGATTGGTTCAGATGGAAGTCTGAAACCACTTTGGGAAGGAATTGTCTGTTTGTTCTGAGGACTACTTTGTCCCTGTGGAAGGAAATGTAGTCCTGGTCAACACAGAGAGCTTGAAGCTCACTAATTCGTCTTGCTGAAGTAATTGCTACCAGGAAAACTGTTTTCCAGGTAACATACTTTAAATGGGCTGTAGCCATGGGCTCAAAAGGAGCCCGCATCAACCTTGCTATACATACATTAACATCCCAAGCGGGCACTGGTGCCTTGTGAGGGGGGTGCAAATGCATTAGGCCTTTGAAAAATCTTTTGAAAATGGGATTTGATGCTACAGATACCTTTGTCCTAGCAGACAGGTATGCAGATACTGCTGCAAGGTGAACTCTTAAGCAACTGGGTTGCAGCCCTTGTGAATGCAAATGAGTTAGATAATCCAACACCACTGAGACCCCCGGATCATTTGGGGTGAAGTTTCTAGTAGAGCACCAGAAAGATAATCTTTTCCACTTAGCAGAATAAGTTTTCTTAGTTGAAGGCTTCCTGTAACCTTTCAAGATGTTTAATACAGCTTCAGAAAGGTTCAAGCCTGCATACTCTAACTCCTCAAGAGCCATGCCTTGAGGTGAAGAGACTTGAGATTTGGGAACAGCAATGTTCCCTGATTGGAGAGTTAGAAGATTGTGCCTGAGAGGCAAGCTTATTGGCCTGCTCACTGCCATAGAGAGCAGAAGAGTACCATGGCTGCCTGGGCCAATCTGGAGCTATCAATATCAGAGAAGCTGAGAGGGATCTGAGTTTCAGCAGTACCCTGAAAACTAAAGGAAAAGGGGGAATGCATAGAGAAACTTGCTCGACCAATCCAGTACCAAGGCGTCCAGAGGGATTGTGCCTTGGGCTGGTGGTCTGCAAAAGTACTGAGGCAACTGGTGGTTCTGGTGGGATGCGAACAAGTCTATCTCTGGAATGCCCCACCTGCTGAAAATTACCTGTACCACCTGCTTGTTCAATGTCCATTCGTGATGGGACGGATTGATCCGACTTAGTGTGTCTGCCAAGATATTGTCCTTTCCTGGCAGATGGATGGCTTGCAGGGACACCTTTAGAGAATATGCCAGAGCCCAAATTCTCATGGCTTCTGTGCATAGGGGACCTGATCTGGTGCCACCCTGCTTGTTTATGTAATACATAGTGGTGGTATTGTCTGTTCTGACCTGTACCACCTTGCCCATAACCAGTGTAGAGAAAACTTTTAGTGCCAGCTGCACTGCTCTGAGTTCCAGCAGATTTATATGCTGGAGGGACTCTGTTTCTGACCAGGTACCCTGAGTTGTATGCTCCCCTAGATGGGCACCCCAGCCCAGCAGGGATGCATCTGTTGTGAGGACTAGTGAAGGATCCTCCTTCTGGAAGGGGACTCCCTGTCTTAGGTTGGATTCCTTTTTCCACCACAAGAGGGCTTGTAACAGGGGCCTTGTCACTGGAATCAGTTTTGAAAAGGGATCTTTTTTCTGACTCCAATGAATCCTGAGGTGAAACTGGATGTGTCTCATGTGAAACCTGGAACCCTGCACTGTGCCTGTGGATGCAGCCATATGACCCAAGAGCTGCAGAAATTGCCTGGCTGTTTTTTGACCGTGCAGTCTGAAGGAGTTTGCTATGGTCTGAAGACTTTGCACCCTGTCTAGTGGTAAAAAAGGCCCTGGCCTGTAGGGTGCTGAACTCTGCCCCATGAACTGTAAAGTCTGTGTAGGGGTGAAGACAGATTTTTTCTGGTTTACTATGAAACCCAGGGACTCCAAAAGATCCTGTGTGAGCCTTACAGAGGTTGCGACCTGCTCTGGTGATTTGTCTACTACCAGCCAGTCATCCAGGTATGGAAAGACAGTCACTCCCTGTCTTCGAAGAAATTCCACCACAGATGCTAGGCATTTTGTAAACACCCTTGGTGCTGAGGAAAGGCCGAAGGGTTGGGTTGCAAACTGATAATGACCTGATGGGAGTCTGAATCTGAGATATTTTCTGTAAGATTCCTTTATGGGGATGTGGAAATAAGCGTCCTGTAAGTCCAGAGATGCTAGCCAGTCCCCTTTTTGGATTGTTGGCAGAATCTGAGCCAAAGTGACCATTTTGAACTTTGGCTTTTTTTAGGTGCTTGTTTAAAGCTCTGAGATCCAAAATTGGCTGCCACTCCCCATTTTTCTTTGTTGTTAGGATGTATCTGGAGTAAAAACCTCTTCCTCTCAGGGTTGTAGGGACTTGTTCCACTGCTTTGAGCTGAAGCAGCTTTTGAACCTCTGCCTCTAGCAACAAAATTTGTGCTAGGGGTGGGAAAGTGGAAACCCTGGGGTGTCTTCGAGGAAGAAATCTGAACTGCAGAGACAGACCTTTGCCCACTACCTCCAATACCCACTTGTCTGTGGTGATGGTTGACCAGTGGGGGAGGAAATGGGACAGTCTGCCTCCTACAGGTAGGGAGGAGGTGGCTTGCATCTCAGGGGTTCTGTTTAGGCTGGGGTTGAGGTTGTGGCTGAGCCCCTCGCCTACAGCCCCTTCTACCCCTACCCCTTGAGTAGCCTTGTGGGGGGTACTGCTGGTATTGGGGCATGATTACTGGCTGGAAAAAGGGTCTTGATAAAAAGGAACGACCCCTAGCCCCCCTTCCATAGGGCATAATAGATGAGGAAGCTCTGTCTCTAGCAGAGTTGCTTCTATAAGTAGCCTTATACTCATCTACTTTTTTCATACAAGCCACTGTGGACTCCCCAAAAAGGGCATTTCCTGGTTCTCTTTTTAGGTTTCTCAGTCATGGTGAAAGATAAAGTGAAAAACCTCCAACTGCTAAATACCAAAGCTAATGATGTAATTTAAACAGCTTTACTTTTTTTTTTTTTTTTGCAGTTGGTTCCTGAACTGATAAGGAACTGATGGAACCAAGAAGGAGATGAAAAAATGAACTGGTTCAGCGGTTCTGTAACCGATAAAAAGCGTTTACAAATAAAATCTTTTAGGACCAAATTTTAGTGATAATGAACCGGTTCTTTAATCAGAGAACCGAAACTAAGTTAAAACTTACTTGGATCCCTCACGGTTATACTGAACCGCGAGGAACCGAGAAACAACAATTTAAACAATAATTACTAACAATTAATAGAGGCAGTAAAAGAAAACTAAAAATACTTATGGTTTTATGACTTTTCTTTCTTCTTTCACACGAAAGAGGGCGACAGAGACTCTGAGCGACCAGACTTTCAGGCGGAGAGAAAAATCTGAAGGGTTTAGAACACTACAGTTGGTAGAGGCAGTATTTGAAAGATGCTCACATGCAAAGAATTCCATCATTTGCATGTGTTCCATCTCTCCGGGCAGTCCAACCCATCAGGATGCTGCACAAAGTTATGAATGGTCTGAGCATTACTGGGGTTAGAAGACATTATTAAATGTACACATAAAACAAATCAAAACGTACATTTATCTATTTATTTATCTATCAACATGTTACTGAGACTAAAAACAAAAACAAAAAATAAAGACTGCAAGTGGAAACTGTTAGGTCCTCAATGGCCACAGACAGCACACCTTGAGCCATGCTGATGATCTGAGTTTGGGAATGAACGTGGACTGCCGGGGTCAGCAGGGGCAAGGGAGGATCGAGCGTCTGAAGGACTGTTCTCCTCTCCTCTCTCGGGGGTTGCTGTCCTGCTCGTTGACTGCTCTCTGGTGGTGACTGGAGGGCAGTATGGGTCGGGTGGCACCTACCAGCATCACTACATCGGTGGGGAGTGGGGGCAGAAGTAGAAAGATGGAAAAAGGGAGCTGGCAGGCTCCATGATGGCCCTGCATCCCTGTGCCGCCCCTGGATTCTGAATTGTGTTCTGTAGGGGGAGAGATGGCCAGCGCTCTCCTCCTTGGCCCTGCCGTGGGGGGCAAGCCACAGGGGAACTATCAGGGGTCGGCTTGAGTGGGGAAGCACAGAGCCAGCAGATGAGTCCCTCCAAGGGAGGGTCATAGCCACCTGCCAGGCTCCAGGGTGCAAAAACAGAATAATAATAAAAAAAAAGAAATATGTGCAAACATTCCAGTCCCCTTTCCTTTTTTTTTTAATTCAAGTTTATTGCCAGGTTAGACGCGGCATTACATTATCAAATCAGCATACTTTGGTATACAGTACTCCTTATTCATTATTTTAAAACATCGCTTTAAACCTTTTAGAATATCTTAACTTGTTTTTCTTTTAGTCTTAGTTTCTTTTCTAACTTTTATTTTTTATACTTCATTTTTCCATGAGGAGCACCCCCGAGGCATTATCACCCTGCCACTTAGACCGATCACCCTTTTCTATGTGTTCTGTCCTCCCCATCATATCAAGCTCTTTAGTCTCAAGCCACTATCCATGGCGTCCACCGTCTGACAAAGACATGTGTTCTCAAGTTTATTTTGTATGTAATTTCCTCCATTTCCTTGATTTCATTAATGATTAATGCCCAATCTTGAGGCGTAGGAGGATTCGTCGTACCCCACCTCTTGGTCACAGCCTTATGTGCAGTCATGACCAGAATATTCCACAAGTAGGTCTTATTTGACCCCTTGATTTCGTTCGGTCTAATCCCCAGGATTAAGTTCCTAGGACCTAATGTAGTTTCAATGGGCCAAATCAGTCTCATTCTCCGTTCCACTTCTGACCAATAAGATATAAGTTTCAGGCAAGACCAGAACACATGTAGGTAGTCTGCTTTTTCCGTTCCACATCCCCGCCAACATTCCCCATGGCGTTTTTTATCCCATTTAGACTGTAGTTTTGGAGAAATAAAAAATCTTAGCCTAACCTTCCAACTAAACTCCCTCCATCTCAGGGATGCTGTAGTCCTGGTCACCAGTTCCAGGGCAAGTCCACTCTCCATCGTCTACCAACTCCCTCATCTCCTGTTCCCATCTTTTCTTAACCTGCAGTGTCTGGTTTCCCCTGCCATCTCTCAGGGCGCGTATAATTTTGAGATCAGCCCTTTAGGCCGTTGTGAATTCAGGATATCTTTTATAACATTTAGGAGTCCTGCCTTGTGTCTTTGCTGCCTGTATTGTTGCTGTAATTTGTTTATATAGTTTCTTAATTGCAAATATCTAAAATGATCTGCCTGCCTCATCTGGTAAACTCCTTTTATTTGTTCAAAATCCATAACTGTATTTCCTTCCAGGAACTGATCAAATATGGTCAGACCTAGTCTCTCCCAACGTCTAATGGTGAGATCCTGCATATTTGGAGAAAATCCCGGGTCCCAGGCAAACCATCTCAGTGGCCAAAGCTCTGCCTCTAGGTTATGTTTAGTCCATAGTCTCTTCAATGCCCCCAGGGTGTTCCCCACTGACATCAGAAGACTACTTTCCCTTTTAGATTGGACTTCTGGTATCCATGCCCTTGCCCCGAGTGGGGTCCCATCTGTCAGGTTTCTTCTATTGATTTCAGGAGCTGAATAGTGTTTAGTTAACCAGGAGTGCCCATCTAAGCTGTGTGGCCAGGTAATAATCCTCTAAATTTGGGACATTTCGCCTCCATATTTTTATTTGTTTGGAGGATCGCTGTCCTGATCCTCGGTTTTCTATTGTCCCAAATGTATTTTGACAGAGTCCTCTGCCAGATCTGAAATTGGTTCTTATGTATTTTTATTGGTAGACACTGGAAGAGGTATAGAAACGGAGTACATTCATTGATATTGACTGTAGTCTCAGATATAAAGGTAGCTGCAGTGTCCCCATTTTGCGATGTCTTGCCTAATTTGGGCTATCATTGGGTCGAAGTTAACCGAATATAGCATATTCAGATTTTTGGATTTGAATACCCAGATATTTCATTCTCCTCTATTCCAGTTAATGTCTAGCATCTGTCTTATCTGTGTAGTTGGATTATAGTGAAATTTCAGCACCTCTGTCTTATTTTTATTTAGGGTGTAACCCGAGTATTGACTAAACTTGTCTATTATCGACCACAAACCAGGCAGGGATTTATCTGGATTAGTGACGTACAAGAGGATATCGTCCGAATATAATGAAATTTTATGCTCCTCTCCATTAATCTTCACCCCCTCTACCTCACTCGCCTCCCTTATGGCCTGAGCGAGGGGCTCTATATACAGGTCAAAGAGGAGTGGTGAGAGGGGACACCCCTGTCTGGTGCCCCGTCCCAGGTCAAACCTTTGTGAAACGCCTCCATTCACCCGCACATAAGCTTTAGGGGAGGCATATATAGCTTTAATAGCCCTAGAAAACATGAGGAAAACCCAGTTTATCGAGGATCAAAGAAAGCTCCAGTTTACTTTATCAAACGCCTTTTCGCATCCATACTCATTAGGCAAGATGGTACCGCCTTTATTAATAAAATCAATGATGTTTATCGCCCTTCTCACCCTCCGAGGCCTGTCTGCCTTCCACAAATCCGTCTGATCTGGATGTATCAGGTCCCCAGGAAAGACTGTAGCCTTCTGGCTATAATAGCAGTAAAAATGTTGTAGTCTACATTAAGGAGGAAGTGGTCTGTATGAACCACATTCCGTCGGATCCTTCCCTTCCTTTGGAATTACTGTTATAGTTGTATAATTCCATGAGGGAGGGATCACTTCCCCTTCCAGCCAAATTTGATTATAGACCCCTTCAAGCGTCGGTGTTAATTCTGCTTTGAAAGTTTTATAAAATTCCCCCCCAAACCCATCTGGTCCAGGACATTTACCTATTTTAAGTTCACCCACGGTATCCAGGATCTCCTGCAATGTAATTCGGTATTCTAATGCCTGTCTCTGGTTCTCAGTAAGCTTGGGCAACTTTAGTGAATTTAAAATTTTGGAGCTCCTTCCATAGGCGTCTTTAACTGTAGGCGATATAAATCTTTATAAAAAGTGACCAAAGCTTCTGCAATCTGTTCCATTTATGTGAAACTTGACCCGTTTAAGATTCCTAATTCTTAAAACATTGGCTTTTGCTGCCTGCTGTCTTAATCTATATGCCAGGCGGGTAGCCCTCGGTCCCCCATCATAATAGGCCTGTTTTGTGAATAAGAGCGCTTTGTCAATTTCCAAAGAATTTATTCTCTGTAATTTGCTTTTTAAGTTTTTTATTTCTTTTTCCCTTTTCCTACATACTTTAATTTTTTGTAGTTCCTCTAATTTATTAATTGCCTCAATTAGTTGTTCCCTGTGTTTTCCATTTTCCTTTTCTTATATGTGGCTATTGATATGAGCTTTCCCCTGACCATTGTTTTTATTGTATCCCATAATATCTGGGGTGTGGTATTCGGACCGTCATTTGTAAGTACCGTCTGCTTTATTATCTCCCTTATTTCCTCCTTTACTCCCTCGTCTCTAAGTAGACTCACATTCAGTCGCCACTGCGTCAGATTTTTAGTTAGCTTTAAGTCAATCTGTGCATATATGGATTTATGGTCCGATAAGCTCTAGGCCCACCCAAATCGACTCATAAGCTGTTAGGTCTTTTTGTATGTGAGAAACATATCAATCTTGAATATATTTTATACCTAGAGGAATAATCAATTATCATCACGCTGTGGGTATTTTCTCTCCATATGTCGACCAGGCCTGTGTCTCCATAAGCCTTTTCATTTGCCTAGCAGTTCTCTCTTTAGGTGTTAATATACCTGAGGTTGTGTCTAGGGCCCTGTCCATAATAATATTCCAATCCCCTGCTGCAATAAGGGTGCCTTTAGCTTTTTCTGCTAGTAACTTGAATAAGTCCGCGAAAAAACCTATTTCTGTGCCCGGTAGGGCATATACATTCAGTAGTGTGACCTGCATATCTTGTATGCGTCCCCTCACCATCACATATCTGGCCCTGGCATCCACAACCACCTCCTCCTCTTCAAACGGAAGAGAAGACGCTAGCATAATTATCACCCCCTCTTTCTTCCTTTCTCAAGGGAGGCATGATACACCGTTGGAAATCTTGCTTTTAACTTAAGTGCCTCTAAGCGAGTCAGGTGTGTCTCCTATAGAAATTGAATCTCACATCTTTGCCTTTTAAGAATTTCTGAAGTTGTTTACGTTTAGCGGATGATTGATACCATTTACATTAAAGGATCCAATCTTAGATTTATTTCTATTCATGGTTTAAGATTCCTAGTCATTAGCGTGTTCCAGATCTTCCGGCATAATAATTTTGTGTCTCCCCTCCCCAGCCCCCGCCTCGAGGATGCTCCCACTTTATTTTTCTGTTTTAATGAGTCCATATACATTTTATATTCTTCTCTGCCTCATTTTACACTCAATCCTTGATATTAATTTGCTGGCCCTGAACCACCAGCTGGTTTGGATATATTCAGAGCTAACATAAACTTTGCCCTCCTGAAACATGAGGCCATATTTAAACAACCACAGTAACGGTAACTTAAGCATTCAAACTGTGCATATATGAAACATATTAACAGAGTTTGTTTCAGGCATTTATCTACCCCCATCTCCTCATCCCCCTCTTTATTGATATATGATTAATTTTCTTGAACCCCAACCCTAAGTCAGAGTTCTCCCTATTGAATCTTACACTTCCTAGGTCAGTCCAAGCCTCTGTCATAGGACTGGATCGCATCCCTCTTGGGACACCTAGCCCTTTACGCTGTTCTGGGCTTTTCCCCTTGAGAGCAGCTTGTTGGGTCTTGGCCCATTGCTCCGGGGTAATATCCACGTCAGCACCACTAGTAGGTAGGCTATGCTCATCCTGAGCATCAAGAGTGGTCCTCTCAGCCTATTTCCCTTTAAAAGTTCAGTGTCAAGGACTCCATTCATCCTTACTCAATCTGCCAGCCCCCTTCCTGCCGCCCATCTATACATATCATCCCCCCTTCTTGTCACCCAGGATTTCTATTTCCACCCCATATATAGCCATTCGACCCCATCAATTGTGATCCAGAGGTTCCCCGCCCCACCCCTCCCCCAGACACCCTCCCTCCCCAAAAAAACCCCAGCCCCGGCCCCGCACCCCCCGCCTCAACAGCAAACCTGGAGTGTCCGTTGTCACAACCACATCTCTCCTGGCTCCCCCCTCGCCCCGGCAGCAAGGTTCCCACGCCCCCCTCCACCCCGCTGGCTTCAGTTTACTTTACCAATTGTACATCTTTACACATCCCTGACCCCTTGTCAAACAAATTGGGTCCCCAGTTACTGAGGCTTTTCATTCCTTGCAGTTCTGTGTCACCAGAGCGCTTCTCAATCCCCCGACTTTGCCGTCAAGACCTCCCTTGATGATAAGTCCGCCATTTGCCCTGCTGGGATGTAAGATTTGAGGAGCGCTGTAACATCTGCCCTGAGGTTGGTGGCTTGTGGGTTAGCATGCTTCATCAGGCCCCTGTGCGCCACTGCCCACGCCGAACGTCTTAGCTCCTTTTCCAGCCTTTCCTTTTCCAAGCCTGGGACCGTAACACCCAGCTCCTCCAGACATGCCCGAGCTTCCAACAGATCTTCAAACACCTTAATCCCTTGTTTCGTTTCCAATCGTAGCATGCGAGTATAACATCTGTGCCTTTAAATTTCTGGCGTAGCTGTTTCAAAACTGTCCACATGGTCCTTGAGCTTCCTGCACTCCGTTGTATAGTCATTGTCCAATATAATTCTGTGGGTGCCCAGCATAATTTTTGTTGCTTCCATGCCCGTTTAAGTAGTTCTTCTTTTGCAGTGTAGTTAGTCATTTTACAATGAAGGATCTGGGGCAGGCATTAGGACCCAGGGCTGTGCAATAGCTCGATGGGCCCGATCCATAGCTAGGTCTAACTCTGGGGAAGATGGCAATTCTCTGAGCAGCTTCTGCAGGTAAGTTATGGTATCTGCAGCCCCACTTTCAGCTCCTTCTGGGATGCCATAAATTCGTAGGTTCTGCCTTCGACTCCGATCCTCCAGATCGTCGATCTTAGCCCTCATCTCTCTTTCTCTGGCCAGGAGGAATAACAACAAGCGATCGTGCCTATCGGCCTGGTCCACAACTGTGTTCAACCCCAACTCCAACTGGTCCGCTCTGTGCTCTATTTTCTGGATGTCTGAACGCAGTTCCGTCAGAGAGGTATCGATTTTTTGGACCGTTCTTGCCGTCTGTAATACTGAGGCCACCAGCTGTGAGCACTCTTCCTCCGAGCCTGCAACCCCCGTGGAGATTTCCTCCTCCTCGGTAGGCCCCGCTTGCCTCGTTCCTCGTTCAGCTTGCAGGAGTAGTTGAAGTTTTTGCGCTGGGGTCTGTATGCTCCTAGTGGCTCCCGTTTTCGATCGGGTTATTTTAACAGGGGACTGCATCATTTATAGCGCGGATGCCAATCGATAATTATTTGGCTGAGGGGAGCTCCGTTCCTAAGCGGCCATTCGGGTTGCTGACGTCACCGGAAGTCCCCAGTCCCCTTTCCAGTGGAAACTGAGGAGAGATGGTAGATAGTCACCTGTTATACCTACCGGGTCATAATGTCGCATGCTTAATAGCGTACAACATTATGGCTAAACTGGCATAGCGTAGTATGTAAGCGCTAATGGTGCAATACTGCGTATAATGCTGTATGCGATATTACACCATTAGCGCTTTCGCAGGCAGAGGATAAGACCTCTGCTGGAAGTGGGTTCCATCGAGCAGCTGCCATGACTTACAGGACTGAGCCACAGCAGCAGGAATCCAGGCGCTGCATCTGGAACTGGGTTTGATTCCCGGTCCCAGAATCTTTTATTTTTTATTTACTTGTGTGCTCCCCAAGTTGAACCCCTCCTCTGGAGTTGAGAATTTTTAGTGGGGGTGGTCGGGGGGGCGTGGGGGCAGAGACCCCCCACAGAAAAAAGACATGCCTCATGGCAGAAATCGCGCTGTATTGGCAGCGCGATTTTGCCATGTGGCATAATGTCTTGTGACATTATGACCCCGTGCCCCTATTATAGATTGAGGGAGCATTCCTGACCAATCGAAGAGCTCTTTTCTTCTGCACATGAGACACTCTTATTTTGTAAAGAGCATCTTATGTGCAGATGACCTGAAAACCGGCATGTTCGGGACAGTTTTTTTTTTTATTGGGGTTGATTAATGATATAATAATATGTTCCCCATCACCACTCATTGCTGGATAAGAGTGGTTTCACTTGTGTTCTGCTGGAGCCAGAACAGCTCAGCTTTGCTGTTCTCTTTTGTCCAGAACACGTGTGATACCACTCTTATCCAGCAACAAGTGGCAACGGGGGACATATCATTATATAATATGAGCAGGATGGGATCTGATCTAGTTGCTCCCTTCCCAAAATGTGTGGAGCTCAACAGTTCCACAGTATATGCAAAAGTGTACCTCACCATCTCAGGCGAGGCCAGCATTTATCAGGGGAGAAAGTTAATTTAGACCAACACTGTGTATGTACAGCACCATCATACAGTACCTTAAACAGTGGTTAACAACTCTGAACATCCCTGGGAGTTATACACGTTATTCCAATAGGCTTCCCATGTGTCAGAAATATGCATTTTATAGACAGTATATTTTGACATTATTTTGTTCCTTTAATATATCCTTCTTTGCATTTGGAAGCCACTGAAAATAATCCCAGGCTCAAATTTTATTATTTTAGAATCTGTGGCTGGGAAAGGCACGCTGAGTGTCCCAGCCACATATGCTTTATGCTGCTGCCAGTACCCTCTGGCTTATCTTTTAACAACGCACAACCTGGCATATCCAGTTCTTTACCTTGGTTTATTGTCACCATGGCTTATTTTTGTCCAGTACCATTCACACGTGATTCCCCGGCAAAGCAGGGCATCAGTGGGGAAGTGGGGACTCAAATCTTTTAACACCCTAGTGTAACTCCTAGATGGCGCTATCCCAGGGGCTACTACCCCTGCCTGATTTGCCACTAACAGGTTGAGGGGCCTGGATCCGATGGCGGGTGCCTCCACCCAGAGGTCAGGGTTTGCAATAGTTAAACTAACTTGGTCACAGCCCTCTGGGACACTGCAACCCCCCTTTCTTCCCACTAGTGGCCCACACAATATATCAGAATTACCTTCACAGTATACACTTACCCCCAGGACTGGTTCAGGCACTGGGACCTCCTGTAAAATAAGATACAGTGCAACAATCACAGTACAATACTTTAACATAGACAAATACCTCAGGCAGTATAACTTTGCTGAAACAAGCAGCTCTGATTTATTTAGGGGGACTATAACAAGGACAGGGGGAAATCAGGTTAATTAGCTTATCACTTTACTCATCTACCTATGGCTCTGTGCACAGGCCTATCCCTACCAGTTACTGTCCCTGGGTACCCAAGCCCTAGTGGCTAGTCCAAACCGTGGCAGCTGGTAGGGGCCCTTTCACACAGAGAAAAGAAAAATTAGTTAAACAGTCAGCAGTACAGTAATTCCATTTGGATTCAATGTGGCAATTCAACAGGGGCGACCCTGAATTAGTACTCACGACCTCCAAACAAGATAGGGTCCTTCAACGTCAGCAGGGCTACTCTTGAGCTCCACAGACCTCACACATTTATATGGTAAACAGTAACAGGCAAAAGTCCTTTAATGGCAGCAGGATTCACTTGGGCTACACAAGCCTCCTCACACATTTATATGGTAAACAGTAACAGGCAAAAGTCCTTTAATGGCAGCAGGATTCACTTGAGCTACACAAGCCTCCTCACACATTTATATGGTAAAAGAAAGTACTATACCAGGCAGGCTGCTTCTCTATCGATGCAGATTACTGCACAATACCTGGGAGAACACACTGCAGATTTAGTTCCTGACAGACCGAAGCCAATTCAGCAATTTCTCCAGTCTTCTAAGGGTGAGCCTGGTTTCTACTCTTCAGATATCCTTTGATTCTCTTCACAGGATGGATTCAGTCCTAACAAGCAGTTACACAAGCTGCAGACCGGAACTCTGGGCCTCACACACGTTTCCCGACTAAAACTGCACACCGAAAAAAACCACAGGGCTCCTTCCCTCTTCACTGCCAGAGCTCAACTGAAACTCCAGCAGACAAAACCGGGCACTTCCTTTGAGTTCCTCCCAGTTCTTGGCTGGATTGGCTGTCACTCACAATAGCCTGCCCCTGTTGGTCCAAAAAGGCGCCGAAGTCTAAACTACATCTCCCAAAGTCACTGCCCATACAGTCCTCTTGTGGCTGGCTCAGATTATGAGTCCAAGTTCTGATTCGTCCAAGGCACCATTTTAGAGCTACCTTAACCCACACTGATTGGTCCAGTTCAGCAGTTCAAAACTAGAATGGGGAACTAGGCAAACACAGTTCTGACTGCAAAGAAAGCAGGTTAGACAAACTGTAATTTCATTATTACTCTAAATGATTTCTGGAAAACAGTTACATCTTTCAGATAGGTTCCCTTTGCACTCCTAGTGACTGCAAAAATGGAGTGAATTGGCAGCAGCTCGAGTGGTACTCAAGCAGAGAAGCACACAGTCCCCCCATACAAACTAATTATGTCTGCAAGCAGACAGCTCTTAAAGAGACAGTAACAGAGGCTCTAAAAACACTCACTGATAAATGGCTTAAACGCCAAACACCATTCAGGCTTGGAGCATTCAAGCAAGCTCCTGGAAGTCTTTTGGGAACCCCATTTGCAGGGGGGTTACATCAGCATCTATAACAAGCCATTTATTTTAGCAGCTTACAGGAAAAAAACAAAAAACAAAGCAAGGTCACTTGCTACGCAGTTTAACTACTAAGGGAAAAATATTACAACTTTTATTTTCCTCCAATACCTACTGTGCCCATGGGTCACACCGGGGGCACATAGTCCAGAAATCAATTATACTTCAAATTAATGGGGAGATTCTTCCAATTATTTTGACTTGTTTTAATCTTTTTTTATTGCAGGCCTGAATTTTACTAACTTTACATGTGTATGTACACAGTGCCATGAAATACAACTACTGGCATCAATCCAGATCTTGTATAGCTCAGCTGACATTGTTTTGTAATTTTAAAACAGAAGGAGAAGGACGTCTTTCCCTTGGTTCTATTTGTAATTCTATTTGATTTCCAGGAGTCAAGCAGTGTGTGGTTAGCAGCCACAAACCCATCTACCCTGCCATGGGTAGACAAAGGCATACATCTGTATAAGGCTAATGCAGCAGCATTTTAAAAATCAGTGCTAATCTATCACAGAGAAAACGGTCTACAAGACTTTGCTCTTTGTGTTGTGTTTTGTTTTTTGGTTTTCTCTCAGGAAGAAGAGGGTCCCTCTGACCAGGGACTGAATCACTCAAAATAGTAAGACCCACCCCTCCAGGAGGAGGGGGGCAACAATCATTAATAACCTACACACCACCTTTGATAATGTATAAAGTAGCCAATTTCAAGTGTAATGTTAAAGTCTGAAAAACATTGGGATGTTATGTTGCCTTAATTCTAATGGCAAATTAGGGTTACCCCATCAGTATCTATTCAGTTTACATCTTTTAAGGTGATGACTGATTGGCAAATGAGATTGCCTGAACATTTGTGGTTAAATGTCCACACTCCTATTGTAAACAGAGTGTCATCTGACCTCTATGAAAAACTGTTACAGGTAAATTTAGTGGGAATACACTAATTTGTTGCCTGGCCTCTGCTCCAGCATTGGCCAACCCAAGCAAAACCCTTCCATTACTACAATAACCAATCTGACTCTTTCAGCAAAGAAGGAGCTGGGGGGGGTGGAACATGCCTCCTTCCAGTGCAACACATATGGCGGCTGCAAACAGAAGGAACAAAAAAGTCCCTCTGGACCTTACTAAGCCACAGCTGGTAGGTCCAGAAATGGAGGAGGTATACCAATATCTCTCCAAAGTCACAAAAAAAGTCTAAGTATACAGCTATGTAGCTCCCTCACCATCCCCTAGGGAGGGAAATGTGTATTGTACCAGTTGCCCATTCTTTTCATTTCAGATTAAGAAGTACCAAAACCCATGGATGGGAGACAAGTCTGGGTAGGCCTATTCCAGGCCTACATTTGTGACCCTGTTCCCATGCTTGGGTCAAGGAGGTCCAATCCAAAAACCTGACCAGAGGGAGACATCTGTTCCTGTGCCAATGCGACCATCCCCAGATGACTACACCTTGGAAGGAGACCCCAACCTGAAGAATCCAGTTCCACCCCCTGAACCAGGACCGAGTACTGGTTCAATTTCCAGTCCCAGAGCCAACGCTAGTTCATGTCTGGGTGAAGTCAATCCCAGGCCCAGTCCCAGATCCAGATGACCCCAGAAAGGAAAGGAAAGAAGTTGCCTGCTTCATCTTTTTGGTTGACCCCTTGACCCTTGATCATCCATCTTATGCCCCTTTTCAGATTTTGATTCCCAAATCCTATTACATAATTCATGATGGAAATTATGTTAATTTACTGGTACAAATACATACACTTAACCCCTTGTTTTACAGCTGGACATTTTGTGGATATTTACTGATAGTGAACTTTTTAATACCAAACATATTAACATTGCCCACCTTCACAAAGGAACTTTTCAAGGCTGGTCAGATAATTTTATTGCTTCCAATGAAACTCTAAACATAAGACAATTGACTTTAAAGAACACTGGACTTTATAACATTACTGTTGCCATAAACCCACATTACTGTCTTCGTTTTCACAACATCTCAATGAAGAGACTTTGCCAGCTGAACACCATTCTCATTGAATCTATTTACTTTAATGTGATTTCACAATCTGTTTCTGAAAATCATGAAAATTGCCCTACAGTTGAACCTGGTCCAGAAAGCGGCCTAACTATGATTTCTGTTCCTGGTGTATTGATTAATAACATCAATTATGTTCATATACCTATTAATTTAAACCTATCTACATAGAACATGGCCGAATTTGGTCACTGTTCAACAACTAGTAGTTCAAAGTTTTATACAGTAATGCTACTTGACAGTATGGCAGTATTTCAAACAAGAGCACAAGATCCTGTAGCGGGGAAGTACTCCTAAACATGGAAAGAGAAGGTTAGACTTCCTGGTGTGACAGGCTTACTAGGGTCTGCCACAGGTATTTTTGGATCAGGCTTATCGGTATGGAACTGAGCCGACTTGGCCAAAATTAAGAGACATGCTAAAATGTTTAACTGTAAATTAAAACAGGATGTGATACAGCCAATGGTACATGGTATTCCAGGTCTTTCACAAGAGGAAAGGTTCGCAATATACAACATGCACTATATTGCTAGGGTATTTACTCAAACAAGACATAAGTTACTAGGACTTATACACTACAAAAATAAGGAAGCTGGACAACAACACGTAGGTGGGGAAATCCTGTGCTCTGCCTGTTTAAGTTTTGCACTCACCACAGTTACTAATCTCTTGTGAGATTTAGAAACTGGCAAAATTCCAGATCTAATTAATGGCAGACGTATGGCCAAGTGATACTGCGCCATGGTCACGATATAGCATGCACCACCAAATGCATAGATCATACCATTACATTTGCCATAGCCACAACCAGAAATATTGGCTGTCACCATCCATCTCAATCAGGGCCCCTGTTATAATAAAAATGACTGCAATATAGGGGAAATTATTTTGTCACATTTACTGTTTCACTGCCTATATATTGATAAGAACACTGCAGTATTTAACAAACTGGTAAAGGTACACCCAACTGGGCACTTGGAAAATGACATCTTTCAAAAAAGGATAATGCTGCCAGACCTCCTTGTTCACCATCATCATCTCAATGCCTGGGTAGCCCCTATACATACTGCTGTACCAGAAAATGCTACCACTACCTCTGTCAGTGTGACGTCTTCAACATGGTCACCCCTGTATGCAGATATGCTCCAGACTTTGGAGATGGGTCATTCAGTTTTCCAGATGACCAAGCCAATATGAAGTTTAATACAACAGAGGTAAACACACCCAATGTTTCCTCACCAGCACAACCTGGTATCCATCACAGCACAATCAGTGGTGGTACCAAAGATTCACTTTTGTCTGGTGTCAATGCAGTCACTGGCACCAATAAAGACATCTCTTCAATCAAGCCTTCAATCAAGCAAAACGCCAACACCTTTACCAAAGCTGCAGGAATTCATCTTTCTAATGAACTCACCAACTCCTCCATTCTGTGCCCCATCAGACTCACAAAATGGACTGTACCTGAAGTTAGAGTATCATACAATTCTAAAGGTCAGTATTGTGTCATAACTAATCATAAGTCTTATGTTTATAATAATATGATTTGCAATGTGACATACCCCAACTTTTGTTTCACACCCCATGAACGTACAGTCATTGGCCATACAGTCATTACCCCAGTGCCCCTCCACAAAGAAGATTCTATAGATAGTGACCCCACCTATTTAAAGAGTATTAAACAATATCTTAGTATTTAACGTTCACATAAACCAACTTCATTTTGGTGTTACAAGATTAATGCAGAGGAATAACAATCACATAATTCAAATAAACAACACTGTTCATAAAGCAGAGAATTTCATACAATCCATGTTTCATGATGGAGTCTTAAGCACCTCACTCTCTAACACATGGTTAGAGCTCACTTTCAAAGGGTTTGTTATTCTTCAAGTCTTCTCCTTTTCATACTTATTATTACTATTTGATGTCTTTACAAACTTTTACAATTTCATAGATCTCAACTTGAGTTTCTCCATGCTACCCACTCTGTTACTTCTTCTACTCACTAATTCTTCCTTTTCTTTACTTTTTCTGTTACCTGTATAATTGCAGGTAACAAGGGGTGAATATGTAGAAGTGGCCTACCCACATGCAATGACGTAGTCTATAATATGTCATACACTTGCCCACATTCACGTGATGTACTCCATAATGTGTCATGATTAGATACTGACTCACACAATACATGCATAAGGCACGGCATGACCATTACACACAGTATACATGTTCACCCACATACCCACATATGGTGTACGCACAAATGAGATGTCATATGCTCACTCTCATGCACATGACATACACATATAACATCAAGCTTACCTGCACTACATTATGGGCATTAGACACGTCATGATTATGAGGACACTTAGATACAAACACATCATGCTTGGAAACACACCCACAGCTAGGGACATACACACACATTAGATCTACGGACACACACAGAGCTAGGGACGCATACTCGAAGTGAGGGGCTTACACATTAGATAAGTATAAGGTTTACACATAAGGCTAGGTAATTCTTTTAATTTTTACATAGACCTAAGCACAAGCTAGGAAATGCACTGCTTCTAAAGCACAACCTTTATCTTCCATACGATCATGTAGGAAAGAGACAAAACACCACAAATGATGCTCTAGGCTAGGAATGCACTGCTATTTTGCTGCAATGATGTCAGAAATATAATGACTGATGTACCCGTAGTGCCTTCTACCACTAAGGTGTCATGTGCAACTTTAGCAGTAATTAAGAATGGACCTTTCAGAGAACATGATGATACGTTACAAAATGTATCATCTATAGAAATATGTATTTGGGTATAAGTGTATTCTTAGCGTATTCTTATCACTAGACTGCTACAAATTGTAGCAACAAAAAGGGCAACTAAGATAATACCCCACCAGCCCACCAAATTGACCAATAAGAATAATAGTAAGTGTGTTCATCCGTGCACACATCAGCTGGTTATCTCTAACCAGTCTAGATGTTATCAGGGTATAAAGCCCCTTACCACACATAACCTCTCTGAGGAAAATGCAGGCATACCCCAGCACTGCAGTATATGTGAGTTCCAGACTCCCAGGTGAATATTCAGCATAACTAGTATGCAGAATGTAATGACTGTCCTATATGTAAGGTAGTAGGATAATAAATGTGCCTTATGCAACTTTTATGATAACTTCTGTTTCTTTTATTGTCCTTTCTTTAGCCTTAGAATCTGTAAGAGGTGTATTACATATTTTATTATGGTATGGTGATCTCACAACATTCCCCAAAGGGTTATGTTTCCCTGCAGGTAACAAGAATTTATCAGATCATAATAACTTAGTCAGAAGGTATCCAACAGAGCCCAGTAATATACCCAACACTACTAGAGCAAGCCAGAGCTGTCAAATGCCTCAGTATATGAATATCCTCATCCAAGTGCCTTTTGGAGCCCCCAAGCTTATCTCCAATAATCATGCTGTAGGTTGCTATAGGTAATGGTATGTTGGGAGAATACCAACTAAAAACCTGTTACATCCTGCAGCACTTCAGCTCCTTTGGCCAGAAAGTGGTGCATTTGATTGGGCGCTTGTCTAATACAATGAGCCTGTGTTGTTCATGTACTTAGGTTCAGTTTGTCCAATATTCAGCAAATAATTTGGTATTTGGCAAATATCTGGCTAGGGAATCTGGGGTCTCTGCCTACTCCTCATTGCTCATTAAATAACTAATATCTGGTGTCACAGATGTAACACCCAGGAACGTTTTGTAAATGTAATTTTACCTTTTTCTTTGTAAAATATTTTAAGTCATGTAGGATGTATGTGGGAAATGAGATTACAGTTTCTTTCAAATCTACTGTCCCTGGGAGAACAAGTGGTGTGTTGGGTAGCTGAAGTCTTTTAAACTAAAGGCTTTTCTTTTGGGATGACAGAATCCCTTTCATTTAAAAAAAAAAAAGATATGCTATGAATGTAACCAAGGCCAAGGCAGAGTAAGATGTTTCCAGCTGTGCAGATGGGGCCAAGCTCAAATACACAAAACCAATTTGGACGAGTTCTGGGGAATAGGTGGTCCTCACAGTTCAAAGGAAATGTTCAGGGTGGGGTATCAGAGAGGCAGGCTCGATAATGCAAGTCAGTGGGCTGGCCTGATGGGATGCTGAACTAGTAACATCATGTGCTCAAGTCTGCCATATTTCCTAAGTTCCCACTTGGAGGAAAGTTTCTTCTATTACTTAGAAATTTTGTTAGCTTTGAGTTAGGTTTTTCTATGTGATCTCTATCTTTTCAAATGTATTTTTCATCTCAGTAGAATACTGTGTTCCCTATAGTTTTTAGTGTGTTAAACCGTGTACCAAATGTAAATGTCATCAAGTAGTAAATGTTATATGTATATGCTTTCTGTAACTGAATTTTTAAAGGTATAGATAACCTGGGATAACTGGCAATTCTGTGATCCATTTCCAAATATACAGGCAACTAAGCTATCTAAAGAAAGGAGTTCTCAGCTGTGACTAAAGAGATGGGTCATTTATGTTTTGGGAATGGGCACTGTACAGTGTGAGCAGTGACTCTGGTGGAATTTGAACCTAAAGATACCCCAAGTGAGAGTCAAGCTGGGTGGTGACAGCATACCAAGGTGACCATTCAGGTGCCTGAAGGGTTTTGAAATCAGGCAGCTGTGCAGACTGAGTTTTGGGAGAGAACTAATCTGTGACATCTGGTTGTTGTATTTTCCTGCCTCTCCTTTCATGTTAGTTCCCCTCACCACCACCACTGCATCCCCAGTACAGCTAGCACTCTGGCCATCAACATGTTGCCTAAGCATAACTTCTCACTTTGGTTGCACACAGGCCATTGCATTTTAATGCTGTGTCTGAAGTTCAGTTGGTTGGAGCAACTACCCACATGCCCTTTCTGGACCTCTTAAACTGTTTTCCTCCAACTTCATTGGGAAGCTTTGTTTCTTCCCACCCACCAACTGCTCCTCGCCCTTTAGCTGCACACTTCTCTCCTTAGGGCTCCTTCCCTAAGTTACCTTTAGCCTAACAGAATTATGTTCCAGTGGCACCTCTAGGGGTGGAACCTTCCACAAAAGTGTTGCTTTGCCTTCATGGTACCCCCTGCAGGGTGGTAGCCCCAATAGGGGTCACAGAGTATAAATGGCCAAGGCATCCTCATAAAACACTCCAACAGCTCAGTCGAACAACTGTCTCCCTGACTATAAACATTGTGCACAAGTATAACCCCTGACTTTAGTTGCACACAGCCCACTGAACTGATATCTGGTTGGTCTATTGTCCTGCCCTCCCACAGTATGTCTCTCTCTCCCCACCACATCCCCAAGTCTCCATACTGAAAAGATTTAAAGATCCAAGAAAACCATCCCATGAGCAGTGAGTTCTTGTTTCCTTATTCTTCAGTCCCTGGGGATTAACACTATTAATTTTATTCATAATATACTGTGTGGTAAATCACAAAGTGCTACTGGGAGTAATACATAGCCTTAAATATCTCTGCCTGGGAAGGAAGCAGCAGTGCACTGTGGGACTCTGAGAGCCTTAGGGAAGTTCCCCCCTCAAGATATCCATATCTGGACCCCGCCCTTTGCCAGATAGTCAGAACAGGGGGTACTGAGAGGCCAGCACTTTAAGGTATATGGATGAGGGCTGAGTTTTTGAGGGACTCTGGGCATACTTGAATTAAAAAGTTTGAATTAGTTCAGTGCAAACTGTTTGGAAGTTGAACCTTGAAAAGTGTGCGCAGCCTTTAAATCAACATAACTAAATCATCCCTCCGCCTACCTCATGACCCTGCGGTTTCAGCCTGCTGAAGTGGGACGGTATTCCCTCAACACAAACTGAAACAACATGACCCTCAAGGTTCTAAAAGCATTTATCTATCTGTGGGGGATCTATTCCTACCATTTGGGATCACAACTAGCTAGTTTTGCTGCCCCAAAAAGATAGAAAATTGTCTATAAACAAGAAGCCCGCGAGATGGCTTTTCATTACAACAGTAGGGCTGCGGCTCATGACTCCAGTGGCCTAGGTTTGGGAATGAGCTTGGATGACCAGGAAGATAGCAACTGAGTGTCGCAGGGAGATTTATCAATGCCACTGCAGCAGTGCCACTTGGGTGACAATGAGTTGTGCTGTCAGCTGGCGCATCTCGTAGCATGGAGATGCTGGCCATGCATGCATAACCTCCTCCCCTGCAGAACATGTCAGACTCCTGGGCTGCTTCTGGGGCCAGCAGCCTAGGTCCTGCTGTGGGGGGTGGGCATACCCATGGGGTGGCGGTCTGGAAAGGCAATCAGCAGACTCTAGATCTTTGTGCTGACTGGCAGTGGAAGTGGCAGGGGCAGCCTGAACAAGTGGAGTGTAGGAGTACCAAATCTGAGTTTGGGGAAGCAAAGGAAACAAATTGTGAATTAAAACACTATATATACTGTACATATATATATATATATATATATATATATATATATATATATATATATATACATATATACGTATGTACATATATAATAGTGGCACAGTAGGGTTGAGTAAGCAGTTTAATGTTAACCCCCCAAATTTGCACTTTAATAACTTTGCAACCATTCAACGGATTTACACAATATGTGGTATGCACTGTCCTGTGGGGTAGATCTCTTGATGTGCCAAGTTTTGTTTCGATGCAGGTTTTGTGCAGCGCATAGTGGAAAAAGTGTATTTTTTGCTTTTTTCGCCAGTTTTTGCTGATTTGTCCCCATCGTTTTGTGGCCACACCATTTGGAATTTTGGTCTGAAATTTTCAGAGTAGAAAGAGGTTACCCCAAAGAACATACAAGCATTGGTTTGGTGAAACAGTATCAATCTGTTCCAAAGTTATTACATTTTGAAAGTTTGGGTTCTGAGCATGCTCAGTTCAGTCTTTTGGATAGGTGTATAAATTGTGAACAAGGATTTGCCTTATGAACAAGGATTTTGACAGATCATGAACAGGGATTTATCCCTGTTTGTATGAAACAAAATCCCTGTTCGAGAGCCGCCATCTTGTTTCCATTTTTTCAAAAACACAAAAAGTAACTTGCCCCATGGATGTCTTCCGAGGAGATTGAAGCATGGGTTTTGTTCAGGACGACGCCATCTATAAACCCATGGCTTTGGTTCAATTTACTTTCCTCAAAAAATGGCCATTTTCTATTCAAAAAATCCTTGCTCGTCACTCGCTTCCGATCCTTGTTCGTGAGGTGTCAAAATCCCTGTTTGCGAGCCGATCCTTGTTCGTGAGCTGACCAAATCCTTGTTCGTGAGAGGACGACCAGATGGCCCTATCTCTCAAACAAGGATCAGCTCGCGAACAAGGATTGTGACACCTCATTAACAGGGATTTGGCTTGCGAACATGGATTTGACACCTCACGAACAAGGATTATAAAAAAATCCTTGTTCATGAGAATATCGAAATCCTGTTAAATAGTGTTAAAATCCTTGTTTGTGCGAAATTCTTGTTCGTGGGGTGTCAAAATCCTTGTTTGTGAGGGGATGACCAGATGGCCCTATCTCATGAACACGGATATCTCACAAACAGGGATTTTGACACCTCACGAACAAGGGTTATAAAAAGAAATCCTTGTTCATGAGCTGCCTTGTTCGTGAGCTGTCAAAATCCCTGTTCATGAGGTGTCAAAATTATCGTTCTTGAGAAATCCTTGTTCATAAGCTGTCAAAATCCTTGTTTGTGAGGGGACAACCACATGGCCCAAAAAATCCTTGTTCATGAGCTGTCAAAATCCTTGTTCATGAGGTGTCAAAATTCCTGTTCATGAGCCGATCCTTGTTCGTGAGCTGTCAAAATCCTTGTTTGTGAGAGGATGGCCAGGCAGTCCTATCTCGCGAACAAGGATTGGCTTGCGAACAGGAATTTTGACACCTCATGAACAAGGATTCGTTTCGCGAACTGGGATTTTGACAGCTCACGAAGAGGGAATTTTAAAGGTTGCTGTTTCTTTGTCACTTCACTGTAAAGAAACAGTTAGAACTTTTGGCATGAAATTTGCAGGGTAGAAATGGGAATGTCCTAGAGATGTGACTTATGCTGGTTTGGTATAAAAATTTATATTCGTTCCACAGTTATGGCATTCCGAAGTTGAGAAATTTCCCATAGGATAACACTGTGGCAAACTTGGTGCCTTTCGGTGCCTCTATCTCGAAAATGGTTTGAGACATGGATTTTTACTAAGCGCAGCATGCATGCAGGTTACCATTCTATGATTACAACTGCAGTGGAAATTTTTTCCATAGTTGGTGCGATTACTGAGATATTGCACCATTTGCAGCACAAGGCTTACCTGGAATGTGTCTATGCCTGTGTTGTGTCTCTACAATTATAGGTAGGTGGGTGCACTCCCAAATATGGATATGGTTATGCAGTAATGGGGCTGCTAGGCCATCCAATATGCAATAGTGGGAGTGCAGGGCCCTGCGCGCCTACAGGGAGATGACAGCTCATTACAATGTCTGTGCACTTATGGGATGGATGGGGGCCCTGCACTTCACAAAATGGATACTATGGGAGTGCAGGGCCCTTATAGGTAGATGGGGCCCTGTGCTCCTATATATGGATACCATTATGCAGTAATGGGACTGGTGGGCCAGACATGACAGTTCATTACAATGTCTGTGCACTTATGGATAGAGCACAGGACCCTTATAGGTAGATGGCGCTCTATGAAAAATGATACTATGGGAGCAAAGGGCCCGGAGCACCCTGTGCTCCAAAAACTAAAACTGATTGTATGGGAGTGCAGGCCATTATGGGTAGATGGCCAGGCCCTGTGCTCCCACATATGGATACCACTATGCAGTAATGGTACTGCAGGGCGATTTATTATGCAATACTGGGAGCGCAGGGCCCAGAGAGCAGAGAGATCAGTTCATTATGAAAACACTGATACCATCTGTGCTCAGGGCCCAAAGGGCCCTATGCACAAAACCATATAGGGGTAGCATTACACTTTCTCAAAAAGTAAGGAAATTCATTGCAAAAAACTTTGTTAATGCATCAGTTAGGGTTGAAGCAACAAAAGTAGGAAAATGAGGCGTTAGAGTTGAGACCCTAACACACTCTCCACCCTACCACCCCACCCCACCTCCACCCTCCACAGACCAACAGGCGATGGAGCGTGCCTTGGAGTCATCAGGCCTAACTCTCACCCCATTCTCCTATACTGTATCATGTCATCTTTCTTACACATGGAATGGGGTGAGAGTTAGGGCTGATGACCCCAAGCACACCCCGTTCCCTGTTGGTCTGTGGAGGGTGGGGGTAGGGCGGTAGGGTGGGGGTTGTTAGGATCTCAACCATAACACCTCATTTTCCTGCTTCTGTTGCTTCAGTGCTAAATGATGCATTAACAAAGTGTTTTGCAATGAACATATGTGTGTGTGTGTGTGTATACAATGTATGTAGGGATTCCACTACTTAAATAAATGCATTATTTGCCCAAAACTCTGACCCAAGTGAAATATAAATGATGTTATTCACCAAATGGGTAAATAACACTGTTTATTTTTCACTGGTTTATTTTACAGACAACTTGATTGACAGCCAATTCTTCCAGTCCCACAATGAATCTGCTCTCAATTGCAAGTACACAGACATTGTATACATACAACATACAATGGCCTGCTTCAAATATGCTATTAATTTCTATTTGTGCGGTGGTGGGACTTTTCATAACTCACTCATGGCTTTGCCACGGTATCACGTGAAAATTGCGACTTTAAAAGTGTTACTGAAAAAAACGGCGACTATAAAATAACGAATGAAAGATTGGCGAACTAACATATAAGCGCATACGCCCTATAAGCGACTTCGACTGCCATTCTATCTACAAATATCGTGACTAGCAAATTTGGCTCCCTAGGCACTCTTTCCTGCCCCCCCCCAACATTGCAACACACACAGGTAAAAGGGAAAAGGGAATTCAAATTACTCACAAGTTGTAGTTCTCACACAGGTAAATTACCGAAGGGAAATGGGATTACAGCAACAGACAACACAATACGGCAGTTGCACTGGCGCAGAAGTCACAGAAGTCGCAGCATACTATGTAACCACTTCCTATATCCATGGCAACCACAAAGCCATGACAACCAGCCTGAGCAATAACCAGGATGTCAAAATAGCGACTTTTCGCTTAGCTGCAATTCAAGTGCTGTTCAGCACTTAATCCTTTATTTCACATTTAGCTAAAACTCAGTGGGAATTGGTTCACTCTTTGCTGTGGAGGCACAACTTTTCAATCCTGGAATTGAAAATTGTAGGCAAGTCCTCGGAGATAGTCGTACTTACTCCTGTGTGCGTACTTATTGACAATTGTGCACACCCTGTCATTCATGTCCTTGTATTTTCTTTTTTTGGACACTGCTGCTGCCCCAGAAACCATTTGTTCAATTTTAATTTCTGTAAGTCGCTGTTCTTCCTTCAGGCACTGGATAAGTTTCCATATACTGGGGTGACTGGCTCCGATGCAACAGTGAAATCCTCAGTGCCACCCCTCAACAGCATTGTTAGTTCTTGCCAACCCCCTTGTGGTGGTATCATAACAATTCCATTGGTGTGGTGAGAACTGATGCAGTTCGTCTTCCAGACCTGCCCCTGCGTTTACCAACCCATGTGGACTCATAGTAGTCAAGCACTGGCTTTAATAACTCTGCATTGTTAGCAAAGAAGTTCCACTCCAGCATTTCATCAAAGGTACTAACCACATCTTCAGTAGGTATAAATGCCAGAGATAACAACAATCGCAAGTGCAAAGAGAAATCAGGGTCACAGAAATACTTCTCTTGCACTACTGGGTGCTCTTGAATATTGCGCCAGATTGCTTGGGCGAAATGAAAGAAGCAGCCACGAATTTCACTGTCAGGGAAAGCAGCGCTAAAAGCACATCAGCACATACACTGCACTCAGTACTTGGCCAGCTTTTATGCAATGCACAGTGTACAACTGATCAAACGGTAATGGGCATGACTTAAAAGTGCCATCAAGTAGCTAGTCACTACTGTCCTGCAACATTTTTAAATTCTCAGCTGTTGCAAAGACTACCAGTCTGTCCTTTTTATTTCCACTGTCAAACAGTAGGAATGGCTGTCCAGCCAAAGTAATTCTGAACTCTTCAGGTATTTCTAGATCCTCAACTGATGCAGGGGTTGCTGGGCAACCACACTCTATCTGCCTTATCCGTTGTATGGTCCTTTTCATGAGTGGCACAGCAGGGAGATGCCCAGTGACAGCCTCAGGTGCACTGCACAAGTACCTGCATGGTGGACTCTGCACTGGACCTTGCTCTTTCTCTGACATTGGCCATCACCTTGCATGCTCCCACATCACCAGCATCAGGAACATGTGTGGGTTCCTTCACTTGAGCAAGAACCTGGTTCCCAGCAGTATGCATTTTGGCAAGGCAGCTAAACTTATCAGAGTCTGCACAACGCGAGTATATCTTCTCCCCCTTTTCTTTATCTTTCCGGTAGGTGTACCCACAGTACACTGCCAAGGGCTTACCTTTCTGGCTTGTCAGCAACTCGAATTCCATGGTTATGGTAGGCTGGATGTGATCAGAAGTGTTCCTTTAAAAGGACTAGGTTTGGGAAAGGGAGCATTGAATTATGGGTACAAGGAAGTGGGTGAAGAGAAAACATGGACCGAGAGGAATCATTTAAACACTGCTTCAGGTATTCTTAACACTGACTAAGGTAAGACATACATGAGTAATGCTTGGCGCTATTTTCACACCTTAGCTAACTATGCAGCGCTATTACGCTTGAGCGCTAAGGTGACAGTCGCTGTTTTGAATTCGCGTTTTTTAACGGTGCTATTGTGCGGTCGTGATTTTAACATGGAACCCTTTTCCACTCATGAGTTATGGTCCCGCGTCCTCACTCATGGAAATAAATAGCATATCTGAACACAGGCCATTGTATATCCTCTATTTATACAACAGGTGTGATTCTGGATTAGCCAAGATAAAACTACTATGTAGTGTATGGTGGAACACTAATGTGTATGGAGACCCATACATCGTAAAAAGTCATTCTACTGCAGTAGTGACATAGCTACTAACGCAGAATGACTTTTCGTTCTGTGTTAGTAGCTATGTCACAATACAAATTGCCCCCAGAAGCACCATTCATTCACCAGTTGGATGTTCAACTGTTGCGCGAATGAGCTGGCTGGCGGGGTGGATGGCAGAGAAGTGTGGGTGTCAGATGGAAGACGCTGAATTGTTTAAACTGAAAAAAGTAAGCAAATGTGTTTTGGTGACCATACACCAGATAGAAAAGTATATGGTAGCCCAAATACACAACATCACTATTCTTAACCCTTGTGGTTACCATGATGTCAATGGGACATATTGAGCTTCGCTCTTGAGATCCCTGACATCATATTATACAATGGCAAGAAAGAATCTTGGACTGTGATTGGTCAGTTTGGGGCTGGACCCATGGCGTTATCCCAGCACGACGCCACAGGTCTAATCTCAGCCTCACTGTGAACCAATGCAGATTATTTTTTGGATGATGAGCTAGATGTTTTTTTGGACCTAATACAGTAAAAACATTCTTTAAAATTATTTTTTTATTTTATATATAACATTGAGCCATTGTATAATAGGAATAATGCATTCCAGGGTGTGTGTCGTTTGGGATAACGCCACGCCTGGGGCATTGGACACACCCGGCCTGCGGCCTCGTGATAACCGCCCCAGGCGTGGTGTTATCCAACATATTTCTGCCCTGTCATCATATTCCTTTAGTAACCACCTGGTGTACGAGTAGTGTTTTGTATGTGCTACCATACACTATCCTATAGCTTATGACCAACTTACAAGATATCTCACATGTTCTAAGATAGAACTGTTATCTGCAAAGCTAGGTATCGCACAATGGACTATTGAACCAATCAGAGAGCAGCTTTAACAATGCTGATGACATCACAATAGCCATGTGCGCACTGAAGCCAGCAGATGTGAGATGCTATGTAGACTTAGTTGCTTTCTAGTTTGCATCTGTATTGATTTATTTTTGATTGTATTGATTTGTATTGCATCAATTTGTACTGTATTGATTTTATTGATTTGTACTGAATTGATTGTACAGTTGGACCTCGGTTATCCAGACCACTCAGGAATGTTGATTTTGTCCAGATAATCGATCGTCTGGATAACCGATTTCACACACAAAAAAAGCTTGACATGCTGTATGTTTATAAATACAATATTTATTGAATGTGACCAAGTTAAAAATGCAAAAGTAAAAGTACTATAATTAAAATTTATTAAAATCCAGCACAGGGGGTACGGGTTATATGCGGGTATTGCACTGTTCTAAAATGTACTGAAATGTTTTATTCACTTTTTAAAAATTCTTCAATTGTCTTCTGTTTAGCCCCACTGTACTTTTTGGTCGATGCCAGAGCAAGCAGGCAGTTGAGTGTAATTAGACATATGGGATCAGCATCGGACTGCCGGCCTAACCAGGAAATACTCTTTTTAAAGTGCTGCACAGCCTGTGCAATAGTGATGATTTTGTCTGCTGTCTTCATTGGTAGCACAGTCTTCATCGCCGTCCTCCCTGTCCACAGCTCTGGATTCCTTGACAAGAGTGACAATGTCACCATCAGTGAGATCTGCCGCTGTGAGCAGATCCTTATCTTGTGCATTGAGTTCCTCAATCTCAGCTCCGAAGGTAGTGTCAGCATCAATGTCTCCTGGCTCCTCTGCCACATTGGCCTCATCTAATCCTGTGTCAGGAGCAGTCAGGAATGGATTCAGTGGCTCCAGTTTTCAAAGTTGAGGAAAAGGACTTGCTGATGCTCTCTGGTGTGGTTTTATCCCATGAGTCACCAATCATATATGCCACATCTTTTAAAGTAAGCTTTTTAAGGCTGTCAACAATCGGGACCTCGGAATCTGTCTCTGACAAGATACGGCGTAGCAGTCTCTTTCTGTACCTTTGCTTGAGCCCCTCTAATATCCCATGGTCAAAGGGCTGCAAAAGAGAGGTCATGTTAGGTGGCAGAAATTCTAGTTTTATTTTACCGTCCCTTGATTTTAGTCCTGCAGGGTGGGCTGAGCAGTGGTCAGCCAGAAGCAATGCTTTTGGTTCCAGCTTCTTCCGCTTCATATGTCTCCTGACATCTGGAACAAAACACTTATGGAACCAGTCACAAAATAAATCACTTATCATCCAGGCACTTCGGTGGTGGTCATAGATAATGGGGAGAGCACTCATATTTACATTTTTAAAACATCATGGGTTGGCAAACTTCCCAATCATGAAAGGTTTAACCTTCTGTGCACCTGTGGCATTTGAACAACCACGCAATGTAATGTTGTTTGCTAATCCCATATGCTGCAGCTATGTTGATTGCCTTTTCTCCCCTGCAAAGTCTCTCAACATGGATCCGGTTAAAATCGCGTATCCAAAATAGTCATTAATGAGACTATTTTGCGACTAATTAGCGAGTCATTAATGCGCTACCATTTCAGAGCGTACTTTACAAGTGCTGGCACAGAACAGCGCTTGTACAATAACCGCGTAATTTCACCTCACCCCAGGGATCGATAGAAAGATTACTTTCTACACCCATGCTTCCTATCTTTGAATTTATCTAATACTTCTTCAGATCATGCCTCCCCCTTAATATACCCAGCACTACAGTCCCTCAATAAATAGATTAGGCACACACTTCATGCATGAGCCCGAACTAAAAGCTTACCTAGACTGTTGGAGCTGGTATCTCAAACCTTCCTCACACACTCCCAGTATTTGTGATCTCTCCCTCCCCCTCCCTGATTACCCTTTCATTCTACCCTTATAAATTCTGGGTATTAACCTTATTTCTTTCCCTCTCCCTGAAGGCTCCTGCTGTTCTTAGCTCGTGTCTGGGCAAATCTTGAAGCTGATCCCCAACCAAGCGTTACCAGCTGCAGGAACCGGCAGCCGCAGCCCCCACAATTATGAGACGCCTGCCATATAGCTCTGATCACTCTGGTTGTATTTCCAGCTGGAATTCAAATACTGGCACCATTTTCTTGCACTATTGTGATACGCCACTGTCGGGATACTCTTCAGCAGTTACTGTAGCCACCAAAGTACATTCATAGAACGCTTACTTGTAACTATAACTTAATTTAGAGCCACTTATTTCATTCATTTAAATTTAATGCTGCTTCACTTCTGAGAGCAGCCTGAAGTGAAGCCGCTGTTTTGAGCACTCGCTATTTTAAGCACACGCGATTAAGAACTAGCACTACAATGTAAGCGCTGTATTGCCTTGCACTTTTTCGGTTGCGTGATATTGACAGTAAACCCTCTCAACAATAGCAATTTTTTCACTTATGGTAAGGATTTTGTGCTTCCTTTTCACTGTGGCACTGCTGTCATCCATTGCTGAATTTGAAAGGCACAGAAGCACACAGCAGAGCAAAGCAAAGGAGTGGATCAGCCTAACACTGCTTGGAACATAGCTCAGGTAAGTGGACAGCTATGTATAGGTTAAGTAATCACCCTGCAGACGTTTCAATTACACTTTCATTACAGTACATGGGGAAAGGTCAACACAATCAGTGCAGTGCAGTGCAGACTGCTTCGAGTGTAATAAGTGTAAGTGTAACTTCGAGTGTAACTTTGGAGTACAGTTAACTCATAGTGTGATGAATATAACACCTCATTAGCTTGCTATTCACTGTCTAATTGTTATGTATTGTTCAGTATAATGCCGTAACTAAAAACTGCTTAACCGATTAACATGCAGAAATGGTGGTAAAGGTGGCAATTAAAGCATTTCATTGCTTCAGTGATAATGTTGGGACTGTGACGGCAGTACACTTGTGTGAGTAGTCTGGATAATCGAGGTCCGGATAATCGAGGTCCGACTGTATTGATTTGTACTACATTGATTTGTACTATATTGATTGTATTGATTTGTACTGCATTGATCTGTACTGTATTGATTGTATTGATTTGTACTGCATTGATTGTATTCATTTATTGATTTGTACTGTATTGATTGTATTGATTTGTACTGTATTGAGTTGCACTGTATTGATTGTATTGATTTGCATTGTATTGAGTGTATTGATTTGTGCTGTATTGAGTGTTTAGATTTGTGCTGTATTGAGTGTATTGATTTGTGCTGTATTGAGTGTTTTGATTTGTACTGTACTGAGTGTACTGATTTGTGCTGTATTGAGTGTATTGACTTGTGCTGTATTGAGTGTTTTGATTTGTACTGCATTGAGTGTTTTGATTTGTGCTGTATTGAGTGTTTTGATTTGTACTGTACTGAGTGTATTGATTTGTGCTGCATTGAGTGTATTGATTTGAGCTGTATTGAGTGTTTTGATTTGTACTGTACTGAGTATACTGATTTGTGCTGTATTGAGTGTATTGATTTGTGCTGTATTGAGTGTTTTGATTTGTACTGTACTGAGTGTACTGATTTGTGCTGTATTGAGTGTATTGATTTGTGCTGTATTGTTTTGATTTGTACTGTACTGAGTGTACTGATTTGTGCTGTATTGAGTGTATTGATTTGTGCTGTATTGAGTGTTTTGATTTGTACTGTATTGAGTGTATTGATTTGTGCTGCATTGAGTGTTTTGATTTGTGCTGTATTGAGTGTTTTGATTTGTACTGTACTGAGTGTATTGATTTGTGCTGTATTGAGTGTTTTGATTTGTGCTGTATTGAGTGTTTTGATTTGTACTGTACTGAGTGTACTGATTTGTGCTGCATTGAGTGTTTTGATTTGTGCTGTATTGAGTGTTTTGATTTGTACTGTACTGAGTGTATTGATTTGTGCTGCATTGAGTGTTTTGATTTGTGCTGTATTGAGTGTTTTGATTTGTACTGTACTGAGTGTATTGATTTGTACTGTATTGAGTGTTTTGATTTGTGCTGTATTGAGTGTTTTGATTTGTACTGTACTGAGTGTACTGATTTGTGCTGTACTGAGTGTTTTGATTTGTACTGTATTGAGTGTATTGATTTGTGCTGCATTGAGTGTTTTGATTTGTGCTGTATTGAGTGTTTTGATTTGTACTGTACTGAGTGTATTAATTTGTGCTGCATTGAGTGTATTGATTTGAGCTGTATTGAGTGTTTTGATTTGTACTGTACTGAGTGTACTGATTTGTGCTGTATTGAGTGTATTGATTTGTGCTGTATTGAGTGTTTTGATTTGTACTGTACTGAGTGTACTGATTTGTGCTGTATTGAGTGTATTGATTTGTGCTGTATTGAGTGTTTTGATTTGTACTGTACTGAGCGTATTGATTTGTGCTGTATTGAGTGTTTTGATTTGTGCTGTATTGAGTGTTTTGATTTGTACTGTATTGATTTGCTTCTTTTATGCTGAACCATTGATCAGATAGTCACAGTTTACATTTTGTACCTTTTTTCCTTTTGATACTTTTTATCATCTCTATCACAAAATCACCTAAACACTGTTGTGCAAATCAAATGACATGGAGGGCGTGAAATAGTAAATATTTCACTTGCTTATACTTCTCTTCTGACCTCATGGCTTCGCCACTCTTGAAGTCAGAAGGTCAAGTATCGCTCACGATGCTATATAGCCAACCAGCCATTCAGTTTCTAAATAAGGTCAACTCAGATCCCTTAGTCAGGGCTTTTCCACCCCACCCCCACACTTGGTTGTGGATATCCCTTTAAGAGCTGAAACTGCCATTTCACAGTCCCTTACCTGGCCTTCTTCCTTAGCAGTTTCTGGGATTCAGGGTAGTGGACCAGGATTTCACTTAGATCTTTCTTGTCCAGAATGAAGAGATTGGCGAACCCATGTGCCACAACATTAGCTGTCCTGCGGTTTCCACCTCCCACTGCCAGCAAGCTGTCAGAAGAGTAACCATATGGAAGGAAACAAAATGTAAGGATCAGCAAGACGATTCTTTTCTAGATTTCACTGCTACTTTATAGCCTGTTTTTTTTATCTTTGCTATAGTGTTTTTCTCACCAGCCATGCTCGTCTCTCTTTGGTCCCTTCTCATGGAACTGCCAGTTGTCCACCACTTACTCACATGATGGTGGGTGGCCTGCCATGTCACTTGTGAGTGAGTCTGCGGAGGATGTCAACATTGCACCAGGGCATTTACCTCTGATTTTCTCCCTAGCATGCCAGCGTGTAATGATGCGCATGTAAGCACTGGCATCTGGTGTCAGTACCTTCCCATGCAGTGTGCACTCGCTGGTGCTACCAACTGGTCTCCTCCAGATGGCGGTCAAGCAGTAAGACATAGTGTCTCCCCATCCCAAGAAAGTAGAGCTGTCTCTGGGATGCTTGATCCTCCCTCCCTCCCCTGATGGCCCCCGAGTGGCCTAACTAGAGACCTTTTCATGCTGCCTTTCCCCTCCTTCATGTCTTCTCTCCTGCAGAGCTTGTTGTTGTTTGCAAAGAGGGAGATTTTGCTCTGGATACACTCCCCTAATGTGTGTCACAGATGAAAATACTGAATAACATAGGTCCCAGGACCGATCCTTGTGGCGCCTCACTCGTGACTTCACTGACCACATCGAATTTGCCATTAGCTACCACGCTTTGAGTCCTGCCCCCAAACCAGTTCCCTATCAGTCTGGTGAATTTGTCCCTCACCTTCAGGTCCTTCAGCTTTTTATAATTTTTGTATTCTTTCTCACCCGCTGAGCTCCCGACTGGCCCCCTTCATTTCTCCACCCTGCCTAGCCCCTCACCCACCTGCCCTGGGACTTACCTCACTCCTTGTTCCCTGTTGTATGACCCCAATAGAGGGGCTGCCCAGAGGTCCCTCTTTACCCACAGACAGACTTGAGATTCAGTGAGGGAGTGAGAGCCATAGTTGGTGGTACAAGGTCTGCGGCAGAGCTGCAGATGGCATCCTGCGCAGTTGGGGGAATTTTTGCTTCTTTCTTCCCCACCCTCAAGCGCTGGTGAGAAAGTGCTTGTTTTGCTCTTACAAGCTCCCTAACCCTTGTGGAGAACCACATTGATTAAACTTCCTATTTTTTCCTACATGCCTCATACAGGTATTTATTGTTTCTCTTACCTCCCTCTGAATGATTTTCCAGTTGGCATCTGACCTTTCTGTCCTCACTACCTCAGCTAATCTTTCCCTGAGCAGCTCCCTCCCTATCCCATGGTTTGCCATTTTGAAATCTAGGACCCTTATTTTATAGTTGGAGTGGTGGGCCTCCAAGCTTTTGTGAAACCACACTGAGTTGTGATCACTGGCTGGACCCCAGTATTTCCATCATTCTGAAATCCCAATGATAACTCCCTTGAAGAGTACCAGATCCAAGATAGCCCTCTCTGGTAGGTTCCTCGACCCACTGCACAAGAAAATAATTCTGTAGCACTTCTATAAATGCCCCGCATCTAGCACTCTTGGTTGGTGGGATTGCCAAGTCCATGCCAGGTAGATTATGGTCTCCCTTTAGCACCACATCAGCCTTTGCTGATGCCTTTCTGATTGCCTCCCCCCGTGCCCTGTGCGTGTCTTCATTCTCATTCAATAGTCTGTATACTACCACCATCCACATTCTCCTCTTTCCCACTGTTGTTAGTTGCATGCAAACTAATTCTGCTTCTCTCTACTCAACCACCGATCTATCCACGGTGGCTTCTATTCCTTCTCTTATGTGCATGGCCACCCCTCCCCCTTTCCCCTTCTGCCTTTCCTAAAAATGGTGTAGCCCAGGAAAGCAAGGTCCCAGTTGTTACTGGGTAAAGCTACCAAATTTCCAACACCTAAAACTGGGACAGTCCATCCTGACCATGACCCCCCACCACTGTATCACTCCCATGGGCACCGCCGCAGACAACGCTGTGCACAGTTACATTTTTCTGCTTACTCTGGCCATGCCGCCCCACAGTAACACCAGTAGCAAACATTCAGATTAAAACAATACATCATTCTGCTGCAGCAAGTTCCAAATCATGATGTACAGAAAGTTCATTAGAAGCAAACCTGCGTTAAATTGTGATCAGACATTCGAGCTGCATGTACTGTTCCTCCTGACAGTCCCATCCAACCTGCTCACACTCACCTCATTTGCTGAGCAAACTTCACTTCAGTGACTCCCACCACCACACCAGATTGTTTTCACACACTTCCCTACAGTTGATCAGGTTTGGGTACCTTAGTTCCCTGCTGCCGGTCTCTTCTCTGACTGGAGTCCCTCTAAGCTGCTGGCAGACAGACATCCACATGTGCTTGTTTGCACTACTACCCAGTCTAATCTAACAGGAAGGAACATGCTTTACTGTGATGCCACTGACATGCTTGCAGTGCAACACAGGCACAGGGGTTGAAGTTGCAAACTGCTGTCCTGCCTGAGCAGCGCCACAGTGGTGCTGAAATAGCTGTCACTCACGGATTAGCAGTCAGCAAAAAAAAAAGGGACAAAACTGGGACAAGTAAGCAAAAAAAGGGGCAAAAGTGACATTTTGCAAAACTTGTGGGGACACTGGGACATGCTGCCTAAAATAGGGACTGTCCTGGGAAAATAGGGACTGTTGGTAGCTTTATTACTGGGTGTCTGGGCTTCAATTACAGCAAGAAGCTCCAGCTGGGCCTCAGACATTACTGCTTGAAGCTTCCCCGTTTTGCTGCCCAGACTTCTGGGGTTCAGGCAGACTGCTTTCCATGACCCCTGATTGTCCACCGTCCTCTGCCTTCCACCAGACCCCTTTTTGTCCCTAACTCCTGGTCCTGCTGTCTGCTTACTAATCTTGTTCCCTCTATGCTTTTTCCTGCTTGCCCTCCTTCTCAATCCTTTTAAGCTACAGCCTTGCAACCATCTTTCATAGAAACACAGAAACACAGACAACGATGACACAAAGAGAGTGATGGTCCATCTAGTTTGCCCATGTTTCCCTATCTAACCCCAGGATCTATTGTCCGTACAGGGTTTCAGCCCTCCCTATCCACCCCACTATTCTCCTCCCTGTTACTGTCCCCCTGAGTAACCACTATACTCTTCACGCTGTCTCAACCGTGCTTGAAACCATTAATGATTTTTGCGCCCACCACCTCGGCTGGTAGGCTGCTCCATGGTTCCACCACCCTTTCTATACAATAATACTTTCTTGTATTCCTCTTCAATTTCCCTCCTGTCATTTTCCGCTCATGCCCTCATGACCTTGAACTGTTAATCTTGCTAAATAATTCCCCACAGTTCACCTTGTTTATTCCTTTCAGGAACTTGAAGGTCTCAATCATATCTCCTCTCTCTTGCCTGGTGTACAGCTAGTACGTGTGCAGTGCTTTAAGACACTTCTTGTAAGACCTACCTTGCTGACCCTGAATCATCCTTGTCACCTTTCACTGCACTGTCTCCAGCCTGACCTTATCTTTCCTGAGGTGAGGACTCCAGAACTGGGCACAGCACTTCAGGTGTGACCTCAGCAAAGATCTATATAGAAGTAGTATTACCTCCTTTCTTCTTCTGTCAGTACCCCTCCTGATACATCCTAGCAACTTATTTGCCATACTATAGGCCTTTTTGCACTGGATTGACTGTTTGAGGGAGCCACTAATGATAAATCCTATGTCTCATTCCTCAGTCATACTGCTAGGTCTCCCCCCCCCCCCATCCAGTACTCTCTGTCCTGGGGTTTATTTTCCTTAGGAGCATCACACTGCACTTTTAGGCACTGAATTTCAACTGCCAAGCCTTAAACCACCTCCTTAATCTTTGCAGGTCATTCTGTATTTCCCTGATTCCATCATCACTAGCCACCATCACACTGAGTTTAGTGTCATTTGTGAAGAGACACAACCTGCCCTGAATTCCTTTTCCAGTGTCGCTGATGAATGTTTTGAAGAGGACTGGGCCCAGGACAGATCCCTGTAGTACACCGCTCATGACAGCTCTCTTCTGATTTGAATCCATTAACTACAACCCTTTGCTGTCTCCCTTTTAGCCAGTTATCTTTTCATCTTACTATGTCACTCGCTGCACCCAGGTCCTCCGTCTTCTTCAGTAATCGTCTGTGACGCACTGAGTCAAAAGCCTTGCTGAAGTTGAAGTAAAGTAAATCCATGGACTGGCACTTATCCAATGCCCACATCAGCCAGTTAAAGAAAACTATCACAAGACCTCCCTGCCACAGACCTATGCCGTTTACTGTCCTGGAGACCATTGCTGTCCAGGTAGTCCACAAGATCCTCTTTGACAAGTGACTCCATCAGCTTCCCTACTGCAGAAGTAAGACTGATAGGTCTGTAGTTCCTGACTTGTTCCTTGTCCCTCCCTCCTTTACCATTTGTCCCATGCCATATTCTTCCCCACGTACTCACATCCTCAAACACATGTACACCATTTACTTCCTCCTGGGTTTGTCCCTGTACATGAGCCAGAGGAGTGCCAGTCAGGCATACAACTCACAGGGTGTTGCTCATAACCTTTTGTGCCCTAACCTGCCCCCAATAGTTTAAATGCTCATCTATGAAAGCATTAAACATCTGCCCAAAGGCTGAGGTCCCATTCTCACTTGGGTACAGTTCATCTCTCCTGAAGAGCCTACAGTCCTGCCCAAATGCACCCCAGTCCCCTATGTATTTGAATCTCTCCCCCCTGCACCACCTGCAGCCACTTGTTGAAGATAAAGATTTTAAGCTTTGAAGGGTCACAGAGGCGGCTTCCTCCATCAGAATTCTGACTAATGTTTGAAAACAAGCTTTCACTTCCTCTATCATGTGGTTTGCCAGATTGTTTGTTCTGAAGTAGACAGTTACATTGGGTTTATCCCATGCCTCATGAACCAGCCACCTTCCCCTGGGGATAACCCTCCCAGCCATTAACACAGAAACAGAAACAGAATGTGTAGGCAGAAAAGGACCAGTAGGCCTACCTGGCCTGCCCTATTTTCCCTGCCTAATACTACACCCTAGACTTTTATTTGGTCACAGGTGTCCCTCCCTCCTCCCTTACCTCTATTTATTATACCCATGTGCCTACCCCACGCATGTGTGAAGCTCCCCACTGTCTTTGCTCCTACCTCTTCTTCTGGCAGGCTGTTTCAGGCATCCACTTCCCTTCTGTGAAGTATTTTCTCATATCCCTATGAACCCCCCCCAGCTTCATAGCATGCCCTGTGTTCTGGTGGTCTTCCTCCTTTGAAAGAGATTCCCCATCTACACCTTGTTCACCCTCGTGAGGTATTTATAGGACTCAATCTTGTCTCCTCTCTCTTTCCTCTCCTCCAGGGAGCACATGTTGAGCTCCTTGTACGGTTTCCCTTGCAACAGGAACACCAGAGAAGAGGTCACCTACTGGCTGTGTTTGTATTAGGCTAAAAAGTCAAATGTAAAAACAAGAAAGCCTCGCAACTCACTCTCAAGTCAGTCACTATTGAAGGCCCTTGATAACGCTCCAGTGGTAGGAGCAAAATGCCATCTGGATATTTGCTAATAGACTGCAGGATGGCACCTGTACAGCCTTTTAGATTTGATGTGATGTGAGTATATTTATTAGTAAATTAAAATTGTCTCACACATAGCTGTCTTGTGCTTCAGTTGTGGCTGACTTGGGGGTAAGCTGTGAAGCTTTCTTGTTTTTACAATTTTCATGCAACCCTCATACCATTTTAGTAGCCCTCCTCTGGACTGCTTCCACCCTCTCAATGTCCTTATGAGATGCGGACTCCAAAACTGGACACAATAAGCCAGGTGGGGTCTCACAAGTCAGCGATACAGAGGCAGCACCACCTCCATTGCCCCAGGGATGCAATGTCTAAGTCTCCTCTCCTTCCCACCAACTAGAACTACCTTTTTCATAACCCTCACAACTGAGTATCCCACCAAGAGTTCTCTGTGTTGGTCTACTTCATCTAGAGCTTTCCCCACCCACAGGCATCACAGTTTCTGCAGCCTTTTGTGGCTTCTTTGCAGCTGACAGGGTCTCTGTAAGAGGAGCAGTTGGACAAACCCCCTCATTCAGTGGCGTGAAATCATTCTGTGTCTCAAGAATTTGGCTTCTTTCTCATCCCTGGGACACCCTTTTCCTGCTTTCCTCCTTGCTAATCCTCCTCATGGATCCTTGGGGGCTTTTGAGGGAGGAGGGTGTCTGTGGCACCCCTAGATCCCACTTGGATTTACACCAAGTGCCTGTATCTCTCACTAGGCCGCATCTAGCTCTGTGGTGAGTGCTGCCAGTCTCCTACTTCCTGAGCAGCAGATGACTCCCATAAGTACACTCCTGAAGATGGTTTCCCCACAACCCGTACAGCTTACTAGCTCCACCCAAAAAAAGGGGGTTGCATACTTCTTCTTTTGTGTATTTGCTTCTTTTCTTAGTTTTCTGATCTCTTCCCAAGCTTCACCCCCAGAAAGCTGAATTCATTGTTTTGAATGTTTGTCAGCCTACTCTTGATAAGGATTAACACCTCAAGCCTGATACCGTTGTTGTCAAGATCCTATTCCTGTAAGTTTCCTGCTCACCCCTCAACATGGTTATGGCAATGTAGCCTAGATAGGGTTTAAACGCTGCTTACCTTCTACATTGGTTAGGTGAGTTCCAAAAAGAAGAAAGAGTCACCCGAGGAAACAAAGGTTGCAGTTAGTAGTTACAAGTAGGACAATGGAAAAACCTTAACCAGCCCTAATCTGGGGACATGGAACCCTGATGAGTCCTGTGTAGGATGAAACATGTATCTGTGCTTGAAACAGAACCAGCCTAAATTTTTATGGTGATTTGCATATATATCCCATTATGCTTTTTGTTATAGGGGTATGTATAATTTTATATATCACTAGATAAGCTCTATGTTCACCTAGAAAAGAATGTGTTTACTTTTGAACAGAACAACCTCTAATGTCTTCTGACCATTTCCAAAAATAATTTTTGATGGTATTTCATAATGCTTAAAATTATATTTTGAAAGCTGCAATGTTTGAACTATTAGGCATAGAAACTAAAGTTTTTTTTTTTTTAATGAAAGCTTGGAATACAAAAAAAAAATGATTAAATCATAATAAAACAGTTCTCATGTGTTGATACATATCTATACATGTTGATATAACATGTTGTTAAAAATACCTGGATTTTAAAACATTTTGGAACCATTTTATTTGTATATATTTATACATGGAAGCTGTAGTAACACCATAGATATCACTATATCAACTTGGTTAACTTTAAACTTTTATGTTTTTAATGCTAGCAGGTCCTCAGTTATCCCATTGTAATGAAATTATCTTTTGAAAGATCTAACTTTGGAAATGTTGTAGGGCAAGGCCATCCTGCCAGCAAAGAGGCAGGGCATCCATCAGTGATACTGATGACCTGGGCTCGAGAATGGACTCAGGATGTCGGAGGGTCGGCTGGGGGGGGGGAGGATTGAGCATCCTAGGGACTGCTTTCCTTCTCTGCGGGGAGGTGGGGTAGAGAGTCTGGGACATCACGGACCCCCGATGCAGGCTGTGGGCTCCATTGTGCCAGTGCCATCACCTGAGGGGGAAGGGGCAGACATGGGATGTCACGGCACTTCCCCGCCCCCAGGGATCAGCATTCAGAAAAACGCTGGCCCCCGGGTATGATGCCCTGCTCCACTGCTGTCTCCGCTGCCTAATAGTGTCTGCCGGGGGGAGGGGGTGTTCCACTCCTGTGGCCCTGACCCAGGGGGTAAACTGGGCTCTAATAACGCCCACTGGGGAGCGTCTGGCTGGACCCCACCCAGGGGTTAAGCCTGGGCATGGGGGATGGTAGATGGGGCAGGGCTGAGCACTGACAGGGATCGGGTAGGACCAAAAAAAAAAGGAAATGTTGTAGGGCAAGAAACTTGGAGATGGGTCATAATGAGTCAGTTCCATTGATAAAGTTGTTTTTTTTCATGCTCCACCCCATGGAGCCGTCCAACCTCTCCTTCAGAGAGCCTAGGCATCCAGCCCCCACTCAACCTCTGCAGCCCCACCACTGACTCCCATCTGTAGCCACCCCCACAGGCACCCGACATATCCCTTCATCAGGAGGGTCCCTCTCTTCCAAGGGGGAAGAGCCTTACCAGCTAATGGCATATCCTGGGGTGCTACGGAGTCGACTGGACTGTCTCCGAGGCCTGTGGTGGTGGGAGGCTGGCACTTGTCATCCGGCTGGGCAGGGCACCCCTTTTTCTGATTTTTCTGCCCCTGCCCACAGCAGTTCTCGGCCATGCATGAGCACGGCAATACCTGGGCGAGGGGCGTGCAGGGGCATGTTCGGTATCACCTCCCCACCGCATTGCCCAATCTGCCTCTGGGTGCCAAGCCGACCCACCCCGGGGCGGCATCAATGGATGCTCTGGAACCCGGCCCTGTCAGTCTCTGCTCCTGGTACCCGAGCCTGGTGCGAACCCGGTTGCCAGCGTGCTGAGCAAACCTCTGTGTGGCTGCATGGAACCGGCCTGATAAAGTTTTTAATGTGTTGATACTATTGTGTATGTATTCATATTATATGAAACCATTTTTTGAGTATACTATCAACCCATGTTTCTTAGTTGTGACAGCAAAAAAAAAAAAGGCAAACATTGTACCAGTACTATTTTTTGTGTCAGCAGAATGTATCAATACTATTTTTTTGTATCAATGATGATTTTAAAAACAGGTTTTATAAATAATTTTTTTTACTTTTTCTGAATTTTGGTAATACTACACATTTTAATTAGAAACTATGTAGTCTGCCATTTAATTTTCATTTATACTATACTCACTGAAAACATTTACCCTGCCCTCTAGCAACCCCTACTCTTCCTTGCTTTTGCCTGCAAAAGCGTTCAAAGATAATAACAAACATGCCCACTAAAGCAGCCAAAAAGCTCAGAAATGTCCCCAAGTCTTCAAAATTAGACACCAGAAAAGGTGCACAAATTGTTAAAATACATTGTATAAATAAAATGGACTATATTAGAATTGATTAATAATAGAAAATATGTGGTGATCATCCTGACCTATAACCAATATTTATTATACACATTTTACATTTTCCTGTAGCCAGCAATGTTCTCTTTCACTATCACCTAAACTGGCATGAAATATAAATATTTTAAATAAAAAAAAAATAAAGAAATTAGCACTTAGCTCTGGGAGCTCCTCACACACATATAGATGCTCTGTTGCTGCCAGAATTGTAGAATCAAGTACTAATAAAGTTGTGTAACAAGTGAAGTGGAAGGAGAAAACCCATACCTCTTGGCATACCAGAAAAATGGCAGAGCCTCCAACTGCAGGGTATAAAATGAAGGACAGTAAAGAACCAGCTACAGTAGGCTACCAACAGATGGAAGAGGACATCTCCTTAACTGAAGAAGTCAGACAGCTCTATCACTGTGCAAGGGTAAGAGTGAAAAATGTATTTGGAGTTTTTATGTAAATTTAAATACTCCTTGATATACGTATTCTTTGCAAAAACTTTGTTAATGCATCAGTTAGGGTTAAAGTGACAAAAGCAGGGAAATGTGATGTTAGAGTTTCCAACCCTAACACCCCACCCCTACCCTCCATGCACCAACAGGCGTTGGTGGTGTGCCTTGGGGTTGTCAGCCTTAACACTCACACTATTCCATGAGTAAATAAGCTCAGATGGGTACAGTATAGGAGAATGGGGTGAGCATTAGGGCTGACGACCACAAGGCACACCCCTGACACCTGTTAGTGTGTGAAGGGTGGGGGTGGGGTGTTAGGGTTGAAACCCTAACTACACATTTCCCTACTTTTGTCACTTTAACCCTAACTGATGCATTAATGATGTTTTTTGCAAATAATTTCCTTACTTTTTGAGATAGTATAATCGCATTCTTATGTAGCTGTGGAAGCGCAGGTCCTTCTGGCCCCTGCACTTCCAGTCATAGGACAACAGTGACCAAATTGTCACCATAGCCATGTTACTACCCCATGTCATGTACCTGGTGCAGAAAATTTTCTAATCCCCGCCAAAACGTAACTCTGTGCAAGCAGAACGCCATTCCACACCACAGGTGCGAAAACAGATTTTGGCCAAGATTTGAAAAATGACAGCAGTGACACACATGAGGTGGGGCAATAAGAACATTACACTAAAAATTTGGGATAAAAATACTCAAAATTCCCAAAATTACGAGCATGCATAGCAAAATTGCAACAAATAGTCATAACTTTGCTATTTTAATAATTTTGACCCCAAATTTTCAACATAACCTTCTTATGACCTCACCGCATGTGCCTGGTACAGAAAATTTTCAAATCCTCACCAAAACATAATTCTATGTAAGTGTAATGCCATTCTGTGCCATAGGTTCAAAATCACATTTTAGCCAGGATTTGAAAAATGACAGCTGTCACATACATGAGGTGGGGTAATAAGAAGGCTATGTTAAAACACTGAAAATGTCCAAAGTTACAAACGTATGTAGCGAAATTGCAACAAATGGTCATAACTTTGCTATTTTTAATAATTTTGACCCCAAATTTTCAACATAGCCTTCTTATCACCCCACCTCATGAACTATATGACTGTCATTACACAAATCCCACTGGAAAGGTGATTTTGCCAACTGACTGCAAAATCACCTTTCCAATGGGAGGTGCCTAATAACAGTCATAGTGTTCATGAGGTGGGGACCCCAAAAGGCCATGTTGAAAATTTGGGGTCAAAGTCACCAAAAACGGCTGAGTTATGTACCAAAGTTGAAACCCCCATTGAAATACACTGAAGTGCATTTACCTTAGTTTCTCATATTGCAGTTGCCGGTTCCAGTAACAAGACATGTTTTCAATCGGTAGAGCAGATCTCGAACCTGGGACCTCTTCAGGTGAGTGAGAGTCTATGGGGGGGGTGTCATGGGGGTGCATGAGGAGGTGGGTGCACAGTGGGAGGTTGGGTGGAGGGTACAGGTTTAAAAAAATAACAAAAGACATCAAGGGATGGTTTTATTTTCAGGCAAAAATACATAAAAGGGAGGGTGGGGGTTACCATTAACCACCAATGACAACAAAAAAAGGGGCACTGGAGAGTGGGGGGGTACCGATAGACACCATGGATAAAGCTGGGACCCTTCTGAACCCCCCCCAAAAAAGGGGGTGTGGGGTTATAAAAAAATTATATACAGTGGGCCGGATATTCAAACTGCGCTATTTTGCGGCGCAAGCCCTTGCGCTGCACAAAATAGTTGCGCAGGGGTGTGGCCAGAGCGATATTCAAAGGAGTTGAGCTATTGAGCAACTCCTTTGAATATCACCCAACCACAGCCACTGTGCATGGCGCAGTGGAACTTCATACCGCCAAATGGTCAGGTGGAGCATTCAACTTGCGGTGGCGCAAGTACCATTGCGCCATGCAAATTCCGATATTCAAAGGTGACATGCAAACCGGGCCATAATTCATAAAGGCACAGGGGTGCCATTTGCATCTGTTTGTGGCCCCATTTGCATGCCATTAGCATGCAGGTCGTGATCCCGGGCTGCGCCTGGCCTGCCAGGCAGCAGCCGTGAGGACTGGCGCCTGCAGCCCGATCAGCGGGCAAAAGAGTAAAAATCCCCCACTCCCCACTGGCCCCACCGCGGAAAAGCATTAAACTCCCCCCCCCGACTGGCCCGATCATGGGCAAAGCTGAAATAACCCCCACCAGCCTGATCGGGGCAGCAAAGTGTCCCCCTGAACTTATCCCTGGTGGTCCAGTGGACTGATAAGCCTGATCGCGGGCTGCAGAGTTGTAAAGTAACCCCCTTCCCCGAACTTATCCCTGATGGTCCAGTGGATTGATAAGCCCGATCGCGGGCTGCAGAGTTGTAAAGTAACCCCCCCCGAACTTATCCCTGGTGGTCCAGTGGACGATAAGCTCAATCGCGGGCTGCAGAGTTGTAAAGTAACCCCGAACTTATCCCTGGTGGTCCAGTGGCCGATAAGCTGTCGCGGGCTGCAGAGTTGTAAAAGTAACCCCGAACTTATCCCTGGTGGTCCAGTGGACGATAAGCCCGATCGCGGGCTGCATTAATTCGACACCTCCCCCCAAGACCACATCTCTGGTGATCTAGTGTCTCCCACCCCACCACTCCACGAAGCCCACCACCTGCTCCCCGCAGCCGGGCGGGCGGTGCAGCATCCCACTCCGCCTGCCACCGCCGCCCGCTGACTGATTGTCCGGAATAGACGTTATAGAGAAGAGCCACGGGCGTAACCATCAGATAGCAGCAGTCCGGATTATGAATTAATTCATTCACAAATCTGGCTGGTCTTAGATCGGTATGTGGGTGCACACCCATTGGCTCTTGCTCTGCACCACTGGGCGTAGAGCCCTACCGGCAGTTAGTCGGGCGGGCGGCAGGCGGTGGGATGCTGCCGCCCGCCGCCGCGGGGAGCGGAGTGGTGGGCTTCGGGTGGGTGGGGTGGGGGACACCAGATCACCAGGGATGTGGTCTTGGGGAGGTGTCGAATTAATGCAGCCCGCGATCGGGCTTATCGGTCCACTGGACCACCAGGGATAAGTTTGTGGGGGTTACTTTATAACTCTGCAGCCCGCGATCGGGCTTATTGGTCCACTGGACCACCAGGGATACATCTGGGGAACACTCTGCTGCCCGCGATCGGGCCAATGGGGTGTGGGGATTTCTTACACTCTTGCCCGCAATCGGGCTGCAGGGCGGGCACAGGAGTGTTGAGGGCCAGCCACAGGTGGCAGCTGCTGTGTGTGCTCCTGCAATGCGGCAGCTCACCTGTGGGTGGCCCTCGACTTGATCCTTTTTTTTTTGGCTCAAAGTTGTGCAGGCGCAGGTTGGGGTTGCGCCTGCACAACTCTGCACAGCCCGGCTGAATATCGGGCTGTGCAGTTTATGCATGGTTCCTCCCCCTCCAGTTCAGCATGCATTCATTTGCATTGCGCTGTTGCTCAGCATGTTTTCAGTCGCGCAACTGCCTCCTGCTGAATATTGCAGAATGGCGCAAGTTCGGACTTGCGCAGGTGCAACCCTATTGCGCATGGCGCAACCCTTTTGAATATCTGGGCCCGTGTGTGTGTGTATATATATATTTACACATATGAAAAAAATGTAGATATACAGGGTGGGGGGTGCCACTAGACATCAGGGATTTTTCCCGCGGGGAGGGGGTCACGTAAAAAAACAAAAACAATAAAGAAAAAAACCTTTTTCCTGACCAAATGGCTCTATTTTTCAGGACCAGATGTCTCGAAACCTTTTTCATGACCAGATGGCCATGCCAAGAAGCCTTTTTTGCCATCCTTATTCATCATGGCAAAAAAGGAAATCAACTGGCGGAAAAGGATTTCCTCTTTTCAGGACCAGATGGCCATGCCGGTAATCCTTTTCACTAGAGCAATTCTTTTTCGCCATCATTTTTCATCATGGTGAAAAGGAAATCGCTGGTGAAAAGGATTACCGGCATAACCATCTGGTCGTGAAAAGGGGAAACTTTTTGTTTCAATTTCCTTTTCACCATGACGAATAAGGACTACAAAAAGGAAGTTAGTGAGTGGTGAAAAGGAATGAAATAGATAAAAAAAATTATAGGGGTGTACAAATGATAAAAAAACACACAGAACACCTCAACTCCCAATGAGCAAGATACATAATTGGATGTCTGAAACAGGCATTCCTGGGCACAGCTATGAGATTTTGTTTCTGCCAGAAATAAAAAGCAAGATGGCGTCTCATGAAAAAGGAATTTTTTCTGACAAACAAGGATTGGCCCCTCAAGAAAAAGGATCCTTGTTCATCAGAGCTAAATCCTTTTTTGTTCCAGGAATCTATCCTGGAAAGTAAAAATCCCATTTAAAATATTAGGACCTCAAAAATGCAATAACTTTAAGGCCGGCCCGCTGGCGCAGCGGTAGGGCTACCGCTTGCGGCGCCAGCGACCCGGGTTTGGGAACGGACTAGGGCCGGCTGGGGAGAGAATTGGAGCACCCAGGGGCTGCTCTCTCCTCTGCGGGGTGTGGGATGCGGTCCCACGCGATACTGCCACCTGGGTGACCACGGTGGAGGTGCAGCGACAGCATATAGGGGAGGGAGGACGTCTACCGGGAGCTGGAGTGTTAGCATGTCGTGACGTGCGTCGCTCCATGGACCCTCTTGCGTGCAGACGTCCTGTGGGCTGGAACCAGAAAAGAGGAAAAACCCTGTGCTGGACTCCTGTAGATGGGACCCGGCTGTCCCGAGATAACCCTTAACCAGGTTCCATAGATGGGGTTGGTGACACCTTCTGACGCATACTTGAGGTGTGAGAGAGGGAGACTAAAGGGGGGGGTCCCTCTCCTCCCCGCCTGGGGGGTAAACCGAGGCAGGATGGGGAAAGGCTAACCAACATCTGGAGGGAGGTACCTGGGGCAGGACTATGGGAATATGCAGCCTAGGGATCCCCGAAGAAAGGAATCTAGTACAGTGAGAAGGGGGCATAAAGAGAAAGTATATAAAAAAAAATGCAATAACTTTAGAATGGATTAATATTTTATACCAAATAAATGTGGGGCAGTTCTATGACCTAAGCTGTTTCTACCATAAAATTTTCAGACCAAAATTCAACACCATCTGTGCACAGGGCAATGAATAAAAACTGCAAAATGTGGAGACTTTTAAGGTTTTTTGCACTATCTGGATCTCAGAATCTGCACGTCTGACCAGAAATAAACTTGGCACATCAAGAGATCTATCCCACAGAACAGTGCATACCAAATGTTGTACAAATCCATTGAATGGTTGCAAAGTTATTGAAGTGCAAAATTTGAGGTTTAACATTAAAGTGCCTGCTCAACCCTAACTATAGTGGCTGTTACACCATATATATATATATATATATATATAGTGTAGTTACAGAAACATTCCTCTGAAGAAGCCATAGCATGCAAAATGTTGAGATAAAAAGTGTCCGAGTAAATTTTGAAAATTGATACAGCATACGAATGTTTAGGATTGGCTTTTTTTCAAAAGCTGTGTTAGGAACTTCATCATTAAGCCTAACATTTGTGGGTTCCCCATATTAGGGGCAAGTCGCTTTCCAGGGACTGTGTTAAAATACACTTTCTGTTTTTCTTTTGTTTTATTGTGCCTGACCTGATCTCTCCAAACACCGATCCGGCCTTCAGGGAAACAAAGACTGTCTTTCCATCAGGGCCACCAAGCACCTGAACTTGTCCGGCTTTAATGATATACATCTCTCTTCCAATCTCACCCTGAAAAAACAAATAGACTTTAAGGAGGGCCGATTTCTAGTACAATATAACCTTTCAACACCACTCCCCATGTTACTTCCCTTCCAAAAGTCTGGAAGTAGCAGTGGAACTCAAATTTGTTCAGACAAGGCCAATCAAAAGCTTACATCAATTACTATGTGCATATACTTTATGACTACAGTGTTTTTCTAAGAGCTTCCTATGCTATGCAATATACAGTATTATTGTTTCTAACTCTTTCTCCTTTTCAGTGGCCACACTGGTATTTGGAAGTAAGTACTGCATAGTATATATCTGCTGAGGTATCAGACTAGTGCTGGCTGTGATGCAGATACTGGGTGGAGGGTAATGGCAATGAACTGAGTTGGCAGAGGGGTGGAGTAAGTTAAATACAACAGGGGGTCATCATATGTAACACCCAACTTATGTGGAGGTTATGTTATAGCTGCTGGCTTGTCTGCAGGGAAGAATTTTTTCAAGTGGTTGGCCATAGGATAGATATAAAAAGGAGGTGCCCATGGCCCAATGGTGCAGTGGCAGCACTACAGCTCGCGATGCCGGTGACCCAGGTTTGGTAGCAAGCCAGGGTCATTGGAGGGCCGACTGGGGGGAGAAGGATTGAGTGCTCGACGGGCTGCTCTCCTTCCCTGGGAGGGGTGGGCAGCTCTCCTCACTGCAATACCACCACCACCTGTGTGACCACGGGTGGTGTTGGTGCAGCAGGAGGCGGAACACTAGGGAGGCAGGCAGTGGCCGAGAACTGGAGCAGAGGTGCGCTCTCTGTGGCTCTCCGACTTCATTGGTCCTCCCGAGTGCTGGGACGGTATCATGGAAGCGGGGACCAGAAAAGGGAAAGCCCTATGCTGGCTCCTGAAATGGGCCTCAGTGCCTGATGACCAAAGGACTGGAGGAGCTCCAGTACTGTGTTTGCCTCATCTGAGGTAAGGGGGGTTAGGGGAGACCCTACTCCCCCACCCAGTGGGTAATCCGGTGAGTTAAAGGGTCCACGGGGTGGAGGCAGGGAAGGGAGCAATATCCTCCACATCCCGGTTGTAGGGTGCATTGAGGACCCTGATGATAGGAGTCAACGTAGTGTCGGAGGGGGCATAAAACAGATAGTAAAAAAAAAAGGAGGTGCCCATATTAGACAGGAAGTTGAAATCAGTTAAATAAGGCAGAAAGGGTTCCTGGTGCAGAGTGCTTGTCTGGTAGGGACGTCTGCTGGGCCTGGGTGGGTCTTGACCTCACACATGGGTATAGCCAAACTGTACCTCACTGCAGTAAAGGACACCCCAAGAAGAGTGAGGTAAGTGTCGCCTTTTCACTCAGGTTACTGGATGCCCCAGCAGGGCTGTGCCATTACTGCCTTTACTATGGGGCAAAGGGGAATTGATTGAGGAACCAAAGAGAAGACTGCAACGTTGTTGAGCTTTGAGAGAGGCTGGTTCCAGTACCAGAGAGAGAATAACAGCTACCTCAATACCAGGTACCACTACTGGAGAATGGAATTGAGAGTCACATGCCCCAGACTGAAGCCCACTACACATGTGAGATGAAAATGCATTTACAATGTAAAGACCACGTTGGTTAAACGGGAACAATTGTTTTATATGTGAATGTTTGAACTGTTCATGAAATTAAGTAAAGGATGGTATTATCACTATTACTGGTCAGCTAGAACTAAGTTTATGGGAGCTATATTTGTCTGAAATAAAGGCATATTATGTTGACTAACTACACTGCATGTGTGACTTGCATGATACAGGGGGGGAACCTGATTCAGTGCTCACAGACTGTGTCAATTTACTGGGCCCTGATACCCCTCTAAAGACATTTGTTTGATTGTCAGTCCAGAAAAGAAATTGAGAGGAAACATTAGTTTGACAGATTCCATGTCTCGGTGTCAACTGACTTTGCTCCAATGGGATGAAGACCTGCGCTGAAGGAGACTGAGTGCTCCCCAGTCTGATTGGGAGAGAAGCAAGGTAACTGAAAAAAAAATGCACCCTCAGAATTAGGTACTCCATTTGTCTTAAGCTGGAGGGTGGGAGGTTTAGGAGGGATGTCAGGAAACACTTCTTCACAGAAAGGGTGGTGGACACTTGGATTGCACTGCCGGAAGAGGTCATCTCATTAAAGACAATGAGCAGCTTTAAGAGAGGCTGGGATAGGCATAGGGGGAAGATAAGAATCATGGGTAGGGAGGATGGGAGGAGTGAGGAGGAGGGCAGGGACATTAGCTCAAGCTGTGGACCCTGCAATACGAGCAGACTTGATAGACCAAATGGCCTTCTTCTGCTGGCTTATTCATATGTTTGTATGTATATATGTTCGTACTGCTCTTGATTGTCATATTTCTAAGACATTCTATGACATCAGAAACTCCCATTCCATGCTATTCATCTGAATGGCCTGGAAAGGTGTTTGTGATGTCACAGAATGTTTGGGCAGTACGAAAAGAGAGAGCAGCAACTGCTGAGGAGAAACAGATTCAGGGTCCTTAAAAAGGCAACAAGATTAGATTATTAATTTACCAAAAATGGTCAAAAACATATCAGAATACTGGGTAGCCAATAAGAGAACAACTAGATGGCTTCGAGAGGTGTAAAAACGGTTTCCTATCACCTTTAATGCATTTTCCCACACCATGACTGTGAGAGCTCTATAAACAGTAACCCCGGCCGGTCTACAGTTAATGGGGATTATAAGTCTATTTAATTATTCATAAGTCTAGCTAAGCTCCTGACTGGCTACTAGGTTGGCCATTAACATCTAATAAATGACTGATCTAGATGCCAGCTTACGCTGAGCGGCAAGCACGGCTCACGCCACTCCACTTAAAACCTTAAATAAGTTAAAACTAAATGGGGAAAAAAGAATGTTATTGCAATTAGTATTATAATCACAATAACAGCCTCTAAGCCAGTCATGTCCCTGGATTAATGACTAGCTGGAAGGAGGTAGCCAAGGCCCCCTGTTTTCTATGGTTCTGCAGCACACGGCGATTGCCACAGAAATTATGACCCGACACAGAATTTGGGGCTGGCCACAGAATTTGAGGTTGGCCACAGAAATTACCCCCGTAAGTTAGACAGAGACTGACACCACTCCATTTAAGCAATTGGATCATACCTGTTGTTGAAACCTGGCCAACACCCAATACCCCTGACCATGCTATTTCTCTACAAGGCTATAATATTCACAGGCTTGATAGGATAACCAAAAGAGGAGGGGGATGTGCACTTTACGTCAAAGACAACATCACTGCGCACCCTGTCACCACTACCCCTCCGACTCTCTGGTGCAATTCCTGCCCGTCAAATTACTCCTTGGTGCACAAAATAAAGTGCTCACTGTGGTCCCTGTCTACATCCCACCTAAAAACCAAGGGTTAGGTCTCTGAGCTGTCCTGGACTTTGCTAGTTCTCAACCTTCTGGCTCCGTGATCCTCCTTCTTGGTGATTTCAACATTAACTGGCTTGCTCCAGACATAGGAACCCACAAGGATGCTATCTCTTCAGCCAACCTTACGCAGATGGTCGTCTCCCCAACTAGAAGGAATTACAAGTCAGGTACCAGCACTCTCCTGGACTGGGTCCTTACCAGTCACCCAACCCACATCAACAACATCACTGTCCTTTCTGACTCCCTCAGTGACCACTCTCCTGTCATCTGCAACTGGTCAAATAAATTTCGTAAGCCTCCTCCTTTAACTGTTTCCAGTAGAGTCCTACACTGTGGCAAACTGACCCACTTAAAATCCTGTCTTAGGCGACAAGATTGGTCTCCCATATACAATGTGCAGGATGTAGACTCGGCCCTTGATCATTTCATCACCACGTTCAATGCTGCCTGTGACTCCCACGCCCCAGTAAAAAAGCAGAAAGTCAAAGCACTATCTAATACCTGGCTCACTTCTGGGTTACTGGCACAACTAAAAGAAAGGGACCACCTCTGGGCAATTGCGAGAGCTACAGGTGCCCAACCGGACATTCAAGCTTACAAACAATCCTGCAACAGCTGCACAAAGCAAATACGAATGGCAAAGAGCTCCTACTACAAAGAAGCCCTCACCAACACTTGGGGAAATGGGAGAGCCTTTTGGGACAATATAAAGGAGATTACAGGGAAACAGTCCAAATCCTCTCCTACCTTACTGACTATTGATGGTACTACCACCCTTGACCCTCTGGACATAGCAAACACCTTCAATGCAGCCTTCACTGACATCAGTGGTGTCCCCCCCCTAGATTTTTTCTCGGAAACTGACTCCCCTGCAACAATCCCCCTCCCTACCCCCTCAAGTCATCCACCTTTCCACTTCAAAAGAGTCAAGGCAGATGATGTCCGAAAATACGTAAAAAGGGCTATCTCCAAGTCCAGAGCCAGTGAAGACTTGCTGGACCTTAAATTGCTATCCCTCACCCTAGAAGAGGTCCTGTGCCCGCTTACCAGAATCTTCAACCTCTCACTCAACCTCAGTCAGTTCCCAAGCAAATGGAAATCTGCTACTGTCACTCCAGTCTTCAAAAGTGGCGACAAGTCAATCCTGGGAAACTACCAGCCGATCTCTATACTGCCCCCCCCCCACGGCCCTTGAGCGCATTGTAGCTGACCAGCTTTCAGACTACTTGGACAAATATAACATCCTATGCCCACAACAGAACGGTTTCAGGCAAGGGCACAGCACCTCAACAGCCCTCCTTGAGTTCACCGGAGCCCTTCACAACTCAGTGGACAAAGGCTATCTAACTGGAGCCATACTCATTGACTTGACCAAGGCTTTTGACACTGTCCACCATGGCCTACTCTCCATAAAGCTACTGAATGCTGGTCTCTCCCAGGACTCTACTGCATGGTTCAATAGTTACCTTGATCAGCGCTCACAGAGTCAAAATCTCAGGTCTAGTCTCTGACTCCAAGCCAGTCCGCTCTGGCGTCCCCCAGGGCTCAATACTGGGCCCTCTACTTTTCAGTCTTTTCCTAAACTCTCTCCCAAAATCCTACCCAGAAAAAAATATCCTTTATGCTGATGATGCTGTGCTACTCACCCCACATAAAGACCCAAAACCATTAATTCACAACCTTCAACTCGCTTTCTCCTCTGTTGAAAACTGGTTCGCTTTACATAAACTGGTTCTAAATCACAAAAAGACTAAATCTATACTCTTCCGCTGCTTGCAAAACAAATACAGGTGATACTCTTTTGACATCAAAACAAGTGCTGGTCATATCCTCGAACAAGTCTCATCCTTTAAATACCTTTGTATCACTCTCGACCATTGTCTGTCATATGGGACCCACATCGATAACGTCGCCAGAGTTGTAAACGCACACATTGGAATTCTCTACTGCAACAAGCAACACCTCACCCAAGGAGCATTAAAGATGGCCATTCAGAGCTCGCTGGTCTCCGTCATAGACTATGGCCTCATAGTCTATGGCTCTGCCACTACTACCGTCCTTAGGCGTATAATGACCTCCCTAAATAAGGTCTGCCGACTGCTCACTGGAGCCCACCGACTCACACATACATGTGAACTCTACGCCCAATCAGGATGGCTTCAATTCGCTAACTGAATTAAGTACCTAACCTGTCTGATGGCAAAAAAAACTACCTTGGGCCTTACCCCACCTTGTGTCCAAGCCCTCCTGCACCCAATCTCTAATCCATGTCATACCAGAGGGTCTGAACAACAGCTCCTACAAATTCCTCGGTGCCACACATCTCTGGGTCAAAGATCCTTTGCACACCGTGCTCCCACCTGGATGAATGCCCTCAGCATTCATATCACCTCCACCTCTTCACTGGGCATTTTCAAATCAAGACTACATCTTCATCTCACTGCCTCCAGTTCCTGTGACTGCCTCTCCTAACTTCCATTCATCCCCTTGTGGCCCACCACCCCTCTCCTTTGTTCTATGACAATGCTGTGAACCTATTCTAGTTTATTTTCAGCTGCTGCCCCCTTCCTCTAACCCTCCCCCCCGACTTCTTATAGATTTCCGAACCTATCCCAACCTATGTGATTCACTACTTTATTAATGCGATGTATCACTTGAACCAATGGAAGTTGTTTCTAATCTCTTTATTAATGTTATTTTTTTGTTTGTTTTTTGCCTATGTTGAGGCCAATGTAGCTTAGCCCAATATGTTTGTACTCTCTTGATGTGGAACCTTTGTAAAAGAGCCTTGACTCAAAGGTATTTATAATCCTAGACTACAATAAATAAAAATTAAAAAATAAAATAAAATAAAAATTCCTCTGCCTACTTGTAGCGTTATAAGAACTAACATTCATCCCCAACCATCTCAGCCCCTCAAACCTTCCCCACCCAGCCCTGAGAGCCCCCCTTTGAGTCACCCTATTTTTTATACTGGCACCCCATTTTTGGTCCAAGGCTACATGATGATCCATGGCCTTTTCCTATCACTGCCAGTGGGCCAGAATGCTTTTTTCTTATCCCAGTAGAGTTTTGCAGGGCCCACACAAAGCCATACTGGGGCATGAATCCAGCATTTAGGCCCAGCAGTAATAGGAAAAGGCAGATGATTGTCCTACACTACTGGACCAAAAAAGGGTGACAATATAAAAACAGTGTATTTATTTAGCTTTTGTTGACCAGGTAGGTACACTAGACAAGTTATATGCCTATTTTCAGGTATGACCCGGGAGAGTACAATGAGAATACAGATTCATACATAGGACATCATGACACAAGTAAGGCAGAATACAGAGTTAAAAGGAACAAGGTGAACATAATAAGTACATAGTATGCACATTTAGAATATATACATAAATATATATACAAGAGATACCAAGGTTACAAGCAGAAACAATATACAAGGTATAAATGACCCTGAGCTAACTTCAATAGCCGCAGCATAAGAATCACCTGAAACAAGGAATACCCCTCATCAAATGCAACACAGAAATCGGTCAGGCCAGCTTCACCAACAGAGGCTACAAGAGGGGTACCAGACAGGTCATGTGAGCCCAGTGTAAGTGGTCCAGGGCTAGCTATGGTGGCAGAGGACACCCCCACAAAGAGAAGAGCTTCAGATAATCCCACAGGGAGCTCCAAAGGCACGAGTGGGAGGGGGAGGAATGAACTTGGGCAGGAAAGGAGTTCCACAGCCAAGGAGCACAAGACGCAAAGCCCCTGTCTCCCATAAGCGTATGGGTGTTTGGTACTTTAAGCACACCCAGGCCCAGAGACCTTAGAGAGTAGGCAGAAGAGTCTACCGGCTTGAGTCGCTCAGCGATCCCCGAGGGGGTGCCTGTTTTGAGCACCTTGCCCGTAAAGCAGCCCAGCCCAAAGTTCAGGTGGTTGGCTGGGGGGAGCCAGGCGAGTTTATCATATAGGTCACAGTGATGGGTGAGGTGAGGGGCAGTAAGTGCAAAGCAACAAATGTTATTGTAGGTCGTGTTCCACCTAGTGAGGTGAACCTTGGTGGTGTGTGTGAACAGGAGAAGGCCATAGCAAAGAGAGGGGAAAAGCACACCCTTGGCCAACACCAGTTGCACAGCAGCCATCAGATTTTTCTTAGCTCTGTAGGCTAGGCCCAACCTGTAGTTTATAGCTCTACATACATTTTGGATGTGACACCTAAGGTCGAGCTGGGGGTCAAGTGTCACCCCAAGGTACCTTTTTTTGTATTTTTTTTCATTTATTGATTTTGCAAGGTTACTTACTTCACAATAAAACACAGGAGGATACCAAAAAAATAAAAGCTTTTTACAGCATGTTCTCTTACAAAAGACTAGGGTTAGACACCTCCTCATTTGGTACATCAATGGGGGAATTACCAATATCTGTTAGATCTATTATGCCCATATGCATGCAGCCAGGAAGGCCAATAGGGAATCAATAAAAGGGGGGGTATTATAGTCCAAAGTCCAGGTTATCAAGGTGACAAAATGTCCATTGGATTCCCTGTTATGAAAAGGAATTATGGATATTGTACAGAAAAAGCTTTCCCAAGCTCCCCAGAGAAATACATCACTGTAGCTTTCATCAAAACATCATATAGCAGAGTACACCATTTAAAAATTAGTATTAGGAGAATCTCCTAATAAATGTAAGGAGAAATGCACCCAGATATTTAGAATGAGAGAATATGGGATTCAAATGAGGCTCAGTAGGCTGCCATTCAACAGATATTTATAGCTGAGAGGCATAAGCAAACATTTATAACTATAAACTTAACGAGTCAATAACCTCTCAACCAAAGTCCCACAACATAAAGGGTACAGTACCATAGTCCTAATAGGGTCAGTCTTCGTCCGAGGAGCAGCGCTCATCAGATCCCCAGAGCTCTAGTTCCATGCAACCCAGGAGCTTCTCTGCTTCTTTAGCCTCATTAAAGAGGTGCTGATGGCCATTCCATGTTATTCAGAGCTTTGCCGGTAGGAGCAATTGGTGCTGAACTTTTATCTGCTGGAGTCATCCTTGAAGGCCATCAAAGGCTTTTCTTCTCTGTTGCGTTCTGTAGGAGAGGTCCGGAAAGATAGAGATAGCGTCTCCTCTGTATTTTAATGATCTGCGGCGTCTGGCAATGGTAAGGGCCCTATCCCGGTCTCCAACTTCCGTACACACAATCAGGAAGGTTCTACATGTGGAGTCTGGTACTGCACATCTCAGAGTTATGCGGTATGCTTTTTCGAGGGAGAATGGAGGATCTGTTTCTTCCAAGCCTAAAAGCGGTGGCAAAAGGAATTTAGCAAACTCGAGACTATCTTCTCTCTCAGCATTTTCTGATAGCCCGATGACCTGCAAATGTCTCTCTTGAGTCTGGTTTTCGATTGTTTCCAGTCATTGGCGTTAGTAGGCATTTTCTTTAATGAGTTGAGTAGTTGCCTCAGTCGATTTTAATGTGGAGGATTCGGAGCGTTGCACGATATTCTCACAGTGCTCCATCCTGCTTTTGAGGGCAGACACCTGTCGAGTAATAGTGTCAAACTTTTTGTCCAAGTCTCGTACGGTTTGAACCAGCTGATGGAGTGTTGTCTGCATCATGCTCAACGATGCTTTCTCTGGCTGAACCCCATGGGAGATGGTGGATTCACCTCACGGTACAGGCCACTCTTCCTTGTTGTGCCGTTTTGGAACAAAAAAGTCTCCTGTGGAGACGGCTGAGCCCTTTGACTTTCCCATTGTTCAGATACTGATGTCTCGATATGCTCTGGAAAACTTTTCTACCAATTTTCACTCAGGAAAACTTTGGCTTTATTAATTTTACCAAAATCTCTCAGAGGAACTCAAGTTTCTTGCTGCTTCCTGTTGGCTGCTCAGCAGTGTCCCCACCCCAAGGTACTTGATGGAGGAAGTGGTTAGAAGGGGTGTACCATCAGCACCAGTGACATGCAGAGGCCTTAATCTTACCCAATGATCCGAAAAGCATGGCCTGAGTTTTCTTAAGGTTGAGGACCAACTTGTGGGACGTAACCCAGGACTGAATATTCCTGAAGTCCTCACTCAGTCGGTGGTTGATGACCCCAATATCCCGGGAGTGAGTGAGGATGACCAGGTCTTCTGCATACAGGATAGCACTACAGTTGGTAGCAGCAGCAGGGAGATTATTCACAAAGATTGAGAAGAGAAGGGGCCCCAGGACAGATCCCTGGGGGACACCTGAGGTAACGGGAGTGGTGTCCAAGAGGACCTTGTTGAATTTGGTCAGTTGTTGTCTGCCCAAGAGGTAGTTACTGAACCATCCCAGAGCAGGAGGGGACAGACTAAGGGACCACATTTGTGTGCAGAGTAGCGCATGGTCCACAAGGTCAAAGGCCTTGGATGAGTCAATGAATATGGCACCAGAGAGCTTTCCCTGGTCCATAGCAGCCCTGATATCAGAAGAGACAGTGACAAGGGCCGTGGACGTACTGTACCCTTTATGAAAGCCATGTTGAGCAGGGAAAGTAGCTCATGGGCCTAAATGTACTCCGTGAGTTGCCCGGCAACAACTTTCTCAAGGAGTTTACTAATAGCCGATAGGATGGCAATCGGCCGATAATTGTCCAGGATGTTGGGGTTTCCTCTGCTTGAGAACAGGGACAACCCTTGCCACCTTCCAGATGTCAGGAATAACACCAGAGGCAAGGGACAGGTTGAAGATGTGGGCCACAGGGCAGGCTATGAAGGGTGCACTCAAATGGAGGAACTTGGGCTCCATGTCATCATGGTCAGCACTGGAGTGTGGGGAGAGACCAGAGAGAAGTCCCTGCATCTCAAGTACTGACACAGCCCTAAGATAAAATAGCGGTCGAGAAGTGGGGGGCACCCGGGTGGAAGAGGGCAGAGGACAGCTGTCGCTCCTGACAGCAGAGAAGAGGGAGGTGAAGGCGGATAAGTCCAAAAAGTGAGAGTTAAAAGCACTGGCAATGGTTAGTGGATTATTACAATTTGACCCACCCACAAGCATGTCAGAGACCCCAGGGTTGGAGGAGCCACTAACTATGTTTTTTATGTTCCTCCAGAACCGTCTAGGGTCTTTAGCAGAGTTAAACAAGGCAGATTTGCAGTATTCACTTTTGGCCACCCTGATTGCTTTTTTGCACTCATTTCTGAGCCTCCTGTACTGCTGAAATATGGCCTGGTCCATCATGACCTTGAAGTTGGCCCAACACTTGTCTCTGGCCCTCAAGAGGGCTAGGAGACTTCCATGCAGCCATTTTGTGGCAGACCCTCTCACTCTCCACCTAATAAGAGGGGCATGCTTGTCCTGGAGGGCACCAAAAGTACTGAGCAACTGGCTAACAGTAGTGGAGGGTTCCTGAGCATTATACTCCTCCGTCCAGTCAGTGGACCTCAGATCCTCATGAAATGTTCCCAGGTCAAACCTGGAAAAATCCCTAATATGAATGATTTTATGGGGAATTTTCAGGGAAATGATTTTCCAGACACAGTACACCGGGGAATGTTCGAAGACAGAATCAGGGAGGGTACCTGCAGAGCTGATCCTCTCAGGCTGATTTTGACAGAACTCAGTCAAGCAAGGAGCAGATGCCACCACTGGTAGACCTCCTAGTGGGCTCCTGGATAAGTTGTGTCAGGGAGAGGTCTGCAAGTAGAGGTTCGTAGAGCTTGGAATTACCTCCATGCCAATTTAAGTTCAGATCACCCAAGATCATTAGTTCATTTTCTCCAACCTCAGGAATGATAGTGTCAAGGAGATGGGACAGCCCAGGGAGTCCACCCTTGGGAGGATTGAAAGTGCAGATAACATGCAGCTTCTTAGTATTCCCAAGCAATAGGACAGAGTAAAGCAGTTCACATGAGGACAGGGAGGACTGCTGGTGAGACACCACCGACACATTAAGGTGAATCTTGTAGTAAATCAGAATGCCCCCCCCCCGCTTTTTTCCCCAGGTGGTCTTTTCTGATAAGGTCAAAGCCAGGGAGCACACAGGCCGAGTCAGGGATAGTGGGCTTCAGCCAAGTCTCAGTGATACCAAGGATATCAGGTTTATAGTGTGAGGCCCAGGCAGAGAGTTCATCCAAGTTGGGCAGGAGACTACAAATGTTGAGGTGGGCAATTTTCAGCCCCTTGCCTGAGTGCCAGCCCACAGGAATTGAGGAGACCTGATAGGCAGGACCAGGGTTTTGCTCAATGTCCCCAGTCAAGGCTAGAATCACTAGGAAGAGCCAGAGGAGATGCCTTATAGGAGGGAGGCTACCTCCTGACAGCTGCCTGCGAGCAGGACACCTGGCCACTAAGGCAGGGCTCAGAAAGCACCAGAGGTCAAGGCAGCAGATCGGCCAGAGGGGCTGCCTGCCAAGGGCTAGTAGATTAGAAAAGGTGAAGTCAAACACATCATGGTGGACATACGGGTCCCAGTGACCCTCAGAGGAGTGAGAGAGGTCAGCACACAAAAGAGAGGTATAGGGCCGAGATAAGGCCAATAGTGAGGGCAGTGCTGAGTGGAAAGGGCAAAGCACCCCCGCGTGATTTAGAGTCCATCATGACAAGATTAACCTGTCAGCAGTCTGCCACACCTATTTAGGTGTCACCACCAACAATATGGGGGGTCACCAGGCTCTGACTGAGGTAAGCCTCGCCGGATGTAAGTTAAGGGTGGATGACAGGCAAGCTTGGAGCAGTAACAAGCAAGCAAGGTGTGTCCTGCCTGAGGCAAAAAAAATATTCACATTAGGCAGGGAGAGCTATCCAAATTATAAAGGTCAAGACCCACTCCACTGGACATAACAGGCAGCTAGGAGAAGAAGAGTTAATGTATCATCATACCCTAGTACCGCTCAGGGTAAAAGAGAACTAGCAGCAGGCCAGCACTAGCACTGGGTAGAGCATGCACAGCACTGACATCAACTGGCCGAGATTAGCAGCAGTAAGTAAATGAAAATCACATACCCACCGTAATTATCCTTCTGTGTACCCTCACCATTCATCACAGATGGGTATTGGCCGGAGGTCAGGACCCCGAGGGAGCTTTCTTTTTTTAAAAAGGAGTAGGCGGACACACCATCAGTGCCGCCTTCGAGGCTGATGTACTGCGTGGCGCTCGAGGGTTGGCCGTTAGGCTGTGTCGACTCCGCCTGCCCACCAGTTCTGAGTCACCGGAGAGGTAAGAGGAAGGGACGGAGGGTGGGACAAGAGAGTCCAAGGGACAGAAAAAGGAAAAGATAACTGAACTAAATGGAGAAAGAATGACTGAGAGGACAGCAAAGAAAAGATTAGACTAAGGGGATTGGGTAGGGACCCCAATCTCTGGAAGCATAAGAAGGTAGGGAAGAGAATTTAGGAGAGAGTGAGAGGTATCAAGGTATCTGAGACCCTTGTCCGTCACCAGATTGGATAGGAACTGCAAGGAGTAGCAAAGCTCTCTGCCAGAATTCAAGGCACAGAATAACTGGCAAATACCCCAGAAGCAGAGTTGGCTATTCTGGAGGAGGACAGGGTACAGGGATTTAGTACTCTCTCAGGAAGAATGTTTGGTGAAAAAATGAGATTTTCTCTTTTTTTTTTTAAACGGTTGGATGGATACCAGAAGGAGAACAGGAGGAGTGCAACCACTAACTCCCACCCCATCGGGGTGGAGACATGTAGTAGAGAAGGAGTGCCGCTCGAGCTGTCTACCCTTCATAGGAGAATACCCCCCTGTGTGTCCCTACTTTACCCCGCTCCTAAAGAGAAGAGGGGGAGCCACAGAGAGGGAGGGGGACCCAGAGACTGAGGCCCCAGGGGGATGGTGGGTAGGGTTGTGATGAATGGTGAAGATACACAGAAAGATCATAATTACGATAGGTACGTAATTTTCATATCTTATCTGTGTCAGTCTTCACCATTCATCACATATGGGTGAGTACCAAGCCCCCCCGAAGGGGGTTGTTTCATTACACCCGATGGGACAGAGTCCCTTAGCCCTCAGTGGGTGACACACTAAGGGGGGGAACCTTCCGGGCCTGGGGAGGCCCAAGAGTGGGGAGAGAGAGACTGGGTCCCCCTTGAGGGGGAAGGAAGGTGCCCCGACAAGTTCCGTCTCGCTCTACGGGAGAAAAGGTAGGTTCCCTGGTGGGCGGAGCAAATCACCCTACACCAGGCCAAGGGTGACAACTGGGAAAGACGTAGCCATGCCAATCTCCTAGTGCAGATCGCTGTCCCTACGGTCCTGGTAGCTACCTCGTTGGCATCATAAGATGCCCTCGCTTGGTGCCTTGCTAGCTCCAGGCCACGTGCAGAGAGCGCGATGGCTTGTCTGGTTTGCCTCGAGTCAGGCAACGAGGCTAGGAGCTGACCTAGCCTGGACCACAAGAACCTGTTGTAGGCTGCATAGTGGGCCTGATGAGCAGAAATAGAAAGGAGCAACCGTGCGTGTAGAAGGTCCCTCCCCAAAAATCAAAATCCGAGGAGTCTTGATCTGGGGGCCGGTCACGGTGGAGGGCGCTAAGCCCATCAGGAGTGTCCAGATGCGTCAAGCCAGACTGCGGATGAGGCATGGAACCTGGAGACTCCGGGGGAGCGCCATACCTCTGGCTGAGGTCCCTTGGGGCAGGAACTCTGGAGAAGGGCCTCTGCCAGAAACGTAAGGACGCCTCCTGAAAGGGAACAGGCCAGGGCGGCACCACAAGGGTGGCCTCACCAAAATCGCCTAGAAAGGCGTGCGCCGCATGCTCAGGATTGCTGACAGTAGAGGGAGAAAGGTGCAAATCCTCCAACATTCTCATGAGGAAACGCTGATACTCCGAGAGATCAGCAGCCGGAGAGATGTGGACAGAAGGTTCCTCTCCCCCAGAAGAGGGGAATGAGGAGCTGGAGGTCACCAAATGTTCCGAGGGTGGCTGCACGGGGGTAGGTTGAAAAACCTGGCTGCCCATAGCCCTAACATAAGCAGGGAACCAGGCAGCCACTGCTCTGAACTGCTCCCAGGTGAGAGGGCCGCTAGGACCAAGAATGCCTGGGAGCACAGGAGAATGTGGCAGAGGGATAGGGGCAGAGCCAAGGAAAGAAGTCGGCTGACCTCCGCCGGGGCTAGGGAGTGGACCGTGATCACCCGAGAAGGGTGCCCCTGAAGACTCCACAGCCGACAGCTGTACAACCACATTGATACTGCCTTGGCTGCACTCAGAAGAATCTCCCTAGTGAGGCGACCGGGGCTGTAAAGGTCCAGAAGGATGGTCCCCTGCCTCAAAAGAACGGGACTCCCTCAAGGAACCCGAGGAGGAAGGGTGGAAATCCTCACTACGGCTCCATCTGGGGCCTGAGTGGACCCCAGAAAAGGGCCGACGCGCAGACCCCACACCCCTTGACCCCTCAGAGTCTGAGAGAGTCCTCCTCCTCGAGAGGGCCAGCCTAGGTAGCTGGCATCTCTGGGCTGCCCCCGAAGGGGAGACCCAGGGAACAGAACCCTCCCCTCCTGTAGGCTTCTCGATGGGCCCCAAAGTTGGGCGATCAAGACACACCACTGGAGGGGGTACCACCACTGAGGGGTCGATGAACCCCCCAAGACCAGGTTGCAGAGCTATGGTGGCTCGCACCACTGCCTGCTGGTCAGCACCACTGACCCCAGTCTCGGGGGCTACCTGACTCTCCTCAGTAGGGGGCTGGCTTCGACTCGTCGACGAGACCACAGTGCTGCCCTCCTCCACAGCCAACCCCGAGGGATGTGATTGCTTGTCCGACCGAGCTCGACTCTGACCAAGAGGTAGAGTCCCAAGCTCTAAGCCAAACTCGGTGAGGGGTGGGCAGTACCAACCTTGCCACCGGGCCCGACAGTCAGAGTTGTGGCCGAGTGGGCACCCGCGTTCTCCGCAACTCGCGAAAGCAGGATCCGCTGGGAGGCACCGGGCAGCTCGGCCAAAGGTCCAGAGCCAGGGCTAGACGCAGCACCATCGAGTCCACTAGCACCGGGGGCCGTACCAGGGACAACGACGGCGCCGACAGCAGCCCTAGCAGCATCCTCCTCGCCAACAATGACACTGCCCGGCCCCACGGCACTGCGAGTGGCACCGAGGACCGGGTAGCGCTTGACGATGGCACCGATTGGCTCTCATGGCGGACGCGCGAGCGCACCGGAGGACCGGCGGCACCGACGACGCCCTGAAGGCGACCCGGTGCCGAATACGTACTGCGATGGCGCCGAGCATGGACGGTACCGAGGACGGCACCGACAGCTGGAGTCGAAGGCCCTACAGCGCCGAGCCACGAAGGCATGGCTCCATGCTCAACCTCGGCGCCGAGGTAAGACATAGCAAAGGAGGATGCCGGATCCTGTCCCACAGCACCGAGAGTAGCGTCGGTGCCGCGAACGGCGTCGACAGGGCCCACAGCGCCGACGATGGTGCCGACAAGGCCCACGGCACCACGAACGGTGCCGAAGGCTCCGACGGTGCTGACTGACGGCGCCAACCCGGCTCTCCGAGCCATGGAGCGACACTAGGGAGCCTTCACCGGCGGGTGACTGCCGTGGCGGGCGCCTCCCGCCCGCCTCCCAGGAGGAAGTGGGATGGGCCTCCAGTGCTGGGAGGAGCTCGGCGATGCCAGGCTACAAGTAGCGAGGCCCTCTCCCTCAGTCCATATAGAACCGGAGGGACCCAGAGGAGGGCTGAGAGAGCGGCTTGGCCCGACGAGTGAACCCTACCCTGAAAGTCGGCGGAGCTCGCCCCACTTTCAACGCGAGCTGTTTGAGGACCTGGCGGTCCATGGAGAAGCAGGCATCGCACAAGTCCATGTCGTGAAGTGGGCCAAGACACGCAAGACACCAGTCGTGCTGGTCGGTGACGGAAAACTTTCTGCCGCACGGGCACCGACGCATGGGGGGCCGACCCGTCTTTGAAGACTTCTTGCCCTCCGACCGAGACATGACCTATGGAGAAAAAAACACCAAAAGAGACTCGACGTCGCAGAATTCAAATAAAAAGGAAAGATCTTACCGTGCGACGTCGAGTGGAGGCAGAACACAGAACTGGCAGGCGACCGACGGACTGAAAAATGTCGATTTCAAATGGCTGAAGGCCTAAAATTCTTGAAGAAGCTTCCCACGAGGCAACCTCGACGGCGGGAGACGAAGAACTGGTAGGCAGGCGGAGTCGACACAGCCTAATGGCCAACCCCGAGCGCCACGCAGTCACGCCGCCTCAAGGGCGGCGCCATCGGTGTGTCGGGTCACTCCCTTTTAAAAAAGTGTTCCCACGGGTCCTGACCTCCGCCAATACCCATATGTGATGAATGGTGAAGACTGACACAGATAAGATCTATCCTACTAAGGCAGTGAAAATAAGCAGACACTTAATACAATGAGTACAAGGATCCCCCAGCAACACATGCCATTCAGATATAACATTGCTACTAGTAGCCCAGGAGTCCCACCAACACCATACATCAAGGTGACTCTGAAGCTAACAGAGGGTACAGTACAGACAACAAGTTCTGGGTTTGCAGAGAGATGGCAGGAGAGGGCAACAGCTCATGAGTACAGTGTGAGGAGAAAGTTCAGCCAGCATGCGTCAATGGTCAGATAGGCCAGCCGGTTCCAAGCATCTATTGGACCCACAAGAGGGAAGGAGTGGCATTAACGGGCATTTAAGGAAGGGAATGGGGAGGGTGGGGATTTGTCCCATCTGCAAGCTTTCCACCGATTCCCTTCTCCAAACGAAACACAGATGATCAGTTGGAGGCATGGGGGGGGACCCACCAGGCACAGGTCTCCCACACCACCCCATGAACTCGGTGGAGAAAACAGCAGCAAATGTTCAGGCCACTGCATGCTGCTCTTGCTTATTAGCAGGCAGAGCACAAGCATCACTGCGGACGAGGAGCCAATTAGGGCACTCAGCAGGGAATTCAAAGTTGGTGCCCAAATGCCAAGCTGTGACTAACAGCGAAGCGGGGAGGCCCAGACATCCCTCAGTTTCAGCAAGCCCAAACAGAAAAATTCATCCCGATCTGCAAGCTTTCCACTGATTCACTTCTCCAAATGAAACATGGATGATCAGTCGGAGGCATGGGGGGGGTGGACCCACGAGGCACAGGTCTCCCACGCCACCCCACGCACTCGGCGAAGAAAACAGCACCAAGTGTTCGGGCCAGTGGAAGCTGCTCTTGCTTATTAGCAGGCAGAGCACAAGCGTCACTGTGGACGAGGAGCCAATTAGCGCACTCAGCATAGAATGCAAAGTTGGTGCCCAAACGCTAAGCCGTGACCAACAGCAGAGAGGGGAGACCCAGACATCACTCAGTTTCAGGAAGCCCAAACAGAAAAAATCATCCCCATCTGCAAGCTTTCCACTGACTCCCTTCTCCAAACGAAACACGGATGATCAGTCGGAGGTATGGGGGGGACCCACCAGGCACAGGTCTCCCTGCGCCACCGCACGCACTCAGCAAAGAAAACAGCAGCAAGTGTGACTCAATGAGGCTCTGGGAGGAATGCCTTTTGGGGCTTAGATATACATGGTTGGTATTTCTTGTTTTATTAGCGGGCAGAGTAATGTCTAAGAGGAGACTTTACAATACGTTTGAGGCAGGAAGAGGCAGAGGATCACTGTACAGTGTTGGGCTGGATAATGACATACATTAAAATCTACAAGACCACTCAATGGCATTCTCAAGGCTTGTTAGGAAAGTGGTGGGGTTGAGATGGGCAGTGGTGGGTTTTACCTGTTCTAAAACCATGAGAGAGTAAAGTGAGTGTGTGTGTGTGTGGGGGGCATTCGCTATCCTTATGGGGTTTAGAGCACAAGAGGTTGCTGTGGATGGGACTGTGAGGTTGCCAACCTGATGGGTCAACTCTGGTGCCTAGGGAAGAAAAATGTAAATAATAAAAAATGCTAGCAATAATAAAAAATGCAAGCAAAGGGACAGCTAAGTAAATAAAAAAAGTGTTGGGACAGAAAAAGAATGAGAGAATGCTGGATAGACTGAAGAAATTTAAAAGATTAAGCTAAAGATTATTTATGTAAAATGTGGAAACTAAATAAGGGAAGAGAAAAACAAATTGAAAAAATAGAGAAAGTCAGAATGACATTGTAAATGAAACATTTTAAAATTTTTTAACATTTATATGTTGCTTCAGGACAATATGCAAGCGTGGGCAAGACAGATTTCAAGCTCACTGCATCACAATTAAAAATGCAACTAAGGGACAAGTAGATTTACTCGGAGCATCAGTTCAGCTTCTAAGTTTTTTTTTAAAGCACAAATAGCTTGACCATTCAATACAGTAGTCAGTTTTTTTTCCCTATTCTTTGGTAACCAGGTAAGGTTACCAAAGAATAAATCCCTCCACCCCCAGTTTGAATGAGTCAAATGTTGGCTATGTTTAACTGGGAGCCCCATCCCTTCTACTTCCCTAGTCTAACAGTCAGCCCACAGTGTGTTAACATTCTGTGATAAAAGTGTTTGAAGAGCATTGCAAATACCATCCTTTTCTTTCCTGGGTAGGTAGTGGCGCTGAGACGGGCGGAGGTGGGCTACACTGGATTTTAAAAACTGGGATCAGTCAAGGCTTTTGGGGCAAGATCATGTTAGGGAGAGGAGAAAATATCCTGCTTTCATTAGGTCTAGGGTGGGGGGAGGTTGCAGAGGGCATCACTACCATTATGGGGAAGGGAGAGGAAATAGAGTATTGCTGTGATATGTCTGGGGAAGGGAGAAGAGGAGAGATTATTGCTGCCATTATGCAGATTGGGGGAGCAGACAGAATTACTGCCATTAGGCAGGTGTAAGGTGGGGGAGGAGAAAGCTTTTCTTTTACTAGGTTTTGGAGAAGGAAGAAGAGAGCAGAGAGCGTTGCAGCCTTTTGATCTGGAGTGGAGGTGGGAGCACTGATGCCATTTTTTCTTTCTGGGGAAAGGGGAACTTTGCCTGACGTAGAAACATAGACACTGAGACTACAGAGGAAAAAGAAAGAAATCCTGGTCAGAGCTACCACAGCTGCATAATGAAGTTAGTGAAGTTGTGTGGAATTGTTAAGGAGGTATGGAGAAACAACACAAAGATTTGTAAGTGTAACCCCCCTACAATTGGGGGTTCCCAAAGAGTCTTCCCTGAGCTTGCCTAAATGCTCACTGCCAGGCTGGTGTTCTGCATTTTAGCAGTTTAAATGTATTGCCAGAGAGTGCCTGTATAGCCTCTGTGTACTGTCTCTTTAAGAGCTGTCTGAATTGCAGTCATAATTAATCTGAGAGGGAGCTCTGTTAGAAGATGTACTTGTTTGTTGATCATTTGTTAGAGTAGTAATAACATTGCAGTTTGTTCTAACCTGCCTTCTTTGCAGCATGGACAGTTCTGTTTGTTTGGTCCTGGACTGCAGAATGGGCCAATCAGTACATTTGGGACTCTAAAATGGAATCTGCCTACAGGGGCTTGTTAGGGCCAAAACTTGTAGGAACTGTAGTTTTGGGCTTTTGGCGCCTAAAATAACATGGAGGGGGAGCCTTTGTTGTGACTGACAGACAGATCAGCCAGCCAAACCTTTTGGATCTTGGGGAAAGTCCGGCACTGCTTGCAGTTTCAGTTAGATCTGTGTTGGGAAGTGAAGAAGTAACAGCTCAAGAGAGTTTGAGCAACAATCCATAGTGGATTCGTGCGGGAGAACTGCGGAAAGGCCTGAGTTTGGCCTGCATGGCTGCCTGCTGTTCCTGAGAGGGAACTTGTGCTTTTTTTGGACTGAATCTGAATTTGGAGAGTTAATTAAGCCACTGAATTGTAACCAGGCTTTAACCTGAAGAAGACCGAAGATTTGCTGAGTGCGATCGGCCAGTCAGGACTTCCAGCTAACTCTGAACTCCCGGATTGTGCAGAGACTCTATAATTACGACCAGAGAGCCATTTGACTGGTACAGTGGAATTTCCTTACATGTGAATGTGCTGTGTGCTTATAGTGGATCATGATTTGGTTCCCCACTTTGTGTCTGAACTGTGTTTTACTTGCTGGAGGCTGTATCCAGCTCAACGGACTGAATCCGTATCCATTTCCGTTTGCCTGGGCCCCTGCTACACTGGCCCAGCCAGAATACCTGCTATGCAGAGAAAGTCATCGACGAGAGACCGGTCTGGGGATCAGCCCCCTGCTCAATGCCTTGAACAGGAATGATGCCTTGGTGATTTGTATGGGCCCTGCTTCTCCGGGCACTCCAGCTCAACAGCCTGCAGTCTCGATTTCATCCTGCTTGTGTCCAGTATTGGGTATCATGAGTAAACATCAGGATAGCTCCCTGCAACAACAGCTAAATCTAAAAGTGTTGTCATCTAATTGTCTTGTTGCCTTTTCTTTCATGAACTGAGCCCTCCGGCTCCGGATTACAAATAGTGTGTGTTGTGCATGTTGCTTTCTTCCATCACAGGGCCCCAACCAGCTGCAAGGTTCCTGGCTAGCCCACCATTTTTCTACCTGGGTACTCAGAGTGTGTGACTGTGTAGGAACTCTGAACTGCATGCATAACTGTCTGATTAATATAGCTTTTAAGCAAATCAACCTCATTATGCCCCTCCCTTGTTCAAGTCCCCTGAATAAATCAGATTTAACTTTGTTTGCATTTAACCTGACTGTGGTTCCAGTTTGCGCCAAAAGTATTGTACTGTTGCTATTTGCTGTGCTTAACCTTGTTTTACAGGGGTTCCCCAGGGTCAAGCTAGAGGAACCAGCCCTGGTGGTAAGTGCAAACAGTGTGCGTAATTGCCTGGTGAATAAGGGTCATTGTGAAAGTAATTATTGTATATTGTTCAGGCCACTAGAAGGGAACGAGGGGGTTACAGTGTCCCGGAGGGCTGTGCCCAGGTTAGCTTGACCACTAACAACCCTGACCTCTGGGTGGAGGCACCTGTTTCATTACCCAGGCCCCTTAACCTGCTAATAGCCAAGCAGGCAGGGGTAGTAGCCCTTGGGATAGCGCCACCTAGGGGTTACATCTTGGAGGCTCACTGCTGGGATTTTGTGCCTTCTAGTGGCCAAAAATTACGAATTATTGTTGAAGATTAATGGCTACCCCAGTAGAAATGGCTGTACACCAGTTGGTAGGGTGGTGTACTGGGCAGGAGATCAACCCCCCAAAATGCTCTGCTTATACTGGATATTCCCCTGGGTACCAGTAAGGACACTGTAGAGGGAGCACTCTCCAAAGTTGAATGTTTAAAAAACCCTGTGATGGTGGGTTGACAGGCTGATTTGATCACCCAAACTTTCATAGCCTTGGCAGAGTGTAGTGACCTCATGGACAGCTCTAAAGTGCCACAGACAATTGCCTCAGAAGGGGTCCTAGCCTCCTGGAGAGTGATAACAAAAGACAGTAAAGACCCTGGGGAGGATGAGCTCCCACCATTATCTGAGACTTTTGAGGAGACATTTGTTAAGTCGTTGCTGGAGGAAGGGAAAACCGTAGATGACTTTAAGAAACTATTCCTGCCACCTGGGAGTGTTCCTTCCCGAACACCCCCTTCCACTCCAGCATCTGTTACTGCCCCGCGTTCTGTGCCCATGCCAATGCTGGCCCCTATATCTGTACCCGCCATTAGTTATGACTCCTACCGAAGGCTGAGAATCTTCTCAGGCACCCTCCCCAACCCAGGGGTAGGATGACTAGGAGACCTGGATAGACTATGTTGCCCACTTGATACCCTAGTAGCAGTGTGCGGAGGCTGAGAAGCGGAAAAGAATCATAGAAAGTTTGAGGGACCTCGGCCTTGAAGCCATTACATTTTTGAGGTCCACGAACCCTGATGCAACTTCTCAGAAGTACCTATCTGTACCCGAAGGCAATTTTGGGAGCATTGAGTCAGGGGAGACTTTGATGTGAAAATTCCAAGGTACCAAACAATGGAAGAGGGAAGGTTTGTCTGTGTATGTTACTCACCTAGAAAGAGCTCTGCAGAAAGATTACCGGAAAGGTGGGGTAGCCGCCATTGATTTGAACCGTGTAAGATTAGGACACATACTGCAACATGCCAAGCATTCTAAACTGCAGATCATCCAGTTAAGGCTCCAGGATAGGAGAGGTAACCCACCTGACTACTGTGACATGATAAAAGAACTCCAGGAGGTAGAAGGTGAAAAGGGAGATTGTAATTATGTGGTGAGTACAGTCCAAGTGATCATGGCACCGGAAGGCCCTTCCGAAATGGAGACCACTACGAGTGTCCTGCCGTGGGCTAAACGGTGGAGGAAGGAGTTGCTGAAGGAAAACAGAAAAGTACAACTGGGAACATTCGCTGAGGTATCCCCTGCTGACAGAGACCCTGGCCCCTGTCAGGACGTGACTGTTATGGGGGTGGGGTGCACCCTCAGGCATCCTCTACTGAGGGTGGCTTCTTGGCTGAGCTCAAGGAATTGACTGCCACCCTAAAGGAACTTTTGAGACATGGTACAATACCAGCAGAAGTCAGATCACAATCTCCCATCGATGATCCAGCATCCCCTGCTATGTTTTCCGCAAGGACGCCCCGAGAGCCTGTCATTTGTCACAATTGCGGCAAGGATGGCCATATGAAGAGGGAATGCCGGTCTCAGAAGGACTTAGAGAAAGTGGTGAACCGGCTTCAAGGAGAGCTTCAGAAAATGAGTCAGTGGTCAAGGGGTGCACAAAATGACCACAGTGAAGGCATTGACCATCCTAACTCAAACCCCTCTGTGGCTAAATTGTCTGTCCAGGCCCCAGCTGTTGTCCCTCCAGACTGGTCCAGAACAATGGGCCCTTCAATGAAGACTACTGTGGCTGTGAATGATATTCCTACTCAGGCTGTGCTTGACAGTGGGTTGCAAGTGACCATTGTATTTCAGGACTGGTATGACAAACACTTATCTGATGTGCCATTACAATCCCTGGAAGGCCTACATGTGCAGGGGCTGAGCGACAAGTCTTATCCCTACCTAGGATATGTCCACCTCTGGTTGTCTTTTCCTGCAACTGTAACTGGTGTAGAGGAGCAAGTAGAGACACTGGCCCTAGTGTGTCCCCCCACCGGACTGTATAATGGGGTTCCCCTGTTAATTGGAACAAATGGCCACATGTTTGGGAGACTAGTACAACTCTGCCATGAGAAACAAGGGCAACTGACTGGATGGGCCTTAGGAATTCCAGCCTTAGTAAAAAGGGCATATGACTTACAACAGAAACCCAATGAAGAGGACCCAGATGAGCCAGTGGGGATAGTGTGGAAAAAGGAACCCGACTCCTCGGTATCGGCCCCCAACGCCCAGTGCACAATCCATGGAGAAGTCTGCCTAAAGAGAAATATAAAGAACAAAATATTAATGTTGGATGCACCAGGTGATGGAAAGTTGCCAGAAGGATTACTGGTTAAACCCAACATCTTGCCTGCCCGAGCCCATGCCTATGCACGACAAGTGATGGTCCAGATTCGAAATGTGTCAGATCAGGAGGTCCGGGTGAACAGAGGGTGCACTCTAGCTACAGTACACTGCAGAGACACTGCAGTATTACCCAATAACAAGTACTCTGGCCAAAAGGAGGGAGTGACCACGGACTTATTTGACTTTGGTGATTCCCCGCTGCCAGCTGAATGGAAGGCTAGGATTAGCAAGAAACTTGCCCAGAGAGACCAAGTGTTTTTGTTCAAAGAATGGGATGTGGGGTGTGTCTAGGGTGCAGAGCATCATATATGTCTGCATGATGACAGGCCATTTCGAGAGAGATCCCGACACCTCACCCCAGCAGACATAGATGATGTGAGGAGACACCTGCAGGAAATGCTCACTGCTGGCATGATACAGGAATCAAGGAGCCCATATGCCTCTCCCATTGTGGTTGTGCATAAGAAGAATGGGTCAGTGAGGATGTGTGTTGATTATCGAACCCTGAACCGGCAGACTGTCCCAGATCAATACACCATGCCCGGTATACAAGATGCCCTGGATTGCTTGAATGGGAGCAAATGGTTCTCAGTATTAGATCTTTGCAGCGGATATTACCAGATTCCGATAGCCATGGAGGACCATGAGAAAACCGCCTTCATCTGTCCTTTGGGGTTCTACGAATTCCTGAGAATGCCACAGGGGATTTAGGATGCCCCGGCCACCTTTCAGCAGCTGATGGAACGTGCCCTGGGACATATGAACTTGCTGGAATGCCTAGTGTACCTAGATGATGTCATTGTGTTCGGACGCACATTAGAGGAGCATGAGACCTGACTGTTTAAAGTCCTAGACTGATTGGAAGACTTCAGCCTCAAGCTGTCCATTGACAAGTGCCAGTTTTTTTCAAACCTCCGCCAAGCACGTGGGGCACAAAGTATCTGCAGAAGGGATAGAGACCGATCCCAGTAAGGTCAAGTCACTGGCTACTTGGCCCCAGCCCCATAACTTGAAAGAACTACAACGTTTCCTGGGGTTCTGTGGCTACTACCGCAGGTTCATAAAAGACTATTCCTAGGTGATTTGCCCGCTCCTGAATCTCATCCAGAGTTACCCCCCTACCAACTGTAAATACAAGAAAGGGGCTGTCAAAGAACCCGAGAAAGTTTACTTCAGAACAGGTGAACCTTTTGGGCCCCACTGGACACCCGAATGTGAAGCAGCCTTCCACAAAGTCATGTACCAGCTCACCCAAGCCCCCATCCTCGCCTATGCTGACCCTTCCAAGCCCTGTGTGCTGCATATGGATGCTAGTCTGCAGGGCCTAGGAGCTGTGCTGTATCAAGACCATGAGGATGGTTTGAGACCAGTGGCTTTTGCCAGCAGGAGCTTGACCCCATCAGAACGAAACTATCCTGAGCACAAGCTGGAGTTCCTTGCCCTAAAATGGGCCATTGTTGACCAGTTTCATGAGTACCTCTATGGGGCAAAGATATTGGTGAAGACCGACAATAACCCACTAACCTATGTACAGACTTCAGCTAAGTTGGATGCCACTGGGCACCGGTGGCTCTCTGCTTTATCAACCTATGATTATGCTGTCAAATGCAGGCAGGACTGAACCATATTGTTGCTGACACCCTGTCACGAAGGCCAGTCTCTTAGAGTGATTGGGTCAGGTTGTCTGAACCTGACATCTGAGCATTGTGCCAAAAGTTTGATAGAGATGAACATATGTCTACGGACACAGTGGTCTGTTTAGTAGATTGCTTGGGCCCTCCTGATACCTGCATACTGGCTGCCTATTGCCATTTCTCCGCTCTAGATATTAGTGCACTACCTCAATTTGACAATGACAGCATTCAGGGGGCTCAATCCCAAGATCCTATGATTCAGCCAGCACTTGATGCCCTGCGTGCGGGGAAAGATGTGTCCCAGTTGTGTTCCCCTGACTTGCAAACTGCCCTATTGTTTAAAGAAGGCCCCAGGTTGAAGTTACACAATCAGTTGTTATACAGAGAGACAGTGGATAGCAGTGGTCAAGTAGACAAGCAGCAATTGGTCCTGCCCACGGCCTTTAAAGATTTGGTACTGAGGTCCCTCCACAATCATATGGGGCACCTCGGTATTGACAGAACTCTCGATCTGGTACGATCTTGATTCTACTGGCCCAAGATGGGGGCCAATGTTGACCACCATGTAAAGACCTGCAGTCGTTGCCTGCAAAGGAAAGCCCTGCCTCAGAGGGCTGCCCCCCTTGTCAATATTACTACCAGCACCCCATGGAACTGGTCTGCATAGACTTTTTGTGTTTAGAACCTGATCAGCGGAATATTGGCAATGTGTTGGTGGTTATAGATCATTTCACACAGTATGCACAAGCTTTTCCAACTAAAGATCAAAAGGCCTCTACCATGGCAAAGGTGCTAGTGGAAAAATTCTTTGTCTACTATGGTGCCCCCCAGCATATCCACTCTGACCAAGGCAGAGACTTTGAAAGTAGGCTAATCAAAAAATGCTGTCTCTGTGGGGGGGTGCGACAGTCAAGGACCACACCCTATCACCCGCAGGGGGATCCTCAACCAGAACATTTTAACTGCACCCTTCTAGACATGCTGGTCACCCTCCATCCAAAAGACAAGCATAAATGGAGCCAGCAGATTAGCACCTTGGTACACGCATACAATTGCACAAAAAATGATACTACTCAGTTCTCCCCCTACCGCCTCATGTTCGGGAGGGAGGCCTGACTGCCAGTTGGTGTCTGTTTTGGGGTCTCTCCAGATGGAGTCCGAGCTGAAAACTACCTGCAGTATGTACAGAAACTGAAAGCTCAATTGAACCATGCATATCAACTGGCCCAGACACTGGCCGCTAAAAGAAATCTCGCCAACAAAGAGAGGCATGACAAGAAAGTAAAGGCTCAGAGACTGTGTGTTGTTATGCAATTTGGGACTACATGGCAAGCACAAAGTTGCTGATAGGTGGCACCATCTTCCTCATGCAGTAGTTGGAAAGTTGGATGATCTACCAATATACAAGGTACGCCCAGAGAATAACTCCAAAGCTGTCAAGACCATGCACCGTAACCACTTGCTGCCTATCAGCCAAGTTAGCTGGAAGCTGAGCCAGCAGACATTGCCTCCCCTGGGCTGGTGACTCGTGCTGCTGCAAAAAGAGACAGAGTCAACCTCACCCCAGTAGTTGGCAGATTTAAGGCTTCCACAGCAGGCCCAGAATGATGGACTGTCAGTCCACCTCTGACGATAGTGAGTGTGACAATGCCTATTACCCCTCCTATGAATTGAGTCAGCTGTTTTGAGGTAACCCCATGACTAATTGTGGGATGAAGCTGGGCCTTCTGGACTGCCTAACTCCCCAGCTTCGTCCTTGGAGCCAATGCTCCCTGAAAGTGAGGTGCAAAGCATCACATCTGAGGTTGCAGACTCTGTGTTTTGTGGAAGTGTGTGAATTGCCCGAAGAAGGGGATGATGGTTTGAGTCTCCCTGGTGACACACCAGAACCTGAAGAACAATGCGAGAGTGTTGACAGGCTACCTTCAGTACTGCAAAGTCTAATTGCGCTAGAGCTTCCTAAAAATGAGCAACCTGGTCCTTTGTCCTAGGGTAATAATGAGCAAAGTGTTGTAGAAACAGAGACTACATGGCAAGGAGCTGACAGTGCTCTTGGCTTGGACTTTCCCATCCATGCAGTGGCATCCCTCACAAGTGACGAAAGCTCCAAAGTTAGTGCTGAAAGTACAGAGACTGTAGCTGCTCCCCCAGAAAGACTGGCTGAGCTGTTAAGCCAGTGCTACACTTTAGTTATGATTCTTGTGGGAGGCCAGTGAATTTGCCTCTCAATGTGGTTCACAAAGGGGTTTACGTCTCGCCAAGATCGCTGCCCAAATTGAGCTTTACGGCCAATTCCAGGTTTCCAGGTTACTTGTTTTTCCCTCTCACCATGGTGCCCCTGCCCCATCTGGCCCCAAGTTAGCTGATAGGGAAGGGCCCCCTCTTACATTGTTTAATGTGCAAGACGTTATTACCTGAAGCAGTACTGTGATGTCACTAATGTGTTAATCATAGTGGAATCAGCATTACCTGTATGAAACCATGCATAAGTATTGTCAATATGGATGTAGTAATGCGAAGTATATTGAAAGGTATAGTGATGGAACAAGCTAATGATATATATGTCTCATTTATATTGCATTTTTGATATTGTGATGGTACAGACTTGACGCGGATGCCAAGTTTTCTCCAGGCAAGGAAGTGTGTAACCCCCCTACAAATGGGGGTTCCCGAAAAGTCTACCTTGAGCTTGCCTAAATGCTCATTGCCAGGCTGGTATTCTCCGTTTTAGCAGTTTAAATGCATTGCCAGAGAGTGCCTGTATAGCCTCTGTGTACTGTCTGTTTAAGAGCTGCCTGGATTGCAGTCAGAATTAATCTGAGAGGGAGCTCTGCTAGAAGATGTACTTGTTTGTTGATCATTTGTTAGAGTAGTAATAATATTGCAGTTTGTTCTAACCTGCCTTCTTTGCAGCATGGACAGTTCTGTTTGTTTCCATCATCTTGGTCCTGGACTACAGAATGGGCCAATCAGTACATTTGGGACTCTAAAATGGAGCCTGCCTAGAGGGGCTTGGTGGGGCCAAAACTTGTAGGAATTGGTAGCTTTGGGCTTTTGGTGCCTAAAATAACATGGAGGGGGAGCCCTTGTTGTGACTGACAGATAGATCAGCCAACTGAACCTTTTGAATCTTGGGGAAAGTCCCACACTGCTTGCAGTTTCAGTTAGATCTGAGTTGGGAAGTCAAGGAGTTACAGCTCGAGAGAGTTCGAGCAGCAATCCACAGTGGATTCACGTGGGAGAACTGTGGAAAGGCCTGAGTTTGGCCTGCATGCCTGCCTGCTGTTCCTGAGAGGGAACTTATGTTTTTTTCAGACTGAATCTGAATTTGGAGAGTTAATTAAGCCACTGAATTGTGACCAGGCTTTAACCTGAAGAAGACCAAAGATTTGCTGAGTGCGATCGGCCTGTCAGGACTTCCAGCTACCTCTGAACTCCCGGATTGTGCAGAGACTCTGAAATTGCGACCGGAGAGCCATTTCCCTGGTACAGTGGAATTTCCTTACATGTGAATGTGCTGTGTGCTTATAGTGGGTCGTGATTTGGTTCCCCACTTTGTGTCTGAATTGTGTTTTGCTTGCTGGAGGCTGTATCCAGCTCCGTGGACTGAATCCGTATCCATTTCTGTTTGTCTGGGCCCTGCTACACTGGCCCAGCCAGAATACCTGCTACGCAGAGAAAGTCATCGATGAGAGACCGGTCTGGGGATCAGCCCCCTGCTCAATGCCTTGAACAGAAACGATGCCTCGGTGATTCATGTGGGCCCTGCTTCTCCGGGCACTCCAGCTCAACAGTCTGCAGTCTCAATTTTGTCCTGCCTGTGTCCAGTATTGGGTATTGTGAGTAAACATCAGGGTAGCTCCCTGCAACAACAGCTAAATCTAAAAGTGTTGTCATCTGATTGTCTTGTTGCCTTTTCTTTCACGAACTGAGCCCTCCGGCTCCAGATTACAAATAGTGTGTGTTGTGCATGTTGCTTTCTTCCATCACAGGGCCCCAACCAGCTGCAAGGTTCCTGGCTAGCCCACTGTTTTCCTACCGGGTACCCAGAGTGTGTGACTGTGTAGGGACTCTGAACTGCATGCATAACTGTCTGATTAATATAGCTTTTAAGCAAATCAACTTGATTACGCCTCCTCCCTTGTTCAAGTCCTCTGAATAAATCCAGATTTAACTTTGTTTGCATTTAACCTGACTGTGGTTCCAGTTTGTGCCAAAAGTATTGTACTGCTGCTATTTGCTGTGCTTAACCTTGTTTTATAAGGGGGACCCAGGGTCAAGCTAGAGGAAGCAGCCCTGTGGTGAGTTAAAACCGTGTGGATAATTGCCTGGTGAATAAGGGTCATGTGAAAGTAATTATTGTATATTGTTCAGGCCACTAGAAGGGAAAGAGGGGGGTTACAGTGTCCCGGAGGGCTGTGCCCAGGTTAGCTTGACCACTAACAACCTTGACCTCTGGGTGGAGGCATCTGTTTCATTACCTAGGCCCCTTAACTTGCTACTAGCCAAGCAGGCAGGGGTAGCAGCCCTTGGGATAGTGCCACCTAGGGGTTACATAAGTAATAAGATTTGTTTTAGTTTCTGTTCTAAGGAAGGCATATATATTATTAGGAAAATATATGGAGGTGTACATTTTAATGGAAGGAATAGGAAGCTTACAAAAGAACCCCATAGCAAATGCCACTGATGCATGTGTTATCCTAGATGATATTGGCCAGACTGCCAAATTTTAAAGAAAACACAATTGCACATATCCCAATAATGCAAAGCATCATGGGAAACGTGCAAATCCCCATGATGGTACAGAAGGTGGCAGTACATGAAAAAGTAATGGCTGGCATATGTTCAGCTTTGGAATTATTTACACAGTTTTTTTTTAAGGGAAACAGTGTTTTTGTCCATGAGGTGATGTAAGTTATATTTAAGCAATGTGTTGATGTCAGGAAATCAGGTGTAATGATGATGGACTGTTAGAAAATGTGATATTAACTTTCAGGGGTTGCGCAGTATAAGAACTTAGAGTAGTTATGCTTGTGATACTAGGAATATTAGGAAAGTATGAGGTCATAGAAGTAGAGTACAAATATGCACAGTTTCATAAGTATGTGTTCAGAGTGCAGGCAAATGTGATATGCAGATTTGTTTTAGAAACAGGTAAACATAGCGATACATGCAATTAATAGAAAGATAGATAATTACATAGACATATAGAGAGAGAGAGAGAGAGAGACACACAGACAGACAGGCAGAATAGGAATGGCAATGAAGGATTGAAGTGACGCCAACCCGACCCCACTTTGCAGACATGGATAGGCATTGGGGTGTGCCTTTGGGTCATTGCCCATAACTCTCACGCCATTTCACGTTACCCTACCCTGCAGACACAGACAAGAGTTGAGGTGCTGCGGGTTTTCAGATCGCTACACTCACCCCATTCCATAAGGAAATACGCTGAAATAGGTACAGTATAAGAGAATGGAGTGAACTTTGGTGCTTAAGAGTCAAAGGCACACCTTGATACTGGTCACTGGCTGCAAGGTGGGGATGGGGGTGGAATGGCATGAGCATTACTGTTGACAATCCCAAGTCACACCCCGATGCCTGTCAGTCCCTACAGTGCAGGGTGTTATGGTCAGAAACCCTAATGCCCTGGGCATTTCTTGGTATTTTTACTCCAGGTTTTCAGCATGGGCCTTTTGTGACCCCACCGCATGAACAGTGACACTATCAGTTCATTAGCCGAAAGGTGATTTTGCACAGCGGCTGTGCCATTTGGCACCACAGGTGCAAAAACACATTTTGAACAGGATGTCAAAAAATGACAGCTGTACATTTCTTGCTTCAGTAACTGCTCAGCACATCTGTTGCATGACCTGCTTATTGACATTTTATATCTGCTATGCAATGTACTACTGCTGCTATGGCTGTATGGCTGAGAGGGACCTGGGGGCGGTGGTGGATGTCAAGATGAACAACTCGGAGACTTGCAGGAGGGCAGCGGCCAAGGCCAACATGATGCTGAGATGCATCGCTAGGGGGATCACTCCAGAAGGAGGGAAGTTATACTCCCTCTGTACAACTGCTTGGTGAGGCCACACCTTGAGTACTGTGTGCAGTTTTGGAGGCCACACTTAAAGAGGGACATTGAACTCCTGGAGAGGGTCCAGAGGAAGGCAACCAAAATGATCCAGGGCTTGGGGAAAGGATCTATGGGGAGAGGCTCGAGAAGCTAAATATGTACACATTGGAAGAGAGAAGAAATGGGGGGACATGATAGAGGTCTTCAAGTACATGAAGGGGTAAATAGGGAAGGCACAGTCATGGTGCTCTGAAGGAAGGGGGTAATTAGAGGGCATGGGTGGAATCTGAAAGGGGGTGACTCAGAGGAGAAAGGAGGAGGTGCTACTTCACTGAGAGGGTGGTGGAACCATGGAATGTGCTACCTGGGGGGCTGGTGGAGGCAGGAGACTGCGGAGGGGTTCAGAGAGGTGGGACAGGCACAGGGAAGGGCTGTGGAAGCAAAGTCCAATGAAGCGGGAATTCCCTGGACTGGGAAGGGAGAAGCCTGAGATGGCGGGGGGGCAGCAAGGTCAGCTCCCAGGGTGGGGACTGACCAAATGAGCAGAGACGAAAGCCCACTAGGCCTATTCTGCTGGCATTTTTGTATGTTGGTATGCTTACTACACCAGCATCATGAAACATAAAACAGATGACTGCCATAACTAGGGAGGCAGTATAGCACAGTGGTTTAAAGCTGTTAACTGCAAATCTGGAGATCTGGGTTTGAATCCCACAGGCCCCACTTGCATACTTGGTGACTCTGAGCAAGTCACTTAATTCCATATGCTCCCAGGTTGCCCCTGTAAACAAGCTTTCAGCTTAGTGTGCCACTCCTGGTTAAACAATTGAAAGAAAAAAAAACATAATATATTATTTTTTCTTGCTTTATTTGCTACTACAAGCTTGACTAATACAGTCATCCTTACTTATAGCTTATGTGTCTGTGACTAAACCAAAAACTACACTTAAAATCACACATAAATAAATAAAATATCATAATAGCATTTATTTTAGTAGTATCTTCTTCCTTTTCAGGTGCCCATGACACTATGTATATATATTTATATCTTTTAACTTCAAAGCACTAAATCTATTCAAATGCAAAAAACACAAGACTTTATTCTCTTCACACAACAGCGTTAAACTTTAAATCCCAGAATGGCCAAGAAACAATTTAGACTTCACTCTTGCATGCCACTGTCATGCCCACTTCTCATGCAAACAACAATCAATTACAGAAACCCTTTCATTTCTATGCTATGCACTCTTACATCCAAGAGATATGAATATTACAGAACAGCTATAAAAACAAATTTATCAAGACTGGATTTCTGAATTAAAACCTGTCATTTAAAGTACCTATGTAAATAATAGTTTACTGACTACAAACGATGCTACAGACATGATATTATCAAAATTTCTGTTTTACATGGAAAACATCCATATAATGAACTTGTCATACAAGATTTGTGACCTTCTGTCTGCATGTATCTGACAAAGGAAAAGGGACCTGCTTGATCCTTTTTTGCTATTTTACTTGTATGCCCAACTTGCCCATACTGTAAGAGCCAAATATTGATATGCTTAGAGTTAAAAATAAATCATGATGTCTATGTGTGTGCGTGTTTCGTGTGTGGGGGGGTATGCCTAGATACAGTTTCAGGCACTCCTTAATTACTTCCCTAGGCAGCTCTGATAGTCAGTTGTTCCAACATGATAGATCCACTTCATGCCCCTCCCACACGAATCAAAAAAAGGTGGGGTGGATCTTTAGGAGCTCGTGTGAGTGTGTGTGTGTGTGTGTGTGTGTGTCTGGGGGGGGATATACCTAGATGCAGTTTCAGGCATTCCTTAATTACTTCCCCAGGCAGCTCTGATAGTCAGTTGTTCCAACATGATAGATCCACCTCATGCCTCTCCCACTAAAATGAAAGCATAGTGCATGCAACAGACCTTAGGAACATCACATTTTTTAATGTCAGCTCTAATCTGTTCAGTCTTACTTTTTTCCTGGCTCAGTTTATAATATCCGTGAAAAGAAAGTAGGAAAAAAAAAGCACATAGCCTTTTGCTTCTACAAGTAGTTGTTAACTGCAGCTGGTATATTTTAGCATGTGCAAGGCAACTCCACCCACAACTTCCTTAACTCAGACAAATGGCATCAGTGCTCACTGATGTGTTAACATCCTGTTTCTAGTGTTCCTGATAAAAGAAAAGAAAAAAATGCAGTTGAGATTTTTTTTGTCAGCTCTGATCAGAATAGCTTCTAAAATCACCAATTGTTTTTTTGTTCAGTGTTTTCTTTTCTCTCCTTTTACTGACAGTGCAAAATGAGCCATAGCTATTTCTTCCAGTACATGAAAGAAAACCTTATGATATATATCACTGTTTTGCAAAATGTATCCCTTACAATTGTTTCTTATTTGCAAGACATCATATATTTATCCTAACAAATCTATCCTACTATCACATTCAAAACATTATCCACTACCTACTTGCCACATATAAACTCAATTATATGAAAAAAAAATTTCTAGCCACTTAACCATTATTCATTCCCCAGTCCCATTTACAATACTGCTACATGTAAGCAATAATACCTGATAGGGTGGGTGGTATTGGGCTATACCGGACTGCCCAGGGGCGTAATGCGGCCCAACGTCACAGGCGGAGGGCCTCATAGCTCCTGGAAGGTCCGGTATAGCCCATACCACCCACCCTGGAGGGTATTATTGCTCTTAGAAAATGGAAAGAAACTCTCAGACACAGGTTTTAACAGTTTTTAAACATTATAATAATTTATTTTACTTTTTATTATATATTTTGTCAGCTTTGAGATAAAGTAGTCCCTTTTGTTAAGGTGCTGCATCTGCGTGGTGATGTTTAGAGTGTTTACTTCTTCAGTTGAGACAGCAGCTTTTAACACTCTTTTTTTAAAACTTTGTGCTATTTAAAACCACTACGGGGACTGATCCAATTTGCTACTTGAGAAAATTTGCACTTTTGAAAAAACTACTCTATTCAGTCGCCTCCGACATACTGCGTGAGAGAGCACCGGTATTTACTTCATCTTCCATGCCGCAGATGGATGTCTGTCTGCGGTATGGAAATTCATAAAAAACACGATGCTGTCATGTTCTGTCTCTGTGGAGCTAGCTACATGCTGTGTGAGTTCTGGATCTGGCCGTGTTGTCACTCGAAAGATAAATATTACATACCACACTGTATTGTGAATTCTGTGCGGTGTTTAACTTACAGAGATGAATGGATGTGCCCAGGAAAGAGCTGGGGCAAACTCCATAGGAGAGTACTGGTATTTTCTTAATTTTCCATGCCGCAGATGGACGTCCATCTGCGGTATGGAATTGTAAGAAAATACCGATGCTCTCATGTTCGGTCACGATGGGACACATTACACACTGCCAGACTTTTAAATACCGGCCTGTTTTTGCTCCGGAAAGTGGTTATGCCACTAACATTGTTTAATCTGCCCCAGAAACTGCCTGTTGGCTTGTACTTTCGGTCGGGGGGTGAGAACGGCCTAACTGCTATTTTTCTCGGAATCCTTAGCGAGTGAGGCAATATGGTGGATCCATTTCCTTAACATTCAGGGTGCCCACCAATTAAGTTGGTGATGGGGCACCTCGCATAGGCCCTAGTTTTTATGCGGGCTCTATCAGAAAATAAATGAATCTCTCCTAAGACGTTGCAACCAATGAGATTCATTTATTTTCCAGTGCTATTTTCTAATTATATATAATACATACTTCTCAAACTTAAGAGAAAAAATACATTTAATCATCAAAGGTCTCTGTTTACCAAGTACTGTGCCCATGATTAAAATAATTTGAACCCCCTCCCCCCAAAAATGTGCCCTCACATGAAACTGCATGTTTAACTGTAAAGACAATTAAAAAATGTATTTCTAAATGCATTACTAACACCAATGCTTTCAAAGTTTTGAAACTACTAAAAAGACAAACTATATATATATATATATATATATATACATATATATATATATATATATATATATATATATATATATATATATATATATATATATTGAATATGGTAAACAGGACTTCTGGTGATGTCATGCCCATGGCAACACCTTGAGCACTCAGCTCCATCTCCTCCAAAGCAACAAAAACTCCAAACTCTAAATTCGACAACTCAAATTCAGGGCAAATGATCTAACGTGACTCCAAGATGCCCAGACAAAAACCCGACTTACCGAAAAAGCCGTTGGACTTGGCAGATCCCGATGGATGGGCCACTGACAGTGACAGCTCACAGATCTCAGGCCGCGATGGCCCCGCAAGGGTCGACATGCCAACTGCTCCCAATTTCACTAAACAAATGGACATTGTGCTCCAGGAGATCTGCGACTTCTGAAAGGAGACCCGCTCAACATTTGTAGCACTCCGGACGGACATACGGAAAATGGACTGGCGTCTCGACTCACTGGAGGACCAAGCCACCCAAGCGGATGCCCACATGGACTGCACTGAGTGGGCCATAGTACAATTGCACCACGCTTTTCGGGAACTGCAAGAGAGGGCATAAGACGCGGAGGCCCGGAATCACAGGAACAATCTCAGGGTTTTGGGCTTCCATGCAAAGGATGTGAGGGTAATAACCCTATTCAATTCCTACAGAACTTTTTCAAATCAAAGCTGGATCTCCCCCAGAGCTGTACCATGGAGACTGACCGTGCTCACCGCGCCCAAGGCCCGCAGCCAGACCCATCCAACTGCCCAAACTCCATGGTTCTCTGTTTTCTGCGCTTCCAGGAGAAGGAGCTTATTCTACATAAATCTTGGCACCGAGGGGACCTTACATTCCAGGAACTCCGCATCTACGTTGACAATGACTACCCCCCCCACGATTGCAGTTTGCTGCAGGGCCTATGCCCCTATTCTCCGGAAGCTTCGGGAGGCCAAAATAAAATTCCGGACCCCATATCCCTCCAAACTGACAGCTCATTTCCTGGAGGGCACCAGAACATTTGAAACAACCTAAGAGGCCACCCAAGAACTCTGCAACCATGGCATGGAAGTGTCATTGGCCCCAAAGCAGTCCAACCCATCTCAGGCATCCAAGCTGGCTTGGCAGGTCTGGAATTGTGTACCATCCAGGGAAGAGCGCCACAGAGACGCCGCTTTGGCAATCCAGCAAATAGTGTCAGGCCTGAAGAAGCAGACTACAAACTTGCCCTCAAGACTAGAAGCACATCAGCCTGACAAATGAATGGACACTCCCTAACCTACTCATTTTTGCCTCCCTTCAGGTGAGCCAATTCTTACTTACCCCCCCTCTGAGTTGCCTTGTGATCGTGGTGGCCTGGTTCCCTGTCTTTTCCCCAGATTTTCCCCCTCCTCCTTCCTGCGCACACCATGTAATCCAGTCTGAGGCTCCATTCATCCCCCTCAGCCCCTGGATATCGTGGGCATGGACAGGGCGTACGGCAGTTGGTGTGACACTGGGATTTCTGGATGTTTTGGGGGGGTCGGGGTCTGGATGATGGGATAGGCACTGCCGCTTAGGGAAGGGTGGGACTGGCTCTTAGCTAGGCCCTGGTTGCCTTGATGACTGGGCCTGAGACAGGTCAGTGGCACCTTCCATTTATTGAAGTTCCCAGGTCAAGGAAGGCCCTAGTGGCCACTGATCTTGCTACTCCTGCCTCTTGGACATTGGGCCGTGGCCGGGCGGCCTTATGGGTCAGCGACATGCCCCATTGCGGTCCCGGTCCTGTGGCCCTGGGGAGTGCACAAATCAGTTCGGACACCTCGGTGCTGGATGCCTCAGCCCACCTGTGGGTTCCGAGGCGGATGCCCCGGGGTTCAGATTTCAGTCTCTGCTCCCATCGATTTTCCTGGAAATATATTTCCTCTGTTCCAGAGGCCTTTTTAGCCCCACGGGTGTTACTCATGAGGGGGGTCAGGGGGCTGGTCCCTTCCCCCTCTGCCCCCGGGGGCTTCCCTGGGACCCATGAGCCCACTGAGACTCAGCACCAGGCAAATAATCCCTGGCAGCCACTGTTCTGGCCACTTATGCAAACCTTGAAAGTGAGTTTGAAATAATTAAACCGGTTTAAATCCCATCGCCTTGGAGGAGCCAAGGCATGACTATACCCCCCCTTTTTTTCTGGACGTTTACGTCTAGTGCCTTCTGGTAGGGACAGGCCAACTTGGCACAACCTGGGTGCCAGGTGTCCTCAGCACCTAGCCTCCATGAAAGCCACCCCCATTTCGACAGGTTCTGCCCAGTTGGCAAATGCCTGCATAGTTACTGTTTTCTTCTTACTCTTACTGGCAAATGCTTGTTCAGTCGTTCTTTCCCCACTGTTTACAATCCTTATGTTGGATAGTCCCCCTCAAGGGTTCATGCTGGAGAGTTTGTTCTCTCACTTCCTTACAAGCAGTCACTATTCTAAGCCTGGAAATTCGGATCAGGATGTTATGATATTTAAATTAATTAAGTATCTCTTGTTTTTTAGCAAGCTTAAATATGGTTAGTAAGCACGTAAAACTTTACTCTTTGTATGTTAATGGATTGAGCAGCCCTATAAAATGCTCTAGGATAATTTTATTGTTAAAAAAGAGCCAGGCTGAGATTGTACATATTCAGGAGACTCACTTGTCCGCTGATGAACATAAGAAACTGGTTGGCAGGGGTTTCACCCAGGTCTTCTCTTCCGCGTTTGGGAGGAGGAGAAGGAGGGGGGTCGCCATATTGATTCCCAGCCACACACCCTTTCAGTCTACAAAGGAGTGGGTTGACCCAGAGGGCCATCTGGTCATTGTACAGGGGCTGTTACAGGACTGGGAGGTGACCCTGGCTAATATATATCTCCCCCAGGCGCTAGTGTCCCCACCATCCGACACCTCCTTAACAAGATAATGGAATTAAGCAAAGGGACGTTGATCCTGGCGGGAGATTTTAATATAGCCCCAAACCCTAGTCTGGATTCCATGAACCTCTCCGGGGTAAACAACCTGCCCCTCACAAATTCTTTAAGCCCTTTGTACAGAAGGTGGGCTGGCTGGACATATGGCGATCCCTTCACGCCGGGGCAGAGGATATACTTATTACTCGGCAGTATATGGTACTTATCTCCGCATTGACCACTGCTATACTCAGAATGAGAGCCTGGGAGCAGTGGTAGATGCTTCAATAGGGGATATTGCTCACTATGACCATGTGCCTTCACTTACTTCGTGGGACCTGGGGATGGAGAAACGTAATACCTTTTGGCATTTTAACCCAATCCACCTCAAGAATGAATCCTTTAGGGAGTTTCTGAGTGACAAACTTGAGGAGATCTTGGAGGACAACACCGACCCAGAAATCTCCCCTTCCATTATATGGGATACCCTGAAGGTAGTCCTGAGGGGACACTTAATTCAGCACACAGCCACCCTTGTGAGGATCCGAAAGGAGAGGCGCATACATCTAGAACAGACCTTACATTTCTTGCAGTCTGCACACCAACAGGGGGACCACTCAGTGGCTGCCCAGCTTGCACAGCTTTGGCAGGACTTGGATGCCCTCTGTACCCAGCAAACAGAAATAGCACTCACTTTTTTGAGGCAGACATATGGGGAAATTGGGCCACGAGCCTCTCACCTGTTAGCCTATAGTTTATGTAGGCAATGTAAATTCTCAACCATAGCTGCCATAAAAGACCCTGACACCGGTATCCTTCATACAAAACTCAGTAACATTACACAGGCATTCAGTGGCTATTATAAGACCCTATATACCCCTGAACAGATGGTCGCCCTGGCTGCTATTGACACCTTCCTGTCTACTCTACATCTCCTGGGTCTGAGTCAGGACCAAAAGCAGACTTTGATGACCCCCATCACCCCGGTCGAACTGGCAGCAGCCTTTTCCAGATCCAAAACCATGAAGGCCCTGGGCCCTGATGGCTATGGGGTGGAGTTTTTCAAATTCGCCACCCCAACAGTCAGCCCACTCCTTCTGCAGGTATACAACAAAGTCATGCAGGGGAATTCCAGTTCCCCCCAAGCTGGTCATATGCTGCAGTCTCCCTTATCCCTAAACAGGGAAATGATCCCTGATCATGCAGCTTATATAGACCGATCTCAGTCCTCAACATGGACTACAAATATCTTATGTCCATTCTGGCCCATCGTCTTTGATTCAGTCCTCCCCTCCCTGATCAGTCTCGACCAGATGGGCTTTGTGAGTTCCAGATCCACAACAGACAATACCCGAAGGGATCTCCACTTGGTCCATGAAATGTGGAACTGAGAAGCTCCCTCTGTCCTTCTCAGCTTAGACGCTGAAAAGGCTTTGATAGAGTCTCCTGGTCTTTTCTTTTCTCCACCATGGTGAGGATGAATTTCCCTTCCCCCTTTATCACCATAATTAAGGCATTATATGCCTCCCCACAGGCCTGTGTCAAGGTCTTGGGACATCACTCTAGTTACTTCCCCCTTTTTAGAGGAACTAGACAGGGCTGCCCCCTCTTCCCTGAACTCTTTTCCATCTTCATCGAACTATTGTCACAGGCAATAAGACTCTCTCCCCAAATATCTGGTATCCAGCTGGCGGGGATGGAACATTGCATCGCATTGTATGCAGACGATGTCCTACTCTTCCTCTCAGACCCATCCCAGTCTATCCCCACAGTGTTTCACATCCTCAAAGCTTTTGGCACATGTTCAGAATACAAGCTTAACACCTCTAAAACTGAAGCCCCAGTGTTTCACTATGCCCCCCCGACCTGCCGGCAGAACTACCCATTTCAGTGGGATCTTGCTAGATTGAAGTACCTGGGCATCTATCTATCCCGTAATGCACAGAATGCAATGCAAAACAATTATGACCCCTTTTACACCCAGCTTCAACAGGACCTAGCCAGGTGGAGTGTCCTTCCCCTGAACTTAAGCCAGAGAACAGAGGTCGTCCGGATGGTGTATTGCCTAGGGCCCTCTACCTTTTCCAAAATGTACCACTGCACTTACCTACCAAATTATTCCGTACTTGGAACAAGACTCTGCTTGAATTTATCTGGTCCGATAGGCACCCAAAAGTGAAGTTTAACACTCTCTGTCTTCCCCAAAAACAGGGTGGCCTTGCCGTCCCCAACTTGAGGCTTTATAACTGGGCCTCCCACCTATCCTTCATTGTCGCTAGATACTTGAGGGACTCCCTGCAATCTGAAGGGAGACAGAAGAGGGGCCACTCCCCTATGATGAGCTGATTAGAACCACTTTACATCAGACTGCCTCTCATTCGGGCCAAGCCCCCCACAGCCCCTGGATTCAGCACCAGGTCAATACCTGGAATGTGATCCGCAGGCAGCTTTCTCTTGCTCCATTCCTGATGCTACTCTGCCTGATTTCTCACCTGGAGAACTTCTTCCGGCCTGGTTGGACCATACATATTTTAGCTGGAGCCACTTGGGTCTCTCCTTTCTCTTCCAATTTCTGAACGGCCCCATCTTTAAGATATTTCAGGAGATACTCCACTCCCATTAGCTCTGTCAAGCAGATTTCTTTAGATATCTCCAACTCAGGCACTATTTTCATTCCCTTCCCACCCCAGCCCATCATCCTGATGGATACCCTCGTCTGATTACACTCCTCTAGGGTCTCCTATTCTCCACTGGGCTGTCACACGCAATTTCTGTGATGTACAAGGCCCTATCAGGCTCGGTGGGGAACTCCACAGGGAGGATCCTTGACAAATGGAATGAGGAGCTGGGAGCGGGTATCACGCCCAAACAATGGGAAATCAGCTGTCTTGCCATGTCTAAGCTCACATTTTCCCACACCTGGCGTCTCTTCTTCTGGCAACTCCTTATCAGGTATTTCCGCACACCGGCCATTACTTCCCATTACCTCACCACTGGCTCTGCACACTGCTGGCGAATCACTCTCATGCATTTTGGCTGTGCCTTGGGTTAAAACCTTTCCTGACTTCCCTGGAATGAGAGTTGGGGACCCTGTTTGGCCAGCCTATCTCTCTTTCTGGGGAATTTTTCATTCTGCATATATTTCCCCCGCGGAGTTCAAAGACACCCACACTCATTACCTTTTGGGAGTTGTCCTGCTGGCAGCCAAGAAGGCCATAACACAGCGCTGGCTCATGGCCCTAATTCCTACAGTCCCTGATTGGAGGGACATGGTGAATTGCATATACAGAAATGAAAAAATCTCCTTTTTTCTGAATGATAGACCAGAACTCTGCCCACTGAGGTGGAATAGATGGATTTTATATGTTATGTCCAAGGATACGACCTTTATTCCCTAAAGAATCAAACTAAATGTCTGGTCCGGGAAGGGGGGGCCCTCCTTGGGAGGGTAGGTGGATGTGAGGGGACCCAGGATAGGGAACATTTAGAATCAGAAGCCTGAATGCTCATGTATATTGTGCTGCTCCCTGCAGTATTGAATTGCTAGCCTGTTTCTACATGTATTTGTCTCTGAACTCTGTGCCTGAACTATCTATGTCCTGTATCCCTGTACATATAAACTGACCCTTTATTGATGAATTTGTGACTGCCTGTACCCTGTTGTAAATGGAAAAATGCTTAATAAAGACTATATTAATGAAAAAGAATATGGTAAACAAATATTGTTAATCCCAAAAGCTGAACTTTATGTTTTTAGCATATAAATGTTTAAGAAAAACCTGTGGCTCTTTCAACTTGAATCAGAATGCTGTATCTATTCTTTTCCTTGGGAGCTGTAGTTTCAGGCACTCCTTAATTACTCTTTCCTTCTGAGGTCCCAGGTGGCTCTGATAATCATTTGTTCCAAAGGTTTTTAAATCAATTTGAAGGCATTAACTATTTTCTGTTCTCCTAGTCCTTAATAAAATGCATGGGCTCCACAACTCGATCACTCCACAGGCTTGTTCTGTTGCTTGGTCCAGGTCCCAAACTAGTATGTCTTGTTCCAACATGATAGATCCACCTCGTGCTCCTCCCACATGAATCAAAAAAAAAAAGGTGGGTGTGGATCTTTAGGAGCTGTGTGTGTGTGTGTGTGTGTGTGTGTGTGTGTGTGTGTGTGTTTTGGGGGGGATATACCTAGATGCAGTTTCAGGTGCTCCTTAATTATTTCCCCAGGCAACTCTGATAGTCAGTTGTTCCAACATGATAGATCCACCTCATGCCCCTCCCATATGAATCAAAAAAGGGTGGGATGGATCTTTAGGAGCTTCTTGGGTGGAGGTGGGGGTGGATCTTACTCTCCCCAAAAAACTAATGCTGCCTCCCACTACTCAGGTTCCAGTTCTTGAACCACCCATTTAAGAAAGAAAATAGTACCCTGCAACCATTGACTAACATGAACACGTATTTATTTGAGGGCAGAAAACATTTCTTGGAGGAGGGTAAGGTGGAGGAGACTATTTACACCTTCAGTCAGTTCCACAGACAGAAAACATGACATCACTTCTTTTGTACATACAAAACATCTGCAGGCTCTGTCTACTACAGCTGTAAAAAGGGAAAATACAAAAGGCTAGCTGAGCCACTCTACTAGACCAGTAGCACTGCATCAAGGCTCCACAAAGGCAACCCATGATTACACGTGATCCTGAGATTACCTGCTCAAGGATGGACTGTAGTCAGAGGGCGTTGCAGATGCCAGGGCTTTCAGGCTAGGGGAGGGAGGTGCACATGAAAGAAAATTAAAACAGTGAAGCCAATATAAGAAAGATGACAACCAATCTAAAGATTATTAATTCAAAATGTGATAACTAATGAAAGAAAGAGTGAAACAAACAAAGAAAAAGAAATAATCATGCCAACGCTCCTGATGTTTAATATTTTACATTTTTAATAAATGGCAGTTTTCAGGGTGGTAGTACGTGGAGTCTCTTTATGCACCAATAGCCTGCCACCCACAACCACAGCTGTGCATGGGGCCCCTGATAGATGTTCATAGAGGAGAGGAGTTTTGGGTGCTCCATGGCTAGGCTACTTTAAGCTGTCCCTTGGAGAACAACCATTCAGCTATGTGTTTTGTTGAGGATGCCTTACTAGCTGTTTTCTGATTCCGGTGCTGTGCCAAAGCTGAACACTACCACACTGAGGAGGAGTGAGGGAAGCAGGCTTTCATTCAAAACGATATTTTGATCTTTAATAGGTATGCCATCTATGTTAAGAATGAAAGCTTACCAGTAAATCTTGTGCTGAGGCATTGCAGCTCTCTTCGGTTAAGGCGTTCTTTGTCTCTCTTAGGAGGAAAGTTGAAGGTGGTGACCGGAAGGAGGAGGCTGAGGAACCCTTCGGAAAGGTTCACGCCTTGACCGGACGCCCAGAGCAAGTTAACTGTTTGCTGATAACAAACTTCACGAGTCACCATTAAAAGAAAACCGATGAGAGGTTTTATGCCAGTCTTGGAGCAGCGGACTCTCTGGCAATCTGTATGGGACATTTTTTTGCTGTTCTGTTGACTTTGTCTTATTCAGACTATTGGATCCTGTCATATCTGACGGCCTGTAAAACTGCATATCTCAGGACTCAGGACTAAACAGTTTAAACTGTATTTATTTATTCTAATAATAGTTTGTAGTAGTTTGTCCCGTTTCATGGGCAGATTTATTTTAATTGAGACATTTTGTTATTTTATCATATTTTCTGTTTTTCTGTTTTGTTATTAGATTATTCTTTATCTAATTACATTTTGGAATACCGATGTGCCAGCAATGACTGTTTGGTAATAGACCTGACAGCCATTTGTGTTGTTATTATTCTAACTAAGGAGGTGAGCACCAATTAATCTAATTAACTAAATAATGGACAGATGCTTTGTTCACATCTAGACTACTGAAAGATTATTGAGATATCTGGCTAGCAGTCAATAATTAACATAGCCGACTAGTGGGGATTTAAAGCTGTACAGATTGAATTTTGGAAAACGCGCAGCCAATTTTATTAAATTCATTAAACTAGAGGTAGCGTGCAAGAGCTATTAAGTTTATAGGAGCTTAAGTGAACTAGTACAAGTTAAGAGCCTGAATGATTAATGCTTATTTGATACGGTCTGCTGTCTATCACCTAATTAAATCAGACCAACTCCCAAATTGTCAACTGAGTGTGCGCAGCGCAGTCTATAAGAAGAATGCTAGTAGTATTAGCTATTTAGCAGTACCCTTTTGCATTCTTTGTTGTGCGTTTTGGATTCTTGGCTCAGTTTTAGATTAAAGCAACACGTCTTACCACGCCTAAGTTAATGTTTATCAGTCTATTCAGCTCTTCGTGTTGTGCTAACATTAAAACGCCTACGAATAACCATTAGGTACCAGACTTGCGACTCGAACAAAAGTTGTGCATTTGTTGCAAACTCTGTCTGGCAATTTACCTATTATTTGGTCTCAACAGTAGCATCAAGGATCATGTGCTGTTTGTTAAATCTTATCTGAGCTTACCTCACACAAGTAAGTCTGCTTGGGTCTAGCTTACAAAAATAATATTAATTCTAATATTAATTCTAGTATTATTAGATTGAAATTAAAACTGTCTAGCTTTATGCCTAAAAACTGAATCTTTTTGCACTTTAACCTTTAAGTCACAAACTTTGTTTTGTTTGGACTGATTTTGTATTCTTAAATTTTAGTGGGGACCAATTTTATCTTTGTTTATGCAACAATTATATTTGGCATCTTGGACCCCTTGAATAGTCGTGGACTAAGAAATTCTTGGTTGTGCGAACATAACAACAAAGCCTGGATAAGACTCACATTTATTGGCATTTATTGGCAATTCGGCAACCTAGAGGACAGACATTCTTCTTCTTCTCTTTTGGATTTGAGAGCTTTCCAGTTTCAAGAATCAACTAATTTGGACTACTACTTAAAACTTGAAGGGACTTCTGTTTTATCTTTATTTGGAATTAATCTGAGTGTTGGGTATATGAATGTGTTTTAACTTTTGAATTATTCTGAACTTGTCTGAGATGCAATTAGTTGGTACAGTATTAACTACGTGGGAGGCCTATCAAATTAGACCTAACAGATAATTAACCTATTGACCTATTATAGATCATGGTTAACACGTGTAGTGGAAAAAGTGTAACCCCTGAGGTGTCTTATAAATTAAAAGCTAAAAAGAACTACAAAAAGAAAAGACAAAAGAATAGTGAACAATTAGAACTGGAATTTCATTCTGACCAAGAAGCTCAAGAAGTACTCCCCTCTTTCATTTGTTTGGGGGAAATAGATCCAATAGGAGTAGGAAAAAAAAGTAAAAAATTAAATCAAATGAAAATTACCAATTTTATTAAACAATCTACACCTATGATCAACATGTCCTCTTCATTACACTCATTAACTGAAACAAAAGAACTAGGGGAAGACTTATTTTAAACAAGACTTTCAGAATCTCCTAATCTTTCACCACAACAAAAAAACTAACCTCCCCTGAATTTCATGATATGGAAACTATGGGTGGAAATAGTGAATTGACAACGCCTGAATCCTTTTCTTAGTCTCTAGAGTATACCAACTATTCTGATATAGCTTCTATATCGATGCCATTTTCCTTAGATACTGAGGAAGCATTCTTAAATAACAATAAGTCTCAGATCCAACAGATGCCTGACCAAGATAACCTAGGAATGGTTATAAATGACCTAAATCAAACAATAAAAGGCCTTAAGGAATTGGCTGTTAATCAAGAATTAAATCAGGAAGCTTATCTAACAGGTTGCTCATCACCATGTTTATTGAGCTTAGCTACCCAATCTTTGGTATTTTCCCCAGAATCTCAGCATTCACCTAATTTTCCAAAAAATGTGCGACATGTTTCATGTGAGACAGAGACAATTTATAATTCAGAATTTTTTGAAAATAAGGGGACCTTCACATCTTCCTCTTCCTTGTCTAAACAAGCTTTAGAGATAATCAAAAACCCATACTATGCCAACATCATGTTATTAGAGAACCTATGGGTGATCAAGGAGGAATTAGCAAGCCTTAGAGCCGAAATATTCCATAACAAAACATTGTTAGGATGACTACAAAATGGACTGTATAATAATAGCTCTCAAATAAGCTCTGTTTCAAATACTGCTGAAAAAAAGATAACATCTAAAGAAAATAAGGCTCTCAGGTGAACCTTCCTCCCCCCTTTCTAAGAGTAACAGACTCTTTAGATTGCCAGAGAAAAACTGATAGACAACCTGTTCATAAATTCAAATCTAGACAGATGTTTAAAATAAAATCTCAAAAAAGGAATAAAAGTCTTGGAAAGGAACCTTCTAAGAAAAATCAGGAAAAATTTAAGCAAAATTCTCAAAACACTGAACAGAATAGAAACCAAGACAATAAAAGTAACTCTTTTGAGAAAGTGAGGGAACCTAGGATGGCTAACAAGGATTTAATTTTAGAAGACAACAGAAAGGACTTGGATAGGCAGGAAACTAGACCGAATGATATGATGCAAAGTTATACTGATGTTTCATTGGTATCCCAATTGAGTTTGGTTACAGGTGGGGAGTCCAAGGTCCCTATCGCTTCTGCCAACCCATCCCAATGATTCAAGTGGGAAATCACCATAAAACTTTGGAGTATTTAATCGAGTTTTATGGTATATGGGAAATTTTTCAGGAAACACCGGACAAATTATTGGAATGGATGGTCAAACTACTACAGATTTCTTATCCTGTGGAAGGGTTTAAAGTTTTTAGACCCTTAAATCAAGATTTGCAGCACTGTGTTTTGGTTTATTGTGGTAGTTTAGAATTAGCTGATATACTTTGGCAAAATAAACAGATTTGAAAATGAAAGGAATATATATGTTTCCGCCTTACATAGTGCCAATATTTAATGAACAGCCATCCCATGCTTTACCTATGTTGAATTCCCCGCAAATGAAAACCAATAAAGTACTAAAAGTTATATCTGATTTCGAAAGCCAAAGATTCTCAATTTGGGAGAACAAAACATTAACCTTATTTGGTTGGATGATGTCACCAAGAAGTGCAGTAGGTAAAGTGAAGCATGACTTGGCTATTTTTTTAAGTCAGGTTTTGGATATTCCAATTTATAAGAACAGTATTCAATGGCTTAAAATTCATAATTCTGATTCTTACTCTCCACAATTGGATAGTACCTTCTCTAATTCTAGATTTAACGCAATTCAGGAAAAAACTCTATTTTTGATATGCTTGGTCTATATATGGTCCATCCTAGGACCCTGAGTGAAACCCATGTGGAGAGGAATGGATACCCTGTGATGGAAATTAGGAACTAATTTGCGCTATTACAGGACCTCCCACAAAACTGACAAAGACTGTCTCAGATGCAATTATGCAATCTAGAGAAGGAGGAGGTTTCTCCTATTGTGATTCTTTCTTGGAATATCGAGGGATTATTACTTAAGCTAGCCGATCCGGAATGTAAAATCTTTCTGGAGACATATGATATATTATGCCTCCAGGAGAAATGGTGTAGACAACAAACAACTCCACTCATTCTGGGTTTTGCAAGCTATTTTAAGCCAGTCACCCATTTGGGCAGGCACGGCCGCTATAAAGCGGGTTTAGCAGTTTATGTTAGAATAGCATTAAATCTCAAAATTACACAGATACCTTGTGATATAAACACAGTTCTTCCCATTTTACTTGAGAATGGAAAGTGTAAGATTTTATTGCTCAATGTTTATATCCCCCTATATTCCAGGAAGATTCTTGAGATACATGACTGGAGCAAGTTTGCAGACTTTCTAGAAGAAGCTACCAACAAATATATTACTTATTATTTTATAGTTTTGGGTGACTTCAATGCTTGAATGACTCATAATAGTATAAAGGAATGGGAGAGTACATTCCTCCCTATCCTCCAGGTATCTCCCAATAATAACCTGAGAATAGAAAGACATTCAAAGGATAGGAAATCAAATAAACAAGGACGGGCCTTAATGCAGGTTATGTCTGATGTAAACCTTTGCCTTATGAATGGGAGAGTTGAGGAAGACTTGGATGGAGCTTATACACATACTGGCCCATTAGGACTACCCACAACAGATTTGTTATGGGTAAATCTAAAGGCCATAGAGAAAATTAATTTATTTAAAATCCTCGAACACCCAGAGTCTGCCCACTTGCCATTATCTCTAAAATATGATAAAGTTGTTAGATCTAGCAATTCTTTGGTAGACACTGCCTTGGCACTAGGATGTGAGATTAGATATACTTGTAGATTAAGATGGTCATCCACGTTAAGTGCTTCCTTAGGAGAAATTTTGGATTCTGATACATTTAACGACTGGAAAAACAGTATTATAGAGCGTAATGGTAAATTTGATCAAAATGTTCTTTTAACTACAACATTGAATTATATAAGACCTTGCTTATATAAGATAGCTAGACCATCAAGGGCAAGATCCTGGTTCAAAAAAACTTTCAAAAATGCAAAACAACAGCTAAATAAACTGGTTTGTCATGTTAAACAGAACCCAAACAAAAGTAATATTACGCAACTAAACAAAGCTAGAAAAGATTATAAAGAGGTGCTGCAGGATGAAAGAAGTACATTTTCAGATCATAGAAACATAGAAACATAGACTTTGATGGCAGATAAGAACCGCTTGGCCCACCTAGTCTGCCCATTTCCCTACCTAGAGGATAAGCTGCAGATCCTATTTAACCAACAGCCTATTTATTCCTACCCCCAAAAAAATTGCCTTATGTCTGTCCCATGCATTCTTGAATTCTCCCACAGTTTTAGACCCCACAACCTCCTCAGGAAGGTTGTTCCATGTATCCACCACCCTCTCTGTGAAAAAATACTTCCTCACATTGCCCATGAGTCTCCCCCCCCTCTATCTTCAAATTGTGTCCCCTTGTTCTTGCACATCTCTTTTTCTGAAAGATGCTACCCTCTTGGACTTTGTTGATTTCACTGAGGTACTTAAACGTTTCTATCATGTCCCCTCCTTTCACTTCATGGGTATACATATTAAGCTCCTTTAGTCTCTCCTCGTATGGCTTCTCTTGCAGACCTTGCACCATTTTAGTTGCCCTCTCTGGACTGCCTCCATCCTGTCTATGTCCTTGCAGAGGTGGGGTCTCCAGAACTGGACACAGTACTCAGATGGGGTCTCACTAACTGTCTGTATGGGGGATAACAACTTCCTGTTTTCTGTTGGTTATGCCTCTCCCTATACATCCCAGTATCTCCCCAGCCCTCCCTACCTCTCACATTGCTACCAACCTTAAGGTCATCTGATATGATTACCCTCAGGTCCCTTTCCATTTTTGTTGTTGTTACTACCTCCCTCCCCATTGTGTAATCTTCCCTGGGTTTTGTTTCCCAGGTGCATTACTTTGCACTTCTTTACATTGAATCCACGCTACCATACTTCTGACCATTCCTCCAACCTTGCCAAATCCCTTCTCATCCTTTCCATGCCACCTTGTGTATCAACCCTGTTGCAGATCTTTGTGTCATCTGCAAAGAGGCATACTTTTCTCTCCAGTGCCTCTGCAATGTCACTTATAAAGACATTAAAAAGGACTGGACCCAGTACTGAACCCTGCGGTACCCCACTAGTAACTCCATTTACAATTACATTCTTTGTCCTGTTGTTCAGCCAATGTTTTACCCAGGCTACCACCCTGGGACCCACTCCCAGGCTGGTTAATTTGACTACTAATCTTTTGTGTGGGACTGTGTCAAATGCCTTGCTAAAGTCTAGGTAGGCCATGTCCACAGCCCCTCCCTGGTCTACTACATTGGTCACCCAGTCAAAGAAATCAATTAGATTCATCTGACATGACCTTCCCTCTGTGAACCCATGCTGCCTTGGGTCCTGTGCCCCACTGGCCTCTAGGTACTCAACAATTCTTTCCTTCAGAAGTGATTCCATCAGTTTCCCTACCACAAAGGTCAAACTGACAGGTCTGTAGTTTACTGCCTCTGTCTTGGTCCCACTTTTGTGAAGCGGAATCACATCAGCCATCTTCCAGTCCTCAGGTACCACAACATCCTCCCGTGATTTGTTAAAAAGGGTAGTCAGTGATGTCACTAGTTCTCTGCTTAATCCTTTTAGAATTCTGGGGCGAATTTCATCTGGCCCCATTACTTTGTCCACCTTCAGTTTTAGGAGTTCTTTCAGAACACTTTCTTCTGTGAAAGGACTGGGCTAGACCCCCCTCTCCAGAGTGCTTCTGTTAATTGGATTAGGCACCTCCCCCACTTCCTCTTTTGTGAATACTGAACAGAAGTATTCATTCAGTATCCCTGCTTTTTCACTGTCACTCTCTGCCCACCCACCATCCATTCTATTCAGCCTCACTATCCCTCCCTTTGTCTTTCTATGCTCTCTGATATACCTATAAAAGGTTTTATCCCCCTTCTTAACCGAGTTAGCTATCTTTTCCTTAGTTTGCGCCTTTGCTATTCTGACTACCCTCCCTGCTTCCTTCTGCCTTAACTGGTACAGTTCTCTGTCCTGCTGTTTCTGTGTTTCCTTATACTTCCTAAATGCTATCTTTTTCTCCCTAACCTTCACTGCCACCTCTTTTGAGAACCATAGTGGCTTTTTATTTCATTTTGATTTGTTTATTTGCTTCACACAAAGGCTTGTTGCCTCTGTGATGGCAGTTTTGATATTTCATAAATTGGAAAAAAACTGACAGTCAATATTCAAAAGAGATAGTAAAAAGTTCTGGCGGTTGGTAAGCCAAGGCTATAAACAATCTACTACTGGTATAGAAGCCTATATTACAGCTGATGTATGGACTGCCCATTTTGAGTCTTTGTTCTATTCCCCTACTGAAGTAACTGAAGAACAACATGAGCTGCCTCAGTTCTATCCTAGGCCAATCCTTATTACCAGGGAAGAAATATCGTATGCCTTATTGCGATTTAAAGATAATAAGGCTCCTGGACCAGATCAAATAGTGGCGTAGCTATATAAATATAATTCTGACTGGTGGATTCCACTACTGCATGTTTTTTTTTATAAGATTATACAAGGTTCAGACATTCCACCAAGTTGGAAGGGCAGCATTATTTGTCCAATTTATTAAAAAAGGATAGTTTGATGGACCCATTAATGTATAGACCTATAAGTCTTATCGATACACTTCAAAAAATATTTTGTCATATTCTATTGGACAGATTACAGTTGTGGACTGAGGAATCGGGTTTCATGAGCGAATGCCAGAATGATTTTAGACTACACAGATCAACAGTGCAGCACTGCTATGCTCTGACACATATGATCTAGAAGTATGTCAAGGTTAAGAAGTCACGTCTGCACTGTTGCTTTGTGGACCTGAAGTTGGCTTTTGACCTGATTAGTCATGCCCTCTTATGGGCGAAGTTGCAGTCCTATAAAATAGATCCTGTCCTCTTGGACACCTTGATCAGATTACACAAAGATACCTGGCAAAAAGTTAGAATTAACCAAAATGGAGATCTTACCCCAAGATTAAAACTAATCTTGGAGTCAGACAAGACTGCCTTATGGCCCCGCTATTATTTAATTTATATATAAATACAATCATAACACAGATGGAGTATCCCGAGTTTCATTCTCCTGTTATTGGAAATAAAAAGTCTCATTATTGGCCTTTCCAGACAATCTAGTTCTTTTATCTACCTCTTTTCTAGGCTTACAATGGAAAGTCAATCTATTTGCTACTCTTTGTAGTACTAATACACTATCTATTAACATTAGTAAAACTCAAATGTTGATATTTGGTAATAGGCAGAAAAGAAATCCCACTTTATTTATAAATAGAACTAAAATAGAGACAGTTAAAACATATACCTTTCTAGGTGTTAGCTTTTCTCAATCTACCCGGTGGAATTTTCACCATGATTATGTAAAACACAATGCAATTACCACCTTCAATACCTTTAAGAGATTCGCAGCCCAGATGGGGAATGGATCAGTGAGGTGTCTCTTGAGGGCACTTGAGGCTAAGGTGTGTTCAAGTTTACTCTACGCCTCAGAAATATGGGCACCAGTGGTCCCTAAGCAGTTGAAAGTACAACTAAATAAATTTCTTAGATATATTCTTAAAACACCCCAATCAGTTCCAGCCCCAGTTGTAAGAGCAGAACTGGGTCAGCTCCCATTTGAAGCCTATATAGTGGAAAGGAAAATGTTATCTTTACTCAAGTTATTTCTGTATCCAGATTATAGAATTCCAAGAATGTGCCTGGAAGAGGAGATTGAGTATACGATGCTGGGTTATAAATTTCCAAGTATAAATTGCATAGCAACATGTCTTTATCCATTGGGATTGGGACATCTACTTTATCAAATTCACTCCCTCCCATTCAGTGACATAAAATTTCAGGTGAAAGAAAGAGTTAGAAATGTTTATAGTGTGATGCTTGGCCAGCTGGTTATGATTGTTGTATGATATTTGTAATATAAAAATATAGTATGTGATTGTTTCACATAAGACAGCCTGTGCTTATGGGTGCCCCCCCAGGTTTCAGTGCAGCTGCAGGATATAGTAACCTGAAACCAGGAGGTAATTAAAAAGACCAGAGACCTGATTAAAGGTCTCCTGTTTTTTTTTTGTCTTAATTAGAACTGACCCAGCTGCCAGGATATAGGGCTCGTAAAGTTTTATGATTCCTATAGGAAGAACATAGATACCACCATGGTACTAAAAGTTGTAAAACCCTTTGATATGCCTTAGGAACAGGACCCACACAAGATCAAAGAGAAAAATGTTTAATTAAGGAGTCATATTTAGGAAGTAGAATTTTTGCTGATGTCACCTTATTTAATATACCTCCTGATAGGACATCATGTTTATATTTTTTTATATTCTAAAAGGAGGAGCTAGATGACTCACCAAGGGGGTTGGGAGATGGAGTTGAAATGTATCCTTGTAACTAGGGAATATGACATATCATTTTGGGACTCAAGAGAGACAGGGCTCTCTGATATAACTTAAGCACTATACAGAGGTAATACATTAGATAGAAAAAGTCTAATTGTATTGTGGTAGGATTTTTTGTTTTGTAATCTTCCCTTGTTCTTTTATATGATTGTGATCTCTTTGATATATTGTTCTGTGTTTACATTTTCCATATTTTTGTTATCTTTTAGCAAAATCTATGTTTCAAGATACTGCATGGGTGTGTCTTCCAAGTTCTTTTTGCATGTGCGGTATGCGTGGTTAAGTTTTACAACTGTTCTCAAAAGCTTGATAGTGTTACCAAACTGAGAAAAGGTAAGAATGAACCTAAGGTCTTTTACAGAGTTTTAAGGGTTAATTTGGGAAGCCTGGCTTGGTGCCCCTGGTGAAAGCTTGTACCACAATCCCCGAAGAGGGTACATATCTGAGCCTGTACATTGGGTATGCTAGCATAAGGTTCACAGTTTGAATCCCCCCAGAACTTGAGACTAAAGGTGATTCAGACCCAAAAGCAGACAGGAGGGTTACCCTGTCTGTTACCTGTTCACATTACTGTGCTCGGAGGTTGGCACTGTGGGAGCAGAGGGCCTGACCTGCTGAGTATGTTTGTGACAGATTTGGTTGACAGTGGTGCGATAAAATTGGTAACACAAGCTTTAACTGTTCAGTGTGTTAGCTTAATACTGTACAGCTCACTTGCAAAATAAGGCAGTGATTTATTTTTAAAAAAGGAAACAGAGCTATATCATTTTGCTTACAGTCAAGTTCCTACCTGTTTTATTTTTTTTTCTAAAGTGCAAGTTAGAGTAGCCGTAGTTAGGGAAGAAGATGGCTTCCAACTACAGTGGGTACACTGCAGACTACTTGAGGCAGTTGTGCCAGGACAGAGGAGTCCTGCACAAGGAGAGAGTCAGCAAGCAGAACCTTGTGGATGCCCTGATGGCAGCAGATGCCCAGAGCATCAAGTCACAGACTGTGACTGTAAAGGACCAAACCTTGGGCGTGGATGGGCCAGCGGCCAGTACAGTGTCCAGATCTGGTGAGGAGGGCAGCAGTGCCAGTGCAAGCAAAGGACCACAGCAGCAGGGGAAGGTCACCAGTATTCTGGAGCCAGAAGCAATCAGGCTGCAGACTGAATTGTGCAGAATGGAGCTGTAGTTCCAGAGGGAGGCTGAATGAGAATGGTGAGAGGCGGAGAGAGAACAGCGAGAAGTGGAGTGATAGAAATGAGCCGCAGAGGAGAAGAGGGAGTGAGAACAGTGAGAAGCTGAATGTGAGCAGTGAGAGACAGACCGTGAAGAGCATGAGCACCAGAGGCGACATGAACTGGAGAAGCTACGACTCCAACCACCAGCACCAGAGCAGGTAAGTGGCTTGGGTTTAACTGGAACTACAGGATTGGGTTACAAATTTAATTCCAAATTGATAGCTGAATTTAAAGAGGGGGAGGATATGGGTGCCTTTTTAAATTCCTTTGAAAAAGTTTGTATTCAGGCAAAAATTCCTAGAGGGTCCTGGAGCTTCCAGCTATCCCCGCTACTTACCTGGAAAGCTTGGGATGTATTGGGTCAAATGGACAATGAGGACAGTAATGACTACAGCAAACTTAAAGCTGCGCTTTTAAAAAAGTTTGATTTAACTCCAGAATTATACAGAGCTAAATTCCGTAAGCTCAGGAGAAGCCCTGACATGAGCTATGAGGAGCTAGCCACGAAACAACGTCAGTGTTTAAAATGTTGCTGGGAAGGAATTGAAGCAAACTCTGTAGATAAAATTGAAAATGCTATATTGTTAGAACAGTTTTTTGGGCATGCCCAGCACAGCTGAAAACCTGGCTGGAGAACCACGATCCCAAAACAGTGCAAGAGGCTGCTGAACTCTCGGACCACTATGCCAAGAGCAGACCTGCTCTGAGAGTGAATGGGGTGGGTGTGGCAGCGCAGAAAGGGAAAAGCGTGCATTCAGGGCAGCTAAAACCCTCACTGCCTCCACCGAAACCAGTTAGCCCCAGGTTTCAAAGAAAAGATTTTTCTGAGAAAAGAAATGAATGTTGGGTTTGTAAAGAAACTGGGCATATTGCCAGACAGTGTCCCAAAAGGATGATGCAATATGCAACATAGGGCTAGGAAAGAAGTGGGTTGTTTGTGTGTCCTCGGAAGCATGCCTGTGAAAATGTTCGAACACATGCACCCAGTCACGGTGAATGGTGTACAGACACAAGGGTTAAGGGACACAGGGGCATCCCTGACAATGGGAAAAGGGGATCTGGTAGAGCCTGGTCAGCTTATACGTAATAAATTTGCAACTGTATAAGGGTTCACTGGTGAGGAGAGAACATTGCCACTCGCTAGTGTTCTCCTAGACTGGGGTGAAACAGGGGGAACTGTGCAACAGGTGGCTGTAGCCAAAACTTTAGCAGTTGATGTCATCCTTGGCAACAATCTCAAACAGGGGATGGTGTGTGCAGTTACCCATAGCCAAGCGGCAAGGGGCAATTGTAATTCCTTGGACCCCACAGAAGCCATTGATTGTGGAAACCACTGGGAGGCTGGTACCCCAGCCTGTGTCTCCTGATATGGAGACTAATGAAAAGGGGGTAGAAATTTCCATAGTAGCAGTTAACCACACAGCTATGGAGGGTTACTCCAAAGAAGGAGGGGTGACCCATTGTCAGAGGGTTAGGGATGACAGTGATCCTGAGTGCCCTGATGCTAGTGCTAGGGACCCTAGTTTAGAGACTGAAGGGGACCTGTCCCATGCCTTGGGAATGTGTAAGGAGTTTGCAGCTGTTCAGGAAAGTGACCCTAGTCTAGAGAAGCTGAGGGCTTGGGCAGACTCTGATGGAGCACAGGGAGGTGATGGTAAACATAAGGTTTATTGGGAAAATGGAGTTGTGTATACTCAGGCTGTGAAGACAGAGGGAGGGATGATAGGCAGGCAGCTTGTGATTCCCCAAGGGTACCATGAGCAGTTCCTCAAGATTGCACATGATATTCCCTCATCTGGTCATCTGGGAATCATGCACACTATGCAGCGGTTGGCCCAGAATTTCTATTTGCCCAACTTCACCCAGCAGGTGAAGGAGTATTGCAGGTCTTGTCACCGGTGCCAAGAAATAGGGAAGGAAGGTAAGAAAACTCAAGCCGCCCTAATTCCATTGCCCATAGTGGAGGAGCCATTCCAGAGGGTGGAAATGGATATTGTGGGGCCTTTAACTACCCCCAGCTCCTCCGCGAAGAGGTTCATCCTGACTGTGGTGGATTATGCCACCCGGTACCCAGAGGCAGTCACCCTATCCTCACTGAGGACAGACAAAGTGGCAGATGCCTTACTTGGGATTTTCTCCTATGTTGGGTTTCTGCAGGAGGTTATCACTGATCAAGGGGTTCCTTCATGTCGGACCTGATGAAATGTTTGTGGGAGAAGTGTGGGGTGGTGCAGAGGTGCACGACACCTTATCACCCGCAAGCCAATGGGCTTGTGGAAAGATTTAACGGTACCCTGAAGTCAATGCTCCAAGTGTTTGCTGAATAGCATGGGAGGGACTGGGAGAAATACCTTCCCCACCTGTTGTTTGCATACAGGGAGGTGCCCCAAGAGTCGACAGGATTTTCCCCCTTCGAGCTCTTATATGGACGCCAGGTATGTGGGACCATAGACTTGATCCAGGAGGACTGGGAAGGCAAGCATGCTACCCAAGGCACTCCCATAGTGGATTACATCCTTAAGTTTAGGGAAAGGCTGAAGGAGCTTATGGGGACAGCCCAGAGCAACCTGGCAGCTGCCCAACAGAAACAAAAAGTGTGGTACGATGGCACAGCCAGAGCTTGCTCGTACACAGTGGGTCAGGAAGTCATGGTCCTTATGCCGGTCTGGAAAGACAAGCTGCAGGCTGAGTGGGCGGGACTGTACAAAGTAGTTAGAAAAGTAAATGATGTGAACTATATCATAGAGTTACCTGACAGAAGACATACAGAAAGAATGTACCATGTCAACATGATGAAGCCATATGCTAATAAGGCTGACATGGTGTTTACAATAAGTAGTACTGGGGAGGGGATGGATGAAGGAGACCCCCTTCTGGACTTACTGGAAGAAAGCAAGAGGGAGTCCTCTGTGGAGGCTGTTAAACTGTCACCCCAGCTAGCCCCGGACAAGATCCAGGAAGTAAGGGAGGTTCTAGCAGACTTTGCCCCACTGTTTAGCGCCAAGCCTGGACTAACCCCTTTAGCAACACATGATGTAGAGACAGGGACACAGATGCCCATACGGTGGACAGCATATCGGGTGTCAGAGGCTGTCCAAAAGGGCATTAGGAGGGAGGTGGAGGAAATGCTGGATTTAGGGGTAATCCAGAGATCCTACAGCCCCTGGGCCTCACCCTTAAGTCATTGTGCCCAAGCCAGATGGCTCTACTCGTTTCTGTGTGGACTATCATATGATAGCGTTTCTATTCAAGTAACCTACCATAGGCAGTAGTAACACCCGCAGCAATTTGCTCAGCTATGCAGATGGTGCTGGAAGAAAAAAATCACTCACCATAGTAATCTTGTTTCTTCAAAGGCATCACTCATTATGATTAAACTGAGGCAGTCAGCCTCCTGTGTTGGACTGCCCAGAGTTGGAATTATATGCAAATGATGGAACTCTCAATTGGCTCATGCCAATTTCAAACTGCTGCCCTAGCAACTGATGCACTCTGAGTGCTTCAGATTCTTACCTAGCCTAACTGGGTATAAGACCCACTAGCTAAAAGTAAGATTTCTATAAAAGAACTTTTGCCCTCTCAGGTCAAAAACATCCCAAGAAGTAAACCTAAAAAAAACTTGAGACCACAAGCGAACCCACTGGTTAACAAAAAAGTGAGTCTCTAACCTGATCTATATGGAAACAACACCCTAAAACAGGGATGCAGAACAACTTGCATAGGTTCTAGTAGGGGAGGCAGGGTGGGTGCTTTAATCATAATGAGTGATCCCTTTCAAGAAACAAGATTACTATGATGAGTAATTTTTTCTCTAACCCCAGGAATCACTCATTATGATTAAACTGATGCAGACCACCAAGCAGTGCCTTTGAAGGTTGGGCAGAAAACCTATTTGGGAAACAGGTTCTGCAGCACTGCTGTATCAAATCTGGTATCACTTCTGGATTGTAGATCCAGGCTGTAATCTTTTGTGAAGGTGTGTACAGTTTTCCACGTAGCTGCTTTGCAGATTTTCAGTAGTGGAATTTCTCTTGAAGTTGCCATTGAAGCAGCTGTGCCCCTGGTAGAATGTGCCCTCAGGCCAAGGGGCGCCTGTTTACCCACTTTACTATAACAAAACTGTAAACATGCCACTATCCAGCGAGCAACTGTATGTTTTGTGCCAGCTCTGCCCTTACCTACTTTTCCATAGGTAAGAAAGCTGTGTTTGACCTGGTCTGTAAGACCTGGTTCTGTCAATATAGTGGCTAAGTGCCCTTTTGACATCAAGGGAGTAAAACCTCCTTTTTGGAGAACTGGAGTTCTCTGTAAAAAAAGACATGTAAAGTGATGGACTGATTTAAATGGAAATCAGACTCCACTTTGGGAAGGAATTTTCTATTGGTCCTGAGGACCACTTTATCCCTGTGGAATGAGATGTAGTCTACATCTGTGCACAGGGCTTGTAACTCACTGATCCTTCTGGCTGAAGTAATAGCAACCAGAAACACAGTTTTCCAAGTGATATACTTTAAATCTGCAGTTGCCATTGGTTCAAATGGAGCATCCATGAGCTTGGCGATGCAGATATTCAGATTTCTGGCCGGAACAGGTTCCCTCAAGGGAGGGTACAAGGGGTTAAGGTCTTTAAAATACTTCCTGAAGACTGAATGAGAGGCCATGGATCTCCCTTTACCAGCTGACAGATAAGCTGAGACTAAAGCCAAATGAACCTTGAGGGTTGAAGGCTTCAGGCCTAGGGAATGCAAACGTGTTAGGTAATCCAGGAGAATGACTACATCAGCCCTGGGTGAGTCAACACCCTTACCTGTACACCATGGGTGGGATAGTCAAAGGGGTTGCGCCCTGGCGACATATTCAAAGGGGGATGTTGCACTGCACAATTCCCGATGCGCCAGGGTGCACCAGTAATGTATGTGGCACAAGTGCGGGGGGCATGCCCATGCATATGTGGCACATCCCGATATTCAGCCCGAGATGTGCGGCGCATATGCAGGCACATACCCACCTTGTGCCGCACAAGGAGGTGCAAATATGTGCCTGTTAAAAGCAGGAGCATGTCGGGGGACACTCACAGGCGGGCTGCCGTATTGCCGTGCGCAACATGGCAGCCGCCTGCTGTTGGTGGCCACCCGACCTCCCCAGACACAGGACGGGTGTCATGCCCCCCCGCCCAATCGTGGGCATATAAATATATTATCCCTGGTGGTCCAGTGGACCCTACCCCATCGCTCGATCGTGGGCATAGTGTAAAACAATCCCTGGTGGTCCAGTGGACCCGATCCCCTGCCTGATCGTGGGCATAATTAGAAGTTAAATTCCCTGGTGGTCCAGTGGACCTGCACCTCTGCCTGATTGCGGGAAATAATGAAATTAAATCCCTTGTGGTCCAGTTGATCCGATCCCCGGCCCGATCACGGGCGACTAATGCAATTAAATCCCTGGTGGTCCAGAGGACCCGGTCCCTGGCCCGATCGCGGGCAAATAATAAAATTAAATCCCTGGTGGTCCAGCGGTACCCCCTTCACCCGCCCACTGAGACCTGCCACCCCGCTCCCCCCCGGTCAGTGGCAGGTGGCAGCTCCCCACCCACAAGCCACCTGGTCACCCACCGACGGAGGAGCATATAGTTCGGCTGTACGCTTATTGGTCCACTGCGTGGGCCAATGGGCATGCAGACCGTACTGTACTACACAGTCCCGAAGGTGAATGGTTCACATTTCGGGACTGTGTAGCAGTACGGTCTGCATGCCCATTGGCCCACGAGTAGACCAATAAGCGACAGCTGACTATACACTGTCTGTTGGTGGGCGGCTTGCGGGTGGGGAGCTGCCACCCGCCACAGACTCGGGGGAACGGGGTGGTGGGTCTCAGTGGGCAGGTGGGGAAGGGGGTACCGCTGGACCACCAGGGATTTAATTCCATTATTTGCCCATGATCGGGCAGGTGAGCAGGTCCACTGGACCACCAGGGATTTAATTATGATATGCCCATGATCGGGCGAAGGGGTAGGGTCCACTGGACCACCAGGGACTTTAATTACAATTCATGCCCACGATCGGGCAGGGGGGCAGGTCCACTGGATCACCAGGGATTTAATTATGATATGCCTGTGATGGGGTAGGGTCCGTTGGACCACCAGGGATTTATTTATGATATGCTTGCAATTGGGCGATGGGGCGCGAGCCTGCCGAGGGGCAGGGGGCATTGGTCCCTGATGGCTGCAGCCTGGCAGGGCGCCAGGCACAAGTCACTGAGGATCAGTGCACCACATGCAAATGGGTCCATAATGACATGCAAATGGACCCATTTGTACCTTGCATACATAATGGCCTCATTTGCATGCTCATGTCTAAATATCGCTCTTGCTGCGCCTAGTGCAACTGCACTTGCACTTGTGCAGCCCCTTGCGCCTCACCTGCCACTTGGGCTGGCACAGTGCGGGCACCCCAGTGCCATATTCAATGGTGCTGGACCATGGCGCAGTGCCGTTGAATATCACCCGCCCATACCCTGGCGCATCCCAGTTGCACTGCGCCCAGGCTTGCGCCCCTGCCTGGCACAGTCTGAATATCCCACCCCATATGTAAAGCCTCTTCCACTTAGCAGAATACGTCTTCTTAGTGGAAGGTTTCCTGGAACCTCTAAGTACTGTCAGCACCTGTTCTGACAGTTTAAGACTAGCATATCCTAAGTCCTCAAGAAAACAGGCCTTGAGCCTCAGTTATTTGAGGTTGGGGTACAATATCCTGCCCTGAGAGGAGGTCAGCAGGTTGTGCCTCCTGGGCAGATGAATTGGAGAAACTACTGATAGAGTCAACAGCAGTGAATACCAGTGTTGCCTTGCCCAATCTGGTGCCACTAGTATCATTGTCGCCGGTTGGCACCTCAAATTCAGTAGGGTCCTGAATATCAGTGGAAAAGGAGGGAAGGCATACAGGAACTTCCCCGTCCAGTCCAGTGCCAATGCATCCAGGGGTAGTGTGCCCCTGAGAGGAGGCCTTCAACAGTACACTGGTAACTGGTGATTTTCTACAGAGGCAAAGAGATCTATCTCTGGAGTACCCCATCTCCTGGAAATCGAACTGAGTGAGAATTCAGACACCACTCGTGGTGGTCCTGACTTATCCTGCTGAGGGTGTCTGCCAGCACATTGTCCTTTCCTGGAAGATGTATGGCTGATAGGGATACCTTCATGGAGCATGCCAGGGACCACAGCCTCATTGCTTCTGTGCACAGTGAGGCTGACTTGGTTCCTCCCTGTCTGTCGACGTAGTACATAGTAGTGGTGTTGTCTGTTCTGACCTGCACCACTTTGTTTTGGAGATGTGGAGCAAATGCCTGCAGGGTTAGGTACACTGCCCTGAGTAGATTTATATGCGACAGGGATTCTTGAGGAGACCATGAGCCACTTGCTGTGCAATCCAACATGTGTGCTCCCCAACCCAGAAGGGATGCATCTGTTATAAGAATTAAGGAAGGTCGTTCCTTTACAAAAGGCACACCTACCCGAAGGTTGTGCTCATCTAGCCACCATTGCAGTACCTGTAGCAGACTGTGGGTGACCGGAACCAGTTTGGACAGAGGGTCTGTCCTCTGTGACCAATATTGTCTCAGGTGAAACTGGATGTCTCTCATCTGAAATCTGGAACCCAGTGCCACTGTGGTGGCAGCTGCCATGTGATCCAGAAGTCTGAGGAATTCTCTGGCTGGTTTGGGTTTTCCTGGCACAAATGAGTTTGCAGTCCGTAGAATGCTGTTTACCCTCTCCTCTGGCAGAAAAGCTCTGCCCAGACTGGTGTTTAGCTCTGTACCAGTGAATTATAGTACCTGATCTGGTGTTTGCTGAGACTTCTGCTCATTTATGAGAAAACCCAGGGACTCCAGAGTAGATTTTGTTAGTGCTAAAGCCTGCTCTGTAAGCTGCAGAGATGGGCCCACTACTAGCCAGTCGTCCAGGTAGGGAAAGACTGACACCCCTTGTTTTCTCAGAAACTCCACTACCACGGCCAAACACTTTGTGAAAGCCCTTGGGGCAGAAGTTAGGCCAAAAGGAAGTGCTGCAAACTGATAATGGCCTGAATCTCAAGTACTTTCTGTGAGAAGGTCTGATGAGGATGTGAAAATAAGCATCCCTTAGATCTAGGGAGGCTAGCCAGTTTCCCTTTTGTAAAGTGGGAATGATTATTGCAAGAGTGACCATTTTGAATTTTGGCTTCAGAATGTGTCTGTTTAGAAGTCTTAGATCCAGGATAGGTCGCCAAGCCCTATTTTTCTTTTTCCCGAGGAAGTATCTGGAATAGAAGCCTTTGCCCCGCTGGTTTAGGGGCACTGGCTCCACTGCCTTGATTGCCAGCAGATGTTTTACTTCTGCTTCCAGTAAAATCCTGTCTGTAGATGTAACTGGTGCAATTGTTCTTGCTCTCAGCTTGGGAAGAGATTTAAAGCTGAGTGCCAGACCCTGGCTCACTACCTCCAGGGCCCACTTGTCTGTGGTGATGGTATGCCAATCCTGGAGGTAGTGAGCCAGCCTGCCACCCACTGGTGGATCTATGACAAGGGATGCGACCTGTACCAGCCCATCAGGGGTTCTGAGTGGGTTGTGCCTGAATCAGAGGGGAGGGAGAAGCTCTTCTCATGGCTCTCCTGACCCTTCCTCGAAAATATCTTCTAGGCTGCTGTTGCAGCTGAGCGGCCTGAGCCTGGAAAAATGGTCTGGGATAGGATTCCCTACTCCTGCCTTCCCTATTTTGGGCCCTATAGCATGTAGAAGGCCTATCCTTAGAATTTCTTCTATAGGTAGCCTTGTATTCTTCCACGTTTTTCATATAGGCCTCTGTTTTGTCACCAAATAATGATTTTTTCTCAAATGGGAAATCCATCACCTTGGCCTGGGTGTCCAAGGTCAGGTTTGTGGCCCTGAGCCATGCAAATCTGCTAAGGGAGACAGATAGTGCCATTAATCTGGCTGTAGAATCATTAGTGTCCACAGCCACATGGAACTGGTATTTTGTGGCATCTAGTGCAGCTCTTGCTGTATCTTGTAGGTCAACTGCTATATCACCTGGCACCCTATCAGCCAGGGCTAAAACTGTATTCCAGAGTGCCTTCTGGTATTGCACTATATACGCCATATAGTTGGCCTGTCTATCAGAGAGGCAACCATGTACCCTTTTTTTACCCATTGCATCCATCTTCCAAGAATCCTTGTCAGGAGGATGGGTAGCCAGAGGAATTCTGGCTTTGTCGCAGGCAGCAGTCTGCACCACCCCTCAGGGTGGCTGAAAACGAAATCAGCTGTGGTCCTATCAAGCTGATATTTGTTATCAACTTTTTTGTCCACTCCTGGAATGGAAGTGTGAGTTTGAAATATTTGTAATGCTGCCTTTTTCAAGGACTTATGGACAGGCAGTAATAAACGTTTTGTGGGGGCTTGCCCCATCATGTCTAAAAATTCTGCCTCCTCCACATCCTCCTCTGTCTCCTGCAGAGGGAGGTTGAGTGTCTCCACCATGCTTTTCACAAAAGCATAATGTGAGGTATGATCCTCGGGACCCCTGGGGGGGAGGGAACTGAACTCTTGTTCTGGAGAAACCTCTGGATCTATTGATTCCTCATCAAAATCATCATCATCATCCTCACCAAAGGTGGCTTGCAATACCTGAGGAGCTGGAACAGGCACAGGAACCGGTGCAGTCAGTGTGGGAACCGGGACTGCAGCCTGCAGTGCTTGCAAGACCTGTAAGGCCTTGCCAATGTCCTTAGCCGAGGGCATACCAGGTTTGTCTGCTGGGAGCTCCTTAGCCTTCTCAGCCAGAGGTACAGCGACATGCTTTTCCTTGCATTTTTTCTTAAGTGGAACAGGTTCAGTCCCTGACTACACTGACCTTTTTGACTTACCTTGCTCAACCTTATCTGATCCTTTGTCAGGATCCTTAGCTTTACATCCATCCTTTTTTGTGCCAGAGGTGGAGGAACCATTTTCCCCAGTAGTAGCAGAAGCAGGGGCCATCTCTTCCAATATTTTGAACCTTTTCCTAAGAGTTTTAGGGCAAAATGTTTTACAAATATTACAATTTGCAAAAATATGGCTAGTACCCAGACAAAAAACACAAAGGGAATGTCTGCTTGCTTTTACTATAATCTGATCACAAGACTCACAATATTTATAACCAGTGGGTCCTGTGCGTTTCTTAGGTTTGACAACAGGGACCTCTGACATTGAGCAGGAATCGCTAAAGTAAATTTTAACAAAATTATCGGTTCCTTGGAACCGAATATTTTAAACATAAAAACTGCTAACGGTTCTGGGAACCGAATGCTACTCAGTTCCTGACAGAAAAAGGGAACCGAGAAATGTATAATTTTAGATAAAAATAAAACAGGTACAAACGGTCAAGGAACCGACCACAAAAAATAACAAATATCACTAAACTGAGGTAAAACTTCACTAGAAATAGTGGCACCCTCGGTTCCAAGGAACCATGAAGGAACCGCTAATTACCCAATATATTCACATAATTTATAAAATAAACTAAAACTAAGGTAGCAATTTGAAATATAAACTAAAAATACTACTTATCGGTCAGATAAAATGGATTTTGAAGAGGTTCAAGGAGAGCACTCTGGGATGTCTTCACTAGGCAGGCGGAGTAAAGAATCTGAAGCACTCAGAGTGCAGCAGTTGCTAGGGCAGCAGTTTAAAATTGGTATGAGCCAACTGAGAGTTCCATCATTTGCATATAATTCCATCTCTCCGGGCAGTCCAACACAGGAGGCTGACTGCCTCAGTTTAATCATAATGAGTGATTCCTGGGGTTAGAAGGGGCCCTTATAGTGCTGAACTATTTATTTGTTTGTTAATGGGGTGAGTACACTGGTCCCAGGGACCATTTTCAGGCATGACCTAGGGCATCAAAATGGCACATAATAGTGAACAGCAAAAACCCATACTTGACAAGAGAGGAACAGCATGGAGCAATACCATTGATTACCAAGTTAGGCTATATACAAGTCAACAATCAAACATTAATTAATGGGAGTACCAGTTCAAAGACACAATTAGCACGGCAGGTTAGGAGAGTGGCTCCTTACAATAAATAAAAACAATGTACACAGTGAACAGAAAATGCAATAAAGTGTCCAGCCAGGCTTTAAAAGGATGGACCAAGGCTGACATTCCCTTATTCCTGTGTTAGGAGGTGCACTTGCAGGCAGGGGTAACTATAAGAGCACTTTTAAAGTGTGATTTGAAAAGGGAGTTTGTGTCTAGAGCGGAGGGAAATTGACAAGTTGTTCTGGCTTTTTGGCCCATACAGGTGGCAGTCTGGGAATGCTGTAAAAGAAGGTGTCAGGAGGACCTGAGAACATGGGAGCCAGGCTTGAACTAGCCTAGGCTTACTGATCATACCCTTATATCCTTTACACCGTGTGCACTGCAGTCAAGCATAGGAGGTCCTGGAGGTGCAGACTTTGGGCAGTGGACTTTTGCATCATAAAGGTTGGGGCTATGGTAGTGAGGGTTAGAGGGGGTGGCTGTTTGAAAATATGATGTTGGATAAGGGGTCTGGCAGAAGCCAGATATTGTCAGTGCTCTCTTTCTTATATAAGAGAAAAGACTGGGCAACCAACGTTGCCTTGGAGGCAGGTGACTCTGAGGCAGCTCACAAAGCTCCTCCCATTCTGCTTAGTCTGCACAGAATGAAGCAGCTTCTGCCTCTGAAACAGACCCTAACCAAATAGTCCCTGTCTCTGAAGTAGGTATTTCCCCTGCTTCAGACAAGCTCTTTCGCTGAGATAGGTGATGACCCTAGACAAAGACAGCCTCTGCCTCTGTGGCAGGCATTCTCCACACTCAGACAGGTTCTGCTTCCAATGCAGATTTTGCCCCTAGACAAAGATAGCCCCTGGCTCTAAGGCAGACATTTCCCTTTCACAGAGATAGCACCTGCCTCTGAGGCAGGTATTCCCCCCAACTCAGACAGCTGCTGCCTCCAAGGCAGGTGTTGCTCCTCGACAGAGGCAGTCCCTGCTCCACGGCTGACTTGCCCTTACACAGAGTCAGCACCTTTCTCTGAGGTAGGTGGTGTCCCTTGACCAAGACAGACCATGCATTAGAGGCTGTTATTGCCCTTACTAGGACAGTCCCTGCCTCAAAGGAAGGCATTCCCCTTGCTTAGGCTCTGCCTCCAAGGCAGGTATTGTCCCTAGACAGGGAGCCCCTGCCTCTGAGACAGGAACTGCACTAGTGTCTCCTCAGACAGGCCCTTCTTCTGAGGCAGGCATTGCCCCTACTTAGACAGACCTTGCCTATGAGGCAGGCATTACCCTGCACTGAGAGAGCTTGTCTGAGTAAGGGGACTGCCTGCCTCCCTCTCTGAGTAGGTGGAAGGGCAACACCTGCCTTCAGAGGCAGGGGCCATCTCAGTCTATGACAACACCTGATTTGGAGGAAGAGCCTACCTAAGTGGGACAAAAGTCTGCTTCAGAGGTCAAGGCCTGCCTGGTAGGGGAAATACCAGCCTCCAAGGCAGGGGCTATCTCTGAGGAAGGGCAATGCTTGCCTCGGATGCACAGACTGCCCAAGTAGGGGCAACCACTACCTTTGAGGTAGTCTCTGTCTGACAGGGGAATGCCTGCTTTAGAAGTAGTGGCTGTCTCTGTCTAGTGGCAACACCTGACTCGGAGGCATAGCCTGTCTGAGTGAAGGGGGAATCCCTTCCTTGGAGGCAGGGACTACCCTACATGAGGCAATGCCTGCCTCAGAGATAGGGACTGTCTCTATCTATGGGCAGCATCTGCTTTGGGGGCACAGCTTGTCTGAGTGGGAGGAATGCCTGATTTGGAGGCAGGGCCTTCTTGGTGGTGCAGTACTGGATGACTTGATGGGTGCCAGCTGAGCAGCAGAATGAGATGGAGGAGCTTTGTGGGCTACCTCAGAGTAGGCCTTCCTGTGAGGCAACCACATGCCCATTCATTCTTCCGGTGACTGCCAGAGGGTCTGAGGAGGGAGGAGTTGGGCTGGAGGTGATTCAGTGGGTGGGAGTCAGCTGTAGAACTAGAGGAGCTTGGAGGAGAGGAGTACTTTGAATTTTGAACACTGGTGCAACAAGGCCAGTATTCAGTCATTTAGAGGAATAGGTATAATATAGGTGACTGCAACCTCTAGCCTACAGTACGTCCTTTACATCTCACCTGCACTAAGCTTTACCCTTGCACTATAAACTATGCAGTGCCTCTGTAAACCATGCAATGCCTTTGTACTTTGTATCTCGTACCTACCACTGCCTGTATCAGTAATGTGTGTGTTTGTTATCTGAAGCCTGCCTTAACAGGGCACCATTGTAAACGAGCTCTGCCTTAACAGAACACCATTGCAAATTAGCTTTGCTCAGCAGTTTTTATTCTGAGTAAAACGGTACTGAATTAAATAAATACCTGATTATTCATTCATGCTGTTCAGTTTTGGCAGCTGGATTGTGTGTACATCTCAAAGTCACTAATGTTGTGGCTCTGAATGCTTTTTAGAATTCTGAGTTTGGTTAAGAAGCAACTTAGTAGTATCACTGTAGCACTTATGTTCATGTTGGGCTTTATGTAAGTCAATGGTTTAGTAAGTACATTCATATCAATGTGAACAGTATAATGGGTGTAACAATCAAACGAGCGCGGGACTCTGGATTTTGGTATGTTAGGTAGGGGTCACTAGGAGTTTGCAGGAATTCGAATCATGATTGCTGAATGCCCAGAATATCAGGCGTATTCAGCCTTTGTCATTTGTGTCAGATGTGGACTTGACACACATCCCTCCTCACATTAGTTAAAAATATACTCCTCTGTTCCCCTGTACTACCCTTCATGCAGAAACACACCCAAACCCCTCCTTTTACCCTAGGAGCCCCCTTTATCTTAAAATTGTCATTCACCATCTTCAGGGGCACAGCAGTGTATACCTCCATCTCCTTTGCCCTTGGAAGGTAGGGGGCTGGATATCTGTTAATAAATTGTTTTTAAAAGGATACTCCCTAAACAAAATGTACTTGGTTATAATTCCTCAAGCTAAAAGAGGAAACAGAGGTGACTTCTGTCATGGAGTCTCTGGCAGGGGTCTGAGACTTAAGTGTGGTGATTACTGACTAGTCAACTCTTGTACAGGGGTGATGGTTTATTTAAAATAAAGTACCATACCTGTAGGGTATTTTTGGGGAGCAGGAACATTGATCAGTTGAGACTTCTGCAAATCCAATGTATTGTTTCATTTGTAATGACATTATTAGAAAAAATGCATTTCCAGTGCGCATGCGTGTCCAGGGCTGATAGGCCCTTTTGCATGCACCTCCGCTCATTAAACTTTTTAAAATTAAAATACTGTGGCATCAAAACTGAATTAAAAAAATTGCTGATCGTAAAATGGATAGCTGTTTTACACCAGCTTCCCCAAAGCCACCGCACTGAGCAAAGAAAGAAGCAAAACATCTGGGGCCAGCTGAAGAACAGACTGAAGGGGGCCAACCATGAAGCTTTGGAAATGGCGGCAATCAGCCATGTGGTGTCAAACTGCATCGATGAGGTACTACTGCCTAAACTAGAAGCTCAAAAACCAGACACACTGGCCAGCAAGTATGAAAGACAGGAGACCCACATTACAGAGCTTGAGTAGCATGCCTCCGCAGTTGAGAACAGTACCAGCCCCCTCCCGACTCAAGTGCAGCAACTTAAAACAGGTCACTAGGCTGAATGAAAGCCTCAATGTCCAAGAGAACTTTCAAAAGAGGAATAATCTGGGCTGGGGAGGCTTTCTGAGGGGGCTGAAGGAGACATGCGGATGTTTTTGGAGAAATGGCTCCCAACAACTTTAAAAAATAGACTGCTAAAAAGGAACGCTCCGGATCAACAAGGCTCAGAGAGCCGTAACACCAAAGCTGCAGCCAGACACTCCACCAAGGCAGATCATATTTAAGCTCCATCATACCCCAACAAGCAGAGGATCTTGGTGGAATACAGAGCAAGAGGGCCCCTGAAACATGAGAGAAAGGAGCAGCAGCTAGTTCTAGATTTCTCCAGGACTGTACAGAGAACATATAAGGTATTTGTGTCATTTATGAATGTAACCCCCCCTGCAAATGGGGGTTCCCAAAAGACTTCCAGGAGCTTGCTTGAATGCTCCAAGCCTGAATGGTGTTTGGCGTTTAAGCCATTTATCAGTGAGTGTTTTTAGAACCTCTAGTACTGTCTCTTTAAGAGCTGTCTGCTTGCAGACATAATTAGTTTGTATGGGGGACTGTGTGTTTCTTTGATTGAGTACCACTCAAGCTGCTGCCAATTCACTCCATTTTGCATTCACTAGGAGTGCAAAGGAACCTATCTGAAAGATGTAACTGTTTGCCAGAAACCATTTAGAGTAATAATGAAATTACAGTTTGTCTAACCTGCTTTCTTTGCAGTCAGAACTGTGTCTGCCTAGTTCCCCATTCTGGTTTTGAACTGCTGAACTGGACCAATCAGTGTGGGGTAAGCTAGCTCTAAAATGGTGCCTTGGACGAATCAGAACTTGGACTCATAATCTGAGCCAGCCACAAGAGGATTGTAGGGCAGTGACTCTGGGAGATGTAGTTTAGACTTCGGTGCCTTTTTGGACCAACAGGAGCAGTCTATTGTGAGTGACAGCCAATCCAGTCAAGAACTGGGAGGAACTCAAAGGAAGTGCCCGGTTTTGTCTGTTGGAGTTTCAGTTGAGCTCTGGTAGTGAAGAAGGAAGGAGCCCTGTACTTTTTCAGTGTGCAGTTTTAGTCGGGAAATGTGTGTAAGGCCCAGAGTTCCGGTCTGCAGCTTGTGTAACTGCTTGTTAGGACTGAATCCGTCCTGTGAAGAGAATCAAAGGATATCTGAAGAGTAGAAACCAGGCTCACCCTGTAGAAGACTGGAGAAATTGCTGAATTGCACTCTGTCTGTCAGGAATTGAATCTGCTGTGTGTTCTCCCGGGTATTGTGCAGTAATTGTGATCGGGATAGAGAAGCAGCCTGCCTGTTTGCCATATAAATGTGTGAGGAGTCTCGTGGAGCTCAAGAGTAGCCCTGCTGACATTACTGTGAAGATAATTCCGATATATTGTGTGGGCCACTAGTGGGAAGAAAGGGGGGTTGCAGTGTCTTCAGATATCCTTTGATTCTCTTCACAGGATGGATTCAGTCCTAACAAGCAGTTACACAAGCTGCAGACCGGAACTCTGGGCCTTACACACGTTTCCCGACTAAAACTGCACACTGAAAAAGCACAGGGCTCCTTCCTTCTTCACTACCAGAGCTCAACTGAAACTCCAACAGACAAAACCGGGCACTTCCTTTGAGTTCCTCCCAGTTCTTGACTGGATTGGCTGTCACTCACAATAGACTGCTGCTGTTGGTCCAAAAAGGCGCCAAGTCTAAACTACATCTCCCAGAGTCACTGCCCATACAATCCTCTTGTGGCTGGCTCAGATTATGAGTCCAAGTTCTGATTCGTCTAAGGCACCATTTTAGAGCTAGCTTACCCACACTGATTGGTCCAGTTCAGCAGTTCAAAACCAGAATGGGAACTAGGCAGACACAGTTCTGACTGCAAAGAAAGCAGGTTAGACAAACTGTAATTTCATTATTACTGTAAATGATTTCTGGCAAACAGTTACATCTTTCAGATAGGTTCCCTTTGCACTCTAGTGACTGCAAAATGGAGTGAATTGGCAGCAGCTCGAGTGGTACTCAAACAGAGAAGCACACAGTCCCCCATACAACTAATTATGTCTGCAAGCAGACAGCTCTTAAAGAGACAGTACCAGAGGCTCTAAAACACTCACTGATAAATGGCTAAGCAAACACCATTCAGGCTTGGAGCATTCAAGCAAGCTCCTGAAGTCTTTTGGGAACCCCATTTGCAGGGGGTTACACTCTTCCTGGCCTGGGAAAGCTTGACGTCCGCGCCAAGCTCCCCCATAAGTTTCAACTGCAACCATATACATTTGCATTAGGCTCACACATGTAATCATCAGTCAATACATCATTTTACCAAGAACACATTTCTGAAACACTGCAGTACGTCACTCTTTACACAGTATTACACACACATTGTACCATAACTCAAGTTATTAACTCTTGTGCATGAAACCTGAAGAGAGGGGGCCCTTCCTATCAGTTACCTTGGGGCTGGATGGGGCAAGGGCACCATACTTAGAGGGCAACACAAGTAACTTGGAGTTAGCACTGATGCTCAGTTTGGGCAATGAGCTCGGGACACATACACTCTTTATGGACAACATTGAGAGGCAAGTCCACAGGCCTCCCAAGTGAATCATAACTGAGGTGCACCACAGGCTTTACAGCTCGACCAGTCTTTCTAGGGGAACTGTTACAGTCTCTGCACTCTGAGCCTCATTTTCAGCATTGTCCTCACTTGTCAGGGAGTCTCCTGGGGGTAGAGAGGCTAGAACTTGGGGCACTTTCAGCTCCAGGAGTTACAGTTTCTGAGTCCACAACATTTGGCTCGCATGGAGAGCTTTCGGACACTGGCAGTGGACTGTCAGGGCACTCAAAATACTCTTCTTGTTCGTGTATCACCAGTCTGCCCCAATCTATCATTTTCTCCTGAAAGCTCAAACAGTTCAACCATGCACAATGATTCCATTTCATCTGATCTGATGCTTTACACTTCACTTTCTGGGAGCATTGGCTCCAGGGATGAAGCTGGGGCTTAGACAGTCCAGAAGGCCCAGCTTTGTCTCCAGTATTGACTAGGGATTGCCCGAAACAATTGACTCAGTTCGTAAGAAGGATAGTATTCAAAGTCACCTCACTTTCTTCTGATATGGACTGACAGTCATGCTCAACTGGGACTTGTGCAGGGAACACTTTAACTCTGCTTCTGTAGGTGCAGACTTCCTTGATCTTTTCTTAGCAGCAGCTCTAGTCACTGGTCCAGAGGGGCATCTTCTGGGGCTCAGACTCAATCAGGATTTGTCCAATGGGCAGTAAATGATTTCTATGCATTGTTTTACATCTTTGAATTGTTCTCAGGCCTTACTTTGTACACTGGCAGATCATCTAGTTTGCCCACTACAATGTGAGGGAGATGGTGCCATCTGTCAGCAATCTTGTGTTTGCCATGCAGTCCCAGATTTCTTAGCAATACCCGATCTCCCTGCTGGAGTTCCTGTGCTTTCACCTTTTATCATACCGTTCTTTTGTTGGCCAGATTTCTTTTGGCAGCCATGGTTTGAGCCAGTTAGTACGCATGAGTTAGCTGGGCCTTTAACTTTGCACATACTGTAAATAGTTGTCAGCTTGAACCCCATCAGGAGACCCCAAACACACATCTACTGGTAGTCGAGCTTCTCTTCCAAACATCAGGCGGTAGGGGAGAACCCAGTGGCATCACTTTTGGTGCAGTTATAAGCATGTACCAGGGTGCTAATTTGTTGGCTCCATCTAGGCTTGTCCTTTGGGTGCAGGTGCCCAGTATATCTAGCAAAGTGCGGTTGAAACATTCAGGCTGTGGGTCCCCTGGGGTGGTAAGGAGTGGTTCTGGACTTCGCACTCCCACAGAGAAAGCATCTCTTGATCAGACGACTCTCAAAGTTCTCCTTGATCAGAATGGATTCTTTGTGGAGCCCCATAGTGAACAAAAAGTTTTCTACAAGTACTTTGGCCACAGTGGATGCTTTCTGGTCTTTGTGGGAAAGCTTGGGCATATCTTGTGAAATGGTCAGTGACCACCAGCACATTACTGATATTTCTTTGATCTGACTCCAAACTCAGAAAATCAATACAGACCAGCTCCATGGGTGCACTGGTGGTGATGTTAACAAGGGGGGAAGCCCTCTGGGACAAAGCTTTCCTCTGTAAGCAGCGACAAGTTCGAATGTGTTGCTCCACATCAGCCCCCATCTTAGGCCAATAGAATCTGGATCTCACCAAGTCAAGTGTTCTGTCTATACCAAGGTGCCCCATGTGGTTGTGCAAGGACCTCAGTACTGAGTCTCGAAAGGCAGTGGGCAGCACTAGTTGTTGTTTGTCTACTTGTCCCCCTCTGTCTACTGTTTCTCTGTATAACAGTTTATTGATCAGTTTCAACTTAGGACCTTCTTTGTATAACAGTGCAGTTCTCAAATCAGTGGAGCGTAATTTGGACACATCTTTGCTGCATAGAGGGCTTCTAAAGCTGCTTTGATCATGGGATCGCGGGATTGAGCCCGCCGAATACTGTCATTGTCCAGCTGAGGCAGTGCACCAATGTCTATTGCAGAAAAGTGGCAATAAGCAGCAGGTATGCAATTCTCAGAGGGTCCCAAGCAATCCACCATGCAGTCCACTGAGTCCGCGGACACCCGCTCCTCCCTGTCAAACCCCCGACAGAGTGCCCGAATGTCGGGTTCTGCCAATCGGACTCAATCATTCTGGGGAACAGGCCTCCGGGAGAGAGCATCAGCATCTATGTGGTTCAGGCCTACTCGGTATTCGAGAGCATAGTCATATGTAGATAATGCAGAAAGCCACCTATGGCCAGTGGCATCCAACTTAGCTGAGGTCTGCACATAGGTCAAAGGATTATTGTCAGTTTTTACTAGTATTTTAGCCCCATACAAGTACTCATGGAATTGGTCAACAATAGCCCACTAAAGCTAGGAACTCTAACTTATGTACAGGATAGTTCTTTTCGGATGGGGTCAGGCTTCTACTGGCAAAGGCCACTGGTCTCAGGCCATTCTCGTGCTCTTGGTACAACACAGCCCCAACCCTTGCAAGCTAGCATCAGTGTGCAGGACGTGAGTTTTCTTGGATCGGCATAGGCCAGCACTGGAGCATGGGTAAGTTGATATATGATCTCATGAAAAGCAGTCTCACAATCAGGAGTCCAGCGGGCCCCAAATACTTCACTCGGATGAAAATACACTCTTTCAGTCTTGAGGACGCTACTTTTGGTATTTTTGTGGGTTGGGGATACCCTTGAGTAAGGTTAAGTAAAGGGTGGATCACTCTTGAATAGTCCTTGATGAGCGCTGATAATAACCAGAATCCCAGGAATCTTTGCAGTTCTTTTAGATTTTGGGCTGTGGCCAGGTGGTCAAGGCCTCAACTTTACTTGGGTCGGTCTCTATTCCTCGGTGGATACTATGTATACTTTACTGATGTTTGAAAAATTGACACTTATCAATGGACAGTTTAAGGCCAAAGTCCTCCAGTCGGTCCAATACCTTAAATAATCTGCTCTCATGTTCCTCCAGTGAGCTGCCAAACACAATAACATCATCTAGGTATACCAGGCACTCCTAGTAAGTTCATGTCCCCCACTGCACGCTCCATCAATCGTTGAAAAGTGGCTGGGGCACCTGAAATCCCTTGAGGCATCCTCATGAATTCATAGAAGCCAAGCAGACAGATAAAGGCTGTCTTCTCACGGTCCTCTGGGCCATCGGGATCTGGTAGTACCCACTGCGGCGATCCAACACAGAGAACCACTTGCTCCCGTTTAGGCAGTCCAAAGCATCCTGAATGCGGGGCATTGTGTACTGATCAGGGATAGTCCGCCGGTTTAAGGTGCGATAATCCACGCACATCCTTACTGTCCCATTCTTTTTCCTCACTACCACAATGGGGGAAGCATAAGGGCTTCTGGATTCTTGTATTACACCAGCAGCTAACATCTCTTGCAGATGCCGTCTCACATCATCTATGTCAGCAGGTGCCAGGCGTCGAGACCTCTCCACGAAATGGTCTTTCGTCATGCAGCCGGATATTGTGCTCAGCTCCTTGCACGCATCCTACGTCCATTCCTTTAAGAAAACACCTGGTCTCTCTGGGCAAGCTTCTCACTGATCCTCACTTTCCATTCAGCTGGCAACGGGGAGTCGCCGAAATCAAACAAGTCAGGCGTTACTCTGTCATTCTTCCTCGAACTCTTGCTGCTGGGTAGCACTGCAGTGTCTGCACAATGCACATTAGCCAGGATGCAACCTCTATTTACTCGAATGTCTCTTTCAGACACATTATGAACTTGGACCATTACCCTTCTGGCATAAGCATGGGCTCTGGCGGGCAAAATACTAGGCTTGACCAGCAGTCCCTCTGGCAATTTTCCATCGCCTGGTGCATCCAACATTAATATTTTATTCTTAACATCCTTTCTGATACAGACCTCTCCTGTAAGGTACACTGGGCATTTGCGCCAGGATCAGAGACTCAGGATCCTTCTTCCATACAATTCCGACCGGTTCCTCTGGTTCTATTTTTTCAGCATCTCTTTGTGCCTCATAGGCCTTCTTAATTAAAGCTGGAACTCTTAAAGCTCTACTAGTTTTTGACCCCTGTTTTTCATAACACAACTGTGCCAGCCTTCCGAACATATGAGCATTTGTTCCAATCAACAAAGGGACACCATCATACAGTCCAGTGGGGGGACACACTAAGGCTGGAGTCTCTACTTGTTCGGCCACTCCAGCCACAGAGGTGGGGAAAGACAGCCAAATTCGGATATACCGGAATAGGGTAGCCTTCTCACTTAACCCCCTACATGCAGTCCTTCTAATGGTTGTAAGGGTACGTCTGACAAATGCTTCTGTTACCAATCCTGGAACATAATTGTCACTTGGGAGCCACTGTCTAATACAGCTCTTGTAGACACTCCATTCACCTTTACAGTGGTCTCCATGGAGGGACCCACTATTCTGGACCAGTCTGGAGAGGCGATAGTGGGGGCCTGGGCAACTGACCTTGCCACAAAAGGACGTGAGTTAGCATTTTGGTGCCCTCACTGGATCATTTCGTGCACCTCTTAACCACTGATTTGTTCTCAAGCTCTCCTTGTAGCCTATATGCAACTTTGTTAGTGTCTTTTGGGGACCGCATTCTTCATGTGCCCATCCTTCCCACAATTATAGCAAAACATACTTTCTGGAGTTTGAGCTGGCCGAGGCGCCACACCTGGGAGCCAGGGCAGGGTATTACTAACTGGAAACCTTGGTGCCATCTCTGTCTCTGAGCGTGATAAGCATTTGGAGACATCTCGTCAGTTTCTCCACTTCCATGGTCAAGGAATTGAGTTTGGAGCTGTTATCAGCAGGAGATACATGGGTGGGTACCCCACCCCATAGCAGATGCAGTCGGATATAGGTCAGGGCCCGTACTTGCAGGCGTGGCCTTCATAAAGGGACTGTTTTGAATTCCGGATTCTCTCAACAGTTCGCCCCATTGTGGCATATCTTTTTCCTTGTCAGAGCACTCATTGACTGCCAACCTCTGCCCCTGAACTTCACTTGATGGGCCACCCTCAGTCACTCGGGTCATAGCCGCAGCTATTGGTGCAGGTCCCTCCCGAGGTCGCCTTTTCTCAACTCCTCGAATTTCTCTCATTAACTCATCATAGGAGGTGGGGATTCCAGTCGATTTGCCAGGCGTAACTGAAGCAACAGCAGTTCTGAGACGGGGCAGACTTAAGGATCCTGTCCAGCCTGGTTCGGTCCAGTTCAATCGCTGGCAAACTACCCTTTCTGAGGCATTCTTGCAACAATTTTTCCAGCCGAGATACATACACAGACAACAACTCCCTTGGTACTGTTGTGCATTTCTTACTTCACATAGATCCTCATCAGAATCTGGGCTCCCATACACATTCTCCAGGGCCTCAAGATAGGCCTGTGCAGTCACTTCAGGGTTACTGGCCCGTTTAACACGGATAGTAGCTAGGGCAGGACCTCGGAGGCTCTCACTAACCCTTGCTCGCTGTTTCGGCCAAGCATTGCCATTCTAGCACTTGGGGGCAACATAGTCTATCCAGGTCTCCCAGTCATCCTCCCTTGGGGTGGGGAGGGTGCCAGAGAAGATCCTCAACCTTCGTAAGAGTCGTGACTAATGGCAGGCAGAAATAGGAGTCTGCATTGGTTCAGCCACCATTACGGGTACTGGAGCGGGAGAGGGTGTTGGGGAGAACACCCCAGGTGGCAAGAATAGTTTCTTCAAGTCCTCCACAGTTTTCCTTCCCCAGCAACCATTTAGCAAATTTCTCCTCAAAAGTTTCAGACAGTGGTGGGGCTCATTCCCCACCGGGTCTTTACTGTACTAGTTATCACTCTCCAGGCAGTGAGGGCTCCCTCTGGGGTAATGGTCTGTGGCACTTTGGAGCTATCTATGGGATCCTTAAACTCTACTAGGCCAGGAAAGTGGGTGAGCAGATTAGCATGCCGACCCACCACCACAGGGTTTTGTAAACCTTCCACCTTGAAAGTACTCCTGTACAGTGTCCGATTGATATCCAGGGGATGTCCAGGATAAGCATATAGCATTTTGGGGTCAATCTCCTCCCTAGTACACCACTCCACCAGCCGGTGCACAGCCACTTCTGTCGGGGTACCCATTTTTTTCTTAACAGTGGTTCGTAAATATGGCCACTAGAGGACACACAATCCCAGCGGTGAGCCTCCAAGATGTAACCCCTAGATGGCGCTATCCCAGGGGCTACTACCCCTGCCTGATTTGCCACTAACAGGTTGAGGGGCCTGGATCCAATGGCGGGTGCCTCCACCCAGAGGTCAGGGTTTGCAATAGTTAAACTTACTTGGTCACAGCCCTCTGGGACACTGCAACCCCCCTTTCTTCCCACTAGTGGCCCACACAATATATCAGAATTACCTTCACAGTATACCCTTACCCCCAGGACTAGTTCCGGCACTGGGACCTCCTGTGAAATAAGATACAGTGCAACAATCACAGTACAGTACTTTAACATAGACAAATACCTCAGGAAGTATAACTTTGCTGAAACAAGCAGCTCTGATTTATTTAGGGGGATATAACAAGGACAGGGGGAAATCAGGTTAATTAGCTTATCACTTTACTTTCTACCTATGGCTCTGTGCACAGGCCTATCCCTACCAGTTACTGTCCCTTGGTACCCAAGCCCTAGTGGCTAGTCCAAACCGTGGCAGCTGGTAGGGGCCCTTTCACAGTGAAAGAAAAATTAGTTTAAACAGTCACAGTACAGTGATTCCATTGGATTTAATGTGGCAATTCAACAGGGGCGACTGAATTAGTACTCACGACCTCCAAACAAGATAGGGTCCTTCAGCACGTCAGCAGGGCTACTCTTGAGTTCCACGAGACTCTTCACACATTTATATGGTAAAAAAAAAAAAAGTACTATACCAGGCAGGCTGCTTCTCTATCCCGATCGCAATTACTGCACAATACCCGGGAGAACACACAGCAGATTCAGTTCCTGACAGACCGAGTGCAATTCAACAATTTCTCCAGTCTTCTACAGGGTGAGCCTGGTTTCTACTCTTCAGAGATCCTTTGATTCTCTTCCCAGGACGGATTCAGTCCTAACAAGCAGTTACACAAGCTGCAGACCGGAACTCTGGGCCTTACACACGTTTTTTGACTGAAACTGTGCACTGAAGGAGCACAGGGTTTCTTTCCCCTTTACTGCCAGATCTAAACTGAAACTCCAACAGACAAAACCGGGCACTTCCTTTGAGTTCCTCCCAGTTCTTGACTGGATTGGCTGTCACTCACAATAGACTGCTGCTTTTGGTCCAAAAAGGCGCCGAAGTCTAAACTACATCTCCCAGAGTCACTGCCCATACAATCCTCTTGTGGCTGGCTCAGATTATGAGTCCAAGTTCTGATTCGTCCAAGGCACCATTTTAGAGCTAGCTTACCCCACACTGATTGGTCCAGTTCAGCAGTTCAAAACCAGAATGGGGAAATAGGCAGACACAGTTCTGACTGCAAAGAAAGCAGGTTAGACAAACTGTAATTTCATTATTACTGTAAATGATTTCTGGCAAACAGTTACATCTTTCAGATAGGTTCCCTTTGCACTCCTAGTGACTGCAAAATGGAGTGAATTGGCAGCAGCTCGAGTGGAACTCAAACAGAGAAGCACACAGTCCCCCATACAAACTAATTATGTCTGCAAGCAGACAGCTCTTAAAGAGACAGTACCAGAGGCTCTAAAAACACTCACTGATAAATGGCTTAAACGCCAAACACCATTCAGGCTTGGAGCATTCAAGCAAGCTCATGGAAGTCTTTTGGGAACCCCCATTTGCAGGGGGATTACATGTGTTTAAGCCAGAAGTGGTCACTATGCTACAAGCCAAGGAAAGTAACCCGAGGCAGTTGTGGCCTAAACTAGAGGCTAACCTCTGATGCTATTCAACACCTTTTCCTGCATGGAATCCAGAACACAGCATTTTCAGAATGGGACTTCCCTAGGAACTGGCAACTGAGACTTTTTTCCTTTTTCTGTCTATTGTGTATGCTTTGGGAACATGGTGCTGAGGTAACGGGAGTTCATTTGCATGCCACACAATGTTGAGAGAGGAGGGCAGTAGTGTAGCAAATTCCCAGAGGGCCTGGGTGTATGGCGATGTTACAGGGCCCCTCCATAGTTTTGAATAAACAACAAAATTATAATTTGGGCCCTTCAAAACTCATGGGCCCGGGTGCCACTGCACTCCCTGCACTCTTGTAGCTATGCCCCTGGAGGAGGGGATGGCTTAGGAGGACATTGGGAGCTCTTAATTAAAATGAAATGCACATTCAATAGTGGGGGGATGGAAGGTAGAAGGCATAATAGAAGGAAGTGAAGGGGCACAGGGATGGCTGGGTGTGTGGAGTAACAGCATGATATACCAATCATCAGTAACAAGTTAAGCATTAATACTGTGATATATACATTTAAAAAGTAATAAAATATAGGGTTTATAAAAATATGTAGGAAAACGAGATTGTGCAGCAGAGATGAGGTGGAGTGGTAGGTTGCATTTAATATTAAGCAGGGGGGATAAAGTGAATACAAACAAGGGGTTAAAAAGGCTTCTGAGGTTCCCCATGACACCTCTTTGGTCTTAAGTAGGATTCACACCAGGTGACCGAACACAGAGGAGCCAGAAACAGGCCACCCTGCCACAGGGTGTAGCTATGCGCTAGTGTTCTGTATTGTTATATCTGTACTGTTAAAGTTTATGTTGAATAATATTAAATATCGAAGATATGTTTGTTAAAATGTTTTTCATCCACAGATGTGACTGCTGCAGTTAGTAAAATATTGCTGGGGCTTAATTTACTAAAATGGGAGATAATCCAGCAGCACTGTGTCTTTGGGTCTGAGCTTGGAAGGGAATTTCCCTTCCCCAAAGCAACAGGAGACCACTAGAAGGTAATGCAGAACATTTTCGAAAACTCTTGGAATGTCCAGGGGGTCTTCATCCCCCATCAAATGTAAAAAAATTTAGACAGTACTTAAACAGCACAAAGTACAGGTGGCAGTGTTGCAGGAAGAACACTTGACTTCAAGTGAACATGGTAAGCTAATGAGAGAGTGGGTGGGCAGTGCTTCTCTGCCTCTTACAATGGGCATAAAAGGGGAACGGCTACATTAATGCATTGTACATTTGGCTTCATATCTGGGAGAAATGTGGTGGACCCTGGGGGAAGGGTGCTGTGTTTTTGTAGAAGCAGTGTACCAGATTGAGAAGATAACCTTTGGCACTTTATATTCCCCAACAGTTTATGGGCCCACCTTTTATAAAACAGTTCTGGCCATGCTGCACCAAGAACAATTCAGAAACCTCATGCTGGTGGGTACTTTAGTTGCACAATAAATCAGGTACAGGTCAGGGGAGACAGGCAGGCATGAGGTAGGGATTCAGCGCTGGGGGAAGGGGCTTATAGAGCTAATCGTGGTTGACATATGGAGAGAGGCCAACCCTGGGGCAAAGGAATTTACTTTTTATTCTAATTCACCACAAAACGTGGTCTAGAATAGACTACCTGTTTGTACCAAGGACAGTCTATCACAGGATTCCGGAGATGGGACTAGGTCCAATCATGATTTCAGACAACACCAGAGAGTTTGCCACAATAGCGCTACATCAGATTCACACAGTCTAGCAGGAGGTTTTGAGTATACATGCTGACGCAGTAGGAATTTAATTCGTTTCTCAATAATGGTTCTTTTTCTTTTTTTGGCAGGACCACCGTCTGCCCTCAGCCCTGGTCATGGCCCCCGGAGACCTCCGCCACCATCCATCATTGCCAGGGTCCCACGGTCACCCCCGGCTTACCCTCGGAGGCGGGGACGCGGCCCACCACTTCTGGTAGCCATGGGCTGAGTGTCTGGTTGGGGACCATAGCGAAGATGGCGAATTGAGGTCCTCGGGAGGGCTCATCTCGACAGGTGGTCCTTGCCTGCCTCCTTTTTCCACCATTTTTGTTGGGGGCGGGCGTGCAATGACACCAGCGTCGCCCCGCCTCCCGAACTGCATGCATCGGCGCTTGTGTTCCTCGGCCCCTAGTCCACAGTGCGCCGACTGCTATCTCGCCCCCCAGAGAAGGAGAGCAGTCCACAGACGCCTATCCTTCCCCCGCCGCCTCCGATGATCCGGGTCCGTCCTCAACCCGGGTCACCAGCGTCGCAAGCGGAAATCCCACCGCTGCGCTGATGGGCCGGCTTAACAATGGTTCTTATATGAAGCCACTAATGCCCAGACAGCACCCACAATGGCAGTGTTTGGGAAGGTAGGGGAAGCCTTCTTGAGAAGGGCCATTATCTCATATATGGCTGCTAAACATAAGGGGACCGATTTTAGAAGGTTAACGTAGGGTTTGCATCAAGCCCTGCATCAGCCGCAAAGTTTGACACAGCTGCACCAAAGAGTTTGCCGCAACTTGCATCAACATTTGGTACATTTGGTCCAGTTACATAGAAACATAGACTTTGATGGCAGATAAAGACCGCTTGGCCCACCCATTCTGCCCATTTCCCCTACCTATTGGATAAGCTGCAGTTTCTAGTTAATCAACAGCTTACTTCCTCCTACCCCCCACAAGAATAGCTTTATATCTGTCCCATGCATTCTTGAACTCCCCCACTGTTTTTGACCCCACAACCTCCTCAGGAAGGCTGTTCTATGCATCCACTACCCTCTCTGTGAAAAAATACTTACTTACATTGCCCCTGAGCCATCCCCCCTCTATCTTCAAATTGTGTCCGCTTGTTCTTGCACATCTCTTTTATTGAAAGATGCTACCCTCTTGGACTTTATTGATTCCCTTGAGGTACTTAAATGTTTCTATCATGTCCCCCCTCTCCCCTCCTTTCCTCAAAGATATACATATTAAGCTCCTTTAGTCTCTCTTCATATGGCTTCCTGTGCAGACCATGCACCATTTTAGTTGCCCTGCTCTGGACTGCCTCCATCCTGTCTATGTCCTTGTGGAGATGAGGTCTCCAGAACTGCACACAGTATTCCAGATGGGGTCTCACCAACTGTCTGTACAAAGGGATAACAACTTCCTGTTTTCTAGTGGTGATTCCTCTCTCTATGCATCTCAGTATCCTCCCAGACCTCCTTACTGCCTTCTCACATTGCTTGCCCACCTTTAAGTCATCTGATATGACTACCCCAGGTCCCTTTCCATTTTTGTTGTTGTTAGTACCTCCCCCCACAATGTGTGCTCTTCCCCTGGGTCTTTGTTTCCCAGGTGCATTACTTTGCACTTCTTTGCATTGAATCTAAGCTGCCATACTTCTGACCATTCTTCCAACCTTGCCAAGTCCCTTCTCATCCTTTCCACCCCTTCTTGTGTATCCACCCTGTTGCAGATCATTGTGTTGTCTGCAAAGAGGTATACTTTTCCTTCCAGTCCCTCTGCACTGTCACCTATACAGACATTAAAGAGGACAGGTCCCAGTACGGAACCCTGTGGTATCTCACTAGTAACCCCCCTTCTTTGGAGTGGACTCCATTTGCTATTATGCTCTGTGTCCTGCTGTCCAGTCAATGTTTTACCCAGGCTACAACCCTGGGACCCACTACAAGGCTGGCTAACTTGTTTATTAATCTTTTGTGTGGGACTATGTCAAATGCCTTGCTAAAGTCTAGGTGGGCCATGTTCACAGCCCCTCCCTGGTCTACTACTTTGGTCATGCAGTCAAATAAATTGATTAGATTCGTCTGACATGACCTTCCCACTGTGAATCCATGCTGCCTTGGGTCCTGTGCACCACTCGTCTCTAGGTACTCAACAATTCTTTCCTTCAGAAGTGATTCCATCATTTTCCCTACCACTGAGGTCAAACTAACAGGTCTGTAGTTTCCTGCCTCAGTCTTGCTTCCACTTTTGTGAAGGGGAAACACATCCACCCTACTCTAGTCCTCAGGTACCACACCATCCTCTCATGATTTGTTAAAAAGTATAGTGAGTGGTATCACTAGTTCTCCCCTTAGTTCTTTTGGAATTCTGGGGTGAATCCTGTCAGGCCTCATTGCTTTGTCCACCTTCAGTTTTAGGAGTTCTTTCAGGACCCTTTCTTCTGTGAATGGACTGGTATCGAATCCCTATGCAGAGTGCTTCTATTCTTTGGTTTAGGTACCTCCCCCTCCTCTTCTTTTGTGAATGCTGAGCAGAAGTATTCATTCAGTATTCCTACTTTTTCACTGTCACCCTCTGCCTACCCACCCCCTTCCTTTTATTAAGCCTCAGTATCCCTCCCTTGGTCTTTCTTAACTCTCTAATGTACCTATAAAAGGTTTTAGCCCCCTTCTTAACTGAGTTGGCTATCTTTTCCTCAGTTTGGGCCTTTGCTATTCTGACTGCCTTCCCAGCTTCCTTCTGCTTTAAATGGTACAGTTCTCTATCCTGCTCCTTCTGTGTTTTCTTATACTTCCTGAATGCTACCTTTTTCTCCCTAAGCTTCCCCGCCACCTCTTTTGAGAACCGTGGTGGTTTTTTACTTCATTTTGTTTTGTTGATTTGCTTCACACAAAGGCTTGTTGCCTCTGTGATGGCTGTTTTGATTTTTCCCCATTGTTCGTCCACCCCTCCTTCTTGCCCATTTGCTAGTGCTTTTCTGAGGTACTCTCCCATTTTCCCAAAGTCAGCCCTCCTAAAGTCCAATACTTTTGCTTTTGTGTGGCTTGACTCTGTGGCTGTGTTTATCATGAACCACACTGGTGGTCACTTGTTCCCAGATGGCTACCCACGTCTAAATCTGATATCCTCTCTCTGTCCCAGTTTGAGAGTACCAGGTCTAAGATTGCTCCCTCCTGAGTGGGTTCTAGCATTAGCTGTCTGAGGCATGCCCCCTGTAGGGCATCAAGAATGATCCTGCTCTTGGATGTGGCTACAGCAAAGGTGCTCCAGTTAACTTCTGGCATATTCAGGTCCACCATCAACAATATCTCCCCTTTTTCTGCCATTGTAAGGATGCCTTCTATCATTTGCTTGTCCATTGCCTCCCCCTGAGATGATGATTGGTATACAACCCCTGTGCAGATTGTGGTGCCATTTCCTGTCTCCAGGGTGACCCACAGTGCCTCCTCTACTCCCTGTGTACCCTTTAGTTTAGTTTTATTTAGTTGCGATATTTTACTCAGTTTACAGCAGTTTGCACCAAATCTTTGGCACAAGCCCTGTAAATTGGGTCCCCCATGGATGCAAAGTTAGACCGTGGGAGCTGGTCTAACTTCCTGTGTCCAGTGCAAGGGACTTGCAGCATGGCTTTTGCGGCAGGCAGCTTGAAAAATCGGCTCGCCACAATGCTTGCCACACGTCACCACTTGCATTCACCTCACTGCTGCAAGTCACTAAGTCTAAAGTCTTTTTAAAATCAGGCCCAAGGAAAAAAGAGAGAAACTCAGGGAGTTGGAAAAGCAGATGAAAGGTCCAAAGAAACATTGACATTACTAAGAACTGCTAGAGATATCATTAATATACTGCTTATAAAAGGGGCCTCAACAGCTTTGTTCTATGCTAAACAAAGATTATACGAGTGGGGCAATAAACCTGGCCCACTCTTAGCCAGGCTGGCAGAAGGTAGTAGGCAATCATACATAATTAAAGCCACAAGAGGTGGGCAAGGCATGGTTAACTGAGTGGAGGCAATCAGAGCAGTTTGTAAGGTACTATGAGCAGCTATATAACAGTGAATGTGAGGCAGCAATATGGGAAGTCATCCTGTTTCTATATAAGGTTAATCTGCCCCAGCCCACGGAAGCACTGGTAGCAGAACTTCGGAAGTCTGTAACTTCAGAAGAGGTGCACCAGCCCGTCTCAAAATTTGCCAAAGGGAAAGTGGCTGACCCAAAATGGACTACTTCTAGAATATTATATGGTACTGGGGGAAAATAGGGCCGTGCAAAGAAATGTTTGCAGATAGCCACCAGGATTAGACACACAAGCACTCCAGTGGCCACAGAAAACCAAGATAATTTTCATGTAATGGGGGGACTGGGCACTTGTTCTTCCACATGATGGCATAGGCCAAGACTGGAAGTATACTGTCTGTCATGCTGTTCCTTTGGTATCTGCTCCAAAAACTTGTAAAAATCATCACCTAACCCATGCATTAGTGTAAATAATGCACAGGTCAGGTGATGATTTTTATCCTTGTATTTGTTTTAGACAGATTTATTGTAGTCAGTAATATGGAACAGCAGCACTTCTTGTGTGACAGCTTCTGTTGCTCTCACTTCAATGACGTCACCATGCTGCACATTGGTGACCATTTCATGGTTAGACAAGAAGGGGAAATTTGAACCAGGAGAGGCTGTTTACTTTTTTTTTTTAAATGTTATGAAATTGAGTTTAATCAAATGAATGAAGTTTTGGCATAGATGTAAACAACAGCCTTTCCTTTAAAAAGCTGTGAAGCCATTTTTTTAAAAAAACTCTGTAGGTTAAATTAATGGGTTTAGGTATCCTTTCAAAAAAGTTAGGGAGGGGGCACTAATGAACTTTGCAGTGTGAAGACATGTTTAACCTGAGCTCCCTAAACCAGCAATTAAATTTATATTAATTTGAGATTTCTGTGCATTTTAAGCTCTAAAAGGATGCAGAACAAGTGAAGGGAGTAGTATGGAGGAGTATTTAATTGTTGCTGGCAGCTGTATGCAAAAGTCTGCAGTGAAAAACTCCAAGAGACGAGCGGCTGTGGCACCAGACTTCAGCACAAGGCCCGATCTTAATGTCGGCGGCCGAAATGGCATCCTTGGGCTGCAAGGTGACAGAACAATTGATGTCAGCGCTGGATACAAGACTAAGCAAAATGGAGAAGAATCTGGATGCAAGGCTTCAGACAATCATGGACCAGGCAGCCTCACAAGCAACGAAGATTACTGAGGTGGAGGAGTGCGTATCGCAGTTAGAGGATGCGACCGACCCCTTACCAGGAAAAGTGCTGGCCTTGGAGAAGAAGCTATCGGAATTGAAAGACATGTTTGTTTACCAGGAGAACTACCACCGGAGGCTCAACCTCAGGCTCCGGGCGCTCCCAGAAAGGGTGGAAGGCCCGAGTGTTATGGATTTTTGTGTGTCTACATTGCTGGGACTCCTGGGCCTAGAACTGAAGGGGAACAGAATAAAGTTGGAGAGAGCGCATCGTGCAGTTGTCCCCAGGCCACCAGCAGACCAGCCACCAAGGCAGATCATCTTCTGGTTCCGCAATTTTCAGGACCAGGAGAAAATACTGGCGGCATATTGAAATATCAAGGAGCTGAGGTACCAGGGAGCTAGTTTATTCCTGATGCAGGACTACTCAAACTGGTTGTTGAAAAAAAGGAGGGCCTTCAACCAAGTCATGGCACAATTAAGGCAGCTGAAGGTGGAAAATTTCTTGATTTACCCAGCGACTCTGAAGATTAAACATGAAGGAGAGACTTACTCCTTTTGGGAGGCAGAGAAGGCAGGGACCTTCATTGAAAAACTGAAATGCAAGATCGGCTGAGAAGGGGTCCTAGAGAACATGATCTGCTGTGGAGGCTATTAGGACATACAACGCTGAAATGGGGACACTTGTTCATTTGTTCGGTAATAACATGGGGCTCTCTATTACTTTGTAGTGCTGTGGGACACTCTCTCCCCTCACCCCGCTGAAATGTACTGGCTCGCTCCTTCTCTTGGGCTACTAAGCCAGGACCCAAAATTCTGCATCTAAAGTTAACTGTGGCTTGGCCTTGAGACTTTTGCAGTGTCCCCAAGGTAGACACACCACGTGTAATCCACATGGCTGCTGATGTAGGCTTCCCAAATGTGGTCACGGAGAACTATGTAACTTGGGGAAAGAAGAGACCTGTTCCCTACAAAGCCCGGTATCGCGGACAAGAATTTCCCCAGTGATGAGAAGATCACGCCAGACATGGAACGAAGAGAAGCCAGAGAAGGTAGGCCTAGAGATGGGGATCGGGTAGCTGGGAAGCTGCGTGTATTTGGAAGCGCTGCACGGACCCGCTCCTCGCCATCTGGGTGCCTAATTAATTAAAAGTTTAAGACTGCATTTAGCACTGTATTCTGGCTGATCTGACATAATTCTGTTTAGTGACAATTAGGGAGGTAACTCTGGGTGAGAGAAAGGGTCAGAAATTAGAAGGGGCTATGGGTCAGGGCGGTGTTCGGGTGTGAGCTGGGGGGTGTTGAGAGGTGAGTTAATTTGCTTGAATGTATTACATAGGCTCTGCTTTGTTTTTCTGGTCCTTCAGGCACGGTAGGAAGGGAGCTCCAATGGGATGAAGGGATCTCGGATGAGGGAATTTTCACTTTCATGGGAGAGGGAAGGTGAAATTTTGGAAGCTGAGGAGAGGAGCTTAGGGGCATGTCTATGACGTGGCAGGATTCGCTTACTGTGGGAACCACGAAATCTACTTGTTGGACAGGGGTTGGGAGGGGGAAAGAACAGAAGTTAAGAAGTTATTGTTGGAATATGGGGGGGATCTTTAGGGATGTATATAGTTCATGGGACTTAGGTTGTTTATTAGTAGGGTTTAAATGTCATTATTTGTTGTGGCAAGTTTGGGACTGGTCTGATCTCAAGAAAATGTGGGATGATATGAAACATTTGCAGGGGGGGGACATGAGCATTTGAAACTGAAACAGAGGGATTCGAGGAGGGATAGGATGGATTTATATCATGGCTAAAAAGAGGGGGTGAAGATCGCCTCTTGGAATGTGTGAAGCTTTTCCACTCTGGTTAAACACACAAGTATTCTTACGGCTTTGCGGAAGCAAGGATCCAGGTGGCCCTTTTGCAGGAGATGCATCTGATGGAAAGGGAACATAAGAAATTTCAGTGAGGATGGGTGGGTGCCTGTTATGCCTCCTCGTACCAGGCACATAACAGAGGGGTAGCTATTCTCATAGACAAGAATCTCCCAGTTCAGGTCACTAGAGTGGCATCAGACTCTACGGAGGGGAGCTATATCTTTGTAGAGGGGCACGCTTTATAGGGAAAGGGTTACGTGGGACAGTGTTTATGCTCTGGCAGAGTATGATCCCTCCTTTTATCAGAAGGTGCTCGATATCTTGGTAGGGGAACAGTTTGAGGGGCTGATCTTGGGAGGAGACCTTAATACTGTCATGAATCCACAGCTCGATCACTCACAGGGGTGAGGCAAACAGACAGGAGGAACAAGACATTGGGTGGAAGGGATGGTGAAACTGGATACGGTGGACAGTTAGAGGGCAGAGAACCCAGGTGCATGGGAATACACCTTCTATTCCAACCCGCACAGGACCTGGTCATGTATCAACTACCTCTACTCCCCGAGGGCATGGTCACACAGAATACAAAAGGTACAGCACCGCCCCAATACATATTTCGGACCACGCCATGGTCTCGCTGACATGTGGCTTCGGGGTGGCCACTGCCATGGAAGTTCCCTAGATACCTCCTTAAAAACAAGGAGCTGATAACCTTTCTTAAAAAGAAATGGGCAGAATATAAGGCAGCCAATGAGGGCTTGGTGGACTCTGCAGGGGTCTACTGGGATGAGAGGAAGGCCTTTTTAAGGGGGGCTATTATTGGCTATGTTTGTAGATATAAAATGGGACAGCAGGTGAAAAGGGATGAGCTGTGCAACTCAGTGAAAACTTTAGAGCTGGAGCTGGTGCAACATCCTACTGAGAAGTGTTGGGGAAGCTCACGGCCGCTAGGGAGGTGCTGAATGTGTTTATTGTAAGGGAAGCCAGAACCACATGATTATATGCCAGGAACAGATTCTTTGAATGGGGTAACAAGCCCGGCCCCCTCCTGGTTCGCCTGATTAAGGGTAAGAGAGTCAGCACCCACATTACAGGGATACGGTCGGCTCAGGGGAAGTTAACTCAGGAAATAGGGGCTATTAAGAAGAGATTCCAGCAGTTCTATCAAAAACTCTATAGGTCAGAGTATGGGGGGACATTAAGGGAGGCTAGGGAGTTTCTGAACAGGATTGAGCTCCCTAGGTTAAATGCCGAACAACGAGAGATGTTGGACAGGGGAATTACACAACAGGAAGTCAGGTCAGCATTGCAGAAGCTTCACACAGGCAAGGCAAGTGGACCAAATGGTTACCTGTTTGAATTTTATAGGGCAATGCAGACACAGGTGGTGGACCCCCTGTAGGGAGTGTTTAATGAGGTTAGAGAAGGTGACCCTCTTCCCCCATCGTCAGTGAGGCGATTATCTGGTCCCCAAGCCAGGTAAAGATGTAGAGGAATGTGCCTCATATAGGCCAATTTCTCTCCTGAATTGTGATGTGAAGATCCTGGCAAAGGTCTTGGCAGGCCGGCTGGACAAGCTGCCAGACCTGGTCCACCTGGACCAGACAGGGTTCTGCTGTGGGAGATACTCCTATCATAATCTGAGGAAGCTGTTGAATATAGTGTGGGGGGGGCCTCTCAGTGTCAGGGGAGCATGGCGGTGCTCTTCATGGACACCAAGAAGACCTTCAACAGGACTGAGTGGGAATACCTCATGGAGGTCCTAGGAAGGTTTGGGTTGGGGAGGAGTATATAAACATGATCAGGTAGATGTACGCGGCTCCTACAGCTTGGGTGTTAATTAATGGGTCCCTGACAGACAAGATTACTTTGTATAGAGGTACTAGGCAGGGGTGCTTCCTCGCCCCGTTATTGTTTACCCTGGCTATTGAGCCTCTGGTGGTGAGCATAAGGGATAAAGGAGGACATCAAGGGTATAGGAGGGGGGAAACAGCATAAGGTCACACTTTATGCTGATGACATGCTGTTATATGTCAGACAGCCCTCCGACTCTATCCCACCGTTATTAGGCTTAATAAAGGATTTTGCTGTATTTTCCGGGTATAAAATCAATTTTGCTAAATCCAAAGTCATGGTCTGGAAGGACACGGGTGAAGGGTGGAGGGTGAAAATTGGGGCCTTTACAGGGTGTCTGGCACTTTCAAATACCTGAGTATACGGATAGGGAAGGATCTAGGAGCACTGTATAGGCTAAACTATTCACCTTTAATAATCAAAGTGGAGGAGCAGCTTCAGCGGTGGAGGGAGCTCCCTATCTCATGGCTGGGGCATATTAATCTCGTTAAGATGAATGTTATCCCCAGATTGCTGTGCCCTATGCAGATGCTCCATGTGGGACTTACCAGAAAAGATATTAAAAGGTTGGAACGAGTGTTCTCGGGCTTTCTCTGGAGGGGTAAGAGGCCTAGGGTCAGCCTGAGATGATTGCAGGCAGATAAGACAAGGGGGGGATGAATTTTCCAGACCTAGGAAATTACTACTTGGAGGCACAATACAGGTATGTGAGTGACAGGGTCCACAGGCCAACAGAAGTGGGATGGTTGGATTTGGAGGAGGAGTCATGCCCTGGGAGACTGGCGGCCTGCTAGCTACTGAACAAAAACCCTCTTGTAGTGTCTGTCACACAGGGGTGGGGGAAAATACGGAAAATGGTAGGGGCACAGGGGGTTGAGACATTACTCCTGCTAGTGGCGGGGAACCCAGCTTTTACTGCAGATCTGGAAGATGTAGAGTTCTGCAAATGGGAACAGGGAGGAGTTAGATGTATATGGGATCTGTATAAAAGGGACAAGCTGGGGCTTTGGAAGAGATCAAGAAGGGTCTGGACCTCCCAGTGGGACACTAGTTCTGCCTGTTACAAGTAAGGAACTGCATCAGTAGGTTGGGAAGAGGTGTGGCCTCTGACTACCCCCGTCCCAAGTCGAGCACCTGATCTTATCCACAAACAAGGAGGCAAAAGGATTGATATGTGAAGCTGTAAAGCAGCCTGGTTAGGCAGAAGCACACTGCCGGACTACACCACAAAGATGAGGAGACAATGGGAGCAGGATCTGGGAGTAGAAATTCGACAGGAGAACTGGCAGATGCTTCTGCAGATTCATAAAAATGTATTAATCTGTAACTGATACCAGGAACCATATTACAAATTCCTTCATAGAGTATATTGCCCACCAGCAGTGGTTAATAAATTCAATCCTGGAATATCCCCAATTTGTGGGAGATGTGGTGATGAGGTGGGCACATATACTCACTATTTCTGGTCCTCTCCGGAGCTCCAGAAATTCTGGAAAGAACCTGGGAAGGAGGTGGAAAATATGTTGGGAAGGGAGCTGGATAGTGGCCCTCTCACCTTACTGTTTGGGGTAGAGTTGGTGCAGGATGGGAGATGGGAGCTGTTGCCGAGATGGGCCCGGGTTGCACTGGCACTGGCCAGGCACTGCATATTAAATACCTGGGTATCGACAGTGACACCCACTCAGAAACAGTGGAGGGCCCTGGTGATTCAGACCTTAGCACTAAAATGCATACATATAGGATCAAGGACAGGGAGGAGAGGTTCCTAAGAGATTGGGGACCTTTTTTGGACTCCTTGACACCAGGAGAGTCGCAGACTCGGAAGGAAGGGATGTGATCCCCAGGGGAGGTTTAGCCTCAGCAGAAGGAATGGGGGTGCGGGAGAAGGGTGCTCAAATGGGATGCAAGGCATTGGGCATCTTGTATGCTTTCACACACCATGGATACACTAAAAAGATGTAGACGGCGCATATGATGACACATAAACCACATTAATTTGAAGGATTGAGAGATCAGACCTACATTGTTTGCAGAAGTCATGATTGTTATTTTTATTTTACTGTTTCAAGTTTCATGATTGTCTCATTGTTTTTCCTTTCTCCTATTTCCTTATTCCCTTTTACGTTTCCCCTTATCCCTTACTGTGTATTAAGAATGGAATAAGAAATATCTGGTATGGTCTTTTCTACCTTCTCTTTTTTTTTTTCTTGTCTGAGTGTAGTTGTAATGTTAGTTGAAAACTCTAAATAAAATTTGTTGCAAAAAAATGTATATATTTTGTTTTTCCTTATTGTGTTTGCCATTTTGACATCTCATTAGCCCCTATCTGGATGCCCACCCCCGGCCCAGTCAGTCACCACCTCCTGGACTTACCCTCTGTTTCCCCACGGCATAACCCTCATGGCGGGGTCAGAGTGGCTTGCACTTGCCTCTCAGAGGCCAGATCCAATTGGATGCCCAGTCAGTGGGGCCATTCTTCATCCCGCCCGGACTAAGGATCTTTCCTCCATGTTTCTGCCCTTGGAACATCGACATGCAAGGATGCAGAAGTGTCTATCAGTGTCCTACACCTTTCTGGACCTCCTGACTGCCTTTATACCCAGCCTTTGCTGGATGTCTTCAAGCTCAAGTTTATTGTAGGATAAACTCCATTGAGCAAGCTCATTCACAAGGAGGTCCTAGTTTACATAATAACTAATAAAAAAACATACATAAACAGTACAAACATAGGTAGTGGTAAACAGGGGTTACAATGGAGTAAGGTCACAATAAGGTAATACATTTGTGGTTTGAAGGCTATGAGACCACAGGGTATGAGAGCAATGTTCACACAGGGTGGATACTTCTAGGGGGTAATATAATAGGGGTTAAAATATAAAATTGGTGCAAACAGGTTCTAGAACAAGACACCCTGAATCTCAGCCCACTCTCACCCTTAACCCAAGCCACCTAAACTGATCACCTCCCTCTAGTTAGTTTGACTTCCCATGGCACTTATCTATCTCAGCCTGTCTGTACAGCAGCTACCCTTAACAATAAACTGTCAGCAGAATGCTATTTCTCTCACTGTCTCTCACTATGTATTGCAACTACTGAACCTTTACCTTCCCCAATTAAGTGATTGTAAACCTTGTGTTAAGCTTTCTTACCCACCATGCATCGGTAAAACCTTGTTTAGCCTGTTAGCATTATGTCTCTACCCCAAATCAATTTGTATTCTATTTGTTGCACCCTGCTTACCAATTAGTGATTGTAAAAACCTTGCCTCAATGTTGACTTTTCCCTAATTGTATAACCTCGTTTTTCTCTGTCTGTATTTTGTCTCTACCCCAAATCAATTGTATTTCTATTGTTCACCTCTGCCTATTGTAAATCTCCCGGGTTGCGCCTGAAAATAGTCATGCCTTGGCTAATGGCACCTACCCGGTAAACAAAAACTAAATAAATAAATAAAATAAAACAAAGACAGAGGCATTAGTAACACCAGAAAAGTGCTGACAGTAGTGGCAGTCTGTCATTGCAGGTAGTTAAGTGCTGTACATGTGAAAGACTAACATGACTCAGAGCAATACATACACTGGTATCAAAGTAAAAGATGATAGAAGTTAGCAGCATGAATGGTGGCAGACAATGTGACAAGGCATGGGGAAAAGGGGGGAGGGAGTGCGGGTTGGTAGATGTAAGGGAGGAGTAGAGGTAACAGGGGGTTTAGGGGGCCTGAGTGATTGTAGAAGGACTGTTATGCAAGGATGTCAGAGTGATTAACATGGGGTGGGACAGGAAAGCTGTTAGCAGGAGCCTGGAGCAGGACCAAGACATGAAGTCTGGTAGCAGGAGCTAGGTAGGGATTCATGGGAAGGTGTTTAGTTCTTGGGACATTGACAATCTACGTAAAAGGCTTTTTAGGCCAGCGTCTTGAAACAGTTAAAAGGGGACAAGCCCAGTGAGTTTAAGTTTCACTTGCAGTATGTTCCAGACTGATGGAATAATGAAACTATTGGCACCTTTGCTGTGATTTGTGTGCACTCTGGGTAAGTCCAATAGAATAAGTTCAGAGTTCCTTAGTAGGTACTTGCTCTGGGACCTGTGCATAAGTGAGCTGATGTATTCTGGCAGTTTGTTACAGAGCATTTTCATTGTCCGTAGGCCAATATGAAGTGTCCGCCTTGTGGCTAAGGATGTCCAGCCAACTGTTTGATGGAGGTAGCAGTGGTGCATCCTAGGTGGAGCACTTGTTATAAAGCACAGTGCTCTGTGGCCAGAGGTTGGCACATGAACCCTACAGGGGGCACACTGCAGAAGGTAACACCTGCCCTTCCCATAAGAGGAGAGGAGAGCAATACCTCGGAGGCTCGAATCTCTCAACCCTGACTGACTCCCGGTGACTCATGTCCACTCCTGAACTCAGGTCGTCTGCATAGCAGGTGGTAGCACTACCACTGAGCTACCAGTCTGGCTCATAAAATATATATTTTTATGTGGGGCCGGCCTGCTGGTGTAGTGGTAGTGCTACCGGTTGCGGTGCCGATGACCTGAGGTTGGGAGCGAACTTGAGAGTCAGATGGTTGGCCAGGAGGGGGAAGGGGATCGAGTGTCCCAAGGATTGCTCTCCTCCTCTTGGGAGGGAGGGGATCAGTGGCCAGTGTTAGCCTGGCCCCTAGCGGTGGCTGAAGGTTGGCACACTGACCTACATGGAGGTGGGCGGGTGGGAGGTGGGGCAGACACCCGGTGTGCTGCATATGGGAACATGCATGATACCACCATTGCTGCCATTGCATGTCCCTTCCTCTACACCAAGGGAGAAAGGAAAAACAGAAAATGGGGAGCAAAAAAAGGAAAAAACTACTGCCTTGTTTGCCCTATTCCTTAGGGTCTTAGATTTGAGTAAGTACTTGCAAAAAAATAAAAAGAACAATAACAGCTTACCTTCTTGCAAACGTAGTCACCCGGCAGATAAACAACAGATCTCAGCCTTTGGAGCATATCATAAATCATCTGTCTGTCACAGCCCTGTGGAAGAAATCCATTGATCACTTTAAACAGCCTCTTTCAAAGATGCACGGGTCTCACATTGCCAATTATATGTTGTTTTAAACATTCTAGACATGAATATTGTTTCATGCCTCAGCTCTTCTTGAAAGTGTTGCCACTAGCAGTTACAAATTGTTATTTCCCACCAAATGTAGCAGTATGGTATCCTAGTTTTCTTCATGAGGAGGGTGAGACAGGATCCGGAGTCACCATGGTGACTCCTGCCAAGTTAGAAAAAAATTCGTATTTCACCACACACTATTAGTCTTATCTACTACCACATTAGGGTTTTTCTAATATGATATACAAATGCTATCTTCACTCTTATTTCTTTGTGTATTTCCAGTGTCCTGAAGTGTCTTACAGGGTATGGACATGTTACACATCAATCATTACGTGCACTTTATATAATTAGGCCTTTGGCCTTAGACCCGCCCCCTGATGAAGCCTCATGCTACAGAGGCGAAGGGCTGAGTTTTCAGAACTCCACTCTCATTGTAACCCACATTTGACTAGGGAAGCACTGGTTTTAGATCTAATGGCGCCCCAAGCAGAATTACTTGTGGTGCCCCCTTAACCACTCCAACCTCCCCTTTTCCTCCTCCTCTCTTCCCCAACTCACACACAAAAAGTGGCAACAATTCTACAACTACATGAGTGACAACAACAATTTTGGTTTTTATTTTGACAATTTTTGCATTTCAAGCTGTTCTCTACTTATACTTTCTACTTCAGTGCACCCCTTTTGTTCTGGCACCCCATGCAGCCGCTTGGTTCACTTGTGCATAAAACAGTCTCTGAAGAAAACATCATTTTGCAGCATTAAGTGATTTGGTGACTTTTTTATTCTAAAATCCTGTGGTGTATGCTCTCTTTGTGTTTGCTTCCTCATATTAGACAAATTATGATGGAGGTAGAACCACAGTGACTGTTTGTATTGATAACAATAGTAAGGCAAGGCATGTTTATTTATATAGTGCCCTATTCCAGAGGCTCAGGGCACTCCATTGAAAAATAAGAAAAAAATACTCACCTTAGTAATCTTGTTTCTTCCAATGTGTTATTCCATATTCATAACTCTCTGCAGTTAGCCTGCTCAGCAGAACTGCCCGGAGAATGGAACTATATGCTAACGATGGAATCATTGGCACGTAACAATGATTCAAACTGCTGCCCTCATCTGCTGCACATTCTATCAATGTCTCAGATTTTGAGGAAGCCCACAAGGCAACCTATTAAAAATACTTAAGCTAACACATTGCTTGATGCAAACAAATACAGTCTATACCTACACACTACAGCTGATACTAATGATTATGATATCAGACCTATCTCAATATGACCAGAATCACCTAGGAAAAAGAAAGGTAACATAAAACCCCACAGGATTAAGGTAAGTGTGCCTGTGTTTGGGACTGTCAGGTAAGAAGACCATTCAGAGGCTCTGGTTCTAGAAGGGGAGGTAGGCAGGGAGAGTTATGGATATGGACGAATACATTGGAAGAAACAAGATCACTAAGGAGAGTAATTTTTCCTTCTAACCCCATGAATTTTTCTCATGTTCATAAATCTCTGCAGACTTCAAAGCAATACCTTTGGATGTGGACAAAGAACCTATTTAGGAAAAATGCTCTGCAGAACTGCTGTGCCAAACCTGGCATCACTCCTGGACTGCAAGTCCAAACTATAATGTTTAGTAAAGGTGTGTGCTGTTCTCCAGGTAGCTGCTTTACAGATCTCCACTAAAAGGATATCTGTAGAAGTTTCTATAGAAGCAGGTGTGCCCCTAGTAGAGTGGGCCCTGAGGCCTGCTGGGGTCTGCTTTCCATATTTTGTGTAACAAAACTGAATGCATTGTACTATCCAGCAAGAGACTGATCTCTTGGAGGCTGTGGTGCCCTTTCCCACATCTCAATAAGTGAGAAAAAGTTGTTTATCACCTCTGTAATCCTTGGTGTGGGTCAGATAGCAACTATGCCCTTTTTACATCCAGACTATGGAGTCTGTGCTCTCCTGAAATGGCATGTTGTGTGAAGAAGACTGGCAGTTTCATGGACCAATTCAAGTGGAAATCAGACACCACTTTAGGAAGAAACCTCCTATTAGTTCGAAGTACTACTTTATCATTATGGAAAGATAAATAATCCTTTTCCACACATAAATGCTTGCAATTCACTTATTCTCCTAGCAGAAGTGATTGCTACCAAAAACACGGTTTTCCATGTGATATACTGTAAGTGTGCAGAAGACTTTGGCTCTAATGGAGGTTTCATGAGCTGAGCAATGCAAATGTTCAGATCCCATACTGGAACTGGTTCCTTAATAGGAGAGTACAAGTGACATAGCCTTTTAAAGAACTTTCTAAAAATGGGATTAGAAGCAAGGGAAACAGTTTTCCCTGCAGAAATAAAAGCTGAAATTGATGCCAAATGCACCTTCAGAGATATATGCTTCAAACCTTGTGAATGCAAATCAGTAAGATATTCTAACAGCACTGGGATTTCTGCCAGGAAGGGAGAAGTATGTTTGGCATCACACCAAATAGAAAACCTTTTCCATTTTGCATTATAGGTTGTCTTAGTAGATGGTTTTCTATATCCTTTTAGGATATCCAGAACAGCTTGGGAAAGTTGTAAGTTTGCAAACTCTAAGTCCTCAAGAGCCATGCCTTGAGCCTGAGAGGCCTGAGATTTGGGTACAGGATCTTCCCTTGGTGTGAAGTTAAAAGATTGTGCCTCCTGGGTAGGAGGACTGGTGTGGACACTGACATTGACAGCACAAGGGGAACCATGGCTGTCTGGCCCAGTCTGGTGCTATCAGTACCATGGATGCAGGCTGTGACCTGAGTTTGAGTAGCACCCTGAAGATGAGAGGGAAGGGAGGAAAGGCGTACCCCTGACTGGTGGCCTGTAACAAAATAGGGGCAACATGTAATTCTCGTGAGAGGCAAAGAGATCTACCTCTGGAGTGCCCCATTGTCTGAACATTGAGTTCAGTACCTGTCTGTTCAAAGACTATTTGTGATGTGCTTGGTTGATCCTGCGTAAGGCATTTGCCAGGGTATTGTCCTTGCCTGGTGCATGAATGGCTTGCAAGGAAGCTTTTAGAGAGTAAGCCAGTTCCCAGATTTTCATGGCTTCTGTGCACAGGGGATCCGACCTTGTTCTCCCCTGCTTGTTTATGTAAAACATTGTAGTGGTGTTGTCTGTTCTGACATGCACCATCTTGCCCTGTACCAACTGGGAAAAACGTTTTAGAGCCAGAAATACTGTTCGGATCTCTAGCAGATTTATGTGGAGGAGAGACTCCACACTTCACCAAGTGCCATGGGTAGAGTGCTCTCCTATATGAGCACCTCATCCTAACAGAGAAGCATCTGTTGTAAGAATGACTGAGTGATTTTCCCTCTGAAAGGGAACTCCTGCCCTTAGATTGTGGACATCTGTCCACCATTGTAGGGACTGGATCACAAATTTTGTTACAGGGATCAATTTTGACTTATGGTCTTTTCTTTGATACCAGTGTGTCTGTAGATGAGATGTCTCTCGTTCAAAGTCTTGCTCCCAAGACCACCCCTGTTGCTGCAGCCATGTGTCCCAGTATTTGCAAGCATCTTCTTGCAGGACATGGCTTTCCTAACTCGAATGAGGCAATCAGTTGCAGTATAGATTGAACTCTGTCCTCTGGAAGAAAAGCTCTTCCTTTTAAGGTATTCAGTTCTGCTCCAATGAAATGCAGGACCTGAACTGGTGTGAGAATGGTCTTTTCCTGGTTTAGCAGGAAGCCCAGAGAATGTAACAGATTTTTTTATTTCCACGTGTACTTGCACCTGCTGAAATGACTTTCCCACTATTAGCCAGTTGTCAAGATAAGGAAAAACTGTAATTCCTAGTTTTCATAGGAATGCTACTACCACTGCCAGGCATTTTGTGAATACCCTTGGTGCTGAGGTGAGACCGGAGGGCAGGGCTGAGAACTGGTAATGACCTGAAGAGAGTCTGAACCTGAGATATTTTTTGTGGGACTCCCTTATGGGGATGTGGAAATATGCATCTTTTAAATCTAGAGATGCCAGCCAGTCTCCTTGCTGGATGACAGGTAGAATTATAGATAGGGTCACCATCCTGAACTTTGGCTTTGTCAGATATTTGTTCAGATGCCTTAGGTCCAAAATAGGCCGCCACTCCCCATTTTTCCTTTTGGTAAGAAACTACTGGGAGAAAATCCTCTGCCCCATCTGCTCCACTGCTTTTATACTGAGCAGGGTTTGAGCCTCCTTCTTCAGGAGCTGTTCTTCGAGAAGGGAGGCTGGTTTGAATAGCCTTGACTTCAGAGAAGGGCAGGATTTGAAACTCAGAGGCAGTCCCTGGCTCACTAATTACAATACTCAGTTGTCTGTGGTTATGGCCTGCCAGGCCTGAAAGACATAAGCCAGTCTGCCCCCTACTGGTATTAGGGAGGCAGCCTTGACAAAGGAGTCAGAGATTTTGTTTCGGTGGGGTCTGAGCCTGGGCGGATTGGAAACCCCTCCTGGAGCCCCTCCGGCTTCTAGCCCTATAATACCCAGTCTGCTGTGGGTATGGCTGCAGCTGTGGAACAGCTTGAGGCTGATAGAAGGGCCTACCATAGGACCTTCCTCTACCTCCCCTTCCATAAGGCCTATAAGAAGTAGAAGGTCTATCTTTGGATGAATTGCTCTTATAGGTGGTTTTGTATTCATGCACTTTTTTCATATATTCTTCGGTCTGTTTGCCAAAGAGGGAATTATCTTTTACAGGAAAGTCCATGGCCTTAGCCTGCATGTCCTGTGTTAAATTTGTAGCCCTTAGCCAAGCAAACCTTCTCAGGGCTACAGTCAGAGCCATAATCCTAGCAGCATTATCATTGGCATCCGCTGCCATTTGGAACTGGTATTTGGATGCATCCAGTCCAAACCTGGCTATTCTGCTAGGTCATCAGAGATAGGAGAGGGAACCTTCTCTGACATGGCCAAAACAGACTGCCACAGTGTCTTTTGATACTGTGCAGCGTAGGCCTGGTAATTAGCTTGTTTGACCCCCACAGAGGCAACTAAATACCCTTTCTTCGACATACTGTCCATTTTCCTTGAATCCTTCTCAGGTGGATGAGAGGATAAAGGAACCCTCGCCTTTTTGACATTGCGCAGGATCTAGAAGGCAGAATTTCCCTGTTCGCTGATGACACAAAGCTCTGTAACAGAGTAGACACACCAGAGGGTGTAGACAGAATGAGAAGGGACCTACAGAAACTTGAAGAATGGTCAGGGGTTTGGCAGTTGAAATTCAATGCAAAGAAGTGCAAGATAATGCATATGGGGCACAAAAACCCTGGCACAATATATCAGTTGGGGGGGGTGAAGATATAGCATGCACCAAGCAGGAAAGGGATCTTGGGGTTATAATCTCTGATGACATTAAGGTAGGGAAACAGTGTGACAAGGCAGTAGGTAAAGCAAATAGGATGCTGGGATGCATAGGCAGGGGCATCACCAGTAGGAAAAGGGAGGTCATAATTCCACTATACAAGACACTAGTGAGGCCCCACCTGGAGTACAGTGCACAGTTCTGGAGACCTTACTTTTGTAAGGACATAGACAGAGTAGAGACGGTTCAGAGGAGGGCAACAAAGATTGTACATGGATTGCACCACAAAATCCTATGAGGATAGGTTTAAGGAATTGAATATGTACTCCCTGGAGGAGAGGAGGGAGAGAGGGGATATGATAGAGACATACAAATATCTTACAGGGAGGAAAAGGGTGCAGGAATACACTATTTTCAAGCAAAAAAGATGTTCCAGGACTAGAGGGCATGGGATGAAGTTGGAGGGAGGACGATTCAGAGGAAATGTGAGGAAAAATTTCTTCACAGAACAGGTGGTGGACAAGTGGAACACCCTGCCAGAGGAAATGGTGGGGCTGAAATAATCACAGGATTTAAGAATTCATGGGATAGACATAAAGGAATTCTGGAGGTCAGGGTTAAGGGGCAACAGACTTCTAGGAAAACATAAAGTGAACTTACAAGCTCAAATGGACAGACTTGGTGGGCCGTAGGCCCTTATCTGCCGACACTGTCTATGTATCTCTGTTATCACAGGCTGCCTGCTGGACTATACCCTGATAATCAGGGTGAGAATAGAGAAATTCAGCCCCTTTCCTGTCCAGCTGGTACTTCTTGTCAGCCGTCTTATCCAGAGGCGTGACAGAGTTAGGGTTCTGCAGTACTGTGAATAAATTCTTCTTAAAGAATTTATTGATAGGCAGAAAAATCTTTTTAGTGGGTGTTAACCCCATCATTTCCACATATTCTATCTCCTTCTTGTCTTCTATGACCTCGGTGGTAGCCAGGTCAAGGGTATCTACTATTTTCCTTACAAAGGAAAAGTGAGAGGAAAAATCCTCAGGCCTAGGAGGAGAGCCAAAGTCCTGCTCTAGTGAGATTTCTGGTTCAATGGGCTCACCATCATCATCCTCTGGTAAGTTATACTCCCCAGTATCTATCTCTTGAGACTGGGGATCTGAGGAGGGAGTAATCTCCTGAACCCTTGGAGGAGGAGGGGTTGGAGAAGGTATGAACCCCTGAATTGACTCAATGACTTTAATAGCCCCGGCAATTTCCTCAGGCAGTAGACAGACTGTGAGGTACAGAAGAATCCCCTGTAGGTTTTGCCTGGGGTTCGATGTGCTTGATCTTCTTTGACTTCTTGGAGGGGAACGGAGAGTCAGCCGACCCACTCAGTCTTTTTAAAGAGGTTGATTCACCCTTGTCAGGGGTGGTAAAGGAAGAAACTGCAGGTTTCATCCGCTGATTTTGAAGGTGTTGGCTGGTTAGAGCCTAAAGCACCTCTTAACTTTTTATTCAATCTCTCCATTCTTTTTTCCACAGTTTTCTGTGGAAATGATTTGCAAATTTCACAGTCAGAATTTAAATGTTTGGTTTCCAGGCAGAACACACAGCTGTCATGCTTGTCTGCTCTGGCGAACCCTTCCCCACACTTGACACAGTTTTTAAACCCTGGGGGACCAGTCTTTTTCTTAGATTTTTCAAAATGCTCCATTTTCAGGAGAAAAACCTCAACCACAAAAGATTTTTTTTTTTGTAGTTGGTTCAGGAACTGATTAGGCCCCAAAAGGACCGATGACATTTTTAAAATTGGAACTGGGTCAGTGGTTTTTGGAACCGATACAACGGTTCACAGTAACTGAGTTAGTGGTTAGAAAAGAAACCAGGTTAGCGGTTTTGACAAGACAAATATAACTTTAAACAATAACATTTTTAAAAAGAAAAATACAGAAAATAAAGCAGAAAAAATCCGCAACTAATATAAAACTACTCAGTTCCCCTATGGTCATACTGAACTGTGAGGAACCGAGAAATAAATGCTAAATCTAGCTAAACTAAGATAAACTAGATGTTAGAATAAAATTAAACAATAAATGAAGACAGTAGAATGAAAATTATGTATAATTAGAGAATTATCTTTCACAATAAGCCAACAATGACCTGAGGAATCTCCTGGGCATCTAGATTAGTGAGGCGGAGTAAGAAATCTGAGACGTTGATAGAATGTGCAGCAGATGAGGGCAGCAGTTTGAATCATTGTCACGTGCCAATGATTCCATCATTAGCATATAGTTCCATTGTCCATGCAGTTCTACCGAGCAGGCTAACTGCAGAGAGTTATGAATATGAGAAGAATACATAGGGTTAGATATAATATAATACAAAGAAAATATTTATACATAATCTGATGGATAATCAACACAAATTAACTAAAACAACAGGCCTGTTCAAGAAAAAAATGTGTAAGGCTCCCTTAAAGACCTTCCCAGAGCAGGCCAAATGAATGCAGGGCAGCAATAAGTTTCAAAATATTTGTGTGGCCACCCACAAAAGCTCTGTCCTCCCCTGTTAGTGTATGGCTAGAATGGGGGACTGATAACAGACCAGCCTCTGTGGAGCAGAGAGGACGGACTAGGATGCGTAGAGACAGAAAATCTTTCAGGCAGCCGGGACTGAGACCTTGGAGGGCCTTGTATGTTAACAAGCCATAGAGGTTTGTTTATTTGTAAAATAGATGGGGGGAGGGGTCACATAGATCAATTGAACTAAGACTTTCAATCCCATCTCAGATACAGTACTATAACCATCACACTTTAACATAGAATTCAACGTTTAATAAATATCATATATCATCGAACAGAAGCCGTGGCTTCTATTAAAATTTTGTATTTTGACCTGCAACTTGTATTCAAGGGTGGCTTGTATTGCAAAACAAAATTTGTAAGTGTGAAAAAGAAAGCATTACACATCCTGAATATTATTGAGTATATTGTTACTGGTCTACTTCATAGCAAAATAAGCACAACAAAAATAAATGAAGATCAAAAATTTGAAAAGAAATACGATAATAATTATATTTACTGAGATAACTCATTTACAATGCTTTATCTGACATGACTTCAGCCGTTATTAGAAGCTGCAGATTCTATCTGAGGGTGGCTTTTATTAAAAATATTCATTATGACCTGCAGCTACTATTCAAGGGCAACTTCTATTCAGTAAAACTACAGCATGTTTCAGAAATGCAATTTGGTAGTGCACAGGGAGTAAGATGAGATGGATACAACCCATTGAAAAAACAAATTACTTTCAAACTGGGCTTCCACAGCAAGAATGAGAATTGATGGCCCATTTCATACACTAGCTTTTGGAGTGGGTGCAGTTTCTGCAGGATAAATTTGGCTGAAGAGATTTTGTATGTAAAATCTTGGGTGATGATGAGATTTCACATTCAAAATCACAGAGCTGGTGAAACATATCATGGGACTATGCCCTTCCACTCCCCTCCGTTGTTCACAGCGGATGTTAGTTTTTGGGGGCAAAGCAAACCCCCTTATTGCGACCCTGACCCCCACGCCTCCTATGACTACTGTACTACTGCTGCTGCTGCTGCTACCCTGATAGTAACAACTGAAGTGGTGATGAAATTTCAGTGTCAGCAGACATTTTGTTATGTGCCAAAATCCCACCTGTTGACATCAGAATCTTGTCAGCCATTTTGTTCTGCATAAACTGCATGCAAGCCAGGCTTTTTATACTACGGGTGGGGTGGGGGGCTACAGGCTCAAAGTAGTCTTAGATGGCTAGGGAGCCAGTTCCATATTTTTGGCCCTTTATACAAGAACACGCGTTGCAGTTTTAGTCTCCAGTACTTCAAACTCTAAATTCTCAGCTGATCTGATACTCCTCTCTGGTCATTCTTCTATAGAGGTCCAAACTACTGCCAAAACCATTTTATGTGTACGTACATTACTCTTCTACAGTTTTTGTCTTTTTAACATCAAGTAGTAAAAAAAAAAACATTCATCCAGCTGTTCTACTGTCAGAAAACAATACTGCCAAAAATATATTGTTTTTCTCATTCTCCTGGTTGAAGAAGCAAAACATAATCAGTGAAGTTCCGCTTTCACCAGTGTGCATTGGGGTACAGGTGGGTTTGAACACGAGACAGCACTATATTTGGCAATTATATTATATTAAATTATATTAGGCAACTGTATGTCTAGTGCACCTACCAGTTTAACAAAAACTAACTAAAGACATACTTAAATAAATAACTAAATGTGAACGTATAAAATGGGCAAAACAAAATCCTGCTTTACCATTATTGCTAACACATCACATAACTGTGCATTATTCCCCCATGGCTGCATGCCTGTACTGTTTCATGTGTTTTCCCTCTATATTAATTTTGCATCTGTTTTGTAAGTACAATAACACACTTTAGGATGTGTGGCCGCTGTCTGATACAACTCTTCTTAGGTGGCTGAAGGCATTCTGCTTTGCCTCTTGCCTCACAACATACCTGAGGTGTGTATACATCAGAACAAAACTGCACACCCTGCTGTGTATCATCACTTATTTGTAGCCCTCCAGGACAAATCTGAATACCTTTTTTTTGCAAGTTTTGATGCTCTTCCATGATATGCCACAAACTGGGATGCTTTGTGTTTTTTGTAACACTGCAAAATTCAGGGCTGCTTTGACTGGCCTTCTGGAGTGCAATGGATACAGAGGTGGGCACTGGAGCAGAAGGTTGAGTTCAGTTCCCATAAAGGGTAGAACCTTTATTATTGATTATTGTAGCATGACAAATGCTTCCTGCTTTGCAATATACAGGTTTAAATTCTAGAAATATACTTGATGGACTAAAAACAAGTTTGTTGGGGCCAATAATGTCAGAATCTCTTATACATGCACTGAAGTTTACTCCCCCCCTACACACATGCACATTTTGCTGCTGGAAAACATTTATTTATTATTATTTACTTTATTTATTTGGAATATTTGACTAGCAAGGGCACACTAATCTGTGATAACTTGTTTCTAAGTACTTCCTTGGGGATGAATTACATGGGCCTGTTTTACTGATGGGGGAATGTTGGCCATGACACTGGGGAAAATCCCTTTCCTCTTCCCAAGGGGGTGCACCTAACTTCCTGCTAGAAGATGATGGATCCTGGAGGAGAAGGTGTAATGGTGGCGTGGGTGGTGGAGAACACTTCCCTCCCCACCTGGAGTGAGTTGGAAGCCCAAACCACACCTAAAACTGGTTTATCTAAAATGGCTGTGCAGCCTGCAGAAAGCACAATAGCCTCAGAGATGACTACCTCCATTGTTGCAGATGACAGTTGCTTAGCTGGTAACAGTGAGGAAGAGATGAAGTGGAACTCAGCATGATGGTACTCCCTCGGATGGCTTTGTTATGGTGTCCAGAACTCTCCCCATGACTGTGGATGGTTCTGTGAAGGTATAGAATCACTTCTCTATCCCTGTGGTTTCCGAAATAGCCTCTGAGGTTACTTTGGACCTCTATGAGGTTTCCAGGGAGAAGCAGCACTTGGAACAAGAGTTACAGTCCAAAAAGAGAGCTCTCCTATGACTCATCACCAAAGAGGAAGAATGGTGTCTTTTAGAAAAGGAGAAGCTACAAATAAGGGTTGACTGTCATGGTACAGCCCCCATGGACTCTGTTTGCATGCCGATATGCCCTATTGTTCCTCCTAATAACTGTTCATGCCCTGAAGTTCAGCACAGTGGAGCACAGCCGACTGTGGAGCTACAGAATACAGCTGTTGATCTGACGGCCTCAGCTGATGCATCAGACAGCACAACTGAGCCACACATCAAAGACTCAGACATGCTGTTTAGACAGGCCACCCACATTGACAGCAGGTGAAACATAGAAACATAGAATTTGACGGCAGATAAGGACCGCTTGGCCCACCCAGTCTGCCCATTTCCCTACCTACTGGATAAGCTGCAGATCCTAGTTAACCAGCAGCCTACTTCTTCCTACCCCCACCCCCTAGAATGGCCTTATGACTGTCCCATGCGTGCCTGAATTCCACCACTGTTTTTGACTCCACAGCCTCCTCCAGAAGGCCGTTCCATGCATCCACAACCCTCTCTGTGAAAAAAATACTCCCTTAAATTACCTCTGAGCTGCGCCCCCATCTTCAAATTGTGCCCCCTTGTTCTTGCACACCTCTTTTTTTGAAAGATGCTACCCTCTTGGACTTTGTTGATTCCCTTGAGGTACTTGAAAGTTTCTATCATGTCCCCCCTCTCCCTCCTTTCCTCGAGGCTATGCATATTAAGCTCCTTAAATCTGTCTTCATATGACTTCCGGTGCAGACCCTGCACCATTTTAGTTGCCCTCCTCTGGACAGCTTCCATCCTGTCTATGTCTTTGCGGAGATTGGGTCTCCAGAACTGCACACAGTACACCAGCTGTCTGTACAGAGGGATAATAACTTCCTGTTTTCTACTGGTGATGCCTCTCCCTATGCATCCCAGTATCCCCCCAGCCCTCCTTGCTGCCCTCTCACATTGCTTGCCCATCTTTAGGTCATCTGATATGACTACCCCCAGGTCCCTTTCCATTCTTGTTGTTGTTAGTATCTCACCCCCCATTGTGTACTCTTCCCCTGGGTTTTTGTTTCCCAGGTGCATTACCTTGCACTTCTTAGCATTGAATCTAAGCTGCTATACATTTGACCATTCCTCTAACCTTGCCAAGTCCCTTCTCATCCTTTCCACCCCACCCTGTGCATCAACTCTGTTGCAGATCTTAGTGTCATCTGCAAAGAGACATACTTTTCCTTCCAGTCCTTCTGCAATGTCGCTTATAAGGACATTGAAGAGGACCGATCCTAATACTGAACCTGCATGTTCCCACTAGTAACCCTCCTTTCTTCTGAGTGGACTCCATTTACTATAATCTCTGTGTCCTATTCTCCAGCCAATTCTTTACCCAGGCTGTCATCTTGGGACCCACTCCCAGGCTGGCTAACTTGTATATTAATCTTTGTGTGGGACTGTGTCAAATGCCTTGCTAAAGTCTAGGTAGGCCATGTCCACAGCCCTCCCTGATCTACTACTTTGGTCACCCAGTCAAAGAAATCTATTAGATTCATCTGGCATGACCTTCCCGCTGTGAATCCATGCTGCCTAGGGTCCTGTGCCCTCTGGCCTCTAGATACCGACAATTCTTTCCTTTAGAAGTGATTCCATCATTTTCCCTATCACTGAGGTTAAACTAACAGGTCTATAGTTTCCTGCTTCTGCCTTGCTCCCACTTTTGTGAAGGGAATCACATCTGCCCTCCTCCAGTCCTCGGGTACCACCCATCCTCCATGATTTGTTAAAAGGGTAGTCAGTGGTGTCACTAGTTCTACCCTTAGTTCTTTAAATTCTGGGATGAATCCCATCAGGCCCCCTTGCTTTGTCCACCTTCAGTTTTAGAGTTCTTTCAGAACCCTTTCTTCTGTAAATGGGCGGTATCAACTTCAGTATCCAGAGTGTTACTACTGTTTGTTTTATGTATCTCCCCTCTTCCTTCGTAAATACTGAGCAAAAATATTTGTTTAGTATCTCTGCCTTTCACAGTCTCCTCTGCCGACCCTCCTCCCCTTTATTAAGCCTCACTATCCCTCCCTTGGTCTTCCTTCATCCCTGATGTACCTATAAAGGTTTTATCCCCTTCTTAACTGAGTTGGCTATCTTTCCTTGGTTTGGGCCTTTGCTGTTCTGACTGCCTTCCCAGCCTCCTTTTGCTTTAACTGATACAGTTCTCTGTCCTGCTCCTTCTAAGATTCCTTGTACTTCCTGAATGCTTTCTTTTTCTCTTGAACCTTCACTGCCACTTCTTTTGAGAACCATAGTGGTTTCTTACATCGTTTTGTTTTGTTTATTTCCTTCACACAAAGGCTTGTTACCTCTGTGATGGCAGTTTTTATTATTCCCCATTGTTCTTCCACCCCTCCTTCCTGCCCATTTGCTAGTGCATTCCTTAGGCACTCACCCATTTAGGCAAAGTCAGCCCTCCTAAAGTCCAGTACTTTTGTCTTTGTATGGCATTGACTCTATTACTGTGTTTATTGTGAACCATACAGTTCGATGGTTGCTAGTTCCCAGATGGCTACACTTCTACATCTGTGATCCTCTCTCCATCTCCATTTGAGAGTATCAAGTCTAATACTGCTCCCTCTCGAGTGGGCTCCAGTACTAGTTGTCTAAGGCATGCCCCCTGTAGGGCATCTAGAATAACTGCACTCTCCGAAGTGGCAGCTGCAACTGCATTCCAGTTAACATCTGGCATATTCAGATCACCCATCAGCAGTATCTCCCCTTTTTCTGCCATTCTAAGTATACTTTCTATCATTTCCTTGTCCATTTCCTCCCCCTGAGAAGGGGGTCTATATACAACCCCTGTGCGGATGGCAAGCGAAACTTACTGAACTTGGCACAAAAGCAGCATTTTCAGCTACAGAGCAGACTTCTGGGTTCATAATTGGCAAACAGAAGGCTGAAGCAAGCCGGGCTAGTGGTGGATTGCTAACAAAGAAAGCTGCACCGAAACCTAAGCACATACACACTCCCAACTGAATCACTCAAAAACTGCTGCAAGTTGGGTGGGAGAAAAATGAAGAGCGGTTGGGTTGGAACCCTGATACTTCCCCGTTAAGTGTGGCCCAGAGCATCTTGCTCTGATTATCGGGGTGATATGGCTCCTGGCGGAAACAGGAAGTTTATGGCTACTGTGCACTTTACTTTGGATGTCGCCAAAAACTTTGAGTTCACACAAGAACCGGTTTTGTTTAAAACTCGACCTGATGGCATTGGAACAGTTTTCTAAGTTTCTCCTGTATCCAATGTGAACCCCGAGGAATCCCAGGAATCCCAAACCAGAAAGGTCCAGAGAGTTCTGTATACAAAAATGCCTTTCACAAATCAAGCCTTCGGGACAGTTGCCCTAGGAGGGGTATACTACTTCCAGCATTCCGCAAGGTAGTGATCCGAGCCCAGTCCCTGTTACTGACACTATCTCACAGCAGAAACCGTATGACCTGCTACAATCTGCTTGTTCAGTGAGTGATATCCTGAATTAGAAGCCAACTTCTCCTACACCAAGCATGTCCAAGGACTGGCCCAGACATCGCCACCCCACAGGGGCAGAAAAAAATATTTATATTTTTTTCAGGCCTACACCAGAACCTGCTAAGAGGAGAAATGCAGTCTGCCTCCATTACAGAGGGGATCTGGAGGAGATGCAAGACCATATTTTTGTGGCATGTACCCTCCTTAAGGCTGAGATGGTGTTTTCTGCCTCAGAAATCTTCACCCTTATCCATTCTGTAGGAAACACATTCTTTGATATCATCTTCAAGTCTCCTACAGGGCCAGATTGCTTTTGGAAAAAGTATGCTGGGCTGAAGAATACTGCAGTTCATTTTTTTGCTGACAAAATCTACTGTAAAGAATGTTACCATCTTGTTAAAAAATGAAAAGGTGAGCATCATCGACATCTTGTACAGGCTCAAGCAAAGGTGCACAGTCCTTGGAAACCCAGAGCCAATCACCGACTCTGAATATATTTGGACTAGGATCAGGAGGGAGGGTGGGTGGAGGAGGGTGAGGAACAAGCAAGGAAGGAGGGTAGGTAGAGGAGGGTGACGAACAAGCAGAGGCACTTAATGAGTACTTCTGCTCGGTCTTCACCAGGGAAGCTAGCGGTCTCATGCCAAAGGGGAAGATTGTGATGCCCCTTAAGTGGGGGGGGAAGAAAAAATTACTCGCCTTAGTAATTATGTTTCTTCTAATGCAGTCTTGCTGTATTTTGACTATTGCAGTTAGCCCCAGCACTCAAACTGCCCCGGAGAGTAGAGGGTTAATTTCTATGCAGATCATAGAACGTTGAGCTCGAGCTCAGTTCAAACCTCTGTCTTCTGCACTTTGAAGCACAACTGTCAGATTCTTAAGAGCTAATACTAACTAACTACTATGTAGAAATTGTAAAATTTTTACTAGCCAAATGGCAACCAAATATTTTGGATCCCCAAAAGACTCAAGTCAAGAAATCCAAAATCAAAAAATAGGTAGTGAACAACTTAAAACTGTTAAATTAATCATATAACCCACTCCCCCTCTTCTAAAAGGAGGGAGTACCCAAATGCACCCCTGGGGTGCAACACTGCACCTGCCAGCCCACTTCCCCAAAACAGGTTCTGAGAGGGGAGGCAGGGAGGAGGGAGGTCAGAATACAGCAAGACTCCATTAGAAGAAACATAATTTCTAAGGTGAGTAATTTTTTCTTCAAACAACATGAAGTCTTGGTGTATTCTGACTATTGCAGACTACCAAGCAGTACCTCCATGGAGGAGGGAATCGAACCTACATTGGGAATAGGGTCTGCAGTACTGCTGTACCAAACCGAGCATCACTTCTAGCCTGGATGTCCAGGGAGTAATGCTTGGTAAATGTATGGACTGTTTTCCAGGTGGCTGCTTTACATATCTCTAGCAAAGCCAGGGAAGCAGCTGTACCTCTAGTCGAATGAGCCCTCAGAACTGAGGGAGGTATTTTGCCTAGCTTCTCATAGCAGAATTGAATACAAGAGACAATCCACCTGGCAATAGTTCTCTTAGTGGCAGGTTTGCCCTTCCCCACTTCCCCATAAGTGAGAAACTGGAGAGAGTCAAACCCGTGAGCCTTAGTATGCTCAATGTAGTAATCAAGGGCTCTTTTAACATCCAAACTGTGTAAACTTCTTTCTCCTGAAGAAGAATGATCAGTGAAGAACACAGGGAGAGACACAGATTGGTTCAGATGAAAATCTGAAATCACTTTAGGTAAAAACCTCCTATTAGCTCTAAGGACCACCGTATCTCTATGGAATGAGATAAAATCAGGCTCCACTGGCAGAGCTTGCAATTCACTGATACGTCTGGCAGAGGTAATAGCTACCAGGAAATGAAAATTACTTACCTACCGTAATTCTTGATCTTCTTGGACGAGTCTCCACCACTCATTCACACTAATGGGATCTGCGCGCGAGCACTAGGACCCATCGGGAGCAAACTTTTGCCGGAGGGTCGGCGCAGAGAGATGGCGCCAAGCAGGGTATCATGAAGGGTCATGTAATGACTATCTCGGCGACGACCCCTCCAAACCGCCTCAGTACCTTTACCAAGGAGGTGCAGCAACTAACGTAAAGAGTAAACCTAACCTTAAAAATGGACATAAGATAGTCCAGACGACCCGTGTAAGAAGGGTCAACACAGAAGTCTTCACGGCCTAAAGATTTGAGGGAGTGAAGACCAACACAGCGGTGAGCTCGGGGGATGGAGGGTGGGCGTGTGAATGAGTGGTGGAGACTCGTCCAAGAAGATCAAGAATTACAGTAGGTACGTAATTTTCATATCTTCCTGGACATAAGTCTCCACCACTCATTCACACTAGTGGGAGAGTACCAAGCTGATAATCCCCCAAATGGGCGGCAGGAGAGCCAGAGCTCACGCGTCTAGGACAGAAGTCCATTAAGGATAGTTCTGCTGAAGGCGGAATGTCGCCTGGCATGAACATCCAGTGCATAATGCTTAACGAAGGTATGCACTGAGCTCCAGGTGGCGGCATTGCAGATATCTGCAATCGAGACATGCTAATTTCGCTGGGATAGCGACCACCCTAGTAGAGTGGCGTAACTCTACCTTCTAACTTAACCTGTGCCATGGAATAGCAATGTCAAGACATGCCACCAACCACGATGAGATGCATCTGATAGCGTATAGGCTGACCCAGCCGGTCTCGCTGAAGGAAACAAACAATTGTTGAGTTCATGAAAATTCTTGGTTCTATCTAAGTAGAAACGCTAAGGCTCTCTTAACATCCAAGGAATGAAGAGACCGCTCTCCTTCATTTTGGAAGTTCAGAGTAAGAGGGAAGGACCAGAGGTTGGTTTAGATGGAATTCTGACACAACCTTGGGAAGAAATTTAGGATGAGTACGAAGAACTACTTTGTCCTTATGGAACACAGTATATGGAGGGTCCGTAACTAGGGCATGTATCTCAGAGACCCTGTGGGCTGAGGTAATGGCCACTAGGAAGGCTGTCTTCCAGGTAAGAAATTTTAGCTCACAGGTAGCTAGGGGTTCGAAAGGCTTCTGAGTGAGCATGTCTAGCACAAGGTTAATGTCCCAGGCTGCAACCGGACGTCTTACAGGGGGCCTGGTATGCAGAATTCCTTTAAGAAATCTCTTTACCATAGGTAACTGAGCCAGAGACAAGGAAGAAACCGGCTCATGGTACGCTGAAATGGCACTAAGGTGAACTTTAACCGTGGAGTACTGGAGACCTGAGTTTGATAGGTCCAAAAGGTACTCAGAACCTTGTCTGGAGGACAGGAAAAGGGATTCCAAGAGGACTTTGCACACCAGAGAGAAAAACGCTTCCACTTAGAAGTGTAAGTTTTTCGAGTAGCTGGCTTCCGGGCAGCCAGAAGGATGTCTGAGACTCTTCGAGAGACGTTGAACCGGTTCACTTCTACCTCTTCAGGAGCCAAGCGTGAAGGTGAAGTGACCTCAGGTTGGGATGGACCAACGAACCCTGAGTCAAAAGGTTGATTTGCAAGGGAAGTGGTCTCGGAGAGGTTGCCGACATACTGTTGAGTAGAGGAAACCATAGTTGCCGAGGCCAGGAGGGAGCAATGAGAATCATCTTGGTCCCCTGAGACTCGAATTTGAGAAGTACTCTCTGAATTAGAGGAAGTGGTGGAAAGGCGTAAAGAAAGCGTTTTGTCCACCGCAGCCTGAACGCATCCTGACAGAAAATGCCAGGCCCTGGATTTCTGGAGCAGAAGAGAGGCAGTTTTATGCTGAGTGGGATGCAAAAGGTCCAGGTCTGGAGTCCCCACTCTTCAACAGTGACCGAGCCACGGCTGGATCGAGACCACTTGTGAGGGTCTGCCTCTGTTCTGCTGAGGTGATCTGCCAAGTTGTTTTGTATACTTGGTAGATATACCGCTTGAATTAGAGACTTGTGCTCCAAGCACCACTCCCACACTCTCATTGCTTCCCTGCAAAGGGGGTAAGAATGAGCACCGCCTTGCTTGTTGATGTAATACATCACAGCTTTGTTGTCCGCTTGAAGGAGAATGTTCTTGTGACAAAGAATATCCTTCAACGCTCGGATTGCATAGAGGACTGCTCTCATCTCCAGGACATTTATGTGAAGCTGAGCCTCGAGCTGAGTCCATACACCCTGAGTGTGGAGAGAGCGACAGTGGGCTCCCCATCCCATCAGCGATGCATCTGTGGTGATGGAGATCTGATGATCCAGAGGAGCAAAGGGGAATCCTTCCAGGAGATTGCTCTCTTGAGACCACCAGGTGAGAGACCTTTGCAAGGGCTCTGTCACCTTGATGGGATAAGACTGGGGGTGAGAGGTCGGTGACCACTGAGCGGAGAGCATCCATTGGGTGGTCCTTATGTGTAACCGAGCTAGGGGTACAGTGAACACTGAGGACGCCATGAGACCCAACATACGTTGCATCGAGAGAGCTGTGACCGATCTGTTCTCCCCGATGTAATGGGCCATCTGAAGAATGTCGAGTCTTCTGTCCTCTGAAGGAAAGCCTTCAGGAAGAGGTGTCCAGAAGAGTCCCTATGAAAAGGAGCCTCTGGGAGGGCTGCAGCTGTGACTTCTTCAGATTCAGCAGAACTCCTGTGGATGCAAGAAGGCTGGAGGCCATTTGAACGGCTTCCAGGGTCCCTTGGCTGGAAGGGCTTGCTAGGAGCCAATCGTTCAGGTAGGGAAACACTCGGAGTCTGAGCTTCCTGAGATGCACCACAGAGAACTGCACAACACTTTGTAAAGACTCGCGGCGCCGAGGATAGCCCAAAGGGCAGGACTCTGAACTGATAGTGTTGACCCAGAGCCACAAACCTCAGGAATTTGCGATGGCTCGGGTGGATGGGGATATGCTGGTAAGCATTCTGCATGTTCAGGGAGGCTAGCCAGTCGTGTTGATGCAGCAAAGGTAACAGGGTACCCAGAGAAATCATTTTGAATTTCTCCCTTGGGAGGAATTTGTTTAACTTTCTGAGGTCTAGAATGGGGTGCATCCCTCCAGATTTCTTTGGAACCAGAAAGTAGTGGGAGTAGAACCCTGTGTTTCGCTGATGCGGGGGCACCAGTTCTACTGCCATGTTGTTCAGAAGGCCCTGGATCTCGCGTGAGGAGGTCTGACTGAGAGGTCGATAACCTGGGTTGCCGCTTGAGGACGATTCGGGGTTTCTGAAAATTGAGAGAATAACTGCGAATTATCCAAGGACCCATTTGTCCGAGGTTATGGACTTCCACTGGTTGTAGAAGTACATCAGACGACCTCCCACTGGAGGAGAAAGTTCCACCTCGGGCAGTGGGGATGGAACTTGGGCCGGCAATTCATAAGGTAGCACTGGGGGCTTTAGGCCCCTGCGCTTTCTGCTGCATCTTCTTTTGAGGTTGGGCAGGTTGGCTTTTATGGAAACTTCCTCTGCCTCTGCCTCGAAAGGACTGATGACTGTGAAACTGACGTTTACCTACATGCCCCCGAGAGGAGGTAGACGGAGGTCTAGCCAGCTTAATGGCTGACCTAGTCTTCTGAGTGGCCTCTAGGGCTTGCTCTACCTGAGGACCGATAAGATATGAGCTATCAAAGGGCAACGCCATTACCTGCTGCTGTGCATCATTCGTAAAGCCGGAAGTATGCAGCCAGGAGTGACGTCGAGTACAAATACCCGCGGTTGCTGAACGAGAAGCAGTGTCGAAAGCGTCCATGTGTTTTGACCTGTTGGTTATTAGACTCAATACCTCTGGTAACGGTTAGAAGAAGCTCTGACTTGGAGTCGAATCTGGAAGAGCTTCAACCATTCGCTTGATAGAGTGCCACAGGATATACTCATACTGAGAAAAATAGCCTTGATAGCTGGCAATACGCATACTTAGAGTGGAGGCAGCAAAGACTCTCTTACCTAATGTATCAATTTTATGAGACTCTTTGTTAATAGGTCGAGCTGTGAGCTTGAGGAAGAACGACTTATCATTCTCTCTGCCAGGACTACAATAGATCCGCAAAGGCTTGAGATGCCAAAATGGGACGATCCTTGGGGCTGAATATTTCCTATCAATGGATTTAGCCACCGAGGGAGTAAGAGCAGGATTATTCCATACCATTTGAGACAGCGCTCAAGGAAGGTTGAATCGGAGGGTCAAATCCATAGGGATCTCAAAGCATGAAGATACTGGAGTCTTAATATTTTCCCAGGATCTATGTCTGTAGTCTGGAGAGAAAGGTGAAACTCAGGTTCTTCAACAGAGACTTAAAGGACAGGTCCTCACCACAGGCTCTGTAGTAGTGAAAGATCCTGCTTCCTCCACTTCATCACCCAACCGAAGGTCTGGGTCAGGCTCAACATCATCTCCTGATAGTCCAGGAAGGACTGTTTGGACAGGAAAGGAGTGAAAAATAGGAGAGGAGGAAAGAACTGATAGAAAGGGAGAGTCTCCAAGGGCCCCCGGCACCGAGGAGGCGAACGGAGTCGAGAGTGGCGCCGCGGAGGCGCACGGTGCCGAAGAGGCACGCGGCACCGCAGGTGGCACCGCGCGTTCTCAGCACCGCCGGGTGGTGCCGCGGCGCACACGCGCCATGAGACCCATTGGCGCCACGGACGGCGCCGCAAGACCCAGCGGCACCACGGACGGCACCGCAAGGCCCCGCTTCGGCACCAACAAGCGCAGAGACCCCCGCGGATGGTGCCGAGGACACCCCTGGAACCTGGAAAACATGAGAAGAGAAAAAACCAGGAGATAAGGGCATCGGTGTGGCCCCCTGCGCCGCAGCCATGTGAGAGGGGAAACACCTCAGCACGGAGTCGCTGGCACTGAAGGAGGTGCCGAGCGACTAGGAAGGTCCAACCGCCCTACCTGATCGCCCGATGAGCCCAAAGGCTCCGGGGCAACCGAGCCAGGCAGAAGAACCAACCTCTGAGCCCATCGCTCCATAAGAGCGGCCCACTGATGAAACTGCTCATCTGGAGATCTACCTATAGGCGGGGTAGCACTCGGATGTCGAAGACGATGGAAACCGGAAGTTGGCGACTCCGAAGGAGGAGACCGGCCACTAGCCACGATAACCGACCATCGACGCGCAGACGTATCAGAGGGCGACCTCGAGTGATGCCTTCTCTTTTTTGACCTGTGGGCCGAAGAAGAGCTTGAGGCCGAATGGTGCCGAGAATGCGACCGTTTGTTTTTATGCCGGCGGGGGGGACCGCCCATCCCCCCGGGCATCGGACTGACCGTTGTTGGAACCCCGCTGAGGAGAAGGGGGCTGACTGGACCCAGTCCGACTGACTGAACAGCTTTCATACGAAGTCTCCCTACCGTCACCTGACCTGCTCATGGTCGACTCCGTCAAGTAGGCCGAGACTTCTTTATTATATGTTAAATTTAAAATATAATAGAAATATAATGAAATAGAATAAATCTAAGCGATACTACTATCGAGATAATATTACAAAAAAATAAACTGAAAACTATGCGCTAGTTTGAAGTTTGACTCCCGACAGGCGAGCGACGTCGTTGCTGAAGCGCACTCGACGGCGGGAAAAAAGGAACTGAGGCGGTTGGAGGGTCATCGCCGAGATAGTCATTACCGCGTGAGCCAGCGCTCGCGGCACCATGCCTCGTGGCGCCATCTCTCGCGCCGACCCTCCGGCAAAAAGTTTGCTCCCGATGGGTCCTAGTGCCTCCGGCGCAGATCCCACTAGTGTGAATGAGTGGTGGAGACTTATGTCCAGGAAGATCACAGTTTTCCAAGTCAAGTACTTAAGCTCTGCTGACGACAAAGGCTCAAAAGGGGGTTGCATAAGCTGAGCAATGCAAACATTAAGATCCCAAGCAGGGGTAGGATCCCTAAAGGGGGGATTGGTATGAAGTAATCCCTTGAAAAATTTACAGAATACAGGGTGAGATGACAGTGAGGAAGGCTTTCCACTGACAGAAAAGCAGAAACAGCTGACAAATGTACTTTGAGAGTAGCTGGTCTGAGGCCTAGGCATTAAGATGAACCATATAATCCAGAACTGTAGACAATTCAGCAGTGTCTGGGATATATCTTGGAACACCAAATGCTAAATCTTTTCCATTTGGAGTTATAAGTTTTTCTGGTGGCAGGCTTTCGAGAGGCTTTGAGAATATCCAGAACCTATTGGGACAGATGCAAATCTGCATACTCTAACTCTTCAAGAGCCATGCCTTGAAATTGAGCGACCGAAGATTGGGGTACCAAATCCTCCCCTGAGAGGGAGGTTAACAGGTTGTAATTCCTAGGAAGAGACAGGGGAAGATGGACTACTAGGGACAGCAACAGGGGGTACCAAGGCTGCCTGGCCCAGTCTGGAGCAAACATAATCACTTTGCAAGGTTGTGACCTTACCTTGACCAGAACCTTGAACAGTAGAGGAAAGGGAGGGAAGGCTTACAGAAATTTCCCTTCCCAGTTCAAAATCAGAGCATCCAGAGGGACTGAGCCCAAGACTAGGGGTCTGCAACAAAACAGAGGAAGTTGGTGATTGTTTGGGGCTGCAAAGAGATCTATCTCTGGAGTGCCCCACCTTGAAAAAATCACTTTCAACACCAGATGGTCCAGGGACCATTCGTGATTGCACTGGGAGATCCTGCTCAATGCATCTGCTAGCACATTGCCCTTTCCTGGAAGGTGGATTGCTATCAGAGAGGTCTGCAGAGAATAAGCTAGGGACCACAATTTCATGGCTTCTGTGCACAAGGCCATGGACTGAGTACCTCCCTGCTTGTTGATATACCACATGGTGGTGGTGTTGTCTGTCCTAATCTGAACCACTTTGTTCTGCACTGACTGAGAGAAAGCTTGCAGGGCCAGAAAGACCGCCCTGAGTTCCAAGAGATTGATATGAAGAAGGGATTTCTGAGGGGACCACAGTCCCTGGGCTGTGAGATCCCCCAGATGGGCTCCCCACCCCAATAGAGAAGCATCCGTGGTTAGGACCACAGAGTGAGACTGAGTGACGAATGGGACTCCTTGCCTGAGGTTGCCCTGATCCTGCCACCATTGGAGAGCCTGGATCAGAGTCTGAGTCACTGGAACTAGTTTGGTTAGAGCATCTTTCTTCTGAGACCAAAAGGCCCTCAGGTGAAACTGAATGTCCCTCATCTGAAATCTGGCCCCTTGGACCACTGCTGTAGAAGCTGCCATGTGGCCCAGAAGCTGAAGGAAGTGCCTTGCTGGCCGAGAGACCAGAAGGTGGAAAGAAGAAGCCAGCTCTACAATAACCCTTGCCCTTTCCAGGGGAAGAAAAGCTCTTGCTTTGACTGTATCCAACTCTGCCCCTTTGAAGGTGAGGAGCTGTACAGGCTCGAGAACTGACTTGGGAAGATTGAGAAGGAATCTTAGGGAAGTGAGCACTTGCTGAGTCACTTGAAGGTCTGACTTGACTTGGTCTGGGGACTGACCCACAATGAGCCAGTCATCTAGGTATGGAAATATGGAAATATTTTTCCTTCTTAAAAAGGCCACTACTACTGCTAGGCATTTTGTGAATACCCTTGGAGCTGATGTCAGGCCGAAGGGCATAGCTTTGAACTGATAATGGCCTGAAGGCAATTCGTACTGAGGTACTTTCTGTGGGAGCACCTGATGGGAATGTGAAAGTAGGCATCTTTTAAATCCAGGGAGGCTAGCCAGTCCCCTGGCCTTAGAGAGGGAAGGATTATTCCCCGAGTCACCATTTTGAATTTTGGTTTTAAAAGATGTTTGTTCAGGTATCTTAAGTCTAGGATGGGTCACCACTCCCCTGTCTTTTTTGGGGTAAGGAAGTACCTGGAGTACAGACCTTTGCCCCTGTGCAATGTAGGAACTCTCTCTACAGCCTTTAGAGCCAGTAGAGATAAAACCTCTGCCTCGAGGGCAATGGTTTCGGAGATGCTTGCAGGTGGAAAAGATCTGGCCCTCAGTTTTGGAAATTTCTTGAAGCTGAGAACCAGCCCCTGGCTTACCACCTCCAGGATCCACTTGTCTGAGGTAACAGACATCCAGTCCTGGATGAAGTAAGCCAGCCTGCCTCCTACAGGAATGGGGGAGTCGACCCGGGCTGACACATCAGGGTGTCTGCTTGGCAGGAGCCTTAGGTTCAGGGATGGATGCAGCCCTGCTCATCCTCCTTCTGCCTCTCCCTCTGAAGAACCCCCTCTGAGGAAAGGGAGAAGAGGCCTGTGCTTGGTAGAAAGGCCTATGAAAAGGCCTGCCCCTGCCCCTTGCTTGCTGTCTTTGAGGAGCTGCCTGCCTTTCCTTGGCCTGTGCACTCTTATAGGTGGTCCTATACTCATCCATCTTTTTCATGTAATTCTCTGTCTGCTCCCCAAATAGAGAATTACCCACCACAGGAAAATCCATGGCTTTAGCCTGGGTGTCCTGTAAGAGGCTAGTACATCTGAGCCAAGCCATTCTCCGAAGAGCCACAGCTATAGCCATGACTCTAGATAACACATAATTGGAGTCCACAGCAGCATGGAACTGTACCTTAGATGCCTCAATCCCATCAGCAGCCACCCCCTCCAGCTCTGAGGCTAGCTGGGGGGAGGCCTGCTTAGCCAGTGCCAGTACCGTGTCCCACCTGGACTTCTGGTACCTGGCTGCATAGGCCATATGTACAAATGGGGGTTCCCAAAAAGTCTTCCTTGAGCTTGCCTAAATGCTCACTGCCAGGCTGGTGTCCTGCATTTTAGCAGTTTAAATGTGATTACCAGAGCTTGTATAGACTCTGTGTACTGTCTCTTTAAGAGCTGCCTAATTGCAGCTTAAGTAATCTGAGAGGGAGCTCTCGCTTTGACTGACAGCCAAATCAGCCAACCAAATATTTTGGATCTTGGGGAAGTCCTGGGTTGCTTGCAGTTTTTCAGTTAGAACTAAGCTGGAAGCTGAGCAAGGAGGAGCTGAAGTGTTTCTGAGCAGCTATCCTGAGTGGATTCGCATGGGAGAACTCTGAAAAGGCTAAGTTTTTGGCCTGCATGCCGGTGTGCTGCTCTTGAGAGGGAGAGAAGAAAATTATTTTGGACTAAATCCGAGTTTGTGTGACTTAAGTAAGCTACTGAAGTGGGCCAGGCTCAACCTGAAGAAGACTGAATATTTTTGCTGAATGCGATCGGCCTGTCAGGAGTTCCGGCTACACCTAAGCTCCCAGTGTGTGCAGAGACTTTGCGATTGTGCCCGGGGAGCAGTTTGCCTGGTACAGTAGAATTCCCGTACATGTAAATGTGCTATGAGCTGCTAGTGGGTTGTGAGTTAGTTCCCCACTGTGTGAACTGTGTTCTGCTTGCTGGAAGCTGTATCCAGCCCAAAACGGACTGCTTCCGAACTTGTCTCCATGCAGTCTCGGCTTTGCCAGGCTGGCCCAACCAGACTACCCACTACACAGAGAAGTCATCGACGAGAGACCTGCCTGGGGATCAGCCCCCTGCTCCACGCTTGAACAGGAATAACGCCTCTACAACATGTGTGGGCCCTGCTTCTCCTGGCGTTCCAGATCAACCACCTGCAGTCTCAATTTTCATCCAGCCTGTGTCCAGTCTTGGGTGTCGTGAGTAAATACAAGGGTAGCTCCCTGCAACAACCGCTTAATCTGAGTGTGTCATCTGATTGTCTTGTTGTTTCATTTCCTTTATGAACTGAGCCCTCTGGCTCCAGATTACGAATATTGTGTACTGTGCATGTTGTGTTTTCCATCACAGGGCCCCAACCAGCTGCAACACCGGGCAACTGTCCCGGCTAGCCCATCTCTTCTCTACCTGGGTACCCAGTGGTGGACTGTGTGGGGGGACTCAAGGTGTATGCATAACTGCTTGATTGTTATAACCTTTAAGCTAATTAACCTGATTTTGCCCCTCCCTTGTTCAAGTCCCTTGAATAAATCAGATCTAACTTTTTCTGCATGTAATCTGACTGTGGTCCCAGTTTGTGCTCAAAATACTGTACTGTTGCTATTTGCTGTGCTTAACCTTGTTTTACAGGGGGTCCCCAGGGTTGAGCCAGAGGAACCAGCCCTGGTGGTAAGTGCAAACAGTGTGGGTACTTGTGTGGTGTACCAGGGGTACTGTGAAAGTGATTATTGTACAGTGTTCAGGCCACTAGAGTGGAAAGAGGGGATTACAGTGTTCCGGAGGGTTGTGCCCAGGTTAGTTTGACCACTACCAACCCTGACCTCTGGGTGGAGGCACCTGTTTCAGAACTCAGACCCCTTAACCTGCTACTAGCCAAGCAGGCAGGGGTAGTAGCCCTTGGAATAGCGCCACCTAGGGGTTACACATATAATTAGCCTACCTGAGTCCCAAGGTGGATGCCATGCACTGTTTCTTTGTCATGGCATCCAGCTTCCTAGATTCTTTATCTGGGGGGTGTGAAGCCAAGGGTATATTAGCCTTATCACAGGCTGCAGCCTGCACAACCCCAACATGACTGCATTGTTGATACAAGTACTCTGTACCTGAACCTGATAAGGTGTACCTTTTGTCCATCCTTCTGTCGACAGGAGGTACAGAATTTGTTGTTTTTAAAATCTTTTGTGTCTGTTTCCCAAAAGACTTATGAAGGGGAATAGACAGTCTCGTGGACTCTGGGATGTCCATCATCTCCACATAATCAGGTTCCTCTTGTTCTTCTACAGCTTCTTCCACAGGGAGCTGGAGGGTTTCTGCCACTATCCTGTAAAACATGTAGTGGAAAGGGGACTCAGAAAGCCTAGGAGGGGAAACACCAGAAGGCCTGTCTAGGGAGATGTCCTGTTCAATGGGCTCAACCAGACCTTCCACACTATCGACATCATCATCATCATCATAATCTTCAACCCCCTCCAAATCTGGTTCATAGAAATCTTCAGGGGCATAATCTTGAACCGGAGGAACTGACCGAACTGAGCGCCTGCCAGAAGGCGCTGGATCAGACGGAACCGGGTGAAGCGATTCTACAATTCTTATCACTTTGGCAATTTCTTTGATGGTCAGAAAATGGGTCTCTGGATCCGAACCGGACGATTTTTCTTTTCTTTTTCCTTTTGTAGGAACCGATCCCTCAGGATTGGCTCTCCTCTTGCCCGAAGAAGCATCGCCGTGGTCAGAGGGCACTCCCTCAAGTTTCGGTGGGAACCGAACCGGGCTGGCCATGTGGGTCAGCGGACTTCACGGCCTCATTATCCCTAAGCCTACCTAATCTTTTTTCCAGGGTAGACTTAGGGAAATATTTACAGATTTGGCAGTCTGAATTGAGGTGGTCAAACCCCAGGCAATAAACACAGGTGGTGTGGGGATCAGCCTTAGCAAAGACCTCCCCACACACACTGCAGTGTTGAAACCCATGGGCCCGGTTTTTCTTTTGGGTTTCTCAGATGTAGCCATCCTAGCCACAAACTCACCCTTTTTATGGCAAACAACCAGGCAAGACACCCTTATCGGTTTCTAACCGTGTCACGGGTATTGTAAAAAAACACAAGAAAATGCATTTTTATTAAAACCGATAAGGACCGGTAACGACACTCTAAGTTTAGAAACAAAGACAGAATATATAGTTCACTAAACAGCCGCTTCAACTGAACCGGCCGAAAATCAATTTTTACAATTTCCACAAGTTTACTATGTCTAGTTCACTACCTAGTACTTACTGTACCACAGACAGAGATCTGAACCGAAACTTGCAAAAAATAATTGGTAAACCGAGGACTTTAACCGACTTTCGAACCGGGAGCAAAGGAGAAATCTCCGGAGTGACTGTTCAGTTAGGTGGAGTAAAGAATCTGATGGTTGTGCTTCAAAGTGCAGCAGATAGAGGTTTGAACCAAGCTCGAGCTCAACATTCTATGCTCTGCATAGAAATTAACCCTCTACTCTCCAGGGCAGTTTGAGTGCTGGGGCTAACTGCAATAGTCAGAATACAGCAAGACTTCATGTTGTGTGAAAGGAGTATGAGGGGGAGATTTAAGTAGACAGGGTCTTAAGAAGACTTAGAGAACTGCAGGTGGACAAGGGTCCTGGCCCAGATAGTGTGCACCCAAGGGTCCTGAGGGAACTGGCGGAGATACTGACAGCCCCACTGACAGACTTATCCAACACTCGTTCGAAGAGGGGTGTGTCCCTCAGGACTGGAGGACAGCTCATGTGGTACCTAGCCACAAGAGTGGCACTAGAGATGAGCCAGAAAGCTACAGGCCAGTCAGCTGAACCTCCATAGTGGATAGGTGAATGGAAACCACTTTGAAGGAACGGCTCATGTCCTTCCTTGAAGAAAATGGTCTCCAGGATGACAGGCAGCACAAGTTTATTAGGGGGAGATCATGTCAAACCAACATGATGGACTTCTTCAGCTGGTTTACAAGGACCCTGGACAAAGGGCAGGCAGTGGATGTACTTTATCTGGACTTCAGCAAGGCATCTGATTCAGCGTCTCACGGCAGGCTAATCAGCAAGCTGAGGGATCTGGGGGTTGGAGATAAACTGCTGGAGTGGGTACAGAACTGGCTGAGGGACAGGAACCACAGAGTGGCGGTAGGGAGTGAGCTGTCTGAACTCAGGCCTGTGACCAGTGGTGTTCCACAGGGCTCAGTACTGGGACCTGTGTTGTTTAATGTATTTAATGGTAACATACCAGAGGGGTTCAAGAGCAAAATCAGTCTTTTTGCAGATGATACTAAGCTCTGTGAAAGGGTGGACACAGAGGAGCGGAGACAGGATTTAAGGGAGGACCTGGTAAAGCTGGAGAAATTGTCTGGCATCTGGCAGTTGGGTTTTAATGCTAAAAAATGTAAGGTGATGCACATGGGAGCCAAAAATCCAAAGGCCAGTTACCGGCTAGGGGCAATTCAGGTGACAGTATCAGAAGAGGAGAAGGACCTGGGGGTTGCGGTAAGGGGAGATATGAAACACACAGCACAGTGCCATAAGGCAGCAGCTAAGGCAAATAGAATGTTGGATTGCATAGCCAGAGGAATCTCCTCTAGGAGGGAGGAGGTTATTCTGCCACTGTACAGGTCACTGGTGAGACCACACCTGGAATATTGTGCCCAGTTCTGATGCCCCTTCGATGGTGCCGAAGGCCTTAGGAAAGATATCAAAGTATTAGAGGAGGTACAGAGGACAGCAACCAAAATGATCCAGGGCACGAGGGAAAGATCATATGAGGAGAGACTGAGAGTGCTGAACATGTACTCCCTAGAGGAGAGAAGAGAGATTGGGGACATGATTGAGACCTTCAGGTACCTAAAGGGCATAAATAAGACTAGCATAGAGGGCATCTTTAATCTATGGAATGAGGGTACAACAAGGGGCCACAGTTTGAAGTTGGTGGGGACAGATTCAGGAGGGAAATGAGAAGCCACTTCTTCATGGAAAGGGTGGTGAAGTGGTGAAATGAGTTGCCAGAGGAGGTGGTGGCGGGAAGAACAGTGACAAGTTTTAAGATGGGTTGGGACAGAGTAAAGAAGAAGATTAGGTCAACAGGGAACATGGGGGGGAAGGGAACAGGGAAGGGGAGAGGGGGTGAGAGTACAACTCCAGGAGGAGTTGGGGGGGCAGTTACTAGTATAACTAGCTGCGCACTCGAGCAGACCCGATAGATCATTATGGCCTGTATCTGCTGGCATTCGTATGTTCGTATCACTTTTAAGCCCTTTTTGAAATTTCTTGAGCTTATTATATTTCAGTCATTTCTGTTGGGAAACAGAAACGTTTTCCTGGGGTCATTGGTGTTTGACATGACTGACAAACCCAATAGATGACAGGACCTACAGGCTTTGAAAACTGTACATAGAATTATAAAAATCTGGTGGCAGAAAAGGACCCTCTGGCTCATCAAGTCTGCCCCTTCCCACCCACCCCACTCATTACCTATGTCACAGGACCTCACCTTCCACCCACTTGCCAACCCCTTATGTCTGTTCCATGTCCTCTTGAATCCCTCCACTGTTTCTGCCCCCACCACTTACTCCAGTAGTTTATTCCAGGCCTTCACCATCCTCTCCATGAAGTAACACCCTCTCACATTGCCCCTAAATCCTCCTCCCTCCAGTCTTAGACTATGCCCTCTAGTTTTAACCCCCACCTTCCTCTTAAATAAACTCCCTTCCTTTACCTTACTGATCCCCCTCACGTATTTAAATATATCTATCATGTCCCCCCTCTCCCTTCTAGTCTCCAATCGGTACAGATCCAATTCCCTCCACCTCTCTTCATATGACTTCCCCTGCATACCATGTACAATATTGGTTGCCCTTCTCTGCATCCTCTCAATCCCATCTATGTCCTTGCGTAGGTGTGGCCTCCAGAACTGAACCCCGTACTCCAGGTGTGGCCTTGCCATGGCTTTATAAAGCACAGTTTGTACAGTTAAGGTACAGTTTGTTTTCAGCTTCTGTCAAAGGCAGACTTCCACAAGCTGTGTTTAAAGTGCCTGGGTCCAGACCACGATTTTGCCAGTTGTGATCTCTGCATAAAGTTCTGCCTACAAAGCAAAAGAAAAGGACTAAACAATTAGAAGATTTTATGGCTTCTCAGTCTACCTCCATGTCACCAAAAGGCTCATAGGAGGGTCCAGCTGCTCAGAGTAAACAGCAGTCCCTGTCAAAAGGGACAACAAAGAAAGATAAAGTTGCTAAACATGGTACAGAATGCATTGTGTCTGAAAGGGGGATCCCTTAACCTGGAAAAATAAAAGAGCCTCTGAGTAGACACTGGAACTAGTGCCTGCCAAGAAAAAAAAAAAAGAAACATATATTGCTGTCCCTACTCCTGAAGAAGGAAAAGAGCTGCTGGTACATACAAATAAAATGCCCTCAGCAGAGGACATGGCAAAGGCATGGCAGTTCCTCCAGGCATTCCAGGCTATGGAGAATTGCACCAATATTTTCATTCACAAGGGTGCGATGCGCACATATATGGAACCTAAACAAACAGGAGAGAGTAAGAAATGAGTGCCATAGCCGGGATTTGAACCCAGGCCACCCGGAATACAATTCTATCACACTACCAGCTGCACCACCAAGGTGACTGGAAACCTGGGACTCCCAGAAGCACTTTACTCTTTCTCTAAAGTACAGTCTTGTGCTGCACAGATAATTACATTTTCATTCACAGGGGTGCGCTGTGCACATATATAGAAACATAAATTGTCAGCAGATAAGGACTGCTAGGCCCATCCAGTCTGCCCTTAAGTCTTACCCTTGTTTGCAGCCTCTGACCCTAATTGGTCATTGGCTTTCTCCTCTCCTTCCCACTTCTAGGGTTCCCATATGCCTGTCCCACGCATGTGTAAATCCCTCCACTGTGCTCGCTCCCAGTACCTCCTGTGGCAGACTGTTCCATGCATCTACCACCCTTTCCGTGAAAAAAAAAAAACTTCCTCACATTTCCCCTTATCCTGCCACCTTCCAATTTCATATAATTCCTCCTCGTTCTTGCACACCTCCTATATTGGAAGATATCACCCCCCTGTACCTTGTTTATGCCTTTAAGGTACCTGAAGGTTTCTATCATGTCCCCCCACTCCTTCCTCTCCTCCTGCGAGTACATATTGAGGTTCTTTAATCTCTCCTCATATGTTTTCTGGTGCAAGTCTTGTAGCATCTTTGTCACCGATCTCTGGACCGCCTCCACCCTGTCAATGTCGTTACAAAGATGTGCCCTCCAGAACTGTACACAGTACTCTAGGTGAGGCCTCACTAGTGTTTTATACAATGGAATCACCACTTCCCTCCTTCTGCTAGTGATACCTCTGCCTATGCATCCCAGCGTGCCACTGACCCTCCCTGCAGCCTTTGTACTCTGCTTAGACACCTTTAGTTTGTCTGAAATGATAACCCCCAGATCCCTTTCTTCCTTAGTGACCGTCAGCAACTCACCCCCCATCCTGTAGCTCTCTCCAATGTTCCCTTGTCCCAGCTGCATTATCTTGCACTTCTTTGAACTGAACCTCAGCTGCCACATCTCGGACCACTCTTCAAGCTTCCCCAGGCTCCTCTATATTTTTTCCACCCCATCTGGAGTAGCAACCCTGTTGCAGATCTTGGTGTCATCTGCAAAGAAGCAGACCTTTCCCTCCAGCCGTTCCACTATGTCATTGATGAAGACATTAAACAGGACTTGCCCAAGGACTGATCTCTGAGGCACCCCACCGCTCACCCCCCTTCCTGGACTGGATCCCATTTACCACCACCCTCTGCCTCCTGTCTGTTAACAAGTTTCTAACCCACTTTACCACCTTGTGGCCCATGCCCAGACTACCCATCTTGCTAACCAGCCTTTTATTTGGGACAGTGTCGAAGGCCTTGCTGAAATCGAGGTAGGCAACGTCCACTGCTCCCTCCTGATTTACCTCCTTTGTAACCCAGTCAAAAAAATCTATCAGATTCATTTGACATGACCTTCCTGTTGTGAATCCGTGTTGCCTTGGATCATGGGCACCATTGGATTCCAGGTGTCCCACTATTCTTTCTTTAAGCAGTGCCTCCATGATCTTACCCACTACTGAGGTGAGGCTGATGGGCCAATAGTTCCCTGCCTCCTCCCACTTTTGTGAAGAGGGACTACATGTGCCCACCTCCAGCCCTCTGGAACCACTCCTGTGTTGAGTGACTCAGTGAACATGGCTGCCAGAGGCGCTGCTAGCTCCCTCTGCAGCTCCCTTAATATCTCAAACATATATGGAACCCAAACAAACAGAAGAGAATAGGAAATGAGTGCCTAAGCTGGGATTTGAACTCAGACTGCCCAGAATATCATTTTGTTGTACTACCAGTTGCACCACTGAGGCAACTGGAAACATGGGACTCCCAGAAGCATCTTACTGTTTTATATAGAAGCTGGTGCTACATAGGTAATTACATTTTCATTCACAATGGTGTGGGATGCACATGTATGGAACCCAAACAAAGAGAAGCAAGAAAGAGTAAGTGTCTTAGCTGGGATTTGAACCCAGGTCACTCAGAATGCCATTCTGTTGCACTACCAGCTGCACCACCAAAGGCAACTGGAAATCTTGGATTCCCATAAGTACCTTACTCTTTCTGTAATGCACAACCTGATGCTGCACAGCTAATTACATTTTCATTCACAAGGGTGCAATGTGCACATATGTGGAACCCAAACAAACACAGGAAAGAAAGAAGTAAGTGCCTTAACTTAGATTCTGGGTGCCCTGGGTTCAAATCCTAGCTCAGACACTTATTTTCTTCTCTTTTGTGTTTGTTTGGATTTCATGTATGTGCTCACAGCACTCTTGTGAATGAAAATGTAATTATCTATGCAGCACCAGGTTGTGAATTAGAGAAAGAGTGAGGTGCTTCTGGGAGTCACATGTTTCCAGTTGCCTTGGTGGCTCAGCTGGTAGTGTGGTGGAATGGTATTCCAGGTGACCTGAATTCAAATTCCAGCTAAGGCACTTATTTCTTTTTTTTTTTTTCCATTAAGTTTTTATTCCATTTTTGGTTACAGAGATCAAATCCAACAACATCAAGTACATACATGTACAAATGCATACATACTTATGTTAACATGTAGACTAATGCATTCCCTGTAACATCCCCCTAAGGACCCCCCACCCGCTCCCTTCCTCCCCACCTTTTGCCACCCCAGCACTAGTCTAGCGAGATTGCATACCTACAATCAGCAGATGAACTATGAGCTTCTATAGTGAATAAATAGTATAAAAGGGACTCCAGATCCTATCGAACCTAGGAAGCTTATTCTGGAGGGTAGCTATCATTCTCTCAACCCTCAAACTGGTGAGCAATTCCTCCAGCCATTCTGTGTAGCTGATCACAACAGAGTCCTTCCAGTGTCTGAGGACAATTTTCTTAAGAGTGGCCACAATCAAAACCATGTGGAACCTCCTACTCCTGATGGGAATATGAGAAACATCTCCCAACAAGCATATTTCAGGAGTAAAAAGGTCCCCCAGTCCCAACATTGGATTCATTCTATTTTTAATCTCTGTCCATAATGGGATTATCTTTGGACAATTCTAGAAAATATGCATCAAATCCCCAACCCCAGCTTGACACCTGTTACATGTAGATTCTGTGATTATTTTTAATCTGGCCAGCTTTTGCAGGGAATAGTAAATATTATGGAGAATTTTAAACTGTATCAATCTTAACCGATCTTGTAGAAGAAATCTGTGGCAGTTCAGCCATAGAGCCTTCCAATTGAGTTCCACATTAGGAAACATTGAGGCCCAGTATGAGCCTTGAACCGGATTTTGGGAGTAAGCCCATTCAAATAATACTGTGTATACTTTGGAAATTGCATGTGATAGGTGCGCTAACGGCCCTAAGGCATCATAGAAGTCCACTTTCGGGCTCTGAATTGCCCTCGTACCCATCTTACTGAGCAGCAGATGTCGGAGCTGATATACTTTAAAAACTGCCGTGGACATCTCAAATTTATTCAGGATCTCAGAGGAGGATAGTACTTCACCATCAGGTGTAAGAAAGTCTTTCAAACAGCATGCACCGGGCAGGGCCAACTATGTGGGGTTGAGAATTTTATTATCAATTAGAAAACGCGGATTACCCCAAATAGGCTGCACCCAATCCCTGAGATAGTCATATTTGAGGAAGCCACAAAGCTGCATGTGAGTTCTCACGAAATCCCAATTGGGGAGCTACATAGCAGGGGAGGGAGGAGTTTCAGAGTAAGATAGAGCAAGGCCTCAGGCTTCAACCCTTGTTTCTGAATGAGGGCCAGCTCAATTTGTAACCATAAAGGTGTATACGATAGTTGTGTTGAAACTTCCAAACCCTTCACCCACCTCAGGTATTTGCAAGCATGGCCCGCCCGGAAATAAAGGGCAAAATGTGGCAGTCTTAACCCTCCCAGTGATTTGGGTGCAGCCAACCTATGGTAGGCCATTCGAGATTTCTTGTAACCCCACACGTAGTTAGCTATAATACTATGGAGTTTTCTAAACCATGAAAGTGGTATCCAGATATTCAACATGCTAAGAGGGTAAAACAACCAGGAAAGACATTCATTTTAACTAAATTAATCCTCCCACAGTGAGATTGGAAGCCTTGCCCATCTTTCCAAATCCAGTTCAATGGTATGCACCAGGGGTCCAGATTTAACTGACGATCTTCGTCATATTCTTGTTAGGCTAAGACGAGGTATTTTATGGAATCTGATTTCCGGTCATGCCAAATTCAGTGATTTCCTGCCTAAAAGATTTTTGTTAAGGGAAATACCACAGATTTATCTAAATTTAGTCTGTAGTTGGCCAATCTACTGTGTCCCGAATAACTTCCAGAGAGCCGGAATAGTTCTCGGTTGGAAACATATACCAGAAGGTCATCCGCATATGCTGTTATTTTCACAATATAGTCAAGAATTCTAATACCGTTTATTTCTTGTTTATGCACTATTGTTCTGATGAGGGGTTCCAGGTATATATTAAAAAGGAGAGGGGACAAAGGGCAACCCTGTCTAGTACCTACATAAAGATTAAAGGGGTCCGAGGTGGCCCCATTGCAACTAACTCTTGCTGTAGGGTTTAAATAAAGGGAGCCTATCCATTTTAAGAATGGATCTGGAAACCCAAACTTCCCATTGTGGTTAACAGAAACCCCCAATGGACCCTATCAAAAGCCTTCTCGGCGTCCAAAGACAGCAGAGCCATAGTGGAACTACTGCCTTCGGACACCGAGAAGGCATGGGCCAGGGTTCTAAGGTGATCAGTGGAGGACCTGTCTTTCATAAAGCCGACCTGTTCTGCGCTAATAAGGCCGGGTAGTACCCGACTTATACGTTCCGCCAGCAATTTAGCTAAAATTTTTACATCGTAGTTAAGCAGGGAAATAGATCTATAACTAGCTGGTTGTTCAGGGGGTTTGTCTTGCTTTGGTATTAAAACAATAAGTGCTTCAAACAATGATTGATCCCGTGTTTGATGACTTAGAATGTGTCTAAATAACATAAGGAGTAAAGGGGATAATTGTTTGGAGAATTTTTTATAAAAATTTGATGAGAACCCGTCTGGCCCCGATGTTTTATCCAATGGGAGACTCTGAATAATCAATTCAATCTCATTTTGGGTGATATCAGTCATCAACTGCGTTTGTTGGGGTTCAGTCAGCAAGGGGAGATCCAATCCTTCTAAGAAGGTGAGTATCTCCCTCTCAGTGGGAGGGTTCTCCATTTTACTATACAGGGATTTAAAGTAATATCTGAATTCCTGAGCTATCTCTCCAGGCATGGTTTTCACTTGGCCATCTACCTTGGATTGAATCCCTGGGATTATTCGAGAGGATTCCAACTGTTTGATTCGTCTGGCGAGGAGCCTACCCGCCTTTTCTCCCTGATCAAGATAGTTAGTCTTAGTCTTGATTAACGCCAACTCCGCTTGTTCCCCGAGCAATTTTAAATAAAGGTCTCTCAGTTTAATAAGCTCAAGCTTCTCGTCTTCTGAAAACTGTGGAGTCAACTTAGTTTCTCTACTTCTTATTCGGTTCAGCAATTCGGACAGGATTTGCACCCTCTCCCTTTTCCTTTTGGTTGTCTGTCCAATTAGTATACCTCTCATGAAAGCTTTGAGCGCTCCCCATACCATATCGGGACTGATATTATCTTTCAGATTATTAGCTATAAATTCTTCTATTTGCGTTGAAATAAACTCTACTGTTTTGGGGTTACGCAGTATCTGGTTGTTTATCCTCCACCTACTGCCCTTCTTAGGAAGGGAAGAGAAGGAAATTGACACCACCATCACTGCATGGTCAGAAGGGGGTCCTGGCATAATTTCTGTGTCCAGCACTCCAGGAAGGAGAGTACGAGAGAGTAATATGTAATCTATACGGGATGCTGTACCGTGAACTTGAGAAGTGAACGTGTATTCCCTAGACTTCGGGTGAACAATTCTCCAGACGTCCACTAGACCGAGCTGGTCCAACAATTCTCCCAAGGCCCATTGGGCCGGTGAGAAGGCCGAAATAGTTTTTCTGGTTCTATCCATTAAAGGGTCTAAAACAAGGTTTAAGTCGCCTCCTAGAATCATGGGGATCTGTACAAATGGAGTCAAGGCTTCCAGGAGTTTAACAAAAAACCTTTGGGATTCAGTGTTGGGACCATAAACAGAACCAAGGAGAATTTCCGTATTTTGTAGCCTACCCCTGACAAGAACATATCTACCCTCATCGTCCTGAATAACCTGAAGAGGGTCAAAGGGGATGGACCTACGCATAAGCACCATAACACCTCGGCTTTGTGTGCTACCTTGTGAAGAAAAAACTGTCCCCATTTGTAAACGCCTCATGGAGTTACATTCCGTTTGGAGCAAATGCGTCTCTTGTAAAAATGCTATATCTGCTTTACCACCCTCTAGGTGCTTCAATATACTATACTGTTTAGCTTTCTGTCAGTTCCCTTTATGTTCCAGCTTATAAATTTAATCGTCCCCACACGCCATTATCCTGCATGTCAAACTCAAACAGTGGTCTGCTCCCTATCCGTGCTTCTGTCGCCAATCTTAGAGACTTGTGCTCCCACCCCTATTTTTCCCACCCAAGCAACACTCTAAGTAATATATTCCTCTTAGTCTCAGTCCCCTACTATCCTCCCTACCTCCTCCCTCATCTGCACGGTCCATGATGACAGCTCGCATCACTGTATGCTCCCTCCCTGCCCCCGTCCATTCCTTCAGTTAGAATGTTGCCCAACATTGGGTTTTCCCTGCGTGAAAACATCCAGCAATAATGTATTTCCTATCTACGTACCCTTAAACCGTAATAATCTAACATTTGTTAATATACCCCTAAAAGAGGGAAAGATTAGCCCCAACGTCCCGTCCCCAAAGAACCCAAGACAATGTCAAGCCAATCTGAGCCTCGAGAGCAACCAGGTACTAATTTTCTTAACCTACAATAATCTGCATTAGATTCTAAAAACATCCTTTTTAATAACAGACACATAATCCTGATGTCCCCTCGGGTACAATATAACGTTAAGGCAAGGCTCCGGCGTCCGATCCAAAAACAGCATCGGTCCCCCCCTACCAGTTCCACTCTTGAATCCCTTCCTGCGGAAACCATAGTCCAGGCAATACACTGCAGTCAGTCGTGGCACCAACAGACTCTTGATTAAGCTTTTTAACATATTAGGAGCTCGTTGCTTACGTGCTTGCAGATCTCCCTGAAACTCCAGAATCTTGAAACTATTCCGCCAGCAAACATATATCTGCCATGAATAGATTGGAGGCGACCATTCCAGATCCCCGACCGACCAATGAGGGACTTACATGCCTTGGGTTACCACGATGAAGCTAGGTCCATGTCGAAATGCATAGGGGATTCAGGTAAATACCAAACTAGGTGGCTACTTAAGAGGTCGCTTTATGCAGACAAATGCCCGCATTAGAGAATCGCTATTGTCCGGGGATCACCGGAGATTAGGCATATGGTCTTTCAGTTCCACATTAGTAGCACAGCCTGTCTCATCTTTATAGGCCATCTGAGCAATCAAACATATCACTGGGAAAAGCTCTCAAAATTTTTTCAACTGCCACGGGAAACAAATATGCCAAGGGAAGCTGAACCCTTACTTGGCTTTAAAAAGGGTAGGTAGTGCGAGCTGAAGTGCAGTTGAGGCCTTATCTGGATCTTCAAACTTTTTCCACGACTCTAGGATATAGACATGCAGCACAGCCGGGATATGCCATTTAAATTTAATACCAGCTGCAATAATCTTCGAGACGAGGATGAAAAGGCTGCTCTTGGCTGCCACGTGCCGATGGCAACAGGTCCTGGGTAATCCTTATGTTTGCCCCTCCATTGCAGGACTTTAGTTTCCCCGACTTTCTGTAGGAAGATCTGTCTCTTGATAATTTAGGAACTTGGCCATGAAGATACGAGGAGGCGCCCCTTGCAGCAGCATAGGACGGAGGGCTCGGTGCGCCCTTTCAATATTGTAGCAGTGACCATAGGGTGAAGGGCCTGCAATCCTCTCGACGAATTTTTGGAAAAACTTCACCGGGTCATTTCCTTCTTCCCTTTCAGGCAGGCCGATCACCACCACGTTGTTCCTTCGACTTCTGCCCTCGAGATCTTCAACTTTCAAATCTAGACTGGCGATGCGTTGATTGAATTTGACAATCGCAGGGTCGATCTTGTCAGCACGATTTTCCAACGACCTGACCCGTGCCTCGTTGTCTGATATTTTCCTGTTCAGGTCTTCCAGGGTGGAGGTGATATTTTTGATTTCGGTAGCCATTTCAACCATTTCTGCTTTAAATGATCTAAATTCTTCGAGAAACTTTGCTGCAGTTAACAGTTCCTCCCCTTCGCTGCCATGATAGGTAGGCTGGGCTGGTTGTAACGGCGAGACCCGTGGCTTCTTCGGGGCCTTTTCGGGGGTTGCTGGAGGAGTGTGTTTAGTTGCCGCTTTTGGCATTTCTTCTTCCATCTGTGTCCCCACCAGCTTCTCTGATGCTTCCAATCAGTGGATATTCCCTTTGTAAGCGCCGATACACCACCGGTGACCAAAAGAATGTATATACGGACAGGGTTTAGGCAGAGCTCATAGACAGTGCAGCTAGCAAGAGCACTGCATCACGTGACTCCGAGGCACTTATTTCTTTCTCTCTCTTCTATTTGATTGGGTTCCATATATGTGCATACTGCACCCTTGTGAATGAAAATAACTGTGCAGCACTAGGTTGTGCATTCAAGAAAGAGTAAGGTACTTCTGGGACTCCCAGGTTTCCAGTTGCCTTGGTGGCACAGCTGGTGGCATAATGGAATAGTGTTACAGGCAGCCTGGGTTCAGATCCCAACTAAGGCACTTATTTCTTTCTCTCTTCAATTTCATAAATACGTATGCCCCCCCCACTAGACTTTGGTTCCAGTCCCAATGACTGTGGAGGAGGAGGAGTCTGAAATTGACCATGAAGATGAGGAGGAAGGAAAGCCCATAGAACCAGATGGTTCTCCTGAGCAAGAATTTGGCTCTGTTCCTAAGCCTTCAGAGGACTACACTTCCCACTATACCTTTGCAAGGCATATGGTAAATACCCTCAACATCTCCCCCCACAAGACTGAGGAAGATGGAGATGAGGTAGAATTCATGGATATGATGGGCTTAGCATCTATAAGGAGGTTGATGCTGCACACCCAAAAATCCCTCAGGAAAGCCACATGCAAACCTGTGTCAGTATCTACCTCAGCTGCTGGCATAGACAAAAAAAGGGAGAAAAAAAAACAACAGGTGGACAGACAGGGCGCTGAGTACCTGTACTCTCAGCCTGATCATGAGGGAGTGGTCTAGACTGTTGCCTGCGATAAGGCCAAAGTGCCCCTTTCCTCCCTGCCTCCTGAGAAAGATTCCAGGAAGCTGGATATTATGGGCAAAAAAACCTATACATCAGCTTCCCTGCTACTAAGGCAGACAGCTTACTTGGCTTACACAACCCAGTACCAGAAAGCCTTATGGGAATTCTATACTGGCACTGGGTAAAAAGGCTACTGGAGACTTGACACACAATATGGCTGACACAGCAAGAGCAGCCATAGATGCCACAAAGTACCAATTCTACATGGCCATGGACACAAATGGCACTGCATCCAGAGGCATGGTGCATGCAGTGTCCTTAAGAAGGTTTGCCTGGCTTAGAACTACTAACCTATCCCAGAACACAAAAAACCAAAGTGGTGGATTTCCCCTGTGAGGAAAATTCTCTGTTGGTGACAGGACAGAGGCCTACAAGTAAAAGGTAGATGAGTACAAAACCACCTACAAGTGGGCCAGCCCGGTGGCACTGAGGGTTTAGGCGCTGGACGCCACACCTCGCGCCATGCCGGTGACCCAGGTTCGGAAGCAAGCTCGGGCCATTGGGTGTTGGCAGGGGAGGGAGAGGATAGAGTGTCTGGAGGACAGCTCTCCTCTCCCAGGAGGGAGGGGGGTCCACTTTCGGTGCTTGACTAGCCTCTGGCGGAGGCCAATGGCACAGCAAGCACAGAGCAGATGTAGAAGAATGGGGGACTGGCGATGCTGGCAGTGATGCCTTGGCATAGGGTGCGTGCCACTCCTCCAAACAGAAAAACGGAAAATGCCCGCAGTTCCTGGTAAGAAGGAGGAGCGCCTGGAGCGTGCCTCCAAATATGCCCTCGCCTGCCTGACTACCTCTGGTCCGATGAAATATGAGTATCAGGATGCTTGCCCGCCCCACCACGGCTCCACTTGGGGGGGAAGCCACAGCTACATGGGGACAAGAGAGGTGAGTCTGGGTAGGGCGAGCGAGGCAGGAGGACGACTCCTTGGCGGTCCCAAAGGGTCAGGTCTGCATGATGTAGGGAGGACAAAAAAGTGATTTAAAAAACAAACAAACACCTACAAGAGCAATACTGAGAAAGAAAAGGCCTCCACTTCTACAGGCCTTATGGAAGGGGAGGTAGGGGTATGGGATACTACCCTCTTGTTTATGTTTCCTATGAGTATCCTCCACAAAGGGGCTATTACAGGGGCAGGGGTAGAAGGGCCACTAGGCATGCAGCTGCAACACCAGCCCCCAAACCTCAGACAAAGCAAAACCCTTGAAAAGCCTGCCAGATTGCTAATCCATTACGGGGTGGGGGCGGGTGCTGGCTTACTACTTCCAGGAATGGTCAGGTCACCATGACAAGCAGGTCCTGGAAACAGTGAGACAGGGTCCATCTATGCAGTTCAGAAAGGACCTAAACCTAAACCAGAATTCAAAGGTTTATTTATTTATTTATTTTTATTTTGCTTTTGGTGACCGGGTAAGTGCACTAGGCAAACAATGTCTATTTTCAGGCACGACCCAGGAGAAAGCAGTTTACAGACAAACAATAAACATGTGACGCAGCACATGAAAGCAGTACAAATGGATAAAAGCAGTGTGTAATAAGTACATTGATATTCTGAATAATGAATGTTAAGATACTGTGAATACAGGGGGAGAAAACAGGATTGGTATCAAAAGAAAAACAACATGGGAAGGTAGTAAGTTACAGTACAATAAGTGCCATGAAAGGTAGAGAAGGAGAGAGAGGGAGGAAAGAGGGGATGAAAGAGCGTGGCAGGTATAGATCATGAGAGGAGGAAGGGTAAAAAGGGGTAGACAGGATGGAGATGGGGGAGAGGGCAAGAATGAGTGAGGGTTCAAGGTGGGTTAAAACAAGTGCAGGGATGTAGGGTGTGAAGGTGTTCCCAATGTAGTTTCTTAAAGATAGCATGGGTGTTTGTTTGACGGATAGAGAGGGGTATAGAGTTCCAGTATTTCGGAGCAGTATAGGAAAACGCACGAGTGCCCATATTAGTTCTACATCTTGGAACACGCAGAAGGGCTTTATCATTAGATCATAATTCATGAGTGGGAGGTTGTATTTCCAGTGTGGAAGAAAGGGATAGGGGGAGACCTGTTCTGATGACCGAGTCAATTAGTGATCCAAAGGTCTGAAGACGAAAGGCGGAAGGGCTAAGCCATTTTAGGTCCCGATAAAGGTGGAAATGGTGCTTGAAATGTGATGAGGCAGCAGCATAGCGACAGATGTAATTATAAGTGGTGTCCCATTTATGAAGGGAGGATTTAGATGCAGATAGGAAGATTGATGAGCCATATACTAGTGCCGGTAGAAGGAAACCTTGAGCCACTGCTAGTCTGGCTTGAGGGGTAAGTGCATAGCTGGTACGATAGGCACTTACTAGCTTAGCATTTACTGACTTACAGATAGTAGAGATATGAAGGTCAAGGTCAAGTGATTCATCCAGGGTGACACCGAGATATTTGAAAGATTTGGTAGAGGGTAGAGGAGAGCTGTCCGCACAGGAGATGATAAGGGGATTAGGAATTGCTTTGAGTCTGGCCTGAGAGCCAAACACCATTGAGTAGGATTTGTTAGAGTTGAGGACTAGTTTATTATCAGTGAGCCAGGTTTGGATACTCGCGAAGTCCAATGCAAGGGGATGGTGTAGGGAGGTTGAAATTTTTGCACTATGATAGATAACCAGATCATCCGCGTAGAGCAGAGATGAACAATTCGGTGCAATTGAGGGGATGTCATCAATAAAGATTATGAAGAGTAGAGGACCGAGAATAGAGCCCTGGGGTACTCCAACGTGGATAGGTGCAGGATCTGAAATTGCAGAGTTAAAGACCACAGCCTGTTGCCTGTCGGTCAGGTAGCTTTCAAACCAGGTTATGGTATCTGGGGAGAAACCAAAAGACCGTAGTTTTGACAGAAGGAGTGAGTGGTTTACCAGATCAAAAGCTTTAGTTAGGTCGATAAAAACTGCTCCAGTCAGGAGGCCTAGGTCCATGGATGAGTTAATGTCACTAGTCAGCTTTAGCAGGGCAGAGGTGGTACTATGACCTTTTCAGAAACCGTGTTGGGAACTGGAAAGGAGGTTATATTTTTGGAGGTATTCAATCGTTTGTGTGGCGACTAGTTTTTCCAAGATTTTGCTTAAGACAGAGTATAGCGATGGGACAATAGTTCTTTATTTCTTTTTGGTCTCCTTTCTTTGGAATAGGAGTGATTTTAGCAATTTTCTATATAGTTGGGACTAAACCACGGCATAAGGACATATTAAATATTGTGGTTATTGGGGAGGCTATGAAGGGGGCCGCTACTTTCAAGAGCCTTGGTTCAAGACCATCAGACCCAGGGCTATTGTTGTCGTGGATGGTGAGAAGTAGTTTTTCAACTTCTCTTTTTTGAATAATCCGGAACCTGAAAGGGGGGTTTGAGGGTAGTGGTTTGGTGTCACAAGGGGGCAGAGCAGTGTTAGCATTTTGGAAGGAGGACAGATAGCTTGATAAATCTGAGAAATGGTTATTAAAGGTATTGGCTATGGTTAACGGGTTGTTGCAGTGTATACCGTTAAGTAACATACTATTTGTATGGGACTTTTGATTAGAGCCGAGGATAGTTTTTATGGTAGTCCAGAATTTCTTAGCATCACCAGAGGCGTTTATTAGCAGGTTCCTACAGAAGGTGCTTTTGGATAGATGGATGTTTCTTTTGCAGGCATTCCTCAGTGAACGGTAATGGCAGTAGTCAGATTCCAGCCTTGTGGACTTAAAAAGACGCCAGGCTTTGTCTCTGGCCCTAATCTGGGTTAGTAGATCTTTAGTAAGCCACTTCGTCTGAGTGCCTCGAAAGCGCCTAGTGATCCATGGAGCATGGAAGTTCTTGAGCCGACTGAATTTTGTAAGGAAGCTGTCAAGGGCGGACTGGACATCTGATGCATTGTGAATGGAGGACCAGTCAATCATGGAAAGGTCATTGATAAAGTGAAAAGGGTTAAAATTGGCAAAGTTGCGAAATGTTACAATTCTTGGGGGCAGAGATGGTTTTTTATTTGAGCTCCACGTGCAGTAGATCGAGGAGTGATCACTGATTACATCTGGTAAAGTACCTGCACAGCTGATGCTATCAGGGCGGTTTGTAGGTGATCCAGTCTATAAGCTGCAGAGACTGGGAGGGAGCCCTAATCCTGGTAGGGTCAGAGATCAACTGATGAAAATTGTGGCTTTGCACTAAGGTATGGAGGGCTTGAGACGCTTTAGTAGCCCAGTTTAGGTTTAGGTCACCCAATACTAGGACTTCGTTATGACCAGTGGTACTATCAATTAGTTGGAGAAGTTCTTCTAGGCCTTTTATCCCTCCCGCAGGGGGGTTATAGGCACAGATTAAATGCAACTTTTTTGAACCTAGTAGGAGCGTAGCATGGATTGCTTCACAAAGAGATAGGGCAGGAAGAACATTTTGGCCTAGCAGCAGGTGCTGTTTGAAGTAGATAGCAACCCCACCTCCACGCTTAGCGGCGGTTCTATCTTGCCTGATAAGATTGTAGTTGGGTAAGGCACACAGATGGTCAGCAGTAGAGGGCTTTAACCAAGTTTCTGATAGGCACAGGATGTCAGGAAGGTTCTGTGCAACCCATGCCTCAAGTTCCGATAGATTGCGAAGGAGGCTCCTAATATTCATGTGCGCAATCCGTAGTCCCTTTGAGTCTGTCCAAGTCGCATTATTTGGTGACTGGTTAGTTATTATAGGTCCGGGATTTTGTTCAATGTCCCCAGATAAAAGTATTGCTAGGCGGAGGAAGTGCCATAGCTTATGATGTACTGATAGGGTTAGGAGAGGAATTTTGCAGATTAAAGGTTTATGAAGGGAGTAGGCTAAGTGGTAAGTGAGTTTGTGGGGAATAATAAGTGAGAAGGTGTCAAAGGGATAAAGAAAGGATGTTTGAGACAAAATGGGCCTGGGATCGATAGCTAGAAAACAACCCAGTGAAGTTTTTTTAGTTCTGGAGGGGACTTGGACCAAAAAAGGGTTAAAAAAGGATTGTAATAAGTAGAAGAGTTGCAGTGTCTTTGATGTCCATATTGAGTATAAGGTTAGAAAATATTTAATTGTCAGAGAAAGAGCTAGGTCTAAGAAGAAACAGGGTTAGAGGAATTAAATTTTACTTGTTACTTTAAAACAGTTAGGATGCTGGCTAATTCAATACGCCCTCTAGTTGTAGAGCAGTATAACCTGCTAATGGAAAACTGAGGAGATAGTAATTTTCCACTCAGGGGCGTCATAGGGGTGTGTTAAAGGCGTGGCCTAGCCCTATAAAGCTAAAGCCAGCCAAGGGTGGGTGGGAGCAGTCAGCCGCGACTGCGGGAAAAACACTCGGTCCTTCAGTACAGTACCGACCACCGTTGCAGGCCAGGGATCTGCAGAGCGAGGGGGACGGCTCGTTGAGTCAAGGTAAGGCAGCCAAAGAAAGAAAACTGCACTTCAGTTAAATGTGCTTTGCTACGCTGCAGCAGCGTTTCCTTTGCCGCCAAACAAGCTTGCAATATGAGCTGCCGTTTAAAAGATGCAGCTTGGTGTGCTACCGTTTCGGAGAGCAGCTTGTAAAGGTGCCAAATTTAAAAGGCAGACAAAGGGAGAGAAAAATGCTGTACGAGGTTTTCGGTTTCAGCGGCAGTTACCTTCAGGCGGGGGGGCGGCTCAGGATCGTCGGCGGGAGCTCCGGGGCAAGGTGCCCTCCAACAGCCTTAGCAAAGGAGAAAGAAAAAGGGTGAGTGTAATCCTATATAGGGAGGCTACAGTCATGAGCATGTATGGATTGGAGGAGCTTTGAGGGGGGAGGAGAAGGGGACAAAAGAGAAGAATTCAAGGAGGGAGGGAACAAAGAAAGAAGGCGGGTTGGATTACTTACAACGGCAGTCTGAATTTTAAAGTGATTACAACTTACAGAACGGTTCTCTACAGTATGCAGCATAGGCACTTTAATACATTTCATTAACAGAAAAGTATGCGGTTTGTATCTGCATATTTCAAATAAGCAGCGTAACTATACATAACTGTAGCTATATTACATCAGCGCTTTAAAATCCACTTTAGCCAGGGTAGAGACATGTAACATGTACACGCCCTCCCTAAATGAGCACTCGGTCCTTCAGTACAGTACCGACCGCCGTTGCAGGCCAGGGATCTGCAGAGCGAGGGGGACGGCTTATTGAGTCAAGGTAAGGCAGCCAAAGAAAACAAACTGCACTTCAGTTAAATGTGCTTTGCTACGCTGTAGCAGTGTTTCCCTTGCAGCCAAACAAGCTTGCTATATGAGCTGCCGTTTAAAAGATGCAGCTTGGTGTGCTACCATTTCGGACAGCAGCTTGTAAAGGCGCCAAATTTAAAAGGCAGACAAAGGGAGAGAAAAATGCTGTACGAGGTTTTCGGTTTCAGCGGCAGTTACCTTCAGGCGGGGGGGGGGTGGCTCAGGATCGTCGGCGGGGCTCGGGGCAAGGTGCCCTCAGCCTCAGCTTCAGGTAGAGGCGGCTCAGGATCATCGGCCGGGGAGCTCTGGGGCAAGGTGCCCTCCAACAGCCTCAGCTTCAGGCGGGGGGGGCGGCTCAGGATTGTCGGTGGGAGCTCTGGGGCAAGGTGCCCTCCAACAGCCTCAGCTTCAGGCGGGGGGGGCGGCTCAGGATCGTCGGCGGGAGCTCCGGGGCAAGGTGCCCTCCAACAGCCTCAGCTAAGGAGTTTTCCAGCCTCACATCCCAAAAATTCTACTGGAGATGGAGGTGAAGAAACTGTTGCAAGCAAATGCTATGGAAAAACTGCCTGCTTCACAGTGGGGCAAGGGACTTTATTCCAGATACTTTCTGACCCACAAGAAAAATCAGGAGTGGTGACCCATTTTAGACCTGAGATAATGAACAGACATTTAAAGAAAGAAATGTCCAAGATAGTAACACTGAGCTCAGTGATTCTATCTCTGAAAATAAGAGACCATCTGGGATCACTGGATCTGAAAAACGACTACGTTCACATACCAGTCAGGCCAAGTCACAGAAAATACCTCAGGTTCAGGTTAGGGAACTGCCTGTATTAGTTCACAGCCCATGCCTTTGCAGTAGCGTAGCAAATTCCCAGAGGGCCTGGGTGCAAGGTGATGTTACAGGGCCACTCCCCAGTTTTGAATAAACATCAAAATTATGATTTGGGCCCCTCAAACCTTGAGGGCCCAGGTGCCACTGCACCCCCTGCACCCTTGTAGCTATGCCCCTGTGCCTTTGGCCTCACCTCAGCTCCAAGGGTATTCACAAAGTTGCTAGTTGTGGTGGCACCACATTTGAGAAGGAAAGGAGTGGTGTTTTTTCCCTACCTGGATGACTGGCTGATCTCAGGGAAAACAAAGCAGGAAGCAAAGTCCTCCATACTGCTGACACAAGACACATTGGAGGACCTGGGCTTCCTTATAAACCTTTAAATGTTACTAACAGAACCAGTTTAAGTTCTAGACTTTATCGGTGCAGAGCTAGATACCCTGAAAGGGAAAGCATTCCTTACTTGAGCAAGAGTAGCAAATTTGATTTCAGCTGCAGAATCCTTCAAGGCAGGCCAGCTAAGGCCTGCAATGGACTTTGTATGGTTACTGGATCACATGGCCTTAGCCACTGAAGTGGTGCCAGTGGCCAGGTTCCAAATGAGGGACATTCAGTATCACCTTGGGGACTGCTGGTCCCAGAGGTGGGATTATTTGTCCAATCTGGCACCTGTTAAAAAAACTTTGCTAAGGCACTGGAATGGTGGAAACAGGAAGGCAACCTCAGAGAGAGAATTCCTTTCCTCCAACAATCCCTCACAGTCATACTCACAACAGATGCCTCCCTCCAAGGATGGGGCACCCACCTAGAGGACCCATGAGTGGCACCTGGAGCACACAAAAGACTTTAGAGCACATAAATCTTCTGGAACTCAGGGCAGCTTACTTGACAATGCAGGCTTTCTCCTTCCTTATTCAGCGTCCGTATGTTCAAATCAGGACAACATCACAGCAATGTATTACATAAACAAGCAGGGAGAAACAAGAACTTCAAAACTGTGCACAGAAGCCATGAAGATCTGGAACCTACCCTACTCCCTGGAAGTTCAGCGATCTGCAACAGGGAAAGACAATGTGCTGGCAGACTCCTTGAGCAGGATCAGCCAGGGCAATCAAGAATGGACCCGCAACCAGCAGGTGCTGGCATCAGTGTTCAGACATCGGCGTACACCAGAAACAGATCTGTTTGCTTCCAGGGAGAACAGCCAGCTCCCACTCTTTTGTTGTAGAACCCCAGCAGTGGGCTCAGTCCTGGAGGATGCTCTAGTCCTCAGCTGATCAGTGAAGTTTCTCTACGCCTTCCCTCCATTCCCACTTGTACTGAGAATTCTAATAAAACTGAGAAGGGACTTAGCAAATATGATCCGCATAGCTCTAGATTGGGCCAGGTAGATCTGGTATTCCATGCTCATGTCCCTCTCCACCAGACCGTCAATCAACCTGCCTCTGAGATACAATCTCTTGACACTGTCCCAGGGCAGGATAACATTCCCAGATCTGAGAACTCTGTGCCTCAGAGCATGGTTCTCGATGAGCTACAGTCCTCTGGTCTAAATCTTTCTGAAAAGTAATGGAAGTGCTGAAGGTTTCTAGGAAACCGGCAACAAGGAGAACGTATGCTTCAAATGGAAAAGATTCTGCTACTGGTGTTTCCTAGACAGATCAACCCCCCTCTGGCCAGGCATGTCTACAATCCTGGACAATCTAGTCCATCTCCAGCCTTTGGGCCTAAGGCCCTCAACCCTGAAGGTTCATTTGGCAGCAGTATCAGCTTATGCATCAGCTGGCAAAGACAGGTGAGTGGTCTCATAATCCATTTTCAAAACATTTTTCAAAGGCCTTAATCACCTGTACCCTCCAGTGAGGGACCCTGTCCCTCCCTGGAATTTGAACATATGCATTGCCCAGCTGATGGAGATCCCTTTCAAGCCCATAGCCACTGCTGCACTGAAGTGTCACCTGGAAAACAGTTTTGCTGGTGGCAGTGACATCTGCCAGAAGGGTGAGCAAGCTAAATGCCCTCTGTACAGATACTAACTACATAATTTTCCATAGGGACGAGGTAGTCCTAAGGACAAACAGTAAATCCTCCCCCCCCAAAGTTGTGTCTGAATTCCACGTGAACCAGTCAATTGACCTTCCAGTTTCTTCACAGGAAAATCCAGCTTCAGTGAGCAAAAGCTCCATAGTCTGGATGTGAAAAGGGCACTAAGTTACTATTTGGACCACACAAAGGACATCAGGTCCACTAACACTCAACTGTTACTTATGGTGAAGTGGGGAAAGGCAAACCAACATCCAAGAAAAACATTTCTCACTGGCTAGTCTCCTGCATACAGTTCTGTTATGACAAAGCTGGTAAACTGCCACCCAGAGGATTCAGGGCACACTCTACAAGAGGCCCCTCTGCTTCTGTGGCAGCATCAGGAGGCACCCCCCCCGCATGAGATTTGTAAAGCAGCCACCTGGAAAACAGTACACACTTTAGCAAAACACTACTGTCTGGACATACAATCCAGAAGGGATGAGCTTTGGCACTGCTGTTTTGTAGAACCTTTTATCTAACTAGGTTCTATACCCAGCATCCCAAGGTACTGCAATGGAGTCTGCACTTTTATTTAGCTTTTGTTTACCGGATAAGTACACTAGACAAGTATTATGCCTATTTTCAGCAACTGTTAAACTTAAGTGAGGGATTCCTGAAGTATGAAGATAAATTTACTCACCGTAGTAACTTTGTTTCTTCCAAAGGGATCCTTCACTAAATTTAACAATCCCTAATCCCTGACTACCTTCCAGAACATGGAAAATGGTTCAGCCAAGAAAATTTTTTTTCTACTTGCTTGAGCAGTACTTGTTTACAGTGCATTTACAATTATTGCTAAGTAATTTTATTTTTTCACAACAAATTCATTTGTCCTGCCTTGTTTAAACCAATTTTACAAATTTTTTGAAGAAAAAAATAGAATCTTTGGTAGCCATTTAGCTTGTTTTAGTGGTGACACCTCACTCTAGCTTTAGATATAAATTTGATGTTAGAGTACAGTAGCAGGGTTTTATTTAACTCTAAAAATTGATTAGCGTTTTGCTCATAGAAGTGCTAAAACATTGTAAAAATGCATAGCACTTGCCTCATTGTGTTTAACAAACTTAACACTTTTAGAAAACCTATATAAATACTTTCTGTACAGTTAGTATTGTCCCAGGAAAAAAACTGCTAATCAATTATTTAAAACCCTGCAGTAGTGATATAAATTTGATGTTAGAGTACAGGGGTGAGCAACAAGGCCACACAGCAGAGTTTGAATTTCATTCTGAATTCCATAATTTACATAAATTCTAAAGCTCTGGGGCTACTCATTCTAGGGGGTGATTGCATCTGTTAAACTTAATGAGGGATCCCTTTGGAAGAAACATTACTACAATGAGTGATTTTCACTTACCCCTTAGTTGGGGAAGTATCATGAACCTACCCTCTATGCGAAAGATGTGTTACAATGTACTTCATTAGACTTATAGAAGATTTTTTAGTTCAGAAATGCACAGGAGTGATGGAAAACAACATTGCGGTGGTGGGTGAATTGTGAATGCCACATGGCTGTATTGATCAAACAGGCTTCACTGGTTTTAAAGAGACACAGGGTGGAGTAGAGGTTTATTTTTCATATCTGATGTTGTTTACTTGTATTGATACCCTGTAACTTTCTGTGATTCCTGTTTTAATTTTTTCTTAATAAAAAATTCCCCTTCTCTTCATTGGTAAGTACCATGGGATCTTTACATTCCACCTGGACAGGGACGGGCAGAAGGAACATCGGTTTAACATCTCATCAGAAAGATGGCACTTGAACAGTGCAGCACCCACCACATACTTCACTACAGTGTCAGTTATGGGTTTTATCCCAAGTACCTAGTGTGGGGCTAGAACCTACAACCTTCCGGTCTTCTAGCCCCAGAGGCAAGCATGCTACCTACTGAGCCACTGCCACTGAAATGTGCTTGTAGCAGTAAAAGTAGTAAAAGCTTTATTTTTACACAGGAGACATCATCATTAGGGTAGACTACCCTATTTACAACATGGTCCTGTGTCAAAATATAGTAAATTAGTTACATACAGATTTTAAAATGAAAAGAAATAATAAAAATATGGTAGTGACAACATACATCATTGAAATGAAAATAATAAAAAAAAAGCTATGTTAAATATTTCAAACACCTACGTACATTTATCTGTAACAAATCTGATTAGTTATTATATTTGTGGAATACAAGATTTTTTTACCTAGTACCTAACATTTAACTTGAATGCTAGGTTACGGTCATGTGGTCAGGAGTGGAAGCTAACAGGAGGGAGGTTTAGGATGGACATGAGGAAATACTGTTTTACAGAAAAGGTGGTGGAGCAGTGGAACAGACTGCTTGCTGAGGTGGTGGGTGTAAAAACTATTAGTACCAATAAAGATGTTGAATTTCAAAAAAAATTGTTAGTGGTTTTAAGCATGGCTGGGAGAGAATGAAGAGTATAGTGATTTCTCAGGGTGTCTGAATCAGGGTGACACGTCAATTCCTCCCAGTCTATGTGCTCCACGACAACCAGCACCAGGTTATTAGCTCCGGCATCATTTGGCTCCCTGTATAATTTGTTCCCAAAGTGTGCTCCCCTGGAGTTTATTTTAATAAATCTATATGGGGGGGGTGAATTGCCTGGGAACGATATGTATAGGGGGCTGATTAATGCTGGAGCTAATAGAATGGCACGAGTTTCCGTGAAGCACATTGACCAGAGAGAACTGACATGTAGCCCAGTATCAGGAAAGAGAATGGAGAGGGTGGGGAAGGCTAGGACCCTGGAAGAACAGCAGGCCCCAGGACTAAATATAGAACTCGGGTGGTCAGGATGGACCTTTGATCTTTTTCTGCCATCATCATTATCTATGTTTCTATGTATGCACCTTATGGTGTTTATTTTTTATCATATCACTTTTTATTGCCCTGCTGCGATGTGATTGGCGGGGGCACCCAGTCGCCGACTTGACCCGTCTAGAGGGCAGCAGGCTCATTCGCATGATGGAGGGTCAGTACGGCCATTCCCCAACCCACTGGGAGGCCCCCCTATGCTTTCCCAAGCCGGGCCAAGACTGGTCCCCACAGCGCGATTCCACGACAGACCTCCGGGCGGTAAGAGCGTGGCTATCAAGCTGCTTGCTCGCACCCAGCCCATTTTTCCTCCATGTTTTGGCCCACTTGAGTGCAGACATGCAATGATGCCAAAGGCGCATGCGCAGACTTCCGCCACACTCACCCCAAGCACACCAGCTCTGGTGAAGCCCCTGATCATCACTAGGGGCCGCTACCGAGCGGTGGGATCCCTCAACCCTCCCCAAGGATAGGGGATAAGTCTTCAGACATGCAATCCTAAACCTCCCCTGCTGACCCCCGATGACCTGGGTGTGTTCCCAAATCCGGGTCACCCATGTGGCGCGAGGTGTGGTGTCCAGCGCCTCAACCCTCAGCGGCACCATGCCAGCCGCACATTATGGTGTTTAGATTATTGTTTCCCTGATCCAGTATTTTTGGTCAGTCAGAGTAACTGCCCTTAAACTGATTTTGATTCAGACCAATGCAGCTTGGGTTCTTCTCGCTCTCTCTGTGTGACTTAACCACCACACCAAAGGAGCTTCCATCTCCTGTGATGCAACATTAGCAGGTTAGCAAACAGAAGGTGGGGGGTTTGAATCTGAGCAGGAACCTTACAGTTTGTTTTTATACTCTTGCTCAACCTGTAGAGGTTGAGGTGTCAGACTTCCTCTAAAAAAGCTTCACATTATGCCTAAACAAATTGATAAAAAAAAAAAAAGTTTAAAATGAACACTAGATTCATTACCTACACCAGTTTTGAAAGTTTACATTAAATGTGTATTTTAATTTGGTAAACAAACTTAAATGTGCCTTTTAAAAGACAAATGGCCTCAGCACAAAAGCCCTAATGCAAGGGTTACTCAGAAAGGGCATTGACAGGACATGGGAACCATACACTCCTACCTAAAGCAGAACCAGTCTAAATTCTTTCATGGTGATTTGAATATACATCCCATGATGCTTTACATTGTTGGCATCTGAGTAAATCTGTATTTCTTTAAATTTGTCTTGTTAGTTCAGTCTTTTTAACACTGACTAAACACTGGTCCAAACAGCACATATCATAAAAGATAGAACAACTGTGAAAAAATACATGTCTGTGTTCAGGGCATTCAAGACATCATACACCACACATCATTAAAGCCCTGGGATGGAATTAAAGGCTTGTAATTCAGTCTCCTATCATTTATTCTATATATACACCATATAATAAATAGTTAGATATTATTCCAGCCAGTTTTCAGAGTAGCTTGCTATTATACAAGGTCATGCCCTCAGAAATAGAATAATTGATGGGCAGCAATACCCAACAAGGCGATGTTCTCATGGGGGGGAGGGGTCAGTGAGCTATCATAAATGCTCTGCAAGGGTTTCAAGACACTTTATGAGTTTTACAGAACCCACTGGATTTTGTGCTAGACACTAACAGCAAGCTCTATGGACCTTGAAAGGGTGGGATGGCAGTGAGTGACACATGAGATCTCTTATTGCTCATTGGCAGGGACGCTTGCATTTCTGAACTGACTCCATTCTGATCTGCAAAACACTTAATTATTTATTCATTTACTACATTTCTTTCAAAATTTGAACCAGGAAAGACATACTGAGTTGATAATAGTTCATTCCTGATATGTCCGGGAGGGTGGAGAAAATAATACAATAAGGTAAAAGAATAAAAAAGTACATTAACTGAACTATATCAATAATGAAAGCCAGACAGTATAGTGCACCAAATTAGCAGCAAGGTACAATTCATAGAGATGTGCATAGTAATATTCAATACAGTGCAGAATAGCACAGGGTACATAAGGTAGATAAAAACTTCAATTGGACAGTAGCAGAAACAGGAGGCATTCATATAGACTCATACATTCACAGACATTTATACATATATATTTGCAGAACATGACATTAATGCCCTAGTAGAGTTCAAGTTAATGCCACAAAAGTAGGGAAATGTGATGTTAGGGTTTCCAACCCTAACTCCCACCCCAGCCCCAAGCAGCAAAAGGAAAAAAAAATTAGGGTTTTGGGCCTCCAGAGTCTTGGTGAATCAGTGGTGGGGTCTTCCTTGGGGTTTTCAACCCTAATGCTAACCTCTCCCCCCAGCCTGTAACCTCCTGTCGGTAGCACAAGGTACAGCTCCAAGCTAGTGCCTCATCGTGTTACACTCTTTAAAGGTACAGAAGTATGTCTCACCATATGTTGCAAACACAGTCTGTTGTACTTCATGTCTTATGTCATTTGCTCAGGGAAGAGGGTGGGCACTAGGGTTGAAAACCTCAAGGAAGACCTCACCACTGATTTGCCAGGACTCTGGAGACCCAAACCCTAATGTTTTTCCTTTTGCTGCTTGGGGTGGGGTGGGGTGGAGTGCGGAGTTAGGGTTAGAAACCATAATGCCATGTTTCCCTACTTTTGTGGCATTAACTTGAACCCTAACTGATGCATCAACGCAATTTTTTTGCAAAGAATTTCCTTTCTGTTTGAGATAATGTAATTGTATCGTCATCCATGTAGGTCCCTTCGGGACCTGTGTGAACACATGCAGATGCACAGGGCCCTCTGGGCCCTATACCAAGGGATGACTCTTTCTGCCTATAAAAGTGCAGGGGCCCTTGTGGGCCCTGGACTTCAGTGTAGTGACAGATGTCAAGAATTCATGGGGCTGTCTGGGAGGCAGTGGAAGCACAGGGTCCTCTGGGGCCTGTGCTTCCATGTGGCCACAGATACAGATGCACAGGGAAAAGAGTCCCGCTCTCACCCAGTGCCAACTCCAGCTTTTGTTGGTTACCATGGCACTGGGTGGACACTACGGTTGGCAGCCAGGGCACCTATACAAACCGGAATGGAAAGCATGCATGCATATTTATGCGCACCTTCCTCTTGGAGTATTTGAACAAATGATGAATGTTATGTTTATGAAATAAAAATGCTATTCCCATTTTAGTTTTTACAGGGAATGGCCCTGCTTCTCCTGGATTGGGGGGGTGGCCCTGCTTCTTCTAGCAAGAGAAGCAGGGCCACCTGAGCCAGGAGAAGTAGGGCAACCCCCGAGCCAGAAGAAGCAGGGCCATCCCCACCCACCCAGCCAGGAAAAGCAGGGCCACCCCCCCCAGCCAAGAGAAGCAGAGCCATCCCTCCCTGAGCCAGAAGAAGCAGGGCCATCTCATTCTTTCCAGTAGGTATACACCTCCCAAACTGGTCCCTAATGGATTGCCCACCTGCAGTGGCAAGGCCAGGAGATAGGGAGCCATGCATTCTCTCCCTTGAGTCCTTCCCATCCCCAAAGTACTGAGACATTTTAAAATAGGAGGCAGTATAGCATAGTGGTTAAGGGCACTGAGCTGCACACCTGGAGACTTGGGTTTGAATCCCATCAGCCCTCACTTGTACACTGTATGACCCTAAGCAAGTCACTTAACATCCTTGTGCTCCCAGGTCGCACCTGGAAACAAGCTCTAGCTTTGTGTGCCTTTCTCAGTTAAACAATCCCCCAGTTCTAAAGGCAGCTTCTCTTTTGGCTGCCATTGCTGCTGGCTGGACTTTTACTTGAGGGGCTGGCTCTGTGCTGCAGCTACTGACTGGGCAGGGTGACTAGCTGCTGCTGCTTCTCTCTCCCTTTACTGACCAGACTGTGCTCTAGTCTTTTGTGAAAAAAGCACAAAAGAGTCGGTTCCAGTTTTGGTGGGTACAGATGGCTGGGTGACTCCTGATTCTGGTAGGTGACAGGCAAGGCAGTGTCTAATTTTTTTACTACGGAAGTCCTCGGACTCGTCGGCAGTACCAGTGTGTGATCCTATGGTGGCTTCAGTCCTGGACTGGTGCCAACTCTGCTTGCTCAGCAGACAACTACTGCGGTTTGTCCAAGAGCATCATACGTCAAGTTGCTGACTCATTTTGGTCATGGCAATCACAGTGCCACAACAAGGGTGACAGTGAAAGGGGCAATCATGATTTTAGATCACACTTCACTCATGTCGCCCTTTACGCCCACACAGTTTCTACCCCCTCTGGGGCATACCTGCCTTGAAGAAGGTTATATTTAAAGAGATGCAGAAACAGCTGCACTCACGAACTACCTTGGATTTTGAGATGCTGAAGCAGTTCATATTCTTTCCAGTTCTTTTTTATTTCAGCTAATATGAACACAGAAAAAGATAGACCGCAGTGTAAGCACACTGCCTGCTTATGTATCGCCCCTTTCCAGGGCTTCCTCAGAGCTAGTGAACCATTTACAATACAAATGCTTTTATATAACAACTTAACTGTCACATGTTGTACTTTACCCAATGTGATATTTTAATTAATTAAATGACCCTCATTCCAATTAGTTCAATCACCTGTATATAATACATCTTAAATGGAACAAATGAAAACCACCTAATATGAAAATAACTTGCAAAATGTAAGATTGTTATCAGCATTTTACTTCTTTTTAAACCTTAGAATACTGTATACTTTACAGAAGTGTAAGTCTCCTCAAATATCAGGGCTTCAAGAGTGAGGATACCCTAAAGAACAGAACAGAGACAGTTATTATACATGTATATAGAAACAATCGTTCAAACTCAATTAATCATAAAATGCTTTTGTGCATCTTTATACACACACACACATATATAAATACATATAAACACACGTATAGAAAATTGCACAGAAAATTGCACAAGTATAATTTAGTTTGGGGGTGTGGGGGGGGCAGAGCTCCCCTCCTGCAAAAGTGACTATTTACAGGAGGGTGTGTTGGTGCTGTAAATTCAGGGAGACAAAATGCCCGGCTCTGTAATGCTGGGTGGCATTTTGTCTGTGCTGTAATTGGTGTTGGCAAAATATATGTCGCTGTGGCATGGATGAACTGTCAAAGAGCATGTGGAGGGCAGGAGGGGATTGCACAGGCCGCAGAATGGACCTGAGGGGTTTGACCACCAGAGTAGCTGGTTGTGCCAGCCCGGTGATGCTGAGGGTTGAGGTGCTGGAGGCCTTACCTCACACCATGCTAGCAACCCAGGTTTGGGAATGACCTTGGGTCGTCAGGGAGCCGGCATGAAGGGGGGAAGGAATGAACAGGATTGCGCCATCTAATGGTAGTTCTCCTCTCCCGGGGAGGTGTTTGCCTCTCTGTAGTTCCGCTGTCACCGGGTGGAGGTCCGGTGACAGCGCAGGCGGGAAGGGGTGACGTGAAGGGAGGGTGTCTCATAGCGCGACATGTGCGTGCCTCCATACGTGCGTGTCCACGCTGAGACAAGGAGATGGGAACGGGGAGGAAAAACTAGAAAAACCCTACAAACTCTGTACAGAAAAAAAAGAATAGTTGGCTGTTAGGGGTGGAAGTGACAAAATGCAGCTGGGTCTGTCTTGAATGGCAGCACAACTGATTGGCTGTATTGGTGTGCTGACATTAGACACAGTGTTTATCTGTGTCACAGCTGCAGAAGTCTGAATCCAACCACAAACTAACAGAAACAAGGCCAGGGTCTGTACTGCAGAATTTAAGTGCCACACAGCCCATGGACCGGGAGTTGGTGGTTGGCACGTGAGTGGTGGCAGGCAGCGGGGCATTCAGAGTCAGGAATTGGGACATAAATGATTTGGGACCTGGGTGCATCTGGTAGCAAGTAAGCAAGTTTTAGCACTGCAGCAGGGACTCAGAGCACTGGGGCATGAACTGGTGCACTCATTTTTTGACTGGGGTATGTGCCGTGGTGTGCCCCAGTGTAGTGTCGCCTATGCTGTCAGCCAATGCACAGGGCCCTCTGCCACCCACAGGTACAGAGGTGCAGGGCTGTATCCCAAGAGAAGAGTTGTCTTTAATGTACGATATCTGGGCCTGTGCGGGCAACTCTGCACCTTTCATTCCCTGGCTCTGTGTGTGTGTGTCTGTGTGTGTGTGTGTGTTGCATAACGGCGCCATCACTACATCTTTGCCCCATCCCCCACCCATCCAGCTGGGTCACTGAGCTTACCCCCAAACTCAGGTCACTGGCACTGGATCACAAAGTGCTACCTTCTGGGGACAAGACTGGCACTAAATACAACATTTCTTAATAATTACAATTTTTTTTATTTTCACCCCTAATATTCAAGATAGTTGTTTTATGTCTCTCCTTATAAACATGACATATGGCATTTATACTATAATTGGCTGAAATGTCATTTTACACCAGAAGTGTGAAAACATATCTTGTCCAGGCTTTAAAAAATGACCTGTCAAATTTACGAGGTGTGTGAAAAAATGGCTATGTTGAAGGTCTGAAGTCAGAATATTGAAAATTAGCTAAGTTATGAGTGAATGTTGAAATATTACAATGTTTATTCATAACTTGGGTCATTTTACCATAATTGTACACCAAATTTTAAGCATAGTCTTCTTACTTCCACACCTCATGAACCTGGTAGATGAAAATTTTCAAATCCCTGCTGAAACATCATTCCGCGTTACAGGTGCAAAAACCCAGTTAGGCCAGGATATGGAAATGACAGCTGTCATGCTCATGAGATAATATAGAGAATAATAGATAGGCAACTGTGTGTTATGGTTTTTTTTTACACACCCGAGGTGTGTGATAACCCATAAACCTCGAGAGCGAAGCTCGAGAGGTTTATGAGGTAATCACATACCAAGGGTGTGTTAAAAAAAATCCATATACACACAGTTGCTTATTTTTTAATTTTTATAATTACTGGTGCAGAGTTTACTGTGTCTCAGTATATCTGCTATTTACAAACACACACACACACACACACACACACACACACACACAGTTTTACACACACACACACTGTCTTTCTCTCTCACACACACACACTTTCTCTTTCTCCTTTGCTCTCTCAGACTGACCTTCTTTTTTTTTTAAACTGTCAGCTGTTGACTGGTACTGGGGTCCGTGCAGCATTCAACTTGGAGTCGGCGACGGCATCTCCCAATCTGGAGACACAGCGGGATCAACCAGATAGTCCTTTGTATTTGGAAGGTGGGATCAACCAGATAAGACAATAAAAAATCAAATAGAGATGGGAGGGTGGTAAATAAAACAAATACGCGCAAGCGAAAAGCGAGCCGCCATTTTTTTTAAAGCTATTCAGCCCGCCCACTCACAAAGCACGAACCAATGAAAAGGCAGAATACAGATGAGTGACACACAAAGGAGACAGGTGGTTTCGCAAATGCCGTAATAACTCGTTTTCGAGTTATTACAGCATTTTGAAGAGGCTTGAAAACAGTTTGATAAAGGGGGTCGCCAGTAATTATAATAATAATACATTTATTTATAAAGCACAATATCAGTGACTACTAAAGCGCTGTACAATTTTCTAAACACAAACAGTTAAATAAATAGGACAATTAAAAAGACTTAAAATATGCAATTATACATACTAAAAGTCAGGCAAGGCACATGTAAACAAGTATGTTTTTAAAGCAGTTTTAAAGCTCTCCACTGTCTGGCACTCTCATACCAGACAAGGTAGAAAATTCCACATGGAGGGAGCAGCAAAGGCAAAGGTCCGAGCTCCCGAAGTCTTCAAATGCACCCTGGGAATCTCTAGCAATCCCTTGTCAGTTGAGCGGAGTGATCTGAGGGGGCAGTAGGGGCTCAGAAGCACTTGTAGGTAACTCGGACCCAAACCATGTAGGGCTTTGAAAGTCAGCAAGCCAACTTTAAAGGTGATTCGCCACTGAACAGGCAGTCAATGCAGAGTGCGCAGCACAGGGGATATATGACTAGATTGGGTTGAGCCAGACAGTAACCTGGCCACAGCATTCTGCACTAGTTGCAAGCAATGGATATCAACCACTGGAAGCCCTAGGTACAGGGAGTTACAGTAGCCAAGGCATGAGGTCTCAAAAGCATGGACCAACGTTGGAAGGTCATCGGACGGAACAAGGTGCTTAATCTGGGCGATGTTCCTCAGATGGTAAAAAGAGGACTTGACCACAGCTGACACCTGTGAATGAAGTGTCAGCCTGTCATCAAATATCATCCCCAGATTCCACGCCCGTTCAGAGGTCAGGAGCTGGGAGCCCCCGCGCCAAAGCCCGGATGGCCGCCTGGCAACCAACCCTCCTATCTGGTGACCTAGGTCCACCACTAACACCTCTGTCTTGTCAGGGTTCAATCTCAGCCAACTGGAATTCATCCAGTCTTGGATTTCAGCAAGACAGTTAGAAAAGACTGAGAGCTCACTATCCTGGCCGGGCACAAAAGACAGGTACAGCTGAAGATCATCTGCGTAACAGTGAAAACTCAGTCCGTCTTACAATGTCTCCTAATGGGAGCATATACAACGTGAACAACATGGGGGACAACACTGACCCCTGTGGGAGCCCACATAGCAGGGAGTAGGTGTCAGAGGAAAAAATTCCTGATACTACCCTCTGCAACCTGCCAGTGAGGAAAGAGTGGAACCATCTGAGGACTGTACTGGACAGGCCACAAATGAACTGCAGGTGATCAAGAAGTACCCCATGGTCCATAGTGTCAAAAGCTGAGGAGAGACCCAGAAGGACCAAGATGGAGCATCGCTTCTGGTCTCTAGCCATCAGGAGATCATTGAGTACCCGAACCAGAGCAGTCTCAGTACTGTGTCTCTTACAGAAACCAGACTCGAGAGGATCATAGATGGCATGGATGGTAAGATGGTTCTCCAACTATTGTACAAGAACTTTTTCAATAAAGGGAGGGTTAGAGATCAGTCTGTAGTTTGCAGGAGAATCTGGGTCAAGAGACGGTTTCTTGAGAAGAGGGGTAACCACAGCCTCCTTCAGAGAGCTGGGAAACTCCTCCAACTCCAATGAACACCAGATTAATTCCGCTAGAACCGGGTTGATCACATCTATGCACCCCATTAAAAGGTGAGTAGGGCCTGGATCTAAACTACAGTAAGTTGGGCACATACTCCTGAGAAACTGCATGATATCCTCAATTGCCAGTTGGTCAAAATCAGCCCAGCAAAACGGAGGAGTTGTGACCTCACTCCGACCACCAGTAGCTCCCATAGGGTGTTAAAGGCAAATCTCCGACCTGATGTTGGCAACCTTTTCAGCAAAGAAGCGAACAAACTGATCACACTCCACTTGCGACAAGGCTTTCTGGACTCATACACAGGCTGGATTGCACAGTCTGTCCACGGTTCGGAACAGCTGAGCTGGTTGGTTCTGTGCAGAAGCAATCTCCCGAGACAGGAATTCTGCCTTCTTATGGGAAATTGATGACTGATAGAGTCTATAATGTTCCATCACTCTAAGCTTGTCGGCATCTAAGCTGGATCTACGCCAAGCATGCTGTAGCCTTTGCCCCGCCCGCTTCATCCCCTTCAAGGTCCCATCACACCATGGGGACTGAGGGTGGAGACTGAGTGGGCGAACACAGAAAGGAGCAAGGAAATACAGAGCTCCCTCCAGTGCTCGATTTAAAAGCCTGGAGTAGGTTCTCCAGACCCTCGCATACATCTGGAATTCTTGATAGGTCCAGTACCACCAAAAGGCCATCAGGGGTTAAACCCCATAAAGGGCGATATCGGACCATCTCCACGAGGGCAGGCCTACAAGGGGGAGCCAAGAAATTGAACCTGATGATGTGATGGTTGGACCATCTGACAGGTTCCACCACCAAATTGGAGGCCTCCAACCCCAGGAGGAAGACCAGGTCCAGTGAGCGAACGTGATTATGAGTCGCAGAGGAAACTACCTGTGTGAAGCCCAAAGAACTCATAAGTCGGAGGAAGTCTTGTCCAAACTGTGAGAATTCATCGTCGATACAGGCATTGAAATCCCCCAGTACCATCAGCCTGGGGGAGTCCAACACCATGTTGATGATGAAGTCCGTGACTTCCTGCAAAAACTGATTCACATCACCTGGTGGATGGTAGACGAGAACAATTTTGCACCCCACACCTGCGGCTACGGTACTCTCAAAGGATCTTGTGTCCTCAACTGGCACATCAACAAGGCCCATCTCTGATTTAAAACAGATTGCTACACCCCTGCCCCTGTGACCCAACCTCACACGGTGTATCACAGAGAAACCATCTGGAATCACTGACTCCAAAATGGGACCAGCATTATCATCCAGCCAAGTCTCAGTGATGCATGCCAGATCAGATGATCCAACAAGATCAGCTATAATAGCTGACTTGTTTCTAATAGAGCTGGCATTGCACAACACCGTATGGGTTGGATGAGAAACCAGAGCAGTTCGAGGTACCAACCCATTAGACATGGAGCCCTTGGGAATGGGCACTAAACAAGGTGATCCTTGTTCAGTGCACCACTTCGCCCCAGGGTGTCTTCTAGTCCCTACTACCCCAATCGGACTGCTCAGCTCAGCCCCCCTTCCCGGTCCCCTGATCCTTCTCCTCCTGGTGTGAAAAAATGGATATGTTTAAAATTTGGGGTCAAAATATTGAAAATTACCAAAGTTATGAGCGATCTTAGAAAAATTTCTACGTATGCTCATAACTTTGTTTTTTTAATATTTTAACCCCAAATTTTTAACATTGCCTTTTTATGAGCCCTCCTCATGAACAAGGGTGATGAAAATGTTCAAATCCCACCTGAAAGGGGATTCCACAAAGTAACAATGAAATCACATTTTCAGGGAAGATTTGAATAATTCCATTGTGCTTCATCATGAGGTGGAGTCCCAAAAAGGCTATGCTGAAAATCTTATGTAAAACAATTAAAAAATGAATACAAGTTCAAACCCCATTGAAATACATTAAACTGGACTTACCTTATTTTCTCATATTGCAGTCACTGGTGCCAACAGCAAGGCGTGTCTTTGAGTGCAGAGCAGATCTATGTTATGGGACATGTTCAGGTGAGTGAGGGTGTGTGGGGTGGTGGGTGCGGAGTGGGAGATCAGGTGGGTTGAGTAGGGATGTGTGGGGGGTCAGATTGGAGAGGGACCATTTTTTTTACAGGTTTAAAAAAATCAATGAGGGATAGGTTCCTTTATTCTAGGGGACTTTTTGACAGTAGGGATTGGGCACCCCATGGTCGGGCTACTGTTTAGTGGCACCAGGGGTGGGCACCCTAGTGCCACCATGTATATAATGAAAAGTGGGGGTGGGTGACCTAGAGGGGAGGAGGGTGAAGAGAATCTGTACCAGGGGTGGGCACCCTGGTCCACTTATGAAACTTAAAATTAAACATGGGAAAAGGGGGCAGATGACCTCAAGGGGAAGGGGGCAGAAAGAAGTGGTACTGGCGGCAGGTACCCCAATCCACTGTTTATTACAGTAGATAGACAGACAGATGTAAAGAGAGAGAGTGACAGAGAAAGAGAGAAAGCAGGGTGTTGCCTGCACATTGCTGTAACTGAAGTCAGCAGCACGACTCCAGCTGCGGCTTAACATTTCAAGAAAGTCCCACTGTTCTAATACAGAGAATGCAGATAAATGACTCCCCTTGCTAAACTGGGCATCCAGGATTTTTGGGTCCCCAGAAACATTATTTCCAGGGCACTTTTCAACAAACAAACACCAGCCTCTAGCTAAGCGGGTCCAGTTTACCTAGGTTCAGAGGTTATTTTGAAAATATATTTTTATGCATTTTCAATGTTTTTGAGTTAAAAAACAAATAAGATGGCAGCCACCATGGTCTACCTTGGTACAGCTGTCTCTACCCTGAAAGTTTCAAGAAAATAATTCCTCACTGTCTAGGCTGTGTGAGAGCACAAAAAAACATGTTAAGTATAGGAAAACCAAACACTGCTTTTGTGCATTTGTTGATGTTCTGTATCAATAGAATTTCTGAAGAACATATTTGTCTTACCTCTGAAGGGACAATCACCACTGAGCCAAGCAAAATAGCCTCCCTTTTCAATAAATACTTTGGTGACTGTGACCAGTATAAGCACAACTCCACTCCTACCCCATTTACCCCCCCGCACCCCTCCCAGTCTCCCACCCTAAGTTCCATGTCAGGTACCTAACCCCTGGTGAAGTAGACAAGTTAATCAGAACAAATGGCCCGAGACCTTCCAAGGGCACCGATAACATTGACTTCAGAGTTCTCTGTCTTGTCTGTGACTCCCTGGCCATCCCTCTTACTAACATCCTCAACCACTCCCTCTGCATGGGGTCCTTCCTGAAAGCTTGGAAGTGTGCCATTATTAAACCTCTTCACAAATCTGGTCCCAAGGATCTAGTATCCAACTACCATCCCATCTCCCTCCTTGCCCCTCTCTCCAAAATTTTAGAGAAAGTGGTCCACAGGCAAACCACAGAATTCCCCACCAAATACAACCTGCTCACAGAGGCCCAGCATGGGTTCTGTACTTGACACAAAACTGAAACTGCCCTCATCAAGTTCACCTACTCTGTAGACGAAGCTAACAATGAAGGCCTCTACACTGGTGTTGCATTCGTAGATCTCACCAAAGTCTTCAACCTCATTGATTATGAAGTCCTCCTCTGTACCCTGGCCGGTCTCCATTTCTCACCTGAGGTCTGCCTCTGGTTCAAGGATTACATAATGGGCAGATCCCATTGCACCATTATTGGCGGTGTCCTCTCTCAATCCTGCCCCATCAAATATGGTGTCCCCCAAGGGTCCACCTTGGGCCCTCTTCTCTTCTCTCTGATCATTACCTCCCTGCCTGACATCTGCACCACCTCTGAACTCATTCCCTATGCTGACGATGCAGCCCTTTTCTGTCAGGACAAAAATCCCAACACTCTCATTAACAAACTCCAATTCGATTTCAGCAGACTTCACACCTGGTTCACGTCCAAAGGTCTTGTACTCAACTACAAAAAAAATAAGTTCATGGTTTTCTCCAGCCCCTGCAAACCCCTTGGCTTTGACTTCTCCCTCTATGACAACCTTGGTAACTCCACTGAAAGAGTCAGTGAATTAAAGTACCTTGACTTACTCCTGGATAGCCACCTCAATTTCAATGCTCACACTAGCCTTACAATCAAAAAAGCCCACCAACGTCTCAGTATCCTCCACAGAACCAAGCATTACTTTAACAGGGAATCCAAATTCCTCTTAGTCCCTAGCTTCCTCCTTCCAGTCTTTGACTGTGGTTCACTTGTCTTCCTTCCCTGCCTCTCCACCAAAAATTTCTCCAGACTTTCGAAGCTCCTACCACAATGCTATCCACTTTGCCTCTTGTCTCCCTAAACTCACACACCACTGTGACCTTTATAAGCTCACCAGTCAGCCCTCCCTTGAGGCCTGCCTCAACTGCAAGATGGCCACCTTCTTCTTCAAACTCTCCCGTGGACTGCTCCCTGATTGTCTCACCTCTCTCTTCCAGACAACCACCACCACCAGGCCCACTAGACTGTCCTCCACTCTCTCTTTCACTGTTCCTTTCTGCTGGACCACTCAAGGCCAGAAAACATTCTCTTTTATGGGACCCAAGCTCTTCAACTCTCTCCCTCTGGAACTAAAACTATGTCCCTCCAGAAATGCCTTCAAACACAATATCAGGAGACATTTCTCTCCCACCTGCACCTGCTCACAGCCCTAATCTGGCTCCCCTTCTGTACTCTTTTCCCCTCACTCTCTGGTTATCCACCTCTGGCACTTACCCTCTCTTTCTAGCACTTGTAGTATTTCTAGTATAACCAATGAAAATTAAATAAAAATGAAATATATCTCGAAAGCTGAACAAGATGCCATCACAAAACCTTTCATGTCTAGAGGCTCTGCCAGCCTATCATTTAGGCCTATTTCGTTGAATTCTGCAAAAGGTTTTTTTTTGTATTTTATGTTTATTAAATTTTGCAAGCAAAACTTACAAACATTGAATCCACAGGAGGATAGCATAAAGGTATTATAGATTAAACAATGTACACTCTCAAAGGAAACAGTAAATGACACCACCTCATTAGATACACCATTGGAGGGAACCCCTAAAGCCTATAAGCTCAATATATATACCCATGAAATCTCACAAATGCTTGCAGCCAAGGAAGTACCTGGGGTAATCTACATAGGAAGGTTAGTTATTACCCTGTTATCATGGTGACCAATAAGGTCTATGGATTCCCCAGCTCAACTGAATACACATCAATAAGATTGGTTTACTAATTTGAACACATTTGTTCCTGAAAAGCAATTTGTATTCCAGGAAATTACAGGTCAGGACGTATGTGAGGAAATATTTATGTTAGATGTCAAAAAATCCAGTGGACTTGACGATATTCCAACAAGGCCATTTAACTATGCTGCCCCAGTTATTGCTTTTCCGTTAGCTGATGTACATAATCTGTCCTTGACAACAGCTGATATCCCACTCTATTGGAAATCATCAAAGGTGATCCTGATATTTAAATCGGGTTCTAAAAAAAGTACTGAGGACTATCATCCAATATCACTATTATCAAGTATATTGAAAATCTTTGAAAAATTAGTTGGGAAGCAATTGCTGAAGTACTTGGAGAACAATAAGATATCTGATAATTTCCAATTGGGTTTTCAACCTTTTAATGGAACTACTTCGGCCTTGATTAAAGTGACTTCAGATTTGCATTGGGCTCTGGACAGGAGGATGTATGTTGGAGACATTTTTGTCGACTTGTCAAAAGTGCTTGACACCTTGGACCACAACATCCTCCTGTCCAGACTACAGTTGGTGGGATTGTCACCAATAGCAGAAGGGTGGTTTAGTGCTTACTCAAAAGGTCGTAGACAACTTGTGGTTTTGAATCATGTTAGGTCGAGCTTAGCTCCCATTATGACAGGGGTTTCCCAGGGCTCAATTTTAGGCACAATACTGTTTAATTTATATTTGAATAACTTCCCTAAAATGACTCCTCAAATTCAATATCATCTTTATGCTGATGATACTGTGCAGTATGTGGAGGGACAGACAGTATCACAGATCCAACATGAACTACAGAGTGCATTTGACCAGCTACAAGTGTATTTTTGCAGTTCTAGACTGGTTATGAATACTAAAAAAACTCAAGTTATGCTTTTTTATAGGGAAAGAAGGGTTGACTCCTTAGCTTTTACTTTGCAAATATTAACTTCCACTAATCACACGTTGCAAGTGGTACAAAGTCATAAATACTTAGGAGTCTGGCTGGATGAAAGACTTAAATGGAATGTCCATATAGACAATCTGGAGAAAAGTTTGGGTAAATGTTTGGGATTTCTACATAAGCATAGATCATGTATGGAAAGAGAAACCAGAAAATAAGTAGTGAATACCATGGTGTTACCTCTTTTTGATGCCTTGTTTGCGGGAGCCTCGTGTTTGGAGCTGGCAAGGCTTGATGTGTTCTACCATGTTTGCCGCTTCATATTTTACACCACACACATGACACACAGCTGTGTTTTATTAAATAAATTGGATTGGCCAAAGCTAAAAGATTGAAAAAATTACAACATGATTCTGCTTATGCACAAATGTTACAAAAATCTTGTACCAGATTCCCTGTTAAATGAATTATTGCATAGGAAAATCAAGCCAAGTCTTCAATCTGCTTCTGGTTTGGAATTTATTACAAGAAAGTGTAATCTTGAAATTGGTAGATCCCACTTTTTTACCAGGGGTCCTAATTTATGGAATAATCTGCCCTCTCATTTTAGATCAATAGAAGGTAAAATCAGTACAAACAGAATTAGCAAATGACTGATTAGTCAAGAATCTAGGATATCAGTCTGTTGTTCATTTTGGGATGCTGGCTAGTATGATCATAATGTACAGTGCACAGACTGTATTTTGTATAATTGCTGATTTACATAACAAGGTGTTATTATATATAATGAATGCTTTTGCTTGTTTGTAATATTTTTCTTGTTAAATGTATTGAATTTTGTTACTGTGCCTATTGTGCTAAAAGGGCCTCATTGAAAGTTAGCTTTGCTCAATTGAGTTTTCCTGTTCATGTGAAATATGGATAAAGTTTTACCATACCATACCATACCATACCATACCATACCAGATAGGGTCACTGGCTGCTTCGTCAGGTAGCATAAACAGAGCAGACTTGATGGGCCTGGTGGCCCTTATCTGCTGACAGTGTCTATGTATCTATGTACCATACCATACCATACCATACCATACCATACCATACCATACCATACCCATAGGTACCCCAGCTCCCAGGAAAACATTATATAATACAACTGGCAATTGAAAACTTTAAAAAACCTAACTTTAAAATTATAAACCAGGAGAAACTTAGAGGTGCTGTGATACTCGCTAAACATAACACCTCATATTTCAAACTCTTGTGGATACAAATAGCAGGCAATCATTGCTGTCACCATATTAAATCTAAACCTGAATGAAACCTTTTTTAATAAAAAATGAACAATAGAGCGACAGCAATACCACATATGTATATCACCCCAAAGATGTCGTACCCTAGAATATATCAGTAGCAAGTTAACGTCACAGCCCTCATAAAAAATCCCAAACTTGCAATTTAAACAAACAGTAAACTGGAAGAAATAACAAAAGTCCATTTTAATTCCAGGCAACCAAGCAAAGCAAGTAGTGTATCCCAGGACTCGAATAAAAAATGGCTTGAGAACAAACCTGCAGAGTAATGTTACAGCACAAACGTCATGCTGTTTAGTCTGCACCGGTGGGGAGGGGTGCAGTAGTTACAAACAGGTCACCAAGAAAAAAATGTTGGAAACAGCCATATTTAGTGTAAAGTACCCAATTCACCTAGAGTTCAATTAAATTAGAAAACACTGTGACCCTGAAATACAGTCACAACTGGATTCTTACCAAATAAACCAAAAGTTTCACTCCGTAGTTGTGTAGATGGCAGTGAACCAGCATGTAAGTTTAGTCCCCTTCAGAAGACTCCTCTCCCTCCGCCAGTTCACCTTCCACATGCTGCACCAGCTTATCTGTTTCCTTTGGATAATTAACAATATATATTGGTGCCCATTCCAGATCAGGTGAAGTTCTGCTGGTAATAAAAGCTGATGCTGCAGCTTCAGATGCCGAAGTCGACTTCGGACCCCATCAAAAGCTTTTTGTCGCTGACAGGTACTATAAGAGAGGTCAGGAAAAAGTTGAAGTATGTCATCGCCACATTGCAGGGTCCTACAGTGCCTTGCTAGTAGAAGGGCTCTATCTCTGTACCCGGGCCTGGTACAGAAGACCATAAAGGTATGGGGTGCAGATGTGTCGGCTGCTGCATGCCGAGGCATCAGCTAAAAAGTCTTTTCAATAGAAAATGGGGGACTAGCTTCCAGTAGGAAGAAGCTGTAGATAGCTGAAGGAATTAAGAAGGGGGACAAAGTCTTCTTTCACTATATAAGTGAGAAAAGGGACAAGAAGGATGGGATTGTTAGGCTTAAGAAAGAGGAGGAGTGGGTGGAGGATAGTGGGAGAAAAGCAGAGATACTAAATGAATACTTCTGTTCTGTCTTCCCCAGGGAGAAGGATGGACCAGTGCCTTCAGGAGGGAGAAGAGGAGCACAGAGGAGAGAAACACAGATGTAGTGATAAAGAAGGATAGAGTGAGGGAAGGGTTGTTAGCACTGGAGGTGGACAAATCACCAGGCCCAGACAGTACATCCAAGGGTACTAAGGGGAACTGGCTGAGGAGATGGTGGGGCCACTGGCAGGCCTATTTAATAGGTCACTGGAGTCAGGCATGGTACTGCAGGACTGGAGAACAGCACATGTGGTGCCCCTCCACAAAAGTGGTCCCAAGGATGACCAGGAGAATTGCAGACCAGTCTGACCTCAATTGTGTGCAAACTCATGGAGACAATACTTAAGGAAAGGTTGGTAGAATATCTAGAGGAGCATAGTCTCCAGGATGTGAGGCAGCATGGTTTCTTGGTGTGGGGGGGGGGATCATGTCAAATGAATCTGACTGACTTCTTTGACTGGGTCACTAAGCCAGTAGACAGGGGCCAAGCTGTAAACATCCTCTATTTGGATTTCAGCAAGGCTTTTGACTATGTGCCCCACCACAGATTGATCAGGAAGTTGGCGGATCTTGGGGTTGGGGATAAGATGGCCAGATAGGTGGAAAACTGGCTGAGGGACAGACCTCAGAGGTTGGTTATGGGGGGAGAGTTATCTTGCACCAGAGAGGTCACCAGTGGGGTCCTGCAGAACTTGATGCTGGGGCCGATGTTGTTCGATGTCTTCATCAATGACATTGGGGATGGCATTAAGGGCAAAATGTGCCTATTCACAGATGACATCAAGCTCTGTGGGACACAGCTGAAGGGATACAGGATCTACAGGATGATCTGGAAAAGCTGGGTAGGTGGTCCAGGATCTGGCAGCTTTGCTTCAATGTCAAGAAATGCAAAGTTATGCACACTGGAGCCAAGAATCCCAGGGTGGAGTACTACCTGGGTGAAGTCCAGGTATCTACATCAGAGGAGGAAAAGGACCTGGGAGTGATGATCACTAGTGACCTGAAGCACTCCACGCAGTGCAAGAAAGCAGCAGCAAGGGCAAACAAGATGCTGGGATGCATAGCTAGGAGGATCAATAGTAGTAGAGAGGAGGTTATAGTGCCCTTGTACAGGTCACTGGTGAGGCCACATCTAGAGAATGGCATTCAGTACTGGTGCCTACACCTCAAAAAGGACATTAACCTGCTGGAGAAGGTCCAGAGGAGGGCTACAAAGATGATAGCGGGTCAGCAGGGTAAAGCATATCAGAGGTTGAGGGCACCGAACATGTACTCCCTGGAGGACAGGAGAGATAGAGAGTGGGCATGATTGGGACCTACAAGTACTTTAAAAGGATAAATAAGGTGGATAAGGAGGGTCTTTTTAAGCTGAGTGGCAACCACAACATGAGGGGGCACAGTCTTAAGCTGGGGGGGAGGTTTAGGAGGGAGATGTCAGGAAGCACTTCTTCATGGAGATGGTGGTGGACACTTGGAATGCATTGCCGGAAGAGGTGGTCTTGTTGAAGACAGTGGGCAGCTTTAAGAGAGGCTAGGATACGCATAAGGGGAAGGTAAGGATCATGTGTAGGGAGGATGGGAGGTGTGGGGAGGGGGGCAGGGACAGTAGCTCAAGCTGTGGACCTTGCAATATGAGCAGACTAGATAGACCAAATGGCCTTCTGCTGGCTTCTTCGTATGTTTGTATGCAATTGTCCAAAAATAGCATGTAGCAGGGCTCTGGTGAATGTCAAACAGTCCTCTCCTTCTGCATTTTCCGATAGCCCCGCTATCCACAGATTCCACTCCTGAGCCTGATTCTCTACAGTCTCCAGACGCTGGTGGAGTAAGGAGTTCTCCTTCATTATTTTAGTCACTGCATCCATCATTTTAGTACAGGAAGCTTTGGACCTCTGGGCTGTCTGCTCACAGGCATCCGTACGTGTCTCAAGGGCTGAAACATGGGGCGTCAGTCCATCAAATGTATGATCCAAATCTTGGACCAACTTCACTAATTGTTGCAGGGTCATCTGTATTGTTGTGAGAGTTGCCTCCCCTGCTGGCAGTTCGGCCGACTCAAGTGCTTTCCCCTGCTGTGCAGGTCTTCCTTCTCACTGCTGGCTTTTTGGAGCAAAAACGTCCACTGCTGCTGCTGTGGACCCACGAGACATGCCCATTTGATAAAGGATACTCTCATCCCTTGAGCAGAAATAATTGAAAGCTGGTTTGATAGCCAAAAAAGTATCCTTGAAAGTTTAATTATGATTTCTCCTGGGAGCTCGAGATGCTTGCTTCTTCCTTCTCGACTGCTCAGCAGCACCCCCGATAAAGTTTTTAAGGTATAAAAAAATGGGTTTTAACATTAAACAGTCTACTCAACCTTAACTATAGAGGCACTACCATGCCTCTATAATATTATATATGTATACAGGGGTGGACACAAAAGCCATGACATAAATGCTGATATTTGCACTACTATGTAAATAAATGTTGTGTATGTACATAGTAGACATGCCATCAGCATTTATGTACTTAGTAGACATGTCATGATGCGTTTATGTACATAGCAGACACGTCATATGACGTATCTCTTCCCCCCCACCATCGCTACTTCCAGATACTCTACAACACTGCAGTATTTTCACATTTAATTGTTCCAACATTTCTGTTCACTCATAGTAGCTGTAAGGAAAATCAAACTGACTTGCAGGTTCCTTCATTCAACAAGCTCGCTTGTCAGCCTATCAGCTAGTCACAAACTTTTTCAATCCACCCACCCGACAGCTCACTCTCTCCTTTCCTCACATCTCACCTTTGCCACACCACTCCATTTGAACTCTTCATAATAAACCCCAAAAAAGCAGTACCTTTTTTTTAATCCACCATTCTCTCTACAAATTGCTGACAGTTCTTTATTCTCGATCAAGCTGGCAGCTCACATCGTTTCCGCTCCTCAGCAGCAACCTCTCCGCTCTCTCACGGACTTATTCTCCGGACAAAAAAAAAAAGAAACTGCATTTCTTTAAACACAATCTGCCAGTAACAACAAGTTCTAGCAAGAGCCAATATGGCTACAAAATAATGGCATTGTGGGCAGTGAGAAATGTGTAAACTAACAATTTTTGCACTAACCACTGAGCCACCTAACTGCACCTTCTAATTGTCGTGATACATACACACACACTGACTAATACATATACATATACATATGTATGCATATATATTCCATTGTAATATAGTTGTGCACTGTCTACACACACAGAGCACACAAACACATACAGACACTGTCTTATACTGTATGGCATTTATTTACTTGTGCATCTATTTTACTGTATTTTGGATAAACACTGTTTGCACTAACTCATTGCATTAATCTACTGCATGACTGGGTAACTAAGGTAGGACCAGGGAGGTGTGGTGGATGTGGTCTATCTGGACTTCAGAATGGCCTTCGACACCATCCTCCATAAAAGGCTGATTAACAAACTGCGCAGCCTAGGGGTGAATCCTAAAATAGTTCTGTGGGTGGAGAACTGGCTGAATGGCAGGAGTCAGAGGGTTGTGGAAAACAGGGAGTACACCGGAGAGGGAGAGATGATGAGCAGGGTGCCGCAGGGGTCAGTGTTGGGGCCAATCCTCTTCAATGTCTTTATTGGGGACATTGCAAAGGGACTAGAGGGGGAAGGTATGCCTCTTCGTAGATGATAGAAAGGTATGCAATAGGGTGTACACACCAGGAGGGTGCTGAAAGAATGAAGGAAGACTGTAAAAAACTGGAGAAATGGTCTGAAGAATGGTAGCTGGGATTTAATGCAAAGAAGTGCAGGATCATGCACATAGAGCAGAAGAACCCAGGGGCAAAGTACGAACTAGGGTGAGGAGGGAATGACAGTCACAAAGCAGGAAAGGGACCTAGGAGTTATCATCTTGGAGGACCTAAGAGAAACTAGGCAGTGCGATAAAGCATCTGGAAAGGCTAGCCAGATGCTTGGATGCATAGGGAGGGGTATGATGAGTAGAAAGAAGGAGGTCATCTTGCCCCTGTATAAGACACTTGTGAGAAATGGCACCTGGAATACTGCATCCAGTTCTGGAGGTCCCATCTGAGAAAGACCATAGACAGCGTGGAGGTAGTGCAGTGGAGGACAACTAAAATGGTGCAGGTCCTGTAGGATAAGATCTATGAGGAAAGACTAAAGGAGTTAAATATTTAGTTTTTGTTAACTGGTAGGGTGCACTAGGCAATTATTTGCCTATTTTCCTGGAGGAAAGGGAGGGGACATGACTGAGACATACAAATACATCACTGGCATAAACATAGTACAGGAAGGAAGCATCTTCCAAAGTAAGAGATGCTCCAAGTCAAGAGGGCACAAAATGAAGTTAGAGGGGGGAAGCTCAGGGGAAATGTGAGAAAAAAAATTTTCATGGAAAGGGTGGTGGACGCCTGAAATAGCCTACCAGAGGGGGTGGTAGGGGCTAAAATGGTCACAGAATTTAAGAAGTAATGAAGTGAATTAGGTTAACGCTGCATTGAAAATGTGTTTTTTTTTCATGTTTAAAGCGTGGTATGATGAACTACATGTTTTTCTTTTGTGATAGCATATAGCATAGTAACATAGTGATTTCCTAGCAAACTTGGGTCAGGCAATTATTTGTATTTGTGTCTGGTGAAGGTTTTGATATAGCATTTAAAAATGAACTCATTTTGTAGACAATTGTGTGGACATTAACAAGTTTTAATAACATGTTTTAATGATTTTGCAGTGTCCATATTGATATGCAGGAGCATAATTTAATATATGTTTATGCACACAGATTTTTTTGAAAAAATCTTTAAAGAAAGCAGATAAGGAAGTGCATACATTTTGGAACTATTAAGGTAATGTGGAGACTGTTCCACTCCATATTACAGTTGAGGATGCCAGTATAGCCTAGAGGTTAATGAGTCATGAATGAGCTTGGTACATCCAGCAGACCTGGGTTTGATTCTCACAATCTCTACTTGCATACTGTGTGACTATGAGCAAGTCACTTAACCACTCAAGTGCTTCCAGGTTGCCCTTGAAAACAGTCATTTGTGCCTACTGGGCCTTGCTCAGTTATCAAAAGAATAATAAAATTAATTATATGAATTATTTTGTGAGGTATGTTAGCAGTGAAACACAGCATACTAATTTTATGATTATTATGTGACTTTCAGCCAATTCCCTGATGAAGTTTTTTATGATCTCGAAATGTTGCATTGTTTGGAAAAATTAATATTGGCTGATGAAAAATAAAACCATGCACTTCATGTGAAAGTAGGTCTCTAGTCTGAGTTCTCATTTATGCTTCAGCTTTTGTTTGGCCTGCCTGAGGCCTTTCAACATAGCATCTGAAATCTGACACCTCCTTCCTCACTCTCAATTACTCTTTATGCCTGGGAAAACCTGAGTGACTTGACATGTTTATGAGCTATGCACTTTCTTCAAAGATAATTCTACCCAGATTGAAGCTTATCACACAAAATAGTGCTTTGAAACTCTCCTCAGCAGACTGCTACAATTAATTAGCATACTGATAACAAAGATCCTCCAATATTATCTAGTCCGTTAGGAAACTGGAGGGCTCCCTTTTTCTACTGAAATAGCAAAATGACTGCAGGGCTCCGCCCACTGAAGCAGTAATAATGTACTGTCTCACTTGTGCCTTCAATCTTGCTGCTGAAGGCACCCATACTCCACATACACATAATAATGCTGTGAATCATTAACATATGCAGCTGCATCCCTCTAGTAAACTCAATATGTGGACCAGTCCTCCTCTCTCTCTAAAGATGCCTGCCATCTTTATTGAACTTTTCTTGAAAGCCGGTCACTAAAGGAGTTAGCGGCAACACTGCAGTGTCTATGTGGCATCGTAATACGGCATCCATGGAAACAAGCATGGCAACAGCGCTGTTCACAAGTGGAGCAGCATACTTTCGCAAACTAAACCATCACAATTTTAAATATTAAAAAAATTAAACAACACCCAATTTAAAAAAAAACCACAAGGACCCTGTCTATTGTATAAATTAAATACACAACAGGGACCTCGTAAAATATTTTTTTTTATTTTCACTTGTGCTGTTTGACCTTGGGCACATCACACATGGCATACACCACTTGAGAGGTTACCCAAGGTCAACCAGGAAGAGTGAAAATAAATCATTTATTCCACAGATACCTGTTTTGTATCCCTTATTTATGCAATAGGTGTGGACAATAAACCCATGTTAAATAAATTGGCTTATCAGAGCAACTGTATGCATAAATGTAAAATCTTACATTTATACATATAGTTACTACATCATGACCAAGTTACATACCTAGTTACTTCATTATCAGTAAAACACGTCCCCCAAAATGGCCAGCACAACTTGTTGTAGTTTGATTTCTTAAAAATAGTCATCATACATACAGCTCCATACTGAGCACCAACACATAAATGTACAATATCAAAAACCATGTTACTAGTGCCCCCCTGATACACATAACAACCCTAACCAGCTCTCGTAACAAAATTTGGAGTAGACTTTCATTAAACAAACATGGTTCATTTTTAAAAAAGCCTTTTTTTCGCTGTCAAATTCAGACCACAACCTCTAATTACTTTCACTTTCCCTTCAACCCGCTGGACCACTCTCCTGTCTGCCTGCCTCTCGCAAGCCTTTGCTTACTCACTCAGCCCCTGATTTACCTCTACATTACTTTCCCTTAGCTTTAAAGAGCCCCTGACATGGTTGGAAAAACCTTGAAAAATGTAAGATTTAGACAAAATACAGATTTATATTTTATATGTATTCTGTGATTCATCTTTATTACTGAGGACAGCTGCAGGAAAACACGATCACTGTCCCCTAGACTGTCTCTGCTCTGACAGCTTGCCTACACCTGCCATCACAATCCACTGTTTATGACATCATAAATATCACCACAGCAACAGATTGTGGTGTCATAAACAGAACTTTGATGTCAGGTGTAAGTAAGCAGCCTGAGCAAATAGAGTGAAGTCCTGTCCTTAAAACAGTGATAAAGAAATAAGGGTAAGAATTACAGTAAAAATATGAAATATAAGCTAAATCATGTCTAAATATTACATTTTTTCAAAATTGTCCCAACTGGAGTCAGAGGCTCTTTAAATGGCTAGTAAAACTTTTACCTTCACTTTTATTATCTTTTATGTTTTCAACAAGCTTCTCTCCCCTCACAATGACTCCTGCTCACTCTGCTAACCTTTGGTCCACTCCTGCTCACTGCCAAACCCATTCTCTTGGAGCAAAACAAATACTGGCTGCGCTAAAATTACTATTAAAAAGAAAAAAACGTAAAAAAACAATCACATGGCCTTAACAAGCTCATTTCATTAGATACTGGAGTTATAAATCACAGCCGGCTTCACCTCTCACTAAGAGGTGATACAATTGTCTAGCTGTTAGTTATTCATAAAAACCTCCTTGCAACTAACTGCAGTGCACATTGGGGGCATCATGAGCTTTGGGATGCTGATACGTTCCTAGCAACCTCCTAGCGACCGCACAATAAAGTGGAGGTATGCATGTCTGATCACAAAAAGTCATTGAGAATTTATTTAAAAGAAAATGAACATTCTAAAAAATCTCACAGCACTGTTAAAATTAACCCCCATTGCATAAATAGCATATGTAGGATGAGCCTGTATGATACCTGATTTATTAATGCTCGTGCTGTTTGACCTCAGATACTTCAGCCATGGCTTACATCACTCGTGAGGCTACCTGAGGTCAAACAGCACTTGTATAGATAAATCTGGTATCACACAGCTCCACACATCTATTAATGCTACACCTATGAGGATAAAAATAGCAAATATCAGTGGTAAAGTTATTACTATTGGACCTGGCATGAGAATATCAGTGAAATTCTCACTCTAGGTCCATTTATCCCATAGCGGCAATGGAGGGACAGAGTGTCAGTGAACTCTGTGTTGATCTTCACCTTCATTCAGTGAAGTTGTGCTGGGATAATATCACTGTTGAAAGTGGCCACTGAACAACCAGGATGAAGGAATTTTTCTTGCCATTGTAGATTAAAAGGTACGGCTTAAATCAAATATACCATGGTCCTAATAAAAATATCACTGATATTTTCCTTTTGCAGTTTAACCTTTTGACATCACTCATGGCTTCACCACTCATCATGACACAAGATCAAGCTGCTCCTAAAAAAAAATACCAGTGATATTTTCGTATGCCGTTAGATGGGCAATGCAATTAGGGTGCTGCAATTAGTTCGATGGGAGAATGTCGTGAGCGACACAGGCATTTGGGATTTTGCAGCACCCTGCACTCACGACATATTTGCAGTTCACACGGTTCACCTCCTGTCCACCCATGCCCAGACCTGGAGGTGACTATATCTAGTGTTGGGGGGGTGCAGGGGGGTGAAGCATTGGAGGATGCTGGTGGTGAAGCCCCCTGCAAAAACTAACCCTGCTGCACTAGTGTCCATTGTCGGCCACGCTGTCTTGTGGCATAATATGGGTTTGCGGTCATTGCAGCCAACATGTTTCTGGCACTCTAATTTATGGCGACCAGATTCATGTTGCACCATTGTTGGTGAACCTGATATTTTCATTAGAGCCGTGGCATATCTCATACATATATATATATATATAGAGAGAGAGCTATGGTCTCAGTGACATCTGTTTTTCTTTTAAATTTGAAGTTCATTAACATTTTTCAATAAATACAGACTTTCAAATGTACTGGTGACACAGCGTGGCATCTCTTCACTCAGAGAGACAGCTCGGCACAGGGAGAAATAAAATATGTGATTGTGGTCATACTGATAGCTACTAATTATCATGTTTTTCATTTACAAAATAAATAAAAAAAGTTATGCACAGAGACGTAGAAAACAGGATGGCAGATAAAGACTCAAGGCCTTTCCAGCCTGCTCAAGATCCCTGCCTACACTGTTGGCCACTGGCAAGAGCTGTGCAGTTACCCCGTGTTTCCCTCTCCCCATCTTTCAGCTGTCCTTGTCTTCCTCCTTGATCCCACACTCTCCTCTAGTGACTACTAGTCCCTTGAATTTATCCCAGCCTTTCTTGAAGCTATCAATAGATCCAGCCTTAACAACCTCCCTTGGTAAGTCATTTCATTTTTCCACTACTATTTTCATGAAACAGTACTTCCTGAAATTCCTTTTAAATCTTGCCCCACCAGTCTGTACAATGACTCCTTGTCACTGTGTGCCTGTTGAAGAGAACCTCACTGTTTACCTTGTTTATTCCCCTCAGAATTGTACAGGCTGCAATCATAATATATCACACTCCCTCCTGTCCTCCAGAGTTTACATAGCACTGAAAAAAGCCCTCCTGTTAGTAAGTGGCAGTTTCCATTCATGGAAACCCTGTGTATAAGTCAGACCCTTCTATCACTGAATGAGGTCATCACACACAGGCAAATGTTAACACTGACTGGCTGAATCAGCACTGGTTATTTATAATACAGGATTGTAATGCAACTCACCCTACCCCCACCATGGATGCTTGTTTCCACAATAACATACCTGAAAGAGTGGCACCTTGCTGACTATGCTGTAGTTGACATCTACAGCGATATCTGTCCGCATCTTGTCTGGAAGTTGTACCATCAGCTCTGACTCATCTGAAAGCCAAACACACAAATAGGATGACACACAGTCTGAGTAGATGATTGCCTCCTGATAATCAAGCCTGCAGAGTTGCACAATCACTTCATCCCATCAAGTTATCACTGTTGTGCAACTCGGGTTATTACTAATGTTGATGCTAATGTCCACAGGGGTAGTATTAGGTCATGAGACCCAGTGTGACTATTCCCCACTTTCTCAGTGACGGATTATATTTTTTCGTCAGTCCCATGTTGTTATCCAGTTTGACTTTAAACATTTCTGTTGTTTTACAATCAACACTCAAGAAGGATACACTCACTAAAGCAGTGCCTTGAGGGGAACACTGTACTTGAATTTGGCCAGATTAAAGAAAGGTTTTCCCTCAGGCAGATCGATTATTTTAGATTCTTGCAGATAAGAATGTATATTCAGACCCGGCAGGGTCAATATGGTAAGTCCCAAACACCGGGAGGACTAATAGGGATTATGGAACAAATAGTCAGCTCCAGGAGATCTAGGGGACACATCTCTGCCATTTACAAGGCCTTAAGAGACAGGGAGGGGAGTAGGGCCATACACCGCCAAAAAAAATGGGAACACGAATTAGGGGAGCAGCTATCTGACAAAGAATGGGAAGCAAGCTTCACACAAACTTTCAAAACAGCTTACTCTCCAATGTGGAGAGAGTTTAAATGGAAAGTCAGAACGAGGTTCTCTTTTACACCAATAGCTAAGTGTATATGGGAGAAGAACAGCCCCTCGACTTGTTGGAGGGGATGGGAGAGCAGACCACCTACATGTGTTTTGGCTGTGTCCAAGATTGGTACAGTTCTGGAGGGAGATAGCACAGAGATTAAAAGAGATTTTCTCAATCACTGAAAATCTGGGTCCAAAACACTTAATACTAGGGCTATTACCCAGGGAAGTTAAAGGGAAAGATAAGCAATACCTCTGGAGTATTCTGCTGACATCTGCTCACAAAGCCTTTACAACGAAATGGCTCAGCCCAGACCCTCCTGTGTATCACAACTGGTTATCCAGCCGGCCCGGTGGTGCTGAGGGTTGAGGCGCTGGTCACCACACCTTGCGCCACGCCGGCGACCCGTGTTCGGGAACGGGCATGGGTTGCCGTGGGTCGGCGGGGAGGAGATGGATTGAGCATCCAAGGGACTGCTCTCCATCTCTGGGGAGGGGGGATTTGGGCGGCTGGGGCTTGCCTGACCTACAGACGGAGGCTGGGGGTCGGAAACGTAGCTGCAAGCTTGGGGGCGGGTCATGGCAGACGCTGATTGGGGGCACGATGGGAGCATGCTGCACTCCAGTTGCTGGGCGCCATTGCATCGCCATGACCTCGGCCGAGGAAAACAGTGGAAAAGCGAGCCCAGCAGGCATGAAGTTGTTTCTCGCCGGGCGCCATTCCTGGAAGTGCGCCCCTGGCATGGATCCCGGGGTGGTTGAGTCGCCTCCACCACCCTGCCCGTGAAGGGTAAGTCGTGGGGTGCATAAGGGAGAGGGTCTGATGTCTGGGGATGGCGCTGGGGGGAACAACGGAGGGCCGGGGTCGTAGCCGGAGCTCTGGAGGAGAGAAAATAATACCCCCCCCAAAAAAACAATTGGTTATCCACTGTCCATGAGATTCAGGACGTGGAAGATTTGATGCACAAAGTTAACATGCAAACACACAACTTTGTGGGCAGATGGACCTTATGGATGATCTGGGAAGATAGGGGGATTTCTGCACCGACAGGTGAGGAGGGGGCCATACGGGGATAACTATCCAAATGGTCTGACAGGTATAGAAGATGAATAGAAAGAGTCCCATATTATGTGAGGGTCACAGAACCACATCAATGTCAGATAGGAATTGTAGAGAAATGTCGTACCATGTGTGTTTTCTTTTTCTTTTAGAAAAAGAAAAATAGATTCATCCAACTAAAGTAAACTGTATAAATGTGCTTGATTATGCAATAAACTTGAATATCAAAAAAACACTCAAGAAGGGGTGGAGAAAATGAAAAAGGACCTGGAGAAGCTTGAGAAATGGTCTGAGGAATGGCAGCTGAAGATAAATTAAAAGAAATGCAAGGTTATGCACCTGGACTACAGGTACTCTTAGGAGAGCTACATGATGGGGGGGGGGGGATTGCTGACAGTCACCAAGGAAGAAAGAGACCTTGGGGGTCACTATTTCAGATTACCTGAAAATGTCAAAGCAGAGTACAAAGGCGGCAGGGAGGGCCAGTGGTATGCTGGCCTGCATAGGCAGGGGGTATCGTCAGCAGAAGGCGGGGAGATAGTGATGTTGTTATATAACACCCTGGTCAGGCTTCACATGGAGTACTGTGTGCAGTTCTGGAGGCTGCACCTTCATAAGGACATAAACAGACTGGAGGCAGTCCAGAGAAGAGTGACTAAGATGGTACAGGGCTTGCACCACAAAACTTACGAGGAGAGACTAAGGGACCTCAATATGTACTTGCTAGAGGAGAGGAGGAAGACAGGTGACATGATAAAAACATTCAAGTACCTCAAGGGAATAAACAAGGTGCAGGGGGAAGACACCTTCCAATACAGGAGGAATACAAGATGAGGGGGCATGACATAAAATTGGAAGGGGGCAGGTTAAGAGGAAATGTGAGGATATTTTTCTTTATAGAGAGGGTGATGGATGCATGGAATGGGCTGCCACAGGAGGTGGTGGGAGCAAGCACTGTGGCTGGATTTAAAGCATGGGACAGGCATAGGGGAACCATAGAGGTAAAGCAGATGGAGGGGCAAAAGCCATAAACAAGTTCTGGGCTTATGGGCAGACTGGATAGGCCTAGCAGTCCTTATCCGCCAACAATTTCTATGCTTCTATGTAATAAATTCTTGGAGTAGGACATTCCAGATACTGTATTGATTGTTCTCTGAGAATATAAGTTATTCCTTTTGTCTGCTTTGAATTTTGATCCTTTTGTTTATTGTGTATCTTATGTTACATGTAACCCTGTTCATTGATATTCCTATGGTATTTAATAGTGACTTGTCCTGTTATTAGCCTATTAGATTAAACATAAGCAGCATATCACCACATTTCCTCCTATCCTCAAGGCTCTGTAGATTCAGATGCTCTTTCATAATAAGCAGTGTCTTTCAACTCATAGATGGTTATTATAAATCTTTGGATTTTTTCGAGTCTCAGAATATCACCTTTCTTACAAGGTGACCATAGCTGCGAACCATAATCAAGATGGGGTGAATATAAATTCTATAGATCTCACCCCATATATTTTATTCCTGGTTTTAACTACTTTTCTTTGTATTAGGTATCATATAGTTGGTCTTTCATATAATGCTATTGTACTCTGCCATCATATTTAGTTCTTTTTCTATTATGATCCCTAGATTTTTTTTCTTTTTCCTTGCTTTCACTTTTCCTAGTTCTTATGTAGCAATATATTTTAGGATTATTTTGCCCCCTATAAATAACAGGGCATTTCTTGACATAGAACTCCAGCCTCCGTGTTTGTGACCAGTGCAGCAGTGTATCAAGGTCCTTTTGTAATATTGAACTAAGCTCTGCTGATGCTATGTTTCCCAGCTTCATGTCATTCGCGTACCATGCTCACCAACTGTCTACCCCTTTTTTACTGTCACTAGCATATATTTGAAACAGGACAGGCCCCAGCACAGATCCCTGGGGTACCCCACTTATCACTCTTTGTTCTTCTGATATGAACCTGTTAATACACAATATTTGAGTTCTATTTAACAGCCAGGATTTGACCCAATTTATAACAGTGTTATTTATTCCAATTGAATGACATTTACTGATGATGCCTATATGGGGAGCTACGTCAAAAGCTTTGCTGAAATACAACAGAATTACATTAGTTGGCATCCCTTTGTCCATTAATTTGCTGATATTTTTGTAAAAAGTCAGTGAATTAGTAATGCAAGATGTTCCCTTGCAAAAGCCATGCTGATTAGTATCTATAACTCCATTGTTTATCAATTGATGTTCTATCTTATCTTTGACAATTGGTTCCATGATTTTGCTGCATACTGAAGTTAAACTGATGGGGCGGTAGTTGACCACATTTGCTTTACATCCCTTCTTGAGCAGTGGTATGATGTTAGCATGTCACCAGTCCCTTGGTACATCCTCTGTTGATAGTGATTTATTTATGACTGTCTGTAATGGGTGGAGTATTTCATTTACTGCCTTTTTTAATAGGATTGCCGGAATGTGATCTGGGCCCTTCGCTCTATTAGTAGGCTCTTTCTCACTGAAACCTGGATAACTCCTAAAATTAAGGATAATGCAATTTCCTTAAAAGGATATGCGGTATACAGGCAAGACAGGGCTGGTAAAAGGGGAGGGGGGAGCCTGATCTACGACAGGGATACTATCCAAGGCTGCTTTCTCCCCTTGTCAGGGAACTCTGGTGACCATGAATTGCTGGCCATTAAGCTAATTCTCACTGCGCAACACAAGTCCCTCACAATAGCCGCAGTTTATTTACCTCCCAGGAAGGCAAAAGAGGGACTTGATAAAGTTATTGAGGTGCTCAACCAGCTCAACTCTAACAATGAAGTCATAATAATTGGTGACTTCAATCTTAACTGGCTAAGCAAGGAGACTGATCTTCAGAAAGACCTAGTTACTAGTCTGGACCTCTCGCAATTGGTAACTGAACCCACTAGGCACAACTACAAGAGTGGTAATAGCACACTCCTGGACTGGGTCCTGGTCAGCTGCCCATCAAGGATCTCTGGGGTCACAGTTCACCCAGACTCCCTAAATGACCACTCGCCTATCACCTGCCTTTGGTCAAATAAAATCAAGAAGGCTGCTCCAACCTTTATAGAAAGTAGGGTCCTCAAGAGAAGCCTGCTTAACTCCTTTAGGACAGCGCTTGCCCAAATTGACTGGACACCACTGGACAAAATCCAGGATATAGACCTAGCTCTTCAGTATTTTATTGACAAGTTCAACACTACTTGTGACATATTTGCCCCAGTAAGATGGAGAAAAACCTGGGGATCCTGTATTGGATGGATCACCAGGGAACTGCTTGATCATATGAGGGACCAGGACAACCTGTGGAGCAGGGCCAAGGACACAGGCAAGACAGATGATTACCAGAGATATAGGGCAGCCAGGAATAATTATATTAACCTTATAAGACTTGCCAAAGCAAAGTTCTATAAAGACTAACTTGAGCAGTTGTGGGGTGATGGCAGGAGATTTTGGGGGAACATAAAGGAACTATTAGGGAAGGAAGATAAAAAGCATTCCACAATGCTCAACATAAATGGAACTACCACCCAAGACTTGCTCACCATTGCTGACTCCTTCAATAAAGTTTTACAGACCTTAGCTGTGTACTACCCCTGAACTATCTCAATGCCTCTGAATCTCCTTAAACCACCCCCAGCAAGGAATACAAGTGCCCTAATTTCTATTTTAAATGCATCTCCATCAAGGAGGCTAGGAAATATGTAAAAAAGGTACCTGGCAAAACCAAACAAGGGAGCGATTAACTTGACATGAAAATGGTTGCTCTCACCTTGGATGAAGTGTTTGCCCCCATCACTAAAATATTCAATAAATCTCTCACACTTACTAAATTCCCCTCAGCTTGGAAACTTGCTCTAGTGAACCCAGTTTACAAAAGTGGGGATCGCATAACCACCTCTAACTATTGGCCTATCTTGATCCTCTCCCCCCTCTCAAAAGCTCTGGAAAAAATAGTGGCCAACCAAATCACCGATTAGCTGCAAAAATACAATCTTCAATGCACACAACAGCATGGCTTCAGGAAGAGCCATAGCATGTCAAGTGTCTTGGTTGATTTCTATGACTTTGTGCATATGGCCCTGGAAGGAGGCATGCTTGTGGGGTCAATTGTTATTGATCTCACCAAAGTATTCGACACAGTCAACCACTCTCTTCTTACATAGCAGCTGCAGTACCTAGGTCTGTCAACTACCTCTGTAAGGAGATCCCATGACTACCTCTCCTGCAGATCACAGAGCATTAAAATAGGGGCTGCTATCTCTACTGCTAGAGAGGTCTCCCTTGGAGTCCCCCAAGGGTCCATACTTGGCCTACTGCTTTTTAGTTTATCTGTAAATGCACTCCCTGATGCCTGCACTAACAAAATCATTCTCTATGCAAATGACGCAGTCATCTTGAATTGTCACTCCCAGCTTGCTCAACTCCAGCAAAATCTCCAGGCCACCTTTCACAAACTTGAAGACTGGTTTCAACAACAAAAGCTGCTACTCAACTCTAAAAAAATGAAAACTTTGCTCATCTCATGCTGTCAACACAAGGCAAGAAACCCTCTACTTACCATTACCAGCAACAAGGCAGGCCCTCTGGAGCAGGCAGACTGCTTTAAATACCTAGGGATCATAACAGATGGCACCCTGTCCTTCTCAAGGCACATTAAACAGATAGTAAAAGCACTCAATATCAGACTTGGGGTTTTATATAGGCATAGTCAATAAAGGCGTTTGACACAGTCCCACACAAAAGATTAATATACAAGTTAGCCAGCCTGAGAGTGGGTCCCAAGATGACAGCCTGGGTAAAGAATTGGCTGGAGAATAGGACACAGAGAGTAATAGTAAATGGAGTCCACTCTGAAGAAAGGGGGGTTACTAGTGGGGTACAGCAGGGTTCAGTATTAGGACCGGTCCTCTTCAATGTCTTTATAAGAGACATTGCAGAGGGACTGGAAGGAAAAGTATGTCTCTTTGCAGATGACACAAAGATCTGCAACATAGTGGATGCACAAGGTGGGGTGGAAAGGATGAGAAGGGACTTGGCAAGGTTAGAGGAATGGTCAAATGTGTGGCAGCTTAGATTCAATGCTAAGAAGTGCAAGGCAATGCACCTGGGAAACAAAAACCCAGGGGAAGAGTACACAATGGGGGGTGAGATACTAACAACAACAAAAATGGAAAGGGACCTGGGGGTAGTCATATTAGATGACCTAAAGGTGGGCAAGCAATGTGAGAGGGCAGCAAGGAGGGCTGGGGGATACTGGGATGCATAGGGAGAGGCATCACCAGTAGAAAACAGGAAGTTATTATCCCTCTGTACAGACAGCTGGTCAGACCCCATCTGGAGTACTGCGTGCAGTTCTGGAGACCCAATCTCCACAAAGACATAGACAGGATGGAAGCTGTCCAGAGGAGGGCAACTAAAATGGTGCAGGGTCTGCACCGGAAGACATATGAAGAGAGACTAAAGGAGCTTAATATGTATAGCCTCGAGGAAAGGAGGGAGAGGGGGACATGATAGAAACTTTCAAGTACCTCAAGGGAATCAACAAAGTCCAAGAGGGTAGCATCTTTCTAAAAAGAGGTGTGCAAGAACAAGGGGGCACAATTTGAAGATGGGGGCGGCTCAGAGGTAATTTAAGGGAGTATTTTTTCACAGAGAGGGTTGTGGATGCATGGAATGGCCTTCTGGAGGAGGCTGTGGAGTCAAAAACAGTGGTGGAATTCAGGCACGCATGGGACAGTCATAAGGCCATTCTAGGGGGTGGGGGTAGGAAGAAGTAGGCTGCTGGTTAACTAGGACCTGCAGCTTATCCAGTAGGTAGGGAAATGGGCAGACTGGGTGGGCCAAGCGGTCCTTATCTGCTGTCAAATTCTATGTTTCTATGTTTCTTACGCCCACAGCCCTTCGCCTCTCTGTCACCAACTCTATCTAATCAATAATTGACTACGGTCTGGTAGTGTACAGTGCTGCCTCAGAAACTGCCCTAAAACAGGTGGCTATGGCACTCTATAAAGCATGTAGACTAGAACTTGGGGCATATAAACTTACGAACAACGAACAACGTACGAACAAACTAACTGGCTCACACTTAGAGACAGGGTCAAATTACAAACTTGCCTATTAGTTAAAAAAGCCCAACAAGGTCTTGCATCCTCCTGCATCCAACGCATCATCCTACCAGCTCACCTGCATCATAATACAATGGGCACAGTTAGAGGTACCCCATGCATCTCCTTCATGAGAACATCCCTCGGTCAGGACTTGTTCACCTACAGGGCTCCCTTCTGGCTAAACGAGCTCCCGGTCAGAGTAAACAATACAAAGAGCTTCTCTACCTTTAAGTATGAGCTGAAGCAACCCCTAATCAACACTAGAACCTGTGAATGCACACACGCATAAAGCACTTATACCTCACAGTAAGGCACTTGCCATTTACATAAGTACTCCACTGTGGGAAATCAGACTCCCTAACTACACCCAACAGAATTTTAATCCACTGCAGATTAGCCCTTACTCCCACCTTGTTCCTTCCAGCCCCTCTCTCTGCATGCCTAAGCTCCATTAATTCAGTCCCATTCCTGTGACTCTCAACCTGCTCCTGCTCCCTCATTTTCTCTCCCCCTCACTACTATCTCACCACCCAATCCTGCCCTTATCTCATACTCACCTCCACTTTACTTCATCTATCACCTGTTGCCTTCCTATCTCCAATTTTTCCAGCTCATCTCCGGGACTGTGCCTGTTGATCTCCCACTCCTACACCCCTCTCCCTCCTCCCTTTACCTGCAACAATTTATTTTTTATATACTTGCTTTTATCTCCTCCTGGGTGGCCCACGTTCTCGCCGACCCCCAGCCCCATCTACCCGATCGCAGTGCACCCTCCTGTCTTTCTCCACAGCTTGCCCCCAGTGGCGAGGCGGCGGTGATCCCTCAACCCACTGACACTGATCCAGTTCTGGAGGTGGCTGCACTTTTATGGGGGTGGCGCCTGCAGGAGTCGGTGGTCATCCAACCACCCAAGCTTTTCTCCTCCTACTTTTCTCCCACTCCCCCGGAGGCGAAGCATTGTAGCATCGGCAATGGCCGAGCTGTGCGTGTGTCCACCTACAGCACGCCGGCTGACTGCTCCATCCCCTTCCCTCATGTACAAGACCCAGGTGCTCTGACACCCAGCTTCCGCTAGGTGTCAGAGGTGCGCCGGTCTCCGTGTCCCTCCCTCCTCGTGAGAGGAGAGCTGTCCTCAGGATGCTCGATCCTCTCCCACCTTGGCTGCCATCCTGCGACCTGCTCACACCATAAACATGGGTCATTGGCATGGCAGGAGGTAAGGTATGATGCCTCAGCCCCCCATGCCACTGGGTCGGCTACCTGCAACTGTTTTGAAGAATTTAGGACCTGAAACTTGTGACAATGCCTGTTCCCAAGGCAGCTGGTTATACCTCTCAAACTTGTTAATTGCGACTGCTTGTAATCAGCTACAAAGATACTGTCTTGTCCAGCTAGTATTCCTATGTTAGATACCTGCACTTCTGTCTATGTGAATCATACCATTGTAACTGTTGTAACTGTTGTATTGTCTCATGCTGTCTGCCATGCCCGCAGCTGATGATAACATTGAGAGATACTGGAAGGAGTTCAAGACCGCTATCCTCTTGGCATGTGCTGAATAGATTGGCTATGTCACCCGGCATCACCAGGACTGGTTTGATGAAAATGATACCGAGATTCAAGACCTGCTCAACTGGAAAAGAAGAGCTCACTGCACATGGCAAGATGACATCTCGTGCCAGCAAAAGAAAGAGTCATACCAGCAGCTCAAGGCAGAAGCTCAAAGGAAGATCCAAGACATCAAAAACAAATGGTGGCAAGACAAGACCAAGGAGATCCAGCTCTATATTGACAAACATGACATGCAGAGCTTCTTCCAGGCTACAAGGGTCATTTATGGTCCAAGCTCCCATGGTTCCACTCCCCTCTGATCTCAAGATGGCTTGACGCTCCTAAAGGGAAATGAAGGCATTCAAGCTAGATGGAAGGAGCATTTTGAGACACTTCTGAACCACAAGTCAACTGTGTCAGATGCCACTATCAATTCTGTCCCTCAATACCCTGAAAGAGAATGTCTCACCAACCCTCCTACCATTGAAGAAGTAAGACATGCCCTCAAACTGGCCAAAAACAACAAAGCTGTGGGACCAGATGGCATACTGGCTGAAGTCTACAAGGCTGGGGGCGAGGAACTGGTACTAAAGCTCCATGAACTCATTTTCTGAATTTGGAACAATGAGGAGATTCCAGAGGACTTGAGGAATAACAACACTGTTACCATCTTCAAGAAGGGAGACAAGTCAGTGTCTGGAAATTATCGAGGCATTGCTTTACTCTCCACTGCAGGGAAAATCCTCGGCCGTATTTTTCTGAACCATCTCCTTCCCATCACCAAAGAAGTCCTGCTGGAATCTCAGTGTGGATTCAGACCATCTTGTGGGACAACCGACATGATCTTCACTGCCAGGCAGATCCAAGAAAAGTGTCGGGAACAACATCAGGACCTGTACATGGCTTTCATCGCCCTGACAAAGGTCTTTAACTCCATCAATTGTGAAGCCTTGAGGAAGGTGCTGACCAGATTCGGCTGCCCTACAAAATTCATCAAGGTCCTGAGGCTTCTGCATGACCAGATGGCTGCCAGTGTTCTCCATAATGGTTCAAAGATAGACCCATTCATCATCCAAACTGGGGTCAAGCAAGGGTGTGTCATCGCTCCAACCTTGTTCTCTAGCTTCCTAGCAGTCATCCTAGTCCTCACCAAAGGCAGCCTTCCCTCTGGAATTGACATTGAATACAGAATTGATTGAGGGCTCTTTAATCTTGGATGTCTCCATTCAAAGACCAAAGTTTGCAAGGCATCCATCATTGACCTCCAGTACGCTGATGACTGTGCCATCCTTGCACACACCAGGAGCGACCTCCAGTTTGCGCTAGATCTCTTTGCGGAAGCTTACCGAAGTCTGGGACTCTCACTTAACATCAAGAAGACCAAGGTGCTCTATCAGCCTGCTCAAGGCCTTGTAAATGACCCTCCATGATTCACCATCGAGGGACAGACCCTGGAGACAGTCCAGCACTTCCCTTACCTCGGTAGCCACCTCTCCCTAACAGTGAACATCGACGATGAGATTCAGCACAGGATTCATTGCGCTAGTACCTCATCTGGGAAACTGCTTCGGCGTGTCTTCACTGACCGTGACATATGAAAGGACACCAAGATCCAGGTATACAGTTCGGTTATCATCCCTACCCTTGTTTATGGATGTAAAACTTGGGTGACTTACCGACATCATCTAAAGAGCCTGGAGAGGTACCACCAACGATGTCTCCGGAAAATCCTCCGCATCAAGTGGGAAGACCACCGCACTAATGTCAGTGTTTTCACTGAGGCCAATGTCACCAGCATTGAGGCAATGATCCTCAGACATCAATTCCGCTGGACTGGACACTGTGCATGGATGCCCAACTCTTGATTCCCTAAATAAATTTTATACTCCCAGCTCAGTCACGGCCAGAGATCCGGTGGTAGTTAAAGGAAATGCTACAAAGACACACTGAAGGCATATCTCAAGAAAACAGATATGAACATCACAAGCTGGGAGGAGCTGGCCACCAACCGATCTCAATGGCACCAGAATCTCCATCAAGCGGGGGCCTGCTTTGAAGAGAAATGCCTTGCCCTTGAAGCCAAAAAGAGAGAGCGTAGGAAGGAAAGGGAAAGAAACCCCAGCCACTGGGCAGCTCTCCCACATGGAAACATCTGCAATTTCTGTGGATGAATCTGTGGCTCTAGGATTGGATTACTGAGCCACCTCAGGACCCATCAGTGAGCCATGGTAGAGATCACCCTCAAATCGAAGGATCGCCGATGACCAACCGATTGTCTCATGACGTGGAACCTTTGTAAAAGAGTTCATAGCTCAAAGGTTAATTCCGAAGTGTTAAATAAAATAAAGTATCCAGAAACCTCATCTTTTTAGTTCTTCCTCATTAATTAGATAGCCATGTGGACTAGTAACACCTGCCTGGCCAGTGTCATGCATTGATGGAAGGGACGTGTCCTTGTAGATTGAAGCAAAATAATTATTCAATGTTTCTACTTCTGTTTCTCATCCATAATCACTTCATTATCCACAAGTAGTGGACCAATAAGATCTCCACCTTTTTGTGAGTTACTATATCTGTAAAACTCTATTTTGTTACACCATTAGCCAACTTATCTAGTTTTCTCTTTCCTTCCTAATTTTCTTTTTACAGTCGTTTACTACAGCTTTGTATCTTATCTGATCAGACTGGTTGTGGCTTTGCTGATATTTTTTATATAATCTTTCTTAATGACTTATTGCTCTTGTGACCTTTTTGTTCAAGCATAAAGATATAATCCCCTTTACCTTATACTTCTTTCTGTTAGGGACATATTTATCCCTAAGAGACAATAATTTTGATTTGGAAAGTATTCCAAGATGCATTATTGTTCATTTTGTGAAGTATTTCATGGTGATTCCATGTGCTTGATTCCTTTTTTTTTTATGTTTCTTATTTTTTCAGCATTCCTGTGCCCTCCCGGCCCGCCATTCCTTTGGGCCACACAGCACTGGAACCCCTGCCCTCCAGGCCATCCCTCATTGCCATCTTGCTTCTTCCCCCTTCCCACTGATCTCAAGTCTCAGTAGACCTGAGGTAAGCCTTCTGCCCCAAGGGGAGGCAGAGGAGGGGAGATTATTCTGCTACTTTGACCGGGAAGCGGGGAAACCAGGGGGATCAAAGGGGTACTGCTCAGAGAGGCTACGTGGTGTGGGGGGAACAAGGCAGCCATCATCTGGCAGCTGGGCAAGTGAGTTTCTGCTTTTTTGGGGGCCTCTCTCTCCTCTCACTGTTGTGTGGCTGCAGAGGCATCCTGGGGGCAGGGATGTTTGGCAGCATGTGGTGGTGGTGCAAGCTGCTTAAATTGTCTCTGCTAGCCACGTCCAGGAGCCTCATGAACAGCGGTCCAGCACAGCCCACCCCCATGGAGGGAAGTGTCCAGGGGACATTATGACTCCCTCTCTGTTGGTCTCCACTCCTGACATCTGGGCTCAGGCATGAACCCTGGTTATCAGAGTGCAGAGCGATGCCCCCTTACTTGATGCCATGGCTCAATTCCCTTTCTTTTTAAATTGTATTTTTATTTGTTTTAAAATATGTAAGAGATCGATAGGATACAGTACATTGTAGAGCTCACATAATACAATCAAGCATAGCTCAAGCAACACACAATGCATTACAGTGATGAGCACAAGACCATAAATCATATACAGCCATAGATAAATCCGCCCTGATAGAGATCCGCGTATACTAGCACTAAAATAATACGTCTTCCCCTTGAATCTCTCCCTCCCCCTCACCTGTCTCACCATCATGTCAAATCTCTTGTCACTCAAAATGAGGATCTTGTACAGACATATATAGGACCCATTTCCTCCACTGGAGTTCAAATTTATCTTTTCGATTTAAATGACTGGCTGCCAGTCTTTCCAGATAGTATACTTCTTTCATAGCCGTAAACCAGTTATTTCTAGTCAGAGGCAAGGTCCGGCCCCATAATCTGGTAATTGCTTTCTTAGCTATCAATATATAAGTAATTAAGAGCGAGCCCCTTGGAATACGGAGGTCTACAGGAGGTATCGAAAGCAAGACCATTTCAGGAGTAAGGACAGCCTCTTCTCCTACCAACTCCCCCAAGGTTTCCGCCACCTCTCCCCAAAATGGTCAGAGCACCGGGCATTTATTTTTATTTTATTTAGCTTTTGTTGACCGGGTTAGTGCACTAGACAAATCCTGCCTATTTTCAGGCACGACCCGAGGGAGGGGGATACAGAAGAATGCCAACTGACCTTGAACCAGATTAAGCTGCTGGTGGTATTTATAGTGAATGAGGGAAATTTGGCCAGGACACCAGGGAAATTCCCCTACTCTGCTGTGCATTGCTGCCAGCAGAGGGCGCTGTTCGCAGCGGTTGGGCTGCTCAGTGTGCTTCTGTTTCTGATGGAGAAGGAGGTTGTGGTTTCGCTCCTCTGAGCCTGCTATGGAGCCCTTGGCAGTATCGGATGCAGTTCTGCAGGATAATGTTGCTTGCTTACCGGAGTCTTCTCCGACTGTTCCTCAGTCTGTTTTGGGGGATGTTCTGGATTCTTCCGTTACGCTAGCAGGTGGCTTGTTGGCTCCCTCAAGTTTGTCTGCGGAACCATTATTGCAGCAGTCGGCTGCTCCTCGGGATGATGGACGTTGTTTTCTGCAGGAACAATCTCGGGATCTTCATACTGTGGGACTTCCGGATACTGATTCTGTGACTCTACAGGATGTCGGTTTTCTGGATCACCCTGAGTCTTCAAGTACCTCGCAGGCTGTTAGGCGACAGTTTGGACTACCTCAAAGAAAACTGTCTTACCCCACTATGGACTGGTCGGCTGATACGGTCCTGAGCGATTCAGGTTGGACCCGGACTGCTACTGGACAATGGATTCCTGACCCTGATTGGACAGACCCTCCGACGGCTTCTTCTGCTTCCTCCTTGCATGCCACCGTTGCTACTACCCTGAGCTCAGGTATGGACTACAGTGAAAATTCTGGGGCCCCTATTGATGCTGCGCAGCATTTAGAAAAGCATTCTTTGGCCTCTTCGAGGCCTAAGGTGTTAGATAATCTCACTAACACTGTCTCTGCTTTACAGAAGGGGCCTGCTTCTACTTCTTTACCTATTGTGTCAGGCCCCTCTACTTCTAGAGTTCCAATGTCTGAATTATTTAAAAATAAATTAGAGCAGGCCCCAAGAAGGAATGCAGTTAGACTGAGATACCGGGGTGGGTTGCAGGTCCACCCTGATAGGTATTATGTTGCTAACATTTTATTGAAGGGGTCCATGAGTTTTTTTCCTGCTGATATTTTTGCCTTAATACATGTTTCTGGAGAGGATTCTTTTGACGTAAGCTTTAAAACTTCTCGTAATTTGGAGAAATTTTGGGATAAATACTCCACTCTTAAGTCCACCCCTCTTTGGGTCCCCTTTTATGCCCTCCCTCTTAGAAACCCCAAATTAGACACATTACTATTATGTTTCGAATGAAGGGGTTAATGTTAGTAATATATATCATCATGGCTTCAAAGAGGTGCGATATTTTAGGCCCTCCTGAGGCTATCTTGGATTTAGAAGGGATCTGGACGGGTAGCTGGAAGTTTAAAGTTAAACTGTTTCAAGACAATGGGAGGTTGTGCATTTACCAAACAGTTTTTTGGGGGAAGGATAGAGGGTTTGTTTTATGGCGGTCAGCCTGGTGCGTTTATAAATGTGGTGCTAAAACCCATATTAGCAGTTCATGTGATCTGTTGAAATGTGCCCTCTGTGGGGGGTATGGACATTCGGTGGATAGATGTGTCAATATTTTTCAATGTAACTTGTGCGATGAAAAGGGCCATGCCTTTCATCAATGCCCTTGGGCTATGCACAATAAGCCAGGAGGTTGGGATCAGGAGGATTTAGTTCACAAAGCTCAGGCCAGTAGATCTGATGGTGTCCCCCCCCAACCCTCCTACGGTAGCTGAGGACATTCCAAGGGAGAATATATCAAAGCTTCAACCTGCTACTGAGGACAGTGTTCCTATGGTTTCTGATTCTGTGAACTCAGTGTCTGTACCTTCAGTCTCAGCTTGTGTTACGGATCCCTCTCTGCTCCCCAGCAGGCATCTCCTTCTATGCCTCTGCCCTTTGAAATTGTTAAACCTAGACGGTTCACCAGAGCCTCTCTTAAACTTTCTTCAGTTCCTCATATTCCTATAGAGAATTTTTTTCCCTTTGCAGGGTGAAGGGAGGAATCTGATATTGAATCTGATACCTCTCCATCGCTCTGAAATGCTTCTGAGGATGAGGATAGCAGGTCTACTGAATGGCCAAGGAGAAAAGGGCAAGAAAGGTAAAAAGCGGAAGGCAAGTTTTAGTCAGAGACTGGGCCTTGACTCTAACCTTTTCATCATGGCTACACTTAAAATAGTTTCCTTCAATGTCTGCAGTATTAAAAATTTTAAAAGAGGCTTTCTTTTTCTTTTTAGTACTTTGCAGGTTGATGTTATTCTTCTTCAGGAAACAGATTGTCTTCTTTGGCTGAAATCGAACAAGCCAAGAAGAGATGGGTTTTGGGGCGTCTTTTGGACCTTTGGGCCTGATGTGGCTGATGGAATAGGGATACATTTTACTTCTACCCTATTTCGATTTGAAATTAGTGGATATTTGTCCTGGTCGGCTTTGCTCTTGATTTTTGTTTGCAAGATTATGATTTTCGCTTGATTAATATCTACGCCTCAAATCAAGTCAGCCCGGATAGCATTATTCGATGACATTAAACCTTTTCTCTATACCAGACGACATGTGATTTTGGGGGGGGGGACTTTAACTGTGATATTGACCTTAAATTTAAGGGTGATTCTCAAAAAAAAATGTATTGCGACTCTATTGCTTTGAAACAGACGGTACAGGATGCGGGACTTATTGACGTATTTAGAACCCTGCATGCTACTGGAGGCGCTTCTTATCATAGGCATATTTTTTCCTCCCGTATTGATCTTCTTTTTGTTTCTAAATATTTGACTCCTTTTTTTTTTTAAGTTCAGCCGACTGAGTTTTCGGATCATCATATTTTACTAGGTTTTGTTACTTTAGCAGGGGTACCTCCAAAAGTATTTTCGGCTGGTCCTCGATGGCGCTTGAACATATCCCTCTTGGAGGCCGCCGATTGTGTGGATGGTTTAGAATTACTGTTTGCTGCACGGTTTTCCACTATATGTTTATATGATAACCTCTTTTTATGGTGGATGGATACTAAATCAGAGCTCAGGTCCTTTTTCCTTTCCAAGGGGAAATCTAAAGCTAAGTCTCAATATCTCACTTATTTAAACAATCGGAATCAGCTGTATAGACTAATGTCCATTCCCCCTCGTGATAAGATTCCCTTTCAATCACAGTTCACTGAAATAAAGAAGCAAATGTCTCTTTATCAGTATGATAGGGCTAAATCTTTGGAGATGGAATTCAGATATGGGTTGCACTCACAGCCTGCCTCTGATCCTTATAAGGCTTGTAAACAACGCCTTGATAAAACATTGATGACAGGGTTATTAACCCCTCTGGGTACTGTGGTGACCTCAGATTTAGAAATGCTGAATGTGGTACAAGATTTTGTCTCCAGCTCTTTTGGTGAGGACTCTAGTCCCTCTGATACTTTACCCCCTGAATTTTTAGCCTCTCTTCCTGTTATGGATGTTAAGTTTAGGACTACTTTGTTAAGGCCTATCTCATCCCTTGAAGTGGAACGTGTTATAAAATCTCTGAATTCTAAAACGTCCCCTGGATTAGATGGTATCCCTAATGAATTCTATAAGAAATTCCTTCCAGCTATGTGTTTTTTTTACCTATAGTATTTAACTTTATGTTGACATCGGAATTGGGCTTTTCCGAGTTTAGTGTTTCTTTATTGAAATTTATTTACAAGAAAGGTGATTCTACCTATTGACCAATTGGAGGCCTATTAGCCTCCTTAATAGTGATTATAAGATTTGGCCCAAATTCTCACTAATAGGTTAGCACTAATCTCGGATTCCCTTATTCATCCAGCTCAAACTTGTGCTATTTCTCAACGCAAGATTCAGCACAATTTATATTTATTACGGGAATTATTTGAGAGTAGTAATGGGGGAAGGGGTCTGGTTTTATTGTGGCGCTGGATCAGGTTAAAGCTTTTGACAGGGTGAGTCACCATTATTTGTTTAATCTGTTACTCTCCTATAATATCCCACGTCCCTTTGTACAGTGGATTTCCATGCTGTATTCCAATGCTACAGTACTTCCATTAGTGAATGGATTGATGGGGACTGACATCCCGATAGTTAGGGGAGTGCGGCTGGGTTGTCCCTTAAGCCCTCTCCTGTATACTTATGCTTTGGATCCCATTATTAGATATGTACATGGACATGATGGTATTTTTGGATTGCCCTGATATTTCTCTACCTATGGAGGAAATCATTGCACGAGATGATGTGACTTGTTAATGCGTGATGAGGCCTCCTTCGGCTTGCCTTACAGTGTTTTCAGCTGAGGGACGTTATTCTGGGGCTGAAATCAACACAGATAAGAGTTTATTTTCTTTTACACTCTGTTCCAGTGCATCTTTCTGACACATGGCATTCCTCTTGTTTCCACACCTCACAAAATTTTGGGGTTTGGTTTGGACCTGGTGATTTGGCTACCTTTAACTGGGAGAAGCAGTTGAGTATAGGTGAAGCTAAAGTCAACTTATGGAAGCATTGGAAGTTTGGGAAGAAGAAACGTGTTTTTATAGTCAAAAAGTTTTTGATTCCTGTCTTTTTGTATTTAAGCTATCTATACCCACCTCTGGTTCATTTGGAAACCCGACTGTATAGTGTTTTTTTTCAAATGGTTTGGGGCAATAGACTGAACCCTGTGTGCAGAGAAGTTACCTATCTACCAGTTAAAAAGGGTGGATTAGCCATGATTAACCCAATTGTTTTTTATCATTCTATTTTTTTGTTTAATTCCTTTTGTTTTTTATGGAATCAGATAACCTTTTCTTGGCAGGTGTGGTTGCACTTTGTTTGGGCTAAATTTTTCCAAAAATGGACTACTTTACCCCCCAAAATCTTACCACGGGATCAGTTACCAGTTTATGGGATCCCTACCTTAAAGAAGTGCCATCACTGGAAGTTATCATTCTCTACTTTATTATCCCATTCTTGGAAAACCTTTTATAATTATATTGTTTTTGAATTACACAGCGTCCTTCTACTTTTTCCTGAGTGTGCTGCAACGAGGATGATGTTTGCTCTCAATAAATTAACTGATTTTCGGCTTCCTGCCTTTGTATGGGATGTGGTTTGGATGTCTGCTCAAGGTAGACTTGGGGTACGTGGGAACCTTAAATATAAACCAGTGTCGGATAGATTTTGTCCGAGACCACTATGCATTACTGTGGAAGAAAGTCTTTCTCATTTTTTTATTTCTTGTTCCTATGTTTCCAGTTTTTGGTCGGATGCTGCTGTCCATTGGGGTATGCCTATATTGTCAAATGTTACTTATTCTGTTTTACTTTTAGGGGATTATGTAGGGGCCTGGAAACGATATCACCCCAGTACTTTGAATGTTTTTTTTGGTCTACTTCAATTTTATCTTTGGCAAGCCAGATGCCAATTCATATTTCAGCAACAAACTGTTTTATCTTCTACTATACTGTCTCAAGTTGAGGAAGGTTTACTAACTGTTAAATCTAAAGATAGACAGAGATTTACAGATGTTAAGTTTCGTTCATTATGGAATAACTTCTTTTTTTGATTATGTTATTCTCAATTTTTGTCCTCCTGTAATTACCTGTTATTGCTGTTTTTGTCTGTTTCCATTGTTTACTTGATTTCTGGTGATGTTGTGTTTTTTTTTTCCTCAATAAACTTCCCCTACTCTTTTCGATAAGTGCCATGGGATCTTTAACATCCACCTGAACTACCACCAATCCAGGCAGATGGCACCTCGGTTTAACGTCTCATCCGAAAGATGGCACCTCAGAAGTGCAGCACCCCTCTCATGCTGCACTACAGTGTCAGTACTGGGATATTAACCCAAGTGCCAGATGTGGGAACTGAACCCACAGCCCTCTGATCTCCCGGCCTCAGAGGCGAGTGTGCTACCTACTGAGCCACTGACACTGCACTGACACTGACCAGAAAATGTGTACATGTCCAGCCATCTTTTCCCCACAAGATCTCCAGCAGCTTCCCACTGGTCCAGTTACAAATTTTGCCAGTTTAGCTGGTGTATTGAAAAATCTAAGCCTGACTTTCCAGGCAAATTCCTGCCAGTATGATGCTAGAGATATTCTGTGAGATAACTTAACATGTTTAAACCAAAGATCTACTGAGACCAGCACCAATAATTCCTGGTTCCAGGCAACCAGGACCCCCAAAGTTGAGTCCTTAGTAACCTCCTGTATTCCCTTATACAGTGCTCCAACCAAGTGGGGTGAGGTTATTCCCTTTATGGAAGATATAATCAGTATCAATATTTGTGGAGATTGGGATGGGAGGTGGTTCCATTGAGGAGCCTTATTCACCAAATAAGCTTGTATCTGCTGATAAGTTACATTAGTTTCTGGTGGTAGCCCATAGGTGTCTCTTAATGTGGAAAAGGGTAGTGTACCCTGGTTGTCTAGTATATGAAAAATGAAAGTTAGGCATCTATTATGCCAGCTATTAAGGGTCTCAATTAGGGGGACCTGGAAATTCTTCGCCTCTGATCTAAGTTGTCATAAAAAATAAAAGACTGTGACAAGATCCTGGGAGGCTCTGAGTTTGTTCCATACTGTTAAGCTACTCTGCATTCCCCTGTGATAACCATTCTGCACTGGGAGAGGCTCCCCCAGATCAAATAAAACAACTTTAATATCTTGAATATGGTTAAGTGTAATCTCTAGCATTTTCCAAGGTATTCTATAATTTGGGTCAATCCACCCCAGTATCCTATCCAGGGTAGCTGCTTGTGTGTATTTGCCCAGATCAGGTAATCCCAACCCTCCTTTATCTCTTGGGAGCTGTAGAATGGACCATCGAATGCGAGGTTTTCTGCCAGCCCAGACAAATCAAGCTAAGGCCCTGTTCCAGGAAATAAAATATGGGGTGGGGGGGGGTTAGTAAGACAGGAATAGTTTGAAACAAATATAGTAGTCTGGGTAATATATTCATTCAAATTAGTTCAAACCTCAAATAGAAGGAGAGACGCAATTGAGACCAGACTCAATTCTCTTTTAATACCTTCCCAGTCCACCTTATTATAATAGTAAAATACTATTGCCCCTCTACTTATACAGACTGGTTTCTTATCAGTTGTGAAATACACAGTGTTGTGGCCACCACTGCTGATGGAGTCCTTCATAATATATGTTGTGACTGTAACACTCTTGTGAAGAAATAACTAAATCAAGTGTATTTGATCCTCATGTTGCTTTATTCACATGCTGTGTTAAATTCAGGTCTACAAGTAGCTCACAGAATTCCCTCTCAGTGTACTTCTTTGTGTTTTCTATTTTATTCCAGTTAATCATTGAAAAATTAAAGTCTCCAAGGATTAGCAGCTCTTCCAGGTCACTAGAAGTATTAATTTATTGTGTTCTATGGCAATTCACATTGTAACCTGTGTCAGGTAGTCTATAGATTACTCCCCACTGTTAGTGGTCCCTCATGCACAAGATCCATGTTGATCCATGAAGATTCCACCTCTGTTTCTGCCTTTTTTATTTTGTCCATTATATCTTCAGTGGTAAAGTCTTGTGATATTAATATGCCCCCTCCCCACCACTGTTCTTATCAGGCCTATCCAATCTATAACAGTTATACCCATCCAGATTAGTGTTCCAGCTGTAATACTCCTTCCACCAAGTTTCTGTGACGGCAGTCAATGCAGGGGGGGTCCTAATTAATGGCAGTAGTTCATCCCACTTATTTCTTATGGTTCTAACATTTATTAGTATGCTGTGGACTACAGGAAAATTGGGGGGGGGGTGTTCAACCTTCTAATAGTACTAGTATGCATGTTATACATGGTGGGAGTTGTCATTGTTGTGCACCTTGATTTTACCACTATTATCCCCCTTTGTCCCCCGGTAGAGCTCTAGTCCCAGTGGCTACTGTTTTTTCTTACAGTGATTATGTTCTATAGTTTTGGTCGCCAGACCATTTAGTTTTAAAAGTTTTACCAGGGAGCTGGTTTGGTAACACAGCACTAGTGCTGCTGCTGGTGGCTAGTGACCCATGTTCAGAAGCAGACTCAAGTTGACAGAGGAGGCCTGAGCATCCCAGTGACAGCTCTGCACCTTTGAGGGGCTCTCCCCTGCAGAGCAGCAGGAGACATGCTCACTATGGGGAGGGCCACCATTAGACTATTTGCATGTCATTGCACATTGCTGCCCCCCCGAGAGAAAAAGTAGGAAAAACAATGCTGGTCGAGCAGGATGGTGTCCAACCATCTGCACACCCTGCACTGCACACTTCGGTTCTCTACCTCCGCACACATAGATCTGCCCCAGGGGACATGTACTCTGAAATACAAGTCCCATCTGGGTATGTGTGGGGGGTGTACAACAGCACTGGGAAAGTTGGAGGTAAGTCCAAAGAGAAGGCACATGACAAGGCTGGAAAGGCCAGTCCGATGTGGACAGACTGGTAGGTGCTGGAGTAGAAACACATGATGAAAGGAAAAAATTACTCACCCTAGTAATTATGTTTCTTCTAATGGAGTCTTGCTGTATTCTGACTATTGCAGTTAGCCCCAGCACTCAAACTGCCCTGGAGAGTAGATGGTTAATTTTCTATGCAGAGCATAGAACGTTGAGCTCGGGCTCGGTTCAAACCTCTGTCTGCTGCACTTTGAAGCGTGACTGTCAGATTCTTATGAGCTAATACTAATTAACTACTATGTGGAAATTGTAAAATTTTTACTAGCCAAATGGCAACCAAATATTTTGGATCCCCAAAAGACTCAAGTCAAGAAATCCAAAATCAAAAACCAGGTAGTGAACAACTTAAGACTGTTAAATTAATAATATAACCCCTCCCCTCTCTAAAAGGAAAGTACCCAAATACACCCTAGGGTGCAACACTGCATCTGCTAGCCCACTTCCCAAAAACACAGGTTCTGAGAGGGAGGTGAGGGAGGTCAGAATACAGCAAGACTCCATTAGAAGAAACATAATTACTAAGGTGAGTAATTTTTTCTTCAAACAACATGAAGTCTTGCTGTATTCTGACTATTGCAGACTACCAAGCAGTACCTCCATGGAGGAGGGAATCGAACCTACCTTGGGAATAGGCTCTGCAGTACTGCTGTACCAAACCGAGCATCACTCCTAGCCTGGATGTCCAGGGAGTAATGCTTGGTAAATGTATGGACTGTTTTCCAGGTGGCTGCTTTACATATCTCTAGCAAAGGAATATCCCTGGCTGCAGCCAGGGAAGCAGCTGTACCTCTAGTCGAATGAGCCCTCAGACCTGAGGGAGGTATTTTGCCTAGCTTCTCATAGCAGAATTGAATACAAGAGACAATCCACCTGGCAACAGTTCTCTTAGTGGCAGGTTTGCCCTTACCCACTTCCCCATAAGTGAGAAACAACTGGAGGGAGTCAAAACTGTGAGCCTTAGTACACTCAATGTAGTAACCAAGGGCTCTTTTAACATCCAAATTGTGTAAACTTCTTTCTACTGAAGAAGAATGATCAGTGAGGAACACAGGGAGAGACATAGATTGGTTCAGATGAAAATCTGAAATTACTTTAGGTAAAAACCTCCTATTAGTTCTAAGGATCACCTTATCTCTATGGAATGAGATAAAATCTGGCTCCACTGACAGAACTTGCAATTCACTGATATGCCTGGCAGAGGTAATAGCTACCAGGAACACAGTTTTCCAAGTCAAGTACTTAAGCTCTGCTGAAGACAAAGGCTCAAAAGGGGGTTGCATAAGCTGAGAAATGCAAACATTAAGATCCCAAGCAGGGGTAGGATCCCTAAAGGGGGGATTGGTATGAAGCAATCCCTTGAAAAATTTACAGAATACAGGGTGAGATGACAATGAAGAAGGCTTTCCCGCTGAAAGAAAAACAGAAACAGCTGACAAATGTACTTTGAGAGTAGCTGTCTGAGGCCTAGGCCATTAAGATGAACCATATAATCCAGAACTGTAGACAATTCAGCAGTGTCTGGGGATATATGCTTCTTGGAACACCAAATGCTGAATCTTTTCCATTTGAAGCTGTAAGTTTTTCCTGGTGGCAGGCCTTCGAGAGGCTTTGAGAATATCCAGAACCCCTTGGGACAGATGCAAATCTGCATACTCTAACTCTTCAAGAGCCATGCCTTGAGATTGAGTGACCGAAGATTGGGGTACCAAATCCTCCCCTGAGAGGAGGTTAACAGGTTGTAATTCCTGGGAAGAGACAGGGGAAGATGGACTGCTAGGGACAGCAACAGGGGGTACCAAGGCTGCCTGGCCCAGTCTGGAGCAATCAGAGTCACTTTGCTAGGTTGTGACCTTACCTTGACCAGAACCTTGAACAGTAGAGGAAAGGGAGGGAAGGCATATAGAAATTTCCCTTCCCAGTTCAAAATAAGAGCATCCAGAGGGACTGAGCCCAAGACTGGGGGGTCTACAACAAAACAGAGGAAGCTGGTGATTGTCTGGGGCTGCAAAGAGATCTATCTCTGGAGTGCTCCACCTTGAAAAAATCGCTTTCAACACCAGAGGGTCCAGGGACCATTCGTGACGGCCCTGGGAGATCCTGCTCAATGCATCTGCTAGCATATTGTCCTTCCCTGGAAGGTGGACTGCTATCAGAGAGGTCTGCAGAGAATAAGCTAGGGACCACAATTTCATGGCTTCCGTACACAAGGCCATGGACCGAGTGCCTCCCTTGTTGATGTACCACACGGTGGTGGTGTTGTCTGTCCCGACCTGAACCACCTTGTTCTGCACTGACTGAAAGAAAGCTTGCAGGGCCAGAAAGACTGCCCTGAGTTCCAAGAGATTGATATGAAGAAGGGATTCCTGAGGGGACCACAGTCCCTGGGCTGTGAGAGCCCCCAGATGGGCTCCCCACCCCAATAGAGAAGCATCCATGGTTAGGACCACAGAGTGAGACTGAGTGACGAATGGGACTCCTTGCCTGAGGTTGCCCTGATCCTGCCACCATTGGAAAGCCTGGATCAGAGTGTGGGTCACTGGAACTAGTTTGGTTAGAGAATCTTTCTTCTGAGATCAAAAGGCCCTCAGGTGAAACTGAATGTCCCTCATCTGAAATCTGGCCCTTTGGACCACTGCTGTAGAAGCTGCCATGTGGCCCAGAAGTTGAAGGAAGTGCCTTGTTGGCCGAGAGACCAGAAGGTGGAATGAAGAAGCCAGCTCTACAATAGCCCTTGCCCTTTCCAAGGGAAGAAAAGCTCTTGCTTTGACTGTATCCAACTCTGCCCCTATGAAGGTGAGGAGCTGTACAGGCTCGAGAACTGACTTGGGAAGATTGAGAAGGAATCTAGGAAGTGAGCACTTGCTGAGTCACTTGAAGGTCTGACTTGACTTGGTCTGGGGACTGACCCACAATGAGCCAGTCATCCAGGTATGGAAATATTTTTCCTTCTTAAAAAGGCCACTACTACTGCTAGGCATTTTGTGAATACCCTTGGAGCTGATGTCAGGCCGAAGGGCATAGCTTTGAACTGATAAAGGCCTGAAGGCAATTCAAACCTGAGATACTTTCTGTGGGAGCACCTGATGGGAATGTGAAAGTAGGCATCTTTTAAGTACAGGGAGGCTAGCCAGTCCCCTGGCCTTAGAGAGGGAAGGATTAATCCCTGAGTCACCATTTTGAATTTTGGTTTTAAAAGATGTTTCTTCAGGTATCTTAAGTCTAGGATGGGTCACCACTCCCCTGTCTTTTGTGGGGTAAGGAAGTACCTGGAGTACAGACCTTTGCCCCTGTGCAATGTAGGAACTCTGTCTACAGCCTTTAGAGCCAGTAGAGATGAAACCTCTGCCTCTAGGGCAATGGTTTCAGAGATACTTGCAGGTAGAAAAGATCTGGCCCTCAGCTTTGGAAATTTCTTGAAGCTGAGAACCAGGCCCTGGCTTACCACCTCCAGGACCCACTTGTCTGAGGTAACAGACATCCAGTCCTGGACGAAGTAAGCCAGCCTACCTCCTACAGGAATGGGGAAGTCGACCCGGGCTGACACATCAGGGTGTCTGCTTGGCAGGATCCTTAGGTTGAGGGATGGATGCAGCCCTGCTCATTCCCCTTCTGCCTCTCCCTCTGAATAACCCCCCTCTGAGGAAAGGGAGAAGAGGCCTGTGCTTGGTAGAAAGGCCTATGAAAAGGCCTGCCCCGCCCCTAGCCTGCTGCCTTTGAGGAGTTGCCTGCCTTTCCTTGGCCTGTGCACTCCTATAGGTGGTCCTATACTCATCCAACTTTTTCATGTAATTCTCTGTCTGCTTCCCAAACAGAGAATTACCCACCGCAAGGAATCCATAGCCTTAGCCTGAGTGTCCTGTGAGAGACTAGTACATCTGAGCCAAGCCATTCTCCAAAGAGCCACAGATGTAGCCATGACTCTACAGAACACATCATTGGAGTCCACAGCAGCAGGGAACTGTACCTTAGATGCCTCAATCCCATCAGCAGCCACCCTCTCCAGCTCTGAGGCTAGCTGGGGGGAGGCCTGCTTAGCCAGTGCCAGTACAGTGTCCCACCTGGACTGCTGGTACCTAGCTGCATAGGCCATATAATTAGCCTGCCTGAGTCCCAAGGCGGATGCCATGTACTGTTTCTTTGCCATGGCATCCAGCTTCCTAGAATCTTTATCTGGGGGGTGTGAAGCCAAGGGTATATTAGCCTTATCACAGGCTGCAGCCTGCACAACCCCAACATGGCTGCATTGTTGGTACAAGTACTCTGTACCAGAACCTGATAAGGTGTACCTTTTGTCTATCCTTCTGTTGACAGGAGGTACAGAATTTGGAGATTTTAAAATCTTTTGTGTCTGTTTCCCAAAAGACTTATGAAGGGGAATAGGCAGTCTCATGGACTCTGGGATGTCCATCATCTCCACATAATCAGGTTCCTCTTGTTCCTCTACAGCTTCTTCCACTGGGAGCTGGAGGGTTTATGCCACTTTCCTGTAAAACATGTAGTGGGAAGGGGACTCAGAAAACCTAGGAGGGAAAACACCAGAAGGCCTGTCTGGGGAGATGTCCAGTTCAATGGGCTCAACCAAACCTCCCACACCATTGTCGTTGTCATCATCATAATCTTCAACCCCCTCCAAATCCGGTTCATAGAAATCTTCAGGGGCATAATCTTGAACCGGAGAAACCAACCAAACCGAGCGCCTGCCAGAAGGTGCCGGATCAGACGGAACTGGACGAAGCAATTCTACAATCCTTATCGCATTGGCAATCTCTTCGGCGGTTGGAAAATGGGTCTCTGGATCCGAACCGGACGATTTTTCTTTTCTTTTTCTTTTTGTAGGAACCAATCCCTCAGGATCGGCTCTCCTCTTGCCCAAAGTAGTATCACCCTGGTCAGAGGGCACTCCCTCAGGTTCGGTTGGAACCGAACTGGGCTGGCCATCCGGGTCAACGGACTTCATGGCCTCCTTATCCCTGAGCCTACCTAATCTTTTTTCCAGGGTAGACTTAGGGAAATTTTTACAGATTTGGCAGTCTGAATTGAGGTGGTCAAACCCCAGACAATAAACACAGGTGGTGTGGGGATCAGCCTTAGCAAAGGTCTCCCCACACACACTGCAGTGTTGAAACCCAGTAGACCCGTTTTTTCTTTTGGGTTTCTCAGACATAGCCATCCTAACCACAGACTTACCCTTTTTATGGCAAACAACCAGGCAAGACACCCTTATCTGTTTCTAACCATGTCACTGGTATTGGAAAAAACCACAAGAAAATGCAGTTTTTTTAAAACCGATAAGGACCGGTAACCACACTCTAAGTTTAAAAACAAAGACAGAATATATAAATCATTAAACGGCCAGTCCAGTTGAACCAGTTGAAAAATCAATTTTACACTTTCTACAAGTTTACTATGTCTAGTTCACTACCTAGTACTTACTGTACCACAGACAGAGATCTGAACTGAAACTTGCGAAAAATAATCGATAAAACCGAGGACTTTAACCAACTTACGAACCGTGAGCAAAGGAGAAATCTCCGGAGCGGCCGTTCAGTTAGGTGGAGTAAAGAATCTGACAGTTGCGCTTCAAAGTGCAGCAGACAGAGGTTTGAACCGAGCTCGAGCTCAACGTTCTATGCTCTGCATAGAAAATTAACCATCTACTCTCCGGGACAGTTTGAGTGCTGGGGCTAACTGCAATAGTCAGAATACAACAAGACTTCATGTTGTTTGAAAAATAAATTTTTAAGAGGATGAAAAAAAACTGAACTGGAAGCTCATTTCCAGATGCATTGGGGGGAAGGGGATAACATTTCTAAGCTAATCTGCATGTGTGTATGGGGGAAGGCAAGGGTATCAAAATCTGTGGACTCTAGAACATTGCTCCACTGATTAGGTCCCAATGGCTGGCATTTTACTCTTAGGGTATCTGTAGCAAAGATTACCAAATATGCATAATCACATGGCTGCTTGTAATACAGGGTACTGCTGTTATGGTATATCGTGATGAGGGTGCTGGGGAAAGGGCACCGACAATAACAGCGACCCACTCCCCAGTGCATCCCTCGAGGGCTATGGTAGAGTTGGGCGGCCAGATGGGGGGTCAGCGAATATAGCGACGGGATGTCACTATACACACGTGCAGGGGGGAGCAAACATCACAGCGAGGGCAGGAGGGTTGTGCTGTGGTGGGTTGCTGAGATGATCCCGTGGTGTGGTGGGTGGTTGCTGGCGCTGGTCAGCAGGGTACTGGGTTCGGGTCCAGGTGCTGGTGTGTTTTATTCGCCTGCCTCGAACATTTTATTTTTAATGTCCCCAGCGTACACCCCCTGGAGCTGAGAATCCTTTTGTGGGGGGTCGGGGGTGCACAGACCCCCACGTAAAACATTAAAAAAGTAAGTCCTTGGCACCGCTTTGCTGTGTGCCGGGGTGTCAGAGTGCTGAAAACAAATTTCGTCACTCTTGACTTCTTGATAACGGCGATCGCCTTTAGACTTTCACCGTTATTGCATAGAACCGCTGTTACATATGGTTTCCACCCGTCAGTTATCTGCTTTTCTACACAATCAATACATGGTGTGTTTGTTTGCCATGGAATACAAGAATCTAAAATTCTGCAGTATTCCAGTAGTAGAATGCTCCCTCCTCTCCTCCCCCAACAAACACACATGAAATGGTAACATGGAATATATGAATTCAGAATTCTGATTAATTCCACTGACACACACACACACTCAAGTGAAGCCAGAACCTTCGTCTGTTGCAGGGCTAGGAGCAGGGAGTTCTCTGGCATACTGGTAAGGATAGGAGGTTTTATTCATGGTTATCAAAGAAACACAAGAAACAGAAACCAGATGGTGCTTGATTTTTTTAATTTTTATATGTGTGTAAGGAGTTAATGAGTGGAAAGAACATTTATGTATGTATGTTTTATTTATTTATTTATGTGCTTATTTTCATTTAAGTGAGTTTTATTTCTAGGGCCTAGTTGAAGGTTTTTATATACTGTATGAGTACAGTTGGCAGCCATGTGTGTGATGGCAATCAGGAATGAGTAAAGTGACTCATTAATTCTGTATGTGAGTTGCCCAAATTCTAAATCTCATTGCCTGAACTTGTTATAACCTATGCAGTTGTGGAGAAATATGATATGGGTCTTGGAACTTCTTTAGCAAATCAGGAAGCAGGAAATTTTCAACCCATTTTTTTATAAGATCTCTTGTGACCACCACCAGTTGAGGACACACCAGTGCATAACCTCACCTGAGTCTGCTTTCAGCTTTTGTAATTACTATGCTTGCATGACCCACAGTGGACTAAATTCAACTGGACATCCCTCCACTCTCATGAAAAACAAGGAAAACTCGGCTTCACCACAGAAAACACTGTCCACTGTTCTTGGACATGATAAATCTTTTAATAAGTATACAGATTAAAACACAGAAGTGCACCCCCTCAGTGTCTCATGGTCGATGTTTTGCGTCGCCTGACACTTTTTCCAAGTGGATGTGAAACGCCGACCATGTGACACTGAGGGGGTGCACATCCATGTTTTAACCTGTATACCTATTAAAAGATTTATCATGTCCAAGAACAGTGCACAGTGTTTTCTGTGGCGAAGCCGAGCTTTCCTTGTTTTTCATGATTGTGCATCCTGGCTTTGGCTCCCCAAGTATTTTTGTAGCTGCCGGTTCATTTTTTCATCCCTCCACTCTGTATAATGCTACAGTATGGTACACTGGGTGGAAATCCTTTAAGAAATTTTAGATGGTGATGAAAAAGTGGCTAGAAGACACTAGAGTTAGGATGTTACCTCTCTCGTAAATCCACTGCCACAAATTTCTTACATGCTGCTTGCTCAGTGTGACCAGGAGATCCTGCCACTCTTGAGGACCGACCTTTTCTTAAATCTGTTGCAACAGTTCTTCTGTTTCTTAGCCTAATCTATCCTTTACAATTTCTAGTCCATAAGGTTGGCCACCTATGAGCACCCACTCCCCTTTCTTGACTATGCTATAGTGTCCTCTTTAATTTTCCTTTTCCTTCTCAGGTCCTTGTACAGGGAGGTTATTTTAGTGACCTCCAAGCTGATGTAAAACAACAGGCTGTCTACCTCGTTGTTGGATTTAGTATGCAATAGCACTGTCATAAAATATCTTGATGTATATGCCTTATGTGTATGAAACCTGTAAATGCTGAAAATACCACAGCACTAGGTGTTTTTGATAAAGGTAGAAAGTTACTAGGGGACTGTATTATGAAAATTAAGTTATAAGGGTAGAGATATCAGAAACCCCCCGTTATGTTATTTAAAATACATGCAAATTACAGATTGTTTGAGGGGCCCTTTGGCACCATGCATTCCTGCTTTAAGCTGAACCAGCCAAAAATGTCATGGTGATTTCCATATACATCCTGTGATGCTTTGCACTATGGGGGGATATGTGATGTTGTGTTTCTTTGAAACTTGGCTTTATTGCCAGTGCCCTTTGGGGTAACCCTTGCTGCAGTGCTTCTGTACTGAGGTTCTTTGTCTTTAGCTTGTTTTTGGGTTTTTCTTTTTTTGAGCTCCCCGTCACCCGAACACACAAGACCAATATAGGGAGTTAATTAATTTTCACTAAAGAGATAGATCAGTAGATCAGAGGGTGCCGACTAAGTGCAGAGGAAAGACATGCATAGTCTGTTGCTGCAAACTGATGTATTGAAGAAGGGATATGCCATTACTTAAGGTTATCCCGTGTTTTAAATAAACACCACACAGAGATTGTGTGTTGAACCTGAAGTTCTGAGTCTGGTCCATCTGTTATCCCACAACCCCTCCACACTCAGATTTTGGGATGGAGTAGGGAGTGGAGTGTATTTTGAATATTTTTTCAGAGGACACAAAGAAGTATTCTCACCTCTCCCAAAAATATATACAGTATTTATGTATATAACAAAAGTACCAAATTCAATGCATATTACAAATAAAAAATAAAGTTAACATCAACGTTTGGATGTTTACAGTTACTACAAGAATGATCTAGAAAGACAGAAACAAGCATAGTTATTAAAAAGGGTACAATAGTCTAGCCTAGTGGCATCAGGGACACAGATTTAGCTTTAATTCACAGCCCCACCCCAGCCCTGATGCTACATCCTATTTGTTGGCCATCTTCCTCTCCCATTCATGGCTTACCCCCAAAAGGGGGCCTCCAGGGCACTCTAATTCCTCTATTAGAAGACTCTTTGACGAGAGGCCAGTCCCTTGCAACTGGGCCTGAGAGTATCTAGTTTTATTCTCATTGGGCTTTGGCTGTTTCTTGGTTTCTGCTCAAGACATTGGCTTTCACATGGATCCAGGCTTACTCATGCTTGTGTTAACAAGGAGTCCAGTCAGTGTTCTCCTTCCTGTTCTTTGTTTATATTTTATTTATTACAATTTTAACATATACAGTGTCAAGTACAACATAAAATGTTAAAACAGTCAGTATTACATGCCAAATAGATAAGGATTGTACAAAGGCAAAACTCAATGGGTCTCACTAATAAACAACCTAAGTAAGACATTATAAATAAAAAGAGGCCCAGATCTATTAGGGCTAACAATTAAAGAAAGAAAAATAAAGGGCCTGCACAAAGGCAAGGCACAAAGGTAAGGCGCAAGCAATGTAGGACCAGTAAGCCATGTTGGTGGACCCGGGAGGTGCAGGAGGCGGTGAGGGAGAAAAAGGCTGCCTATGCACGCTTAAAGCACTCAAGGGGGCTAGGGAGAGGGGAGAGGGGAGAGTACGATTTCCTGGCTAAAAGGGTCACCAGGGTGGTAAGGGGGGCCAAGGCAAAGAAGGAGCTTAACCTGGCCAGGGATATCCGCAGGGAGGGAAAGGGGTTCTATAGATACATAGGGGAGAAAAGAAAAGTGAGGGCACAGATCAGCAGGATTAGAACTGGGGGGGATGGGCGCAGGAAGCTGGGGAACAAGCAGAGGTGCTAAATGAGTACTTTGCCTCTGTCTTTACCGGGGGAGGTGGGGGATCTTTCCAACCTGATGGGAGGGTAGAGGAGCCCACTGAACCAGGAGGTCAGTTGGAGACTGAAGGACTGGATGAGACTAGGGCAGGGGATCGGTCATATCTAGAAGGGGAGGAGAGGATGCATGAGGAGAGGGGATGGGAGGGCAAAATCACAGTGGATAGGGCCCTCCAGTCGCTAAAGACTGAGAAGGCACCGGGGCCAGATGGGCTGCATCCAAGGGTGCTGAAGGAACTGGCGGCTGTGCTGGCAGCTCCACTGGCCTCACTCTTCAACATCTCCCTAATGACAGGGTGGGTGCCTCAGGATTTGAAGATGGTTCATGTGGTGCCTATCCACAAGGAGGGTCCAGAGAGGAGATGGGGAATTATAGCCCATTAGCCTAACGTCTGTGGTAGGCAAGATTATAGAGGGTATTATCAAGGAGAGGCTGGGGGCAGCTGGAAAGGTTGGGGCACCTAGATGACAGGCAGTATGTTTTTGTTCCAGGGAGGTCGTGCCAGACTTACCTGGTGGAGTTTTATGACTGGGTGACGGGGGCCCTGGACTGACATAGGCCGGTGGACATCCTCTATCTGGATTTCAGTAAGACGTTCAATTCGGTACCGCACAATGGCCTACTAACAAAGCTGGGGGATGGGATGGGGTGGCAGTTGCTCCGGGGGTGGAAAACTAGCTTACGGGGATAATACAGTGAGTGGTGGTTGGAGGGATAGTCTCCTCCTCTAGGAGGGTCATCAGTGTAGTCCCCCAAGGTTCGTTCCTGGGGCCACTCCTGTTCAAGTCTCGGACATAAGGTGGGGTGTGAGGAGTAGGTTGAGTCTCTTTGCAGATGACTCAAAACTGGGATCACTGGCAGATGGGCAGGAGGGGAGAGAGGCCCTGCAGGTGGATCTGGATACTCTGGGGGGGGCAAGGAAGTGGAGGTTGAAGTTCGATGCAGGGAAATGTAGGGTGCTGCATCTGTGGGTCAGAAACCCAGGACATGCATACACCCTGGGGGGGACAACACTGCAAGTCACATCAGACGAGAGGGACTTAAGGATAATGGTGGACAGCAAAATGAATAACACAGAGAATTGTCAAAGTGCTGCAGCAAAAGCAAACAGGATACTGGGCTGCATAACCAGTGGATTACCTCCAGGAGGAGGGAGGTGATCCTCCCTCTGTATAATGCCCTGGTTAGGCCGCATCTTGAGTACTGTGTGCAGTTCTGGAGACCCCATCTTAAGAGGGACATAGCGCTGCTGGAGAGGGTCCAGAGGAGGGTGACCAGGATGATTCAGGGCATGGAGGGTAGAACCTATGAGGAGAGACTGGATGAACTCAATCTGTACACACTGGAGGAGAGGAGGGACAGAGGGGACAGGATAGAGACTTTCAAGTATGTAAAGGGGATAAATAAGGGCGGAGCCAGGGAAGTGTTCAGACTTAATAAGGGGGAACTACCAGGGGGCACAAGTGGAAGCTGGAAGGGGGGAAGTACAGGGGGGAGCACAGGAGACACTTCTTCATAGAGAGGTTGGTGGAACCATGGAACACACTGCCCAGGAGTCTGGTGGAAGAGACCACAGTGGAAGGATTCAAGAAGGGTTGGGACAGGTACAGGGGGAAGCTGAGGCCAGGGAGGGCTACTTCTGGGGCTGGGGGCAGTGGAGGAGTGAGCTCCCAGTATGGGGGCTAGCTTCTGAGCAGACACGATAAACCATGGGGCCTATTCTGCTGGCTTTTACTATGATACTATGAAAAACAAAGTCTTCCACACCAAAACCAAATATGTATTTCACCTACTGAAGAAACCTTGGTTAAGTCATTGAGAGCATCAGTTTCCATTTCCAACAAAGTCTCCTATGATTATACATCTAAGTTGAATGGGATCTAGGAGCACAGGGTGACCCTTCCTCCCTCCAGGGGCATCCCACTTTTCCTCCAACTTGAATGGTCGTAAAGAAATTCAAGTAGGGGACCAATCCTCCCACTTGCTCAGTTCCCATCTGTTCCACCTGTTATTATAATTCTCCATTTTTTGGGACAGGTTAAATGTTATCTTTTCCATTCTCTGAATGTTTTGTACTATTGTGTGCCATTCTGTGATCTCTAGAGGGTCACATTGGTGCCATTTCTTGGTGATTGATTTTAAGTCTGCTGCAGCTAGAATTCCCCACAGATATTTCTCCTCCCTTCCTTTCAGATCCTCTGGAATCAATCCAAGCACTAAGTGCGCTGGGCCTACAGTATATGCATTTACATAAGAAGGAGAAGATGGAAGGTTTGATACCTTTTATTGGACCAACAAGTGTCTTATACAAAGACAGAATTATACACAAGCTTTCGGGGCCACACCGGCCCCATCTTCAGGTGAATAGTAAACCTGAGCAACAAGCAGTATTTATATCCACTGTGGAGCAATTAAAAATCAGGAAGTGAAGTAGGAAGGTGATAAAGGGGACTAGAGATGAAAGTCTAAGATACAAAAATTAAAAACATGAGAAGAAATGGGGAGGGGGGCATAGTAGGAACAGGTCAGTAGGAGATGAAAAGAAACTAAAGGGAAGACAAAAGCTTGCAGATAGGATCTGAGATCAGAGGCTGGCTGAAAGGGTAGAATGGACAGGAGATGTCTAATAGATGCAAGGAAATCGAGAAATTAGGAGAAACAAAAGAACAAAGGCCTAGATAAACAGAGGTGTGAAAACAAGAGGTAGTAGGTGGGACTGAGCTCAGGAGTTAAAAGGAGAGGCAGGGAGGATGTGAGGTATAGGTAAAAAAACAGAACAGGCAGAACTCAGAGAAAAAAATATAATAATAAGAGAAATACAGAACCAAAGTGTGATAAATAGAGACATGGTTTAGTACACAAAAAAAATTACAGTTTACCATAGTGGATCATGAAACTGATGTCCCTATTCAGTCTAGAAATGTTAGATTTAAATTGTTTTATATATTTCAATTCCCATGTCCTTCTGTCCTGTATGTTTCTGAAGTTGCCTCTTAGTATCAAGACAGATAAATCCAAGAGAGTGTGATCTGTTTGTGAAAAATGGTTTCCTTCTGGAGTGCTGATAATCTGGTTTACTATAGTGTGACGGTGGTGATTCATCCTGGTTTTCAGTGGTTGGCTAGTTTCCCCAATATAGCAACCATTTGTGCACTTCTTGCAGAGAATTAGTTAAACCACATTGCTGGATTGACATGTGAAGGATCCATTAATTTGTATTATGTTGTTCTTGCTTGTCTTAATGGTGGCCTGTGCACATATGTGGGTGCAGGTCTTACATCTTGCCATGTTGCATGGTGTTGTCCCTCTTGTTTTCTGGTTATTTTGATCTGCTGGGAGTTTGTTATGAATCATTATGTTCGAGAGGCTGGCGGGCTGCTTATAGGCAATGACGGGTGGTTCAGGGAAGATGTCTTTCAGTGTTTCATCTTCTCTCAGCATGGGTTGCAGCTGTTTGATAATTTCCTGAAGGTGTTTTAGCATGGGGCTGTAAGTGACCACTAGGGGTGTGCAGTCAGTTTGATGTCTTTGCCTGTATTCCAGCAGATTGTCTCATGGTATTTGTATGGCCCATTCAAATTCTCTGTCAATTTGTCTTGGAGAGTGGCCCTGCTGAATTAGAGAATTCCAAAGTGTGGAGAGGTGTGTGTCTCTTGTTCTCTCATCAGAGCAGATTTGATGGTATCGAATCGCCTGACTGTAGATTACAGATTTTTTTGTATGATTAGGGTGGAAGCTGGAATTATGCAGGTAGCGGTGTCTGTCAGTGGGTTTTCTGTAAACAGCAGTTTGTATATGACCATTTTTAGTTATACTGACTGTGGTGTCAAGAAAATGTATGTTGGTGGTGGAGTATTCAATAGTGAGATTTACTGAATGATGAAAGTTGTTAAAATCATGATGGAATTTTTGGAGGGAATCTTCAGCTTCTGTCCAAATCAGGAATATGTCAACAATAAATCGGAGGTAGACAGATTTATTATAAGGATGGTGTTTAAAAAAATCCTCCTTTAAGCAGGCCATGAAAAGATTGGCATATTGTGGTGCCATTTTAATGCCCATGGCTGTCCCCAAGATCTGTAAAAAGTGCTTACCATTAAAAGTGAAGTTGTTGTGTATCAAAATTAATTTTATTAGGGTGCTGGTGGTGGTTTTTGGAATGTCTCCTGTGGATGTGTTTTCCTTTAAAAATTTCTGACATGCTGCTATGCCATCTTCATGTGGGATGTTGGTATACAGGGCATTGACATCCATTGTCGCTAGGATAGTGTTCGGTGGCAGTTGTCCAATTTGTTCCAGTTTCCTGAGGAAATCGATGGTGTCCTGAATAAAACTGTTAGTAGCTCTTACTAGTGGTTTTAAAATGGATTCAATGAGTCCTGAAATGTTTTCAGTGAGTGTGCCAATGCCAGCGATGATGGATCATGCTGGATTCCCTGGTGTGTGTATCTTGGGTAGCATATAGTATGTCCCTGGAGTAGGTTTGTTTGGAATTAGTGTCTTTAACTGTTCTTGGATGTTGTTTGGTAGAGACATGATGATTTGTTTAAGTTCTTCTGTATATTGTATAGTGGGGTCTTCGGTGAGTTCTCTATAGCAAGCTGTATCCGACAGCTGTCTGTGTGCCTCTTTAATGTAGTCCTCTGTGCTCATCATGACCACAGCTCCACCCTTGTTAGCTTGTTTTATTACACTGTTAAGGTTGTTATTCAGAGTTTGTACTGCCCTCTTTTCTAATGGTGTAATATTGTACAGGAGTTTCTACTGTTTGCTAAGGATTTGGGAGTTTATTCTTCCATGGAAGCAGTTGATGTTTCAGTTTCCTGAGGAAATTGGTGGTGTCCTGAATAAAACTGTTAGTAGCTCTTACTAGTGGTTTTAAAATGGATTCAATGAGTCCTGAAATGTTTTCAGTGAGTGTGCCAATGCCAGAGATGATGGGTCGTCCTGGATTCCCTGGTTTGTGTATCTTGGGTAGCATAGAGAATGTCTCTGGAGTAGGTTTGTTTGGAATTAGTATCTTTAACTGTTCTTGGATATTGTTTGGTATTTGCATTTACATAACAAACAGTTTCCCCAAATATGTTATGATCTGGGTCCAGAAACCTTCAATTACTGGACATTGCCAAAAAATATGGGACTGTGTGGCTGGGCTGGTCCCACAATTTCTCCACATGTGGGTGGGGACAGCCAGACAGTAATGTGCCACCTGGGCAGGGACCAAAAAAAATCTAATCCTTGCTTTCCAACAGAACTCTCTCCAGACTAAGGAAGAGGAGGTATTGCAGGTTGCCCTCCATACTCGTAACCAGTGCCTCTGAAAAAGAAATATTTAGTTTGGCATCCCACTTTTGCTTAATGTAGACCAAGGAAATTGCTCGGTCAGAAACATAATTAGCGTATAAGATTGCAATTGCTTTCTCTCTGTGCGAAGTTCTCCAGATCCTCACAAAGGGAGACTGAGTAGGTTCTTCCCAACCCTCCCCCAACCTGTCCATATTAAGTGAGTTTATGTAATCTCTTACTTGATAGGATCTAAATGTATCTGAGGGTACCCAATTAAATCACCTTCGTGCCTCCTCGAAAGTAATCACCTTATTATTGGCAAGTAATTGGTATGGGGTTGTAATTCCTCATTTAGCTTGGGACGTAAACCAAGTGTCTTGCTTTGCTGGTTTGAAATCAGGGTCATATGCCCACCACTTAAATAGCCAGAGACATTTTTTGGCACTGCCTGCAGAGGTCCCCCTCCTCCAACCCTCCAGGACTGATCTTACACCAGCGAAATGCGTAGAACAGTGCATCTTGTTAGGTCGGTGATAAAGCAAGGCCTGTAAGGGCGGATCTGTCTGGGTCACCAATTCTATTCCCTTCCAGGTTGAGTCATATTGCTTATGACTCCACAAAACAGCTATTCGCATTTGAGCCACCGCCCAGTAACCAGCTAGGTCAGGGAACGCGAGACCTCCCTGCTGTTTTAGTAAAAACAGTATCCTTTGCCTCACACGAGGATGAACCTTGCCCCAAGCAAAGGAAAACAACAACTGCTGCCAGTTTGCTAGGGTCTGCAGTGGGACAATATATAGGACACATTGAAAAAGGTATAGCAGACGACGCAGAGCATTAATTTTCAGGGCTTGTATGTGTGACACTAATGGGAGAGGTAGCAAAGACCAATGAACTAAATCATTCTTGAGTTGCTGAAGTAATGGGGTGTAATTCAAGAAAAACAGTTACTCTGTATTGACCCCTAAATTTATTCCCATGTTCTTCATTTTGGTCATGCCCCATTTCATTGGAAAATGTTGCGTGAGAGCTGGGGGAGAGAAAATAAGATTCAGCACTTCCGTCTTAGTTTTATTTAATGTATAATGAGAGAGTGAAGAGAATAATTCCAATTGTTGGAACACCGCAGAGAGAGATGTTCCCGGGGAGGACAAATACTGCAAAATATCATCAGCGTATAAAGCAGATTTGTGCTCCATCCCACCAGGGCAATTCCCCGTAGTTGGAGATTTTGCCTAATACTCTCTGCCAGTGGATCTGTATATAATGCAAAGAGTAATGGGGAAAGGGGCTAGCCTTGCCGCATCCCCCTCCCCAATGAAAATCTGGAAGATATATGGCCATTTGCCCAGACATGCCCCTCTGGCCTATCATAAAGTTTGAAAAGGGCAGCAACAAACGGTGTGGGGAACCCAAACTCAGAAAGGACCTGTCGCAGAAAAGGCCAGGATACTTTATCAAACGCCTTTTCAGCGTCTAAACTTTTCAAAAGGGATGGGGTCTTTACTTTGTTGATATGGTCTGTAATATGATCTGTTCTTCTTAGATTGTCTTGTGCCTGCCTACCAGGTATGAAACCCATCTTGTCCAAATGAATAAGACCAGAGAGTATCTCCAGGAGGCGGTGTGCTAAAATAGAGGTTAACAGTTGGTAGTCATCATTTAACAATGAGATAGGTCGACAGGAGGGACATCGTGTAGGGTCCTTTCCAGGCTTGGGTAGTACGGAAACAACTGCCTGGGCCCATGAAGGTGGAATCCTTCATTCTCCTTGATATACATCCTGAAATACCCTTAATAGTAAAGGCTGAATCATATCATAAAAACACTTGTAGAATTCTACCGCTAGGCCATAATTACCTGGGCATTTACTTGTATTCACTCTAGTTACCTCTGCTTTTAACTCTTGACAGGTTATTGGAAGGAACAACACCTCTCCTTGTTCTCTGGACAGTTGGGGTAAGTTTAGGTTTTGCAAACGGGCCTGTATGTCCTCCCCCTTAACCACCAGAACCGGTGTGTACAGATCTACATAATATGATCTGAAGGCCTCTGCAATATCCATAGTTTGGTACACTGTTCTCCCCGTCTGAGGGTGATGTAAGGCTGCGATGGAGGCTTTCACCCTCTGCATCCTAAGTCTACTAGCTAGTAATTTCAAAGACTGAGGCCCCCCATAATATTTTTGGTGGAGAAATAACATTTTCTGCTCCACATAGTAATCAAGCAGGTCCCCAAGTTGTTTTTTAGGGGCTTCAAGTTCTTTTGCTCTTGTCATGCTTTTCTTTTTGTTTGTCTTCCAAGTCTTTAATGCGTTCCTGCAGACATAATTTTCTAGCTTCCCTTTCTTTTTTTCTTTCTACTAGAAATCTCTATGAACTTTTCCTGGAGCATGGCTTTTGCCATGTCCCATACGATTCCATGAGAGACCTCCTGGGGATAATTTTCTGTAATAAATACCCTATATGCTTCTTTTATTGCTTCCTTGGTTTTTGGGTCCTGTAATAAGGACACGGTTAACTGCCAGAGTGTATTCTGATGGACCTCTCCCAGTTCCAGTTTGAGAAAAATGGGTGAGTGATCCGAGAGGACCATATCCCCCATCCAAGAATCATCTGCCCTATGGACTTCTTCCATAGGAGGGAAAAAATAATCTAGTCTCAAATATATCCAATGGGGGGGGGGCAGAATAATATGTATAATCTCTACGCCCCCCCTGTTCAGATACCTCCAGACATCCACCAGACCCAATTCCCCCAACAATCTTTTAACTTGTTTGCCACTTTGTTTGAATTTTGAGGGATTCTAGACGTAGTGTCTAGTGCTGGGTTAAAAGTCAAGTTAAAGTTATCCCTGCAAATTAGGATGCCCTCCTGCCATTCCAGCAACAACACTAGGAAGGACTGATAGTCAACATAAGTTAAAACCAGGGGGGAATATATTGAGGCCAGGGTGAGTTTAAGTCTCCTACAAGTCCCCTTCATTAGGGCATATCTGCCCTCCTTGTCAGTCAGAGTGTCCACAGCCTAGAATTGGACTCTATTAGGGATCAGAACAGCCACTCCCTTCGTCTACCCTTCTTATAGGTGGAGGTGGCTGATGCGCAAAAACCCATTCCAGCAAGTTTTTTATGTTCCTGCTTGGACAGGTGCATTTTCTGCAGGAAGCAAAACTCAGCTTTAGACTTTTTAAGATAACTAAGGATTTTGTTCCGTTTTACTGGACTTGTCAGCCCATGGACATTATAGGAACAAATGGAAGTATGTTGTTTAGCCACATTCGTACAGTTGTTTTCTCAATTTCGGCTGTATCAATATAACTCCCTCTATTGTCAAATATGTACATAACACAAGTAGCAAATATGGTGTGAAAAAGATAAAAACAGAACTACGAATGAGACCCAGAACATTTAACATAAATTGAGCCAACAGGGCCACTCTGAACTATTAAACAAGTAACTCCCAAGGTAGGAAGCCCAATATAAGATGGGCTTCTAGTCCCAACCTGGAGTCTGACCAGAGGTCCAGAAGGGATGAAGTAGAGGTGTTTTCGCACCCTTAATAGGGAAGGCCTTCTCCCTGAGCCGCAAGGTTATTAAATTGTTTCTGTTCTAAGAAATCGCCTGGACCAGCGCGCACAGGCACCCCTTAATGCGTGCTGAATGTATGCCACCAAGTCTAGAAAGAAAAAGAAAAGAAAAAAAGCACACATACACCTCTGTACAAAAGAAATGCGTACAATCAAACCTTTTCCCCCAGTCTGAAATACACACATGAATCTTTAGGACTCAGTATTAAACTTATTCAGTTCTCTACATACTATGGCATTCTAAAACCAAATAGTCCAGCAGTAGAAACCCAAAAAGAATCAAGGTGTACAAAGAACTCAAAGTTTGTTAGCTTTTTAAAAGAAAAAGGCCTTCCTTTATGCAACTAATTGAGAACTATGTTTTCTAAAAAGTCCATCGTCCTCACCGGGCAGGAGCCATAGGATTAATTCAAATAAATAGTGAAGGGTACTGAGCCCCAACTAAATAGAGGCAGCTTCTCTCATAGTCCTTGAAAGCAAATATATATAACCAGCACCCTGCAACAGAAATGTCTTCTTCCTTTACTGTTTGGAATGAAAAATACATTTTATGCAAAAAGCAAAAAGAAAAGAACATAATTGGGAGGAAGTTAAAATATCACCACACTATTCTCACAGTCCCAAAGTCTTTTCTTAGTTCCGTATATAAAGTTCAGAAGCGTAGATTCCTCAGCAGGCTTTTGAAACACTGTTTCTCACCAGATAAAGAGTGCTACTACTCCATGCGGTGTTGCATTTTTCAAACCAGAATCCACTCCGTCAGTTATTTTCAGGTGTCTGCCGCTGAAGACATCTTGGTCGAACCATGAGTAGGTTGCTCCATCACAGCCTCCACTTTCTTGAGCGCCTTTTGAGCCGACATCTGTGGTCTGGTCTGTTTCTGGTTAAGAATGAGGTGCCAGTCCGACTGGAACAACTGCCTCCCACTTGAACGTTCCACTGGCAGACTGGCTATCTGAAAGCCCTTCTCCAGAAAGGCTTGCTTGGCTTCTGAGGCATTATCATAAATAACCATACCCTCTTTCCAAAATACCCTTAAACTCGCTGGGAACAGGGTCTAGAATCTGATACTTTGCTCCTTCAGGATCTTTAAGAGGGGAGTATATTGCTGTCTTGCTGTTTACAGTTCTGGGGGATAATCATGATCAAAGGCCAGTTTAGAATTCAGGTATGTGATGTTCTTTTTGGACCAGGCTCTACGAAGCAGATCTTCTTTAGTTTTGTAGCTTGAACATTTTATGACAATTGACTGGGGTGAGCCAATGGATCCACAGGTTTTTCAATCAAGGAGCGATATGCACATTCTATGGACAATTGGTAACCTTGCAGTAAATCCAATACATCTCTCAAAGGGTTCTCTGTAAAGTCCATCATAGGGTAGGTCTCAGCCCCCTCTGCCAAACCGGAAATCTTGAGATTATCCCTCCTGGACCGGCTTTCAAGGTCCAGGGTCTTGACATAAAGTGCGGAGGTCTGGCACCTCCATGGTTCCCCCGAGCTGGTGGGCCTTATCCTCCACTGAGGCTATCCTCTCCTCCGCCCTGCTCATGTGCTGTTCAAATTTAGAAAGTTTATCAGAAATGTTTTTAAATTCCCTTTTGTTTTCCAGGCAAGACCCCTTTATCTCTTTTAGTAGTGTCTCGAATCGTCTCCTAGTTAAGGTGTTCCTTCTCCCCGTCCGTATCAAGGTTGGAGTCCCTAGTAGTAGTAGGTGAAGGACTCCTCTCCCGGTGTGGTAGGCCCTGTTCTAATCCCTGATCATCTGATTGTTTAGATGTCATTTTGGTGGATGCTTTCAATCCGCAGTTTTGTTTTGTACTGCCGCTGGATATTTTATTTGAACTGTGAGCCGCTAGCCAGGGAAAAAAACTTGTTTTGATGCTGAGGTGGGTTGGGAGCTCCGGGTTCATACTGCACACCGGGCTGTGGCAGAATCGGAAGTCCTCTTTCCTGTTCTATGACTCTGTTGTACTGTCACCTGTGGTAACCTAGGTTGCAGTATTACTACAGAGGCATTGACCCTTCCTCCAACACCAAGGCATGACGTTATCCCAGCATAACACACACCCTGGAGTGCATTACTGCTATTATAAAATGGCTTGATACCAATAAAAACATGAGACAAGTGTTTTTTTTAACTTTTTTAGCATTTTCTAGGTTGAAAATCAGCAAATAATATTACGTCAAAAAAAGTAGTTCTTTAATGAATATCATTTTAAAACCATTATAAATACTTACATAGATTTACAGTTATAAATATTGTAACATAACTTTATGCAATACTTTAATATGTTAAATTTATGTTTAAGATGTAAATACTTTAATAAATTAACTTTCATGAAATAATTATTTGAATTTGCAACTGTTCAACTTTAAAACTTTTTTGTAGTCATGCAGGTTGTGAACTGCTACTGTTTGAACATTTATGTACCGTGTATTGCTGTGCACTTTACTTGGCAGGTGTTGCTTTTTACTTGTTATAAATATTAAAAACACACATGGAGTTGCCCTGGATTATAGTCTGTGTTGTGAAGCGTTGTGATGACGATGTCACTGATGTCGTACTGTGGGCAGATTCCAGTTAGTTTCTTCTTTGTGCTGGTTGGTTGTGTCTTGGTTTGGGGACATCACTTCCTTGGCTGGTGTCATTTTCTCTAGTTGCAGGTTCAAGACTCTGCAGTGGGAGCCATTGCAGCATGGCTGCTGGACTCAGGATATCTACCTATTGGAGAGTGGGGACGGTGGGGCATTCTTCCTTGGAAGCGATATTTTCTTGCTGGTGTGACCCAGACAGTATGCAGTTCCACTGGCTCTGGTCTGTTGGTGAGGGTCCCAAGTAGCTTCTCAGTGAAGTTTCTGCCTTGTGGCTGCTTACAGTCATTGTCTGCCATGCTTGCAGGCCAGCATCTGAGAGCAGTTGGATGGCAGTTGCTTGTGGACTGTGATTTGTATATACAGTTGGGAGTGATGCTGCCTTGCATATTTTTGGCAACATGGCTAGGTAGTTGATGCCCATGGACGTGAGGGTATACCTTATTTTCACCTCGGCCCATGGCTTTTCAGGTTTCTGTCTTGGAAGGAGGTACAAGCTCGGAGCTCTGGCTAGTAGTTTTGAGATGTACGTTTTGTATGCAGCTACTGGACACAGTGGGTGGCCTTTTAGTTTGAAAATGCGGCCACGGAGGTTGTCTCAGCCTCTCTCCTGCATGTCATTGTGGTTCTTTGTTTTTTCACTGAATGCAAACGTTAGATGTTGATGTCTGGTAGGTTCGGTTTTTATTTGGAATGACTTGGGTTTTAGTTGTCTCTGCCCCTGGCAGCCACGTCTGGTGAAGTGTAGTTGGATTTCCCGTCAGACACAGTGGACAAGGCCTTCAGGTGTTTTGGTGCTTAAGACCTGGGACTCATGTAACTATTGAAGTTCGACTCGTGAGATGGTAGGGTGATGTTGCATCCAGTCTTGATCTTCTTTTCTTTAGTTTTTTATGTTTGCTGTAAAGACATTATTTGCTGATTGAAATTCCGATTGAATCATTATGTTAAGATTGAGGCTGACTGGAGGCTTATTTAGGAATCGGTTCCAAATGTAGCTGCTGTGAGCCAAGCAGTGCAGGATTGGTGCTGTTGAAAGGGCAGCCAGCCCAAAAACACACAAAGTCCAAAACAACAGCACTCATGGCAATAAAGAGAAACTTGACAAAGAAATAAATGCTAATGCAGTTTATTCAGCATCTCGAACTGCTCAACCTTGCCCCTAGTGCTTCGGGTGCTAAGCCTTCAACAGGGGACATCTCAGGGACATCTCATATGAGTGTGTGTGTGTGTGTGTAGATGTCCATTACATTAAAATAAATCTGAACAGGTGGAGCTGCACCCTGGATAACTGAGTGGGTGCTTGCCTCTGGAAACAGACAGGAACAAGCAAATTAGGCTGCATTCAAAAGAAGAAGAAAACTAATCACAAGCTTAAAATTAATAAATGACGAAGTCCAACATCCAGTAAATCAAAGTCATGCAGAACCCATGGCACTAACCCTACTGCTTTGAGTCTTCTCATCACCCTTCATCCATTACATTAGTCTGTGTGTGTGGGAGCATGTGTGTATGAGCATTGGTCTTTGCAGGTATTTGTCTGTGTTTGCAGGTATATGCTTGTCTACAAGTGTGTGTGTCTTTGCAAGCGTCAATCTATGAATGACTCTGCAGCTGTGTTTGGGACCATGCATCTCTATGTGCGATTGTGCATCTGACTGTGTAGGTGCGCATCACTGTGGGTGCACAAGCATCTGTGTGTACAAGTGTGCAGCATCTCTGCATACAAGTATGTCTTCTGTGTGGGCACCAAGCATGTGCCTTTCTGTTTTTATTTGTACATTCTGTTTTGTTCTCCCATGGACCAAGGCAGCTGTCAGAGGTGCCCACGCAACCCTCCGCCTCTACTTCCAGCTGTGGCCATCCCCCCTTCAGCACCCCCACCAGGAATTTCCAGCCCCCCCCCTCAAGGGAGGGCCCACCTTCACCTACCTGGCAGCCTTTCTGAAATTAGAAGGTCAATCCTGGCCGAGGGTTGTATGGAGCCATCGGAGGGATGGTCTGGCCCTGGGGATGAGGGCTAGGTCCCTGGAGCCATCGTCACCTCCCTGGTCCTGCAGGGGTATTTTCTACATAGTGGTGCCCTCTGTGGAGCATGGATGTGCAATGGTGTCCTGGCACCAACATACTGACGTCCTCTGCCGCTCCACCCCCTGATCACAGCACTGCATGTTCCTTGTGCTGCCCCCGATTTCCACCAGGGGCCACCAAGGAGTGGTGCTAAGCCACGATCCCTCCCTGGGAAGGGAGAGCAGTCCTTTGGATGCTCAATCCCTTCCCTCCCCTGCTGACCCCATGGCCCGAGTCCGTACCCAAACCTGGGTCACCGGCGCGGCGCAAGGTGTGGTGTCCCGTGCCTCAACCCTCAGCACCACTGGGCCGGCTGTGCCTTTGTGTTTGAGCATGGGTTACTGTGTGGAAGCTCCCAGTACTCCCTTCAACATGCTGCTTGTTTCTAATTCTCCCTCCCCACCCCTATTGCTATCCCATTGGGTTCTAAACTGTGAGATTAAACTGCTATTGATTACTAGTTCTTTGGGCAGCTTGTTCAATTTATCCAAAGCCCTTTGTGTAAACAAATGTTTCCTGATGCCTTTGGGAAATTATGCCTCTCTAATTTGACATTGTGCCCCTGTTGGCTGTCTACCATTTTATACTTTAATAAATCTGTGGTGCCTACCTTGTTAGATCCTTGTTTGTACTTGTAAGTTTCTATCATGTCCCACCCTCCCCCTCCTGTGCTCCAATGAGTACATGTTTAGCCTCTAGATATGTTCTCTCTTGTTGACCATGAATCAACTTTGTTGCCCTCCATTGGATATTTTCCAGCCTCTCCTTATCCTTTTGCGGAAGAGGGTTCCAAAACTGTACACAGTATTCTAGGAGTGGTCTAACCACTGATCTGTATGAGTCAAGACTGTCTCGTTGTTTCGGCTAGTGAAGTCCCATCTTCTACACCTCAGTGCCCTATTTGCTTTGCCATATGTTTTCTTACACTGAGATGAAGGTTTTCTGCTGCTGTTTATTATTACCCCCAAACCCTTTTCTGCTCTTGAAGGATCATGGATTCTGGATGTGAATATGCATCACTTGTTTTTTTTTTAGGAGGGGGCACTGAACTTCAACTGATATGTTCCAGATTAGTACTCAAATAGAATAACATATTACAAATCCACCTGTTATGGTATTGTAACTTCATCTTGGAATTCTAGTAACAACATAAACATCAAAAGCGAATCTAGAGAGTTTTATCACATCACCAGAATCCCAAGATGAAATTACGATAACCATAACAGATGGCTTGCCATATGTTGTCTTTTTTGTAAAATACAGTCAAAACCACTTAATCAGGATGCCCTGGTGGCAGGGGTTTTGTTCCAATTAAGCGGCCATGCCGATTATCAGAAGCTGCAGTTTTGCTCTAGCTTACAGCCACTAAAATGAAGGAGCCTGCAAGGTACTGTAGCAGGTGGGACTTTGTCTGGGGACATGGCCAGAGCCACCCGGACAGAAAAAAGGAGGCAGGTAGGACCACCCAGAAGGGGTGGGGGAGAATAGGGTTCCCGGGGGTGGGGAGGGAGCTTGTGGCTAGGGACAGGGAGAGGCTAAGCCCTTAAGAGGGGCTGCACTGGAGAATTCCTCCTCATTCCTCCCTGTCCCAGGTTGCATCCCACCTGAACCTTACCCACATAAAAGCAGGGGGAAACGTGGGGGGGTATAGGGAACTTGCTGTCCCACCAGGGGAGGGGATCGCCTTAGGGGCCAAGAAGGAATTTCCTGTGTTTTTCCCACTGGTGTTCCATTTATTTTTCTTCTCCAGCAAGGGGGGAGTATGATGACAGTTAGGCGAGTCTAGGGAGCAGTTAGGTAGGTGTCACAGTCATACATTTTATGTAAGAGGTGGCTTGGTAGTCTTGGAAGGCTGTTTGGAGGGGGTAACATGGGATCACATGTCTTGACCAGCCAGATCTCCCTGAGGCTGACAGGAGGGTGGGGGCCTGATGGCTGGAGTTCAGATGGCACCCTCTCTGGGCATCTACCTGCGGCATGTCGGGTCCTCTGATGGGGAGGATTAAGCTGCTGCTGGTCATGGAGCCATCCCTCATGCCCCGGAGGTTGTTGCCCTTGTGGGGTCCTGGTTGATGGTAAGGTTCTCCCCGGTAGGGAGGAAGGGTCGACACCATCAATGACTTATCTGCTCCATGGTGAGCGAAATGGATTCCAAGGCTACCTAGCTGTGTACATCACGCTTAGGCTAATGTATATACATTGATGATTCAATTATTAATAAACACATGGCTGTGACCATTTCTCCAAAGCTCGCTGTTGGGTCCATCTGTTCAGGTGAACAAGGTATGTGCACTCAAAGATAACTCCCTCTTAACCCTCCTTTAACTGTACTGCTAATACATTAATCCACAGACAGCCTACATCTCAGTAACAATAACAGTAAACAGCCAGAACACCTGAATGTCTGTTATTTATGAGCAAGAGTAGTCACTCAGAATTAGAATGGCAGAGGTAGGTGACAGCAAGTAATGTTGACAGTAGGGAGGCAGTGCAGATTAAATTAGAGAAGAGCCCTTTAGGAGCAAATGGAAGTAAATCTGAACAGCCACACTGAGCACGCAAACCCTGCTTTCAGCATCAGCTTTCAGCAGCAATCCATGGCTATGACTGTTTAAGAACTGGAGAACTGCTGTTAGGACCAAAATTGGGTTAAATCCTGAGGGCCATGCTGATCCTGCTGTTGGCATCAGCTGTCAGGGATGATCTGTGGCTCTGATTGTTTCTGTAACTTCACTGGTGCCAATGTCTTCCCAAAATTAGAGGAAGATATGACGCAGGGGGGAGATCAACTGGAAGCATGGAAGAAGAAGACACTGCTGAGCAGAGAAGGCTCAGGGGAGGAAGAGAGTCACACCTTATTACTGTAGGTGTAAAAAGGCAATTAGTGAGACAATCAGAGGGATTTGAGAGGGACCTTCCTGGGCAATTTCAGGCTTGATTATCTCAACTAAACAGCTGGGACCTGTAGAGATGTCCCCTTTAAGCAGCTGCAGTTGCCATAGAGTAATATAACCACTTAATTGGTTCCCATCAGAATGTTCCAATAAAGAGGACATCCCAGTTATGCGGGTCCTGCTTAAGTTACTTATATGGCATTTGGCAAATTATCTTAGCCATGACTTACGACCACTAGTCCACTTAGTCTCACACAACACAGGAAATGTTGTCATTTTCATTATGAAGTCTGCTGATCTCTACCGATTCTCTTTCTCACATAATGCAACTGCAATGACAATCACTTATGATCACTATTATTTCAGAGAAATTCTCCCACACCGACTTAGTCTGTACTTCCCATCTTCATGACCAAACTCACCCTAATCTTTCTGTCAGCATGCAAACTCTATCATAATAACTCACTAATGTCTTACCTGAAGAAATGAGTGAGCAAAGCAAAGCAGTTTAAATTTTGCATCCAATTTTCATAACGGGTATGGTAAAATGAGAGAAAAGAAGATGTCTTTCATTATTGAACCCCTTTACTAATGGAAGATGAGTGTGTTTATTCGAGTTGGAATCAGAAGAAATAACTTGCGGGTGGCGTTTTTCTGACTTCTTTGGAGTTTGTACATTTTGAATAAACACCCTCCATGGTCATCAGCTCAGCTAGTGTCACAGTTTAAAAACAATTTTGAAGCAGTGACAGGAGTGTGAGCTGACTAACGAACGTTCCGAATGGTAACACCCTCACTCTGACAAAACACGTATAATATTATGAAACCTGAGATCAGAATGATGGTATTATGACTTTTCACAGCTATTTCTTGTAAACTGGAAAAACGTTCAACCACACATTAGAAGTCTTTCTCATCTCTTTTCATGCTGTTTATCTCCTTATGATTGTCTACCCTTCTACATTAAGCTTGGTGCCATCCGGCAATAGACTCGCCTTGCCTTGTAATCCCAGTCTAATATCACTTTTAAACATATTGAACAGTGCTGGTCCTAGTAGTGACCTCTGTGGCACCCCGCTCATAACTCTCCTGACACCTGATGATTTGCCATTTAGGGCACCTCTGCAGGACCTGTCTGAAAACAAGTTTCCAACCCATCTAGTCAAGTTTATTTCCATGTCCTAATTCCCCTGTTTTTGGATTAGCCTTATATTAGGCATTGAATTGAAGACTTTTTTGAAGTCGAGGTATAGGTTATCTACTGTCTGGTTCCTATCTACCATCTGGATTATTGTGTCAAACAAGTGAATTGGATTCTTGATCCTTACCCAGCATGCCCTGGGAATGCCAGGTATACTCATACCAGGTCTTCACCCTGTTCTGTACAGACTTGGGGATCTTGTAGAAGTTCATGTATTTGATGGTGCTGTCCATGCAGGACCGGTAGTAGGTCTGTCCAGCTGTAGCCGCTCCCACCACATCCCTCATCTGGAACAGAAAAAGAAACAGAATTACCCATGCTGTGAAACAGAATTCAAATCCTCAGGCTGAGATGGAGAGAAAATACAGGAAACTGGGCAAGCAAATGGTTCTGGGAACGGTGCCCCAAGAGGGGGTGCCTCAACCTCGAGCAACATTCAACAGTATCAAAAACTCACAGACGTCTCCGATGGAGGTGGGTGACTGAAATGCCCTTTACCAATGCGGATATACTGAAAAAAAGTCTTCATAAACAAAGTCAAAGTGTTTTATTAGGGCTCTTCTGAACAAAGACTGAAATGGCGATCCATTTGCCCTGGGGCTTTACTCTCTAAGATCTTCATCAGTGGGCCAAAGCTTATAGAGAGTGAAACGCTAGGGGGAGTAGGTCACAGTTTTAGTGTTTGTGTGGGTGAGAATAAAGCACTTTTAAGTTTAATTTAGTTTCTCAGGTCCTGTTATCAGTTTATTTATATTGGTATCGGGCATTTCAGTCACCCACCTCCATGAGTTTCTGATTCTGAGATGGAAGAAAAAAGTGCATCCCCACAGGTGGAATGGAAAGGCTGAGCTAGAAGGACTGTTGTACTGTATATTTGAAAAGGCTGTCTGATGAACAGTGCCACCTAATTGTGAACAGATGCAAATTACAGAGGCCTACAGTGCTGAGAAATGGTAATGGCAGAGCACCCTCTATTGGTGACTCCTGAGATGAAAGTGCATTAAAAAGTCAGCGGTGATACACCTTGAAGCTCAAATGTGATAAATTCAGGGGTTAAATTATGAGGCACATCCTCTCGAAGAGGGTGGTGAACCCACGGCACAGCCTACCAGCTGAGACAGTGAACATAAAGACAGTACAGGTCTTCAAGGCTGGACACATTTCTGCTTACTAAGGGAATCACACAGTACCCTGGGTAGTAGAAGAGGTTGGAAATCCCTATAAGTTATTAGTCATTTGCACAGCACACTTCTTAGTCTCTACTTATAAACTGGGGAGGGTTGACTTTATGAACCTTGAGTCCCTCCCTACCTGAAATTACTGTTTTTTCAAAACTTAATACTCCTCCCTCCACTGGCTAGGGCTTCTGTTGGCCATCTGTCAGCACCTGATTCCTGTCCAATTGAGGTCCCCCATCTGGATCACCGGTCCCCCGGCATACCTGAAACTCACGTTCAGGGTGTTCCCTCTCCACTTGCTCTCTGAGGCAGGGTTACCGTCTCTGCCTTGGCTACTACCCACATGATCCAGTTGCCTGCAGGCAGAGATGAAGACTAGGATTCTGCTGCGATCAGGCAGGCTGGGTCTGTTGGTGAACATGTTGGGCATGGAGCAGTGTCACCTGCCCAACCGGCAGTGCTGTCTCTTTTTTCGAGTCTTTGGAGGAGTGGCATGCAATGACATCTAGACAACACCATGCACACTCCTGGAAGTAACATGCCAATGTCCAGTGTGCTTCCAGTACCCAAGCTGCAGAGGTTCCCGTGCTCTCAAACCCCTAGCTGCCAGGGGTCAGACTCTCACTATGTGCCATCTCCCACCTTCCCCTTAGGAGACAAGTTGTCTGTCGGCCACTCAAACCTCCTCCCTGGCAGGCCCTCTGACGCTCCGGACTCTTTCCCGAACCAGGGTCATTAGTGTCGCAAGTGGAAACGCTACCACTATGCCAGTGTGCCGGCTAAATTACTATGTTATTATGTTAAGAACTCTAATATGGATGCCCAGCAAGGGCTGAAAGAGCGTCCTAAGCTTTCTTACTTTTTTAATGTAACTTTTCCTTTCGGGTTGTTTGCGCAATTCTGAGTAATCCCCCTGTATAGGACATATTTCATTTGCTATGATCTATGGGTGTATAAACATATGAACATACAAAGAAGCCAGCAGAAGAAGGCCATTTGGTCTATCAAGTCTGCTCGTATTGTAGGGTCCACAGCTTGAACTACTGTCCCTGCCCTCCCTCCCCACTCCTCCCATCCTCCCTATCCATGATTCTTACCTTACCCCTATGCCTATCCCAGCCCCTCTTAAAGCTGCTCACTGTCTTCAACGAGATGACTTCTTCCAGCAGCACATTCCAAGTGCCCACCACCCTCTCTGTGAAGAAGTGCTTCCTGACCTCCCTCCTAAACCTCCCACCCTCCAGCTTAAGACTGTGCCCCCCTTGTGATATGGTTGCCACTCAGCTTAAAGAGACTCTCCTTATCAACCTTATTTATCCCTTTCAAGTACTTGAATATCCCAATCATGTCTCTTCTCTCTCTCCTATCTTCCAGGGAGTACATGTTCAGTGCCCTCAACCTCTCCTCATATGCCTTGCCCTGCTGACTGGCTATCATCTTTGTAGCCCTCCTCTGTACCTTCTCTAGTAGGTTAATGTCCTTTTTGAGGTGTGGGAACCAGCACTGAACTCCATACTCTAGATGCGGCCTTACCAGTGACCTGTACAAGGGCAGCATAACCTCTTCTCTCCTACTACTGATCCCCCTAGCTATGCATCCCAGCATCTTGTTTGCCTTTGCTGCTGCTTTCTTGCACTGCGTGGAGTGCTTCAGGTCACTAGTGATCATCACTCCCAGGTCCTTCTCCTCCTCTGATGCAGATACTGACTCCACCCAGGTAATACTCTGTCCTGGGATTCTTGGCTCCAATACATAACTTTGCATTTCTTGGCATTGAAGCCAAGCTGCCAGATCCTGGACCACCTTCCCAGCTTTTCCAGATCTTCCTGAAGGTCCCATATCCCTTCAGCTGTGTTCACTCTCCCACAGAGCTTGGTGTCATCTGTGAATAGGCACATTTTGCCTTTAATACCATCCCCAATGTCATTGATGAAGACATTGAACAACACTGACCCCAGCACAGAGCCCTGTGGGACCTCGCTGGTTACCTCTCTGGGGCCAGATAACTCTCCATTAACCACCACCCTCTGGGTTCTGTCTCTCAGCCAGTTTTCCACCCAACTGACCATCTTTTCCCCAACTCCAAGATCCACCAACTTCCTGATCAACCTTTTCTGGGGCACAGAGTCAAAGGTCTTGCTGAAATCAAGACAGAGGATGTCTACTGCTTGGCCCCTGTCTACTGTCTTAGTGACACAGTCAAAGAAGTAAATCAGATTTGTTTGACATGATCTCCCCCCCCCCATGAACACATGCTGCCTCTCATCCTGGAGACCATGTTCCTCTAGATATTCCACCAACCTTTCCTTTAGTATGGTCTCCATCATGAGCTTGCCCACAATGGAGGTCAGACTGACTGGTCTGTAATTCCCCCTGGGTCATCCTTGGGACTGCTTTTGTGAAGGGGCATACATGTGCTGTTCTCCAGTCCTGTGGTACCATGCCTGACTCTAGTGAACTATTAAATAGGTCTGCTAGTGGCCTTGCCAGCTCCTCAGCTGGTTCCTTTAGTACCCTTGGATGTACTCTGTCTGGGCCTGGTGATTTCTCCACTTTCAGTGCCAGCTGACCCTTCCTCACTCTATCTTCCTCTATCACTATGTCTGTGTTCCTCTCCCTCCCCCCCTCGGTCCTCTTTTCCCTCCTGAAGGCACTGGTCCGTCCTTCTCCCTGGTGAAGACAGAACAGAAGTATTAATTTAGTATCTCTGCTTTTCCTCCATTATCCTCTACCCACTCCACACCTTTCTTAAGCCTAACAATCCCTTCCTTCTTGTCCCTTTTCTCACTTATATAGTGAAAGCAAGCCTTCTCCCCCTTCTTAATTCCTTCAGCTATTTGAAGCTCCTTCTGTGCCTTTGCTCGCCTGACTTCCCTACTTGCCTCACTAGCCAACATTAGCTAATTTTCCCTATCCACCTCCCTCTTGGTCTTCCTGAATGTTTTATAGGCCAACCTCTTTTCCCTTACTGCCTTGGCAACCCCGGAACTGAACCAGCTGGGTGCTTTGGCCTTTGTGTTCTTCCCCCTGAGCCTAACACACTCATCTGTTACAACCAGTATTCCTTCCTTACTGATGGACCACTTTAGGTCCACCCCCATATCTGCTCTGATGCCCACCACCAGATGGCTCCTTAGAACCTCACCTATTTTCCTGAAGTCCACCTTCCTGAAATCCAAGATTTTGGCCTTAGTCGGGATGCTTTCCCTGCCCATATCCAAATGGAACCACACTGTGCAATGGTCACTTCCCCCTAGTGGCTCCCTGACCATTATTTCCTGTACATGCTCCCCATTTGTGAGCACCAGATCAAGAATTGCCTCAGCTCTTGTTGGTTCAGTGATGCCCTGAGTCAGGAACCCACTCTGCAGTCCTTCTAAGATCATCTGACTCTTAGCACATGTTGAGGACGGTATACTCCAGTCCACCTTGGGCAGGTTGAAGTCCCCCACAATTACCACCTCTCCTTTCCCTGCAGCTTCCAATATTTGTGAGATCAGTTCCCTGTCTCTCTCCTCATCTTGACTGGGTGGTCTGTAAACCACCCCCAACCTCACCTTTCTCCCTCTATTGGACCATAACTGAACCCATAATACCTCCACCTCCCCTTCCTCTGACTCCTCCATCATGCAAGTTATTCCCTCCCTGATATAAACTGCCACCCCTCCCCCTTCCCAACTTCTCTGTCCCTCCTGTATAGTTTATATCTAGGGATAGCAAGGTCCCAGTCATGGTGTGATGTTGCCCAAGTCTCGGTTACTGCAGCTATGTCCACCCTCCTTTCTGCTAATAGTGCCTGCAGGTCATCCATCTTGTTTCCAAGACTCCACGCATTCAGAGACACCACCCTCCAACTAGAGTTTGACCTTCCTTCTCTTCCCTCTTTTGTTCTATTCACATTTATCCCCTCTGTGTGCACCCCTCCACATACACTTGTTATGTGTTCCTCACCCCCTCCACCCTTTGCTAACTGTATTTGCCCCTTCCACCTCCTCCCTCCAGACCTCTTTCATCACTGTGGGGGAGAGGTTTACTGACCACCTTCTCTCGGACTCTGTGGGCCTGCTCGGCCACTGCCCCCCCCAGTAGTTTAAATTAAGTGTAGTGGTTATGTATTCCCCCAGCTTGTCCCTGATTATACTAGAACCCTCCTTACTGAGGTGTAGCCTATTTGGTGAAAGAGTGCTTTGTTTGACCAGGTCTTCTCCCAGTCCCCAATACAGATGAACCTCTTCTCCCTGCACCATTTCCTCAGCTAGTCATTAAAATCCTCTATTCGTCTTTTCCTAGCTGTGCTGGCCCTTGGTACTGGTATCACCTCTGAGAAGGCCAGTGAACTTTCTTCCTCCCTGCAGATATTCCCTAACTCCCTGAACCTACTTTGCACTATTTCAACCTCCTCCCCAGCTAGGTCGTTGGTTCCCAAATGTATAACTAAATTAGGTTTTCCTCCAACCTCCATTACTATTTCCCTTATTCTTGGGCCCACCTTTCCCGTTGTCATCCCCGGCATACAAACCACCCTCCTGCTTGCATTTGAGACCCTTTTCCTTCCTCAGTGAATACCCCTAATTATGTAGTCCCCTATGATTGCCACCCTTCCATCCCTTGCATCCATGTTCCCCATCCTTCCTTTCTTACCTTCAGTACTAACTGCTTCCCCACCTAACTGCTCCCTCTGCACCCTGGCAAACTTATCTACACATCCACATTTTATCCCCATAGATGTTTTTCCATCTCCCAATTTGCCCCTCCCCTTATGACTATCTGTATCTGCTTTCAGTTTTCCCTCCCCTCTTCCGTTCCTTTTCTCTCCCTCTCCCCATCCTCCACTCCATTTTGCCTGCCTATTTTTCCCTGCCCAGCCTGATTAGTTCACTCCCCCCTTCCCTGTACTCCTGCTCTCAACCCTGGCTCAAACTGACCTCCTATCTCACCTCCTGCTGATCTCTTCTTCCTTCCAGATAGTGGTGCAAATCTGTTCAATAAAGGCACCTCTTTAGAAATTCCCACCCCTGATGCTGCTCTCACATTCACACCCCTTCCCCTTACTACTTGCCATTCCTCCACCTTGGGCTCCCTAGTCCTCTGAGGAAGAGATACTCCTCAATACTGGGTACTCCTCCCCACTCCCGTCCCCTGCCTGATGGCGTCACTCCCCTGGGCATCACCCCTTTGCTTTTCCCTCCACTGCTCTGCTCTGCTCCTTTGACTTCCCACACCATCCTTCCCAGCTCCCATCTGAGCAGCCTTATTTCATCCCTTAGCTGCTCCAGGCTCTTACACACAGGACATCCCCCTTTATTCCACATCACCCCCAGAAAGACTGCTGCCCCACACCTATTGCAGATTACCATTCTCCTGCTTCCGATACATGTACCCATTCCCCCACATCCTCCCAGCTCAGCTTCTCCTAGCCTCCAGTTATTCATAACTATAAAATAACTATAAAATTCAAATATATATAAATTCCTATCTTACTTTACCATCAAAATGTAACAACAATCTCAATAATCTAGAACTCAGTAGGCTGCTACTTCCAGTGTTCTATCACACTAGAACACTATGCCAAAGAAGCTGTTTCTTAGCAACCATCTGATTGTAGCTAAAAATAATATTTTTAATAAATGCCTTTTAAATCATCAGCCCAGAAATCCCATGAAACACTGACAAAGTAAATCATAGTATCACATTAAACAACATGCCACCACCCAGCAACAAACCAGCTAATCCTGGTGACAAGGACAACCCCACAATAATCTCAAACTGTCTATCTACTGTACAAAACATATATACATATATATATATATATATATATATATATATGTGTATAAATAGTGAGCCCTCCAAAAAACAGAGATGGAGAATGGAAACTGGTACCAGCAGTGTAGGACTTGGTGCTGCTCAGTAGTCAAGAGGGCACTAGGGGTTGGGGAGGTCTGAAAATCACCCCAGCCCCCAAACCTCTCCAGCCACTAGGGCCCTCCTGAATACTCAGCAGTACCAAGTCACTCCTGCGCTACATTGCTTGTACCAGCTTCCCTTCTCCATCTCCGTTTATCCAAATTGTTGTTTTACAGGCCTTACCTACAAATATCTCAGTTTGACTTTGGATTGTAAGTTAAGTTATAGGGATCATATTGAACATTTGGTAAAGGCTATAAACCAAACATTTGGACTGCTTTTCTTTTTTTTTTTATTAGAAATTTTTAGTTGAGTTTTATATGAGAACATAAAATCATAGTCATACATTTTGCAATAGATGTATACATTTCTTATATTTGTGCAACTTGTCAAGTATTTCACTTTCTGTGTCCCAATCCTAATTCTGATCCATAGGAAAAAAGTAGCCAGTCCATGGAACATACAATTCCAATCTTTTATCCAAAGCAATCCTGTAGCACAACCAAAAGTTATGGTATAATCTCCTAGTGGAATTATCAATATTAGTTCGGCCTGGTCCCACAGCGACCCCCATGAAGCAATCCAAATAAATGCCAATAGTGGTATCTGGGTTATGGATACTATTAATAAATATTGTGGCGTATCAGTCCTCATCATGGCACAAATTCTGGATAATGCTTTAATTGATACGAGATCCATCTCCCCATCTACTGTTAAAACTCTTCCCTCTATTACTCAATTTGGCTGAGATACATTCCAAATTTTATACCTCGTATGTTAGGCTTCTCCAGGATGGCTGTACTGGAATTACATCTGTAAGCCAGAGTCGGGTGATCACCTTTTTGGCTACCAAAATTAAGAGTGTTACCATTCTATATTGCATCCAATTAATTTGTATGCCCGTAGGGGGTGTCGCTGTCAGGACAAAAGCTGGAGTGAGCCAATCAGCAATATCAAATATAGCAGTAAGCTCTTCCAGGATTCCCTGCCAATGCCCTTGGAGGAGTGAGCAAGACCAACACATATGCTCATTTCCTGCCAGTAGGCAGTCAAAATCCCTCCAACAGCAGCTGCTGCCTGTTCCTCCAAATTTAGCTAGAATGTCTGGGGTTCTAAAAAAGTGAATTCTAGTTTTCCATACAAATTATTTTCAATAAGTAGTTGATGATACCTTAGAATAAAAAAAGGTGGATTTTTGCCAAATGTCCGTCTCCAATTGTACATTAAGTTCCCTAGCCCATCTCACTCTAACCAAGTCCAAACTTGTTTTCCCTTTTACTCGAACTGTCTGATAGAGGTTACTAATAAGATGTCCTGAATCTCCTCCCTTTAAATGATGAATAATCAGCTTCATCACATCCGAAGGGGATTCTGCTACTTTCATGAGCACGTCCTCAATAGGAAGGAGCTTGTTTTTAAGAGCCAGGTATGTTGGATACTGACTTGAGGATAGTTTGTAGATGGACTGTAGGTAGGAGAATGAGTAGATAACCAAGGGGCCCACCATCTGAAAGATGAAACCTATGGAGTATTGTTCCCAACCCCGTAGTAGCTGTGCCAGATGAGGGGTGTAGGAATCCACACTATAAGCCAGGGCTGTGAGAAAGTATCTCTCAGGTGTTGATAGAATCGACTTAGTCACATGACGTCAGGTCTTAAGGCATTCTCCCGTAAATTTCAGAAATCGGGTCAAGGGAAGGCCTCGTGAGGGGTCTCCTAAAAGATACGAGGGGGGGTCCAACCCATTCAGTGTTATTTCTATATCTTTCCAGTGTGCAATATATTGAGTATTCATAATCAGGAGGGCTGTACGGGATTGTGCTGCTTTGGACTGCTTTTCTATAATCACTCCAGTCTCACAAAGCCAGAAAACTATTAGTGCAATCATACGTATTTCCTGTAATAGATTACAGTTTGGTAATTTATTCTTCTGTGTGTAAGTTATTACATCATGTTGAAATACTTTTAAGTAGAGCTTGCAGATTTGCTTTCAGTTTGCAGTTGGACAGACGTACCCATGAGCTGTACAATGTTTCAAGTTGGTTAAATTTAACCCAATGTATACATTTTCAACTTGGTTACTGGGCATGGAAATTGAAAAACAATGATGCTCCCTCTAATGTGTTCTCCCTTCTAGAATACGGTGCAGGAAGAGAGGAGGAAAAAACAGGGCCAATGGTTGCTGTGAAGGCCAGAGTTGATCCAGAGTGAGTGTCTCCCCCTCACCCTCCTCCCCAGCTGGGTAAATCCCCATTCCCAGATTGCCACCAGAATCTCAGTAAATTCCTGTGGGACTAAAGGTATTACTCTAGAGGCAGATGGGTTGGAGTCCTTCCACAGCAGCGATGCCCCACAGTAGAGGGCCATGCCAGCCCAGGTTAGGAGCAGACATCAAAGGAGATTGCCTTCCAGATAAGTCACACTATGTGAGAGGAAAGTCTATTTTGGCTCCGAAGAGGGGAAGAGCCTTGACGTTCCATCCAGTCCCCCAGTGACCATCAATTTATGATGACTGTCCAAGGGTAGAAATGTGAATATTTGAGCTTCTGGTGTCCTTGTACAAGGATGTCCTAAAGTTTGAAAATAAACGAATTGTTTAAACTGCCTTTTCATCTTGGGGTGAACTCAGTTTTTCAGGAAGACACGTGCTTGGCAACATTACCACATGAAGTTGTGGACCCATCCTGCATCTGACACATTTCTGATCTAACCAACCCTTTATCAAAGGTGCTGAGTCAGTCCAGTCATACATTTTTATACCTTGTTTGTGATGACCTCACACATGATGTCACAAATTCCTTAAAGCCTCATCTAACAATCCTGGACTTATAATGAACCTCGCCATACACAACAGACAGCCCCTTGGCGACTCTGATTAATTCCAGGTGCCAACCAACAGCCACCCATTAAGCTGTTTGAGCTGCCCCCCTCCGTCTGACTATCTCACTAATCCCCTTATCCATGCCCAGCCATCAAGCGCCCCAGCTAAACCCTTTGTTTTGGGGCTATAACTTTAACCCTCCCCTCTCTCTCTCTCTCCCCTCAGGTGCAGCCTCACTGGGCCATTTCTGCGCCCGCGACTGGCGGGAGGAAGCTGTTGGCCAGACCCTAGCTACGGCCACATCCATGAGGATACTCCCCGACCCGAAGCACCAGGTACGGCATCTCAGTACCGGCTCTAAAGCCGGGAATACCATTGGTTCACAGCCGCTGAAGACAACAGCCCGTTAGTGTGTGCTGCAGCAGACAGGCCCGTATTGGCTGCTGCACTAGCTGGCTGTCTTGGGCTGCTTCCCTATGGCTTCTAAGCTGAAGGGTCTCTGGCAGCCATCGGACCCACCACACTGACTCAGTTTTCGGCCCACCCACCCCCACCCTCCCTAGGCCACCTTAAATACATGTTGGCCCCTCCTACGCCCTAGGAAAATCTCTCCATTGGGTAGTTCTTCTTGTGCCATCTGTACTTTTACACGTAAAGGACCACACCTCTATTTTTTTTTTTATTCTCAAGTCTGCTAGCCTGTGGAACCTGCAAGGTTACCCTTCATCTACCCCTCTATGACTTCCTTATCCTGCACTGAACTAGGCATCAGCAAACGTTACAACCAACTCTCTGAGAAGACTTAAAAATGCAGGCCGTCTATTTACTCTGCTATTTAACTCTACTCTGCTCCCTTTATATCTTAAGCTTCCACAGTCAATCATCAAACAGGGTGTGCAAACCTAGCACTACTGTGGACAGTATGGGTACACCTGGCTCCTTAAGATACTGTACTCGGGTATTTCAATTACCCACATTGGAACCTTCTGTGCAGCTACCCTGGCTGGCTGGAACTTTGTCAGGGTGGACCATAGAGCATACGCCCCCATCTCTTCATCTTAAGTCCTCCTGCCCTCTCTGCCTTATTTGTCCAGGGTGCTTGTCTATACGATGTTAGGCTCCCTTGGTGTCCGCTTCAGTGACCCTCCTAAACTACTGGATCATCCACGTAAATGTGTATGGAGTAGAGCCCATGGGCTACTACTATGGACATTAAAGAAACTGTTGTTGCTTTTATTATTGTGCTCTGGCAATGTCGAGCAGAACCCTGGTCCTCCTGTGGCTATCCCATCACCTGCCGACCTTGCCCGCATTAAAGATATGAGTTTCATGCATGTCAATGTGTGTAGCCTACTAAAGAAGTTTGCTTCTATACAGGCATGGATCTTTCATACTAAGCTGATTTTATGGTGGTCTCCAAGTCCTGGCTCAGACCTGGTACCACAGACTTTTAGGTAAACATCCCAGCCTATACCGTTTTCAGAACAGATAGGCAAACAAGAGGTGGAGGAGTTGCCATCTATATCCATGATAAATTCTCAGCCACTGTTGTTAATTCGACTTCAATTTCCAATGAATTTGAAAGCCTGACTCTCAAAGTTGAGCTTTCCTCTTCAATCTCCTTCTGTGTTGTAGGATGCTATAGGCCCCCTTCGGCTGGACTACAGATATTAAACAGTATGTTGGGGTCACTGTCCCCGGAATTTATCATATTAGATTACCTTAACCTGGACTGGTGTTCTAGTGTCTCCAAACCCCTCAAAAACCTTTGTGACTCCTTCGGACTATTCCAACTTATTACCGAAGTAACGCGCCCAAACAGGAAGAACCCAAATAATAGCACACTGCTGGATCTTATTCTAGCAAGTAAACCCCACCTGTTTTCTCAAGCTGATGTGTTCTTCTCTGACATCAGCGACCACTATCTCATGGCCTTAGTGAGGTCTGCCACAAAATTAGCCTCTACATCCAAATTTACTGTCACGAGAAGTTGCCATAACCTCAACCCCTATGCGTTTCTCTCTGACCTGCGGGACTCCTTGATTTGGCAGGATTTCTATCTTGCAAAAGCTGTAAACATGGCCTATGATATTTTTCAGGAAACTGTGCCCACTGCACTTGACAATCATGCACCCCTTGTTAAAAACCGCACTAAGAAAAAATCATGCCCTTGGTTTATGGCAGAATTAAAGGCAGCCCTACTTAATGGAGACCTGCTTTGGAACAAAGCTCAGAGAACCAAGCTTCCGACAGACTGGGCCTCATTTGGGAGCACTAGGAACCATTGTACTAAGATGGTCAGAGAGACCAAGGCAAGCTATTTTAGGGCAGAACTTGACACTTCCTCCAGGTGTTCGGCTAATGTCTGGAAAACCCTTAAGGATATTGAAGGTCATGCGTCTTCCAACTCTTTACCCGCAAAAGTCACCAATGGTGGTATCATAGTCACAGATAAACAGACAATCCTTGACTATCTTAATAATAATTTCGCTACCGCAGGGCTTGCCTTCGATACTTCCCCAGCCAATAACCTCTGTTCGCAACTAAGTGCAAAGGACCTAGCAGCCCCGGTCACTAGTGCAGCATTTTCCTTACAGCCTGCATCCCTGAAGGAAGTTGAGGAGCTACTTTTTCATCTGGATACAAGGAAGAGTGTTGGAGCATACCTTATAGACCCCTGTTTCCTAAAAATTAGTATCCATGTCCTGGCTGTGCCAATTATGCATCTCTTCCATCTATCTCTCTTGCATAGTGACATTCCACCCATTTGGAAAACCTCCCACATGATCACCTTTATTCAAAGCTGGAGACCCTTGTGATCTCAATAACTATAGACCAATGTCATTACTTCCTATTCTAGTCAGAAAAAGTAGTGAGTGTACAGCTCAGGAACTATTTAGAATCTGCAAATCTGCTGAACTCTTTACAATCAAGATTCAGGCAACGCCATAGCACTACTTCAGCCCTTGCAAAGGTGACTAATGACTGGTAGGGGGCCCTGGGCATAAAGAACTTCGTGTGTACTGTTTTTCTGGATCTAAGCAAGGCGTTCAACACTGTTGACCATGACTTGCTATTGGTATCCCTGAACAATATTGGCATGGACTCCATATCCCTGAAATGGTTCTCAAACTACCTCTCAGGATGCCAACAGCAGGTAAAAGCTGAAGGGGAGTTCTCACCACTGAAACCCCTGCTGAGGGATGTACCACAAGGCTCCATTCTGGGTCCGCTGCTCTTCAGAATTTATATAAATGGTATTGACCTAGGAATCAGTTCTGCCAACATTCATCTCTTTGCTGATGATACGGTACTGTACCTTGGTAGACCTACTCCTGAAGCAGCATGTACGGATCTACAACAGGAATTGAATCAATCGCAATTACAACTGCTGAAACTGAAACTTCTATTGAATGCAAAGAAAACAAAGGCTATGCTTTTTTTGCCCCTTATTAATGTTAACACCCTGCAACACTAGGAACCATACCCCAGATTACCACACTTCTAGGCGAACCATTAGAATTCATATCCAGATTCAAATACCTGGGGGTGTGGATCGATCAGAAACTTTCCTTCCTCGATCACACTGAGAAGCTGAAGAAAAAGCTCACGCAGAGGCTTGGCCTCTTTTATAGAATCAAACATCTGCTCACTCAGGAGGCCAAAAAGAGGTTGGTGCAAACCACATTCCTATCTTTGCTGGATTATGCTGACTTCCTGTATTGCTAAGGCCCTGCCTCTGTACTAACCAAACTCGATACACTCTACCATAGAGCCTTAAGGTTTATCACTGGGGCCCCGTATTCTATTCACCACTGCTCCTTATATTCTGCAGTAGGGTGGCCTTCCCTCAAATATAGAAGGCAGAGAAATGCTGTGTACTGGACTTATAGAACTATTACTAAAAAACTACCTCAATACATATCAGACTGTCTTCCACTAAGTGTGCTAGGTAAATATGCCCTGAGAAGTGCCTCCTATATCTCCCTTACTGTACCCAGAGTCAAGTCGCGCTTTGGTAGGTCACCCATAAGCTATGCGCTACCCCAACTGTGGAACGACTTGCAAAAAACCTTGAAATTGGTCTTCCCTATCAATTTCTCAGCATTCAAAATGATTTATGCTCGTTCTGTTAAGGAATCTTGTAGTTGCTTCCCCTGAGTAGTGACTTGTCTCCTACCACAGAGTAACAGAATCACCCTGACACCTGCTATCTATCAGACCCTCTTACCTTCTTCTTCTCCATCGGTTCCCACAATGTTAAAAGAGTGTTCAGGCCGGCCCATCTGCGCAGCACTTGGATTTCCGCTTGCGACGCCAGCGACCCAGGTTCGGGAACGAGCTCGGATCACTGGAGGGCCGGCCGGAGGGGAGGCAGCTTGAGCATCCCACGACTGCTCGCTGTCTCCAGGGACAGAGGGGATCGCGACCCGGTGCAGAAGCGACCACTGGCGGAGGCCGGTGGTAGTGCAGCACGTCGGGGTCATTAGGGGTGGTGCGTGACAGATGTCGGCTCTCGCCTTGACGTCTGGACGTCACGCACCTCAAGAAGCCAGGAAAATCACTCGCTGGCCTCCAGATGACAGATCTCTGTTCCTGAGGGCCTCCAGTGCCTTCCCGGTGCCTCCTGTTCCCTAGCGGCATCCCTGGGCCCTAGTAGTGTGTGTGCGCTATCCTGGGGCTATCCTCCCCCGCTGGTGCCTTCCCCCTCGGAGAAGAGGGACCTGCCCGGTGAAGGGATACACCGGGATATCCCGGGGGTCGGCTGCGATCTGGGGGATCAGAGGAGGGCCGGGCAAGGACAGAAGAGGTCAGGGGGAACTTGTCAGAGCCCGAAGGAGTGGAGGACCAGCGAACGTGGGGCAGAAAAATAGATCACAAAAAAAAAAAAAAAAAAAAGGGTGTTCAGTCATGGAGCCCTGTAACTATTTCCTTCTGATTGTTGCCACTTGTCCCTTGCATTCCAAGTCTCTCCACACTGGTCCTCTTCCTCATCAAGCTCTTCATTACTGCCTATCCTTTCCCCACTCAGTATTGTTTTAGGCCTGCTTTACACACTATCCCTCCCTGTTCTTCCCTTAGTTCTTATCATCCATGGCTATTAATCGATCCCATGTATACTCTATACATATTTTTACCAGGTATCTGCCTTCTTTATTCCACCTGTATGTTGCATATACTCCATGGTTATCCCCCTTTGGACATTGCCCTGGTGTAAACTGTCTTGAGCATAATCTACCCTGGGATCTGAAAATATATACTGCATGTAAAACTTACTGTGTACTGAACAGGTATACCGTATGCATAACCTACTCTGTGTTTTGAACATATGCACTGTGATTATAATCTATTCTGCAAATTGGACATGTATACTGGTATATATCTTACTCTGTGTATTCAATTTGTATGTCGTATATATAACTGTCTTGTGTATTGTATATATTTGCTGTTTGTGTAATTTGCACTGTGTACTGAATATGACCATTGTCCAGGTCCATCTTGAAAATGAGCTGTTGCTCAACGATGTTCCTCCTGGTTAAATAAAGATTTTGATTGATTGATTGATTGATTGATTGATTGACAATAACATAAAAAGAACACATACTTTATATATACAAATATTATATACAATATAATGTATATAATGGCTCAAGGGCTGGTGCCAGGGAAAAAGAACACAGATTTGTAGGGAACTGGCAACAGTTCTGGGAGCGAAAGTTTTTTAAATTTGATGGACTGCATCTGACTAAGGAGGGAGTCAGTGCATTGGGGCAGAAGTTTGACGTCTTTGCAGAATATTTAAACTAGCAAATGGGGAGAGGGGTGCAGCACCCCATACGTCGAATGGGAAGAACACCCCTCCCCCCTCAGCTAGTGGTCAAACAGGGATTCAGCATGTTTGCAGTTCATTTGCATCACCAGGTAAGAAAAAAAGGTTTGTCTCCCCATACGACGCACAGGGGTAATGCCAAACCTCACCCAACAACTAACACACCAAAATCTGGCCAATGGAAAATCATGTACACAAATGTTCACAGCCTGGGAAATAAGATCCCAGACCTGCAGGCAATAATGTCAGAGGCTAAACTGGACATAGTAGCAATTAGTGAGACGTGGTTTACCAGTAACCACACTTGGGAGACTTCAGTACCTGGCTATGTATTGTTCAGAAGAGACCGAGGTGCAAAAAGGGGGGGAGGAGTGGCCCTGTATGTCAATGAAAATATCAAAGCTACAGAAATTCAGAATACACATAAGGAGCCAGAAGAACTGTGGGTCACCCTGGAAACAGGAAATGGGACAGCCATAAGAACTGGGGTTGTCTACAGGCCCCAGACCAGGGGAGGATATAGACACATTACTGTTAGAAGATATACAAAACATGACAGCTAAAGGGAGGTTCTGATAATGGGAGACTTCAACATGCCGGATACAGATTGGTCAATACCAGCAGGAACATCTGCCAGAACTAGACACATAGTGGATTCCTGCAGGGGAGGGCCTCAAACAACTGGTACAGCAACCACAAGAGACAGGGCTATCCTAGATCTAGTACTGACTAACAAGGAAGGGATCATAGATCTCAGGTAGAAGGTCAACTGGGGCCAGTGACCATCACATGGTATGGTTCAATTTGGCTACTACATATAAATCATCCCATTCCAAGGCAAAAATATGGGACTTCAGAGGAGCTGACTTTGATAAGATGGCCAACAGAGTTAAGCTAGCCCTGGCAAAAAGAAACACAGGTGAGTGGGTACAGGCAAAGTGGGCAAGCATTAAGGATGCAATACTTGAAGCAACATCCCATTGTGTTAGACAGAAAAGGAAGTGCAAAAGAAGAAGGAAACCACTTTGATTCTCAAATACAGTAGCAGAAAAGGTCAGAGCCAAAAGGCTGGCCTTCAGGAAATATAAGGGAACACAGTGGGATGAAGATAGGGAGGCATAACTGCCCTAAGGGAAGCAGGGAAGGCAGTAAGGCAGGCAAAGTCCCAAACTGAGGAAACACTAGCACGAACAGTAAAAGAAGGTGACAAGACTTTCTATAGATACATTAGTGAAAGGAGAAAGTCCAGAGGGGTTGCTAAGCTTAATAGAGAAAAGGAGCATGTGAGGAGGAGGACCTGTAAAGGCATCTATCCTAAATAGATATTTCTGCTCAGTATTTACTGAAGAGAAGGTAGGCAGGGCCCACAGCTCAGCATCATGGACACAGGGGAGGGAGGGAGGAGGTGAGCACTACTCCTTCACAAAAGAAAGGGTCCTACAAGAGCTTGCTAAGCTCAGGGTGGATAAGACAATGGGACCTGATGGCATACATCCCAGGGTACTTAAGGAGCTAAAGGTGGAACTAGCAGAGCCATTAGCAGAACTGTTTAGTGAGTCTCTGAGCACAGGAGAGGTCCCAGAAGACTGGAGAAGGGCTCATGTGATCCCGCTCCACAAGAGTGGTAGCAGGGAGGAGGCGGGGAACTACAGACCAGTCAGTCTTACCTCAGTAGTGGGCAAGATTATGGAGGCACTCCTTAAGGAAAGGATAGTGCAACACCTGGAATCCACAGGGCACAGGATCCAAGACAGCATGGGTTTACAAAAGGAAGGTCCTGTCAAACTAATCTCATAGATTTCTTTGACTGGGTAACCAGAGTGGTGGACCAAGGGAGAGCAGTTGATGTTGCCTACCTTGACTTCAGCAAAGCTTTTGACACTGTTCCACATAGAAGATTGATAAATAAGCTGGGTAGGCTCGGGGTGAGTCAGAAGTTGGTCAACTGGGTGCAAACTGGTTGATGGGCAGAAAACAGAGGTGGTGGTAAATGGTATACAGTCAGTAGAAGAGAGCGGGTCACAAGTGAGGTACCTCAGGGATCAGTCCTGGGGCCCGTCCTCTTCAACATCTTCATTAGTGACCTTGCAGATGGACTAGAGGGTAAGGCTTGTCTGTTTGCAGATGACACCAAGATCTGCAACAGAGTAGATGATCCAGATGGGGTGGGCAGAATGAGAAGAGATCTGGATAAACTAGCAAAATGGTCAGAAGAGTGGCAACTGGGATTTAATGCAAAGAAGTGCAAAATCATGCACATAGGGAAGAGAAACCCTGAAGCCACCTATAGACTGGGAGGGGAGTTGCTAGCAGTCACAAAGGAAGAAAGAGACTTGGGCATCATCATCACTGATGACCTGAAATCATCCAAGCAGACCTCCAAAGCAGTAGGTAAGGCTAGGGGTGTTAGGGTGTATTAGTAGGGTATCACAAGTCGTAAGAGGGAGGTAATAATCCTCTTTACAAGACACTGGTTAGGCCCCAACTGGAGTACTGCGTGCACATTGGAGGCCATACCTTCACAAGGACATTAACCAAATTGAGGCAGTCCAGAGAAGGGCAACAAAATGGTGCAGGGACTGCATCAGAAGACATATGAGGACAGATTAACGAGCTCAATATGTATAGCCTTGAGCAAAGGAGGGAGAGAGGTGATATGATCGAGGCATTCAAACACCTTAAGGGCATTAACAAGGTGAAAGAGTCTAACATGTTTAAATATAAGAAAAATAGCAGGACAAGAGGACACTGCATGAGATTAGAGAGGCCGATTAAGGGGAATGTAGGAAATTCTTTTCACAGAAAGGGTGGTGGATGCATGGAATGGCTTACCACAAGAAGTGGTGGCTACGAATACAGTGCAGGGCTTCAAACAGGCATGGGATAGGCATAAGGAAGCAATACAAATGACTATGAATAGATAGGCCACTGACAGAGCAAAGGCTGATGGCACATTTATAAGGTAGAAAAAGAAATGGGCAGACTGGATGGGCCTTGCGGTCCTTATCTGCCGTCAACTTCTATGTTTCTATGTTTCTATGGATGGGCCTTGCGGTCCTTATCTGCCATCAACTTCTATGTTTCTATGTTTCTATGTAATATTTACATAAAGTCTGTGATCCACAAAAATGGCACCGATATTAAACCCAATGATCCTGCTTGCACAATTTTCAGATTAATTTAATGCTTCATCAAGGGCATATAAAAAAGAAGAGAGGGAGGAAAGGGACAAGGGGGAGGGGAGGGAAAGGGGGAAAGGAATTATAAAAATTGCACCATTAAAATCATTTGCACACAAAAAAACCTAAGGGAGAACATACGAAGATTAAAATAGAGAAAAATTATATTATAAACATTTGATAAAACATAGTTCTTAGAAGTTCTAACATAGCCCTATACTCTAATTTAACTAAGGTGTCAGGACAAACTCAATATTGAGACCTCATGTAGGGAAAACTAAAAGGAATTTTAAAATATAAGTAGGAGAACACTGTAGCAACATAGACAGTAGCAATTTAACATGTGCTACAACACTACATACTGTATACATGAGATGTACAATTGGACCGAACATGCATTTCAGTTTATGGCTATTGATAAAATATATCTGAACTCTAGAGGGGGAGATTTTGATAAATCAATTATAAAAAGAGAAGGGTTTTAGATATTTATCCCAAAGGCAACTACATTTCCAGGTCTCAATACTGGTTTTGACCTGGCTCCTTATTTAAATTAGAGTATTGGTCTATGCTACATCTTCTAAGAGGTGTATTTTATCAAATATTAATAATATAATGTTGCTCTATTTTAATCTTAGTTTGTTCTTCCTTAGGTTTTTGTCTGCAAATGATTTTAATGGTTTAATTTTTTTTCATTTCTTTCTCCCCCCATTCCCTCCTCCTCCTCCTCTGTCCCTTCCTTCCCTTTCTTCTGTTTTATATGCTCTTGATGATGTATTAAATTATTTTGAGAAATTGTGCAAGTAGAATCAGCAGATTTTACAGTGGTGCCATTTTTGTGGATCGTAGATTTTATGTAAATATTGTATATCATATTTGAATATATGAAGTATGTATTCTTTTATATTATTATGTGTGTGTGGAGAGATTCATTATATGTCCAGGATTATTAGATATGTCTAAGACATTTGTGACATCATGAGTGAGGTCATCACAAACAAGGTATAAAAATGTATGATTGGACTGGCTGAGTACCTTTGATAAAGGGCAGGTTAGATCTGAAATGTATCAGGCGCAGGATGGGTCCACGACTTCATGTGGTAATATTGATTTTAAGTTAAATAAATGCAGATTTACTGATAAGTTTTAAGAGTATGTGGCTGCTTTTATATATAGTGGCAAGCGCCCAATTGTTAAGGTGAAATTATGTTAAGATTTTTACTACATTCAAATATAGCGCTGGTGGTGATATGTCATTCCCAGGGGAATCCTGCAGGAAAAACAGTCACTGACAGTGTTTTTTTATATACAGATGTTCATCTTTATGCTTCCACAGTCCCATTCATCTTGATCTCCCTCCCGCCCCATCAACTGTTACCCCTAGTACTTTGTCCACCAGACCTCCCACAACTTACCCCTTGTGGTGGGGTCACAGGAAGTCCCCAAGCCCTCTCAGTGCAGGATTCAGCCAGAGAGTGCCCAGTTGACACTGCAGTGCCTGCATCCAGCTGCAGCTGGGGTTTTTCCACCACATTTTCTGCCTGGTCCACCCACGGGATGCTGCAAATTGAGTGAACCACATATGTGCTTCATCAAGCGATGTCCCCCACCCACTTCTAGTGGCTCTAACTGTGATACCACTTTTGGATCTCCAGGTGGCAACTGGTGACTGCACTGCAGAGTCTGCTGCCCCCTCCTTTCCCAGACAAGATGATTGTCCTCTGGGATGCTCAGTCCTCATCATCCAGCCAGTAGCTGACAACCCACCTTCATTCCCAAACCTGGTTCACCCATATAGCACAGTAGTGCTACTGCTGTGTTATCGAACTGGTTTGCTGATAGTTTCCTATGGATTTCTCCAGAGGGTTCTTCCAGTCCTGAAGGAAAAGGATCCCAAAATGTAAAATATCTGACCTTCACATTGGTTATAGAAGAGTGATAATGGAGGCGGGGACGCAGGAATTTCTGTCAGATTTAAACTAAACCCAGCAGTCACCCAGAAGTTCATGGAATCACTTGCAATGAGTTACCAAATGCTAACAACTGAGGTGTTAGACCCCTACCTGACCAATCATAACGGAGAAAGCGAACACCCCAGTGAAGTAATTCAGGAGCTGGAACATGATCTCAAACAGCGTCTGTGGGTCTGGCAGCCCTCCAATTGTAATCAGGGTTTTCACAGCCCAGTAGTAACACCTGATATAACTGGAGAAAAGAACAGCAGTATTAGTGACATCATAGCACAGATCGTGAGAGGAAGCTGGGCAGAAAGAAAAAACTTAGAAAAGAATGTGTTCATTTTTAAACAGAACAACCACTAATATCTTCTGACCATTTCCAAAAATAATTTTTTATGATATTTTATAAAGTTTGAAATGATATTTTGAAAGCTATAACTTTTGAACTGTTAGGCTTTGAAAAGTAGGTAACAATTAGATGTTTTTGGTGCCGCATTAGTCACTGTTAAGCAATTTAAAGCACAAATTGTAGTGAGAAAGAAATAATGTGACCACTGGGAACTAAACCCAGGCCCCTGGAATACTGTCCTGGTGTTCTAACCACTGAGCTACAGGCTCACAGGGTTGGTACTGCATATTCTGCACCTAGGAATAATCAGTCACAATAATTCTATTTCCAATATCATCCAGTATAACGTTATGGTGCTTATAGAAAATCTATAAAAATAAATAAATGGTCTAAACTGATTCTGTCCTCATGGGGTAAGATTAACTCAATAAAAATGATTCTTGCCCCCCAGATCTTCTATGTGTTAAATAACATCCCAGCACAAATAAATAATGCATGGTACAAAAAACGTGATAATATTTTTACTAAATTTCTCTGGGACAACAAACCTCCCAGGCTGTTTATGAGATAAGGGCCCCATGGAAAGTGGATGGTTTTAATTACCCTTGGTGACAAGGATATCACTGGCCATTTTTATTAAAGCATTCAGCACTGTGGTTTCTTAAGGGCCAAGCAAGTGATCTCCCTTTATGGCTACTTACAGAACAAAAAATAGTTAAACCACATGTATTAATAGACTTTCTGTTTAAACCACCCCCCCAATCTTAAATCACACCCCACTCTATCGGCAACAATTTGGCTTTTTAGAACTCTAGCGACAAAACTTCAACTTAGTCCACCCTTCCTTTGAACTAACACTAGTCTGGAATAGTTCTGACTTTACACAGGGGCACCGATATTCAAACTTGTGCCTGGCTATGGCGCAGGTGGTTGCTCCGTGCAACTGAGTTGCACCGAAGCACAAAAGTGATATATTCAAACGAGATGTGCAATGGCATGTCTTGGCTGAATATACCATAAAATGTGTTCAGCACATCCCCCAAGACACGTCGGAATACCTGGACTGTGAATGCTCCAGCACATCTGGAGATGCGCAAGGTGCAATTTCCAGATATTCAAACCCAAACATGAAAATGGGGCCATTATGAATGTAAGGTACAAATGGGGCCATTTGCATGTCATTATGGCCCCATTTGCATGAGTTGTGCATTGCTGGCCTGGCTAAATGCACTGGATGCCCTGCTCATGCATGTCGTACTGATTCCCAGCAGTCTGGTGGCCCCCCTCTCCTCCCTGAGACCCAATCTCCATTAATATGAAACACTAAATTAATCCCTGGTAGTCTAGTGGACCCCCTCCGAGACTGATCCCCGTAAATGTAAGAATAAAATACTCCCTGGTATTCTAGTGGTTCCCCCTCCTGTTCCTGAGTCCCAATCCCATAAATGACACGTTAAAATCATCCATGGTAGTCCAGTGGTATCCCCCCATCCCCAAGTCCTATCCCTGTAAATGACAAAAGAAGACAAACCTGGTGGTCTAGTGGTACCCCACCCACCCCACCCACACAGGACCCTCATCCCACCCTCTCCTCCCATCCCAAAAGTGACAGTACATCGGTGGGCAGCAAAACCCACCTGCACACCTCCATGGCTGCCCGCTGAATGACAGCTTACATTATCACCTACAAGGTAATTGGTCGCACTGTCAACCAATGGGCTTGCAGTGTGTACTGTACACTTCTTGCCCCTGTGTACTGTAGTCCCTGGTTTTTCACCTCTACCGGCTGTCCTTACCTGAGTTTGGCTTCTCCATCTACCCACTTTACCTGCTGTCCTTACTTTAGCTTTTGCATCTCTACTACTACCACCCAGCCCTGTATTTCTGTTTTCTGACTCCCCTGCTCTATTGGCTAATACCTTTGTTTTTCAGAATCTGACTCCCCTTCCCTTCCCATCGGCTAATACCTTGGATATGTGGAGTTTCTCTCCATTGCCATTCTAGTGGCCCATCCTTACCCTAACATACCCCTTGTATTCCTTCTAAATTCTCCCCTTTTTTGGTCACTACCAGGGGTTGCCTAAGCTGGCTGATCTTGCTTGCCTGCCTTCTTCTTCGTTGCTGGGCTGATCAATTCATCGCTGCATCGATACATTACCCTCCACACAACAGTAACCCTCCCCCTTCATGTTGCATCTGATTGGAATCCTCTTGTGCGCTCTTATATATCCCTTGTCTTTCTAAGACTGACGCTGCTCTTCTCAGACACTGGCTTCATAAACATTTACATATATCCAATGGTACAGCTGCCTTTGAAATTATTTCATCCTGTGTCTTGTCTTGGGTTCACTTATCTGTACTCCTCCTTCTGGCTTGCCTGGGGACATTGAGCTTAATCCTGGGCTTCATGACTCTATCCCTGTCCATACCCCCCCTCTCTAATCTCCAACAGCTGCCAAAGGGCTTTAAAGTGGCACATATGAATATTCACAGCCTCTGCCCTAAATTGGCTGAACTTGAAGTGTGGACCCTACAGATGACCCCTGCTATATTACACACATCTGAATCATGGCTCAAGCTGTCTATTAAGTAGTATGAGGTGGCACTTCCAGGTTACAGTTGCTTTAGAAAGGATAGGGTGGGAAAGAGGGGTGGAGGTGTTCTGAGCTACTCTCAGTCTGATCTGGACGTCGTTGAACTTCCTGATCCCGGCACAGGTTCGACTCCCATGGAGTCCCTATTCCTTTCTCTTACTCTTGGAAATGTCAATAAACTTTCCATTGGCTGTACCTATCTACCTCTCAACAAGGTTTCCCTAGGTCTCTAATCCTTCCTAACCTCCCTAACTAATCTACCTTGCCACGACCTTATACTCTGTGGCGACTTCAGTATAGAATGGTCTCACCCTGATGCTGACCAAGTGCATGCATGTCTCGCTGACTCCAACCTAGTACAACTCCTCCAGGATCCATTGCGTATCAATAGCAAATCTGGTAAGAAAAAAATTACTCACCTTAGTAATTGTGTTTCTTCCTTTGGAGTCTTGCTGTATTCTGACATAAGCAGCGATACCCAACCATTGAACTGCCCCGGAGAACAAAGAGTTAACTTTCTATGCAGAGCATAGAATGCTGAGCTCGAGCTCGGTTGGAGTCTCTGTCTGGAGTGTTTCAAACTCAAACGTCAGATTCTTACGAGCCCACTAACTAAAAATTCTATGTGGAAATTGTAAAATTCCTACTAGCCAACTGGCAGTAAAAAGTTTTGGATTCCCAAAAGAAGACTCAAGTCAGAAAACCCAAAAACCAAAAAAAAATCTAATACAAATAACAGCAACAAATCAACACCCAAACAAAAGGAAGAGGGTGCAAACAAGGAGCACCCCTGTGGTGCCACACTGCACCTGCCCACCCACTTCCCAAAAACAGGTTCTGAGAGGGGAGGCAGGGAGGGAGGTCAGAATACAGCAAGACTCCAATAGAAGAAACACAATTACTAAGGTGGGTAATTTTTTTTTCGAACAACATGAAGTCTTGTTGTATTCTGACATATGCAGACTACCAAGCAGTAACTCCATGGAGGAGGGACAGAACCTACTTTGGGAATAGGCTCTGAAGTACTGCTGTGCCAAACCGAGCATCACTCCTAGCCTGGATATCCAGAGAGTAATGCTTGGTAAAGGTATGGACTGTTTTCCAGGTGGCTGCTTGACAAATTTCTAAGAGAGGAATATCCCTGGCAGTAGCCAGGGAAGCAGCTGTACCTCTGGTGGAGTGAGCCCTCAGGCCTGAGGGAGGAATCTTTCCCAGTTTTTCATAGCAGAATTGTATACAAGACACAATCCACCTGGCAATAGTTCTCTTAGTGGCAGGTTTGCCCTTTTCCACTTCTCCATAAGTGAGGAACAACTGGAGGGAGTCAAACCTGTGACCCTTGGTATGCTCTATGTAGTAACTAAGGGCTCTTTTAACATCTAAACTGTGTAGTCTCCTCTCATCTGAGGAAGAATGATCAGTGAAGAAAACAGGCAGAGACAAAGACTGATTCAAATGGAAGTCTGAAACCACTTTGGGCAAGAACCTTCTATTGGTTCTAAGGACCACTTTATCCCTGTGAAAAGAGATAAAATCAGGTTCCACTGACAGGACCTGCAATTCACTGATACACCTGGCAGAGGTAATGTCTACCAAGAACACAGTTTTCCAAGTCAAGTACTTAAGCTCTGCTGAGGACATAGGCTCAAAAGGAGGTTGTATAAGCTGAGCAATGCAAACATTCAAATCCCAGGCAGGGGCAGGGTCTCTAAAGGGAGGATTTGTATGAAGCAATCCTTTAAAAAATCTACAGAACACAGGATGAGATGATAGTGAGGAAGACTTTCCCACTGACAGAAAAGCAGAAACAGCTGACAAGTGTACCTTGAGAGTAGCTGGTCTGAGGTCTAGGCCATTAAGATGGACCATATAATCCAGAACCGTAGGCAATTCAGCAGTGTCTGGAGAAATATGCTTCTTGGAACACCAAATGCTGAATCTTTTCCATTTGGAGTTACAAGTCTTTCTGGTGGAGGGCTTTCAAGCAGCTTTGAGAATATCCAGAACCCCCTGAGAAAGATGCAAGTCTGCAAACTCTAACTCTTCAAGAGCCATGCCTTGAGATTGAGAGACTGAAGACTGGGGTTCCAAATCCTCCCCCGAGAGGATGTTAACAGGTTGTAATTCCTGGGAAGAGACAGGGGAAGATGGACTGCTAGGGACAACAACAGGGGGTACCAAGGCTGTCTGGCCCAATCTGGAGCAACTAGAATCACTTTGCAAGGCTGAGACCTTATCTTGACTGGAACCTTGAACAGGAGTGGGAAGGCATACAGAAATTTCCCTTCCCAATTCAGAATCAGAGCAACCAGGGGTACTGAGCCCAATGCTGGGGGTCTGCAGCAAAAGACAGGAAGTTGGTGATTGTCTGGGGCTGCAAAGAGATATATCTCTGGAGTGCCCACCTTGAAAAAATCACTTTCAACACCTGAGGGTCCAGGGACCATTTGTGATGACCCTGAGAGACCCTGCTCAGTGCATCTGCTAGCACATTGTCCTTCCATAGAAGGTAAACTGCAATCAGAGAGGCCCACAGGGAATAAGCCAGGGACCACAACTTCATGGCTTCTGTGCACAAGGCCATAGACTGAGTGCCTCCCTGCTTGTTGATGTACCACATGGTGGTGGTGTTGTCTGTTCTGACTCAAACCACCTTGTTCTGCACTGACTGAGAGAAAGCTTTCAGGACCAGAAAAACTGCCCTGAGTTCTAGGAGGTTGATATGGAGAAGGGATTCCTGAGGGGACCACAGTCCCTGGGTAGTGAGGGCCCCCAGATGGGCTCCCCAGCCCAGAAGAGAAGCATCCATGGTAAGGACCACTGAATGAGACTGAGTGGCAAATGGGTCCCCTTGCCTTAAGTTGTCCTGATCCTGCCACCATTGAAGGGCCTGGATCAGGGCCCGAGTCACAGGAATCAGTTTGGTAAGGGAATCTTTCCTTTGGGACCAAAAGGCCCTCAGATGGAACTGAATATCCCTCATCTGAAATCTTGCCCCTTGGACCACTGCTGTAGAAGCTGCCATGTGGCCCAAGAGCTGGAGGAAATGCCTTGCTGGTCGAGACACCTGAAGGCTGAAGGAAGAAGCCAGTTCTATAAGAACTCTTGCCCTTTCCAGGGGAAGAAAGGCTCTTGCTTTGACAGTATCCAGCTCTGCCCCTATAAAGGTAAGGAGCTGCACTGGCTCGAGAACCGACTTGGGAAGGTTGAGTAGAAATCCTAGAGAAGTGAGCACTTGCTGGGTCACTTGCAGGTCTGACTTGACTTGGTCTGGAGACTGGCCCGCTATGAGCCAGCTGTCCAGATATGGAAAAACAGAAATCTTTTGCCTTCTTAGAAAGGCAACGACTACTGCCAAGCACTTTGTGAAAACCCTTGGGGCTGATGTTAGACCAAAGGGCATTGCTTTGAACTGATAATGGCCTGAGGGCAACTCGAACCTGAGGTACTTTCTGTGGGAGCACCTGATGGGAATGTGAAAATAGGCATCTTTGAAGTCCAGGGAGGCTAGCCAGTCTCCTGGCCTTAGAGAGGGAAGAATTATTCCCAGAGTTACCATCCTGAACTTTGGTTTTAAAAGATGTTTGTTCAGGTATCTTAGGTCTAGGATGGGTCGCCACTCCCCTGTCTCTTTTGGAGTAAGGAAGTACCTGGAGTATAGACCTTTGCCCCTGTGTAGGGTAGGAACTCTCCCTATGGCTCTTAAGGCCAGAAGAGATGAAACCTCTGCCTCTAGGGCAAGGGTTTCCGAGAGATTTGCAGGTGGAAAAGATCTGGCTCTCATCTTTGGAAATTTTCTGAAGCTGAGAACCGGTCCCTGGCTTACTACTTCCAGGACCCACTTGTCTGATGTAATAGACAACCAGTCCTGGACAAAGTAAGCCAGCCTGCCTCCTACTGGAATAGGAGAGTCGATCCGGGCAGGCCCATCAGGGTGTCTGCTTGGCAGAGGCCTTAGGCTGAGGAGTGGATGCAGCCCTGCTCATTCCCCTTCTGCCTCTCCCTCTGAAGAACCCCCTCTGTGAAAAGGTAGAAGAGGCCTGCGCTTGGTAAAAAGGCCTATGGAAAGGCCTGCCCCTGCCCCTAGACTGCTGCCTTTGAGGAGTTGCCTGCCTCTCCTTGGCCTGAGCACTCCTGTAGGTGGTCCTGTACTCATCCATTTTCTTCATGTAATTCTCTGTCTGCACCCCAAACAGAGAATTACCCACTACAGGAAAATCCATGGCCTTAGCCTGGGTGTCCTGCGAGAGGCTAGTACATCTGAGCCAAGCCATTCTCCAAAGAGTCACAGATGTAGCCATGACTCTTGATGACACATCACTGGAGTCCACAGCAGCATGAAACTGAGCTTCAGTACCTCAGTCCCATCTGCAGCCACCGCCCAGCTCCTTGGCTAGCTGGGGAGGCCTGTTTAGCCAGTGCCAGTACAGTGTCCCACCTAGACTTCTGGTACCTGGCTGTATAGGCCATATAATTCACCTGCCTGAGTCCCAAAGAAGATGCCATGTACTGTTTCTTTGCCATGGCATCAATCTTCCTGGAGTCCTTCTCTGGGGGGTGTGAAGTCAAGGGAATATTTGCCTTGTCACAGGCAGCAGCCTGTACTACCCCAGCATGGCTGCATTGCTGGTACAAGAACTCTGTGTCTGAGCCTGAAAGTGTATACCTCTTGTCCATTCTTCTATCCACAGGAGACTTTAGACTTTTTTGTGTCTGCTTCCCAAAGGATTTGTGGTGGGGAATAGACAGTCTCCTGGACTCTGGGATGTCCATCACTTCTATATAATCAGGCTCATCTTGATCCTCCAATGCCTCCTCCATAGGATGCTGGAGGGTTTCAGCCACCTTTCTGTAGAACATAAAGTGAGAAGGGGACTCAGAAAGTCTAGGAGGGGAAACACCTGAGGGTCTGTCTGGGGAGATGTCTAGTTCCACAGGCACATCCAGACCCTCACTTTCACCATCATCATTCTCAAATTCCTCTTCCTCTTCAAAATCCAGTTCATAAAAATCTTCAAGGGTATAATCTTGAAACGGGAGAACCAACCGAACCGAACCCCTGCCAGAAGGTGCCGGATCAGTAGGAACCGGGCGAAGCGATTCCACAATCCGAATCGCCTTGGCTATCTCTTCGGCGGTCGGAACATGAACCCTGGATCCAAACGGACGTATTTTTCTTTGCGCTTTTTTCTCGGAACCGATCCCTTGAATTAGCTTCTTTGCCCAAGAAGTATCGCGTAGTCAGAGGCACTCCTCTGGTTTGGTTGGAACCGAACCAGGCTGGCCACCCGGGTCAGCAGACTTCTCTGCCTCCTTTTCCCTCAGTCTACCTAATCTCTTCTCAAGGGTAGATTTGGGAAAAGTTTTACATATTTGGCAGTCTGAATCGAGGTGGTCAAACCCCAGACAATTAACACTGGTGGTGTGGGGAATCGGCCTTAGCAAAGACCTCCCCACACTCACTGCAGTGTTGAAACCCAGTGGGCCCGTTTTTTTTCTTGGGTTTCTCAGACATGGCCAGCCTAACCAACTTACCCTTTTTATGGCAACCGCCAGGCAAGACACCCTTATTGGTTCCTAACTGTGTCACGGGTATTGGAAAAAAATGTAGTAAAACACTTTTTTTTAGAACCGATAAGAACCAGTAACCACACACTAAGTAAAACACAAAATTTCACTATCAAATGGTCGGTTCAGCCGAACCGACCCGCACTTTTACAAGTTCCACACAGAAAACAGAACAATTCCTATCTAGTACTCACGGCACCACAGACAGAGACTGAACCGACTATGCAGATACTTTTTCAGTTTAAAAACCGAAGAAAACTGAGACTTTAACCAACTTTTGAACTGAGCTGAAGGAGGAATCTCCGGAGCGACCGTTCAGTGAGGCAGAGTAAAGAATCTGACGGTTTGAGTTTGAAACACTCCAGACAGAGACTCCAACCGAGCTCGAGCTCAGCATTCTATGCTCTGCATAGAAAGGTAACTCTTTGTTCTCTGGGGCAGTTCAATGGTTGGGTATCACTGTGTAACCCCTTGAAGGCGCTATCCCAGGGGCTACTACCCCTGCCTGATTTGCCACTAACAGGTTGAGGGGCCTGGATCCAATGGCGGATGCCTCCACCCAGAGGTCAGGGTTTGCAATAGTTAAACTAACTTGGTCACAGCCCTCTGGGACACTGCAACCCCCCTTTCTTCCCACTAGTGGCCCACACAATATATCAAATTACCTTCACAGTATACACTTACCCCCAGGACTGGTTCAGGCACTGGGACCTCCTGTAAAATAAGATACAGTGCAACAATCACAGTACAATACTTTAACATAGACAAATACCTCAGGCAGTATAACTTTGCTGAAACAAGCAGCTCTGATTTATTTAGGGAGAATATAACAAGGACAGGGGGAAATCAGGTTAATTAGCTTATCACTTTATTCATCTACCTATGGCTCTGTGCACAGGCCTATCCCTATCAGTTACTGTCCCTGGGTACCCAAGCCCTAGTGGCTAGTCCAAACCGTGGCAGCTGGTAGGGGCCCTTTCACACAGAGAAAAGAAAAATTAGTTAAACAGTCAGCAGTACAGTAATTCCATTTGGATTTAATGTGGCAATTCAACAGGAGCGACCCTGAATTAGTACTCACGACCTCCAAACAAGATAGGGTCCTTCAACGTCAGCAGGGCTACTCTTGAGCTCCACGAGACTCCTCACACATTTATGACAAACTGCAACAGGCAAAAGTCCTTTAATGGCAGCAGGATTCACTTGAGCTACACAAGCCTCCTCACACATTTATATGGTAAACAGTAACAGGCAAAAGTCCTTTAATGGCAGCAGGATTCACTTGAGCTACACAAGCCACCACACATTATATGGTAAACAGTAACAGGCAAAAGTCCTTTAATGGCAGCAGGATTCACTTGAGGTACACAAGCCTCTTCACACATTTATATGGTAAACAGAAAGTACTATACCAGGCAGGCTGCTTCTCTATCGATCGCAATTACTGCACAATACCGGAGAACACACAGCAGATTCAGTTCCTGACAGACCAAGCGCTAATTCAGCAATTTCTCCAGTCTTCTACAGGGTGAGCCTGGTTTCTACTCTTCAGATATCCTTTGATTCTCTTCACAGGATGGATTCAGTCCTAACAAGCAGTTACACAAGCTGCAGACCGGAACTCAGGGCCTTACACACGTTTCCCGACTAAAACTACACACCGAAAAAGCACAGGGCTCCTTCCCTCTTCATTGCCAGAGCTCAACTGAAACTCCAGCAGACAAAACCGGGCACTTCCTTTGAGTTCCTCCCAGTTCTTGGCTGGATTGGCTGTCATTCACAATAGACTGCCCCTGTTGGTCCAAAAAGGCACCGAAGTCTAAACTGCATGTCCCAGAGTCACTGCCCATACAATCCTCTTGTGGCTGGCTCAGATTATGAGTCCAAGTTCTGATTCGTCCAAGGCACCATTTTAGAGCTACCTTAACCCACACTGATTGGTCCAGTTCAGCAGTTCAAAACTAGAATGGGAACTAGGCAAACACAGTTCTGACTGCAAAAGCAGGTTAGACAAACTATAATTTCGTTATTACTCTAAATGATTTCTGGCAAACAGTTACATCTTTCAGATAGGTTCCTTTGCACTCTAGTGACTGCAAAAATGGAGTGAATTGGCAGCAGCTCGAGTGGTACTCAAGCAGAGAAGCACACAGTCCCCCCATACAAACTAATTATGTCTGCAAGCAGACAGCTCTTAAAGAGACAGTACCAGAGGCTCTAAAAACACTCACAGATAAATGGCTTAAATGCCAAACACCATTCAGGCTTGGAGCATTCAAGCAAGCTCCTGGAAGTCTTTTGGGAACCCCCATTTGCAGGGGGGTTACACCCTTCCTGGCCTGGGAAAGCTTGACATCCGTGTCAAGCAAGTACCCCCATAAGTTTCAACTGCAACCATATACATTTGCATTAGGCTCACACATGTAATCATCAGTCAATATATCATTTTACCAAGAACACATTTCTGAAACATTGCAGTACGTCACTCTTTACACAGTATTACACACATTGTACCATAACTCAAGTTATTACCTCTTGTACATGAAACCTGAAGAGGGCCCTTCCCTATCAGTTACCTTGGGGCTGGACAGGGCAGGGCACCATATAGAAGGCAACACAAGTAACTTGGAGTTAGCACTGACAGCCAGTTTGGGCAATGAGCTCGAGGACACATACACTCCTTTATGGACAACATTGAGAGGCAAGTCACAGGCCTCCCAAGGGAATCATAACTGAGGTGCACCACAGGCTTTACAGCTCGACCAGTCTTTCTAGGGGAACTGTTACAGTCTCTGCACTCTGAGCCTCATTTTCAGCATTGTCCTCACTTGTCAGGGAGTCTCCATGGGGTAGAGAGGCTAGAACTTGGGGCACTTTCAGCTCCAGGAGTTACAGTTTCTGAGTCCCAACATTTGGCTCACATGGAGAGCTTTCGGACACTGGCAGTGGACTGTCAGGGCACTCAAAATACTCTTCTTGTTCTGGTATATCACCAGTCTGCCCCAATCCATCATTTTCCTCCCCTGAAAGCTCAAACAGTTCAACCATGCACAATGATTCCATTTCATCTGATCTGATACTTTGCACTTCACTTTCTGGGAGCATTGGCTCCAGGGACAAAGCTGAGGGCTTAGACAGTCCAGAAGGCCCAGCTTCGTCTTCAGTATTGACTAGGGGATTGCCCTGAAACAATTGACTCAGTTCGTAAGAAGGATAGTATTCAAAGTCACTCTCACTTTCTTCTGATATGGACTGACAGTCATGCTCAACTGGGACTTGTGGAGGGGAACACTTTAACTCTGCTTCTGTAGGTGCAGACTTTCTTGATCTTTTCTTAGCAGCAGCTCTAGTCACTGGTCCAGAGGGGCATCTTCTGGGGGCTCAGACTCAATCAAGATTTGTCCAATGGGCAGTAAATGATTTCTATGCATTGTTTTTACATCTTTTGAATTATTCTCAGGCCTTACTTTGTACACTAGTAGATCATCTAGTTTGCCCACTACAATGTGAGGGAGATGGTGCCATCTGTCAGCAATCTTGTGTTTGCCATGCAGTCCCAGATTTCTTAGCAATACCCAATCTCCCTCCTGGAGTTCCTGTGCTTTCACCTTTTTATCATACCTTTCTTTGTTGGCTGATTTCTTTGGCAGCCATGGTTTGAGCCAGTTGGTACGCATGAGTTAGCTGGGCCTTTAACTTTTGCACATACTGTAAATAATTGTCAGCTTGAACCCCATCAGGAGAGACCCCAAAACACACATCTACGGTGGTCGAGCTTCTCTTCCAAACATCAGGCGGTAGGGGAGAACCCAGTGGCATCACTTTTGGTGCAGTTATAAGCATGTACCAGTGTGCTAATTTGTTGGCTCCATCTAGGCTTGTCCTTTGGGTGCAGGTGCCTAGCATATCTAGCAAAGTGTGGTTGAAATGTTCAGGCTGTGGGTCCTCCTGGGGGTGGTAAGGAGTGGTTCTGGACTTCGCACTCCCAGAGAAAGCATCTCTTTGATCAGACGACTCTCAAAGTCTCTCCTTGATCAGAATGGATTCTTTGTGGAGCCCATAGTGAACAAAAAGTTTTCTACAAGTACTTTGGCCACAGTGGATGCTTTCTGGTCTTTGGTGGGAAAGCTTGGGCATATCTCGTGAAATGGTCAGTGACCACCAGCACATTACTGATATTTCTTTGATCTGACTCCAAACTCAGAAAATCAATACAGACCAGCTCCATGGGTGCACTGGTGGTGATGTTAACAAGGGGCAGCCCTCTGGGGCAAAGCATTCCTCTGTAGCTAGCGACTACAAGTTTGAATGTGTTGCTCCACATCAGCCCCCATCTTAGGCCAATAGAATCTGGATCTCACCAAGTCAAGTGTTCTGTCTATACCAAGGTGCCCCATGTGGTTGTGCAAGGATCTCAGTACTGAGTCTCGAAAAGCAGTGGGCAGCACTAGTTGTTGTTTGTCTACTTGTCCCCCCTCTGTCTACTGTTTCTCTGTACAACAGTTTATTGATCAGTTTCAACTTAGGACCTTCTTTGTGTAACAGTGCAGTTCTCAAATCAGTGGAGCGTAATTTGGAAACATCTTTTCCTGCATATAGGGCTTCTAAAGCTGATTTGATCATGGGATCTGAGATTGAGCACTTGAATACTGTCATTGTCCAGCTGAGGCAGTGCACCAATGTCTATTGCAGAAAAGTGGCAATAAGCAGCAGGTATGCAATTCTCAGAGGGTCCCAAGCAATCCACCATGCAGTCCACTCGTCCGTGGACATTGTTCCTCCCTGTCAAACTTCCGGCAGAGTGCCCGAATGTCAGATTCTGCCAATCTGACCCAATCATTCTGGGGAACAGGCCTCGGAGAGAGCATCAGCATCTATGTGGTTCAGACCTGCTCAGTATTCGAGACATAGTCATATGTAGATAATGCAGAAAGCCACCTATGGCCAGTGGCATCCAACTTAGCTGAGGTCTGCACATAGGTCAAAGGATTATTGTCAGTTTTTACTAGTATTTTAGCCCCATACAAGTACTCATGGAATTGGTCAACAATAGCCCACTTCAAAGCTAGGAACTCTAACTTATGTACAGGATAGTTCTTTTCGGATGGGGTCAGGCTTCTACTGGCAAAGGCCACTGGTCTCAGGCCATTCTCGTGCTCTTGGTACAACACAGCCCCCAACCCTTGCAAGCTAGCATCAGTGTGCAGGACGTAAGGTTTTCTTGGATCGGCATAGGCCAGCACTGGAGCATGGGTAAGTTGATATATGATCTCATGAAAAGCAGTCTCACAATCAGGAGTCCAGCGGGCCCCAAATACTTCTCTCGGACGAAAATACACTCTTTCAGTCTTGAGGGATGCTGACTTTTGGTATTTTTTGTGGGTTGGGGGATACCCTTGAGTAAGGTTAAGTAAAGGGCGGATCACTCTTGAATAGTCCTTGATGAAACACCGATAATAACCACAGAATCCCAGGAATCTTTGCAGTTCTTTAGATTTTTGGGCTGTGGCCAGGTGGTCAAGGCCTCAACTTTACTTGGGTCAGTCTCCTATTCCTCGGTGGATACTATGTGTCCCACATACTTTACTGATGTTTGAAAGAATTGACACTTATCAATGGACAGTTTAAGGCCAAAGTCCTCCAGTCGGTCCAATACCTTAAATAATCTGCTCTCATGTTCCTCCAGTGAGCTGCCAAACACAATAACATCATCTAGGTATACCAGGCACTCTAGTAAGTTCATGTTCCCCACTGCACGCTCCATCAATCGTTGAAAAGTGGCTGAGGCATCTGAAATCCCTTGAGGCATCCTCATGAATTCATAGAAGCCAAGCGGACAGATAAAGGCTGTCTTCTCATGGTCCTCTGGGGCCATCGGGATCTGGGTAGTACCCACTGCGGAAATCCAACACAGAGAACCACTTGCTCCCGTTTAGGCAGTCCAAAGCATCCTGAATGCGGGGCATTGTGTACTGATCAGGGATAGTCCGCCGGTTTAAGGTGCGATAATCCACGCACATCCTTACTGTCCCATTCTTTTTCCTCACTACCACAATGGGGGGAAGCATAAGGGCTTCTGGATTCTTGTATTACACCAGCAGCTAACATCTCTTGCAGATGCCGTCTCACATCATCTATGTCAGCAGGTGCCAGGCGTCGAGACCTTTCACGAAATGGTCTTTCGTCATGCAGCCAGATATTGTGCTCAGCTCCTTGCATGCATCCTACATCCCATTCCTTTAAAGAAAACACCTGGTCTCTCTGGGCAAGCTTCTCACTGATCCTCACTTTCCATTCAGCTGGCAGCGGGGAGTCGCCGAAATCAAACAAGTCAGGCGTTACTCTGTCATTCTTCCTTGAACTCTTGCTGCTGGGTAGCACTGCAGTGTCTGCACAATGCACATTAGCCAGGGCGCAACCTCTATTTACTCAAATGTCTCTTTCAGACACATTATGAACTTGGACCATTACCCTTCTGGCATAAGCATGGGCTCTAGCGGGCAAAATACCAGGCTTGACCAGCAGTCCCTCTGGCAATTTTCCATCGCCTGGTGCATCCAACATTAATATTTTATTCTTAACATCCTTTCTGATACGGACCTCTCCCTGTAAGGTACACTGGGCATTTGGCACCAGGATCAGAGACTCAGGATCCTTCTTCCATACAATTCCGACCGGTTCCTCTGGTTCTATTTTTTCAGCATCTCTCTGTGCCTCATAGGCCTTCTTAATTAAAGCCGGAACTCTTAAAGCTCTACTAGTCTTTGACCCCTGTTTTCATAACACAACTGTGCCAGCCTTCCGAACATATGAGCATTTGTTCCAATCAACAAAGGACACCATCATACAGTCCAGTGGGGGACACACTAAGGCTAGGGTCTCTACTTGTTCGGCCACTCCAGCCACGGAGGTGGGAAAGACAGCCAAGTCGGATATACCCGAATAGGGTAGGCCTTCTCACTTAACCCCATACATGCAGTCCTTCTAATGGTTGTAAGGGTACGTCTGACAAATGCTTCTGATACCAATCCTGGAACATAATTGTCACTTGGGAGCCACTGTCTAATACAGCTCTTGTAGACACTCCATTCACCTTTACAGTGGTCTCCATGGAGGGACCCACTATTCTGGACCAGTCTGGAGAGCGGTAGCGGGGCCTGGGCAACTGACCTTGCCAGAAAAGGCGTGCGTTAGCATTTTTGGTGCCCTCACTGGGATCATTTTGTGCACCTCTTAACCACTGATTTGTTCTCCGAAGCTCTCCTTGTGGCCTATATGCAACTTTGTCAGTGTCTTTTGGGGACCGGCATTCCCTTTTCATGCACCCATCTTTCCCACAATTATAGCAAAACATACTTTCTGGAGTTTGAGCTGGCCGAGGCGCCACACTGGGAGCCAGGGCGGGGGTATTACTAACTGAAACCTGGGTTACCTCTCTGTCTGACATGATAAGCATTTGGAGACATCTCGTCAGTTCTCCACTTCCATGGTCAAGGAATCGAGTTTGGAGCCGTTATCAGCAGGAGACACATGGGTGGGTACCCCCACCCCATAGCAGATACCAGTCGGATATAGGTCAGGGCCCGTACTTGCAGGCGTGGCCTTCATAAAGGACTGTTTTTGAATTCCCGGATCTCTCTCAACAGTTCGCCCCATTGTTGGCATATCTTTTCCTTGTCAGAGCACTCATTGACTGCCAACCTCTGCCCTGAACTTCCTTGATGGGTCACCCTCAGTCACTTTCGGAGCGTGGCAGGCTGTTGGTGCAGGTCCCTCCCGAGGTCACCTTTTCTCAACTCCTCAATTTCTCTCATTAACTCATCATAGAAAGTGGGATTCCAGTCATTTTGCCAGGCGTAACTGAAGCAACTGCAGTTCTGAGAAGGGGGCAGACTTAAGGATCCTGTCCAGCCTGGTTCGGTCCAGTTCAATCACTGGCAAACTACCCTTTCTGAGGCATTCTTGCAACAATTTTTCCAGCCGAGATACATACACAGACAACAACTCCCCTTGGTACTGTTGTGCATTTCTTACTCTCCACCATAGGTCCTCATCAGAATCTGGGCTCCCATACACATTCTCCAAGGCCTCAAGATAGGCCTGTGCAGTCGCTTCAGGGTTACTGGCCCGTTTAGCATGGATGGTAGCCAGGGCGGGACCTTGAGGCTCTCACTAGCCCTCTTTCACTTTTCGACTTCCGAGCATTGCCATTCTAGCACTTGGGGGCAACATAGTCTATCAGGTCTCCCAGTCATCCTCCCTTGGGGGCTGGGAGGGTGCCAGAAAGATCCTCAACCTTGGTAAGAGTCGTGACTAATGGCAGGTGCAGAAATAGGAGTCTGCATTGGTTCAGCCACCATTACGGGTACTGGAGTGGGAGAGGGTGTTGGGAGGAACACCCCAGGTGGCAAGAATAGTTTCTTCAAGTCCTCCACAGTTTTCCTTCCCCAGCAGCCATTTAGCAAATTTCTCCTCAAATGTTTCAGATAGTGGTGGGGGCTCATTCCCGGGTCTTTACTGTCCTTAGTTATCACTCTCCAAGCAGTGAGGGCTCCCTCTGGGGTAATGGTCTGTGGCACTTTGGAGCTATCTATGGGATCCTTAAACTCTACTAGGGCCAGGAAAGTGTGGGTGAGCAGATTAGCATGCCGACCCACCACCACAGGGTTTTGTAAACCTTCCACCTTGGAAAGTACTCCCTGTACAGTGTCCGTATTGATACCCAAGGGTATGTCCAGGATAAGCATAGCATTTTGGGGGTCAATCTCCTCCCCAGTAAACCACTCCACCAGCCGGTGCACAGCCACTTCTGTCGGGGTACCCATTTATTTATTTTTTTTAACAGTGGTTTGTAAATATGGCCACTAGAGGACACACAATCCCAGCGGTGAGCCTCAAGATGTAACCCCTAGATGGCGCTATCCCAGGCTACTACCCTGCCTGATTTGCCACTAACAGGTTGAGGGCCTGGATCCGATGGTGGGTGCCTCCACCCAGAGGTCAGGGTTTGCAATAGTTAAACTAACTTGGTCACAGCCCTCTGGGACACTGCAACCTCTTCTTCCCACTAGTGGCCCACACAATATATCAGAATTACCTTCACAGTATACACTTACCCCCAGGACTGGTTCAGGCACTGGGACCTCCTGTAAAATAAGATACAGTGCAACAATCACAGTACAATACTTTAACATAGACAAATACCTCAGGCAGTATAACTTTGCTGAAACAAGCAGTTCTGATTTATTTAGGGGAATATAACAAGGACGGGAAATTAGGTTAATTAGCTTATCACTTTATTCATCTACCTATGGCTCTGTGCACAGGCCTATCCCTACCAGTTACTGTCCCTGGGTACCCAAGCCCTAGTGGCTAGTCCAAACCGTGGCAGCTGGTAGGGCCCTTTCACACAGAGAAAAGAAAAATTAGTTAAACAGTCAGCAGTACAGTAATTCCATTTGGATTTAATGTGGCAATTCAACAGGGAGGCGACCCTGAATTAGTACTCACGACCTCCAAACAAGATAGGGTCCTTCAACGTCAGCAGGGCTACTCTTGAGCTCCACGAGACTCCTCACACATTTATATGACAAACTGCAACAGGCAAAAGTCCTTTAATGGCAGCAGGATTCACTTGAGCTACACAAGCCTCTTCACACATTTATATGGTAAACAGTAACAGGCAAAAGTCCTTTAATGGCAGCAGGATTCACTTGAGGTACACAAGCCTCTTCACACATTTATATGGTAAACAGAAAGTACTATACCAGGCAGGCTGCTTCTCTATCCCGATCGCAATTACTGCACAATACCCGGGAGAACACACAGCAGATTCAGTTCCTGACAGACCAAGCGCAATTCAGCAATTTCTCCAGTCTTCTACAGGGTGAGCCTGGTTTCTACTCTTCAGATATCCTTTGATTCTCTTCACAGGACGGATTCAGTCCTAACAAGCAGTTACACAAGCTGCAGACCGGAACTCAGGGCCTTACACACGTTTCCCGACTAAAACTGCACACCAAAAAAGCACAGGGCTCCTTCCCTCTTCACTGCCAGAGCTCAACTGAAACTCCAGCAGACAAAACCGGGCACTTCCTTTGAGTTCCTCCCAGTTCTTGGCTGGATTGGCTGTCACTCACAATAGACTGCCCCTGTTGGTCCAAAAAGGCACCGAAGTCTAAACTGCATCTCCCAGAGTCACTGCCCATACAATCCTCTTGTGGCTGGCTCAGATTATGAGTCCAAGTTCTGATTCGTCCAAGGCACCATTTTAGAGCTACCTTAACCCACACTGATTGGTCCAGTTCAGCAGTTCAAAACTAGAATGGGGAACTAGGCAAACACAGTTCTGACTGCAAAGAAAGCAGGTTAGACAAACTGTAATTTCGTTATTACTCTAAATGATTTCTGGCAAACAGTTACATCTTTCAGATAGGTTCCCTTTGCACTCCTAGTGACTGCAAAAATGGAGTGAATTGGCAGCAGCTCGAGTGGTACTCAAGCAGAGAAGCACACAGTCCCCCCATGCAAATTAATTATGTCTGCAAGCAGACAGCTCTTAAAGAGACAGTACCAGAGGCTCTAAAAACACTCACAGATAAATGGCTTAAACGCCAAACACCATTCAGGCTTGGAGCATTCAAGCAAGCTCCTGGAAGTCTTTTGGGAACCCCCATTTGCAGGGGGGTTACAACTGCTTATGTCAGAATACAGCAAGACTTCATGTTGTTTGAAACACACTCTACTGGATTGGATGGTCACTAATTGTCCTCAGAAGATAAAAGCTGAGGGTGTCCTCTCAAACTGTGTAAGTGACCATTCCCCAAATTTCTGTGTTTGGAGGAATAATTGTCCCATCCCCCCTCCCAAGATCTCTTTGGTTCGGGATATGTCAAGGTTTGATGTTAACAGGTTCCTAATCTCTATCAATAACACAGACTGGCACCCTATTAGGACTCTACCCAATATAAATCAAGCTTTGGACTTCTTAATTACCTCCCTCACTAAAATTATCGATTGCCATGCTCCATTGAAAAAATGTAGGTCCAAGGGAGTCAAAGCTCCTTGGCTCACAAAGGAAATTAGGGTACTTATGTCGCAATGTGACAAGGCCTGGCGGACCTTTAAAAAAAGTGGACTGCCTCCGATTGGAAAGTTTATAGACAATTCAGAAATAAATGCAAGAATTCCATCCATAAAGCCAAATGCCACTATTTCAAATCTCTACAAACCGAGCACCTTTGCAACCCTAAGGAATTCTGGAGACAGGTCAATTCTCTGGAGAAAGGAAGGGCTGCGGAAGTGCCGAGTGCTTTCACTGCCAACAGCACTACTCTTGTCGACCCCTCATCCATTGCTTCTGGGTTTAATGATTTCTTAACTGATGTTCACAAATACACATCATCTTTTGGCAACTCACCCTCTCTCCCCCTCTGACTTATCCCCTTTGAGCACTCCTGGGGTTCGGCCTGCTTTTCACTTGAAACTGGCTTCCCTCAAAGAGGTCCAGAGGCTTCTTGCTAATTTAAAAGTGGAGAGTTCTCCTGGTCATGACTCCCTTGAGCCTAAATGTCTTAAACTGGGTGCTCCGGCCCTTGCTTGCTCTGTCCGTGATCTATTCAACTGTTCATTTCTCTCCAGACCGTTGCGGACAAATGGAAGGTGGTGGTAGTCATTCCTGTGCATAAGGGTGGACCCAATACTATTGTTGATAACTTTCGACCCATTTTCATCCTCTGCACATCGGCTAAAATCCAAGAGCCGAATTATATACAACCACCTTCAGAACTACCCGGAACATTACAATCTGCTATCCCCTTATCAACATGGTTTCAGAAGGCATCACAGTACCCTTACTGCCTTGATAAAAGTGACCACAGAAATATTCCAGGCAACAGACCAAGGTTCTACTACCGGTGCCATCTTTGTAGACCTTATAAAAGCATTCGACCTGGTGAATCATGGTCTTCTGCTCCATCAGCTTCATGTCCTTGGTCTTGATACTAGTGCATTGACATGGGTCAAAAGTTACCTCTTCTGCCTTTTCCAAAGAGCCAAATGGTGGCTGGCCCGGTGGTGCTGAGGGCTGAGGTACTGGATGTCTTACCTTGCGCTGCGCTGGCGACCCATGTTTGGGAATGAGCATGGGCCACCAGGGGTCGGCAGGGTCAGTGAAGGATTGAATGTCCAAGGGACTGCTCTTCTTCTCTGAGGAAAGGGGGACACCAGTGGTCAGTGCCTACTGGTCCCTAGCGGCAGCTGAGGGGCAGTGCGCTAACACTAAACAAGGGTCAGAAATGGGGCAGACATTTGGAGGAGCGTGTGGATGCATATGCGCTCCCTCCGCTGACGTCCTTGCACATCCTTCTCTGCAGGGAGTAAATGCGAAAAAATGGAGTCCTCGCCCTGGATGATGATGGTCCCTCCTTACAGCGCTGCTGGGAGGGCACCTCCCCCGAATTGGATCTGGACTGGTGGATTGAGGTTCTGCCCACCCCCTGCCATGAGGGGTAAGTCATGGGGACTGAAGGGGAAGGGGTCTAATACCCGGTCGGTGCAGGGGGGGCATTGGATGGCTGGGCGAGGCTCCCCTACAAAGAATACTAACAAAGAGCCAAATGGGCTGGCTCTGTCTCTAATCTTCAACCCATAACTCATGGTGTTCCTCAAGGTTCCATTTTGGGTCCAATGCTATTCTCACTATTCATTAATGACTTACCTAGCTTCTGTGGTGAGGCATCCGTACGCCTATATGCGGATGATGCAATCTTATATTGCTCCTCTCCTGATATTGATTTGATTAACTGAGAACTTGCTTCTAACTTCTCTTCCCTTGAGGGTTGGTTTAGGTACAATCATCTTGTTCTGAATACAATAAAAACTAAAAGTATGCTATTTACCCACCTACCTTCCTCCCTGCGTACTTTCTCGCCTCTTAGTATTACCTCTCTCAATGGTGATATCCTAGATTGTGTCCATTCCTTTAAATACCTGGGTTTCATATTGTACTCCTGTCTCTCTCTCTCTCAAAACTCAGGTCCTTAATGTTTTAAAATTTCTGAACCAGCGACTAGGCCTCCTCTATCGGATTCGTCCCTTCCTCTCCTCTGCCTCCTGCCTTAAGATTGCCTCATCTTCCCTAATACCTCTCCTAACCTACGGTGCGCCTTTACTGTTTTCAATGAACTCCTTGACCCTATCTCTCCTCTCTCAGGCCTACCTTAGGGTGGGAAGGTTTGCACTGGGGGTTAACACCAATTATCACCACCACTGTAACGTCCTCTCCTTGCTTGGTTGGCTACTCGACGAATCTAAGTTGAGGTATTCTTCCCTTAGCTTCTTGTTTAAGCTGGTTCACAGATTCATTTCTCCTTGCCTCAGTGAGATAATACGTCTTAGACAAGCCCCTCGTGCCCTCAGATCTGCCTCCCTCCCCCTACTTATTAAGCCTAAACTGCATCTTGCCATTGCCCGCAAGTCTTTCGCCTTTGCGGCAGTATCTGACTGGAACTCCCTTTCTCTCTCTGTCCTGTACTGCTCCTCTTTCCTCAAGTTCCAAGCTACTCTGTATTCCTCACTCTCAGCCTCTGTATCTTGGTCCTGCTTCCGTTGATGTCTCATCTATTCGCATGTCTCTTTCTCCCTCCCTCCCCTTCTTCCACCTTCCCCGTGAACCCTGTCCCCTTACCCCGCTATAGCTTTAGATCGTTAGACTGTAGCTTCAATTGTCTAATGCCTTGAAAGCTATGTTTTATGAAATGTATATATCTCAACTGTTTTGCCTTATTTTTATGTATAATATTTTATGATGTACAGTATGTCTATTTCACTGCTATCATGTTTTGCACTTGTTTCATTGCACTATAATTAATGGTCTTCCCTTTTTCCCATAGGAAAATCGTGGCATAATTTGTCATTATAAAGGAGCGTTTATAACGGCAAACATGCACACGGTTTTCTCCACTTCTTATGATGTTTCGAACTCCTTGATTGTCTCCTTTCCTAACAGGAACTTTCCCTACCGCAAACCCACCATGGAGAGAAACTGCCATGGACACTCGGCAGTAAGTAACTTTTAAAATTATTTGAAATGTTCCACATGGCTACCAGATCGACCACCCTGAGAATATCTGAAATAAAAGTGAAAGCCGACCTCACGTGCTGAGGTAATCAGACTGCAGCAACACAGCAGTCTTTTTTTATTTTATATAATTGCTGAGGTGAAAAAGAGAAACTCAACAATTATATGAAATAAAATGTGTGTCTGGGTGTGTGTAAACTCGAATTTAGACACACCCTCGGGGTTTGATGCCACGCATAAACCCCTCAGGTATGTGTAAATTCTCGTTACACACCCAGACTTTATTCTATTAGTATTGTACTGCTTGTTGTAACTCCCGGGTCTACCATTAAAAAGGGACTGAAATTGTCTCAGTGGACTTACTTGGTCACAAAACTCAAATAAATAAAATAAATATAGGTTGGAGGAAAGCTGGAATAGCTTGAATTAAAGACTTATTAGAGACAGAAACTGGGGAATTACTGTCCTTTATAGATCTTTGGAAAAGATTTCACATCCCTTGGATCCATTTCTGGCTTCTGGCTACCTTCAATTGAGAGAGAAAACTGTTCAGTACTTTGAACATAATCCTTATGAATCTACAACTGACTCCAGATGACATCAGATGCAGAAATTAGCTCATCTGAGGAAGAGATCAAGTTTTCTGCACAGAGTTATCTTTGAGTGACATTTCCATTACAGCAGCAGCTAAAACTGAGTGGAAGTCCATGTGGAAAATGCCTACAAATGTAGAAGAGAGGCTAATTGGAGACTCACCCAATTTAAAATACTCCACAGATATTATTATAACTCACAAAGACTCAATAGGATAGATAAAAGTGTCCAACATGTGTGTTGGAAATGTAAAGCCCTGAGTGCCTCTTTAGGCCACCTATTTTGGTCTTGTCCTAGGATCCAATATAAATGGAAAGAAATTCATAAACTTTGCCAAAACATTCTGAACATGACATTTTCTTTTCTTCCCTCATTTTTATCTTGGGTGATTCTTCCCTGCTTTTTCACATTCCTAGATCTCAGCAACTTTGGATTTTGGGCCTAGCTTTAGCCTATAAAAGACTATTGCTACAAAACTGGAAGGAGGTAAGTGACCCGGTAATCAGAACTAACTGATTCTTTAGGAAGTACTACTAATAATGGCCGCTATACACTAATGGGGCACAAGGTACATGCAAAGGCGAGTACTCCACTAGTGTAGCTCCACGGCCCCGGGCAGGTGCAGGGTGTGTGTGGTATTCATGACCGCATGCACCCATGGGTCACCTGTCCATGGCCCCACCCAGAGGATGCCTGACCTGGGTCCATAGTGGATCCCTGGCGCCCATGAGGCGGGCGGAACATGGTGGAGCGGATCCATGTAAATAACATAAACAGGAAACTGTATGGGCACCTAAATGACTGCCCCTGCCCTCCCCATCAGCCCAAGTGGGCTGGGGCAGCATGAAGTGTTTTCTGGTCCTACTGCAACTAGTGGGCTATGTACATGGGGGCATGCACCAGACTACGGCAAGGTCCCGGCTGCTGTAACCTGAGCCCCCCTGTGCCTGGCACTGTGTACCTTAGTTAATGGTGTGTAGTACAGGCATGCCCCCAGCACACACCCCCAGTTGCCTCTGGCGTGTTGCTGACCACGTGGCCAGGGGATCTGGCACATAACTGTCTTGTGTGCCCTTGGTGAATGCCACCAGGAACTGCGAGACCCCCACTGCATGGCATTCCAACTTAGGGTTGCCTACACGACTCAGATACACGGCACATAGGCAACAATGAGCATATTAGTTACCAACTGCTTAATAAATAAGATAACTTTAATGAAATGTGTGAACCTTTATTTCAAATTTAAAAACATTTCTGATGGAATTCATGCTAGCTAAGAATGTTGTTTGACAAATACGCTATTCCCACTGCTGTATTATATCTACATTATTGATTGCTTAATTATTTGCTACTTCTCTACTGTTACACTCTGAGTTGTTTGTATGGTATGGTCTATCTTAAAATCAATAAACTTTTAAACTGAAAAAAAGTAGTGGCTAATACTGCACCAAAAACATCTGTTGTCTTGATTATTCGTAGATGCAGGATATAGAAAACGGAAGCGTGTCGGGGAACCCCAGATCCAATCAAATGAGTCTGTAGCTCAGTGGTTAGACCACCAGGATGGTATTCTGGGGGCTTGGGTTCAACTGCCAGCAGGGCACATTATTTCTTTCTCACTACAGTATGTGGTTTAAATTGCTTTAGCAGTGTTAAGTTCTGCACCCAAAACATCTAATTGTCATCTTGCTTATTCCTACCGTAGTTGAAGGATATGCAATGCCAGAGAGCAGAAGTGTGTCTGGGAATCCCAAATCCAACCACATGAGCCTGTACAGTAGTTAGAACACTAAGATGGTATTCTGGAGGCCTGGGTTCAATTCCTAGTGGGTCACATTATTTCTTTCACACTACAATTTGTGCTTTGAAATGTAAGCTTTTTTTTTTTTTTTTCTGAATTTTTAAAATGAAAGCTTGGAGTGTGATCAACATGAATAGATCCTAGCAATACTGGTCTTGTGTTAAAACATGTCTATGGATGCTGATATAATATGTTGCTTGAAATAACAGTATTTAAAAAAAACTTATTGAGCAATTTTATGTATTTCTATATCAATATATGTAAGATGTAGCAATATCATACATATGGTATATTGTTCGATCAACTTAGCTGACTCCAAGCTTTCATTTAAAAACACATAAGATTTCTAGCCCTATTGGTTCTAAAGTTATCCCATTTTAAAGAAATCGGCCCCCCAGTACTGAAAGCACAGTCGTTTGCACTATGCTTGTGCTCACCTGGCTCTGGTGATATTTAGACAGATAAAGCTTGCCAACAGAGTGGTACTATCTGACTGAGTATTGGTCCATGTTGGTGCAATGCTAAGTGGATCTTTCTGCCTCCAATTGCCCATTGTCCCTTTGTTTTACAATGTCCTGATCGTCCAGTGGTTCCATTCCACCACCCCTGATCACCCTTAAGACTGTGTTTTAATATTCCCTGGTGGTCCAGTGGGTCCCCCCATCCCCCATCTGCACAGGGACCCCCCCACCTGCCCACCCACCGAGAACCCCCTCCCAACACATGATCGTGGTCCATGTGGTCCATGACTGTCACATGTCGGCCAGCTGAGGAGGTGAGAGGATGGCTGTACCAGTTGCCATTTCGTAGGACCAGCACTCAGGGTGGGTGGGTGAATGAGGGGTGGGGTTTCTCAGTGAATGGGTGGGGAGGGTCCTTGTATGGTCGGTGGGGTACCACTGGACCTCCAGGGCATTTTAGAACACAGGGCAACAAGTGATCGGGGGCACGGTGTGGGGCAACATGGCATAGGAGCATGCGGCTGCAGTACAGCTGCCCTGCCTTCGGAGGCTGGGGGTGCAGACCTAGTGTCCAGTTAAGAGGCGGTTTTTGGTGGCAGTAAACAGCACTGCTTGCAGGGGCAGTTTATTGCTACTGCAAAGCTTTGAATATGCTGCTGCGTCAGTATGCATGCGTGGACCCCTCATTCGTATAAGTTGCAGTGGTATAATTAATGCCTTGGTGCTGCAGGATTTAGGGGTGCTCCGGGGGCCTCTGAATATGGTCCTTTCTGGAGTGCTAGCGCAACCCTTGGTTAGCACCGGCACTAACCACATTCATGCCGGTGCTTACCTTTGAATATTGGGCCCACGAGCTTTTGAAAGATCTACCATTTGAACTGTTGGGTCTAGAAACAACATTTTTTTTTAATTAAAAGCTTTGAGTCAGGCCGTTAAGAATCAGTCATTTAGATACAGTTTTTATGTGTTGATACTATTCTATATGTATCGATACTACAGTATTTTAACCTGCTTATTGAGTATGTTATCATTTATTGATATGTGTTTTTAGTTGTGACATAGCCAAAAAATGGGAAACACTTTGTATCGATACTATTTTATTGTATTGCTAGTATTCTTTTGTATCTCTACATACAATTACACGACAGTTTGAAAACTTTTTCTTTAATTTTTTCTGAATTTTGGCAATACTAACATACTAATTGCCAGCAGATTAGGCCTTACGTTCTATCGAGTCTGCTCGAACCTCAGATCCCTAGTTGGGTACTGAGGCCCCCCCCTTGTGTTCCAGAAACCCCTATCATCCATCCCCACCCTCCTGGGCCAGGCCATTATCTGATACATCCGCTTTCTGTGTCTGTCCCACCCTCTCTTGAAGCCCTCCACTATGGATCTCTGAACCAGCTTGCCAGGCAGAACATTCCAAGGATCCACCACCCTCTCAGTGAAAAACCTCTTCCTTTTTTCCCCCCTCACCCTTCCACCTTCCAACTTCAAACCATGCCCTCTGGTGATACCTCCCTGCTTTAGTCTAAAGATCCCCTCCGTGTTTACCCTATTTATTCCCTTGACGTACTTGAAGACCTCAATCATGTCCCCCCAACTTTCCTCTCCTCCAATGAAAACAGGCAGAGCTCAAGTCTGTCCTCATACGTCAAATTCCCTAGTCCTCGTATCATCTTAGTTGCCCTCCTCTGTACCCGCTCCAGGAGCTGTATGTCCCTCTTCAAGTGTGGTCTCCAGTACTGTACACAGTACTCAAAGTGTGGTCTAACCAATCCATTGTACAGCGGCAGAATCACTTCCCTGCTCCTAGAGGTGATCCCCCTTATGATGCATCCCAACATCCTGTTTGCTTTGCTAGCTGCTCTCCTGCACTGCTTGGAGTTATTCATACATGTATCCACCATGACTCCTAGGTCTTTTTCCCCTGTTGAGGCATCTAGCACCTCCCCTCCCAGGGTGTACCTGTGTTTAGGGTTTCCCCGCCCAAGATGTAACACCTTGCATTGGTGATATTGAAATTTAATTTCCATGTGTGAGCCCACCTTTCCAAGGTATCCAGGTCCCATTGTAGGGCCAACCTCCCCTGTTCCTCCTCAACTACTGCTCCCATCTTGGAGTCATCAGCAAAGAGACTCATTTCACACCCTATACCCTCCCTGATGTCCGAAATGTATGCATTAAACAGGATTGGACCCAGGACTGAGCCCTGAGGTACTCCACTACCGACCTCTCTAGGGTTTGAGAGCTCCCCACCGACCACTATTCTCTGGTTGCATCTAGCTAGCCAGTTTTCAATCCATCTGACCATCAAAGGGCCGACTCCCAACCCCATCAGTTTCTCCACCAGACCATTGTGGGGGACAGAGTCGAACGCCTTGCTGAATTCCAAGAATAATACATCCACAGGCTTTCCCCTGTCCAGTTCTGATGTTACCCATTTGTAGAACTCCAAAAGATTGGTTTGACATGATCTACCTGGCACAAACCCATGTTGCCGACTATCCAGACCTCCACCTCCTCCAAGTACACCCCCAATCATTCCTTTAGTATACTGTCCATTAATTTTCCCACCACGAGTCAAACTGATGGGTCTATAGTTACCTGGTACTTCCCTCGACCCCCCTTTATGGATTGGCACCACATGTGCCTCTCGCCAATCCCTAGGTACCCTCCTTGTCTCAAGCGACCTGTTGAAGAGCTCCACCAGGGTTGCAACCAGTATGTCTGCCAATTCCCATAGTACTCTCGGATGAATGCCATTCTGCTCAGGAGATTTATCTTTCTTTAGGCCCTTAAGGGCTAACCACACCCTTTCAGTGGAGATAGCACCATCTGTCCCCTCCACCTTACTGGCCTTTTTATCCTTATCCTGATGTGACACCCCTGGGGTACCTCTCCCTCCCTCTTGCTCCATTTCTGTTGCTCCCCTGATCCCACTCACTACCGCTTCTATCCCCCTTGTGCCTTGCTTTGTAGATATCCCATCCCCCTCCCTAGTGAACACGGAGGCGAAGTACTCATTTAATACCTCTGCCTGGTCCCTCGCCTCTTCCACCCACCTTCCTTCTGATCTCAACCTGCCGAGATGGCCCTTCATTTTTCTCCACTCCCCAATGTACCAGAAGAATCCCTTTTCCCCTTCCTGTATCCCCTGTGCCAGCCACTGTTCTTTACTGGACTGTGCCCCCCCGCACATCTGGGTGACTTTTCTAGATGCAAGATGGTATATTTCCTTTTCCCTATCCCCTCTCGTTGTTTTATATTTTTTGTAGGCAGCCTTCTTTTCTCTGACTGCTACCTGAACCTCACTGGACCACCAGCATGGTTTATGTGACCTTGCTCCCTTACGCTTCACCTTAGCGCAGGTCCTGACTGCCTCATGAAGTCCCGTTTATGACCTCCCATCTCTTTTCCACATTTGTCATTGTTGTAATCCCCTTCAAGTGATCCTTGAGAATATTTCCCATGCCCACAAAGTCTGCCCCGAAGTCCACTGCCAGTGTCCTAGATCTCTCTCCCCTCCCCCATGCTTATTTGAAACCAGACAGTATTGTGGTCGCTCCCAGTCAGGGGATCCTCTACAACCAGGTCCCTTACCAGATCCCCATCCGCCAGAACCATGTCCAGGACATCCCTCCTTTATGGGCTCCATCACGTGCTGTGTTAAGAATACATCCTGGAAGCCGTCCAGCAGCCTCTGCTCTTGGCCACCTCAGGACATGGTTCCCCAGTTTGTACCTGGCATGTTAAGGTCCCCCATCAACACCACTCCCTCCCCTTTTGGTCCACACTGGGCAATGATGCTGTCCAGCAAACCATCCTCCAGAACATCACCCATCCCGGGGGGCCTATATACTACACCCAGCTTGAGTTTACCTCCTGCCGGGGTTCGTAAGGTGACCCATAAGGCCTCCACGTTTCCCTCTGCCTCTTCTACCCTAGCAATTTCTATGTAATCTCTAATGAACATAGCCACTCCACCCACTCTGCTCTCCTTTCTATCCTTCCTAAGCATAGTGTACCCCTGCGTTTAGGTCCCAGTCATGGTTTTGTTGGCCATGTTTCTGTGACCGCCGCCATATCCCCTCCCGAACAGCATGGCCTGGAACTCTGGCAACTTGTTTCCCAATCTCCTGACATTTACTAACACCACCCCACCCCTTATCCTAGATCCCTTTATTTAGACCCCACCCAGATTCCTTATACTTCCATCCACCCTCTGCTCTCCCTGAAACCTCCTCCCCAGTCTGTTTCTCCCTCCCCCTTGGGTTTGAAGTCTACTCCCCTCATCTGGAGAAGAGGGCTTCTAGTCAGCCCCTCCCTTATCCCCCCACAAGTTTAAATCCCTCTTTTCTTGAATGTAGTCAGCCACCCGCTGTTTAAGGACTTCCTTCCCTAATGGGGCAAGATGAAGCCTGTCCTTGGCATACAGTCCCTTATCCTCCCAAACTCCTTTCCAGTTCCCTAACACCCCCAACCCGCTTTCTTCACCTGACTTCCTGAGCCAGTCATTAACCTCTGTGATCTTTATTTTTTTCTCCACTGAGGCCTTTGGTACTGGCAATATCTCTGAAAAGGAAATGTTGCATCCATTATCCCGACAGACTCTGGCAAGTTCTCGGAACCTTGCTTGGATTTCCAAAACGCTATTTCCTTCTAAATCGTTAGTTCCCAAATGCACCAGGAAATTCGGTTTCCCTCCACAATCCCTAACCAGTTCGTACACCATGAACTTTGCTCTGTGCACCGTCAGCCCAGACATACTTGCTACCTTCACCTGGCTATGGCATCCACCCCCCTGTCCCTCCCAATGGATACCCCTAATCATCGAGTCTCCTAATAACAGAACCTTAACACCGCCATCATCCTTATGGTTACCTCCACTATGTGTTGTCAACCTCCCATCTCCCTCTTTATTCATGATCTCAATTCTATGGGGGTTTTCCCACCTTATTAGAGACCCCCTTGTCACCCTCCTCTTTCTGCCTCCCTTGTTATTTTGCCCACTTAACTCAGACCCCCCTGAATAGGTGTCCCCTTTAACCCTCTCTTATCAGAACCATTTATCCTGGCTCTGATGGTTTCTCCTTCCCCCACACCACCATCCTCCTCCCTTGTAATAGTACCCCTGCCTCCAGAGGCCCTCTGTGGATCCCCTTTACCTAGGGCCCCATCCTTGGTACAGACCCCCCTCCTGAAGGGGGGCCCCTCCCCTGCCTCCTTGTCTCCCAGTTTCTCTCCAGTTGTGTTCTCCTCCCTCATGTCTGCAATATGTTGCATCTCCCCCATCTGCTTAACATTTACGTTTCCCCTTCTCCCTCTGGGACTATTTCTATACTTTCCGTTGCCGGTCTGTGATGATGGCACATACCCCTTTTCTCAGTCCCTTCCCCCTGGAATACCATCTCTCTCTCTATATACTGACTGCAGTTGTTTACAAACCCTATTTCAACCCCACCAATAATGTTCCCAAGTCTCACAAACACATACAGTCCAGTGTGTGTATGCAGACATCAGGTACCGTGTGATGTCACAGGCCCACCAGTTCCTGTTGCTTCAAATTTCAGTCACAAACAGAAATGCACAGCCCTTCAATCCCAACCCCCAGTGACTTTTCAGTATTTCAGCAAACATCACATTAAATTTCACTCTAATTATCACTGCCAAACAAGTGTTCCCACAAGTCCCAATAGTTATAATATCACAGCCCAAGTAACAGTTCTAACTCAAAGTAGTAATTTTTAACACACAGAACTAATTTCAAGTACAAAACTATTCAAATATTTCAGTTAAAACAGAATATAAACCAAACCTCTTTCCTAAACAACTTCCTACTTCTGTTCCCAGGTAGACAATGAAAGACGATGATTCTTGTAATTACCCCTTCCCCTAACACCAGGCAAACATCACATTAAATTTCACTCTAATTATCACTGCCAAACAAGTGTTCCGACAAGCCCCAATAGTTACAATATCACAGCCCAAGTAACAGTTCTAACTCAAAGTAGTAATTTTTAACACACAGAACTAATTTCAAGTACAAAACTATTTAAATATTTCAGTTAAAACAGAATACAAACCAAACCTCTTTCCTAAACAACTTCCTACTTCTGTTCCCAGGCGGACAATATAGCACATTCTTTAATTTCTAAACTGAGTAGATTGCAACAGGAGATAACAACCTGAAGAAAAATTACATCAGCTGACTGGCTGTTTTTCTTCCATTTTTTTTCAGTTGCCATGCAGAAGCCCCCACTGTGTACCCAGTCCTCTCTTCAATCCCGGGCTGCCAAGGTTGCCATTCCTTCATTTAAAAACATGGACATGCAGCTGCCATATTAAACAAAAGCTCAAGGTGCTGAAATACAAGCTAACACAGGCTGCTTTGCTGCTGTGTAACCCACACTCTCCCCTTAGAACCAAGCGCATGTCATACAGGGGAAGAGACGTTTGAAAACAGCTGGAACCACATTCTGGCATGGCTACCAGAAGACATGAAGAGAGTAATTTTATGAGGGAAAATGTTTCTGTGATCTCTTTTAATATGTGTCAGGGGGGACGTCACTACTCACTAGCTCTATGAATAGGGTACTTAGGACATGGTGAACATTTAAGGTATGGAGAAGCCTCTGATATATTCACGTGACAAATAAAAGGGGACATGAACTAACCTAAAATATAGTGTAATATGGGTGGGAGGACCAAGCACCCCCAGGACTGTGAAGTGTACACATTCATGGACCCGATTTTCAAAAGCCCTAAGCATGCCGCATGCCCCTGGTGCACTGAACATACGGTGCAGGGAGCTTGTGGCATTCTCCCAGTGCTGATCAGGATATGTAATCCTATGCACTAAATGCCACAAGTTAGACCAGCTATCCCCGGTCTAATGTGCACCATTAGGAAGACCCTTTTTGCGGGGCTTGTGCCAAATATTTGGTGCAAGCTACTGTAAAGTGTGGAAACTGTCGCAACTGCATCCAATGTACTAAAATCTGGTGCAGTTGCATCAAAGAAGTCTAGCACAGTTGTGCCAAACAACAGGGTTGATGCAGGGTTTGGCACAAATCGGACCCAATGTATTACATTGAAACACATGAAGGCTGTTACAGCAGGCAAAGAACTGGAGATGAGGAACAAGGAGCACCTCAGGGCCATATAGGATGAATGTGGAAGCATGGGGACATGCCCTCCTGTATAAAGGGAGACCCCAGATGGTAAGATGATACTTAAACACGGGTCTGGATGAAATGGGGCTGAGACTTCTCTGCTGTCTTTGAAGTGCAAACATAAATGTATGTAACTGATGTGCATAGCCTAGTGGCTATCTTGCTGTCAACGAATAAAGGAGATGGAGAAATTAACAGCTCAACTGGGATTATAAAAAGAGAAGTTTACAGCCTGATGGCTACCATTCCATGAGTTTATAAGCTGCACGGAGGGGGTACCACTGCTGGAAATTCTGGAAAATGAGATGTAGACTAAGTATGGTTGGTGTGGGTGACTCCTGTCCTGAAGCAATGCTCGAAGTCCTTGACATGATGAAGGTAGATAGTAATAAAAAGGTACGGGTCTGACAAAAGATAAGTAATCATAGAGTGAGTCCTAATAGCATACTGCACAACCCCAAGTTAATGTACCTTGCAAAATGGTCCTCGGGAGGTGGTGGGAAGGAAAGGGATGTTATGGTTTTGGGATACGTTTTATCATCTGTAAAACTATTTGCCATATATATTTTTACTGTTTTAGCTGAACGGTTTGTAGTCACTGTGTTGTCTATGATAAAGATGATGAAATCTTCAATAAAAAATATAATAAAAAAAAAAAAGTAACTGGCCGGCCCGGTGGCGCAGAGGGTTGAGGTGCTGGTGCCTTACCTCACACCATACCGGCGACCCGGGTTTGGGAATGGACTTGGGTCGGCAGGGGAAGGAGAGGACTGAGCGTCCGCAGGATTGCTCTCCTCTCCTGGGGTGGGTTCCAGGGTCGCTTCGCTGTGAGGCAGACCCCGGTGGAGACCGGGAGCACTGCACAAAGCGTCGCAATGTGGGAAGTACTAGAACATGGAAAAAAACGATCCAGATTGGCTGGATGATGGCATCCGGTCTACCAGCACACCTGGAAGACTTCCTGTGGGCCAGCTGTCTCAGCAGCACCAGAGGCCGAAGAAACAATATAGCGTACTGGGCTGCCCGCACTGGTACCTTCCCCTTTGGAGAAGAGTCCCTCGGCGAAGGGTAACGCTGAGCTAGATCGAGGTAGGCTGCAATGTGAGGTGAACAGGCTCAGGGGGGTTAGAAGGGGAGCTGGTGACCTTGGATGCCTGAAGGAGAGGTGGATTCGGGGCACGGAGGGGAGAAAAATAGATCACTCAAAAAAAAAAAAAAAGTAACTGATGTACAATGTCCTGAAAAAACAAGAAAAATATTCTAAAAAACCAAAAACAAAAACAAGGGCCTCACATCCAAGGTACACTTGGCCTACTCTAGCCTATATCGTGGCAATCAGAGTTCGGACATCAACTCTAGTGCCCTGTAAAACGAACAGTAGAAAATAAGGCAGAGCTGGGCTAGATCTTACTGTGTGTGTGTGTGTGTGTGTGTGTGTGTGTGTGTGTATCATGGTGCACTGCCAGTAAAAGAACAATGACAAAAAAAGGCAGTGCTGGGTTAGGGAGGGGCTGGGTGCAGTGCCCTGCAAAGGAGGCTGGGAAATAGATCAGGGCTGGGTTACAGAGGCGTAGGGTTCAGTGCCTTTCCAATGAGGCTGGAAAATAGGTCAAGGTGGGTTACAGAGGACAGGGTGCTGTGCCCTGCAAAGGAGGCTGGGAAAGAGGTAGGGGCTGTGTTACAGAGGGACAGGGTGCATTGTCCAGTATGTAACGCCTTCCTCCCCATTTGGGGGGCTTACCTTATGCTTCTGGGCATCCTTCTGCTCTCTCCCGGCGTCCAGATCCTCCACGGATCCTTCTGCTGCCTCCCCATGTCCCAGGGGGTCCTGCTATCTAATTGAGCCTTGTGGGGCTCACAAAGCTAGTATGCGAGTGGGTTGCATATTCGCAGAGCTGCTGCTTGCACATTTGTGAAGGCTGTTTGCGCATCTGACCGCCGTTGTGGTCTAAAAGCAAAGAGTGTGTCTTCAGTGATTCTCGGTGCTGTGCCTGAGTTAAAATAGGCACCAGGGACACAAAACAAAGCAAGAAAAATATTTTAACATAAACAGGCAGATGCCTAAAACGCTGCCTCCAGGGCACCAGAGGCAAGGTCAGGGGGCAAGTGTCATGGCATGGAAAGCCCTAATGAATATTCAAAAGCTGGCTGTGTGTTCCTAGGGGCAGTGTGTTACAGGAGCTGTGACTCCCCGGGGGGATTGTTTATTTTATTGAAAGTGGACTGATTCAAGAGAGCACTGTTAAGGCTATATGCCAGTGTTGAATTTAATTAATAAATATTAAGCTGCTAACTGCAACAGAACTTCATGTGTGGGGGACATTGATATAGACTGCCTAAACCTAAACTGCAGCCACCATTTTTGTGCCTTTTCACCAACTGGAAGCCAGGATTAAACAAAGGGACTCCTGGGATAATGCCAGGGACTTATGGGGGCTTGACTGGGACAAATTTCTAGGTGCCAAAAATGGAAACAATTAGCATCTGAGAACTGTTTAAGACAGCTTTGGCAGCCAATAGGAACTTTGGAAGTCAGCCTCATATAAAAGAGGGTAACAGCTCAATTTGTTCAGATTTGAAAGATTCATCCAGGAGTTCAGTGTGAGCCTCTGGGGAGCCTGCCAGCTCTCAGAGGTTAGGCCTGCTAGGCCTAGACTTTTCGGTCATCAGTCCGTGGGTTTAAGTGTCCAGTTGGCCCATGTTTGGGGTCACAGCAGCAGGGGATTCAAGCAGCATCCCATCTGAAATCAGGATCAGCCTGCAGGCTAGCTGGAAGGACCAGAAGAGGGCAGAGTCTTACATATAAATGTGCTTAGTTTGCAAGGTGTTTGCGTGGCTGAGTAGTTTGAGAAGTTCGATTTACATATTCTCGGACAGGGTTAAATTTTTCCTGTATCCTGAAGACCAGCATTTTGATGAGGACCATGAGGAAATTCTCCTTCTACTTCATCAAGCCATCTGGAACAGGACTCAGTTTGTTGGATCATCACTTGTTCTGTGTAATGTGAGTACAAACAGGGTAGCTCCCTGCAGCAAAGCTGCAATCATTGTGTGTCATCTGATTATTTGTTTGGGTTTATCACAATGAACTGAGCCATCCGACTCCGGATTACAAATTCTAGGTTTGAGTGCATGCTAATTGTTTTTTTCCCTAAGGGCCCCAACAACAGCTGCAAAGTTGGCCTACCCTGGGCAACGCTTCAGGCTAGCCTATCTTCCAAACTGGGTACCCAGAGTTGTGTGACTGTGTCAAAGGGACTCACTGTGCATGCATTTTCAGCCTGAAAAAAATCAGATCTATAAATCATCTGCTAGATTCATGCCCCACCCCTGTTCACATCCCCTAAATAAATCAGATTGTTGTTTTACAGTTTAAATCTGGCTAGTGTATACCTTCTTGGTGGGGATACAGTACTGGTATTGCATTGTTGCATCATTGGTCTTATTTTACAGGGGGTCTCCAGGGAAGCTGCAGAGGATCCAGCCCTGGTGGTAAGTGCAAGGGGTGTGAGCAAGTCATTACTGACATATGGTACATGTGAATGTTTTGTTGATGTACTGTTTAGGCCACTAGAGGGGTTGTGGGGGGTTATAGCATCCCGGAGGGCTATACCAACAGCAGTTACACTATCGCAGAACCATTCCTCCAGGTGGAGGCACCCGTTCAAAGAGCTCAGGCCCCTCAACCTGTATCCATCATGCAGGCAGGGATAGTAGCCCATAGCATAGCGCCACCAAGGGGTTAGCAGGATGGGAACTAAGACTGGGTGGGTCACAGAGGGGCAGTGTGTATCACCCAGTAAAAGCAGGTTGTGGCATAGGTCGAGGCTGCATTTCAGAGTAGAAAGGTACAGTGCCCTGTAAAAGCAATCTGTGAAAAGGTGCAGGTCTGGGTTACAGAATGACTGGGAGAAGTGTCCTATAAAAAGAGACTGGAAAATAGTGCAGGGCTGCATTACAGAGGATCAGAGTTCAGTGTCTTGTAAAAAGGAGGCTGTGAAACAGCGCAGGGTTGTGTTACAGAGGGGAAGGGTGCAGGGCCCTGTAAATGGAAGCTGTGAAAGCAGGCCTGTCAGGATGTAGAGCTGTTGCTTCCGATACCAGTGACGCGGGTTTGGAAATGAGCCTGGGTCACTGGAGACCAGCTGGAGGAAAGAGGACTGAGCATCCCAGGGAGAGGGGGGCAAAGTGACGTGGCTGTAGAAGTGCTACACAGGTGGCTACAGGTCAAGCTGCAGGTCGTCACACCATAGGGAGAGAAGACACTGGCTGATGCCATGTGTCAGGATGCCCTGAGTATAAGCTCATGCCTGGCATTCTAGCTGCTGGTGTCTTAAGGGGAGGGACATAAAAACTGGAAAATGGCCACAGCACCCACAATAACAGATCCCGGTATATCCAGGCTCTACCCCACTCCCAATGCAGTGTAGCCTGATACATAACCACTGTTGAGTGTACATCCCCCATCCTGACCCAGGCAAAAGGCAAATCAAGGCACTGGGAACGATGCACCCTTACAGGTGAGAGTGGTTACAGGGGGTGGGTGTGCGCTGGGAGCTCCTGAGGGAGGTGAGTGTTGGATACAGGAAGGGAGCACAATGTGAAGAGTTTAAAATAGGAGTCTATGATATAGGGTAGTGTTCATTTTTTTTTTTTTTTTTTTTTTTAGAGAGGAGGGGTACAATGCCCTGAAAAAGAAGTCTGTGAAATAGGGCAGGGGTGGGTTTCAGAGGGGAGGAGTGCAGCGTCCTGGAAAAGGAGTCTGTGCAATAAGGCGGGTCTGGGTTTCAGATGGGAGGGGTACAGCGTCCTGGAAGAGAAGTCTGTGAAATAGGCCAGGTCTGCTTTACAGTGGCAGGCTGCAGTGTCCTGTAAAAGGAGTCTGTGAAACAGTGTCGGGCTCAGTTTCAGAGGGGTGGGGTGTAGTGTCTGGAAAAAGGAGGCTGGGAAATAGGGTGGGACTGGATCAAAGAGAAGAATGGTGTAGTGCAGTACAAAATGAACACTGTGTGACAAATGGGACAGGGCTATGTTGCAGAAGGTAGGGTGCAGTGCTCTGTAAAGAAGGATAAGAAATAGGCAAGGCTATGTTACAGAAGGGGCAGTGTTACAAACATACGAAATTGCCAGCACATACAGGCCTTACAGTCTATCTAGTCTGCTCGAGTGTGCAGCACTTCAGTCATTTAGACTGCAGCTGCCCCCTCCCTCCCCTTGCCTCCCCCACCACTGTTTTTCCTCCTGTTTCCTTCACACCCACCCCTGGCCACTCTCCGTTTGAACCCTCCCTTTGATCCAGTCCCACCCCTTCTTGAAGCTACTCACTGTCCACAGTGATACCACCTCCTCCGGCAGTCCATTCCACTGTAATCACCCTTATGGTGAAATAGTGGCTTCTCATTTCCCTCCTAAATCTGCCTCCGTCCAATTTCAGACTGTGTCCTCTGGTTTCCCTCCCACCTTTTAATTTGAAAATATTCTCAATGTTTACTCTGTTCATGCCCTTTAGATACTTGAAGGTCCCAATTATATCCCCCTCTCTTCCTTCTGTTAACCAGGGAATACATATTGAGCTGTCTTAGTCTCTCCTCATAAGGTTTACTTCCCAATCCCAGGATCATTTTTGTTGCCCTGCACTGTACCCCTTCCAGTAGCTCGATGTCCTTTTTCAAGTAGGGGCACCAGTACTGCATGCATTACTCTAAGTGTGGCCTCACCAGGGACCTGTACTGGGGCAGGACGACTTCCCTTCTCCTAGAAGTGTTTCCCCTTGTGATGCACCCCAAAATTTTGTTGGCCTTTGCCACTGCCTTCTTGCAATGGGCTGAGTGGTTCATTTCCCCTGTTACCAGTACACCCAGATCCTTCTCCTCCATTGACATGGATAACTTCACCCCCCCCAACCAGTACCTATTTCCAAGGTTTCTGACTCCTATGTGCATGACTTTGCACTTCTTGACATTGAACCCAAGTTGCCAGGTGTTTGACCATCCCTCCAGTCTTGTCTAATCCTCCTGGAGTACTTTACCACCTTCCCCCCCCATTCTGTGTCCACACAGATCTTAGTGTCATCAGCAATGAGGCTGATCTTACTTTTTATCCTGTCTGATATGTCGGCAGTGAAAACGCTAAACAACACTGGTCCCAGCACTGAGCCCTGTGGGACCCCACTTGTTATCTCTCTGGACTCTGATAATTCACCCCCCCACTACTACCTTCTGTTGCCTATCCTGTAACCAGTTCTTGACCCATCTAAAAAGTTTCCTCCCCACTCCCAGGTTGCTCAATTTGCTGGTCAGTCTACCATGAGGCACCGAATCAGGCCTTGCTGAAGTCCCGGTAAAGGACATCCACTGCATGACCTTTGTCCAGTGCCCGAGTCACCCAATCAAAAAAGTCAACCAGGTTCATCTGGCAGGATCTGCCTGAGACAAACCCATGCTGTTTGCCATCCTGGAGACCATTATCCTCCAGAAATATTACCATCCTCTCCTTGAGGATAGTCTCCATTAGCTTTTCTACAATTGCAGTGAGGCTCACTGGTCTATAGTTCCCTGGTTCATCCCTGGACCTACTCTTATGGAGGGCCACCACATGCACCACACTTCAGTCCCTGGGCACGCACCCCGTATCCAGACAGGTGTTGATCAGGTCCACCAGCGGCCCCACCAGGACTTCTGCCAACTCTCTCAGGACTCTAGGATGAACTCCATCTGGCCCAGGTGCCTCATCTACCCTCAGGAACTTAAGGCTCTCCAGCACCCTTCCCACTGTGACCTCCCCATCTGTGACCTCTTCCATCCTACTCCCACCCCACCCTTCCTCTTAGGCATGGGTCCATCTCTCTCCCTGGTGAATACTGAACAGAAGTACTTATTGAGTACCTCTGCCTGTTCTGCTCCCTTTTCTGCCCAACCACTGCCATTTTTGATCCTAATAATCTGATCCGTACTCTTTCTCTTCTTCCATATATACCTGAAGAAATCCTTTGCACTTTCTCTGATGTCCTGTGCTAGCCTCAGCTCTCTCGATGCCTTGGCTGCCCTTGCTATTCTACTCACCTCCCTGGATTTCCTCACGTATTCCTCCCTGTCTTCCTCTTCTGGATCTTCTAATCTTTTATAGATTTTTAAAGGCGGCCCTCTTTTCCCTCAATCTCTCCCTAACCTCCCTGTTCATCCAGCTCGGCATCTTGGTCCTGGTTTTCTTGCTCTGGCTCTTTAGACATGCACTAGTGGCCTCAGCCTGGCCCCGTTTGATGATTGCCTATTTTTGCTCAGTGTCCATGTTAGGGCGGATGCTAGCTATGTGCCCTTCCAGTATACTACCCATCCTGCCAAAGTCTGCCCTTTTGAAGTCCAGGACCTCAGTCTTTGTAGTGGCTACCTCCTTTCCTAGGCAGAATGAGGACCACACTGTGCAGTGTTGTGAAAAAGGAGTCTGTGTAGTAAGGCAGGGCTGGGTTACAGAGAGGAGGGGTGCAGTGTCATGTAAATGAGTCCTCTGAAATAGGGCAGTGCTCAGTTTTAGAAGGGAAGGGTGCAGTGTCCTGGAAGAGGAGGCTGTGAAATAGGGCAGGGTTGGGTTACTGAGAGGACAAGTGTGGACTCTCTGAAAAGAAAGCTGTGAAAGAGGGCAGGGATGGGTTTCAGAGGGGAAGGGTGTAGAGTCCTGGAAAAAGAGTCTGTGAAATGGGGTGGGGCTGGGATACAGAGCGGAGGGGTGCAGTGTCCTGGAAAAAGAGTCTGTAAAATAGGATAGTGCTCAGTTTTGGAAGGAGGGGTGCAGTGTCCTGGAAAAGGAGGCTATGAAATAGGATGGGCATTGGTTTCAGGGGGAAGGACAGTGTCCTGGAAAAGGAGCCTGCAAAAAAGTGTAGTGCTCAGTTTCAGAGCAGAGGCGTGCAGTTTCCTGGAAAAAGAGGCTGTGGAATAGGGCAGGGCAGGGTGTCAGAGTGGCGGGGTGCAGTGTCCTGGAAATGAGTCTCTGAAACAAGGTAGTGCTCAGTTTCAGAAGGGAGGGATGCAGTGTCTTGGAAAACAAGGCTATGAAATAGGGTAGGGCTGGGTTATAGAGAGGAGGGATGCAGTTCCTGGAAGAGGAGTCTGTGAAATAGGGCAGGGCTGGGTTTCCAAGTGGCAGGGTGCAGTGTTCTGGAAATGGAGTCTGTGAAATAGGTTAGTGCTCAGTTTCAGAGGAGTGGGGTGCAGTGTCCTGGAAAAGGAGGCTATGAAATAGGACGCACCTGGGTTTTAGAGGGGAGGGGAAGGGTACTGTCCTGGAAAAGGAGTCTGTGAAATAGGGTAGTGCTCAGTTTCAGAGGGTGGGATGCAGTGTCCTGGAAAAGGAGGCTATGAAATAGGATGCACCTGGGTTTCAGAGGGGAAGGGTACTGTCCTGGAAAAGGAGTCTGTGAAATAGGGTAGTGCTCAGTTTCAGAGGAGTGGGATGCAGTGTCCTGGAAAAGGAGGCTATGACATAGGACGCACCTGGGTTTCGGAGGGGAAGGGTACTGTCCTGGAAAAGGAGTCTGTGAAATAGGGTAGTGCTCAGTTTCAGAGGAGTGGGATGCAGTGTCCTGGAAAAGGAGGCTATGAAATAGGACGCACCTGGGTTTCGGAGGGGAGGGGCAGTGTCCTGAAAAAGAAATCTGTGAAATAGGGTAGTGCTCAGTTTCAGAGGGGAGGGTTGCAGTTTCACGGAAAAGGAGTCTGTGAAATAAAGGGGGCTGCGTTTCAGAGGGGACAGGAGCAGTGTCCTGGAAAAGGAGTTTGTGAAATAGGTCAGGGCTGGGTTACAGAGAAACAGGGTGCAGTGCCCTGAAAAAGGCTTCTCTGAAATAGGGTGCTGCTGGGTTTCAAATGGGGGGTGGGGTGCAGTGTCCTGTAAAAGGAGTCTGTGAAATAGCATGTGGCTGAGTTATAGAATGACAGGGTGCGATGTCCTGAAAAAGGAATCTCTGAAATATGGTGGTGCTGGGTTTCAAAGGGGAGGGTTGTAGTGTCCTGTAAAAGGAATCTGAGAAATAAGGTGGGTCTTGGTAACAGAGGGGCAGGCTGCAGTGCCCTGTAAAAGGAGTCTGTGAAATAGGGCGGGGCTGGGTTTCAGAAGCAGGGGTGCAGTGTTCTGGAAAAAGAGTCTATAAAATATAGCGGGGCTGGGTATTTGAGAGGTGGGGCACAGTGTCCTGGAAAAGGGATCTGTGAGATAGGGTGGAGCTAGGTTCAAGAGGCAGGAATGCAGTGCCCTTGGAAAGGAGTCTGTGCAATAGGGCGGGGCTGGGTTTCAGAGTGGAGGGGCACAGCGTCCTGGAAAAGAAGTCTGTGAAATAGGTGGGGTCTGGTTTACAGAGTGACAGGCTGCAGTGTCCTGTAAAAAGAGTCTGTGAAATAGGGTCAGACTCAGGTTCAGAGGGGAGGGATGTAGTGTCTGTAAAAAGGAGACTGGAAATTAGGGTGGGACTGGGCCAAAGAGGAGAATGGTGCAGCGCAGTGCAAAATGAAGACTATGATAAATGGGACAGGGCCATGCAACAGAAGGGCAGGCTGCAGTGCCCTGCAAAGAATGATAAGAAATAGGCAGGGCTATGCCACAGAAGGAAGGGTGCAGTGCCCTGCAAAGAAAGATAAGAAACAGGCAGGGCCATGCCACAGAAGGAAGGGTGCAGCGCCCTGCAAAGAAGGATAAGAAATTGTCAGGGCCATGCCACAGAAGGAAGGGTGCAGTGCCCTGCAATGAAGGACAAGAAATAGGCAGGGCCATGCCACAGAAGGAAGGATGCAGCGCCCTGCAAAGAAGGATAAGAATTTGGATGGGCCATGCCACAGAAGGGCAGGCTGCAGTGCCCTGCAAAGAAGGATAAGAAATAAGCAGGGCCATGCCACAGAAGGGCAGGCTGCAGTACCCTGCAAAGAAGGATAAGAAATAGGCAAGGCTATGCCACAGAAGGCAGGGTGCAGTGCGCTGCACAGAAGGGCTAGAAATAGGCAGGGCCATGCCGCAAAAGAGCAGGCTACAGTGCCCTGCAAGGCAGGCCAGGAAACAAGACAGGGTTGGCCATTGAGGGGCAGGGGCAAATGCTCCACAAAAACAGCCTATGAACAGGGCAGGGCTGTGCCACAGTGGGCCATGGGTGCAGCACCCCACAAAAGCAGGCTATGAAATCAGACGGGATCATTATAGAATTGCTGGGGATGGTGTGCTGTACAAGCAGGCCATGAAATAGGACACGGCTGTGCCACGGAAGGGCAGGGTGCAGTGCCCTACAAAAGCAAGCTATGAAATAGGACAGGGTTGTGTTACAGTGGGGCTGAGTGCAGTGCCCTTTAATAGTATGCTATGAAATAGTACAGGGCTGAGCTACAATGGCACAGAGTGCAGTGTCATGTAAAGCAGGCTATGAAATGGGACAGGGCTGTGTTGCAGAGGGGCAAGGTGCAGTGTCTTATAAAAGGACAGAAAAATATTGCAGTGTTGGGTTACAAAAACAGCAGGGTGCACAGTGCCCTGAAACAAGAGACTGTGTTGCGAAGGGACAGGGTGCAGTGTCCTGTTAAACAGGTTATGAAACTAGACAGGGCTGCATTACGGAAGGGCTTGGTGTAGCACCCTATAAAGCAAGTTATGAAATGAGACAAGTCTGTATTACAGAGCGGCAGAGTGCAGTGACCTATAAAAGCAGGCTATGAAATGGGACAGGGCTGTGTTGTAGAAGGTAGGGTGGAGAACTTTGTAGAAGAAGTCTAGGCAGACTGCCGGCTAAGCCCAGTTATTAATGCTATGATTATTTTTACACAAAGTAGCCTAGTATAAGAAGGTGTACCTGTTTCCCAGGCCATCATACACCCAATGAGTACATGCCAGTCCCTCGTAAGCAGATGCCCAGTAATACAGACATGAGTTCAAATGAAGACAATACAGTAAATAGCCAGTTGTTCTTATAACTCTGAAAATTAAAGAGGACAAAATTAAAAACAAGATTTGACTGGTGCCAACAAGGCTGTTTTTTTTTTTTGATATTGCAACTTTATTCAATTTTCAAACATGACACAGAAATACAATGATGTAATACAAAATAAAAGAACACCAATTACACACCATGACAGTAAAGTATGGGCCGTACCTCATGTGTACAATATTCTAATATCTCAAGATGGACCCGAGTTAGCAATGGCCCAAAATGAATGAAAGCAAAAATAAAGGACAGTTGACTAAAATAATGTTTTTGTTTTTTATGTTGTTATCTTTGTTTACTCCTGTAGCAGGCCTTACTGTCTCACCAGTTTTACAGATTTTGTTTGTATACAGTGTGCACAGGGAGGGCTTTAACACAGCGACACTGCTTTTCAGTAATGCTCCATTCATTGTACCCAGTGGTTCAAGTCCACCCAGCACCAGGCGATTAGATTCATTCCCCCCAGCACCAAACTTACTTACAGCCCGCCCCTCCATATTACTGTCGAGAGTAAGAGGTAAGTGCTGGCTGCCTGGGGTTGGTGGTGGTATCTGATATTTGGGGGGGTTACTGGTTCAGGAAATGTGGACACAGTTAGAATTTTGTATGGGTGGGGGGATCCACTAGACTACTACTGAGTGCTATGACAGATTACTTAATTGCTGACATTATTTATTTATTTAAAGATTTGGAATTAATCTTTGAGCATTGACTCTTTTACAAAAGTTCCACATCAAATAACAATTAAACAGACACAGTACAAAACAGCTTTAGGATAACAACATACGGAATTAAAATTACAACTCTAGTTAATTGTTACAACACATGAACCTCATTTGGCAATGGGTAGGGCTAACATTAGTGAACTGTGGAGAGAGAAGAGAGAGAGAGAGACCCCCTGAGGAGGGGATAAAAACAAAGAGCAATGGTCAAGCAGTACAGAGAGGAGCCGCCCCCCGTGGTGGTGGTAAATGACAGCCTCAGGTGAGAGGCTTTGTCAACAGAAGGGGGGAGAGGGGACTGGGCATGCTACGGGGGAAGGGGTGGCAGGTTGGCCGCAGGATAAGTGGGAGAAGGTGGGAGAGGGCAGGTGAGCCACAGGAGGGGGTTGGAGGAGAGAGAGTGGGGTAGAACAGGGGAGGGGCATGGGAGTGACAGGGGTTGGAGCCAGAGCAGGGGTAGAGGGAAACTGATGAACAGCCCTGGGTCAACTCAAAGGACATGGATCTGGAGGTGGTGGTGATGGTGGTGGTGGTGGGGGCCTGGATGCTTCTCTGGACAATGCCTGCACGAATAAAAGATGGTGAAGGCATTGTGCTGAACTGGTAATGGCCACATTATGACATGCAAATTATCTGTAAGGGCCTTACACGCCATATGAATGCATTACCATGTAGGCTTTTGAATATAGCAGCCAGGAGAAAAGGTGTTAATGCATTAGGGGTGCGCTAGCCTCCTTTTCTCCTCGGCATTTATGGTTGAACCCTAGCATTTGAACAGCAGACAAGATCTGTATACTCATTAGGTGTGCTGCGAATTTGTAGTTCACCTGTGAATTGCAGCACATTTGTCCGCTGCATGTAGCATTCTCATAGTACACACAAAGAAATTCATGCAGGGAATTTTATCATGAGAATAGCCACAATTCACACTTTGCTGTGAATTTTTTCCATGCATTGCGTAGCATAATCCATTACAACAACATAGTGTGTGCGTAGTGTGGTAATTCACATAGAAAAATGTACGCAGTTCAGTGAATTTTAATATGTGAATTGAGTCACTATGCTCCCGCTACGCAATTTGTGTTTTTTCAACTTTGCACAGAGCTAATACTCATACAATTCTGAAATCCACTTACCATCACATAGTTCTTACCTGTAGATGTACGCTTTACTCAGAATCGTTTCAAGACGGTCATTGAATTCAAAGAATGCCATGTACTGTGGAGAAGGAAATAAGAAAAGAGAAAAAAACATGAAGAGGCAGGAACATCCAAGAATGAAGGATGGCATTCATTGGAGGGGCCAGTTCATTGGAAGGGCCAAAAGAGTAGTGATTTGGGGGGCTACAGCTATCCTACCTTTAACAGTGCATAGAAAAGTTCATGAAAATAGAGGGCAATAGGAGAACAAAAGCATATGTGTATGAACTATTAGCTGAACTGTATCTAAATGCCTCTTGCATCACCCTCCTGTCCCGTATCCCACCCCTCTTCCATCAGTTAAGCCTCCCTTCTCTTTCAAGCTTCCTGTTCCCCTCACTCTTCCTTACCCCTTCTAATGCCTTTCTCTGATTCGGGCACTCAGTATTCATGTGGCAATGCTATTCCCCCTCCCTTAGTGTCCAGGATTAGTCTCCTGGTCACCCTCTCACCTGAGTCCCTCTTTTCCCACCCACTTCTCCCTTCCCTGGTGCCCCAGACACTGACAAAATCCTCCAAAGTGTTGGCTCCTAGTTCTATGCCAGGAGCTGACAGCATCTTTTAAATTGCACCTCAACCCTAGCCTGACCCCCCCATTCTCCAAAATTTGACATTCCATATTTCAGCCCTCCTTGACCCCGATCCTTGATTTTTTGAGTGTATGTGCAAGGTGTTGTTAGTGATGAATCCTGGCTAGTCAGTGAGCCCTCCCCTCCTGCAGCACATCCTTACCCAGCCTGCTCCACAGTACTGTTATATGACTGATGTGAGCGAACGAGCACTTGATCATGGGGGCAGTAGCATTATTAGTGATGTCAGGCAGCCTATCAGAAACTGCCTAACATCACTAAATAATGTTACTGCCCCACCCCTCCTTCGTAATCATGTACCCACTTGCTCCATTCACATTACAGTACCGGCAGTGTACTATGGAGCAGGCTGGGTGTAAGCATGCTGTGGGAGGAGGGCCAACTTACTAGCCTGGATTCACTGCTACTAGCCCCCCACCGAGATATAGCTCTGCATAGCAACCTAGCACACCTCTGTTGAGAGGTATGTGGACTATACAGTGAAGGTAATTTTGATGTACTGAATTTTAACCTGTGATACAGTTATTGTTTTGGACAAGTTTGGAGAAAGGGTCTCATCCCTATTCCAATGCTTGTTGTTCTCTATACAAAGGATTGTGGGATACTGAGGGTCTACTACATACTGCCCCTGTAAGACACCACAAAAGGCTAATTTATTACATCTCTGCACTACTTAGGTGCACTTACCCAGCTTTATAACCCTTGAGATAACGAGGGTGAGCCTTTTTAAAGGCTTTTCTGGGCATTTCTAACAGATTTTTCGAGTGAGAAACCGGAAGTAGCGCTAGCTAGCACTTCCGGCTTTCCCACGCATGTAACACCCGCACTAGCGAGCGGGCATCAGATATAGCTCTGCATAGCAACCTAGCACACCTCTGGCGAGAGGTATATGGAATATACTGTGAATGTAATTTTGATGTACTGAATTGTATAACCTGTGATACATAGTTATTATTTTGGGCAAGTTTGGAGAAAGGGTCTCATCCCTATTCCAGTGCTTGTTGTTCTCTATACAAAGGATTGAGGGCTGCCGAGGGTCTATTACATACTGCCCCTGTAAGACACCACAAAAGGCTCATTTATTACACCTCTGCACTACTTAGGTGCACTTACCCAGCTTTATAACCCTTGAGATAACTAGGGTGAGCCTTTTTAAAGGCTTTTCTGGGCATTTCTAACAGATTTTTCCAGCGTGAAACTGGAAGTAGCGCTAACTAGTGCTTCCAGCTTTCCCATGCATATAACACCCACACTAGCGAGCGGGGCGAGCATTCGTGGGGCCACGCACAGAGACACGCCCGTCATAGCACATGTCTACCGTGTCCACTGGGGATATCGGGATAAGGAGAGACATCATAACCAGTTTCCCCTAACAATAGACAATTAGCTTACAACCTCTAAGAGGTTAATTAATCAAAACTATAGAATGAAACAAGCAAAGAACTGCTGCTTCTCCTGCAAAATGTATGCTATTGGCAAACAAATTTTAAACTTCATGTGTGATAAATGCCAATTAGTTACAACGTTGCAGGAGGACATCAAATGTCTTACAACAAAATCTTCAATCAATCATGAGATTGAAACTTTGGAGGACTATATTGATCAAATGCCAATACTTTTAGATATTGACAAATTGACTACTTGTACTAACAAGTTAGTCACTATACAGGAAACCGATCTAATGACGGAATGTATCTCTCCTTATAAGGAGAACAATATTATAAACTCCACCCCCCCGGACATTAAACATAAACAGCAGATATCATTATCCTCAGAAAGAGAGGATTGGTCTATTACGCAGAAAACTAAGACAAAAAGAAGAGGCGGCCATATTTCTAATAGCACCCCTGTACTACTACTGCATAATTTCTTTGATCCCTTAACTCTTACAAATGACAACGAATCAAATGTTATTACAACCCCGAGTCTTCATTCTGACACTATAAAAACTAAAACTCTTGTTGCAGCTTCTACTACAAATTCCCCCTCTGTAGAACTTTTTTACATCTGGTGACCAGTTACCTTTGCATAATACCTACCTTATTTCAACAGACTCACAAGAGAAATGTCATGCCCCTGTATCGAATAGTAAACAAGTTTTCATTCTGGGGGACTCTATAATAAAATACACTGATCGGGCTATTTGTAAAGTTAACTGAACATGCTCCAGCTACAGGGGGGACCAAGGTTTCAGATATTACACCAATGGTTAAAACTATCTTATCACAAGCAGGGGATAACCCACTTGTGGTCATTCATCTAGGGACCAATGACATCAATAGAACACCAGTTGGACAACTTAAACAAGATTTCGTTGCCCTCCACAATATTCTTGAAGAGAGGGGATGTAGTATTTGTTTTTCTGAGATCTTCCCGGTCCCCGGGCTACTTCCCAGATAGCAAATAAAATTAAATTTCTCAATGAATGGTTGTGAAAATGGTGTTATAGGCAGAACATTTCCTGCCTAACCTATTGGGAAGAATTTCATAATAACTCATCCCTTTTTTGCTGGGATGGTTTACATCTCAGCAGAAGAGGGAGTACGATGCTGGGATGAAAAATTTCCACATTCATCCAAAGTCATTTAAACCACCAACATCGAGGGAGATTAGGTCAAAACCGAAATCTCTAATTAATATCAACCCCCTACGAAACCAGAAAACACTTACTATTCCATCTCTTAATGCCCGCTCATTAAATATTTCCAAACTAGCGCAATTAGAAATTAAAATTCAAACTTATAACCTTAGCATAATTTCTATAACTGAGACTTGGGGTAATCTAGATAACCAATGGACAACTGCGATACCAGGATTCAAACTTTTCACAAAAACAGAACAGGTACAAGAAAGGGAGGTGGGGTTTGTCTATATGTAAAGAATGACATTCCATCATTTGAATCCTCCTTTAACATCCAAACTGAGAGTCTATGGGTTACTCTCCAACCCCACGGTCTACCTCAGATTCTGGTGTGCACGTGTTATCGACCATCAGTTGATCTAGATTACACCATTCATTCAACAAAAGAAATATCCTTACTTGCTAATACTGGTAATGTTCTTATTCTTGGGGATTTTAACCTTCCAACCACAGATTGGGAGGCTTTAACTGGTGATACCCAACATGACAAGCTCCTTCTGTCATCTGTCACCAACCTAGGCCTTGTCCAACTAATCAGGGAACCTACTCGAGGAACTAACATTTTAGATCTCCTTATTACAAATATGGAGAATAAAATAATAAATACCCTCGTCTCTGACTCCTTGGGTAATAGCGACCACATGCCCATACAGTTTCCATCTCTTATGATTCACATGTTCCACTTAATAAACTTAAGATAAAACAATACGATAAGGCTGATTTAAAAAAAATAAATGAACATCTAAATAGCATCAACTGGGATTACATTCTTTTACCTCTCATAGAAACATAGAAACATAGAAGTTGACGGCAGATAAGGACCGCAAGGCCCATCCAGTCTGCCCATTTCTTTTTCTACCTTATAAATGTGCCATCGGCCTTTGCTATGTCAGTGACCTATCTATTCATAGTCATTTGTATTGCTCCCTTATGCCTATCCCATGCCTGTTTGAAGCCCTGCACTGTATTCATAGCCACTATTCTTGTGGTAAGCCATTCCATGCATCTACCACCCTTTCTGTGAAAAAGAATTTCCTCATTCCCCCTTAATCGGCCTCCCTCTAATCTCATGCTGTGTCCTCTTGTCCTGCTATTTTTCTTATATTTAAACATGTTAGACTCTTTCACCTTGTTTATGCCCTTAAGGTGTTTAAATGTCTCGATCATATCACCTCTCTCCTCCTTTGCTCAAGGGTATACATATTGAGCTCCGTTAATCTGTCCTCATATGTCTTCTGATGCAGTCCCTGCACCATTTTGGTTGCCCTTCTCTGGACTGCCTCAATTTGGTTAATGTCCTTGTGAAGGTGTGGCCTCCAATACTGCACGTACTCCAGATGGGGCTCTAACCAATGTCTTGTACAGAGGGATTATTACCTCCCTCTTACGACTTGTGATACCCCTACTAATACACCTAACACCCCCTAGCCTTACCTACTGCTTTAGAGGTCTGCTTGGATGATTTCAGGTCATCAGTGATGATGATGCCCAAGTCTCTTTCTTCCTTTGTGACTGCTAGCAACTCCTCCCAGCCTATAAGTGGCTTCAGGGTTTCTCTTCCTATGTGCATGATTTTGCACTTCTTTGCATTAAATCCCAGTTGCCACTCTTCTGACCATTCTGCTAGTTTATCCAGATCTCTTCTCATTCTGCCCACCCCATCTGGATCATCTACTCTGTTGCAGATCTTGGTGTCATCTGCAAACAGACAAGCCTTACCCTCTAGTCCATCTGCTAGGTCACTAATGAAGATGTTGAATAGGACTGGCCCCAGGACTGATCCCTGAGTACCCACTTGTGACTTGCATCTCTTCTGACTGTATACCATTTACCACCACTCTCTGTTTTCTGCCAGTCAACCAGTTTGCCACCCAGTTGACCAACTTCTGACCCACCCGAGGCCTACCTAGCTTATTTATCAATCTTCTATGTGGAACAGTGTCAAAAGCTTTGCTAAGTCAAGGTAGGTGACATCAACTGCTCCCCTTGGTCCACCACTCTGGTTACCCAGTCAAAGAAATCTATGAGATTAGTTTGACAGGACCTTCCTTTTGTAAACCCATGCTGTCTTGGATCCTGTGCCCCTATGGATTCCAGGTGTTGCACTATCCTTTCCTTAAGGAGTGCTTCCATAATCTTGCCCACTACTGAGGTAAGACTGACCGGTCTGTAGTTCCCCCCCTCCTCCCTGCTACCACTCTTGTGGAGTGGGATCACATGAGCCCTTCTCCAGTCTTCTGGGACCTCTCCTGTGCTCAGAGACTCACTAAACAATTCTGCTAATGGCTCTGCTAGTTCCTCCTTTAGCTCCTTAAGTACCCTGGGATGTATGCCATCAGGTCCCATTGCCTTATCCACCCTGAGCTTAGCAAGCTCTTGTAGGACCCTTTCTTTTGTGAAGGGAGTAGTGCTCACCTCCCTCCCTCTGTGTCCATGATGCTGAGCTGTGGGCCCTGCCCTACCTTCTCTTCAGTGAATACTGAGCAAAAGTATCTATTTAGGATAGATGCTTTACAGGGTCCTCCTCCTCACATGCTCCCTTTCTCCATTAAGCTTAGCAATACCCTCTGGACTTTCTCCTTTCACTAATGTATCTATAGAAAGTCTTGTCACCTTCTTTACTGTTTGTGCTAGTGTTTCCTCAGTTTGGGACTTTGCCTGCCTTACTGCCTTACCTGCTTCCCTTAGGGCAGTTTGGTATGCCCCCTATCTTCATCCCGCTGTGTTCCCTTGTATTTTCTGAAGGCCAGCCTTTGGCTCTGACCTTTTCTGCTACTGTATTTGAGAACCAAAGTGGTTTCCTTCTTCTTTGCACTTCCTTTTCTGTCTAACACAATGGGATGTTGCTTCAAGTATTGTATCCTTAATGCTTGCCCACTTTGCCTGTACCTCCTCACCTGTGTTTCTTTTTGCCAGGGCTAGCTTAACTCTGTTGGCCATCTTATCAAAGTCAGCTCCTCTGAAGTCCCATATTTTTGCCTTGGAATGGGATGATTTAGATGTAGTAGCCAAATTGAACCATACCATGTGATGGTCACTGGCCCCCAGGTGACCTTCTACCTGGAGATCTGTGATCCCTTCTTTGTTAGTCAGTACTAGATCTAGGATAGCCCTGTCTCTTGTGGGTTGCTGTACCAGTTGTTTGTTCTCAATACTGAAGAGGCTTGGACCGACCTCAAACTAAAAATTTACGAACTTGAAAAACGATATGTTTCTGAGAAAAATAAATATAACAACAAGGGAAAATCCCCCCTTTGTTAACTAATACCATCAAGAAGCAAATCACTCTCAAACAAACATTATTCAATGCTTTAAAAAATTGCACTAATGATCTCAAAGAGGAAACACTTTTTAAGTATAGGAAATCGGTCTGGAACTTAAAAATACTCATAACTACCACTAAACGTAACCTTGAATTTAAAATAGCCCATACAAAAGACTCACACAAATCTCTCTGTTCATACCTTAATGGAAAAAAGGAAATAACAGAACTGCAGGCCCAATAGTCATTAATGATACCCCTATTACCTCTGATAAAGAAACAGCCAGAGCATTCAATAAATATTTTTGCTCAGTTTTTTCTCAAGACGTCTATCAGATACAAATTCAAAATTCCTATACTTACCCTATTGACTATACAATTGTATTACTAGACACAAAAACAAGGCTTGAATCCTTTAATAAAACCACCAGTTCTGGTCTTGACAATATAAACTCAAAATTGTTAACAGGTACAGTAGATGCCATTACATTGTCATTAACCATAATATTCAATAAATCATTAAAGGAAGCCAAAGTACCAACTGATTGGCTATCTGCCATTGTTACTACAATATACAAACAGGGTATACATTCAAAAGTCGAAAACTATAGACCCATCAATCTTACTTCCATTCCGTGTAAGATGATGGAGAAAATACTTAAATCTACTATAGAATTAAAAATGCATTCCTTAAATATTATTGATCTAACACAACACGGGTTTAGGCAGGGTCATTCCTGTACCACCAACTTACTTACTTTTTATGAATATGTTAGTAAAAAATCTAGATTCTAACATTCCTGTCGACGTTATTTTGCTTGATTACAGCAAAGCGTTTGACAAAGTGTCACATGTCATACTTCTAAATAAACTTATTACACTCGGTTTTTCACCAGCAATTGTTAGATGGGTGCATTGCTGGTTGACGGATAGAACTCAGAGGGTTAGGATAAATGGGGTATTGTCAGACGAGGGGAGGGTTTCTAGTGGGGTCCCGCAGGGCTCCGTCCTGGGACCAACATTGTTCAACATCTTCATCAGTGATATGAAAATAAAATCAACTAACATCATCACTAAATTTGCCGATGATACCAAACTGGGAGGAAGAGCAGATAACTTAATTAGTCAAAGGGGAATTAAAGCTGGATTTAGCCACCATTGAACAATGGGCAATAAGTAATAAAATGTTATTTAATGAAACCAAATGCTCAGTTTTACATATAGGCAAAACTAACCCTAAACCAACATACATCATCAATAATAAAACTATCACAGCATCCTATAGTGAAAAAAGATCTAGGAATAATATTTAACCACAAACTGTCATCAGTAGATCACTGCAATAAAGTAGCTAATTCATCTAATGCTCTCCTTTGATAAATTAACAATACCTTTACCTCCAAAACTGAACAATGCTTGATCACGCCGTATAGATCCCACATTCGACCATAGGCGGACTATGGGTCACCCTTCTGGAGCCCCTACCTGGCTTCAGATATAAAGAGGATTGAGCAGATACACCACAGGGCAACAAAAATAGTCCCATATCTAGCACATCTCAATTACGAAGAAAGACTAAAAGAAACAGGCCTTTATTCGCTTGAGACCAGAAGGATCAGAGGGGACTTACTCCAGATTTTTAAACTTCTCCAATCCCCCCACCCTAATGGATCAATGTGGCATTTCATATGCTACAAGGAAAATCGTGCCAAGATTGCACAATAAACAGCTAAAAGTTTGTAAAGCTAGGACAAATAAGAGGCTGAATGTTTTCTCTATTAGAGTCCCAAAGTTGTGGAATAAATTGTCTCAATAATTAGTAGACTGTGCAAATTTGACTACTTTTAAGACACAACTGGACAATTGGCTTTTTAGCTAAAATTACTTGGGGGTATAATGTCCCACAGTGTGGGGGACAATCATGATGGGCTTTGGCCTTCTTTTGTCCTTAACACCAAGTAACCAAATCAAGGATCAGGGTAAGGGGGAGGGGGCAGCTGAAATATTGACTGTCACATTTTGGAGAATGGGGGAGTTGTGCACATGTTGGGGGTGCAATTTCTCTCCCCTTCCCCTCATCTCTCCTCCTCTTCCCCAGTCTATCTTAGGTGCCAGCTAAAACTCCTTTCAGCCCCCACTTGCTCCCGTCATTCCTCTCTCTGATTTCTCCCCTGTTGGAGCCCCTACCGATCCTGTTGTTGGGCCTCCTCTTGGGATCTACCTCAGCCTGTATCAGGCTCCTTCCATTTCTACATCTATAGTGCTATTTATTCCACCAATGTTGACTTATTATTTGCATATCAACCCCATACAATGCACCTTTGTTTAGCACTGTTTGTTATTTATGTGCATTTGTAATATGTTGAATTGTACTCTGTACTTTACCTTGTTCTAATCATGCTTTTATTAATGTATTTCCCATCTCCCCCGTCTCACACCTGGAATTTAAACAATGTGGTTGGCTCTTGGTATAGTGAAAGGAGCATGCAATTTGAAGGATTTCTCCTTTTAGTCTCCAGGGCACTGGGGACAGGATAGGTGGGTGGAGGAAAGTCTTTTGCACTCCACTGAATACTGGATACCCATGAATAGTGGGCTACTTAGGAAGATGACTCCCTGCACCATAGCTGTTGGTTAGACCCAGAGATCTAAATTGGTGGGGTGGGGGGCACTTTTGTTGTGAAAAGTAGATCACAGAAATTATATAAAAACAAAACATGGGTAGGTGTGCAAAACTTGAATTTTATACACACCCTAGGTATGGGATGCCACACAAACCCCAAGAGTGAAGTTTTAAGGGTTTATAAGAACATGCAACACCAAGGATGAGTATAACATTCAAGTTTTGCACACCTACCTATGTCTTGTTTTATTTAATTGCTGGGAGCTGTTTTTTCACCATGAAAGTGTCCCTCCCATTTAGAGCCTGAGATCTAACCAACAACCTTGATGCAGGGAGCCAACTATGCCTCTGGACCTGCCTCCTCCTATTTTACTCTCGTTTACTCTCGGTTGTTAAAGTGGAAGCAGGCACTAGGCCCATTGAGACCACTATTTAATTACTAATTTAAATTATTCAAGTCAAATGTTTGCAGCACAGCTGATGTGCAGCTTCGGTTCTGTGGCTCTGGCTGCATTTGCTTTGCTGCCCTCCCCCATTTCTGACAAACATGTTCCTTGGGGCATTTAAACATAGCCGCTGGAGCAGTAGACTGGGTCAGTGGAGGGAGGCCCTCTAACCACAGTCTTCTCCATTACCTGACACTTATACTCTTCCCCACTACTATCCAAATGGAACAGGCTGCACCATGAGTTCTGTAGAGGTGGGAGCTGAAAGTGCCGGCTGGCACTTTCACTTTCCCTGCAATCAAGCTTGGCTGCAGCAGCATGTGGGTTCTTTGAGGGGAAGCCGTCGCATGAATGCTATTATAACCAGCTGGTTATAACTGCAACTTACAACTGGCTTCCCCTATGGGAAAAACAAAGCCCAGTTATTAACTAACTAACTAACTATGACTGAAACAGTGGAACCCATCAAGTTAGAGGAGAGTTGAATTTTCTTTCAAACTGGCCCACCAGTCCCTAAAAAATAGCAATACATTATCTCCAGACTTACTTTTAGGCAGCGTGGTAAACGCAAGAGAGCATTCACCCCCAACTTGAAATACAGGAAATCCAGAGGAATGAGGGAGATCAGATCCATCTAGAGAAGCAATAAAAAATCTGAGTGAATAAGATGAGTTGACAGACAAAGCAACTGCAATATCATCTTCTGTATTCACCAAAGCTAACTATATCCAGTGCTTATACTATTCAAAGTTCCAAGAACACACCAAACCCATCAGAAGGATGCCTCAACAAGCAACGCTTAGTTAAAAGACATATTTATTGCCAAGAACATCAGACAGAACATCCCAGCCTGACATGTTTCGGAATTACTTCATTTTTTCAAAGGCTGGGGGACAACAGAAATGCCAGCTCATATATAGGTCTATTATTACCATGTGATCTATGACACGCTTTGACTCACACAGTGTAGTTAAAATCTCTTATATTTTAAAAAAAGAACTTTTAATTCATATATGAAAAAGTTAATGATCTACCTACATCTCTAAAATACTCCACGGTGTAAGTGCTAGTGCTATGCATATCATGTTAACATCCTGATAAATTACCCAGGGAAAAGGAGGGTGGGTGGGTGGGGAGAAGGGAATGGGGTTGTGAATAGGAAAGGGGGGGAGAAAGGGTTAGGGCAATTTATATAAAACAAACATTCCACAATATGATTTAGTCCATTAGATTCTATACATTCTTTGTTATTAAAGCTGTCATAATCGGTCTGGTTAAATAAGCAAGGCTACATATGATTAAAAAGGTAAATGCCTTACAATTAATAGTGCCTATTAAAGCACTAAAAAAACAGTGTGTTTCTGCAAGGGACCGGGGAACAGGGTTCAAAGGAACATACTGGTGATGTAACTAGACTAAAGTATCCCTTTTTTCTTTTGGGTTTTCTCTTCAGATACGGGTGAATGTCTAGTTGTACATTAAGGTCTGGGGAAAAAACTAGATTTTAATGTCAGAATCTAATAATTCTCCCTAATCAACATGAGGTTAGCAAAATCTCCCTCTCTGGGGTTTCTATTTACTTTATCAATAGTTGTGAATACAAACCGGTGGTGGGGTTAATTTTTCTTGTTTTCAATATGTTGGGCAGTAGCATATGTAATGTCCTGTTTGTCTATAGCCCTAGCATGTTCCCCCACTCTCTCCTTAAACTTGCGTTTAGTCTTGCTAATATAAAAAGCTTGGCAGGTGCAAGTAGAGATATATATTACCCCCTTAGTGTCACATATTATGCCTTATTGAATTTTTAAATTTTTGGGGGTACAGGCAGATGTAAACTGTTTGGTTTGGCTGACATATTTGCACATTGTACACCTTTTGCACTGATGGCACCCTTGGGGATTCTTAAGCCAGGTGTGGGTCCTTTTTCACTGAAATGGCTATTCACTTTTTTTGTAGCACATTCTGCATGGTTCTGCACTTATATCCTTTAAACCTGGTTCTGCGGCTAGAATGTGCCAGTGATGTCTGAGCTAATTTGTTCTCATAGACGCCATATGGCATCAGAACCATCCATTGCTGGATCAGACCCAAAATGGTCACCGGAGCAAATGAGTTAAGATAATCTCTAATTCCTTTGGGCAGCATAGCTAGTCACAAAATTGAATCTGATATCTGTATGGGGTCTTTTTCTTGTAATAAACTGAATCTTTCTGTGGTCTCTGCCCTACATCTGGATTGTTCTATCTTTGTTTGGCTATAGCCTCTTTGTACAAGTCTGTCTGTTAGTTCCCTAGCACCTTGCTGGAAATCATCCAAGGTGGAAACCCCAAGGGTGACATCAGTGCAAAAGGTGTACAATGGAGGCTACTGGGGAGAACAGGGCCCCCGGAGGTCAACTCGGAACAAGAAATGGACCCAATAAATTTAACCAGTAACACTTCAACTTCCATTCAAGAGGATGTACCGAAAAAAAAGACTTTCCTTTTCACCAAACACAAAGACAAATGCCTTCAGAGTAAAAACAGACCTTTTCAAAACATACTGGCAGTTACATTTGAACTCTTTTTTTCTAAAAAAGAAAGTACCCAAGCTACAGTACCAACAATAACAGTGAGGTGTAATGTCACAGAACAAGATGCTGAGAATGCTACATATATAGACTGCACTAGAGAAAAAAATCCTTTCCGAGTAAAATCGAGATTGATCCCAAATATGTTAGGGAATGCAGCTATAAATATGTTTAGTAAAATTGTGGACAGTAACGTGGAAAAGCTTCTGAAAAGGTTTGAAACATGTATAGGTAATGATAATATAACTAAGAAAGAAGTGCATTAGAAGAGATCAAAAATATGCCAGACACCGTAATTAAAAAAGCAGATAAAGGTGGAGCTGTTGTCCTTTGGGAAAAAAGATATGTACATTACTGAAATGGAAAGACAACTTAATGACAAGTTTTACTAAAAACTTTGAGGGGACCCCACAGGAAAAATCAAGGAAACTATAAGACAGCACATAATAGGTGCTTCTGACAAAAAATGGATTACAGAAAAAGGAAAAAAAAAGTTTTAATAGTAGAAAACCCCATGAGACCGACCATATACATTCTCCCAAAGTACACAAAAATAAAATCATCCTCCTGGTAGACCCATTGTTAGTGGTATTAATTCTGTTACAGAACTGCTTTCTAAATATGTTGAATTCTTTTTATGTCCATTCACAAAGTTAAATCACATATTTATGATACAAAAGATGTCCTTAATAAATTAAAAGATATTCAAACTTCTGAAAACACCATCTTGGTCACCTGTGATGTTGAGAATTTGTATAACAATATTCCACATTATAGCGGCTTGGAATCTATAAAAAGAGCATTATATAACAGAGAACAAAATGTAGTACCACCTACTGACTTTATTGTAATCTTGGCAGATCTGGTACTTACTAACAATTATTTTACATTTGGAAACAAGTATTATCAGAAAATCCATGGTACTGCTATGGGCACCAGATTTGCCCCCCCAATAGCGGCACTATATGTAGGAGACTGGGAGGAGCAACACATATGGAATATTGAGAATAACAGATGGTACAGTAAGATATCTCATTGAATGCATTTTGTGGATGATATTCTGTTTATATGGGAAGAAGACGAAAAAGAATTAGAGGAATTTCTCCATTTCATTAATACCAGGAATGACAATTTGAAGTTCACTTCACAATACAGTACACAGACCATAAATTTCCTCGACCTTATTATATACTTGAAAGACAAGAAACTTGAAACTACACTTTTTAGAAAGGAGACAGACTGAAACATTATTTTACAATGTGACAGTAACCATCCCAAATACACAAAACAGAACATCCCTTATGGACAATTACTTTGAATCAAAACTGTAGCGAAGAAGGAAATAGACAAAGAATCGGCAGATATGTGTAACAGACTTTTGCAATGGGGCTATGAATCAGGGGCACTGGTAAAGGCAATGGAAAAAGTAAACATGAAAAACAGGGATGACTTACTAAAAACAGACAGAGAAAAGGAAGAAAAGAGAGAACAAGTTTGTTTCAACACCATAAACACTTAGGAATACAATGAAATAAAAAAGTCATAACAAAGAACTGGAGAAGATTAGAGGCAGACAATAGCCTGACAGAAATAGTCAAATACGGTCCAATGTTCAGCTACGAAAGAAGTAAAAAGTTGAAGGATATTCCGGTAAAAACACTCTTTAGAGAAAACAAAGAAAATTTAAGACCAGACTAGATGCCCTCTGCTCCACTTGGAAACTATAGATGTGGGAACTGTGGTCACTGCAGCAGCACATGGAATTCCAAATCTTTCAATCACCCCAGGTGGGAGAAAAATACACCATGAATGGATTCATTAATTGTTGCAGTAAATGAATTATTTACATGCTAACTTGCTCCTGTGGGCGCCCCTATATAGGACACACAGAGCCCTTAAAACACACATAGGGGAACATAAAACTGTAATAAGGAAAACGAACATGAAATATGCCATGGCAAAACATTATGCAGAGGCTGGCTATGGATCACCTGCTTCCCTTATATATATAGGCATCGAAAAAGTCAATATACCTATAAGGGGAGGAAATATGAAGGACCCCCTTTTACAAAGAGAAGCATTTTGGATTCATGAGTTAGAGACCCTAGAACCAAAAGGACTGAATGATGAGATAGGGTACAACAGCTATTTGTATAACACACAGTAATCCAAGGTCACACAGAATTCTAATTGTGTCCTAGCATCCTGTATTTGTTATATTGTTTTTAAAGATGGTTTTTAACATTAGTTTTTAAGGGTTAGGCAAAAGGTAATTGCAATATAACAATATTGAATACAATAGTTGTATGTTGTTCACCACATATTTTATAATATAGTGAAATATTAAGCACAAAATGTTATAAGTTATAGGAAAAATGTTTTTTATGCAGCACAATTAGATAATCTGTATGAAGGCTTTTTAGCTAACATATGCATGGTCGAAGTTTTGGGGCATATTTTACACATTATTAAATACGCGCACATTGCACTTTAGATCCCCTACTGGATCCAGTAAATTCAGAGCACAGCAAAGCACTTAGCTAGTGGTGAGCATTACGAGCGGGTGCCTTTAATGTATCCTGCAAGTTTAACAGCACAATGAAGCACCTTCACAATAGTGAGAATTAGGAGCGGGGGCCATTAGTGGCAGCACAAATGCGTATCTATAAAGGAGCACTTGCACTTTAAATACAGAGACAGTAGCAGACACTTGGAAACACTTGCGAAGATATGCAGATACCTCTAACCCCACCCGAGCATAGTGACAGAAAAAAGTGAGAATAAAATTGTAAAAAATATTTTTTCAAAAGATGTTTAAAGTGCTGTTAAGGACGACTAATGTTTATTGTTGCCATAGAGACATAACGCATATATAAAGGCAACGTGACCCATAAACAGATAGCTCTGATGATGAAACATTGCAGCCCCAAAATGTAAGCATGTGGTGGAATTGGCGGCCCTTTTAAATCAAAAACAACTGTGCAGCAAGGCAATAGAAAGCAACAAGGTTGCGGCTGAATGGATCCGGTTACCGTCTTTTTGGAAAAAGCAAAGATTGCTCATAGCTTTCGCCAGCATAAATATGAGTACAGAATAGAACTTAAAAACAGCCGAATTCCATGGAAGATGGAGACACAAGGGAAGTTGTCCTGTCCTTGAATCATTTGCTGGAACAATGGATTAGGCAACTGAGCCACGAAAAAACAGCAAGGAGGTTGGAGACACAGAATCTGGTATCGTATGAATTGACTTTGCCTGAAAGTATTATTTTCCACAAAACAAGGACATGAATGTTTATTAGTTGAAAACGAAGTGGCATATACTTTCTTGAACTGACAAAAAAATGTTCAAGAATAAAGGTCAGAGTAATGAAGATGGTGTACCGGCATTTATTTAGGTGTGCAGATAGAATCATTCCTGTTAGAATTTTGCAAGATTGCTTTAACTCCCTGCTATCTTTTCACCCTGTGAGTTACAGGTTCTCCCTTTAAATATTTTTTTTTAAAAGTGGCTTGTGAGCATACACCAATTTTATGTATTGCTTTCACTGTACAGCAGCTTGGGCTGCATAGTGGACACTGGAAGTATCTTGTTGATTTGAGGGTCCCATGATGGCCCTGACCCCTCAGTAGTACAGGGACCCCAAGTACAGAGATTGCCTAGGGAAGGCTTTAAAGTGCTGGCCCTTATAAGTCTTATGATAGCTGGACCTTTACTTACTGACACTGCTGTATAAGTCCAAACTAGCCTCCCTTGGTCAGCAACGTAGGCCAATAATTCATCATTACCCTGGAGTATGTAAAGTGAACCCTTGTTACTCCTCCCCCAGATAAGAACTCCTATTACAAATATGTAAATATTATAATATGATAATTAATGGGTCATGTTTTTTCCATAGGAAAAAGTGTGTAAATTGCCATTATAAAGGAGTTTTCTATGGGCCTGGGACCCCTACCACAAAAGCTCTGTGTCTGGGGGCTGGTGGTGGGAAACTGGTACTGGGTTTAGGGGGATGTCTGAGTTGGTCTATTCCCTGGGTAACTTTAAGGAGTAAAACACCCTGTTGCTGCAGTGGAAGGACTGTGTAGAGTGAATCCTGATGCTTACAGTAGTTCAGAAGTAAGCTGCACCTCTGGGAAAGTGTAAAAAAAATAAAGCGTAACCCCCCCTGTCTCAGGGGTTTACCTGCCTGCCCCCTTTGGGGCTCCCATTTCCCTGTGTTTGTTCCACCCCCATTTCTTTTTTCCCCAGGCCTGGCTGTGCCCCCTGCAAATCCTCTGTGGTCTCCCGAGTTCTCCCTCCAGCTCCCACATTAGTTTGGTAAGAACGGGGCCAAGGGAGCCGATGTGTAGAGCAGTCAGCTTGTTTCTGCACCTTCGGGTGCTTACTGATGCTCCATGCATGTGCAAAAGCGCATTTTAGATTGGCCATTCGGTGGCCTTTGGGGTTGTCTCTTTTGTGGTCCCGATTCCTTTGGCAGGCAAGACTGAGACCAGAGACCTGAGCTGGACCAAAGAGATGGCAGGAGATGGAGGAGAGCCGAATTTGTGAGCGCCTTTCGTGTTTTAGGATCGGGACCCGCCTCGTGAATAATAATGAGGCTGCTCCTGAATATGAATGAGCCAGAGCCTGTCTAGTGCTGGGAAAGGGATATCAGCGCTAGTGACAGGCAGAAAAGGGAACAAAATAAATAGATACCAGGATGATGTGCTAGAGAAAGGGGATGGTTTCCAGGTTTTTGGGGAATTAAATAAATGAAAATGTATTTATGTGGGCTGCATTATGAAAATAAAATTGGAATCGGTATGGTTCACAGTGCGACTATGTGAGGCTGCCCGTGGACCTTCTAAAACCGCAGCACAACTGTATAAGGGTAAAAGGAAATTAGCACAGAGTGCAGTTGCTTAGTGTGGCACCAATTCTGTTGGGGAAACAACTAAATAAAAGTAAAGGGTTTGACTTCAAGACATGTTTGAAATTGGGACACTGTGTAACCAGTGCTGGGATTGTTTATCTAGCAGCCATGTGACATCAGCCAACCAACCACAAAGCCAGGATTTGACAAGAGGATTCTAGGGCTTGTAAAAAGACTCTTGGGAAAAAACATCCTACCTGGTCAGAATAGCACTACTGTAATAGCGCCAGGAAAAACAGTGCAGTCTAAACAGCGCTACCCCGGACAGTGATAGGGGATTAACAGCGCTATGTACTAAGTGCTCCCCAGGTCACTGTCCATGATACTAGCACAGACCACAAGGGCAGAGGAAATCAGAAGGCTGGCCAAGCTGCTCCCGTGGTGTGGAGAACTAAGGCATGGAGCAGCTCGGCAGGATGATGGTGGAGACCAGGATTCTAATCCTGGTCTCTCTTTAGTTTTCCTTGTGTGTGTGTGTGTTTTTTTTTTTCTGCAAGGGCCCATGGAAACAGTATTCCACTGCCCCTCATATTTCTTTTTTCCCCAAGATCTGCTTCCCCCCGGAGTGAGATTCTTGGGGGTGCGGGGGCAGAGCGCCCTGCATAAATCTATATTAAATGTGTGTTGTGGCTGTGTTGTGCAGTGGCATTCTGTTGTGCCGCTGTTCTGAAGAGCACTGCCAATACGGTGCTGTTCTGGATGGCACTGTTATTGACAGCGTTCTTCAGACCTAGTGCCAAAGATACTGTACCATGGATTATTCTGGCACCGTTTTGAAGAGCCAGAGAGGCATCGAGGGAGCCTCATACATGTTAATTTTATGGAAGGACAGTGGCTCCAGCCAATGGGAAGCTGCCAAAAAAGCTCCCCAAAGGACAGAACTTTTGATTTTGGAGTCAGTCTGGGGAGACGGGTGGCTCCAGCCCCTGGAGAGAGAATGGGGTTGCAAGGCTGGGAAAGGGCCTGCCTGGGGGCTGCCAGCAATCTGCTCCCCCGGGGGCTGGGTGTTTGCCTTTCCTTATTTGAAGAGATAGTTGGAGGAGAATGTGCAGGCAACTCTCCAGAGAAGGAGAGCTGCAGAATTCTGATGCTGTGGTAGGAAGCTGCACCACAGTGGTGAAGATATTAAGAAAAGGATATTTGAAAAGGAAAAGAGGATTAGGAAAATGGACTGAACTTGAGGAGGAGAGACTTTCCTAGTGTTCGTCTGCACCTCCACAGTGAGACATGGGTGAGCTGTGAAGTGAGTGGAAAGTTGTGTGAAAGTATGGAAAAGGAACAAGGAACTGTCAGACCCTGGCATAGACAAAGTGTCTAAGGAGATTAGGGAAAGACACAGGTCTGAGGACTGGTGGTAGCATGGAAGAATGGCTACTGGTAATTGAATGGAAATCCGGATTCTGAACAGTTGAAGAAAGAGCCTCTTCTGGGATTGTTATGCACCTGCACAGTGAGGAAAGAGACTTTTGTGATGTTCTTTTTTTTATACTTGTTTATTGTGATATTCCAGGATTGCAACATGACAGCATACATAAACAAGCATTGCAATTTCCATTACAAATTTATAATATAATCATGTAAACAAATCCGGGCAAATCAATACATTAATCTTCAAATATATATCAATATATATAAGAAAGATACTAAGAACAAACATCTTTTCATATCTGCGGGAAATACAACTATATGTAACATGGGTAGAGGGATGCCGTAGGGTGGGTGAATTAGCGAAGTTATAAGTTTATTCAATCCAGCTTCAAAGAGAGTAGATAACTATAAATATTCACTATCTAAGTAAAGAAGACCGTAGGGAAAGAAAGAAATCAGAGTAAGAACCTTAAGTTTATCATGTATATTGACCCAGATTATAAACCGGCAGTTTCACAATATATTTCCCACCTGGTCCATCTGTTTGTATACTGCTCTATCCTATGTTGCACCGAAAAAGTTATACATTCCACGTGTTGTGTCTGATGGACCAAGGCAGCCCAGTCCTTGAGAAGTGGAAGAGTATCTTGCAACCATTTTTTAATGATAAGTTTGTTAGCTGCAATCGGTAATATTGCCCAGAAATACTGTTCCTCTTTACCCTTAATTTTGGGGACCCAGTATTACGTATGTTGGGCCAGTCTGTGTGGTTATGTCAAAAAGTTCCTTAAGTGCAGTTTAATTTGGTACCAATATAGTTGCACACCCTGATAAAACCAAAAAATATGGGCATAATTTGCCTCCTCACCACATTTCCGCCAGCAAGTGGAGTGGGTTAACTGACCCATTTTCTTCTGCTGTTCTGGGGTGATAAATAACCTGATTCTTAATTTACATGCATATTCCTTCCAATTCAGTGAGGAGGAAGTTTTCCATATAAATTTCCATATTTTAACCCAGACTTTTGTGATGTTCTGCTGAGAAAGAGTTCTGTAATTGTATGTGAGCCAGAGTGAGAGTGATCGCTGTGCTAAGGTTGAGAGACTGTGAAAGCAGAAGGATCTGGACAGGTACCTGCTGTCTGCTCCTGAAATGCAGTGAGAAAAGAGACTGTTGAGATGAACCTGTAGTTCAGGCTCTTCGCCACCCCCCAGAGTCTGGGACACAGGGAAGAAACAGAGACTGCTTTGGCTACACACCGTAGCTGGTTGTTCTGTGAAAGAGAGATGACCTAAAAGTTCCATCCAAAACCCAGGGCCAGGTAGGGAACTCGATAACCCCCATCAAGTGGGGCTTGCCGGCTGCTGGGGATCACGGATTTATACCCGAGTGCTAGGGCACTCTGACCTGTGAGGGAACCGGGCCGTGGGGCCACTTCTAGGTCTGGGTACCTTGTGGCTGGCAGGTCTTGCCATGTGCTCTGTAACGGGCCTCAATATGCTGAAGGGACAAGCTGCGAGATCTCCAAGGAAGATGAAGATCCATGCCGCAGGTCCCTTACCCCTTCACGTGCAAACATGGAGCCAGGTTCTGCAGCTGCTGTTTCCAGCGACCCCGGACTTCAGTCAACTGTGCCACCCAGGGACTGATTCCGTAGAACCGTAAGTAACAGCAGGAATTGCCCTACAACATCCTGGGGATTATATATAGTTCAGATATGCCCTCTGGCATAGGAACCCTACAGAGAAGTAAGAGAAAGGTGTAAAAAGTAAATTTTAATTCTTCAAGCGCGCCAGCACCGACTGACCAGCTGCACCTCAGGCCTGCAACTTAACATCTGGGTACCCAGGGACAGAATTCAGTGCGTCATTCTAAACTGGGACCTGTGGGTCTGGGTATTGGGAACACCTGCAGCAGTTAGTTAGGTAGATAAAAGGGTGGCTGCATTTTTCGAAAAGTGTGTTTGGGAATGAAAGGGAAATGATTGTGGGAAAATGCCAAATCTTTAAAAATGAAAATTTAAAACTGCTGCCTAACCTGTGTTCCACTATCCGCAGTCCTAACCCTCCCCATGTAAATAAATAATGTTGTTTACTGTTTTGAAATAGTCTGACTCAAGAGCCTGATTCTATTTATTTATTCAGTTTTTGATAACTGGGTGGGTGCACTAGACACAAAAGTGACTATTTTCAGACACGACCCAGGAGGTTACAACAATCGAAGGATAACAATACAACAAATGGAGGGTCAGGACACTGTCACAATTACAACATATTAGAAATACAGTGGTACCAGTTTAACAAAAAGATATAATTGTCTTAGCAATACCATAGAACAGTTGGTATATAGACATTCAATAAGTGCAGTAGACTGTCTTGACTACATAGGGTGTAGCGACTCAGATGTGATAGTCATGAGAAAAAGGAGATATTGAGAGAGAGGGAAGTAGGGAACCAGGTTGGCAGGTCAGCAGGGGATAGCATGTAGAGTGAGGGAGTGAATGATAGGGAAAAAACCAGGGGGAGAAGAAAGAGGTACGAGAACGTATGAATGCAAGGAGTCAATTAGGTGAGAGCATGGCGAAAGTACAGAGTGTGATGACGGCTCTAGGGAGGATTGAAGCAGACGCATCAGGTGCGCTCAACAAGGTGAGAGGAATGCCACTTTTTAAATACAGCATAACTAGAAGCCAGGCACATGTCAAGGGGCAGGGAATTCCAATAACTGGGAGCCACATAGGAGAAGCCTGAAGTGCCTTTGGATGTTTTGCATCTGGGAATGTGAAGTAGGGACCGGTCCACAGATCTGAGGCTGTAGGAGGTGGACTGAGGAGTAAGCAGGGAGACAAGGGAACTTGGCATGTTAGATCGTAATATACTGTCAAGTAGAGGCCCAAAAGAGATGAGACAGTGGGCCATTGGGGAAGGCCAGTTAAGTTCAGCATATAGCAGGCAGTGATGTTTTAGCTTAGGGGAGGCAGAGGCAAAACAACATATATTACATCTAGTGAGCATTCTATTAGTTGATGTTGAAAATGCCAAATGCTGTATGTGGGGAGTTCGAGTCTGGTATGTCCATGGCTGGGGTAACTGTTCGGAGAGGTGGATTGGTATGACATCCCAGGGGGTTGTATGGGAAGTGATCAGACCCACTAAATATGTACTCTGGGTGGAGGCACCACTATTTTATTTGTGACCTTGGGAAAGGAGACCCAGTAATATCAAGTATGGGAACCCAGGCCCCTTAACCTTGGTCGGGCCCGCAAGGCAGGGGTAGTGGCCCTCTCTAGGACAGCACCAGAGAGGGGCTACAACAGTTTCATGGATATTGGATCCCTTGTGGGTCCTGGCTACAGGGACTCTAGTAGTTAAATGCAGTCCTAGTTTACCTGCTTAGCGAGACTAACTGTGTGTCAGAATGTGAGAAGAGTTATTTCAAATCTGTAGCTGTGTGCCCCACTGGGTTGTTAGCACAAACTCTGAAATTCAGAGAGAAGGAAAGTGTACCTGGAAGAATGCTACAAAAGCTATTACCCCTCGGTGATAGGGTTTCAAGGACTGCTTATAGACACCGAGTGTTTAGAGACAGTGAGAAAGTGCAGCTTGCTCCATGGGGAACCTAAGTGCCCATGAGCCTCTAGCTGGTAAAAAGGATCCTGTTTTGAAGTTACAGAGTATCGGGACATTTAATTCTTGTTGTGGAGTTATTGTTGCTGGTACCCCCTTACTTTGTAGCCCTGACTGTCCTGAAGTGCGTGCTCTGCAACGGGGCCTGAAATGGGACAAAGGGGACAAGCTGCAAGATTTGTAAGCAAGAGGAAAGAAGGTGCAAACTGCAGTTTCTGTGCCTCTGTTGAAGTTTTGTGCCCGGTTATGCTGTGATCCATCTATCCCCATGACTTCAGAGAACTGTACCATCCAAGGACTGATTCTGCAGAACCATGAGTAAACTGCAGGAATTGCTCTGCACCTGGGGACTGTAAATATGTTGGCCCACTCGGGCAGGAGGTAGAGGTAAGGGCTGGAGGAAAAGCAAAGGGAAGATGTATAAAGTTGTTTAATTCAAGTAAGCCTGCCAACACCAGCTACCAGCTGCACCTAAGGCCTGCAACTAAAATCAGGGTACCCAGGTACTGGACTGTGGGGAAATGGACCGGAACCTGTGGGTCTGGGTTTTGAGAATCTGCACCAGACAGTTAGACAGATAGACCTGGTGGCTGCACTATTACAAACAGGGAATGAATCAGAAGGGGAAACGTGATTTTGGGAAATGCAAATCTTTAAAAATGCTTACTTGACCTCTGTTCCACTACCCTCATCCTAAACCCTCCACCCTGTAAATAAACCATGGAGTTATTGTTTTGCAGCAGAAAACAAATCCAGAGCCTGATTTAGTGAGCCTGTGTATTGATGAAGTGAAAAGGTAAATGTTTTAACTGAATGTAGGGAGGTTCGAATCTTGGTGAATCCATGTCTGGCGTAACTCTTTTGGGGAAGTGAGTTGGTACAACATCCCAGGGGGTTGTACTGCAAGATATCAGACCCACTGAAAATGTACTCTGGGTGGAGGCACCACCATTTTTATTTTAACTTCTGGGAAGGGACCCCCGTAGGTCAGCTATGGAAACCCAGGCCCCTTGCCCATGGTCAGGCCTGCATGGTAGGGGCAGTGGCCCTCTCCAGGATCACGCCGGAGAGGGGCTACATGTGTGGTATGAGTTTTTTGTACTCATCCGAGGTGTGTGATGAGCCATAAACCTCAAGAATGAAGCTCGAGAGGTTTATGAGGTCATCATCACACACCGAGGGTGTGTAAAAAAAACAATCCATAAACACACTTGTCAATTGATTATTTTTCGTAATTACTGGTGCACGGACTTCCTATGTAGAAGTACTTTGGGGGGAGAAGTGCTTCCTGTTGATGTTATGCTGTTTAATTTTTGTGAAACAATAAAGACTGCACTGTAAAAAAAAAGAGCAAGGTTTTGTTGAAAAATCATGTCGCCTGTGGATAGCGACACTAGCTCACGCTTGCATCTAGTCTTCTGAAGCTGCCGAGTCACTCGCTCTCCTCAGTCGACACTCGGTGACTTCTCTAATGGAAAACTAAGAAAACTGACCTTAATCCCTACAACTGATAGGATTGTTACACAAAGCATTGCTCTTTCTGTACATTTTGTGGCATATTCTTTACTGGAACAAACACCGCTTAGTCATGCTACACTGACAGAAAAAAGTGAAAATGATTGCAATGTTCGAGGACAGTGCAAGTGAGAAGTTGTTTTCAGAACACCGTAATAACAGGTTCTTGGGTTATTATGGTGTTTGGCGCATACCTGTAAACCGTGTGACAAAGGGGGTCACCAGTAATTATTACTAATTATTTAGGATGTTCAGAATTGGCTGATTCCAAGCCAGTTTTTGGATTTAGGAGTTTAGGAACTTCTGAATCCTAATTCGCTTTTGATTCATAGTGTAAAAGGACCTCAGAATCGCAATCGGATTCAGATTTGAAATCTTAAATATTTTTAATTCTTATGCAAAAATAGGTTTTATTATTTCTATTTTTCCGTCCCCCACCGACAGCCCCCATCTGATCGGCTTCCCCAGCCCATCACCCGGAATTACTGAAGCTTACGTTATGCTTGGCCTGGGAGCGGCACCTGCAAGGAGTCGATCGTCATCCTGCCGCCAGTGATTTTTTCCTCCATTTTTCTCCTGAGGGCCCCAGGAGAAGGATGCAAGTGTGTGAGGGCGCATGCCCTTACAGGCCCGGTACCGACACCCTTCCACCCACGCCATTGGCCCAATGCCTGGCACCCTCAGAGCCGCGATTGTCCCCTGGCCTCCACCAGGGGGAAGCCAATAGCCGAGGGATGCCGCTTCACCATCCCAGAGAAGAGAGTTGCCTGCCAGCAGCTCCATCCAGCTCCACCCCCCCGTGCCGACTTATGACGGCCTGGGCTCATTCCCAAACCCGGGTTGACGGCGTGCCGTTAGGTGTGGCATCCAGTGCCTCAACCCTCTGTGCCACAGGGCCAGCCAAAAATAGGTTTTAGAATTCAATTTGGGAATTAGGACTTGGCTTCAGTGACATAATTTGCTTTTTGCAGCAGAAACTGGAGTGCAACCGTTATTCTTTCTGTAATATTGATACTGATAATTTATTGGGTATACTAGGTGCCCCCATCCACCCCATCCCACCTTCCATTGTTGTTTGCATTCCTTATCCTGAACCAAGGAGTGCAGACAACAAGCTGTCTTCATATCTGACCACAATATGGCTTTGTGTTTGACTGGTGGATGCGGGGGCAGGTTTTTTATTTCCTTTTTTGGTTAATTTAGTGTGCTTTGTCCCCTTGTCACCACAGATGGCCATCTTCAGTCCTGACCCCATGCCCAGCCCTGTCACCTGCCTTCTCTGGGACTTACCTCATGGCTTGCTCCTCCCTAGCTTGCCACTCAGGGTGGGGCTGCCTGGATGGACTCTTCTCTCGACCGAGTTGAGCTCAGTCCATGGGGAGGATCTCTGTTGGCAGTGTGGGGCTTGTGACATAAGGGCGGACATCATATAGCAGTGTCTGAGGGCCGTTTTGCTTGCGCTTCCAACCCCATGATGCAGACTGTTGCACTTGGGAATGTGCATGTGTAACCCACCTGTGGGAGCTTACCTTCTCTGGGTATTTCCACTGGGCCTCCTCCGCACTGTCTTCCAGTCCATATGGGGCCTGCCGGGGTCTAACTGCGGGGCTGGTGACCCATTTCATAATGGTTCACCTGCCCCTGACAGTGCAGCACATTATGAGTGCCACTGATGCTGCAGCTTCTGGAACAATTCTCTGGTGCTCTCAACCCCCTCTCAGCAAAATGGGGATAGGACACCTGGAGGAGGTGGATGGGGAGCATTTTTGGTGGTTGCAACAGCGGTTTTTAGGCGCTGGTAAAATGGGGGGATTAACATTAATAAAGGCTCCATGAATATTAATGAGCCTGATCGCCGCTCCACGGGGACTGATGATAACGGAGCTAGCGACGGGAAGCAGAAGGGCTTAACAATAATAATTTTGCAGTCGCTTGATGGGAGACAGGGACTGCTGCAAGACAATGGGGTCACTATCTCTAAAAACTGCGTATGTTGGCTGCAGGGAGACTTTCAAAGTTGGGGCTATGAATGGACTGCAGTGGGACTGTTGTTGTGCAGCCATGTTGTGATCCTTTGACCTCAATGAACTGGCAGTCATCTATTTAGGCGCCCAAAACTGTTTGAGAGGACTTATGGGAGAATGTGTGAACTAAATTCAGGCGCCGAGAGACCTTTCCTATCAATAATCAAAGAGGGCTTTTGGTAGTGATTGATGACAGAAGCCAACCAATCAGAGGGCAGGGTTCTCAGGAGAAATTCCAGGAACATTGGGCAGTTGAGTTAGTTTTTTCTGGGCTCTGATTGAGTCAGATGGGCTCAGTGCTGTGTGGAAAAAAGTCTAAGGCATTTCACAGGGCTTATGTATTGCTGAGGATTGAAGTGACGGAATTTTAATGTTGGAAGGAACTGTGTACCTTTGCTGAATAGACCAGGTATCTGGTGACTATTTCTGGTTTTGAGGAGAATCGTTTGCTGCAGAGAGCCTGCATCAGAGGGACTGAGAAAAATATTTAAGCTGAGAAAGAGACTTTCTGGAAACTGTGTGTGAGCCAGAGCAAAAGTGGATGCTATTTTGAATCAGAGAGACTATAAGAGGAAAGAGGTGAGCAGGTGTCCTACACTTCAGGAACCTGTTGCTGCTGCTAAAAACCCAGTTCAGGAAAGAAACTGTTAATGTGCACTTTGGGAATCTGTTGCCAAATGGCACTGGAAAGTGGAAAGGTCTGTGAAACTGTCTGGCTGCACACCGAAGCTGTTTTCCTTCTGAGAGAAAAATGGAACCAAGGAATTTTCCAGCTGCATCTCAGAACCTAGTGGGGAACTTGCTAACCCCCACTGAGTAGGGTCTGCTGGCTACAGGGGTCACCGGCACATGCTGGGGGACTAGGGCACCTCTGACCTGTGAGGGAGCCAGGCTGTGGAGCCACTCCTAGGTCTGGGTTTTCTGTGGCTGGGTGGGCCTTGCATGGGAGCTCTGCCCACGGGGCCTGAATAGGCTGAAGGGGACAAGCTGCAAGGCGTACAATCAAGGTGACAAGCAGCCAGACCTTCAATCAAGGTGACAAGCAGCCAGACCTCCAATCAAGTCCAAGTCTACGCTTCATTCTCTACTGCCCCTGTGTTTCTGCCCTCTCTGAACTGAAACAGCCGAGAGTGAACTGTGGAAAGCACTCCGCTCCAGGAATCTCTCAGCTCTTCAGGATGATGAGTTCCAACGGCTTGCCCTGGAAATCAAGGAGAGTAAAGGTTTATTTGTTCATGTTTCAGTCTTCATTGTTTCTAGGGCCCCAATGCCGGTGAACCTGCTGCACCTAGCAGGCCTGCGAACACTTGGGTACCCAGCTAGGACAGGAGGACACTCACTGGTACCAGTGGGGGTGGTGGGGGGGGTGGTCTGACCTACGGGCATTGTCACTGTTAATTGATCTAACTTTTTCTTTCTTTCACAGCTACTCCTGTTCTGGGTACCCCTTCCCTAGCCCTCATGCTAAATAAAGCTGTGTTTTGTTGTTGCAATTGCTTTGTGAAGGGTGCTTTGTGTAAACAAACTGTTAAGTATATGTGGTACATGGTTTTGGGGAACTATTTGGTATCTAGTGTGTGGGGTGGTTGGAGGGGAGGTGGGTAGGTACAGCATCCCAGAAGGTTGTACCAATCTTACACCTGACCCACTGCAATGTACTCTGGGTGGAGGCACCATACTATTTCATTCATTTCTTTGGGATAGAACCCCCGAACGCCACCGTAGCAGAACCCAGGCTCCTTAACCTGTGTACATAGAAACATAGAATTTGACAGCAGATAAGGACCGCTTGGCCCACCTAGTCTGCCCATTTCCCCACCTACTGGATAAGCTGCAGATTCTAGTTAACCAACAGCCTACTTCCTCCAACCCCCCCCAACTAGAATTGCCTTATGTCTGTCCCATGCATTCTTGAATTCCCCCACTGTTTTTGACCCCACAATCTCCTCAGGAAAGTGGTTCCATGCGTCCACCACCCTCACCATGAAAAAATACTCCTCACGTTGCCCCTGAGCCATCCCCTCTATCTTCAAATTGGTGCCCTTGTTCTTGTACATCTCTTTTTCTGAAAGATGCTACCATCTTGGACTTTGTTGATTCCCTTGAGGTACTTGAAAGTTTCTATCATGATGTCCTCCCCCTTTCCTCAAGGGCATACGCATTAAACACTCCGTCTCTCGTCGTATGGCTTCTGTTGCTGACCCTGCACCATTTTAGTTGCCCTCCTCTGGACTGCCTCCATCCTGTCTATGTCCTTGCGGAGATGGGGTCTCCAGAACTGCATGCAGTACTCCAGATGGGGTCTCACCAACTGTCTTACAGAAGGATAACAACTTCCTGTTTTCTACTGGTGATGCCTCTCCCTATACATCCTAGTATCCCCCCAGCCCTCCTTACTGCCTTCTCACATTGCTTACCTATCTTAAGGTCATCCAATATGACTACCCCCAGGTCCTTTTCCATTTGTGTTGGTGTTGTTGTTGTTGGTACCTCCCCCCAGTATGTACTCTTCCCCTGGGTTTTTGTTTCCCCAGGTGCATTACTTTGCACTTTTTTGCACTGAATCTAAGCTGCCATATTTTTTACCTTTCTTCCAATCTTGCCATGTCCCTTCTCATCCTTGGCAACCCCCCCAGTGTATCAACCTTGTTACAGATTTACCATGCCATCCAGCCCAGCAGGAGCAAGACGAGGCCAACCTCCCAGAACTACACAACAGGCAGCACTACAGGGACAACAGAGCCAGCAGGCAACCTTGGAGACAATCAAGCAGCTCTTGGCCCAATTTGCATGGCGGGAAACCTAAATGAGACACCAGCAGCTCCACATAAACTGAAGGTAGGTGGCTTTACTCGATGGTGCCAGTGGCCGCCCTCACTCTCTCCCAGTGGGTAGGGGGCACATGACCAGAAGCTGCACCCACGCTGGTGGGGGGGCTCACCTTTGGGCTGTTCTCCGGGGAGATGCAGAGACCACAATATCAGATGCAATATAACATTTCCAAAATGGCAGGAGGTGCTGTCTGGGATCTCCCTTTTGTAGGCCACATTATTTCAGGTACTGGACAACAATAGGCTGGATCTTAGAAGCAGCAGGAACACTTGGGCAGAGGCTTGGGAGAGCAGACCCCCTAGAATGCCTAGCATTGATCTTGCTACATAGAGATAACTGGGGGAAAGATATTCAAACGTGCAGACAGAGGTGTCATGGTGGCTGACTAGGCCGACTGCCATGACACAGGATATGCTGGAATAATTACCCTTTAAATAGGGTAAATCTAGGGCTGGTTCCTAGGCTAATGCATTGGCTAAAATATCACTCCGTTAAATAGGAGACACTGGTCAGTTTTCGCTGCCTATAGCTCCTGATCAGATCAGAGTCGTAGGATTAGTGGCCTTGCCCGGGAGAGTGCGGCCCTTGAGGGGAGGGGAAGAGCCTCGGGTGCACTGCTTTGCTCAGTGGCTTGTGTCCTCTTCCTGGGGTGGGCCTATGGGTTAGGGGACCCCTGGCTGAGTGATGGGAGGTAGAGCAGACCCTTGCAGAGGAACTGATTTGAGACTTGAGGGGTTTCCTTTTCTGGCCATGGCACCTCCTCTGACTGCTTTCCCCCCGGGGGAGGGAAAGAGGCTTGGGTAGCCATCGGTGGGGGGCACTGCCTGATAATTCCAAATTCTCATTATCTCACCTGATGGAAGAAACCACCTAGATGAACTATCTTGTTAAAGAATGGACTAAAAATTGACCCGATAGAACTTTGCTACATCCCTGAAGTGACTTTTTACACCAGTTACAATCGGAACCCTGTAACCACTGAGATGGCATATTCAGATCTAGACCTACACTTGGAGGGAGTTGAATTTGGGTCTGTTGGTCGGTTGAGCCGGGTCTCATATTTACTCAAAAAACAACTCTTCTAGAGTGGTGGGGAGGAGGAGGGATGAGAAAACGTTGGCACCTCGTTTTACCTTTTGTGACCCCCCTTCCATCTCTCCGCTATTCCACCCCTCCTCACTCTGAAACATCAGTGGGGCTGGAGCGGAGAAAAGCAAAGAAGATGATGGAGGGTCAGCACCTTTTTTTGCCCCTTCCCCGCTTGAACACTACCCCTCTACCCTGATGTTATATTTTCTACTCCTCATCTCAGTTTCTTACCCATTAATCCTTCCCATCCATGTTTTGGGGCAAGTTTCCCCAGGGGACCCTCCTTGGACAGGGAGCAAACCCCCCCTCTAGACAGTTAGAGATACTGCCCATACCAAGGCCCCACAGTGTGGCTTTGGTGTTGGAAGTCACGCAAGAACACTTTTACAGTTTACTGTATATAGTTAAAATATATTATTACTGGCCCAGTTGGCTGTTGATCTCTCTTATTTAACCTCCACAACCCCAATCCATTTTATATCAGACACAGAAGGGCAAATTAATTTCAGTTTCTATTGGAAGAAGTTCTATTTCTAACTTAAGTATGGTGCTACATATGTTTAGGAATGTATTTTGCATGAAACTAGGGGGAAGAGATACAGAGAGACTAGGATGAACTTATAATGACTGTCCAATTTAAAATAATTTCACATAATGTGAATGGGCTGGCCAGCTCTATAAAGAGATACAGAACCATTCAAGCATTGAAAAAACAAAAACCTGACATATTACTGCTGCAGAAGACACATTTGTCCTCAGCAGAGCATCTAAAGTTACATAAATTTGGCTTCTTCTAAATAGTGGAGTCTACGTACCAAAATGGAAGGAGACGTGGTGCAATCATATTAATCCCTCAACAGGCAGGGGTAGCAGCCCACTGGCACATGACGCTTGAGCTGCACATGCATGCTGAGTATATGTCAATGCATGTCAAACCATGTTGGTATCCTCCCTCACCTGAGCACCAGCTCTTATTTTACTACAGCCTGCAGTCATCCTGATGGCAACAGAGCGGTAGAGACTGTGTGCCCTCCCCACCTCAGGAGAACAGCGTCCTGTGGGATGCTCAATCCTTCTGCTCTGGCCAGCCCTCTGATGACCCAGGTTCACTCCTAAACTCGGGTCATCGGCATTGCGAGCAAAGTGCCACCACTGTGCCAATGGGACAGCTAATATTGTCCAGTTCCAACACTGGGCATGATCATGGTTTTCTAAATAGTAAAGGGGATACATGGAATAGAGTATAAACAGATGTTTGAGCTGGAGAGTTCAAGCAGAACAAAAAGGCCTGCTCTTAATTGGTGGGGGGCAGAGAAACATTAGAAAGCATTACTTAACACAGAGGGTGGTTAAGATGTAAAAATAGATTACTCATTGAGGTTGTGAAAGCTAGCACCATTCAGACTTTCAAAAGAGGACTAAATAGATTTTTGAGAGAGAAGGGCACTAAGTGTACCACATCATGAGTAGGGGTAAAATTCCACTTGGATGTGTTTCCATAATCAAATTGGGTGAAGTCACTGCTGTGCAGTAGGAGGAGTCAACAATATGGACCCGAAGTCTCTTCCATCATTATAATACTATGTTAGTATGTTATCGTACCTTAAATCGGAGGGATTTCATGTAGTACTCTCGCATATCCTTTTTATCAGTCTAAAGGAAAATGAAAAAATACACAAATTAAAAACATAATTAACATCTTAATGTTTGTTAAATGCTATTTGAGCTTCATAAGTGTAATATTCTTGTGCCCTAGACAGACAGACTCAGACACAGCACATCAGTTCAGAGGCCATCTTTATTCCTATTCAGTAGATACTGGTCACACATTGCTGGACACAAAGGAAGACCCAGTACACATGATAGGAACTATACACAGATAGAACTACAAATATCTACAGTATATGCGGAACTACAGCCCTAATGGTGTTCCCTGTACTTCCTACTACCATATACATAGATACCTATATGTATATACTACACTTCTGCCCCTTAGACAGAAAGTCTAAAATACTTCAACAGTTACATTTCCTAACTTCTGGGCAGAAGCAGACTAAAAGAAAGAAGTTCAGGGGATTATTCTGCCCCTTGGGTAGAACTTATCTCTAACTAACAGTACCAGTAAGAGTCCAGTTGCAAAGAGGTACAGGTCTAGTACTCCATGACTTAAAGGTCAAGTCTTTGTGGTGGTCTTTGGTGCCTCATAGGATATGTGTGGGCTGGAACAACCACTGCTGGTGAAACAGGTGTTGCATTATTATTTGGCACCTGCCCCGGTAGAGCTTCACAGGAAGAAGCAAAGTTCTCTGTGTCACTGACCTCATCTGGAGTGAAATCTTCTGCTGTCCAACTGAAAAATATAGTAGCTTTGTGACTGGCTACTGGCTAAGTATGTAAGACTGACGCAAAGGTGAACCAATCATAGCTTGACTAGTTGTTTAAACCATTGGGATTTGAACAACAAATGAAGAACGCTGCCTTTGGATCCCAACGGTCTTGACAAACATGACCTTTTGTACCACTGATACGATGGATAGAGGTATGTCTGCTATATAAAACCCAGCAGTTGGATTCATATTTGGGTGGCTCATAGTTTCTGCACATCAACCTCATCTAACAGACGCTCACAGTCTGGGTGAAGACTGAAGGGTAGAGTTGAAAGGTCAGAAAAAGACCCAGCCTGCAAATATGCACCACCTGCCCCCAGGAAAGTGGGCTTGTCAACTGAGACCACACAGATAGCCTGTCACCCCAAGAGTTTGTTTTCTGAAACTGTTTCTTTAGGTATCTACAGAACTAAAAACACAGTATGCATAGGGTGCCAATCATGACGCTGGGTACAAGGGATTCGGGAACAAGCCTGGGATGTTGGGGGCTGGCCATGGGAGGAGGAGTGAGCATTCCATGGGATGCTCTCCTTTGGGGAGGGAGGGTAGCAGGATCCACGGCTATACTGCCCTCAGTTTGACCACAGGTGGCAGTGCAGTTGGAACTGCTTGGAGGATGCCGGTTGGCACCATGCACAGCCATGTATCTGCATGAAAATGCACACATGGCACTCGATGCTGGCATCCTGTGGCTAGGGAGGAACCCAGAAAATGGTAAAATACCACAGATCATTGCAGCATCATGCCGACACCTTTCTGCAGGTCCCACACAGCTGAGCATGGCACTCGCCTCCACACCAAACCTGAACTCTGTAGGGGGTTAGTCCCACACTGTTCATGGGGGACAAAACCATGGAGGAACAAGGAAGTGAGGTACATCCTGGAGAAGGCGGGTGACAGGGTTGGAAGGGCAGCAGAAGAGGGCAGTTACGGAGATGTGTGGGCAAAAAACAATAAAAAAAACCAAAACATTATGCCTCTTTATCCTTCAGACTGCAAATGACATCAAAGGGTAAAATGAAGTGCAAGCTGCAATTCAAAAATTAAGTTAGAGCCAAAGTTTTGACTACAGGTGTTCTTAAAGGGACACATTCATGCCCAGTGCCCATGACAGCTGAAAGCTCATGAAAAGATCTTTCAGACGAGGTATTGGGCTTACCTGTAGCTAGAAGTACACCATAGATATAGATGGCTGAGTCTATTAAATATTAAGACTAAATTGCAGTCATTTTTATGTTTGCTTGCACGTGTGTGCAAGAAACATTATGTGGCAGCTTAGGAGAGAAGTGGGCTATGGAGGTGCGGCACTGTGGCGGCCGATGCTGGCACTGCATTTGTGGGCTTGGCAGTGTTCAACCAACCAATGCAGGCCCACTGTCCTGATGACACTGGTTCTTCAGAAGTGCCACCAACTTGAAACGATTTGGCCACCACAATCAGGGGCCACCTCGTCATTGCAGCATCAGTCATTTAGCTGCAATGAGGGAGCGACCCATCATTGCAGGGCGGTACCTTGCCTGGTGTAACTTTTATTTGAAGATGGCGGTGGCTATCTCTGTCTGCCTCAGAGCCCCATGAAAGCCAATGGGGGTGCCCAATCCCCCTGTCGGCATGCCCCTGACCCAATTCATTTGCTGATGGGGGATCCCACTCCCTGTCGGCATAATGTCCCCATTTGTTGTGTGCCGAGGGGGTGCCCAATCCCCCTCAGCATCATGCCCCCAAACAGTCTTTCTTTGCTGATGGGGGGCCCAAACTCCATCGGTTTAAGTCCCCCCTCCCCCAAAACACAGGTGGCACACTGAAGCCTACCCAGTGTGATCAAAGCAAGCCTGCAAAAAAAACCTTCCCATTGCGTCTTTTATTTTGTTGTCCCTTAAACCAAGAAAATGGTCCTCATGGTGTCTCGTGTCCCTCCTCCAACCCGCAGCCACCCTCTGCACACCCCACCTCCCCACCCCCACCCCTATACTTACTCAGAGCCGGCACGATGATCTTGTGGACCGGGAACACGTCTGCACTCTGCAAATCTGACCGTGAACTGAAGAAATGCTGGTAAGCTCTATATTGGCATAAATAGGGTTTTTTTCAACTTATGTGGATATCTTGGCCATTTTTTTGACTTTTAGCACCAAATTTTCAACATGGGGTTATTGGGACCCCTCCTCATGAATTCAGTCACTGTCGTGGTGTTATTCGGTCCCGAAAGGTGATTTCATGGTTACTGCACGGACTCACCTTTCAGGACCGAGAAATGAAATGACAGTGTCACTGTTCATGAGGTGGGCTCTCAAAAAGCCTATGTTGCAAATTTGGTGAAAAAAATCCAACAAATGACTGTTTTACGAGCGTACATTGTGCAGTTTCCACACAGACTCATAACTTCGCGAATTTGTAATATTTTCACTCCGGATTTTCAAAATTGGCATTTTTCCCACACCTCCTTATGAACAGTACAGCTGTCATTTTTCATATCCTGCTCAAAATATGCATTTACACATGTGGCGCAGGATAGCTGTCATTTTTCACATCCTAACTGAAATGTGTTTTTGCAGTTCCGGCACAGAATAGCGCAGTTGCTGTGGGAAGTCAGTGTTCGGGACAGATTAAGAAAATTACAGTGACACTGTTCATGAGCAGAGGTGCTAAAATGCTTATATTGAAAATTTAGTGACAAAAGTCCATAACATGACTGTGTTACGAGCGTACGTTGTGCAGTTTCCATGTACCCTCGTAATTTTGTGCATTTGCAATATTTTCACTTCAGATTTTCAACATTGGCATTTTTTCACACCTCCTTATGAACAGTGCAGCTGCCATTTTTCATATCCTGCCCGAAATATGCATTTACACATGCGGTGCAGAATAGCACAGTAGCTGTGGAAAATCAACATTCGGGACAGATTAAGAAAATCATAGTGACAGTGTTCATGAGCAGAGGTCACAAAATGCCTATGTTGAACATTTGGTGAAATAATTCCACTAAATGACTGTGTTACGTGCATGCATTGTGCAGTTTCCACGTATGCTCGGAAGTTTGAGCATTTTTAATATTTTCACTACAGATTTTCAACATTGGCATTTCTTCACACCTCCCTATGAATGGTACAGCTGTCATTCTTCATATCCTGCTCGATCTGCGTTTTTGTACATCTGGTGCAGAATGGCCTGGTCACTGCGGGAATTCAAAGTTCGGGACACATTAACAAAATCACAGTGCCACTGTTCATGAGAAGAGTCCCAAATGCTTTCATGAGGTGGGGGTCACAAAAAGGCCATGTTGAAAATTTGTAGTGCAAATACCAACAAACGCCCGTGGCGTTAGTGTTTCTAACCACAACGTCCCACCCTGTACAGACTGACAGGCATCAGGGGTGTGCCTTTGGATTGCCAACTGTAATGCTCATGCTATTCCACCCCCCCGCCCCTCACCCTGCAGCCAGTGACAGGCATTGAGATGTGCCTTGGACTCTTCGGCCCCAGAGTTCACCACATTCTCTTATATGACACCCATTTCAGCATATGTCCTTATGGAATGAGGTGACTGTAAAGCTGAACACCCCAAGGCACACCTCAATATATGTTGGTGTCTGCAGGATAGGGTGAGGTGAAATGGCATGAAAGTTATGGGTGACAACCCAAACGCATACCCCAATACCTGTCCATCTATGCAGGGTGGAAGTGGGGTTGGCGTGAAGTTCAATACTTCACTGTCATTCCTATTCTGCATCTGCCTAACTCCTGCATTTCCAATGCTAATACCAGCAAGCAAACATTTGACATTGACAAATGCTTGTTAGACAACTATGAAGCCATCAGGGAACAAACTGTGCCTAAGTACACTTAGTCAAGCACTGCTTGCTTATCAGTGACATCCGTCATCCTTCCACCCTGGCCAGTTCTCAAAGTCCCAAATCTGGGTTGCCGGCATCATGAGCGGCAGCTCTGCTGCTGTGCCGCCAGGCCAACAGAATGTTTTTCATTTTTAATTAAGTGAACGCCCTTATTTTTCTGGAGTACCTTTGACCAGCCGGAGTTCATGGATGTCATGCGGATTGTCCAGGAAATGCGCCCTACATGCTGTAGTTTGGATCTGGGACCCACAACCCCGATTATGGGTTGTAGTGATATCATTGGCCTGGTCCTAGCATGGATAGTCTGGTGCTCCTTGGAGACAGGTGAGTTTCCTAGCTCCCTGAAGAAGGCAGTGGTGACACCCCTCCTGAAGAAAGCTTCTTCGGACCCAGACTGCCCTGCTAACTACAGATCACTCTCAAACCTTCCCTTTATAGGGAAGAAGATTGAGAAAGTAGTGGCTGTACAACTGGAGAACCATTTGACCATCCATGACATCTATGAACCTCTCCAATCTGGTTTTTGAAAGAGGCATAGTACCGAGACAGCGCTGATTCAGGTGCTCAATGATCTCCTGATGGCAAGGGACCAGAAAAACTGCTCCATCTTGGTTCTTCTAGATCTCTCATCAGCATTTGACACTGTGGACCATGGGTTCTTCTCGATCACCTGAGGTTCATCTGTGGCCTGTTAGGTACAGTCCTCAGGTGGTTTACATGTTTCCTCACTGGCAGAACTTGGAGGGTGGTGTTGGGGATTTATTCCTCCTACCCAGTCTCTCTGTCATGTGGGGTTCCTGAGGGTTCGGTGTTGTCCCCCATGTTGTTTGCAGTGTACATGCTGCCCCTTGGAGACACTGTAAGAAGGTATGGGCTGAGGTTTCACTGCTATGCTGATGATACCCAGCTCTACCTTTCTTTTACACCTGACCAGGCTAGAGCTGTCTCGGTATTTAACAACTGCCTCATTGAAATCCAGGAATAGATGAATTTGAGCTGGATGGGGTTGAACTCAGAGAAGACTGAGGTGTTGGTTGTGGACCCAGAGCGCCGGATAGAGGGGTTGGGGGCAGGTTCACCCTCGAGACTTTTCCTTGGGGGCTTACCACTCCTTACCTCTGAATGTGTGCGAAACCTGGGGGTGATTTTTGATGAAGGGCTGACACTGCGATCGCAGGTGTTGCAGTCATCAAATCCTCTTTTAACCATTTGAGGAACATCTCCAGGGTTAAGCACCTTGTTCCATCTGGCGACCTCCCTACTTTGGTCCGTGCCTTTGTGTCCTCACGCCTTGATTACTGCAACTCCCTTTACCTAGGGCTACCTGGGGTGGATATCTGCCGCCTGCAGCTGGTGCAGAATGCTGCAGCCCGGTTATTGACAGGGACCTCCCAGTCTTGTCACATCTCTCCGGTGCTGCGCGAACTGCACTGGCTGCCGGTACAGTGGCGGATCACCTTTAAAGTCGGACTTCTGACTTATAAAGCCCTACATGGACAGGGCCCGGACTACCTGAAAGAGCTTCTGATTCCTTACTGCCCTGGGCAATCACTCCGCTCAGCTGATGAGGGGTTTCTAGAGATTCCAACAGCTTCCTTAAAATCTTCAGGCCATTTTATTCATGTGAATGACCTTTTGGAATTCTCTACCCCATCAGTTATGGGAGTGCACGACCGTGGAGGGATTTAAACAGGCCCTAAAAACATATTTGTGGCTTCAAGCCTATCCTGCATGATTTTATTTGTTCTTATCTCGATTTTATCTGTATTCTTATGAATTTGTATTCATTGTTTAGTGTGTTGGTTTAACTTGTTGTTATGTGCCTTGGTTTTTGAATGGTGCAGTACAAATAAAATTATTATTATTATTTGAAAAGTGGAACATTATAAATTTGAGATATGTCAAACTATAATGTTGCAATACAATACCTTTCTGCTGAGATGGTGATGTACTCCACTGTATCTCTGTTTATAAAAACTTTTTATTTATTGAATTCTCAGATTACAATACCTAAGAGTCAGGGACTCTTTTTACACAGATTCCACATCAAGGTTAGTACAAAATAAGATCCAGTACACAATACAAAACAGTTGAGTATGAACAACATTTTAACAAGTGTAACCCCCCTGCAAATGGGGGTTCCCAAAAGACTTCCAGGAGCTTGCTTGAATGCTCCAAGCCTGAATGGTGTTTGGCATTTAAGCCATTTATCAGTGAGTGTTTTTAGAGCCTCTGGTACTGTCTCTTTAAGAGCTGTCTGCTTGCAGACATAATTAGTTTGTATGGGGGGACTGTGTGCTTTCTTGAGTACCACTCGAGCTGCTGCCAATTCACTTCTTTTTTGCAGTCACTAGAGTGCAAAGGGAACCTATCTGAAAGATGTAACTGTTTGCCAGAAATTATTTAGGTAATAATGAAATTACAGTTTGTCTAACCTGCTTTCTTTGCAGTCAGAACTGTGTCTGCTAGTTCCCCATTCTAGTTTTGAACTGCTGAACTGGACCAATCAGTGTGGGGAAGCTAGCTCTAAAATGGTGCCTTGGGCCGAATCAGAACTTGGACTCATAATCTGAGCCAGCCACAAGAGGATTGTATGGGCAGTGACTCTGGGAGATGTAGTTTAGACTTCAGTGCCTTTTGGACCAACAGCAGCAGTCTATTGAGTGACAGCCAATCCAGTCAAGAACTGGGAGGAACTCAAAGGAAATGCCAGTTTTGTCGGTTGGAGTTTCAGTTGAGCTTTGGCAGTGAAGAAGGAAGGAGCCCTGTGCTTTTTTCAGTGTGCAGTTTTAGTCAAAAAAGCGTGTAAGGGCCTAGAGTTCCGCCTGCAGCTTGTGTAACAGCTTGTTAGACTGAACTGCCCTGTGAAAAGAATCAAAGGATCTCTGAAGAGTAGAAACCAGGCTCACCCTGTAGAAGACTGGAGGAATTGCTGAAAATTACACTCGGTCTGTCAGAACTGAATCTGCTGGTGTTCTCCGGGTATTGTGCAGTAATGCGATGGGATACAGATGCAGCCTGCCTGGTATAGTGCTTTCTTTTATATGGATGTGTGAAGAGGTTTGTGTACCTCAAGTGAGCCCTGCTGACATTGAAGGACCCTATCTTATTTGGAGGTCGAGTACTAATTCAGGTCACTCCTGTTGAATTGCCACAGATAAATCCAAATGGAATTACTGTACTGCTGACTGTTTAATTCTCCTTTTCTCTGTGTGAAAGGGCCTACCAGCTGCCACGGTTTGGACTAGCCACTAGGGCTTGGGTACCCAGGGACAGTAACTGATAGGGATGAGCCTGTGCACAGAGCCATAGGTAGATTATTAGAGTATAAGCTAATTAACCTGATTTCTGTCCTTGTTATATCCCCTAAATAAATCAGAGCTGCTTGTTTCAGCAAAGTTATACTGCGGAGGTATTTGTCTATGTTAAAGTACTGTACTGATGATTGTTGCACTGTATCTCATTTCACAGGAGGTCCCAGTGCTGGAACCAGACCTGGGGTAAGTGTATACTGTGAAGGTAATTCTGTATATTGTGTGGGCCACTAGTGGGGAAGAAAGGGGGTTGCAGTGTCCCAGAGGGCTGTGACCAAGTTAGTTTAACTATTGCAAACCCTGACCTCTGGGTGGAGGCACCCGCCATTGGATCCAGGCCCCTCAACCTGTTAGTGGCAAATCAGGCAGGGGTAGTAGCCCCTGGGATAGCGCCATCTAGGGGTTACACAAGCATCTGTGTTGCGGTTAGAGGGTTATATAGGTACGACTAACAAAGCAGAAGCAAAGCAAATTGAAAACACAAATGATTAAATATGAGAAACTAGCTGAATAGGTAAGGGCGAGCAGCCGGCATGGCTTTGTCAGTTTGTATGATCAGCCAGTAGTTGGCTTCGTCGAGAAGGGGGAATGCCAGAGCTTTGGGGGGGTGGGGCATAGGAAAGCGAGGACAGGTAGGTATGACAGAAATGAACAGTCAGGCTGTGGAAGGGAGAGGGGTGGTGAATAGGGTAGGTAAGGGGTATAGATAGGCTAGACGGAGGGCTAGGCAGGGCAGTCACAGCGGCTGCGTACAACCAGGTGTTGCCTAAGGAGATGCTTGAAAGGACCAAGTGTGGGGACATCCAGGATACCTGTAGGGAAACCATTTAGCCAACTGGGGGCCTGGTAGCTAAAGGATTAAGGGATAAAAACATTTAGTAAAATATAAGTTTAAAAAAAAAAAAGTGGAACATTCCACATTTTCAAACACTGTGCACCAGGCTCTCTCTTATGGTTGCCTAAATCAAGGCTGATGATTTATGAAACATATATAGAATAGTGGATGGGTGACCATCCACAACAAGGCTGTGTTTCCCTCGAGGGAGTTGATGACATCATTGAGACCGCGAGAGCGAAGCTCGAGAAGTCTCACTGATGTCATCCACTCCCTAGAGGAAAACACAGCCTTAGTTGTGGATGGTCGCCCATCCACTGTTTTATATAGTATATGGTTAGGGCTTATTTCTTTTTTTACATTGCTGGTTACCACATGTATTTTTTTTATTTGGTGTTCCTGATCCTGCTCTATGTCTTGCCGCTGCCTGCCACTGGTTTCTGCTTCACTGCGCTCCCGCTGGCTGGGGCTTCTCTCCACTCCCACTCACTCTTTCTGACAGTGGCAGCATTTAATTTTAAAAAATAAATGAAAAAAAATAGTTTTATGACACAAAGCCGTCTAAGGCTATTTGTGTCAGAAGCAGGAGGATCCACGGTTCTGACACTCTGCACCCGCTTAATCGCGCCACCATGTTTTTACTTTTTTTTTCTCTGAAGCAGCCAGTTGAGTAAGCCAATCAGGAGGTAGGACAAGGCTGAAAAGTTGTTGTACTATTGATGTGACATCAGAATGATAGCACAACAAATTTTCTGACCATTGAACTGTCCTACAACAAGACATGAAAAGCCACTGATTTCAACGCGCAATAAGCCCTAACCATATACTATAGTGGTATTTAGCTATGGATAAATTGAATTATTTTTAACCAACTAGGAGCATTTTTTCAAAATTGGATCAAGTAAGTAGTAGGCAAAATATAACATAAGTTGACTGTATGTGTTCTTAGTTCATTACAGTTATATTATTTCCTGTCACTTATCCTACACTTTAAAGTTATTAATTTGAGTCAACAATAGATTAAATTAACAGAGCAAGATAATAGGAAATTAATTTGTTAACAGAGTTATTTTTTTTACTTTATTTCTTTTTCTCCACCACCGAACGGCCCCCTTCCACCGCCTCCCCCAGCCCCATCACTCCGGCGTCCACTGGTACTTACCTCTGGCTTAAGGTGCCAGCACACTGGGTGCGGCGCCTGTGGGGGGAGGGGTGACATCATCCCACCAGTTGGAATTTTTCAGCCTCGGTGTTTCTTCCCATCTCTGAGTGCACAGCAGTGGTGTGCAATGATGCCAATGGCCGAGCCGTACATGCTTCCGCATGCGGCATGCTGAGCATCTGCTAGGTCTCCACCCCCTGTCTTTTTAGAGCCAGTGTGCCAGCCTCCAGCCAGGGGCCAGGCATGCACTGGTCTCCGGTCCCACCCCTTCACGGGAGAGGAGATCTATCCTCCGGATGCTCGATTCTCTCTCTCTCCGGTGACCCCTGGTGACTCACTTGCACTACAAACACGGGTCGCCGGCATGGCAGGAGGTAAGGCAGCGATGCCTCAGCCCTCCAGGTGTAACCCCTATGTGGCACTATCCCAAGGGCTACTACACCTGTCTGCTTGGCTAATAGCAGGTTAAGGGGCCTGAGTTCTGAAACAGGTGCCTCCACCCGGAGGTCAGGGTTGGTAGTGGTCAAGCTAACCTGGGCACAGCCATCCGGGACACTGTAACCCCCCTCTTTCCTTACTAGTGGCCGGAACAATACACAATAATCACTTTCACAATACCCCTGATACACCACACAAGTACCCATACTGTTTGCACTTACCACCAGGACTTTCCTCTAACCCGGCCCTGGGGACCCCCTGTAAAACAAGGTTATACACAGCAAATAACAGCAGTACAGTACTCTTGCACAAACTGGAACCACAGTCAGGGTAAATGCAAAAAAGAGTTAGAGCTGATTTATTTAAGGGGCTTGAACAAGGGAGGCGTAATCAGGTTAATTTGCTTAAAGGCTCTATCAATCAAACAGTTATGCATGCACTTCAGGGTCCATAAACAGTCACACACTCTGGGTACCCAGATGGAGAATAGTGGGCTAGCCAGGAACGTTGCAGCTGGTTGGGGCCCTGTGATGGAAGAAAACAACATGCACAACACACACACTATTTGTAATATGGAGAGCTCAGTTCGTGAAAAGAAAACAACAAGACAATCAGATGACACACTTTTAGATTAGGCTGTTGTTGCAAGGAGCTACCCTGATGATTACTCACAATGCCCAAGACTGGACACAGGCTGGAAGAAAATCGAGACAGCAAATGGTTAATCTGGAGTGCCAGGAGAAGCAGGGCCCACAAGATTCGCAGAGGCGTCATTCCTGTTCAAGCGTGGAGCAGGGGGCTGATCCCCAGGCAGGTCTCTCGTCAGTGGCTTTCTCTATGCAGTGGGGTAGTCTGGCAGGGTCAGCGTGGCATGGCCCAGGCTGAATGGAGATGAACGTAGATTCTGTCCGATTAGGCTGGATAAAGCTTCTAGCAAGCAGAACACAGTTCACACAGTGGGGAACCAAATCACGACCCACTTTCAATACACAGCACAATTACATGTAAAGGATTCTATGGTACCAGCAAGCAGAACACAGTTCACACAGTGGGGAACCAAATCACCACCCACTTTCAATACACAGCACATTTACATGTGAGGAAATTCTACTGTACCAGGTAAACCGCTCTCCGGTCACGATCGCAAAGTCTCTGCACAAATCGGGGGTTCAAAAGCAGCTGGAAATCCTGACAGGCTGATCGCATTCAGCAAATCTTCGGTCTTCTTCAGGTTAAAGCCTGGTCACAGTCCAGTGGCTTAAAAAGTCCTCACAACTTGGATTCAGTCCGAATAAACTCTATTTTCCCTCTCAGGGACAGCAGGCAGACAGGCAGGCCAAAACTCAGCGCTTTCACAGTTCTCCCATGCAAAACTACACAGAACTGCTACTTAAAATCACTTGAGCTGTTACTTCTTCACTTCTCAGCTCAAAACTGAAACTACCTGCAGCAGCCTGGGAAATTCCCCAAGGTCCAAAAGGTTCAGTTGGCTGATCCTCCTGTCAGTCACAACAAAGGCTCCCCCTTCAGGTGCAAAAAGGCACAAAAAGCCCAAAACTATAATTCCTACAGATTTTGACTCCAGACAGCTCCTGTAGTCCGGCTCCATTTTAGGTCCCACCAGTACTGATTGGTCCAATTCGCAGTCCAGGACCAAGATAGTGGAGATAAACAAAATAGTCCTTGCTGGAAAGAAGGCAGGTTAGTCAAACTACATTATCATTTATCACTCTAAATGATTTTTAGCAAATAGTTACATCTTTCAACAGAGCTCCCTCTCAGATTACTTATGACTGCAATCCAGGCAGCTCTTAAAGAGACAGTACACAGAGTCTATACAGGCACTCTCTGGCAATCACATTTAAACTGCTAAAATGCAGGACACGAGCCTGGCAGTGAGCATTTAGGCAAGCTCGAGGAAGACTTTTCGGAAACCCCCATTTGGAGGGGGGTTACACATGCCAATGGGCCAGCCCATTAACAGAGTTATTTATTGCAGTGCAATATTGTTTCTCTTTTAATCTGTAGATTAAATTGTAGATGTGATAGCAGATTAGAATTCCTAGAGTTTCATGTAAATTACAGATATATTATTGTGTTGGTTTGAAAACTTCAATAAAGATCATAAATTAAAAAAAAGTTCTGAATTATTTTGACCCCCCCCGGCTGGTGCAGTGACCGGCTTCACACCCCTGCCTGGTGACTGTAATGTGGCACACCTGGTTGAGGGGGTTGGGTTCATTCATTCTCCTGTGGTAGAGAGGTTCATCCCAAATTAATAAATAGCATGGTGCCTCCACCTAGAGAGAATAAGTTGGTCAGATGCTGTGTGTAGTACTGCCCTCTGTAATGCAGTACCTGCTCACTTCCCTAAACTGGACAAGACCCCCCCTCGGGAACCATCAACAGTTGTTACCGTTACAAAACAGCAGTTCAGTCAGATTGTACAAACTGAAGGCGCACACCTAACATAAGCCTGGGTAACTGGAGAAGGAAGAATGAGTTAAACACTTGCAAGTCACCAATAAACCCTTCCCTCATAAAAGAGTACACCATACAAAGAATGCGCCCACCAAAGCAAGGGGCCTAGTGAGACAGACTATATTACACGAGGTGCGGATTACTCTGTAACTGGTACAAGTAGTAGAACTATAGATTTAAGTATATGCACACCTATTAAAATAACTCTGTGTACCCAAGAGTTATATCAGAGCCCCAATTCAGGCCTGGTTGTTACGTTGCCTGGGATCTTTCGGTGGTGGCCTGGCTAGGCCTCTGTCTCTCTCTCTCTCTCTCTCTCTCTCTCTCTCTCTCTCATTAGTAGCAAGTCTGCACCTTTCTAATTTTGTCTCAGACTGCATGTTGGTCCTCCAATGCCCGGCAATCTCTTTCCTCCATTCAGTCTCTAAATGGGGAAACAGGGCTGTCTGTCAGGCCTGCTCCCCGGTCCTGCCCTCTGATTGGTTAAAAAAAAAAAACCTAAAAAAAACAAACACCAGTCTATTTCGGAGAGTCCTGTTACATCATCTCCCACAGTCTGTTGCTTCGCCTTGCTGCCCTCTGATTGCTGGCTGTACAGGTCATTGGGTCAAAAGATGGTGGCCCTTTTGCTTGAATGAAGCCCTGTGCTCCAAAAATCTTTATTTTAATTAATTTCTACCCCCTGTTCAAGGGTTGTCCCTGGTTTGGTGGGCACAACTGTGCCTAATGATCTGGTGAAGGTGTGGAGTGGGTAGGGCCCTTGTGCTCCCTGATGGGAGCTCCAGTTTCTGCTCCCCCCCTTTGGATGCTGGCCAGTTCCATGTGGTGGGAAGCCTCTCTCTTCTTAAAAGTGCAATGTGCCAGGCACAAAGTCTATTTTTCTTTTTTGTCCTTTCTCTCCCCCTCCTAGTGCCTCCACCCCCCCCCCCGATGCCCACTGGTGTCCCTGGGGCTGGAGCACCTCTGGGGGAGGTGCTGGCTGGCCGCCAATGTGACTTTTAACACTGCTGCTGGTGGGTGGGTGCTTCCTGTGCTGAAACATTCAAACTGCCGAGACAGCTTTCGCATTTGAGCAGGCAGCTGCTTGAATGTGCACACATTGCCCATGCGATCATGCAGTAGTCTCCATGCGGCTCCTCCGGCTCCCACTTACAGTGTCAGTCCTGGGGCCGGAGTGAGCAGAGAAAACTGAAGGAGAGTTTGGGGGTGGTACAAACAGCATCCAGGTAAGCCCCCCTCCCGAGGAGGGGGCTATATTATTGTTACCATAAAATGGTCTCTCATGCTAACAGTTCCACAGTTTTGAAGTTCAATGTTAATGCAGAATAGTTCATTTTCTACACAGGTTTCTACAAAGTGAAACACGTGGCTATCATAGCCCAAGCAAAGCTAAGCTATTTATCTATGGAGTGCCATTCTCAAAGCTGCCTAGCAACGAGTGGTTACGTGACGCTTGATTTATTTGTCTCATTTTCTTTTTATCTTTTTAAGACAACTAGGCCAAATGTCATGCTTGCAGTGAAACAAAACAAGTTATCATGCCAGCTGGGTGTCTGCAAACAGAGATAATTTATGTTACCATATATGAGTAAATATGGGATATACCATGGGCTGCATAAAAATATCACATTTATTTTTAGCTGCAGGTTTTGACCTCTCTGACCCAGAAGAAAAAAACTAAATGTGACTATACATCGACAGTGCCTCTCTGGCAAGATTTCGTTTTTTTAATGAAGATTTAAATGTTTCTGTTTGATTTCCTTACTCCGTTTTTTATTGCACCAGAGGTCATTGTGATGTCATCAGGCATTGTGCAAGCTGTTGTGCCATTGGTAAGAGCTCCTTTGTGATCAGCCTAAATATGAAATGTAACCAGGTCACCATGCAGGTGCTACAGGTGTTACTTTCCTGGTTACTACCTCTGCCTTGCACCCATGGCGGCCAAGCAAGTTTGAGGGGATTGGGCTCGTTAAACTGCTCATGTGGAGGGTTTGGTTTGGATGGCGGATAAGGGAAATAGCATGGTGCCTCCACCAGAGAAGGAAATAGTGGGCCTGCTGACCAGTGGGCACTGCCCCCTGGAATGCAGTACCAACAAACCTCCCCAGCAACTTTCGTACACCATCCTGCAACACATTTATACCAGAACCCACATTTCAATTGCAACTTCAAACACCTTTGTATCATTTAGGGTAGATCGCTAGTAATATTCTCACACACCAAATTTTGGAGGCTAACCTCTGGACTCGAAATGGTTCAATGGCTGAAGCAAGAGCCACGCACCCCTTGCCTGACCTATGTAAACGCTTCCTTTCTGCTTCATTCAGGAACATTTTTTCTTTGCCACCGGAGGCTCCGTTGGACTCCACTCTCTTGTTGCATTTTGAATGTTTTGCTTTGTTGGTGCTGCCATTCTCCTGGTTTGTTTCTCCTGCCTCTCTTGGTATGTATTTTGCTTTTGCCTCTGGCTGCTGCTTGCTTCTCTCTATTGTCTGTGTCTACTCTACTGTTCTGGTATGCTTGTGTTTCTTCAGTTTTCTTTCTTTTTTTTGTGGGGGGCTCTAGTTTTTTTTAGCATCCTGCTGCTTCCCTTTGCTTGCATTGTGAGGCCTTTCTAGATTTTCTGTGTTTTGCTGTCCTTTTGTTTGCCTTGCGTTGTTTAGGCTCCCATTTGCTTCATCATACCTTTAGCAAATATCTCTGTTCAACTGCAGTTATCTGTGTGAGATTCAGCTTTCATGTTCTCCCTGCCTCTAACAGTGTGCACTTCTACCTTAATTGTTTGCACTTGGACTGGCTTCACTCAGTGCTGGCTCCATCTAGGCAGCTGCAACTCCCAACTGTACAATTCTCTTGTACTGCTTCTACTTCTATTAGGGGTTTTCTGCTACAGCTTATCAGTAAACTGAGTGGGAACCAGGGAGCGCCTCTACAGTTTTTGGGGTTTCCTGCTCTACCATTCAAACTACACGCTGTCATAAATTTACTGTTGTCCTAGTCCTACATGCAGGACTCATATGCATTTGTAATCATACTTCAAACTCTCATTACTTTTGCCTATGTATTGAATCCAAAGTATGTTGGCCCGGCTTACAGCTGCTGGTATTTAAACAGTACGTTTCTAATTTCTATCTATAGCGAAATCTTCAGTCATTAAATTTGCTGTTTGGTCTCATGATACTTAGTTGTGGCTTCCCTGTTATTCCCACAGCGGGGTGTCTGTTATGTCACAGTGGGGCATCATGGCTCCAAGTAACAGGAACATGCTCCTATGTAAGTTAAATGACTTTGCCCTGTTCATTTGCCATATTCCTGCATACTCCTTATCAATTTAATTACCAGCTCTCCTACTACTGCACTTGTGCAGTCTAAATGGCATTTAAGGTAATCATGCACAAACCATATCAATTCAATTACTTAAACCTCATCGATTCAGTTTCTGGCATTCACAGCTAACTAACAGCCACTGGCTTTGCCTGGCCTCCTACCACCTACCCACATCATTATCAGATACTGCTATCAAGAATTTTCAATGTCATTAATATAAGGCTTTTGTAATGAAATTCATTGGCTTGCTTTCCGCTTGCTTTGCTCATATCTGTCAATCATATCAGGCATTTTTATCAGTGAATCTCATCAGTCAATCGTATCAGTCCATCATATCAGTCAATCATATTGCCATACCAATACCTAACTGATGGCCACTGGCTTTGCCTGGCCTCCTCATATCTAATGCTTCACAGTTGACGTTGACTGTCTGCTCTCATTCATAAATCGGAGGCATGCCAACCATGACCATTACTTTCTATGGCCCAGAGCCTGCCCTGCAGTTGATGGTCTCACTCTGCACCCACAAAGTCCACATCTTGAGCATGCAAAACTCAGGGTGGGGTCTTTCTCATCTGGCCCATAGTGGGAATGTCCTCACTCTGGGTGCAGCCTTAGCCATGTGATCGTATTGACAGCACTTCTTGATGTAGAATTTAAGACTTCGCTTATGAGGGATGGGCCCCTCACACCCAAGAGTGCTCCTTTAGCTAGCTGAATCGGGTTTGGCGGCGCCTTCTACGCTATTCTCCCCCACAGCTGCCACTAGTTCACCTGGTCTGCTTTTAGCCAGTAGACCGGCTGAGTGCCTCAACAGTTGTTGCTCTCCTCCTCCTGCCTTGGGTGCCCCACTCTCGCTTCAGAGTTTCTGATGTTGCAGAGGCCTCTTGCAACCCTTCATGGTGTTCCCATTAGGGGATTGTAAGAACTTTCCACCAGACTGAAATATTTTCCTCCCCTTGGACTGGGTTTTTAAATTGCAGCAGCAGAGCTGTCACTAAATAAAACATCCCTAACCTGGAGGGATGGTGACCTGGGCCTTGGATCCCCAGAGGTTTCCTCTTTAAAGGGGGGGTTTCCTCTCTTCAGTGCCAAAGGTCATAATATCTAGTTACTTTAGTTGTAATTCCCTAAGTTACTTAGGTAGGTTTCCACAGTTATTTGGTAGATTTCTGCTGTTGGATAGTGATGAATGGTGGCCCTCCTTTGTCATTCCCTCTCTCCTTGGGAAGTCATGCCCTCTCCTTATAATTCATTCGACCTATGTTAAAGTTGTTACTCATTTCAGTTATCTGCTTACCACTACCATTATCTCTACTCACCCATGTGAAGGTCCAGATCTCAATACCAACTCATTATCTCTGCAATGCTTTCTGATCTACTCTCTTTTTGGGTTTTTCCTAAGCTACTTTTAGCCAACGGAATCCTTCCCATGGCACCTCTAGGGGTGGAACTCTTCACCAGGGTTCCTTGCCTTCGGCGTCCCTACAGGATGGTATTCCCAAGGTACAGAGAAGCGAACAGCTACATCAAAGTTTATTCAGGAAGTTGCATAGGCACAACACTACGCCAAGTTGCTTATGCACAATGAATTGAAAGGTTTAAGCCTATGGTTCAACGGCTGAAGCAACAGCCATGCTCCCTCTTGCCTGATCTATTTAAACTTTTCCTTCCTGCTTCATTCAGAAGCATTTTTCCCTTCACCACCATTCTCATCCAGGGGCTAGCTTCTCTGCTCGAGGGTTTTTTTCCTAGGCTACCTTTAGCCAAGGGAATCCTTCCTGTGGCACCTCTAGAGATGGAACCCTCCTCCAGGGTTCCTTGCCTTCCGCATCCCTTCAGGGTGGTACTCCCAAGGCATGAAGAGGCAAACGGCCACAACAAAATCTATTCAGCAAGTTCCATAAGCATAACACCAAACCAAGTTGAGTAAGTACATTGAACTTTTTTTTCAGCAACTCTGGTCCTGTGAAGGAAATAAGGGTTATACCAAATAGTTTAAGCAATGATATGGGACAGTAACAACAGAATTGTTCCTGTTGGATTTCAAGTGCATCACCTCAAGCTATGCACTCTCAGATGTCTAGGCCTCTCCACAGAGTTAGTGCATTAGGTCTCCCAACAACCACACACAAGATTGCAATCAGGCCCGCAGTACTGTAGGGCCTCCCACTACACTCCGTAGTAGCTTTCCACAGTTTGAAATAACTTTCCAAGCAATCACTCTTTATTTTTTTTATACACTCTTTTATTGAATTGATGCAAGATTCCACATTAGCATACATACAGCTTCAATGAAGTTAACATCATGTTCGTGCTTTTCTAGACTGATCTGCAAAAAGTGGCTTGAAAGTCACACAATCACTCTCTTTAACTGTATTTCAGTCCTAACTACTGGGTAACCAGGTAGATTAAGTACTGTTGCAGGCCTAATGTAATGGTCCTGGGGATACAGGAATCTTGCACTGGTGCACTGACAGGTATACAAGATTGCTTTAACTCCACCTGGTTGACTGTTGGCTACAAATTACAGTCCGACACATATTCCAAAACAAATTTTAATCCATCAGGGAATTTCAAATAAGGACAGCAGTTTTCTGGCTGGCAAGCCAGTACTCTTATGTCCTACACCAAGGAAAGCAGTCACTGATGCTTCGGGATGGACAATGTCTCAGCAACAGACAGACGCTGGTTGTAGGACCAGGCTAGGCTTGATCTCTGCATAGCAATTCCTTTTCCTTTCAATCAGCTTGAGGCAGTTTGACAAGTTCAGAAGGGCTGAGACTAGTGAGTTACCCTGCTGCACCCCAGTGGACGCTCAATCGATCAGGGGCACAAGTACCCTGGTGACAACTTGCTCAACACCTCCTTCCTCAAACACACCAGACAGGGCAGAACAACTTATTCTTACCTTTGATATCAGCAGTCTGCAAATGGATTCCATCTCTCACAGTAATGTAGGCTTCACAGTACCTCTTCTCAGCTAGAACGGAACTTTCAGCAACTGAATTCAGTTGCACCAGGATCTCTGGCTCTGAGGCCTGGCTAGACCCTCAGTTCTTCTTCTCAGCCCTTCAGTTCTCTTCAAATGCTCGTAAAGAACTGCCCTCAGCGACTCCTATGCTGAGGGTGAAGGGTTCAGCTCAACTCCTTCCTCTCTTGGATTCTTACTGGCTGTCCAGACCTTTCATTCACACTCTGGTTGCCTCAGTGGCAACAAATAGGTGCCAAGCACTTTGCTGCTGTTCTTCTTAAGTAACTGTTTCTTCCAGGACTCCCTGCATTCCTGTTGGATGATCGTGCTGGTCAAGAGTCAGAAGATGGCAATGACCATGTATTTACATTCAGTTCAAGGACTGACTGCAGTTTCACATAGGTTAACTTGCTGCTAGCTGCTTCTTTTAACTTTACAAACAGTTAATTCAACTGGGATTATAATATGGATTGTCCACGACAATGTTGGCGGTCCTTCCTGTTTGTCTTGAGATGCAGGGCACCCCATTCATTGGTGGCATACAGTGAGAGAATAAATGGGTAACAATAGCAAATCTGCTGGCTGCCAGTACCATTTCCAGCTGGAGGATGCAGGTGTCACAAGTGGACCCACCACGAGCCACCAAGGGCTCAGCAAGTAAGCCCTGCCTTTGGGGAGGTTTACAGAAATAAATACAGATGACCCACCTTACATTGAAATAAATTATTTATTTCCACTTTAGGCCTGTCAGACATGAAAAAAGGCATTTATTTGTAAAATGTTATTTTCACAGTCATTGTATAAATACAGCTACAGCAATTCTTACTGTATGGCTATGAATGTCTTCCCGAGTCCCATATGTACTAGAGCTCCTCAGCTTTGTTTCACATTTCTCTGACCCAAAAAACTTGAAAAGGCACTCTTACCCATAAGAGAAGCCATAATGGAATTTAGAAAACGGGTAAGAAAAATACTGGCCTGTTGCTGGCTGACAGCATTTTCTACCACCCAGTAAAAAAACAAAACAAAAAAACACATTGTGCGGATCACACTTCCCTGCCTGCAGTCATCCTTCTGCTCGCTGTTGATCACAACACCCTATTTATGGGGCATTTCTCAGACAACACCCCAATCTTATTACGCTTAGAAAATGGGTTGTATTGGGACAACATAGCCCCTTTTCTAAGTGTGGTAAGACCCTTCAGGGTGGGGTTTTGGGGGATACCTATCATTCCAGGAACTACAAAAGTCCTAGAGCAGGTGGGTATCCCCCAACACCTCACACCCTGTCAGGTCTTATCGCTTTCATATAAACATATAAAATGAGATCTCAAATGACAGATGTGACAGTCATGGAAGGGTAAGGTTACAGCAAACAAGTGAGCAATACCTGTAGAGGAATATTCTTTTAAATGTTTGACACACAATTCTTCAAAGCCTTCAAGGTAAGCTTGCACAAATCTAAGCTTGCCAAGTGAATCACAGGGTACTCAAGGTAGGGGATGGAGAATTCTATAAATTAGTACAGCATATTTATTTTTATTTATTTTATTTATTCTTTGTTAACCAGGTAAGGCTCACTAGGCACAAGTGCCTGTTTTCAGGGACAACCCGGAAGCTTTGGGCTGGTTAAGTGACTTGATCAGAGTCACACAGTGTGCACGTGGAGGTTGTGGAAATCAAATCAAAACCAGGTCATTTGGATGTACTGAGCTCATTTGTAGCTCGTTACTCTAGCCTCTAGGCCATACTGTCATCCCATTTATTATTTATTCATCGCTGCTTATGAGGTGGGGGAAGGCAGACCTGTTGAACCTCTGGGGTGTGGGGGAGGGTGGCAGAACTGATAAATATAGACTCTTTTCTGACTTTAAAGTTCTGTGTATGATTGGCTTCCAAAGTGCCTGACAATAATGTAGGAAGTTGGGACCACTGTTTAAATAGAAGAGCTTCCTTTTGAAGATAATTTTGAATCTTCTAAGAGACTTGGTTCATCTGGTTTTGAACTAGCACCAACTAAAACAGTCCCAATTTTGTACTCACAATGATGTCACCGCCCCGGACAAACTGGAGGCGGGCCTGGAAAACGGTCATATCCAGGATGTAGATGAGGTCACAGATATAGTCCATGAGCAGCCAGTATTTGATGTTATCCGGGGTTTGATAAGGGAAGGTGCAGCGGACCGGGATTAGCCAGCAGTTCCAGTTCCAGGCCACAGTCACGAAAAACAGCCAGAGGACGTAGTACAGGTCTAAAAACAAAACAAAACACAATGGAACAATCAGACCCCAAATTATACACACACAGCGTAAGTACTTGCAAGTAAAATCCTTCATTTAAAAGCCTGTTCACGTTTGCAGCAACATATTATCAATTTAGATTTTTTGTTCAATAACAGTGATATGTTGGAAAGCAACGAGGAGCATTCCACTGGACCCTATCCTCCGCTGATGACTGCCATCCGGTAGAGGCTGGGCAGTAGTACAAGTGGAGGCTGACAAGGGGGGAAGCTATCGCCGGATGCCAGTACATGCTTGTGTAGTATACTGCATGAAGTCATGTTGTATCATTGCATGCTGGCAGATTCCAGGGGGAAAACTGATGGAAAAACCAGCCAGATGGCAGGAAGATGCCTGACTCACTGCAGGCCCCACACCACCAACCAGGCACCCGCCTCCTGGACCAGATCCTGCACTCATTGGGGGAATTTGCACTCCTTTGGGAACTTACCAGGGGAAGGGAGCAATGGGGGAACAAAGGAGTCTGGGTTGAGCACCTGGATAGGGCAGATGATGGGGTTGCAAGGGGTTGATCAGATGGCGGCCACTCGGTCATCAAGAGGCATTAACACAGGACTGAAAAAACCAAAACAAATGACATGCATTACAAACAAAAGGCCAGTATATGTGCGATTTGTGCATTGCCAGCTAGCAGTGCTATTCATTCTGATACCGCTCCATTATGCCAGCTCACTGGCGGCATCCACAGCCTCAAGATGCCCCTGTCTGGAGGGGGATGGTCGGAGGCAGAGCTCGGCCGCTCCTTGGGCTTCCAGTTGGAAACCTAGGTTGATCAGCAAATGCATCTCCTGCTCTGCTGGAGCAGGAGATTGCGGGATATGGCAGTCTGTGTGGAATGGGTGATGGACTTTCTGCTGAGGTAAACATTACTACCTCTGGCACAGTTGTATATTTTAGTTACTCGTATATTTAATTTGTTGTATATTTAATTTTTTGAATATTTTAGTTACTCGTATATTTAATTTGTTGTATATTTTAGTCACTCGTATATTTAATTTGTTGTATATTTTAGTCACTCGTATATTTAATTTGTTGTATATTTTAGTCACTCGTATATTTAATTTGTTGTATATTTTAGTTACTCATATGTTTAATTTGTTGTATATTTTAGTTACTTATATATTTAATTTGTTGTATATTTTAGTCACTAGTATATTTAATTTGTTGTATATTTTAGTTACTCGTATATTTAATTTGTCGTATATTTTAATTTGTTTCTAGGTGGCCACAATGTAGTGCCCTTGCCATTCAGCCCTTCTTGGGCCCTGTAAATAGACCACTTTGTAACATCTCTTGGCATTTCTTGTTGTATTCATCTGTGTGCATCCACTGTACATTTTGGGCTCTGTATATAATTGTCTATGTATTTATTCTTGCCTGTCCTATATGTTTGCATTTCATTGTTCTTGACAATCCCTCTTCCCCTTCCAGCCAGGTTGCAAATGGAAGCGAGCCTGTTAGGACTCTGCTTGTTCACCTGGTAAAATATGTTTGAAATCAATCAATCAATTGATCAATAAATATGGTCTAATGTGGGAAGTGCAGTATATAGAAATGCGCTGTATGAAGACTGATTTTTGGAAATGCAATATGCTTTTGGATGCTGTGCAATACTTTATAGCCTAGTGTGGGACCTTCAGTAGACCAAAGAGTTACATATATAAAAATTGTGATACTGTATGTGGAAACTGATACCAGGATGTGTGATGGACCCAGCCATGCTTATGTGGAGGAAGATATAAGTGCAATTGCATAGGAAATGTTGTTCACATTATTATGTAACCCCCCTGCAAATGGGGGTTCCCAGAAGTCTTCCAGGAGCTTGCTTGAATGCTCAAAGTCTGGAGGTGTTCAGTGTTTAAGCTGCTTGTGAGTGCTTTTAGAGCCTCTGGTACTGTCTCTTTAAGAGCTGCCTGCTTGTGACCATAATTAATTGGGGGGGGACTGTGTGTTCTAATGTCCGAATCCTGCCCGGGCTGCTGCCAATTCGCTCTGTTTTTGCAGTCGCTAACAGTGCAAAGGGAGCCCATCTGAAAGCTGTAACTGTTTGCCTGTAATCATTTAGCAGCATTCGTGAGATTGCAGTTTATCTAACCTGTTTTATTGCAGCTGGGACTCTGTGTGTTTCCCCTCTATGTTGGAATTGAACCGCTGAACTGGACTAATCAGCATGGGGGACCTTTAAAATGGAGCCTGCTGCTGGCAAATCAGACCTTGGACTCTTAAGTTGAGTCAGTCACAATGGGACTGTTTGGCAGATACCTCTGGGAGTTGTAGTTTGGACTTCGGCGCCTTTTTGCACCAACAGGGGGAGTTTATTGTGAGTGACAGCCAGACCAGCTAACTGAACTGGGAGAAACTCAAAGGAAATGCCCGGTTCTGTCTACTGGAAAGATCAGATGAGTTTTGGCAGTGAAGAGACAAGGAGCTCTGTGCTTCCGCGGTGTATAGTTTCATGTGGGAAGCACGTGTAAGGCCCTGAGTTTCGGTCTGCAGCTTGTGCAAGCACCTGTTCAGACTGAATCCGACCTGTGAAGAGAATCAAGGAGATCTGAAGAGTAGAAACCAGGCTCACCCTGTAGAAGACTGGAGAAATTGTTGAATCGCGCTAGGTCTGTCAGGAACTGAATCTGCTGTGTGTTCTCCCGGGTATTGTGCAGTAATTGCGATCGGTATAGAGAGGCAGCCTTCCTGGTATAGTACTTTCCTTTAACATGAAAATGTGTGTAGTGCTTGTGGGGAATCATGTTTCAAATCCCTTGTACAGTGAATTGAGTGCATGAAGCTGGAAGTAAACCCCAGCTTAATCCAGACTACATCCATTTGCTCTAAACTGCAGTGGGGTCCACTCACAAGGACCTTGTCCACATGGTCTGCTCCTCCTGGCAATCCAGCACAATCTGCCTTCCATCCAGTTCCCATCATTGAGTTTGTGAGTACAAAGCAGGGTAGCTCCCTGCCATCTGTTTATTGAATTGCAAGTGTGTCATCTAATTGTTGTTTGTATTTTTCATTTCTTCACAAACTGAGCCAACCAGCTCCGGATTACAATTTGGGTATTGTGCCAATGTTTTTCCATCACAGGGCCCCAACCAGCTGCACTGATCCTGGCTAGCCCCACCCCCATCCTGGGTACCCAGTGAAAGTGACAATTTGGGACTCTGAATATGCGTACAGTACTGTGATTATTAATGTGTTTAACCTAATTAACCTGATTTCCCCGTCCTTGTTACAGCTCCTTAAATAAATCAGATCTGTTTGTTTCAGCAAAGTTACACTGACTGAGGTATTCATTTATGTTAAAGTATTGTACTGTGGTTTTTGCACTGTGTCATCTTGTTTTACAGGGGGTCCCCAGAGTCCAGTCGACAGAGCCAGTCCTGGGGGTAAGTGTACATTGTGAAGATATTCCTAATGCAATGTGTGGGCCACTAATGGGAAGAAAGGGGGGTTACAGTGTCCTAGAGGGCTGTGACCAAGCTAGTTTAACTACTACAAACCCTGACCTCTGGGTGGAGGCACTCGCCATTGGACCTAGGCCCCTCACCGTGTTAGTAGTTAAGTAGGCAGGGGTAGTAGCCCTTGGGATAGCGCCACCTAGGGGTTACAATTATTTACAATGAAAAATAATTTCTTAGTACTTCTGGTGCAGTGTGGTATGGTGTGCTCCCCAGCTGAGTCATTGACTTTCCTCTAATACTTTAAAAATAGTAATTATTTTGCAAGAATTGTATCAGGTTGTACCTGTATTCCTCTTTGGCACTAAAAACACATAGGAACATCAAAAGACAAATACAAAAACGCAAGACGCTACACATAAAGGGTCAAAAAGACCACTTAACCATTTAAAGTTTGTGACTTGATTATGTGTGACCCTTTTCCTGATGCTCTCCAGTTGCACTGTAAGTGCATTGAAAAGGAGCCAGCTGCTACCATAGAAATGCCCCACAGGGCCTCCCCTTAGCACGCTATGGCCATGCATCCCAGCTAGAGCTGGTTGGAATGTAGAATTCTGCTGATGAAATTAATCTGGAATGGCTATTCAGCTTCTGAAATGCTTTTTGGAATTTCTTGTTTAATGTGACAGAATTCCAAGAAAGCATTTCTATGTGATTACGTAATCCATGGAATATTTGCAGAAAATGAATTCATGGTTTATGTAAAGCTCTGTATGCTATTCTGCAGTTTATGTAAACTGCAGATTTCTAGTCTGGGGTCTGATATTCAAAAAGGTGCAAAGCGCAGTGCAAATATTAGCGCTGCCCCTTGCGGTTGCCCAGGTGTCCAAAAATGCTCTATTCAGTGGAATAGTGTACTGGCACTGTTTAACTTATGATAAGGCCATGGCAGCCCAGCAATAGTCCACTTAGCACTGCACAGACATGGCTCCTGAAGCAGGATGCCACAATGGCTTGTGCCCATGCTAAATTTTGGATATTCCAACAGACCCATGCAAAGGAGCTCATTGGGCATGCAAGGCGCCAAGCGGCCATTTGCATGCCCATTATGGGCTCATTTGCATGGATAGCTTGGCAATGTAGTGTGGTGTCACTCCCCAACTTGCCCAGTCCCAGAGAGCTATTCCTGGTGCTAGTGGTCCCCCCCATGCTGATCACCAGCCTGATATAAAAAGTAGACTTTCCCTGGTGTCCAGTGGTCCCTCCCCATCGATCGCTAGCCCAATATAAAAAATAGAATTTCCCAGGTGTCTAGTGGTCCACCCCTCCACCCAATTGCTGGCCTGATATAAAAATAGACTTCCCCTGGTGTCTGGTGGTCCCACCCTCTGCCGATCACCAGCCCAATACAAAAAAAAAAAAAAAAGACTTGCCCTGGTATCTAGTGGCCCCCACCGCTGACTGCTGGCCTCATGTTACAATAAATCATTCCCTGACACTAGTGGTCTTGCACCACCAATTGCCAGCTCTATGTATACATCATTCCCTGGTGTCCAGTGGTCCCACCCCCACCCGCACCCATGCCCAGTGGCTAAGAAGTATTCCCTGGTGTCCAGTGGTCCCCCCAACCCGATCACCCGACACACACAGACACTGTTTCTCTGGTGTACAGTGTATCCCTGCCCCCATCCTGATCCCCTGTATATTAAAGATAAACCATTCCCTGGTGGCCTAGTGGTCCCCCCTCTCTATCCCTGGTCTCTCCTTGCAATAAAATATACGCTTTCCTGGTGGTCTAGCAGTCCCCCCCATCCCCGATCTCGCCTTGCAATGATACTGCAATGGAGAGCGGAGGGTTGTGTTTGGGGATGAGATAATATGGGGGCAGTGGGGTGGTGGGGCACTACCTGCTGGGGTGGGGTGTCCACTAGACACCAGGGAAAGATATATATTGTATTATACAGGCAGATCAGGGATAGGGAGTGGGGTGGTGGGGCACTACCTACCGTGGTGGGGGGCCACTAGACACCAGGGAAACATATATACTGCATTATACGGGCAGATCAGGGATAGGGAGGGGGGACTGCTAGACCACCAGAGAAGGATGTACATTGTATTGCAAGGGGAGATCACAGATAGGGAGAGGGGGACCACTAGACCACCAGGGAATGGTTTATTTTTAATATACAGGGGATTGGGATGGGGGCTGGGATGCACTGTACACCAGAAAAATGGTGTCTATGTGTCAGGTGGGTAACTGGGTGGGCGGAGGAACCACTGGACACCAGGGAATACTACTGTAGTCACCGGGTATGGGTGTGGGTGGGGGTAAGGCCACTGGACACCAGGGAAAGTTTATTTTTAATATTGGGCTGGTGATCGGCGGTGTGGGGGGGCCCACTAGACACCAGGGAAAGCCTATTTTTAATATTGAGTAGGCAATTGGCAGGGTGGGAACACTAGACATCAGGAAAAATGTATTTCTTATGCTGGACTGTCGACCAATGGGGAAGGGATCATTGGCACCAGTGAATGCTTTATTTTAACATTGGTCCAGCGATAGGGGGGCACCTCTAGATACCAGAGACTACTGTGTTGGGGTCAGAGGTGCCCCACTTCCTCCACCAACTGCTAGGGTTGCACGGAAGTAAGTTGGGGTTTGGATCGATGATATGTGTGTCACGAAAGGGGACCGTGCAAAATGGCCTTGCATGGTGCACACACTGAATATTGGACTGCGCCAATATTCAGGCCCCCGCCCCTTCATTTGCATTGTGCCCCCTCTGAATATTGCACGGGCACAAACCCAGTTTGCCTGTGCTAACCGGGCTTCTGAGTATGGGAAATCCGTGCAAAGCCAAGGTTGCGTGGCAAACTGGGAATTGTGCCCTGGGCAAAGTTTTGAATATTGGGCCCCTGAAGTTTAAAAAAACTCCACTTTCATTATTTCAGAGTTATGCTTCTAACAGAATTCCATGGAGTGAGGCAGGATTTCTGAAATTCCTTGTAACTGTAGTGGAAGCTGAATTTGAACATTCTGTGCAGCTCTAATCTCAGCTCACAAGCTGTTGTGCCCAGCTGCTCCTATGACCTGCTGAAAGCAAGTGTTAATGGGTAGCAGACTGATGAGTTTGGGGGATACCTCTGCCAGGACTGGTTAGGTAGGGAGTAGGGAGGGGCAGTGGACTTAACAATAGGGAGCTGTTTGCTTGCTCAGGGACTGGGCATCCTCTCCCGCAAATATCAGGATTACTGGAATAAACTGCACTGCACATTCTGGGGGAGGCTGCACCACAGTGTGTGTCAGGTATTGTGTATTGCAACAGCAGGTGGCAGCACAGATCCCCCCCCCCAATTATGACTCAGCATTAGGCCCCAAGCTTCTGATTTATGTTAATGTGGTACACTGACTTCTGTTTTTGCTTTCGACAATTTTCTGAGTCAGGATAGTGCAGCTGAGATGCAACATGAGAACCAGTGAGGTTCTGTTTCTGCTTAATTTTTCTGCTGGGAGGGAGGTAGCGAAGTACGAGGAGAACAAGTGAGTGACCTGCTCTTGGTCACACAATGAGTTGGTGCCTGCCTGCCTTGAGATCTGAACTTGGGAATTTCCCAAGCACACAGTTCAGCGCTCTGAACATGGGGCTGTACTAAATGTCATATTTTGATTATTGTATTGCTGTTGTGTAGGACAACTACCACATGGTATAATGATTTTAAAATATAAAAAAATGTAAGGAGAGAGATGACCTCATGGCATGGCAGTAGCGCTACCTCCTGTCATACTGGTGACTGGGGTTCTGAAGTGAACTTGAGTTGACGTGGATTGGGGGGAGGGGGAGAGGACTGAGCATCAAGAAGACTGCTCTCCTCTCCCAGGGAGGGAAGGTTGCACCTCCTGCAGTGTGCCTGCTGTCTAGTGGAGGCTGGCTGTCACAGTAGTTGGGAGACTCAGAAGGGTGGGAGATACCTGCAAGACACCCTGTGCCACTGCATGCTGATGTTCCCTAGGGGAGAAAACAATTTAGGAAAACATCCCAGACAAGCAGGATGAAGGATGGCCCTCCTTCAGAACTAACACCACTAAATAGGCACCCCATCAGATACTTCCCTGAGTCACCCCATACCCCACTATGATACTGTGTGACTGGGCTGGGAGAGCTGTCTGGAGGGTGCAGGCAGCAAGTGGTAAAAGGCAATGAAAAAAAATTAGGAAAGAAAAAACAAGCCCATGAAGGAAACAGGGGCAGGTGGCCATTGTTAGCTCTAGGAGGAGGCCATTCTCATTCCTCCAGTGTGACTAGACCATGGTAGTGTCATCACTTATAAGCAACAGAAGTAAGGAATAACACACTCCAGAGTGTCCAGATGTGATGAGATTTACAGACACGTCTGTAGCATTGCGAATGAAAGCAAAGGGAGGGATGGTATAGGGAAAATTGTTCAACTTGGAAAGGCACACTAAGACAGAACTTGTTTCCAGGTGTGACCTGGGAGCACAAGGAAGTTAAGTGACTTGCTCAGGGTCACACAGTACGCAAGTGGGGGCTGATGGGTTTCAAACTCAGGTCTCCAGGTTTGCAGCTCAGTGCCCTTAACCACTACGTTATACTGCCTCAGACACAATTGAGTGCTTTCAACCACTGGATGTGTCTGTATGTCTAGCATAATGGGATATCCTAGCATTTGTTATTCTCTTATGAAAGTTAATAAATAAATACAAATAATGAATGAAAATCTGCCATGAGTTCTGAGGTGCCCGTATGTGCTGTGTTAACTGGTCAGTCATGTGACACTCTTAGCCATTCAGATTGCTAGAATTTCTTCACCTATTTTATAAATAGAGACATGGCCTACTGCAACAGCTATTTTCTTCTGCATCATCCCCTGACACAACACATCAACTACTGCACTGTACTTGCCATTCCAACTTGCTCTTTACTCTGTGACCCACACCCTATCTATCCACCCATTCATCCTCCCTTGGAATCTTCTCTTTATTTCTCTTCTTTGTACCATGAAATTACTCCATACCTCTGGGTACACAGGGCATGCCACCAACAGTGAGTCAGCCAGAATGCAACACTCTTAGATGAGTATGTCAGACTTTTCTGCATGACAAATTAGTGTATTTGCCATTAGACTGCATTGCGTTACTGCAGTATTCTGCAACACATCACTGGCAGAAACCGTAATGAGAGTGTTGTATCTTGGCTGACTCCCCTGTACATATATATAAATACTACATAGACTAGAGAGTGTAAGGAACTTCGCTCACTGTATTTACAAGTGGTCAATCAATATGTTCAAAATATATTATTATATAATGTATGGTAAGTAAGCAATAAGCCACGACAGGGTGTGCATTAGACACTTTAACACACGGCTAGGAGGCGTAGTGAGGCTGAAGACCACTGGCCGAGAAGTCCCAGCCTCCCTAGCCGTATGTTAAAGTGTCGCACACTGGAGTGGCTTATTATGCTATAAAATTGTCATTTGTAATGCAACTGCATTTTGTAGGTAAAATTCCCAATTTTAAGTAGGAAAAAACATAAATGATTATGTCACTTTTAATAAAATAGTTCCTCCGCCTAAGTGTGTTGTGTGTGTTTTTTTTTTCCTTGAGTGAAGGGATTTTGTCCTACAAAAGCTTCTGTAGTTTAGGTCTGGTTGTCATGGCAGTAGTCACCCCCCCCCCCCATGGTGTGTGGAGACAACAAAGATTAAAAATGTCTTTTTTTTTTTTTATTATTTGTAAAAGAAGTTGATTCTGAACAACTGGGTGGATTCTAAATGAGCGGATGGCTGGGAGACAGATCGCGGCTGTTCGTTTATTTTTTTCCCCGAAGAAGTTCATTCTGAACAAGCGGGCGAGCTGAGAGACAGAGATCGCGGCTATTCGTTTCTTTTTTTTTTTCTCGTTTAGTAAATGCTGCACCGATGAGGAGATAGGTAGATGTTATGAAATTTAAACATTTAAGAGCGAGCAGATGGGAGAAAGAGAGCACAGCTGTTCTGTTTTTTACATTGAAGAGCGAGTGTGTGGGCTGGGAGAGAGAGCGCGGCTATTCGTTTCTTTTTTTTTTTTCTCGTTTAGTAAATGCTGCACCGATGAGGAGATACATAGATTTAATGAAAATTAAAATATTTAAGAGCGAGCAGGTGGGGAGAAAGAGAGCACAGCTGTTCTGTTTTTTACATTGAAGAGCGAGGAGATGCCATTGTATAGACTGGTAGTGCCAATTTCAGCTGGTTAAACAAGATGGCTGATTTCAGATTTGCCAACATTCTAATTGGAATGTTTACTAGGATCGGTGCCCACAGGGCACTGCTGGTACTTTTTCCTGTGCGTTAGAAGGAATATCACACAGGTAAGCATCAATCAGGATGGCTGAATTCTGATGTCCATTTCATAAGTGCCTATTAACCACCATAATCAGCAGTCACACAGCTTTGTTATGCACTGTTTAGAATTTTTAAAAGTTGTTAACCACACTTCGGAACTTCCAAACAGTGGCAAAACAAAAAAGAATGCACCAGAGTTCCATAATTCTCACACATAGAATGCAAACAGTGTTTTTTTGACCATACACTATAAAAGATGATGGCTGGGGATTGGGTGACAACCACGCTGAAATCACCTCTCGTGGTTGCTAAGGCTACAGTAAACCTCTCAAGCTGCGGTCTCGAGTTTTACCATGTTGCCTTAGCAACCACTCGAGGGGATTACAGTGTGGTTATCACCCAATCCCGAGCCATTATCTTCTATATAGGATTGTAACTTCTATGTTATAATGTAACAACTCTGCAGCTAATTGGTTTCCAAGCATGTGCTTGAATGACTAGGTGAGTCACCTAATAGGGGTTATTTCTCCCAATCAGGGCTCAAGAATTCTAAATAAAGTAAAATAAAAAATTATGAAATGGAGGGTCAAAATCCTTAAATCTGATTGGTCGAAACCATATTCAGCTGGGATGGTATCTCAGTGCATAATCCCATGATGAAAGTAGTTGTTCTTGACATATATCATCAACACATAGGTCATGCCATCCATTAACAAAAATGGTAAAATATTTATATAACTAACTTTTCAGTTTTTTAATTAAAAAATGGACCACTTCATAATACACTCCAAAGTGTGTGATAGCATAGGATGTCATCCCTTCCCAGGTGTCTTAAGTCATTTAGCCTGCATTCTCATGTCTCACAAAACCTCATGAGGTGAGACGGTACCCCGTGACATTGTACAGCTTCTCATGTATTGTTAATTAAACACAGTAACTTACTGCTAAAGGGGTCGATGCTGGAGGGGATCTTGAATTTCTTGATCCGCTGCAACCAGGGCCTGCTCTTGAATTTACAGCACAGCATCTCACAGTAATGTTCTTCATCTTCACCTTCAGGTTTTACCTTGGATTGCTTTGACTCCTCTGGAGGAGGGGGAGGAACAGGAGCTGGGGCTTTTTTTGCTGGAGCTGTTGGAAAGGTTCGATGGCATTATTTAAAACAGAACAGGCTGCTCGATCCATCTAGTTCTGTTGTTCCATTCATCTGTCACTGGAGGGATCCGTCTTTACCCTATTGTTGATTGGCTGTCACTCTGCATCTGCCTAGCTTTCCTTCACTGCTCTCCGTGCCCACTTGTCTTCCTTGGAAATCTGCATGTCTTAGTTTCAGTATTTTTAATCTGATTTATCTCATTGTTATAACTGAAGCAGCAGTGCATAATGGGGTAAAATTTTAACCTATACTTTTTATTCTATTTTAGATTGCCCCTCATCTCCTGATTTGTATGATACCATTATTTCCCATTTTGGACCTGTGTTACCACTTTTTTTCATAGTTAAAACAATAAAAGGAGCACTTCTTTGAATAAGGGTCAGACCAGGTGTTCAGTAGTAATCTCTGTTATTTTTGAACACCTATTATTTAAGATCGTACAACAACATCTGTCGTTTTGCCCTGGCCGCCCCTCGCCTCACCCATCACTGCGAGCTCTACGAGAAGCTTGGCTGGCTATCCCCGCTCAATCACCTTAACTTTAGTACTCGGTGCCTCGTGAGTAAAGTACTTAGCTCCGGCACCCCTCCGGAACTGGCGCGGTTTCTTGCTCCTGCTGACCTCTCCCCTACCTGCTTAGATCCCAAGGCCCCGGCCTACTAAGTGTACCTACTTCCCGCACCAACATGGGGACCGGGTTTGCTGTCCATGGCCCCAGGCTCTGGAACTCCTTTCCTGAAAGAGTCCGTACTGCCTCCTCTCACAAGAGTTTCCGGACCTCCCTGTGGGATCATCTTAAGGTGGCTTCTCGCTGTGAATGTCCTAAGCCTCCTTAGCCTCCCGGTGTCCACTGGTGCCGGCTTCTTCTCTCCTGCTCTGGCGTCACCACTCTTGCGCTATGTCCTCGTCCAAATCCCCCCTCCCTTGCTTGACCGACGCTATGATGTTACTATGCTCATAATCCTCACCAGCCCTGTTGGTCATTGAATTTATATCTAACTTATACCTTGCCCCAGCACTGTATCTGGGTGTACCTTCCACGTAAATGTAAAAACTGTAAAAATTGTCTTTTCTCCTGTTTTTGTACTTGAATGTATTCGTCTGAACCAATTACTGTATCAATGTACCTGTTGTACCCTTTTGTACTCTCCCGGGTCGTTCCTGAAAATAGGCATAACATTTGTCTAGTGTACTTACCCGGTAAACAAAAACTAAATAAATAAATAAATAAAATAAAGATGACTTGTCTTGTGACTATAATGAACTAGTATGCAGCACACATTGCTCTCTGACCTTACATGACAATAGGTATTCAAAAAGATCCGAGAGTACTGATGAAAACCTGGTTCTAGCCATATTTAAAGGAGCACCATTTTATTTTTTCAAATGTGAAAAAGTGCTAAAGCAGATTCAAAATGGGGAAAAAGGTGTCATACAAGTCAGGAGATAAGAGGCGCTCTAAAATAGAATAAAAAAGTATAGGTGAAAATTTTCACCACTGTCATGCACAGCCCCCCGCATATCTACTAGTATGTCACTGACTCCTACTGCTGCTCCTTAGGCAGCCACAACCAGCATGCACGTCTAAACTACTGCATTTTTATTTATATTCAAGTGTTTATGCTTTGCTCTCTGACCGGCCCCATCTAGTCTGCCCCCTCCAGCCCTGTTACCCATCTTTCTCAGGTGCTCCCCCCATCCCCCATGTCCCCCCTCCAGTGAGGCCTTTGTGGCTCCCTCTTGGATCCCCCTTCAGGGAACAAGATATGGTGGAGGCAGGTGCCATGGGTGGTTGCGTGGGGCATGGAGAAATGGACCTTCATCCAGCTGTGGTACAGTTTTTTTTTACATGTTTACCCCTATTCCCAGGCAGCACATGCAGTGTCAGTTGGGGGGGCTTGTGTGCATGCAATGTGCTCCTGTCAGGAGAGGAAGCACTTGGGCCCTCCAGCAGGAGTCAGTCGCTGCAGCCGCTAGTGGGCAGGAGCCAGTCGCTGCAGGGCAGGAAAGTGCTACAACCCAACCCCTGACTGGGACACACTACCATCAGTAGCACATTCTCCTGGCCCGGCTGCCTGAGCACCATAATGCAGATATTGGACAAGGGCCAAATGCTGGATGTCCTGTACCTGCAAGACATTTAACTCTGTGCCCTACAAAAGGCTGGCTTCACAAAGGTCAGCGCAAGCTGTGTCAGACATCAGCTTGTGTCTATCTCTGGTGCACCAGGGACTCTGTGCCTGATTCAATATTGGGATGGGTCCTGGTACCACTGTCACAGCTGCATCCGCTCCCCTGTGCCAAAGAGAAGGTACCCAAGAGGGGAATGATGGAGGCTTGCGGCAGCCCTTGGCCCAGTAGTTGCCAAGCCTGGCAGCTGACAGTGCCCAAGGCATGTGTGGTCCCCCCCACCTGATGGACATCAGCAACCGGTCAGCAGCATGCCAGTGGGAATGGCTGGATGGTGTGGGATGGCAGCTTGGGGGGGTAGGACTGGGGTGGACATCGCTCTGTTGGGCCGTGTCCTAAGCTGGGGCTATGGGTACACTCCCAGATTCATGCCACAAGTGTCCTGGTGTCTGGGGGTCCCGGTTTGGAACCTTGACAGCCAGTGGGGGATAGGGAAAGGCAAGGAGGTGCCACTGCTGTGTGGCACTGCATGTCTTGGCTGCCCACATACAGAGCACCGCATGGGGGGGCCAAAGTTGACCACACCTGCATGCAGCACCATGCATTGCAGAGTGCCACCTTTCCAGTATCTAGGATGCATAGCTGCTCTGAGTGTCTTGTGTGGCACATGGGTCATTAGATCAGCCTTTTTCTGGTCTAGACATTGGTGCCAGCATCACCGGCTGCAGGGCTTCTTTAATCCCATTTTAGGGGATGTTGCAGCTCAGTGCTGGTACAAGCCCCCTTACGCTGTAGCGCACCCACCCTTTGGCCACAAAGCTGGTGCAGGACCTGTTCAGTGCACCAAACCCTGGCGTCACCACAGCCACCATTCCTGAATTGTGAACTTCACAATTTTTGATGCAAGGTGCCCCTTGCATCAAATACGATTGACGCAGGCACCTTGTGTCACCTTTCTGGCTTTTGTGAATGAGCCCGTCTTGTGACTTAGCTGTAGGGGAGAAAGTTACTAGACATATAACGAACTGGCTAGAGGGGAAGAACCCAAAGGGTGATACTAAATAGTACATACTATGAGGTCAGGGGGTTAATGCGCAGGATCCCACAGGGGTCAGTCCTGGGCTGGGTTCTCGTCAATGCATTCATTTGTAACACTGGAGAATGGAACCAGAACAAGATGTGTCTATTTGGGGATGACACAAAAATATGTAGCATGGTGACTAGTGAGGAGGGTAGGAGGAAACTGAAAAGAGACTTAGGAATATTGGACAGGTGGCCCAGGATTTGGCAACTAAATTTCAATGTCATAAAGTCCAAGGTTATGTACTTGGAAGGGTTGAATCTAAGGACTTAATACTGGATGGTGGTGGTGGTGGTGGTGGGGGGGTTCAAGTGTCAAACCCATGAGAAGAAAAGGAACTGGTGGTTATAGTTAATGACAGCCTGAAACCTCAGCCCAGTTTAAGAAGGTGATGGGAAAGCTACTAGGATGTTGGGATGCATAGTTAGGGCTTTCCTGAGCAGAATGAAGGAGGTGATCCAGCTTCCATACAGGTCCTTGATGAAGCCACACTTGGAATACTTTGTGCAGTTCTGGAACCCTCAATGGAGAAAGATTAATTACAGTCAGGAGTAGAGCCAAAGGAGTGTCACTAAAATGCTTCATGACCAGCAGGGGAGGACTTACGAAGAAAGACGGGCATACCTCAATATGTATTCATTGGAGGCAGTTGGGTACCTGAATGATATGAACAAGGTGTACAGAAGGCAACTATTTAAGCTTAGTAAGAGGTCCATCACAAGGGGCCACAACTATAGGCTGCTAGGAGGAAAAATGTAGGAGGGACATGAGGAAATTAGAGGGTTATGGAAAGTGAAATCATCTGCCAGTGCAGCAGGTCAATGTAAAGCTGGTGACCAGTTTCAAAAGGGGGTGGAAGAGACACATGGGACTGGTGAGAATGAGTGGAGAGGGTTAGAGCTGATGGGGAGGGAGGATGTCCTGCCTACCCCCCCTTCCCATGTCTGTTGTACCTCCCCCTGTGCCTCCAGACCCCATGTTAGTTAACTAGTTGTATACTTTAGCCGGACCGTCACCTTCCGGACCATCACCTTATGTACAATTCTCAGCTTTGGCCTTATCCTATTTTACTTCTGATACTTTAGCCGGACCGTCACCTTATATACAGTTCGCCTTATGTACAGTTCACCTTATGTACAGTTCTCAGCTTTGGCCTTATCCTATTTTACTTTTGATACTTTAGCCGGACCATCACCTCATGTACAGTTCTCGGCTTTGGCCTTATCCTATTTTACTTTTGATATTTTAGCCGGACCATCACCTCATGTACAGTTCTCAGCTTTGGCCTTATCCTATTTTACTTTTGATACTTTAGTCGGACCATCACCTCATGTACAGTTCTCAGCTTTGGCCTTATCCTATTTTACTTTTGATACTTTAGCCGGACTGTCACCTTATGTATAGTTTTCAGCTTTGGCCGTATCCTATTTTACTTCTGATACTTTAGCCAGACCATCACCTTATGTACAGTTCACCTTATGTACAGCTCTCAGCTTTGGCCTTATCCTACTTTACTTCTGATACTTTAGCCGGACCATCACCTTATGTACAGTTCACCTTATGTACAGTTCTCAGCTTTGGCCTTATCCTACTTTACTTCTGATACTTTAGCCGGACCATCTCCTTACGTACAGTTCACCTTATGTACAGTTCTCAGCTTTGGCCTTATCCTATTTTACTTCTGATACTTTAGCCGGACCATCACTTTATGTACAGTTTACCTTATGGACAGTTCTCAGCTTTGGCTTTATTCTAGTTTACATTCTATGTTTATAAGCACTAGGGTTTCATTGGAGTATAGTATCTTGTTTTATTTATCTCACCGATTCTTGTACCTGCAATTCTCATGTCTTATCTATCTTGCCATTTTTGCATCTTGTTGATCGTACACTGACGTTTTTCCTCCATGTTACCCCTACCACGGGTTGCACCTGGAAATAAACTTTTGTTCAGTGTGCCTTTCCCATTACATATTTTCAAGTACATAAATAAATAAATAAATCAAATAATAGTTCAAGCGGTACTAAGGGCTGATTGATTCACTAGACTAGAGGCCTAACCAGTGCTAGGCTGGTGAGGGACTGGTTGGACTGTGAGTACTGAGAACCATCAATGCTCACAACACACAGCCAGAAACAACAAGTAATCACTGATCCCCCTTCCCGCCATTAGGGCTCATAAAATACAACCACAGTAGAACCAAGCCATCCCTGCCCCACCCTAAACATTAGCGGTCTTAATATACAGCTAGAGAAGAGTCACACCATCCCTGAACACCCATACCTCCATCAGGGTCCTCTTTATACAGCCAGAGGGCCAGGTAACCCCTGACTGTCCCACCAACAGAGCTCCCAATATGCACCTAGAGAAGAACCAAATCATCCCTGACCCCTACACAGCCATATCCCCATCAGGCCCATCAATATACAGCCAGAGAAGAACCCAACCATCCCTTATTCCGCACCTCTCTCCATACTCCATCTGGGTCCTCAATATACAGTCAGAGAAGAACCAAACCATAGCTGACCCACCATACCCCAATCAGGGTCCATAGTTTATAGACTGAACCAAGTAACCCCCGACTTCTCCAAACAGGCTCCCAAGATGAACCCAGAGAAGAACCAAATCATCCCTAACCACCAACTTCTGCCATACCCCAATCAGGGCACTCATTATACAGCCAACAAAGAACCAAGCCATCACTGATGCCCTATACCCCATCAGGGCCATCAGTATACAACCAGAGAAGATCCAAACGATCTCCTACCCACCCCATACCCCATCAGGGGCCTCAATATGCAGCTTGAGAAGTCAAGTAAAACCTGACACCCATGCCAACAGGGCTTATAATATTCAGAGAGAAGAACAGAATGATCACAGACCCATCACCCCTCACCATATCCACATCAGGGCCTACAATATACAGCCAGAGAAGAACTAAACCACCCTGACTCCCCTTATAGTCCCATCAGGACTCTCAATATACAGCCTGAGAAGTCACGATAAACCAGACTTGCCCACCAACAGGGCTTAGAAAACACAGCCAGAGAACTGAATCATGCAGACCCCTCCTCCTCCTCCTCATACCCCCATTAGAGCTTTCAGTGTACAGCCAGAGGAGAACCAAACAACCCTGTCTCCCCCATACCCCCATTAGTATACAACCAGAGAACAACCAAAGAATCCCATACCTCCCACTCCTACCACACTCCGTGAAAGCCCTCAGTATACTGCCAGAGAAGACCCAAACCATCCCAGGCCCCCCACCCCTACCATTTGCCATCAGAGCCCTCAGTATACTGCTAAAGAAGAATCAAACCATCCCTGATCCCCCATACCCCCATCAGTATCCACAATATACAACCAAAGTAGCCAGGTAAAACCTGACACCTCTACCAAAAGAGCTCGTAAAATACACAAAGAGAAGAACAGACTCATCTCAAAACATTCACCCCTCAACATATCGCCATCATGGCCCTCAATATATAGCCCAAAACAAATCAGACCATCCCTGATTCCTTCAGGACCCTCAATACCCAGCCTGAGAAAAGAAGAATATCTGACTCCCCCACCAACAGGGTTTGTAAAATACACCCAGAGAATAATCAGATAATCCTGGATCCCTCACCATCAGGGCCCACAATATACAGTCGGAAAAAAAAAGAAATGATCCCTGATACCCCATACCAAACCATCTCTGACCCCTATACTCTCATCAGGGCTCTCAGTATACAGTCAGAGAATAACCAAACCATTCCAAACCCCCCTCCCTGTCATACCATATCAGGGCCCTCAACATACAACCAGAGAAGAACCACACAATCCGTGACTCCCCCACCAACAGGGCACCCAAAATGCACCCAGAAAAGAACCAACCCATCCCAGACTCCCTCCCACCACCACCACTGCCATACCTTCAATCTGGGTCTTCAATATTCAGCCAGAGAAGAACCAAGCCATCCCTGACCCCTGCCATATCCCCATCAAAGCCCTCAATACACAACCAGAGAAGAATCAAACCATTCCTAAGCCTCCATACCCCTACCTGAGCCCCTAATATACATCCAGAGAAGCCAAGCAACCCCTGACTCACTACCAGTGGGACTCCCAAAACACACCCAGAGAAAAAACAAATCATCCCTACCCCCACCCCGCCACACACTCGTCAGGGCCCTCAAAATTCAGCCAAAGAAGAACCAAATCAACTCTGATCCCCCAACCCTTGCCATACCCCAATTAAGGCACTAAATATACAGCCAGAGAAAAACCAAACCCTCCCTGACCCGAAATACCCCATCAGAGCCCTCAATACACAGCCAGACAAGAACCGAACCATCCCAGAGCCCCACTCCCGCTGTACCTCATCAGGACCCTCAGTATACAGCCACGGATGAACAAAATAATTCCTGACAACCCCATAACTCCATCAGGGCCCTCAGTATAGATCCAGAGAAAAATCAAACCATTCCTGAAGCCCCCATCATTCCAAACCCCTCACCTTTCACTGTTGCCCCATCAGGGCCCTTAACATACAGCCAAAAAGTATCCAAACCATCCAAGACCCCCTAATAACCCTATCCAAGCCCTCAGTTTACAACCTAACAATTCCTGATTCCCTATACTCCCATCAGAGCCCTCAGTATATAGTCAGAGAAAAAACAAACAATCCCTGACCCCATCCTCCTCGTCAAACTCTATCAGGGCCCTCAGAACACAGCCAGAGAAGAGTCATATAATTCCTGACTCCCCCACTAACAGGGCTCCCAAAATGCACCCAGAGAAGAACAATACCATCCCTGCCCCCCCATCATGGCCCTCTATATTCAGCCAATGAAGAACCAAACAATCCCTGATCCCCCATACACCCATAAGGACCAATAATATATGGCCAGAGAAGAAATAAACCATATCTGACTCCCTCATATCCCATCAGGGCCCTCAATATACAGTCTGAAAAGAACCAAACCATCCCTGGCTCTCATCTTCAAGGCCCAAAATAGACATCTAGAAGAAGATCCAAGCACCCCATCTTCACCACCAATCAGGGTCAGAATACCGCCCTCCCCGTGGACAGACACACAGGCAGATACACACAATAGCAGAGCCCACAATAAATACCCATGGAAGAGCCTTGTCATTCTAACGCCCTGCCTGATTCCCCCTGCATAAACAGTAGTTAGTAAATACATTTTTCAGCACAGAAGACATACCTAAAGCAAGGTATTTCTAGTTTTGCACTATGTTCAAAAATACATGGTGCTGTTCAGTTAGCTGAAGATGTCCTTTGTACCCAATTGCCCCCAAGCTTTAGGGAGGTGAGGCAGGATAGAATAAGGAGTGCTGAAATAGGGGCATTTAAGAGTTGGCGTAAGGGTTGGTGTTGACCACTTTGTAGGGGATTTGGGGAGATTTCTGGGACATGCGACTTTTCAAAGGTGACAGACTTTGCCTGCTGAAAGAGGGGGGCAGCATGCTGGGGCAGAAGTCTGATGTTTATATCAGACATTTAAACTAGCTGTAGGGGAGTCTGGGTCTAGGGGAACCATTGTGGCTGGTGAGCAGAAGGAGACCCTAGATAGTACTCCCCCACATCTGGGGACTATAGCAACAAAGAGGGAACAGGGAGCACAGTAGTGTTTACAGGATCAAGGGAATGGGCAGTCATGGGGGGTGGGAATAAAAGGCAAAAACACAAATGGGGAGGAGAAAACATGGAAAACAGAAGGACAGTAGCAAAGTTAGAGCAGGGGTCAGATGGTACAGGGTGTGCCTTAACGCCAGTAGCCTAGGTAACCAACTCAGTGAGCTCCGGTGCTGATGGCAGACACAGAGGTGGACCTGGTGGGCATCATGAAAATGTGGGCCACAGATAATACTGACTGGGAGATGACAGTCCCTGGGTATTCACTGTTCAGGAGGGATAGAGGAACTGGCAGAAGGGAAGGAGTTGCTCTTTTTGTCAAGAAGAGTATTGAGGTAGTAGAAGATGGATGCATTTGGAGTAGCAATGGGGAGGCTGAGTCAGCAGGAGTGCAACTCATGGCAGCCTGCGGAAGAAAAGTGTGCTTGGGGCTGATTTATAGGCCTCCAGGGCAAGGCAGGAAAGGGATAGAGAACTCAGGAAGGAACTTGGAAGAGGGGTAGTAGTGCTGGTAGGAGACATGACCCTGCCAGACATCGACTGGGATGTCTCAGTGGCCAAGAGCGCCAGGAGTCAGGCCTTGCTGGACGCCTTCCAAGACTGCCTACTGGTGCAGCTAGTTATGGAATCCAGCAGGCAGACCACAGTCCTTGATGTGGTGCTCACCAACTCATAGACGGTGGGCGCTGTGGGAGTAGGGGAGCTGCTGGGGAACAGCGACCATAACTCTGTTTAGTTTTAATTGGCCCTCAGGGCCTGCAAGACGTAATAAGGAACCAAAGTCCTTGACTTTAGAAGGGCGGACTTCGATAGGTTGAGGGAACTGGTCAGAAATAAGTTAGTAGGGGTGGAAGACATAGGTGGGGTGGAGGAGAGATCGGGGGCAATTAAGGGAGCCATTCTCAAGGCATCGAAGGTATGCCCAAGAACAGTAATATAGAAAAACAGATTCAAGAGACCACTATGGTTCTCAGCAAGGGTCAGGGAAGTGGTATAAAAGAAGGTATTCTATAAATACAAGGAAAAGCAGGGGGAGGTAGAATGAGAGGGTTATCTACAGAAAAATGGTGAGGCAAAGAGGGCCGTTAGGGAAGCGAAAGCGGACACAGAGCAATGTATTGAGGAGGAGGTCAAGAATAGAGAAAAAACGGTTTTGAGATATATTAATGAAACAAGGAAAAAAGGTGGGGGGAATTGTATAGCTAGTTGAGGGGGGAAAGGGTGATAGAGGAGGATGGACAAAAGGCTACTCTCCTGAATGACTACTTCTGCTCAGTTTTCACTAAGGAGGACAGCGGGTCTATGCCAGAGAGTGGCATCAAAGCAGCCATTAAAGGAGTCCCGGAAATGAGACAGCCATTGTTTACTAGTGAAAGGGTCCTGAAAGGGCTGGCAGCCCTTAAGATAGATAAGGCCCCCAGACCAGAGGGGTTCCTCCGAGGATACTTAGTGAATTAGCAGCATAGCTGGCTCAACCCCTGGTTGGTCTGTTCAACAGCTCACTTAGGTCTGGGGAAGTTCTAAGGGATTGGAAGGTGGCGGACATTGTATCACTTCATAAGAGAGGGATAAGGAGCAACCAGGGAACTACAGGCCTCTCAGTCTAACCTCTATTGTAGGGAAGTTGATGGAATTACTGATCAAAGAGGATCTTGTAGACTACCTGGAGAGCAATGGGCTCCAGGATAGTAAACAGCACGGTTTCATGGCAGGAAGGTCTTGTCAGACTAACCTGATTTTTTTGTTTGACTGGGTGATCAAGGAAGTAGACAAGGGCCACGCTGTGGATCTGCTGTACTTTAACTTCAGCAAGGCTTCTGATTTGGTACCACACAAACAATTGCTCAAGATGATGGAAGACCTGGGTGCAGCTAAACCCATAATGAACTGGGTTGGTAATTGGCTAGGGAGGAGACAGTAGAGGGTGGTGGTCAGTGGGGTTAAATTAGAAGAGAGGGAAGTTATGAGCGGTTCCACAGGGATCTGTCCTAGATCCAGTCCTCTTCAACATGTTCATTAATGAACCATTAATGAGCCACGTTGTTCAATTGGGATTTAACCATGTTCATGCTTTTCTGCACTGAATAACATGAATAACATTTTACTCTCTCTCTCTCTCTCTCTTAATGACACTGGAGAAGGAATCCAGGGCAAGTTGTGTATCTTTGCAGATGACACAAAACTAAGTGGGATGGTTGATAGTGAAGAGGGAATAAGGGAAATGCAGAGAGACCTACAAAAGCTAGAGGGGTGGTCAAAGGTCTGGCAGTTAAAATTCAATGCTAAAAAGTGCAAGATAATGCACCTAGGGAAAAAGAACCCCAAGATGGAGTACTGGATGGGTAGGGATATATTTAGTGCTACAGCTGAGGAATGGGATCTGGGAGTTATAATCAGTAACTCACTTAAGCAAACCAGTCAGTGCAACAAGACCTATGGCAAGGCTAACAGGATGCTGGGATGTATTGCGAGGGGTACTGATAGTAGAAGAAAGGGGGTAATATTTCCCCTCTACAGATCCCTGGTGAGGCCTCACATGGAGTGCTGTGCTCTGGAGTCCTCACCTCGTAAAGGATAAGGACAAATTGGAGACAGTGCAGTACAGAGTAACAAAAATGATTCAGGGCCAGCTGGGCAGGTCCTATAAGAAGTGCTTTAAGGCACCAAATATGATATGTACTCACTGGAAACCAGATGGGAGTGGGGAGATATGACAGAGATCTTCAAGTTCCTTAAAGTAATTAACAAAGTGAACTGCGAGGAATTATTTCGCCGGAATACCAACTCATGGTCAGGTGGACATAAGTGGAAATTAACAGGAGGGAGGTTCAGGAGTGATGTGAGGAAGTACTTCTTTATGGAAAGGATGGTGGAAACTTGGAACAGTCTATCAGTTGAGTTGGTGGGCATGAAAACAGTCAGAGGATTCAAGCAGGGCTGGGACAGAATGAAGGGGGAACAGTGGTTTCCAGGGGCAACAGGACCAGGGAGGAGAATGAGGAGATGATGGGGAGGGTTAGTACCCTGGAGGAACAATAGGTTCCAGGGATTATAAGGAACTTGGGCAGACTGGAGGGACATCTAGTCTTTTTCTGCCATTATTGTCTATATTTATATGTTTCAGTAACCCTTAATGCTGGAACAGGGAGAGTCTACACACATTCTTGAACTCACATCATACTTTGTGGCTGTGCATGACAACTAGCAACCTACCTAATCTGCTACTTTAGTTAACTGTTAACCCTAACCTGCACTTCTGTTGTCTGTCTGTCTGACTAGCATTCTACCTATCTTTCTAGTCCTCTGTCTATTCAGTTGCCTATCTAGTCACTAGTTTGGTGGTCCCTCCATCCTTTGGCCATCTGATAGCCACCAGCTTTGGTCTGACTCACATGCAGAGGAGCTCTCCTCATCTGAGGAAGCATCTGGATCGATCAGTTTCTCCTTCACTTTCTCCGTTCTGTCCTTGAAGAGCTTCACAAGCTCCTGGAGACGTTCGTTCACCACAGCACTACTCTGGCTAGTCACAGAGCCTGCCCGTTCCCTTAAACTGTTGCGAAAAAAGATGTCAAGTTAGTAAGACAGAAAAGGCTAGAAGTAAAAGAAATTAGACCACAGCTCCTTCATGTTCATATTCTGTCATCCAGACAGCCACAGCAGTCAGTATTAGTAAGGGATAACTCATGATAGGATGTGCGGTTATATGGGAGTAATGTAGGCCTTGGGTCGTTGTTAGGCATGAAACAGCAAAGTGCTACAACCATCCGAGAAGTACATTATTACTGTATGACTGAACATCCTGAAGTGAGTTATCCCACTTATAAAATGGGTTTTTATTATTTTTTTAAATATGTAGTTTAGGTGTTTGTTTTGTTTATTTAAAATCTGGTAAATCCATGGGCCAAAGACCTGTTTACATGGGTGACCAGATCAATGTGCAAAAAAGGTACATTCCCATAAACAGACTGATAAAGAACAGAACAACCAATTTACAACTGATGTTAATAAAAAACATAAACACAATACTATAAAACATTTACATTGACAACTGGATAATAAATATTTTTTCAAAGTATGTCTAAAGGTGAGGTGTGTGGTTGTCAGAAAATAATCAAGGGTCATATGACATGTTTCGACCAATGAGGGTACATCATTTTAATGGTTCATTTAATAATGACAAATAGCTGAGGTCAGTTTTTCATGGGAAGTGGTGAAAAGGAAGATATGGGGGCCCTCTTGTCCTCTTTGAGAACATGCCAGTTCATGTCATGAAAAGCTGGGTCGATTGGTGGCCAGAAAATACTAACAAAAAAAATCACATTATTATATTCACAGGTAAGAGAGCATCCTACTTTTTATATTTATGGGAAAACATATCAGAAAATGTTACGGCTCTTGCACTATGAAGAGAAAACTATCAGAGGTGGACACAAATAGAGCTGTGCAGAATGCGGAATTCTGCTGGTGGAATTTGTGTGGAAAGGCAATTCCACTTCCAAAGTGCTTTTTGGAATTTTATTTTGTATTTCTGTGGAATTCCAAAAAGCATTTCTATTTAAACACAGACATGAAATTTGTGCTCACTGACTCCAAATAGTAATGTTCGGAATAAGAGAAGTGGAAGAGTTGCCTCCAAATGAACCATATTTAACCATGCTTTAATAAACACTGATGTGAAAAACTGTGTTTTCAATTATTTCCTTTTTTATGGATAACATTCTGTACAGTTCTTTTCATGGAACCAGTAATTTAGAGTCTTTACTATGTCATGGTTTGTGGACAGACTACTAAACATGAACTATCATGCTTTATAAAATGGCAGGGTAAAATCATGGAATCTGATTGGCTGTTATTTATGTGTGAAATATGGTTTACACATGGCTAAAAAAAAGGACTGTGAAGAGTCTGGAAACCAGATCGATGGGCATTTGGAACACAGGCATTTCAGTTAGCCCCCTACAGCCAGAACTGATCTTCCACCACAAACATGGCTGCTACCTTTACACTGTAAAAAAAAAACTTCATCTGGGCCCTAAAAATAAAACTACCTTAAATAAAATATAAAACAAATTAATTTACGGTAGTTTCTTGATTATCACACTCTCCTTACACACATGAACAAATTAGAAACAATAAGTATTGTTTATAGTTTTCACTACAACTGTTTCTTTGCTTATAGTGAAAAATCCCCTTCTATCTTTACCTGCTCATCAGGTAACTCTTCTTCTTGTCCTGACAGAGAGATAACTGAGGCTCTGGCTGTAACAAAGGCCTTTGTTGTCTATGCATACAGAGTGTTAGCAGAAAAACATTCTGCCAATGGAACTGAGCAGAATTTTGAATCCATGTATTCCATGGTAAACATTCTATGATAAACATTCCATATCTTGAATTGGGGAAAACAGAAAAAACAGGAAGAAGAAGGTAGGCAACAATACAATGACATCATCAGTGACATCATTTGTTGTGAGTGGAAGGACTATTTGATCATAAATGCACACAAGTAAATCTATTGTTTCTACAAATAAACATGCTTTTCCCAAATGTAAAAGTTTTTAAAACAGGAGCCCATTTTATAAGTGCAATAGAAACTCAGGTGAGTGCATGGAACAGATTTTACTGCACGCCAGGTTCAGAGCACTCGGCCAAGGCCTCGTGCCTCATTACGCCCCTAGCCGTGCAGTAAAATCTGTTCCATGCACACCCTGTCATGTCTTATTGCTTACATCAGAGCCATGCTTAAAGTTCTGTGCATAAACCATAACATAGTTAAAATGCCAGATCACTGGTTCCATGAAAAGAAGTATAACAGAATGATGCACATGAAAACAAAACAATGCAAAGTACAGTTGTTCAAATCAGTTTTTTTTTCAGGCACAGTTTACATAGATCATTTAGGCTTATGGATATCATGTCTGTAAATGGGAACATTATAAACAGCTGCCAGTTAGAACTAATTTCCTCTCCTGTTTAAACAAGGAAAAATGTTCTAGGTATGACGTAATCCACGTAATATTATTCTGCGGTTTGCTGAAAATGAATCTGCAGTTTAACTAAAACTCTGATTACTAATTCGCAGTTATAACAAAATCTAGTTTCAGAATTTTAGAATTTCATGAAATTAAGTAGAATTTTAGAAATTCTGTGGAATTCAGGTGAAAGTGGAATTTAAACGTTTGTCACGCTCTATTGGAAACCTCTGGAAACCCAAGGTCACATGATCAGCCACTTCCTCCCATGTTTACTAATTTAGCGATAAGTTCTTGTGACACTCCCTCCTCCAATGAATAAAATGTTGTATGCTGTAGTGTTGTTCCCCATCAAATACTGATCCAACTGGAGCTTTAAAGATGAATTATACAATGGTATCTTTTGGAATTAAGACACTTGACTGACTGACAGCCGGTATGAAACCACAGATATAACATTTCAGAAAAGTTTTAGTTACAGACTTAATAAGATAAACAATCAGTCACTACACATCCATTGTCTATAGAGGAGCTTACCTTAGATAGCTGAGAGTCACAACGTAAAAGGCATTACTAAGGTAAATTTTAACTATTTAATTTGTAACTTAAGTTTTTAACCTATTAACTTCAAGTTAAAGTTGGGACTATTTTTTCTCAAGCAAAATTAAGATTGGGACTATTTGTTTCTCAAATAAACTCAACTGAATTGAAAACTATGATTGTTTCAAATCCTCTTTCTTTACTGTATAATAGCAACAATACACAACAGGGTGTGACATTTTATGGAATATTGTCTCTTCTTGGGTGCACAAGTCACTTGACCTGTGGCCTTATGACTCACAATACACTGTAATCATGACAATATACCATGATATATTTCTCCTTGGTGTGTATTATTGCTTAATTATGCACTGGACAGGAAAAATTTGCTAAGCTGATTGGTTGGCAGCATTCTGTGCCCGTACTTATATTCCCCTATAACAGAGCATGTAAAAACAAGACCCCTGAGCAGATGCTACAGCAATATCCCTACACCCACTCCAAACCCCTCACCAGTTACATTAGCAATACAATAAAAAAAAAACTAACTGCCATGAATGCCCCAGTACATATGCAAATCAATTTTAATATATTTTAAACCATTTTAAGTAATTTTTTCAGGATGACTTCTCTCCGAGAAACTTCACATACCAAAAGCATGTCTTCATCTTGAAGGCAGCTCTGGAATGCCGCTGACCCAAATCCTAAACTCACGTATGTCCGTTTTTATTTCCTTGAAGCTGATAACAATTGACATCCTTTTCCAAAAGTCTGTTTCATTCCAAACTCCTAGATGTCTGTCTTAATTGAAAACGAGCACTCAAAAGGCAGTAAAACTATGTATGGAAAAAAAAATTCTCAACTGAGATACCGATCATACACATTAGCTCTACCACTGATGTGCAAGCTTGGATCTCAGCTAAATTTTTACAGAGCTGCTTTTAATGCCTTCTGTGTGCACAATTTCTGATTATGCAGACATCTATGAGTTCAGAATAAAACAAACTTTTGTAACACGTTCTTTAAGTTTTATCAACTTCACACAAGCAAAAACAGCCAAATGTCAGTTTAGGGTTTGTGTCAGTGGCATTTCCAAGACACCTTTATGATAGAGACATGTTTTTGCTGCCTGGCGTTTCTTGGACACAAATCGTCCCGAAGTAATTCCTTAACATGGTTTAAAATGTATTAAAACCTACTGGGGCATTCACAGCAGTTGGAGGTTTTTATTTTTTTATTTTCTTGGTAACAGGAAACTGGTATTAAAGATATGCAAAACTGACTGCTTCTAATGTAACAGTTATCAGCAAACTCACTACAGTTACATGATTAATGACTCCACCATTGAACTATTTTATGTAATAATATACTTCCACAGCTCAAAAACATTAACAAAATTAATTGTTACACCTTTGAATGTGTTCTTTCATTTTTACTTTACTGAGGGGTCCAGTGCATAATTGAAATAACACACTCCAGGACGTGCTTTATCATAGAATATTGGCACTTCTCAAGTGTGTAAGGCACTTAGCTTCACCTCGTGCCTCACAACTCACCTGAGGCATGCTGATATCCTATGATAAAGCATGCCCTGTTGTGCGTTATTGCTTAATTATAAAATGTGTATAAAAAAATCCAAAAACTAAATTTTGAAAAGATTCAATAGACATTATCTCCCCAATTTTGACCACAATATTCAACTGGAGTCTGACAGGAAGTAAATTCCCAGAATGTTGGAAATTGGCTAAAATAATTCCGACTCATAAGGAAGTAAAAAAGATGGACCCTACAAATTAATGTCCAATAGCTCTTTTGCCCATAATCGCTAAGATATTGGAGACAACAGCTCAGGAGCAGTTAAGGGATTATTTGGAACAATACTCTATACTGTCAAAGCATGAATCAGGATTTAGAAGAGGATACTCCACAGACACTGCTCTCACCAACCTGGTTGACTTGATTACATCTTTAAATGGGGGCCAGGAGGTGGGTGCAGTGTTCGTGGACTTATCCAAAGCATCTGATACAGTAGATCATGAGATTTTGGGCAAACGACTATTGGACATAGGGGTCACTGAAGACGTATGTTATTGGTTTGACTCATATTTGAGAAACAGATTACAACTGGCTCAGATTGGTAGAATAACTTTGAATAAAGCTATAAATCACAGAGGGGTCCCTCATGGACCTATTTTAGGGCCTACCCTTTTCCTGATTTATGTGAACCACGTTTCTCAAACTATAAAGAAAACAAACATTAGACTTTACGCAGACGACACATCCTGGTTGCTAATGGAAAAGATAAAAATGAAATGGAACAAAACCTTCAATCTGATTTTCATATACTCAGTGTGTGGTTCTCAAACTTCCGGCTAGTATTAAATGGCAAAAAATCAAAAACAATGGTATTTGGATCCAAATTTAAAAAATAAGAAAGTAAAAGAAATTGATGTCAAAGCTATTAACAATGAGAAGTTAGCCCAGGTAGGTGTATACAAGTATCTGGGTGTGAGGATGGATGAAGGCCTGAAGTTTGAGCACCACAAAGGAGAAATGGCAGGACGAGTAGATGCTAGACTTGGGGTACACCAAACACTGCTTGGATTACAGGATGAGAGAATCTATATAAAACCAACTGTTAATTCCAATGATTGAATACGGAACTCACATCTATGGCATGGCAAATAAAACATCACTGACAAAAGTTGATAAATTATACAAAAGATTAGCAAGGTTCGTATTAAGATGTGATTTTCACATCCACCATTGTGTGATGTATAATGCTTTAGGATGGAAGGAATTAGAACATAAACAAAAAATAACATGGACGAGTATGATTTATAAAACTATTTATACCCAGAGTCCTAGTTACTTAATGGAAAAACTTCAGGTAAAAGCCAATAGATGTGGGCTCCGAAACAGAAATAAAATTCAATTCATTGCACCTAGAGTACTGAACAGACATGGGGAGATGACATTTCCTTATGTAGTTCACAAATATTGGGAAACCGTAGACAGCAATGATAAGGAACTGGTAACCCCCAAAAAAAAAAAAAACTCTTTCAAATTCATCTTAACAAAAAATCAAATATCACTTGTATATGTGAAAGATAAGGTCTGGGAGTTAAGTGTCTTAGATTCTTTTTTTACTGAAGTAAAGTTTGTAAACTGTGACGTGTGAAGTTGGTTTCCCAGTGTAGGTATTGTGCTTTGTACCACAAGTCTAGAAATGTGTCCCTTGTTTTGTACATTGGTAAATGTGTAATTAACTATTTTATGCAACTGTAAATTGTTGAAATGATAAACAGGATCTCCTTGAAAACAGGTCCTTTGGACCTAATGGTGTAAAGAAGAAGAATCAGCATTTATGTAGCACTTTTTATACACAGTGTATCCCAAAGCACTTTACAAGCAATGCTAGACTGGTAGTGAAGTGACTGCCATATTGCACATCAAAACTCACACACAGCCTGGTCAATTGCATGAACCGGTTTATGGGAAGGGGGACTGTTGGCCAGGACACCAGGAATGTCCCCTACTTTTTGTGAAGAGTGCCCTGGGTTCTTTTACTTCCACCTGGATAGCACCAGGATGGGTAGAAGGGACCTCGGTTTAACGTTGCATCCGAAGATCAGTACACCCCAGCAGTACAGCACCCCCTAATACTGCACTTGGATGCCAGTGTTTTAGATGCAAGTCCCATCCCGGTGTGGGACGAGAACCCCCGACCTTCTGGTCTAGCGGTGGATGTGCTACCAACTGAGCCACGCTGACACCTAAAGATATCATATTCTTGTATAAAAATAAAGAATTTTACTACTACTTACTAGAAACCTTATTGGCTGAGGTATTTGGAACCCAGTTCTGATATTGCAGCACAACAACACTGGATAAAGGTTCATTATCTCACAGACCTGTTTACTTAGGCAATAAGTCATGACCAGGAGTTAGATTAACAGTCTGTTAATCACCCCCTAGGGGTGTAATGTGGCATGAGGCACAGCCGAGTGCCATATTGCCCCTAGGGGTGATTGACTATTAATTTAACTCCTGGGAGTGCCTTATTGCTATTATAAAAAATTATTCCAAAAGAAAAGTGTTAGAAGTATACTTTTTGAATGTTTTCCTCATTTAGAGGGAGATTTTTAATAAAGTAGTTCTTCCACCAACAGTTTAAGAATGCTGGTTTAAAATCAGAATGCATCATTCCACACATTCAGCAGTACTACAGGATGGAATGCTGACAGGAAGAATCCATGTGCCATGGTGATCAGGCTGTACATGACAGTATAACATGGATTAATGTAAGGCTGTTGGAATCCTAACTGCAAATCAGATTGCAGCATTTCTGAGAGCCTTTTTATAATGCACATTAAGCAGGCACAGCTGTATCTCTACACCTCAGCTCGCTTACAGTACAGCATCTGCCATCTACTGCTCAAACAGTAAAACTGTAATGACTCAATAGGTCTGCTTTTCTCTTTCTCCTTTTTTTTAAATCTTTTTTCAAATGTTTACCTATTTCAAATCATCTTTCAGCCTCGTACTTCAACCCACCCAAGGCGTGCCATTATCCCAGCACAAAGCACACCCTGTCATGCCTTATTGCTTAAACATGCCCTACTTACCTCGCTTATCACATTACCCCTAAGTGTACCTCTCCCCTCTGAAGCAGTTGAGAAAATAAAACAGCCTTGCCATCTCTGGGATTTTGTATCTTTATTTTAGAACTTTTTTTGAGTTGGAAAGGCCCATTAAGCTGAAGCTCACTCCCATATCCATCCTGGGAGCACACAGAGGTTAAATTACTTCCTCAGGGTCAAACTATTCAAGTGGGGGTTGTGGGATTCAAAACCAGGACTACTGGGTCACCAGATGCACAGCTTGGCACTGTAGCCTCTGTGAAACACTGCCTCTCTGAATGTCCAGTGTTGCTGGATAAGGTATACTGGTATGATCAGTGCAGTGCAACAGACAGTGCCCCATGTGCCAGGAATTACTTGGAAATGAGAATGTACTTTCTCGATGTACTGTTTCCTGGTGAAATATTTTACTCCAATAAATAAATAAAATATGTGACTGGCCTTTTATCTCTGCTGGCTGGGTGTGGATTTATGTGCAAATGTTACAAGCTGAAAGCAGTTTGGATGTGTCAGCTTATAGTAAGAGCTGAAAAAAACCTATTATAATCTTTTCTATTCAGCCAGAGTGACCACTAGCTGTTAATGCAGCTCCAGGTAAGGGTCAACCAGAGGGCAGCTGGAAGCAAATAAGGTGTCATGTAATAGGGCGTCAGCATGGCTTATTTCGTAGCAGCTCCACCTCAGGGCCAGAAAGTCATGGGTTCTAGTCCCACACCAGGAGTGGGCTCATACCACAAATGCTGGCATCCAAGTGCAGTACCAAGGGGATGCTGTACTGTCAGAGTGTGCCTGGGACATTAAACCAAGGCCCTTTCTGTCTGTTCTGGTGGTTGTTCAGTTGTACATTAAATATCCTGTGGCATTTCTTGAAAAGATAGAGGAATTTGCTGGTGTCATGTCCAAATCTCCCTCATACTGCCATCAGTTTAATCTGGTTACAGTTGAACTAGTTTACACTTGTAGTCACCCCTCCATTTTCTAGCCATCCTTTCCTGGTCAACAAAAAGTTTAAATAAAACAGAACACATAAAGGCAAAGGGGGAAGAGTTTGCCAGGTTCACTGCATTTTTGAAATTCACTATAAGTAAATCCTAAATATAAACATATAGGCCCGGATATTCATAGGGGGTTGCGCCTGGTGCAACAGAGTTTTGCCAGCGCAACCCCATATTGCGACCCAGTGGGATATTGAGAAGGCTGCCCGGCACAGCGCAAATCCCGATGTGCTGGGTGCAATGTAATCATATGCAGCACAGATGCAGGGGGCGTGCCCATGCATATGCGGCACATCCCGATATTCAACCAAGGATGTGCGGCGCATATGCCGGCACAGCCCTGCATTATGCTGCATAGGGGGGCTCAAAGTTGAGCCCCTGAATTGTGGGAACAACTCACGGCCACCCACAGGTGGGCTGCTGTAGTACAGGGCACAACACAACAGCTGCCAGCCGTGGGTGGCCACCCGCACACTGTGCACAAGCACCCACATCTCCTTGGCAGTGTAGTGGTATCCCCCTCCCACCCGATTCCAGGACATGTTCCAGTGCACACCCTGGTGGGCTAGTGGACCCCCCTCCTGCCTGAGTCCCTGATTGCCGGTAGATGTATGATAGCCACCTCCCTGGTAGTCTAGTGGAACCCCCCTCCTGCCTGTTGCCGCGATTGTGGTAAATCCCTTTCACACATCCCTGGTGATCCAGTGGCACCCCCACCCTCCCACCCACACAGACCCCGTGCCCACCCTGCTCCCCCCATCATCAGCGGGTGGCTGCAACCTGCCCATATACCGCCGGCAGCCGCTGAATGACAGGTACAGTATGGCTATAAGCTGATTGTCCTCAGTGTGGACCAATCGGGCTTGCAGGGCATATGCATAGACAGTCCCAAATATGTGAATGAAGTCATTCATATATGGGATCTGTCTAGTACAGTATGCCCTGCAAGCCCATTGATCCACACTGGGGACCAATGGGCTTACAGCCCATACTGTACCTGTCATTTGCGTGGTGGCTGGTGGTATACTGGTGGGTTGCAGTCACTCCAATGACGAAGGGGGAGCGGGGTGGGCATGGGGGTCTGTGTGGGTAGGAAGGGTGCGGGTGCCATTGGATCACCCGGGATGTGTATTATGGGGATGTACCATGATCGCTGCAATGGGCGGGGGGGTGCCACTAGACTACCAGAGAGATGACTATCTGACATCTACCAGCGATCATGGACTCGGGCAGGAGGGGGGTCCACTAGCCCACCAGGGTGTGCACAGGTACATGTGCTGAAATCAGGTGGGGGGGCCACTAGACCACCAGGGATAGCCCTATATTACAGTTATCGGAGACTCAGTGACTGGGGGGGCCACTAGACTGCCAGGGATTGTGTGTTCTGCTACAGGGCGGGGGATGCCCTGGGATCCCCAATGCACACGTCATGCTGTGCAGGGTGCCAGGTGCAAGTTGCCAGGCTTCCCTGCTCAAGGCATGCAAATAGGGCCATAATGACAAGCAAATGGCCCCATTTTCACCTTGCATATATTAAAGCCTCATTTGAATGCCCCCCGCTGAATATCGCAGGTGATGCACCTAGCACAACTGCACTTGTGCTGGCGCATCCCCGTGCTCCCAATCTGTGGCTTGCGCTGGCACAGTGCCACTGCACTATGCGCAGTGCATGTGCTGACCTTGCATATTCAATGGTGCTGCGCCATGGCGCAACACCATTGAATAGCACCTGGCCCTGGCCCTGGCACCGGCGCATTCTGGTTGCACTGTGCCCAGGCTTGCACCACTGCCTGGCGCAGTCTGAATATCCCGGCCATAGTAAACAAGCTATTGCCACTTAGTAAAATGTTAATAAGGCTTAATAAGCAGTAATGTGCTTTAAACTGGGATGTAACTGATAGCTGATTAAGCATTTCAGAAACCTATATTAAGGCAATTATTCTTACTTTATTAAGTAATCAATTAATACTTAATAAACATTCAAAAATATTTCAATGATTTGCATCTGCCTTTTGAAATGTAGTAGTATCCCGATAGTGTACCTTTAGCATAGAAACATTGACTTTGATGGCAGATAAGAAAAAATTACTCACCTTAGTAATGTTGTTTCTTCTAATGGAGTCTTGCTATATTATGACAATTGCAGTTTGACCCAGCCTTCAACTGCTCCGAGGTGAAAGAGTTAAGTTCCATGCCAGGCATGGAATCTTGAGCGCAGCTCGGTTGAAAACTCCGTCTGTTGTGCTTCAAACTATAACTGTCAGATCTTTACGAGCAAAACTCACTAAGGTTCTGTGTGGAAGCTGTAAACCTACACTAGCCAACTGGCTACTAAATACTAACACATTTTCTGGTCCCAAAAGCAAGACTCAAGTCAGGGGACCAAGAAAATGAAAATACAACAGCAAACAAAAATGGCAAACACTAGGTGCCAACATAGCACTGCCCACCCACATCCCAAAAACAAAACAGAGGTTCTGAGAGGGGCAGGTAGGGGGGGAGGTCATAATATAGCAAGACTCCATTAGAAGAAACAACATTACTAAGGTGAGTAATTTTTTCTTCAAACAACATGAAGTCTTGCTATATTATGACAATTGCAGACTACACAGCAGTACCTCCATGGAGGAGGGCAGAACCTACTTAGGGAATAGGCTCTGAAGCACAGCTGTGCCAAACCGAGCATCACTCCTAGCCTGGATGTCCAAGGAGTAATGCTTCGTGAAAGTGTGAACTGTTTTCCAAGTAGCTGCTTGACATATCTCTATGATAGGGATGTCCCTGGCAGCAGCCAGGGACGCAGCTGTACCTCTGGTAGAGTGAGCCCTCAGGCCTGAAGGGGGAACCCTACCCAGTTTTTGATAACAAAACTGGATACAAGAAACAATCCACCTGGCAATGGATCTTTTAGTGGCAGGTTTCCCCTTTACCTACCTCACCATAAGTGAGGAACAGTTGGAGGGAATCAAACCTGTGACCCTTGGTACGCTCTATGTAGTAGCTAAGGGCTCTTTTGACATCTAAACTGTGCAATCTCCTCTCACCAGAGGAGGAATGGTCAGTGAAGTACACAGGGAGAGACATAGATTGATTCAGGTGAAAATCCGAAACCACCTTGGGCAAGAATTTTCTATTAGTCCTGAGGACCACTTTATCCCTATGAAAGGAGATAAAATCAGGCTCCACTGACAATGCTTGTAGTTCACTTATGCCTAGCAGAAGTGATGGCTACTAAAACATAGTCTTCCAAGTCAAGTACTTAAGCTCTGCCGAAGACATGGGCTCAAAGGAGGTTGCATAAGCTGGGCAATGCAAACATTAAGATCCCATGCAGGGGCAGGATCCCTGAATGGAGGGTTGATGTGAAGCAATCCCTTGAAAAACTTGGAGAATACCGGATGAGCTGAAAGAGAAGAGGGTTTACCTGCTGATAAGAAAGCAGACACTGCTGCCAGGTGCACTTTTAGGGTAGCTGGTCTCAGACCCAGAGCATTTAAGTGCACCATATAATCCAGAACTGTGGGCAAGCCGGCAGACTCTGGGGAAATACTCTTACCAGAGCACCATATGGAAAACCTTTTCCATTTGGAATGATAAGTAGCTTCTTGAGAAGGCTTCTCGAAGCCTTCAAAACATTGAGTACACCCTGAGAAAGGTGTAAGTCAGCAGACTCTAACTCTTCAAGAGCCAGGCCTTAAGATTGAGAGATTTGAGACGGGTACCAAACTCTCCCCTGGGCACAGGTTAACAGATTGTGATTCCTGGGAAGGCACAGGGGAAGGTGGACTGCTAGGGACATAAGAAGTGGATACCAGGGCTGTCTGGCCCAATCTGGAGCAATCAGGATCATCTTGCAAGGTTGAGACCTGATCTTGACTAGCACCTTGAAAAGGAGAGGGAAAGGGGGAAACGCATAGAGAAACTTCCCTTCCCAGTTGAGAAGGAAGGCATCCAGAGGGACTGAGCCCAACACTGGGGGCCTGCAGCAAAAAAGAGGAAGTTGGTGATTGTCCGGGACTGCAAAAAGATCTATCTGAGGAGTGCCCCACCTGGCAAACACCACCTCCAGGATAAGGTGATCCAGAGACCATTCGTGATGGCCCTGGGAAATCCTGCTGAGAGCATCTGCCAGGACATTGTCTTTGCCTGGGAGGTGAACTGCCATAAGGGAGGTGTTCAGGAAATAAGCCAGAGACCACAACTTCATCGCTTCAGTGCACAAGGCCGTAGACCGAGTGCCCCCTTGCTCGTTGATGTACCACATTGTAGTGGTGTTGTCTGTTCTGACTTGTACCACTTTGTTCTGAACAGATGTGGAAAAAACTTGAAGTGCTAGAAAAACTGCTCTGAGTTCCAACAGATTGATGTGGAGCAGAGATTCCTGAGGGGAACACAACCCCTGAGTGGTGAGGTCGTCCATGTGAGCTCCCCACCCCAAGAGGGATGCATCTGTAGTAAGGGTCAAGGAATGAGACTGCGGGATGAAGGGAACTCCTTGTCTCAGATTGCTCTGATCCTGCCACCACTGTAGGGCCTGGATCAGGGTTCGAGTTACTGGGATCAGTTTGGTTAAAGGATCTCTCCTTTGACACCAGAAGGCTCTCAAGTGGAACTGAATGTCCCTCATCTGAAATCTTGCTCCTGCACTACTGCTGTGGAAGCAGCCATGTGCCCAGGAGCTGCAAAATGCCTTGCTGGTCGAGAGACCTGCAGAGTGAAGGAGGAGGCCAGAGAAACCAGGGTCTTTGCTCTTTCTAGAGGAAGGAAGGCTCTGGCCTGTTGTGTGTTCAGTTCTGCGCCTATGAAGGTGAGTAGCTGAACAGGCTCTAGAACTGACTTTGGGAGATTGAGAAGGAAACCTAGAGATGTAAGCAGCTGCTGGGTAACCTGAAGGTGTAGTTTGACTTAGGCTGGAGACTGGCCTACTATGAGCCAGTCGTCCAGGTAAGGAAAGATGGCAATCTTTTGCCTTCTTAAATGAGCAACTGCTACTGCCAGGCATTTTGTGAATACCCTTGGGGCAGAGGTGAGGCCGAAGGGCATTGCTCTGAACCGGTAATGGCCAGAGGGCAGTTCGAATCTGAGGTACATTCGGTGGGAGCTTCTGATGAGAACATGGAAGTAGGCATCCTTGAGGTCCAGGGACGCTAGCCAATCCCCTGGCCTTAGAGAGGGTAAAATAATTCCCAGAGTCACCATTCTGAATTTTGGTTTTAAAAGATGCTTGTTTAGGTATCTGAGATCCAGGATGGGCCGCCATTCTCCTGTCTTTTTTGGGGGTAAGAAAGTACCTGGAGTACAACCCTTTGCCCTGGTGTAGGGGAGGAACCCTTTCTACAGCTCTGAGAGCCAGGAGGGTTGAAACTTCTGTTTCTAAGGCGAGAGCTGCTGATGGATTTGCAGGTGGAAAGGATCTGGCTCTCATCTTTGGCAATTTTTTGAAGCTGAGAACCAGTCCCTGGCTTACTACTTCCAGGACCCACTTGTCTGATGTTAAAGACTTCCAGTCCTGGACGAAGTAAGCCAGCCTGCCCCCTACAGGTAATGGAGAATCGTCCCTGGCCATCCCATCAGGGTGCCTGCTTTGCAGGGGCTTTAGGCTGAGGGGTGGGAGCAGGCCTGCTCGTACCCCGTCTGCCTCTCCCTCTGAAGAACCCCCTCTGGGCGTAGGCTGAAGAGGAGGCCTGGGCTTGGTTAAAAGGCCTGTGAAAAGGCCTGCCCCTGCCCCTGGAAAGCTGCCTCTGAGGAGTGGTCTGCCTTTCCTTGGCCTGTGCACTCCTATAGGTGGTCCTATACTCATCCATTTTCTTCATGTAATTCTCTGTCTGCTCCCCAAACAGAGAGTTATCAACAACAGGAAAATCCATGGCCTTAGCCTGAGTATCCCAGACAGGCTAGTACATCTGAGCCAAGCCATTCTACGAAAAGCCACAGATGTAGCCATGACTCTCGAAGATACATCATTAGAGTCCACTGCAGCATGGAATTGCACCTTGGATGCCTCAATACCATCAGCAGCCACCTGCTCCAGCTCCTTGGCAAGCTGGCCAGGGACCTGCTTTGCTAGAGCCATAACAGTATCCCATCTGGATTTCTGATATCTTGCAACATAAGCCATATAATTTGCCTGTCTGACACCCAAAGATGCTGCCATGTACTGTTTCTTTGCCATGGCATCAATCCTCCTGGAGTCCTTGTCAGGGGTGTGTGAAGCCAAAGGAATATTTGCCTTGTCACAGGCTGCAGCCTGCACTACCCCAACATGGCTGCATTGTTGTGAGAGGAACTCCATGTCAGAGCCTGACAAAGTGTACCTCCTGTCCATTTTCTTATCCACAGGAAGTATATAATGGGGAGCTTTTAAAATTTTACTGTCTGTTTCCTGAAGGATTTGTGGATAGGAATAGACAGTCTCCTAGACTCTGGGATATCCATCATCTCTACATAGTCAGGCTCCTCTTGGTCATCTACAGCTTCTTCCATAGGAAGCTGGAGGGTTTCAGACACTTTCTTATAAAAAATAAAATGAGAAGGGGACTCAGAAAGCCTGGGGGGAGACACTTCTATAGGTCTGTATGGAGAAATGTCTGGTTCAATGGGCAGATCCAGACTCTCAAAATCACATTCACTCTCCTCATAATCTCCCCCCCCCACCTCCGGTTCATAAAAATCCTCTATATCATATTCCTGAACCGGAGGAACCGACCAAACCGACCGCTTACCTGATGGTGCCGGTTCGGTCGGAACCGGGGAAAGCGACTGGACAATTTTGATCGCTTTGGCTATCTCTGCAGCAGTTGGAGAAAGACTTTTTGGCTCCACACCTGCTGATTTCCTAGTCCTTTAGCTGGAACTGACTCCTCCGAGTCAGCTCTCCTTGCCGAGGAAGACTCACCCTGGTCAGAGGGCCTCCTCTCTGGTTCGGTTGGAACCCGAACCGGGCTGGCTATCCGGTCAGGACTTCTTAGCCTCCCATTCCTGAGCCTACCAACTCTCTTATCCAGGGTAGCTGCAGGGAAATTCAAACAAATCTGGCAGTCTATATTGAGGTGGTCAAACCCCAGAGAATAGACACATGTGTGTGGTCAGCCTTAGCAAAAGCTTCCCCACAGACACTACAGTGTTGAAACCCAGTGGGCCGGTTTTCTTTTGGTTTCTCAGACATAATGCCAGCCTAACCAGAAACTTGCCCGTTAATGGCCCTTAGCCAAGCAAGACACCCTTATCGGTTCCAGACCGTGTCACGGGTCGTGGAAAAAAACGTAATGAAATCCGTTTTTTTTAGAACCAATAAGAACCGGGAACCGCACTTCTAATACAATTTAAAATAGTTTTTACAACAACCTGATCGGTTCAAACCGAACCGATAATACCGTTTACAAGTTCCACACAGAATAAAATGTAAAACCTATCTATTACTTACGATACCACAGACAGAGCTTGAACCGACCGGTTGCGGTTTAATTTTAGACAAATACGGTTTGAAAACCGAGAAAAAATACTTTAAAACCGACAAAATGAACCGAGCAGTAGGAGAAATCTCCGGAGCGACTGTTCAGTGAGGCGCAGTAAAGAATCTGACAGTTATAGTTTGAAGCACAACAGACAGAGTTTTCAACCGAGCTCGCGCTCAAGATTCCATGCCTGGCATGGAACTTAACTCTTTCACCTCCGGAGCAGTTCGAAGGCTGGGTCAAACTGCAATTGTCATGCTATAGCAAGACTTCATGTTGTTTGAAGGACCACTTGGCCCACCCAGTCTGCCCATTTTCCTACCTATTGGATAAGCTGCAGATCCTTGTTAACCAACAGCCTACTTCGTCCTACCCCCACTAGAATTGCTTTATGTCTGTCCCATGCATTCTTGAATTCCCCCACTGTTTTTGACCCCACAACATCCTCAGGAAGCCCGTTCCATGCATTCCCCGCCCTCTCTGAGAAAAAAATACTTCCTCACGTTGCCCCTGAGCCGTCCCCCCTCTATCTTCAAATTGTGCCCCCTTGTACTTGCACATCTCTTTTTCTGAAAGATGCTACCCTCTTGGACTTTGTTGATTCCCTTGAGGTACGTAAAGTTTCTAACATGTCCCCCCCCTTTCCTCAAGGGTATACATATTAAGCTCCTTTAGTCTCTCTTCATATGGCTTCTGGTGCAGACCCTGCACCATTTTAGCTGCCCTCTTCTGGACTGCCTCCATCTTGTCTATGTCCTTGGGGAGATGGGGTCTCCAGAACTCCATGCAGTATTCCAGATGGGGTCTCACCAACAGTTTGTACAGAGGGATAACAACTTCCTGTTTTCTACTAGTGATGCCTCTCCCTATGCATCCCAGTATCTCCCCCAGCCCTCCTTACTGCCTTCTCACATTGCTTACCTACTTTTAGGTCATCTGATATGACTACCCCCAGATCCCTTTTCATTTTTGTTGTTGTTAGTACCTCCCTCAGCATTGAGTACTATTCCCCTGGGTTTTTGTTTCCCAGGTGCATTACTTTAAACTTCTTTGCATTGAATCTAAGCAGCCAAACTTTTGACCATTCCCCCAACTTTGCCAAGTCCCTTCTCATCCTTTCCACCCCCCTTATGTATCAATCCTGTTGCAGATCTTTGTGTCATCTGCACAGAGGCATACTTTCCCTTCCAGTCCCTCTGCAATGTCACCTATAAAGATATTAAAGAGGACCAGTCCCAGTACTGAACCCTGTGGTACCCCACTAGTAACCCCTCTTTCTTCAGAGTGGACTCCATTTACTATTACCCTCTGCGTCCTGTTGTCCAGACAATTCTTTACCCAGGCTACAACCCTGGGACCCACTCCCAGGCTGGCTAACTTGTTTATTAATCTTTTTGTGGGACTGTGACAAATGCCTTGCTAAAGTCTAGGTAGGCCATGTCCACAGCCCCTCCCTGGTCTACTACTTTGGTCACCCAGTCAAAGAAATCAATTAGATTCATCTGACATGACCTTCCCACTGTGAATCTATGCTGCCTTGGGTCCTGTGCCCCACTGGCCTCTAGGTGCTCAACAATTCTTTCCTTCAGAAGGGATTCCATCATTTTCCCTACCACTGAGGTCAAACTAACAGGTCTGTAGTTTCCTGCCTCTGTCTTGCTCCCACTTTTGTGAAGGGGGAATCACATCTGCCCTCCTCCAGTCCTCAGCTACCACATCATCCTCCCATGATTTATTAAAAAGGGTAGTCAGTGGTGGCTCTAGTTCTCTCCATAGTTGTTTTAGAATTCTGGTGTGAATCCTGTCAGGCCCCATTGCTTTGTCCACCTTCAGTCTTAGGAGTTCTTTCAGGACCCTTTCTTCTATGAATGGGCTGGTATTGACCCCCCTATCCAGAGTGCTTTTATTGTTTAGTTTAGGTACCTCTCCTTCCTCTTCTTTTGTGAATACTGAACAGAAGTATTCGTTCAGTATCTTCGCTTTTTCACTGTCACCCTCTGCCCACCCCCCTTCCTTTATTAAGCCTCACTATCCCTCCCTCGGTCTTTCTTTGCTCCCTAATGTACCTATAAAAGGTTTAATCCCCCTTCTTAAGTAAATTGGCTATCTTTTCCTTAATTTGGGCCTTTGCTATTCTGACTGCCTTTCCTCCTTCCTTCTGCTTTAACTGGTACAGTTCTCTGTCCTGCTTCTTCTGTCTTTCCTTATACTTCATGAATGCTACCTTTTTCTCCCTAACCATTTTTGAGAACCATAGTGTTTTTTTCCTTCATTTTGTTTTGTTGATTTGCTTCACACAAAGGCTTGTTGCCTCTGTGATGGCTGTTTTGATTTTTCCCCATTGTTCCGCCACCCCTCCTTCTTGCCCATTTGCTAGTACTTTTCTGAGGCACTCTCCCATTTTCCCAAAGTCAGCCCTCCTAAAGTCCAATACACTTGCTTTTGTATGGCTTGACTCTACAGCTGTGTTTATTGCGAACCACACTGCTTGGTGGTTGCTTGTTCCTAGATGGCTACCCACATCTAAATCTGAGATCCTCTCTCCGTCCCCTTTTGAGAGTACCAGGTCTAAGATTGCTCCCTTCCAAGTGGGTTCTAACACTAGCTGTCTGAGGCATGCCCCCTGTAGGGCATCGAGAATGACCATGCTCTTGGATGTAGCTGCAGCAAAGGTGCTCCAGTAAACATCTGGCTTATTCAGGTCCCCCATCAACAATATCTCCCCTTTTTCTGCCATTCTAAGGATGCCTTCTTTTAATTCCTTGTCCATTGCCTCCCCCTGAGATGGGGGTCTGTATACAACCCCTGTGCGGACTGTGGTGCCATTTCCTGTCTCCAGGGTGACCCACAGTGCCTCCTCTCCTCCTTGTTTACCCTTTAGTTCCATTGCTTTGATCTCTTCCCTTACGTAGAGAGCTACTCCTCCTCTTTTACCCTCCCTGTCCTTCCTGTAGATTGTGTACCCTTGTATGCTGACATCCCAGTCATGGTTCTCTGTGTATCATGTTTCTGTGACTGCCACGATATCCAGGCGTTGATCTTCCATCAAGGATCTTCCATCAAAAGGAGGTCATTGATCTTCCATTAAGGCCACTAGTTCAGGGAGCTTGTTACCCAGACTACAGGCATTGGTACTCATCACCCTCCATTTTTTTGATGGCCTTACCCTTTTTAGCCCCATCCATGTCCTTACTGCCTTTGCCTTTTTCTCCATTTACCCCTGCCCTGCTCCCTTTTGACTTCGCTATCTTGGTGTTTATCTCGCTAACTACCCTGTTTTGTAGGGGAAGGCTGGGATTTCCGTGCTCCTTTTCAGTGCCTCCCCCCTTCGCTAGTTTAAATGCTGGTGTAACCCCCCTGCAAATGGGGGTTCCCAAAAGACTTCCAGGAGCTTGCTTGAATGCTCCAAGCCTGAATGGTGTTTGGCATTTAAGCCATTTATCAGTGAGTGTTTTTAGAGCCTCTGGTACTGTCTCTTTAAGAGCTGTCTGCTTGCAGACATAATTAGTTTGTATGGGGGGACTGTGTGCTTCTCTGAGTACCTCTCGAGCTGCTGCCAATTCACTTCATTTTTGCAGTCACTAGGAGTGCAAAGGGAATCTATCTGAAAGATGTAACTGTTTGCCAGAAATTATTTAGAGTAATAATGAAATTACAGTTTGTCTAACCTGCTTTCTTTGCAGTCAGAACTGTGTCTGCTAGTTCCCCATTCTGGTTTTGAACTGCTGAACTGGACCAATCAGTGTGGGGTAAGCTAGCTCTAAAATGGTGCCTTGGACGAATCAGAACTTGGACTCATAATCTGAGCCAGCCACAAGAGGATTGTATGGGCAGTGACTCTGGGAGATGTAGTTTAGACTTCAATGCCTTTTGGACCAACAGCAGCAGTCTATTGTGGTGACAGCCAATCCAGTCAAGAACTGGGAGGAACTCAAAGGAAGTGCCGGTTTTGTCGGTTGGAGTTTCATTTGAGCTTTGGCAGTGAAGAAGGAAGGAGCCCTGTGCTTTTCAGTGTGCAGTTTTAGTCAAAAACGGTGTAAGGCCCAGAGTTCCGTCTGCAGCTTGTGTAACTGCTTGTTAGGACTGAATCCGTCCTGTGAAAGAATCAAAGGATCTCTGAAGAGTAGAAACCAGGCTCACCCTGTAGAAGACTGGAGGAATTGCTGAAAATTGCACTCGGTCTGTCAGGAACTGAATCTGCTTGTGTTCTCCCGGTATTGTGCAGTAATTGCGATCGGATACAGATGCAGCCTGCCTGGTATAGTGCTTTCTTTTATATGGATGTGAAGAGGTTTGTGTACCTCAAGTGAGCCCTGCTGACATTGAAGGACCCTATCTTATTTGGAGGTCGTGAGTACTAATTCAGGGTCGCCCTGTTGAATTGCCACATTAAATCCAAATGGAATTACTGTACTGCTGACTGTTTAATTCTCCTTTCTCTGTGTGAAAGGGCCCCACCAGCTGCCACGGTTTGGACTAGCCACTAGGCTTGGGTACCCAGGGACAGTAACTGATAGGGATAGGCCTGTGCACAGAGCCATAGGTAGATTATTAGAGTGATAAGCTAATTAACCTGATTTCCCTGTCCTTGTTATATCCCCTAAATAAATCAGAGCTGCTTGTTTCAGCAAAGTTATACTCCTGAGGTATTTGTCTATGTTAAAGTACTGTACTGTGATTGTTGCACTGTATCTCATTTCACAGGAGGTCCCAGTGCCGGAACCAGACCTGGGGGTAAGTGTATACTGTGAAGGTAATTCTGATATATTGTGTGGGCCACTAGTGGGAAGAAAGGGGGGTTGCAGTGTCCCAGAGGGCTGTGACCAAGTTAGTTTAACTATTGCAAACCCTGACCTCTGGGTGGAGGCACCCACCATTGGATCCAGGCCCCTCAACCTGTTAGTGGCAAATCAGGCAGGGGTAGTAGCCCCTGGGATAGCGCCATCTAGGGGTTACACTTGCAAATAAAGCATTTAAACCTATCACCTAGGATGCTGGTTCCCCTTCCTAAGAGATGCAGTCCATCACACCAGTATAGGCCAGTATCCCTCCAGAAGGTTCCGAGCATCCTTCTTGGTCTCCCCAGTCCTCAATGAAGCCAAAACCCTGAGCTCTGCACCAGTTTTTCAACCATTCATTGAATTTCATGGTGCAGAGTTCCCTAGTCTCACCCATGCCATAGACAGGCAGCACTTCCGAGGAGGTTACCGTACGTGCTACTTGTCTAAGGTCCTTCCACAACTCAACAAACTCCTCTTGCACTGCTCTGATCCCACTCCCAGCCAGGTCATTTGTCCCTAGGTGGACAATGACATCCAGCTCCCTCCCCCGTGCAGCTGCTCCTGCATTCCTGAGGATTCACTCCATGTCCCTCCAAGCCATGGCGCCAGGCTGGCACCTTACCTCCCTCTCCCCTCCATCCCCCAGTTCTACCCCCCTAATGACTGAGCCTCTCATCAGGAGTCATTTCCTTCCCCTGTGGGATCCCATGCCACCCTCCTGTGGATCTCCTTTGTGGAGGTTCCGAGCATCCTTCTTGGTCTCCACTGCAGGTGCCTCCACAGAGGAACCACTCTCTGCCAGAATGGTGTATGAACTGTGGAGAGGTAGAATTGGAGGGATGCGCTTCTGTTCCACAACCTTCACCCTCCCTGAGCCCACCTTGGTCCAACCACTCCTCTTTCTTGTCAACCTCTGAGGCAGCGGTGTCAGTCCTGGTGGTCCCTGGGTTGGGGAGCAAGTTTCACGAATCCTAGCCAGGTCGGCCTGGAGACGGGCAACCTCCTCCCTCAGACCAGAGAGGTGCCTGCAAATAGGGAAACATCGCAGCCTCCAGAACATCTCCCGGAAGACTGCCGCCCCACAGCCACTGCACCGCACCCATCCCATCATGTCTTATTTTGTGGACCCTCTCCTGTTGCTTCGTATGCTTACTCTCTCCTCCCTCTATTTATTTTTTAAGATCCTTTACCACTATTTGGGGGACTAGCATTTGCACCCAATGTTTTGGACTTTTACTGAATTATGTAAAATTCAGTAGCCAGTGACTACTGAAAATTTACCAGTGGCAACTAATACAAATGCTTGTTACACTTTAACCATAGCCATAGTCTGTCTGTCTGTCTATCTATCTATCTGACTCCTAGAACCACAAGGTGCATACTGCATGACCCTAAGCAAGTCACTTAACCTCTGCATGTTGCTAGGTTACACCTGGAAACTAGCTTTGGCTCAATTTGCCATTCCTGTTCAAACATTCTAAAACAAAATAAATCTATTGGTCTGTGTGCCTGTCTAGCTAAAGTACAATTTTGTCTATCTAGCTATCTATCTATTGCACAGTATCAATCAATCAGTGTCTGTCTGTCTGTCTACAGTACAGTATTTTTTAATTCCAAATTTTATTTAGAAGTTATCTATCTGTCTGTCTATCTGTCTACTTATTGTCTGTCTATCTATAGTGCAGTATTTTTTAATTCCAAATTTTATTAAGAAGTTTCATATACACACAAACAACAGACAATAAAAAAGAAAACAAAACAAAAAAACACATACAGAAGGAATCAATAGCACATATCAGAGGCATCACCAGTAGAAAACAAGAAGTTGTTGGCCCTCTGTACAGACAGTTGGTAAGACCACATCTGGAGTACTGTGTACAGTTCTGGAGACCCCATCTCCGCAAAGACATAGACAGGGTGGAGGCTGTCCAAAGGAGGGCAACCAAAATGGTGCAAGGTCTGCAGCAGAAGACTAATGAAGAAAGACTAAAGGAGCTTAAGATGTATAGCCTTGAGGAAAGGAGAGGGGGGGACATGATACAAACTTTCAAATACCTCAAGGGAATCAGTAAAGTCCAAGAGGGTAGAATCTTTCAGAAAAAGAGATGTGCAAGAACAATGGGGCACAATTTGAAGATAGAGGGGGGATGGCTCAGAGGAATAATTTTTTCACGGAGAGGGTTGTGGATGCATGGAACAGCCTCCCTGAGGAGGTCGTGGAGTCAAGAACAGTGGGGGAATTCAAGAATGCATGGGACAGACATAAGGCAGTCCTAGTGGGGGGTAGGAGGAAGTAAGCTGTTGGTTAACTAGGATCTGCAGCTTATCTGTTAGGTAGGAAAATGGGCAGACTAGGTGGGCCAAGCAGTCCTTATCTGCCGTCAAATTCTATGTTTCTATGTAAAGTCTGGAGAAAATAAAGCATTTGAGGAGCACATTTTTGTCAAATGCCTTCTATTCCGCTTAACAAGGATAGGGGAAGCTGGGTGCACATCGCTAGGTCTTCATTGATTTTTTGGGGGGAGTGAGAGGGTCGTAGTTTAACAGCTCCAAATGGTCAAGAGTTTTTGTTAATTGTATCCACAAATATTTCTAAGCTCCCCTGTTCCACCAAATCAGTAAACACTGTTTAAGTTCCTGGGAAGGAAAATTATAAGTCAAAGTTTCCATTTTTAAAGCATTTAATTTAAATCCAGAAAGTTGCCCAGATTCCTCTAAAACTTGTCTCAACCTGGCGATAGATGGTTCTGGAGTAATTAACGTCAGTATTATGTTATCTGCAAAGAGGACAGCACAGTAGTCCCAACCACCAAGAGGGGACCCCCTCCAATTCTGGGGCTACCTGGATCGCATGTGTGTGAGGCTCTATACATAGAGTGCTAATAGAAGAACTGAGAGTAGGCATTCCTGTCTGGTGCCCCTAGACAGAGGTATCAGTTCAGACAGGCCTCCATTAAGCCCAACGAAGGCCTGGGGTGGCATACATGGACTGAAGAAAAAACTACTCACCTTAGTAATGTTGTTTCTTCTAATGGAGTCTTGCTGTGTTCTGACTATTGCAGTTAGGTCCTGCCTTTCAACTACCCCGGAGAACAAAGAGTTAACTTTCCATGGCCAGCATGGAACGTTCAGTGCGAGCTCAGTTGAAGCCCCTGTCTGCTGTTGTTTAAACTCCAACCGTCAGATCTTTACGAGCAATACTCACTCGAAGTTCTGTGTGGAAACTGTAAAACTCACACTAGCCAACTGGCAACTAAATTTATTAAAAAGGGCTTTTTGGTTTCAAAGTAAAGACTCGGGTCAGGAAACCCAAAAAACAAAACACAACACACACCCAAAGTAAAGGAGGGTGAAAAGAGGGGCACCCTAGGGTGCCAACACTGTCCTGCCCACCCACATCTCAAAAACCAGGTTCTGAGAGGAGGTGGGGAGTCAGAATACAGCAAGACTCCATTAGAAGAAACAACATTACTAAGGTGAGTAATTTTTTCTTCAAACAACATGAAGTCTTGCTGTATTCTGACTATTACAAACTACCAAGCAGTACCTCCATGGAGGAGGACATAACCTACTTTGGAATAGGTTCTAAGTACTGCTGTGTTAAACCGAGCATCACTCCTAGCCTGGATATCCAGAGAGTAATGCTTGGTGAATGTATGGACTGTTTTCCAGGTGGCTGCTTGACAAATTTCTAGGATAGGAATATCCCTGGCAGCAGCCAGGGAAGCAGCTGTACCTCTAGTAGAGTGAGCCCTCAGGCCTGAGGGTGGGGTTCTATCCAGTTTTTCATAGCAGAATTGTATACAAGAGACAATCCACCTGGCAACAGATCTCTTAATGGCAGGTTTGCCCTTACCGACCTCTCCATATGTGAGGAACAACTGGAGGGACTCAAACCTGTGACCCTTGGTGCGCTCTATATAGTAGCTGAGGACCCTTTTAACATCCAAGCTGTGCAGCCTCCTTTCCCCGGAGGAAGAATGGTCAGTGAAGAAAACAGGGAGAGACATAGACTGATTAAGGTGGAAATCTGAAACCACCTTAGGCAAAAACTTCCTATTAGTTCTTAGGACCACTTTATCTCTGTGGAAAGAGATGAAATCAGGCTCCACTGACAGGGCTTGCAATTCACTGATACACCTGGTAGAGGTAATGGCTACCAAAAACACAGCTTTCCAAGTCAAATACTTAAGCTCTGCAAATGACAAAGGCTCAAAGGGAGGTTGCATAAGCTGAGCAATGCAAACATTAAGGTCCCAAGCAGGAGCAGGGTCCCTAAAGGGGGGATTGGTGTGCAGCAATCCCTTGAAGAACTTACAAAACACAGGATGGGCTGACAGAGGAGAGGGCTTGCCTACTGACAGAAAGGCAGAGACAGCTGCTAAATGCACTTTAAGTGTAGCTGGCCTAAGGCCTAGGCCATTGAGATGGACCATATAGTCCAGAACCGTAGGCAACCCAGCAGATTCTGGAGAAATATTCTTATTAGAACACCAAATAGAGAACCTTTTCCATTTGGAATTGTAAGTCTTTCTAGTGGAAGGCTTTTGAGAAGCCTTAAGGATATCCAGAACCCATTGGGAAAGATGCAGATCAGCAAACTCTAACTCTTCAAGAGCCATGCCTTGAGATTGAGAGACCTGAGGTTCGGGTACCAAATCTTCCCCTGAGAGGATGTCAATAGGTTGTAATTCCTGGGAAGAGACAGGGGAAGGTGGACTGCTAAGGACAGCAACAGGGGGTACCAGGGCTGTCTGGCCCAGTCTGGAGCAATCAGGATCACTTTGCATGGTTGTGACCTTATCTTGACTAACACCTTGAACAGGAGAGGGAAAGGGGGCAAGCATAAGAAATTTCCCTTTCCAATTCAGGATCAGGGCATCCAGGGGGACTGAGCCCAAGACTGGGGGTCTGCAACAAAAGAGAGGAAGTTGGTGATTGTCTGGGGCTGCATAAAGATCTATAGTGCCCCATCTCGAGAAAATCACTTTCAAAACTAGGGATCTAGGGTCCATTCATGATGGCCCTGGGATATCCTGCTGAGAGCATCTGCTAGGACATTGTCCTTCCCTGGGAGGTGAACTGCTATCAGAGAGGTTTGCAGAGAATAGGCCAGGGACCACAACTTCATTGCCTCTGTGCACAAGGCCATAGACCAAGTGCCTCCTTGCTTGTTGATGTACCACATGGTGGTGGTGTTGTCTGTTCTGATCTGGACCACCTTGTTCTGTACAGATTTGAAAAGGCTTGCAGTGCCAGAAACACTGCTCTGAGTTCCAAGAGATTGATGTGAAGCAGAGATTCTTGAGGTGACCACAGCTCTTGGGTGGTAAGATCCCCCAGGTGGGCTCCCCAGCCCAGCAGGGAGGCATCTGTGGTGAGTATCACTGAATGAGACTGAGTGACAAAAGGAACCTTGTCTCAAATTGTCCTGATCCTGCCACCACTGCAAAGCCTGGATCAGGGTTCGAGTCACTGGGACTAGTTTGGTAGGGAATCCTTCTTTGGGATCAGAAGGCTCTTAAGTGGAACTGAATGTCCCTCATCTGGAATCTTGCTCCCTGGACCACTGCTGTGGAAGCTGCCATGTGGCCCAGAAGCTGAAGGAAATGCCTTGCTGGTCGAGACACCTGTAGGGTGAATGAAGAGGCCAGTTCCATAAGGGTCCTTGCCTTGTCCAGGGGAAGGAAGGCTCTTGCCCTTACTGTATCCAGCTCTGCCCCTATGAAGGTGAGGAGCTGTACTGGCTCGAGAACTGACTTTGGAAGGTTGAGGAGGAATCCTAAGGAAGTGAGCACTTGCTGAGTTATTTGCAGATGTGACTTGACTTGGTCTGGAGACTGACCCACTATGAGCCAGTCGTCCAAATATGGAAAGATGGAGATCTTTTTTTCTCCTTAGGAAAGCAACCACTACTGCCAGGCACTTTGTGAACACACTTGGGGCTGATGTTAGGCCAAAGGGCATTGCTCTGAATTGATAGTGGCCTGAGGGCAACTCGAATGTGAGGTACTTTCTGTGGGAGCACCTGATGGGAAAGTGAAAGTAGGCATCTTTGTGGTCCAGGGAGGCTAGCCAGTCCCCTAGCCTTAGAGAGGGCAGAATTATTCCCAGAGTCACCATTTTGAACTTTGGTTTTAAAAGGTGCTTGTTCAGATATCTTAGATCCAGGATGGGCCGCCATTCTCCTGTTTTTTTGCAGGGTTAGGAAGTACCTGGAGTACAATCCTTTGCTCTTGTGTAGGGTAGGAACCCTTTCTATGGCTCTGAGAGCCAGGAGGGGAAGAAACCTCTGCCTCTAGGGCAATGGTCTCTGATGGATTTGCAGGTGGAAAGGATCTGGTTCTCATCTTGGGAAATGTTTTGAAGCTGAGAACCAGTCCCTGGCTTACTACTTCCAGGATCCACTTGTCTGATGTCAGAAACTTCCAGTCCTGGACAAAGTAAGCCAGCCTGCCCCCTACAGGTATTGGAGAATCGGCCCGGGCAGACCCATAGAAACATAGAAGTTGACGGCAGATAAGGACCGCAAGGCCCATCCATTCTGCCCATTTCTTTTTCTACCTTATAAATGTGCCATCGGCCTTTGCTCTGTCAGTGGCCTATCTATTCATACTCATTTGTATTGCTCCCTTATGTCTATCCCATGCCTGTTTGAAGCCCTGCACTGTATTCATAGCCACCACTTCTTGAGGTAGGCCATTCCATGCATCCACCACCCTTTCTGTGAAAAAGAATTTCCCACATTCCCCTTAATCGCCCCCCTAATCTCATTCTGTGTCCTCTTGTCCTGCTATTTTTCTTATATTTAAACATGTTAGACTCTTTCACCTTGTTAATGCCCTTAAGGTGTTTGAATGCCTCGATCATATCACCTCTCTCCTCCTTTGCTCAAGGGTATACATATTGAGCTCTGTTAATCTGTCCTCATATGTCTTCTGATGCAGTCCCTGCACCATTTTGGTTGTCCTTTCTGGACTGCCTCAATTTAGTTAATGTCCTTGTGAAGGTGTGGCCTCCAATACTGCACACAGTACTCCAGATGGGGCCTAACCAGTGTCTTGTAAAGAGGGATTATTACCTCCCTCTTACGACTTGTGATACCCCTACTAATACACCCTAACATCCCCCTAGCCTTACCTACTGCTTTAGAGGTCTGCTTGGATGACTTCAGGTCATCAGTGATGATGATGCCCAAGTCTCTTTCTTCCTTTGTGACTGCTAGCAACTCCCCTCCCAGCCTATAGGTGGCTTCAGGGTTTCTCTTCCCTATGTGCATGATCTTGCACTTCTTTGCATTGAATCCCAGTTGCCACTCTTCTGACCATTTTGCTAGTTTATCCAGATCTCTTCTCATTCTGCCCACTCCATCTGGATCATCTACTCTGTTGCAGATCTTGGTGTCATCTGCAAACAGACAAGCCTTACCCTCTAGTCCATCTGCTAGGTCACTAATGAAGATGTTGAAGAGGACTGGCCCCAGGACTGATTCCTGAGGTACCCCACTTGTGACTTGCATCTCTTCTGACTGTATACCATTTACCACCACTCTCTGTTTTCTGCCCGTCAACCAGTTTGCCACCCAGTTGACCAACTTGACCCACCCGAGCCTACCCAGCTTATTTATCAATCTTCTATGTGGAACAGTGTCAAAAGCTTTGCTGAAGTCAACGAGTGACATCAACTGCTCCCCTTGGTCCACCACTCTGGTTACCAGTCAAAGAAATCTATGAGATTAGTTTGACAGGACCTTCCTTTTGTAAACCCATGCTGTCTTGAATCTTGTGCTCCTATGGATTCCAGGTGTTGCACTATCCTTTCCTTAAGGAGTGCCTCCATAATCTTGCCCACTACTGAGGTAAGACTGATTGGTCTGTAGTTTCCTGCCTCCTCCCTGCTACCACTCTTGTGGAGCGGGATCACATGAGCCCTTCTCCAGTATTCTGGGACCTCTTCTGTGCTCAGAGACTCACTAAACAGTTCTGCTAATGGCTCTGCTAGTTCCACCTTTAGCTCCTTCAGTACCCTGGGATGTATGCCATCAGGTCCCTGTGCCTTATCCACCCTAGCTTAGCAAGCCTGTAGGACCCTTTCTTTTGTGAAGGGAGTAGTGCTCACCTCCCTCCCCCCCTGTGTCCATGGTGCTGTGGGCCCTGCCCTACCTTCTCTTCAGTAAATACTGAGAAAAAGTATCTATTTAGGATAGATGCTTTTACATGGTCCTCCTCCTCCTCACATGCTCCCTTTTCTCCATTAAGCTTAGCAATACCCTCTCTGGACTTTCTCCTTTCACTAATGTATCTATAGAAAGTCTTGTCACCTTCTTTTACTGTTCATGCTAGTGTTTCCTCAGTTTGGGACTTTGCCTGTCTTACTGCCTTCCCTGCTTCCCTAAGGGCAGTTTGGTATGCCTCCCTATCTTCATCCCACTGTGTTCCCTTACATTTCCTGAAGGCCAGCCTTTTGGCTCTGACCTTTTCTGCTACTGTATTTGAGAACCAAAGTGGTTTCCTTCTTCTTTTGCACTTCCTTTTCTCTCTAACACAATGGGATGTTGCTTCAAGTATTGCATCCTTAATGCTTGCCCACTTTGCCTGTACCCCCTCACCTGTGTTTCTTTTGCCAGGGCTAGCTTAACTGTTGGCCATCTTATCAAAGTCAGCTCCTCTGAAGTCCCATATTTTTGCCTTGGAATGGGATGATTTAGTTGTAGTGGCCAAACTGAACCATACCATGTGATGGTCACTGGCCCCCAGGTGACCTTCTACCTGGAGATCTGTGATCCCTTCCCTGTTAGTCAGTACTAGATCTAGGATAGCCCTATCTCTTGTGGGCTGTTGTACCAGTTGTTTGAGGCCCTCCCCCTGCAGGGAATCCACTATGTGTCTAGTTCTGGCAGATGTTCCTGCTGGTATTGACCAATCTGTATCCGGCATGTTGAAGTCTCCCATTATCAGAACCTCCCTTTTAGCTGTCATGTTTTGTATATCTTCTAACAGTAATGTGTCTATGTCCTCCCCCTGGTCAGGGGCCTGTAGACAACCCCAGTTCTTATGGCTGTCCTATTTCCTGTTTCCAGGGTGACCCACAGTTCTTCTGGCTCCTCATGTGTATTCTGAATTTCTGTAGCTTTGATATTTTCATTGACATACAGGCCACTCCTCCCCTTTTGCACCTCGGTCTCTTCTGAACAATACATAGCCAGGTACTGAAGTCTCCCAAGTGTGGTTACTGGTAAACCACGTCTCACTAATTGCTACTATGTCCAGTTTAGCCTCTGACATTATTGCCTGCAGGTCTGGGATCTTATTTCCCAGGCTGTGAGCATTGTGTACATGATTTTCCATTGGCCAGATTTTGTGTGTTAGTTGTTGGGTGAGGTTTGGCATTACCCCTGTGCATCATATGGGAGACAAACCTTTTTCTTACCTGGTGATGCAAATGAACTGCAAACATGTTGAATCCCTGTTTGACCACTAGCTGAGGGGAGGGTGTTCTTCCCATTCGACGATGGGTGCTGCACCCTCTCCCCATTTGCTAGTTTAAATATTCTGCAAAGACGTCAAACTTCTGCCCCAATGCACTGACTCCCTCCTTAGTCAGATGCAGTCCATCAAATTTAAAGAACTTTCACTCCCAGAACTGTTGCCAGTTCCCTACAAATCTGTGTCCTTTTTCCTGCACCAGCCCTTGAGCCACATGTTTAGCTCCCCTATCTCCCCTTCTCTGACCTTCCATCCATCTGCCCCCCTCTCCCAGACTGGCAGGATCTCAGAGAAGGAGATGCCGGACGAAATGGATGATAGTTTGTCACCCAGCCTGGTCAGGTGTTCCTTGGTCTCCACAACTGACTGGCTGGTGAGATCATTTGTCCCTGTGTGTACTAGGACATCAATGTTTTCTCCTGCTTTGTGAACAATTTTAGCAATGTGGTCAGTGTCTCTCCATGCTGATGTACCTGGGAGACATCTGACCATTACCCCTGGCTGGAGATGGGTATCAACTCCCCGAATCATGGAGTCTCCTATGATCAGAAGTTTTTTGGATTTCCTTTTTGCTTTTTTTGTTTTGGTTCCTGATTTGGGTGAGTTTTGTTGTGCCAGCTCCTGTGCATAGTGTCCTGCTCTGCAGTGTCTTCTGTCTCTTTGTTTGATTTCAGAGATAGAGGCAGATACCTGTTTGTAGTGTTTATATGGTTTTGGAGGTAATGTGTTGACAGCAGAGAGTGATGGGGCACCCAATTTGCCTCTCCTAACCACCTGCCAACCTCCTGGTCCAACTACCCTCTGCGGTCAAGGTTTTTCTGTTGGATGCTGGGGAAATGGCGGGTGGTTCTTATAATGTATTTCCTCTTGAATATGAAATTTGAGGTGTACAATCCCTGCCCATGCTACCCGGAGCTGAGCCCTAAGATCTCCTATGGCTCTGCATGTAGGACAGTGTCCTAAATCCTGTAAGACTGTCCTTCTGAAAATTGTTCCACAGTACCTGCAGTTAATGATATCCATTCCAGATAAGTTGCTGGGTTTATAACCTAGTCAGAGTAATTAGAAGGAAAAAATGCAAGTAATGGTTTGATTGTGTTTTGTTTTTGTTTAACTTGTTATAACAAGTTAAATTACTAGTGCCCTTGTAAATGAGCTCACCTTGTGGATGCCCCACTGATCCGCCCCTTCTTGCTTTGCCACAGGAAATGTCACAACTGTGGTACCCTATAAAAGGAGTGTAGTGTGGGGTGGTTGGGGATGGGGGTGGGTGGCTGGGCCCTTCCCCTGCCGAAAAAGAAGAACCACGGACGAAAGAACAAGGAGGTAAGAGCAGAAACAATCAGTCAACAACAAATGCAGTAACCCTGAAGGCTTATCCTAATGTTAGATAAAACTGTAAAACCTGTAAAGCACCACCTGTAATAATTTCAGAGAGGATATACGCTGTAAGAAACACTTTGCTACAGAGAAAAATGAAGCAATGAAATGTTAGCAACAAACAGCAGCAATCCCTGTGAGTAAAAAATTAAAACAACACCACACAGTAAATCTGCTTAGCCAAAATAAGTCTTAATCCTTTTCCCTTGCTCTGGTAAGGTTCTCTACTCTGACTTTCAAGCAGTCTTGGAAGGAAAGAGCTCAGGTGAAGCTAGGTGCCTTGGCCAGCAAACCAAGTCTTCTACCTCCAATATATCAACTAACCTGACCTTTTAACCCTTCTTTCTGTTGGAAATTACTGACAGTTTGCCAGCTCCACCACTCACATACACACCTAATCTTTTGGAAGAGCTGTGGGAGGAAAGCAATTAGCTTCTTCAATGTGAGAAGGAGACTGAAACACCTCTGAGACAACAAACCTTTTCAACAAAAAAAAAAAAAACAAGAATAAAATAAAACAGTGTCAAACAGTAATATTGCTTAGCCCAATGATAAAAAAGTCACAAAAATGTAAGCTCCACCTGTAATAATTTCAGAGAAGATATACCCTGTAAGAAACACTTTGCTACAGAGAAAAATAAAGCAGTAACAGAAGATATACCTTGCAAAAGACAATTTGAATCAGAAGATTAAAGCAGTAATCTGTTAGCACACACCTGTAGGCACACCTTGTAATAATGCAGAAGAAGGTATACCAGCAACAACAATTTGAATCGGAGAAAAATAAAGCAATGAAATGTTAGCAACAAACAGTAGCAATCCCTGTAAGTAAAAAATGAAAACAACACCACACAGTAAATCTGCTTAGCCAAAAGAAGTCTTAATCCTTTTCCCTTGCTCTGGTAAGGTTCTCTACTCTGCCTTTCAAGCAGTCTTGGAAGGAAAGAGCTCAGGTGAAGCTAGATGCCTTGGCCAGCAAACCAAGTCTTCTACCATCAGGGTGTCTGCTTGGCAGGGGCTTTAGGCTGAGGGGTGGAAGCAGACCTGCTCATTCCCCATCTGCTGCTCCCTCTGAAGAACCCCCTCTGAGCATAGGAAGAAGAGAAGGCCTGGGCTTGGTAAAAAGGCCTTTGAAAAGGCCTGCCCCTGCCCCTGGACTGCTGCCTTTGAGGAGTGGCTTGCCGTTCTTTGGCCTGAGCACTCCTGTAGGTGGTCCGGTACTCGTCCATCTTTTTCATGTAGTTCTCTGTCTGCTCCCCAAACAGAGAATTACCAATGACAGGGAAATCCATGGCCTTAGCCTGGGTATCCTGTGATAGGCTAGTACATCTGAGCCATGCCATCCTCTGTAGGGACACAGATGTAGCCATGACTCTAGATAAAACATCATTGGAGTCCACAGCAGCATGAAATTGCACCTTGGATGCCTCAATCCCATCCACAGCCACCTGCTCCAGCTCCTTGGCAAGCTGGTCAGAGGTCTGTTTAGCCAGAGCCAGAACAGTGTCTCATCTGGACTGCTGGTATCTAGCTGTGTAGGCCATATAATTAGCTTGCCTGAGTCCCAAAGATGTTGCCATGTACTGCTTCTTTGCCATGGCATCAATCCTCCTGGAGTCCTTATCTGGGGGGTTGTGATGCCAAGGGAATGTTGCCTTATCACAGGCAGCAGCCTGCACTACCCCAACATGGCTGCATTACTGAGAAAGGAACTCCGTGTCTGAGCCTGAAAGGGTGTACCTCTTGTCTATTAGTCTGTCCACAGGAGGTATGGAGTTAGGAAACTTTAGAATTTTAATTGTCTGTTTCCCAAAAGATTTATGGAGGGGAATATACAGTCTCCTGGACTCTGGGATGTCCATCATTTCAACAAAATCAGGCTTCTCCTGATCCTCTCCTGCTTCTTCCATTGGAAGCTGGAGGGTTTCAGCCACTTTTTTGTAAAACATAAAGTGGGAAGGGGACTCAGAAAGCCTAGGAGGAGAAACACCTGAAGGTCTGTCTGGGGAGATGTCCGGGTCAATAGGCACATCCAGACTTTCATAATCACCATCATATCCTCATATTCTCCCTCCTCCTCCTCCGGTTCATAACATTTTTCTGAAGTGTAATCCGGAACCTGGGGAACCGACCGAACCAAGCCCCTGCCAGATGGTGCCGGTTCGGCCGGAACCGAAGTTAGCGATTGCACTATCCTTATCGCTTTGGCTATCTCATCAGTGGTTGGAGAATGAATTTGTGGATCTGAACCGGATGATTTTTCTCTTCTCTTCCTTTTAACCGGAAACGACTCCTCAGAATCGGCTCTCCTTTTGCCCGAAGAAATTTCGCCCTGGTCAGAGGGCACTCCTTCTGGTTCGCTCGGAAACCGAACCGGGCTGGCCATCCGGGTCAGTGGACTTCTTGGCCTCCCTTTCCCTCAGTCTACCTACTCTCTTATCCAGGGTAGCTTTGGGAAAACTCTTACAAATTTGGCAGTCTGAATCGAGGTGGTCAAACCCCAGACAATAAACACAGGTGGTGTGGGGATCAGCCTTAGCAAAGGCTTCCCCACACACACTGCAGTGTTGAAACCCAGTGGGCCCATTTTTTTTCTTTGGTTTCTCAGACATGGCCAATCCTAACCAAAACTTACCCTTTTTTCCGCAATCCGCCAGGCAAGACTACCCTATCGGTTCCTGACCGTGTTACGGGTCTTGGAAAAAAACGTAATTAAATCTGTTTTTTTTAGAACCGATATGGACCGCTTACCACACTCTAAGAAAATTCACAAATTTTTTAAGACTAAACTGATCGGTTCAACCGAACCGATCCGAAATTTACAAGTTCCACACAGAAACTAAATGTAAAACCTATCTAGTACTCACGGTACCACAGACAGAGACTTAAACCGACAGATTCGGTAGTAGAAATTCAGTAGAAACCAAGCGAAAAACGACACTTTAACCAACTTTTTTGAACCGAGCAAAGGAGAAATCTCCGGAGCGACTGTTCAGTGAGGCAGAATAAAGAATCTGACTGTTGGAGTTTAAACAACAGCAGACAGGGGCTTCAACCGAGCTCGCACTGAATGTTCCATGCTGGCCATGGAAAGTTAACTCTTTGTTCTCTGGGGCAGTTGAAAGGCAGGACCTAACTGCAATAGTCAGAATACAGCAAGACTTCATGTTGTTTGAAACATTTGCATAATTTCGTCAGGGAACCCAACGTTTGACAGGGTGTCCCACAGAAAGTACAAAGGCAACTTGGCAAATGCCTTCTCGGCATCTAAACTAAAGATAGCTATGGGTATGAATTTCTACAGGGCATTGTCAATCAAATGCAGTGTGTGCCTAACACTGTCATGCATTTGACACTGTTGGATAAAAGCTGCCTTGGCTCTATTAGTTGGGGTAGTACTGTATATTACAAAATCTGTGTTTCTATCTATCTATCTATCTATCTATAGTTTATGTCTACAGTATCTATCAATTTAGCATATCCATCTGTCTGTCTGTCTGTATATCTGTCTATCTACATACCTCTCTATCTAGCCAGTCATCTATTCATTCTTTATGTGTGACCTAAATTACTACAAATATTATTTCTTTGGGTGGCCATCTGGTTACTAGTTTTAGGTACAAGAGTATAAAGTGGTCACCAGCACAGGAGCCCTGACCACAACAATCTTAATCTAGTAGACATATGGTCACTAAATTAAAAAAAGAGACTTTTTGACACCGTGGGACGTAAGATATCATTTTTATCCGTCTATTATAGTTTGGAGAGATAATTCTTACATTATTCAAAGTTACCTCATGCTGAAGGCCTGTGTTTAGATGCATGTATGTCTATTTAGATGCATGTTGGCCTTGTTCTTAGAGTTCCCTGGCTAGAAATATTAGGGACGGACAAACCGTTACTGGTTCCCATTATTCAATGGTCATTTTGCATGCTACAAAATGACTGACCATTTCAATTTAGTACTTGTGATGATATCAAAGCAGGAAGCCATGTATTGTTCCTGCACTGTATTTTGGTTAGCCATTGCTTGTTTTATTTTTAATTTGCAAAACAGAGTTTCATTGTATAATCACAATAAGACACTCCAAGGTGTGTTTTCAAGGATATTGCCAGTTCTTAGGTGATGTAATGCTCCTATCTTTGCGTCATGCCACATCACCTAAGGTGTGACAATTACGTACTAAGGCATCATGACAGGGTGTGCGTTGTACTGGGATAACGGCATGCCTTGGGTGGGTTGAAGCATGAGACCAAAAGCTGATTGGTGATATGAAAACAGATAACATTTACAATATGTGAGGGTGTAGTTCTGCTTTAAGAACCAAAACAGATTCAAATACATTCTTCTTTTTGAACCTCTATGCAAGCATGGCAATTTAAATTTTCTTATTTTTCAACCTATATGCAAGCATGGCAATTTAAACTTTCTTATTTTTCAACCTCTATTCAAGCACGGCAATTTGCATTTGTTTACACATGAGAGATATCCTAATTACATGCCAATGACTGGTTTGCATTTTGAACCTCTCCGGAAGGAAAAAATACTCACAATAGTGTCTGCTTTTCTTCAAGATGATCAGAACAGCTAGTACGACTCTTGCATCATCTCCATGTGAGGTGTGGTGCCCCGAAACATAGAATGTTTTACATAATTTAAGATTGAAAAGCATTGTGGGAGATACATGCAAATCACCATTAAAAGAATTTAGAATTTGTAGCTGTTTAATATGGGGAGCATCCTGTGGGTCCTAGGTTTTAGGACTGGCCACGTTCTAGTGGTCAGAATGAAGCCATTGCACTGTGGTGCTACTTTCTGAAGAGTACTGTTTAAAATCCAGATTCCAGGCCAGCCAGTCAGTGCAGCGGCAGTGCTACCATTTGCAATGCTGGCAACCTGCATTCAGGCATGTGTGTGGATCCTCGAGAGTCGGCCAGAGGAGGAAGGTTTGGACATCCTAAGAACAGCTCTCCTTCCTCGGGGAGGGGGATGCTGCTCCCGCAGCATGACTAAGGACCAGTTGACAGCACAGCTGGGAGCACCAGAAGGGGGGTGAGGTCACCACCAGAAGCACGTTGCACATGAGTGCCAATGCATGCATACATGGCCAGGTCACTGCATGCTGGAACCCTGGGGAGAAACCCAGGAGTCCTGGAAGAAAATGCTGGCCATCCAGTTTGCCATCCCAGCAGGCTTTTGCACAACTGACACAGCTGACCACCCACCACATAGAAGTCCTGGGTAAATGGTGGATAATCTGTAAATGTGTGAGAAGATCGGTGATGAGGCAGGGGGGTGCTGGATGTGACCTGAGTGAGGCAAAGCTCTATAGAAAAACAATCCAGATTCCGTTTTGTTCTACTAGGGAGACTTTAGAATCAAAATAAGGTTTCAAGCTCAACCCCCTGTGTCATGACTAAAAGCAGAGCCATACTCACCCATCTTCAACATCCAGCTTGTCTTGACTAGGCCAGGCATGGATCAGGGACTGAGTGGGAGATTGATCCCCCGGTTCCTCCATGCTGTCTTCCTGTGAGTATAGCTTCCTCCTGTGCAACAGAGACATGAGCACATGTGAGGAATGGCTAAAACAGTATCTGCAGTTCTGTCATTGTGTGCATGTTGGTTGTGGTGATGCTGCCAGGAGGATTACTTGTCGCTCAACAGTCCTTCAATAGAGGCAAGGCAGGCAGATCCGAACCTAGTCCTGGAGCTCACACTCCAGCCTTTGCCATCTGATGGTAGGGGGACTTGTACCAACATTCAAACAGAAAAGAAACATTTGGTGACCAAAGTTAGGGCTAGTGGTTTTCAAGGTACAGTAACATTTCATGGATTGAGGAAAGGGAGGCGATTACAACACCTTGATTTATATCCGTCTCCCAATGTCAATTGAATGTGTTGAGGGTAGCGTGTTCTTGTTTACCTTGTTGGTGGAAAAGGGTGGATAGGATTTTTATAGATGAGGAAAGGAGACACAAGCATGATTACCATTTCATATTGTGAGGGGCTACCCCTGGGGAACTTAATGACACACTCTCTCCCCCATGTTTCAACTTCAAATATCTAGGTGTAGTTTGGGACCAAAATATTGACTTTGTGGTTCACATTTTTTAAGTCCTGTTAAAATTACTGTACAAACAGGAAATCAGGAATGGCATACAGTGTGACAAAACCTGACGAAGCTCGCCTCTCTATTATGCAAAATGTACTGATGCCAACACTAAAAAATGGCCCAATGGCTTACCTTAGAGCTTCGCCTGGTATTCTTATGAAATGGGATGTTGTCTGCAGCAACACTGAATGATTTGTCATTGTATGCTGTAACAAAATCTTCGGTGTGTATCACCCAGTGCTTAAAGAGCATACATTCTTGGTTGCTTTCTTTTTAAAGTCTTGAAAACCCAAATCCTGACATCCTTGTATTAATTTTTGAATTTCTCCACTAGCAGTCTTGGTTTGCAATCAAATGATTACTTTCTACTCTAGGTAGCCAGGATCTCAGCTCATATACATAGAAAGGTCTTCTGTCATGCTGTACCCAATTTTTATGGCTGCAGTGGGCATAGCCCTGCAGACGTTTTGCTTTGAGAAAAGGACTCCCTGCATAAATTACCTTCCAAACAACATACTAGAGTGTTAAAAATAGTGTCCTCTGCTGAAGCCTCATTACTATGCTGCCTGTCTGTATATGGGATCTGAAGAGCACTATTTTTCCTCTTGCTCAGTTTACCTCCCTACAAGGCATCAAAGGAGGCAGGACTTTGTCTAGGAGCATGACCAGGACACCTGGATGGACAGGTTTGGGGGAGGAGGGTGAGCAGCTTCCACCCACTAGGGGCAGGCAGGTGTTCCCAGGGAGGAGGAAACTTGCATCCAGGGACAGGGATGAGATACCTCATCATTTCTACCTTTCCTAGGTTGCAAGAACAGCTTCAGAGGGAACATCAAGGTTTTTGTCAAAGAAGATACCTTAAGGTAACAGCAGAAAGTAGACCTTGTGAATCCTGGAACATTTTGGTAATACTGTTTTTGCTTTTAAACTTCAGCTGGCATAACAGGATGAAGGATCATTCCTGTACTGCACCTGCCTGCATCATAATGTGATATCAAAATAAGTCTGGTGTTCACTGTAACCAGTTTAATGTTCCCCTTTCAATAATGCTGTACTAAATTATCACCTTACTTTGTCAGTTATGAATATCTGTATTATCTGAACTTCTTATCTTAAAATAGTGCTTTTACAATACAGAAAAATGCTGTATTCAAATTATAAAAAGAGAAAGAACCAATCTGCTCTGCATTTTAAATGCGGTTGGCCAAAATTGTAACTATGAAAAGAAAAAAAAAATCTTTTTCACTTCAGTTAGTCATCGAATGTCAAAACGAATATTTTTAGCATATTACCATATGTTATAGTACGGTCAACTACTTCAGGCATCCAATGTCAAAATGAATATTTTTAGCATCTTGCCATATATTGTAGTATGGTCAACTACTGACAACAAGGAGTAGCACAGGGCAGTCGGGTATGTAAAATTAGCACTGTGCTTCATGCCACATGAAATGGGGGGGGTGGTAAAAAAATGCTGAGATAAATGAAAAAATCTAACAAGGGTGTGATGGTTTTCTCAAATAACAGTAAAAGCACAGTTTTTTTTTTTAATTATAATCTTTATTTCATTTTACTTACTGTTACAATCGATTATGTCCAAGCAGTACATATAAAGGAATCAGGAAAAGGTACTTACTGAGAATCCAACAGCAATCGAACATTAGATATTCAATAATAGAGTTGTTAAGAGAGTATACCGAACTGGTTAGAAAAAATTGTCCATAAGAGTCCGGAAATTCAGGGAACCCAATTCAGAGTAGCTCGACTTCAATGCAGCTGATAAATCAGAAATTTGATTCCGGGGAAAATAGTATGAGATTAAGCATATATCTTATATAACAGTATGCAACTAATTATGACATCTCCAATGTAAACAAGTGTTAGAACATGAGGAGGGGGGGGGGTCCCCATAGGATCCACGCAGACGCACCAACAAAACAGTTAGGTCAGAATGGGGGAGAGGGGAGGGAGGGACTATGGCACGAACGTCAAGTCCTTGAGCATATACTATAAAAGCCACCTGCTCCATCTATTTCTGAATTTATCTTGTCTGTTATTTAAACTGTATGTTATTTTTTCCAGCTGGTAAATTTGTTTAGTAATTGTCCACCAGTCCTTAACAGTCGGGATTCTGGAAGTCAACCAATTTTTTGTGATGGCTGTTTTCCCTGCTGCCAATAGTATGGCCAGTAGGTAGCAGACTCCTGGGTCCCTGATGTCTTCAGGGAGAATAGACAGAATAAATACTTGCGGGGTCAGTTGAATCGGCCTATCAAATATTTCCCGGAGCTGCTGCTGTAACAAGTGTATATATGACTCCAGTTTAGGGCAGGAGTAGATAATGTGTGTGAGATGGGCCTTTCCCTCTCCACATAATCGCCAACATGCGGCAGAATATCCCGGGGAGTAATGACTTGTAACCTCGGGGGAGTTAAAATAACGGGCCAGAAATTTCCAAGAGAATTCCCTCCATTGGTGTGAACTTGACGTGCGTGCCACTTGTCGACAGGCATGTTCCCAGTGTTCAGATTCTATAGGGAGACCTAGTTCTTGTTGACATTTATGATGAAGGTCAGTCAGAGCTGCCAGGTGGGACGTCATCAGAGCCCGACAGAGAGTCGAGATCAAGTGTCTCTGATTTGGGGTGGAAAGTAAAAAGTGCAACTTAGTAAACAGAGGTGGCCAGTGTTCAGGGTGACGCACCTCAGCTGGAAGTGACTCATAATAATGTCTCAGTTGTAAGTACCTATAATGGTGGGTGTTAGGCAATTTAAATTTTACCTGTATTTCCTGAAAAGACCAGAGTGTACCCGAAGTTATAATTTGAAACAGGTAATTCAGACCGTATCTTGCCCACAGTCGAAAGACGTGGTCCATTCTGCCAGGGTGAAAGTCTGGGAGTATAGCAATTGGGCAGATTAGCGGAATAAACGGTGTGATAGAAAATTGCCTTTTAATCTGGTTCCAGACGTCACCCTGTGCTGCAGCTCCAGGGGTAAACCCAGACACTCAACTGGGCATCCTGCCCCATGATAGAGCTTGGCAAAATACTCTAAGGCTGGAACGGCTGCCTGCTCTAGATCCACCCAGTGTGGTTCAGGTTCTGACAACTGCCTTGCCATTACATGTGTGAGGTGTGCTGCTTGGTAGTAAAAGCACAGTTACTGACACAAGCAGTATCATTATTTGCAGGGGCTGTTGCAAATGCCAGCATGAAAAGCAAAAGGAAAAAATTATACCTGTATCACTTCAGTTAGAGAATATAGGGAGAGAACAACTGATATATTGGTTTGGCTAGAAAGGCATTGTTACTTAAAAAGATCATTTTTTGTGGAAATCAAAAAACTGATGCAGAACAGATGTATTTGCAAAAACATTAAGCCCTGTTTGTAATGACATCTAGTTCCCTGTTCCAATATACATACATATACACATAAACACACACACACACACACATATATATATATATATATATATATATATATATAGACAGAAATACAGGACACCAGTTGCAGTAAAAAAAATGTCGCCATGTTGCCATCTTGCAAACCAGGAATATGAAAAGAAAAAGCAAATTAAATCTTTTTTTCTTCAGTTAGGAAATATAGGGACAGAACAGCTGAGGTATTGGTTGGACTATAAAGGCATTATTACTTAAAAGATAAGGGGTCCGATTCTCCCTCCTGTGAGCCTGACACAGGAAAGTTGAGGCAGGGTTGTTTGATGCAAGATGTCATTTACAACACAACTTGGGTCAAATAGGATTCCACAACACAGCCTGCATCAGTGTCTGATGCATCAAAGCCCACTTGTGACATGGTTGCATTCAACATCCGAGTGGTGCCATGTTGCAAGTGGGTCTGCACCATGGCGGTGCTGCAACATCCCCATAAATAGGATTCCAGAAGCCCCACCATGGATGCGGGGGGGGGGGCCACCAGTTAGACCAGCAAAGAGGTGGTCTAATAGGCTTGCGGTGCAGTGGAATAGGGGCCTGTAGGGATCACCTAGTACTGGCAATGTGGTAATGGGGGCATGGGTGGTGGGTTCTGACCCATCCCCAGCAGGGGCATGCTGGTGCCATCCTAGACTGGCACACCACAACGTGTGGTCAGGGATGCTCAGACCCTAGGGCACCACAACTGCAGCCCCTCATCTCCCGTTGTGCTGATGTCATCATTGGTGTGGCAGGGTTGTTTGATGAAAGTTGTCATTTGCGACACAACTTGGGTCAAATGGGATTCCACAACACAGCCTGCATCAATGCCTGACACAGCTGCATCAAAGCCCACTTGTGACATGGTAGCATCCAATATCCGAGGGGTGCCATGTCACAAGTGGGTCTGCACCATGGTGGGGCTGCAACATTTCCATAAATGGGATTCCAGAAGCCCCACCATGGACACAGGGGGGCTACCAGTTAGATGAGCAAAGAGGTGGTCTAACAGGCTTGGGGTGCAGTGGTTTAGGAGCCTGTAGAGGTCACCTGGGACTGGCAATGTGGTAATGGCATGGGAGGGGGGTTCCGACCCATTCCCAGCAGGGGCATGCTGGTGCCATCCCAGACTGGCACACCAAAATGTGTGGTCAAGGATGCTCAGACCCTAGGGCACCTCAACTGCACCCCCCCATTTCCCCTGTTGTGCTGATGTCATCATTGGTGGTCCAGTGGCCCTCTCAACCTGGATCCCACCCATAGATGCCTGGCTTGTACCCCTGAGCCCCACCCTACCCCTGGCCCTGATGCCCTCTCAGTGTTATACTCCCTGGTGGTCTAGTGGCCCCACCTCCCACCCCGACAGGCGGTGGTCCTCCCTCCCCTCCCCATCCCCAACAAGCAGTGGTGGCTGGCACATCCCTCTCCACCGCCATGGTCAGCCACACACTGCTGTCCACCTGAACTGCATATGCATACACATACGCGGTATGTGAGGTTACAATGTGAGGCTGGTAGTGGCGGTGTGAGGAGGAATGTGCCAGCCAACACTGCTTGTTGGGGATGGGGTGGGAGCAGGAAGGACCACTTCCTGTTGGGGTGGGAGGGTGGAGGCCACTAGACTACCAGGGAGGATGCCTCACTGTGTTGTTGCCTTTGCAGTGTGGTATTCTGGGTGATCGTGGATGGGAGTGGTGCTGTCACCTGGGGGGGAGCTTCTCACTGTTGCTGGGGGTGTATGGGGCACACAGGGGCACTCTGACACCAGGAATATGGGGGGTCGGCAATAGCCTGCCATGGCAGGCATGCAATATATGTGGCACAGTTGTTTGGCAGGGGTAGTGGGATGGTGTCATGGGGTCCACAACCTCTGCGCCACAGCCTGATGTCTGCTGTCCCTTCTGAGGCTCTGTGCTTGGCTTTCTGCTCCTTGGGGGACACAGAGAGTGCCCATTGGCACTCATAGGGTGCTGCGACCTGCCCTGCACCACAACGTCTTGGTGCAGGGCTGCATGCTGCGGTCAGTCCAGAAGGTTTGCTGCAAGTGGTAAATTGCAGCAAAGCTTCTAGAATAGCACTTCTCACCCTTGCTGCAGCTGTGTCAGGCGCAGACTCCTGCTTTGATGCATGTTGAGCCTGACGCAGGTGACTTCTGGACTCAGGCCCAATGTTTTGTAGAAATCAAAAAACTGATGCAGTACAGACAGTCACTGTTAGTATGTTAGTACTGATATATATAGTTCCCTGTATTATATATATATATATATATATATATATATATATATATATATATATATATATTAGAGGCAAAAAAATCCATTTAATGCATCAGTTGGGGTTGTTCCACAGTGACAAAAGCGAGGAAATTCTATGTTAGGGTTGAAACTTGCCACACCACCCACCCTACCCCCAGCCGGCATTGGGGTGTGCGTTGGGGTCGTCGCCATAACTCTCACACCATCACATATGTAAAGAAGCTGAGGTGGTGAACTATAGGAGAACAGGGTGAGAGTTGGGACTGGCGAACCCCAATGCTGACTGGGGGCAGGGTGGGTGGGTGCAAGGTTTTTTCAACCCTAACATTGAATTTCCTTGCTTTTGTTGCTGTGGAACAACCCTAATTGATGCAGTAAATGGAGCTGTTTGCCTCTAATTTCCCTTGTTTTTGAGAATCTGCAGTAGAAATAGTGAATGGAATGTGGTGGCGGGAGTGCAGGGCCCGTGATGTTTTGTGACATAGTAACGGCAAGTGCAAGTGAAATGCAACCGCTAACGGTTGTGCGTATGGTGACAGAAATGTAAATGGTAACGCAAATTTTAATAGAAACGCAAGTGCAAAGTGACGCCAAAGCGAACAGTGATGCAAAAGGAGATGCAACCATGTAAGGAAATGCAAACCGTGATATGCATGGTACAGCAATTGGAAACACAAATGGATATGTTAACAGCATAAATAACGCCAAACGAAACAAACAGAAACACGAATGCAAGTGCACATGGAAACGCAAATTGTAATGTGCATGGTCACGGTACCGTAATTGTAAATGCAAATGGTAAAGTTAACATGAACAATAATGCCAATGGAAACAGAAATGTGAATGGAAGAGCGTACGGAAATACAAACTGTAACATGCACGGTCATGTTACCGCAGTTGTAAACTCAAATGGCAATGGTAACAGCAACAATAACGCCAAAGGAATCAGAAATGCAAAACCAAGTGCAAGCGCGTAAGGAAACGCAAAAATTTAATGCACACGGGCACAGTAATGGAACTGGAAATGCAAATGGTAACAGTAACAGCAACGAAGTCACAAACCGAAAGAGAAACAGAAATGCAAATGAAAGGGGTGCTGGAAATGCAAACAGAAATGCAAACAGAAACAGTAGTAGAAATGCAAATGGTAACAGTAATGCAACCGCAAGTGCAAACAAGAACGCAAAGGATAGCACCGCGGTGGCGTACAGAACGGTAGCACAAACGGGTATGGAAACACAAGTGGAAATGCTAACTGTTACAGTAATGGAAGCGCACACCCTGTTTTTGCCTAACAGCTGCATAGAGAAACACAGTGTGTACAAAGAATGTATGCATAATAATGGGCCTCGGAGCAGAAAATGAGCTGTTGGAATACTAAATTGCTTATATCTCAGGAACCGTGCAACGTAGAAAAAAAACTGAAATTTCACATGATTCATGAGTTTTCTGCCTAGGTTTTCACTGAATACATGGTCATGATGAAAATTCCATATCTCGCACTGTTTCCGAGATACGAGCCCCGAAATGTGCGGCAAACGCCACCATGTTAGTCTATAGGCAAAAAACGTCAACTTCAGAGTACTGTAACTTGGCATCTGTGCAATATTTTGTCACCAAACCATGAAAAGATACACCTGAGAGATGTTGGCTGCCGTCTCTCCAAATTTCAGTTCAAAAGACCAAACCATTCTTTTGCAGCAGGGTGGCAAAGAACTCTTGTCATTTTGGCCATAGTCTGGAAAAGTAGTATCGCATTTTGCAAAAACTTTCACAAAATTTTGCAAAAGTGTCACAAGTGCGACACTACTTTGTGACACTATTTTTTCCAGAAACTTAAAAAACATATTTCTGGGGTGTTTAACCCCAAAATAAAGACATGGCTAGCATCCTGAGGGTCCGTCTAGGTGAACACAAAAATAATTGTGTTCCTAGAGGGTCCCAATTTTAAATGCTAAGCATTTTTCTGATCAGTAACTGAAAAAAAATGGCAGATTTGCGACACTACTAGGTCCATTTGCAACACTAAAAAGTGCATTTGCGAAAGTGCTAAACTTTTTGTTAACTTTTCTCATTGACTTATAATGGGAACTTGTTTTTTGAATAACGTTTGAACCGTTCAATATTTTTTCACGAAATCTTCAAAAGGCACATCGGGGACCCAGTCGCACATTCCCTGAAGATTTTGGACCAGTCGCGCAATCCGTGCGACCTATAGGTGTGAGCAAAGAATGTGCAAAAAAGTGTAATTGCGCATTTGGATGTCGCTTAATAACTCCACAGCTGTATATCCGACCGGTATGAAAGTAGGCAGATCCCATGATCTACCATGCCCAACTGGGCATACCAAATTACAGGCAAATCTGTTAAACAATGGCAAAGTTATTAAGGTGCAAAATGTCACCCTTTAACCTTAAAAACTATGGTAGCACTACCATGCTACCATACATATATATATATATATATATATATATATATATATATATATATATATATATATATATATATATATATATACACATGTACATACACACACACACATATACATACATACATATATATATATACATATCTCCACTACTACTGTTACTGTGCTGACTTAATCCAGTAGAAATACAGGACACCAGTTGCAGTAAAAAAATAATTTGGCATGTTGCCATCTTGCAAACTTGCAAACTATATTTTGTTCCAAAAAAGAATTTCAGCTTACAAAAAGACATGCAGACATTTCACATTGGTAAAAAGGAAAGTCCCAAGTAAGGCAAAAAACAGATTCCATCCTTAGTGTGAATATTTGCAGTGTTGGCAGGCTACATATGTAAAATTAACTATTTATTGCATGCAACATAGAAACATAGAAATATAGACTTTGATGGTAGATTGGGGCCGCTTGGCCCAGCTAGTCTGCCAAACATGTATTCTGAAATTCCTGAGTTACAAAATAGAGAAATAAAAAAAAAAAGAAATCAAACAAAGTTGATGTTTTCCCAAGTAAAATTAATCAGCAGAGTTCGGCACACACACATTATCATATATTTGCAGGGGCTGTGGGAAATGCCAGTATGAAAACAACTAGAAAAGTAATTAAACTTTTTCATTTAAAATAAACAACGTACTGCATGTGACATGCATTAGGAAATTTCTAGTTTACAAAAATATCGAAATAAATAAAAAGAAAAAAAAAATTAACAAGGAAGATCTTTTTTCCAAGTAACATGAAACAGCAGAGTTCCCAACAGAAAGAATATCATGTACTGTATGTGCAGGGGCCATGGCAAATGCCAGTATAAAATAAAAATAATGAAACTGTTTCATGTAAAAGCAGCAATGTGCTGCATGCCAAATGCATTAGGACATTTCTGCATTACAAAATACAGAAATATACTGCTAACAAAAACTAACAAGGATATTTTTTCCATTATTACTAAAAAATGAAAATTGTGTTTTGGATAACTAATACTGCTGCAGTACAGACCTATTTGCAAAACCAGAGAATCCTGTTAGCAATGATAAATCCAATTCAACAGCATGATTCCAATTTCAACTTGAACCCTACAGAAATTGTATCACGTATTTGCAGGGGCCATGGCAATTGCAGTATAAAAGAAAAATTATTAGAATGGTGCATGTAACATCAACAATGTGCTGCATGCCACATACAGTAGGAAACGTCCGGGTTACAAAATACAGAAATAAATTTGAAAAAAATTAAGAAGGATAATGGTTTTTCCATTATTACTAAAAAGGAAAATTGTGTTTTGGATAACAAATACTGATGGACCCCTTTTAGCATGTTGCTATATTTTTTGGTATGGGCAGTGTAGCTTAGTAATATAGGGCTGTGAGCTACAAACCCAGAGATCTGAGTTTAAATTCCATAGCCCTCACTTGCATACTGTGTAACCCTGAGCAAGTCACTCAACATTTGTTTGCTTCATGAGGTGTGTGTATATGTGTATGTGTGTGTATGTGTGTGAGTGTAGGGGTTGGGTCATGACTTGCAAACACTAAAGTAACAGATATTAAGTTAAATAAATAATGTAGTAATATACGTCATACACCAACAGGGTGAAAACAGTCTGCAGGTAAGAGGAAAGGAAAGGAAAGGAAAGGGGAAATTGTTTAACCAAAAAAAGGCACAGTAAACTGAAGCTTTTTTCCAGGTGTGACCTGGGAGCACAGATAAGTTGAGTGACTTGCCAAGGATTACACAGCATGCAAGTGGGGACTGTGGGATTTAAACCCAGGTCTCCGGATTTGCAACTTAGTGTCTTAAACCACTGTGCTATACTGCCTTCTTGGGGCATGACGTAAAGAAGCTCCTCATACAGCACAGTTCCCCTCAAAAACAGTATCGTGTATTTCCATGGGCTGTGGCAAATGTCGCTATTAAAAGATAAAGAAAATGAATTAAACTGTTCTCAAGCTGCAATTCCTGGGTTACTAAATACTGAAATAAATTTAAAAAAATCTAACAAGAATTATGTTTTCCCAAGTAACAGTAAGCAGCAGAGTTCCCGATAGAAACAGTATCATGCCTTTCCAGAACTCTGCACATAAAGATCTAAACACCGTTTTATAAGTACAGTACCTCTGAGGTGGAAAACATAGTAAAATTATTACTATGCTTGCAGTTTAAGATGTTGTTTGTAGTGCAGTTCTGGTATTTGTGATGGTCTGTCCCATATCCTTATGTTTAAAAATAGTAAAATATTCCTGTTACTCTGTGTATCACAGGTACAAATGCAGCAGTTGCAGGATTTTGCTCTGAAGTATCATTACTATGCTTCCTGTGTGCATATGGGATCTGGAGAGCACTATTTTTCCTCTGGCTCAGGTTACCTCCCTGCAAGGCATCAAAGGAGGCAGGACTTTGTCTAGAGGCATGACCAGGACACCTAGATGGACAGGTTTGGGGGAGGAGGGCAAGTTGGTGGCACCCAATAGGAGCGAGCAGGTGTTTCCGGGGGGGGGGGGGAGAATTTGCATCCAGGGATAGGAAGGAGATACCTCATCATTTCTACCTTTCCTAGGTGTCTTTACATACAGAAAAATGCTGTATTCAAATTATAAAAAGAGTAAAGATGAACTTGTTGCCCAGGCTATTGTTCTTATTTCAGACACTTCCCATTCCTATCCCACTCTACTTTTGGAATCAGCTGTCTAAGGACATCTCTAAATTTATTTGGGCAGGACAGCACCCCAGAATATCTTTTGTCACCCCGATGAGATCAAGGGAGGAAGGTGGTTTAGGGATCCCCCACATGTATCATTATTATTTTGCCGCCCAAGGTGCACAACTAATTACTTGGGCTAAGCAACGAACCGACTCAGGCTGGTACTCTGTTGAGACTGAGGCAGTCAAAGATTATAAATTATGGACACTACCTACAAGCCCTGTTTGTCCCCAGATTTGGTCTTCCAATTCTAACCCATGGGTTAAGCACTCCCTACGTATCCTTATCAAGCTACGTAAATTAACACATACCCCAAATACTGTAGGCCTCTCTCTCTCTCTCTCTCTCTGGTTCGCTATCTGGACAGTTTCCCCCCTCCTAAATCAGATACGGGTTATGCCTACTGGGAACTTAAAGGTCTTACTACATTCAAACAACTGACTGACAGAACAGGATGTCTCCCCTTCACCACCCTTAAGGACCGCTTCTCACTTCGTAAGGAAGATTTTTATAGATTTCTTCAAACCTGACATTTTATTAATATGGGTGATAACCTTCAGAAGATCAGTACAGAACTAACATACTTAGAGACCTACTGGTGGGACTCTATTAAAATCAGGGATAAACTGAGATACCTGTCAATTTTGCACAGAGTCCTCACCTCTCAACCTGGGGCATATGTACTATAAGACATAAGACAGAGATGGGAGGCAGAAGCGACAGAGGCTATCTCTAGGAAGGATTGGGAACATAGACTTCAAAGGGGTTGCCAAGTGACATCAGCAACTATCTGGTGGGAGTTCAACTGGAAAGTCCTGATACATTTTTTCAGGACCCCAGTGATCACACAACATTTTAACCCACAAGCTTCGTCGGCATGTTGGTGTATGTGTGGGGAAACCAGAGGTACACATTACCACATCTTTTGGGGATGTTGGAAACTACAGAGGTTCTGGCTCCGCATTTATGAAATTCTAGAACAAGTAGGGGGTCTTTCTCTCCCCTTTACCTTCCAGGACTTAGTATTGGGCCTTCCTACCTTATCTTCTAAAAAAACGGAAACTAGTAGAGCTGTGTCAGATATTGAAAGTTGCAGCCCTGAAATGTATTACAATTAAATGGTTAACACCTGACCCCCCCATCCCTAGCACAATGGGTCTCTAAGGTGGAGGAGACAGAACGCCTAGAGAATATTACCTATATGATACACTTAAGGAAAGAAAAGTTCCTGGAACTTTGGTGATCCTGGCAGGCCTGGAGGGGGGACTCCAGGGGAGAGACGGAGATGGAGGGGGAAGAACAGCTTGGACCATAGACTCATTAAGGACTCGTGGTGGTAGATCTCAGTACTTGGAACTGTGGGAGGGAGGGAGGGTTGTGGGTATGGTAGAACGCCTATTGTTGTATACCTTTGTATATACCTTATAAGTGGAGATATCACTGTGCATACATATATATATGTTATGTTTGTTCTTCCTGTTTATTATTATTTTATTTTTTTTTGGAACTTAATGCCATTTCCAGTTTTGACTAAACCCTAGGGACAATTTGCTGTCCTTCTCTTGGAGAACAATCTTCTAGTAAGAGACTGGGACAGAGACTGAGGTTACACTGCTAAGAACTGTATCCATCAGCGTACCCTTGTTTTACTCCTTTATTATGTATCGGATCACTTTATTATGTATCGGATCACTTTATTATGTATTGGATCACTCTTAAATTATGGAAGGCATCACTTGTGTTGAGTTAAAGTTTGTAGGAATATCCATCGTGATATCACACAATATCAGACCTGTATTTGTATGATAGCTTTAACTTTTTGAAGATGAGTAGTTGTACTGTACTTTTAAGACACCAATAAACTTGATGAAGTAAAAAAAAAAATTATAAAAAGAGAAAGAACCAATCTGATCTGCATTTTAAATGCAGTTGGCCAAAATCGTAATTATGAAAAGAAGAACAAATATTTTTCACTTCAGTTAGGCATCCAATGTCAAAATGAATATTTTTAGCATGATGCAAAATATATTGTAGTATGGTCAACTGCTTTAGGCATCTAATGTCAAAATGAATATTTTTAGCATCTTGCCCTATATTGTAGTATGGTCAACTACTGACAACAAGGTGTAGCACAGGACAGTCAGTGTGTAAAATTAGCACTGTGCTTCATGCCACATGAAATGGGGGGGGGGGGGGTTAAACAAAATGCTGAAATAAATGAAAAAATTTAACAAGGGTGATGTTTTTTCTCAAATAACAGTAAAAACAGAGTTACTGACACAAGCAGTATCATTTATTTGCAGGGACCATTGCAAATGCCAGCATAAAAAGAAAAAGAAAACAAAATTATACCTGTATCACTTCAGTTAGGGAATTTAGGGGGAGAACAACTGACATATTGGTTTTACTAGAAAGTCATTATTACTTAAAAGATACTTTTTTGCGGAAATCAAAAAACTGATGCAGCACAGATGTATTTACAAAAAACATCAAGTCCTGTTTGTAATGATATATAGTTCTCTATTCCAATATACACACATATACAGATACACACACAGATATATATCTATATTTTTTTTAATACTACTACTTCTGCTGGCTTCTTCGTATGTTGGTATGCATGTACTGTGCTGACTTAATCCAGCAGAAATACAGGACACCAGTTGCAGTAAAAAAATAATTTGGCATGTTGCCATCTTGCAAACTATATTTTTTTCCAAAAAATAATTTCAGATTACAAAATGCATGAAGATGTTTCAGATTGGTAAAAAGGAAAGTCCCAAGTAAGGCAAAAAACAGATTCCATCCTTAGTGTGAATATTTTCAGTGTTGGCAGACTACCCATGTAAAATTAATTATTTATTGCATGCAACATGTATTCTGAAATTCCCGAGTTACAAAGTTTAGAAATAAATTAAAAATAAAGAAATCTAACAAGGATGATGTCATCCCAAGTAAAATTAATCAGCAGAGTTTAACACACAAACATCATATATTTACAGGGGCCGTGGCAAATGCCAGTATGAAAACCCAGAGATCTGAGTTTAAATTCCACAGCCCTCACTTGCATACTGTGTGACCCTGAGCAAGTTATTCAATATTTGTTTGCTTCATGAGGGTGTGTGTGTGTGTGTGTGTGTGTGTGTGTGTGTGTAGGGGTTGGGGCATGACTTGCAAACACTAAAGTAACAGATGTTAAGTTAAATAAATAATGTAGTAATATATGTTGTACACCAACAGGGTGAAAAAAGGCTGTAGGTAAAAGGAAAGGGGGACTTGTTTAACCAGGAAAGGCACAGTAAACTGAAGCTTTTTTCCTGGTGTGACCTGGGAGCACAAAGAAGTTAAGTGACTTGCTCAGGGTCACACAGCATGCAAGTAGGGGCTGTGGGATTCAAACCCAGGTCTTCAGGTTTGCAACTCAGTGTCTTAAACCACTGTGCCATACTATTCAATGAGTGCTCATTTTCTCTTTACAAATGTCAGGAGCACTTAATTATAACTTGCTGCGTAGGATTACATGTTTGTTGCCATATGAATATTAAAATGTACACTTCGGCACTGTGCTCCCAGTGGACATGTGTTCTTGGTGCATTCTCAGCTCGGATCTGCTTCCTGTGGGCAGGGGGATGGACAGTAATACAAAAATAAAAAGTTCAAAAAAACAGGTAAACTGATTTCTTTTTCTTTTCTGAAGGGACACTACAGGATGTATTGCACGATAGTTCTGTATTCGTTTCCCCCATTATGGTATAGTGATATAAACTGCAGGAAAACAAGCTCTTTGCTTCTGAAGAGTTAATGTTTTCCTGTTGGTTTCTCCTCTGAAGTCATAAGGGCCTGCTTGCGACATCACAGTTTCTCCCGTGACAGCAGACCATGATGTTTCAACGGAGAATTATGAGGGGAGGGGGAGTAAGGTACAGAGCCAAATGAACTATGTGGTGTGAAGATCATGTACGCATGCAAATGTGTCAGCAATAAAGAATGTTGAGGATAAATCTAAATAATATACTGCATATGGAATGGAAGCTGAAATTAACATAAATACTACTGTAGAACTAGTTATTTTCACACAAAGTAAATTTAGCACAAACACAAATGCAACCATAACTGCATACATTTTTTTTTAGCACTAAGTCACAATCACCACATTCTCTATAATGGAAAAAATACTAAAAGTGCTAGTTAGCACAAATTTATTTTCACCCAGATTGGTACTTCAGTGAAAATAGTGAAAGTTATTTGACAGTGAAAATTTCAAGTTCTACAGTATGTATTTCAAAGTTTTCTTTGAAGAGTACGCAGCTATGTAATATTGAATCTCTGAATATAAGGATCAGAGTTATGATCTGCATCATTTGCTATCTGTTCCTCTCTTTTTGTCTCCATTTATTTTTTTCCCTATTGTTCTCTACACATCAGCATTATTTACTAAAAGGCAGCATCATTTATCCACCATCTGCTATGTTGCACCCACAATGAGCACGTGCATTTTTTTTTTTGAGTACAGTAATGTAAGCTAGTTACAGTGGTACTCAATTCATGGCATGATATTTGCAGTGAAGGTGGAACTGATGTACAACAAAACATCAAAATATGTCCATCTTAAGAGAATGACAAAGACGTCATGTAATAGTAATGCAAAGTGAAGGGAGAAATAAACATAATAAAAACGGAAAATTGCACGGGCAGGTATTTAGGGGCACTTAAGTAATTGATTGCGATGTGCAGTTGTATGTGGTTGAGCAGTATTTTAAAATGTATTAATTAAGCAGCTCAACATGAAGATTCAGATATCTTTATTACAGGTACTGTATCTGTGATAAACTGTGGAAAACTGATACAATGTTTATGTGTATCAATATGTTTGTGAGTGTAACGAATCAGCAACAAACATAATATAAAGTATGTGTCAGGCTCGCTTCAGATGCACAAGTGTGTAACAGCACACTGCAGGGATAAAAGTTTCAAAACTTTTAAATCATTGGTGTTAGTGATATGTTTAGAAATACATTTTTAAATATCTTTATAGTTAAAAATGCAGTTTCATGTGAGGGCAAATTTTTTGGGGGGAAGGGGTTCAAATTATTTTAATCATGGGCATAGTACTTGGTGAACAGAAACATAGAAACATAAGGTGCTTTTACACTGGCAGTCTTACAATGGAATAAGCATTATGGAAGGACCTTACCATTTCTAGTCAATGCTGTGTAAACACCATTTGTTCCATTCTAAAAATGAACGGTCGCCTGAACTGCACTCCATGGTGTAGGTGGTTTGTCCCGAAATGTTCCATTGCAGCGTGCAGTATAAAGCGCCCATTCCAGCACTACAACTCTAGCTCTAGCTCTCGCGTGATTGCAACTGTTCTACCCAGTGTGCATGTTGATGTCATATCCGGGAAGTGCTCTTGAATGCGGAAGTGATCTGCCTTGTGTGGCGCATTGCCTCAGTTCATCATCTTCATTTTTATTTGCTGCACAGTTATATTACTATTACTCGAATTCTACCCCTGCGCACTCTATCCTCATCAAAAAGGGCTGTATCTATCTGTCTATCCACTCCTATCTCTTGAACTATCGTAGACCCAAACGCCAGCTAGGCACTCTCTCTGCCAACCTACTTTCTCACCTTGCCCGGCGGCTTCTTATGCTTGCCGGAGATATTGAACAATCCGGCCCTATGGTTTCGCTTCACCCCTGCAGCGGCTGCAACAAAAAGGTCTGGTTATAGCCCACATGAATATCCGAGTCTCATGAGTCACCTGGCTGAGCTGAAGCCTGGGCTAAACTGATTAACCCTGACATTTTATGCCTATCAGAGACTTGGCTGAAGCCTTGGGTGCCTGATACCACTTGTCTTGTGCCTGGTTATAGCATTCTAAGGAAAGACCGTATTGGGTCAAAGGGGGGGGGGGTTGCGATTATGTACAAAAATCATCTATCCCTGAACATCCTACCCTGCACTGATCCCATAACACCTTGTGAAACTCTGCACGCTACCCTGACACTGGGTTCAAAACTGCTGCACATCATTTGTGTCTACAATCCACCTACAAGTGGGATGAGTGGTCTCCAGAATTTGCTACAATATGTCTCCCAGAATGTAAAATCAAATGAGGCTCTACTCCTTGGGGACCTGAACCTTAACTGGCTGGGTCCACAGCACAGCATCCTTAAATCTCTAATACAGAAGCACAATCTACACCAAACTATCACAGGCTTTACCAGAACTACTACTCAGCACTCAGGGTCCCTACTTGATTGGATCCTCACCACCAGACCTATCATGTACTAGATGCCACAGTGCTTGCTGACTCAATCACTGATCATTCCCCCACACTTTGTCGATGGCGATCCTGTCCACCTCCTCCTCCTCCACCACGTCTGATTAGGTTTTCAAACTATGCTGCCCTGGACAAACAAGCCTTCCTATTTGACCTCTCTTGTGTTGACTGGTCTAACATTTATACGCAACCAATGTTGATACTGCCCTCAATTCATTTCTGACTGAATTTGGCAACATCCAAAGAAGCACCTCCTACAGTCAAAAGGAGGTAAGGGCCAGCATTCGAGGTGGCTGAAAAAGACCTGCTTCAAAAGTTAAAAGTTAGAGACAATCAATGGAAAAGTACAAACAAACTGGACTGCAGTCAGATCTCATTCTGTATAAACAATACAGAAATGACTGTAAAAGATGCATCAGGCAGGCCAAAAGTAAATATTGCCAAAATCTGCTGATTAATTCTTCCAATGACCCTCGCAAGTTTTGGGGTCACATTAAGTCCTTCTTGGGTTCTGCTAAAGATGTCACTCCCTCAGATATGGTCCTACATGGTGTACACTGTAATGATTCTACTACCATTGCAAATGCTTTTAACCAACAATTTTCTGACTTATCTGCCTACACAGCTTCCTCCATCACAATCCTCTGTTTCACAGTTTAACCCACAGCATCTGAAGGACCCCAAACTTAACCAACCCCTTCTATTTCAGGGAAGTGTCTAGGCATCAGGTCCTAAAGCTGCTCAGGTCACTCTCTGAAAACACCAGTACTGGCTCAGATGGCCTAGAACCAAGACTACTAAAATGGCTTACTACATCTCTGGCCCCTGGCACACATCTTCACCCTATCTCTCTCCAATGGCATTGTCCCTGAAGTCTGGAAGGCAGCCAGAGTCACTCCTGTATTTAAGAAAGGCAGTAAAATGACATATCAAATTCCCGGCCTATTGCTATTTTGTCTGTTCTGAATAAAATCCTGGAAAAAGTAGTATCCATGCAAATCACTGAATACCTTGAGAAATTCAATTTACTAAGCTCAGCACAACATGGTTTTAGAAAGCATCACAGCACCATGACAGCACTTGCAAAATTCACTTCAGATATCGTTACCAATATGGATAGAGGAAAGTTAACAGGGGCAGTCTTCATTGACTTAACCAAAGCTTTCGATCTGGTTGACCATTCTCTGCTACTATCTGCCCTCAGTACCTTGGGCTTCTCTCCCCCAGTCACTACCTGGTTCAAAAGCTACCTCTCCAACAGAACACAAGCTGTTAAGTTTAATTCATCCATGTCAGACAGTGCTGTTATCAACATTGGGGTCCCTCAGGGGTCTATACTTGGCCCTCTTCTATTCTCATTATTCGTCAATAAACTTCCTGAGCTGGTCACCACAGGTCACTCACTTCTTTATGCGGATGACCTGGTAATTTATTATCACTCTGATAAGGTCCTGGATCTAAATGCTGCCCTCACTGCAGATTTTCGTGCTGTACAACACTGGTTGAACTCTCAACGCCTGGTTTTAAACACAAATAAAACAAAAGTTATGATGTTTGGCTCCAATCACAAGCTTAGATCCTGTCCTCTGACCATCTCTGTCTCTGATATCGATGGGGACCCTATAGAAACTGTCACTTCCTTTCGTTACCTTGGCATCCACCTGGATCAAACCTTGGACCTGAAAGCACATATACAGGAAATCTGCAAGTCAATTAACTGCAAATTGGGGGCTGCCTATAGAACCAAATACCTGCTCACCCCTGCTGCTAAATTGGCGATAGCCAGAGGCATTCTATTGCCAACCCTTACATATGGGTGTCCATCCTGTCCTTGGCCACCAAATCTTCACTGCAACTATGGATACTACCTTCAATAATGTGTGCAGGTATGCAGCCAAAGCACCTCGGCTGCAGCATCATTGTCTCTTATATCAGGACCTTGGTTGGCTCTCTCCTTCCTCTACCAGGCAGTACTACTTGTACAATTTAGTTGATTCCATCCTAAGGGCGTCCAAGCCTGCTATCCTGTCTGATCTCCTCAGGCGGCCATTCCCACAAGGAATCTTAGATCGGCTGATCAGACCTTACTATCCATCCCTTTGTCGGACTAAAAAGGGCATGGGCTCCTTCCATCATGCTGCCCCCACCTATGGAACCTACTACCTCAGGATCTAGAGATGTCTCCACTCATGTGACTTTTAGAAGCAAACTCAGGACTTTCCTCACTACTATGGACAAATGTGTTTGCTTTGACCCTACCTGATCCGCTGCATTTGTACTGTTTCCTCATTGCTAGCACTTTTGCCTGTCCAAATGGGTGTTCTATACTGTGCCTTGTAATTAATGTTTTATTTTGTGCCTTGTAATTAATGTTGCCTTAACCTGTTTCTTTATAAGCCTAATGTTAGCTGTTGACAATTGTAAGTCGCTGTTCTACTCCATGACATTCTTATCTTCACTTCACAGACTCTCCTCACTTAACCCCACTGCTGCTCTCTTCCCCCCTTTCTTCTGTTATATCCTCTTCCTCCCTTTTTGCCACTCCCCACCAAACTCACCTTTACCTGTTCCTACCTCATCCATGCCCCTCCTTAGTCCCCACCCTCCTGGCTGTGCTTAGTCACCTCTCTCCACCTACTACCGCCTACTCCCACCGTCTACCGACCCCCCCTTCCCTGCCCTGCCGTCTCTTGGTTCTACTGGCTCGGCTTGACTTTGACACTTTTGCCGCTATTGCCGTAACTCCTCTGCCTCTATCCCCCTCTCACCGGCATCCTCACTCTCGCCCTGCCGTCTATCGGTTCCACCAGACCGGCTGTATTTTCCTACCTCCTACCGCTGTTGCTGTCTACTGCCGCTCCCCCACCACCCTCTCTTCGCCTGCCGTCTTTCGGCTCCATAGGCCCGGCCGCAGGTTGGTACCTCACCCAGCTGTTGCCGTATCTGACGGCACCTCCTTTCCACTTAATCTCTCCCTCCCGTCCTTTTGCCAGTTTTCCCTTCCTTGTGTCTTTTCTACTGATGCCTAACCTCTCTTATTTTCTGCCTTCTACTATTCACATTTTTGAGTATGTTCCATGATCAAGTGCTAAAGTATATTTTTTGTTTACTAATGTATGTTACATTGCCATATGTATTTCTCTCTGCATTTTTTGTACTCGTTGTCTTAATAATCTAGCTGTACTCTTTGTGTATTGTAATTGTACCTCCCGGGTCATGCCTGAAAACAGTCACTTGCTGACTAGCGCACTTACCTGGTTAACAAAAAACTAACTAAATAAATAAATAAATAAAATATTATATGCTGTCTGCCTACTTGCAATCTGTTGCCGATTGTTGGGGTTGGAGTTCAGGTATGCAATCTACGAGGCTGCTTTTCTTGTGCCAGACTGCAGTAACCGACCTTGCTCTGCCTGCATGGCCATGTTCTGTATGGCAGACAAAGCAGTGGCGTCTTGTGCATTCTTGGGGTGCCTGTGTGAGGGGGGGCAGTGCAAGTTCATAATAGCGATCTAAGGCTGCATTTCTTGTGCCAGTGTGCAAAAAAGATATCTTGCTCTGCCTGCCCTGCATGGCCATGTTCTGTATGGCAGAGAGCACTGACGTCCTGTGCAGCATGCAGTATGGTGTAGTGGGCAGTGCAACTTCAAACTGCAATGGTAGTGGCTGCAGTTTTCTGACTTGGGGTTAAATGTGGCTGGCATTCCTTTCAGGAGATCTGTTCATGTGGACCCCAAGGTTAAGCAGTGTTGTCCTTTCACTCTCTCGGGGTGCTTGTGTGTGTGTGTGTGTGTGGGGGGGGGCTGGGCTATGGCAGACACCACAATATGATAGTGCTTAGCCAGCTGCTTGAAGTAGCTGGATGACTGATCATGTACTGCGTAATGTGTCGATTCTGCATTCATGAGGTGCTGTCTTTGTGCGATACATTTCAGGCGAGCTTCCACACACCTCCACTGGTGTTTGTCCCTTGATACTATTGAAGGTGATGTCAGCCCTTTTTTAGTGGTGCTTTGTACCCGTGTGTGGAATGGTGCCATGGCAAACACCAAAATATTTAAGTGCTTTGCCAGTGAATGACAGTGTACATCCCTCATTACTCTAAAGAGTAATATAATTTCCCTGTTCTCCACGTCCATGACAAATTTTCCCACATTTACTCAGATTACCACCCACAGTGTGGCTGCTTGAGGTTCATTTTGCTTCCAATCTGTGTTTTGCTGGGTTGCCACAGGGACAGGGACTCATCATCTCATTATGCCTGCACAGACATTTCACACAGAGGTAGACATGCTAAACATGTCAGCAAACCGTTGTTGTTTCCTGGTGTAATGCACACCTCATAACTGTATGGTTTGTTCCCCTCTACAACTGCCCTCTGTATTGGTCAGTTCTGAATGCAGCTGACCACCCTGTTGATGACCTTGTATGACCACGCTTGAGTGGCACAAGTACTTTCTCTGGGATGAAGTCCAAGGGCTTGGTACAATTCAGCAATATCATAATCGGTGCCTCCATGATCATACTCACTACATGAGTGGCCTATACTCTCTGTGCCATCTCCTAGTACCATTGTAGTTGTTTCATTCCAGTAGTCCTGAACCACTATTGCATTGAATGATTTGGTTGCAATGCCTGCACCGTCTGCTGCTAACTCCATAGTTGACTCCCTTGACTTCAAACCCCCCCCCCCAAACACACTAATACACATTGGCTTACTGTAGTTGGTCACCATGTGGCCGAAAACATTTGTTTTGGCCGTGATGCTGGTTTCCCGGTGTTGCAGTACCCACCTGTGGGAGTTAACCTTGCCGAGGTTGCTGGGCTTAACCCAGTGTGGGCCATGTGCTGGGGACAAATAACTCCCATTATTTGCATTCGCTGTTTCTTGGTTTTCTTTTAGTACTGCACCGAGGGCAACATCTTTGTGAATCCTGCCCCACATGTGTTGCATAGTGTTATAGAAGTGTACCTGCAGTCTACCTTGCTGCTCACTGCAACTACATTGGCATACCATGTTGGGGCTATACAGTTTAGCAATGTAGCACTGCTGGTATGTCAGATGGGGTTTATGTTGGTATGGGTGGGCGTGTGCATTTTTTCTTAGATTGCTCACGCACACCATTCTGTTTGCACATGCTATCGATGACCGACTAAGCATAAGACAAGGCTGAAATCACAAACCTAGCTGTGTAAGCACACAGGTAGTGGAACGGGTAATGAGGCAGCAAATATCCACCTTTAAGGGATACAAAATGGTAGGGACGGGAGGCAAAAACTACAATTGTAAAGGCAGCCAATGCATCCATGGAGCACAGGTTTGCCATTGCCATTAAAGATGATGCGAATGAATTCATCACCTTCTTCTTGGTGAAATGTGGTTGGTGGGACAAGATCGTCAGCATTAATAGTTATGGTTGGATAAGGGTGTGGGTGGTGTAAGGCAAGAACCGCTTAATGACTACTTGGGCTCAGTATTTAGTAAGGGGGGGCACCACAGGTGGGAGGGAAGATGGGAACACAGGGCTAGAGGCCATGCTCAGGGTCATTGGAAATGAAAGGAACATTGTTTAACCAGGAGTAGAACACTAAGCTGAAGCTTGTGTTGAGATGCGACCTTGGAGCACAGGGAAGTAAAGTGACTTGCTCAGATTCACACAGTATGCACACCTTAGGTGGCTGTGGAATTCAAATTCAGGTCTCCCAGCCTGCAGCTGAGAGTCTTAACCCACTGCGCTATACTGCCTCTGTAGACCAGAGAGTAGTTTGTATGCGCTGCATGCATAAGCATCAAGCTGTGCCTCAGCTACACACAAGTTACAGAAATAACATGAATCGCTAACATATCTTCACAGATTTAATCATGGATCTTGACATATGGACTGCTGCAATACAACCAGAGGACAGAGGCAATGCAAATCATCCAGCAACAACATTGGTTTCTACCCATCAATGTCTGCATCAATATATGCAGTGCTGAAGAGCCATGGTATCTATGTTCCTTTGCTTGATGTCTGAAGCCTTCCAACCACAAATTTGGACTGTTTGGTCTCAAATCCAGACTCCAGCTTTTTGGACAGTTGTTGTTACCAATTTTGATGATGAGCAGTGGCTTGAAAGTTTTCGCATACGCAGAGCAACGTTCTACTACATTCTTGAAAAAATCAAGCCACTGATTCAATGGGATATATGACTGACAGTCACCCTATTGCGATTATCAACCAATAGTGAGTACCGTTCCATTGGACACCTATTTGGAGTTTCCATGTCAGTGGTGTGCGAGGCACTACGTGATGTATGCTCTGCCATTTGCTCATGTTTTAAGCATCTAATACAAATTCCCACAGGTACTCGGTTAGAGAACATCATCTCTGGGTTTCAACACAAGTTTGGATTTCCACAAACTGAGGGAGCAATAGACGGCACACATATTCCCATTCTTGCACCTGCAGTGGATCCTGCCGACTATTACAACAGAAAAGGGTGGCACTCCATTGTAATGCAGGCTGTTGTTAACCATGAGTACCGATTTTGGGACCTGAATATTGGATGGCTGGGCACAGTACATGACGCATGCATTCTCTCCAACAGCACACTACATGCTAAAGGTATCAGTGGGTCTTTATTTCCCGATGTAACTTGTGACATTGGGACTGTTAGTGTGCCGATTTTTCTTTTGGGTGATCCAGCATACCCTTTAATGCCATGGTTAATGAAACCATTTGCAGACACTGGTCAACTGACAGCAGAGCAGAAAAGTTTTAACCACAAACTGTCACGCTCATGGATGGTGGTGGAGAATGCCTTTGGCTGCCTTAAGTGTCGATGGAGATGCCTCTCGAAAAGAATAGATATAGACACCAACTTTGTACCCACCATTGTATACACATGTTGCCTCTTGCATAACCTATGTGAAAGTCAGGGTGAGATGTTTGATTCAGATTGGATGTTCACGGATGATGTCCCTGTTTTGGTGCAGCCCAGTGTGAATGCGTGAGATAGGGCAGGCAGAGGCCCTGGGGTAGAGCATGCTCGCATTATCCGCAGTGCTCTGGTGGAGTACTTAAACTCGTAAAATAGGTATGCCGGTAAGTGAAATGAAGGGCAGGATGTTCTTTGCACTAGTGCCAATGGCACAGCCCTTATCCAGTTGGCTACTTGGCATGGCTATTTGCATGACTTCAGCTTTACTATGTCTATTGTGTCTTTGGCGTGGCGTTTGCTGGCAACCCAGCATAACTGCCCCCTCCCCCCACCCTGACAGTTGAATGCTGTTGTCAATGTGCAACAATGGTTTGCACACTGTCAACAAGCACAAATGTCATTTGTTTCTACCCCATTCACAACTTCTAGTGCCCAGATATTCAACCCCAGAAATGTGCCCCTGGTTAATATTCAGAGGAGGGACTTCTCGATGTGCTGGGATGCAATGATAATGTATGTGGCACATCTCCAGGCGGCATGCCCATGATATGCAGTGAACCCCCATCTCCAGCTCAGTAGGTGCAGTGCATATGCTGGCACAACCATGAGATAGAAGAATGAGGGGTGATTTATGCCTGTTTTTTCGTGCATCCAGAGATAATTATTTATGGGAAACCATTGGCTCAACATCGCAAGTCTCTGCTAAGAACACACGTACACATAGAAAAAAGATTAAAGGAGAAATATGTAAAACAAACAAAAGAAAGAAATGGTTTTCCCAAAGAGTAGTAGAGGTATGGAACACCCTACCAGAGTCTATAGTTATGAGTGAGAATATAGAATCTTTTAAATTATCCCTAGATCGGTACATGGGTAACAGAAAATATGAGTATCACCACTGAAAAGGGGTGAGCAATAATGGGTCTATGGACCTACCTGCGTGTATTAACTTATAAACATATGTGACGCATAACCGCTGGACAATGTTGAGCTGGAAAAAACAGGCTCAAATGATGGCCACCCACAGACATGCTGCTGTACTACAAGGAGAAGCACAGCTGCTGCCAGCCATAGGTGGGCACCCGCCCACCTAGTGCACTGTGCATCTGCCCTGGTGGTACAGTGGACCACCGTCATCCCTGTAGCCTCGATCACTGTACAATAAATAGTAGAAACTTCATTGGTAGTCTAGTGGCACCCCCTCCCTCATGATGCTCTGAGCACCGTAAAACTACTTATTTAAATATTTCCTTGTGGTCTAGTGCCTTCCCCATCCATGATTGCCAGTATGAGCATTGACACTATCTCCCTAGTGATTCAGTGGCACCTGCCCACTGTAATAGTCAATCACAAATATGTGACTATTACAGTATGCTCTGCAAGCTGTGGACCAATGGGCTTACAGCTGATACTGTAAGCTATCATTCGGCAGGCAGCCGCGGAGGTATGAGGGTGGGTCTGCTGCTTCCCAGGGGGGAGCTGGGTTGGCAGGGAGTCCTGTGGGGGTGACACTGGACTACCAGGGAAATAATTGCAATGCTCATACTGGCTATCGGGAAAACAGGCGGGATGGAGGTTACCACTAGACTACCAGGGTGGACTTTAGTATTTATTTTACAGCAATCACAGCATCAGGAGGGAGTCGGTGCCACTAGCCTACCATTATCGCTCAGGACTACAAAAATGTGCCATGCACATTTCGCTTGCATAAACTGTTTGAGATATTCCCCTGCACCTGACATGCCATGTAGTCTTTGCATGTACACACAGTCTCTCCCCCTCACAGCTCTCTGGACCACTTGCTATACCCTTGCCTCCATCCTGCTGTACACATAGACCAGTGGGTTGTGGCCACCAGTGCCCAACCCCCCCATCCCCTTCCTTCCACCACCCCAAGGAGGAGCATGCATTGGGCCACTGAAATGTGCCAGCATGCAATTCATTGCATTTGGGACTGTTCCACTGTCTCTCTAGTGTCACTGTTGTTTTGCAAAAAATTAATTTGTCCTGTTTATACACTGATATGTTATTTGGCCCCGGAAATGTGCACATGTTATTTGTTTGTACATGACATTATAAAGTTGCTGTAGTAATAAACAGTAAACACATGGACAACAAAAGACAGATTGGACAGTAATTTTATTGCACAAAATACAGTTCTTTAAGTTGATTATTACACATGGCTCACAGCAGATCAGTTCACAGTCCTAAAAAGGTACAGTTCTATATTTTGGCTTGTAACAGCAGTAATGAAAATCTTAAAAGGTATAGTTCTATATTTTCACTTTTAAAACCATTATTAAAAAATCCAAAAAATAAAGAATACCTTGCTTAATCTATTACTATTAACCCACCTATCCCAAGGTACACAACATTATTGTTGCACTGTTTTGTCTACACCACAATAATTATTGCATGGCTAACTCCTTTTTGTCATTACATCTCACTAATATGCAATACATGAATAGCACTAATGGCATATTGAGAAACAAATGTAAACATATTTGTGAAATATTGCACAATCCCATGCTACTACTGCAATACACTGTAACTTACTAGTATCATAATGGAATGTCCCTTTCAGAACATCAAATATGTGCAAATGTACGTGCGTAATCAATGTTAAGCTTGTTATCTGAATACTGCGGTTCTTCATCCATGATCACTGTTTGTTGTCTGAAACATGTTTGTCCATGTGGTGGTGTAGCCAAGTGAAACATAGGGAGTTCCGTGGTAACAGGACGGTCACCCGCACCATAAGGCTGTTCTTCAGCAATGGATATTTGCACTTGTTGGAATGTGCGTTGCACATGTGGTGTCGCAGGATGTTGAGCTGTGTGGCATGGAGAGTTGACTGGGTGGTCCGGATCGGCATACAGCTGTTCTTCGGCATTGGTTATGTGTCTTGTACGGAATGCTCATTGAACAAGCGATGTCACAGGCTGCTGAAACATGTGTAGTGGAGGTGTACCAGGACATTCATGGTCTGCATAAGGCTCTTCTTCAGCAGTGGGCTGGTGCAGTGGTCGGAATGCATGTGGGACTAGTGGTGTCATCGGCTGTTGAAGTGTGTTTGGTCGAGCTGATACTGGATGCTCTTGCTCTGCATACTGCTGTGGTACAACCATGGGAATATGCTTCGGACATAAAGCTCATTGAAGTCGAGGTGTCACCGGCTGTTGGAATTTTGGGAGTGGGGCAATGACTGGACATTCGGGTTCAGCATATTGTGATGGTTCATCCATGTGCATGAACTGTGATCGGGATGCACGTTGTATTTGTGGTGTTGTTGGGACTTGTAATGCTGCAGTGCAAAGACAGTCATACTCTAAGAACAGTTGGAATATTTTGTGCTCATGCTCCATGCGCCGCAACTCCATTTGCTCTATCAGTTCAATGCGCTGCCTCTCGACCTCCAATCTGTTCTGCTCTGCCTCCGCGTCAGCTTGTTCATGTCATCACTGTGCCTCCACTTCAGCCTGTTCATGTCGTTGCTGTGCCTCCAATGACAAATCCTCACGTTGCTGCTCTGCCTGCAGGAACCTCTCATCTGCATGTTCCATATATTTCATAAACTGCTCTGCTATTGATGCCACAGTTACCTCACTGCATTTGCACCAGCTCCTGGAGCTTTGTGAAGTGGAGGGAAGTGGTTGTGAGGCAGTAGTTTTGAAGGTTATTTCTGGCTTGGTGAGCTGTGACAGTGGCCCATCACTGCTTGAAGGAGTGCCATTGGTCAGTTCATCAAGCACTGCCCCTTCGTCCTCTAGCTCATTTTCTGATTCATTTCCTCCAGGAACACTTGCCACTGCCATCTCTATTATCACTGCCGGGTCTGTTGCAGCATGAGTGCCGAGGATGGCATCAATCTTGCGATAAAATCTGCACTCTACCCATCCATGGCCACTGCGGTTGTTGCTATCCCTGCAATGGATGTATCTGTGTTTCAGTCCTTTCAAGCAAGACCTGCACTGACTTTCAGTACGCTGAAATCCAAGATCTCAAATTTGTGCTGCAGTGTCTTTGTAGATATGGCTGTTCTTTCTTCGGCCGTTTAATGTCAGATGAATCTGGTCATCCCCCTGTATCACTATCAGAGCCCGTGTCTCATCATTGCTCCAATTGCAGGTCCTCTGTTCACATTCCATGGGTAGGGAAACAGGATAGGAAAGCATACGTTACTTTCAAGACATGTAGTACGTCCTGTTGTATCACAACAGTTATAACTTGGGTACCAAAACAATGCTGTGGTATGCTTGCATATTGCTTTTAAAATACTTATAACATGACGTTGGCCATGCTATAAGTGGATTCAACCAATAAGGGGCATGTCTTTAGTCATCTTCAATCCATGCCTTGGTGGTTCATGCAAGTAAGCCAGCAGTATGATGCAGCACAACCGCAATGCCCCTCCCCCCCACCACCACATGGCATGGAGTGATATTCAGTATTGCCTTGCTCTGTCGTGTGATGATGACTCACTATTTTTTGCCATTGTATGCAGTGATTGACACCTTAGGCCTTGTACGAAGCTGGTTTGTCACAACGGCACTGGGCCATTTGCAGGCACGAGTGAAAAATGAGTAGTGCCAGCTTCGTGGTCTGGATCCACTTGATTCAGTCTGGAAGAACGTTTGGGGCAGGGGAGAGATGGGATTGGTGCTGGGGATGTAGCCATATCAGTTGGCAGTGGCCTTGTCAAATGGACAGGTAGATGTAGAGTATGGGGAGGGGTGATTTTATAATATAGAGGAGGCAACTCAAGTTGGAGACGTGCTGAGGGGAGTCAATAAGAGGAGAAAGACCAGAGGGAGGTGGAGGGTGGTAGGGAACGGGGTGAGTGGAGAGGAAGATAGGGAAGAACAGCAGGTGAGGGGCTGGAGGGGAACCGATGGGAATGAAGATGTTCTTAGAGCGTGACACAGTCCACACGAATACACTGTTTGTCATGCTCGATTCCTGGGAACAAAAATGTTTTGTATATGTTGTATACTCCATAAGCATGCACTCTTGGTCACTCTTGTTCACTCGTGACCAAAAAGGCACTGATTGAGAGTGAATGGCTACTGGCAACAAGCATACAACTTGAGGAAAGGGAAGGTGGGTGGCTTTGTGGGTACTCAGCGATGAGGTTGGGGGAATATAAATGGTGGCACCATCAAAATTTAAAAAGGGCACACACAGTGGCACAGTACACACTGCACCAACACACTGCTGCAGTGTGTGTGTGTGTGTGTGTGTGTGTGGGTGGGGGGTCCGTACTAGTGGGTACAACTTGGCTGAGCAATTTGTGAAGGGTGGTGTTTGAGAGCATAAATTGTTGTGGATACTCCCCTGTGCCTGACACACCATGCACTCTTTGCATGTGCACAGCACTGGGTGTTGTCATTAGGACCCAAGAGGCAGCAATGGCAGAGGATTCCAGGAAGTTCTTTAAAGTGACAAGGACAGGGGAAGGTGGGGGGCCCACAGGGTGCCCACTTAATGTACAATGGGTGGTGGTGGGGCCTCTGGCATGGCTACAGGGAGTGACAGATCACTGTGCAGTGAGATATAGTCTTCATGCGGTCCTTGCACCAAATGAGATGGCACCAGTGCACCCTGACTCTTGAGCAGAGATGGTACACAGCACTGGGTGTTGTCATTGTGACCTGCACGGGATCCTACATGGTCTGGGAGGGGGGGCACCAGATTCCAGGAAGAGCTGCAAAGTGATGAGAGCTGGGGATGAGGAGTGGGGGTACAATGCATGAGATGGCACAAGTGCATAAAGAATACATCTTGACCCCCCCAGTACTACAGTCACACATTTATGATTAGGCACAGGTCGTGCTACCCATGCTTGCAGAGTTGGTAGTCATGGGGTTGGGGAAGAGGTGTACTCAGTAGCAGAGAGTGTATATCCACACACAATACATATCAAGAATGCCACCCATGACCGGCATGCATCACCAGAAAAGGTAGCTCACACAACACAATGTCTGAGCAACACTATTGTGGGTCACAGAGGCTGGCAGTTGGTGGTCTGCTGTAAGGACATGCAAGGACCTCGGACAAAAAAAGCTATGGCGCTCACAGAGTTTGTTTTAATGATGAACTTAAAACTGTCCACACCCAGCCCTTAAACAAACTTGCAATACATGTGTTTGTCAAACAACAAGTACTGCTAGCCAGCTATCTGCGAGTTGCACCAACCCCTACCTCTACAACACCGGGTAATACCCCACACAGTGTAACCAGTATCCAGCACAAAGGCCAAGCGGTATTGGTAGTGGAGTACAAATGCTGTCCCACCACTCCCAACTCCCATACACCAGTAATACCCAACACAATGCACTCAATACCCAGCACAGTGGCCAAGCAGCACTGATCCATGCCAAATATCAAACATGCAATGCTTGCATATATCTAGGTACAGCATTTGTGACATGATACACCCCTCCACCCAACCATCTACCTCCACAACTCCCGTATACCAGGTAATTTTCTGCCCAAAGTACCCAGGCAGTACCTGACCAGCGTTTGCATGGTGGTAACATAGTGATAAGGAGATATGGCTGAGATTGGCACATACCTCTGTACTCAGCAAGTAGACTGGTAGGGCAGCAGCAAGAGCAGGTCAGTGACCAAATGTTGTTCACACCATGAGGAGCACCATGATGAATTGGGCGAATTTCATCCTATGTCAGCAGGAGGATAGAAAAACATGTGACACAATAGCTGCCGATGAATGAAAGGTGTGTGCTATTAATACTTTCATTCATTTTTGGGAGAACATGGATGGTTGAGCGGGCCCAAGAGTGAGTACTGGTGGTACAGATTCAATCGCAGCTCAATGGATAAAGGTACTTAACTTTAAACACCGCGCCACCAAACCAGAAAAGCGTCACCATAACAACATGACATGTCAGCCCGCAGGTTGCGTTACCTCTCACACCTCCCCAAGGTAATCTCACAAGGAGGACTGCAGTGGTAGGGACGGCTGGGCGCTTTTGTTATGAAAGATGGCACTCGTGTAATCAGGACATGGAGCGGAACAGGCTGTATTGGTGCTACACAGGTAACGCTTGTTTCAGCACAGCAGCTTGTGTGTAAAAGCACATATAGACTTTGACAGCAGTTAAGGACTGCTTGGCCCACCTAGTCTGCCCATTTCCTACCTATTGGATAAGCTGCAGATTCTAGCCAACTCAGTTAACAAGGGGGATAAAACCTTTGATGATAAAGTGTATTTTTTTTTTTACTTTGAGAAATATGTAATATATATAGGTGTAGCAGTGTTGTAAAGGGACAGGGGAATGAATAATGGTTATGTGCCTAGAATTTTTTTTTAATATAATTAAGTTTATAAGTGGCAAGTAGGTAGGGGACAGTGTTTTGAATGTAATAGTAGGACAGATTTGTTAGGATAATATATGCTGTCTTGCAAATAAGAACAATTTGTAAGGGATACATTTGCAAAACAGTGATATTTATATATTGTTAAAATCAAGTCTGCTTTAAGGGTAATTCAACAGACAAAGGCGTAGTGGAAAGGAATTGAATTGTTAAATACAGCTCTCAGACTATTAGTCTCCAAAGAGAAGTACTTTACAGTCTCTTCAGGAACTTTTGATCTCAGAAGTGTGAAATGCAAATGATAAGTGGAAGATATCAAGTAATGACAAAACAGTGGGGTTTCTTTCCTGCATTGTTGGAAGAAATAGAAAGCAATCAGTGGTGTTGGGGAGGGGAAAACAGGACATTGTTTTGTATTGGGATAAAAAATTTCAAGTGTTGATTTCATATGCATTAAAATATTTACAGTTATAAAGGTGACAGAAGATGCACAATGTTATAGAGAAATTGAATATATCTGTTTCCAGTTGTGAATTTTGTATTGGCAATAAGTGATTTGTACTGTAGGGTTAGAGTTGATGATTTTTTTTCATTTTTCCTTTTTAGGTGTAACATCCATGTTATGCATGGGAACATCGTCTATGTGTGAAAATATATCATATTTGTAAAAATCTGGCAGTGCAGCTCTCAGGCTGTTTGTTTTACTGAAGAAAATGTATGGCATTTGGTACTGTCAGTTATGTACACAGTAAAGCAAGGTTTTATGAGTGTATAGTACTGCTTATTATATGAAGCATAGAAAACACAAGGACTCTGTACTCAGCAGTTTTGTAAATAGTGCTTCTTTTAAGTAATTCAAGTAAATCAAAAATATAAGTAATATCATTATAGCACAGTGTGTTATATATGTATCACAGTAAAGCAAATGAGCAGCCCATATCTACATAACAGAAATGTGCTACGAATTTAAGAGCATGTGGATAATAAATAGTTAGAGATGTTTTCGTGATATAACATGTTGGGAAAAATGAGTTAAGTCTGTCTCTGTTATTACTGAGGAAGCAGCTTTACTTAATAAGATGGTAGTAAGTCAATGGCAGTTGCATCTGAATTTCATGGAGGTCATGTTATCAGGAATATGTGTAAGCTGAAGTTAGGCTTTTTATTGGCAAGTAGGATCCTTAAAAGAAGAAGTTGTAATGGAGTGGTCCAATAAAGTTGGTAAAGAAATACAGCAGTTTCGCAAAAACAAATTTGTTGACATAAGTAGTACTGTGTTAGGAAAACAAGCATTTGTCAATGCCGAACGTTCGCTTGCAGGTATTTGCAGTGGTATTTGGCACTTGGAAATGGCTTAAAAAAATCAGTGACAAAGAAGTACAAGCATTTGTCAATGCCGAATGTTGCTTGCTTCTATGTGCTGTTTAGGTATTTGAAGTCATTGGAGTGCAAATATTGAAAATTGGATTCTTACGCTGGGCCAGGCGAGGGAACTGCGTAACGACGCTTGTAAAACAGTCATTTTAGGAATTTTTCTTCACCAAATTTTCAACATAGCCATTTTAAGACCTCTGCTCATGAACAGTGTCACTGTGGATTTTCTTAATGTGTCCCATACATTGATTTCAGCACCGACTGCGCCATTGTGCACTGCATGGTGGAAACACGTTTTGGGCAGGATGTGAAAATGACAGCTGTACTGCTCATAAGGAGGTTTTGGTAAAATGGCAATTTTGAAAATATGGAGTGAAAATATTGAAAATTACAATCCCACGAGCGCATAGGAACTGGCGTAACGACATCTAGAACAGTCATTTTAGGAATTTTTCACCACATTTTCAACATAGCCATTTTAAGACCTCTGCTCATGAACAGTGTCACTGTGATTTTCTTAATGTGTCCTATACATTGAGTTTGCACACCGACCGCGCCATTTGTGCGCTACATGGTCGCAAACACATTTTGGGCAGGATGTGAAAAATGACAGCTGTACTGCTCATGAGGAGGTGTGGTAAAATGGCAATGTTGAAAATCTGGAGTGAAAATATTGAAAATTCACAAACGTACAAGCATGTGTAGGAACTGCGCAATGCATGCTCGTAAAACAGTCATTTTTAGGAATTTTTTCACCAAATTTTCAACATAGCCATTTTAAGACCTCTGCTCATGAACAGTGTCACTGTGATTTTCTTAATGTGTCCCATACATTGATTTCGCACACTGACTGCACCATTGTGCGCTACATGGGCGGAAACATGTTTTGGGTGAGATGTGAAAATGACAGCTATACTGCTCATAAGAAGATGTGGTACAATGGCAATGTTGAAAATCTGGAGTGGAAATATTGAAAATTCGCAAACCTACGAGCGTGCGTAGGAACTGCGCAACACATTCTCGTAAAACAGTCATTTTTAGGAATTTTTTCACCAAATTTTCAACATAGCCACTTTAAGACCTCTGCTAGTGAGCAGTGTCACAGTGATTTTTTTAATGTGTCTCATACATTGATTTCGCACACTGACTGCGCCATTGTGCGCTACATGGGCGGAAACAAGTTTTGGGCAGGATGTGAAAATGACAGCTGTACTGCTCATAAGGTGGTGTGGTAAAATGGCAATGTTGAAAATCTGGAGTGAAAATATTGAAAATTCGTGAACTTACGAGCCTGTGTAGGAACTGCGTAACGCACGCTCATAAAACAGTCATGTTTTGGAATTTTTGCACCAAATTTTCAACATGGGGTTTTTGGGACCCCTTCTCATGAATGATGCCACTGTCATGGCATTATTCAGGCCCAAAGGGTGATTTCACACAGTGACTGCGCAGTAGTGGTGTTGTCTGTTCTGACCTGAATACTCTTGTTCTGAACAGATTTGGAAAAAGCTTGAAGCGCTAGAAAAACTGCTCTGAGCTCCAACAGGTTGATGTGGAGCAGAGATTCCTGGGGAGACCACAGACCCTGGGTGGTGAGGTCGCCCATGTGAGCTCCCCAGCCCAAGAAGGACGCATCTGTAGTAAGGATTAGAGAATGACACTGAGTGACAAAAGGAACCCCTTGTCTCAGGTTGCTCTGATCCTGCCACCACTGTAGGGCTTGGATCAGGGTTCGAGTTACTGGGATCAGCTTGGTAAGAGGATCCTTTCTTTGAGACCAAAAAGCTCTCAAATGGAACTGGATGTCCCTCATCTGAAATCTTGCTCCTTGCACAACTGCTGTGGAAGCAGCCATGTGTCCTAGGAGCTGCAGAAAATGCCTTGCTGGCTGGGAGACCTGCAGGGTAAATGAGGAGGCCAGGGAGACTAGGGTCTTTGCCCTGTCCAGGGGGAGGAAGGCCCTGGCTTCCTGTGTGTTCAGTTCTGTGCCTATGAAGGTAAGAAGCTGGACCGGCTCTAGAACTGACTTTGAGAGATTCAGAAGGAAACCTAGAGAGGTAAGCAGTTGCTGCGTTAACTGAAGATGTAAATTGACCTGGTCTGGGGACTGGCCTACTAAGAGCCAATCGTCCAGGTAAGGAAAGATGGCAATCTTTTGCCTTCTTAGGTAGGCAACTGCTACAGCCAGGCATTTGGTGAATACCCTTGGGGCAGAAGTGAGGCCGAAGGGCATTGCTCTGAACTGGTAGTGGCCTGAGGGCAGCTCGAACCTGAGGTACTTTCGATGGGAGCTTCTGATGGGAATATGGAAGTAGGCATCCTTGAGGTCCAGGGAAGCTAGCCAGTCCCCTGGCCTTAGAGAGGATAGGATAATTTCCAGAGTCACCATTTTGAACTTTGGCTTTAAAAGATGCTTGTTTAAATATCTGAGATCCAGGATGGGCCGCCATTCTCCTGTCTTTTTTGGGGTAAGGAAGTACCTGGAGTACAAACCTTTGCCCTGGTGTAGGGGAGGAACCCTTTCCACAGCTCTGAGAGCCAGGAGGGTAGAGACCTCTGCCTCTAGGGCGAGTGCCTCTGATGGAGTTGCAGGTGGAAAAGATCTGGTTCTTAGCTTTGGAAATTTTTTGAAGCTGAGAACCAGTCCCTGGCTTACTACTTCCAGGACCCACTTGTCTGATGTTAAAGACTTCCAGTCCTGGACAAAGTAAGCCAGCCTGCCCCCTACAGGTAGAGGAGAATCGGCCCTGGCAATCTCATCAGGGTGCCTGCTTGGCAGGGGCTTTGGGCTGAGGGGTGGAAGCAGACCTGCTTGTACCCCGTCTGCCTCTCCCTCTAAAGAACCCCCTCTGAGCATAGGTGGAGGAGGAAGCTTGGGCTTGGTAAAAAGGCCTATGAAAAGGCCTGCCCCTACCTCTAGGAAGCTGCTTTTGAGGAGTGGCCTGCCTTTCCTTGGCCTGTGCACTCCTATAGGTGGTCCTATATTCATCCATTTTCTTCATGTAATTCTCTGTTTGCTTCCCAAATAGAGAATTTCCCACAACAGGAAAATCCATGGCCTTAGACTGGGTATCCTGAGACAGGGTAGTACATCTGAGCCAAGCCATCCTGCAAAGTGCCACAGATGTAGCCATGACTCTTGATGAAACATCATTAGAGTCTACTGCAGCATGAAATTGCACCTTGGATGCCTCAATACCATCCATAGCCACCTGTTCCAGCTCCCTGGCAAGCTGGTCAGGGACTTGTTTCACTAGGGCCAGCACAGTATCCCATCTAGATTTCTGGTATCTAGCAGCATAAGCCATATAATTTGCTTGTCTGAGTCCCAAAGATGCTGCCATGTACTGTTTCTTTGCCATAGCATCAATCTTCCTGGAGTCCTTCTCGGGGTGTGAAGCTAGGGAATATTAACCTTGTCACAGGCTGCAGCCTGCACTACCCCACATGGCTGCATTGTTGAGTGAGGAAATCAGTGTCAGAGCCTGATAAGGTATACCTCTTGTCCATCCTTTTATCCACAGGAGGTATAGTGTGAGGAGTTTTAAAACTTTTACTGTCTGTTTCAAAAGATTTATGCAAAGGAATAGACAGTCTCCTAGACTCTGGAATATCCATCATTTCTACATAGTCTGGCTCTTCTTGGTCATCAACAGCTTCCTCAACAGGAGCTGGAGAGTTTCAACAACTTTTATAAAACATGAAATGAGAAGGGGACTCAGAAAGCCTTGGAGGAGAAACCCCTAGGGGTCTATCTGGAGAGATGTCTGGATCAATGGGCACATCCAGATCTTCAAAACCATATTCACTCTCCTCATATTCCTCTTCCCCCTTCCCCGGTTCATAAAAATCCTCAAAATCATAATCTTGAACCGGTGGAACCGACCGAACCGAACGCTTACCTGAAGGTATCGGTTCGGTCGGAACCGGAGAGAGAGACTGGACAATTTGAATTGCTTTAGCTATTTCCTCAGCAGTTGGGGAGAGAACTTTTGGCTCTACACTAGCTGACTTTCTAGTCCTTTTTGCTGGAACTGGCTCCTCAGAACCGGCTCTTCGTTTGCCCGAGGAAGTATCGCCCTGGTCAGAGGGCACTCCCTCTGGTTCAGTTGGCACTGAACCGGGCTGGCCATCCGGGTCAGCGGACTTTTGGCCTCCCTTTCCTGAGCATACCAACTCTCTTATCTATGGTGGCAGCAGGAAATTGGGACAAATCTGGCAGTCTGAATTGAGGTGGTCAAACCCCAGACAATAGACACATGTGGTGTGTGGGTCAGCCTTAGCAAAGCTTCCCCACAAACACTACAGTGTTGAAACCCAGTGGGTCGGTTTTTCTTTGGGTTTCTCAGACATAATGCCAGCCTAACCAACTTGCCCGTTTGGCAATCCACCAAGCAAGACACATATCGGTTCCCAACCATATCACGGGTCGTGGAAAAAAGCGTAATGAAATTCGTTTTTAGAACCGATAAGAACAGGAACCGCACTCTAAAAAGGACTAGTAGATTTTAAATACAACCTGATTGGTTCAAACCGAACCGATAAAGAATTACAAGTTCCACACAGAAAAATAAATGTAAAACCTATCTATTACTTACATTACCACAGACAGAGCTTGAACCGACGGTTCGGTTTAATTCGCTAAAAGCGAAAAATAATACTTTTAAACCGACAAAATGAACCGAGCAGAGGAGAAATCTCTGGAGCGACTATTCAGTGAGGCGGAGTAAAGAATCTGACAGTTTGCATTTGAAGCACAACAGACAGAGTTTTCAACCGAGCTCGCGCTCTAAGTTCCATGCCTGCATGGAAAGTTAACTATTTCACCTCCGGAGCAGTTCTAACCTGCGGTCATACTGCAATTGTCATAATATAACAAGACTTCATGTTGTTTGAACACCTAGTTCTAGCCCAGCTCTCCCACTTTCTCTCAGAAACTAACTTCTTCACCCTATTTCAGTCCAGCTTCAGAAAACACCACTCTGCCACCCCCTCCCTACTAAGACTCACGGACTCCATCCTCACTGGTATGGATAAAGGGCCAATCACGGCTGCTATTTTCATTGACCTAGCTAAAGCTTTTGACATGGTATCCCACTCTCTCCTACTATCCCGCCTATCAGGGGCTGGGTTAGCAGCGTCTGCCACAAAATGGTTCAGTGCCTACCTAATAAATAGAGCCCAATCCACTAAAATAGCTGACCACATCTCTCCCCCCTCTCCCTATCACCACCGACGTTCCCCAAGGCTCAGTTCTTGGCCCCACCCTCTTCTCCATCCTTCTAAATGAGCTGCCTAATTCTTGCTCCTCCACCGCGATCCACATGTATGCAGACGACACGGTCCTCTTTACCTCCAGCCAGACCCACGAAGAACTCACTTCCAAACTTCAAACTGATTTCAACAAAATTCAACACTGGTTCAATACCAACCAACTCTCCCTAAATGCCAAGAAAACTGTCTCTATGTCTTTCAGCACAAGACAGCGTCTATCCAAACTCACCCCCCCTCTGATCTTCCATACCCTAAACAACACCATCCTTGATGAAGTGCTATCCTTCAGGTATCTAGGGGTTTGGCTCGATCGCCACCTCTCCTTTTCCACACACGTAGATGCCATCATTTCAAAACTGTGCCCAAAACTTGGCACCCTCTACAGGAATCGCTCCTGTTTCTCGCTACCCGTCAGACATGATTTAGTCCTGAAAATGATTCTACCCACCTTCGACTACTGTGATGTAGTCTACAGCTCAGCCTCAAAGACCACCCTAACCAGACTTGACCCCCTCTTTAATGCGTTCTGCCGCTTTGCCCTCGATGCCCCCGCTCACATCACTACAAGCTCTACTGTTCACTGGCCCTGCCATCCCTGAGCAACGGCCTGTTAAATTTGCCTCAACTTTGGCTCGGCTCCTCCCGCCCTACCTTGCATCCTCCCTATCTTCCCCACCTACCCCCCCCACGCCCTCAGGTCCACTGACTCTAGGCTATTAGTCATCCCCCACCGAAGGACCACCACCAGCCAATCGGCCTTCTCTTACCTCTTCCCTAAACTCTGGAATGGCCTGCCGGCCCAGATCCGCCATTCTTTGTCCAAATACTCCTTATCCTCTGCCCTTTCTAACTTCCTCACACCAAATTACAACTGCCCCTGACCACCCCCTTTTTGATAGCTTCTCTCCCCCCGTTGCCCCCTAGGCCTGACCAGCGGCCTGGCCATCGCCTAATTGTCTGGCTTATATACTGCCCTACGCACTTACACTCACTCTTACTCCCTCTTCTCACTCCTAACATCTCCCTTCTCTCCCCCCTTCCTATCTAACACATGCTCCTCTGCCCTACCAACACCATTCTCCCTCCTTCCCACCTCATCTAAACCTACCCCCTACACACCTAATGCTTACTAGTCCACTCCTCCTCTACCACCCATCTTTGCTCTCCAACTCCTACTGTCAACTTGGTGCATCCCACTGCAGCTCAAGTTGTTACTGGCACTCAAGTTCTGCTCTGGCACACTAGTTCTGCTACTGGCACTTATGCAATTCATGTATTGCCTCGTTGTGTACCCATGATATGTTTACCCTGTCCCTGATGTGCATGTTCTGTATTGTTCTTACCTTGCCTTGTACCCATGATATGTATACCCTGTCGTTATGATCATTGTTCTGTACTGTTCTCCTTATGTAACAAGTTCAAATGTAATCCCTCCAGACCATGTACATTATCTGTATTGCACTACTGCTAAACTCAACTATTGTATGTATACCCTGCCTCCTCTGTAACCCCTCCCCCCAGGTCACACCGTGAGACGAGCATCTTTTTGCTCAGCGTGCCTTTCCTGGTGAAACATTTTCAATAAATAATAAATAAATAAATAAATTATTAAAGCCATCTAATTTTAGTGAAATGTGCTGAAAACTGATAGAGTGTTTCAGAGTTTCAATATGTTTCTTATTGTTACAGATGTACAAAGCACAGAGGCCGGGATATTCAGACCATGCCAGGCTGTGGCGCAAGCCTGGGTGCAGCGCAACTGTGATGCGCCAGGGCGTGATCTGGGCGATATTCAACGGTGCTGCACCATGGCTTAGCACCATTGAATATGGCACAGTGGCCCCCGCGATTGCGCATGGTGCAGTGGCACTACGCCAGTGCAAGTGGCAGGTGAGGAGCAGGGGGATGCGCTAGCACAAGTATGGTTCCGCTAGGTGCAGGAACAACGATATTCAGCAGTGGGTATGCAAATGGGGCCATTATGCATCCAAGGCTCAAATGGGGCCATTTGCATGTGATTATGGCCCCATTTGCATGCAGGTGCACCGATCCCCGGCGACTTGTGCCTGGCACCCTGCCAGGCTGCAGCCATTGGGGACCGACACCCCCTGCCCCTTGGTGGCAAAGTGCCCCAACGCCTGTTCGTGGGCATTGTAAAAATACTGTCATCCCTGGTGGTCCAGTGGACCTGCTCCCCAGCCCGATCGCGGGCTATGTAATAGTAATATTATCTCTGGTGGTCCAATGGAATGAAACCTGCCTGATCGTGGGCTTATGATAAATAAATAGCTCCCTGGTGGTCCAGTGGACTGACTCCTGCCTGATCGTGGGCCCATAATAAATAAATATATCCCTGGTGGTCCTGTGGACCCGCTCCCAAGCCCGATCGAGGGCTTAGTAAATGAAAACACCCTGGTGGTCCAGCAGTACCCTCCTCGCCACCCGCCCACAGAGACCCACCACTTGTTCCCCCTTCCAGTCAGTGGTGGGTGGCAGCTCCCCACCCATAAGCCACCCGGCCGGGCATCCGTAACTGACGGTGTACGGTACAGCTGTATGCCCATTGGTCCACAGCATGGGCCAATGGGCATCTGAGCCATGCTGTGACTACACGATCCAGTATGTAAATGGATCCATTCACATATCTGGACTGTGTCTGACATGGGCTACGCCCATTGGCTTATGCTGTGGACCAATGAGCATACAACCCTACTGTAAGAGTCAGTCGGTGATGGGCGGCGAAAGCGGGTGAGGTGCCTGCCGCTGACGGGGAGTGGGGTGGTGGGGCCAGTGGGTGGTGGGGGGGGTACCACTGGACCAGCAGGGTTGGATTGGTTCGTCCTGAGATTTTACTGACACCCGTGATTGGGCTGCAAGTGGTCCACTGGACCACCAGGGACAGGGTTAATTGATTTTAAACATACTTATGCCCGTGATCGGGCTGCGAGTGGTCCACTGGACCACCAGGGATATGGGACTATTATTATTCTACGTATGCCCGTGATCGGGCATGGGGGGGTGCCATCACGAAGGTGCAGCCGGAGCTCGGGTGGCCACCCACAGGTGGCAGCTGCCGTGTTGTGCCCTGCAATGGCGGCTCACTCAGTGGTGACCAGCTGTTGCCTCTTTTTTTTTGGCTCACCTGTGTGCAGCGCAGGCAGGGTTACAAATGCATGGGCTCAGCACATCCGGGCTGATTGCTCGGGATGTCGCGGGTATGTAAGAACGCCCCACCTCGCGCGCCACATTTACTGAATATACTCCAGCACAGCCGGGATTTGTGCCAGGCTTAATCCCCTTTGAATACAATAGCACATGCACAACCCTTCTGAATATCCCGCCCATTGTGTATATTTTTGCTTGATTTCATTTTGGCGTTTGTTGTACAGTTTGGTTTCTTTTTCTTTCAAATATACTTTGCACACACTTCCATCCCTTCACTCCACTCAATCAACAACTAGTACTAAATTTAAACTGCCTTTCTATTGAACTGCATTAGCCTAATGCTCTTTTTGTATAAATCTATCAAAGACTGGAATTGCCTATCTTTTCATTTTCACTGATCTAAAACATATGAGCCTTTTAAAAGCAAAGTGAGACAAATTTGTAAACAAAGGTATGAATGTATTAGTTATAATTAACTTATTCACTTATGTGTGTATATTGTAATATAATAAATGGATCTCCCTTTTTGCTATACGGAGACCGTGGTGTAATTTGCCATTATAAAGAAGCATTTATTTATTGCATAATTTATTTATTAAGAGAAGTTTTCATATAAACAGTACACCAGTACAGTCATGACAACAACAAACACCGGATAACAATAATAACTAAAGAAAGGTAACAACAAAAATATGCCTTATTTCTAGGTCTAGACCAGATCCATCTTATTTTCCTCTATGTTCAGGAAACCATAGACTGCATCAAAAATCAATAAATATTGTATAGAGGAAATAAAAAATAAAAAAGAGGAAAAATAACTTTATAAATTACCCCACCAATAGGTAGGGTTTCCTGACTTGCACACACAATTATTCCATTATGAATCAGCCATTTAAAATCATATTAGCCTCTAGTTAATGGCAGAGGCTAAACTTCCTCTGGGTCCCCTTTATTAAAGACCTTCTCTAAGAGCTGTGGCTTCTCCAGCTGATAAAGAGGCAAACAGCGGTTCCCATGTATTCAGAAAACGCTCCTCCTTATTTTTAATTATGAATGATGAATGCTCCAGCGCTAGCACCTGAATAGTGAGGGTTCACCATTGCTGGACCGTTGGTGCTACTGTTGACACCCATGTATTTAAAATACAATGTCTGGCAAGCACCAATAAGACTTGGACCCATCTCAGGAAAGGGTCCCACTCCCCAGAGTCTGTTTCCTCAACTCCAAATAATAATTCTAAGGGGTCGAGCCTGATCTACCTTCCCCAGATGTTCCCCACCTCCTGTGCAAATCTCTCCCCAAAACTTCTGCAGTATTGGGCATGCCCAAAAGTAATGAAAATAAGTGCCCATCTCAGACATGCAGTGTCCACACAATGGGGAGACCGCTGGGTTGAATTTATGGACCATTGCCAGAGGGCAATATAACCTATGAATGAATTTATGAAAGGATTCCTGATATTTATTGCAAATCAAAATCCCCCTATGTAGTTGCAATAATATACTCCAGTTTTCTTCCAAAATATTCCTGCCTAGATCTGCCTCCCTTTGTCTCCTCATTTTCTGTGTATAATCTGAGGAGAACTGCCTGCCTAGGTGAGCTGCCCGCACAATCAGCCCCCTTGAGCTCCCTCTAGCACCCAGAACCAAGTGCTCTATTTGTTGTAAGGGAGAGTCTGTATGCTTTGTCCTTCCCAGAGTATTGCCATAAACTCTGGTTTGCAAAAAGCGAAAAAAGTGCATCCTGGGAAGATTGTACCCTGCTCTGAATTCCTCAAAGGAGCACAGGTGACTTCCCACATACATATCCCTTATACACTGAATCCCCCTGGCCTCCCATAACAGAAACCCTCTATCTTCCGTACCAGCTAAGAAATATGGATTACTTGACACCGGGAGTAACAAAGTTTCCTCCTGGCCCACTCCTATTTTTTTCAGTATCTTTTCCCACCCCTCTGGGGTTGCGTCAACTAAGGGGTTGCCCTTGCTCAGCCTGTTATAGGCCCTCCAACCCCCCTTTGCCAGGTATGCTGAGAGTCTTCCAGGGCAAGACATTTCCTCTAAGTCCATCCATCCTGCCGCCTCAGGTCTAGCAACCCAGTCACTCAGGTATCTGTATTGCATAGCCAAATAGTAATTCTGAAGATCTGGGAGATTTAAACCACCCCTGGAACCATCTGCTTGCAATCACCTGAGGCTTGCCCTTGGGTGCTCCCCCCCCCCACCATATAAAACCAGAAAAGGCTTTCTCTACCCTCTTAAGATCCATTCTGGTTAAACCCATATGCAGCATCTGCATTACATACAGCACCCATGGTAGAATATTCATCTTGATCAAATTGACCCGACCAAGCCAGGACACTGGAAGTTCTCTCCAGCGATGTAGTTCCTCCTCTATAGTTTTAACAAGTGGAGCATAATTAAGGCGGTAGGGGGAACCCAAATCCCCGCCTCTTTGAATACCTTAGTATTTAAAAGAAGTCGTGACCCGTCTCAACCCCCAAGTCCCACTCCTGAGTCCCTCTCCTACCTCCCCCCAAAGCATAATCTCAGACTTGCTAAAATTTGCCCTGTGAAGGTGGAAAAGGTTTCTATCAGGTTTAGCAATGGCAGGATGGAACCGGACGGGTCCGATATATAGAGGAGCATGTCATCCACAAACAGCATGACCTTATGAGATCTGCCCAACTTACCCACTATTTCCTTTATGCCCAGATGTTCCCTGATCCCTGCCACCAATGGCTCAATATCCAAGGCAAACAGTAAAGGGAAGAGGGTGCACCCCTGCCTCATACCTCTAAACAAGGGGAAATTGTTCTGTTAGTGAGCCATTTACCAAGACCCTAGCAACTAGCTCTCTATAAATCTTCTGGATCAGCCCCACAAAGTCATCCCTCAGCCCAAAGCATGACAATACCTCCATGAGATATTCCCACTCTATGCGGTTGAAAGCATTTTCTGCATCCATGGAGAGCACCGCCGTGCCATCCACCCACCGAGAGGCCAACCACACAACATTCAGTAGTTTATGCATATTGTGATATGAGTAATGGCCACAGACAAAGCCCGTCTGGTCCGGGTGAACAGGCGCATGGTTAACACCTTTGCCAGGATCTTGGCGTCACAATTCAACAATGATATAGGCCTGTATGATGAACATTCCTGTGGGTCTTTCCCAGGCTTATGCACCAGGCATATAACTGCTTCATTAAAGGAGGTGGGAAGTATCCCATCCCCGTACCTCTGAGAACACTCTCTAGGGCATCAACCACATGCTCCTGCATAACCTTATAATACCCCGAGGGGAACCCGTTCAGTCCACTTGCCTTTCTCCTCCTTAAACTCTGTATAGCTTATTTAATTTCACTTTTGGTAATTTCCCCTCCTAATTGTTCCCTCTGCTTTTCCATAATCTATGGCAGAGCTACCCCTGACAGATAATCCCTAGCAATTCCCAACTTGCCTCTGCATTCTGCCTAATACAGTTGTCGGTAAAACTGTTTAAATTGTTCCTTAATTAGTTTGTTATCTTGAGAGCCTACCCCCTGATTATTTTTAATCCCAGAAATATGTGTGTGAGTCTTTCTGCCCTTTATCAGGTGGACCAGTAGTGGTCCCAGTTTACTGCCCCACTCAAAGAATTTATTCCTGACAGAGAAACATGCTGCACGGGCCTCCCCCAAGAGAAAGGAATTAAGTGCCTCTCTGGCTGCACTTAGCTCCCTGAAAGTTCCCTTGAAGAAACCTCAAGCAAGGGCCCATTCCAGAAGCTTCACCCATTGCCCTAATTCCTCCCTCTTATCCTTTTTTCCCCTCTTGTACTTGGCAATATAGCTAATAACAGCACCCCTAATAATGCTTTTCCAGCATCCCAAAAGAGTCCAGCAGAATTTACTGATCCCTCATTCATCTCCTGGTACAACTTTCATTGTTGTTTAATATATTCCAGGAATTTTTTGTTGCCCAATAAGTATTTAGGGAACTTCCATAGTGGTAGGCCCTCTCTCTTTTCCCCCATCTTACAAACAAATGTGACCATTGAATGATCCGTAATAAAAATTGGACTATAATGGACCTTCTGAATTCTATCAGACCACTGTCTAGGGATATAAACATAATCCATCCTGGACCAGGTTTTGTGGGGGTTGGAAAAAAATGTAAATTCCTTCGCACTGGGGTTGGCTGACCTATCATATCTAGGTCCACTATTCCCTCCAACCATGCCCTCAGCCCTCCAACCTTTCTTCCCTTGGCTTCTGAGTGGTCAAGCACAGGGTTCATTGTGGCATAAAAATTCCCTCCCATTATTAACCCTCCAAATTGTTCCCTAACCATTATATCTAAGATCTTCCAATAAAAAGTGGGGTCAAAATTTGCAGGCGCATATATGCTCACCAGGGTAACTACTTCTCCAAAGAGGATGCCCTCCACAAAAATGTACCTACCTTCCATAGGGTCCACAACCACCCAGGAAGCTACAAATGGGAGGCTTTTGTTTATTAGAACAGTCATCCCCTTCTTGTGCGAGTTATAGGAGGAGGCGTAGCAGGCCCCTTCCCAACCCCTGTTGAGTTTTTGATGTTCCTCAGGGATTAGATGCATTTCTTGCTATAGTACTACTTGTGCCCCCTGCCTGCACAGTGCCATCAATAAACTGGTCCTCTTTATCGGGGAAGAGACCCCTCTAACATTCCAAGAGGCTACAGTTATGTTTCTGTTAGCTGCCATGACTTATTATCCCTTCATTACCCCTATTTGTTTCCTTCTCCCCCGTCATGTTACTATACAGTAGCTGCATGCTTGTGTTTCCTGAGATTGTGGCTTTTGCCACTGGGTCTAGACCTGTACCAACCAACAAAATTCAATAGTAAGACCAATAACCAAACATTTAAAAATAAGTTGAACATATGAAATATTATAAACCTAACAATAACACCCCAACATATGTACAAGTCCGTCCCCTCCCACCACCCTTTCCTCCCCTCCTCCCGCTATTCATTTTCCACCCACTGTTTTCCATAGCTCCTGCCATTCAAAGATGGAATAGCCAAACCCTCCTCATAGTAGATGTCTCTCTCCCCGCTCCCACCCCTACTTAATTTTGCATCCAGAAATCACCCCTTGTTTTATAATGCATAACCTTTAACATCCCTTACCCAAGGGTGTGCTGCTAAACCTGCCAGGCTGCCTCACTCAAAGCAGGCCCCAGCCCACCTCAAACTTTAACCATACAGCAAGTCGCTGTTTACTATATTTTCCCCTATAGCCAGCAATGTCAGCCCCATACAAAAAATAAAGAATTAACAACTGTGCTTTTTTTTTCTTTTATAAGAATTAACAGCTGTGCATTACAGTACCTCTTCCTTCAAAACTCGGCCCCCACAGTATCATAAGACTGTGGAAACCATGCCCCAACAGGCACATTGGTCCCCCATAGCAGTTCAGTCCCCAGTCCCAGAAAAGGCCAGAGGCACCAGCGCGGGACAAGGCAGCACGAATCTTATACCACGCGCCTGCCCACCTCCTCCGCCCCCAGTTTACCTTAATAAGACGAAAGCTCTATGTCGGTGCCATGCTTCTTTCCCTTACCAGGAGTTCATTCAGCTATTGAAATAAAAATCCATTAACCCCCTGCCCAGTCATTCTCTTCACAGACATGTAGGGATTCCCAGGAACAACTACACTCACAATCTGTGTATCAGTCCCCAACAGGTCCAGGAACCGCAAAGAGCCAATCCTCAGCAAGTCTATCCCCATATTGAGACATACCCCACATGTGTGGGAAGGGTCTGAGGATACTAGCTCCAGGGGTAGAAGGGGAGGGATCCAGCACAGTTCTCAAAGCACAAGCACCCCATTACTCAAAAGACGCCCTAGCCCATCGTAGTATGCACTCCATGCAGCCTCCTGACTGCTAACTCACCGCCATCATGATCCTCAGCCCACCTTCTTTTTCAAATCTGCTGCAAAGCTGATCACTTTTTCTGGCTCCCAGAAGAAGTATGAGGCTCCCTCATGCTTAATTTTAAGCACAGCAGGGTAAGTAAGGAAGCCTTCAACTTTTAACTCTTGTAGCTGAGCCAGATCACGCCACTTCTTTAACAGTCTGTTCGAGTAGTCCTGGAAAATATACAGCCATGCACCTTTGAAAACCAGCTCCTTCAGACTGTGATAAGCCTTTAGAACCACCTCCTGATCCTGAAAGTGGTCAAAACGGAGGACAATTTGGCAAGGTGGCTGTCTGGCTGGCGGCATGAGGGCAACCACCCTGTGAGCGTGCTCCAGCTTGAAATGGCCATTTTTTGAAGTTAGCCCTAGTAGGGCCAAAAGCTTGGCCAAGCAAAATTCTAATATATGTGGTCCTTTCTTGCCTTCCAGTAACCCTCTGATCCTCAAATTGAGCTGGTGATGATAATTCTCTTGATAATTGAACAGTTCTTTAAATTCTGCCAGCTCCTTTTCCAAAGCTGCAGTTCTTCCCAGCAATGGCTCCACTGTGTCTTCCAATTTGAAATCCACTCCTCGGCCTCTGAAATTCTATTTGCTTGAGATGCTGCTTGATCTATTACAGCTTGCAGTTGGGTGTCCAATTTTTGCTCCATTTTATCCAGCTTTTGGTCTATGGCCTCCATAATTTGCGAGGTGACCGTCCGTCCCAGTGAGGACATTTCAGCAGCTGAAAGTGAGATACCGCCCAGTGGCTCAGGCTGCCTGGCGGTTATTGCTTTTTTGTATTTTTTGCCGCAGAATGCTGCACTTTCCCTGGATTATGCACCAGAAATGCATCCATGATGAACTTGCACCTCACCCTAGCGAATTTTATGCTATTTTGACTAGGATGCTTTAGATTTTATATAAATTTTAAATGTAGCGATGGGAGCTATGTGAGACCACGTCTTCACTCCTTGATGTTCATGAGTGCCCCCCTAAAGATGTATTTATAATGGCAAACACACGTATGGTTCTCCTCCCTCTGTGCCTTATGCAGTGTCTCCCTTCCTGGCTTGCTGCTTCCTTCTCGCCAGCAGCCCACCTGCCAAAGAAACATGGTGGTAAGTTATGTAAAAAAGTTTTATTTTCTACACATAGTGGCATAACTAAATATTTAAAAAAAACATGTGAAACCTCCAAAAACAAAAAAAGTTGACCAAACGAAACTGAACTGGAGCGCGACCACACTGGAACTGCTGCTATTTTATATAATTGCAGTGGCCGAAAAGGGGAGACCCAGTAATTATATAAAATAAAATACGGGGTGGTGTGTATGTAAACTTGAAGTTTACACACACCCTTGGGGTTAGATGCTTACACAAACTCCTTGAGCTTCGCTCTCGGGGTTTATGTAGCATCTAACCCCTCAGGTGTGTGTAAACTTCTCGTTACACACACCACCCCATACTTTATTCCTATATATAACAACTGGGTTTTGCTTTCTCCCATAGGGAAACCTGTTGCGTAATTTGCCATTATAAAGGAGTCTTTGTAATGGCAAATACTCACTGGGTTTCCCTCGCTCTGTGCATGCACCAGCCACAACTCTTCTGGGTTTCTCACCGCTCACCACCCTGCATTCTTGCTCTAAACTGCACCGCTACTGTGACTAGGCTGTAAGTTACTTTAAAAGAAGAACTGCTGTTTACTAAAGCTGTGACCAGACAGGGCCACTAAGTGATCGCAGACCACGCTAAAAGCAAACCAGACCATGGCTGCACCAAAATGCCACTTATTTTATATCATTGCTGTGGAGAGAAAGCGAAACCCAGCAATTATATAAAATAAAATATGAGGTGGTATGTAAACTCAGAATTTACACACACACTCTCGGTGTTAGATACCTAGATACACTTCTTAAGCTTTGCTCTTGGGGTTTATGTGGCATCCAACACCTTGAGTGTGTGTACAATTCTTGTTACACACCACCCCATACTTTATTCTATATATAATAACTGGGTTAGGCTTTTTCCCATAGGGAAACCATGGCATGATATGCCGTTATAAAGGAGCAGTTATAACGGCAAACATGCGCATGATTTCCCTCACTATGCGCATGCCCAACCTACAGCTCTTCCGGGTTTTCACCGCTCGCCACCAGGTTTCTTTGTCGGTCGAAACCGCACCACCACCACTATCTCTAGGTGGTAAGTAACTATTTAAAAAAAAAACTTCCTAACAAAAATCACACTGTAAAGGGGACAACAAAACAAGAAAAAGTAAACTGCTAAGCGACCGAGGACTCAGCTAAACATCATCCAGACCGCAGCCGCACCAGAACATTTATTTTATATAATTGGCTGTGGCAAAAAAGCCTAACCCAGCAATTATATAAAAAAAAAAATATGGGTGGTGTGTATTGAATTTTACACACCCTCGGGTTGGATGCCTGGATAAACCCTCGAACTTCGCTCTCGGGGTTTATATGTCATCCAACCCCTCGGGTGTGTGCAAAATCTTGTTACACACACCACCCCATACTTTATTCTCTATGTAATGTTTTGTGTGTTCCAGGTCCTCCATGAAAATGGGCATGTGATATCCTAAGGATTTAGATGGTTAACAAATCTGAATTAAAATAAAATTTGAAACAAAAAAAAACCCTAAATCAATCAATAAACTAATAAATCAATAAATAACATATAAATAAGATATAAACTTCTAACTACAGGCTCTATGGCCTTTTATACCAAGGGGTTCAGTGTGCTATGTTTTATCACGACGACAGCAGAGCTGTGACTGAATGACATCATGCAGTTTCTCGCTGAGTGTTGCAGTGCTGCAAACAGGGTGAGAAACACTAGTGAAAAAAACACTGTTCATGATAATATTGATATTTACATAACCCCTTCCCTGACGCTGTGGTCTAAAACAGGAAGGGCTACTGCTCTTGCCTTGTCAGCTCAGACCAGCTCAAACAAGGTTGAGGGGCCTGGGATTGGATTCTGATGGAAAGAAGGAGGTTCTTTCCCAAAGGTTAGGTAAATAGTACGGTGCCTCTGCCCAGAGTTAAATATAAAGTGGGTCAGATGTTATTTTTAGCAGTACAACCCTCCGGGATGCTGTACCTACCCACCTCCCCTTACAGTCACCCCACTCACATGGCATACCTGAAACCAAAGATCCCATTTTCAACAACATTTGTAATTAGAGACTCCAGCTAATAATATGCTCATGAGTCATATATTGATCCAAAACAATGAAACACATTTATTTACATGGGGGAGAGCTAAGAAAGGAAAAACAGAGTAGAGTAAACGTTTGAACTTTGCATTCCAGTAAGCATTCACTTTGGCAGGTAAAACCAAAAAACGACACATTTCTAGTGCCCGCCTCCCACCAGCATTTCACTTCAATCAGGTTTTAACCCACAGGTTTTAATACATTACCCATCTTCTAAACTGGTATAAGTGTAACCCCTTCGAGTTCTATCTGGGTACCCAGGATCTAGTTGCAGGCCTGTATGATTCAGCTAGTTGGCCTACAGTTGGTGCACTTTTAAAAGAGATCACAAACCCACAACCCCAAAGGCCATGCAGTTGTGAAAATGGCATTTTACCTTTACTTTAAACTTCTGTGCCGTGGAGTATAAACTTGAACACAAACTATGTACAGTTCTCCAGAGGCAGGACAGTCCCTGCATTTACCTGCATTTCTGCAGACAAACTCTGGTGGCTTTGAATCTGTAGCTCTGGGGGTGGATGGAACATGCAGAAACCTGAATACTTGAAAAGCTCTAGACGTGAAGCAGGCATCTTGCAGCTTGGAAAAACTGGCACCTTCCAACTTGCTTGTAGCCTTTAGCAGCTTGTCCCCTTCAGCCCACCAAGCAGGCCAGGTGCAAAGTGCAGCGCAAGGTGTCCCAGATCACAAAGAACCCAAGCCCAGGTGTGACCCCCATGGTCAGACTCCTTCAATGTATCAGAGTGCCGCTAGCACTCGGGCATACACCCGTGGCTCCTTGTGGCCCAGTCTGCCTCACTAGATAGGGCTGGCACTTTCCTTACCTGGCTCCAGATTGCAGCTTGCAGTCTTGTTCTTTCACCTGCACTGAAATCTGCAGCAATGCTTTCTTTAGGACAAATGGCTGAAGCAAGAATTCGTAGTCTCTCATAGCTTTACAATCCATTGTTATGTCACTTTAGAAGTAACCTGTAGTCACATCAGATGACATAAAAAGGCATTTTTGACCACGTACCAGCATGGCAGCTATGGCCCATTGCTTACAGCATACAGTCTCTGGGTAACAGAAGACACTTTTTTCTCTTTCTCACCATGCAGGTGCTGACGAACAAGAACAACTCAGCAATCAGGTGCAGTATCTGATTCAGTTTCCACCACACTGGAAATTTCAGGCAGGCTCCTCTTGGCATTCATGGCTCCGCAAGCCCCAAGCAGGACCATATATTCTAAGACCTCACAGGCATCGGGGCAATTCCCTCTTCCTTCAGGGAACCCCAGCCGATGACCTTGATTCTGCTTTAGACCTTCTCAGACCTCACAGGCATCCGGGCAATTTCCTCTTCCTTCAGGGAATCCCAGCCAGTGACCTTGATTATGCTTCAGACACAACTTCTTTGTGCTGGAAAACTTTCCTTCCCTTCAGTGGGAGACCACTCAGTCATTTCCTGGGTTCTGTGGGTTGTGCAAACCCCCAGGCAGTCCTTTTACTTTACTCAGAGAACATCAGAGAGAACTTCCTTTCTCTCTGACAACTGTCAGGCAACTCCCCTGCCTCAGACAATTAAATTCAGTTCTTTTAAACTGTAGCACCATCCAGGCATTGGAACTCATACTCCACTGAAACTCTAGGCATCTTTCTTTCTTTCTTTGCCTCCCCAGGATCAGGGAACAGGGCAGAGCCCCCTCCCTTAGGAGGGGCTCCAGCCAACACTGGCTGAATTCAAACTCAAACGTCAACTGACTGAACTGATTGTCTCTCCTCATGAGCTTCAAGAAAAAGAAAACAGCTCCTGATTGGTTGGGACAAACAATGGGGGAACCTGGCAGCTGCTGATTTGCTGATGCCAGCTGTCAGACATGGAAAAGGCAGTTAATGGGCTTCCTCAACACCTTATTGGCCGGCTGTCTTTGTGGCAAAAGCTGGTACCACCCCCTTTCCCAGGAGCCTTCATAGCAGCTCCTTGGGATCCTGGCTTTCTGATTGGCTGTTCAGTGTTCACCAGACTGGCAAACATGGCTGCCAGTTAAACATTTAACTTAGTGCCCCAACTTTGTTATTAAAATAAAATCAAACTAACAGTACAGCTATGCATTTATTTTAAAACATACATTTGTGCCTGTTTCTCTGTCCTATCTAGTGAATGCAGGATCAATTTAAACTAGGGCTGCATGTGCCCATCACTACCTCTGTAGCGCCATCCCCCCAGGCACAGCAGTGCTCATAAATATTCATGAGCAGCCTTGGCTGCTCTTAAAATGACAGGTGGCTTATTTACTTATAGCACTTAAGAGTGCTTTAAAAACATTTGTTTTCCTGCTAAGTGCTGTGGACCCCCTTTCACTCTTATTTTCACTCAGGGGCCAGGGCACACACAACAAGGCTGCATGAGCTGCATGGAGTGACTTCCACTTACAAGCGCCACAGCACTTCTGCATAGCGCGAGAGAGAGAGAGAGAGATCAGCAGCAGCTCGCGACAGTGAGCCGCGCTGGCGAACGACAACCCTGCGGCAGCATGCAGCTTTTATTTCTTTTTTCTGCACTCTGCCAGACCCCAAGCAGACAAACGGATAACGGGGCTGGCAGGAGCATTCAGGAGCCACCCATATGGGAGGCGACATAAGGTAACCCCCCACCGTGGGGGTTGGGGGTTACATTTAGTAAGAAAAAACAAAATACATGTTGTGTTGGAGACCAGCTTTATTAAAGGAGTATTGCATTTATCTTCTAAAAGCCTGTATTTTTTGTATAAGTTGCCTTTCGAATACTAGTTGGCTTTCAGTTTTATTTCCATCTGTACTGCCCTGTCAACAAATTGAACTTGTGTTTCTGATTTACACACTGGTAATAAGGACCTTTTTAGAACAATGACTTCTTTGTAAAAGAAATACAGATGAAAACTACAGTACATTTAAAATAGATTTTATTGTCATTTTCTTCAATGGGTAAGTTTACTTAAAGAGCTACTGACGCCTGAAAGAAAACTTTAAAAAACATAATAAGTAGGTAAAATGTTGCTTGTATTCCACATATATTCTAGATTTCTCCTCCCCATTATTTATTACTGAGGAAATGTGCATGAATACATGATTTGTATACCTTACAGTTACTTTAAAGCTAATCTGCCTATATAGCTTACTCCATATGTCAAGTCATAATGCTCTGCTATAACGTCACAATCTGTTGCCATGAAAGTAACTGTGATGTCACAAGCAGTGCATTATGAGCTCAGGTAGTGGGACAGCAACAGAAATAGATGAACTCTTCAGGAGCAAAAATCCTGTATTCATGCAATTGACCTCAGCAACAAATAATGGGGAGGACAAATAAAGAGCTAATGTGAAATACAAGCTGAAGTGTATCTAAATATTATGTTTTGTTAAAGTTCTCCTGAAGTTGTCAGCTGCTCTTTAAAGAAAACAATAGTGCAGCTGTATTGTTTTGGCCAGTAGGTGGAGCTGCTGTGTGGTTAGCGTGGCTTTGCACACCCCACACCAACAGTGTTGTCAATCTGCCCTATTACCTTGATGTTTAGCTCGTGTTTTGTCAGGGTTTTTAAGTTTGTGTTTTCCTCTCTCTCCATTTCCCTGACTCACAGTTCATGCTGCTGCTTGGAAGTTGGAGAGTGCCACTCCCCTACCACTGTTCCTGCTGTGTGCTGGCAGTTCGAGATCCACCACCCCCTTTTCATCCTCATGTCTGTACACTTCTCCTGGTAGAGGTTTAACTGGGAGATAAATAGAAACTGTGATCTGATAGGTCAGTGAAATGCGATATGCTTTTGAAAAGCACACATGCTCACTTTGTTTGGGTGGACTAGTGGGCAGTTACTGAAGCCAATCGTGATGACAGCTGCGTATGACTTTCACTTTTGGTCAAATGACAAGTATATAACTAAGAGGTATACATGGCTGGACACATTATATTTATAACACATGGTTTTTGAAGCAGTTTAGTACAGTGGGAGGGTGGGATTTATTTTAAAAAAATGTACAAAGTACTGGCAAACTCCATGGCAGACATGCCAAGTGTGGGCAGCTTGTACATGGCCAGTGGAGTGATTTTTTTTTAAACATTTGATGTCATATGTGTGCTGGGACTAGATCCGTGATGTTGTACTGGGATAACATCACGGGTCTAGCCTCAGACTTACCAGTCAGAACCATGGGATTTTTCTTGCCCTTTTATAAACAGGGGATCCGTGATGTGTTGCTGTTAAATGCATGACTTATGTGAATGAGCTATGAGTGTCCTTGGTTGACCTCATGAGTGGCGGAGCCACGAGTGAGGTCCTGAGGTCACTCACAGGGAGTTCAAATAAATCATGTATTTAACAGCAGTACATCACGTATGCGATTTATGCAGTAGAGGGGTTGTTCTATTTTTTAATTTATGTTTTGTACTACAAGAGTCTGAGTTTTATTTTTTTTTGTATACATTTGTTAGAAGTATTTTCTGTGTTCCTGCCTGAGTTTGGGTTGGTTTCTAGGACTGTTGCTGTGCAGTCGACGTCCCGATGTTAGGAGGGCTGTTTTTGTTGGCTGCTATTCATAGGTGGGGTGATTTCTGAAAACATGGCAGCTCCGTTTCTCACTTATTTATTTAAAAAGTTTTATTTATTTAAAAGTTTTACCAGGAGAACATACTGAGTGGAGTACTGCTCGATTCCAGATGCGTTCTGCGAGACTTGCAGAGAGCTACACTGTGGTGGTAGTGATTTGGGGTTGTTTATTCCTTTTTTTTTAAAGTAAATGATTTTTCAGGTTGGTCCAAACTTTAGTGTCTGTGTCTGGATTGTGGCAAGAAATAAAAGCATGGGCACAGAGAAGCCAGTTGATTATGTGCATTGTTGAGAGCTGGGAGATGAGTGGAACAAGCGTGTGAGGAATAAAATCCAGTCAGTCACATAGCAGAGAAGATGACTGTTTTTGAGGTGAGTGACTGGCTGTAGGTTCATTCTGTTTCTGCTGGGGGAAGAGTTCTTTGTGAAAATGTATGGACCGAGTTTGGCTAGTGGATTACTTGTTGCTTGAGCTGGGTAGCAGTAGCAGTTTTGGCTGAGTTTGTTATGTTAGTACAGCGAGGGAGGATTGAAGTGGCAGTCTGGAGGTGCCAGTTTGGAGACTGTGGTGAAAATAAAAGACAGGAGAATCGGGGAAGTAAATTATAGAAATGAAGCTACTGGTACTGGTACAAAGGAAAGAAATTAAAGGTTGCTGCTTTGTAAGGGTGTGATGTATATGGGTGGCATGTGGGTCAAGATGGGAACTGCCAGTGTAAATGATGCTGAAAATGAAAGTATAGTCAGTGATCGATGGCAGGGTATTAAATAAACGGTGGTTGACTGATGTTAGGGTGTCAAATAAACCTCAGAGCCACTGTTCACTTAACACCAGTGAGAATAAATGAATTTATTTAACTGCATTGATGTTCACTCCTATTGAATGATTAGGGATAATCAGATTCCAATTTCTGGATTCAGATCTACTGGAGTCCGAGTCAAAAGCTGGAATTCAGAATTTAGTTTCAATTGAATTCTAATCAGATTCATTTGGACTCCAATCAGATTGGGATTCCAAAATCCAAAATCTGAAGTGGAAGCTGACAGCATTGTTCTCAAATCAGAATTGGATTCAGATTTGTATATTTCAAAACTCTGAAAAAGAGCAGACAGATCAGTTTTGAGATATTCGATCACCCCCTAGTCACAGTACATCCATGTTCCACTATAGAACTCTATGATTGGAAGTAGGAATGCTTGGAAATGACTGACTGCTGGGGTGGTGCTGATGTCACCTGGAGGTTTCAGCTTTTCAGCTGTTACATCTGATGGCTTAGAGCTGGATTACAGTTGGAGCACAGCCCCAAAATGAATTGCACCCAGCACTCCAAATGGGAGGGTTTTATTGGGAAGGAGCATCACAAAACAGCTTGGAAATGTGCTCACCCCTCTCCACCTGTCATTTAAAGCAACATTTTTTTTTAATCAAAATCACCTGCCATACAGTTGATGGACACCTCAGTAGTTGTCAGTGCAGTGCTGTGGGCCTAGCTGCAGCTGGCTTGCAGGCTTTCATTGGGAAGCCCATGTTAAGGATATAGCTGATGGTTTCTGGGAAAGGAACACCCCACTAGTGTCCTGTGGGATTGTGGGACATGAAATGAGATCTGCCACTTTCTCTTCTATGACATCAATTCCCACAGTTCCAAACTAATTAGTTAACATTACAGAGTCCTTGGAGGAGGTTGCCCCAAGCACAGGGGAAGTTGTAGTAGTAGGGCTGTTGTTCACGATACTGGCGACCCATGTTCAGGAACAAGCCTGGGTTGTCAGGCACTGGCCAGGAGAGTTCGACTGAGCATCCCACAAGATGCTCTTGTGGGAACAAATCCTAAATTGCAAAAATATTTTGTAATCATTTTATTATATTGCATTATTTTATAATTATTATTTTATACCTAGTTATTAGTATATAATTATACTTTTAGGTTGGGTGTGTAATTGGGAGGTAATACAAAGACAGCTGGTTTAAAAGCCAAAGGAGTTTGACTTTTAAATCTGCTGGCATGGATTTCCTCAAAGGAAAAAAAACTTTGTCAAGTTGATTTTTAAAGTGGAGCCTATTTCACAACCTCATAGGTGGGCCTCTCAAGAGTGTGATAGTGTCTTCTTAAAAGTCTGCTGGAAGAAGGAAAAAATTTGATAAAGTTGCTATACCAACCAAATGCCACAGACTGTGGTATCTAATTACCAGAAATACCTTTGTGCCTGGTACTAGCAGCGACTGTTATCTATGGAAAAAAAAAACTTTCACTGAAGTTTGCTATTGAACAAGAAACATTTGCTTGCTGCAATTCTATCTTTAATACTGCAGGTGCATAAACAATATCATCTAGTAAAGGGAATTCTAATTTATCAGAGGACCAAGTTTTATAACTGCAGCTATTGAAAAATGGGAATTACTTCAATCAGTCAATCAATCAATCAATATCTTTATTTAGCCAGACGGAAAACCATTGAGCAGGACTCATTTACAAGATGTACCTGGTAGTTTAAACAACAACAACATGTCACAATACAACAATTTGGCATAGGCGTAGCAACATTAGCAGCCTATGTACAGTCATTACAAGAGAGAATGGCATGGCTTGGCACAGTGGTATACAATAATTTACCAACAGCAACGTAAGATTTGACACTGAGAACAGAACAAGGCAGCATAATTTATAGGCATGGTACCAAAGGCAGCAGCATACCGCTATGTGCAAGGCAGATCTCTGATAGACAGTAAAGTATAATATTATATTGGATGAAGTCTAGACCAGCAAAGCATTACGTGGCCTAGGAGAAGACTATAAAGCAAGGGCACTGAGGGCACAGGTTGCGCCAAGGATAGTGGAGGGAGAAGAGGTTAGGAAGGGTGGGAGGGGGCAATTGTAATACCTTCAGGATTGTCATAGCTGTATTAGTCGGCATGGTAGGTCTAAGGGTAAGGAGGAGGGTATGGGGTGAAAAGGTACCATTAGTAGAGGACAAGAATGTCCTGTGCTAAAAGTCTAAGAACGGGCATATCTATATTTGATCTCTTCTGAACAGTCAGCTCATGAAAATTCCAAACGTATGACTTTGAATTTGTAGGTTACTGCAGGACTGAGATATTCCATCTTAAAAAGTTGGTGGTAAACAGGTTGACAGCCTTGATTGATGTGTTTTCTCAGAGAACAAAAAAAACTCTCTTCAAAGGAATTTGGGACATTTAATGGACTTCCTAAAGACTGGTTTGGAAGGATGAGGCTTCATTTTGTAGCCCAGGACATTAACAGTAAGCGCATTAATTCTTTTTGAGGTGTTTTGCTGAAAACTAATGTTATCATTGTTATTAGTTTATCTCAGAAAATATTTACGTCAGAAAAATTAGACACTTCAAAATACTATTTTTGATGAGCTGGACTTGAAAATGTTTGTTTTAAGGCTGCATCTTATTGCATTCAAAAGTTAGGAGAAAAATTAACTTTGGACTTAAAAATGAACTTGTACCAGGAAATGTGATCCTAAGAAAGAGGGACTAACCACTCCCACATCATTTTCATGACCCAATTAAAGTTAGTACCTTGAGGGGAAAGGTAGAAAATGTCTAACTGTGATGCTGTGAAATTCTGTGTTCATGGAATGGACATTTTTGTTGTTACTTAGTACTGTTTCGAAATTCCCGCCAAAACCTGAACATAGGATTAAGCCTGACTTTTGATGTCTGTACTAGCCAAGAAGCAAGCCTGCATTGCTGTGTTGATATCAGATGGGGACGGGGTTCAGGGTTTGAGCATGGATAGAGCAAAGACAGGAACAACAATAAGATCCAGCCACTAAAAGGACTTTTGCCATCAAGGGGACGAAGGAGTCTCACCAATATTCTGAAATTAAGAGGAAAACCCAAACCCTTCTACTAACTAAATGTCTTGAGTATTATTTTTGATATTGTTTATAATATTCTAATTGGACTTAGCTGGGGTTTGCACGGGAAAAATAGTCTTAATATTTGGAACAATGGGTATATAGGAAGCTTTTTTTTTATTTATGCTTTATGCACCCTTCTCTTGCCACAGTTTACCTCTCCCTGGGGACTCCCATGGTGGGGGCCAGCCTAAGCTCCATAGCTTGGTCCTTAGTCCCCATCCTGCTGTGGATTACCCTCCAGGTGGGGAAGCAGGAGATCCAGCTGCCTCCCCACTTGCACCTTACAGTATGTGTGGGGCCTCTGACCGATCTGGGACCAAACTGCAACCCCACCAGGGCCTGTCACCAGGCACAACTGCAAGTCCACTTTTTTGTTTTCTCTTCATTATCTCCCAAAGACACTGGTGGCCAAGGAGGTCCTTGGATGCATGCACACGCTGAAATGTGATGCCACTCTGGACCCCAGCCAATGCCCTCTCCTCCCACATGGCAGTCTCCGCTGCACCTCCACCCTTGTGCACCCAGGCGGTGGTGTTGCATTGGGAGCAGCATTTCTTCCTCCCCAGAGGAGGAGTGTGCCCCTTGGGTGCTTGATCCTCCTCTCCCCGGCTGACCCTCCAGCTCTCCCGGCTCATTTCTGAACCTGGGTCACCAGTGATGCGAGCAGTGGCGCTCCTGCTCTGTGCGTATAGGAAGTTATTAAAATCTATACAAAAAAACAGCAGACAATTCAATTTTGTTCACTTTTTGTAACTAACAAATGCAAATAACTTTAAAATGGGAAAAAGAGAGACCCACACTTGTACAGATCAAATATGACATGGGTGGGAGTGAGATAGCACAAATATCTTCATAAGCTGTCACTGAACTCTTGATACAAGAGTTTAGTGACAGCAAGTGAAGATAGTTCTGCTGTCTAACTCCCACCCATGTGATATTTGATCTGTACAACAAGTGTGGGTCTCTCTTTTTCCCATTTTAAAGTTATTTGCATTTGTTTGTTGCAAAAAGTGAAAAAAATTGAATTTTCTGCTGTTTTTTTGCTAATTATAAAAAAACCTAAAAGATATCTGTAAATGAAACACCACCCATTTTGTAGATCTTCTGTGCTGAACAAATTTCATGCTCACAGAACCATGCTATCATTTTTCGTTTTAAAGTTATTTACATTTGTTTGTTGAAAAAGTGAAAAAAAAATACAATTTTCTGCTGTTTTCGGCCAATTATAAAAAAAAATAAATAAAAGGTACCTGTAAATGAAACACCACTCATTTTGTAGATATTTTTGTGCTGAACCAATTTCGTGCTCACACAGTTTTAAAGTTATCTGCAGTTGAATACAATTAGTACTGCTACTGAGGCTGAACATTCTAAAAGAGTTCTGAACCTTTTGTGACATACCCAGCATGAAAGGATATCTATTATGACATACCCATCTTGAAGATATCTGATATACTCACATGTGGTCTGTGGGATATCTCAAATATTTTCCTGAACAGAGACCCACAGGCGTTGTATAAATATGGGATATGACATGGGTGAAAGTGAGATAGCAGAAATATCTCCACTAGCTGCCACTGAACTCTTGATAACCCACGAGTGCTGTGCTCTTGAGGTTTACAATGATGCCATGGCAACCTCTCGAAGTGTTTACAGTGCAGTCATTAATCAAAGCCTATACATTATCCTCTATATTAAATTTTTTTTTAAGACAGGTTAATTCATTTTACCAGTTATTCATTTCAGAAGGCTTCCCTATACTTTAAAGACACAAATAAATTTGTACAAAGTAAGGTATTCAGTTAACGGGTCTATGCTGTTGTCAAGTATTTGTTTTAAGCTGGCCCCAGCGTAATAACTTAAGACTGAAAATGTTATTATGCTGCAGCACAGGTTGAGCAAATCTTGCAGTACCTGATGTACTGTGCCACTTCTTCAAGGAGCAGGATCAGTGGTAGATAAATGACTACTCATTTCTGGGGCAGAATGCAACCCTGTCATTAGCTAATGTATGATGTGATGTCTTTGATAACGTCACATGCTGAGCATAGAGGGGTTTGGGGTATAAAAGGAGGGAAAGGGAACCAGATGCTATGAAAAAACTGTGAATATTAATAATCACCAAGAACAGTGACTTATGTGGTACTGCAGATATGCTGCAGTAACTGGCAAGTTCTGTGTAAAATTCTGTGACCGCTGAATTCTAGGGGCCTTACTGTTGTTAGATGAAAAAATTACTCGCTGTAGTACTGATGTTTCTTCAAAGGGACTTACTAGTGATTTACAGTATACACAACCAACCCTATCTCCCCTTCTAGAACCTTAGTAAAACAGAGTTCTTCACTATAATCAATAATCATCTAATATGTGGTTCCACCGCCTGAGCATCCCAGTGTTAAAAATTAACAGTTGTTACCATTGTCAATGTGTGGTTTTGGCATTCCTAATGCATTTCTGTTAAATACCTAGGAACACAGAAATTTCTGACAAGAGGAGGCTTATGCCTACCTAGCTTGTCTGCCATTATATTAATGGCAATAGCCACATATTCCTCCTTCTAGTAGATGTTTGGCTAATCTAATATATCTAGATTTTACTTTCAGCTACCATAATAGGCAGGTAGTTCCACAACCTTATTATCCTCTGAGAATGCTGATGCCTTCTCAATTCTGAAATGACTTAGTTTCAATTGGTACTTGTGCCCCCTGGTTACATTATCTGTATTCTTAGATTCTATGTGTAAACATAGCACAAAGTTTTCACCGGAGAGTGCTTTATATACAGCTATTAAATCTCCCCTTAATCTCCTCATCTCCATTTTGTACAGCCCTAAATCCTCCAGCCTCATCTCATAAGTTAAACTTTTCATCCCCAGTATCGTTTCAGTGGTCCTCTCTGTACTCTTGAGTACGCACAGTACAATAGGTTAGATAGGTGATCACTGCTCTTGTGTAGTCTTAAGCAATAAATCTGCCACTGAAGTGCTAGAGGGAGCATGACTACGGTGCAGAGTCTGGATTTACGTAATATAATATTCCAAAGTCTGTCTCCAGGGCAGCAACTCAGGCACGAGATAATTGTAGACTTACTTACTTACTTTGTTTTTATTGATAAATATATAAAAAATATAATTTCAGTGCGAAAATAGTATATATTAATAACTTAATAGAAGACAGGTTAAAAACAAAGCAGTAAGAGCTTCTCTAAGGTGGCATATGCCAATCAATTAGATACTTTAGAGACTGCCATCTAAAAGGTGCAATAGTCCTGTGTTAACACAGTTATTAACAATTACATAGCTGGATGTATAAAATCCTAAATAACCAGCAGCATGTTCTTGATCAATTAAACACTTGTTCAAGCTTCCATCTATAAAGTGCAGTAAGTAGTCTTTTGTTATCATATGATTATTAACCATTGTATGGCTAAATATATAAAGATCCAAGGTAACCAGCCAATGCCTTTAGTTTAGTTTCATCTTTTGAGTTAAAGAGGTCATGCAAAATCATGTTTGGTGGTAAATATAAATTACCTAAGAGTTCTCTCAACCATTTATCTCTACTAATACTGTATAAAGGACAGAACAGAAGTACATGTTTTAAATCATCCAACTGCAAATTCCCACATCTACAAAAAGGTGTTGGGGCCTCAGCTCTTTCTTGCAGGTGAGGTATACAATTTGTGTTATACAATTCCATCCTGAATCTGCATATCAGTCATCTCTCACTGGGCTTGGTCAATATTTGGAGATAAGGTTCAATAAGGTTTGTTGTTTTCAACTGTTTATACCAACCAAAACATTTAAGTAGATCCAACCGTAGGTAATATCTGAGATATCAAGATCTCTTATTCTTGATACTACCTTATTTTTGACTTCATCCCAAGTCTGAAGATATACATCTGTTAACACATACCCCAAGCCTAAGGGATACAGTTGTTTCTTTATCAATTGCATGGATGAGGTGAGGAAACCCAAATCAAGATACTTCGTCTCCTCCTCCTTCAGGCACCAGGAGGGAAGTCGATCATTAGGGAGAAGAAACAACTTTAAAAGAAAGAGAACCCTTCTCTCCAAGATCATAGAACTTAGTGAATATTGACCAAGCTCTAGTTGCAGAACAGCTGCTGGGACAGAGTTAGGGACCATCAAGAGGTATCTATACAATTTGTTGATTGGAGTTTTAATTTCTTTATTATTTTCCATGCCCCAAACCTCTGAGGCATATAAAGCACATGTCTTGATTTTAGCATTTAATACATTAATAACTCCTGGGACAGTAGTTTTACCTAATTTTAACATGGGTTATCAGGAATGTGGCAGCCGATTGGTGTAGAGCCCCTGTGTAGCTATGCATTTAATACCCCTTTTAATTCATGCCGGTACCACAGAGCGACTCAGGGAAAGTGCCATTGGTACTCGTTTGCTGCTTTAGAAACCCACAGGAGAATGGCAGCCGGTAAAGGGCTCACTGAAAAGAGAGCGTGGTAGTCCCCTAAAAACTCAGTGGTAAATAGTTTTGTTCCTCCATAGGCCCTTCACTGTTGGTGAGCAGCAGCATGGAGTTCTGTAGTGAGCGGGAGATACTTCTGCTGCAGTGAGTGTTTCTGTTGGCATTGCCATCTCCTCCTAAAGCAGTTGTCCCCTGCACTGTAGTGTCATGTCATTGACAGTGCAAGAAACAAAACTGCATGTTGACCGTGGTACACAGTCCGCTCATGCAATGTACATGCGGTGCACGTCATCGAGAGAGAAAGAGAATAGCGGGAGTAAGGTACAGTTGGTTTTGTGTCACTGTGCTGAATATAATATAGTGCTGTAAATGGAGTGTGAGTGGGAACCAGTGGTGGGAGTTGGGGGGAGAGAGAGAGAGAGACACACACACACACACACACACACACACACACACAAACACACACACACACACACACACAGTGACATTGGGGACGTCCTCTCTTTCTCTGTTGACTGTTTTGGATATTGGGCTCTGTTCCTTGGGAGGTGTTTAAGAGTGCAGCTATAGACAGAGCTGTCCAGCAACCTGGGCAATGTGCTGCCTTTTTACCTGGCATACTCGATGAGTCTCTGTGAGCTCCACATAGTGAGTCCTTGATATACAGTTATGCCAGTTATTTGGTGGTTGTCGACTAGTAGGACAGCACAGCTGGAAGTTGTTAGTGGTTTGGATAGGCCGCTACTGAAAGGTCAGTGGTGAGAGAGCATGTGAGATGGACTGCAGTCTCATTGTTAGTGGTTGCTGAACAGTATTTCATACACATGGCATTGGGGGGGGAGAGAGAGAAACAGACAGACATAGAACAGCATTGCTTTTCTCTCTTTTTCTCTGTGATGGATGCTTTATTGTGTGTGTCTGTCATGGGCAGGTGAGGAGCTTCAGCAGTCACTTCAAAGTGTATGTATCTGTTGGGGGGGCACAAAATCAAGGGCGTTGGCAGTATAAGAAAGTATGTAATGCACAACAAATGTCATAAATCATCTCAGTACTTATTTCTGACATTTGTATGTGCATAAAAACAATGATATATGGATTATTTGTTGGGGACTATTTTTTCAGGTGGCAGGATACAGTCACTTTTTTGGTACTGAAACAGGGAGAAAAACCCTTTATTTTGCTTTCTCCATATTTTCAACATAACCAATGTTATAAGTGCAATAACCCACTCCAGGGTATGGTGTTATTGGGGATCAACCAACACCCTGGGTGCTGTGAGGACACTCGGCCTGCAGCCTCATGCCTCACAACGCAGCCGGAGTGTTGATTAATCCCTAATAACACCATACCCTGTCATGGGTTGTTGCTTACTTGTATGATGCCACTAGTAAACTGTTATTATTAGAACTAGTGCTATTTCTTTCAGTAGCTGTGGATGTAGCCCTTCCAGGCCCATTGATTTATGCACTATTTGTGTGTTCAGTCCTTTAAGTACCCATCCCTCCATAAATGGTTTCCCATTGACACATTCCCCTTCCTCCCTAGCTTTGATGACAGATTCAGGCAGCAGCCCATTGTCCTACATAGTGTATACCAAGCAGAAAATGAAAATTACGTACCTACCGTAATTCTTGATCTTCCTGTATATCTTCACCATTCATCACTGGTGGGTGATTGGCTGGAGCCTCTTTTTTCTAGGGGGAGGAGCTGGTGCTGTTGGCACTGCTCACAAGGCCAATGCACTGTGTGGCACTTGCGGGTTGGCCAGCAACGTCCGTTGGCTCCTCCTCCACCTCAGTTCTGCACGCCAGAGACAGAGGGAAAAAGAGGATAGAGAAAAATGAGGGTGGGACAAAAGAGCCCAAATGATAGTAAAAGGAAAGGTTATAAACTGAAAAAGGAATAGGCTGACCAAAAGACAGAGAAGGAGGATGATCTGGGAGGGCATGGACCAAAGAGCCCCAATCCCTGTATGGTCAGTATGGCTAGGAAAGGGAAAGAGAGAGAGAGAGAGAGAGAGAGAAGAGAAAAACAAGGGGAGAGGGACAGAGAGGAGGGACCAATGTCCACACATTAGGGGACTCAGATCTTGAGACCAGCAGAGTCTCTAGGGAGGCAGACAGCCCACCACAGGAAGCTGCTACCATTGTAGAATCTCAGTTTACTGGAATCCCATTAGGGAATTGAGCATGGAAAAGGTCCCTCCCTCCTACTTCTAACCTCTGAGGGTGGAAACCACCCATCGGTGAAGATTCCCCTCTCCTCTCCTCTCCCCTTCCCTCCCCTTCCCCATTACCATTTTTCAAAGGAAGAACCCACAGGGTTCACAGGGGAGGGGAGGAGCGAGGATCCCACCCATTCATGTCTTCCTCCCGTAGGGAGAGGAGACAGGAAGAGGAAGAGAAATAATATAAGAAGGAGAGTCAACCCCCTCCCTCCCATCCTGGGGAACCCAAAGACCCAGCACTCCCCGACTGGGTGGGCCAACCCTGGAGATCATACCCAGGACAAGGGGGAGGGGCCCAGCAGAAGTCCCCACTGAGCTTAGTTGGAAAGCCCTATTCACCCCCTCCCAAAAGTCCTCCAGATGCCTCCTAGGAAGGATGCTTCCAAGTAAAAAAGGTATCCAACCAGATCCCCGAGTAGGAGGGTGAGCAGGGAAGGGGCATTGCCCAGGGACAGGCTTTGTGAGGGGAAGGTGGGTGGGATTCAGTGAAGAATGGTGAAGATACACAGGAAGATGAAGAATTATGGTAGCTACATAATTTTCATATCTTCCCTGTGTCAGTCTTCACCATTCATTACTGGTGGATGAGTACCGAGGCCCCCCTGAAGGGGGCTCAGTATTTCCCTGAGAGAATAGCATCTCTCAGCCCCCTGAGGGGGAGACACGAGGGGAGGGGGAGACCCTCCACCAGACAGCTAGGCCTGGGACTGGTCAGGGTGAGGCGGGGTCCCCCATTCCCTGGAGGAAGGAAGGCACCCCTGCAGTTCCTGTCTTGCCCTGCAGGAGAAAAGACAGGTCCCTCAGAAGGAGGAGGCCATCACCCTACGCTGGGTCAAGGGTGACAACTGCCAAAGGCGAAACCACGCTGTCCACCTAATACAGATCGCTGTCCCTGCAAGTCGTAAAGTGACTTCATTGGCATCTTAAGATGCTCTTGACTGGTGCCTTGCCAGCTCCATACCTATGGCAGAGAGAGCTGTAGCTTGCCAGGTAGCCTCCAAATTTGGCAGCGATGCCAGTGCCTAGCCCAGCATTGCCTACAGATGCCTGTTGTAGGTAGCGTGGTATGCCTGATGTGAAGCAAGGGAACGTATCATCCACACAGAGGAGAACACTCTCCACCCCAGATGATCAAATGCTGCACTGTCAGGATCCGGGGGTTGGTTGTGGACCAGATGTCTATGCCTGATAGGGGTGTCCAGTCATGTCAATCCTGTAGTGGGATGAGGCAGAGTGCCTTGAGACCCCTGGGTTGCACAGTACCAACGCTGGCTGTCCACAGGGGCTGGAACTGTGGCAGATGGAAGCTGCCAGGCACTGTATGATGCCTCCTGGAAGGGGACCACCAAGTGGTTCACACCATAGTCTCCTAAAAAGTCTTGCATCGTACATTTGGTATTGCGACGGGCTACAAAGGAAATATGCAGGTCCCCGACTAACCTCACTAGGAAGCGCTGATACTGGGCTTGATCAGCATTAGAGGACAGGTGGATGGAGGGCTCCTCTTCCTCAAGGGAAGAAGACAAGGAGGCCGAGGAACATGAAAAGTCAGATTCCGGCTGCGGAGGGGGAGATGGTCGGAAGACCTGTTCATCCATGGCCTTAATATATCGTGGGAAGTCCGAAGCCTGGGATGTAAACTGATCCCAGGTCAAAGGTCCTGATGGAGCAACATGGCCTGGGAGAAGGGGGGGGACATGGAGGCAAAGTGAAAGAATCCACCTCAAGTGGTGTGCTTCTGCCTGGGCTGGAAGACCTCTCGGGTGATCCTGGAAGATCAGGGAATCTGGAAGTCTGCTGATTCACCAGCCTGTGGAGCAAAGAAAAATGGTTGGGACTGAGCCCTGTAGGGGTAGCTTCCCTATGAGGGGACTGGGGCTGCAAGGATCCAGAAGGGCAGTCCCCAGCCCCAACCAATGAGGACTCCCTAGAAGGAGATAAGGGAGTGAACTTGGGTTCAGCACTATGGCTCCTCTCCATGCCCCGCAGGGCTGCAGAGGAGTGCCATGGTCCCTCGCCCCATCCCCTCAACCCTGTGGACTCTGAGGAAGACCTCTTCCTTGGACCTTGTGCCAGAGAACCCCCAGCTCCGCAGGCCCTCCAAGGAGAGCCGCAGTGGAGGGGGGTCCAGTCCTAGCCAAGGGGAGCAGCACAGGGACAGCAGCTGCTGTCCCCAAAGCCCGGACCACTGCACCCATAGCGATGGGGGCTACTCAACCCAAGACCCCCAGCGCCTGCCATCAGCCCAGTCATAGTCACCATAGCTGCGGGGGGGCACCTGGGGAGGCACAAAGTTCCTGGGCCCTGAGAACCCTCCAACTCTGAGGAGTCAGGCTGCCAGTCCAGGTCAGCATCTAGATCATCCCACTCCAGAGAGTAGAGCCAGAAGAACTCCCAGACTGGTGGCCTGGGGGCTCTCCTCCTGGCAGTTGCCATGAATGGCCGAGGGTGAGACCCACACCCTTGGGTGCCGCCTGAAAACTGGAGCTGTGAACTGCTCCAGGATCTGGGCAGCACCGGCAGGTGGTGCCAAAGAATGCCCAGCTCAAAACCCAACAACTGTGGGCCCCCGACAACGGGGGAGGCTGCATCTCCGAGGAGGTAACTGCCAGGACAGTGCTCCCAGCCTGGCCCCCTGGGTGGAGTGAGACTGGTCCTCTGGCACCATGGTAGAAACTTCCTCCATGGCAAGGCTTGAAAAGGAAGAAGCCCCTCCTCACTGGACCATACAGACCTGGGAGGGGACCCAGAGGAAGGGTGGAGGGTCCTACACTTGGACCGATGAGAGCAACGACACCCCCGAATGTCGGCGGAGCCCTGCCGACTTTCAACACACGGTGCTCGAGAATGTGGTGGTTCATCAAGAAGCAGGCATTGCAGTTATCCATGTTGTGTTGGAGCCCAAGGCAGGAAAGACGCACGTTATGCCAGTCCATTATGGAAATTTGCTGGCCGAAGGTACACCGACGCATTGGAGGCTGGCCAGCTTTCGGTGAATATTTCTTGTCCCCCTCACCTGGCATGATGAAACAGTAACCAAAACTCTAAACAAGGAAAAGACTCAATGCCATTAAATAAAGGAAAGGCGTCGAGTGAGGATGGCAGAATTGAGGCAGATACCGAGGCGTCGTCGGACAATGACTGAGCAGCATCGACAAAGCCTCCAAGTGGCATCGACAATGCGAGGACTAGGCTGCAATGGCATAGCTGAGAATCTTCTGAGCTGCAGGCGAGGTGCTGTCTCGATGGCAGGAGAAGCAGAACTGAGCTAGAGGAAGAGCCAACGGTCATTTCTGGCCAACCCGTGAGCGCCATGCAGTGCATCAGCCTAGTGGGTGGTGCCGATAGTGCCGGCTCCTCCCCCTAGAAAAAAAAAAGCTCCCACCGGGTGATTGTCTCCGGCCAATCAACCACCACAGATGAGTGGTGAAGACTGACACAGGGAAGATCATTGGTTTAGCATTTGTGCCTTTCCGTTGTCTCCCTCCTCCCACTCTTCTGCCTTCTTTAGTCTGTTTGGCTTCTCTGTGGATGTGCGTTTCCCTATGTGTATTGGAAGAATGCTTTATCTCCCGTCTTCATGCCCTCCACTATCCTCAGCCCAGTATTCAGCTTTGCCCTCCTCATTATCTTGCTGGCCTCCTTCACCTTAAAGAGCTGCTGATGCTTCAAAGAAAACTTTGAAAAATATAATAATTAGGTATAATTTAGCCTGCATTCCAAATACATTCTATAGAATTCTCTTCCCAATCTTTTATTACAGAGGAAATTTGCATGAATACATGATCTTTATCTGTTAGAGATCATCTGCTTCTAGCTTACTCCCTAATTCATATCATAATCCTCCATTGTGACATCACAGTCTGTTACCATGAGAACAACTGTGATGCCACAAGCAGTGCATTATGACCTCACGTGAGGAGAAAGCAAAAGGAATAGATGAACTCTTCAGGAGCAGAGATCCTGTTTTCATGCAGATGGATTGAGTAATAAATAATGGGGAGGAAAAATATAATGTGAAATATAAACTGAACTGTGTCTAAATAATATGCTTTAAGTTATCCTGAAGGCGTCAGCTGCTCTTTAAGATACTCTTCTCTATCTTCCTCCACTTGGCTGGTCCTGTGCTTTTTGTATACTTTCCTCTTCTTCTTCACTGGCTCCCCCACTTCTGTGGTGTACCACAGTGGTTTCTTCCATCACTTGCTCCTCTTGCCTACCACCCTTACACAGAGACTTGTAGCCTCTGATATATCAAAGCAAAGAAAGGTCCACTGGAGTAATGGATGCTGGTGTAAATTCAAAATCTCTTGTGAAAAATGAAGGACACCTCACTCACAATCACCCCACACATAGGGTAACAGATGACAAAGATGCATCAATAAATTCAGAATTTTGGCCTGATGGTGATGGTGCTGAGGGTCAATGAGGCACTGGACACCACACCTCACACCATGCTAGTGACCTGGGTTTGGGAATGAACCCTGGTCCCAGGGGTCAGCCAGGGAAGGAGAAGACTGAGCATCTGGAGAACTGCTCTCCTCTCTGGGGGGGGGGGTTCCTGCTGCACCGCTCATAGACTGACACTGTGTAGAGGCATGGTGGCAGGGCAGTGACATGTAGGGTGCTGTCCAGCAGCAGAACGTGTGGTGAGTATGTGCCTCCACGTACATGTGCACTGGAGCTCAATGTATGCTGCTAGGTTGGGGGGGGGGATATAAAAAGCCAGAGGATGACACCAGGCTTCTCCTCTGCCCAGCACTGTCATCCCAGGACTCCCTGCGGAATCTGGATATTTGCTCCTGGGGGAGGGGAACCTTTGTCTGGGTATGTGTTCTGTCTGGCTGTAGATATCGAACCACATGGCCCAAGGGTTGCTGGATTCCAATGTATCCTAAGCTAAGACCTTCCCTCTGTTGTCCTTATTTGTAAGGACCTAGTCAAGCATTGTGCCTTCTCTTGTAGGCTCCTCTACTTTAGCGTCATGAATGCCTTTACCAACAAGTTGTTTCTTGCACTTGTTGCCACTGGGATGTTCTATAAGACCACATCTGGCAAACTAAAGTCTCCCATTAGTAGCATCTACCCCTGCTGTTCTGCCATCCTGATACCATCCCCCAGTTCCCTATCAGTCACTGCTTTCTGAGAGGATGGTCTACATATCACTCCTGTTCTAATGTTCCTCACTCACTCATGCCTAACTGCACCCATACTGTTTCTGTACCATCACCTGTCCCTATGTCCTTGACATCTGTGTTTTTTATACCCTCACTTACACATAATGCCATCCCTCCCCTCTTCTCTATTCCCTATCTCTCCTGAAAATGTATAACCTGGAATGATCAAGTCCCAGTCACGATACTATGTTTCCCACATCTCTGTGACTGCCACCAGGTCCAGGTGGGCCTCAGTCATCAATGCCTGTAGGTCACAAGTCTTATTTCACAGGCTCTTGGCAGTTCGGCACATAGCCTTCCAGGCCCCCCTGCTTATGCCTTCTTCCAGAATTTTTCCTATCCCCTGCCCCCTGCCTCTCTACACTTTTGAACCACAGCCCTCCTCCCCTTGCTTTACTATGCCTTTACAGGCCCCTCCCTCTTCTTATGCATCCTTCCCACATCATAGCCCCTGATCCCAGTATATCCCGCTCCCCCACACCACTTCACCTCTTATACCTACCTCCTCAATTTCATTTATTACATCCCCTCTCCCCATCATTATCAACATGTAGTATCACTATTGTTAGTTAAGTCATTGGAACAATAGGAGTTGCTGGGAAATGAACCAAAGTCACAGGTCTTTGAAAGCATTATCTCCAACAGGTGAGCTAAAGGAGCAATCTACTACTATAGCTAGCTAGAGAGCCATATCCAAGCTAGACTATCATAGTACTGTACCTAGCAGAAACTAATGCCTAGTTTCCTTCGAAACACTAGTAGGGCACTATATAACAGTTCTAGGCTAGATGTCCTTACTTTGTGTCTGCAGATGAACTGTGTAGATTTCAGCGAGAGCAGGAAAAGAAAGACAGAATGAAAATATAAGCATTGTGTACGAAACAAAACTGCCTGCTTAAGATGTTGGAGAGGATTTAATTGGGATCCACCATGATTCTAGAGCAAATGTGAGGAAAATTTTGACACTGTTAGATCACCTAAAACGTGTTCTGCCTTTTGTGCAGTTTTGCAAAACTGTGGCAACAAAATGGTGGCACTCACATAAAGAAAATGATGCAAGCCAGCCTGGTGGTGCTGAGGGCTGAGGCTCTGGATGCCACATCTTGCGCCATGCCAGTGACCCGGGTTTGGGAATGGACTCAGGTTGTTTGAGGGTCAGCCGGCAGAGGTAAGGATCGAGTGTCCGGTAGACTTCTCTCCTTTCTTGGGGAGGGGGGAGTGTGCTGTTTGCTGAAACCCAGCAGTGGCTGGGTATCAGCGCAGTTGCCGGCACACAAGGGTTGGCCCATGTCCATGGCACTTGGCTGCCTCCGAAGAGGCAGATACAGAAGTTGCGCTCATTGCATGGGTGAGGGCATGGGAGAAACCAGGAGGAAAATGCCAGAGCCCGGCAGGAACAGTGATGGCCCTGATCGCTCTTGCGGCAGCCCCAGGTCTGGATTGCTTGTCTGGGGGTGGGAGACAAGCCGTCACTCCCAGCTACTGGCCCCACTTGGGGGGGGAGTCATGGGGGAATGTCAGGGGTTGCAAGGCAGAGCGGTTGGGGCTGGAGGACGTACCCCTATGTAAAGGGGGGGGGTTATAGCCCCTGTCGGGCCTGGAAAAAGAAATCAATAAAAAAAATGATGCTTGTGTTATCTTTTTTTGATGCAAACTGCTGTAAATCACGGAGACTGTTGCAAAAACTTGAGTGCCTTTGAAAATAGGGTGTTCATGTTTTGGCCCAATCGGGATGATGCTGATGGAAGTTAAAATCACATTGGCATCACCATCCTCCATCTTGGAAAATCCTGCCTGTTATGATTTGCAGTTGACGAGTCAAAGCACGATACAGAGAATAAAGGATGGGGTGGTGTGTGTTGCAAGATTTTACACACACCAGTGGTGCGAGATGCTAAGCATCCCACACCAGTGTGTGTAAAATCGAGTTTTACATACCACCCCATTTTTTATTTTATATAATTGCTGGCAGGCTCTTTTTCGCCACAGCAGTTATATAAAACTTTTTTTTTTAAATTGTTGGTTTTACTTACTGCTGTGGCAGGTGTCCAGTGCAAATAAAGGGAGAGAGCAGTTGGCATATGCATAGAGTCCAGGAAACCTGGCACGTGTTTGCCATAATAACAAGCCAGTTATTATGGCAAATATCAACTGGGTTTTCCTTAGGCAAAAAGCGTCCGCCAGTAATTATAAATTTTTTCATCTGAAATTAAACTAGTGAGTGTTTTTAGATGCCATGTTTTATTGCCCAGATGCCAACTATTTATTTCTTTATTTATTGAATATTCAGATTAAAACCTTTGCACGAAGAGCTCTTTACATAGGTTCCACGTCAAAGGATTACACAAAATAGATTACAAAAATTGTTGACATTCAGACGATAAGCACATCCTGGGTGATATAGTGTCAGGAAATGGGCATAATGGAACACAGTTTAACAACAAATAGTGAAGAAACTAATGTGACAATTATGAGTGGCTATGATAAACAGGTTCAGAGTACGAATTAAAAAAAAAAACATTATTAGGCAGTCAAACGAAGACAGTACAAAACAACAACAAAGATAGATCAGCACATGGGCTTGTCAAAGAAAAGAGTGTAGAAAGTGGGGGTAAAGGAGGGATGGTAAGGCGGGGAAATGGGAGGTGGGGAATAGTAAGGGTGGAAGGGAGAAGGTAGGGAAGAACAAGGAGGAGGTGGGAGAGGGTGAGAGCAATTTGAGAGTGAGGAGAGGGTGGAAGGGTATGAGAGATGTAGAGAGGAAAGAGGTACGGCCAACAATGATAACTTGGGATGCAGGAGTGTGCCAGTTTAAGTGCCAGTAGGGGACACACAGTATGTAGGTGCGTCTAGTAGATGCAGTCACAGCTAAGAGTAGTCACTAGGTGTTGCTGAAGCTTGTGTTTAAAAGATCCCAGCATGACCGAAGAAGAATATGTCACAAGGTAGAGAGCTGAGCCAAAGCAGGGACTATAAGGGGAGTCAAAGTATAAATTTGTGCACGTTTGTAAATGTTGTACCTTGTGCCATCTGATTTTCTGTGTCGCACCTTTTGTCACTTTATTCAGTATAGTACATTGGATTTGCCACACTTTACTTATTATACTTCTTACCTCCTTGTAACCCCCATCCCCTTGGCTGCACCTGGAAATAAGCATGAACTCAATGTGCCTTTCCTGGTCAAATGTTAAATAAGTTAATAAATAAATAAATAAGACAAAGAGAGGAAACATTTGACTGTGCCAGTTGACTGTGACTTCCGACACTGGACCTTTGCAGAAATATTTAAAAGAGAACTGAAAACGTTCTTGTTTCGACAAGCCTTTGGGGATTAATAGTGATAGTTATTGTTACTGTTTTAGAGAGTAAAGGGAACATATTACATATTAGAGTACTGGTATTTATTTATTACGTTTATGGATGTTAAGTGCATGAACTGATATTATTATGATGCTTATGATGCCTATATGTTGTAAGGGTGCCCTGAGCCTTCGGTGCCTTAAATAAACAAAATCTCCTCCTCCTCCTCCTCCTCCTACATACTCTTCTGTTTATACACTTTATGTATTTGCCTACTGTTGCCAACATGACCCCCTTCCTGCCCTTGCTGGCACATACCCAATCTTGTCAACTCCACCACCTGCATTCCTTACCTTGGTTCTTTTTGACTCAGCAAGCTGGGCATTCCTCTGGATATCCCCCTTGGGGGGTTGGGACAGCCACCCTCGTACCTATGGCCTGGTGTATGGCAGTGAGGAAGGGATGAGGGGCCTGAACATACCTTGGCCTTTTATCCTGCATGGTGGGGTGTTTTTCTGAGTTGCTTCCAATGCCTTGGGACATCGCAGTTGAGGACACCATTGGCCATACATGCTGAGTGTGCTGGTGCACTGACATCAGCGATGTCCCTCCAACTCACAGGCTTTTGCAACTGCACTACCCCTTGTAGTCACCCATGTGACTGTGGCAGAGTACAGTACCCTCTCTCCTAGAAGTAGCATGTCCTCTGGAATGCTCTATCCTTCTCCCCCTGCCCAGCCTCCCTAGCTTGTTCCTGAATCCAGGTCACTGGTAGCCCCACCGCTGCACCGACAGGACGTCCTTACTTGCGTTTTGTTTGTTCCGAGCAATGTGTGGTATGTTGGGGAACATAACAATCTTCTTGGTGAATGTCCATTTTTATTTAATGTTCTGGCAACTTGGTAACAGCTAATAAGTAATCTCAAATAGCAAAATCTTTGATGTATGCCACACTCACAGGTTTCATGAGCTTTTTTGAGGAATGCCTGTAACAATAATGAACATATGGCATAAAGAAAACATTTTTGATAGTTGCCATGTAGTCCCCCCTCCCAGCGATTTTGTATTTCTGGCAAAAACAATAATATACCTATTTTTCTTTTCATTCCTGAGCTGAGATATGGGACTTTTAACATTTTAAAAATTCCCGCTCCCATGCCTCACCTGCCATGATAAAATGAAACATTTTGGCGTGGTGCAGCACTGCTTATCATCAAAAAACATTTGGCAGAACCATCCTAATCCATCCACGGTATGAATCCTCTATGTAAATTCAAAACATAACCTCAGCAGAAGAGACTATTTTTTAACGTTTGTGAGTGACGACCATCTTTAATGACTTGAGTCATTAATTAAACAAGCATTTGTCAATGCGGAATGTTGTCTTGCTGGTATTGGCATTGGTAGTGCAAGAGTTAGAGAGATGCATAATAGGAATGGCAGTGAAGTACTGAACTGACGCCAACCCCACCCCCACCCTGCAGAGACTGACAGGTATTGGGGTGTGCCTTTGGGTCATCGGCTATAAAGCTCATGCCATTTCACCTCACCCTACCCTGCAGACACTGGCAAGTGTTGTGGTGTGCCTTGGGGTCTTCGGGTCTTACGTTCACCACATTTCATAAGGAAATACTCTGAGATGGGTGTGGTATAGCAGAATGGGGTGAACTTTGGGTCCGAAGAGTCCAAGGCACACTTTGATGCTTGTCACTGGCTGCAGGGTAGGGGTGGGGGTTGAATGGCATGAACATTACAGCTGACAATCCCGAGTCACACCCCTGACGCCTGTCAGTCTCTAGAAGGTGGGGCATTATGGTTGGAAACCCTGACACCCCGGGCGTTGGGTGTTATTTTCACTCCAAATTTTCAACATGGGCTTTTTGTGACCTCACCTCATGAACAGTGGCACTATCAGTTCATTACCCAAAAGGTGATTTGCACAGCGACTGCGCAATTTGGCACTACAGGTGTGAAAACACATTTCAGGCAGGATGTGAAAAATGACAGCAGTACGGTTCATGAGGAGGTGTAAAAAAATGGCAATGTTGAAAATCTGGCAACACATACCCATAATGCAATTATTTTGGGGATTTTATTTAACCAAATTTTCAACATAGGCATTTTGGGACCACCACTCATGAACACTGGCACTGTGATTTTGTTAATCTGTCTCGAAAGTTGATTTCCCACAGTGACCCGCCATTGTGTGCCAGATGTGCGAAAACACACTTCAGGCAGGATGTGAAAAATGACAGCTATACTGTTCATAAGGAGGTGTGAAAAAATGGCAATGTTGAAAATCTAGAGTGAAAATATTAAAAATTGTCTACATTATGACTGTGTGTGGGCACTGCACAATGCACGCTTGTAACACAGTCGTTTTTTGGAATTTTTTCACTAAATTTGCAACATAGGTTTTTGGGAACCCACCTCATGAACAGTGGCACTGTCATTTCATTAATCAGTCCCAAAAGGTGATTCTGTACAGTGACCGTGAAATCACCTTTTTGAGACCGAATAATGAGATGACAGTGCATCTGTTCATGAGGTGGGGTCCCAAGAACCCCATGTTGAGAATCTGGAACCAAAATTCAAAAAAATGGCTGAGATATCCACCTAGGTTGAAACCCTCCCATTGGTGACATTATACAGCTTACTGGCATTTCTTCATTTTGCAGTTTGGCTTTGAAAAGTTTAGGTGTGTTCCTGCTCCACTGAAGACTGCAGCGCCAGACCTCCAGAGGTAAGTATGGGGTGAGGGATGTGTGTGGGGAGGTGGGGTGCACAGAGGGTGGATGCAGGTTGGGGGAGGGGGGCACCATGCACAACAAGGGACTGTTTTTTTTTCAGGTACAAAATACAAAAAAAATGGACATCGTGGGGCCGTTTTCTTTCTATACAGGTGAAATTAAATAAATGTTGGGCACACTGGGGTGGGCTCCCAGTGTGCCACACAATGGGGATGGGGGGAGGAACATGCTGACACGGTCGACTTTCTGTGAGCTGCGGCACACTGGGGTGGGCTCCCAGAGTGCCACACAATGTGGGGAGGTGGGGGACATGCCGCCACAGGGATTGCACCCCCGATGTCGGCTGTGTTTGAGGATTGTGTGGCTGTGGCTGCCACCACCATGTTTATGAAAATGTTTCCCCTAGGCAAGGCATGTACGGGAGGCGTGTCATCTGTGCTGCTGCATGACGAGCTTGTTTCTGATTGCAGCGGCACATTTCTTTCAACTTGGTGGCACTTTACATAATTCTTGCATCAGCGCTAGTATGCTGGCTAATTGGGGAATGAGGGACGCACCTACTAAAGCGTGCCCTGCATTCACCAACACTGACACACCTCTCACTATGCTATTACTACCACAAGATGTTGCTTGTGCCTGTGCAAGACAACATAAAAATTAGCCATGGAAGCTTTTTACAAGTATCTGACAGGATTACAAAATACACTGATGATAAATCTAAGGGTGTTAGAAATACATTTTAGCTAAAAATAAATTATATGATGAAACTTTTTACTGCCTAACACACACTGCTGCTTTAAAATTCAATGGGGGGGGGCACATAACTGAGTTCTGCTGATGCCAGCTGCTTGTTTTTTTCCACTGGTGATGGGAGATCATGTTTGAAAGGCTGCAACAAGTGCTCATTGTTTGCATAATGTCTTTGATAGCTGGGGTGCGACTGTACACTGTGACATCACATCAATTTGCCCTTGTACAGTGAGAGAAGCAGCCGGGATTGATGAAAGTCTTATTCTCCATTTTTATACAGCATTCTAGCATCACATGATGATTATATAACAACTGCAGTGGTGTCCATACTGGTGGAATTGTGGAACAAGGTTGTTGGCCTACTGGTTGACACGCATATATCTACAGGACTAAAAAGCTGGTTTTCAATTTGGTGTCTTAGATGTATAGCTGACCAAAAACCTGGTACATCAGTGCTATGGTTAAACATGATTTTACTCTGCTTTTACAGACAACAGATATAGAAGAGATATGCAAAGACCAGACTCTGAATATGTAATTAATCTTCAGATGTGAGGGGCTGGACCATAACTCATCAGTGTTGGAGCCTTCAGTGAGTTGTGAAAATCCTGCACCCTCAAACATGATGATAAACTACTTGTTTCGAGTTAGGCCATTGCTTATTCGATTTATGCATCAATTAACTAGTTATAGCTTTTAAATTAGCTGTTTCTGTGAAGACTGAACACTTTCTCTTTGATTTCAACTGCTGGCTTCAGTGCTGTACAGGGCTACTGTGATGTCATCAGCATTGTGAAAGCTACTTTTTGATTGGTTCAGTATTCCATTGTGATGTGCCCAACTTTCAAGATATTGATTATGAGCTATCCAACAACAAAGATATATTATCTTGGGAGGTTTTGTATGAGACAGTTGTGCAATGAAACACATTATGGTGTTGGCTGTGCAGGGACAGACACATGTCCAGGGGTGTAGTCAGGCACAAGACTGTAGGCTGAGTGTCTTCGGCGCCTGCAGGTACCATTATCCCATCACAACCAACATTTATTGTGCTTATAAGACGGTGTTTGCTGTAATCGTCTGCCTATTTAATTTTTGTACTGTGGCGTCCCCACTCCTCTCTTGACTTCCTAGTTGTGGTCTAAATAATTTGGCAGTTTGTGTTGAGGAAATATATGGAGCGTCATATATTATTAAAAAAATGCCAGCTTTACTTTTTTTTTTTTTAAATGCTAGCATTCCAGTTTGTATTGTGGTATGAGAGTTCCCTGCCCTGTAAGATTTGCAGTGAGAGTGGGCAGGTACACAGATCCATGGGAAGTGAAGGAATGACTGTGAAATAGATCGGCTCTAGCAGTTTACACTGGTTCACATGAGGAAGTGAGTCACAGAGAATACAGGAGAGTGATCAAGCTGGCATACCGGAGGGCAACCAAGAGTGCGATGCTGGCAACTGAGAAAATAAAAATGATGACAAGAAAAAAAGAAGGAAAAAAAAAGAAAGAAAGAAGGCATAACAAAACAGGTATCTAGGACATGGAATTTTATATCCAAGAAATTGAAGGTACAGGAATTAATATCATTGGCACGTTTTAAGCTATATTTAGCTGGTCTTTATCATAAACACTGTAATTGTTATGGATAATTTAATAACCTGAGGTAATTTTTACATTGTAATGAAGACTTATGTAATTGTTTGTTATTGTGTGTAACTGCTTGTTGTTTGTTGTACGTAAAATGTTTTAAGTGTTGGATGCAATTGAAAATGAGATATTGTTATCTCAATTTGTTATCCAATAAAAGTTGAAGTCGAAGTTTACTACGTAGTGCAATGTCATGGTATGTATTAGAAGTAAAAAGTCTTTTGTTATTTTACTAGGTGGGAAAAAATGACTCCCATTTAGAAATGAAAATGTTTAGGTTGGCAAAGTGATGTGGCAAGGTTGGAACCAATACTTTTTTCCCTCATTATCTGTGCTGTGATAAAAGTATGGGTACCAACCTGACCCAGACAATCAGATAGTGGGATTTCCTTACCTATTATATAAGAAAATGTATACCACAGAAGGGATGACTAAAAAAAGCTGAATAAAAAAATATTTTTTAAGCCATCCCATTGGCACATCAGTGGTGCTATCTCATGACGCCAATTAGCTGGGTTCAGGCATGAGCACAGGCCATCGGAGGATGGCTGGGAGTGGGAGGACTGAGTGTCCCAGAGACGGTTCTTCTCCATCAGGGCGGGGTCGGGGGTTGGGGACTTTGTGTGTCACTACTGGGTAGAGGCGAGGTAGCACATGTGAATACACCAGAATGAGAAAAACTGCCAACAAACACCAGCACACATTCACGCCAATGTTGGTGTGCATGTCATTGCAGGCTACTAGCACCGTGGCGAGAGCGCTTTCAGGATCCAGCTTGGAGAAGGGCCATATTTTATTTATTTTAGTCTTCAGTAACCAGGTAAGGCCCACGAGGCACAAGTGCCTGTTTGCAGGGGCAACCTGGGAGCACTGGGGAGGTTACTTGCTCAGAGTCACACAGTACGCAAGTGGAGGGTGTGGAAATCAAACCCAGGACTGCTGGATGTAGTAAGTTCATTCACTGCTCATTACTCTAACCTCTAGGCTATACTGCCTGTTGCTGATGCTGGGCTGGTGGGAAACTGGAACTTCATCCTATATTTGACAAGGGGTTTACCACTTTTTCTCCATCCTCGTGGGATGCCAGTGACAAGAAGGCACATGCGTCTGTACACAATTGTACATAATGCAGCAACAGCTGCCCCCCCCCACCAACCAACCAAACTTTATGTTTTCAACGCTATTCCATCATAGATCATAGCATTTTACAAAAATTTAAAGTCACAGGTGTCAGTACAGCAGTGGAGCAAGCTGTCCTCCCTTCCTCGAGGAGAAAGTCCAGTGGGTTGCTCAATCCTCCTCCCCCGGCTGGTCCCTGATGATACAAGCACATTATTTTATTATTTACTGTGAAAGCTTTATCTGGAAAGACATACTGAGCTGCTATCAGCTCATTTTCAGATGTGTTCTCAGGGAAAGAAGAAGAGTCAGAAACAGGGCAAATGGAAAGTACGCTGAACAAAAATGCAATAATATGTAAAGGAAGAATAAAATAAGTGAATTACAAGAAATCCTTCTAAGAATAAAACTGCAATACAATAACAACAGAAGAAAGAAAAGCAAAAAAATGACAAGCAGTAAGCAACAATGCCAAAGTATGATGGCTGTGGGGTAGTCACTAATAACAGAGAGAGAATGGATGTACAAGTGTTAGTTTAGGGCAGAGGGCAACAAACAGTAGGGTGCAACTATAGGAGTGAGTACAAAAATCTTGAAGGAGATGTTTCAGGGTGTGAAGGGGAGGAACAAAGCTTACTGAGGGGGAGAGACAACCCCACAGTCTAGGAAAGTGGAATGAGAAGGCAGCGTTGACCAGCAGTGGATTTTACTGGGGGTAAAGAAAGAGTGTGAGAGCAAGCATTGTGGAGTGAGCATGAGGTAGATTGGAAGAAGAGAGAAGCAAGATGCAAGGGGAGAGTGCCAAACCAAAATTTGGAAATAAAGGTGACACAGTGGGTAAGATCATACTAAGACAAATCTGGAGCTAGAGAGCGGTGAGGCCCATTAATTGCTCCTGTGTATTAATAATAGTTTAACAGAAATGCTAAAAGGATAAGTTTGTCCAACCGATTTTTAAATGTTGTTTTGGTGCTGCTAACAATAACTTTAATTGGCAGTGCATTCCAAGGCTTGATAATGTGCAAGGAAAAGAAAAATGTTCATGACATAAGATTAAATCGCTTCAGTTGCCTGGCATCAAGAGAGGGGAAGGAGAGTGAGGTACACAAAGAATAGTGGTGAGGACATGGGGGTTTGTCGAGAGCAGATTGACAGGAGGAGTGAAAGAGAGGGTCCAATCTGGCTAATGTGGACTTGGGAACGTTTCTAAACCTTGATCATTGGTGTCGCTAGGGATAGCCCTACTGCTGCATTGAGGGGCCAGCCAATCACATCTATTTCTGTATTATTATTTATTTCCCCATGGTTGTACATCCATCCGCTTCCCACCAAACACACTGATGATTGAACTGCCGCAACCAGGTGGATGGGGGAGCAGCTGGCTTTATAGATGGTGCATTGTTTGACATGCCGCAATAGCCAATGGCACAGAGGGTGCACCCTCTCATGCATGATATGGATTTGGATAACGCTTGATCCACTTTGGAGCCATAGTTTGTTCAGGTCATCTGAATGTGTCAAAACTGAATGGACTGTATCAACACAACACTAGTCTATAATCTAGTTAAGGGGTAAGGCACAATGGGGTGGAGCATACCTATCCCCGTGAACCGAAATGTTTGCCAAGGGAGGATTTTCTATCATTACAAAATGGGTGCAAAGAATGCTGGCTGCTGATTGGCTGACACAGACTGGCACCTCCACTTCTATCTTGACCTAACTCACAGAGAAAAAAAAGGGCTGGAGCCAGTCTGCCTGTCTACCTATGTATGTATGTACGACACATTAGTGGATGTAAGTTTTGGGGACTATCTCTACTCCAAAAAAATGAACTGTCATACTACAGCATTTGCACATTTTTACTATAAAACCAGTTTGATAAGTGCAATAAAGCATGCCAGGGTGTGAAATAAGCTAAGATAACCACACTTCTGGGGCTGTAAGGCCTTCCAGAAAACACCAAAACAGCATGCACATTCTATAATTTTTTCAAGGTGATTTTATTTGTGCAAAAGGTACACTGGGCTCTGAAACCCTGGTGCTTCGAGGCACTCTGCCTCTTTGTCTGAGCTTCTCTACACCACTGGGCATGCAGTTACCTCAGCCAAACTCACTCCCTGCCATGTGCAATTACTTACATGACCCACCTGCTGGAGCCATCTGCTACTATGAAATATGGCTGGGTGTTTCAGCTGCATTTTTACATTTTAAAGTGAAACAAATGTACTGAAGGCTCCTCTACACGTGCCCCATGCAGCAAGTAATGGCAGGACATGTGTTGGGCTCACAGATCTACAGTGATTGCTGTGTTTTACAGGAAGATGGAGCCATTTACAAGGAAACTGTTCCCATAGACTTGCATTAATTATACGGGAAAACAGGGCAATTTTGCTTTCATAGGAAATAATATAATCAACAGGAAAACACAGGGAAATTGCCCTGGAGTTACAAGAATGTTGCCAAATCAATCTGGGAGCACTGCATGTGTGACCTAAGTGAACACTGGGTGATGCCCCTGTGTCACAGCCAAACATAAGGCTGGATTTCTCACTCTGGTTGTATAATTCACGATCAAATCCAAGGCCATTCCTTTGTTGGCCAGAAGAGCACCTCCTCTTTGGAGTGTACTCAGCCCCCATTCACCCACTATGGAGGAGTTTGGGTCTTGCACTCGAATCCAGGTCTCCCACAACACTTGGCTGAACCCCAGGCAGATTGCTTTTCATTTTGCCTATTTGTATAATTGAAAATTTCCATACCTCCTTGTAGCTCCAGATACAGCTGGTACAGTGAGGGTCTTAATCTTTTGTGGCAAAGAAGCGGGTGAAGCGGCCAACATCTTTTCTGCCTTTTGGACATCACCAGAGTCTGCATCTGAGTCCACATCTTCCACGTTGACTTCAGGGTGGGGGCTCACAGGTGGTTCTTGAACAAAATAGGAAATCTATTAGCATATACACACTCTGCATGGAGCAGCCCTTATTATGAACCAGAACCGCCTTAGCTTAGAAGAAACAAGCAAACTTTAAAGGAACAAGTTAATAAGATGTGAGCTTTGTTTTCTCTGTAACTCGGTTAGCAGTGTAAACAGATGTGAAGATCTCACTTTTAGGAACGGATTTCATGGTATCCTCTGTAAAGGTGCCCTGAAAAAATATTGACAAGAGACACCTTTCCTGTTGGGTAGGTAGTCCTGCTTCAAAATATGGACCATGGAGTACTATCCACTTCACAGAACAACAATCCTGGATAGATTGAATCCCTCTGCCATTCCTGCTTTGACTTTGCTACACTGTCCCTCTAAGAACCACCTCCTTCTCCTCTTGTTCCCCTCCTTGGAAGGTAGATTTCTTTCAGTGTCTCCTTCATTTCAAAATATTGGATTTGTACCTCTCTCCTCCTCCTCCTTTTGAGTCCCTCCCCTCTTTGTTCCCCCTCACCAATACTCCCATCAGTTACTGCTCCCTAGGCTACTAACTCTGAAACCTGTCAGGGAAATCATTCCATACCTTGTTCATGGATGGAGGGCTCCCTGATGCACAAACAATTTTTTACTGGTGCTCTTTAAGCCTTTCAAGCATTAAGTGCCATTTCAAAATGCAGCACCTGCTCCTGCACTATGAGCTCTGAGTGTTCTTTAAGAATTTAGCCCCAACCCCCACTATTAACTGAAAATACTACTTCAAACTTCAGCCTTTCACTCTTTTTTCAGTGCCATCTCTTTTGATCTTTCTTGTCTCCCCAGCTTCACCTGTCCTCCTGCACTACCTCTCCTTCAAACATCAATTTAACTTCATATTACTGTCTCCCATTCCTGCTCAGAACCTGGCTAGACTATTCTGGCTCTCCACCCTTAGCTAGATATACCTTCATTAGACTCGCCTCCAGCTTTGTGTCACCTGAAACTATGTTCAGTGCTTAGTTGCTCCTATGTCTATCCTACTACTGATTTTGTATTTCTTTCTATTACTATAATTCATTCTTTGGTACCTTGAACGTTATTTATATTACAGTCTTAACGGTTTTCACCATTTACTTGTACTATATTGTATTTAATTGCAGTAATTATAGCTAATTTATTTTGTTTTCTGTATTTTATCTTGTACCCCTCTGTTATTTATATTTTTGACCTAATAGTTTACATTGTTCATTTATTAAAGAGTATATCAGTGTCAGTGGCTCAGCAGGTAGCACACTCGCCTCTGAGACCGGGAGATCAGAAGGCTGTAGGTTCTATTCCCTGGTGTCCTGGCCAAATTTGCCCCATTTACCAAAAATACTACCAACAGCTTAAAATCTGGTTTGAGGTCAGCTGGCATTCATCTGTATCCCCGGTCATGCCTGAAAATAGGCAGACTTTGTCTAGTGCATTTACCTGGTCAACAAAAACTAAATAAGTAACATTTAATTGAACTCTTTTTGCCTGTATCAGTTTTGTTGTATGTATTTTTATCCTGCGCTATTTCCTCGGATTACACCTGGAAATAATCTTCAGCTCAGCGTGCCTTTCCTGCTTACCAGTTTTCAATAAATAAATAAATATATCAATAAATAAAGTGCTTTTATCTGCTCTGATGTGATTCTTTGCTGTACTTTTGTACCAATGTAATTTTGTACTATATTGTAAATGTGTGACTAGTGATAACCTATGCGTATTTAATCTCCCTTTCTGTTTGGACAGACCTAGAAATGAAAGGCTATCAGCTCAGTATGACCTCTTGACCAATTATTTTAAAGTGAATAAATAATAATTATATGCTCAGATCTGGTGAAACAGTGCTTATTAATAACCAGGGGATAGCATTAGTCACCAAAAATGGCAGAGTTCCAGTTTTTCAGTTTCCCTACATTTTAAAAACAAATACAGAAACTAAATTTAATGTTTCATTTTTAAATATTTTCTCTGAGGTGTAATTTCTTCTTTAAAAATCTTATCACTATTAATAACAACAGAGTGCTGAGGTGATGCTAAGAGCCATTGTCCTTTCTGCCAACATCCCTTTAAACTTTGTAGTTCCCGTACTGGCCCAGTTGCTTAGCTGCAATGTGACCTGGCAAGTCCCAGGTCAGAGACTGAAATGTGGTCTCTAAGGATGATGTCCTGCCAGCTAAGCAACAGGACACTGGACTGGGTAGCATAAGCTTCCAGAGTAGGCCCGGTGTGATGCATTTTCCTAATCTCAGAAATAGGGTTCTCTGGGCCCTCCCTGACAGCAGCCATCTCAGTTTTTTCTTATCATCATTTCCCATGATGATCCTACTGGCCAGTAGTCGCCCCTCCCACTATGCATTTTCTGCCCAACACTGGTGTCTGCAAGCTAAGGGAGAGTCATCATCAGAGCCTGTCATAGCACAGGGACACTGTGGACAATAAACTCAGGTTCTGTTTAGACTGGATCCCAGTACTAGACTAGACTACTGGTACCCAGGTCAGTTCTGGGCCAATCACTCCTAATGGTCCTGGTGCTTTCCTTGGTCAGTGGTGAGCAAGTGTATTGTGGGGGGCAATGGATTCCCTCTCTTTTTGGTGGGGGGGCTTAGTGTTTGTTGTTACAGAGCATCCCATAGCAGCTGCAGAACAGATTTGGCATCAGTTCTGTAAGAGACCATTTGCCGCATGCCCCTTGCGGTCCAGGTATGGTGACATGACATATCTAGAAAAGGGAGAGTGGGGGAATAGCAAGAAGGTGCCAACAGCAGAAAAGGGGTAAGAGTTTAAACAATATAAGGAGATAGAATTAAAGAGACAGAAGAAAAATGGCCAATCCAGCCTGTCCCCCGCCATCTTGGTTGATGGACCCATCCTGCGATTTGTTATACTGTAGCTGTAATGTGCTTTGTGGACAACAGAAACATAGAAACAGAGACAGTAATGGCAGAAAAGAAGACCTGAAGTTCATCTAGTCTACCCTAGGTTGCTACATATTGCACCATCGGTCTGCTGTCTGACAGGTCTGTCTGTCCACCCTCTCTTCCTAGTCAGAATCAAAAAGCCCATGAATCTCTCCTACCCTATCTTAAATCCCACTGTAGTCCCTGCCTTCACCATCCCTTTGGCAGCCCATTCACCTTGTCCACTACTCTCTCAGTGAAGAAGAACTTCCTGATGTCCTTCATAAGCCTCCTCCTACCAGTTCCCATTACCGTATTTTCATTCTGAGTGGACAAGTCCACATTATCCACTTTGCTAGTACATCTTAGAGATGTATACATCTCTATTATATCCCTCCTCTCCCTTCTAGCCTCCAGTAAGTACATGTCAAGGTCTGCCAGCTGTTTGTTGTATGTCCACCCTTGTTACCACTGGCAGTAATGTTTTATTTACATTACTATCTTGACACTGAGAGGAGGAAAACCCCCTAAGGGTGTATACCCCTGGGGACTCAAGGCTTTGTGTATAAGACTGTCTCCAGGACTTATGGCACAAAGGAGATGGTAGCAAGGCTCCAGCACACACCAGGCTTTAGAACTCTAAATGGCACCCCACTTGAAGTTATACCTCACGTCACATATCTAGGTGTGTGGCTGGACCAGCAGCTCAGCTTCTTCCCCCACGTGACCGCCATGCATAACAAACTCCGCCACAAACTAGGCATGCTGTAATGCAACAAATCCTGCTTGCCACTCCCAGTCCTCCACAAGATGATCTTGCCAGTGGCTTATAGTGCTGCCCTCAAATCTATCCTGGCCATACTGGACCCCCTTTATCCATTCCTTTTGTCATTTTGTTCTAAAGTCCCCTCCTGTTACCCATCATGGATCCCTTTAGTCTAACTTTCTTTCTCTCTCTCACTCCCCTCCTTGAATCCCATATCTCTCCCATTGCTCCTCATTGCTGACTAAAAACTGATTTTCTCAAATCAAATCAAATTTTATTTATGAAGCGCTTTTCAACATAACCAAAGTGCATATACAATATAAAAACAAATGTTCAATCAGAAAAGGAAAGCCACAAAACATAAAAAGGCAGCAGAGATAAAAACTAAAAATTATTCCCAAAAGCCAGATCAAATGAATACATTTTTAATGAGGACTTAAAAGTCTTGGTGAACAGGCACTCTCTAATCTGACAAGGTAGAGAGCTCCACAGGATCGGGGCTGAAAAAAAAAAAGCCCTAGCACCCGATGTCTGAAGGCAGACCCTGGGAACCTCTAGCAATCCCTCATCAGTGGAGCGGAGTGAGCAGAGGGGGCAGTAGGGCCGGAGAAGCTCTTGCAAGTAGCCCGGTCCCTGTCCGTGTAGGGTCTTATAGGTCAGCAGTGCGACCTTGAAGGTGATCCTCCATCACACCGGCAGCCAGTGCAGTTCGTGCAGCACAGGGGTGACATGGCTAGCTGTAGACAACACTGTCAACAATACGGCCACAGCGTTCTACACCAGCTGCAGGTGATGGAGATCCACCCCACATATAGAGCATTGCAGTAGTCAAGACGGGAGGACACAAAGGCGTGAACCAACATAGGAAGTCTTCGGGCAGAACAAGGTGCTTTATCCGGGTGATGTTCCTTAGATGATAGAATGAGGACTTGAAAACTGCTGACACCTGAGCTTTAAGTGTCAGCTCATCATCAAGCACAACGCCCAGGTTCCGCACCCATTCAGAAGGTCTCAACTGGTTGCCCCCTAGCACAGGCCAGACGGCTGCCCAGGAGTCAACTTCTGTACCCGCTGACCTGGGTCCACCACCAACACCTCAGTCTTATCAGGATTTAGTCTCAACCAGTTAGTACTCATCCAGTCTTGAATCTCAGCAAGGCACTTGTTAAAGACTGAGATTGCACTGTTCTGTTCGAGTACAAAAGACATGTACAGCTGAGTGTCATCTGCATAGCAGTGAAAACTCAGCCCGTATCACCTTATAATGTCTCCTAACAGCAACATATACACCGTGAACAACATGGGGGACAGCATGGAACCCTGTGGCACCTCACAAGGCAGGGAGAAGGGGGCCAAGGAAAACAACCCAGATGCCACCCTCTGAGTCCTGCCTGTGAGGAAAGAATGGAACCACCTGAGGGCTGTCTCTGACAGTCCACAGAGTAGCTGCAGGCATTCCAGCAATATCCTGCAATACCCCGTGGTCCACGGTGTCAAGTGCTGCAGAGAGATCAAGGAGGACCAAGATCGAACGGCTCCTCTGATCCCTCACTATCAGGAGATCATTCAGTACCCAAACCAATGCTGACTCCATACTATGCCTCTTCCTGAAACCGGACTGGAGAGGATTATAGACCTTGTGGGTGGTAAGAAAGCTCTCGAGCTGCAATGAGACTACCTTCTCAATAACCTTAACCAAAAAGAGCAGGTTAGAGACAGGTCTGTAGTTCACAAGACAGACTGGGTTGTAGGAAGATTTCTTTAAGAGGGGCGTTACCACTGCCACCTTCAGGGGGACTAGAAACACCCCCTGGTCCAATGAGCTCCAGACTGTCTCAGCAAGGATTGGTTCGATGACATCCATACCATTCCCTTCCTCCACTGCTCTCTCCTCACCCACACTATCCCATCATCTTACTCCTGTCACTCATCCAACACTTGCACTTTCAATATCCTCGCTGTAAAACCTCTCCTGGTCAGTTTTCTGAGTCAGTCCATTTTCCTGTATTCTGGAATGATCTTCCTCTCCCTGTGCACTTCTCATACTCATTCCTTTCTCTTTAAAGAACTGTTGGCACCTTGGGGAAACTTTGAACAACATAATATTTAGATGAAATTCAGCTTACTGTATATGTCATACTGTAGTTATACAATTTATCTGTCCTCCCAGTTTTTTACAAACTCGCACAAAACTAGGATTGTATTCATTTGTAATATATGGATAAGCCACAATAATACTATACTAAGTTATACAAAAATTTCCCAGTAATACACTACTACTCTCAATAATACTATCCTGAAAAGTGATAATATTATCATTTTTGCTGATAATACTACAGTTCAAAGGTCATATCCAACTGTAGTATTATCAATGAATCCATATATTACAAAAAATAACAGAAAGATAAGTGTTTTACAGGCAATAATACCATCTCAAGGTTTTGGGGACTTTAGGACCTCTCGAGCTTCGCTCTCAAGGTTCCATGTCCCCAAAACTTTGAGATGGTATTACTGCCTTGTAGTACACACTTATCTATTATTATATTTATTTTTATCTAGGTTTGCAGCTAATTCTCCACTCGAAGTTCTATAATCCTCTGATGTAACCACACAATCCATTGCTAAGGGAATTACTGTGATGTTACAAGTAGGGTATTATGACATCAGGTGGGGAATAAGCAACTACAGTTGATATAACATCTGTCATGGAAGACTGCCATCTTGGTGGCCAACACGACTGCCAGAAAGATCACTGGGTTCCAGGGGGTCTCAGTGGATTCGACTTATCTGGTCCTCTACAAGGACAAGGTCATCCCTTGTCCCCACCTGAGTGAAAAGCTATCCTATTTTCATGCAAATCTCAGCAAAAAAAAAAAAAAAGAATACAGGTTGTGGGAGAAATACATAACTGAAATATAAGTGGAAGTTTGATGACAAGTTATGTTTCTCAAAATTATTTGGGAGGTATCAGCTGCTCTTTAAACCATTCCTATATGCTCATCTCTTCCTACACTACTCCTGCAGCTAGACACTCTCACTGGATTTGGCTTGCACATTACTGTACCCTGGCCTTCGCTGTGACCCCTACACTGTTCGACTATTTCAATAATGTATTGTCATTCACACTGTAAATATTTATTCTACTCTCGCAAATGTTTCCACTACTGTAATGTTTCCACTATTTAAATGATTCACTATTCATTAACACAGCAAACTGTACTTTTGCAAATTGTTGTACCTTGTGTGGCCTGATATTCTGTATTGTACACTGCACTTGTCACATTTTGCCATTTTAAATTCTTGCAGGTTTTGTAAATGTTGTACATGTGCCATCTGAAATTCTGTGTTGTACGCTGCACTTATTTTTTGCCTTTGTAAATTCTTGCAAGTTTTGTAAATGTTGTACTTGTGCTATCTGCTATTCTGTATTGTACACTGCACTTGTCACTTTTTGCCATTGTACATCCTTGCAAGTTTTGCAAATGTTGCACCTGCGCAGTCTGCTATTCTGTATTGTACACTGCACTTGTCACTTTTTGCCATTGTTAATTCTTGCAAGTTTTGTAAATGTTGTACCTGCGCTATCTACTATTCTGTATTGTACACTGCACTTGTCACCTTTTTTGCCCTTGTTAATCTTGCAAATTTTGTAATGTTGTACCTGCGCTGTCTGCTATTCTGTATTGTACACTACACGCATCACCTTTTTGCCATTGTACATTCTTGCAAGTTTTGTTAATGTTGCACCTTGTGCCATCTGATATTCCATGTTGTACATTCTACTTTCACTTAACTTGGTGTTGTGCAATTGTGTCTGATACTTTTATTTATTGTATTTCCTGTCACCCTCCCCCACAGCATCTGGAAATGAGCTCCAGCTCAACGTGCCACCCCAACAAATTTTTAATAAATAAAATTAATTCTGTTCCCTTCAACAGTAGTATGTTGTTTTTTGTTGAGTTGACAAAATAAACAACCTCTACAGTCAGAATACAATGCTGCACTTGTGATTCTTATGTTGTGGTGCTGTGAGGTCCCCCAGGACCCACTTTGAAACTAGATACAAACCTTAAATGAGGCTATACTGGAGAGCAGAATTAAAAGTCAATTAATCAGTCAATCATATGCCAGTTAATGAAGGATATATACATACACATATACAGTATACATATATATATAGTGTAGCCCTCTTAAGTGCACACCCTCAGGATAAAAGTTTTTTTGTGCAGTTAAGCAGGCTGTGCATTTGACCAGAAAATCCCCTCCAGGCACATTTCACTGTTTCTATAATTTGCTTTATTAAATACCAGACGCTCAAGTTAAAATTACATTACTGCACTGTCCTACAACACAGTACTACTTAAAAAATCAGTAATTTTCTGTTGCTTTGCATGTTTCAGTGTAGGATTCAAAATTAAACAGAAGGCTAAACTCAGTCTTTTCTTTTGACAAAAATAATTTTCTTACTGTGGCCATGCTAGACAGCACCACAGCTGCAGTTAAGATGTTAAGGTGGACTATTTAAGGTGAGACTGTACAAAACATGCACTTAAAAGCTGGGTTGGACTGAAAATCAATAGAAAAGCAAAAATAAATGTGCATGTAACTGAAATGTGCACTTACATGCAATGCACTTAGGAGGTACATTTAACACTGGATGAATAGGAAATAAATTGGGATATGGAAAAAAATGTGCATTTAAGCAGGATGTGCACTTATCCGGTGTGCACGTAAGTGGGCTTCACTGTATATAGATAGATTGAAAGATAGATATATATATCAAGATCATCACGCCATTCTGGGCACAGGTAGTGTTCCTTTGGCTTCTTCATTTATGGCATGCAACCTGCAGTGAGTGAGGACATGTACACAGCCACTGCCAACAGGTTAATTAACTCAATAATGAATAATGAAATGACAAGCATGACCACTTATTAATGAATCAGCAACAGTGTAACCATACCTTTCAACCTTTAATGGCTCAAAACACAAGGAGTGGCACAGCCTCCTGTGCTTATAAACATTTCCGCAACATACAGGGACAAAACACCATCAAGATAACTGAAAGGAGAATCCAAGATTAAAATCTCTGTCTGCAATGTAGGGCAATACCCACTTCACGGGGAACAGAAGGGTCTTTTGGTGGTAAAACGAAGGACCTCTCACATAATAAAAATTTAGAGGTTTGGTTCCTATCAAGCAATGTGGAGCAAAATATACTGTGTAATAATAAGATGCATGTCACATCTAATGAGAGAAAGCTGAAGGTAGAACATCCATCTAATGAGAGAAGGCTGAAAGGTATAAAACCCATGTAATGAGCGAATGCTGAAAGGTATAAAATCTATCTAATGAGAGAAAGCTAAAAGGTATCAAACCCATTGTACAATGTAGGACTGCACCAGCTCCACAAAAGCCAATTGAATGATGTCAATTTAACTTTACAGGGGGGCATTATCCCCTCTGTGTGGCACTGAGAGGTATAAATTCTACTGTATATGTTGGGAAAGCACCCTGTTTGTGTAGAACTGAGAGGTATGAATCCCACTGTATGTGTTGGAACAGCACCCTCTTTGTGTGCGAGGCAGTGGAGATGAATCCCACTGCACCAAGGTGAGACAGCACCCTCTCTGTGTGAAGCAGCTGAGAGGTATGGATTTCACTCCACAATGTGGGGTATCACCTTCACTAGTTGGGACATCTGAGACATACAAATCGCATCATGATGTGGAACAGTTACCACTCAGCATGAGACAGCTGAGAAGTATGAATCTCACTGTACAGTGTGGGGTATCACCCTTACTCTTTGTGACAGCTGAGAGGTATGAATCCCACTGTAGAATGTGGGGTATCACCCTCACTAGCTGGGAGATTTGAGAGGTACAAATCACACTGTACGATGTGGAACAATCACCATGCAGCATGGGACAACTGCGAGGTATGAACCGATCTGTGCACAGCTGGTCAGCAGAGCAGTAGAAAGAGTCTCACTGAACAATGTGGCACAGCACTTGAGATTGGAGAAGTGGTGTGGTGAGTCCAGGACTTCCCACAGCCTTTACCATTTTCTGAAAAATAACATTAGAAGAATTGTTTTAACAAGAATAGTTTAGGACTGTAATATACCACCCCCATCAAGTTTTTATCCTAAAGGAAGGCCATGGGTGGCAATAAGACCCAGAAAAAGGTCAGTGGTGGAGGTGGTGGACAGACCCAGTGAGCCAGGTCTGCATGAAGTGGTCATGATCATTGGTGTTACAGAAGGGACACTAATGACACTGAGTTTATTAAGTGCAACTTGTAGGTGTGTTCACAATGCTGTTATTTCCTTTCACTGACAATAGTTTCCTAGTGGAACTTTAGGTAAAATCCATCTTTTGTACTTGAAGTCAATAAAAAAATTAAAGAATCTGAAAGTTCTGATAAGGCTCACATAACTTTTAGAACTTCTGAAATTTATGATAAGTCTCAGATAACTATAAAAACTTCTGAAATTTATGATGTCTCAGCTAACTATCAGAACTTCTTATAGCTTATCAGAACTTTTAGTGGTTCTTCCATCCCTAGACAGCACCCTCTACATGTGAGGCAGAGGGAGATGTCTCATTAGGTTAGGGACAAGCTGAGATCTGTGGTTATCATATGAAAACAGGACCAGTCCACACCACAAGCACAGCACAACACAACACAGCATGGAGACAGAGCAATCTTTCTCTTCACCTATGCGGCGCATGGGCGACCAGTCCTCCTTCACAAAGCTGGGGTTCACCAACCCCGATATTTGCCTGCGTACACTGAGGGGTGGGAGGCGAGAGTTGGAAGGACGGGAGCTGGGGACATTGGGAAGCTCCAGGACACTCTGAGAGGAAGAGGAGGAAATTCTGCGTTCAAAGGATCTGTCACGCACAAGCTGCTCTAGCTCAACTCCTCGGCTCTCCTGCATCATGCTGCTGAGGGGTTCCTAGATGCCCCTAGAAGGCCAGCGTCAAGCAAAAAGCATGGTATCTGAAACTAGAAGGAAAGAGCAAAGGTCAGGAAAAATTAAGCGTATTCTCTCACATTGTTTTTAAAAGGCATGCTGTCAACCTATGGAGCCAGAAAATACAGTACCGTATGATGCATTACAAGTTACTGTACTGTGGAGCCATCCACAATGCACCATAGTGTCTTGAGTTACTCTGTGACAGAAGGGATTAACTGCCATTGAAATTATCTTGTTTACTGTCATAACTTGACTGCAGTATGCTGCAGCATTGTGTTGCCTCCTGGTGGCTCCACTGTATATTTTGTAAAGTGTCTGTTATCTGGGAGTCATTTCCTAAAGTGCTTTAGGCAATTTATACCATGTATAGCTGACGTCAAGAGTACAGGTTTGAGCAGTGCAATTCAACATAAAAAAAAAATTTGGCCCCATATTCAAATGTGGCTGATAGTGCTGTACAATTCATAGCACAGTGCACTAATTAGTGCGCCGCTATTCTGAAATTCTGTTTTTACATGCACAGCACCCCAGTCTGGGGAGTGCTGCATATATGAACATAGGGCTGTGTAAGCACTGCACAAAGTGCAGAGGCCCAGCGCAACATAGTCCCCTGCTGGCAACAGACACCCTGTAGTAAAGGGGGCTAGCATGTTCCAACAGGTTAGCACCTTTGCTCCTGGTTACCATATTCAAACACCAATATGCTAAGGACCACATAAAGCAAGCAAGGTGCTAAGAATACATTTACATTTCGTTATGTGGCCATAAGATGCTCTGTGCAGTATTTCTGCACCATTTATATACACTGGGGCACTGTGCAGAGAGGCACGCAGTGCTCCCTCCCACCCGTTCCAACCATAGTAAATGTAAAGGATAGTCCATTGAACTTTAGTAGCTCTCCACTCTCACCCAATCTCACTTCTATCCCCTGTTAATCCAGTGGTACCCCTACCTCACGTGATCCCTATTTGTATGTTACAGTGATTACCTGGTGTCCAGCTGTACCAACATAAGAATTTGCCGGCAGAAGGGGACCTCTTGATCCATCTAGTCTGCCCAGAATACCTACCCCAATCCACTTCCTCACCCAATCCACATTTGTATTCTGCGTTAGTCCAGTATTACCCCCTCCTTTACCCAATCCCTGTTTGTAATATCTGGTAGTCCAGTGGTACTGCCCATAACCTCATCCCTGTTTGTAGTCTCTGACAGTCCAGTGGTGTCCCCTTCCTCACCTATTCCCCATTTGCATGTTACAGTCATTCCCTGGTGTTCCATGGTCCTTTCCCCCCTTAGCCTCCAATCCCCTCCCTCCTGCAAACCCTCCTGACTGCTGTCAGCACTTACCCTCCACTCACTTCCCTAGTTGACCACTGTCCGCCCCATACAAGTCCTATATGGAAATACAAAGCAGTGCAACAATACAGGACTTGAGGTCTGAAAATACTTTAAGTCAGAGAAAGAGCTACCCCGCATGTACGTTGACCTAGTTTATTTCATCACATTCTTACTTTAGCCTCTAACTTGGTCAAAATAAAATCTTTTCTCACTAAACTTAAAACCCCGTCCTAGTAATAAAACCTGTATCAAACAATTATGAGTAGTGAGGGAAAAATCAGCATAAACCAAGACCCCTTTCCTGCAGTTCAGTAGTATGCTGGTATTGCCTCTCACAGGAGGGGGGGTGTTTATATGATAACAAACTCATTATGTTTATAATTTAAAAGACATAGGACTACCAATCACAGAATCCTAATCAATAAACACAGCATAGCTTCAGACATTAAAAAACAAATGTTGATCATTCAAATAAAGTACCACCTAACATTAAACACCCACAACGGGGGTCTTTGTGTATACTGATTTTCCCTCACTACTCATAATTAGTTGATACAGTATTATTACTAGGATAGGGTTATAACTCTGTCCTGGCCATCTGCAAGTGTACCCCACCTCTTTTGCCTTTCTGTGCTCTATATTATTAGTTAAACATATCCTAGAAACTATGAGACTCTATCTGAGCATTGTACTGACATAACTAAAATGTTGGCGTCATAAGGAACAACAGTCCCAGGAAGGGGGTGGAGGGGTGGTGGTGAATCACCATAGTTTGTAGTTCCCTCATTATTGAATTGAATAGTGCCTAACGGGATACACTAGCAGTTGCACATGCAACTATCTCTTCAGACAAACTGTATAATTACACAATAAGCAAATGTGAAAGTACACAATTTGACAAATGTAATAGTATATAAAAAAAAACTGTTTTGTAATTGATGTATGGATTGTCCCTTTGTTTCTCCATGGGGAGTGACATTCAGCTTCCATAATTCCATTACTGTAATGTCAGGAAGTCATAATGCTATTGTTCTGTCATCAGATCAATGGTGTTGTGAGATATAATGTACATAGAGTTTCATATCGTACTAAAAATATTAGATAGGAAACAATTAGTAACAAGGCCTATAATTCCATCTTGGGATTCTGGTGACATCATACATAAACCACTCTAGCTTTGCTCTTGTGGTTTATGATGTCACCAGAATCCCTTGATGGAATGACATATAGAATAATACATGGGTGGCTGTGTGTAATCAGAATTTTACACACACCTGAGGTATGGGACGCTTGCTCTCAGGGTTTATAAAAGTATCCCACATCGAGGGTGTGTGTGTATAAAATTCTGGTTACATACAGCCACCCACATTTTATTTTATTTAATTACTGGTCAGCATTTTTTATGACATTTCTTGTGTGATCTCGTCCTAAGTGTAGTGAAAGCTACAGTGGTAATTGTGCAAAAGTGACCATTAGTGCGGTACAGCATGGCAGTAGCGTAGTACAAGCTATTCAATGGCTACAGTGATAATGCACCAGTGGTATATTGTGCTAACAGTCAACTTTTGCGTGACTAGTGATTACAACCACCCAGTTATAATGCAAAATATCAACTGGGCTGTTGTAATGCTGGATAAAACCACGGTTTTCCATATATATAAAATGCTGACCAGCAGTTAAAGCCTTGTTAGTGAGGATTTCCTGTCTATCATTCTGTACATTACTTGATCATCGCTCTCATGGTTTATGATGTCACCAGTGTGACAGGGTTGAATAAGACCCTGTCCCATTTTTATGCAAAAAGAATTAAAAGCAAGGATCTGTTCTGTCCTTTCCTTTTCTGTCTCTTTGTCTGTCTGACTGCGGAATCACATTGTCTTGTGAGATCTAGGAACTGGTCACTCTGATGGTCTCGTGATTCTCCCCCTCTCACTATCTCCCTGCCTTCAGTTGCTGTTTCTTGCTATTTCTGTCTTTTCTTTCACCTTGGTTATCTGTGGTTATAAAATATATGTGGATCTTTATGTGAAACTGGGTTCTCTGGTTTGAAAATGTATATAGTCATATCATTCAAATGATTGCAAAAAAGCTATTTAGAACTCAAGGGGTTAGCCTTGAGATGCAGTTTGATCTCCACAAGCTCATTTGCAGAGATATCAACAGGAGATCAGTTCTGGGACACAATGTTATATTTTGTTGCACCTGGAAGGAAAGAAACTGACAAAGTTTTGGGACATTGTGTGAAAACAGGGCATGTATCTTAATAAGCTCAGGATATAGAAGTTAATTGCCAGGAAAATACATCATATATAAAGACAGCAATCGAGAGAGAGAGAGAGAGAGCGAGAGAGAGAGAAACTCAAATTTAGAATTAGAGATACCCTCAGAGGAAGAACTTTGTTTTGTCTGAACTGCCTATGTCAAAAAATCATTCTGCACAAATGTATTTATTTTATTCTTATTCTATTGTTATTGATAATAATAATAAAATGCTACTTGTAAATTTTATAACTGCTGCTGGTTTTTCTATGCCTCCTGACCTTTGGCTCAATGACAGATGGTATCAGATTAAGTGGGATTTACACTGTGCATACTCTAAGCCAGGAGTTTTATGCATGGGTACTAGAGGTACCAGGGAAGCATAGAAGAAAGGTATGGATCCTGCAATGGTAAGCCCAGGAGTGTTTACCAGAAGAATGGTAGCCAAACTAGCTGAGACAAGAGTTCACACTGAGAATGTACAGCTGGACCCAGTGTTGGAAGAAGAAGCAGAACAGGCAGGGACAGAACCTGAAAGCATGTCTTCCTTCTTCAAATAGTGGGCTAGAGAACAAAGAGAGACAGAGAAGTAGAGAAAAGAAGAGATGGAGCAAAAGGAGCAGCAGAGAAGAAAAAATTACAATAGTAATGTTGTTTCTTCTAATGGAGTCTTGCTGTATTCTGACTACATGCAGTTTGCCCCAGCACTTGAACTGCTCTGGAGAGGAAAGATTTAACTGAATGCCAAAGCATAGAACGTTGAGCTCAAGCTCAGTTTTCAAACCTCTGTCCCTGGTACATTCTAATGTAACTGTCAGATTCTTATGAGCACTATACTAACTAACTAATAGCTATAGAAATTGTTTTGAAATTTTAGCCATAGGCAACAAAAAACTTGGGTCCAGAAAGACTCAAGTCGAGAACCCAAGAACAACCTTATGTAGATAGTGATAATAACAAAAACAATAGCAATAAATCAAAGATGCCCATCCTGGCCAGGAAGGGTAAGAAGGTGCACATCTGGGGTACAACACTGTACCTGCCAACCTCATCCCAAAAACTAGGTTCTGAGAGGGGAGGCAGGGAGGGAGGTCAGAATACAGCAAGGCTCCATTAGAAGAAACAACATTACTATGGTGAGTAATTTTTTCTTCAAACAACATGAAGTCTTGCTGTTTTCTGACATATGCAGACTACCAAGCAGTTCTCCCCTGGAGGAGGGGATACTGAACCTATTTTGGGAACAGGGTCTGCAGTACTGCTGTGCCAATACTAGCATGACTTCAAGACTGGGTATCCAATGAGTAATGCTTGGTAAATGTGTGAACTCTTTTCCAGGTGGCTGCTTTACAGATTTCTGACAGAGGAATATCCCTAGCAGCTGCCAAGGAGGCAGCTGTACCCCTGGTCGAGTGTGCCCTCAAGCCTGAGGGAGGCTCTTTTCCCAGATTTGTGTAACAAAACTGAATACAAGAAACAATCCACCTGGCAATAAATCTTTTTGTGGCAGGTTTACCTTTTCCCACCTCACCATAAGTGAGAAACAACTGGGTAGACTCCTTCCTGTGGCCCTTAGTATGCTCTATAGAATAGCTAAGTGCCCTTTTCACATCCAGACTGTGCAGTCTTCTCTCACCTGAAGAAGAAGAAGAATGGTCAGTGAAAAACACAGGCAAAGTCATAGACTGGTTAAGATGAAAATTCGAAACCACCTTAGGAAGGACGTTCCTATTTGTTCTAAGGACCACCTTATCCTTGTGAAAGGAAATAAAGTCAGTTTCCTCTGACAAAGCCTGCAATTCACTGATCCTTCTGGCACAAGTATTGGCTACCAGGAAAACAGTCTTCCAAGTCAAGTACTTTAGCTCAGCTGAAGATAAGGGTTCGAAAGGGGGCTGCATAAGCTGTGCAATACAGATACTCAGGTCCCAAGCAGGAGTAGGATCCCTAAAGGGAAGGTTGATATGAACCAGACCCTTGAAGAACTTATTAAACACAGGATGAGAAGCCAGGGAAGGAACCTTCCCTGCTGAGAGAAAAGCAGACACAGCTGCTAAATGAACTTTAAGAGTAGCAGGCCTGAGGCCTAAGCTATTCAGATGAACCAAATAATCTAAGGCTGTAGCAATGCCAGCCATATCTGGTTGAATATTTCTCTGGAAACACCAAATAGTAAATCTTTTCCATTTGGAGTTGTAAGTCTTTCTAGTGGAAGGCTTCCTGGAAACTTTGAGAATATCCAGAACACCTTGAGAAAGGTGTAAGCCTGCATATTCTAACTCTTCAAGAGCCAAGTTTTGAGTCTGCGAGACTGTAGATTGGAGTACCAAATCCTCCCCTGAGAGGAGGACAGGAGGTCATGCCTCCTGGGCAGAAACAAAGGAAGTGTTACTGAAAAACACAACAGTAGTGAATACCAAGGTTGTCTGACCCAGTCCGGTGCCACCAGAATCACTGTGAAGGGCTGAGACCTGATTTTGATCAGTACTCTGAAGATCAGAGGAAAGGCATAAAGGAACCTGCCTGTCCAGTTTAACAGGAGAGCATCTAGGGGAACAGATCCCAGGACTGGAGGTCTGCAACAGAACAGAGGAAGTTGGTGATTGTCCGGGACTGCAAAGAGATCCATCTCTGGAATGCCCCACCTCTTGAAAATGATCTGAAGGACATGCTGATTTAGGGCCCATTCGTGGTGACCCTGTGAAATCCTACTGAGGGTATCTGCCAGCACATTGTCCTTCCTGGAAGATGCACTGCTACCAAGGAAATCTGGAGGGAGTAAGCCAACAATCATATCTTCATGGCTTCTGTGCATAAGGCCGTGGACCAAGTGCCTCCCGGCTTGTTTATGTACCACATGGTGGTGGTGGTGTTGTCTGTCCTGACTTGCACCACTTTCCCCTGAACTGACTAAGAAAAAGCCTGAAGAGCTAGAAACACAGCTCTGATCTCCAGAAGACTGATATGAAGAAGAGACTCCTGTTGAGACCAAGTGCCCTGTGCAGTGAGGTCTCCCAGATGGGCTCCCCAACCCAGGAGGGAAGCATCTGTGGTGAGAACAACTGAGGGTGTCTGATGCAGAAATGGGACACCCTGCCTGAGATTGTCCTCCTCTAGCCACCACTGGAGAGCCTGGACAAGGGTCTGGGACACTGGAACTAGTTTGGTGACAGGATCCTTCCTCTGAGACTAGGAGGGCCTGAGATGGAACTGAATGTCTCTCATCTAGAACCTGGCTCCTTGTACCACTGCAGTTGAAGCTGCTATGTGGCCTAGAAGCTGGAGGAAATGTCTGGCCAGATGAGAAACCAAAGGTTTGAAAGAAGAAGCCAGATCTGTAAGGGCCTTTACCCTCGAGGGAGGTAGAAAGGCTCTTGCCTGAAGGGTGTCCAGCTCTACCCCTATAAAGGTGAGAAGCTGAACAGGTTCCAGAACTGATTTGGCTAGATTAAGAAGAAATCTGAGAGAACCCAGAAGCCTCTGGGTAACAGCCAGAGCTGACTTGACTTGGTCTGATGATTGGCCTACAATGAGCCAGTCGTCTAGGTAAGGAAACACTGAAATGCCCTACCTTCTAAAGAAAGACTACCACAACTGCCAGACATTTTGTGAACACCCTTGGTGCAGATGTCAGGCCAAAGGGCATTGCTCTGAACTGGTAGTGCCCTGAAGGCAACTCGAACCTGAGGTACTTTCTGTGGGAGCACCTGGTGGGGATGTGGAAAAAGGCATCCTTGTGGTCCAGGGAGGCTAGCCAGTCTCCTGGCCTCAGAGAGGGAAGAATGATTCCCAGAGTCACCATTTTTAACTTTGGTTTTGTGATGTGTTTGTGCAGATATCTTAGGTTTAGGATGGGTCGCCACTCCCCTGTCTTTTTTGGGGTAAGGAAGTATCTTGAATACAATCCTTTTCCTCTGTGAGGTAGAGGTACCTGCTCCACAGCCCTTAGGAGCAGCAACTAAGAAACTTCTACCTCTAGCACAACTGTTTCCATTGGGGAGGCAGGTTTGAAAGACCTTGCTCTGATTTTGGGAAATCTTTTGAAACTGAGAGCAAGTCCCTGGCTTACTACTTCCAGAACCCACTTGTCCAAAGTGACAGACTTCCAGGCCTGGAAAAAATAAGCCAGCTTGCCCCCCACTGGAACTGAGGACGTGACCCGGTCTGACACATCAGGGTGTCTGTTTGGCAGGGGCCCCTAGGCTGAGAAGAGGATGCAGCCCTGCTCATCCCCCTTCTGTCTCTCCCTCTAAAAAAAAACCCTCTGCTGAAAAGAAGAGGAAGCTTGGGCTTGGTAAAAAGGCCTCTGAAAAGGCCTGCCCCTGCCAGCCCTAGACTGCTGCTTTTGAGGAGTGGCCTGCTTTTCCGTGGCCACTGCATTCCTGTAGGTGGTCCTGTATTTGTCCATCTTCTTCATGTATGTCTCTGTCTGCTCCCCAAACAGAGAATTATCTGTGACAGGAAAATCCATGGCCTTGGCCTAGGTATCCTGTGAGAGGCTAGTACATCTGAGACAAGCAAACCTCTGCAAGGAGATAGATGTAGCCATGACTCTTGATGCCACATCACTGGAGTACACAGCAGCATGGAATTGTACCTTGGATGCCTCTGTGCCATCTGCAGCCACCTGCTCCAGCTACTTGGCTGGCTGGGGAAAGGCACTTTCAGCTAGCTCCAGAACTGTATCCCACCTAGATTTCTGGTATCTAGCAGCATAAGCCATATAAGAGGCTTGTCTGAGTCCCAAGGAAGATGCCAAGTACTGTTTCTTTGCCATGGCATTCACCTTCCTGGAATCCTTATCTGGGGGTGTGATGCCAAGGGGATATTAGCCTTGTCACAGGCTGCAGCCTGCACTACCCCAACATGGCTGCAATAGGTATATAGGAATTATGTCCCAGAACCTGACAACATGTACCTCTTGTCCATTCTTTTATCTACAGGAGGTAGGAGAAAGGCACCCGTAACAGTTTCTGAGTCTGTTTCCCCAAAGATTTATGCAGGGGAATAGACAGCCTTTTTGACTCTGGGACATCCATCATTTCCACAAAGTCATGTTCTTCTGCTTCCTCAACAGCTTCCACTGCTGGTAGCTGAAGAGTCTCTGCCACCTTTTCATAAAATAAAAAGTGGGAAGGGGACTCAGAAAGTCTGGGAGGGGAAACATTGGTAGGCCTGTCTGGGGAGATGTCAGGCTCTACTGGCTCATATAGGCCTTCATAATCATCCTCATTATTACCTTCATACTCAGGATCCCCTTCCCAATCCAATTCATAACACTCCTCCAGTTCTAATTCTGAAGGAACTGGAACTGATCGAACCGATCGTCTGCCTAGCGGTGCCGGTTTGGTCGGAACCGGGCAGAGCGATTGCACTATATTTATCGTTCTCACAGTCTCTTCCGTGGTTGGGATCTGAGTAGAAGGATCCGAACCGGCAGATTTCTTTTTTCTTTTCACCAGAACCGATCCCTCTGAATTCGATTTCCTTTTGCCTGAGGAGGTATCGCCCGTGTCAGCAGGCACCTCCTCTGGATTGGTCGGAACCGAACTGGGCTGGCCGTCCGGGTTAGCGGATTTGTTGGCCTGCTTTTTCTTCAGCCTAGCAAGTCTTTTATCTAGAGTGGCTTTAAGAAAGCTTGCACAAATTTGGCAGTCTGATTTGAGGTGGTCAAACTCCAGACAATGAACACAGATGAGGTGGGGATCCGCTTTAACAAAAGCGTCCCCGCATTCAGTACAGTGTTGAAACCCAGTGGGACCGGTTTTCTTTTTGGGTTTCTCAGACATGGCCTTACTACCAAAATTACCTTGTACAGATTTCATGCCAGGTAATACAAAAGCATTTTGGTTTCAACTGTGTCACGGGTTGTTTAAAAAAACAGAATAAAATGTCATTTTTTTTGAAACCGAAAAGTTACTGGACCACACTTCCACAAAGTTTAAACAGTAATTTTTCAGTTCCTGACTGGACCAACCAGCAAAGAACTGAAGGAAAAACAATTTCTACCACTATCTACAAAAAATACACTTACTGTACTGTAGACAGAGGTCTGATGACCGAAAAAATAAGAAAAGGTTAGATAAAACCAACCGAAAGAACTAACCAAACTGAAGCAGTGAGGAGAAATTCTCAGGAACATCTTCACAGTTAGGGGGAGTAAAGAATCTGACAGTTACATTAGAATGTACCAGGGACAGAGGTTTGAAAACCGAACTTAAGTTCAATGCTCTATGCTTTGGCATAGAGTTAACTCTTTCCTCTCTGGAGCAGTTCAAGTGCTGGGGCAAACTGCATATAGTCAGAATACAGCAAGACTTCATATTTGAAGAGAAGAGATGCAGTGACAGGAACAGTGATGGCTGGATGCCTTGCTAGCTACCAAAGCTGGAGGATCTGGCATAGGACCAGCAGAGCAACAAAATACAAACAACTTAGTTGAGCATTGGAAGGGCAGGAGCTGGGGACATTGGGGAGCTCCAGGACTTATAAAGTTGTGTCCCTTGGATGATACTGAAGCATATGTGACAACTTTTGAAAGGGTTGCCACAGCCTGCCAGTGGCCAAAGCAGCAATGGGCAATCAGGATGGTACCATACCTGACAGGCAGGTGAAGCCACCTTGCCTACAGCAATATGGACACTGCATAGTCAAAAAACTATGACCTTGTGGAAAGAGAAATCCTGAAAAGATATGACATTTCAGGAGAGACCTACAGGCAAAGATTCCAGTCCCTGAAGTACAACTCAGTCAACAATCTTCGAGAAGCCTTCACCCGACTCATATAACTCCTCATTAAATAGCTCCAATCAGAGGGGAAACAGTCCCACAGATTGTCAACATATTTGCAATGGAGCAATTCATCAACATCCTGCTTACAGACGTGCAGCTTTGAGTAAAGGAACACCAACCAGAAAGTGGGCAAAAGGCCATTACTTTGGCTGAGGACTATCAGAGGGCCAGACAGACACTGCAGCAGTGAAATAACAGCCAAGGACTGGTAAGACCCTCTTTTTCCCAATTTATATTCAGGTCACATAAGAACTCTGGTGGGGGTTAAAAATCTGCACCCAAAGACTTTATTTGCTATAACTGTAATAAGCCGGGCCATACTGCAAGAAACTGCCATAGAAATAAGGAAGGTAACACTGGAGCAGATTTGTCCTTAACAAATTGGGTAAGTATTTAACAGATGTCAAGGTGGGAGATAAGAGTGTGAAATGACTTATAGATTTGGAGAGCAGACAGACCCTGGTGCGTGTTGAAGTGCTGGTAACACAGGACCAGGTACTGGTGTTATCTGCATCTATGGGGACACTCAATACTATCCCATCACCAGAGTGACTCTGAGTTTTAATGGGGTGTCACACCAAATGAAAGTGGGAGTAGTACCAATGTTACCTGTACCTGTGATTATTGGCAATGACTTTCCAGGATTTACTGAGTTAATTACAGAGGCAGCAAAACCTGTAGTTTCAGCAGCTGTGATGACAAGAGCACAGGCAAAGAAAATCTCAGATGGTGGGGACACTTTTTCCTTTTGGTAACTTTGATGCAGACTTGTCTGAGACCAGCTCCAAGATCCAGAAATCCAGGAATGAAAGAAGACGCCTGAAGAAGAGTGGCAAAAAAAGACTGATGGACATAAGGGGTCGATATATGAAAATGCTGAAACTGAATTGATAACTGATTTAAGCAGCTGGGGGTAAAACAAAAACTGGGTGAAGCAATGTTTAAAAAATCTAATGACTTACTGTATAGAGTTTGGGCTAATCCTCAGATGCAGGAACAGACAGAACAATTAGTCATACTAAAGAAGTACAGATCTGAGTTATTATAGATAGCACATGAAAGTCCTTTGGCTGATCATTCAAGGAGGGATCACACCCTAGCCAGATTGCTGTACAGATTTTACTGGTCTGGAATTCATGACGATGTTGCTACCTATTGCTGTTTCTGTGCTGAATGTTAGAAAGTAGCCCCAGTGACTAAAAAAGACAAGGTGCCCCTGGTGCCCCTACCCTTGACAGATGTGCCTTTTGAGAGAATTGCAATGGATGTTTGTTGGCCCCATAGATATAAGTAAAAAGGGTAATAGATTCATCCTGATAGTATGTGACTATGCCACTCGATACCCAGAGGCAGTTCCGGTGCCTACTGTCACCACCCCAAATATGGCAGCAGAGCTTGTCAAAATTTTCTGCAGGGTCAGCATATTTAAAGAGATTATTGCTAATCAGGGTAGCAATTTTGGTGCTGCATTACTGAAGGAGCTACACTGACTACAAGGTATCACTGCCATAAGAACCTCCCCTTATCACTTTCAGATGGTCTTGTTTAGTGTTTTAACCAAACTTTAAAATGCATGTTAAAAAGGTTTGTGAAAGGTAAAGGAAAAGATTGGGACCAATGCTTACGTTACCTGCTTTTTGCTTACAGAGAAGTGCCACAAGCATCAACAGATTTTCATCGGTTGAAATGATGCGTGGTAGACAACCTAGAGGACCACTAAATGTAATAAGAGATACATGGGAAGATCAACCCACTCAGAAAAAATCTGTTACATCTTATATATGTGACCTGAGAAAGAAACTGGCAACCCAACCCCTCCATACCTGAGTCTTGTTTCAGAGGCCGTGATAATGCATCCTGCCCAGTCAGAAATTTGCCCTTGCCTTGTTTCACTGACTATTTGAATCTTCATTGTTGTGGTTAATTTGAACAATATTTCTTTGCTGCTATGTTGTGATATCTCCTCCTATACTGTGTAGGTTTTTTTATGCCAAAACTTTTATGTGAATTTCATTGATTGTTATTGTCCTGGCTACATGTATTTATAACTACTAACTGTTTTGACCTATACTATTGTAATTTCATTGTAGTCATGCTATGTACCTGTCTTTGATTGTTGTATTCTCCCAGGTCATGCCTGAAAATAGTCATTTCTTGGCTAGTGCACCTGCCCGGTTAACAAAAACTAAATAAAAAATATGTTGAAAATGCCCATAGTAACCAGGAAGAGGCCCAGAACCAGGAGAAAGTATTATGACCATGGGGCAATAGAGTATTTGAGCCAGGTGAAAAGGTCTTGTTACTGTTGCCCACTACTGAAAATAAACTGCTAACGAAGTGGCAAGGGCCTTATAATGTGCTTAGATGTACTGGCACAGTTAAGTAAGAGATTAAGACCCCTGACAGAAAAAAATCCTACCAAGATATACCATGCTAACCTCCTGAAGAAATGGGTTGAAAAAACACCAAAGGTTGCTTTGTTAGTTTTACCAGAAACCTCTACAGAAAATATAGTACTTTTACCATTGTGCCAGGCCAAACAAAAGGGATCCAGCACATAATAGTGACAGCGAATGCTTGCCCTATAAGACAAAAGACATACAGATTGCCAGAGTGGTTAAGAACAGATGTGATTAAGGAAATGCAAATATGAAACAGCTGGGAATCATAGAACAGTCGAAAAGTGCTTGGCCATCACCAATGGTGATTGTAAATAAAAACGAATGGGGGTGTATGAATCTACCTTGATTTTAGGAAACATAATCAAATGTTTGAATTTGGCAGTGATCCTAGCCCAGGATAGATGATTTGGTGGACAGATTGGGAAGTACCAAGTCCATCAGTGCCCTCAATCTCATCAAGGGTTACTGGCAAATTCCCCTAGCTAAGGAATCCAGAGGCAAAACTGCAGTTGCCACGCCTATTGGATTCTGTCAGTTCACCACCATGCAGTTTGGTTTACATGGCACACCTGCTACATTCCAGTGGTGCATGGATATAAGTTTAATACTCACACTGGTTATTGTGCTGCTTACCTGGATGATGCTGTGGTGTGTAGTCCAGACTGGAAAAGCCTCCTGGAACACCTAAGAGCAGTTATGCAAGCTATCAAAAAGGCAGATCTGACCATCAATCCTATCAAATGTGCATTGGGCATGCAGGAAACCAGCTATCTGGGCTATGTTTTTGGGAAATAGACAAGCAAAGCTAGAGATTTCTAAGACAGAAGCTTTACCTAACAGTCCTGTCCCTAAAACAAAGAAAGAAACATGTCAGGTCATTTTTAGGGCTGGCTGGTTACTATCGGACATTTGTTCCCAACTTTGCCCAGTTAACTACCCCCTCACCAAACTCATGAAGAAATGGTTCCCAAATAATGGGAAATGAACCCCAGAGTGTGATGAGGCTTTACAGCCTATCAAGGCTGCATTATGTTCAGTCCCTGTTTTAAGAAGCTCAGACTATGAGAAAGAATTTTTGTTACAGACAGATGCATCAGCGATAGGCCTAGGTGCAGTCTTCAGTCAGAATATAGATAGGAAAGAGCATCCCTGTCTATATATCAGTAGGCAATTGCACAACAGAGAGAAGAGGTACTCCATCATTGAAAAGGAATGCCTTGCAGCAAAGTGGGCCATGGAGTACCTTAAGTTTTATTTGCTAGGAGCCAACTTTATGCTTCTAACCAATCATAATCCTCTCTGCTGGCTTAATGAAATGAAGGATAACAATTCCAGAGCCACAAGGTGGTACCTGGCACTACAGCCATTGAAATTCAAAGTGATGCACAAATCTGGAAAAGAGAATATCAGTTCTGATTGTCTGTCAAGATATGGCTCAGGAATTGAGAATTCCGAAGGTTGAATGTGTGGGTTTAAACTTGTTTGCCGTACTGGTTGTTATGGAACAAGGGATACTGCATATGCATAGAACTATAAAGGTAGTTTTAGAAGAGAATTAAAAGAAAGTTTTAGAAAGGTTCCCTCTTAAAGAGGGGGGTATGTGACAAGGCTGAATAAGACCTGCCCCATTTGTTATGCAGAAAGAATTAAAAGCAAGGATTTGTTGTATCCTCTCCTTTCTGTCCCTTGTCTGTCTGATTTTACAATGACATTTTTTGTGACACCTAGGAACTGATCACTCTGACAGTCTCAAGATTCTCCCCCTCCTGCTATCTCCTTACCGTTACTTGCTGTTTCTATTTTTTCTTTTCCCTTGCTTATCTGTGGTTATAAAAATATATGTGGATCTTGAAAAATGTGTATAGTTATATTATGAACATACGAACATATGAAAAAAGCCAGCAGAAGACCTTTTGCATGACACAAAAAATATTGTTCAAATTGTTTGACCTGCCTGTTAATAAAACATTCTACACAAATTGTTTTTTAATTTTTATTTTGTTGTTATGGATAATAGCAAAACGTTACTTGCAAATTTTATAACTGCTCCTAGTTTTCCTATGCTTCCTGACCTTTGCCTCAATGACAACCAGAATTCCTAGATGGAATTACAGCCTTGTTATTGATGGTTTATTATCTATTATTCTATACATTACTCAGGCTTCGCTGTTGTGGTTTAGGATGTCACCAGAATCCCTCAATGGAATTTCAGCCTTGTTTCTGATGGTTTCTTATCTATCTGCTGACAGTCAGTTTGAGTCAGAGTTCAAGGCAGAGTGCTGAGGGATAAGGTCTGTGTGCATTCTTTTCTCTTCTGAGGAGGAGGAGATACACCAGAACCAACGGTGAAGTGACAGACATCATCCTAATGGAGCTCTTGGCTGCAGAGCAGCCAAAGTACAGCACCTGTCATCTGGTCTGTGAGTAAATGGGACATTTAGTTTGTACTATAAGGATATCAAAGCAACCCGATGTTGCTAGCAAGATCACTCTGTCTCAAGAGAGACATCAGTGAATAACATTTGTGTGAGGAGTAATGCAGAGGGTCTGAAATAATAATAACTAGCTACTTCAAGTGCCTTTGATAAGGACAGCCTTTCTGTATGCAAAGAATTAATTAAGCGGCTACAATGCTCCTGACTGACAGTGCAGCATGCAAATGGTCTCTCCTTTCTTCATCCATGTTGGTTCCTAATTCACAGGAGGATGCCAGTTGCTTTAAACATGCAACATACAGTATGCTGCAGTAGTTTCACCCACTTGCTGTTTGTGGCTAATGAAACTTAAATCTTTCAGCTCTCACATTTGTCTTTGACAAATACAGAAGATTATACATGGATGCCTGTGAAGAACAAGGTGGCAATTTCATTTTTATTTACATGCTGTGGTGCCAGATTATGGGGAAAAGTATGATGTGTGTGGGAGGGGAGCAGTAGTTCTAAAGGGTGCAGGATAAAAAGGGTAGTTTTTGTAAGCTACTGTTTTTAATACACAGAAATACTACACTAGCACATTGTTTAATACAAAACAAAGGAGAAATACTGTATCACACTTACCAACGAAAGCAAATGTTGAAGTCATTTCTGGAGTCTTTGGTCCCATGAATTCAAATGGAAGCAAATGGTCAAGTTTTGCATCACAAAAAGACAGCTCCAGCGGTTGCACTGAAAGAGCAGTGAGCCTAACCATTTATTTATATTAAACCCACATTACCATAGACTCCTGAAATGGCTTGCAGTTTTGCATGTTTTTAATGAAGGACACATAAAAGTTGTACTTCATTTATACATTAGTAGTTCCAGATAAGAGCTATTTATTGTTACATCAATGATAGACAGAAAAGCAACCATGTGAATCATTTTATAAACTTAGTTATGGAAATGTCAAAAGAGGAATCCACTCATTCTGCTGCTTGTTCTCGAATGCCCTCCCCGCACTCACCACTGCTCCCTGCACTCTGCCCTCTCCCTCCCTCCCTTTCCTTGTAGACCATCGCATTACCCACTGTGCCTCTTTCCTCTCCAAATTCTGGCTTGCCTCACTCCCCTCCTATCTCAGCTCTCTACTTTCCCCTCTGTCCCCCTCCTCATACTCCCTCCCTAACACTGGCTTTCGTTTCTACTCACTTCCCTCTCATTAATACCTAGCTGGTTAGGCTGCATTCTTCTTTTGCTTCCCCAAACTCTGGAACTCTCTCCCCTTAACCATTCACTCTGCAACATCCAAACGCTCTCTCTCCTCTCTACTCCAAGCCCACACTACTTGGTCCTGTACCTGCCCATAAGGCAACCCACATTCCGCTCCACCTTCTCCCCTCTGCCTGTTTCTCTCCCACTACATGTCTTTTCCCTATCTTCTCTTCTCCATACTTGCACAGGGCTAGAACCCAGGACACAGGCTGGGTATGCATCCAACCATGTCTGGCCCTTGTGGGGTTTGCATCTCAGAGGGTCACTGGTCTGCCTCTATCTCTCTCTCTCTCTCTCTCTCTCCCATACTCCCTCCTGCCTGCCTTTCTCCTACTCCCTACCATCTCCCACTTCTACGCTTCTCCTTACCTTCACAGGCCTGCAACCCAGGACATGGACTGGGTGTGTATCTAGCTGCATCTGGCCCTTGTGGGGTTTGCATCCCAGAGAGTTGTAGGTCTGCCTTTCCCTTTCCCTATCTCTCTATCTGAGCTCCTCCCCTTCATATCTCCCCTGCCTCTCATTTTCAACCTCTCCTGTTCCGATTCCTTACCCCTACTGTCTCCATCCTCTAGGTCTGGGCTATGGATTGACTATCGTCAAAGCTTCTTTTCAAGCACATACTCAATGCTTTGCAAAAAAAAAAAAAAAAACAACACCCCCACAAACTTGTTAAATGCACTGTATTTAACCGTATTTATTTATGTTAATTTCTCTGTATGTTTTGTTTCTAGTTTGTACTGTATTACACCTACTGTTACATATTCCTTTCCCCTTTCCCCCAGGATGCATCTGAAAACAAGCTAATCTAACTGTAGCTCAGTATGCCTTTCCTGGTGAAATGTTTAAATAAATAAATAAATAAATACTGTGTGACTCTGAGCAAGTCACTTAACCACTCCGGTGCTCTCAGGTCACCCTTGGAAACAGGCACTTGTGCCTAGTAGGCATTACCTGGTTACCAAAGAATAAAAAAATTATAATAAGAGGGATGGGGAAGTGGATAAAAACTGGGGGAGAGAGGGGGCTGTACTAGTGATAGTGTAAGGTGGAGGGCAGAGGAAAATAGTCCAAGACCCAATGTCAGGAGCAACTGCAGGAGTGAGTAGTGAAATCATGGAGGAGAGATTTCAGTGTGAAGGGAAGGAACAGAACAACTGGAAGGGGGAGTGAACCCAAGAGTTTAGGGAAGCAGAAAGTGAAGGCAGCTCGACCAGCAGAGGATTTGGGGGATTGGGGGGGGGAAGGAGAGAGTGACATCAAGAGTTGTCAAGGGAGTAAGAGGTAGTAGACAGGAAAGAGAGGAGACAAGCAAGATAAAAGTGGAGAGAGCCAAATCAAAATTTAGAGACAATGGAGACACAGTGGGCAAGGTGCCTGGTATCAAAGGAGGGGAGGGAGAGGGAGGAGTACAAAAAAAACATAGTGAGTGTGCAGGGGTTTGTGAAGGGCAAATCAATGGAAGGATTGAAAGGGTCCAGTCTGGCTAAGGTGGACCTGGGGGCAGCACTGTAAACAGTGTCACCAAAATGGGGAAAATCATCTTTGAGAGAATATATCTGTAGGCAGGAAGTGGGATGCTTCTTTTATTCCTGTAAAGTGCACCCCAAGTTTGGTATGGAGCTTCCTGTGGTCTGCATACACATAAAAAGAGAAATCAAGGGGATAGTCCAGCCAGATCCTAATGTACTTGAAGAATGAGACATCTTTGATCGCTGCACCATCAAGGGAATGGAAGGAGGAGAGGGAATGAATCTACCAAGCCTCTGTCTGGTGCAAAAAGTCATAGAGACCATTTTCTTGGTATTGAGGGACATCTGTTTTTTATGGAACCAGTGCTGGATATTTAAGTCCAGTTGGAGACAGATGGTGAGGTCAAGAGCAGAGGAGCCAGAGGTAAAGAGTACTGTATCAGCTGCAATCATGAGAATGGATACCGAGGAGCGGGCAGTGGGGAGGTCATTTAGAAGAATGGAGAAAAGAACTGGACCAAGGACTGAGCATTGCAAATGCCCAAGCAGACTGGAAGTGGTGGTGGTGGTGGTGGTGGTGGTGGGGAGGTGATCAAGTCTCCAATGCAAGAAAAACAGAAAATGGGGCACTCACTACCCTTGAGTACAGCAAATAAGGATGTACACTGTTGTGTAAAAATCATGGTGTTTTATTTGGTGCAACAAGCAAAGGGTAAAAATCAAGCACTTGCTAATGCTTGATGCATTTTGGAAAATTATTCCTATCTCAAAGTACTATAGAGAGATAGGATGGTAGTTTCCAGAGGAAGAGGAGTTGCCTCTTTAGGAGGGGGGATGACTGTAGTCAGCTTCCATGAGTTAGGAACTGAGGATAAGGAGAAGGTGAAGTTGAGGAGGTAGGTGATAGGGAGGGCAATGGCATGTGCAGAGAGATACAGGAGCTTGGGGCCAAGACCATCAGGGATCCCACCCTTGTAGTGATTTAGAGCAAAGAGATCCTTAAGAGAAGCAGCAGAGATGGTGAGAGAGAAGGAAAAAAGGGAGGAGGGGATGGTAGGGAGGAGGAGGAGGGAATGGTAGGGAGATGGAGGAGGGGATGGTAGGGAGGAGGAGGAGGGATGGTAGGGAGATGGAGGAGGGATGGTAGGGAGGAGGAGGAGGGGATGGTAGGGAGGAGGAGGAGGGATGGTAGGGAGATGGAGGAGGGGATGGTAGGGAGGAGGAGGAGGGATGGTAGGGAGGAGGAGGAGAAGATGGTAGGGAGATGGAGGAGGGATGGTAGGGAGAGGAAGAGGGATGGTAGGGAGGAGGAGGGATGGTAGGAGGAGGAGGAGGGGATGGTAGGAGGAGGAGGGAGGAGGAGATGGTAGGGAGGAGGAGGAGGGAATGGTAGGGATGGAGGAGGAGGGATGGTAGGGAGGAGGAGGAGGGATGGTAGGGAGGAGGAGGAGGGATGGTAGGGAGGAGGAGGAGATGGTAGGGAGGAGGAGGAGGGATGGTAGGGAGGAGGAGGAGGGGATGGTAGGGAGATGGAGGTGAAGATTGAGAGGGTAGAGGAGAAGAGTGGAGGGGAGGAGGACCTATGATCTGGTATGCTACTTTTATTTACAAGGTTACTGCATAAAATGCTTGATTTGCTTCCCCTGGTAATATACAGTAGTATGGGCAGACTTGCAGGACCCTCACTCTCCTTCTGTCATCAGATTCTAGGTTTCTGTTAAGTCTGTTTCCTGTTTGAACATCCAGACATTGCTAGGGATTCTGTAGTTTCTTAGATCTTCTTTAGGAGTTTTGTAGTATGCCTGTGATAGTTTTTGAATTTTTAGCTGTTTTGTTGTTTTTTTTTATTAGAATGTCTTTCTTACATTTTGGTTTGCTAAGTTAAGTTGGGGGAAAAGGAAGCATAGAGGGGCAAAAATCATCACTTGCACGAAGTCTTAGTGGGGGGGCTCATTTTGATTTTGATTTTGCAGGATGGAATGCTCTGTTCTTTGGAAATGTGCCATCACTTTAGCAAATAACAGAGCGTGAACTGAGCTGCTAGTTACCTGTTATTTTCAACACTGGAATAGTGTTAGTGAATAACAATGAGAACTGAGCTGTTATTCATCTGTTATTTGCAGAAGTGACATCAGTGTGGGTATGCGTTTTTTTTTATTTTATTGAAATCAGTGGGTGACAGGGGTAAAGAAAAAATTACTCACCTTACTAATGTTGTTTCTTCTAATGGAGTCTTGCTATATTATGACGATTGCAGTTTGACCCAACCTTCAAACTGCTCCCGAGGTGAAAGAGTTAAGTTCCATGCAAGGCATGGAATCTTGAGTGCGAGCTCGGTTGAAAACTCTGTCTGTTTTGCTTCAAACCTAAACTGTCAGATCTTTACGAGCAAAAACTCACTAAGGTTCTGTGTGGAAACTGTAAGCCTACTCCAGCCAAATGGCTATAACACTAACATTTTCTGGTCCCAAAACAAGACTCAAGTCAGGGGACCAAAAAAATGAAAATTCAACAGCAACAAACAACAATGGCAAGCACTAGATGCCAACAAATCACTACCCACCCACATCCCAACAGCAACAAGAGGTTCTGAGAGGGGCAGGTAGGGGGGAGGATATACTATAGCAAGACTCCATTAGAAGAAACAACATTACTAAGGTGAGTAATTTTTTCTTCAAACAACATGAAGTCTATATTATGACAATTGCAGACTACATAGCAGTACCTCCATGGAGGAGGGCAGAACCTACTTAGGAAATAGGCTCTGAAGCACAGTTGTGCCAAACCGAGCATCACTCCTAGCCTGGATGTCCAAGGAGTAATGCTTTGTGAAAGTATGAACTGTTTTCCAAGTAGCTGCTGACATATCTCTAAGATAGGGATGTCCTGGCAGCAGCCAAGGACGCAGCTGTACCTCTGGTAGAGTGAGCCCTCAGGCCTGAAGGAGAACCTTATCAGTTTTAGATAACAAAATTGGATACAAGAAACGATCCACCTGGCAATAGATCTTTTAGTGGCAGGTTTCCCTTACCTACCTCACCATAAGTGAGAAACAGCTGAAGGAATCAAACCTGTGACCCTTGAGTGCGCTCTATGTAGTAGCTAAGAGCTCTTTTGACATCTAAACTGTGCAATCTCCTCTCACCAGAGGAAGAATGGTCAGTGAAATACACAGGAAGAGACATAGATTGATTCAGGTGAAAGTCCAAGACAACCTTAGGCAGGAACTTTCCATTAGTCCTGAGGACCACTTTATCCCTATGAAAGGAGATAAAATCAGGCTCCACTGACAATGCTTGTAGTTCACTTATGCGCCTAGCAGAAGTGATAGCTACCAAAAACACAGTCTTCAAGTCAAGTACTTAAGCTCTGCTGAGACATGGGTTCAAAAGGAGGTTGCATAAGCTGGGCAATGCAAACATTAAGATCCCATGCAGGGGTAGGGTCCCTGAATGGAGGGTTGATGTGAAGCAACCCCTTGAAAAACTTGGAGAAAACCGGATGAGCTGAGACAGAAGAGGATTTACCTGCTGATAAGAAAGCAGAGACTGCTGCCAGGTGCACTTTTAAGGTAGCTGGTCTCAGCCCCAAAGCATTTAAATGCACCATATAATCCAGAAATGTGGACAAGCCGGCAGACTCTGGGGAAATACTCTTACCAGAGTACCATATGGAAAACCTCTTCCATTTGGAGTTATAAGTAGCCCTGGTAGAAGGCTTCCTTGAAGCCTTCAAAACATTAAGTACACCCTGAGAAAGATGTAAGTCAGCAAACTCTAACTCTTCAAGAGCCAGGCCTTGAGGTTGAGAGATTTGAGATTCGGATACCAAACCCTCCCCTGTGCACAGGCTAACAGATTGTGATTCCTGGGAAGGCACAGGGGAAGGTGGATTACTGGGGACAGGAGTAGTGGATACCAGGGCTGTCTGGCCCAATCTGGGGCAATCAGGATCATCTTGCAAGGTTGAGATTTGATCTTGACTAGCACATTGAATAGGAGAGGGAAGGGGGGGAATGCATAGAGAAACTTCCCATCTCAATTGAGAAGGAAGGCGTCCAGAGGGACTGAGCCCAACACTGGGGTCCGCAGCAAAAAAGAGGAAGTTGGTGATTGTCTGGGGCTGCAAAAAGATCTATCTGAGGAGTGCCCCACCTGGCAAACACCACCTCCAGGATAAGGGGATCCAGAGACCATTCGTGATGGCCTTGTGAAATCCTGCTGAGAGCATCTTCCAGGACATTGTCTTTGCCTGGGAGGTGAACTGCCACAAGGGAGGTGTTCAGGGAATAAGCCAGAGACCACAACTTCATTGCTTCGGTGCACAAGGCCGTAGACCGAGTGCCCCCTTGCTTGTTGATGTACCACATTGTAGTGGTGTTGTCTGTTCTGACTTGTACCACTTTGTTCTGAACAGATGTGGAAAAAGCTTGAAGCACTAGAAAAACTGCTCTGAGTTCCAACAGATTGATGTGGAGCAGAGATTCCTGGGGACCACAATCCTGAGTGGTGAGGTTGCCCATGTGGGCTCCCCACCCCAAGAGGGATGCATCTGTAGTCAGGGTCAATGAGTGAGACTGTGGGATGAAGGGTACCCCTTGTCTCAGATTGCTCTGATCCCGCCACCACTGTAGGGCCTGGATCAGGGTTCGAGTTACTGGGATCAACTTGGATAGAGGATCTCTCCTTTGAGACCAGAAGGCTCTCAAATGGAACTGAATGTCCCTCATCTGAAATCTTGCTCCCTGCACTACTGCTGTGGAAGCAGCCATGTGCCCTAGGAGCTGCAGAAAATGCCTTGCTGGATGAGAGACCTGCAGAGTGAAGGAGGAGGCCAGAGAAACCAGGGTCTTTGCCCTTTCTAAAGGAAGGAAGGCTCTGGCCTGTTGTGTGTTCAGTTCTGCGCCTATGAAGGTGAGAAGCTGAACAGGCTGTAGAACTGACTTTGGAAGATTGAGAAGGAAACCTAGAGATGTGAGCAGCTGCTGGGTGACTTGAAGGTGTAATTTGACTTGTTCTGGAGACTGGCCTACTATAAGCCAGTCGTCCAGGTAAGGAAAGATAGCAATCTTTTGCCTTCTTAAATGAGGAACTGCTACTGCCAGGCATTTTGTGAATACCCTTGGGGTAGAAGTGAGACCAAAGGGCATTGATCTGAACTGGTAATGGCCTGAGGGTAGTTCGAATCTGAGGTACTTTCGATGGGATCTTCTGATGAGGACATGGAAGTAGGCATCCTTGAGGTCCAGGGACACTAGCCAGTCCCCTGGCCTTAGAGAGGGTAAAATAATTCCCAAAGTCACCATTTTGAATTTTGGTTTTAAAAGGTGCTTGTTTAGGTATCTGAGATCCAGGATGGGCCGCCATTCTCCTGTCTTTTTTGGGGTAAGGAAGTACCTGGAATACAATCCTTTGCCCTGGTGTAGGGGAGGAACCCTCTCCACAGCTCTGAGAGCCAAGAGGGTTGAAACTTCTGTTTCTAAGGCGAGAGCCTCTGAAGGATTTGCAGGTGGAAAGGATCTGGCTCTCATCTTTGGAAATTTTTTGAAGCTGAGAACCAGTCCCTGGCTTACCACTTCCAGGACCCTCTTGTCTGATGTTAAAGACTTCCAGTCCTGGACGAAGTAAGCCAGCCTGCCCCCTACAGGTAGTGGAGAATCGGCCCTGGGCATCCCATCAGGGTACCTGCTTGGCAGGAGCTTTAGGCTGAGGGGTGGTAGCAGGCCTGCTCGACTCCGCCCGCCTCTTCCCCTGCCAGAAGCCCCTCTGGGCATAGGCTGAAGAGGAGGCCTGGCTTGGTAAAAGGCCTATGAAAAGGCCTGCCCCTGCCCCTGGAAAGCTGCCTTTGAGGAGTGGCCTGCCTTTCCTTAGCCTGTGCACTCCTATAGGTGGTCCTGTACTCATCCATTTTCTTCATATAATCCTCTGTCTGCTCTCCAAACAGAGAGTTATCCACCACAGGAAAATCCATGGCCTTAGCCTGGGTATCCTGTGACAGGCTAGTACACCTGAGCCAAGCCATTCTACGAAAGGCCACAGATGTAGCCATGACTCTGGAAGATACATCATTAGAGTCCACTGCAGCATGGAATTGCACCTTGGATGCCTCAATACCATCAGCAGCCACCTGCTCCAGCTCCCTGGCAAGTTGTTCAGGGACCTGCTTTGCTAGAGCCATAACAGTATCCCATCTGGATTTCTGATATCTTGCAACAGAAGCCATATAATTTGCCTGTCTGAATCCCAAAGATGCTGCCATGTACTGCTTCTTTGCCATGGCATCAATCCTCCTGGAGTCCTTGTCCGGGGGGTGTGAAGCCAAAGGAATATTTGCCTTATCACAGGCTGCGGCCTGCACAACCCCAACATGGCTGCATTGTTGTGAGAGGAACTCCATGTCAGAGCCTGACAAAGTGTACCTCCTGTCCATTTTCTTGTCCACAGGAAGTACAGAATGGGGGCTTTTAAAATTTTACTGTCTTTTTCTGAAGGATTTGTGCATAGGAATAGACAGTCTTCTAGACTCTGGGATATCCATCATTTTCACATAGTCAGGCTCTTCTTGGTCATCCACAGCTTCTTCCATAGGAAGCTGGAAGGTTTCAGCCACTTTCTTATAGAAAATAAAATGAGAAGGGGAGTCAGAAAGCCTGGGGAGAAACTTCCATAGGTCTGTCTGGAGAAATGTCCAGTTCAATGGGCACATCCAGACTGTCAAAATCACATTCACTCTCTTCATAATCCTCCCCCGGTTCATAAAATTCCTCTATATCATACTCCTGAACCGGTGGAACCGACCGAACCGACAGCTTGCCTGATGGTGCCGGTTCAGTCGGAACCAGTGACTGGACAATTTGATCACTTTGGCTATCTCTGCAGCAGTTGGAGAAGGTTTTGGCTCCAGACCTGCTGACTTCCTAGTCCTTTTAACTGGAACCGACTCGTCCGAGTCAGCTCTCCTTTTGCCCGAGGAAGACTCACCCTGGTTAGAGGGCACTCCCTCTGGTTCGGTTGGCACTGAACCGGGCTGGCTATCCGGGTCAACGGACTTCTTAGCCTCCTTTTCCCTGAGCCTACCAGCTCTCCTATCCCGGGTAGTTACAGGGAAATTCACACAAATCTGGCAGTCTGAATTGAGGTGGTCAAACCCCAGACAATAGACACGTGTGGTGTGTGGGTCAGCCTTAGCAAAAGCTTCCTCACCGACATCACAGTGTTGAAACCCAGTGGGCCCGGTTTTTCTTTTGGGTTTCTCAGACATAATGCCAGCCTAACCAGAAAACTTGGCTATTAACAGCCCTTAGTCAAGCAAGACACCCTTATTGGTTCCAAACCGTGTCACGGGTTGTGGAAAAAAACGTAATGAAATCCGTTTTTTTTAGAACCGATAAGAACCGGGAACCACACTTCTAAAGCAATTTAAAGCAATTTTAAACCAACCTGATCGGTTCAGGACTGAACCGATAATATCGTTTACAATTTCCACACAGAATAAAAGTAAAACTTTGAATTACTTACGATACTACAGACAGAGCTTGAACCGACCGGTTGCAGTTTTATTTTAAAAAGAAATGCGGTTTGAAACCGAAATTATACACTTTAAAACCGACAAATGAACCAAGCAGTAGGAGAAATCTCCGGAGCGACCGTTCAGTGAGGCGGAGTAAAGAATCTGACAGTTTAGGTTTGAAGCAAAACAGACAGAGTTTTCAACCGAGCTCTCGCTCAAGATTCCATGCCTTGCATGGAACTTAACTCTTTCACCTCCGGTCAGTTCCAAGGTTGGGTCAAACTGCAATTGTCATAATATAGCAAGACTTCATGTTGTTTGAACCATGAAATATAATAATCTCTTAGGGCTGTGGAGATATAAGACCTCTAAGCAGGGCAAATATTTTGCTCCAACTACAGAAAACAAAATTGGACTTTTAAGTTCATCCTAATAAACATAGTACTGTGACATTGTACTGTGGTGATGGAAGAGACATAGGGTTCAACTTCTCTGCCCCTCCTGATGCATTGGAAGTGACTATACCCAGTTTGAGTATAGACAAACAGAAGATTATCATTTGGAATACTACTTCCTCTTGTGACATGTAACTTTAATTGCCATTCGCCCATAGAAATCTGTCTACACCTGCTGTGAAAACCTAAACAGTGTTGAATCCTCTGGTTGATTTGCTTCTAAAAATTGAAGCAATCTTTCCTCATAATTTGAAATGCTCTCTTTAGCTTCATCACAGCTCAAATCTGACTCTGTCAAATTTGTTATTTTTCATCTCAAGCTTCTATCCTATCCTCTCTGACAAATACTGTTGTTTATAAAGAGCTCATAGTCTGGTCTCACAAAATGTGTTTACCATATTTCATTGATCAGAAGCTGCCCTCAGTTAGAAGCTATCCTCCAATGGCGGTGGCAGCTAAAAATGTTAATAAATAAAAGTGTCCCTTGATTACTAGCCACAAGTTCAAACTGAGGATAACTATCAATGTCAGTGGCTAAGTAAGTAGCATGCTTGCCTTTGGGGCTGGAAGATCAGAAGGTTGTGGGTTCTAGCCCCACACTGTACTTGGAGTAATACCCATAACTGACACTGTAGTGCAGTATAAGGGGTGCTGCACTGCTGAGGTGCTGTTCTTAGGATGAGACATTAAACTGAAGTCCCTTCTGCCTATCTCTGGTCACTATCTAGGTGCAAGTAAAAGACCTCATGGCACTTATCAAAGAAGAGAAGGGGAGTTTCCCCAGTGTCATGATCAACACCCCCCCCCAAAGATGCACCTGGAACCAAGCTGTCACTGCTTAGTTTGCCTTTCCTGACAAACAAATATGAATACGTAACTGTATAACTAAATAAATAAATAGGTACATGTACACCTCATCAATTAAAGGTTTGATAGTGAAAATACTCTATCCTTCCAAGCAGTATGTAAACAATAAGACATACCGGGGTGGGCATTAAACAGTTCTAATGCATGGCCAGGAGCATTGTGAGGCATGAGGTCATAGGCAAGTGCCTTCAGCCCCTGGCCATGCATTAGAACTGTCTAATGCACACCTCCAGAGTGTCTTATTGTGCTTATAAAATGGGGCACTGTGTTTACATGCATTAAAAAATTAAAAGGTATATGTTTAAATAATCTAATAGTAAAATATTTTATGTATTTTGCTGTAAAATAGTTCCTCTGCCTGTATAACTTCCATGCTTTTTTGAGCTTTTGACTTTTGTCCTACTGTGGCCTCCACAGATCTCCATTATACTGTGGTTGCCATAATTTCCATACCCCCCCCACTGTCATTTTCATTGAGCTCAGATTTATTAACATAAAAATAAAATACAGCCCATGTATTGTACATTTAGCTTTTATTTATGTTTTGCAGTGGAGCCATTGGGCTTTTGTGTCAGGGAGAAGGTGATGCTGAGTCCTGACAGGTGCAAGCAGGCGGGTGGCAGGAAACATGCGGCTGAAATGGGTATGCAATCTCAGCAGCAACAGTAGTTAGAATGTGAATGAGTTTAAATACTAAATTTATAAAATGTATCTTCTGTTAGCCAAGCTGCATGACACACACAGCATCTCACTTTTGAAGACAGTGAGTGAGAAGTCCTGGCAGGGGTGGGATTAAATAATGAAAGTAAGCAAGGGAGGGAGTGAGCAGTTGTCTGGGTCTAGCGGGGAGGGGGGAGACCGAGGACTGGTAGCAAATGTATCCTAAATAATGATTCAACTATTTATTTAAAGACAGAAACTTCTGTTCACTGATCGTGAAACCTGCAGCATCTCAGCTTTTCATATCAGTGGGCAGATACTGAAAGTAAGCTAAGGAGTGAGCGAGTGGCTTTCTGGGGATGAAGGGTGGGGGACTGATCACAATGGTATCTCATTAGATGAAAAAATTAAGCAATAAGCCATGAGGGGGTGTGGGTTATCAGGGGATTTACCATGGCTGGACTGGTTTGCCCATGAGGTGCAGCCCAGTGGGTAAATCCTCGCCAGCCATGGTAAATCCCCCGATAAGCCACATCCTCCAAGTGGCTTACTGCGATTATACCAAGGTTCATTTTTTTTACTATAATAAAAATACAAATATTAAAGAGGTTGATTTCTTTATTTATTTTTATTGTATTCATTCCTATGCTGCAGCTGATTAGGATTAGGAGTAGGAGTAGGTACTCATCAACAGCTGTGGATTATCAGAGGATTTACATCGGTGGTAAACTGCCAGTCTGACAATTTCATTGACTGATCACTTATGACCATGGTATAATTTAAAATAATGGATGTTGAGTTTCTTTCCTTATTGATGAACTGTGTTTTGGCAAAAAGTGCAGCAACAGTACTTCGTACGGGAAAGAATATCAGGATATCACTTTGCATGAAGGGCAAGCTTCTAATAGGCCCTTGGCCTAATGAGCTCATATGTAACCTATGAATCCTATGAAACAGCCATTGTATCATGCATTACTTAAATATCTCTCCAAGTAGTGGGGGGAAAATGGCTACAGTTACTTTTTTAAACATTCTGTGAGTGGCTCAAGGATTTCTTTAATGTCCTGCATCCAGATTGACAAGGCTAGTGTTCAGCTGTGTGTTAAAACACTTCTAACACACAGCTGATGGCCAATCAGATTCTCTGTAATTCTTCTGCCATTTTTATAAAACTTTTTTCTAATCACAATGGGTATGCAGTTCAGTAAAAAATTGGTATTTTATTATTTCCATAAGTCATCAGAACTGCAGAGCTGCACACCAGGATGAAGCATCTTGTAATTAGATGTCACAATTTCTTTTATATGACAAATAGAAGTAATTACCATTAGATTACATTGATTCCTGCAGTATTCTGCAAGCTATCACTGGCCACTCTGAGGCGGGGCTCCTAATGGTTCCCCATTGCTGTCTGAGATCTTTGGGTGATAGAGCTTTCTGCATTGCTGCTTCTCTCACGTGGAACTTGCTCCATACTTTTAATAGAAGTGTCCCATCATTGGAACATTTTAAGGGTTTGCTATGAATATACTTGCTTAATTTGACTTTTGGGACCACTTGAAAACAGTTTCTGACAGTGTATTTTTGAAATTGCTGTATGTACCTTGCTGCCTTTAATTTAGTGTTGTTTAATATTTCAAATAGTTGTACTATATGGCACCCAGACCATTGGATGGGTGCCCAACATATAAATTGCCTTGTCTTGGCTGAAACTGTGATACTGCGCTTTATCCTGGGGTGGTACTCTATGAAGAGAGAACTGTAGCCATTCTCCCTCTCCCCTTAGTTGCCAGTCCCACTGTGCTTCTCTCATCTCTAAATACTGGTTTGGGTTGCTCCTCTCAGACCTACACCATGTCCTCTCCCCCATTTCCTAACCCATCTCCTTTCCCTATCCTCTCCCCTCCTCCTCCTCCTCCTACTCCCTGCACTCAAGGGACCCATGCACCTTCTCCCTTCTCCAGGCACACTCAGCCAGGAAATCTGCTTTCTCATACCACCTCCCCTTCCCTCCCCTTCCTCTGGAACCAGTTACACTCCTCTATCCATCTTCCCCCACTTCCCTCCATTAGATGCCAGCTAAAACTCCTCCCCCTCTACCCTGCCTCTGCCAACACCTGTTCCTGCAGTGTTTTGTCATTTTGTGTGTACTGCAATCAACTTAATCTCTTTATGTCATTGTCACTGCAACCACCAGATTGACTGCATTTTGTTTGTAATCGTGCCTCTCCCCTTCCCCCAGGTCACACCTGGAAACAAGTCTCATCTCTGTGTGCCTCTGTTTCCAGTTTTTAAATAAATAAATACATACATACATAAAACTGCATCTTTAAAACACAACGACTTCAAAGAATGACACACTATACACAAAATTGGCATTTGTTTTGTTATCCAGCATGCAGAATACAGATCAGAAAGGAAGTGGAATATACAAAGTTTCTGGAGGATTATTTAACCAGTACGAAGCATTTCAATAAACAGCTCATGACTTTTGTAACCTCTAAAATCTGTTTAGAAGAGATACCCTGTGGTACTCATGCACTTCTGGTAACTTCATGAGCTGCAGCCTTCAGCCCTGGGTGGCAAGCTGCCTCATTACTGGATTAAGTGTGCAGTGGGGTGGAATTACAGAAACCCAGAGCTTTTGGGAGCTCCTTTTAACACAGTGAAATTTCAGTTACTTATCAGTAATAATAGTAGATCTTTGAGAGAATCTCTTCCCTAGAGCCACACATATTGAATTGTAAGCCACCCCATCACAACTACTTGGAAACATGCCCAGATGGGGCCATTCACGATTACCTATATCACCAGTGCTAAATATAATGTAGGCAGAACCGCACCACTTCAGTTTTCCACCAAAGGCAGACTCAAAATTGTACAATTTCAACAGAAATGAAGACCAAGACCTCAACCAAGCTGTTAGAAGAGGCAGAGGGTAGGAAGGGACACTACTGGGGAGGTGTAGAAGGAAACAGACCAGCTGTGCATCAGCCATCAGGTGTACAATGGTATTCCACCTGAAATACAGAAGGGGGAGGTGGGAGAGAAAGCTGTAGCTCTATGAAGGAGATTTCTCTCAAAGATCTACTGTTACTGGTTAGTAACTGAACTATCTTTTTTGAGGACATCTCCCTCCATAAGGCTTCACATACTGAATGATTCCCAAGTAGTTAGATACAGTACTTCACAGTGTGGGGATGGCCAAGTAGGGAGTATGCTCGGTTCTCTGTGACAGGAGGCCTTGGAGAACTGCAAGGCCAAAGCTAGCCCGTCTGTGGGAGACTAGATTCAAACTATAATGTTTAGTGAAAGCATGGATCTGACTTCACATGGTGGTAGAGCATATGTCAGCTGCCAAAATGGAACAAAACAAGCCATGAAAGCATCCAGACCATGAGTGGCATGTCCATGGACAGCACCAGAAAGCAGAAGGAAGGGAGGGTGGAGCATCAGCTTGTTGTTCCCTACCTTTTGGGGCCTAAAAGGGGGCACTCAAGGACTTTTGCCACTAAGAGGCTGCCTTAGCAGCTGATCTGCCCACATTCTTGGAGCTGGAAGAATGGATGCCACTTTGAAATGAACCACCACCTTTTCACAAGGGGCTGGGGATCTAGAGGCATGAGGGAATGGAGCGTCGTTGGAGCCATTGCAGTTACCTGAGGGTCAGTTCCATATCATGGCTGAATAGTTTAGCAGCACGAAAGGGAAAATTAAGTACTAAAACACACACATCAGTGGCAAACTCAGCAACATGCAGCCATGGGCGTTTATGGAGGCAAATACCAGCGGCAGTGGCACGGCAGAAGCGTCAGAGGCATCATAATCAAAATGCAAAAAATGCTTGCCAACCTCCAAGCTGTGATCAATATGGCAACAGGCTTCTGCTTTTGAGGAGCCCTCAGGCATGCTATCCAGAAAGGTAGGGATAGTCTTCCACAGGCTATTTTTGAATTAGATTTTGTTCAGCTTCAATTGCAACAATCACCAAAAGGGGATGTTGAGTTGATTACATTCCACACATATGCAACTTTTAGAAATATACAATAATAAAAAAGCAAAGAATGTAAAAAAAAAGTCACATTTTTATCACAATTATGTAAATAAAAATACATATTTTCCTACTACAATATACTCTCACATTTACAGTAATGTAAAACACAATTTATCTCATTAAAAACAATTACCCTGACATACATTAGAACTCCATAGTAATAAATTATATAAAAATTTTATACAACAGATTAAAAAAATCAAGGTTTAGTGCGTTAATCATTTCTATGTATATCTTACATCATTTGTTTTCAAGATATTATATGAACAAAGACTTTTCGTAAGTTTGGGTTCTAACCTTTGGCTTTTGCCACCTATTCTGTATTTGTAACTCATGTTTCACGTTGTTTTAAGATTTTTTCATATACATCTGATAACTGGAAATACAGAGGCCCAAAGTGGCAGAGGCAAAAGTCCGCTTGCTCATTGTGTCTAATTCCCTGGATTCAGGAGGCAGAGTGCTCAGATGACAAGGTGCATCAGACCTATCATGAGCAGCCATAATCAGCAGAGTCCACTTCTGGCTGAGTGGTGTAATAAGGCTTGACAGAGGAGCAGCATACTGGTTGTCCGCCTTCCTGGGGTCTGCAGGTAGGGTACTGGGTCTATGCCAAATTGCCATTTTAACATCCTCCAATGAAGGCTATATTGGAGGAATGATCACAGATATAGCAGCAGGGACTTCAAAGAATTCATATAAATACTTTTTAGTGTAGTCCTCTTCCAGAGTAGAAAATTGGAGCTTCTCCTGCATGAGGCATAGCAGGTCTTGGAATGAGACATCCACAGAGACCTAGGTCCATAAACCATAGTGTCCTTGCTACCAGAGGAGTCAGTAGAACTGGAATCCAGATGACAATGATTTGGTTTTTTTTATCTATAAATTAGTTTGATAGTATTTTATTGTATTTATGGTTTGTACAGCACCTTGGTTTTGAAAGGCGCTATAAAAATAAAGATGGATTGGATTGGATTGGACACACTGGAATTGGAATCAAAGCCACAATAAAGGGATGATTCCTCCTCCTCCTCCTCTAGCAAACTGAGACTGTATTCATCCTCTTTCCTCCCATTAGTTGGAGAAGGGTGAAGAGGAACTCCAGGGGTAACATTCTGGGGTACAGGTGGCTGTGGAGGTGGAACATGTACAGAAGATCCACTAGGCCCTGTCTGCATCAATGGCAAGGACGGCAGGTAGTGCCAACAGTATTATCTATGACAGCAAGGAAGGCGGTAATCTATGGATTTATTAACAGAATGTAGCCAGGACAGTGGCACTAGTGTCAATCACCAGTAGGTAATGACAATGGCAGTATTGGCTGAGCACTGCCATTGATGGTGTGCCTGCTGAAAGCTGCAGGATCTGTATAGCACCAGAGTTTTTTTTTTTTAATGAATCTGTTTTTGTTAATCAGTGATGGCTAGGTGATATACCCCACATCAGTCTGCTGGATCCCGGAGGGATCTGGACGTCATGCTGCTCATCCCCGAGGTTTTTTTTCTCCTTGTGTGGTTTCTCGTGGTGGATTCCCATTGGTGGAGACAGTCATGCAATGACCTCAGCACATGCAGATGTCTGCTGTCTCCTCCTTCTAGGACATTTCAAATTGGTTGTGGATCTGCCTACCCCCATAGTTAGCATGAGGGGTTAGTAGTCACTGGGCACCAGGTCCCTCCCTCCCTCCCTCCCTGAAAAGGCAAGAAGTTCTCTGGATGCTCAGCCTTCTCCCTCTCCCCAGCCCTCCCTCCAACAACCCTGGGTCCGCTTCCGAACCCCGGTTGTCAGCACCACAAGCAGTAGCTCTACTGCTGCACCACCAGGCAGGCATATTACCCAAGTTTAAACCTGCACCCAACCTTGGTGTCTCAGCTACAGGCAGGCAGGCATATTACCTGAGTTTACACCTGCATCCAACCTTGGTGTCTCAGCTACAGGCAGGTAGGCGTATTACCAGAGTTTAAACCTGCACCCAACCTTGGTGTCTCAGCTAAAGGCAGGCAGGCATATTACCTGAGTTTACACCTGCATCCAACCTTGGTGTCTCAGCTACAGGCAGGTAGGCGTATTACCAGAGTTTAAACCTGCACCCAACCTTGGTGTCTCAGCTACAGGCAGGCAGGCATATTACCCGAGTTTAAACCTGCACCCAACCTTGGTGTCTCAGCTACAGGCAGGCAGGCATATTACCCGAGTTTAAACCTGCACCCAACCTTGGTGTCTCAGCTACAGGCAGGCAGGTAAAGGAAGCTGATGACAGAGACTTGGACTTGCCCACCTACCTCCTTAATGGAAACTGGGATCTGAAGGGAGAAGCATGGTCATGACATTCCATTAAAGAATTCTTTTTGGACTTCTTGTTCTTCAGTGAATGATGCTGCTCTCACAGAATGAAGAACATCACTGAACAGTGAGATGAAGTGCAGAGCTCCAACTGAACTTGCTCTTTGGAATGTTGAGGGGACCTCGCAGTGAAGCCAGAAGATGCCCTTGGTGTTTTTCATTTTTTTACAGGAAAGACGCTAAGGATTTTTGGTGGTGTCATCTCATGGCCTGATTTAAACCTTGGCAGGTAGGAAACAATTACTAATCAAAGTAATATTACTTCTTCCAGGGCATTCTTTAGCATTATTGACAAATGCAGTATGCCAGCTGTGTTCAGCTGCCCCAGAGAGGAGGAGTCAATGCAAATGAGGAAGGCATTGGCCAATCAGGATGCAGTTAGAGTAGAGTAGAGTGCTGCCTGCAGTCAGCCAGAGGGATCTCAGAACACATTTCGGAGCTGAAAAAGAGCAGAAAACTGTGCCCGCTAGGGGCAAAAAAACTGTTAGCAATAACCCACCATATATTCTAACTCACTATAAAGAAAAAAATTATATATATATATATATATATATATATTTATGCAATAGGCGTGAACATAAATACTATGAGATAAATCTGAGATACTATGGGATAAATTCAAAATTTTACATTTATCCACATAGTAGATGCATCATCACAGATTATTCACATAGTAGATATGTTACAATCACTCCGGAACTCATTTAGAATGTTTAGTCTCAACACCGGTACTAGCTATATTCAAATGCAAATAACTTTAAAACGAAAAAAGATAGCATAGTGTTATGAGCATGAAAGTTGTGCAGTACAAAATTACCTACAAAATGAGTGGTATTTCATTTATAGATACCTTATAGATTTTTTGATAATTAGCAAAAACACAGCAAAAAATTAATGTTTTTTTTTTCATTTTGTCCACAAACAAATGTAAATAACTTTAAAATGAAAAATAATAGCATGGTACTGTGAGCACAAAGTTTATTTGGCACAGAAATATCTACAAAATGAGTGGTGTTTCATTTTTAGATACTTTTTAGTTTTTTCAGAATTAGTGAAAAACAGCAAAAAATTCCATTTTTGTGCACTGTTTCATCAAACAAATGCAAATAACATAAAAACCAAAAAAGATAGTATGGTATTTTGAGCACAAATGTTGTTCAGCATAAAAATATCTACAAAATTAGATGTGTTTCGTTTCTAGATTCCTTTTTGATTTTCTATAATCAGCAAACAAATGGCAGAAAATTCAATTTTTATTCACTTTTTTGACTAACAAATGCCCCCTACAAAAGCAAAAACAAAAGAATTGCATAAATGGAATAGGCAATGGAAAACCCATGTAATGAATGATTTATCTGCACTCGAGCAGTTTGACCTCGGACACCACACTCGTGGCTTACGCCACTCATGAGGTTACCCGAGGTCAAACTGCTCTTGTGCAGATAAATCATTTATTACACTTGCTTCCATTGCATATCCCATATATATATATATATATATATATATATATATATATAAAATAACTGGTCGGAATTTCTCTCAGTGTACTGACCAACATTCCATGTATGGGAGGGTCAAACAGTCTCACAAAAACTGGGCTGGAGAAAAACTGCTGGCCTGTTATAAAAAATAAAAGATGGGGAGGGTCTGCATATGAGAATTTAATGCACCCCTTGTTGTGGGATGCTTTGATAAATCCCTCGGCTTCGCCCTTAGGGTTTATGTAGCATCCAACAAGGTGTGCATTAAGTCTCATATCCTATCTCCCATCCATTATATATATATATATACATTTTTTTAAATCACAGGAAAGAATGACAGTCATCAAATTTGGATAAATTCCCTAGCAGAGCCTTTAGACAAGGTTTCCAGGGGAGGAAAGGTCGGAGTGTCAATAATGCTAAAGAATCCCCTGGAAGAAGTAATATTACTTCAGTGAGTAATTGTTTCTTCTCACCCCAGGAATTCTTTAGCATCTAGTGACAAATGCAGACTTTGAAGCAGTGTAGTTGGGAGGAGGGCACAGAAACCTATTTCAAGAGGAGGCTCTTAAGTACTGTCCTGCCACATTTGGCGTCCTATCAGACTACACATCCAAGAACAAATCTTATTGAATGTGAGAAGCAAATTTCCAGTACATGGTCTGCACACTTCTGGTAAGGATATAGCCTTGAATGCTGCCCAGGAGGCAGCTGTTCTCCAAGAAGTAGGTCCTAAGCATGAGAAGGGCTGAATGTCAGCCTTGCTATACCAGACCAGAAATATGGGAACACAGCCCCATGGGAAACTACCCTTGGTCACTGGTTTCTCCTTTTCTGTGAAATTGCAGGAAAGGAAGGGATGATAATGAGAGTACCTGAACTACTAGGACCACTTGCACACACTGGATGGCAGGACTAATTCATGCCCCATCTGAGTAGCTTGAGATAGCCCAGACAGGACTTGCCTGAGAGCAGTACAGGCAGAGAAAAGGGGTTGATGAAGGTGGAAATGGTAGACACTTGGGAAAAGGATTTCCCATCTGTCTAGAGGACTAAATTGTTTTTAAAGGCACTGAGAGGATAAGGCCTAAAAGGAAAACCTAAAACTCTGAAACCCGTCTGACTGAGGAAAAGACAAGCAGAAAGGTTGTCTTCGATGTTACTCTCTTCAGGACAGAATTGTCACAGGTTCAAAGGACACCCCATGAACTTGAATATACAGAGGTTTGCATTCCATGGGAAAAAACTCCGGTCCATAGAAGGGTCTGGAAGTGAAATGTCTCCTTGTGGAATTCCTTGAAATGGTCTGAGAAATGACAGAGTTCTCTTGCCCAACAGAAAACGAATCCGAGTAAACGCTAAGTGTACTCCCAAAAAAAGAGGCCTACTGTCCTACTGTAGGCAAGAAAATAAAAACCTTTATATTTTTACAAGAAACAAGTCACAAAGACCAAACTAGTTCCATGTACAAGACAGTAATACCTGTATATGAACTGAATAATCCAGTCATGAGAGGAAAGAGGGTTGAAAAACTGTAGGCTCTTGTCCTTGTACCAAGGAGAAAAACTGCTTCCACTAGGAAACTGAGGTTTTTGTGACAGTAAAGCTTTTTTTTTTTCTCAAGATGTTTCAGGCCTTATTTGGCTACAGGAACACTAGGATATCTAGCCTCTCAAGAGCCCGGCCTTGAGGAGAAAAGAGCGGGAGCTGAGGAAAACACCACTCCTGTGCAAGAAAGGAGTAGCTTGTGGAAACGAAAGCAGCCAGAAGGCTGTTTAACTAAAATTTTTTTATCAGAAAGTACCAAGGATGTACAGAGCCACCGGGATCGTGGTGGCTGATTCCTTAACTAGAGAGGTATCTAGGAAACAAGGGATATATGGGAGAGAGAACACTTCTCCGACCAGTCTTGAGATAAGAAAGTCCGTTGGAAGGAACCCCGAGCTGGGGCCTGCAACAGGAAAAAAGAAAGAACTGTTGATTCAGGCTAGAGGTGAAAATTCAGATCTGGACCTGACCTTACCCCCTGAATTATGTGGCTAGGACTTGTGTGCTGAGGGCTCACTTGAGATGGCCTGACTAAAGCAGCTTAGAGGATTTGCCAAAGGATCCACTTGCGGTGGCCCTGCCAAAGTGTTATCCTTGCCCGACAGATGGATGAGAGACTAAGACACCTCCAAAAAAAGCCAGCTAGAGATCAAAACTCATAGCTATTGTGGAGAGATTGGAAGCCTTGTGTCCCAAATGCTCGTTGGTGTGATACAGGGCAGGAATATCATCCGGTCCTCTCTGAATTAAATGACCTCTGGACTAAAAAAATGCAGGCCTGATAGGGATGCTCTGAGATTCCAGGGACTGATGAAAGAAGGACTTTCTCAGAAACCAAGCCCCAACGATGGAACCCCCCCCCCCAAGGGAAGCGCCTGCAGGAAGGAAGCCTCTGCACCAAAGATTTGAAGGGGAGAGTTGTGAAGTTCACAGTTTCCTTACACCAGTCCAGACTGTAACAGGGTTTAGGTTTCATGAAAAATTCTTTTATTTGGAATCTGACCTGGAGGTCTAGCCCCTGGGACTCTAGTGACAAATTATGCACCATATACAGGGAACAAACTTCCCCTGACAAGAGATGAGCATTGTCTCTTAAGAGTTGCAGAGATTTAGTTGGTTAGGGAACTTTTTTCTAGTAGGTACAAGACAACCCAAGACTGTAGGAAATAACATGTCAGACTTAGGGCTTGAAAACCAAAATCAAGCAGACTTGGCTAAGGACGGCCAAGCCTCGGAGAAGGGAAACCAGAGATTCCCTCTCTTGAAGTGAGAACCACAACCTACCCAGATATCTGGAGAATAGCCTGATTTTTACTCCATATCTGAGAACAATCTGGAGGCAGTCTAAACGGCATGGAAGAAAACTGGTAGCTGCCTGAGAAAAACCTCAGGCTAAGGAACTGAGAACATAGACTGTAATGAGGGAAACAAGAAAATCCCCTGCATTTGCAAAAGAAAGACCTGAGTCAAGGAAGCATCCTGACCCCAGGTTGTAAAAGTTGATAATGATTTGCTGTTCCCTATTTTCCTTTAAAATTCAGGTAATAGCCTGAAAAAGAGGTCCATCTCCCAAGGAGAAGGGAACCCTTTCACGACTTTGCACCTCATGAGGTTCTAGTGTTCCAGTTCCCACTGCTGACATGTTACTGGAGAAAAACAGAGAATGCAGCACTTGGAGGTAAACTTTATTTATTTACTTATCATGTACATATATATATATATATATATATATATATATATATATACATGCAATAGGCGTGGACATAAATCCTATATAATTACTGGTGACCCCCTTTAATAACCCAAATTCAGTCACAGCAGAAATGCCGTAACAACCTGAAATCGAGTTATTATGGCGTTTCAAAACATCCACATTCACTGTCACATCTCTCGAGCGGTAGCTGCACTCAAGACAGTCCAAGCGGCAAAACAATCACTTCTGCCCGCAAAGCCCTTCTACCTACCACTGCTACCTTCACCGAAGCAGGCTTCATTTATTCTGTGTCTTCTGCAGCATATCTCCCTAACAAATAAATGCCCCCAAAGTCCTCAGTTTTCTTGAATTCTACATAACAGAAAAACTACTGACTTTCACTATTTGAACATGGTCCCTAGGTCACCACAGCAACCGGAAGATCTTAATTGGCACAGTAACACTTCCTTCTCAGCACATTGGGACACCCATGATTGAAACAAGTATATCAGCATCTAAAAATGCGATATTTCTATACCAATTAATTAAATGTTTAGTTTAGTTTTACTCTTTCACTGTTGTTTTGCTGACATTGTTACTGGATTCTGCACGATACTTCACTGGACTTCAGAAGGACATTACAACTGGTATTTAAACAATTTCAATCTCATCATACAGCATGTTCCTCATTTTGCAGTTGCAACATTTAAAAAGTATAACAAACTCAGTTCAAAAAATTTAAACTCTTAAATGAAGGTAAAATAAAATAAATTTTGAACTAAGAAAAACAGTACTTTGCATGTTGTTCCGCACCAGGGTTCAGGTTATTAAAGGGGGACATCAGCAATTATAAAAAATAAAAGATAGGCAAGTGTGTGCGTATGAATATTTTTTTCACACCCTTGGCGTGTGATGACTACATAAACCTCAGGTGTGAAAAAAATATTCATAACACACACTTGCCTATCCATTATTCTCTATGTGATAAATCTGAGCTACTATGTGATAAATTCAAAATTTTACATTTATACACATAGTAAACGCATCATCTGGTTATACATAGGCCCAGATATTCAAAGAGGGTTAGCATGGCGCAACAGTGTTCATCATCGCAACCTCTGATGCGCCCGACGCGATATTCAAAGGGAAAGTGCGCGGCTGGAAATCCCGTCTGCGCCGGAGCCGCATCAGTAATCGTATGCAGGCAGTTGCAGGGTATGCACATGCATAACCTGCACAGCCCGATATTCAGCCCAGGATGTGCAGAGCCATGCATGTGCAACCCCTACCTGCGCCAGCAGAAAGTTAAGCCAAAAAAAAAAGGGAACAACTGATGGCCACCCACAGGTGAGCTGCCACATTGCAGGGTGCAACACGGCAGCTGCCACCTGTGGGTGGCCACCCGAGTTCTGGCTGCACCTAGCAGCACCCCCCATGCCCAATTGCGGGCATTTATAAAATAATACATGAATTTCAACATCTTTGAGGTCCAGTGGAGGTAGCGATCGCTGGCATCTGTAAAAAATAGAGTTGTGCTTTCTAGTGTTCAGTGGATCTTATTTGCTCGATCACGGGTATCTGTCTAAGTATAGGAAAAGCTTCCTTTGCATCCCGGTGGTCCAGTGGACTGCTATGTGCCCGATTGCTGGTATTTAGAAGAAATAAAGGTCCATTATCCCTAGTGTTCCGGGTGTTCCCTGGTCCACTGAGTTTCACCACCCCGCCCCCTGGTCAGCGCCGGGCAGCACCACTCACCTGCCGCCTCGCCGCCCGCTGACTGACCTCAGGCGCTGCACACCATTGGTTCGCCAGCGTGAGCCAATGGGCGGCAGCCCTACTGAGGTGTCAGTCAGTGGTGGTGGAGGGGCGGCAGGTGGATGGAGTGCTGCCACCCACCAGCTGACTGGGGGCGGGCGGTGGGACCCAGTGGGCGGTGAGAGGGTACCCAGACCACCAGGGATAATGGACCTTTTGTTTTCTTTACAAATGCCTGCATTAGCAGAGAGGTCCACTGGACCACCAGAGATATAGGAAGCTTTTTTATTTGGACAGATGCCCGCGACAGTATATAGCGGTCCACTGACCACCAGGGATATAGGAAGCTTTTCTATTATTACACAGATGCCCGCGATCGTGCAGAAAGCGGTCCACTGGACCACCAGGGATATTGGACAGGGTTTTTTAATTTTACAGTTGCCCACGATCGGGCTGCAGGGGGCGTCGGTCCCCGACGGCTGCTGCCTGGCAGGGCGCCAGGCGCAAGTCATCGGGGATTAGCGCACCTGCATGCAAATTGGGCCATAATGACATGCAAATGGCCCCATGTGTGCCTTGCATAAATTATGGCCCAATTTGCATGTCAACTTTTGAATATTGTGGGTGCTGTGCATGGCGCAATGGAACTTGCGCCAGCACATCTCCATGCTCCACTCTGGCCACTTGCGCTGGTGCAGTGCCACTGTACCATGCACACTGCTGGTGGCCAGGGTGTGATATTCAAAGCTGTTGAGCCATGGCGCAGCTCCTTTGAATATTGCTTAGTCCACACCCCTGCGCAGCCGAGTTGAGCTGCGCCCAAGCTTGCACCACAGCCTGACGCAGTTTGAATATCTGGGCCTCAGTAGATATGTCACAATCACTCCAGAACTTATTTAGAATGTTCAGTCTCAGTACCAATGCTAACTATATTCAAATGCAAATAACTTTAAAATGAAAAAAGATAGTATAGTGCTGTGAGCATGAAAGTTGTTCAGCACAAAATTATCTACAAAATGAGTGGTATTTCATTTATAGATACCTTATAGATTTTTTGTAATTAGCAAAAAAGAGCAGAAAATGCTATTTTTGTTCACTTTTTTGGCAAACATAAGCAAAAAACATAAACAATCAAAAGCAAATGTCCCTGCTCTGACAGAAAGCATCCCTATTGCATAATTGAAATATACAATGGTGAGCTGTTAGACAAATGATTTATCTACACTTGTGCTGTTTGACCTCGGACATCTCACTTGTGGCTTACACCACTCGTGAGGTTACCTGAGGTCAGACAGCATTTGTGTAGATAAATAATTTATCTGACAGTTCACCATTGTATATCCCTTATTTATATGTCAATGTCTGCATACATCTATCTCTTTTTTTATATACATATATATATACATATATATTTTTTTTACACCAACCAAAGAAGGGGTAAAAACTTGAACCAAGAAGAAAAGTTACTGAAGAAAAAAGGAATTACCGGGAATGAAAAGAGCATTCCTGCCTAAACCCCTGGAAAACTTAACATTTGGAAAAGTCCTAATGTGTTGGCATAGGGAAAAAAGGGTTAAAGGGAGAATAAGTCCTACCCAAAGGCCCCCATATCCTGAGACTTCTGGGAAAGGAGCGCTTATCTTTAACTGAGTATTAGGAGAGTTAAACTCATCCACACGTGCCTGTCAGCTTCAGTTTGCCATAAAGACAAACCAAAATTTGCACCAAAGCATAACCCAAAAGGCTGGAACTTTTAAGACAGGCCAACCTGAGGGAAATGACCTACGCCAAGACTCTAGAGGCTGAAACATTATGACTTAAGGCTATAAGAGCATAGTGCTACTATATGCCACTTGGGTATGTTGGCAAACCTCCTTGTGAATAGTGCCCCAGAGCTGTCGCACTATGGCAAGGATAGAATACATCAAAAAACCCTTAATATATGATAGCATATGCTACGAAGGTAGGAGGCATTATGTAACATTTTTTACACATGATACATGATTATCTAGAGTCTACCTCTGGAGGGAAAACAGACAGTGGCCCAAGGCTGTGAAGCAGGCCGCTGTTTGCAGTAACTCTCTTTAGTCTTAAAGTGTACAGATAAAAACAGCAGAACACTTACTGAGCTGGTATTTTATCTGCATGCTTCTGTCAACCCCAAAAGAGAAGGAGGGGTTTCCAGAACCTACCTGTCGGTGTCTTCAGAAAGTTGTCAACATCTTTGGAGGACAGCAACCACCTGATCTACGAAGTTGTCATCCTCCACCTATTTATCAGTGTCGTCCTGGAGGGAAAAGCTCAGGGAATCCACTGGTTGAATACAATTGCCTCATTATACCAAAACCTGAATCAACCTCAGGGTGACCGACTGGAATTAGTGGGGCTCGAGAGGAGTTCATGAAGGAAAATCCTCTCCCAAATTACTAATAATAATAATAATATCTTTGGGTGTAAGGAATAACAAGGAGAGGAATACTCGGACCCAAAGGAGCCGAGAAAACGCCCAGAAATATAAAGTCTGGAAAAATTGCGAAGCTCTCTGAAATTCAGTTGCAGAGGGCATCATTTTATCAACCCCTGATGACTCCCTAAGTCCTTCAGGAGGGAGGAAGGGTCAGAGGAGATTAATCTCTATCTTTGTGCAGGGAAGAGGACACCCTGCATATTTTCAAATTAAAGGCTTGGACAGAGAAACAACCACTATAGAACCAGACTTGTAATAAAACAAGTCCTTAAGAAGCTGATACCAGCCCATTTACAGAAGAAAGGGTTCTGAAAGAACTCTTAAAACTGAAGGTGGACAAAGCAATGGGGCCTGATGGGATTCATCCTAGAATTCTAAAATAACTAAGGGTAGAACTAGTGACACCACTGACTACCCTCTTTAACAAATCATGGGAGTATGGGGTGGTACCCGAGGACTGGAGGAGGGCAGATGTGATTCCCCTTCACAAAAGTGGGAGCAAGGCAGAAGCAGGAAACTACAGACCTGTTAGTTTAACCTCAGTGGTAGGGAAAATGATGGAATCACTTCTGAAGGAAAGAATTGTCGAATATCTAGAGGCCAGAGGGGCACAGGACCCAAGGCAGCATGGATTCACAGTGGGAAGGTCATGCCAGACAAATCTGATAGATTTCTTTGACTGGGTGACCAAAGTAGTAGATCAGGGAGGGGCTGTGGACATGGCCTACCTAGACTTTAGCAAGGCATTTGACACAGTCCCACACAAAAGATTAATATACAAGTTAGCCAGCCTGGGAGTGGGTCCCAAGATGACAGCCTGGGTAAAGAATTGGCTGGAGAATAGGACACAGAGAGTAATAGTAAATGGAGTCCACTCTGAAGAAAGGGGGGTTACTAGTGGGGTACCGCAGGGTTCAGTATTAGGACCGGTCCTCTTCAATGTCTTTATAAGCAACAATGCAGAGGGACTGGAAGGAAAAGTATGTCTCTTTGCAGATGACACAAAGATCTGCAACAGAGTTGATGCACAAGGTGGGGTGGAAAGGATGAGAAGGGACTGGTAAGGTTAGAGAGAAATGGCCAAATGTATGGCAGCTTAGATTCAATGCTAAGAAGTGCAAGGTAATGCACCTGGGAAACAAAACCCAGGGAAGAGTACACAATGGGGTGAGATACTAACAACAACAAAATGGAAAGGGACCTGGGGTAGTCATATCAGATGACCTAAAGGTGGGCAAGCAATGTGAGAGGGCAGCAAGGAGGGCTTGGGGATACTGGGATGCATTGGGAGAGGCATCACCAGTAGAAATCAAAGTTGTTATCCCTCTGTACAGACAGCTGTTAAACTCCATCTGGAGTACTGCATGCAGTTCTGGAGACCCAATCTCCTAAAGATATAGACAGAATGGAAGCTGTCCAGAGGAGGGCAACTAAAATGGGGCAGGGTCTGCACCGAAGACATATGAAGAGACTTAAGGAGCTTAATATGTATAGCCTTGAGGAAAGGAGGAGAGGGGACATGATAGAAACTTTCAAGTACCTCAAGGGAATCAACAAAGTCCAAGAGGGTAGCATCTTTCAAAAAAGAGGTGCAAGAAACAAGGGGCACAATTTGAAGATAGAGGGGTGGCTCAGAGGTAATTTAAGAGTATTTTTCACAGAGAGGGTTGTGGTTGCATGGAATGGCCTTCCGGAGGAGGTTGTGGAGTCAAAAACAGTGGTGGAATTCAAGCATGCATGGGACAGCCATAAGAAAATTCTAGGGGGTGGGGGTAGGAAGAAGTAAGCTGCTGGTTAACTAGGATCTGCAACTTATCCATTAGGTAGGGAAATGGGCAGACTAGGTGGGCCAAGCGGTCCTTATCTGCTGTCAAATTCTATGTGTCTATGTTTCTAAGGGGACTTATTTTTTTATGTGTTAACTTGAGGTACCCTCCTCAGCACTTTTAGAGGAGGGGAGGTAGACTGAAAGCCCAGAATACAATAAGTAGGCCAAAGCTTAAACAAATCAAAATCAACTTTGAGTTTTTTTTGCTTTTTTTTTCACAAATAGGAAAAAACAGAACCACCTCCACACCTCTTGTCAACAAAGCCCACTGCACAATAAATAAGAGAGTCTCACCCCCAAAGAGAGGGGATTACCCTTCAAATATCAATCATTTTAAATTTAATTAGAGAAAAAAGGGTTCCAAGAATTCACGCTGGTGAGCAACGGAACAAATGCGCATGTGCGCAAAAAAACCAAATCAATGATTTTAGCACAAAAGCATTAAAAAACACAGATAAATACTAAAAACTAAGCAATTAAATATAAAAGATGCAAATCATTATGCAAGCGGGTGAAATTTACTTCAGGAAAAAATGCCAAAGCGGGAAAACATGAAAAAAATCCCGCAACTGCACGAAACCCAATGCAGATGTGGTAAAAATAGATAAAATGAAGAAAATATACAAAATACCTTAATAGCAGTACTCAAAAAGAAAGAAAATGGCACAGGAAGATCTCTGAAGAGGAGAGCTCCAGAGCAGTTTTGCCAGTTCAGCGGAGAAAAAGTTCTGAGGTCCCTCAGGCTGACCACAGGCAGCATTCTACTCTAACTGTATCCCAATTGGCCAATTCCTTCCTCATTTGCATTGACTCCTCCTCTCCGGGGCAGCTGAACCCAGCTGGCATACTGCATCTGTCAATAGATGCTAAAGAATTCCTGGGATGAGAAGGCAGAACTTACCGTCATGTGAAAGGCCCAGGCAGTGAACACACAATTCATGAGCTTCATCCTGGAAAATCTTCACACTGCACCGACAGAAGTGAAAAAGCAACTGCTTCTTTGACAGCACTGGCAACAGCATAAAACATGATTGAAAATGAAACACTAAAGAAGAAGACATCAGCAATCGAAATGGATGAAGGTATTTCTTTGTTCTGACAAGAGTTGTTGACAGCAGTAGAGAAAAATCTGAGAAGGTATTGGACTGCTCATGTTATATCGTCACCGACAATCATAGGTGCCGGAACGGGGGGCGGTAGCCACTCCACTTTTTATTTCTGCATGGCAAAACTAGTATAGAAAAAGTGCCCTTTGTACCCTCATAAGTGCCCTTTTGATTCTCAGCCCCCTCAGCTTTTACCATCTTCCGGCACCCTTGCCGACAATGTATATCATCGAGGACGGCCCCAGCTAGGCAAGAGTTTCCAAGTAGACTTGATGCCGACAGCCTACAGTTCAGTATGTGTGGCTATATGGAGGGAGTTGTCCTCAAAGAAGATCTAAAATTTTCTTTGACTGTAATTCATCTTAGCACTTACCTGCCTCTTTTTCTTCAGGAACTACAGAGTCTTCTTCCTTGCCCTCCTTAGAAATAATGAAATATTTTGTTATGCTTAATAGAAACAACAAACAAGGTTCTATTTGCCATATTTAAATATCTATGCACTATACTGATGTACCACATACAAAGAGGTACTATATACATTAAGGTACTTATCCTACGGGTATAAAATATCTCCAAGATACACTAATATTCCACATATAATAAGGTGGTTAATTCAACAGAGCGTACTATAACTCCAAGATACACTGATGTACTCCCTACACCAAAGTGCTAATCCCATGGGTGTTTTTTTCTAATTCATGTACAGTAGTGGAACACCAAGATATACTGGCATAATACCTACATCAAAGTACTAATCCCTTAGGTGTAACATAATGCCAGGATATGCTTATGTACTACCAACACAAAGGTACTAATTTCACGGGTGTAATATAATTCCAAGATTAATTTCTGTACCTCCGACACCAAAGTACTAATCCCATGGTTGACAGAAGAGCAAAACTGTGCACTGACCCCACCACTGTAACACATTCCTTGTTAAGACAGACTTTCAATACCAAGGCTATATAAAAAAGTCACATTTATTTAAAATAAAAGACGGTCTAAGCAGCCAAGAAGTACAGCTCCTTTTAGTGCTAATCCCATAGTTGCAACATCATTCCAAGATACAGTGGTGTAATACATACCCCAAAGATGTAAATCCCAGGGGAGTTTCAATTGCAAAATACATTGGTGTAATACCTGCATGTAGCCCTGGCACAGTATGCCAGTGGGCTACCCCGCCCTTGCCTGCTGTCCCTGGCACCAGGCAAGGGGCCTGGGTCCTGCTACAGTGATAGTTGGAGGTTCATTCCCAGAAATATTGATAATAGTGTGGTGCTTCCACCCAGAGTAAAATATTAGTGGGTCAGATATCCGCTTGGTACAGGCCCCTGGGATGCTGTACCTCCCCACCTCCCAACCAACCACTCTGCACACTGTGTCCCCAATAAACTTGTTCCACCATAAACCATATTTATTTATTTATTTAAAAGTTGGTAACTGGGAAAGGCAACATGAGCAGAAGCTCATTTCCAGGTGCACCCCGGGGGACGGGGCACAGAGGAATAAAATACAGCAATGGATACTACAACATTGATAGCAAAGTTGTTACAAAAAGTAGGAATTTCATATAATAAAAAAAGAATCTTTATACATTGAAGAAATATCTTGTATATACAAAACAATATTTACATTGATTATATACAATGAATTGCAGCAAGTGGGGAGGGGGACAAAGAAGCAGAGGTAAGTGAGTGCTAGGAAGGGGAGCAGATACAGGAAGAAGTAGACATTGGTTTGAGTAGGTGCTTGAGGGCAGAGAAGGAGGAAGATAGATTTGGAGGGGAACACTATTCCAGAAAAAAGGAAGTCTATAGGAGAAAGAAAGTTTGCCAGCCGATGTGCGTACACGTGGGAGGGAAAAGGTGCGGGCGCAGTTCGACCGTGAATTGTAGGGTGAGGGGATTAAAGAGGGAGGTGAGGATGGGTGGAACGGTTCAAAACCAGTACTTAGCAATGAAGGTGGAAGTGTGAGAATTGTCTCTGAGCGAGGGATTGAAGGGAAAGGGAGGCGTATAAGTCAAGTGGTGAGTTAAGGAGGTGGAGTTAGAGGTTAACTTACAGAAGGCATGAAACAGGACATCAAGTTTGGCAAAGAAGGCGGCAGGGGCAGCACTGTAAACTACGTCCCCGTAGTCAAAAACTGGGAGGATCCATTTAACCATGAGATCACATCTTACAGGGAGGGACAGACTGGCTTTATGGCAGTAAAGTAGCCCAAGTTGTAGGGCACAGCTTGGAGTGTAGAGCACTAAAGTGGGAAGAGAAGTCAAGGGAGGGATTGAGCCAGACCCGTAGGTACTTGTAGTTGAAGACATTGTCTAGAGGGGTGTTGGCAGCAGAGAAGAAGACTGGGAGGGTGGGAATTCTGGCGAGGTTTTTGTTTAGATCCAAAGGTCATGGCTACGGTCTTTTTTATGTTTAGCTTTAGGCAGTTGGCATGGAACCAGTCTGTGACCGCTGTGAGATCACTTTGAAGGGGGGGTTGGATGGCTTGGGTGGATGGGCAGGACAGAAAAAGTAGGGTATCATCCGCATACATGTGAATACTGGCATGGGAGCAGACTGAGGGGAGATTGTTAATAAAGAGGGAGAAAAGAACAGGCCTAAGGATAGATCCCTGAGGCACACCTGTGAGGATGAAGAGGGAGGGGGATAGGACATTGTTAATAGAGACCGACTAGGAATGGCCAGTAATGTAGGAGCTGAACCAGGACACGAAGGCAGGGGAAAGGCCAGCGAGGCACAGTTTATTTAGTAGAAGAGGATGGGAAACTGAGTCAAAGGCCTTGGCCTTGTCAATGAAGATAGCTGAAGTGATCTAGCCAAGGTCCATGTCAGAATGAATCGCATTAGTAAAGAGTAAGAGGGAGGTAGAGGTAGAGTGAAATTTCCTAAAGCCTGATTTGAATGGGGAGAGGGTGTTGGAGCAAGAAGGAATTCACTGAGCCTTGAGACAATAAGGGACTCTTGGACTTTGGCAAGGGAGGAGAGAGGGGAAATGGGGCAGTAATTTCCATGGACAGTGGGGTAGTCACCTTTGAAGAGGGGGAGGACTGTGGCAGACTTCCAAGCTGTGGCGACAGTAGCTGTGGAGAGTGAAAGATTTAAGATGAAGGTTAAAGAGGTAACAATAGAGGAGGCCGAGATTCTGAGGAGCCAAGGATGCAGGCCATCAGGACTTGACTTAGAAGGGGTAAGTGAAGTTAAAGGTCTTAGAACTTCAGATGGCGAAATTAGCAATAGTTGAAAACCGTGCATCTGTGACGGGGGGTTGGAGGGTGCAGGATGGAGAAATGGGGGGCTCCTGGGGAATGGCACAGGATGTGAAGAACTTATTTAGGGCCTCAGCAACAAGGGAGGGGAGGAGGGGATTCAGCAAGGGGGTGCAGAAGCGAGCAGAGATCCAGCCTGAAGGAGGAAGAAAAGAGGATCTCAGCAATAAGCATATGCAATGAATTCCACTAACTCAGCAGTTTCAACAAACAAACTCACAGCTTTATTCAGGGGGTAAGGACTAGGGAAGGGATACCGGGACAAAGGATGGCTATGAAAGGAAAACAGGTTAGTGAAATAGGCGGCAACAACAACAAACATTTGGGCCCGCAGGCCAAGCACATCCCCACTGGTACCTGTGTCCCCAAAATGTCTCTAGAGGTACCCACTAGGTGCAGGCCTGATCGGTGCCATGGGCTGGCTGGCTGTTGGAGCCCTGAAATATTTTAGAAAACTTAATTTGAGAAAAGCAGACCAATTCCCCTTTCCCTTCCCAGAAGAAAAAGTTACTCACCTTAGTAATGTTGTTTCTTCTAATGGAGTCTTGCTGTATTCTGACATATGCAGTGATCACCAACCTTTGAACTGCCCCGGAGAACAATGAGTTAACTTTCCATGCAGGGCATGGAACGCTGAGCTCGAGCTCGGTTGAAGCCTCTGTCTGCTGTTGTTTAAACTCCAACCGTCAGATCTTTACGAGCTAAACTCACTAGGCGTTCTGTGTGGAAACTGTAAAACTCACACTAGCCAACTGTCAACTAAATTTATTAAAGAAAAAGAAAAAAAAGGGTATTTTGGTTTCAAAGCAAAGACTCAAGTCAGGAAACCCAAAAAACAAAACACAACACACACCCAAAATAAAGGAGGGTGAGAAAGGGGCACCTCTAGGTGCCAACACTGCTCCTGCCCACCCACATCCCAAAAGCCAGGTTCTGAGAGGGGAGGCGGGGGGGGAGGTCAGAATACAGCAAGACTCCATTAGAAGAAACAACATTACTAAGGTGAGTAATTTTTTCTTCAAACAACATGAAGTCTTGCTGTATTCTGACATATGCAGACTACCAAGCAGTATCTCCATGGAGGAGGGACAGAACCTACTTTGGGAATAGGCTCTGAAGTACTGCTGTGCCAAACCGAGCATCACTCCTAGCCTGGCTATCCAGAGAGTAATGCTTGGTGAATGTATGGACTGTTTTCCAGGTGGCTGCTTGACAGATTTCTAAGATAGGAATATCCCTGGCAGCAGCCAGGGAAGCAGCTGTACCTCTAGTAGAGTGAGCCCTCAGGCCTGAGGGTGGGGTTCAGCCCAATTTTTCATAGCAGAATTGTGTACACAAGACAATCCACCTGGCAATAAATCTTTTTGTGGCAGGTTTGCCCTTACTGACCTCTCCATAAGTGAGGAACAACTGGAGGGACTCAAACCTGTGACCCTTGGTGTGCTCTATGTAGTAGCTAAGGGCCCTTTTTACATCCAGGCTGTGCAACCTCCTCTCTCCAGAGGAGGAATGGTCAGTGAAGAAAACAGGGAGAGATACAGACTGATTAAGGTGGAAGTCTGAGACCACCTTAGGCAAAAACTTCCTGTTAGTTCTTAGGACCGCTTTATCTCTATGGAAAGAGATGAAATCATGCTCCACTGACAGGGCTTGCAATTCACTGATACGCCTGGCAGAGGTAATGGCTACCAAAAACACAGTTTTCCAAGTCAAGTACTTAAGCTCTGCAGAGGACAAAGGCTCAAAGGGGGGTTGCATAAGCTGAGCAATGCAAACATTAAGGTCCCAAGCAGGAGCAGGGTCCCTAAAGGGATGATTGGTGTGCAGCAATCCCTTGAAGAATTTACAAAATACAGGATGGGCTGATAGAGGAGAGGGCTTGCCTACTGACAAGAAGGCAGAAACAGCTGCTAGATGCACTTTAAGTGTTGCTGGTCTAAGTCCCAAGCCATTAAGATGAACCATATAGTCCAGGACTGTAGGCAACCCCGCAGATTCTGGAGGAATATGCTTATTGGAGCACCAAATAGTGAACCTTTTCCATTTGGAGTTGTAAGTCTTCCTGGTGGAAGGCTTTTGAGAAGCCTTAAGGATATCCAGAACCCCTTGAGAGAGGTGCAGATCAGCAGACTCTAACTCTTCAAGAGCCAGGCCTTGAGATTGACAGATTTGAGGTTCGGATACCAAATCCTTCCCTGAGAGGATGTCAACAGATTGTAATTCCTGGGAAGAGACAGGGGAAGGTGGACTGCTAAGGACAGCAACAGTGGGTACCAGGGCTGTCTGGCCCAGTCTGGAGCAATCAGAATCACTTTGCATGGTTGAGACCTGATCTTGACTAGCACTTTGAACAGGAGAGGAAGGGGAAAGCATACAGGAACTTCCCTTCCCAGTTCAGAACTAGAGCATCCAGGGGGACTGAGCCCAAGACTGAGGGTCTGCAACAGAAGAGAGGAAGTTGGTGATTGTCTGGGGCTGCAAAAAGATCTATCTGTGGAGTGCCCCATCTAGAGAAAATCACTTTCAAAATTAGGGGATCTAGGGACCATTCCTGGTGGCCCTGAGATATCCTGCTAAGAACATCTGCTAGGACATTGTCCTTCCCTGGGAGGTGAACTGCTGTCAGAGAGGTCTGCAGGGAATAGGCCAGAGACCACAACTTCATTGCTTCTGTGCACAAGGCCGTAGACCGAGTGCCTCTTTGCTTGTTGATGTACAACATTGTGGTGGTATTGTCTGTTCTGATCTGGACCACCTTGTTCTGTACAGATTTGGAAAAAGCTTGCAGTGCCAAAAACACTGCTCTGAGTTCCAAGAGATTGATGTGAAGCAGCGACTTTGAGGTGACCACAGCCCTTGGGTGGTAAGATCTCCCAAGTGGGTTCCCCAGCCCAAGAGGGAGGCGTCTGTGGTGAGGATTAGAGAATGAGACTGAGTGACAAAAGGAACTCCCTGTCTTAAATTGTCCTGATCCTGCCACCATTGCAAAGCCTGGATCAGGGTTCCAGTCACTGGGACTAGTTTGGTAAGGGAATCCTTTCTTTGGGACCAGAAGGCTCTCAAGTGGAACTGAATGTCCCTCATCTGGAATCTTGCCCCCTGGACCACTGCTGTAGAGGCTGCCATGTGGCCTAGGAGCTGCAGGAAGTGCCTTGCTGGTCGAGACACCTGAAGGGTGAAAGAAGAGGCCAGTTCTATAAGGTCCTTGCCCTGTCCAGGGGAAGGAAGGCTTTTGCTCTTATTATATCCAGCTCTGCCCCTATAAAGGTGAGGAGCTGCACTGGCTCGGGAACTGACTTTGGAAGGTTTAGGAGGAATCCTAAGGAAGTGAGCAGTTGCTGAGTTATTTGGAGATGTAACTTGACTTGGTCTGGAGACTGACCCACTATGAGCCAGTCGTCCAAGTATGGAAAGATGGAGATCTTTTTTCTCCTTAGGAAAGCAACCACTACTGCCAGGCACTTTGTGAACACCCTTGTGGCTGATGTTAGGCCAAAGGGCATTGCTCTGAATTGATAGTGGCCTGAGGGCAACTCGAACCTGAGGTACTTTCTGTGGGAGCACCTGATGGTAATGTGAAAATAGGCATCTTTAGGTCCAGGGAGGCTAGCCAGTCCCCTGGCCTTAGAGAGGGCAGAATTATTCCCAGAGTCACCATTTTGAATTTTGGCTTTAAAAGGTGCTTGTTTAGATATCTCAGATCCAGGATGGGCCGCCATTCTCCTGTCTTTTTGGGGGTTAGGAAGTACCTGGAGTACAATCCCTTGCCCCTGTGTAGGGTAGGAACCCTTTCTATGGCTCTGAAAGCCAAGAGGGAAGAAACCTCTGCCTCTAGGGCAAGGGTCTCTGATGGATTTGCAGGTGGAAAGGATCTGATTCTCATCTTGGGAAATTGTTTGAAGCTGAGAACCAGTCCCTGGCTTACTACTTCCAGGACCCACTTGTCTGATGTTAAAGACTTCTAGTCCTGGACAAAGTAAGCCAGCCTGCCCCCTACAGGTATTGGAGAATCGGCCCAGGCAGACCCATCAGGGTGTCTGCTTGGCAGGGGCTTTAGGCTGAGGGGTGGGAGCAGGCCTGCTCATACCCCATCTGCCTCTCCCTCTAAAGAACCCCCTCTGAGCATAAGCAGAAGAGGAGGCCTGGGCTTGGTAAAAAGGCCTTTGAAAGGGCCTGCCCCTGCCCCTGGAATGCTGCCTCTGAGGATTGGCTTGCCTTTCCTTGGCCTGAGCACTCCTGTAGGTGGTCCTGTACTCGTCCATCTTCTTCATGTAGTTCTCTGTCTGCTCCCCAAACAGAGAATTACCGATGACAGGAAAATCCATGGCCTTAGCCTGGGTATCCTGTGATAGGCTAGTACATCTGAGCCATGCCATCCTCTGAAGGGCCACAGATGTAGCCATGACTATAAATGAAACATCATTGGAGTCCACAGCAGCAGCATAAAATTACACCTTAGATGCCTCAATCCCATCTGCAGTCACCTGCTCCAGCTCCTTGGCAAGCTGGTCAGGGGCCTGTTTAGCTAGAGCCAGCACAGTGTCCCACCTGGACTTCTGGTATCTAGCTGTGTAGGCCATATAGGCCCTGGACACACTGGGGAACTTAAAATGTTTTAAGTGCCTTAAAACAGTTTAAATCCCCCTAGCACTGTTTGCAGACAGACTACAAGACCCTTAAAACGTTTTAACAAAAGTGTTTTTAAACCCTGCTAGATACCTAGTCTAAAAACCATTTTTAAAAACGTTTTGGAGCTAGCATGGTTTTACTCACAGGTCTGTCCAGGAGTAAAAGTGTTTTAAACTGTAATGGTTTAACTAAAACAGTTCTAGCTGTAGTGTGTCCAGGCAAGCACAGTTCTGTGTGTTGGACTTAACACAAAATAGTTACAAGGAGAACAGGTTTAACACCAGCAGTGAGGCCACACTAAACCGTTATCAACAATGGTTACTAAGTAGTGTGGCTGCACTGAAATGGTTTAGCTAAACTGGTTTTAAAAACGGCTTTCAAAAACAGTTCTGTAGTGTGTCCAGGGCCATAGTTAGCTTGCCTGAGTCCCAAAGATGCTGCCATGTACTGTTTCTTTGCCATGGCATCAATCCTCCTGGAGTCCTTATCTGGGGGGTGTGAAGCCAAGGGAATATTTGCCTTATCACAGGCAGCAGCCTGCACTACCCCAACATGGCTGCATTGTTGGGAAAGGAACTCCGTGTCCGAGCCTGAAAGGGTATACCTCTTGTCCATTCTTCTGTCCACAGGAGGTATGGAGTTAGGAGTCTTTAGAATTTTAAATGTCTGTTTCCCAAAAGATTTATGGAAGGGAATAGACAATCTCCTGGACTCTGGGATGTCCATCATCTCAACAAAATCAGGCTCCTCCTGATCCTCTACTGCTTCTTCCATAGGAAGCTGGAGGATTTCAGCTATTTTCTTGTAAAGGATAAAGTGGGAAGGGGACTCAGAAAGCCTAGGAGAAGAAACACCTGAAGGTCTGTCTGGGGAGATGTCCGGGTCAATAGGCACATCCAGACTTTCATAATCACCATCATCATCATTATCCTCATACTCTCCCTCCTCCTCCTCCTCCGGTTCATAAAATTCTTCTAAAGTATAATCCGGAACCGGGGGAACCGACTGAACTGAGCCCCTGACAGATGGTGCCGGTTCGGCCGAACCGAGTTAGCGATTGAACTATCCTTATCGCTTTGGCTATTTCATCGGCGGTCGGAGAAAGAACTTGTGGATCCGAACCGGATGATTTTTCCCTTTTCTTTCTTTTAACTGGAACCAACTCCTCAGAATCAGTTCTCCTTTTGCCTGAAGAAGTTTCACCCTGGTCAGAGGGCACTCCTTCTGGTTCGGTCGGAACCGAACCGGGCTGGCCATCCGGGTCAGCGGACTTCTCGGCCTCCCTTTCCCGCAGTCTACCTACTCTTTTATCCAGGGTAGCTTTGGGAAAACGTTTACAAATTTGGCAGACTGAATTGAGGTGGTCAAACTCCAGACAATAAATACAGGTGGTGTGGGGATCAGCCTTAGCAAAGGCTTCCCCACACACTCTACAGTGCTGAAACCCAGTGGGCCCATTTTTTTTCTTGGGTTTCTCAGACATGGCCAATCCTAAACGCAACTTACCCTTTTTTCGGCAATCCGCCAGGCAAGACACCCCTATCGGTTCCTGACCATGTTACGGGTATTGGAAAAAAACGTAATAAAATTTGTTTTTTTTAGAACCGATATGGACCGGTTACCACACTCTAATAAAGACAGAAGTTTTTTAAACAAATCTGATCGGTTCAAACCGAACTGATCCAATGTTTACAAGTTCCGCACAGAAAACTAATACAAAACCTATCTAGTACTCACTGTACCATAGACAGAGACTTAAACCGACAGGTTCAGTAGCAGAAATTCGGTTGAAATCGAGTGGAAAAACGACACTTTAACTGACTTTTTTGAACCGAGCGAAGGAGAAATTTCCGGAGCGACTGTTCAGTGAGGCGGAGTAAAGCATCTGATGGTTAGAGTTTAAACAACAGCAGACAGGGGCTTCAACCGAGCTCGAGCTCAGCGTTCCATGCCCTGCATGAAAAGTTAACTCTTTGTTCTCCGGGGCAGTTCAAAAGTTGGTGATCATTGCATATGTCAGAATACAGCAAGACTTCATGTTGTTTGAAGCCAGCTCCTGGGTACTCGCTGTTTCTTGATCTCAACACCTGGGATATGGAGCTCCTTGTTTAGTGCAGCAAAGCAGAAGCAGGCCAGCCAGGATCCCTCCAACAGGATGGAACTTGCTTGAGGATCTTGCAGCTGGTCATCTTGAGTGTAGATTTGGCCGCTTGTTACCTTCAACTGCTTCTGGTCCATTGCAGAGCACTGTGGCAGGACAACACCAGCCCCAGAAGGCCCAGACCCAGGAGTGACTCCACAGCCTCGCTTCCTTGATGGATTGTAGGTGCCCTAGTGCCCCAGCAAGTGCCGGTGACCTCCTGAGTTAGTGAGTCCCACTTAGAAGTGGTTAGCAGGTTCCCTTCCTGGCTCTGGGTGAGAAATTCCAAATGGTGGGGGATCCTCCTGCAGTCCCTGCACTAAGTTTGAAACAGGAAAAGTCCACAGCAGTTATTTTGATCAAAGTCCAGTGCCAATTGGAATGGGTGCTAGCCATACTTCCATGAAGCGAAGGTGCAATCCAACAGGGGAATCCTAGCACAACAAACTCCTGCACACCAGTTCACATTCTCCAGTTAAGCAGTGTACACAACCTTTTCTTTGGTTGCAGCTGGAACTCAGCCCCTTTAACCAGTTCACTCAGGACATATACAGCACCTGGCTAGCACCCCGACCACCAGAGACACTTTGCCTCTTTGAATCAATTTCATTCCTACACAAGCAAATGAACTCTCAGTAGCAACTGTAGCCTTTCAATAATTCACACAGTCCTCTCAGCCAATTCAACCAACTAGTGCAGGGTTTCTGCAGCATCTAATCACTCTCAGCAATGTTTAAGCAACTTCTCAGTACCTGGGGGATCAGGATCACTGCTAAGTCTCTTTCTCTCTTCCCTTTCTCAATCCAGTCCTGCAACAAGCACCTGGAGGAATCAGAATCACAGTTCAGTCGCTTTCTCTGTTTCCCCATCTCAATCCAGCTCTGCCACAGCAGTCTCCAAATAAGGCCTGGATATGCCCCTGAAATCCAAAATCCACTCTCAAAGGATACTCCAAACTTGTGCAGAGCCTGAGAACAAACTGAAGAAATCCCAGAAAGTCCATACAGTTTCAGCCGAGAATTCAGTGCTCTGATAAGCTGATGGAGCCTATCAATAATCAATATTTATAGATATCAATATTTCCTGCTCATTTATTGGAGCATGATCTAGGCACCTGAATTGGTCCCCTCCTTCTCCTAGGAGTCCCTATGTCCATGTTTTGGGTGCCTAGATCACTGATTGGCTGCAATACTGGGGTCAAGTGTCACAAACATGTCAGCTCCCATTTATTTATATGGAGTCAGTTTCAGTTTAATGCAGTTTCTTCTCTTCAAGAGTCTGCTGCAGCCCAAGACAATACCTTAGGTAATTAAACACCCCACCAGATTATAGCTTGAGCAGCCCCCTGTCAAACAGGCCCATTGGTGAAAAGATAGCCCTTGCCAAACAGCTGTCGCTGCCGACGGAACTCTAGGTGGCAGGCTGCAATGTTATTAATATTCATGCAGGACTCAATATTCATGAGCCCCGCTTTATGCTCCAATTTTAAACTTATAGTTCTGGAGCCCCAAGTGGTTTCTCGACTGCACTCCCTAGGTCATCAGCCATGTTATCAAGGCAGAGGTGCTGGGACCGCTATGTCACTCTCCATTTTGCCCACAAATTGCAGGGCACACATCAAAATGCTGCTTGCGCATGCACGAGTGCCGGCCCATAGCAAGCATGCCAACAGCTTGTGGACCAGATTCCATGCCCGTGCAGGGCTGAAAACAACATGCTGGCCAGTAGAAGAACGTGGGGGAACTAGAAGCACCAGTAAAAATGGGGAACAATAGGGACTACAGGGGGCAACTCCAGGTAAGCCCCCAGAGGAGGGTTACATACATGAAGATGCTAACCCCATAAGTGTAACATAACCTCAAGATTCACTGGTGTAATACCTAGAAACTTAGACACACAGACAGTGTCGGCAAAAAAGACCATCAACCCATCCAATCTGCCCGATTATATCCTATGCTGCCCCAGACCTAACGTCTAAATGGGGTTTATGCTCTCACTTCCTCCTTTAACCCCCGGCCTTACTGCCACCCCTCTGAGTATCTATTAGTCCCTTAACTCTGTCCCAGCTGTACTTGAAACTACAATGGTTTCTGAACCCACCACATAAGCCAGTAGGATGTTCCACAGCTCAGCCACCTTCTCTGTGAAGTAAAACTTTCTCACATTCCTTCTGAATCTCCCCATCAACTAACACCCATGCCCCCATATTTTTGACTTGCCATGCCTACTGACTAGATCTTCACAGTTCACATTCCTTTCAAGAACTTGAAGATCTCTACCGTGTCTCCCCTCTCCCTTCTGGCCTCTAGTGAGTACTTGTTCATGTCATAATCTGTTCCTTGCAGGATCTTCCCTGTTGACCCTGAATCATTATGGCTACCCTACCATATGCTGCACTGTTTCCAGTCTGTCTTTGTCTTTGCTTAGGTTGGGACTCCAGGACTGTGCACAATATTCCAGACACGGCCTCACCAGTGTTCTATAGCAAGGTAGTATTACTTTTCTCGTGCTATTGAAACCCCTTCCAATACACCCCAACATTCTGGTTGCCCTGCTGCAGGTCTTGGTGCATTGGTTGGATTGTTTTAGGGAGTCACTTATGATAATGCCCAGGTACCTTTCCCTGGAAGCAGTGTCCAGCTTAACCCTTCCCATCCAATAGTCCATCCTGGGATTCTTGTTCCCTATGTGCATCACCTTACACTTTTTGGTAGTGAATTTCAACTGCCAGATTCTGGACCACCTTTCTAACCTTTGCAAGTCCCTCTGCAAGTCTGCATCTCCCTTACCCCCTCCTCACTGTCTATTCTGCCACAGAGTTTTGTATCATCTGCGAAGAGACATATCCTGCTCTGTATTCCTTCTTCTACAGTATATTGCTGATGAACATGTTGAAAAGGACTAGTCCCAGGACTGACTCTTGTGGCACATCTCTTGTGACCTCCCTCTGTCCTGACTTGACCCTATTCACCACCTCCCTCTGCTGTCTCCAACTCAACCAACTTCTAACCCATCTTCAAAAAAGCATAAGGAAAGGATGAGCCAGGGAACTATAGACCAGTCAGCTTGACATCTGTAGTTGGAAAAATTATGGAGTCATTACTAAGGGAGGAATTGGTGGACTTTCTGGAAGGAAATAGGCTACAGGACCCCAGACAACATTGGTTCATGAGAGGAAGGTCTTGCCAGGCAAATCTGGTCAACATTTTTGACTGAGCGAACAGGCAGCAGATGGACAAACGGGCAGTAGATGTGGTATATTTGGATTTCAGCAAGGCCTTTGTCTCAGTCACCCATAGGAGGTTGGTCAAGACAATAAGGGACTTAGGGGTTGGGGAACAATTGGGAACTCAAGTCGAGAACTTGCTTAGGGGCAGAACACAAAGGGTAGCAGCTAATGGGGTGTTTTCAGAGGTTCGGGAAGTAGCAAGTGGAGTAGCCCAGGGGTCGGAGCTGGGCCTGATCCTTTTCTGTGTATTCATTTTGTGATATATGGGATGGGATTAAGGGCAAGATCTTCCTCATCACAGATGACACAAAGATCTGAACAAAGGTGGATAGGGAGGAAGAGACAAGATAACTCAGTGAAGATCTGAGCTGGTTGGACAGCTGATTGAAGATCTGGCAACTGGACTTCAATGCAAAACAATGTAAAGTGATGCACATTAAGAGCAGTTCCATGTGATAAGAGCAAAAACTTACCAGTGAAATGAATAAGAGTGAGTTTATATGACTGACACCACACACAGCCCACGTAAATCACAGTGAGCATCAGAAAGACGAAGGGATAAGCAAAAAAAAAAAAAACCAACACACTACTTTCTGCTTCAAAGGGGAGCTTCATCCCTCACACCCTTCATGCGGGGGAGTTGCCCTCCTCACCCACTATCATTATATAACTACCTTTGAGGCCACACAAAAGTTACAATGGAGTGCCATGGTTTACAGTACATAGTCCTGGTTCTTGCTTCCTTCCACAGTCACTATTATTAGATTCGCCATTAATTCCATGTCACCGTTTTGATAGTCACCCAAATTACTTCAGTCATATTGAGTCATCCATCTTGCTTCACTCATATCATAATTAAGGGGAACCCAAGAGTGCAATATGAATAGGGGGCAGTGGTGCTGGAAAGCACCAAGGAGGAACAGGACCTAGGGGTCATAATACTGGACAGCCTAAAAACAACAGCACATTATAGTAGAGCTGTAGGCAAGGCAAACATGATGCTGGGCTGCATAGGGAGGGGGATAAGCAGTAGCAGTTGGGAAGTGATCCACCCATTGTGCAGGTTTCTGGTGCAGTGACACCTGGAGTACTGCACAAGGTACTGGGGAGCACACCTGATGAGAGACTACAACAAGGTAGAAGCAGTACAGCACAGGACAACCAAAATGATCCATGGACTACGGGGCAAAACACACCAAAGGAAGCTGCAGGACTTGAACATGTACACCCTTGAAAAAAGGAGAGGGGGGGACATGCTCGAGACATACAAGTACATATATGGGATAAATAGGATAGTAATCAAGGAACTTTTCTCCTTGAACTTAAATACAGAGACAAGAGGGAACTCACTTAAACTCACAGGGGGAGATTGAAAAGGGATGTCTGTAAGAACTATTTCACAGAAACAGTGGTAGACAAGTGGAAGAAGCTGCTAGAGAAAGTGGTACAGGACAAATCAGTGAACGTCTTAAGCAGGGATAAGACAGGTATATTGGATTAGTTAGGGGTGGAGGGGGCAGAAACAGTTAGGAGGGAAGGCCACATGGGTCAGTGCAGAGTAGACAGGAAGGGTGGGCAGACTGGATTGGCAGACGGGCTTTATTTTGCAGTCCTTGTCTATGTATCTATGTGTATTATTGGGTCCTTCACCACACCTATATCCTCTAATTTCTTCAGCAACCTTCTATGTAGCATTGAATCAAAGTATAGTAAATTTACTTATTGTCTGTTATCTACTGACCTACAGTAGTTACCTAGTCAAAGAATACTATCAGGTTGGTCAGATGACCTCCCGGCCATGAACCCATGATGCTTACTGTCCTGGAGCCCATTTCTAAATTCTTGCAGTAAGGGCTCATCCTAAATCAGTGTGCTAATCTCATAGGTGCAATATGACTCCAAGATACGCTGGTGTAGTACCTACACAAAAGTGCTACTCTGATGGGTTTTAACATAACTCCAAGATAAGTTTATGTATTGCCTACGTCACAGGTGTACAGTAACATAACTCCAAGACACATGTATGTACTGCCAACCCAAGGTACAATCCCATGAGGGTAACATAGCTCTAAAATACCTTCTGTAGTACCTACACCAAGATACATTGATACTATACCTACACCTAGGTACTATTCCCACATGTGTAACATACTTCAAAGACACATTGATGCAATACCTACACCACGAGGTGGGAGTAATATAACTCCAAGATACACTGATGTAATACCTACACCAAAGTGCTAATCCCACAGGTGTAACGTAACTCTAAGATACAGTGATGCAATACCTACACTAAGGTAATTATCCCATGAGTGTAACATACCTCCAAGATACTGATATGTACTACCCACACCAAGGGGCTAATCTTACAGAGTAGCATACTCCATTATACATTTCCTGTATGTGCTACCTACACCAAGGTTCTAATCCCATGGGTGTAACATAACTGCAAGATACATTGAAGCAACACTTACAATAAGATACTTATCCCATGAGTATAATGTACCTCCAAGATACTATACTCTTATATACTGCCTACACCAAGGGGCTAATTTTACAGGTGTAACATAACTTCAAGATACATTTACTGTATGTACTACCTACTCCAAGGTGCTAATCCTACAGGAGTAACATAATTCCAGGATACAGTGATGTATACGTAGATACACAGAATTTGACAGCAGATGAGGACCGCCTGGCCCATCTAGTCTGCCCATATACCCTATCCTACAAGTGTCATGTATGACCTACTGTACACAAAAGTACTAATCCTTCAGATGTATCAATGCTCCAAGATAAATTTTATAATAACTATACAAATGTGCTAAATCTACTAGTGTAACATAACAACAAGATACTGCTATGCACTACGTACATCAAAGGGCTAATTTTACAGGTTTAACATAACTTCAATGTACACTTACTGTATTCACTACCTACACCACAGTGCTAACTCTATGGGTATAACATAATTCCAAGATACAGTAATGTACTACCTACTGTACACAAAGGTTCTAATCCTACAGGTGTAACATAACTCCAAGATACTCATTGGGTATTACACACATATTTTGCACTTTACCATCATGTATGCTTTATATATTTTGTCTTCTTATTGTCTTTCTGTGGGTCGCACCTGGAAACACGTTTTAGCTCAGTGTGCCTTTCCCGGTTACCATATCTTCAATAGGTAATAAATAACATTTAACAAAAAGAATTGCAACAAATGCTACCTCTTTTGGGGAATATATCCCTCAAATTAAAAGCACTTATAAGCGTATAGATACGTGCAAAATCAGTTTTTGACTTAATATTAAAACATGCAATCAGCAAGTTGTGCAAAAACTCAGGTGAGCTCTCATTACACAAGAGGTGGTCAGACAGACAAAATGTGAATGCTGCTAGAAGAGGTGCTACTAGGGTAGTGATTCTGCCCTTTAGAAATTTGATCCAGGATTGGTCCCGCATTCATGCCAGTGCTGCCTGGATGCTAGCCAAGTCTGCCTTGTCTTATTATTGTATGAACATGACGTTGGGCTAAATATATATTTTTTTTAATTTTATTTTTATTTGTTTTACCAGGAAAGGTAGAAATGGACCTCAATGTCCCATTTTCAGCCATGACACCAATGTGTAAACTGTACCAGAGATCTTATGATTGTAAAACACACGAACATACGAATGTGCCAGCAGAAACAGACCACTCGGTCTAGCTAAGTCTGCTTGAGTGTGCAGCTGACCCCCCCCCCCATTTGTCATCCCACTTCCACCCCTACCTAAATACATTCCCAAAATGCACTGCAGGCACAGTGCCAACATCACACAACTGAGAAATGAGATTCTCTTAACTTTTTCTTACAGTTACTGACACTGTAGTGATTGCTGTGGCCTGCTGACCCATATTATTAATTGGAAACACAGGACATCAGACACCGAACAGGAGGGGTGATGGTGAGTGTCGTTCACCCCCTGCGCACTCCTATATGTGCCAAGCACTGCCCAGAGCTCAAGGAGGTTTATGTGCTCCAGTGACTCCTGTGGAGTCCATGTATCACTTACCATGAGGTCCCCCAGATAACCACCCCACATTAGTAGTGAAGCATCTGTTGTGAGAATCTTGGTGGGAGATTGCTGGAGGAAGGGAATGCACTCTCTGAGGCTTACTTCTTCTTTTCATCACTGTAGCACCTGCACAAAGTCCTTTGTGACTGGCACTGGGTATGTCAAGGGATCTAACCTTTGGAATTAGCACCATCTCAGCAGTTACTGTATGTCCTTCATCTGGAGATGGCTCCATGGCACCACAGCTGTGGCTAAAGCCATGTGATCTAGGAGTCGAAGAAAATCCCTTGCAGGCCTTACAAAACCTGTGATGAATGATTTTGCCTGGCAATCAGGTTTGCTACCCTGTCTTATGGAAGGATGGCTCTTCCCTGCAGGGTATCCAGCTTTACTCTAATAAAGTCCAGGACCTGAACAGATTCTACAGAACACCAAGATCATTCACTCCAGCTATATGGTGGATACTGACTGCAAACAATGATGGAAAAAGGCAGAAAAGTCACATTTGGGGTCACCAATACCAATAAGCAAGTGCCGAAAAGTAGGGTAGTTACTTTAATAATCAAGTTAGCCAGCTTGGGAGTGGGTCCCAGGGTGGTAGCCTGTGTAGCAAACTGGCTACACAACAGGACACAGAAGGTAATAGTGAATGGAACACATTCCAAAGAAAGAGGAGTTCTAGTGCAGTACCTCAGGGCTCAGTACTGGGTCCAGTCCTCTTTAACGTCTTTATATGTGACATTGCAGAGGGTCTGGAAGGAAAGGTATGCCTCTTTGCAGATGACACAAAGATCTGTAACAGAGTTGATACACAAGGGGGGGGTAGAAAGGATGAGAAGGGACTTGGCAAGGTTGGAGGAATGGTAAGACATATGGCAACTTAGATTCAGTGCAAAGAAGTGCAAAGTAATGCACCTGGGAAATAAAATCCAGGAAAAGAGTACACAATAGCAGGGGAGGTACTAACAACAACAATAATGGAAAGGGACCTGGGGGTAGTCATATCAGATGACCCAAAGGTGGGTAAGCAATGTGAGAAGTCGGTAAGGAGAGCCAGGGAGATACTGGGATGCATAGGGAGGGGCATCACAAGTAGAAAAAGGGAAGTGGTTATCCCTCTGTACAGACAGTTGGTGAGACCCCATCTGGAGTACTGTGTGCAGTTTTGGAGACCTATTCTACGCAAGGACATAGACAGGATGGAAGCAGTCCAGAGGAGGGCAACTAAAATGGTGCAGGGTCTACATCAGAAACCATATGAAGAGAGACTGAGAGAGCTTAATATGTATGACAGGAGGGACGGGGGCATGATAGAAACTTTAAGTACCTCAAGGGAATCAACAAAGTCCAGGAGGGTAGCATCTTTCAGAAAAAGAGATGTGAAAGAACAAGGGGACACAATTTCAAGATAGAGGGGGGATGGCTCAGGGGTAATGTGAGGACACTTTTTTTCACGGAGAGAGTGGTGGACACATGGAGCCACCTTCCTGGAGAGGTTGTGGGGTCTAAAACAGTGGGGGAATTCAAACATGCATGGGACAGAGATAAGGCTATTATAGTGGGGGGTTGCAGTAAGTAGGCTGTTGGTTATCTAGAATCTGCAGCTTATCCAATAGGCAGGAAAATGGGAAGACTGGGTAGGCCAAGTGGTCCTTATCTGCCATCAAAGTCCAAGTTTCTATGTTTCCAGATCTGCCAGAAAAGGATTTATTTGGTACAACACAGATATAAAGTAAAGTACTACACATATCTCTTTGATTAGAGCCAATACATGATTCTTCACCAGGGAGCTCAGAGTACCTGGACATAGTTAGTGGACCAAAGATACATGCACAAATGTGCTTTTTTTTTTTTTTTTTTGCTATTTCTTTCTATGTCCCCCCCCGGCACTGGTCAGCCCCTCATCTGGCTGCTGCCCATTGCCTCTGCTCCTTCAGGCACTCATCCGGCTGCTGCCCATTGCCTCTGCTCCTTCAGGCCCTCACCCCTGTAGCCTCCATGACTTACCCCCCCATGGCTGGGCAGTGGGGAGCCCCTACTTACCCGCCTATTAGGATCCAGTTCGGGGTGTTACCTCTGGACATGGAGCATGCCGGGTACAGCCATCAAGCTGCAATGACCAGCCACTAGGGTCTTTTTCTTCTTTTTCTTCCCCTTACGGGAGCTTGGCATGCAATGACGCCTGCGGTGGGCTCATGCACTCACCCATGGATGGCCCCATCAAGCATCTGTCGTGTTTCCGCCCCACTTGTCCTGTGGTGGCATAATGCTGATCCCCAGACTCCACCAGGGGTCAGGCGTGCACTGATGACAGTTCACCCCCACTCCCCGGAGATGGAGAGCAGTCCATCAGATGCTTGATCCATCTCCTCCCTGCCAACCCCAGTGGCCCGTGCTCGGTTCCAAACACAGGTTGCCGACGTGGTGTGAGGCGTGGCATTCAGTGCCTCAGCCCTTAGTGCCACTGGGCTGGCTAAATGTGCTTCTTTTAAATTGAATAAATCCTTTTCTGGCAGATATGGAATGAGTATCTTACTTTCAAACCCTTGCTCATTGGACTTGGTGACCCCAAGTCTGACTTTCCTGCCTGATCCTGAACAGGTTCTATCTTGGACCTCTGTAGTTTAATTAGGAAACCAAATTTTTCCAAGCTGTTCCTTACCATCTGGATCAAAGACATTGTTCCTCTTTTGTTTTCCCTGAGATTAGCCAGTTGTCCAGATAAGGGCAAACCACTACACCTTACCTTCTCAGGCGATCTGCCACCACAGATAAGCACTTTGTGAACACTGTTGGTGCTGCGGTGAGGCCAAATGTTAAGGCTGTAAACTGATACTGGCAATTTCCTAGCCTGAATCTCAGATATTTTCTGTGGCTGGGTCTGACGATATGTCAAAATAGGGATTCTTCACATCCAGTGACCCCAACCAGTCTCCTGACTGCATGGAGGGGGTTACTGTGCACAGTATAATCATCCTGATTTTTTCCTTTTTGATATGTCTGTTCGGGTACCTTAAATCTAGAATAGGTCACAATTCTCCATTCTTTTTGTGAGCAAGGAAGTAGCTTGAGAAAAGGCCCTTTCCCCATTGTGATAGAAGGATCTTTTCTACTGCCTTTGCTTGCAGCATTGTCTTCCAGCTCCAGCAGGATTTTTTCCATAGGGGAGTGAGTTGGAAAGTTTTTGGGAATTTTTGAGTTTTGGGGACAATCCCTGGCTAATTACTTCCAGGACCCACTTGTCTATGGTGATTTTTTCCCATTCCTAGAAGTAGTGGGTCAGACTTTCTCCTACTAGCAACGACCGATTGGTGATCTTGGCAAAATTGTCAGGAGTTTTGTCTTGGTTGTGGTTTAGGGGCTGGTGTGGCAGCATGCCTGGTGCCCCTTCTACCTCTTCCTTTATAGTACTCTCTATTGCTGGTATTCATAGCCACCGTATGGTCTGGGGTAGTAACCTCTGGCTTACCTCCGCTTCTGTAAGGCTTGTAGGAGGCAGAGGCCTTTTCTTTCTCAGCCAGACTTTTATATATGGATTTCTGCTCATCCACTCTTTTCATGTATACCTCAGGTTTGTCACCAAATAATGAGCTTCTTTCAAAAGACAAGTCAACAGCTTCTGCCCAGGTATCTGTAAGGAGTGTGGTCCTTAGCCAGGCAAAGATTTACAAAGACATTGAATGTGTGATGACTCTCAATGCTGAAACATTGGCAGCTACAGTCATATGGAACTGGTATTTTGTGGCACATAGGGCTGACCTCACAGTGTCTTCCAGGTCCTGTGCCACCTCACCATCCACTAAAACAACATTCTACAGTGCTTTTTGATACTGAGCTGTGTCAGTCAAATAAACTGCCTGCCTTAACTGTAGTGAAGCTGTAGTATAAGATTATTTGGCCATAGTGCCCAGTTTTGTGGAGTTGTTTTCAGGTGGCTGGTGGAGAGAGGCACGTTAGCCTTCTAGTAAACTGCTGCCTGTCCCATTCCTTCATGATCTGGTGGGCATATAGGTACTCCACCCACTGTCTATCCACCTGATATTTTCTTTATGTCTTTTTATCAATGCCAGCTGCTGAATTTGGGGCTGACATGATTTTGGATGTACCTTTCCTGAGGGACTTGTATACTTGAACTAGCAACCTCCTTGAAGGATTTATTCCCATATTTATGAATTCAGTCTCCTCTTCATCCTCCTCTGTTTCCTCAGATGGGATGTTGAGGGTGTCTACCATTTGTCTCATAAATGATGAATAATAAGAATATTCCTCATAAACCCTGGCAGGAAAACCAAACTCCTGTTCAGGACATGTTCATCTGCATCATCATTTTCATAATAAATTCTTTCCTCTAGGACAGGCTGCTGGGTTGGAGCCAGACATAAGAAAGGTAGGTCAGACATGTTCACAAGGTTTTCCATAGCCTGAAAGGCCTGGAAAAACTGTTGTATTCTTGTCATGTCCTCTGCTGAGGGCATTTGTTTCTGTTCCACTGCCTGCCCTTGTCCTTTGCAGGAGGAGTGGCAGGGGCATGTTTGACTCTTTTTTTGCAGGTGCTGGTACCAGTATCTGCTCTGAAGCTCTTTTATTTACATTTTTGTCTCACTGAAATTAAGTTCCCCTTTTGGAAACCCTAGTATCTTTGCCATCTTTGCCATGCCTTTCAGATGGCTGGACAGCTTTGTATTTTCTTTCTGTCCCTTTTGACAGGGATTACTGTTTATGAAGAAAATAATCCTCCGATACATGCTTTCCACTATCATTGGGAACTTCCTCTGAGCCTTTTGTGTGCTTTGGTGACACAGAGGCAGACTGAAATAAGTGCTTCTGTTTTCAGCCCTTTGTTATGGTGTTTAAGGGAAAAACCTCAGAGGTCACAGTTTTTAAAATTGTGATCTGGACTCAAGCATTTTTCTGCCATGAGCTAAAATCCCATGGGTCTGGTTTTCTTTTTAGTGCCAAAGAAAAAATTATTCAGTTCCTGCTGCTTAAAAACACCAAAACAGCTATTAAGAGTAAAAAAAGAAAAGCAGTTTAAATTTAGATTATCAAAAGCGGTTGGCTCCCTCAAGCTAAAACTGCATTTCAGTGCAGCCTTCAACGGTTCCTGGGAACTGATCTGGAACTAGAGAAACCGCAACTTTTTTAAAAATAACAAATTAAACACCCTAACGCAGGCTTGTCAAAAATATAACTGAACAACGTAAAATGAAAATGCTTTACTAAGTAAGTGAAGCAGGTAGAGCAGAAGACTGGAGATGCCTTCAGGGCAAATTCTCTCTTCCAGCAGAGAAACACATTTGGTATTAGGCCAGTGGAGGGGAGCATGACCACACGACAGAGCTTGAAGTTAGTTCCACATTCCATAATTTACATACATTCTATCTCCAGGACACCACTTATAGGCAAAATGATGTTATTTGTATTAAGCATTACTGATGGATTCCAATTTTTAGAATACAAGTAGAGTGATAGCCTGATTCAAATGGAATTCAGTCACCATTTTAGGAGAAATTTCATATGGATCCTGAGAACAAGCGTTTCCTTGTGGGAAGTTAAAGACTAGTAGAATTGAAAGAGACTGAGGCTCGCTCATTCTTCTAGCTGAAGCAACAGCAACCAAAAAAGACAACCTTATATTTCAGGAATTTCAAATCATATGATACCACACGCTTAATGGGTTCCTGTATGAACTGGGAGAGTACCAAGTTAAAAATCCCATGAGGGAAGGCTTTTTACCTGGAGGGTAAAGGTGGTTGAAGTCCTCTGAAAAATCTTTTGGAAATTCTATTGGAATCTATGGACTTTTCACCTTGTGTGGACCAGTAAACTGGCACAGCAAAGATGTCTGCCTGAGAGAAGATGGGAATAGGCTTCCTCTTTTAAACATAGCAAATATTCAAGAATATCAGAAACTACCGACTTATCTGAAGAATTGCTCCTGTGTTTGCACCAAGCAGAACAACGTCCCCACTTGGAGAATATGTTTCCTGGTTGCTGGTTTTCTGGATGCTTTTAAAACTTTCAACAATTGAGCTGAAAGATTTAAACCTGCAAACTAGTTCTTCAGGAACTACACTTGCAGGTGAAGGGCTTTGAGGCTTGGGTGAAACACCCTCCCTTGAGACAGAGACAGGAGATCCTGCCTCATATGGAGATACAGAGGTTTCTTGAGACAATCTCAGTATCAGATGGTACCAGGGCTGTCTGTCCCAAATCTGGAGCTATTAGAATTATTTCTGCACTCTGTTGTCTGAATTTGAGAAGGATTCACAGAACTAGAGGGAATGGGGAACTGCGTATATAAATATTTCTCTCCAACACACTGTCAACTCATGACCTCATCTGGTACTGCAACCACCATTTGAGGCTGGCAGGAAGTGGTGCACACAGTATGTGAGTGCAAACCACAATGGATTAAATCGTCAAATGACAAGGCAATTTATTGAGCATATATCTCAATGCAGGTACAGGACATGCATTCCACCCACTGTGCAAGTACCACGGTGCTTCGCTCAACACAGTTTCATCAGGGGGCAGGGTTAAAGGCTGAACACACCCTTTAAGTAATCCCACACCTATGACATCAAAAGAGAATGTAATTGATATTTACTTTAAAGTACCATATTGTAGGTGTTAAAACCAAGTTGCCCAAACTCATGCACCTAAGAAAACAATGTTTCTTAACAAGTGAAGTGAAAAAAAAGACTGATTAATGTACAACCACAAAATGCATGAATTCAGATTAAAATATCAGAAAAGAAAGTGCAACGTGCTTAATACAAACTGTAAAATTCTTATCAAAAATATGGGTGGACATATATCTCAAAGAGATCAAACTGTTACTTATACTTAATTGATACTACACTAATATTAAATTATGCAACTAAACCTCATAATATTTATTCACTTGTAATACACATATAATAATGCAGTGGCTTGGAGCAAGGAAACAGAAAATATAGAGTGGCACTATGCATGATATAGTGGTGTTATGGTTCAAGTGATGCGATCACCCTGAATTATCAGTGCATTGCTTAGTTTAGGGATCAGTTCACACCCATGGACACCGACCAATTCATCTTTAAGTAAAACAGAAAGAAAGCTTGTTAGAATGTGAATTAGTGCACATAAAATAGCAATTTATAGTACTCATAAATGACTTCAACCAGAGCTACTAAAGCAAGTAATGACTAACTTACTAATGTGCTCACTGTATAAATCCAAAGTAAATGTTGTAGTACAATGAAACACACTTCCATGTATCCAGAACTACTAGAAACAGCTAAACATTAAATTACCCATGTATTCACTTAATAAACTAAACCATTGATATAGTTATAGAATGACAGTGAATTAAACCTACATATTTTCAAGAGGAATGAGAACAGAGGGCATTAGGGATGGGCTGGGGAAGGGAAAAGGAAAGGGGAGAGAAAAGGGGGAAGGGAAGGTTTCAAATACATAAACATATCACAATATCTATGACAGATCCATAGGCAAAACATTCTCAGAATAGACTGGGAGATAAATCTGGGAGCACATGACCATGCATAGCAATTCGTAGAAATGGTTTCAAATCCCCCTTGTCGTTAAGTCCAGAGGGTTTGAGACAGTTCAGTGTGAAGATTCAATAGGTCTCACACTGAGGCAGTCTCCTCAATCTATCACCTCCCTCTTTATGAACATGGATGTGTTCCAGTTCTATGAATTTTAAACTTTTGGGTTACTATGATGCACTTGCTCTCAGTACAGACCCACAGGGGTTTCCAAATTGTAATTCCTAATGGATCAAACGTGTTGTGAAATACTTTCCTTTAAGGGACGAATTGTTTGATCAACATATGTTTTGTGACAGTCACACCACAAAATGTAAACAATGAAATTGGTCAAAAAATTAATGAATTCACATATTTTTTACAGTTTCCAACAAGGGTGATAAACTGAATGATTTAAACTGATGACACTGATTTAAGCTAGTGACAATGCTGCCAGGCAGTGCAGTCGTCGCACTTGTACATACCGGTAGGCCTTGTCAGTAGTCAAGAAAGGTAGTCAGAATGTGGTGTGGGCTCTCTGAATTGGCTGTGAACAAGGCTATTGTGCAGATTATTGGTGCATTTGAAAGAAATCCTTGGGTTTTCACCAATGGCCAAACCTAGAGCTGTGTCACTTTTAAATACAGGCGAGTATCTGTAAATAATACTACCCACTTTAATGGCAATGGACTGTATTCTGTAATGAAGCACACCACATGGGCTCCTGGGCTGGTTAGCCTGGTTCACCCTATGCTTAGGTTTCAGTTTCAGCAAGATCATCTGATCTGTAGTGAGTGCTTTGGTATATGCCTCTTCAACACATTCCACAGCATATCCCCTTTGCAAAAAGTTTTCTTTAAGTTTTTGTGACTGGGCCTTAAAATCATCAATTATAGAACAAGTTCTCCTATACCTTAAAAATTGGCTGTATAGGATGATTTGGATCGTAGGGTGGCCACTATCTGCTAGTAGCAGGCTATTAGTAGCCATAGGCTTATGGTACACGTTACTGAGTACCACATTGTTCTTGACCCTTAAAGAGATATCCAGGAAGTTCAGGATAGCCTTACTACAAATGCTGGTAAACGTCAAATTGCAGTCATAATTATTGAGTCATTCTACAGATCTACTTGCCTCCTCAGCAGTACCATCCCATGTAAAGACCACCTCATCAATATATCTATACCAGCATTTTATGTGGTTTATGTGTGGGTTGCCACACTGAATGCCCAAAACAACCCACAGCCTGCTATAGGCAGATTGTGGCCACCCTAAGAGCTTAATCCAATCCATCCCATACTGCCAATTTTTAAGGTGTAGGAGAAATTGTTTTCTGATTGAGGATTTTAAGGCTCAATTACAGAACATTAAAGAAAACCTTTTGCAAAGGGAGTATACTGTGGAATGCGTTGAAGAGGCTTATACCAAAGCATTCAATATGGACCAGACTACCTTGCTGAAACCAAACCCTAAGCTTAGGGTGAACCAGGCTAGCCAGGAGCCCACTTGCTTTGATAAGGAATACAGTCCACTGGCCAGTAACGTGGGTAGTATTATTTATAAATACTAGCCTATACTGAAAAGAGACACAGCTTTGAATTTGGCCACTAGTGAAAACCCAAGAATTTCTTTCAAACACACCAAAAATTCTCATGATACCCTTGTTCACAGCCAATTCAGACAGTCCACACCACATCATGACTACCTTTCTTGGCTACCAACAAGGCGTACCGGTATGTACAAGTGTAGCAACTGCACTGCCTGTCATTATCATCACTAGTTTAAATCTTTAAATTTACAACATTTCTTGAAAACTGTGGAAATATGTGAATTCATTAATTGACCAACTTTGCTGTTCACATTTTGTGGTGTGATTGTCACAAAACATATGCTGGTCAAACAGTTCATTCCTTAAAAGATGTATTTTTGGGCATGTTTGAACCTTTAGGAATTACAATTTGGAAACCCCTGTGGGTTTGCATTTCCAACACGTGCATAACAGTAATGCCAAGGCTTTAAAATTCATGGATTTGAACATGTTGATAAATGGGGAGGTGATAGACTGAGGAGACTGCCTCAGTGTGAGACCTATTGGATCTTTGAGCTGAGCTGTCTCAAACCCTCTGGACTTAACAATGGCTGGGATCTGAAACCATTTCTCTGATTTCCCACTCATGGTCATGTACTCCCAGATTTATCTTTCAGTCTACTCTGAAAATTTTTTGCTTATGATTCTGTCATTGATGCTTTGATATGTTTATGTATTTGAAACATTTTCTCCCCCTTTTCCCACTCACTCTTCTTTTTTCCCCTTCGACCACCCCAGCCCATCCCTTTTACACTCTGTTCTCATTCATCGTGGAAATATGTAAATTTACTTCACTATAATGCTATAACTATAATTATGTTTTAGTTTATAAAGTGAATACATGGGTAATTTAATGGCTACCTCTTTCTAGTAGCTCTGGATATATGTAAGTGTATTTCACTATAATACTATATTTATGTTTGGGTTATACAGTGAACACATTAGTAGTTTCGACACTACTATTTGTTTTTAGTAGCTCTGGTTAAATTAATTTATGAGTACTTTTAATTGCTATTTTATGTGTACTACTTCGCATTCTAACATGCTTTCTTTCTGTTTTACTTCCAGATGAAGTGGTCAATGTCCATGGGTGTGAGCTGATCCCTCAACTGAGCAATGCACTGATAATTCAGGGTGATTGCATCACTTGAACCATACCACAGCTTTATCATGCATACTGCCACTCTATCTTGTCTGGTTCCTTGCTCCAAGCCTCTGTATTATTATATATTTATTACAAGTGGATAAATATTATGAAGTTTAGTCGTGTACATTTAGTGTAGTATTAATTAGGTATATGTAACAGTTTGATCTTTTTGAGATGCAAGTCATCCCTCTTTTTGGTATAAATGTTACAGTTTTGGGTTAAACACTTTGCCCTTTTTTTCTGACATAATCTGAATCCATGCAGTTCATGATTTGGACATTTATCTGTCCCTTTTCACTTGTTAAGAAACATTTATTTTTATGTGCATGTGTTTGGGTGTCTTGGTCTTGACATCTATGGTAATTTAATGTAAACATCAATTACATCCTCTTAAGTTTACAACCAGATGGCCTCCCCATCCCATTTGAGAGGCATCTGTAGGATGTATCATAGTGCTTTCTTGAAGGAGGAGGAAGGATACTTCTTCTTTGAGAACAGCAGCATCTTTCTATTTGTTGAAGGCTTATACCAGTTTTGACTGGACTGAAAATAACTGTGTCATTGGAGCAATTCTCTGACACTAAAATTAATTCAGATAGTACTGAATTTTCCTCATGTTTAATCTGGCTAAGGGAACAACAGCTGCAGTTGAGGACATGTAACCCAAGAGTCTGAGGAAATGTGCTCTCCGGTGTGAGTGTGGAACAAACGTTGGGGCTAAATTAACTAGATCTGATGCCCTGTGAAGAGGCAGAAAGGCTTTGCCTTTTACAATGTCCATTTCTGTGCCTTTGAATTCCAGACACTACTTGGGTTCCAGTGCAAGTTTCTCCTAGTTTATAAGAAATCTAAGGGACTGAAAGATGCTCATTTTTTTTTGCTAAGACATCTGAGCCTCCTGAAATGTCTTCCCACAAATTAACCAGGCATCTAGATATGAGAAGATTGCCACCTGCTGCCTTTTTAGTGCTGCTTCTGTTACAGAGAAGCATTTCCTGAGTACTCTTAGGGTCTGAACAGAGGCCAAAAGGCAATGCTGTGAATTGGTACTGACTAATGCCCACCATGAACCTTAAAAACATCCTGTGACTCTCTCTTATTGGGATATGGAAGTATGTGTCCTTTGGGGCCCACTGAACACATAATGAATCCCCTACATGCAAGAATATGCTGGAAGGAATGATTGCCTTTAAAGTTACCATCTTGAAATGTTCCTTGTTCATGTGTTTAGAATTTTGAGGTCCAGAATTAGCTGTCACTCCCCATGTGTCTTTTTTTTTTTGTTAGGAAGTACCTTGAGGAGTCACTTTTTCTCAAGTGGTGCTTTAGAACATGCTCTACTACTTTGGAAGTTAGCAATTTTTCTACTTTAGTCTGAAGTGAAGTCATGTTTTCTGCTAATAGCATCCTTTGTTTTGTAAGGACCTGACATAATGGATTTTTTTTGTAAATGACAGGGTAAATCCATCTCCTAGTATCTCCAGGACCAGCTGGTCAGCTGTGATTTTTTCCCCATTCTGAATCATAAAAAAGAAAAGTGAACCCTTACTGGATGAGCCTGGACAATGACAGCATGGACACAACAATCAGGGATAAGAGTTAGTAGGGGCAGGAGGGGCAGAGTACTTTGCCCCAACAGTGCATGAAGCAACCAAATATTTAACAGGCTGCTGTTAGAAGCCATACATAGGCATTATCCCCTAGTCAAGCACAGAGTAAAAAATGCATCCTGTCCCTGGTTTAGTAAGGAGTTGAAAGAAGTCCTAAGGAACAGGGACCTACAATGGGCAACAGCCATGTACACAAAGTTAGACACAGAATGGACCAATTTAAAATGAGCTAGAAATTTCTGAGCTACATTAATTAGAGCTGGAAAGGCTAATACTATCTAAATCCTCTGGACTCTAACAAACACGATGTGGCGAAATTCTGGCAACTCATTAAATCAGTTCAGGGCTCCTCACCTGCCCCCACCCTTCCCCAGAAAATCATAGTCAATGGCAATTCTATTTTGGACAAGCAAACCATTCTGGAAGAAATAAACACCCACTTAGCCTCAGCTGGTTTGGCATTTGATAGATCCCTGGCTGCAAACCATCAATCACCCCCCTTCACCACCCTCCCAGATGCAGATAGATCCAGTAATCTCTCTACTAGCCAATTTGTTCTCAAGCCTCTTAGATATAGACAAGCGGAATAGCTCCTGCTAGAATTAGATATCAAGAAAAGTGCAGATGCTGATGACGAGACCCCTTTTTCTTAAAATTGTCTTCAGACAGCTCACAACCCCAATAACCCATTTCTTCAGTCTATCACTTTCCAGTCTTGAGATACCATTAATTCAGAAAACAGCACATACCATCCCCCTCTTGGAATGTGGCAATGCCAGCATACTCAACAATTACAGACATATATATTCTGCAAGTACTGGCAAAACATGTGGAGAAAATTGTTAATGGGCAATTAAGAGATTTGTTTTGGAGTAGTTTAACTGTGTAACCTATCTACATTCTTTAGACCCAACACACAGCACTGTCACTGCTTTGGCCAAAGTTGTCAATGATTGGTTACAGGTCATCGACAACAGACAAGTCACTGGGGCCATGTTCCTCAACCTCAGTAAAGCCTTTGACACTGTGGAGCAGAACATATTGATTAACCAGTTGGCTAATGTAGGAATTGGCCCGGCCTCATAGCAGTGGTTTGTTAATTATGTAACGGGTTGGATCCAGCAGGTAAAAGCAGTGGGTCTTCATTCCACCTGTGCTCCTGAAAGACGTCCCTCAAGGCTCAGTATTAGTCTACTACTTTTTATGCTATACATTAATGATATGAGTGTGACTACTGCAGGCACCAAATTGCATTTCTATGTAGACAACACAGCACTGTACATGTCCAGGCCAAATATTAGCTCAATATACTCTGATCTTCAATTAGCATTTAATGAACTACAGCTAACCTCTTCCAATCCAAACTGCCATTAAATGCAGCCAAAACAAAAGTCATATTTCTTACATCACACAGTGCACTATCACAATGCTCTTCAGCACCAACCATCACTACTCTCTTAGGAGACACCACTGAAGCTGTAGAAAAATACAAGTATGATTAGATAACAAGCTCTCTTTCACACACCACATAGAAACACTATGCAAAAAATTAAGGATCAGACTCGATTTTTACTTTAGAAATAAATGCTGCTTCCCACGTGGTAACCACATATGATTGGTACAGTTCACCTTCCTCCCAAGCATAGACTGTGCTGACCAAATCTACTACCTTTGCCCAGCTACCTGCCTAGCCAAACTGGATGTACTCTACCACAGAGCTCTTCGGTTCATAACTGAACCTGAACTCAGGACTCACCATTGCATTTTTGTATGCCTCAGTTGGCTGGCCCTCTAGCTACCAAAAGACTACAGAATCTGTGTAACTGGGCCTACAAAATACTCTTAAAAGATCTCCCAGACTACATCACTGACCTATTCAATATATCGCACAGTAGCTATTACTTTAGGAAAAAACAATTATATTCTATTGGACACACCAAAACACACTACTCAAATGGGAAAAACCACAATTAGTTGCTTTATTCATACAATATGGAACTTAGTGCAAACCTCACCAAAACTCAGTTCACTGGTCAGATCTAGTACCTTTAAGGTGCCCATCGAGCAATTATATATTGAAGTCTGCTCTTGCAGTTAAGCTACAGTATATTGAAATCTGCTATCGTGGTTAGGCTACACACAATAATGCTGTCACTTATCTGACTATTAATAAGTTTGACAGGCCCCCAGAAAATTGTTCAACCTCTGAACAAAAGAGCCTAGAATTATTTATTCCTATTTTCTGTACAACTTATCTATATATACCTGTCAGAGCTTTAATTTCTTATGTACATTACTCTATGCCTTGTATTATTGCCTTTATACCTTTGTAATGGTGACCCCATTTATCACACAGTTAACAATCCTCTGTCAAATGCCATAATAACCGGAAAACTGGTTATTGTGGCATTCTCTAAGTGTTCTTTCACTAGCAGTGCCCTTACACTCCACTGTCTCACTCATGCCCTGTACAAGCAGTGGAAATTTGCTTGCTTAGCGAGGACTCGGAGCCACAAGTGTTCACATCCATTTTCATTATTTACCTTTTTTTTAATCTTTATCTGGTTGATCCTGCCTTTACAATCTGGTTCATTCTGGTAAGTGTCAGGTTCGACAGCCAGCCAGTGTGATCCAGAATGGGGCTGTGGCTGAGAACCTACAGTGCTAGCTGTCCGTGGTTCAACAGAAAATGAAAGTAAAAAAAAAAGAACATCCCTACTGGTCAGTGAGAGAGACAGAGAGAGACAGTGCATGTGTGTGTGCTAGAGAGAGAGAGAGAGAGATAGAGAGTGTGTGTGTCTATGTGTGTGTGTGTGTGTGTGTGTGTGTGTGTGTGTGTGTGTATGGAGGAGAGACACTAATCACGGGGCAGCAGGGGATCAACACCACTAGAAAATGAGCACCTGATTCAACCACTGTCTCCAGGAACTAACTATTCACACCAGTAATTATAGAAAATAAAACATAGGCATCTGTATGCTTATGACATTTTTACACACCCTCAATGTGTGATGACCTAATAAACCTCTCGAGCTTTGCTCTTGAGGTTTATGGGTCATCACATACCTCGTGTGTGTATTTCATAACAAACAGTTGCTCATGCATTATTCTCTATGTAACATAGATTTAATTCCTTGTGATTTCCCCTTGTGTACATTACTTAATGCCTTGTATACCTATATCTTGTACTATTGCCTTTATACCATTGTATGCTGTCCTACCCAGGACGTCCTTGTAAATGAGCTTGCTCAACAGAGCTTTTTTTTCTTGGTGAAATAAATAAATACAATACAATACAATATCACCTCTCATCACTGATTGATCGGTAGGGAAGAAGGGTCTACTTATTCACCTCTCTCATAATTTCCGCTAGAGTAAGGTCTAAAGGCACTTCAGCCTCTTCTATTCTGTTGTGCGAAGGTCATGCATGTAGTCTTTTGTTTATTAGCCTTCTCCTTATATATGTCTGCTCCTTCCCTGAACAGAGAGTCTCCATGGAAGGGGAAAATTAGAAGCTTTTTGCTGTAGGTCAGTAGACAGGTTAGTTGTCCTGAGCCAAGTAAATCTCACTGTGACTACTGCATTACTCACAATTCTGTTTGCAGTGTCATTTAAATCAGACATCTGAAGTTGCTGCCTGTAAGCCAGCCTTTACTACATGAGTAGTATGTGATTTCACTTCTTGTGGCACAGTCTCACACAGAGGCATTGTGGGAGACCAGGGAGAAAATTGGTAATTTGAAGAACAGCCAATATAGTGAACTTCCTTCCATAGTTCTAGGTTTCCTGCCGAACAGCTTTTTGTATCAAAATAATTTTTTCTGGACTCTTTGTCAGGAGGGGCTGATGATAAAAAGTCCTAGTTTGTTCACATGCAGCTGTTTGAACAAATCCTTTAGGAGAATAATATTAAAATAAAAACTCTGCTTATTCTTTAGGTATGTATTACTTCTCTGCAAATTTATGCCAATAGCCTATGCTGATGCAGACGGCTTTAAACTTTTCATAGACAATGCTTGTAGTTCTTCACTGATAAAGAGACATACCCTCAAAGAATTGGTCAGGTCTAGGATTTATTTTAGAAATTTGGCTTGTGGAGGTGACTGCTAAAAAATGTCATCTTCACCAGCGAACTGAAAGTCACACATATTCTTAACAAACGTTCTAAGAAGAATGGTCTTCTGTAGGATGAATAGGAGAACCAAACTATTTGTCTCCTATGTTCTCATGAATGTTACCTTCATACTCTCTGTGCCATATTCATCGATTTCTTCCCCTTCCTCACCTTCTTTGGGTACGTGGGATGAGGGAACAGTAGGGGACTTCATTTACCTCATGACCTGAAACATTTGCCACATTTTCATGAATTCTTCCAGGGAGGCCATCAGTACAACAGGAGCCTCCAATGTGAGTTTGCTATGGGGACCTTTCACAGGTTTGTTCCCACTACGTGGCTGACTGTAACTTTGCACACTAAAGAGTTTAGTCTTTCGCCAGTTTCCTTGCATATGTTTTCTTATCCCCGTGGTGCCAAGAGACTAATTAATCACCTCTGCTTTTCTCTTGGCCTTCATGATATTGCCACTGGTGGAGGCTTCATTGAAACCTGTGCAGAGACATTAACATTATTGGATCCCTTCTTTATTAACTACCTTTTCTTCTTTACTGGAGAGCACTGTATGGAAACAGATGCTGAAACCGATAGCCTTTTAGATTCTTTCCTTCTGAAAGTTTTAGGACAGAATCTTAGGCAGGATTCACAATCCTGCCTAAAATTGTAGTTGTTAGCCTTAGGAAACTTGGCCCACATATTCAGATGAGATGCACGGGCTGTCGGAGCATGACTATATTCAAATGCCACTGATGTGCCGTGCACCCCCGACTCTGCTGCCACGCACATTATTGTGATGCAAATGAGGGGTCTCGCATGCATATGCTGCACATCACAATTTTGAAACTCCCAAGCATCTTCAGCCCTGCACCTAAGTTCCACTGCACCATGCATGGTGCCACTTGATGTGCGCTGCACATCCTGGGTCCGATACTCAAACAGATTGCATAGCCTGTTCCAATCATGTATTGTGTTTGAATATGGTGCCAGAGCCTGTCAGCCCAATTTATTTGCGTGGTGCACTGTTATGCACGTGCATCTGGCTGGCTTTGAATATAGGGCCCCTTATTACCATAGCCCACCCAATTTTTAAATCCTGGAGGAACTCAATTAAAACCTGTTGTCCAATTTGCAGTTTGGAATCAAGAATTAATAAACTGCAACAGAGAAAGCTATTGGTTCCTTTGTAAAAAAAGGAAATGAGAACAATGAATGTGGTATCAATTGTGACTGATTACAGGGTAAGGTACAAAAAATTCACCACTTTCCTCCTAAACTGATCACTGCCTGAATCAGAACAAAGTACAAGTCCAAAACTGGACTAAATTAAACTTTTTACTCATGATACCAAAGGATTTTGGAGAGCAAAGTCCAAGGTGTCAGTTATTTACTATGGCTGAAAATGATTTGGCACTTAAGGCTCAGGGGTTGTGTGATCAGTACTTGGACTGGTTCAAAGGGCTCCATACTATCCCCATGTTGTTTGCAGTGTATATGCTGCTGTTGGGAGACATTACAAAGTGGTGTGGGCTGAGTTTTCACTGCTATGCAGATGATACTCAGCTCTACATGTCCCTTGTGTCTGAGCAGGGTGGGGCGATCTCGGTGTTTAACAGCTGCCTCTCTGAGATCCAGGACTGGATGAGTGCCAATTGGCTGAGGTTGAACTCGGGCAAGACCGAGTTTAGGTGGTAGAGGCAGGTCACCAAGGTATGGGGTTGTTGGCAAGATAACCATCTGGGCTTTGGCTCAGGGGGGACCAGCTGCTTACCTCAGACCAGGTGCAGAATCTGGGCATTGTGTTTGATAGCAGCCTGACACTAAAATCTCAGGTGCCTGTTGTTATTAAGACCTCTTTTTACCATCTGAGGAACATCACCTGGATAAAGCACCTGGTGATGCCTGGCGATCTTCCAACACTGGTTCACACCTTTGTAACCACATGCCTCAATTACTGCAATACCCTATACCTAGGGCTAATGGGAGTTGATATCTGCTGATTGCAGCTGGTGCAGAATGTGGTGGCCAGGTTGTTGACTGGGATAACTAGATCTTACCATGTCACTCCTGTGCTCCGTTGCCTGTACTGGCTGCCTGTACATTGGTGGATCACCTTCAAGGTTGGGTTACTAACCTATGAAGTCCTACATGGAAAGGGACCTGGCTACCTGCAAGATCTTCTTTGTCCCTATTGCCCTCTTTGAGCACTCCACTCCACTCCCCCAATGAGGGATTGCTAGAGATTCCAAGGATTCAACTAAAGACCTCTGGGGCCTGTTCTTTTGCTTTTGTGGCCCCTACCCTGTGGAATACTCTACCTCATCAGTTTAGAGAGTGCCTGACCATTGAGAGTTTTAAAGTTACACTAAAAACACATCTATTCAGCCTTGCATCTCCTGATTTAAATGAAATCTAGTGAGCCGTCATCTGTTATAGTTATAATTATTTGAATTTTAATGTATTTTATTGTTTTTTTATTCAGATCTTCATGTTTTTATGTAAAATGCCTTGATCTTTCTGTGGAAAGGTGCTTAAAAATAAAGTTTGGTGTGAAGTTTGAAAGTATTCTGACATGCCAGGGTAGGGAGCATGTACAGGCTATCTACTTAAAGTGGTACTCAGATGAAAACACTGATGATTAAAACTTCAAAGTTTCTGTACACTTACTAGGGCCCACTGTGGTTGATGCCAGCATGACAGGGTGGAGCTATGCTGCTGGACATCAAAAACACATACCAACACTACCCTGCTATGTCCCCATGGTGAATATGATGTACAGTACGTGACTGCAGGTCAGGTGGCCATAAAAGGAATGATGGGGAAAGCCTGCAGAGAAAGTTTTGTCTTCATTGGCACATTAATGCTAGTAATCTCATGCAACTATAGACATGGAAACCCCAGCAACAAATGATCATCTTCGAAGGGGGTGGGCACTGTCACTTTTTTTTTCTGTCAGTATGGCTCAGTTAGTAGCACATCTACATCTGGGGCACAAGATCATGGGTTCTAGTCCCACACTTGGACTTGGGCTCATATAATATATGTTGGCACCTGAGCGCAGTACAAGGGTGATGCTGTACTCTTACATAGGAACATAGAAGCTGTCGACAAAAAAGGACATCTTGGCCCACCTAGTCTACCCTAAAGTCCCTACATACTGTGCTACGATAGATCCTATTCAATCTCCATCCTTACTGCCCCCAGTTCTGTTATTAAGGTCCCCCTGTGTCTATCCCACTCATGTCTGAATCAGGTTGTGGTGTGCCATCCTTCAGATGAGATGTTAACTCGAGGTCCCTTCCATCCATCTTTGCTGCTGTCTTGGTGGGTGTCCAGGCAGAAGTAAAAGAACCCAAGACAATTTTTGCAAGAGTAGGGAATGCTTCCCAGTGTCATGTTCAACATCCCCCTTCCCATAAAAATGATGCAGGCAGCTGTCCAAGGCTGTGTGTGCCACTACACATTTACAGCCACTTCACTACCAGTCTGTCATTGTTTGTAAAATACTTTCTTCTTCCTCTTCTTCTTCTCCCCCTCCTCCTCTTTCATTCACGAAAAAAGGCCTGCTAATCCAGGTCTCAGCAATCAAATAGAAGTCAACTACTTGGTATAGATGTACCTAAGTAGGTACCACCCTACCCAACTGCCAGACCTAGCTGCCAGTGTTTAAGGTCTAGATATGTGTATGTAACCCCCGTGTTACCCGGGGTTCCTAGGATCCCAGTAAGACCTAGTGGTAGGCAGGGAAGGCAGCTTGTGAAACTCCAGTTAAATGGATTTCACACTGTCTCACTCTGTTCTCAGTCTCAGCTGAGACTGATGGATGACATCATTTAGAACTGTTGCAGCTGCATAAGCCACACTGGAATGTTGCAGTTGGAGGGTATAGTAGAACGTTGGGGAATTTGAAGTCAGTCTGGAGAGAGTTCAGTAGAGTGTGCAGTCTGAAAGAGGTGCTCTGCTGTAGGCATGCCCTCAGAGCTCTAAGCTCTGTCAAAGAGCTACTTTGGATTTTTAGGTGTGTGTTCTCACCTGAAGAGGAACACAAGAACTGCATATTGAAGTGGTTGAGACCACTTTCAATGGTTCAGGGCCCCATCCCTGAGGGGATGGGGGGAAGGTATCAGCCTGTTTCCAGGGGCAACCCCCTTGGTCCGGCTAGGGAAAATAAGTTGACTAGTTTAAGTTTGTGCTGAGGCAACAGAAGTTCTGGAAGAGAGTTCCTTGAGGAAGAAATGCCTGTGGGGCACCTGCAACCGAAGGGTGAGTTAGCTCTGCTAAAGGGCCATGTGTTTTCACCTGCATCAAGATGAAGCTAAAGGGACTGTTACTGTGGGGTCAGGAAAAGACAGCCAAATACAGTTTGAAAGATGTGGGGATTGGACTGTTTAACTCTGTGGGGGGTCTAGATTAATGGGCAAAGCCACTTTTTAAGTATGTTCAAGTCTAGCACAAATGAGATGTAAAGACAGTAGATTGAATGTGAAATACATTTAAAAAGAATCTACACAGTAAAGTGCGTTAAAGGATGAGGTGTTACAGTCCAGAGAAATGACCGGTTATGAATTATGGGAGCGCGAGGTGGGAGATCCCCCATCAGTAGTAATCAATTTCACCTCTACAGATTTGCTCTGGGACACCTGTTGCTTTCTCTCAGGTACTTGACCAGTGCCTGAGAAAAGTACCCAGACGTGGGATTGATTAGGAAAATTCCCTGATGGAGCATTAGTGCTCATAGGTGGTTTAGGGAGTCACCAGTAAATGTTTCCATGCTATATGGAAAGTGTCCAAGTGGCTGGCAAGGAAGCCGAGCCATGGAAACCCAGAGCAGCGTACAAGTTCAGGCTGTGTGCCCAGTGTGTTTCAGAGCCTGAGGGCTAAAGTGAATGAGGATGTGTTCTGGTCTCCTTTAATCTGCATTACCAGGAGTGTAGCCCCGTGGGGGTCCATCTATGCTTTGTTTGTTCTGTTGGATGTGAATAAAAGCCACACTTTAGAATCCCACTTCTGGTATTGGGCATTACAGTTATTGCTTCCTTTGTCTGGAGTTACTTGGGTGCCCCTGTGCAGTGTAGCCAAACCTAGCCAATGTGCCGAGTGACATACTCCTCCCTGAACCCAGCCCACCAGGTAGAGCTGTCAGATAGAAACGGCACACCTGGGTGGGGGTTACATGTACCTGTGAACTTGCTATAAATTCAGCATTTACATGTCATCATAGATTGAGGAAGTGCTCCTGACCTATAAGAGTGCTCCTTTCCTCTGTACACGAAACACTGTTATTCTGTGAAAAGGTGTCTTACGCGCATCTGCCCTAGAAATGGGCCATTCGGGGAAAGTTTATTTAAAACTTCAATATATTATTAATTTCAATCAAAAATATATTAATAGCCACAGAGACCACTCTTACAACCATAAGATTGGTCTCAGTGGCTGTATTACCATACACAGAATAGCACAGAATGACATCCTAGAAGATGCAATGTCTGACTGATTTTTTTTTTTTTTCTTTAAACAACTGCAACCATAAGGCTGAAGTACATTGCAATTAAAATTTGCACAAAAAAGCATGTTCAATGAAATACAATAATACAAACTTTCATAAAAAAATACACATGATGCAAACACATTGAAAAGATAAAAAACAGAAACTGAAAAAAAAATAGCGTACTTTCATATTTTATAACAGAACAGAAGTATAGTGTACAGCTATGATGACCCCTACTTTTTTTATTGCCCATGGTACATACCTTTTTCTATATCTTTCTGTAGTATCCATTGGTTGCTATCTGTGACACCTCCTCATATGGGAATATTTGCTTTCCCTTCCAGGTATTAACAAGTTATGTAAACAATGGTCCTGATTCTGCATTTCCTGAAACACCTACTTGCTCATCCCCATCTTCTTTCAGTTGAAGATTTTGTTCCCTTTACCTACATTTTCTTATTAACATCAACGTTGTAACAATAAATTATGCATATTGCTCATCTTGGTATATGTTCTATTGTCTTTTCTTTTTGCATTGGTAAAGAGGCATGCTAGACCTAGCAAACCAAACTCTAGCCTTGATCTAACAATGGAGCTATGCATAACCAATCAGTTGTCTTAGGATACACCTGCTCTTTTTTTTTGGGTCAACAGATAATACACTCTTTATTAGCTCATCCATCAAGCTATTGGATAGGATTTAACCAGTTTAACTATGAACTGATCTGACCCCCCACAAAGTTATACATTCTTCGTACCTTCCCCTTTTCTCTACAGTTCATCCCATTTATAGCTACCTTATGGTAATTGCAAATGTTTTAGAGCTGTGCATCAGGAAAAGCCCTCATGTTCTGTTTACAACCACAGTCCATTCCCTGTGAGAGAAAGACTGGTAGTGAATGCCTGATAAGTGGTACTCTGGTAGTGCTACCACCTGCCACACTAGTGACTGAGTTTGTGAGATAATGCAGGTCATTTGGTAGTCAGCCAGGGGCGAGATGGTGCATTCAATGGACACCTCATTTTTCTTGAGGAAGAAGGGGTTCCAGAGTTCTGATGTTAGGTTGCAACCTGGTGGAGGCCAGATGATAACATAGTATCACTGCCTGAGCAGTGGAGGGGGGAACCCTCAGCTGCTGACATGCACATGCATGCAGAGGCATACTTGCACGATGCGTTATTGTATGTTGGTGGCTCTGGGAAGAAAATGCCAGAGGAGAACCCAATGTGCTTGGTGACCCCCCTGGCTCAAGAAAATCTTTTCCTAATCTCCAAATTCAGCCAGCCCCAGGATGTTGGAACAATGAAAGGCAATGCTAAAATTGTCCATACAGATGTGTTGCATCAACGTCTTTTGTTTCTGCTTATCTTAATGAGGTTCCCCAATGTTTCGCCAATGTATGCTTGGCTTCTTTTGCAGTCCACTTACATTAGTAAATAAAATGTGCACCATACATTAAAAATAATTTCTTAATGAGTACATGAAAACAAATTCAAAATGGTTTACATTGTACCACTGTTCAATTACAGACCTGTTTTATCTACCATTCAAGTTTCTCATTTGTTTCTGCTTTCCCATAATCTTAAATTGTCTGTACAAGACCAAAAGTCACAAATAAAGAAATAGAAATCTTATTCTATTCATACCTAGCAAGTCTCTTGCAGCACACGCCTGTGACAACACACACCCCTTTAGCAGAGGCACTGAGTGCGCACTAATAAATGCAGGAGGGAATCCTCCTTTAATCTCATATGAAACACTTATTACCTGGCTGCATGCTGATCAATGAGCATGTTATTCCTCTTACTTTCTTGTTTACTTTGTTTTGAGAAAACAAAGTACAGTATACAGTAGTTATAGGTTTGGTATAGTATAGTAGGCCAGCCAATCCTAGAGCTAGATTGAACTTTGTTTTCTCAAAGCATTGCAGGCAAAATCAAACATGGACTTGCATGCTCAATAGTCTGTGAGGTGTACACAAGATTAAATATAACACATAATGAATAGTTACCTTGGGATATACAACTGGTGGTACAGGTTCTGTTTCAGTCTTGTCTGGACTAGGTGGAGCTTCCTTCACATAGTCAATAGGAACAATATCCACCAGGCAACTGGGAAGAGATATAAACAGATAGCAGTTTAGGGATGGTGTTTGAGGGCTTCAGGCAAATTACAAGTGGCATGAAAAAGGTCAGAATCTGTAGTTTCTGGGACAGTATAGTGCCCATTTTTTTGACTGACTTCTCCTTTGCTACCATGCTACTAAAACACTGTTGGGAGGGGAACATGTCATGCAAATTTTTTTTTTGGAAGTGTAGTACAGTAGCTCAGGGGTACCAGTGAATTGGTCTGGTGACTACCAGGATGAAGGCTATAAGCAGACCATCTTTCTGCACAAACCTCATTATAACATGGGTTCCGAAAATACTGTCTTCTGATTCTTCCAAACAGGTCACCTGACCATTGATTAATCCCTGATATACCCACAGTTGCATGTTCACAGGGCTTTGTTTTACTATTTCTTTAGAAAAATCTCTAACATAACATTGCCCATGTTATAAGAGGATTAATCCACTCCAGGGTATGGGTTTATGAGCATTAATCCATGCCTGGGTGGTTGAAGTCATTCGGCTTTGCCTCGTGACTCCAAGCCCCCCCAAGCATGGATTAATGCTAAGTAAACTCATACCCTGTCATCGGTTAATCCCTTCTTATAGTACATGGTTATCACCGATTTTGCATGCATTTCTACCCTAACTAAAATGCTATTGTACCACAGTTCAAAGGTCATAGAATGCGGTTGTACCCTTTTGTGGTACATCAGCTTTTAATTAGAATGGAAACTTGTGACACTTGCTGTTTTAGTTTAATTTACCCTACAACACACACACACACACACACACCGCATACCCTCCCTTAACACAGCATTTTTTGTTGTTTCATCACTTTGAAATACAGAAACCTACCCCTCACCCAACAGCAGGGTGAAGATGGATTACTGTTTTGTTTTTAAATAATGAAAAATTAAATCACAGTTTTCTTGGGAGGAAGGGGAAAAAGTAGCATTTTTTATTTTATGTTTCAAACCATATACAGTACTATACAAAAAAACACATGGGCAACCATGCAGAATTTGGTTATGTTTCCATCTCGGGACACTGATGACATCAGGGACCTCTCCGGGTTTGCTCTGAAGCTCCCTATTATGTCATCAGAACCTCTCAATGGAAACACAGCTAGCTCTTGCATGGCTGCCCATGCATTATTCTCTATAGTATAATATTATTTATTAGAATGTTCCTTTGCCACACATTTGCACTTTTGCAAACACTAACACTTTGGTGAATGTAGTCTCCATTTGTGCTGACACAACTGTTCACATTTTTTAAATGACATCTGATAGTTTCTGAACAGATTAGAAGAACTCTGGTAACAGTTTCTGAACAGATTAGAAGAACTCTGGTAACTCTGAGTTACTTACATTTTTTGCCTTATATTTCCCCTGGATAGCTGTCTGACATGCAACACTGACAGGCAGGATGTCCTACTGGTCAGAGCACAGGCTTTGGAAATTTGGAGTTAGGATATCAACATTCAAATCCCACCACAGACATGTAAACGTGCAACCATGAGCAAATCTGTGCATCAGACCACCCAGTTGTAAACATGGGTAAAAGCAGCATCCCACAGAAGTGGGGTGTTGCAACCAAGCAGGGATATTTTGGGAAAATAAAAAATAAAGAAACGTTCACTTTTAATGGGGTCCAGCTGCCCACCAATTTTATAGCAGGAGGGACTGAAGCATGGATTGTCAGTGACTTGTTCAGGGCCACAAAGAGAACCACAGTGGCAGAGGTAGGATTCAATGTGGAACATCGGACCTCTGGGTTCACAGTCTGTGCTTTAGCCATAGGACTATGCAGACAATAAACTTATTTACAAGGCAACCTGATTAGCCACCACAGGGAGAGATAGATACCGTAGATAAGTAGATATATACTGTAGGTAGATAGATGGATAGATATGCAGATAGAGTGATACCGTTGATAGAGACTAAAGACTATGAAAGGAGTTAAAGACAATTCTTCCCATTTTCAGTCTCGTTCCAAGGGAATGGGGCTATGGATGAAAACTGACAAAATGAATCAGGTTATAGGATATTGTGTCCACCTGAACAACAGCTGGAACAGGCAGACAGGACCTCGTTTAATGACTCATCAAAAATCAAAAAAAAAAAAGCATGTCAGGAGTGCAGCACCCCCTCAAACAGCACTACAGTGTCAGTATTATGATTTTACCCCACGTTCCTGGTGCGGGGCTAGAATTCACAAGATAGACAGATAGACAGACTGACAGACAGACAGACAGGTAGATTGATAGATAGGTAGAGCGATAGGTAGATAGGTAGACACTACTGTAGCTAGATACTGTAGCTTGATAGACATATAGACATAGTAGGTAGACATACAATGTAGGTAGGTAGACAGACAGACAGAACAGTTAGACAGGCAAATAGATACTGTAGATATTTCGTTTGAATACATCGTTCTAAAGTCAAGGCACAATACAGTTATAAACAATTAAAAACCAAAATCACTACCAAAAATAAATAACAATATTGACTTTAATGGCTATACATAAACAAGAATAGATATACCTAATTATCTAGCTAATTTCAAGATGGCAGACTAGGCAATCACAAAATAACCCAAAACTATCCGGGACCCCATAAAGAGAGGAACAACTTTTCTACCTTCTTATGCACAGTACTGGATTGCTGCTGGCTAATACTGTTTTATCAACCTTAATCCCAGAGGCAACGATAAGAAGTATCACCTACAAATTGCCCCACTCTACACACCTGCAGTACCTAGCGCCGCCCCCCCAAACTACAGATTTAGAGGTCACGATGATAGTGGAGAGTATCGGACCAGCAACGGACCTACGCTATTAGCGTGGGATCAAGTTACCACCTACTGTCTTCAGTCAGTCCTTGGGTTATTTTGAGTTGGTGGGCTTCAGTCCCAACACCCCCCCTTAAAATAAAAACAAAAAAAAAGGGGGTGTGGGGGACGAAGGCCCCCAACTCGAACAAACGGACACATCATCAACAGTAAGCGCAAGCACGCGCTGTATTCACAAAAAATTTGCGCTACTAGTGCAGCGCTGGTCCGATACTCTCCACTATCGCCGAGGTTACTGCTTCAGAAGTTGTAATTACAAAATAAATGCATCGTAAAATACTGGGTTAAAAACTGATATTATACAATGGCAAAAAAATTTCCTGGACTCTGATTGGTCATTGTGCCTGAGACAGTGATGTTATTACACAATAACATCACTGTATTGCTTTTGGATGCTATGGATGATGATCCTTATGCTATGGCTGATGACCATTTGGATTCCTTAAAATCATTTTTTTTTTTTATTTTGTATGACAACGAGCCATTGTATAATAGCAATAAGGCACTCCAGGGATGTGTGTTATCGTGTAATAACGTCACTCCTGGGGTGGTGGAAGCACGGCTTCGCCTCCTGCTTCAACCCACCCCAGGAGTGACGTTATTACACGATAACACACACCTTGTCGTGCCTTATTGCTTAAATAGTAAGAAGCATAACCACAATAATGATCCTTGGTAAAACCCCGAAAAAACCTACATAGTAGAATGTCTTACAAAATCCGCAGATCTTGAACGCAGTAAACCAACCACTGAAAACACGACAACTTCGCTTACTTACAATGGAAACTGTTATAATACTGCCCCGGAAAATTAACTCAGCAGAGTAAAACAAAAATATGTTTTAATTCAGTAGGAGTACTGTACCCGGAAATGGGCCCCAGCACAAAAATAAACAACAAACAAAAAAAGACAACACTGCCAAGCATAGAATTTGCCAAGCTGCTTGAGTTCTGTTCTGACACTTGCAAATGGCAACTTCTCCCAGTAGACTCACTCTCCTCATCTCCCCATAAGAGAATCGGTCAGATGAAGTCCCTCTGATGCAGTTAATACAAATCGGCTTGGAATTTGAGTAGTAATACGTTGAAACGCAGCGACTATTGTTTCCCCTATAGCCTTTTGAAAGCTGCAGCTTAACGGAAAATGCTGTTTCTCTTTGATCGGATTTGACTGCCGAGCATACGCGCCATCCTCACTTCAGCACTTGCAAAAGGGCCGACAGCATCCTCACTTCAGCACTAGCAAAGCGCAGACAGCGCCAAGCAGCCCGGCGAGGCTGAGAGAAGGAACGCCCAGCAGCTCCGGTTGCTAGGTACGTGAAGCCGTTGCCTAGCTGGAGGATCAGTCGCTAAGAGACGCTCATCTGTTGCTAAGGGACTAAGGGAATCAAATTGGCACGTTTGTAAAATTCGGTTCTTGTCTGTGGAGCTTCAGATAGAACAGCGATTTTTGTGATTTCAGTAATTCAAGAAAGGGACTGCATCACCGTGCAGGCTGTAAACAAAACGAATTGGTTGTATAGTAGGTACTGAAAGTCGGGTGGGGCGGGGCGTGAACCGCCATGGTGAAGTCGACCCCTTCACCCTACCTACCAGAGAGGCTCGCGGACCAAATGTTCCTGCACCAGAAGTAGGTTCCCATACATACATATTGTATTTAGATATATTATGCAGATTGTGTGTTTGAATACACCTTTCTAAAGGACACCGTCTCCCAGATCTCACCACAAGAGGAATACGTTTTCTACCTTCTCATGCACAGTATGGTATGACTGCTGGTTGGTGTTGCTTTACCAATCCTAATCCCAGAAGCGAGCTTTAATTTCATTTAAATTCTATTAAAAATAAATTCGTTTTGATTCCAACTGCCACCTCCTAATCTGAGTTCTAAATACCATTTCCTGGTTCACTGTTTGATTCAGGCTCCCCCACCCTCCCTAAATCAATGGTTAATGAGGTAGGATGCTTGCCTGCTGGGACTACTGCACAGTGAAAGAGAAGCTCAAGAGAGGAAGTCCATGCCCTTGCCTCATTTCACCCGCTGTAATTCCGTGGCCAGTCTGCCTGACTGCTAGAATCTGAAGAAATGGAAGAGACCTGCTATGCCTCCTAAATGCCATGCATTGCATATAAAACAATGTATAGGGAGGAGTGTGTATAGTAAGGTATTTTCCCACAAAGACTGATCCACTTATTTTATACATATAATTTGACATTACACATAGAAACACAGAGGGTGATGGCAGAAAAAGACCAATGGTCCATCCTGGCTTCCTGTATTACTCTACCATACCCCAGGATCTATTGTCTCTGTGGGGTTTATACAAGTTTAAACCTAAATGTACCCTCATTCCATGAAGATGCAATGTGCCAGTGTTCCTCAACCTGACGCTATTTCACGACATAGAAACCATTAACGCATCAAGCAAACTTCATATAAGCATTCCTTAACTTGAAACACATGATGCATGCAATTTTTTCCCTTTTTCTTTAAATTAAGAAATATGTTTAACATTGTGGGAATTTGCTCTGAATTTTGAAGACTAGTGCCATGCATTTAATGTGGACATGTTTAGAGGTAGAGGTGTGGTTATCGGGGCAATAGTGAAGAATACCGGACCACCGCTACTTGCCTAGGGTAAGTATTTTGTGAATACAGAGAGGGCTTGTGCTTGCTTTTAATTTTGGTTTTGGTTTGTTTGAATTGAGGTGCTTCACCCTCCCACACCCCCTTATTTTTTTAACTCAACTAATACAAATACTAACACAAAATAACTGAAAGGTAGTATTGAAAGAGTAGCATAACTTAAACTCTACGCTAATAGCATAGATTTGGTGGAGGTTCGGTATTCTCCACTATCACTGTTATTGGCATGGCCCCTGGAATTCTTCAGTTCCATGGCTACAAAATTTCCCTCAGAACTCACATACTGCCACAGAAAAAGATGTAGTGCTGCAGAATTCATGACTCATGGTACTATTTCATTGAAATATACACTTTTCCACAGTACCTGGCTCTTTATCTTTCTTGCTTATCCTAAAGCCCCTTTTCTGTGCTCAGCATGCAATATCATCAGTGATACCACATCATATTTTAGGCAACAGCAGGACTGAATTCTACCACAAAAATTACCAATTAACATTGTAGGAATAAGGAAACAGCACTGCAGAAGCCTAAGAGTCCTGCCGCAGAAATCAGGGCTGAAATGTTGTAGGGAGCTAGAGGCCCTGGCTGGGGTGGGGTGGGAGATAATCAGCACAATAATGAACAATACCTGCAGGTGTGACAGTGATGCTCCAGGTCAGTCATCCAATCAATAATATATTCAAATATAAAATCCTCCCCTCCTGTCAGCGCAATGGTAGTACTACCACTTGTGATGCTGGTGACTCAGGTTCAGGAGAGAGTTAGAGTTGTCAGGGCCTACCTGTGGAGGAGAATGGAATGTTCCAGTAGGCACTTCCCCTCCAGGGAGGGAGGGAGGGCTGCACTCCCAGCTAGAACACTGCCACCTGGGTGACCACAGGTGGCAGTGTGGTATGTGAATGATGTAGGGAGGGTGGATGCTGCCTGGATCCAGTGCATGGGTCACATACATGCATGCAAATGCATATACTGCAGCCCCTGCCAGCAGCATCCCAAGGGGTTAAACCAAGCAGGAAATCCCCTGGAGCGAATAGGATGAAACCAGGTGCTCTTAGGCACTGCCCATCCAACTCTACACTCATGGGTAGGTGGAGAAGTATCAATGATGGGGGAGAAACAGAATAAAAAGCCTCCCCTGAACATGGCTTTATCCAGGACACCTGAAAGTGAGACATTTTCTTACAAAAATGGAGTGTCTCAACTGCAGGGGAAAGAGTGCTCCAATTAATGGGAAGCACTCTTTTGATCTATGATGTTGCCTATATTGTATGATCTGGCAATAAAACATTTGGGGTATGAGTAATGGCATAAACCATTTTATATTCACTTAGCAATAATATGAATTAACCTGTTTCTTGGATGCATATCTTCTGCACTCAGATAACCTTGGTAGGTCTTTTGTGGTTTTTGAGAATAGGCTTGCCACTGACTGTTCCAATAGAGGAACAGCAGTGCTTCTGATCACTGTACTGGTGACCCAGGGTCAAAAATGAGCCTGGGATGCTGGTGTTGCCTGGATGGAGGAGGACTGAATATCTCAGCAGATGTGCTTCTCTCTGGGGAGGGGAGGCAACAGGCTCCTCAGTGTGATTGCCACTTGAGGATCCACAGGGGGCTTTAGAGTCAGATTCACTCACAGAGGATAAGGAGATGTCCCTTGGTGGGGCACAAACAACATTGGCATGTATATGTGCAGTTCACCCAATTCATGATATCTCATGGGGGCACCAGGGACAAAATGTAGTGGAAACCCTCCCAGCAACAGCAAAATGAAACCATTGAATGGGCACCTTCCAACGGGATCCTGCTCTGAGGGGAAGCAACACAGAGTTAGTGGCACTCACATCAGGTTTGGTACTCAGTGAAAATGCCAACAACCAAGATCACAGAGAATGAGCTCAGTTGGAGTGCTCAGTCTCTGCGTTCATGGTGTCTGCTCTGAGGGAGTGTGTCATTTCAACTCCCTGTACTTCTGTCATCCTAACTATGAAACAAAGTTAAATGCTGGACCCAACTGAAGAGGACATTCTGCACCCCAGTGGAGTCATTCAGCATACAAGCATTGCAAAATAAGGCTATCCCAGTGGATCAAAAGACTCCTGTGCTGTGCCTAATGAGTTATGCTATATATGGGGGGGGGGACCCAACATGGGGGAGAGCTTTTAGTCGGTGTGTGCAAAGTTTTTGTGATGCTGGTAGAATTCCCACTGATACATATTACAAACACTGTTGGATGCACAAGGGTGCTCCAGCAAAAAAAAATCAGCAAACTTTATGGAAAAACAGCAACTTACTCTCCCACTGAAACTTAATTAGGATATTGCAGAAAGAGGTTCTATAAACAGCAGAAAACTTTATTGTGGTTCATTTTTGCAAGTGTAAGAACCAAGCCAGCCACGCCGTACTTCCTCGTGCCTCTGCTTGATATTGAAAAAGCACCAAGGACAGGAGTGAAATGTTGAGCACTGGTGGGTGCACTTCTTTTCTGACATGGTTCCTGCATGTGTGTAAATGTACCACAACAAAGTCTTCTGCTGCTTATAGAGCCTTTTTCTTCTGTTTCTTATTGTGATTCGCTGGCTTGGTAAGTTGATGCGTTGCTGTGCAGTTCCTAGAATTACCATTGATTTATCATTCCATTTGATCAAAAATCTGTTGAATTTCACCTGATATTGCAACATGAAAAATGAAAAAAAAAAAAAATGTCTTGCAGAATACAGCATTCGGCTTGTGGAAATGGTGGCATATGTGAAATTTGATGGATTCTTATTTTCAAAATTCCCCCAAATCCCACTGAATTTTGTGAAGAGGAATATGGCCTTTAAGTCATTTTTATCTGTTTTCTGTACTTACCCTACCTGTTACCCCATAGGGTTGACTAGATGGGGTACAACAAAGAAAAAGCACTTACTCTGTAAATACAGCATCTTCCTCACTTTCACTCTGATATTTCAACTGCTGCAACCTGAAAGAAAAGTGTATCCTTTTTAATTTTACAAAAAATATACAAATTTTAAAAGTTAATGGCTTGTCTTCCAGGGTCCAACTCTGAGTCATTGTCTACAGTGTTTTTTTGTAAACCAAAGAAGATGGGAGGGGACAATTTTGTATGATGCCCCCCAACCCAGGCTCTGCCTTGAGTTGAATCACTTCAAAATGTTGGCCTTGATTAACTAAGTCTATGTGCCACCAATGCAGGATACATAGGAAATGCTGAATCTGTTTGCCACATAAAGGGGGCCCGGGAGCCCCAGCGGCATTCATAATAACCCCATGGCAGAACTGCAAGTGCCTTCCACTGAATACTGGCCAATCTGTGGAGCAATGTGAGTGGCCAGAATTGGAGGGGGGAATGTCAGGGGAGTAGCTGCTAACCATATCATTTCATAAGCCACTTACATGCAGCTGAGGATAGCCAGGGAGTATTTCTCTTCTATCAAGGGTCCTCCACACCTCCAGCTGCCTCCAGTCTTGCACTGGGACTGCCCCCACCAGAAAATATTGAACTGTGCCAAGCTCTCCTTCTTGCTATTGTAATTAGGTTGTCGACTGGCAAGTAAAGTACTGTATGTGGTTTTATTTTAATTTTAAAGCAGCAGTGCAATGAAAGTAGGCAAAACATTTGACAATGCCTTTTTTCACTGTAAAATATTCTATCATCTTCTAGTTTTATTTGATGGTACAATTTTCTACTTCTACCTTCTCAAGAAAAAAAGATGGTCACCACATTTGGCTTAAAATAGCATTATAAACTCAGCAAGGTTTAGGGTGGAGAAAATAAAAAAACTCATGGAGTCCAGCATGGGAGGTACGTACCTAGAAAAGTGAATTTGACAAGTATGCTAATATTAATATTAATTGTTGTAGAAGCGTGGGAAATAACAGATGTCCAGACCAAAGGTTTAAGATGCATAAAAAACGCAACGGTATGCGTTTGTCAATTTATTTCCAAAAACAAAACAAAACAAAACAAAAAAATATTCTTAACTTAAAGTTCATAGAAAGGAAAACAATCGGTGTTAGTCTTCACACCCAAAAACAGGAAATACTTCTTTCCACAGACTCCTGAATTGCCTTTTCCTTTCCTTTTGTCTGTACAGCACTTTGTGTGGAAACACACTTCTTGCTCTGTGGTCAGTCGAATACTGACTCTCCTCTCTCTATCCATCTACACAGGTCTCCTCTAACATATTTTCTTTATATGTGCTGCATAATGCTTGTTTTTATGAAATTCCTCACAGCTAGAATTTCAGCTGACTGCTTTTCAGCTTATCAAGATTTGGATGCCAGATTGTTTTAAAGATAATCAGGGACAGTAAAGAAAGGTTTAAAGATTGCCAGGTTGGCCACCCTGACAAGAAAATTAGGATAGATACGAATATAGAAGCAGACAGGATAGAGTGAAAATTGAAAAGTATGGGGGGCATCTTGTAAATTCTTGATATTTCTCTTCATAACAGGACCCTGTTACAATTGTTGCTGAAACTAGCTTTTTGGAAAAACATTTTTATGGTACTGCTGCTATAAAAAAAGTTCCCTTCCCTCACTGAATACTGCAATCCCCTCTGTGTACTGTGATATCCCAAGATCCCCTGTGGACGTGGGGCACAGGACCCACTGGGTTTCTGGCCTGGCTCTTCCTCCTCCTCTTGCCTAGCTGCCTCACTCCTTATGCATTGCTCTGCTCAACTGTAAAGGGGTTGTTGGGGTTAATAAATGCCCCCAATGGGGCTGCAGAAGTTGGCAACACAAGAATTGCACACATGCCACCCACCAGTAAATTGAACCCTTAACAAGAGATCTTCATAAGGGAACATGTCTAAATTAAGATTTAAAGAGCTGGTATCCCCAGCAGCAGTGCATGTTAATAGTGAAAATATTGATCTTGCTTTCTTTGTTTTATTTTAGGTTGTCACTTAGCTCTTGTCTTGTGAAATGCACTTTTTTCTTTATTTTGAGTGCACTTTTTCCAAATTTAAAATAATGAAAGGATCTTTTTATATGGTGATATTGTGTTTAATACATGCTGGACCAGTTTAATTAAAAAAAAGTGATGTTAAATAATGGGATGCAAAAACAGCAGACAATACTAAATTAAACCCAATGATAACCATATTAAAAGGTGCAGGCCTTTTAAAAGAAACATAGACACTTGACCCTTGCCTATCTTATGGGACTCACATTGATAGTGTTGCCAGAGTGGTAAACTCATGCATTGGAATTCTTTACCGAAATAGATAGCATCTTACCCAGGCAGCACTGAAGATTGCTATCCAGAGCTCTGTCGTCTCTGTCATAGACTATGGCCTCATAATCTATGGCTCTGCCTCTGCTACCGCCCTCAGGCGCATAACAACCTCCCTAAAGAAGGCCTGTTGACTGCTTACTGGATCCCACTGACTCACACATACATGTGAGCTTTACGCTTAAATGGGATGGCTTCAACTCGCTAACTGCATAAAGTACCTTACCTGCTTGATGGTGAAAAAAACTACTTTGGGCCTTACTCCACCCAGTGTCCAAGCCCTCCTGCACCCAAACACTAATCCTCATAACACCAGAGGGTCTGAATGTCAGCTTCTACAGGTCCGCCGATGACACACTACTCTGGGCCAAAGATCCTTTGCACATCGTGCACCCAGCTGGATGAATGCCCTCAGCACTCACATCACCTCCACCTCCTCACTGGGCATATTCAAATCAAGCCTCCATCATCATCTCATGGCCTCCAGCTCATGTGACTGTCACCCCAACTTCCCCCTTCCCCATTGAGATCAACCACCCCCCTCTGATTTTCTTTGACAATGCTGTGAGCTGCTCTAGTCTCTTTTTTGACTGTCACCCCCCTATCCTCTCACCCTTCCTCCCTGATTTCTTCTAGGTTTCTGAAATAATTCCTTGTATGTGTTATTCATGTATCCTATTTACCGTGATGCTGTACCTTAACTGATGAATATGGTTGTATGCTCTCTTTAATGTTGTATACCCTTGTTTAACATGTTTGACATGTATGTACTCTTCTGATGTGGAACCTTTGTAAAAAAGAGCCTTGGCTCAAAGGTAATTGTAATCCTAGATCTAAATAAACAATAAACAAAGACAATGACAGCAGATAAAAGACCATTGTTCTATCCGGTCTGCCCTGTTATATAAGGATTTCAAATGTGAGAGAAAGTGCTAAGATAGACTTAAAATGGATTGAAAAGTGTATCTTACAAGGCAGGTATTATAGTGTAACTAAGACAGAATAAAAAAGTATAGGTCTAAATTGTTACCATTAACATGCACTGCTGCTTTAATTTCCTGAAACTGCACTTTTCAGAAACCACAATTCAAGTTTGATACTTTACACTACCTCCTCTGGTTTGGAATATTCTTCCTACTTGCATTTCTACTTGTAAATGTATATGTTCTATGCTGAGTTTACTATCTTGTTATATTTTACTTGACAAATCAATATAAATGTATTATGGCAAAAGAAACCACAATTCATTGCTGGAGATCTTTGTTTTATATTTCAACTTCTCATTCTTAGAATTTTTATTTTAAATGACTTATTCTCCCAACTTGTCCAGCCTAAGGCCCCATCTGATGGCCTACCACCCAGTCTGGTGCCAGATCTGGACCCCAAGGAGCCCCCTTATCTGCCCCATGGGAAACCCATAGTTGGGCCTTCAGGAAGTTGGGCACTCAGTCAGCTCTAAGTGTAGTGGCAGCGGGCTCCTCATGCTGAGTGGGCGGGAGTAGTGCCTAAGTGTGCCTTCTTCATTCTGTCGGGCCAGGATGCTTTTCCACTTTACTCTCCCCATTCCCTTCAGACAGCGGCACCATAACATGCTCAGTGTCACGCAGGCAATGGGCATGCCCAGGAGCACACTGCACATTCTTCCCTAGCATTGCTGAGCTTGCTCTGCTTCTCCACCTGTAAGACCACCGATGGCACTGACATGGTGAGCTACAGACACCTTCCCCACCCAGAGAAGGAGGAGCATGTCCTCTGAGAATCTTGATCCCCCTAACCTCCAAGCCAGCCTCTGATGTCACAGTCTTGTCCCCAATCCCAGGTTGCCAGTGTCAAGAGCATCAGTCCTACAGCATGTCGATGGGCCAGCATTTTTTCTAACATTTGTGCTACTTTTTGTCAGTGTACCCAAAGTGTGTATGCTAAATATTTCACTTTGTTGTACTTACTCAGGCTCCTCTTCATCTTCTGAAATGTGGCCCAGCTTCCTGCAAACACAAAAGAACACACCCAGGTTAAAGATGTTCGGAGCTCCTGGCAAAGCTTTCCTTTAATCTCGGCAACTGGGTGTGACTGACACAAGGAGTCAGCCAATCATGGCATAGTCAGCGAAGGCTCCAGGCATTGACAGGCATAAAAACATAAATATTGATGGCAGAAAAAGGCAAATCAGCCCGTCAAATCTGCCCAGTACCTGCCTGTATCCACACCCAGCCTACTGCTGGACTGGGGCTAGGCTACTGATGGCCCTGACACCACCTCCTGATGTTCATTCACCCCTTCACTCAGCTGCTCACCCTCATTCTCTCCTATGGTTTGGACCATTCCCCTGTGCCTTTCTCACTTGAGTTTTAAGCAGGCAACAGACTCTGAATCAACTACATCTTCTGGCAATGCATTCCCCTCCTTCACTACTTGTTCTCTCAATACAAACTTCCTTACATCCCTGTAGAAGCTTCCCCCAGCCAGTTTCCATCCATTGCCTCATTTTACCTTGCCCTAGCTTCTTGTAAACAGGGCACTGCTGTCCACTTCATTAGTGCCCCTTAGGTACTCTACTTAAAGTTCTCTATCATGTCCCCTCTTTCCCTCCTGTCCTCTAGTGTGTACATATTGAGCTTCTCTAGCCTTGCCTCATACTTCATCCCCTTTTGCCATTGAATCCACTTTGTATCCTCCCTGAACAGCTTCCAAGAAGTCCCTGTCCTTCTTCAGGTGTGGACTACACTCTGTGGGCTTCTGTGCACAGACTGGGGCATTAGAAGGGTGCAGAGGTATTGTTACTGAGCACACAGGTAGAGTTTTAATCTGGACAATGTTGACAGCCATGTGTCACTCCTGGTGCATGGCTTGGGCACAGCAGAGTTCTTACTGGGGCTTGTACCCTTTCTGAAACTACAACAGGGCCCAGTCTTGTGTTGCACCATTATTTAGGACTTTTTGATGGATTTTTATCTCTGTGCCCATCCATGGCTATTCTTTGGGTTACGCTCTCACAAAAGGGCCATGAAGCTGCAAACACTTTCATGTGCTCTCCCTTGCAGCTGTCTCTGGAGCAGCAGTGGAGATGGTGTCGGTGGCCCCACAAGACTCCAAGTGAAGATTTCTGTCCAGAGAGGGATTCGTATCTGGGCTTTGGGCTGTGTACATGAGAGACAGCTGGTGGGCCTGAGTTCCTGTTAGGCGGGAGGGGCCTGCTCTTACCCAGCTACCAGGCCAGTGCTCCGAGGGAACCGGATGGTGAGTGCAGGGGAATGTCTCAGCAAGATGGTCATGCAGTCCAATAAGTTAGCTACCAGTCTTACGTGATGGGGGGGGGCATTTTCAGAAGCATGAAGCAGAATGGGGCCTACTCAACCAAGCAGATGTGATGGGACACTGCAATACTTGACTGTGTAACCTGATAGTCTGCAGTGACTAATCTGTATGAATTCTCCATTCAGCAGTATGATCCAGTAAATCAGTAATTCACCACCAGCAACTGTGTCCAGTGTGTTTACTGGCACCAGGAAAAAGAAAGTGGGATGTAGTATCTGCACCAGTGAGTACGTAGTATTTTACTCCAAATCTGGAACAAATGGAAATTTTTGTGTGGCCCCTGCCATTGAGCCAAGTCATTGCACCATCCCTACTAGTGGAGGAGAGGTCACTTATAACTGGTTGACCCCACCCCAAAGAGTTATCAGCATTTATTATGATGCCTGCTTTGGACCCAGTAAATGAGCAGTGATTTGTACTAGCTAAAGTGAGGAGAGGTGGTATGTAGAGGAGAGAGATACATGGCAGAAGAAAAATAACATGCAGGGGTGGCCTTAGGTCTTCAAGCGCCCTTACACAAACTTGGTATTGGCACACCCTTCCCACCATAGTCCACTCTTTTTGTGGGCAATGAAACAAAGATTTATCAATTTGGTGCCCCATTCACAATTGGAACTCCTAGGCTGCTGCCTAGTTTGCCTATCTTTAGGGCTGGCCCTGACAAGATGATGTCATCGTATGTATAATCTTTGTAGAACACCCCACCCCAAAACAATCTTCAGTCTACAACAAAAATACCTTCATTACAACAGTAAATAAATCAAGGGGTGATGAAATAAGGATGGGTAAGCATTGATCATTGATGAGTAACAGAAAACATTATTAACAGCTCTAGCAGAGGAGGGAAGACTGAGTAAGTGCACTCCAGTATGTGGCATTAAACCATGAGTCAAAATATAGCAGGAGGAGCTTGTTCCAATATTAACCCCATGCAATTAGCAAGATGGTTGGTGGTCAAATGGCTGGAGGGGGTTGGTCCTTGGCTTTGCCTTAGGCCATCCTGCCCCCAGCCAATTGTTAATACCCAGGAAATGACCGGCTGTGCAGTCACTACTGCTTAAAAATGTGATAGAGAAAAAAAACAAAAAAGAAAACAATGCATCATAAGCCATCTGAATGATGGTCCCTGGCTTTGTTGGTCACCACTCCATGTAGATCCCCACAGGTTTATTTATTTATTTTTAAATTTAATATACTTTATTCAACAAGAACAGGAGATACATACATGACAGCAGTGGGAAAGGGCAGACATAAGCTGTTGATGCATTGCAAGAATTACAGGAGATACAATTTCACCCAATTAAACCTATGAAACCATAAAACAAAACCCATCCCATCCCCCAACCCCCAACCCTCTAACTCCACCAGCATTCCCCCCCACCTCCCCCCACCCGACCTACCCAGAGCCGATAGCAATGGAAACTCGAGAACAGATCACAGCTGAGCCTAATGCCGGACTTCCCCCACTGAGGTAGGGGAGAAAGGTAAACCCATGACCAACTACATGCTCCTTAGCCTGTGAAGAGGGACAATGGGAAATTGCGGGAGAAGGGGATAACCGGGCATCCTGGCCAACCTCTAAAGGGAAGTGAAAGCCCAAAGGGTGTGGAGCTTCTCCCATCTGGCTTGATATGATGAAGGCCTACCTCAGAGCCTGGCAATCCTTTATCCATTCCAAATAAGAAATAGCATCTTGGTCTTTGCAGTGGCAGAGCACCAGTTGTTTAACTGTTAAAGATACCAGAGCCATATGGAAATACCTCTCTTTAACTGAAATAGAGGTATAATCACCTAATATACAAATGCGTGGTGTAAAGAGGTCCTGTAAACCTAACAACGGGTCAGCCTTAGTTTGAATAAGGTGCCAAAGGGGGGCTACCTTAAGATAATCCCAGAATATATGAAGTAAAGAGCCTGGATCCTGGCCACACCTGACACAGGCTTGGAAGCCTGCCCATCCTATACAATTTAACAGGGGTAAAATAGATGCCATGTGAAATATAGAATTGCATTAAATGCAACTGGTCATTAGCTGTGTATAAACCGACATCATGCCAAACCTTTTCCCAGTGGAAAGTTTCATTAGGAAATGTATTGGTCCAATAATGGGAGTAACCCGATACATTGGGATTAAGCTTGGAAAATAAAGCAGAGACAAGATGAGAGACTGCACAAGGTTGTTCCATAAGTGTGAGAAATTCCGGGAGATGAGCTACTTGAGAAACATTCCAGGGACCAGACCCATACCATTTGATTAACATGTGTCTGACCTGAAACACAAAAAAGGAATATTTTTTGGGAAGATGAAAAAAGGTCAATAACTCAGGAGTAGTCCCTAATTTGTTGTGCACTAAAAGGTCTCTAACTAGGTCTTGCAGGGCAGCGCAATCATTCGGGGTGGATACCATACGGTCACCCAACCTGAAGTTCAGATTGCCGAATATCGGCTGTGCCAAATCCTGCTGGTTATCATATTTTAGGGATTTACATAACTGTTTACGTACCTTCATTGAGGTATGTATCACCGGGTTACAAAGGGAGACCGGCAATTTCTTAGGTATTGTATACAGTGGACTAGCAGGGGAAAGTCCTGAATTCGATAACATGAGCTGTTCCAGTTGCAGCCAGATAGAAATGTAAGCAAGAGACCCCGCCTGCTGAGGGGTGGTAGTCCAGTGCATGTATTTGGCCATGTGGCTGGCCAAATAATAGTAGTAAAAGTTGGGGCGTTTAAGACCTCCTAAATTCCTTGGAGCACTTAAACAGTTATATGCCCTCCATGGGGGTTTATTCTTCCACAGGAATTGAGAAATTATAGCATGAAGCCTACAAAACCACGTCAGGGGAAGATGGACATTCACCATATTTAAGGGGTAGAACACTCTTGGTAAAACATTCGTCTTTACCACACTGACTCTAGCCTGGAGGGACAAATGTAGAAAGGACCATCTATTTAAATCTTGCTCAATATTCAAAACAAGATGATCTAAATTCAGCTTTTTCATTAAAGATACTGAGGTAGACAGTGTAATCCCTAGATATTTGAGATGGGTACACCATGCCATGGAGAATGGGGCAAGCTCATTTTTGGATACCAGGGAGTTGAGGGGCATCACATCAGATTTACTGAGCTTGAGTTTGTAGTTGGAAACCTGGCTAAATGTTTGGATAATTTGCAGGGCAGCCGCAATGGATTTATAGGGCTTAGTAACATGCAGAAGAATATCATCGGCATACACTGACAATTTCAAGTGAAACGGTCCTATCATAATACCCTGAAGGAGTGGGGAGGCATTCAGTTGGCGCAATAATGGTTCTCAATATAAATTGAAAAGGAGCAGTGATAGGGGACAACCTTATCGAGTACCATATCTCAGGGGAAAAGCAGATGAAAAAACTCATTGCAGTACACTTTAGCACTAGGGCAAGAGAATAAGGGCTGATTCAGGTTCTAAAAGAATTTGGAAATCCAAACTTAGCTAAAGTATTAAAAAGAAAAGGCCAGCTAACCCTATCAAACGCTTTCTCCGCATCCAGGGATACGAGAGCCACTGGTTGAGCCATTGGCTGGGCATCCCTGGATACGGAGAAAATGTGGGCAAGTTTACAGATATGATCTGATGAGGATCTTCCTTGCACAAACCCAATTTGTTCAGGGCTCAGGAGACCTTCCCACACTTTTATAATTCTGGACGCTAGTATCTTAGCATACATCTTAATATCATAATTCATCAGTGAAATGGGGTGATAATTGGTGACTTTATCCTTGGGTTTACCTGGTTTCATGAGAACAACTATAATTGCTTCTAAGAGTGTAGAGTCTGTAATCCCATGTTCACTGATGAATTTAAACAAACGATGGAGGATAGTGATCAGTTCAGCCTCAAGTGTTTTAAAAAAGTTGGGCGGGAAGCCATCCGGGCCCGGGGCCTTGTCCCTAGGGAGGGATCGGATGGTTTCTCTGATCTCCTGTTTCAAGATGGGAACCCCCACTGATTTATAATGGTGGTGGTGTTGGTGGTGGGGTTTAATGGTAACCATTCCTGGAAGGCTGCCAACAGCAGACCAAAAGAAAGGAGCAGGTGATGAGTCAGGGGTCACACAACTCTATAAAAAAATGACAGATTTTCTGAATGAAAAGGATATTTTACTGGTAATATCAATATCAACTGCATAAAAGCAATCTCTGTTTGAATATTACTTGACTTTGGAAGCACATTGTCTTCCACATTTGAACTCTTGGAAGTTTTTGTTTAATTTGAAATTTAACTGAACCTCTGTGTCAGGGTATAAGATGTGAATTAAACATGGGAAAACAGAAAAAAATGAACATACATGTAGCTGTGTTCAGGGAGAAGGAAAAATAAAAAAAACATAGCTGTGTTCAGGGAGAATGAATGCTATTATTTTTTTATTTAGAAATTGGGAACTGGGAAAGGTACATTGAGTCAAGACTTGTTTCTAGGTGCAGCCTGGGATGGGGATGGATACAGACAGTAGCTGTGTGTAAATAGCAACATAAAAAGAGCTAGAATGAATTATGTTCTTCAAAGGCTGTGGAGTCACTTCTGCTAAGGATTTAGAAGGGGGCACATCTTCTAAATCTATATCAGAAATATCAAAGGTAGCTGACCCGATGGCACGGAGGGCTGAGGCATCATGCCTTACCTCCTACCATGCTGGTGACCCATGTTAATGGGACGAGCAGGTTGCTGGGGTTCAGTTGGGGAGGGAGAGGATTGAACGCCTGGAGGATAGCTCTGCTCTCCCAGGGCACCTAGTGGTGGCTGAGTGTCTGCACACCAGATTCCATACAAAGGTGGGCAAAGGGAAAACTGCTGGCAGGTGTGCTGTGGGTGGAAGTGCACATAGCTTGGCCATTGCCGACAATGCACGCTCCTCCTCCTGTTGGGAATAATGGAGGAGAAAAGGCCCTGGGTAAGTCGAATGACTGCCAATCCCCACAGGCTCTGCCCCCGATATATGCAGGCCCTCCCCTGAACTGGGTCCTCTCTTGGCAGGTTGAGGGATCCCTGCCGCCCTGCCATGGAGGGTAAGCCATGGGGGAAGAAGGGAGACAACTCCTGCGAAGTTGGGGGCTGGGGCTGGGGGGGTCGGCACGAACATAGCCTGATGGGACGGGGACAAACAAATTAACGTAAGAAAAATAAATATCAAAGGGGAATGACAGTCATTGCTGTACCGCTGGCTCACAGCAGCACTACAGGCCTGTAACAGTGCCGGGGATTTTAAAACAAGGGTCAAATTAACACCCCAAAAAGCTTTAGTTATAAACCTGAGGAATCAGACAGGCATCTATGAGACTCTGACCACTGAGAATACTTTATTTCTGTATTGTACAAGAGACTTAGATATGTCACGGGACTGCTTGCTATAAATTTGGTGGCAATAAACAGAGGCCTGCTAAGCCTGCCAACAAAATGTGATTTGTGCACTGCAATTTGTTCCTGAGCAGCACCACTTTGTGCTTTTTTGGTGTCATAGAGGGATGAGCCAACTCTGTGGTAGCACCCGTCCCCAGCACTGAAGTGTGGTTACGTCTTTTGCGAAGGTCAACTTGGACCCACTTGTATAAAAACTGTAAGTCAAAACGAGAAACCACTGGGTCAAAAACGAATTAAAAGTGCAACTTTCCCCAGTACAGTAGCTTGAAACAGTTGGGGAAAATACTTTTTCTTGTTTGCTTTTCCATCTTTCAGCTATTGCTCTAACAAGGTACACTGCTGTGGACATACTCTCAAGAGGAATGTAGGCCATTTCTGGGCAGGCTACAATGTTTTTCATTTTGGTGCATGGTAACATTGTTCATGTTGTAGGGATTCACACCTTCAAAGATACGGCTGCAGGCAGGTAGACAGTCAGATAAACCCATGAGGCTGAAATTTGTTGAAGTTTCATATCTGATGTGGTGTGCTCTGGGCATGAAACATTGGACTGCATGTTGATTCGCTCAGTGTGTTTGCCACAGCAGTTTACAGTATTATAACACTTTGAATAAATTTACAGATTTTTCTGGCAACAAACAACCTCGTTTGTTTATCTGCCTGCTTGCAACTGTATCTTTGATGGTGTAAATCTCTGCGGTGCTGCTGCTGCTGTGGAACAGTGAGGTGGAGGTGAGTGCTAGGGCTGGATTTTCAAAGCATGGCGCAGGGCTTTCGACAAGCCCTGTGCCATGGCACTTAGGTTCTGGCTGTGCGTCAAACCCACTCGCCACAACTGTGCCCGATTTTACAATCTTGGGCGTAGTTGTGACAGTTTCCACTGTTTACACCAGCTTGCACCACATATCTGGAGCAAGCTCCGTAAAAAGGTCCTCGGGATTACCGCAAGCTAGACCACAAAAAGTTGGTCTAGCTTGTGGCATTTGCAACATGGGATAGAAAACCCCGATTGCCAGCGGGTGACTGCCGCAAACTCCATGTGTCGTATATACGATGCACCCGGGGCTTGCGGAATTCACAGACTTTGGAAAATCCTGCTCACTGTATCCTTTGATATTTCTAAAAAAAAGGTTATATAGTAGATATGCAATGGCTTGACTCAGAATATGTAAGTGTGAGGGGGCAAGTCCATAACTCATGAGTGGCCGAGCTACAAGTGAGCTGTAAAAGTCCTGGCTCCTCTTCAGTGATGATAAACTGCATATTTGGAGCATATAACTGCATGCTTGATTTATACAACATCAGTTTACTAGTTTAATGTTTAAGTCTGCTGTTTGTTTGAATGCTCTAGTCAGTTGTGAAGTTATCCGCATTGTGAAATGTGCTCTCTAATTGGTTCAGTGTTTTATGTATTTATTTGAAACATATTTTAGCAAGTAAACAAAAAGAGTCCAAACAGACTCATTGCCAGTTTTGACCTGGGAATTTCATTGAGATGATACTAACCATCAAGATATAAATTAGTAACAGCAACAAAGGTGATGGTAAACTGTGAATTTTGAATCAGGCCATTGCATATCCAATTTAAACACCAGTTTACTATCTGTTTATCTTTTGGCGTTGGTGAGCATCGAACCACCACCAACTCCATAGCAAGACACTATGACAAATGTGTACAGTTATGTGATCATTATGATGTGATGCTCTAGAGCTGATACCTGCTCTGTGAACAGAAGGATCTTCTGATAATGTTCTTAGTTTGTTTGAGTTGAGGGACTTCGCCCCCTTCACCCCCAATTTTAAAAAGACAAGGGGGTGTGGGGTGGAGACCCCCAGCTCTAACAGATTGAAAAGCATGATCATGTATTGTACCAAACAGCTGTTGATATGCTTTTTCTTTGAGTTGGGGGGCTTTGCCCCTCCACTCCATGTTAAAAAATGACATGGGGTATTGGGGCAGAGCCCCCTACTCAATTAGAGTGAGAGACTCGCTACCCCCCCAACCAAAATGGATAAAGGGATTGGTAAGTGGTAAATCTGCAAGTGGCCATCTCATTAGGTGGTGGTCTGTCTGAACGTGATCATGTCACGTAACTGTTTATACCAAAATTGATATTCACGGACCAATTACAAATTTGGTCAGATGTTCTCCACCAATGCCTATATTTTTACCCCTCTCCACTGGATGCCACTCCTCAGCTCACCCCCCCACCAGCCCTATCACCCCAACATCCACTGGGCTTTACCTGCCAGCTAGTACCCCCAGGGCTTGCCCTCCGGTGGGGCTGATAAAGTCCTAGTTATACTTTTAAAGGTGCTCTTTGTATGAAGATATAAATGTTTCTGTTTGACTTCAACTGCTGGCTTCAGTTCTGTTCTTGGCTACTGTGATGACATCAACATTGTGCAAGCTGTACAGTGATTGTTTCAGTATGCATTGTGACATACCCTACTTTGCTAGACAATATTATCTTGCTATCTTGGGTCAAGATAACACTTTTTATTATAAGGGTCTCAGAAATACAGCAATCTGATTGGTTAGCAGCATTCTGTGAGCCCTACATTAATTTCCTTATTAATATACTTGTACAGCCTAATTACTGGAGAACTGATTTTAAAAATTGACGTCCTACTTTTTACAGACATTCCTAACTCAGAACTCAGAGCTGCCATTAAAGAACAGGTATTTGCCCAAACGGTGCTGTTTTCAACCTGGTATGCTGTCATTATTTTAATAAATAACTGTTTAAAACTGTAGCTCTGTAGTGTTTCTTTATGCCTCTTACCTTATCTTATGGTCAGAAAAACTGAAAGTTCATCAGGCAGTTTCATGTACTTTTTATCACAGCGGACAAAAGCCGATCAAGGAGGAGCGTGGGATGTACCAGGGAAAGTGAATGGGGCTGTGCGGTCTGCAGTAGGGTGAAGTACACTCTCGTTCCCAGTGAGATAATGACCGTTTGTCAGTTAGGATTTACTCACAGTACATGAGCATCATGAAACTGGGGGTTGTTTAAATAATAAAAAAGTAAAATAAAGGATAAGTGACAACTGGCCAATCCCCCTTTGCCCGAAACACACACACACTCCGATAAACAAACTCAGCTCACTGGTTAATATGTACTCTGAATAACTGACTGCCTTGTTAACAAATACACTTCCCTGTTCCTACTGTAAAACCGGAATCACAGAACTTGGATTAATTATAGATTCAGTGGAAAACAACTGTCAAACCCAGCATTGCTTTCTAATAAAATGGCCGCTACACAGCTCTGCAGTACCAACCCTAATAATGTTTTTTTTCTCTCTCAGACCTTCAGGACAACTCACTATTTGGTGCTAAGTGAACTGTTGTTAGCCATTTCACTAAAGTGCTTGTCAGATTCACTGATGACGGAGATATTCAATAACCTCAGCCCAGGATGCCTTCTGAATATCTGTGCTGCTATGAGTAAAATTATCTAATGGGAATGTGCATGTACTTGATCTTAATGCAGACCATGCAGCAGAATTCAACTTTTTCCTCATGCAGCCTGAGTCTGTCTTCTATGACATCACATAGACTCAGGCTGGCAGCACATCTCTTAGAACAGCGGTTTTCTCCATTGCAGTCAAAAGTAAAAGAAGCAGACTGCTGAACTTTCAGTTTTACTGACCACAGGTAAGGTAGGCGAGATAAAGAAACAGCACCAGTTTTAAACTGCTATTGCCAGCATACCACACTGAAAGAAAAACGCAAATATGTTTCTGACAAGAGGGCAAAATATGTTAACAAACCAAATCCTATGCAATTTAGTATGGCGGAGGGACTATTTCATGTTAATCTGACACAAAAATAACCAAAAAATATTAAGAAAAGTATTCAAACTACAGGAACTTGTAACCCAGCTATAATAATAGCAATAATGAACTCTGGGGGGGTTACGTTAATGTATAAGTTAATCACCCCCTTGGGGCAATATGGCACTCGACTGCACCTCATGCCACATTACACTCCAGGGGGTGATTAACTAGAACATTATGTAACCCCCGTCGTTCATTATTGCTTAATTATCTTGCTATTCATCAGTACACACATGTTGTATCAATAGAGGATATTCAATGACCTGTGTTCAAATATGCCATTTACCGGTATTTCCATTAGTGCGGATGCGGGACCATAACTCGCAAGTGGCAACGCCATGAGTGAGTTATGAAAGTCCCGCCACCTCACGAATGGAAATTAATTGTGTATTTGAAGACAGGCCATTGTATGTTCTATGTATAAAATTTCTGTGTGATAACTGAGAGCAGATTTATTTTGGGACTGGCAGAATGGACTGTCAATCAAGTTGGTTGTGATGTAAGCAAGTGAAAAATAAACAGTGTTATTTACCCATTGGGTAAATAACACACAATTTATCTTTCACTTGCGTCATAGTCTTGGGGAAAATAATGCATCCATTTAAGTAGTACATAAGTATATTGTATACATATTTGTAATTATCAATTATATAAACTAAGTTGTAGCCTGATCCAAAAACATGCATGTGTTATAAGTATCTGTCATGGCCTTGTTGCATGGAACTCAGGGGAGGGGGTCCCCATCTGTCACTGTAACAACTCTACAACCATTAATGCAGGCCTGCATTGCAAGTAATGTTTGCTTTTCTCCCCCCCCAGAAACACCCAAGATTTAATGCTGGGATGTCAATAATTTAATACATAAGTTATACAAATTCAGCTTTCAGCAGCAATACAGTACAGTCTGGGCTTAATGGAGTTTCAGGTATGGGCCTGCCACCTTAAAATGCACCAAGACAGTGACAATATTCCTAACCAATAAAAACAGAAATGTTCAAAAATAAATTATTTTGAATTCAGACAAATTATGGTGGATGAGTAAACTAAACTATCATTCTCAGATAATATGTAGGTGTAGCTTAATGTATAAGAGAAGGAAAAGGCTTGCTCAAAGGACAAATAGTAAGAAACAGGATTATTATTGGAGCCTGCTGTTTTGGTTTTTATTTGCCACGGATGACTTAGTGTGAACCAAATTCTGCCTGCAGGAGAGCAGGTGCTCTGCACATGGTCACTAAGGACTTTCAATAAATGCTCACTGTGACCACTTAGCACCATTCCCTAATTGTGGATGCCCAGCCCCCCCATTGGGCCAGAGAGGAGGCAGGCACCTCCAGCTGTCCTGACAGAGCACAATCTGGCATTAGAGTAGAGCAGTCAGCGTAGGGCTGGAGTGTGTGGCTGCCGTCATACACATGGATGCCATTTTCCAGCGGAGTCTTTTTTCCCTAGGAACCCTCCCATGGCACTGAGCATTGCCCCGATGGAACACACATGCACACAACACTGTCACTGCAGAAGAACAAGGTCTTCAGAGCACCACAAAGGTCACTTTGATGGTGTAACTTGGAAACAGTTCCATTCCTCCTGAGTCCGCCCTTCAATCCAAGTTGCCAGACATGGCAATGCATCACTTTGATGATGAGCTATTGGGTGGTCCCAAAATGTACTAGATTAGAAAGTTGTCATAATCTGTTATTTTTAGATAGACAACTAATATTACACTAACAGATAATTCACTCATGGTATATGAAGGATTAAAGCATTTCTAATTTCTGCCAACCTGGTGGTATGGGCGGTAACAGTATCACCAGCCACACCGGTGACTGGCTTCAGGAGTGAACTTGAGTTGCCAGAAGTCAACTGGCAGAGAGAGGATTGGAAGTCCAGAGGAATATTCTGTCCTGGGGTGGGGGATTGTGCCTCATGTGTTGCACCTGGCATCTAATGGAGGTTAGGTGGCATGGTAGATAGGATGCCTGCTGGAGTGTGGGGCATTGATGGATGCCCTACATCATTGCATTTTGACATCCCTGGGACGAGCTATAATGGAGAAAAAACATCTGTGCTGAAACAGGATGACAGATGGGCCTTCTGCAGGCCTGGCACCATGGACTGGGCATCATACTGGATCCTGCCTCGGGTGCAAGGGCAAGTCCCCCTGACCTCCCCCGTGAGGGGCAAGTAGTGGCAGAACTGAAGAAGTCTCAGAGATGGTGGGTGACTGGCCTGGGGAGGGCCATCCAGATGGGGGCTAGTAGGACTGAAGAGGATAAACAATAAGTGAAATAAAAGCATTTCTAATTTCATTGGTCCAGCTCCCCTGGCATTGTGCAATGGACATGTTGGGCCCCTGAGATATAATCATAAGTCTGTGAGGGATGCTGAATATAATATTGACTATCACCTCTGCATCAAGTGTTCTCTATCTTGTCCAAAGGCCTTAATTTAAGGCAGGTGAAGGCTTTTTGGTGCCCTGCCAGAGATAGTGTAGAACATCGAGCCACCTTATGCTACTTACCACTTACTTACGGCATGCTCTATGCCACATTGGCATGCTCTACACCACGTCAGCCTGTATTTTGTTTTATTAGTTTATTTGAATAGGAGGCCCCCCACCGCCCCTGTGTGAAAAAACAGGGGGGGTGTGGGGTGTAAACCCTCCCAACTCAAATACACTGACAAAACAGTAATCAACAGCAAGTATGCTTTGAAAGTAGCATAGTGCAGCTACAGTGTAGCATTAATTACACTATATTCATAACTTTGCATTACGTTAATAGTGGTGTTCTGATGTTCTACACAACTGCTGCTCTGCCTACTTCCAGGAAGGCTTTGAGTGTGGTCTGCTGCCACTAGACATGATGGGTTTTCTGGGCTACATGCTCAAACTGATTAAAGGCTTGCTTAATCACTGGAACCATCTCAGAGCGCATAGCATTTTTACCCATACTTGCTGCTGACAGCAAAAGATTCCTGTCCCTAATATGAGACAAGAGGGATTCAGAAACACTAAAAGGATACTACTCCTCTGTACGTTTAAATATCTGGACAACTTGATGGCTACAACCATAGCTGTCTGTGATCATGCTGTGCACTCTAATAAATGCAATGAGCAAAGATGCTACATGGTGGTCACACTGAGTGTAGCCCAGCAGAACTAGTCAGAATGGTAAACAATGGACCACTTCACAACTTCACGATGCTAAGTGTGGCAAAGTTGGAATAGGAAGCAATGTGGTCAAGAAATACAGAAACAGAAGGTTCAGCAGAAAAAAGGTTCCATGGCCCAACAACTCTGCCCTGCCCTACCTATTGCTGTTTGTGAGGCCCCTAGTGGCCCGTCAATCCTCTTTTCCCTATCATCTTATGCTGATGCCCTATGTGTCTGTCCCACCATATTTGGCTCCCTCCACTGATTTCTTACTTGGCAGTCTGTTATACACATCCACCACCCCTTCCTGTAAATAAATATTTCCTGATGTCCCTCTGAACCTCCAACCCCCACCATCAGCTTCTTTACCTTCTTTCTGGTGCTCGTGTTACTACTTGGCATGAAATCAGTCCAGTGGTTAGAACAGCATTTTGAAAACAGAAACTCACAGGTTCAAACCTTGTTAGTGCCAAATACTCATGGTGTGACCTTGGGCACTGCATTTTTATGTAAACCTGATAGTCACGATATATCTAAAACAGCTCATGTGTGGCCTTGGCTTTCTACCACTAGGGAACACAATCTCAAGCTGGTAGGTGAAAGTTCAAGAGGTCATTAGGAAACACTTTTTCACAGAACGAGTGGTGGACAAGTGGCATATTCTGCCCAGCAATGAGGTTAGTGATGAATCCATGCCTGGGTTCCAGGCAGAGCGGTGCAGAATTTTCAAATTCAATTTCTAGTGGAATTCTGTGGCATTTCAAAGATTCTACCTAATTCCATGGAATTCTGTCAGAAGTGGGATTCGTAAAAGAGAACTTTTTTAAAAATTGTGGATAAGTAATCCTTGTGGTTTATATAAACTGCTGAATAATTTGACACAGTTCATGTAAACTGTGTATTTAATTACTGTAGACCCCGGAATAATATACTGTGGATTATGTAATCTGCAGATTCCATGGAACCATTCTGCACAATTTCTGCCACCAGAATTCCACTTTTGGCACAGCTCTAGTTCCAGATTTGGTGGGATAGCTCTAAGAAGTTTATTGGCAATGGGAGTATGCAAACTGAAAGTATGACTCCAGAGGAGGTGGTGGGTACAGCCAATTTAGAATAATGTGAAGTAGAGTCTCAGGGCAGACTTAATGAACTCAACTTTTTTCTGTCCTTACTTTCTGTATTTGTAAAAATGTAGGACAACAGGCAAGAAGAAGAGCACAAATTCCAACAACAGAAATATCCTGCACACCAGAAATGGGTATATAAAAAAACATCTCTGCCTTATCTGACTTTGTCCTAATGCTAATTGTCATTAAGAGGTGGTCTTGCTGCAAGCATGGTAAACCGAATTTTAATACGTCTATGCATTAATTCAGCCTACACTTTTTTCCAGATCCAAGTTATTCTAGGACATATGGTCACAGCTCAGTGTCCCTGCATGTTCATCACATAGTACATGAGGGTGGACCAATAGATCTTTAAAATTAGGGATTTCTTCAACTTGTATGTACCATGAGTAATTTATCTACAAATGTAATAGTTTTGTATCTAACAATAAGAAGCTATGAGATAACAGTGTAATCTAGCATGCCTTGCGTCTGGCAAAAATGGCCACTTACAGTGGTACGCTATTCCCTTTGGTAGAAATTACGTGAAAAACATGAAAGTGGTGCACTCAGTCAAAGCAAAAGTTACAGAACTCACTTGATGGTAGTCAGGTAAATATATTAAATGGGAGCATGACAATTCGCTCCCGTCAATTCACTCCTGTCAATTTTCTCCGGTCAATACACTCCAATGTCAATTCATCCCCTGCACTTTCCGCTCCAGTCAATTCACTCCCCCTGTAATACCTGAGAGCATGAGAAACTGCAGCTACCCACTCACTGGACCAACTAGCTGCCAGTCAATGAACAATTATAGTGAAGTCACCTCGGAGAGAATACAGAAAATCCCGACTCTCACAATAAAAGCTGCTCTGATGCAGAATGAACGTTGATCTATATTTACAGAACCAATTCTCCTCTCAGGTTGGTTGCCTAGTGTTTTAATCACAGCTGCAATGTTTTTTAATCCTTAACCCCTTTCCCAATAATGAGACTTGCCTCCACACAAAAATTCATTTTTTACCCAGGTGGGTGCCGAGCTACTGTTGGGGGCATGCAGGATTAGGAGTGCAGGAGAAGGGAGAGAGAGTGCAGAAAATTGGTAGATTGTTCTGCAATGTCAAAAAGCAATACTGGGCTTATGGTCTGCTGTTGCCTATTTCTACTCCATGGGACCCCTATCTCATTGCATTTCAGGAGGCTGATCAAAAGTTGCAAGATTCTTTGAAAAATAGAAAGCAGTACCTTATGCATTGCAGGCACGTTGCCTTTGATTCCTGGAACTCGTTCTTCCATCCAACTCGACCCACCCCCCTGTCATGCCTTGTGTTGCAGACCCCTTATGTACCAGGTATGTTTCCAACTACTGAACAACGTCTGGGTAAATGGCATTTTCATTTTGCTCTGCGACAACTGGCTGTCAGTAAAGAAAATGTTCCCACAAACCAGTAATTTAATTAACTCCTATAGGGAATGAATTGTTGTGGAGGCGGGTTGTCACGGGAGTGAATTATCACCAGAGCCAGTTGTCGGAAGCCAATTGTCACGGAGCGAATTGATGGGAGTGAATTGAAATGGACCCGTATTAAATTAATGCAAGATGGTACAGCCAGAAGTGAAACAGTATGGCACCTCCACAGGCACCCAGTGTTTCATGTCTGTGATTGGTGCTTTGTTAAGGGCGACACAACCTAATCAGGTGAGTTGTGTAGATAACCTATTTAAAGGGACAGAAATGTAATCAACTTCAAGGGGGCAAATTCAGCAAACTACTAAAGTGGACAGAAAGGAGCTTACACATGAAAAAGCTCACCAAACTGCATATTAATATTACCACTACAAGCAAGGACTGCACATTTGGTAAAGAGATACTGGTAGCAAAGATAAAAAAGGGGGAGTCACAGACGTTCGGAAGTGTTGGTAAAGCTGCTGCATCAGAGAGTGATAGGGATTGTTCTGTTGAGCATCAGTCACTACCAAAGTCAGTTAGAAAGCACCCAAATCTGTAGATACAAAGAAAGAGATGGAGTTAGCTAAATAGCAAATTATTACAAGGTGCCCTAGCAGAAACAAACAGTACTAACAAGAAGAGGGCTTGTTTAAACTGGTCATGCAGGACTTGCCCACCTGTCCCTAAATGTTCCATGTTTTTTTTCAGATCTTCCATGGTTTCCATGGAACATACCATCTTAGACACTACGGAGTATTCAAACACCTTACCCATAGCTCCCATGGAAATAATGGAATTTACAAGGTTTTTCATCAGTGTTTTCCATGGAAAGGAGTGTGCAAAGTGTGGAACAGCATAACATAGCATGGGATTACATGGAAAAGGCTACATCTCCTTGCCATCATGTAAGTCAACCGCAAGGGATTTAATCACAGAAACCATGGACAACCTTATAATTTTCATTCTGATTTTCACTGAATCCCATGGGAATACATGCAAATACTCCATGGTTTCGAAGCAATGATAAGGTGTGTGGAGTTTATTGAAAATCTAGGGATGAGTTGGTGGTAATCCAGTGTAAAGATCCAGTAGGCTTCCCTTCTAAACAACTACAGATCTGGGTTTCTGCCCCTTTTACCAACTATTACGTTCTATATGCAAGTAAAGAGGGGGTTGCATTCCTCTCTATGTTGTAAGCTATATTCATAATGAGCCAAAGCATAGTCTCCCTCTCTGTTGCCTTACAGGATGGCACAGATGTGTTCCTCACCTAGACTATGAGTCTGTATTTAATTTTGCTTATATAGTAGGCTCAACAGGAGCAGGTAGCCAAATACGCAACTGCAGTTTTATCATAGATGATAAGCTCTTTGATCTCCTGTGTGATATATGTTTTGGGGTTAATGAATGATATTGTATTGCTAATGGAGGGTCAGTACTCACAATTTCCATACCTGAGACAATGGACCAATAGTGGGGGGTGGCCATGTCTTAGTCTGTTTCTCTAATTGTAAACTACATACCAAGGGATCACTATGGTTGTAGCCCCTTTCCAGAACCAATCCAGGGAAATTATTAGTGTGTTCCTGCCAATAGGGTTCTGTCAAAAGCAATCCCCCAGTTTTGATAATTGATGATCTGTACAATGTATTCACACCCAGTGAGAAGTTTACACAAAATTAATTTGGGACCTTCTGTCTTGATTCTATTGTGTATCCAGTAAAAGACCATTCAACTGGATTCCTATCTCTGTTCACTAATAACTGGCTTTATAACACTTCTGATCATTTTATGAATATTATCAGTGTAATAATCTATGGTAGGTGTGCATTAGTGCTATAAAAACCTCACTTCCTGGGTGGTTGAAGGCCCTCGGCTGTGCCTCGGGGCTCACAACACACCCAGGTCATTTGGTTATTACAATGTTGCCACACACCCAACCATGGCTTATTCCTTACAGAACCACTCTGTAAAATCAAACTGGACATTTCATATGCTCTGTTCCTATAAGTACCATCTTCATTACAATTACTGTTAACAGGTACAAAATAGGGACTACTTTAACTCTGCTCCAAAACTATCCAAGTTGTTTTTCATTTTATTTCTAATATTTGATACTGTAGAAAAAGTAGAGGAAAAACAAAGTAAAAATTGGTTTGGATTCATATAATAATGGTAGCAGTATATATGGACACACCTATTTATAACATATAAGAATGAAACTTCATTTTTAATTTTCAGTTTATCAACAGTTGATATGAATGAGGATTTGCAGTTTAATTGAAACAGGTTTTTATTTATTTATTTTATTGTTTAATCAGGAGTAGCACACTAAGCCGAAAGCTTTTTTACAGGAGCGACCTGGGAGCACAGGGAAGTTAAGTGACTTGCTCAGGGTCACACAGTATGCAAGTGGAAGCTGTGGGATTCAAACCCAGGTCTGGTCTGCTGGATATCACCAGATTTGCAGCTCAGAGCCTTAAACCACTGCGCTATACTGCCTCTCTTAGTAGTCCAGGTAGTCCATCTTACTCAGGTATGTCAGTTAAATAGCAGCTATTTGTTCCTTTGTCAATAGTACCATAGAAAAGTATTAATTTCTTTTGGAATTTAATGATAAATAATAATGTAAATAAGAACCTTTTTTGATTTTAGAACCTGTCATCCTGAGGAAGCCTTTTCAAAGGTAAACACTGGTGGTTTTATGCAGGTATGGTTTGATTAGTTCATGATTAATAAAACTGTTTTATATTATACTGTTTGGCTGGGTTGAATCCATACATCCTATCTCTTGCCTGTGGATCTTCAGTTGTAGGAACTGGACTCCTTGTAGTAGCTTCTCTTTTTTATTTGTAGAATAGGTGACCAAGAAGGTATGGATTGTGTACAGTTGAGTTTAATACACATAAACTGACATTTTGGGATGAAGCTGATGATGTGGCAGGGATGGCAACTGTAACTTAATGGTAAACCATTGCTACAGCAAAACATTTACGGTGAAGGCTATTACAGCGACAACAATGACAGGTCACTGTAATAGTCACACGGGACCCCGACACAGCTTCTCCAGGTCATGCACCCCGTCCCCAAAACAACTCTGACCTGGAGTTGATTATATTAAATTTCAGGGGGTGTGGGGGACACAGCCCCCTGCTAAAACACACTTTTTTTCTGAAGGCACAATGCTGACTGCAATCCCGGTCAACGTAGTGCCATCGCTGTAAAGGCAGTCGACAGATTTTCTGTTGAACCGGCTTGGTAGAATCCAACTTAACATGGTAGTATTCCTATCCCTGGATTTATGGAAACATTCAGTGATACTACCACTTTCTTGGTGTTTAGTAATAAGCAAGTCTGAAATGTGAATAGGCCCTTTGCTACTGAAAACTCTAAATCTAAATTTCTGTAATGACCATCTCTTTCCAGAAGGGGGAGGACACTGATTATTAGAAATGCCAATGTGGAGACTGGAATTCAAGCTATAACCTGGCAAGAGTTAAAATAGGGGTCAGAGCATAGATGGGGGTTAGATCTATTAGAAGGGTGAGAGAGTGTGTTGGAGTGGAGATTATGCTGTGGCTAAATATTGGGGATTTGGCAGACTGAAAGATGAGGAGAATGGGAGATAAGAAGGCAGCAGCCCTTAGAAGCTCTAATCAACTAAAGTGGGATCACCAGAAGAGTGTTGGAACCATTGGTGGGGGTCACCCTTAAGGGTAATGTCCTGATAGCCTGCAGGTCTGGATTTGGTTTCCTGAAGATCTGTGGCAGACCCTTGTATTGGTGGGTAAGCTAGTGTGCATTCCAGGTCCATGGAAGATAACAGAAGGACAGAGAGAGAGAGTGAACACCTACAACAGCAATTGGGAGTGTATGGGTTTTCATACACAGTGACCACTAACCATATGCTACAAGTTAACTGGTGTTTAAACACAAAATGTTTTCCCCAAGGTGTCATCAGCTTTTTGTGGTGGATGTGGGATATTACCACCTTTGCTGCTGCTTCCCGTTTATCCTCTTAGCTTATTTAAATGCCTTACCTAGACCTTGGTAGTCAGTAGGCCACTCAATGTTATACACCCATGTGCAACCTTTAGTTTCTGTTAAAGGAGAATTGTATATAACTTCCAAGCCAGTAGTTTCTGTAGAAACTGTGTTTTATATATTGGTTCATATTTTGCAATCGTTCCATTTTACTGGCCTTCATGTAGATTCAGTGGGTGTCTCCAATATGCAATTTGATGGCGAGGACAATTGTAGAACTATATTATGTAATATGTCCTTGTTAAGCTTTTACATTACTGTCACAATGCATCTGTAGTCTACAGTTAAAGAGGTCAACTCATACCCTACTTTTTCAGTTTCAGAAGCTTCTGTTTTTATCCGTTCCAGCATGTAGGGAGCATTTTCATTATACATGAACCACCTGATAATTGGAAAATACAGTTGGAGAAAGCATAAAGATACAAGTTCAGTGCTTTTAGTTATCTCAAGTCTTTGGACTTAGGCAATTGTTTTCATAGAATTGTCTGTTTTCTATTAGCCCGAATAAATTTGTTTAGAAGCAAGTAGATTTGTAAAAAAGCATCACTTACTGTAGGAATTGTTTTTGGGGCCATACTAAGGACATACAATAATGATGGAAATCAGGGACACTGCAATAGCGGTGCAATCAGGGGGTGAGGCATGATGGACGCTGTAACGCAGTGCTCAGATGTCACTGCATGTCCGTACCTCAGGGGTGAAAATCAGAGGATAATGGCAGTCAGCCAAGCAGCTTGATGGTGGGCCTGTCATGGAATTGTGCTGTGGTATTAGATCCCAGCCAGTGAGAGGGAGTGGGGACTCCTCCGCAGGTACATAGTGTTCTAGCCAGATGCGAGTGAGCCTGTGGGCTGGAAGGGGCAGAGGACGGTGGCTGGATGTAGTGCAGGCCGAGCTGTGAGGAAAAAAGATATGAAAAAAAAAATACTTCAATGCAGCATCACAAAAATATACAATGGAAATGGGGACTTATTAATTCAGACAAAAACATGACTGCTTTTATGTCTACTTGCAGACTTAAACCAAGTGTCTTAATTTTTTTTATAACTTACTAATTAAAACAAAATGGCATAATAACATGGATACCATAGATAAATGGCCAACAATTTTAGATACAGACTTGACTAGTTGCGATTCAGGGGAGAGCTGGAGAATCTCATTTCAACTTTTTGCCTCCATTAACCACAAAACCATTCAATATGAAACATTAAACAATCTCTATTTTACCCCAGTCTGCTTATTTAAAATGGGAAAAAAGGAATAATGCTAGGTGCAATTACTGTAATGAACCTAAAGCAAATGTGCTACATATGTTTGGAAGTTGCAAGGACATCCAATCCCTTTGGACCAGCATAATATATTTGTTCAGAGAATGTCCTATTATTTCTCAGAACATATCCCTCCATACATGTGTAATCTGTGATTTCTCAGGGTATTTGGCCTATTATTTCTCAGAACATATCTCTCCATACACATGTAATCAGTGATTTCTCAGGAAATACAGCCTTAAAAAATAAGATAAAATGTCCATTGCACTGATTGGAGTGGTTACGAAAAACATTATATTGAAATACTGGCTAGAAGAGACCTCTCCTCCATTTGCAGAATGGAAACAACACATATTGGAGGCCTTAAATCTTGAAAAACTAGCATATGACTTTAATGGAATATTAATCAAATTTAACAGACTGTAGAGTTCTTTACTTGATTTCATTAACAGAGTGGAGAATCCAGATGAACAGCAATACAGAATCCTCACACAGTAACTCCTGAGAAGTGTAGGAGCCAAATACAGTAGCAGGTCATTTTCTTTTGCTTTGCTTTGGCTTGTTTTCCCCCCTTGTATTCTCACTTGATTCTGTCTTCTCTCTTTCTTCTTATAGCTTTCTTATTTTTATGACTGATAATAAAATGCAAATCTTCTTATAAGTTGTCTGGTCTTCTATGGTATTTCTGTGCAATAGGGCGGACACTTACGCAGGGGGCAGGAAAAATGCAATGGAAGCTTGAAAAACTTGAGGAATGGTCAAAAGCATGGCAGTTGAAGTGCAATGTGAAAAACAATTCAAGGTAATACATCTAGGACATAAACACCCTGGCACTGAGTATAAAATGGGGACTGTAGTACTTGCAGATACCAAGCAAGAAAGGGATCTGGGGTAATCATATTTGAAGACCTCAAGGTAGGAGGGCAGTGTGACAAGGCAGTGGGGTAAGACTAGTGGCATGCTGGGCTGCATAGGGAGGGGAATGTCCAGTAGGAGGATGGAGGTGGTTATGCCATTATATTGCTCACTGGTGTGGCCACACCTGGAATGCTGTGTTCAGTTTTGGAGACTGTACCTCAGAAAGGTCATAGAGTGGAGGGGGTTCAGAAGGGGGCAATTAAAATGGTTCATGGTTTGCATGAAACGCCCTGCTAGGAGAAGTTATGGGAACTGCACACATGTACCCTAAAGGAAAGGAGAGCAAGAGGGGATATTATAGAGACCTACAAATACCTAAAAAGAATGAACAAGGTATGGGGGGGGGGGGGGAGTCTCTTGCAAATGAGAGCAGGCACCAGGACCAGGGTGCATGCAATAAAGCTTGAGGGAGGAAAATTCAGGAGTAATGTGAGAAAACATTTTTCACTGAAAGGGTAGTAGATGCCTGGAATAGACTGCCGGCAGAAGTGGTGGAAGCCAAAGCAATGGGGGGCTTCAAACATGCATGGGAAAGACATAGTGGTATATTAGATAGGATTTAGTGAGGGTTGAAGAAGATCAATTAGGGCCTGCAAAGATAGAATAGCTAGGGAACATCTGGACAGATTAGGTGGACTAAACAGTCCTTTTCTGCCATTAAATTTTATGTATCTATGTATGGTCTCTATATTGGGGTAGCGGAGGGTATGTGAACCATTAAGTTATCTCAGTAAATTTAAGTGGGATAATCAGTAGATTAAAGCACTAGTAATAATAGATCTTGCTTTTTGACCTTTATGATCAGTTATTTTTTCATTAAGTTACTCAAGGAAACTCTTAATAACTTATCTCAACTTTAACATGTTGCAATGTTTCTTGTGTTACTGTTGTGTTGATTCGAGGTCAGTGTAATTGGTTTATGAATAAAATCTTCAATAACATTTTATTTATAAAAAAATCTGCAGTCTGCTACAGAATGCTATGACTGAAAGAGACAGCAACTACATTGCACAATTCTAAAATGATACTCATTAAATCAGACACACCCACTGTATTTGCCAGAAAAGAGTATGCAGGTTCTACAGAAAACACAAGCTTGTCGGATAACATCCATTGCCATCTAAAGGGCTAGAAGTTGTTTCATTTATAAAAAGGGGTCTGGACTTTTCTGTCACTTGTTTCAATGAAACTCCATCACATGGGGTTGCTTTATTCTGTTGATAACTCTGCTGTAATGACTCTGAGGCCCTGTCCACACTTGAGTTCTTGTAACCTTTCTGGCAGTTGGTAATGTTACAAGAATGGCAAACAGAGTTCACTGTAGCACGGTAGAACCGTACTACAAACTGTTTTTAAAAAAACGTGCTTGAAACCTGATTGGAGCAGGTTTCAAGCGAGCACGATTTCAGACCAAAACAGTTGCCTTAAACCATGTTAACCGTAGTGTGGATGCAAACCGTGCTGTAACGTGGTTTAAGGCAACTTCCATAACTCTTCTGTGGCTCTACAATGCTGCCAGGACAAAAGATGGAGGACTTACACACATTGACAAGCTCCTTGTAATCCCCTAGACAGTTTGGTACCCTTTCTATCCAGATCCAGAGCAGTGTCAGTGGCTCAGTAGGTAGCACATTTGCCTCTGAGGTTGGGAGATCAGAGGGCTGTGGGTTCAATTCCCACATCTGGCACTTGGGATAATATCCCAGTACTGACACTTTAGTGCAGCATGAGAGGGGTGCTGCATTTCTGAGGTGCCGTCTTTTGGATGAGACGTTAAACCGAAGTCTCATCTGCCTGGATTTGTGGTAGTTCAGGTGGATGTTAAAGATTCCATGGCACTTATTGAAAAGAGTAGGGGAATATTTTATTGGAAAACGAAACATTACATCAAAACAAAGAAAACAAAAGGACATCCCATAAATACAGTAGACAAAAAGCTAATCCAAAAACTTCCAGTAGGTAAATTATACTGTATAAATATGAAAATGGACAGAGAAAAAAAAAAAACAAGGCCAAACATATCCTAGAGAAAATCATAAGGTTTAAACAACAAAAAAATACAGATTTAAAGCCAAAAAAACATTTCCAGTGCTCATGAAATTTATGAGCAGACCAAACACTGATCTCAAAATCCCTGTTTTCTGATGGCCAAAACAATATTATTGAGCAGTACTGTTGGTAAGGTAGAGATGTGTTGTAACAAAAACTGACATCTTGCTTGCCACATATAGAATTTAATACATGCAAAAATAAGGTTCAATGTGCTAGGATGATACCTAGAAAAGAAACCCGTGTAATCTCCAAGTATCAAACATTCATAAGAAATGGATCGAACCGGACCCCATCCCCATTTAGAAAACAATTCAGTCCAAAAAAGTTTGCCATATGTACAAGACAAGAAGATGTGTTCCATTGTTTCCTCCAAATCAGGGCACTTAGGCCGAATGCACTGATGTTCAGACAGACTTTTATGCTTCAAATTTCCCTTAACGCCCAACCTCCCATGGCAACTAAGCCAAACTACATCCCCCATTCAGGGTGGTATCTGTTTATCTTTAAGAACTTTCAATGCCAAGTGGGTCTTTGTAGGAAAGCATTTAGGGAAATCCACAAAGACCAGGAAAACTCAACTCATTATGTCCAAGTACAAAGCTTTTCGAGAAAAAACATGCACTAAAGTCTGAGTTATATGCCACATTCTCAGTCTAGTAGCTGACTGAGAGAGAAAAAGAGGAGCACCATAATTAATTTTAGCAATGGGAACCATAGTTGTCCAATTATTAAAAAATTTACCAATTAAATGAAAGATCCAAATATCCCAAGGATGCGATGTATACTGATCCTGTGCATTAAAGGCCAATTTAACAAAAAAATAAAAATAAAAAACCAGGGGGTTAATCATGCCAAGCCCCCCTTACTGATGGGCAGATAAGTAAAATCCCTCCGAACAGGATTCAGACAACTTCCACAGAGCATTTGAAAAAAAAAAAACACTGAACAATCGGGTCTTATAAACCTTAGGTAAAGGAAAAACAGAGCTAAAAGATAAAAATATGGAAAGGATACATTTCTTAATTATCATGACCCATTTTTGGCTTGGAGAAAGACCAAGACTTCCATAATATAACTTTCTTTTCTCCCATCTCTAATTTTGAGTTCCAATTTAAATCAGCTAAATCTCCATTCCCGAAAAAACATCCTAAAATTTTAATCGGGTCAGCAGAAATAACAACCCTCCCAATTGAAGCAACAAAAGGCCCTTCCCCGAGAAAAAGTCCTAGGCTTTTTTCCAAATTCACAGTTGTTCCTGCAATAGCCCCAAATTTTCCAGTGATGTCAAGGGCCAAAAACTGACGTCTCATAATAGTAAACACATGTCAAGACCTGAGGAGGGATGTATGGGGAAGGAGTAAGCCCCTGAATTGCCTGACAATTCGAAAGTTCCCTAATGAGGGGGTCTAAAACAAAGGTATACAAAAGGGGACTAATGGGGCATCCCTGTCGTACCCCTCTGCAAAAATTGAAACTATCCCCAATCATACCATTTACCATGGGATAGGAAATCGCTAGACTATAAAAAGAATGACTTCAAGGTGGAATTTTGGTGAAAAGCCATAATGTTGAAAAACCTGAAACAAAAATTTATGAGACACTTTATCAAAGACGTTGGCCTGGTCAAGGGATAATAAATAACCCAAAAACTGCCCCAACCTACTTCACTCACAAATATTTCACAGAAGAGTAAGATTCTGCTGGATATTTCTTCCCAGAATTGAACAAGTCTGAACAGGGAGAATTAAAAAAGAAGCAACTTTTTGAAGTCGATGGCATAAAATAGCAGAAATAATTTTATAATCAGTATTTAATAGACTGATCGGTCTCCAATTACTGATATCATGTCGTAACCCGTTTTTTGTAAAGAAGAACAATTAGGGCTGCAGAAAAATCAGGAGGCATGATGCCAGAATCCAAAATTTCATTATATACATGAGTTAAGATGACACTAAGGTCGACTGAAAACAATTTGTAAAGCTCAGAAATTAGACCATCAGGCCCAGGTGAAACACCAGGCTTATGACGGGAAATTTCAGACCTAACTTCCACAACAGAAATTGGTAATTCCAACTCTTGAAACTGTTGCATGGTCAAAGCTGGTGGGATAAAAGAGAACAGGTCCATGCACTGTACAGGAGAATGAAAAGCTGTCCCATATTGATTTAACAAGGCGTCCCGGACTACCTCTAACATCTGAACATCGGAAACCTTCAGAGATCCTGTAGGATCCAAGAGGCCATCCATAAATTTTCTTTCTAATACTTGTTTACAGGCTGAATATGGATCTGAAACAGGTGAAGATTTCAATCCATATGATACTTCGTCATGAGAATGACTGGCCCTACTATACTGAAATTTTCGCATTTGGGTTTTTACAGTAGATATCTGTTCCTGGATGCGCATGTCAGAAGCATTAGGAAGGGACATCAATTTATAAAACTGATTTCGAAAGTCAAGATAAGTGACATAATCAGCAGCCAAAGTACGTTTAGTAAAATTAAGTGCTGAACATTTAAATTCAAATTTCATGTCCAACCACCAAGATAGCCATAAGTCATACATACCAACAAGTGACTGTTGGGGTGAAAAGCCTACCATCATGGCTTGAAATTCCTCAGTGATAATAGGGAGGCTAAGTTTCCACAGAGGGCATATTAGAGTCATTGGCGTGACCGGGAAAGACCAAGGGTACAAACCAAAACCATATGGTCACTGAACTCACAAGGAAAAAGGAAAAAAGGAAGAAGGGAGTAACTGTTTAGATATCAGTATGAAATCAATCCTGGTAGCATAACTACTCCGTTGATAAGTGGGCCCTGGGTTATGATACAAAGCCGTATAAGAGTCCAATAAATTTGCTTTAGTTATTATTTTAAACAGAGCATGAGAATCACAACATATTTTTTTTGTATGTGGTCACAAAATTTTGCATCTAAACTACAATTAAAATCCCCTTCCCAAATAATGAGCCTAGGAGTAAACAGATACTGCTCAATATCATGAAAAAGTTCAATTCTGGCAGTCTTAACTTATGGAGCATAAACAGAAATCAGACGTAAAGAAAAACCCTTATAAGTACAATCTAGTAATAAGGCCCTCTCAGGTACTACCTCTATTAAGTGAAGTACTTGTACTTGCGTGGTGCAAAAAAGTATCCCTATGCCATCGGCAGCATCAGGACCAAATGACCAAAAAGAAGGTCCAAGTACCCAAAGCCTTTTTGCTTGAGTAACATCCTGTAAAGTAGTGAACCTAGTTTCCTGTAATAAAATAATAGCAGCAGAGAAAGATGTGCAAAAATGTAAAAAGCCCAATCTTTTTTTTGCATTCTTAATACTGCAGATGTTTATGGAAACCAGTTTCAAAGAAGCCAGAAGTGACGTTTTTTACGGCCTTTCTTTTTTTCTTTTATGACCAGTTTTCTTTTTAACACTGGCAGGGGCCAAACCCTCCTTGTCATCACATTCCATCTCAGAGGCAGCCTCAGACCTAATAGAAATTTTGATTCGAAGTCCCCCCCTCCGGGTCCTGTAAAACCTGAAAAGCATTCTGTATAGGGACCTCAAGGGGCTGTAGCTGCTTCTTGGAATGGGATCTGGTAACTCACTTGGGGGGAGGTATCTGAAATTCAGCAGCAGCGGTGGGGGGGGGCATGGAGGGCTCCACAGGTGGCTCTTCCCCTGCAGGTATCACAGTAAGCAAAGCAGCATCCCCTTCAGATTGAGGAGCAAGGTCAACATCCTGTGGTTCTGAGGGTGTATGTGGCTCTGAAGCAGCAGAAAAGTCTGCAGAAGGGGGTTCAGTTTCAGGAGGTCTACCCTCATAATTTGAACAAGGCCAAAATCTGTCTTGGGCCTGTGAAACCAAGGTTTCTTTATTCGGGCCTCCAGGTTTATTCTGCCCAGCCCAAGGACACTGGCGATATGTGTGCCACAATTCATCACAGAGATTGCAACAAAAAACGTTGCGGCATGTCCCACTATCATGGTCTAAGTCCCCACACAATGCACATTTTATTTTATAGGAAGCACTACTAAGATGTGTTGTGCTACAGCACTTATAGCAGGCTTTCGGTTGACCTGGGTTAAAACAGACCCCCCCCAATCCTTACCCAGGAAGAAACTATTTGGAATATGTTGAACTGTATCCCCTACTGAACGTAACTTGGTTTTGAACCTCCAGCTCCCTGTCCAAATGTCTTCAGCATCGATTACAGGTTCAGGAGGGCCCAAAACAGTACACTTGCCTTCCAACCAAAAGAGTATATCCTCCACATTAACACCTTTGTTTCGAAACATGATGTTTACAGTTTTAAAAAGCGGCTTAGTAAGGGGTATAGCCCAAAAAGGAGTCCGAAGAGGTGTACTTTTAAGTCTCATATTTCAACCAGAATTTGTCAAGGCCAGCAAAAGTGTCCTGGTCCCTAACATTAATAAGGGCATAAATGTCAGAGGCTTGAAAAGACATAGAATTTTTTTAACACTCTCCTAGCTATACAGAATCTATCAGGGTGATCTGAGAGGCCCCCATGGTATCGCGGACGCACAGCATTGCATCTAGGAGCTTGCTCAAGTTTATTTCGGGAAAACAAATCTGAGAATCTTGGTCCAGATTTGAACTGATCTCTTCAAGGGGGGGGGCATGTGGAGAGTCCTGCCCCATCCTGAGACCCAACGCTCTCAGAACCAGGAAAGCCCTCAGCTCCTTGAATGTCCTCAGTACCTTGAATGTCCATACGTTCTTTGGCTGTGCGAGCACCGGAATCACTTCCTGAAGCATCCTTTAGACTGCCTCGTAACTGTGATGTCCCTGAAGCTGTTGCCGACTCCTGAGAAAAGGAAATCCAAGATAAGTCTGGGATCCAAAGGCCATCCTGTTGCACCCAGCTTGTGTCAGACAGAGCAGTTTCCTTGCTCCAATCCCTGTCAGGAAATGCCACGTCAGTCTCTCTGTGCTTCCGCATTCCAACGCGAGAAGCAGCGGTTGGCTGACTCATAGAAAGTGCTGACAGTACCCCCGGTAATTGTCAAGTAGCTGCAGTAGGTCGAATAGCCAGAGGAGATGCAGGAAAAGCGCCGCTAATAGCTTGGGATTCCTCCAAAAGAGAAACTTGAGGCACTGAAATGGGTAAAGCTGCAGAAACAGGCTCCAAATGTCGCTCAGTCTGGAAAACGCCTGCTACACAGTTATCACCGTGCAAATCACTGCTAATCTCCAAAGGTTCACTGTGAGTAATAAGATCCTGATGAGATGTCACATCGAGTAACTCACTGAAAGGCTCCATATCCTCAGGAATAATGACATATTCCTCCATTGAGGGCTCAACACTGTCTGCCATTCTGCAGACAGACACCAGCAACCCCCCTACTGATGACAGCAAAGTAGGGGAATTTCCCCGGTGTCCTGGCCAAATTTCCCTAATTGACTAAAAATACCACCAACAGCTTAATGTGGTTCAAGGTCAGTTGGCATTCATCTGTATCCCCCTCCCCCGGGTCGTGCCCGAAAATAGGCAGGATTTGTCTAGTGCACTTACCCGGTCAACAAAAACGATATAACTATATATATATATATATATATATATATACACACATTACTGAGTCCCATTACTAGTATCCCGGCAAGCACTGCAGCACTGCATGCTTTGCGGTTCTGCCGCAACCATGCCTGGGAACTCAAACCTGCAAATACGATTGTTGGAATGCAGTGTGGTTGCACTGGCAAACATGCCCACTAAAAATGTTTAGGTAAACATTTAAAAAACTACATGACAGTGTGGACAGGGTCTAAAGGTCACTTTATAACCAGTGTAGGTTGCTCTATACTCAAAAAAAAGGTCCATATATAACTACTATACTGTAGCTCAAAACAATAGAAATTGCAACCACATGGCAATCCCTTGGGTGCTCTGTGCCCTGCCATAACAGTTCATGTAACAAAAAAACATAACAACATACAAATCCAAAACAGCAACACATGTAAGACAAAAAAGAAAGCAACCATAAAGCTACACAAAGCAACAAGGCACCCTCCGAAAATGCTGGTTTCTTTCTGCCTTCCTTACTGTACAATGACATGCAACATACAAAGAAAGCAGGAAAAAAAATAACAAAAGGAAAAGTTCCCAGTGGAGGTGTGCAGAATTTTCAAATTCTGTTTCCATCAGATTTCCACAGAATTTCAGGAAATTCTGTCTCATTTCATAAGTTTCCATTTGAAGTGGAATTTTGAAATTATAAAAGTGGAATGTTAACTGCTGAAAAATATTCCAAAGTTTTTGTAAACTGCTGCTTCATTTTCCACAAACTGCAGAATAATATTCCATGGATTGCATAATCCACAGAAAATAGTGTTCTGGGGGTTACATAGAAATGTGTTTCAGAATTCTGCAGAATTAAAAAGAAATTTTGAAATGCATTTTGGAAGCAGAATTGCCAGTCTGCATGAATTCCACACAGTACCAGTTACTGGAGAACCCCCCCTAAAACAAATTGCTTTACCTTTACCTGTCTTACTGGACAATGACTTGGAACATACAAAGAAGCAGAAAAAAAGCCTTAGAAAAAGGAAAAGTTACTAAAGGTCTCACCCCCCCCCCACACACAAGACTGCTTTCTCTGCACCTTACTGCACAGTGACTTGGAACATACAAAGAAAGCAGGAAAAAAACTTAGAAAAGGTAAAAGTTACTGCAGGTCACCCCCCCCAAAGACCGCTTTCTCTCCACCTTCCTTACAATACCCCACCCTCCCAAACCAGGCAGGAGAGCAAGTGTGGGGTGTGCCTTGGGCTTCTGAATCCTAACGCTCACCCCATTCCATCTGTAAAGAAGGTCAGATGTGTAGACTTTATGAGAATGGGGTGAGCGTTAGACTTGAGAAACTCAAGGCACACCCCACATGTGCTCTTTTGCCTAGTTTGGGAGAATGGGGTGTTAGGGTTGGAAACCTTAATGCCTCGTTTTCCATCTTTTGTCACTTTGACCCTAACTGGAACATCAACAAGATTTTTTGTAACTTATTGTCTTACTTTTTGAGATAGTATAATAGTATTCTTATTTTACTGTGGGTGCACAGGGCCCTTCAGACCCTGCACTCCTATGCATTTTGCTGTGGGAGTGCAGAGTCCTTCAGACCCTGTGCTCCCAAGCATACATAATTATGCCACCTTTTATTTTTCTTACATTTGTCAGTTCCTTGGTATTCCCTCCCCCCATCATACATTTCTGCCCAGTCCCATTACTTTTAATAGCCCTTGGTGTCTATTGGCACCCCCACCCTTCCATACCCATTTTGTTTTTAATAAATCCCTGTTGGTGGTTAGTGGCACCCCCACCCTCCCATGTAATTATATTTGTATCCCTGGTGTCTAGCAGCACCCCCCACCCTCCGATCCCCATTTTATGTTATAATAAATCCCCATTGGTGGTTAGTGGAACCCCTCCACCCCCCATGTAATAATATTTTTAGCCCTGGTGTCTAATGGCACCCCCCACCCTCTGATCCCCATATTTTGTTGTAAGAAATACCTGCTGGTCGTTAGTGGAATGTGTCACCTTCCCATGTAATAATATTTTTATCCCTGGTGTCTAATGGTATCCCTACTCTCCAATCCCCATATTTTATAGTAAGAAATCCACGTTGGTGGTTGCTAGACTCTCTACCATTCTATGTCCACGTAAAGCTAAAAATAAGAAAACCATCCCTTAATGCCTTTTTTTAAACCTGTAAAAAAAAGTCCACTGCCGATCACACCCACACCACCCACCTGACCACTCACTGTGCACCCATCTCCTCACTCTTCCCTTAACACCTCCACATGCCCTCACTCACCTGAACTGGCAACTGACTGAAGATCCATTCTCTGACTGAAGACACGTCTTGCTGCTGGAACCAGTGACTGCTCTCAGATAAGTAAGGTAACAGTGGTTCAATTCTGACCAGTTACCTTACTTGTCAGAGAGCAGTCACCAGATTCAGCAGCAAGATGCATGTTTGATTGGAGACTGGATATTCAGTCAGTAGCCAGTTCAGATGAGTGAGGGCATGTGGGGGTGTCAAGGAGGGTATATGGAGGTGGGTGCATGGTGGGTGGTGTGTGTGTAATCAGCAGTGGACTTTTTTTTTACAGGTTCTAAAAAAATACATTGAGTGATGGTTTTCTTATTTTTTAGTGTACATGGACATAGGAGAGTGGGGGGGGCACTAACTATCAACCTGTATTTATTACTACAAAATATGGGGATCAGAGGGTGGGGGTGCCACTAGACACCAGGGCCCAGATATTCAAACTGCACCAGGTTGTGGCGCAAGCCTGGGCGCAGCTCAACTTGGCTGCGCAGGGGTGTGGACTGGGCGATATTCAAAGGAGCTGTGCCATGGCTCAGCAGCATTGAATATCGCACCCTGGCCACCTGCAGTGTGCATGGCACAGTGGCACTGCGCCAGCGCCAGTGGCCAGAGTGCAGCATGAGGATGTGCTAGTGCAAGTTCCATTGTGCAAGGCGCAGCAACTGTGATATTCAAAAGTTGACATGCAAATGGGGCCATAATGTATGTAAAGCACACATGGAGCCATTTGCATGTCATTATGGCCCCATTTGCATACAGGTGCGCCGATCCCTGATGACTTGCACCTGGCACCCTGCCAGGCAGCAGCCGTCGGGGACTGACACCCCCTGCAGTGTGGCAATGTGCCCCACAGCCTGATCGTGGGCTTCAGTAAAAGGAGATTAATCCTATATCCCTGGTGGTCCAGTGGACCGCTGCTCACCCGATCATGGGCTAAGTTAAAAAAGTAACCTATATCCCTGGTGGTCCAGTGGACCTGTCTGACCAATCGTGGGCTGAAGTAAAATAGAAGGAAATCTCTATCCCTGGTGGTCCAGTGGACCTGTAGGCCCGATTGTGGGCTGAAGTAAAAATAAAAGAAACCTATTATCCCTGGTGGTCCAGTGGACCCCTCCCCACCTCGCCACTGACCCCCAATGCCCTGCTCCCCGGTCAGCGGCGGGTGGCAGCACCACCGTCTGCCACCCCGCCTGCTGACTGACACCGTTGGTAGGCTGTCACGCCCATTGGTCCACAGCATGAGCCAATGGGCGTACAGCCCACTGGTATCGGTCAGCGGCAGGTGGCGGGCGACAGATGGTGGTGTTGCTGCCCACCACTGACCGGGGAGCGGGCAGTGGGGATCAGTGGCGGTGGGGAGGGGGTCCACTGGACCACCAGGGATAATAGGTTTCTTTTATTTTTACTTCAGCCCGTGATCAGGCGTACAGGTCCACTGGACCACCAGGGATAGAGGTTTCCTTCTATTTTACTTACTGTAAGCCCACGATCAGGCAGATAGGTCCACTGGACCACCAGGGATATAGGTTACTTTTTAACTTAGCCCACAATCGAGTGGGCAGTAGTCCACTGGACCACCAGGGATATAGGATTAATCTCTTTCTTACTTAGCCTGCGATTGGGTGGGCAGCGGTCCACTGGACCACAAGGGATTTAGGATTAATCCTTTTTTACTGATGCCCGCAATCGGGCATGGCAGGGTGCCACAACCGAGGTGCAGCCGTGCTGGTGGCTAACTATCAGGTAGCCGCCGCAGTCACCCCGCAATGCGCAGTCTCACATGTGGTGGCCATCTGTTGTTTCTTTTTTGTGATCAACTTTGTGCTGGCACAGGTAGGGGTTGCGCATGCATGGCTCCACACATCCCGGGCTGAATATCGGGCTGTGCAGAGTATGCATGGGCATGCCCCCCCCACCTGCGCCTGCATGCATTACTGATGCGTTCCGGCACATCAGGATTTGTGCCAGGTGCAATTCCCATTTGAATATCGTGCTGGGGCGCATCAGTGGATTGCGCATGGTGCAACACTGTTGCACCATGTGCAACCCTTTTGAATATCTGGGCCCAGGGATAAATCCTTTCTCATGAGCCAATTTCCTTTTTTGTAATGATGAAAAAGGATTCACAAAAAAAGAACTTAACTAGTCACAAAAAAGGATTTAATAGATTAAAAAAAAGTTTGAAGGGCATAGGAGCTATAAAAAAAAAATACACAGTGAAGCTCATAAGCTCCTGATGAGTAAGATACATGTTTGGATGTCTGTAGAAGATATCGCTGTGCAGAGTTATGACAGTTTGGTGTGTGAAAAAAGAGAAAACAAGGTGGCGGCTCATAAAAAAGGATTTTTTTTCTGGTGAAAAAGGATTGGCCCCCTCACAAAACTTAATCCTTTTTCATGAAACCAAAATCCTTTTTCCTTCCATTTCACTATTCTGGAAAACAAAATTCCCATTGAAAATAATGGGACCTTAAAAATGCAATAACTTTAGAACAAATAAATATTTTTTCACTAAGCAAGAGCAAGCCTGTTCTGGGACCCAAGCTCTTTTTACCATATCAATTTCACATTAAAATTCTACACCATCTGCGCATGGGGCGATGAGAAAAAAGTGCAAGAAAGTGCAAATTTTAAGGTTTTTGCACTGTCTGGATTTCAGAATCTGCACATCTGACTGGAACAAAACTCCGCACATCAAGAGATCTACCCGTGAGACAGCGCATGCCAAACTTTGTGCAAATCTGTTGAACAGTAGCAAAGGTATTAAAGTGCAAAATTTGAGGTTTAACATTAAAGTGCCTACTCAACCCTAACTATACACGACCGTGCCCCTATGATACAGCTACAGTACCATACCATTTTGAGACCACAGTATTCTGCTGTTATTTTGACCATTGCCTAATGTCATACTGTATATTGTTTTGCCTATTAATCATGTCTATTATTCTGTAAAAAAAAATATACTCTTTCTCATCCTCTGTTCCATAATGCCTACCCCTGGACTGCACTTGGAAATGAGCCTTAGCTAAGTGTACAGTTTCCAGACACCAATTTCTAAATAAATTAATTCAAATTACAGGAAACTTGAATTTGTACACAAGGAACGGGGCTTACTGTTTCAGGCCAGTGTCTCACAAACAACATCACCAGATTCCCAACAATGTCTGGACCACACAATGGGGGCACATGTACCATCAGCTTTTAAAGAAACCGATTGCTATTGCAAATAGTTTTGTTACTACACAGAATGACAATTTTGTGTCTTATTTTTGCAGAACTCCAAAGGAAAATACCAACTGTAATATCTCACAGTTTCCAGTGGGATATAACTAATTGACAGTCATTTTGTTTTTACACACTGAGAAAATGCTGATGCAGAGTTTTGGTAACTAGTAGAGCTGTGGAGAATGTGGAATTCTGCTGGCGGAATTTATACAGAATAGAAATTCCACTTCCAAAATGCTTTTCTAAAATTCTTTCTGAATTCTAGAAAGTATTTCTTTTTTGTGACTTTTTAATTTTTGAATGTTATCTATGTATGGAAAGGACACACAGAAAAAAATGAGCAAAAAGTTTCTATGGATCATACCCTATAACAATAAATAATGTATCAAATTATATATTTTTATTTTTTTTATTTAGTTTTTGTTGACCGGGTAAGTGCACTAGACAAATCCTGCCTATTTTCAGGCACTACCCGGGGGAGGGGGATACAGATGAATGCCAACTGACCTTGAACCAGATTAAGCTGTTATATTTCATTCTTATATAGGGCTGACCATTAATTATTAAACACATAGATAGAAACCAGTCCAATTTATTCTGAGGGGGGAAGCTTGGAAAATTCAACATTCATAGGTCAAATCTGATATCTAGCAGAGACAATACATGCATCATTCCTTATTCTAATAGTAAACGTAAACTGAGTGCCTTCCTTAACCCAATATAGGAATATGAGATGTCATTTATTTTTGTGATACTGTTGAGAGAAAATGAAGCCATAAGTTGACAAAAATTTAATTAAGTCCATCTTATCAGTCTGGTCCATCATGTCTCTCAGAAGACATGAGAGACTCTGCTCTATCCTGAGCACAGTACTGTTCACACAGATAAAAAAAGATTTGAGATGTGCCATCTTTTGTCACCTTAGCTTTGTCTGGGTGCAACAATGAAAACTGGGCCCTGATTTCCAGAATGTTCTGAAGATATGCTAAGAACATTCGGTGTCATTTTTGTGTGGCATAGCAGCAGTCAGGATAGATACAATGTTTCTTACTTTTGAACTCCAAAGTTCTTCTTAGTCTGGCTAATTTAACAAAAAAATTCCTATCAAAGTCAAAACTGAAAGTAGCCAGAAGAGTTGATTTTGTGGTACCAGATGACTCCTGCTCTTTCTTTGGAACACTTAAGGCTTTGAGGAGTAGAGGAAGATTATCTTGCAGTGGATCAAAAGGTTTTACAAGGATGTCTTTCATCAGATCTTTAACATCTTGGAAGTGTGCATCTAATTGGTCGAGAATACCTTGGATATTTTCATAAAGCAGTACATTCTCAGATTCATACTGTGGTTGTCCCTTAGCAAACTTAGCAATTTGCCGCTAGGATAGCTATTTCATAGTCATGTTTCTAAAGGGAACTAGTGTGTTCAGCCATTATTTTCCTGGTTGCCTTCTTAGATGATTTAACTTGATTGATTTCAGTTTTGACAAATTCCGTTTTCTTAAAGGGGGACTCTCAGCAATGTACAAATAAAAACATGGGACCTACAGGTCTCGATTAGCAAAATGCACTAGCAGTAAATTTTTTTAAATACCTTGCACTGTTGAAATCGTGAACTTTATCTGGTTGATGTTGTGACCTGCCGCCTGCCATTACTGTCCCAAAGTCCCTAACGGCCAGCCCTCTGATGAGCTAAGCTGCAATGGACTCCTATCAACCACTATGGTTGTCCAAAAATAGTAACAGATAGGAAGCAGCGCAGGTTCACGCTTCCAGAGCTGGTACCGATTGACTGAGGCAAGTGCATGCTGCAGTCGATCAGTACCAGCATTATAAGTGTGAATCTGCGCTTCACATCTGTTACTATTTTCAGGCAACTGTAGTGGCAGATCGGAGCCCCACATGGCTTAGGCTGTCAGTCACATCATCAGAGGGCTGGCTGCGGAGGACTTTGGGACAGTAATGATGGGCAGAGGGTCACAGGATCAACCAGATAAAGTTCATAAATTCAACAGCACAAGATATTTAAAAAATGTACTGCTAGTGCATTTTGTTAATTGGGACCTATAGGTCCCAAGTTTGTATTTGTACATTGCTGAGAGTTCCCCTTTAAGCAAAGCATCACATCTTCTATCACATCACTCAGTCCATAAAAGCAGTTTGTCTAATGCTCTGCCCTGCATTTCCAATGTATACTTTTCCAAGGGAGAGGATTTTAAAATTTGTGATGACTGTTGTACTGTGTCTAACTGATGAAAGTTTGGGCTTGTCAGCTGACTGTGGGGAGGTCGGTGTGCTGCCAGCACTATCGCTGCACTCTGGACTTGGTTGTCCTGAAAGAATGTGCTGGTTTAGTGATATGGACCTCACGGGCATGAACTTAATGCCTCTACCAACATACTTTGTTTTCCTTGAATCCATTAAATAATACGGGTAGATAGAGCTCAAAAGGTAAGAATATAATTGACTTTGCAAGCAAGGCTTATGGAGAGGTTTGCGTTCAGGCTACTGCTTGATCGGCCGTATTAGTGCCTCCAAAAAGCCTTTCTATGTAAAGCCTGGATTTTCTACAAATTATGAAAAGCACAGAATATTTTTCAGTGGAGTGCAGAAAGGGAATCTGCAGTTCATGTACATCTGTGAAAAACATTTTGCTTTCAAAATGTCAGAATTTTGCTACCAATGAAATTCCATAGAATTAGGAGGAATTTTCCAAAATTCTGTGGATTTCCATTCTGTCAGAATTGAAAATTCCACAGAGTGCTACTAATTAGGCCCAGATATTCAAACTGCAGCAGGCTGTGGTGCAGGCCTGGGTGCAGTGCAACTTGGCTGCACAGGGGTGTTGACTGGGCGAAATTCAATGGAGCTGCGCCATGGCACAGCATCATTGAATATAGCACCCTTGCCACTCACAGTGTGCATGGCACAGTGGCACTGCATCAGCGCAAGTGGCCAGAGTGGAGTAGGGAGATGCGCTAGCACAAGTTCCGTTGCGCTATGCACAGCAATTCAAAAGTACACATGCAAATGGGGCCATAATGTATGCAAGATGCAAATGGAGCCATTTGCATGTCATTATGGCCCCTTTTACATGCAGGTGCGCCGATCCCCGGTGACTTGCTCTGCCAGGCAGCAGCTGTCAAGAACAGACACCCCCTGCCCAGCGCGGCAATGTGCCCCACAGCCCGATCGCAGGCTTCAGTATAAATAATAGTATTTCCAATATCCCTGGTGGTCCAGTGGACCGCTGTCAGCCAAATCGCGAGCTTAAGTATAAATTATAGTAATTTCTATATCCCTCCTGGTCCAGTGGACTGCTGTCAGCCCGATTGTGGGCTTAAGTATAAATGATAGTAAATCCTATATCCCTGGTGGTGCAGTGGACTGCTGTCAGCCCGATCGTGGGCTTAAGTATAAATGATAGTAAATCCTATATCCCTGGTGGTCCAGTGGACCACTGCAGTCCGATCGCGGGCTTAAGTATAAATGAGAGGGTTTCCTATATCCCTGGTAGTCCAGTAGATCACTGTCAGCCCGATCATGGGCTTTTTGTAATAAATAAAGAATTACATCCAATATCCCTGGTGGTCTAGCGGTACCCCCCTCCCCACCTGCCCACTGAGCCCCACCACCCTGCTTCTCCCCGGTCAGCGGCAGGCAGCAGCACCCCACCCGCCTGCCACCCCGCCGCCAACCAACTGACACCATAGGTAGGGCTGTACACCCATTGGTCCACAGTGTGAGCCAATGGGCTTGCAGCCCGTACCGTACTACACATTCCAGATATGTGAATGGATCCATTCAGAGAACAGTTTTAACAATGCTTATGACATAACAATGGCAATGTGCAGCACAAAAGCCAGCAATATGTGAGATGTTTTGTAGACTTAGTCACTTTCTGCTTCGTATTGACTTGTACTGTATTGATTTGTACTGTATTGATTGTATTGACATGTACTGTATTAATTGTATTGACTTGTACTGTATTAATTGTATAGACTTATACTGTATTAATTTGTACTGCATTGATTGTATTGACTTGTACTGTATTGATTGTATTGACTTGTACTGTATTGATTTGTACTGTAGTGATTGTATTGACTTGTCCTGTATTGATTGTATAGACTTGTACTGTATTAATTTGTACTGTATTGACTGTATTGACTTGTACTGTATTGATTGTATTGACTTTTACTGTATTAATTTGTACTGTATTGATTGTATTGACTTGTACTGTATTGACTATTGATTTGTACTGTACTGATTTGTAATGTATTGATTTGCTTCTGTTGTGCTGAGCCATTGACCAGAAGGGCACAGTTTACATTTTGTACTTTTTTCCCTTAGTAACTTTTGATCCTTTCTATCACAAAACCACCTGAACACCTGTTATACAAAGCAAATATGACATGCGTGACAGTGAGACAGTAGTAAAATCTTCACTCACCTTGCTTGACCTCTTCTTACCTATCTCATGGCTTTGCCACTTGTGAGGCCAGGAGGTCAAATATAACTCGTGAAAATATTTCTACCATCTCACTGTCACTCATGTCATATCCCATATATAATCTGCAAGGTATCACTCTGCTAGTAAGCATGATTGATCCCTGTGGGTGACACTGTACTATTTATGGACCCCAGATAACCCCCACTACAAAGGAACAGCATATCTAACATCAGCATATATAACAGCAAATCCTTTGATGGGTCACACATTTAGTAGGTGTAATAATGATTTCACTTTGGGTGCAGAACAACTCAAAAAACATCTGCCTCCCTCTCTAATGCAAAACTCTAAATCTAGTACTTTGGAAAAGGGAGGGAATGAAAACTTTTTTTTTTAAATTGGGGAACAGGTTGGAATACCTCTTAACGGGCCCACATAATGGGAGACAGTCTCCAGTCTTACCACTCAGCATTCCTGTGTTCAAGCATCAGTAGGGTGTCTCCCCAGCCTATGATAACACAATTTTCACATGCTAGTAATTCTGTATTATAAAACACAGGATTTGTTCTTTGAAGTCACCTCATTACACAACTGGTTTCACGTAGGAGGCCAATTTGAATGCGAGTCTGAATCTGACTTGTGTCAGGTAATATTACTTTTTTGAGGTCATTTAGTGTTGACCTACATTACTGCTGCTCAGATTTGTTTCTTGAAGTAAAAAGTGCTATGGCATGAAAGGAGTATGCACTTTTAAACCAATAATTTATAGTAGGCTAAGATGCTTTCGTGGACATGGAAGCAGAGATTTCCCCAGTGTTTTGAGCTTCTATATCTAATGTTTTATGATGAGTTCCAAATTTCCTTCTTTCGCCTCCATTTTGTATGAACAGATCCAGAGGTATATAACAAAAACTAAATAAATAAATAATGTTGGGTGCTGGAGCATCCCTTTTTTGCCACCTGCTGGGTCTGTTACTTACTCTATTTCTTCTTGTGTTGGTTCCTCCTGCAGCTTCTCTTCATCGCTGAAAGAATACAAAAAACAGTTGATACGAATAACAACAATGCAAGACTGGGCAAGCTTCACAACCAGAGGGTTTATAAAAGCAAGCAGTTGTTAGATATGCAAAACATTCTTTCTCCATGAGCAAAAGCTTAGGAATTTTCTCATTTTGCTACTTGAACATTTTTGTGTGAGATTTCATGAAGCACGTTTTGCAGCAATATTAGGAAAAAACCTGCAGAACCCAGAAACGTGTGGGAAACAACCTTGTAACTTCTGCAGGTGTGTGTGTGTGTGTGTTTGCATGCACACACGTGCATGTGCATGCATGTGTGTGTACACGAGTGTGTGTGTGTGTTTTTGTGTGTGTTGGGAGGGGTCTGCAGATCCCACAAATGTATTCCTTACAGTACTGCTTTCTATAAACATATAATTTTGAAAGACAATATATATCTGTTGTATCCACAATAGAAAGTATATAATTATTGCAACATTTACTATATTCAGTCTCAGTTTTGCCAGCACCCATCTGTGTTTCAGCCTTGTGTCAGTATTCCAGAAGTACAGAAATTGCATAAATATTTTGTTTACAACCTTTTTTCGTATTGTGTTTATTGCATATATGAGAGTGCAATACAATGCAATCCCCAAAGGAGAAAAAAGACAGGAGTTTACATAAATCCATGAGGAACACTTATTAGTATAGATAGTTTGTAGAGCTGGGCAGAATTTTCAAATTCTGCCTCCACTGGAATTCGGCGGAAGTTGGGGAATTTTGCCTAATTCTGCTGAACTTCATCAGAAGTGAAATTCCAAAATTGCAAAAGTGGCTTTTTGTTAAACTGTATGTTAGTTATTCGTAGTTTAGATAAACTGTGGAATAGTATTCAGCAGTTTATGTGAACTATGGATTCATTTTCCATGCGTAATCCACAGAATATCATTCCGCATTTATATGGAAACACTTTTTGAAGGTGCAGGGCCCATTAGCATGATGGGTTGAGATGCAGTCACCACACCACTAAATGTCAGTGACCCAGCTTCAGAAGTAGAACCAAGTCACTGGTAGTGGTGGGCAAGCCAGGATTTTTTTCCCATGGAACCAAGCCAGAGCTGAAACAGGGATCTCGCTTGACTCTACAAGTCAAAACACGCACCAAGCCCTGGCTACTGCAAGCTTTTTTCTACATAGGTATTGAACATTTCGGGCAGTACGCTAACTGTTCAGGCTGACAAAAAAAGCTTGATGATAACTGTCTCAACTTGACCTTGGTTCTCAGTTGCTTATGAGCCAGGCAATAAGCTGAAACCAGGCTCAAGCCTGCTGTAGCTTGCCAGCTCTAGTCACTGGGTTTGGTGGGAGGTGGGAGAAGGTCAAGTGTACAATGACTGTTCTCCTCTCCTGAGGAGAGCAGACTTGCTGCACTGCTCCAATATCACCACCACTTCGAGGCATGGAGGTACAGCAATGGGTACGATACAGGATGAGATGACAGCAGGTGTGTGTGTGTGTGTGCACCTCCACACACATATGTAACTGCATCATTCCATGCCACCTGGTTGGAGGAAGAAGAACAAGAAAAATTAGGAGCAGGGCACCATGAAGCCCCACTCACCCATTCTGGTCCATGCCATCACCCCAGGACCCTGCTGACATCTGGATGTGAACTCGGGGGGCAGAAGGTCCTCCCTTCCTAGCCCTGCCACAGAGGCAATCCAGAGGGGACTTCAGGCAGATAAGTCCTGGGGGTGATGGTGGTTGGTTGAAGAGGTGAGCAAGGGCTCAGAGCTCCAGCCTGTACCCGGGGGAGAAAAACCTTTATGGAACAAAAAATAAATACTTCTTGGAATCATGTGAAACCAAAAATGAAGTTCTAAAAAGCATTTCAGTAACAGAATTGCCACTGTGCATAAATTCTGCTTGTGGAATTCAACATTCCACACACCTCTAATAGTTTCATTTTTGGCGCAGCTCTTCAAACCACACACCACACACACACACACACACACACTGTAAAGCACCAGCACTGAGGCTTCAGAGTATGTGTGTGGTTTGGAAGGATACACAAAAAAGAAACAATTTGGATTTTTCTTCCCTCCTAGCATCCATTTACAGAGCCTGTGCACTACTCTTCCTGCACACTGGCTCTTTGGTATGCTCATTCCAAGTGTACTATATGCCCAGTTCCCATTTACACTAGCTACGTGATGGGGCATGGGTATTGCTGGGGAACTAAGGACCAAACACTACACAAAGCACAAATGCCACGCAAAGCATCAGGAGCAAGCAAAGGCTTCTACGCTAAGCATCAATCCGACACATCCACTCATGTTCTATAGTGTTTGTTTGATCGCTACTTTTTAAATTTGTTTATGTTGGTGGGCCCTGCCCCTACCCTGTTTTATTTTTTTTTTAAAGGCAGCTGTGGGGAAAGAGCCCCCAATATAAAGAAAACAACGTTAAAAAAAATGATGGTGTTAATGAGAAGCCCTGCTGCTAGCACAACAGCAAGACCATTACAGTGTATGGGTCAGGCTGGTACAGTGTGCGGGACAGTAAGTATGAAGAGAATCAGCATATGTCATGTAATGCACATAGTGTATCACTATACTTCCTGCATTGGTCCTTAGTCCTCCACTAATGTGGGGGAGGGTGGAGCAGAATAACCCAGTTAATACATGTTCAGCCAGTGAATGCTGGATCTTATATTGTTTTGTATTTTTATCACCACTATTCTTTATCCTCCTGCAGCCACAGTCCCTGCCTACCTCCAGCCACCGCTCCTCCTCACCGCTGACCCTGGAGTTGTGTATGCCCAACTGGCATACGCATCTGTGCTATTGAGAAGGGCCCCTTCTGATGCCCCGGCCAGGATCCAATACCGGCACATGCTTCTATCCAGGCATTCGCCGGCCAGTGAAGCTGCAGCCATCAAGCTGCCATGGGCTTGTGCTGCCATGTTTTTCCTCCTATTTTTGTCCCTGGAGTGCGAGCATGCAAGATGTCATAGCACGCTGATGTCTGCCACACTCCAGCCCTTTTGCTGCACTGCTGTAGTAGTGGCCCCGGTCATGACCAGATGCCGCTACAGAGTGGTGGCTCCCCGGATCCCATCCCAGGATAGGAAAGCAGTCCTCTGGACACTCAATCCCATCCCTCCCCTGCCAACCCCTGGCACCCCGAGCTTGTGTCCGAACCCGGGTCACCAGCATGGCGCGAGGTGTGGCGTCCAGTGCCTCAACCCTCAGTGCCACTGGGCCAGCACTGAATCTTATATTGTTGTGGGTAAAAAAATAAGTTTGAAGCAGCAGTGCATGTTAACAGTGATTAATTTGACCTATACCTGGATCTATAACAGGATTTAAATGGGAACATTTATGAACCATGGCCACCATAGTCTGAAAGTCCACAAAAATATCTTTTAAATAAAGTATTAGGCTTCTCTGTAGCTGATAGAAAGATATTAACTATGAAGGGTACCCCATTTTGATGCTATGTTGCAACCGTCTTTAAAACCTTGTGATGTCACTGACAATTAAGCTTTGCTTGGCTACAATGTGAGTTAGGTACAATTTGATCATTAGTGACATCACAAGGTTCTAAAAATAGTAGCAATGTATTATCAATATGGTTTGGATATAATCTTCAATATCTTAGGCCTGCTGCCAACCACAGGTAAGCCCAATATCTCATTTAAAAGAGCTTTTCATGTGCTTTCAAACAATAATGGGCATGGTTCATAAATGTTCCCCTTTAAAATGGAATAAGGCACTTTCCTTTTTTTTTTCCTGTATAGGTTTTTATCCTCCTTGGCAGGATCGGGCAGCTGTTTCAGCCTTGTTCCCACCAGCCACGACCATAAAGTATCTCCTCTGGTGTCAGGGACCATTATCCCCTATGGATTGCCTCTCGCAGTGGGGCCAGGAAGGGAGGACTGTCCTCCCCCTCCTGGGACACAAATCCAGACTATCCCTGGACCAGAGATCAGGCAGGTCACCAGCCGGTTGGGCAGGGCTTCACATAGCCTGTCCTCCATTTTTCCTCCTATTTTCTCCCCTTGGGCTCCACAGATATGCAGTGGGCATGTTGTGTGAGCTCCCTCTATGCTGAGGCACCCTAGGCTCTCTGAATGCTGGCCCTTCCCCCTCTAAGTGACTTGCATGTGCCACCACCTGATTCCTCCAGGTGGCAGTCAAGTGGCAAGTCACGGAGTCCCCCACTCCCTGAGAGAAGAGAGCAGTCCTATGGATGCTCAATCTTCCCTCTCTTGGCTGACCCTTGAGCGACCTGCATCCATTCACGAACCTGGGTCGCTGGCATGGAAAGAGGTAAGGTGCCCATGGCACCTCAGCCCTCTTCACCACCAGGCCAGCTGGCAATTTCCTTTTTTAACCGTCTCCTACTTCTTAGTGGTAAAAGACCTCTGTGTCTCTGTCTGACATGTATGGCCCAATCCAAACTATGGAACTGTTCCGAAAACCATTTTGAAAACCAGTTTAGTGAAACTGGTTCTATGTGTCCACACTATGCAGTAACCAATCTTAATAATGGTTTAGTATATCCATGCTACTGGTGTTAAATGTGTTTTTCCCATAACATTTTCTTAAAAGGCTATGCCTGTAGTTCAGTGGGGTGATCCAGTGATGAAAGTGGACAGGAATGCACAGGAACTCAGTTCCTGTACCTTTTTTGCAGCAGGAACCGAGTTCCTGTACTTCTTTACACTGACACTGAAACTAAAATTCTTAAACCAGTAACATAGTGACAGTTTCTGGACCTGTGATCTGCAATCAGGGTTTCCATAACAACATTTGACTTGTGCAAAAATGCTATATTCCTAGAAGTACTTCAATATCTCTAACTGAATGTACTAGTGTCAAATTAGATAGCTGTGTCTTGATACCACTATACTTTAGTTTTGAAGACCTTAATTCTACATTTCATAATTGCCAGTGCATGAGTTCCTGTACTTCTTGTCTACCACTTGCAGCACTGGGGTGAGCCACCAACCCCCTTCTTGAGCTATATAAGCAGTTCCTCCCAGCCTCCTTCTGAAGCACTTTTTTTTGCCAACTGGAGGCTCTGTCCACCTCTGCCTTCTCCCCTGGAGCTAGCTGGGGCTTTGCCCCCCCCCCCATGTCTGCCTCTGTCCTTCCCTTATGCTTTGGGCTCTGCTTGGTTTGTGCTGGACTTCTGTTTGTTGTATCTCTCCTGCTTTTTGGTCAGTATTTCTTGCCTCTGGCTGCTGCATTCTTCTTTGTTTAGCTTGTTTCCTATCCTCCTGTGTTTTCATTTTTCAGTTTGCATTTTTCTTTCTTCTGGAGGTTTTCTAGATTTTTGTAGCATCCTGTTGCCTTTTGTTTGTATTGTGCTAATTCTGTGCTTGTGCTATTTAGGCTCCAGTTTACTTACCAGATTTCAGCAAACCCTCAGTGCAACTTTAATTGTTATCTGTATGTTTCAGCTCAGATGCTGCTTTCTGCTTCTGCTGTCTCTGTGAGTATCCACTTTGTTTGCACCTGATCCAGGCTCTCTTACTCCAGTTAGCTGCCACTTTTTGCTGTGCTCTATTTGTCTCAGCAGCTCTGCTCAATCCATTCAGTGTTAGCTCAATCAGGCAGCTACTACCTCCAGCTTTTAATTCCCCTGCTTGCCTTTCTGCAGTGTAGTGTGACTCTGCTACAGTTTATTGTTGCTCTACTGCCTCAGTGGCTTGCTATCATTTGGCTGTATCATTCTCTAGAACCTTGCTAGTAAAACCACTTTTTTTGGGGGGGGGTTCCTTCCTATCAACATCACAGTGCTGTTTGGTCTCATGGTGCTCAGCTTGTGGATTCCTGTTATTCCCATGGTGGGGAGCTCTGATGTCATGGGGGGGGGGCATTTTGGCTCCAAGTAGCAGGAGCATGCTTTGTGTAAGCTATATGATTTTGCCCTGCTTTATTGCCTACCTGGATTTCAGTTATCCATGCATAAATCATTAATCTTGCAGCCTACATGGCCTTCAGATATTCATTGCATTCCATTACTGTGCTGCATACTGTTTACTGGATTAACCTATCTCCACCTGAATGGCATTTAAGGTATTTATGCCAGTCATATCAATTCACTTTATGGAACTGGTTGGTCAAGCATATACATAATACAGCTTACCTCTTATGTGATGCATCATGATTAACTATGCAGCTGCCCATTTTACTGATGTTGCAAATGCTGCTACATATCTCCTATCTGCTAAACCTTATTGATCCATTTACATGAAAGCTCATTGATTCAATCACTGGCATCACAGCCTCTCACTGCCTATACACCTACCTTCTATTTCACCATCAATTTGACTTCCATAATGGAATTGGTTGACTTGTTTTCTACAGGTTGCTACTGCTATCAAACCACCAAATGCTGGCTTGCACTGCCACCTCCTACCTCACCCAGGCCTCACCTTGATAGTTCTCATGGTTGCAGAGTTTGTGCACAACCTTTCAATCTCATGGTTGCAGAGTTCACTGACAACCTTTCAAGTCAGGCCTCCTCATCAATATATACAGCTACCGGCTTGCCTAGCCTTCTTGTCAATAATCTGCAACCTAATCTATGGCTGCTGGCTTCACCCGGCCTCCTTCTATCTAGCACTCAAAGTTGATTCATGCTCTCATTCATAAATCAGAGGCATGCCAACCATGTTCATTACTGTTTCTGGCTCAGGGCTTGCCTCATAACCAGACGGTCTCGCTCTGCACTCTTGAAGTCTGCATCTTGAGCATGTAAACCTTGAAGCAGGGTCCTTCTTATCTGGCCCATAGTGGGAATCTCCTCACTTCGGGTGCAGCTTTAGTGTGCAGTCATATGGTGCACCTCTTGATGCAGAACTTAGGACTCCAGCTGCCAAGGGGTAGGGGCCTTATACCCCAAGAGCACTCCTTTGGCTATGGCATTGCCGTGGTACCTTCGAAAGCTATTCTCCTTATGACCGCCTCTAATTCAACCAATTTGTTTTGGTTGATAGGCCAACTGTGTGCCTCAGCAGTCATTGCTCTCCTCTCCCACCTTGGGGGTCCACTCTCACTTCAGAAAACCCATTGTTGCAGAGGCTTCTCGTAACCCTTCACAGCGTTCCTGTTAGAGGACTCTTGACAGCTTTCCACCAAATTGGAATATTTTCTCCCCTTTGATTGAGTTTCTAAATTGCAGCAGCAGAGCTGTCAATAAATAACCTACCCCTAGCCTGGAGGGAAGGTGACCTAGGCCTTGGATCCCCAGAGGTTTCCTCCTTTTAAAAAGTTTTTTTTCCTCTCCTCCATGCCAAAGGTCATAATATGTAGTTGTTTATAGTATATTCCATCATTTCCTTAAGTAGGTTTTCAGTGTTAGATGTAGATGGATGGTGGCCCTTCTCACCATTCCCTCTTTCCTTAGGAAGTCCCTGATGTAATCAGTGCAATCCATTTTACAAGTGCAATCCTGACAACCTGTGCATCTCATTTGTGTTTCATCAAGCTTTTTTGTTGCTGTCCATATGCTTCTCTACCTTGTTGTCAGTGTTTACTGCTCAATGTTCTTTTTCAGGCTCCTTCCTAAGGTACCTTTAGCCAAGGGACTATTTCCTGAGGCACCTCTAGGGGAGGAACCCTCTTGAGGGTCAACTTGCCTTCGGTACCCCTACAAGGTAGTAATTCCCCATGGAACAGAGAGTGTGAATAATCAAACAGTTTTCACAGTAGGACATGCATTACATAACAGTTGCACAAGTATAACACTACTTTGGTTACATAGGCCCATTGTATTGAAAGGCTATGCCGGTAGTTCAATGGGATGAGCAACCAGCCACACCCCCTTCCTGAGCTATAGAAGCAGTTCCTCACAGCTTATTTCTGAAGCACTTTTTCTTTGCCCCACGATCCTCTCCTTCTCTTCCAGTGGCATGCCTCTCTACTCAGGGGGCTCACAGGTGGCTCCTTCCTAAGGTACTTTTAGTCAAGGGAATCTCTCCTGTGGCACCTCTATGGGTGGAACCCTCTTGAGGGTACCTTGCCTTCGGTACCCCTATAGGGTGGTAATTCCCCAAGGAATAGAGAGTACGAATGGCCAAACAGTTATCGCAGTTGCACAAGCATAACACTACTCTGGTTGTGTAAACCCATTGAACTATTAATTACAAAACACAAAACTGTGCTTGCCTGTCCACACTACAGCTAGAACTGTTTTAGTTAAATTATTATAGTGTAAACTGTTTATCTCTGGATGTCTTTTAAATATTTCTATTGATTTCAAGATAGCAACCCAATCAGACCACAATTCCGCATACCCACAGATCTCTGTGTGAAGTAATGCTTCCTACCCTCCTTTCTATAGTGTTTACATGTTAGTTGATTGTTATGGCCCAAGTTATGGGATTGTATTTAAAAAGCATCCCTAGATCATTCATCAGTGATTTGTCTGATATTACCATATACATTTGTAGCATATCTCCTCTTGGTCATTTCTGTTCCAAAGTAAACGGACCCAGTTTGCTCAACCTTTCTTTATAAATCATAGTGTTCATATTATAGATAATTTTAGTGGCTTTATGTGAAATTCTTTCTAATAACTCAGTATCACTTCTATGGTAGGGGCTTCAAAAGGGAAGATAAAAATTGAATTGAGGTCTTATGCAGGATCTATATAGGGGGAACTGGTATGCCCTCTGTACGGTGACACTATTACAGCAAACAAGTCGATGCCAACAACATTGACAGTTCACTGTAATAGTTCATGAGACCCTGGCACTCTGTCCCCCAGTCCTGTACCCCTCCCCGAATCAACTCTGACTCGGAGTTGATAATCTATAAGTTTGGGGACTAAGCCCCCCAATGGAAAAGGGGCTGAGTCTCCTTTTGGATTTATGTCAACTGCAACTTGCAGCTGACATAAATCCGTCACTGTGATGTCAGTTGACAAAATAGTTGTCAAACCGGCATCATAGATCCAGGGGACCTACAGCTTGTTGAGATCAGCAAATTAATGGTTTCTTAATGGTACTCAGATTTTTGTTAGCCTAGTTTGCAGTTTGCTTACAGTGGTCACTGGTTTTGAGATTGTTAACACAGAAACATAAAAAATAATAGCAGAAAAAGGTATGGCAGTGCTTCTAGTCTGCCCACCCTATCTAACTATACTGCAATTGCACTAGTGGCCGTCCTGCCCTCTTTCCTCTGCCTCCTCCCTCTTACTATGGCCATGGTCCTGTCCAATTTGTTTTTTGTAATATGTATTTTTTTATTGTCATTGTTAAAAACATACATATCTCACAAATAATATTTCTTTTTTTCCTTTACATAGCAGCAAAAGAAAAAAATCTGTGAAAAACGTATCTTCAAAATATAATCATATAAATAATCTAGAAAAGTAACATATAAAAGGGTTTTCCATATTAGTACATATTTTTAACTTAATTTCAATATGGGTAGTAACAGATTTTCAATTTATATCCATTTCAAGCCACATACAGTATATCTTCCTGGTCATCTAGATGGTCTTATAACCTTGCAAGCATCGTTTCCTGAAGAGTACATTACCATATCTTTTTTTTTAATTCCTTTAAATGAGGACTGTTCCGATTTTTTAGGATTTCTCTTTTTGTAGCCATGGTGGCTGATGCAATTATTTAAGAAAAAAGGTTCTGTTTTTCATTACCCATAAATATAATTGAATAGTAATAGTTCCACATTGAACTGAATTTGTAGTTGAATAATCTCGAGGAACCAGGACAGCTGCTAGTTCAGTTACTTAATGAATTTACCCCTCTCTCTGGTCTAGCTCTAAACCATAATAAATCCAAAACACTACCATTGAATAACCTCTGCAAACCCTTTATGAATACTCCTTTGGGCTTACGCTGGGCACCTCAAGGTCTCTTTTATCTTGGTATCCGTATCACTTCGAAATTTTACAAAATATGGGATGCTAATCTTTCTCCTTTGTTAACTAATATTATGTCCACGTGTGATAGATGGAAACTCCTTAACCTCTCCTTTAATGGGAAATTATCTGCTATCAAAATGTCAATAGTGCCTAAAATATTATATCTATTTGCTAATATTCCTTTAATTCTCCCTTCTAGTATTCTTGTCAAAATCAACAAAATAGTTGGTAATTTTATATGGGAAGGCAAAATCCCAAGATTTAGCTGTAACAAACTTCATTCCTATTGGTCAAGTGGTGGTCTCAGGCTTCCTTGGTTTCAGGCCTACTTTTGGGCCTTCTGCACAGCTCAAACTATTAAATGGTTTTATAAGCCTAATATTAAATCTGTATTATGGGTTACCATGGAAGCCTCCCTATGTCCTGGTAATGTTTCTACTTCCTTCATGTATAATTCTCTTCCCCTAACTTAAAATCTCACCCCAGTATTGCATCCTCTTCATTTTATTGGAAAATAATACACAAACATCTCAAATGAAACCCAACTCCCCTTGCCTATGCTCCTGTTTGGGGTAACTGTGTTATCTCTCTTGATAATCACACAATTTTTTGCTGGACCTGGAAAAACAGGGGTATTTTCTTCCTGGGGGATATACTTGAAACTCATGATTTAAAACTCAAATCCTTCTCTGATCTCCATACCCTTTGGAATCTTCCCCATCATGATTTCTGGAAATATTTACAGCTCCGTACCGCATGTAACTCTTATTTTTCACACATGTCTAAACAGTCCATATACGATCAGCATATCTCTAAATGGATCAAGACAACGTCCAATCTGAATAGTACTATCTACAAAGACATCAGAGACACACTTCCAGACCAGTCCATTAATGCAAAAAAACAAATGGAGTAGACTTTTACATTATAATATAACCAATGTACAATGGCACAGGTGTTGGCTTTCATGTCACAAAACCTTTACTGATAAGTGTAGTTCTCTAATACAGACCAAAATTCTTCATTTGTGGTACAGAACTCCGGTGGTGTTGCAAAAAATGGGTTTAATGAATAACAACAATTATTGGTGCTGTAACTCTCCCAATGGAGACTTACTCCATATTTTATGGAATTGCCCCCCCCCCATATACAATCTCTGGCATCATATTCATCATTTTGCAATGAAAGTGATTGGTCTGTCCTTTGCATTAGATCCTAAACATTGTATACTTGGCATCTTCAATTTCCACTCTCACAAAATTTCCTGTGCTCAGAATAGATGGTTGACCATACTGTTCCTTCAAGTTAAATGCCTTATACTTATGCACTGGAAATCTATCATAATTCCCTAAACTTTCAGAAATTCTTAAACAATTATCTAATATGCTTCCCTTGACCGTATGACATATATTTCTTTTGATCGACTCATTATATACAATAGATGTTGACATGACTGTTTTAATTACTTGGAAATGTCTAAATCTATTGGCAACAAGTGTTTGGATTGACACGCATTGCAATTTTTCTGTTGTTACTCTTCTCAAGTCCTTGCTGTTGTGGTCTTGCTTCTTGTTCTCTTTCTTCTTCACAACTCACCTTCTCTTCTCCATCTCTCGTTTCTTCCTCTTACCCTTTCTCTTCTTGTTAACTTTTCAATATACTTTGTTATTCTTCTATAAGTCTTCCTTTCCCTATATATGATCTATAGCACTGTAGTATATTCATGCCATAACAATGTACAACCGTGACCGCATATATTATCTCTTTCAATTCATCTTTCCTACTCTCTTCCTTGATTGTATAATGCTAGGCCTCCTTCAGCTTCATGGTTTGTAATGTTTAATCCAGAATTCATAGTACTTGATTTTATGTCAAACTATTCAACACTGTTTTAGCTAATATGCTGTTCTTTTTCTTCCTCTATGTTCATATGCATTTCTGTACTTGGAAGACGTTTGTTTATCTTTATGAAAACTTCAATAAAAAGATTAACCACAAAATAATCTTCTGAATTTCCATATGAGTGATAGTCCATCATGTCTGGATCCTTGAGCCTTCCCAGAAAGTATGTTTTAAGTCTCCTTCTTTCTCATCCATGCCAGCAGTTTTGTGATGCTGAAAATTTCATTTTAAATAACTTAAAGTTTTAAATATGCCATTGTCAAAATCTTTAGTTGAATTGATTTTCTTTTTTTGAGCTGGTGCACAATTATTTTGTCATTATTCTTCTTTTCTGCCAGACCTCCTGTGTTTCTGTAATGCCTGTTTCTTTTCCCTGTGAAAGTTCTATATTTATAAATGGATGTTTGTTGCTATTTGATGACAGCCATATTAATTTTTTATGTATGCTTGTTATCGATTTAGATTTTATATCTGTCAATATGTTTTCCTGATATTTTGTTGTCTACACTACTGCATTAATATTTTTATATAACTTAATAGAAACCATTATACTTTTTTTAATATTAAAATATTCTATGACATTTATTGGCTTATTTCTTTCCACTGTCTCATGTATTTCTGGTAAGAAAAAATTACTCACCTTAGTAATTGCTTTTCTTCTCATGGAGTCTTGCTATATTATGACTATATGCAGTCAGCCACTGCAGCTGAACTGCCCCGGAGAGGAAAGAGTTAACTCCAGAGAGTCTGGAGTTCCACAGCGTGAGGGCGCTATACCAAAGCTCTATCTGGCCAGTTTCAAATGAAACTGTCAGATCTTTATGAACTAACACTAAGCAACAAGTCTGTGTGGAAAGCTCTACACTAGCCAAGTGGCTACCTACTAGTAGGAATAACAACAATATAAACAACAATATAAACAGCAATAATAATAATAACAATGAATAATAGTATTATTAGTTTTCTCCTAACAAGCACTATTAGACCCCTTACCCCAAGACTCAAGTCCAGGAAGGGGCCAACATATTACTTAAAACAGAAATACCTAATTCCCTAACCCTAAATAAAGGGGTGAAGGGAAGAACTTAAATGGCATGACACAGTGCTTGCACTAATTTGCCACCCTACCCAAGTAGAAGTTCTGAGAGGGGCAGGAGGGAGGGTGGTCATAATAGCAAGACTCCATGAGAAGAAAAGCAATTACTAAGGTGAGTAATTTTTCTTCAAACACCATGAAGTCTTGCTATATTATGACTATATGCAGATTACACAGCAGTACCTCCATGGAGGAGGGTCAGAACCTACTTAGGAAATAGGCTCTGAAGCACAGCTGTGCCAAAGCAAGCATCTCTCCTGGACTGAATATCCAGGAATAATGCTTAGTAAAAGTGTGAACTGTTTTCAAGTAGCAGCTTGACAGATTTCCAGAATGGGAATATCTCTAGCAGCAGCTAGAGATGCAGCTGTACCCTGGTGGGTGAGCCCTCAGTCCTGAGGGGTTCTCTACCTAGTTTTTGATAACAAGATGGATACAGAGACAATCCACCTTGCAATTGTCCTCTTAGTGGCAGGTTTCCCTTTGCCAACCTCGCCATAGGTAAGGAAGAGTTGGAGGGATTCGAACCTGTGACCCTTGGTGCGTTCCAAATAATAGCTTAAGGCTCTTTTGACGTCCAAGCTGTGCAGACTCCTCTCACCTGAGGAAGAATGCTCAGTGAAAAATACTGGAAGAGAGATGGATTGGTTCAGGTGGAAATCTGAAACCACTTTAGGCAAAACTTTCTGTTAGTCCTGAGGACTACCTTATCTCTGTGGAAAGAGATAAAATCTTCTTCCACTGACAGGCCTGTAGTTCACTTATGCATCTGGCAGAAGTGATAGCCACTAGGAAAACAGTTTCCAAGTCAGAAACTTGAGCTCTGCTGAGGACAGAGGCTCAAGGGGTTACATTAACTGAGCAATGCAAACATTCAGGTCCCAAGTGAGGCTGGTTCTCAGAAAAAGGAGGGTTGGTGTGAAGTAACCCTTTAAAAACTTAAAGCACAGGGTGAGAAGAAAGGAAGCAGGCTTCCCTGCTGACAGAAAAGCAGAGACAGCTGCCAGATGAACCTTTAAGGTAGCTGGCCTAAGGCCTAAGGAATTTAAATGGACCAAATAGTCCAGTAAAATGGGCAGATCAGCAGATTCTGGGATAATCTGCTTCTCAGAGCACCAGATGGAAAACCTTTCCACTTAGAATTGCAAGTGGCCCTAGTGGAAGGCTTCCTTGAAGCCTTTAAAATATCAAAACACCTTGAGAAAGGTGTAAGTCAGCAAATTCTAACTCCTCAAGAGCCATGCCTTGAGATGGAGGAGTTGAGGTCCGGATACCACACTCTCCCTGTGCACAGGCCAGTAAGTCGTGGACTCTGGGCAAGCTCAGGGCAGGGTGGACTGTCAGGACAGAAGCAGTGGGTACCAGGGCTGTCTGGCCCAATCTGGAGCAATCAGAATCACCTTGCAGGGCTGAGATCTGATTTTTACTAGTACCCTGAAAAGAAGGGGAAAGGGGGGAAAGGCATACAGGAACTTTCCTTTCCAATCCAACTGAAAAGCGTCCAGAGGGACTGATCCCAGCACTGGAGGCCTGCAACAAAACAGAGGAAGTTGGTGGTTGTCTGGGGCTGTGAAAAGATCTATCTGAGGGGTGCCCCATCTGGCAAAGACTGACCCGAGCACCTGAGGATTCAGAGCCCATTTGTGATGGCCCTGAGAAATCCTGCTGAGGGCATCCGCCAGGACATTGTCCTTCCCTGGAAGGTGAACTGCTATCAGGGAGGTGTTCAGGGAGTAAGCCAGAGACCACAACTTCATTGCTTTGGTGCACAAGGCTGATGACTGAGTGCCCCCTTGCTTGTTGATGTACCACATTGTTGTGGTGTTGTCTGTCCTGACTTGAACTACTTTGTTCTGGACAGAAGCTGAAAATGCCTGAAGAGCTAAAAGGACAGCTCTGAGTTCCAAAAGATTGATGTGGAGCAGAGATTCCTGGGGAGACCACACTCCCTGAGTGGACAGGTCGCTCAAGTGAGCTCCCCACCCTAACAGGGAAGCATCCGTGGTGAGGGTGAGGAGTGGAAATGGAAATGAAAGGAACCCCTTGTTTTAGATTGCTTTGATCCTGCCACCAGTGTAAGGCCAGGATCAGGGTTTGAGTCACTGGAACCAATCTGGAAGGGGTCCCTCCTTTGAGACCAATAGGCCCTCAAATGGAACTGAATGTCCTCATCTGGAATCTTGCTCCTTGCACTACAGCTATGGAAGCAGCCATGTGCCCTAGGAGTTGCAGAAAATGCCTTGCTGGTCGAGAGACCCAGAGGTAAGGAGGATGCCAGGGCAATGAGTCTGCCTACCCTTTCGAGGGAGAAATGCCCAGGCTAACTTTGTGTTCAATTCTGCACCTATGAAAGTTAGTACCTGAACTGGTTCGAGAACTGACTTTGGTAAATTCAGCAGGAATCCCAGGGAAGTGAGAAGCTGCTGGGTGACTTGCAAGTGGGATTTTACCTAATCTGGGGACTGACCCACTATGAGCCAGTCGTCCAGGTAGGGAAACACAGCAATCCCTTGCCTTCTTAAATGAGCCACTACCACAGCTAGACATTTTGTGAATACCCTTGGCGCAGAGGTAAGGCCGAAGGGCATTGCCCTGAACTGGTAGTGGCCTGAGGGTAGTTCGAACCTGAGGTACTTTCGGTGAGAAGGCCTGATCAGAACATGAAAATAGGCATCCTTGAGGTCCAGGGAAGCTAACCAGTCCCCTGGCCTCAGGGAGGGCAAAATCATTGTCAGAGTTAACATTTTGAACTTTGGTTTCAAAAGATGCTTGTTCAGGTACCTTAAATCTAAAATGGGCTGCCATTCTCCTGTCTTTTTTGGGGTAAGAAAGTATCTTGAGTACAGCCCCTTGCCCTGATGGCAAGGAGGGACCCTTTCTACTGCTTTGCAGTCCAAAAGAGAAGAAACCTCTGCTTCCAAAGCAAGGGCTTCTGAAGGATTTGCAGGTGGAAAATGTCTGGCTCTCATCTTCAGAAACTGTTTGAAGCTGAGAACCAGACCCTGACCTATTACCTCCAGAACCCACCTGTCTGAAGTTAGGGACACCCAGTTCTGGCTGAAATAAACCAACCTGCCCCCCACTGGTACAGGAGAATAGGCCCTGGGCACCCCATCAGGGTGCCTGCTTGGCAGTAGCCTTAGGCTGAGGGGAGGTGGATGGTTTACTTGTGCCCCGTCTACCTCTGCCTCTAAAGAAACCCCTCTGTGCAAATGCAGAGGAGGCCTGAATTTGTAAAAGGCCTGTGGAAAGGCCTGCTCCTACCTCTGGGAGCGTGCCTCTGTGGAGTGGCATGCCTCTCCCTAGCCTGGGCACTTTTGTAGGTAGTTCTGTATTCATCCATCTTTTCATATAGTTTTCTGTTTGTTCCCAAACAGAGAATTACCCACAACAGGAAAATCCATAGCCTTTGACTGAGTATCTTGGGACAGATTAGTGCATCTGAGCCATGCCAACCTATGGACAGCTACAGAAGTGGCCATGACCCTAGAGGAAACATCATTAACATCAACAGCAGTATGAAATTGAACTTTAGAGGCTTCAATGCCATCAGCAGCCACCTGTTCCAACTCACTAGCCAGCTGGCCATGGGCCTGCTTGGCTAACTGCAATACTGTGTCCCACCTAGATTTCTGATATCTAGCCACATAAGCCATATAATTTGCCTGCCTGTGTCCCAAAGAAGCTGCCATATACTGTTTTTTCGCCATGGCATCAATCTTCCTGGAATCCTTATCAGGAGGATTGAGGCCAGAGGAATATTAGCCTTGTCACAGGCTGCAGCTTGTACCACACCTACATGACTACACTGCTCAGTGAGGAAGTCTGTATCAGAGCCTGACAAGGTATATCTTCTGTCCATTTTTTTATCTACAGGAGGGACAGAATGAGGATTTTTTAAAATCTTTGTTGTTTGCTTCCTAAATGACTTATGCAAAGGAATAGACAACCTCCTAGACTCTAGTATATCCATCATTTCTACATAATCAGGCTCCTCTTGCTCATCCACAGCTTCCTCTAAAGGAAGCTGGAGGTTTCTGCAACCTTTTGTAAAACATAAAATGAAGAGGACTCAGACAGAATAGGAGGAGATTCTAAAGGTCTGTCTGGAGAAATGTCCGGTTCAATGGGCACGTCCAGACCCTCCCAGCCACACGTATGATGATCAAATCGTCCTCCCTCCTGTGTTCATAAAATTCCTCAACATCATACTCCTGAACCACTGGCACTGAACGAACCAACCTTTTACCAACTGTAGGTGGTTCGGCAGGACCCTGAGACAGTGACTGGACAATCTGTATGGCTTTAGCTATTTCTGCAGCAGTTGGAGAGACAATTTTGGACTCCAAACATACTGATTTCTTTGTCTTTTTCACTGAGACTGGTTCCCCTGAACCAGCCTTCCTTTTGGCCGAGGAAGTCTCGCCCTGGTCAGAGGGCACTCCCTCTGGTCCAGTGGGTACTGGACCGGGCTGGCCATCTGGGTCAGCGGACTTCTTGGCCTCTCGTTCCCTGAGCTGGCCCAATCTCTTTTCCAGGGTGGCTGCAGGGAAATTTTTACACACCTGGCAGTCTGACAGGAGGTGGTCAGCCCCCAGACAATAAACACAAGTGGTGTGTGGGTCAGCCTTGGCAAAGGCTTCCCCACAGACATCACAGTGTTGAAACCCAGTGGGCCCGGTTTTTCTTTTGGGTTTCTCAGACATAATGCCAGCCTAACCAAAAACTTGCCCTTTTGATGGCAGTGCCAGGCAAGACACCCTTATCGGTTCCTAACCGTGTCACGGGTATTTGAAAAAACCTATTTTAAAAGCAAGGTTTTTTTAGAACCGATAAGAACCGGGAACCGCACTCTAAAAGCCCAACCACACTTTAAAACGTTAAATTAAGCAAACCGATCGGTTCAAAACCGAACCGATAATTGAATTTCCACACAGACTTTAAATTTTCTACTTACGGTTTACCAGATAGAGCTTTTAACCGAAATGCGGTAAAATAAATACTTTTTGCCGGTTCAAATGAACCGAAAATACTCGCTTGAACCGAGAAATGAACCGATGTGAAGGAGCTGATCTCCGGAGCGACTGTTCAGTGAAGCGGAGTAAAGAATCTGACAGTTTCATTTGAAACTTTCCAGATAGAGCTTTGGTATAGCGCCCTCGTGCTGTGGAACTCCAGACTCTCTGGAGTTAACTCTTTCCTCTCTGGGGCAGTTCAGCTGCAGTGGCTGACTGCATATAGTCATAATATAGCAAGACTTCATGGTGTTTGAATTCTATATTTTCTTTCCCTTAAATAGCTGGTGACACGTTCAGGAGAACTTTAACAAAACCTAGTATTTAGACACAGCTTGTATTTTTGATTAGTGCTGTATTCCTCTTCCATATTATTTATTTCTGAGGTCATCTGTATGAAAAAAGGATCTTTGCTCCTGAACAGTTTGTCTATTCCTGCTGCTTTTTCCCTACCTGAAGTCACAGAGCACTACTTATTATATCACAATTACTCTATGGCAACAGATTGTGATGTCACAACAGAGATTTGTGAGTTGAAATAGGAAGTAAGCTATAGAGGCAGATGGACTCTTAAGAAACTCTTAGGGATAAATACATATTCATGCAAATTTCCTTAGTAAAAAATAATGGGGAGGAGAAATATATAAAATATAACTGGAATGCAGGCAAAATTGTATCTGACTATTATGCTTTTAAAGTTTTCTTTGAGGCATCAGTAGCTCTTTAATGGTATGCCGACCACATGGTGAAACCCACACAGCAAAATTCCCCACAGTGACGATCTCGACAGGTTTTGAGATTGTCGCTGTGGGGGACCCGTGGGTGAAATTGCACCCTTTCACTGACTTTCACCCCCTCCTTTGAGTTAACTCTGACTCAGAGTTAAGAATCTTTAAGAAGGGGGGCACAGGGGCGTGGCCCCTCCAACAGAAAACACACCAATGTCTGAGAGGTGAAATTTCGCCTGTCAACATCAAGGCTCTTGCTATGCCAAACATTGACAACAGTGTTGTCGAGTCGGCATAGGTAAACCCTCTTTAACTAATTGACCCAAAGTCCAAATACTGTACCTCCCATTGTTAATGCTTTTTTAACTTGTTCCTTTGCTGTGTCTTATCACCTAAGAATATAATAAAGTGAAGAAGATAATCAGGGTATTTCTTTCTTGTTTTAAATTGCCCATATTCCTACTATTTCAGCTAAGGAATTTATAATTATATTTTTACTCTTACCAATCCTTTTTCTCTTAAAAAATATCTGGCATCCATCAATGCCTTTTTCATCTGTTAATTTTTGTATTGGGTGTATATATTTCCCTACATCTGTGCTTTGTTTACCTGCCAATGAGGTTCACTCATAAGCTACTTTAGTTTTATGTGCACAGTAATAAAAATTAGTGTCCAGATAGCCTAGTCCTCCATTTGTTCTTGTGATACTCAGTTCTGAACAGGTGATCCAAGGCCTTGCACCTCTCCAAAGGAATTTAACAAACACTCTTTTGATTTTTTTCAAACCACTGTTTTCCTATTCTGCCATATCATACTTTGAATAAATATAGCAAATGGGGCATAATCATCATTTTTAATGACTCTATTTGTCCAGATGGTGATATTGATATATTTTCCATCTCTACGGACATTTTTTTAATCTTATCATCTGCATTATTAATATTAATGTTAACTGGGATAAATTATTTGTTAATCATAGCCCCAAATATTTAATTTTATTTTCAAATTTGATGTCAAAAAGATTACCTTTTATATAGTGTGAAACTACAGTAATGGGGAATGCTGCTCTTTAATTTATATTTAATTTATTTCAAGAAAGGTGAGAATAAATGCCAGTCCCTTCCAGAAGATATTTGCATGAATTCAATGGGTTCTTCATCATTGCTAGAATATCAACAGCAAGCACATTCAATATGGATTCTTTACCATAATATTCATACTCTCTATCTTATCATTCCTTCATATTTTTCTAGTAATGGTTTCAAAGACAGAATAAAAAGTGGAGTGGATAAGGAACATCCTTGTCTCACACCCTTTCAACATGTACTTATCTTCTGAGTTATAGGCATTTATTCTAAAGGTGGCTCTAACATTCTTTTATAATAAATACACTATGTTAAGAACCCTATCAGGAACCCTCCATTTTTTAGATATTTAAGCATATTTAAGTTGCCCCAGGACTATGGAATTCTATTTCAACTGAACTTCATCAGTGTCAGATGATGCAGACTTTTTGGAATGGTAGTTATCTCAAACTTTCAACATGCTCTTGTACATAACCACTCTTTTTACCTGTCGTCTATGTACTGTATAACACCTTAAATTCATGCCTATTATATTTAGTGCTCCAAACACACCACACATGTTCACACCATTTTATTTTCACTGGTAGAACACTAGTACTGCTATTGTATAGTTATTTATCTACTATTCGCTGTCTTTATTTTCACGCTAATATGAAACCAGCGAATATAACGAAAATAAAAAGACAGTGAATATTTCCTCTTATACAATATTTGTTCTAGGCTTTTGTTAGTGTTTTTGCATTTGTGTGTACTTTATTTTGACTTCCAATGCTTGTTTTATTGTCGTTTGCATTTTGGCATGATGTTTGATATGTACTGTACTTCATTAAGTCACTCTGAACATTATTCAGTTTGGTGTAACTGGGTATTTTCCATGACTGGCGAAGGGGTGTGTCACTTACTGTCTGCTATTTACTGTGTGATCGATTCAGCTTTCACCCATAAGAGGGGTGAACTACCTTTTGGCCGACACTGTGCTTTTATCAAACCTGTGACTCTCAAACTGTTACTTTCTTTTTCTCATTCCTTATTGGGAACAGGCAATTTTTGGGCCCTTTTTCTCATGTCTGAGATTTAGGTTTTTATCTATTTAGATCTGGACCTGGATTATTTGTTTGTGAATCTATTTATGTATTTCCTTTTTTTTTAAAGAGTCTTGTTGAGTTGTTTGTGTATCTATACTGTGTTGAGAGTTCTCTTTGCAAGGGGGGTTGATAGTACTGAGGTATTTTAAGATATAGTTGTTGGGTGGGAATTTTGGGGTGGTGGTAGGGTGGGTTTTAAAGTTATTAGTATATATCTGGGTGTATGAGAGGAGTGAGTGGTGCAGAGTGTGTTTGTGGGTTGTATTTTTGGGTTAAGATTTAAGTAATTGGCAGGGATGTGTCTGGGAAGGTATGAGGGCCCGGGGTAGGCTAGGATTGTGTATGGGGCCCCCCAGCTATATGATCTATGGCCTTTTGTCAGCCTCCCAGTATCTGCTAATATGGCTAGGTGCCGTAGGGAGGCTGGAATAGGGAGGAACCATCTGACTCAGTTGGGTGGGGGTGCCCCATGCACTGTGGTTGGTGGTAGGATCAAGGTCGTGGGATGTAGAAGGCGCCCTGGGGTTAGACAGGTTCTGGAGAGAGGCCAGACATGTTTAGTTCCCGTCACTAGGGTTCCTACCCGACTGAGTGGGCAGGTAGCCAGAGGGGCTGCACTATCCACCAATCCCCTGAGGGCAGTGCTTTGCAACGCCAGATCAGTCAGAAAAAGACTACAATTATAGCAGACTTGATTTCTTTAGCCGATCTGGCTTTCATTATGACAACCTGAATTGGTGATGATGATGGCCCAGTTTTAGAGGCTGCCATCCTGTCCAGATATACCGTGGTGCACTGCCCAGAATGGAATGGGGGGGTTGCCATCTGTTTAAGATCCAAACTAGGTTTCACTGTACACCCAGTGAGAACACCACATTCATTAGAATGTGTGGCCATCTATGGGGGTGTGGGCACAGGTTGCCTGATTCTTTTGATTTATCACCCTCTGGGATGGTGGGGGACTTCCTTCAGGAGGTGGCTGATTTCATGGTTGGTGAGACATTGGAAGCCCCCGATGTTTAGTGCTGGGGGATTTCAATGTCTGGGCCAACGATGAGTCATCTCGGTTGGGTTCCAACTTCCTCCAGATGATGTCCTCCTTGGGCTTTGAGCAGGGTGTTTCCTCCGTAACTCATCTGGGTGGCCACATATTGGATCTGGCATGCTCACTGGGGCTTGAGATTAATTGGCTCAGGACTGATTGGGTCATTTGGTCTGATCATTATACGGTGAAGTTCTCGTTCGGGGCCCCCCCGATAGTCCTTCCCCTGCTGAGATGGTCAGCTATCACCCTTTGCAGGGGTTGACCCCCTGAGGGTTTTTTTGAGGTAGCTGACCTATCTAGTGTAGATAGTACATGCGATGGGGGTATGTGTGCGGCAGTGGATGCCTATAATAAGGTGCTTGCTGGTGCGCTCAACTCCCTCACACCAGTCCGTGTATGAGCCAGGTCTTCTCATTTGAGGTCCCCTTGGTATGATGGTGAGCTCAAGGGGTTGAAGACTCTGGGTTGGAGATTAGAGTGCTGCTGGCAGAAGTCTGGCCTGGAGGTGGACAAACTGGCCCTTCGTATGCACTATAGTGCATATCAGGGAGCAATCAACTGTAAGAAGGCAGAATTCCTGACCAGGGAGATTGCTGCCAGGAGGAACTGACCAGCTATGCTCTTTCAAACTGTGGACAGGCTTTTTCATCCTTCCTGTCTACAGTCGAAGGTAGTGTTTTCTAATGCATTATGCAAAGAGTTTGCTCGGTTCTTCTCAGACAGGGTGTCCACCATCAGGCAGGGGGTTCTGCCAATGGGTCAAAATTTGGCTGACAGTGGTTGCTATGGGCACCTGGAGAGCTCTCCACCTGGTTGGGGTGAGTTTAGACCACTGGAGGTGGCTGAGGTCATTGAGATTGCTTCCGGACTTTGACACACCTTCTGTGAATTGGATCCGGTGCCAACTCATTTCTTAATGAGATGTGTCGACTCTGTTCACCCGGTATTTGCCTTGATTGTCTGGCGTTCCTTGTCAGAGGTTTTTTTTCCTGATGTCTTGAAGGAGGCATTGGTGAGACCCCTTCTGAAAAAAAACATCTTTGGACCCTGAGATCAAGGTGAATTATTGTCCTATCTCCAATCTCCCATTTTTGGGTAAGATTGTGGAGAAAGTGGTGGCGCTTCAGCTTGAGGACCATCTTGTGGCCCATGATTTATATGAGTGGCTCCAGTCTGGGTTTTGTGCAAGGCATAGTACAGAAACTGCACTGGTTCAGGTGCACAATGACTTCCTTAGGGCTAGAGATTGAGGAGAGGGGACAATTCTTGTTCTCCTCGATCTCTCTTCAGCATTTGACATGATTGACCATTGAGTGTTGCTTGACCGCCTAAGGGAATTCTGCAGACTTACCGGCATGGTCATCTGCTGGTTTGAGTCCTTTCTATCTAACAGGAGGCAGAGGGTGGTGATGGGGAATTTCTCCTCCTCTCCCAGCCACCTGTTATGCGGGGTTCCCCAGGGTTCGGTCTTGTCGTCGATTCTATTTGCCCTGTACATGCTGACCCTGGGAGAGCTCATTAGGAAGTACAGCTTGGATTTTCATTGCTTTGCCAATGATACCCAGCTGTATTTTCTTTTGCCACTGGAACATCTTGTGCAGTGGAAGTGCTTAGTAGCTGCCTTGTGGAAATCAATGACTGGATGGCCTCCAGCTGGTTGTGACTGAACCCCAATAAGATGGAGGTACTGGTGGTGGAGTCGAATAGAGGGCATGACAGGTTGGCCTCTGGTGTGGATACTGGGCTTTTTCTTGGCTCTGTACCATTGAAGACCTCTTCTAGAGTGCGATATCTTGGCATTATTCTGGACAGTGGATTGACACTTGAGTTTCAGGTGTCTTCCACAGTCTGTACCCCAGTTTCTATCATCTGAGGAATATCACCAGGATAAAGCCCCTAGTTCTGCAGCAGGACCTCCCCACCTTGATACATGCCTTCGTGATGTCCAGGCTGGACTACTGTAATGTGTTCTATCTCAGGGTCTCTGGGGGTACCCTGCACTGACTTCAGCTGGTTCAGAATGCGGTGGCTAGGTTGTTGACTGGACAGTCTAAATACTGTCATATCACTCCAGTCCTGTGTCAACTGCACTGGCTGCAAGTTAGGTGGAGGGTCCTCTTTAAGGTGGGTTTACTCACCTTTAGGCCCTACATGGCCTGGGCCCTGGGTATCTGAAGGACCTTCTCATTCCGCTGTCCCAACCACCCCCTCCCTCCATTCCTCCTTAAGAGGTCTCCTCATGATTCCCAGAATGAGGCTAAAATCAACCGGCGACAGAGCATTTAGTGTCGCTGCTCCTGTCCTGTGGAATTTGCTTATTCCAGCCGTGAGGGAGGCCCCTTCTGTGGAGGTTTTTAAGGCCTGCCTCAAGGCCTTCTTATTTAATCAAGCCTTCTCGGATTGTTTATTATAGTCCTTGCTGTCCTAGAACCTTTGCCAGGCTAGTACTGGCTTTTTCAGGCTTTGGCTTTTTACCCAAGCCATCGTATTAATATATTGTGCTATATCTCTGATATTGTTATGTTTTTATTTAGAATGTATAATATGTATTTTCTTTCAAATGTTCATTGCCCAGAGCCTCAGGGATGGGCGTCTTTTAAGTAAAAATTTGCCTTGCCTTGTCTTACCTACCAGTGACACTTGTCTAATGTAACGTATGCACTTTGTTACTGTTTGCCTATAGTTTGTATTTGTTGTAAGCTTCAGGTCCTGCCAAAAATAGGCATTTAATTGTCTTGTGCACTTATCTGGTTATTAAAACTAAATAAATATAAATTGCCGTCCCAAGAAATCAAATGGCTTGGATGTTTTCGAGGCTACAGGAACTGTTTTATGTTTTTGTAACTTTATTTCCATTAAACTGAACTTTTTACAAACCCTCTAAAAGTATTCTTCCTTTTATGAACCTTTTTGGTCACTGTGGATGACCTCTTCCAATTGTTTTTCTAACCTCTTTACCATCATCTTAGCTTTAATTTCATATTCTGTATTTAATACAGGCACTGACCTATGCTATTCGGTATATACCACGTCTTTATTTTCTTTTAGCAAAAGGATATTGCATGTACATCTTGAAATGTTTTTGGTGGTGGGATATTTGTTTGCATTTCTATTGCCATCTTTGTTTTCCATGGCACCAGATTTGCATTGAATACTATATGAAATTCTGATGGAAAGTCATCTTTACCTGGTGTTTTATTCTTCTTTAAACTATTAGAAGCTTGTAAAATGTCTTCTTGGGAGAAGTCGATTACAGAGATGTCTGATTTTTGAAAATGTATTTCCTCTAAGTAGTTATCAATTTATTGGGGATTAACCATATTTGAATTCAGGTAAATTGTTTTATAGTATTTTACAAATTCTTCTGCAATAGTGCCATCTTCCATTAGAGTAACTCTAGTAGAACTGTTTATATTTGTAATATAATTCCTCTGTTTTTGAGTTTTTAATAGATATACCAGTAACTTACCTGTTTTGTCCCCATTTTTGTAAATATTAGTTTTACTCCTCTTCATATTTATTTTTGTACCCCTGAAATTTTTTCTAATATATTTCATTGAAATTTCATGCACAATACAGCACTGTAAAGTTCAGCTTGAGGCAATAAATGATTTGGTGCATTTTGAGAACTTAAAAATTATTAGACATCTAGTTTATTAAAAACCATTAGCTTTTATGAACTTTAATAAGAAGTTAAAAGATAAATAACAATAAGCAGAACCTTGATGGACTCAAAATGTGCTTTTTTAAAATTAATCAATATTCAGATGGTAAATATGCTAATTGATTAGCCATACGGGGTTGCAGTTGTTTGGGATGATTACTTATGTAGGCAGGCTGCATTTCTTGTGGATGATTACTGATGTAGGCCCCCGACTGAGGACATACATGTGTTCTCTCCCATGGGCTCTGTATACCTACTGTACCTTTCCAAATGTATGCAGTCTGTCATAGCGTTGTGCCATACTGCTATGGTGGGGGGATTCCACACTTCTGCAATTAGATAATATTCCGAATATGGCTGTATTGATGGCTATAAAAGGCCAACTTCTGGTGGCTGGACTGCAGTTTCTCCATATCAGACCAATTCACTAGTAGGACTAGTTTGGGGGTAAGGGCCACTTGTTTTGTTGCACTTTATGATAGCATTCTCCCTATGTGGGACCAGAACTCCAACAATTGTGAGCAGCTGAACAGCATGTACAGTAAGTTAGTGTTGTCCTGCTCACATCTAGGGCATTTAACATCTTAATAGTTACCAAATTTAAGGAATCTAGTGGGTGTATAATAAACCCTCTGGGTGGTCATAAGCTTATGTTTGATTTGGATGGGTATTTTCCATCCAGACTTCAACATATCAGACCAATCTTCTTGTATTATTTCTACATCTGGTCTCTTGCCACTTTAACCTATCATGGTCCCCTGTCTGTGAAAGCAAGCTCATCTGATTTTGGTACAATTTAGTGACCAGCTCTTTAGTGTCCCTTGAACTGTCCAGAATGCACACAACCCCCAATGGTTCACATAAGTTGTACTTTTATCCCCAACCTTCCATGCAGAAAGGGTTTTATATGTGCATATTTAAATAAGTGCATTTGTGGCAGCCGATAAGTTAACTGCAAAGTCTCAAGCAAGCATCAACTTACCCTCTGAACATACATGATCCCAAACCAATATGCCTTTCTCTGCCCATATTTTGTAACCTGGATCACAGAGAAAATTAGGCAATAGGGGAATATTCCATAATGGCATTAATACTGTAGTGTAGACTACTATCCCCTTATACCTATGGATCTTGTGCCAGCCCCATAACAAGTAGATAATCACTGGATTTTCTTTGGCACACCTGATAGAAACATAGAAACTTAGAATCTGATGGCAGATAAGGGCTGCTTGGTCTACCACTCTGCCCATTTTTTCTACTTGCATTCTTTTTTTGTAAAATATTTTTATTAATAAAAAGGAAAAAACATAACAAGCATAGAAACAGTGCCCATTTAACCAATGTCCAAACAGTACTAACAGTACATGGATACAAATAGGATATGGTGTTAATAGGTACACATTGCGCTACTGGTAAAAAGCCTAATACTTCTATATGCTATATCATCTGTTCATTGCCCCCAGTTATAAGATAACAAACTGAAGACAATTGCTGACCATTGCTGGCCATCTGGAGAGGAAATACAATGAAATAGTCAGGAGAATTACCAAGGAAAAAGACCTGTCTCCAACATCCTCTCCAGTTTGTTCCATACTTGGTCAAACTGATGGCCATTTCCTGACACCACAGTTTGGGATTTCAATTTTAAGGCAGTTTAACAAGTTATTGGCCCACTGCTGAATTGTCGGGGGGTTGTCAGATAGCCAAAACTGGGCTATGGTGGTGTGAGCAGTGACAAGAGTCAGGGGCCAATGCATTAGGTCCTGCCCAAGTGCCCATTGATTAGGGTCTGCCCCAAGGAGGAATTCCAATGGTGATTTGGGAGGTATAACCCCCAATACATCTGTCATGATTTTATGGATCATGTGCCAATAGGCCATAATTTGTTGACCGGGTAAATGCACTAGAAAAATCCTGCCTATTTTCAGGCATGACCCGGGAGAGGGGGATACAGATGAATGCCAACTGACCTTGAACCAAATTAAGCTGTTGGTGGTATTTTTAGTGAATGAGGAGAATTTGGCCAGGACACTGGGGAAATTCCCCTACTGCATTGCTGTCAGTAGGGGGAATCTATGGCCACTGAAATTACCAGTCCAGACTTGCAGTCGGAGAGGATGGAGGTGCAAGCTTTACAGGAGTCTGAAATCCCTCAGACAGTTCATGGTACGGAACTTGAGCATTTGGTGGAGAATCTTTTAAATTCAGATGAAGATGGTAACACCCCAATTGAATTTTTTTCCACGTAGGATCTGACTGCTAATTTGAAAACTGAGGAAAAGGCCACAAACACTAAGGTTTCAGCAGAAGACACTGAGCAAGCATTATGTTTAAATTTGCAAAAAGAAGAACAGCGGCACGCCCGGGAAAAAAGCAATTTACAAGCTAAACTCGAGGAGTTGCAATGTCTAGCTTTAAGTGTCAATCCAGCGGAGACACCTGTCAGTGAAACCTCTGATGCAGCAAGATAAAAGGCCCAGCTGGGCATGGTGAGTCAGTCTCTGTTTACACTGTTTCTTCTGCTTCTTTAAAAGTGAAAGGGGAGAGTCAGCCAGCTGGCAGCTCAAACGTAGAGTATTTAAGCATGTGCCTACAGCCGAGTCCCTCAGCTAAAAGAGATGAAATATCTGGGACCAATGTTCAAAGTATGAATGTCCCAATACCTATTACAATAAATGAGACTAAAAGTACTGACACTCACCTAAACCCAAGGCATAAAACACTGACTAAAACTTTGGACTTTGTGGCCCTTCCTGACGTCCAGGCAGTTGTCAGGTTTCAAACAAATAATTTAGACTCTCAAGCCACAGCTACACAGTTTTCTTTTTCAAATCTGTCAAAACCAGGTCAAAAGGATTTACAAAAAGTCAAAAGGCTTGCACAAACCTTAGCCAAAAGACATTTAAACATGGAAGCTTTAAAAACTGATTCGGTACCATTTCACAAAACAGGTGAGTTGCTAGACTCAGCATGGACTCCGGGTGAAGCATTGTCCCGGTCGGGTTAGAAGCAAAACCCTGCAGGGATTTGGGTCCCAGATCTAGAGTGGGATGATAAACTACCATTTACTCCCTCTTCCTCTACTTGGGTTCCAGGGCAGGTTTTGGATCAAATATCAACTATTCCTAAAGTTCATGAAGTACCTGGTCTAACATCTGCAGATGCACCAATCCCTCAAAATAACACAACTGAAAAACCTCCTCAGGTAGCGGGAGTTGAACCCATAAAACATGCTGGTGTAAAGGAAAAGGACTTTAATAGTGATAAGGTACCCGAAAATGACCCAAATCATGATCAAGCCACAAATAAACAACCCTTATTGTCTGAACTATTTGCAAACATAAAGAAAGAAGGTGCTCCCAGGAGGAATGCGGTACGAATCTGGTATAAAGGTGGTATGGAGGACAGGCCTGACAGACATTTTGTTAGTAAGATCTTACTGAAGGACTCTTTATGGTTTTCTCCCCGAGAGGTGTTTGCTTTTATAAACATTTCGGGAGAAGACAATTTTGACATAAGTTTTCGCTCTGTCCATTTTTTGGATCTTTTTTGGGAGCGTTATACCCAGGTGAAATATTCCCCCATTTGGTCTCCCTTTTTTGTCATTCCACTTTCTAAACCTTTGGTTAAATTCATTATGGTGATGTTCTGAAATGAGGGAGTGCATGTAGCTGATATTACATATACTGGTTGTCACAAAGACGTGAACTTTTGGGAAACCCTGAGGCTATTCTGGATACTGAGCTCTTTTGGACTGCGGGGTGGAGATACAAGGTAAAACTACAAAGTACAGATTCTGGCATTGTACATATTCCTAACTCTTCTATGTTAGGCAGGGACAGGGGTGTGTGTTTTTATGCCGGGCAGCCCCGAGCCTGTTATAAATGTGGTTCACGTACCCAAATTTCTAGCACATGTGATAAACCCAGATGTGGGAATTGTGGGGAGGTAGTAGGACACATTTCTTTCCAATGTGCATCTCACACAAAATGTGATCTTTGTGAAGATGTGCGGCATGCCTTTAAGGACTGCCCATGGGCAGCGAAAAATGCAGCTTGTAATGTTAACCCAGATCTTCTCATTCAACAGGCACAAGATATAGCAGAAGTACCTGGAAAACCCCACCAGGATGAATCGGATAAAGATTATTTTCCCTCTACTGAAATTATAAATCTATGTGATCATAAGGAAGGTACAGATAGAACAGTTGTGCAGGTTGAAGTTAAGGATCCATTTCCCCCATCCCCCTTCCCCCTCCAGTGTTGGATCCGAAGGCCTTACAGCAGGAGATTCTTACCCCGGTTTGTTATAGTGACCCTGCACAGGACAGTGTCCCATTAGCTTTATCCCCACCTCAGAGGCATAGATCCTCTAGGAATTTGAGGTCAGTCAGCATTCCCCCTTCCCCTACTTCCCCTTCCGACAATGTTAATTCAAATAACCCTTTTGCAGTGTTGGCACCAGAATGGGGGGATTCAGACATGGATCAAGAGGAAGGAGCTAGTAATCATAGCGATCAAGACATGGAAACACAAAAAATGGGCTTTGCAGGGTATAAAGGGAAAAAGAAAGAAGAAGGAAAAAAGTTGATCACTGAGCGGGCTTAAGAATTTCAATTCTTGGCAAATTTTTAAATTGGATCAATAAATGTAAACAGTCTTTTAAATTCAGGTAAAAGACAGATGGTGTTTGAGTATTTACATCAGTTACACTTTGAAATCTGTTTTTTACAGGAAACATGAGCCTTTTCCATGTATAATATCAGAAGCTTTCAGGGAGAATGGATTTGGGGACCTTCTTATTGGTCTTTTGGACAAGATACTGCAGATAGGGTGGGGATTTTATTTAACTCATTTTCTTTCCATTTAATACAATTGGTAGATATTTTTCCCAGAAGAGCCTTGTTATTGGATGGGAAGTGGAAGAATAAAACATATAAGCAGCTTAACATTTATGGCCTGCAGCTGAAAGCGGGGAGGGTGGCACTGTTTAATGCTGTAAAACCTTACTTAATGACCACTCACAATATAATTTTCTGCAGTGATTTTAACTGTGAGATACCCTCATATACTAAAACTAAGAAACCACAGGCTAAAATTTATTGCGATTCTAATGCCCTTGTTGATTTGATATTATCAGCCAATATGATAGATTGTAATAATTTTAGGAAACTGGGACCTAATTTTACTTTTAGAAACGGTAATATTAAGACTACCATCGATTATGTTCTTGTTTCAAAAATATTACCTATAGTGGAAATGGAAACTTGTCCTGTGGAATTTACTGATCATGTTTTATTAATGGTAAATTTTTATGACATTCCTGCAATTCAAACTTTATCTACCAGGTGGAAATTGAATGTAAAAGCTCTGGATGAACCAAGGGTCCAACAAAGTATAAGAGCCCTTATTAGTGCGAGATGTTCTGTCTGTTTTTTATATGCAGATATTGAACAATGGCGGCTGAATTCCAAACAAGAGTTTCAAAATTGGGTAAAAAAATACGGGAAACATACAGAAAATAGTAAATTTTTAAAATACCTCTCTTTGCTCCAACAGTTATACAAGCTGTTTACCTGGTCTAACACTTCTAGATTTAATTAGTCAGACCAAATAAAAAAGATAAAACTGGAAATGTTATCCTATCAATATGATAGAGCAAACACTTTGAAAGTATTGTTTTAAAATGGGATAAAAAAAATCCCCAGCGGAAGATCCTTTTCAAGCATGTAAAGCCATGAGGGATAATACTGAAATGGCAGCTCTGTATGACTCCCAGGGGGTGTTGCTGAGTTCTGAAAAAGTTTTATTTTTTATCATTAAAAATCATTGGGCAACACTGTCACCCAATAGATGTCCTACAGTTCAGGAAATTGAGGCTTATTTAAGTCACATTCAAGTTCCTTTTATACCTTCTGAACTACTACAAAATGGAACTAGTATTACTCCTCAAGAAATTAAACTGGCCAGTCAGAAAATGATACCAGGAAAATCTCCAGGGTTGGATGGGTTGCCCATCGAATTTTATAAAGAGTTTAGGGACGAACTATCTGAATATTTAGCGGTTGTTTTGGTCTATTTTTCAAGAATGAACACAATTCCCTCTCCCTTTTTAGATGGGCTATTAATGTGTCTATATAAATCAGATGATAGACAGAGTATTTCTAATTGGAGACCTATCACTATACTGAATTCAAATTACAAAATTTTAACACATATTTTAAATAATAGGTTAAAACTTTTTGCGGAACATGTAATTTCCCTGGTTCAATATTGTAGTTTACCTTCTCGTAAAATACAATCTGCTGTAATGGTTGTGAGGGATGTAATTGAACATCTCTCTCTCTTTCAGGTCAATATGGCACACTAATCACAATAGATCAAGAAAAAGCATTTGATAGGGTTTCTCATACTTATTTGTTTTCGGTTTTACAGTATTATGGGATTCCAGATTATTTAATTAGTTTTATCAAATTAATTTATAAATCAACAATTGTTTATCCAACCATACGAAGACAAGTGAATTTCAACTTTAGGACCCAGCTTGGGGTATGTCAGGGTTGTCCTCTGTGTACCCTCCTTTATGTGTTTTCCCTAGATCCATTTTTAAGATTTATAACTGAAAATCCTAAATGGAAAGGTATTCAAGGCATGGGCATACAGTCAGCTATCAATGCCCAAGCCTTTGCAGATGATTTATGTTTATTTTTTCAGAAATCTCGCAATTTCAGAAGTTTTTAAAAATCATGTCTGAGTTTACTGAAGTATCTAATTCTAAAATGAATATTGCTAAAAGTCATGGTCTGTATATAGGAGTAGGATACCCAGAGGCTCAGAGTTTAGAGGGTCTTCGTGTATCCCCTGAACCATTGAAAATTTTGGGTATAACTTTTGGACCCCAAAATATGGCATTGTTTAGTTGGGAACAATTTTTTAAAAAGTGGAATTTAAAGTATTTAAATGGAAATCATGGAGTATGGCAAAATTAAAACATATTCAGCTGATAACAAAATTCCTGGTTCCAATTTTACTTTATGTAGCAATGTTGTATCCCCCACCAAAAATGTTAGAAACTAGACTAAATAGTGTTTTTTTTTTTCAGATGCTATGGGGTAATCGATTAAATCCAGTCCGAAGGTGTTTTACATGTCTCCCAATTAAAAAAGAGGGTTTAGGAATGTTAGACCCTATAATTTTTTTTCATACTGTGTTTATATCACAGACAGTTAAATGTGGACTAGGGTCATCACCATCAACATAACGGACATGGTGTAGGTTAATTTTGGAAAAATATTTTAGGGCATGGGGGGCGGTGGCCCCAAGATTAGGGACTTTTTTGCATGTTCCAGATTTTTTCAAAATAACAGCTGCTTCAAATTTATATATATGGAATCTTACTTAAATGGATATTCTGTCCCAATCTGGCTGAAAGATGTATCAAATAGTATTCTATTAAGCAATAAGGCTTGACAGAGTGTGTGTTATTGTGTAATAACGTCATTCCTGGGGTGGGTTGAAGCATGAGGCATTGCTATTTTACAATGGCTCGTTGTTATAGAAAATAAAAAACATTTAAAAAAATGTTTTTAGTAGATTTTTAGTGTGGCAGTATATCTTTGTTTCTTTTAAAAAAAAATGGCTCAAGCGTATGCTCAGCCATACAGTGATATTATTGTGTAATAACATCACTGTCTCAGGCATACACTGACCAGTCAGAGTCTAGGATTCTTTCTTGCCATTGTATAATAAAATATATCCAAATGAACCTAGTTTTAAATTTTGTGCTCCGGAGTGAAACAATTATGTTTTAGCTCAATTAGTAAACCATAGAATCCCACCTCAGATGTGGGAACATTTATGGCTTTCCATTTATGGTAGAACACAGGTGAGGGGGAATGCTAAGCATAAAGCTTTAGAGGAAAGGAACTGTCCTTACCCAGATTGTATTAATTTAGAGGAAACCATGGAGCATTACTTATTTTCCTGTTCTTATTCTAAACCTTTATGGGGTTATTTAGCTAATGTATGGAACATGCCCTGGCTCAACATGATGTCTTATGAAGTATGTGTATTAGGCCATTATGCCTTTTTGGGTTCCAGGTTTCATTTAGATACTCTTGCCATATTTTTATGCTGTTTAAATTTTTATTTATGGCAGGCAAGATGTAGTTGGGTACTACACCAGAATAAAATGTCTTTTGAGACTGTTAGGACTTTAATAAGTGAAGCTATGTGGCACGTATATGAAAAAGATGTAACATATTCAACGTTTAGGCAAGTTCAAAGATGGTGGAAAGGTTTTTTATTTTTTAGTAAATTTAAGTGAGGAGTTTAAAACATTTATGTTAAACATTTTTGTCTTAGACATCTATCTATTTTGTTTAATGGGGAATTGGTTATGGGATAAACAAGAAGTGAGGGGAGAGGGGGAAAAATACATTTTGTTTTCTCTTTTCTTTATGAAGGTTTAAATATAATTTACACTTTGTTTTCTCTTTTCCTTTTTTTGGAATGTAGTTTATGAATTTTTTTTTTTTGGGCATTTCAAGTTGTCAAATGGATGTTTTTGTAATGTTCTTTCAAATAAAACTACCCCTACTCTTTTCGATAAGTGCCATGGGATCTTTAACATCCACCTGAACTACCACCGGTCCAAGAAGATATGTAGATAGGTACCCTCTTCAACCTTACATTTGGGGCATATAGGTGGCTTTGTCAGGTCAAGAACATGCATCCTTGATGGAGAGATATAAGTCCTGTGCAAAATATTTAGTTGGGTCTGCCTCAGTCTATTGCTTCTAGAACAATTATTAAAATGCTGAATGGCATCATACCACATTTCTGGAGAAAGACACATGCCTAGATCAGCCTCTCATATCTTTTGTATTCGGAGTGTGGGGTCCTCTCCTCCCTTCAGGAGGATTCCATAATACACTGAAAGTGGCTTTCTGAGAGGCTGTGGGTGAAACAACTCTTCTTCAAATGGGTCATGCACCTGACCCCCAGAAAAAGTAGCATTTAACCTATGTTGAACTTACAAATCTATAAAGAGGTCTACTGGTGGGAGCAACCATTGTTTCTGAAGCTCACTGAACAAGAGGAGTCTCTCCCCCTCATAAAGCTGCATGATATACCTCAACCCCCTCCTCCACCAACAAAGAAGACCCCCATGGAAAAATATGTTGTATCTTGGCATGCATTTCACTGTGGACTAAATGGAAGTGTATTGGGATGGCATGGCCAATACATTAGCATAGGCATTTATAGCTCTCCACACTCTCATTAGTGTCCTAGTGAATGGGTTGGCATATTTCATCTGAGGCTGTGTGGATAACATTACAGAGGGGAGCAGGTCTCTCTGTAGATCCCCCTCACCTGCTCCCCCTCAATGGTCAGCCAATCTGGGGACACTGGGGTAAGGCCCACCAGGAGAAATGCCAATTGGGCTGCCCAGAAATATAATTTGAAGTTCAGTAGGCCAGTACCCCAAGTGATGCAGGCTGTTAGAGAGTTTTCCAACAAATGCAGGAATTTTTTTCTTTGCCATAAAAACATATGTATAATGGTATCTAATGACCTAAAAAATTTCTGGGACATGACACAGTAAGGATCGAAACAGATATACAGTAAGTACTAGGGCAAGATAGTCATTTTGACTGTAGTAGCACTACCAAGAAGGGTAAGTGGGAGGTCTAGCCATCTTTTGCACTCCAGTGTGATCTTGGCAAGGAGGGCCTCGTAGTTCAGGGAGAACAGACTGGAGATACGGGAGGAACTATAAACCCCATAGTATTTAATTTTAGTCACAGCTTGGACACCCAGTGTATTGCCAATTAAATTCTGTCTGTTTTTATTCCCTAAGACCAATTTATTTTATGACCAGAAAGACAGGCATATTCCTTCAGTAAAGCTTGGATAAATGGGGTGGGAGACTCTCAGCTGGATTCTTGAGGTTTAGTAGCAGATCATCTGCAAAGAGGGTGATTTTGTGTTCTCCATGACCACTGAAGCCCACCACACCTGGGTGGTTGTGTATGGCTGCTGCCAAGGGTTCAAGTGCTAATACATATAGGAAAGGAGAAACAGGTAGCTCTTCCTTGTCCCCCATTGCAATTTGAACCCTGGAGATAAGGGTCCATTAGTTGGTATCTGGGAGATGGGGTGGGAATAGAGAGTTTTAATCTAGGCAATCACATGCGGACCAACGCCATATGCCCAAAGGGGTCAAAGGCTCTCTCTACATCCAGGACAAGGACTGCCACACCATGAAATGAATGAGACATTACCCAGTAATGAATTACATTAAGAGGTTTATGAATATTGTGTTTCCCCTGCCTCCCCTGAACAAATCCACTTTGATCTGGATGTATGATTGTTAGTAAAAGGGGTTCATGCCTGGTGAAAATAATTCTGGCTTGTATTTTATAACCTGAGGTAAGCAGAGAGATCGGGCAGTAAGAAGAGCACAGTGTGGGATCCTCACCAGGTTTAGGGATTGCAGTTATGGTCACTGACCGCATGAAGGGGGGCAGTCGTCCACCACAGATAGTTTCTTCAAACACATCTTGAAGAGGGCCTATGAGTTCTGCGTGGAAAATCTTAAAAAAATCCATTGGTATACCATCTGAGCCTGGTGCCTTCCCTCCCTTTCAACTGCTTAATAGCATGGATAATCTCTTCGGTCTCGAGTGTCCTGTCCAGTAATGCAGAGGCATCTGGGTCTATCGGAGCAATGGAAGCCTTCTGAAGTAACAGCTGCATCTGTGAGGGAGTAGATGAGACCTCTGAAGAGTAGAGTTCCCTTTAGAATTCAGTAAAACCTTGGCTAATAGAGTGGCTATCTGCTGAGAGTCTACCATCAGGAGCATTGATGCCCCTTATGGTATTTCCCCCCCTCTTCATTTCAATTGCCATGACAGCAGCTTAGCCCCCCCATCTCCATTGAAATATGAACCTACTCTCCCAAGCATAGACTGTACTCAAGCAGAGTGTAGCTCAGGGAGTTGTATCTCCATTTTTGCTGTTGCAGCCTGTGATATAAACATGAGGTGGGGCGGGTCATGTGCGCTTTCTCAAGCGCTTGGATTTTCCATTCGAGGATACCAAGATTCTTCTTCTCCAGTTTTTTTTTTATGTGCTGGATAAGAGATAGTTTGACCCCTAACACATGCTTTCAGTGCCTCCCACCTTGCTGCATGGGTGGTCTCCTTTCTCTTATTATTAGGCAAGTATTCTATGATAGAAGTACTGTATGTATATGAGATAAGTACTCTCCGTCTTTTAAAAGTGCTGGGTCTAGTCTCCATGGCCTAGGAGAGGCTTCAGCTACCATACTGTGGTGTTACAAAATGAATGGAGCATGATCTGAGTCTAGGATGGGCTCATAGTTACAGGCCCATTTGCAGAACTAGAGACTAGGACACTAGCAGTCTATCCAACCTTGCATTGGTTTGGTGGGCATGAGAAAAGAAAATGTACTCTCTCCTGGTGGGATTTTGGTGTTTCCATAAATCTGTTAAGGAGCAGGTATTCTCAATTTCTTGCAAAGTGCGAGCATTTTTTGACATGGCAGTAGGTGTAGGGTTGGACCTGTCGAGGACAATGTCTCATATGCAGTTGAAGTTGCCCCCCAAAATCCATGGGCCATGAAATGGTGACATATCCAAAAGCAATTTGTAGTAAAAATGTGGGTCCTCAGCACTGGGGCCATAGACTGATCCCAGTGTCAAGTATCCCTGTGTTAAGCTGAATCTGTGCCATTACATACTTGCCTCCAGGGTCAATGTACAAATCAAGAATGCTCCATGGGAAACCTCGAGGCAGCCAGATGGCTGTTCCCCTCACTCTAGCAGAGTGAGTAGCTGCAATCCAAGTGCCCCCAGAGTATTTTATTTGTTCAACTTCGTTGGGTGTCATGTGTGTCTCTTGCAAAAGAGCTGTATTAGTTCTCAACTTTTTTAATCTGGTCTGAACCCACTTACGTTTAACTATGTTTTTAAGGCCATTAACATTCCAAGTTGTAATTTTCAGAGCTGCAGCTATATCAGGGTTCTTGTAAATGACCATCTCAACCTCGCTTCAAATAATATATATAGGAAGCTCAGTAACTTACCATTTAGGTGTACCATTGAAAGAACCGTATCCATTAAAATATTTGTAAGTACAGCATTACAAACATTACAGGAACCAACCCCCCCCCATAAGACATCCCCTCCCGTAGAATCCTCCTGTACGGGGAGAGGGGTGAGGATCCCCTCCCCCCTCTCCCCCCAAGAACCATAGGCACATAATACAACAGCACAACATTGTAGGAACAAATACGTGAACCTCCTGGTTGACTTTTTAGTCAAACCTTCCCTCTCCCCTCTGTACGTGATGGCAAGCAAGTGATACATGATGGGCTAAGCTTTTAACCCTTCTGCTAATATCCTGATCATCTAGGCAAATTATGAAACAGTGCATCTGAATGGAGCAAGGGGAGCACTACACTCCCCTTATCTGAAAGAGAGATGGTTAATATGACCATACTTCAGTACAGTAGGCATCTTCTCCCAGGATTTTGCATGGTCCTCTGAGGGACCATCATTCAGAACCACAGTATGAATACTCCCCAGCACCGGAGGTCATGGATGAGCGTGGTACAAAGCCACACCATCACAGTTTACACTTTATATACATATATACTAGACCCAGAAACAGACGGCAAAAATCAGTCGTGTAGCATAGTAGGGGATCTCTAAGTGTTCAATCAGTACATCAACAGTGAAGGATTATACAGCATCTGTTCCCCCCCATTGTTACCTGTGTTCCCAGGCACAGTCAGGAGCCATGGTGTGATTTGTGAGGGAGAGCCACAGAGCCATACCATACTGCTCTTACACTGCAGTTAAGAGCCACTGTCCTCTGTATTCCAGGATCTCTACAGTTGTTCAAGTAGTGTATTGGGACCTGTGCAATGGTGTGTTCTGATCGATCAAGTGCTGAGGCTCTGGACTGGTTTTTAGGATCAGAAGTGGGTCAAACAGTATTTGGTGGCTCTGGAGTCCCCACAGAAAGACAGATCACTGGTGCCACTTAAGTTGCATTGCCAGATCGCAAGGGTCATAGTACAGGTAGAAGAACCTTGTTCAGTGGTTCTCTTGGGCTCAGAGCATGCTCGATCCTGTAAAAACAAGACAGACAAAGAAAACTTTCGAGAATACTGATCACAAAGCAGTCGGGCAGAGGCATGACCATGTGTTCAGCCTGGCCATGGAAAACGCCCCCAAAAGAAAGCACATTCCCTCCCACCCCAAGAGCATACATCCTTGAGTCGATCAGAAGTCCTGACAGGTTTGAAAAAGTGAGAATTGATGGATCCAGCATACAGGAACAACAGAGGGGACACTTTTGGTTTGAATCAAAGTGGCGCACCAGCCCCAGACCCTCGGTATATCTCTCAATTGAGCAATGAGGGATGTAGTCATAAGTTTGGTGTTAGGGAGACTGAGCAAACAGAGCACTCCTTTCACATATTTGTGAACTGAAATGAGGGAGAAGCACCATTTGGAACTGAAATGACAACTAGTATATTACTCCTGTCAAGGTGGAGCTGAACTGCATCTCTGCGACCTACCTTCCATAATGGCCTCCCCAGTCTTATGAACTGCTCAGCATCTTGTGGATTTTAAAAAAATCTAGGAAGTTTCCCAAGTCTGGAAATTCAAAGTCACGAGGGTTAAAGATGTGCAAACTCCCAGCCGCACATGGGTGAAGGTTGGACTTGACAGCGCCAAACTGTTGGCATCTTAGTTGGAGGTCTCTCTTATATTCCTGTACAATGAACACCTTGCCCCATCCTCCAAAACAATAGGGCCATTAGTTTTAGCTGCTTGAAGTACTCTTTCTTTATCAATGTAATAGAGGTACTGTACTTAATGAGGAAGTGGCATGGCTTCTCACCTGGTCACGGTCTGGGGCCCGTCTGGTGTGCTTGCTCAACTTTGTAATTGAATGCAGGGTCTCCCAGTTTCAGTTGCTTTACTAGCCATCAATGAATCTCTTTTCCAGGATCTTGCTTCTCCAGCCCCTCCGGTAGTCCGATAATTTTTATGTTAGAATGGCGGGACCTATTCTCTAGGTCATCTGCCTTTTGTTGTACCTCCAGTAGCTGTTTTTTTAACTCATTCCTGTCTCGAGCTAGGTCCACAAGGGTATCTTCGGCCTCACTGATTTGCTTTTCAGCCCCATCAAGCTGTGTGGAGTGAGCAGCAGTTGTTTCTGTGAGCCCAGTGACAACCGACTGTAAATTAGTAATTTGTGCTGTTATGTTTTCGAATCCCACCTTCATTTCTGTTTGTATTTTGAGAAACATGGCTGGGACTCCTGCAAGTGATTTAACTTAATGGCACGTAAATACTATACCATTAGAATCACTAATGCCTGGAATGCTTTTCCTATGGAGATTATTACTAGTGAATCCAAAGTAACATTCAAATGGAGATTGGACAAATTTATACTCGGGGATTAACTTTAACTATTATTAATATAAGGAGCACTCATGGGCCACTAAGCCTCCTAGCTCCTATGACTCCTTAGTATGATCCTTAGTAAGTGATTTCTCAAGCTCTGACATACTGCTGTGGTGTGTAAATGTGAGTTGTGGACCCCATCATGCCTCGTGGGTTGATGCTGCAGCTTCTTGGTTTCTGCTTGCCTGAAATTGTGGCTTAGACTGTCTGGTAGTAACTTTTGCAGATGCTGCTTGTGTTGTACTAGCCATAGGTGTTGTCCTTGAGGTTTAAATTGCTGATTGACTCAATTTTCTGCCTTTTAAAAGTTTAGCCCATGCAGTGCTGTTCTAAGACATGTCAGCCATCATGCCTGGTTGGCCATACCCCCTGCCTACATTCTTGCCGAAGACACTACTTGATCTACAGCTCTTTCTCCTTCCCCCGCTTACCTTTGCAATTCTGTTGTGCCTATCCCAGGGATTTTTGAACCCCACCACTGTCTTCACCCCCACATCTACTCTTTACCCCCGCCATTTCTGCTGGAAGGCTGTTCCAGGAATCCATCAGTCTGTCTGTGAAGAATTACTTCCTCACACATCTCTCCCGAATCTACTCTCTTCCAGCTTCATAGCATGTCATCTTGTTCTATAGCACCTTTTTCTCTGAAAAATACTCCCCTCCTGTACCTCATTTACTCCCTTGAGGTATTTAAAATTCTCTATGATATCCCCCCCTCTCCCTCCTCTCTTCCAGGGTGTGCTTATTGAGGTCCTTTGGCCTCTCCTCATAGGGCCTCTGACGCAGACCGTGCACCATTTTAGGAGCCCTCTTATGGACCACCTCCACTTTGTCTATGTCCTTCCTGAGATGTGGTCTCCAGAACTGGACACAGTACTCAAGGTGGGGTCTCACCAGTGATCTACACAGGGGCAATACCATCACCCTCCTTCTGCTGGTGATAACCCTTCCTATGCTCCCCAGTATCCCAACTAGTCCTCCTGACTGCCTTGTCGCACTGCCTGGCCAGATTTAGGTCATTCAATATGATGACCCCCAGGTCTCTTTCCTGCTTGGTCATTGCCAATACCACTCCCCTCATTTTGTACTCCACCCCTGAATTGCTGTGCCTCAAGTGCAGTATTTTGCACTTTTTTGCATTAAAACCCAGTTTCCATAACTTTGACCACTCCTTTAGTTTTCTCAGATTTATGCTCATTCTTTCCACACCCCCGGAGTGTCCACCCTGTTGCAGATCTTGGTGTCATCTGCAAATAGGCAGAGCTTCCCTTCCAGCTGCTCTGCTATGTCACTTATAAGGACATTAAAGACGACCAGTCCCAGCACTTATCTCTGAGGCACCCTGCTGGTTACCCTCCCTTCCTTGGAGCAAACTCCATTTACCACTACCCTTTGTCTCTTATCCCATAATCAATTTTGTACCCAGTTTACCTTCTTGTTACCCACCCCTAAGCTACCCAGCTTGCTCACTAGTCTCCTATGTGGAACAGTGTTGAAAGCCTTACTGAAATCTAGGTAGGCCACGTCCACTGCTCCTCCCTGATCTAATTCCTTGGTCATCCAGTCAAAGAAATCTATCAGATTTGTTTGGCATGACCTCTCACATGTAAATCCATGCTGCCTCTGATCTTGCAACCTGTTGGATTCAAGTTATTCCACAATTCTTTCCTTTAGCAGTGTTTCCATTAATTTTCCCTCCACCGATGACTAGGCCTATAACTGCCTGCCTCTTCCCTGCTACCACTTTTGTGAAGTGGGACCACATCTGCCATTCTCCAGTCTTCTGGGACTACTCCTGTGTCCATATTTTGTAACAAACAGCTTTCATAGTAAATCCACGAGTCTAACCTTAGCCAACCAGGCCTTTACAAATAATATTCCCTTATTGCACATTCTAAGCTATACCACTCTCTGACTCCTGCTAACTGGGCTGCCCAATAATAGTGCCCGAATTCCTCTCCTACCAGGTGATTGTTTTTTTTTGGGGGGTTTGTTTTTTTCCAAAATAGTGTATTGTATGGTTCAAGGTATACAGAAGGCAAAGTGACATTCTGGCTATGTACATGAGTCAGATACTTATGCAAATGTAACGTCACAATATACAGTGGGTCAGATTATCTTACAAGTTATACAATTATCTACTGCTAAAAACTCTGTTGAAGAAAGAGACTGATTGCCTCTGGATGAGAGACATGCATCTTTACATTGCATTACAGAATAAAGCAAGACCACCCAACTAGTCAGGAGCAACATACTGCACAAAATGGATAATAATATCAAGGTACATTCTCAACTGAAGCAATCAAAATGATACTAACTCAAAGTATGCAGTGGTCCCCACATTGCGGGTTTATTTGTCACATGGAACACCAACAACCACTGCCAAGAGCAGAGGTCAAGGCAATACTAAGGTACCTAACATTATGTTCCAAACTATTCCATGTGGTAGGAGGAACAGGGAACAACAAGGGGATGTAAACCTTCGTATTTACCTTGGTAACCAACCTCCCTCCACCGCTTTGATCAAGGGTTGCCAGGTCTCCTGGAACTTATGTGCTAGGCCCCCAGCACCCATCTGCGCTTTCTCAAGAGCCATGCAAGAAAGCAAATTGTTGATCCATCTACTCACAGTGGGGGGTGGGGACATCCACAGCTGAGCTATGGTTCTTCTAGCATTTATTAAGGCTATATTCCATAGTGGATTACTAGTGCACCGGTTAGGGTACAACGGGTCTGCCCCCAGTAATAACTTGAGAGGGGACTTCGAAGGGGAGTACTCAAGAAGTACATGAAGAAGCCAGAGGGGGAAGGAAACATATTCAATTCAGTGCTTTACAATAGCTGGTAATTGCTATTTTTCTTTTAAACTTAGATTGTGGGCTTTTAGTGACACTATAATTTCTTTGCTGTCTTTACTTATAATTGTTTTTGGGCTGTTGAAAATTTAAAACGTAGTGGTGGTGTATTTCTTTGCTGTCTTTAATTGCTGCAAATTTAGTCTTGGCTTGTCTGACTTGCCCTGTAGTTTGGGTGAGGGGTGTTAATTGTCTGGCCTCTGACCTCAGCTACGTGATAACTGGAGGTGGGGCTTAGTCACAGTTGAGGTAGCAAGTGAGTTTTGTTTTCTCAGAAGAAGCCAGAAGGGGAAGGAAACATATTCAATTCAGTGCTTTACAGTAACTGATAATTGCTATTTTTCTTTTAAACTTAGATTGTGGGCTTTTAGTGACACTGTAATTTCTTTGCTGTCTTTACTTAGAATTGTTTTTGGGCTGTTGAAAATTTAAAACGTAGTGGTGGTGTATTTCTTTGCTGTCTTTAATTGCTGCAAATTTTGGCCCCTCCCCTTCCCCAACTCTTAATTATATGCCCTGTTAAATCTGATTGACAGGAGCTAAACACAGGGGATAGTAAGGGGTGTGGAGTAGGAGGGGCATAAGGGGGAAGAAGCCCACCCTCAGCATGACAAGTGTTTTGACTCATTTATTTATTTATTGGTTTATTTTTTTTTTTAAAGAAAAGTATCTGAGGATCAGTGGCAGGATTTTTAGGACAGTAAATTAATAAAAAGGGAACTAGGAGAGCTTCAGTAGCAGACAAGTAGTGGAATAGCAGTATAATTGCAGTATAATGTGGGGAGTGGTGCAATGCAGTGGCTGTGGGGCAGCCATATTCAGGCAGACCTTCTGGACACTGAGGTGCTGCCCTGTCTGCATGCATCTCTCTGAACTGCGGGATGAGGTAGCCAGACTCAGAGCAGAAGTAAACTGGGTCAGGAGTACCATCATCCCTATCCAGAGACCACCCAGTCCAATGCAAATGCCTCAAAGGATGCCGAGAACGAGGAGCACTTGGATGACAGTGGGCTCAGGGAGGATTAGAGCGGTCAGGCAGAGGCACATCCCAGATCCTATTCACTCCAAGAACTCATATGCCACACTAGCAAATGGGGACAACCAAATAGAGGTACCCAGAGAAGTGGAAGGAAAGGATGTGGAGGTTAGCCAAGGAGGTGACCTCAGCGGGAGAGCAGTGGACCCCTGAGGAGGAGGAAGCGAATCCTGGTGGGGACTCCATCACAAGAGGATCCAACTAGGAACACAGGAGAGGGAGGACAGGGAGATGAGGTGCCTACCAGGTGCCACGGCATGGAGGGATGGAAGGAAGATCCAGGGATCACTGGGAAGGCAAGGCAGGAGGTGAGCTGGATGTCATTATCCACCTAGGTACTAATGACCTGGCAAATGGGGAGCCAAAGGAAGTTCAGGAAGAGTTTAGGAAATTGGGGAGGGTCTCAAGCAAGTAGCTACTTCTGTCACTTTCTCAGAGTACTACCCATGCGAGGCAAGGGAGAGCATGAGGGTGCATGTACCAGGAACTTTAACTCATGGTTGAAGAACTGGTGCTGTGAGGGAAGGTTTGGATTCATTGGTGACTGGGGACCCACCTGGAGGATGGAGGTTTGTTCAAGCCTGACGACCTGCATCCATCCTGGAGGGAATCAAGCACTCAATGATAAGTTTAAATGTTACATTGACAAGCATTTAAACTAGCAAAGGGGTGGCAGGCCAGCAAGGAGAGTACCTACTGCTCACCCCCACAGCTAGCAGTGGAACCAGTGAACTGGAGGTGGCTATCTCTACAAAGCAGTGTGCAAAAGATGGAGATTAGCGCCCAAGAGGTGGATAGGCAGAAAAGGGGAAAAATTCAGCAGAAGGGCAGACAGCAAGTAGAACCAGGGATAAAGGACAACCAAGGAAGGGGCTGGAGTAGAACAGCAAAACAGTCTAGGGAGGTCAAACCATGGAAAGCCATGTGTGCCAATGCCAGGAGCCTTGGCAACAAGATGGAAGATCTGGAGGCTGTCATGGTGCAGTCAGACCTGGACATTGTGGCCATCACTGAAACCTGGTGTAATGATAACCACGACTGGGAGATGGCCATACCTGGCTACAACATATTCAGAAGAGACAGGGCAGGTAGAAAGGAAGAGTGGCACTATATGTGAAAAATGACATAAGGGCCACAGAGATCCAGGAGGAACAAAATGGGGGAGAGATACTGTGGGTTAAGCTGGAAAGGAAAATGGGGCCAGCCATCCGCACAGGTGTAGTCTATAGATCACCAGCCCAGGAGGAAGAAACAGATAGGGAGCTGATGCTAGCCATCCAAAGGATGGCAGACAAGGGTGAGGTAGTACTGGTTGGAGACTTCAATATTCCAGACGTGGATTGGAGCATCCCAGCAGCAGCAGCATCAACTAGTAGCAGATTTATCCTGGACTGCCTTCAAGGTGCCTTCCTCAAGCAACTGGTCATGGAACCAACTCGGCAGAAGGCAATACTGGACCTTGTGCTCACAAACAGGGACAGTGTGATGGAGGTAACAGTGGGGGAGCACCTGGGGAACAGTGACCACCAGTCATTGTGGTTTGAAATCACAGAAAGAGCAGAACCAAACCACACAAAAACACGTATCCTGGATTTTAGGGGGGCAGACTTTGGGAAAATGGGGAGAAACTTGAAAGAGGCATTAAGAGGAATGGGGCAGGAATCAGGGGTTGAGGAACAGTGGGCAGTATTTAAAATGGGGATTACAAGAGCAACAGAATTATGTATTAAGCAGGTTAGCAAGAGAAAAAGGAAGAGGAGACCATTTTGGTTTTCCAAAGAGGTAGCAAAGAAAGTGAAAGCCAAAAAGATTGCATTCAGGCAATACAAAAGACACAGGCAGAGGGATAGGAGAAGTACCAGGAGAAGCAAAGGGAGGCAGGAGGTCAGTAAGGAAGCCAAAGCTCAGACAGAAGAACACATTGCAAAATCAGTGGGTAGAGGACAAAACCTTTACAGGTACATAAGTGAAAAAGAAAGGCAAAGTGAGGGATAGTGAGACTGAAAGGGAGGATGGGGCTGCGTGGAGGATGACAACAGTAAAGCTGACATATTGAACAGGTATTTCTGCTCAGTCTTTACTGAGGAAGAGGAGGGTAATGGGTCTGAAGGAGTACAAAGGGTGAGAATGGTGCAGAAATGGACACAAGTACCTTTACAGAGAAAGGGTCCTGAAGGAACTGAAAGTAATAAGAGTTGATAAAGCAATGGGGCCAGATGGGGAGTTCCCAGGGTCATAAAGAACTAAGAGAGGTGGTGGCTGAACCTCTGGCTATCCTGTTTAGCCGATCACTGGAAACAGGAAGTACCCAAAGACTGGAGGACAGCAGATGTAGTCCCTTATACAAAAGTGGGAACAAAGAGGCGGGAACTACAGACCAGTCAGCCTCCCACCGGTAGTGGGAAGATCATGGAAGCACTACTGAAGGAGAGACTGGTGGAACATCTGGTTGTCAATGGACTACAGGACCCAAGGCAGCATGGTTTCACCAGGGGAGGTCATGTCAGACCAACCTCATTGAATTTTGACTGGGTGACTAGGGGTGGATCAGGGAGGGCAGTGGACATGGCCTATCTGGACTTCAGCAAGGCCTTTGACACTGTGCCACATAGAAGACTATTACACAAACTGGGGAATATGGGTGTGGGCAGGACAGTAGTGTGGTGGGTAGGTAACTGGCTGGGCGGCAGGACACAGAGGGTGGTGGTAAATGGCTGTCACTCCACAGAGGAAGAGTGACCAGTGGGGTACCACAGGGATTAGTGCTGGGACCGGTCTATTCAACATCTTCATCAGTGACATTACACAGGACCTAGAGGCAGAGAATTTCACTGTTTGCTGATGACACAAAGCTCTGTAACAGAGTAGACACACCAGAGGTGTGTGAACAGAATGAGAAGGACCTGCAGAAACTTGAGAAGAATGGTCAGGGTTTGGCAGTTGAAATTCAATGCAAAGAAATGCAAGATAATGCATATGGGCACAAAACCCCTGGCACAATATATCAGTTGAGGGTGAGGATATAGCATGCACCAAGCAGGAAAGGGATCTTGGGGTTATCATCTCTGATGACCTCAAGGTAGAAACAGTGCGACAAGGCAGCAGGTAAAGCAAATAGGATGCTGGGATGCATAGGCAGGGGCATCACCAGCAGGAAAAGGAGGTCATAATTCCACTATACAAGACACTAGTGAGGCCCCACCTGGAGTACAGTGTACAGTTCTGGAGACCTTACCTACGAAGGACATAGACAGGGTAGAGAAGGTTCAGAGGAGGACAACAAAGATGGTACATGGATTGCATCACAAGTCCTATGAGGACAGGTTGAAGGAACTGAACATGTACTCCCTAGAGGAGAGGGGAGAGAGGGGATATGATAGAGACATACAAGTATCTTCAGGGAGGAACAGGGTGCAGGAATACATTATTTTAAGCGAAAAAGATGTTCCAGGACTAGAGGCATGGGATGAAGTTGGAGGAGGGACGATTCAGGAAACATGAGGAAGAATTTCTTCACAGAACGGGTGGTGGATAATTGGAACACCCTGCCAGAGGAAGGGGTGGGGCTGAAACAATCACAGGATTTAAGAATGCATGGGATAGTCATAAAGGAATTCTGGAGGTCAGGGGTAAGGGGATACAGACTTCTAGGAAAACATAAACTGAACTTACAAGCTCAAATGGGCAGACTGGGTGGGCCATAGGCCCTCATCTGCTGACGCTGTCTATGTATCTATGTACCCTAAGACCTGAGCCATGATTCTGTGTATGCCATGCCAGAAAGAGGCAACCTTTGTACAAGTCAAGGTCATGTGGAGGAAGTCTCCAGTTTCTATTTCACATTTGGGACAGATCTTTGATTTAGAGTTATCCATATCATGTAGTATCACTGGTGTTATATAAGCCCAGTGTAGGAAATACAGTTGTACTTGTCTGAGCTTGTTGCTATATGAGCAGCTCACATAATGTGAGCGTGCCAACTTCCATGCATGAGAGTCAATAGGTAGCAAGAGATCCTCTCTCCACCAGTGTCTACTCACATCTGACAGTTCTGCATTCCCTCCCAAAATGGTGCGGTAAAAAATCGAAAGTGGTTTACAACCTGATTGTGGTTTGTAAAGCTCCTCCTCAAAAGGTGAGGGTGAGGTTCATCCCTCTGCAACTGATAGGGTTGTCCTGAATAACTGCCGTATATGGAGATACACGAAGAAGTCTCCAGGGTGGAGGCCCCATCGTGTACAAAGTGTTTGGAAGCTACAAATAAGTCCCCCCCCTCATACAACTGCTCCACACTGAATAGACCCTGCCTTTTCCATTGCCATAGTCATTGTATAAGTGGAAGAGAACACGTTCCCCTCAATCTCATTGCATAGACCAAACTCACATAGGGCGAGGTACCTCCCCACCAGCCGGCATATCAATGGGCCCGGAGCCGGATCCCCAGTGTATTATTGGTGAAGGGGTTTCTAACCGAGTGGTCGGTCATAGAGGTCAGAGCACCACTCAGTAAGTAATTTCTAAGATTGCCATCCAACATCTCTTTTTCCAACCCCAGTCAGGCACAGGTGGCCCCACCAGGGCCTTGTGGCAAGAATGCCAGCTGGGCCACCCAGTAATAAGCCCTGAAGTCAGGAAAGCCCACTCCACCCCTTCCTGGTGTCTGGAAAAGTATTGCCCTCCGAATTCTTGCACCCCCAACCTTCCACATAAATCTATGCAGCAGGGCATGCAGGCACCTAAAGTGGCACTGCGGCACTCTGATGGGGAGGGATTGATATAAGTATAAACATCTTGGGAGAATGGTCATCTTTATGGTGCCCACCCTGCCCAATAGAGAGAGGGGGAGAGCCATCCACCGCTCGCAATCCTCTGACAGTCTATCAAGGAGAGTCTTATAGTTAAGGGCATAGAGGCACCCAAATGAAGCTGAGAGCTGGACCCCCAAATATTTTATCTGTGAGACTAATTGCAGGCCCCCCAACTTGACTATTAACTGAGCCCGATCACGGGTACCTACAGGGAGCAACTCACATTTTGTCCAATTGACTTTATGGCCAGATAAGGCCCCAAATTCCCTCATAAGCTTATGCACAATTGGGAGGTCCCACACAGGGTTTTGCAGATACAGAAGTTGGTCATCGGCATACATGGAAATCTTATGTTCTAAGCCCCCCCCAACAAAACCCCTGATGTCTGTTTGTGCCCATAAGGCCGCCACTTGGGCCAAAGGGTGAGTGTACAACGAACGTACCCACTGACAGACATTCGGGCCTGACTCAACTCTACTCAAAGTCTCAAAGAGGTAGCCACACTCCACTCGGTCGAAAGCCTTCTCTGCATCTAATGCCACCACTGCTGCCCCATGAGAGTTTTTCCCTCACCCCCATCTGTAAAGTATGTTCAAGGTACGTCTAATATTATGCTTACCCTGTCTGTCTTTTATGAACCCCGTCTGGTCCTGATGTACCAACAATGGCAGCATAGGCTCCAATCGAGTGCCTATTACTTTAGCGAAGATCTTATAGTCCGCTGTTGATAATGAGATGGGCCAATATGAAGCACATTTGGTCAAGTCTTTATCAGGCTTAGGCAGAATTGTAATTACCAAGGACCATGTGGAGGGGAGCAGCTCTCCCCGAGACAGTCCCTCAACTAGCATATCAAACAACGGGTCCAACAGAAGGGGTCTAAATATTTTTAAAAAAATCAATGGGTAAGCCATCCAGGTTAGGTGCTTTCCCCCTCTTCAGAGCCTTTACTGCATTCTGTGCTTCTTGTCTGGACAGGGGAGAATCCAATAGTTTAGAGTCATCTTCTGCTAGGGTATTTAAGGGGGCTTGCCGAACGAAAGATGCCAGATCATCATGGGTAGGCTGACACTCTGAAGTATACAAAGCTTTATAGAAAGCAACAAATGCCTTACTGATACCTGCAGTGTCTTGAATCAAACCCCCCTGAGAATCACTGATCCCTCCTATCATCCTTTTGGCCTCTCTTCGTTTGATCTGCCACATAAGCAACTTCCCCCCCTGGTCCCCATCAAAATAAGCACCTGCATCAGCCAATAATATTGATCGCTTTAGTTGTGAGTCATTTAATGCATTATATTGATACTTTAGTCATTGAATAATATCGTATAAAGCTTTGATGTGCTTAAATTTGTGGTCCGTCTCGCATGCTGAGATCTTTGTCCGAAGGGAGATCAGAACCCGCTCCTCGCCACGTTTGCAATGTGAGGCATTATAGATGGTCTGGCCCCTAATATAGGCCTTCAGAGCCTCCCATCGGGTCCCATGAGATGTATCCCCTCTGGTGTTATGAGATAGGAACTCCTGTATGCTCCCCTTCATCTGCTCAATATAACTACGTCTTTCAAAAGGAGCAGATCTAACTTCCATCTTTGAGGAGGACTAGGGGAGCCAGACATTTTGAGGGAAATATAGTGGGGGGCATGATCAGACACCAGGATGGGGAGATACTTCACCTCCCTCACCCCCCTCAGTAGTGTGGCAGAGACCAGGAGTCTGTCTATTCATACATATGACTGGTGAGCATGGGAGAAGAAACTATAATCCTTGCCTGCAGGATGGAAGTGGTGCCATGCATCTGCCAGTCGCATATTCCCTTGAGTTTGTTCCAAGGCCTTAGCATTCCGAGACATCAGGACTACAGTTGCCTTGGAGCGATCTAATACAGTGTCAAGCACGCAGCTAAAATCACCCCTGACTACCCATGTCCCCTCCCATCATGACATGTCTAGCACCAGCCTTTGAAAACCCCCCAGATCTTCTGCGTTTGGGGCATATTTGGATCCAATCAGGAGGTTGCTACCCCCGGGCATTTGTATCTTTGCCAGCACATAATGCCCACAGTGTTCACCAGTGTATCCACTATTTCAGCTTGACAGCCCCGGGGAAGCCAAATCGAAGCACCCCTAGCCTTGGACGAGTACATGGAAGATATCCACATTCCCCTCATAAAGGCTGCGGTCTTTCAGGCCTCAACAGCAGAGGAATGGATTTCTTGCAGTAGCAATATTTGGCCCTTCATCCTGCGCACCTCAGTCAGAACTTTCCTACACTTGAGGATCGTCTTTAGGCCATTTATTTTCCCACGTGACCACCCTAACATCAGTTGCCATTGCGTTTACCCATAAAAGGCAGTACCCGACCAATCACAGATAACTATGCTCCATGAACCAAATTTTTTAACATATAATACAACTAAGACCCCGAGAGACCCCCACTCCCCCTCCCACCAAGCCCCACCTACACAACTCCCCCCTATAACAACAGAAATGTACCCTAGAGGGCGCTGGAGCCAACCCATACTGAGAGTTCGAGACAGAGGAATTTAACTCTCCAGTTTAAACCTTAAACGTCCCACTTTCCCCACCCCCACCATTGTATCCTCACCCCCAAATACGAAACCCTGACTGTACAGTTACTTGTCACCCATCACTGCCACCCCTCCTTCCTCCACCTCCACTACCCATCTCCCCTAGGAAGAGTCCTGCAAATGGAGACTCTCCAAACCTCCCCCATTGCCAACGGGCACAAAAAAGCCCGCCCAGATCCCCACTGCTAAGAATTGGCAGATAGATGGTAGTTTCATTAATTAGCAATGTAACATGGGGCATCATAAAGGCTAAAGCTATGTAATCAAAACTGTAACATGCAAAATGTAAAACAAAAACTCCAAAATGTTCAGTGTTAACATGTAGGAGATTGCTGCTAAAAAACAGCCAACTTACAAAGGGTCTTAACAACAATGAGTCAGGGTCCAAGAGATTGATCATTTTTCCAGTAAGCGGTTCCTCAGATGAATGAAACTAGTGTACTCCCCCAAACAGAGACACTGAGCCAACCCACCGGTACCCATGTCCCCAGACACAGTAGGGAGGCCAATCACGCATATATGTCAAAACTTAGGCATATCTGTCTGCCCAATACAGCCCACTGAACAATCCAACAAGTGGGTATCCTAGATGAGATTTAAGTTCAATGGTCCGCAGATATAAACTCACGACATAGCTGAGTGCTGTGGACATAAGAACACCAGAGAGCTAAATACAAGAGATTAGATATAATACTTAGCTTAATTCAGGGTTCTTCAGCATGCACTCTGTCCCTCCTGGCCTCCTCCTCAGCAACCCACTTTTCAGCAGCCTTAGGACAAATGAAGAAATGTGGAGCTTGCTCTGGGTGGTCTATCTGCAGGCGTGCAGGGTATCGGAAGCTGAAGGACCACCCCAGGGTATGCAGCTTGCCCTTAATCTGGGAACATTTCCGTCTTTGGGCTTGCAGATCCCTGCTGTAGCCCTGGTAGATAAACACTTTACCATTTCCAAATGAGATGGACCCTGCTTACTTGGCTCATTGAAGCATCTTTTCCTTGTCCGTAAAGTGGAGATATTTAATCAGGCAATGTCTTGCCCGTTCACCCGGCTTAGGCAGATGCCCAACTTGATGTGATCGTTCAATTTCCCAAACTGCTCATGATCTTCTGGGAGGCAAAGTTGTTGCACCAACCACTTCTGGAGGCCTTGAGCCACGTCCCGACCCTCTGCCCCTCAGGCAAGCCAATGATGCGGAGATTAGATCTCTGTGACCAATTCTTTTGGTTGTCGACCCTCACCAGCAACTCCTCCAGGGAAGTTTTAAGCCCATTTCTTTCAGCTGAGACTACTGCTAGTGAGTCCTCCAAAATGCTCACTCTCTGCTCCAACTTGAAGATCTGGGTCGAGTGTTCTGCAGCCATCTCTGAGAGCCCAGTCACGGCTCCCTGGAGGTGGGTAAGCTGAGCAGCTAGATTGGTAAATCCGGACTTAATTTCTTGCTGCATTTGCAGCAGAGTAGAAGGGATGCCTGCCAATGATTTAGAGAGGGCCTCCATCTCTAGTCTTTCCTTGACTCCCTCATTCTCTGAGCTCGAGGCCTGTAGCTTCAGAGTGGCCTTGCTCGATTTTCCAGAACGTGATGAGTTGGCAGCATCAAAGTGAAGTTTCCCCAGGCGATTTTTCTGTTTGCCTGATGCCATGGACATTAGGGGAGATAAACATTGGAAAGCTATAGGTTTTGTAGACAAAGAAACAGCTTTGAAAGCAGTTTAAAACTTGATGCCCCGAGGAGCTACAGTAACTAGCACACATCTGCCATGTCTAGCGGCTAGCCACGCCCCCTTCCAGGTGATTGTTTGAGCTGGTCCCACTTAATCCTCAGGGTTTTGTTGTTCCATAACCAGCTAGTGGCAGTTTTTCTAAGCATTTTTAAGAAAATCTTCAGGATAGGAATTAGGAGTACCTGAAGTAGCTATAGAAATATTTGGAGAATGGCCATCTTCAATACATAAGTTCTTGCCAACAGTGAAAGGGGGAAGATGTGCAGCTTACTGCATACATCTTTAACATTTTGTAGCAGGGAAGGATAGTTTGCTGTATATAGCTCATCTTTTTCCAGATTTTAACCCCCAAATATTTAAAAACCTACCCAGTCTATTGGGAAGGCACTTCTTGTTCTAGAGCAGTGTGCTCACAGTTAAAGGCATCACTGCTGTCTTTGATAGTTGAACTTTATACCCTGATAGTGCTTCAAAGTATGCAAGCCTATCCAACAGTTTGGGCAATGATTGTTCTGGATGGGTTACACAAACCAGAATGTCGTCCGCATATAATAAACATTTTAACCACAGTGTCTGCAGTTGTCACTCCCACTATGCCCTTGTCATCTCTGATAGTTCATGCAAATGGCTTCAGAGCCAAGCCAAAAAACAGAGGTGACAGTGGGTACCCCTGCATTGTTTCCCAACTCAAAGAAAACTGCTTGGATAGTCAGGCATTTGTTTGTATGGTAGCAATGGGCTTATAGTAAATCACCAGAACCCAACACAACCCAGAAGCTTAGGACCAAATCCCACGTGCCTCATCATGCACCAGAGGTAGTCCCACTTGATCTGGGAAAAGGCCTTTTCAGCATCGAGCGAGACCACCCCGTGGCAAAACCTGTAAAAGTGTGTGAAGGTTCGTTGGGGCACACCTGCCCATCACAAATCCCGCCTGGTCTTTGTTAACTAATTTTGGAAAGATGTTTGCCAACCTGCTTGCCAAAACCTTGGCATAAATTTTAAAGTCAGACTTTAATGAAGCAATAGGTCTATAGGAGGAAACAAGGTCACTTAGGCTTATTTGATTTTGGGAGACCTGAGATTCTGGCCTGTGTCAATGAGTCAGGTAATTTGCCCGTTTTAAAGGCATCTGAGAGAGTAGTAAATAGAGGGCCCATAATAACTGGGGCTATCTTTTTATAGAAATTAATAGGAAGGCCATCCTGGCCAGGGACTTTCCCAGCAGTTAATTGCCCTGTAGTCCTCATCACCTCTTCTTTTGTTAGCCCAGTCTCAAGTTCTTATTTATCCAGGTCCCCATGTTGGCTTAAATCCTCCTGCAAATTGTATGACCCAGACTCTCCAGGTCTTCTGGATTCCCCCTGACAGGATGAATACAGGTGCAAAACAAATCGCACAAAGTCAGTAATGATGTCCCTTTGGCTCACTCTGAGACTCCCCTTATTGTCCTTAATTTTGTTTATGTATGTATTTGTTTGTTTGAAAATTGGTAATCAGGAAAGGCTCACAGAGCCAAGACTCATTTCTATGTGTGACCTGGGAAGGGAAAAGGGGAGCAAACCCATAGCATAGACAGTGTACATAGTCAAATGCAATTGCATAGCACTGACACAGTTCACAGTTACAGTAAAGTGAAATGAAGTACATGATTAAAACAGGAGTAAGTACAGTAAGAGCAAGCGCCAAAAATCCCATGGAGGGAATGGTGCCATGAACTACATCTGTATAGTCAAAGACCTTGAGCACCATTCTGGTGACAAGCTCACAGTGCACCTGCATAGACAGACAGTCTTTATTGTGGTACAAGGCACCAAGTTTGGGATGAAGCTTGGCGTGGATGGTGTTAATGTGGGCAAAGAAGTCAGATCTGCTGTCTAGTGACACACAGAGGTATCTGAATGAACGAACAACTTCAAGGGGGTGCCATCTAGGGTGGGGAAGATAGGCAGAGTTGTGAGTCTGATCAATTTCTGGCTCGTGCCTAATATCAATGACGCAGTTCTTTTTGTGTTGATCTTGAGTTGGTTAGACTGAAACCAGTGCAGGACATTGTGGAAGTCTTGCTGGAGTAGACCTTCCATGACTATAGTGGAGGGACCTGAGGTGAAATTGACTGTGTCATCTGCATACATGTTGGACACATGAGTTGGCACAAACTGTGGGAAGGTTGTTAAGGAAGACAGAAAACAGTATGGGCCCCAGGATGAAGCTCTGGGGGACACTGGCCTTGATGTGAAGTGAAGGTGACAGGGCACTACCAGTTTGCACTGACTGCAGGTGGCCAGCGAGGTAAAAATGGAACCAGGAGAGGGTGGGACACTAAGTCAAAGGTCTTGGCCAGATTGATTAAAATGGTAGCTGTGATGGGTATGCCAACCGAACAACAAAACTATTGCGGCAAAGTCCCCCACAGCGACAATTTCAACAGGTTTTGCCCTTTCGATGTATGCTGCCCCCCTTCAAATAAACTCTGACTCGGAGCTGATAATCCTTAGAAGGGGGCACGGGGGGCCCAGCCCCCCTTCCCGAGAGAAACACACCAATGTTGGACACGCAACATTTCACCTGTTGACATTGGGGATCTCGCTATGCCAAACTTCGACAATCGATTTGGCATAGGTAAACCGCTGTGATGTTCACTGATCAGACAGAATCAGTTACATGCAGCAGGGAGGAGATGGGGGAGTGATGTTTCCAGAAGTTAGACTGGAACACGGAGAGAAAATTGGTGCAGGATAGAAAACCAGAGAGTCTAACAGACAAGATTCTTCTGCAGTTTAGCAAGAGAAGGGAGGAGGGAGATAGAAACATACAAACATAGCAGTTGATGGCAGATAAGGACTGCAAGGCCCATCCAGTCTGCCCATTTCTTTTTTTACCTTATAAATATGCCATCGGCCTTTGCTCTGTCAATGGTCTATCTATTCATACTCATCTGTATTGCTCCCTTATGCCTAGCCCATGCCTGTTTGAAGCCCTGCACTGTATTCATATCCACCACTTCCTGAGGTAGGCTGTTCCATGCATCCACCACCCTTTCTATGAAAAAGAACTTCCTCACCTTACCCCTTAATCGGCCTCCCTCTAATCTCATGCTGTGTCCTCTTGTCCTGGTATTTTTCTTACATTGAAACATGTTAGACTTTCACCTTGTTAATGCGCTTAAGGTGTTTGAATGTTTCGATCATGTCACCTCTCTCCCTCCTTTGCTCTAGGGTATACATATTGAGCTCCGTTAATCTGTCCTCATATGTTTTCTGATGCAGTCCCTGCACCATTTTGGTTGCCCTTCTCTGGACTGCATCCAATTTGGATTAATGTCCTTGTGAAGGTGTGGCCTTCAGTACTGCCACATGAGTACTCAGATGGAGCCTAACCAGTGTCTTGTAAAAGGGATTATTACCTCGCTCTTCCGACTTGTGATACCCCTACTAATACACCCTAACATCCCCCTAGCCTTACCTACTGCTTTAGTGGTCTGCTTGGATGATTTCAGGTCGTCGGTGATGATGATGGCCAAGTCTCTTTCTTCCCTTGTGACTGCCAGCAACTCCCCTCCCAGCCTATAGGTGGCTTCAGGGTTTCTCTTCCCTATGTGCATGATCTTGCACTTCTTTGCATTAAACCCCAGTTGCCACTCTTCTGACCATTTTGCTAGTTTATCCAGATCTCTTCTCATTCTGCCCACCCCATCTGGATCATCTACTCTGTTGCAGATCTTGGTGTCATCTGCAAACAGACAAAAGTTATCCTCCAGTCCATCTGCAATGTCACTGATGAAGATATTGAAGAGGACTGGCCCCAGGACTGATTCCTGAGGTACTCCACTTGTGACTTGCTTCTCTTCTGACTGTATACTGTTTACCATCACTCTCTGTTTTCTGCCCGCCAACCAGTTTGCCACCCAGTTGACCAACTTCTGACCCACACCGAGCCTACCCAGATTATTAATCAATCTTCTATGTGAAACAATATCGAAAGCTTTGCTGAAGTCAAGGTAGGTGACATCAAGTTCTCCCCCTTGGTCCACCACTCTGGTTACCCAGTCAAAGAAATCTATGAGATTAGTTTGACAGGACCTTCCTTTTGTAAACCCATGCTGTCTTGGATCCTGTGCTCCTATGGATTTCAGGTGTTGCATTATCCTTTCCTTAAGGAGAGCCTCCATAATCTTGCCCACTACTGAGGTAAGACTGACTGGTCTGTAGTTCCCTGCCTCCTCCCTGCTACCACTCTTGTGGAGCAGGATCACATGAACCCTTCTCCAGTCTTCTGGGACTTCTCCTGTGCTCAGAAACTCACTAAACAGTTTTGATAATGGCTCTTCTCATTCCATCCTTAGCTTCTTTAGTACCCTGGGATGTATGCCATCAGGTCCCATTGCCTTGTCCACCCTGAGCTTGTCGAGCTCTTGCAGGACCCTTTCTTTTGTGAAGGGACTAGTGCTCACCTCCCTCCCCCCTGTGTCCATGGTGCTGAGCTGTGGGCCCTGCCCTACCTTCTCTTCAGTAAATACTGTGTAGAAGTATCTATTTAGGATAGATACTTTTACATGGTCCTCCTCCTCACACACCCCCTTATCTAGTCAGATGTTACCTGGGAAGGAACAGTCCCCCCTTTGTGGAGTGGAAGAACTTTGGCAAACTTCCAGGACTGAAGGACAGCTCTGAGGGAGAAGGAGAGACTGAGTAGATGAGTCAGTGGATATACTATGACAAGTGTAGAGATTTGGAGTAGTTTAAGATCCAGTCCATTTGCGTAGATTGAGAGAGTAAAGGGCAATAAGGGTTTCTGGGGTAGTAACAGGGGGAAGAGGAAACCAGTGGAAGGGAGATGAGAGGGAATGTGAAGAGCTGAGGAGGCTGGAGGGTGAGTGGAAGGGAAAGCACACGTGGAAAATAACTGATTGAAATGAGCAGCAACAGAGGATGGGTCGAACACTGTGAACCTTTACAAGGACAGTAGGGGCGGACAGTATGGGAGGATAAAAAAAGGAGTAAATTACTTTCCATAATTTTGAGGGAGCATTAAGATTGCTCTGAAGGTTGGCCTTGAAATACTGCAGTTTTGCAGCTTGGACAAGAATTCCTGATAGTCCTGTATAAGAGGAGGTCAGGAAAGGAGTGCGATAGTTTAAAATGTGCTCAGGCGAGGGTCAGGACTTGCACTGATAAATAATTTCAGGAGTAATCCAGGGGCGATGGCAATTTTTGACCCTGGATTTTTTGAGTGGGGTGTGCTTGTTCCATAAAGAGGAGAATTTGGAATGAAACAAGAGTGGACAATTTCGATATCCATGGCGGACGGTATGGCAGTCTATTCTGCAGCAGCAAGGTCACCCAAAAGAGCAGAGTTGTTGAGTGAGTGGAGGGACAAGGTCCAGATGTATTTAGGAGAGGAGGGTGGATGTCAGATCTTCCTCACACTGAACGTTATGCAGTGGTCACTGAAAGTACTTGGCAGGATTCTTGCTTCTACAGTATAGTGAGGGTGGGAGGAAAGAACACAGTCATGGAGGGAGTGGTTATGAAAGTGGGGGTTAATCCAGGTGGGTTTAGTGACAATCTGCATGAGATTTAGGGACTCAGCCTTGTGGATGGTCAGCCTGGAAGCTGAGGAGAGCCAGTTGACATTGAAGTCCCCTAGCAGGATGGTTTCACCAGTGAAGGATTGAGAAGAGATAATAGAGGGAAAATCAACTATGGAGGAGGGGATATTCTAGGTTGAGCACTGAAGAAACCAATGAAGTTGGGCACAGAGGAAGGAATGACAGCCTGACCAGAAGGAATTAATGGAAGGAAAATGCAACCTCACTTAAAGCTATGGTACAAGAGACAATCTGATGAGCATGGATAACACTGCCCCCATGTTTTCCCCTGTTCTGCCTGAAAAGATGATAGGAAGGAATGGGGTAGAGTCTAGGATCCTGGAGGTGATCCAGGACTCAGAAATGCAGAGGATGTCTGGTGAATGTTCTGAAATCTAGACTGACAGGCGGTCGACTTTTGGAAGAAGACAGACAGGACAAAGGGAGGCAGGAAAAGGCAAAAAGGGCATGGTGGAGAAACTCCATGTTAAGTGAGGGGGAAGGGAGGCAACCAGGTTGGATAGGAGGGGAAGAGGGTAGAAGGGTAGAGAGAGGGATGGGTGGAAGGAGAGAGAGGTGGAGGAGGGAGGAGAGACAGTGGATGACATGTCACACCTTAGACGCGTAGCACCGAGGTTAGAGGTGCTCACCAGTGGCTCTAAAAAATAAACTACAAAGGCAAGCTACTGTACAATTGATGTAAGTCTCTTTTGTTTCTACATACTGCCTTGGAGTGCAGATTCATTTGTGTTTTGAGGGAAGAGGAGGGGAAGGGGCATTGGAGGGGAGGGGGTTAAGTACAATGATCAGGAGATGAGATGCAATAACCCTCGGATGTACAATAACATAAATGATAATATATTATAAATGTACCTTTGGTCAAATATTAAATGACAGTCAGCTGGTAAAAGGCTTAGGCTGTAACTAGAATCTGGAATAACTATAGGCAAATTGGGCAATTAATGCCATCAATATGCCTCTGAATACTTTCCTGATTCAGTTGGTAAGCTAGGAGTTTATTTTTCACTGGTGTCATAAAATGTTGTCCTCAGATAACCGAGAGCTCTCGCTATGTTTTTGCTATTTATTTCATTGTATTTCATTTTAAGTTTACTGCACTCCTTATTCTGTGCTAGGTTTCTAGTTTTCCAGAAACTTTTATCCAGTTCCTTAATTTTCCTTTCCATGCTACATAGTTTCTCTTTACTGTCTTGTGAGTTTTCTAGCAAAAGCTATGACTCTTCCCATGAATAAAGGCTTTAACTGAGTTCCAAACAGTACCAATATTTTCTATCTTGCCAAAGTTGTTCAACCAGTATTCTTTCAGCTCAGCACTCAGCTGTTCCAGGACATGTTTCCTCTGTGAGAGCTAGGGGTCCGTTCTCCATACCCTTTGATTTGAGTGATCCTGTGTACCCACCTGCTAGGTCATTTTTAATGGTGTGTGATCTGAAATGAGAGTGGGCCAGTACTCACTACATTGAATACCCTGTTGCGACCCCTGAGAAACCAAAAGTAATTTGTGTGTGTGTGTGTGAAAAGTTTACGGGACAGTAGAATGAGTAATCCCTTGTGGTCGGGTGCATCACTTTGCTCACTTTTCAGTTTACATACAGATTTATCTTTCTTATTAGCAGTTTGACAACTTGATTGCAGGTTAGGTAGGGTATCTTCATCTTGCTGGTGCAGAGATTCACTCAGCAGTTGTCTCCTAGTCAGCGGCCATCTTGGAATCCCTCCATCTCCCTTAATAATAGATTTTTTTTTTTTAGATCCCATCTTTCTTTATCTTGGGTACCTCTTTTATTTCCCTTTTTTATTTCTTCCTGTACTTCTCTAATTTTCTTATTGACAGTCCATTTTTTAGAATTCTTATTTCCTTTTAGTTTGACAAGAAATATTTTTTATTATATTTTCTGTTGACTGTTTAAACCTTGAATGAATGTTGCTAAAAAGCCATTATTAATTTTTGCTAAGAAGCCATTATAATTAATGAAAGGGGCATACACTGAGTACAAAAATGGAAATTACTTACTGTAACTGTTTATCTTCCTAATGTCATCTCCATAGGTTATCACTAATGGGTCTGTGTGGGAAGTGCTAGGACCCCATGGAAGTCAGACGTTTTTTGGAGGATTGGCAGTGTGAATAGGCCCCACACATATGTTACTGCACATGCCTGCTGGTATACAGCAGCACCAGCCCCCAGCTGCCTCAGTACCTTTTTTTTACCACGGAGTTGAGAAGCATGAACCTAACGAGTAACCTATGCACTTAACCTAAGGGCATAAGATAGCCCTGGTGGCCCATGTAAGAAAGGCCACCAAAACCCTGTAACATAGTGTCTTCACAGCCCAAACTAAGAGCAAAGGGGTGAAGACCAACACAATAATACTGGAGTGAGTTCAGAGGATGGTGGACAGGTTTGGTAATCTATGGAGAAGATACTCAGGATGATAAACCGTTACGGTAAAAAAAATAAAAAAAAACAAAAAAAAACTTTCATATCTTTCAAGAATCTATCTTCTCCATTGATTGCAACTAATGGGTCAGACTACCAAGTTCAGAGAAGGTCCCCCAGATTAGAGAAGCTAGAATTCAGGGCTTACTCAGGGTAGTAATCCAGTCAGCTTTGTCCTGCCGAAGGTGGCACGTTGCCTGACATAGACATCCAGGGCATAGTGCTTGGTAAAGGTGTGCACTGTGCTCCACACTACAATTCTGCAAATCTCTCAAGAATGCACAGTCTGTATCTCGGCCAGTGAATGAAAGATCCAATAGATACTCCAAAACCTTTCCCTGCCAACACCTGAAAGGGTCCATGGGGGTTTTGGCGCACAAGATGGAAAATCTTTTCTACTTGGTTGTGTATATCTTCTTGATGGAAGGGGACACAGCCAAAAGTGTTTCAGCGACCCTCTGAGATACTGTGAACCTGTTTACTTCTATCTATCTATCTCTTCAGGAGCCAGGCCAGAAGTTAAAGGGAGTACAGGTTGGGATGGACTAGCTGACCCTGGGTCAATAAGTCTATCTGGTGTGACAGAACCCTCGGTTTGCTGACTGAAAGTCAAGTCAACAGAGGAAACCATATCTGCAGAGGCCAGCAGGGGGTTATTAGGATCATCTTGCCCACATGCACCTCCCATTTGAACAACCCTCTATGGATGAGAGAGATTGGAGGAAATGCATACAGAAACTGATTTTGCCATGGCAGTCAAAATGCATTCTGACAGCAAATGCCAGGTTCTGGATTTCTGGAGCAGAACTGAGGCAGTTTGGCATTGAGTAGAGATGCAAAAAGGTCCACATCTGGGGTACCCCACTCGTTGAAAAGCAATCTGATGATGCCTGTAGCTAGTGATCTCTCTTAAGTATGGGCCTCGTTTAGACTTAGCTCATCTGCCAGAGCATTTTCACTCCTGGCAGATAGACTAGCTGGATCAGATAATGCCAGGTCCTGTTTTTTTCAGGAGCAGAATCAAGGCAGTCTAGCAGGAGCCCCACTCATCGAAACGGTACCGTAACGGTTTACTCATCTGATGACATCTAGAACTAGTGATCACTCATGAGGATCTGCCTCTGTTCACCATAATTCATCTGCTAGAGTGTTCTAGACCCACTGCAGATAGATTGCTTGAAGTAAGATCCCATGCTCCAGGATCCATTCCCACACTTTCTTTGCCTTCCTGCAGAGGAGATAAGAGTGTGCTCTTCCTTGCTTGTCGATATGGTACATGATAGACCTGTTGTCCATCTGGAGGAGAACTGTCTTTTGGCTGAACAAGTGCATTAGGGCTTTCTGACATACTGAACTATATGCATCTCCAGCACATTGATGTCGAGATGCATCTTTGACAAGTCCCAGACAATTTTGCCTAGAGACCCTGGCAATGGGCTCCCTACCCCAGTAGGGAGTCATCCATGGTTAGAGTCACCTCTGGCTCCAGTGGGGAGAAGGGAAATCCCTGGAGGAGGTTGTCCTCCACTGACCACCACATCAGGAACCTCACCAGGGGTTTGGTCACCTGATTTTTGAGGGTGCAGTGCCTGTGACCACAGTGTACTGAGCATCCACTGAGTTGTCCTCAAGTGCTGCCTTGTCAGAGGTACTGTGAACACTGAGGAGGCCATTAGGTCCAGCATGGAGTAAACTGGCACCATTCTGCATTCCATGGTGTTGCATACCATCTGCAATATTTATCATACTCTGCTGTCTAGGAGGATGTCCTGAGCTTGGGTTATGTCTAGAACAGCTCTCATGAATAGCAGTTCTAGGGAGGGCTCCAGCTGAGGCATTGAGGGGTTCAGTAAGACTCTTATGGATGCTAGGAATTCTGAGGAAGTGGGCACTGCCTTGTCTGTCTCCTATCTGGACGGGACTGAAATTAGTCAAGTGTCTAGATATAGTAAGACTTGGGGTCCTAACATTCTATGGTGTGCTCTGTGTACATCAAAGCACTTTGTAAAGCCTGGCAGCATCAAGAAAAGACCAAAGGATAGGACTCTGAACTGGTAGTGTTGCCCTTAAATGCATATCTAGTGATGTTAGCCAATCCTGATGTTTCAGGTAAGGTAGCAAGGGTCCCAGAGAAATCATTTTGAATTTTTCTCGATCCATGTACAGTATTTATTTAGATTTCTTTTTTTTTTTTTTTTTATATTACTGTTTTGACTCCTTATGTGGGCTCCACGGGGCTATGATCCCCGCCTCGAAGGGGGTACATCCTTCGGCCTGACCCCAGCTCATCTGCCCCCCAAAGTTCCCCCATGGATTCCCCCTCCATGGCAGGGCCAGGTAGAGGGGTGCCAGCAGTCCCCACCACCCGGTGCAGCATATCTGGTGGCGAGGGGCAGACTTCGCCAGAGTGATCAGGCCATCGTGAGTCAGTGGAGCCCTGGTCTTTTTCCATTTTCTCCCGGCCTACTCTCCAACATAATCACGTTGGCTTCTGAGCCTCCTGACCCATACTGCCCTCCAGTCACCAATAGAGGGCAGTCAGCAGGTAGGACCACTAGTCCCCTTCCCTGGAGAGAGGAAAGCAGTCCTCCGGACACTCAATCCTCTCTTTACCCTGCCAACCCCCAGCGGCCCAGGCTCGCTCACTGGCATGACGCGAGGTGTGGCATCCAGTGCCTCAACCCTCAGTGCCACTGGGCTGGCTCCTTTTCTTCAGATTTCTGAGGTAGAGAATGGGGCACATGCCACCTGATTTCATTGGTACCAGGAAGTAGTGTGAGTAGAATCCTGTGTTCTGTTCTGTTTTCATTGCTCTGTTTCTCAGAAGGCCCATAATCTCCTGTGCAACAAGCATCAGCATGTGAGCTGACAAGGGGAGTTGTTTTCTGGGGGTATTGTGGGGGGGTCCAGCAATTCAAGGATATACCCTTCTTGAATGATCCTTAGAACCTACTTGTCCATCGCGATGGAGTCCCACTGATGGCAAAACTAGGTTAGGCATCCCCCTACTGAGGAGGAGCAGTTCACCTCAGGCAGCGGAATCGGACTTTGAGTCCAGAGCTTCAAACTGTTGAACTGAGTACTTTTGGCACCTGTACCTTCAGCTGCAGTTTCTTTTGGGCCTGGGGAGGTTGGAATTTATTGTTTTGGGCTCCTCTGTCCATACCAAGAAAGGAGTGCTTGTTGTGAAAGAAGCTGCATCCTCACAGGGCTTCATCCTCTACTCCTTTGTGGGTTATAGGGAACCAGCCTAGAAGTCTTAAGTGTCCATTTTTGTTTCACTGGACTCTTTAAGGAGTGCTCCACCTGCTTTCCAAACAGATAAATGCCATCAAATGGCACAGTCATGATCAGTTGCTGGGTGTCTGGGGTAAAGCTAGCAGTCCACAGCCAGGAATGCCACTTGATTCAAATACCTGCAGCTGTGGAGTGAGCTGCTGCATCAAAGGCATCCAAAGAGGCTTCGAGCCGATGGTTGTTAGATTTAATACTTTGTTTGAAGCGCTAGCAGCATCTTCTAGTTTGCCTCTGTATCTGCTAGGGTTCCTGCCAGAGACCTAATCTTGCACCAGAGGGCATACTCGTACTTGAAGAAGTGGCCCTGGTTGCTAGCTATCCTCATGCCAAGGACAGCTGAGTCACAAACCTGCTTGCCTATGGTGTCTATCTTGTGCGACTCCTTGTTACTGGGGTGCATGGTGACTCCCTTGGAAACTAGGGCTTTGTCACTCTCACCCAGAATAACAATGTCATCTACTATTGGCTGAGTGAATAAATGGGCTTACAGTTAGCACCATGTATTTCTTGTCTGCCTTCTTGGGGACAGCTGCCACAGTAGCAGACCTCCTCTAAATCAACTCAGAGAGTGTCACCAGGGCCAGCTGGATGGGAGGATGAGAGACAGGGATATTAGGCACATCTAGAAACTCCATTTGGAGGTGCCTAGCCTGCTCTATGGCTGCTGGCTCAAAATTCAGTGCAGAGTGCATCTTTCTGAGCATCTGAAAGGAGAGATCCTTCTGAGGTATAGTGACTGGAACCAGTTCCAGGTTCTCTGAACCGTAGGATGAGTCATCATCCTCGCCATCAAAGGTAATGAGCTCAGGATCTGACTCATCTTCCTTTACTCCCTCCACACCTGGAGGGTAGTAAAGAGGATGGGTTGAAAAGGCGACAGCACAGGTCCTGGCCTTGGTAACACCAGGGACACCAGATATGGCCCCTCGAGAATGGCAGCAGCACTGAGGACTGCCCTGGAATCATCTCCAAAGGGAACTATTCTGGCATCAAAGGCCTAGGTGGCACCATCAGCAGTGCTGTCACCAGAGTAGGCCTCAAAAAGCCCCACCCCCAGTGTCAGACATAGCAGCATTATTGGTGTCAATGGCCCCGCTGGCCCCAAAGGAACTGACAGCAGCACCATTTCTACCCCATCCCCAGAGGGGGAAAAAGGCAACAACAATGGTGGTGCAGGTATTTGCAGCACCAACAGTGACTCCAGCCTGGATTCTGGAGTTGGAGTCAGCTGCGTACCTAAGTCAAGTGGCAGCAAAGATGATGCCAACTCAACCAAATCCGAGTGGCCAGGAGCCAGTCCCCAAATGGTGCTGCTTCACTTATCTACTGTATCCACTGCTCCATAAGAGCTGCCTAATGACCAAACTGGCCACTAGAGTCTCCTCTGTTAGACAGAGAGGGGCTCTGGGACAGAGATTTCGATCTCACAGGCCCAGGCATCCCTGCTGTTGTCAGTGATGACAGTGGGGAACCTGGGCCCACAGATGTTGAGTATTTCACAGCAGAATGACCAGAGGATGAACTTGCAGTTTCTTCCGCTTATGCTTTTATGGGATGAGGTTGGGGCTGAATAGTGCAGCGATCCAATGCAGAGCATGTGTGGGATCTGGACCATTTCTTTTTTTGACTCTGGGAGGACTGTCCATCTTCTCAGGCACTGGACTGCCCACTGCCAGAGCATCCTTCCAGAGAGAGGTGGTGACCACACACATCCCCATTGCTGGAGTAACTTGCCCTTCCATTCTCCCTGCCTTCTTCCGTGGTCATCAACTGTTAGCACGAGATAGGGCTGAGAGAAAACTAAATTTATGTGCATTAATCTAACTAAACTGACACAAAAATAATAAACTCTAGTTATTTTAAATTAAAACCACAGAACTGAACTTTTTCATCATATGGATGGTGAAGTTCTGGCCCCGGGAAAGTGGCAATACTTCTGCTGTGCATTCAACGGCAGGGAAAAAAGGAACTGAGGTGTTGGGGGCTGGTGCTGCTGTATACCATGTGATGACATTTGCAGTGCCTTCTCATGCCACCAACCCTCCAGAAAACTTCTGGCACAGACCCATTAGTAGGAATCTGGAGTAGCTTGATTCTTGGAGGATCTATTTGTTTACTGTACAATTTCTCTTTTATTAATGTAATTTTTCATTCTGTAAATGAAAAACTTTCCTGAAAAATAAAATTGATGTCCTTTTTTATGTTGATTGCGTGCATGCGCAAAAAACATGTTGCGTCAGCTTTCTCCACAAGCAGGTTGTGGAGGCGTGGCACTGTTGTGCCCAATGCCCCCACAGCCTGCAAAGGTTTGTCCCGCTTCCCCCAATGCCATGGCATGCTGCTGCTGACACTAGTTCAGCCAGCAGGCCACAACTTTCTAAAACATCAGCTGCTGCAATCAGGGGCCACCTCGTCATTGCAGAGTCAGCCATCCGCTGCAATGAGGGAGCGACCCGTCATTGCAGGGCAGGATGTGACACCCCTGATATTGTTTGTGAACATGACAGTGGGTTGCCGCCATGTTCACAAACAATATAACCCCCCCCACTGTGTTTACTTGCCGACAGGGGAGCCCACTCCCCGTGGGCATTCTGTAACCCCCCCCATGTTGTTCCCGCCAACGGGGTGCCCAATCCCCGTCAGCATAATGATACCCCCCTTCCATTTCTATAGCCGAGGGTGCCCAATCCTCTCAGCTCCTGCAGCTCCCCTCCCCTTTCCTTGTTTGCTGACGGGGGTGCCCAATCCCCCGTCGGCTAATGCACCCACCCACCATCGCAGGTGGCATGCTGGGAGCCCACCCCAGCGTGCCAAAGCACCTGTTAAAGAGGAAAATGGTTCCCGATGTCTTAATTTTTTTCACCCTGTGAAGAAAAAATGGTCCTGAGCTCTCCCAGGCCCCCTCCACAACCCGCATCACCCACGCACCCTGCCTCCCCACCCCTCACCCCATACTTACCTCCGGAATCTGGCGCGACTTTCTTCGGTGGACCGGGAACACGTCTGCACTCTTCAAAGCCGACTGCGAACTGAGGAAATGCCGGTAAGCTGTATAATGTAATGAATAGGGTTTTTTCAACTTTAGTGCATATCTTGGGTATTTTTGGGAATTTTTTCACCAAATTTTCAACATGGGGTTTTTGGGACCCCTCCTCATGAATTCTTGAACTGTCATGGCATTAATCGGCCCCGAAAGGGGGTTTCGTGGTCACTGCGCAGAATCACCCTTCGGGGCCGAGTAATGAAACGACAGTGCCAGTGTTCATGAGGTGGGCTCTCAAAAAGTCTATGTTGCAAATTTGGTGGGAGAAATCCAAAAAACGACTGTTTTATGAGTGTGCGTTGCGCAGTTGCTACGAACGCTTGTAACTTCGCGAATTTGCAATATTTTCATGTCTGATTTTCAACATTGGCATTTTGTCACACCTCCTTGTGAGCAGTACAGCTGTCATTGTTCACATCCTGGCTGAAATGTGTTTTCGCACTTCCGGCGCAGAATTGCACGGTCGCTGTGGGAAATCAGTGTTCAGGACAGATTAAGAAAATGAAAGTGACACTGTTCATGAGCAGAGGTTCTAAAATGCCTATGTTGAAAATTTGGTAACAATACTCCATAAAATGACTGTGTTACGAGCATGCATTGCGCAGTTGGCACGCACGCTCGTAACTTCATGAATTTATAATATTTTCACTCCAGATTTTCAACATTGCCATTTTCCCAGACCTACTTATGAACAGTACAACTGTCATTATTTCTATCCTGGCCAAAATGTGTTTTCGCACTTCTGGCGCAGAATACAGCGGTCGCTGTGGGAAATCACTGTTTGGGACAGATTAAGAAAATGACAATGATACTGTTTCATGCGCAGAGGTCCTAAAATGCCTATGTTGAACATTTGGTGATGATAGCCCATCAATTGACAGTGTTACAAGTGTGCGTTGCGCACTTTCCACGCACCCTTGAAATTTCGCAGATTTGTAATATTGTCACACCAGATTTTCAACAGTGGCATTTTCTCACACTTCCTCATAAGCAGTACAGCTATCATTTTTCATATCCTGCCCGAAATGTGTTTTCACAGTTCCAGCGCAGAATAACGTGGTCACTGTGGGAAATCAGTGTTAGGGACTGATTAAGAAAATGACAGTGGCACTGTTCATGAGCAGAGGTCTTAAAATTCCTCTGTTGAAAATTTGGGGATGAAACTCCATAACATGACTGTGTTACAAGCGTGCGTTGAACTGTTTCCACACACCCTTGTAACTTTACAAATTTGTAATATTGTCACGCCACATTTTCAACAGTGGCATTTTTTCACACCTCCTTATGAACACTACAGCTGTCATTTTTCACATCCTGGCTAAAATATGTTTTTGCACTCCTACTGGAGAATAGCATGGTCACTCTGGGAAGTCAGTGTTTGGGACAGATTAAGATCGACTGAGTGAGAGGGGCGAGTGACTGAGCTCAACTGAGCTCTGTCGGGACTGCTTTGGATTTGTTTGTGGGCAGACAAAGGCCCCAACACAAGAGCCCAGTACAAAAGGGCAGCCTGCAGCACTGGGAGAAACACAACGAGGAGAGTGACTGAGGGAGGGGTGGGCGAACTCACTAAAGCTGTCAGGACTGCTGTGGATTTCTTTGTGGGCAGAAAAAGGCGTCAGTGCAGGCAGGGGCCCAGTACAAAAGGCCAGCCTGCATCTGTGGGAGAAACAGTATGAGCGAGTGGGACAGGGGGACTTAGTGAGCTCAACGGAGCTCTATCAGGACTGCTGCGGATTTCTTTGTGGGCAGAAAAAGGCGCCAATGCAGACAGAAGCCCTGTACAAAAGGGCAGCTTGCAGTGCCAGGACAAACAGAATGAGCGCATGAGAGAGGGAGACTGAGTGACCTCAACGGAGCTCTGTTGGGACAGCTGCGGATTTCTTCATGGACAAAGGTGCCAACGCAGCCAGGAGCCCCATACCAAAGCGCAGTCTGCGGCGCCAAGAGAAACGGAATGAGCGAGTGACAGAACGGTAGTGAGTGAGCTCAATGGAGCTCTATTGTGACTGCTGTGGATTCCTTTGTGGGCAGAAAATGCGGCAATGCAAGCAAGAGCCCAGTACAAAAGGCCAGCTTGCAGCGCCGGCAGAAATGGAATGCGTGAGTGACAGAGGGGGAGTGAGCAAGCTCAGTGGAGCTGTGTCGGGACTCCTTCAGATTTCTTTCTGGCCAGAAAAAGCCGCCAATGCAGGCAGGAGCCCAGTACAAAAGGGCAGCCTGCAGCGCCAGGAGACACAGAACGAGCGAGTGAGGGAGGGAGAGTCAGTGAGATCAACGGAGCTCTGTTGGGACTGCTGCAGATTTGTTTGTGGGCAGAAAAAGGCAGCAATGCACACAGGGGCACAGTACAAAAGGGCACCTTGCACTGGCAGGAAAACCAGAATGAGCAAGTGAGCGAGCTCAGCGGACCTGTATTGTAACTGCTGCAAGTTTCTTTGTGGGCATAAGAAGGCAGCAACTCAGGCAGGAGCCCAGTAGACAAGGGCAGCCTGCAGCACCACAGAAATGGAATGAGTGAGTGAGAGAAGGGGAGTGAGCGAGCTCAACGGAGCTTTGTCGGGAGTGCTGCAGATTTCTTTGTGGGCAGAAAAAGTGCCAACAGAGGCTGGAGCCCAGTACAAAGGGCAGCCTGCCGGCCGGGAGAACCAGAAGGAGTAGGTGAGACAGGGGGTGGCGACCTCCAGCGACTCTGTCGGGACAGCTGTGGATTTCTTTGTGGGCGAAAAAGCCACTAACACAGGCAGGAGCCCAGTACAAAGGGCAGCCTGCAGCACCAGGAGAAACATAATGAGCGAGTGAGAGAGGGGGAGTGGGCCACCTCAATGGAGCTGTGTTGGGACAGCTGCGGATTTTTTCCTCAGCAGAACAAGGTGCCAATGCAGGCAGCAGCCCCATAAAACAGAGCAGCCTGCAGCACCGGGACAAACAGACTGAGCCAGTGACAGAGGGCCACTGAGCGAGCTCAGCAGACCAACGCAATCAACATTCGGCATTGACAAATGCTTGTTTATTAATATTGCTACTCTTCTGCTTTTTTAGTCTGTTCTGAAGACTATATTTGTCCCACCTATCGAAATTTAAGTTTTTGTTCATCCTGTTTCACCGAGTGAGTTTCTTGAACTAATGGTGTTGCTATGCTCTGTTTTCTTGCATTTGATAATGTTTGATTTTTTTCATGGTATTTACTCCATTCACATTCCAAGATCCTAAATGTTTTGTACCCCTTCCATATTATTTTTTTTTCAACATATCCCCTTTACTATTCACTTCTATCTGGCTCAACCTCCATTACCTTTTCCCACAAAACTCTTATAATCCCAAGCTATCCCTATCCTTTTTTCCCCCGCTTAGAAATAACCCAATTCTGCCAACCCCATTAACCACCATTTGCCCTTCTGCCTTTTAACAAAAGTACAATAGGAGGATCTCTTACAATGAATGAATTTCCACTAGATATTTCCTGGCCTTGTATGTGTGGGAGTGTAATGCATTTTAACTAGCTCAGATTTCAATCATTCTCCTTTTTCTCTTACTTAGTATAATACTTTGACATTTACCTTGTGAGACAAAAAAAAAACGTATTCCCAAAAACCAGCAAGGTACAAATAACCCCATTTACTAAAAATCCACTCTTAATAGATCACTTGTCTTTGTTTTTATGTTGGCTCATGCATGCACAGCCAATGTATTGGGGTAGTAGCACATTTGGAGACGTGGTCACTGTTGGGCGAATGCAGGGCATGCATCAGTAGGTGCGTCCCTCATTCCCCAATCAGATTACATGCTGGCACCACACCATGTGGGTGAGCACATCTAAGAAAAGGTCTGCTGCAATGCGAGCAAAGCTTATCACATGCAGCGGACCTCCCGATGTGCTTACCCTGCTGAGACAGAAAAAAAAATGGCGGCACACTGCCAGCCACAATGCCAACTTTGGGGGTGCCCAATCCCCCTGTCGGCATGCCCTGCCCCCAATGTATGTCCCAACGGGGGAGCCCACTCCCAACAGCATAAAGCACCCCTAATTTGTCATATGCAGGTGCCCAACTCTCTGCTCTTCCCCCCTTTCCTTGTGTGCCGACAGTGGTGCCCAATCCCCATTGCAAAGCATCCCTCCCCCAAAACACTTATGGCATGCTGGGAGCCCACTCCCAGCTTGCTAAACCTTTGAAAAATAAAACAGTCGCACAATGATTTTTTTTTAACCTGTGGAAAAGAAAACAGTCCTTGCCATCCCCTGCCCCTCCCACAACCTGCACTCCACCCTCTGCGCACCCTGCCTCCCACACCCTCCTCACCCCATACTTACCTCCGGAGTCCGGTGCGACGATCTTCAGTGGACCGGGAGCACATCTGCACTCTTCAAAGCCGATCACGAACTGAAGAAATGCTGGTAAGCTGTATATGGCATAAATAGGGTTTTTTCAACTTTGGTGCATATCTCAGGTATTTTCAGGAATTTTTGCACCAAATTTTCAACATGGGGTTATTGGGACTCTTCCTCATGAATTCTTTCACTGTCATGGCATTATTTGGTTCCGAAAGGTGATTTCACGGTCACTGTGCAGAATCACCTTTCAGGTCTGAGTAACGAAACGACAGTGCCACTGTTCATGAGGGGGCCTCTCAAAAAGCCTATGTTGCAAATTTGGTGGAAAAATCCCCAAAATGGCTGTTTTATGAGTGTGCGTTATGCTGTTTCCATGCACGCTCGTAACTTTGTGCATTTGTAATGTTTTCACTCCAGATTTTCATAATTGGACTTTTTTTCACACCTCCTGATGAACAGTACAGCTGTCATTTTACATATCCTGGCCGAAATGTGTTTTCGCACGTCCGGGGCAGAATAGCAAGGTCGCTGTGCAAAATCAGTTTTCAGGACAGTTTGAGGAAATGACGGTGACACTGTTCATGACCAGAGGTCCAAAAATGCCTATGTTGAAAATTTGGTGCCTAACGTCCATAAAATGACTGTGTTACAAGCATGCATTGTGCAGTTTCCACGCACACTTGTAACTTCGCAAATCTGCAATATTTCCATGCCAGATTTTCAACACTGACATTTTTTCACACCTCCTTATGAACAGTACAGCTGCCATTTTTGACATCCTGTCCAAAATGTGTTTCCACACCTGTGGTGCACAATGGCGTGGTCACTATGGGAAATCAACTTTTGGGACAGATTAACAAAATCACAGCACCACTGTTCATGAGGGGAAGTCCCAAAATGCCTATGTTGAAAATGTGGCTAAAAAAATCCCCAAAATAATTGGGTTACGGACGTGTGTTGCGCAGTTTCTATGCATGCTCATGACTTCACCAATTTTTTATATTTTCACTCCAGATTTTCAATGTTGCGATTATTTTATGCCTCCTCATGAACAATACAGTTGTCATTTTCCACATCCTGCCCGAAATGTGTTTTCATCCCTGTGTCGCCAAATAGCATAGCCACTGTGCACAACCACCTTTCAGCTAACAAACTGATTGTGCCACTTTTCATGAGGTGGGCTCACAAAAAGCCCATGCTGGAAATTTGGAGTGACAATACCAACACATGCCTATGGTGTTAGTGTTCCCAACTGTAGCACCTCACCCTGTAGAGACTGACAGGCATCAGGGGTGTGACTTGGGATCATCGGCTGTAATGCTCATGCCATTCCAACCCCACCCCCACCCTGCAGCCAGTGACAGGCGTTATGGTGTGCCTTTCACTGTTCAGCCTCACAGTTCATCCCATTCTCCTATACTGCACCCACCTCATTGTATTTCCTTATGGAATGAGGTAAGTAAAATGCCCAAAGACCCTAAAGCACACCACAACACTTGTCAGTGTCTACAGGGTAGGGTGAGGTACAGTGGCATGAGCGTTATAGCTGACGACCCAAAGGCACACCACAATGCCTGTCAGTCTCTACAGGGTGGGAGTGGGATTGGTGTCACTTCAATACTTCACTGCCATTCCTATTATGCGTCTCTAACTCCGTCACTACCAATGCCAGTGCCAGTGAGACAACATTCGGCTTTGACAAATGCTTGTTTTTTGTTGTTATTTCTTATAAAAGAAAATGTTAATTTCTCCCCTTATGTTTTTTTTAATTTACCTTTCACTTTTACTACCTGTGTTCACTTTCCCTGTTTTGTCTAGCCACCCTTTGTCCCTATCTAAATTCAGTAATACAATCATACTGGACATACTAAACATGTAAACCATAATATTCTGCCAGAAAAATTAGCCAATCAGTTTTTAAACTGGAAAAATATGCAGAATTCTACTCTTTAAGTCCATCACCACAGTTTTCAATTCAGTGCAGAGAAGTTGTTGGCCCTGGAAGAAAACTTATAGCTTTACTGGAAAGAAGAAGAGACTCTTAATGTTGTTTTGCCATAGAATTATTTGCAGAATATCAGATTTTGTTTCCTTTCTGTGACTATATCTTGATGTAAATCTTGATATATTTATATTGATTTATTCTTGTATTTCAACCTTTTTCTTTTTGTGTACTATTTGCATCACTTTCTCCTTGTTGGTCTGACCAAACAAATTTTGTAGTCACTGACCGGGAGGTTGATCAATTGGCCATTAAGTCCTGTGAACATCAATAATGACAAAAATAATCTCTCAACATTTTTCAGACTCTATATAGCCCCAGTTTTCTGAAATTTCAACCAACAGGTTTCCTTCTTGATCGCGTTTCTGTGTCCTTTATTTTCATTAGAAGCTCATGCAATATTTTCTCCAGGTTAATTATGTCTCTTTTAAAAGGTAATATCTCATCTTCTATATTTGAAAGTCTAGATTGCACTTCTGACATCTGTAACTTAACTTCTCCCAACTCTTTTTTCTCCTTTTAAAGATCATTTCATAGTTCCTTTTTAATCAGCTAAACTTCTTCCAAAATGTTCCTTCTTTTTGTTATTTTGCTAATTTTTTAAGTAAATATTTTGCCTACAAAGGAGGCTATAAAGAGGATTCCTCTTCCTTCTTCTACTTTGCAGTGTCATAGTGCAAACTGTCAACACTATCTACCATTGAGTCTGTTATATCTTATTTAATATATACCCCTTCCCCTTCCCCCAGGATGCATCTGGAAATGAGTTATTGTTAGCTCAGTATGTCTTTCTATGTCTTTCCTGGTGAAACTTTTCAAATAAATAAATAATTAAATAGACATCTCCATTTTTGTTCTTAAAAATTCCAGGACCAAACTAGGTCTGATTCATGATTTTAGCATCTTCTATTATATGGATTCTTGTTGTTATCCAATATGTGGGCTCATGGTTTTATTTGCCTTTTTTGACAGGATTTTGATTAATTGATTTTTAAACGTTTTTATTATATTGCTGTATATTTATTTTTATATATTGCTTAACTTGTTTTACCATTTGCATTTTCCTTTGTTATATGTTTTGGTGGCCCATGAAAAGAGGTCCTTGGCCAATGGACTCACAAGATTTTAAGTAAACAAAACAAACAAAATGATTTTTGGCTATGTTTTACCTCTGGTTCTGTATCCTTTTCTGCCACCTTCCTTCTTTCCTGATCTCGATGTATGTATACTGCCGAATGTACTCCTGGATTTTTTGTGTTTTCCTTTAAATTTTCAAACACAGTTCTTCCATTCAATTTTTCCCACCTTTTGTTGAATTATAACATGTTTGTTTGTAGGTAATATAACAGTTCCTGGACTTGTTGACTGCTGATCATCTCTTTCCATCTGACCCTTCTCCGTATTCATAACCTGCACATTTTTAACCAAAGTCAGTATATACATATTTTAAAATTGCCCTTTCTTCTCTTGTTCTGTACTCAGTATATTTGCCTCTCTTTTGTCCATTTTGTCTGATACTTCTGGTTCTGATTCTGACTCTTTTTTGTCAGTTTTCTTCATCTCTACTTGCTTTGCTGCCATGCTTTCCAGTTGTAGTAGTTCCTCTCTTCAGACAGTTTGTAGTACCTTATATCTCCTTCTCCTTCCATTTTATTTTAATTGTCTAAAATTATCATGTTTGTATTTTGAAACTCCTGTTTTTTTATTTCTTCTTCTCCTTGTTTTGTTTTTTTGGTATGTTTGTTTGTTTGCTCCTTTGTCTATTTTGTTTTAGGTTCAGTTCCTACCAATAGGCTCAACAATGAAGGAAGGGGGAGATAGTACAATTAGCAGACCCAGGGCCAGATATTCAAAACTTTGCACCGGGCAAAAACCGTTTGCGCAGGTTTAGCAAAGGATTAGTGAGGGTATACTAATTTCAAAAGGCCAAATAGCGGGCAAACTGCATTAGTGCCAGACAAAATCATAATGTATGCAAGGGGCAAACTGACATGAATACAGGCGCAATACTATATTCAGCGACTAGCGCCATGCTAAGTGGTTTTGCACGACTTAGCGCGACACTTAGCGTGGTGCATGCCGCTCAGGAAAGCTTGTCTTAACCTTGGGCAATCAGCTTTGCATGGTGTTTGTGCGCTTTTGCATGACTTTGCACGACCCTAACAAATAAATATGACACATAGACAAAGCCAAACATAGAGAAAGCATGCTGCTAACTGATGGTATCACAATGATGCCATCATCTGCCACCAGTCCCAGCCATGCCAGGCAGTAAGTGGTGACCCTGCCACCAGTGGACAGCATGGCAGTGTAGCCATACAGCACGTACCTGCGGACTACTCTTCTGTGGACACCAACAGATGCCAGCACACACATGCAGCACTGTGGGCATGGAGGATGTTGAGGGGAGAGTGTATGGGTGGTCAGCCTGTGCCACAGACCTGGTGTGGCCACAAGGCTGGGACACATCATGCAGTGCACATGGGCCAGTATCGGGAATACCCCAACACCAGTGTGTCTTTCTGATAATATATGCCCCCCCCGGCCACATACCACACAGCTGTACAACTGGCACAGCACACAAAGCCGGACATGTATATGTCACTGTGCGCATCCCATGCCAGAGGTGCAGCAGCTGTAGGTCACACAACAGTGTAACAGTAATGTCCACTGTCAGTAAACACCTGCAGGTTGGGCCTCTCACTGTGTATAGTGCAGTCATCATCACTGCCCTACACACCATAGGCATTGCTGTGTTCACACACTACTGGCCCCCTTGCTACTGTAGTGTCTGCTGTGCACTGTAGCATGACCTACAGTGTGACAGTTGCATGCAGCACCACCACCATCTGTGCCTATGCTGTGTTGTCCCAGTACAGCTGCAGGTAGCAGTGCATGTGAAAAGTATAGTGTTCAAAACTGTATAATATTCCCCAAACTGTTTGCGCAGAGCTAACACATTTGCACGGGTTTAGCGCAGGGCTGAACTGTTAGCCCGGTGCAAACTACATGCAAATCAGGGCATAATGAAATACTAATTTGGATGTTTGCCCAGAGATTACCTAAGTAGGCTCATTTGCATGTCACTTTTGAATATGGCAAAGTGTAGCACCGGGCAAACGTGTTTGCACCGGGCTAACGGTTTAGCCCTGCACTAAACCCACACAAACGTGTTAGCGCTGAGCAAACAGTTTGGGGAATATTTTACAGTTTTGCACACTGTACTGTCACATACGCTGCTGCCTGCAGTTGTACTGGATCCACGCATTTGCTAGCACACACATTGGCCACATAGTTCATCTCTACCTACCTTCACATCACTGTGCACTGTGTTGCTGTTGTGGTTTGCACTTCCTGGTTGCCATATTCAGAGCTGTCTTATTCCAGGGCTAAGTTTGCCCTGCACTCCCAGCCCAGTTTGCCCGACCTCATTCCCATGCTATATTCAGAAGCTGTTTGCTCTGGGCTATTCCTTTTGAATATGGTTTGCTTTGTGCTCCGGGCTAAGTTTGCCCGCCGGGCAGTGCTAATTTAGCCCTAGGGCAAAGTTTTGAATATCTAGCCCCCAGGCTCTTTTCTACTTTTTGATGGCTGTACCTTCTTTACCAGGAGTTCCTGGAAATAAGATATTTCCTGTTCTTTCAGGGGATTTCAGAAACAAATTTATTGTATTGTTTACTGTGCTTGACTTTGTATTTTCTGCCTTTTGGGGGCTTTCAGTTTTTATTGTCCACCTTTCTCTTTCTCTCCCTCTCTCTCTCTCTCTCTCTCATCCAGCTATTTTTGCTTTTTCTTGTAACTGTCTTGTTCTTAGTGCTCTTCAAGATTCTCTTTTCTCCAACATTTAGAGAGAGTATTTTAAGTCTCTGATTTCCAAAGTACCTTCTTCTCTGGGCAATTACTTCTTTACTTCTTTAGCAACTTTTTTTCAAAATATAGCACAGCAGCTCAGGACTTAGAACTTCAGACTGTATGTAAAAGGTACGTGAGTTACCAGAGCACCACAATCCTATAGACTGATTTCCTTGTGAATATTTTCTGTGCAAAATTCCATGTGTGGAATGTAAGGGAGGACACAGAAAGTGTGTTTTACCATCCTATGCATTGTCTGTTTTAATGAGGTGCCAAAATCAACAAACTCAGGTCAGAGCCAACACAGCTGCTTTATGAGTGCTCAAGGGGCCAAGTAAAAAAAGAGCTCACAGAGCCGACAGAGGTCACACCAGAAAAGTTTGCCATGTCCAAGATGGCCACCGGAGTTCTGTGTGCATTTGCAGCTTCACTGCAACTGCGGAAGTGAACTCACACATGTGCACGGAGCTCACAGTGGGAAAAGTCTGCCATGCCCAACATGACGACTGAGCTCAGTGTGCGTGCCTACTTCCGCAGTTGCAGTGAGGTTGTGCATGTACATGGTACTCTGGCGGCCATCTTGGGTATGTCAGATGTGAGGGAATTTTTATATATCCTAAAGCTATATTTGCTATTAAATGCCTTGAAGCCATGCTTGCTTTGAAAGCCATGCTGTAACAAAGTCATAATGAATGTAGTAGAAATTTCTGAGTTCATGTTTTCTTTTTTTAAGGGTTATAGAATTTGTACTAAGGTTACTTGAGGTACATTTGTAAAAACAGAAAAATAGATAAAACTGAGCAGAACTGGTTGTACCAGCCTAAATAATGGGCTTGGACAAAATATAAAGATAAGAGCATGCCTGGGCAAAATATAAAATAACAGCACATAGTGGCATTGAAGGCAAGCTGTACGTTGCTATGGTGTGAGTAAAACTCATTGTCTCTCTCAGGTCAGCTTGACCCAGGCATATGTATCAAGCAGTGTTGGGAAAGAATGGAATAAGTAGTGGAAAAGTACCTCATACATAAACTTGTTTTCTTTTTCTGTTACATTGCTGAAAACTTGTTATGCTGTCTTATGATTGGCTTATACTGAAATGTTGGTATTTTTCAAGATAAGAAGTACAAAATCTAGCTTATAAAAGCTGCTGTAAATTGTAATCGGAGAACTTCTCGTTGTAGAAGTCCCATGCATGTGTGTTTGATCAAATAAAGCGACGTTAAGACAAAACCCAGTGGTGTGGTTTTTGCCCCGTGACGACGGGAGTGGTTGCTCAGGTAATACTTACAGTGAGAGAATTTGTGATCACACAGACCTTTCCACTGTGAGCTCCACTGGCTCCATCAGAAAACAGCACTGGACTGCTCTGTTCAATGGAGACAGCAAGCGGAGTACTTCAACTGGCGGATAACAGTGCTTAAACTCCAAATTTTCCTGTGTTGTTGGGTGACTGCTTTTTTTGTCACAGCAAGACGACTGCAGGCTCCGCCCACTGCAGCTGTAAAAAGGGAGCAAAAATACCCAGTGGCAACTACATCTGCTTACTATGGATTTTTAGAAATTTATTCTTTTTAGTTGTATTTATTTCTTGTGGTTAGGAAGTACCTTTGAGCACAAATGGTCTTTTTAAAGGTTCCACATCAAAACTAATTATATTTAAACCATACAGAACAGATAATACAGGAACATATAAAGTACAGATCAAGTATCTACAATGACAGGAGGTTTGATGAGAAGTAATGCATGAAATATACTTTTAAATTGGACCGAGTTACATATATTAAATAGTGTATCAGGTAGACCATTTAGCCAGTTGGCAGCCTTTGCAGCAAAGGAGCGCTGTCCTGGTATTCTTCTGCAAAAGGATTTCATTAATCCAACTCTGGTGATACTCCTAGTGTGGTAATGGTTGTCAACAAAACTACAGCAATTTTTGATATGGAGGGGAGGGTCCCAACAGGGTCTTTTCCCTTAACATGCAGGTCTGAAACTTGATTCTACTAGTCACTAGTTCGAGATGATCAGTTGATTTGTGTATTCAATAGGGTTTCTCTTAGTGAGGGTGCACTGCCGATGTTAACACCTCCATTCTCTCACATACATGCTCTTAGTTCAGTCTTCTCCTGTCTCTCATGTCCCTGTCTCATTGCTGTGTATACTGACAACATATCTCTCTCCTTTTTGATTGCTTTTATTTGGGAGGATTTTTTTATCAGCATTTTCAGTGTTTCACACTTATTGCTCCATAAGGTCAGGGAGCAGAGTCTGATGAATGCTAGTTCATTTTAGTCACAAGAAACATCTCCACTCCTTCCTTGCAGATTCCCTTGACTCTGGCTAAGGCAGCCTCAGTGACAGGATATCCCTGAGAGATGTAGTCCTCTCATGCATGCTCCATGAGACACTGCTCCCACTGTTTTTTGATTTTGCACCACAGCCTTCTTTCCAGGTAGGGGTACTTCTTCCTGAACTGAGCCTCAGCCCTCCTTCTGATGATGTGTTCCTGTCTGCTTGACTTAGGGAGTCACCTGTACCCCTGCTCTCCCTGGAGGTGGCCAGATTTGTGAGTCTCATGCATCCTGATCTCAGTCTACTGTTTGCTGGGCAACCTGTTTCTCCCAACTGTATGGTTCGAACTCCTCAGGCTGGGCAAGTCCAGGGACAATTAAAGACAGGCAGGAGAGTGAAACTCAAAAGGATCCTCATCTTCCTGGGATTTAAACTTAGGCCATTTTTTTTGATGATCACTGGAGATGTTCCCAATGGTCCCTCATCCTCAGAGAAAGAGGACATGGCAAAGGTAAGGGGTACTTCTGGGTCTCTGGTGTCCATTATCACTCCCCAGGACAACACAGAGGAGGGTTCATCAGAGGTTTGGCATGGATGCTGTTTGTCAAAGTCTTTGGCTGGATCAAAGTCGAGGGGGTCCTCCATCTATGTGGCAAAGTCTGTTGTCCCATATGGATTTTCCCCCTTGAACTAGGAGCTTGGTAGTGGTGGCAAGGAGATAGAATCCCAATAAATCCCCAGTGCCTCTGCTTCTAGGTCACACTGGGTATCAATACAGACCAACTGTACTTTGCTCTGTTGCTCTTTCTATGGCATCATAGGGCCCATACTGCTGGTTGCAGGCCCAGTGGCATATTGCTGCACAGTCTCCTCCTTGGTTACTACTGCAGGTGCTGGACTGGTGGCCCCACAGGTCCCCAGGGTGCTCTGACTCAGGCCATGCTGCTAATAGCTGCCCCCCTGCAGTAACAAATGCTGAAAACATTTCTCCCTTGGTGGGCAGAAAAGCTGCACACAATTGCTGGCCATCCAGGTAGCTCGGTGGTATCTGTCATCCCATCTTTCAAACAGGCTTTCTCTAGCCTCTCTAGGACCCCTTCCTTCTTGCAAATCCAGGTGATCACATATTCTGGAACGGTCGTTGGCTTTTTCACTACCCCTCTACCTGCTATTCTGTTGCTTTGCTTAAAACCTGTTAATGAAACACAATGATTGTGGATCTAATGCTTTTAACTTGAGCTGGGTTTAGAACTTTGTCTCACACTCAGAATGCCACTATGACTGTAGCACCACCCTGGTGGTTCTATATTGCTCTGACTTGGCGGAGGGGGCAGCAAGGTTACTGCCTTCCACTTGTCACAGTTCAAAAAAAAGTCCCAAACACGCTTTGTTTTACTTTTCACTCTGTCATCACACATCAGTTCGCTTCTGCTAGCTCTGTTTATAATTGCTCATACTTGCAAAAACTGCATCCATACAGGCAGCATTCTGACTCCTACTGCTGCTGGATTGTTACTGCAACCCCACCAGGCTACTGCATACTGCCCGTGCAAATCATGGTGGCCACCCCATTTACTGCTCAGTCGGTTACAAATTCCAACCTTCTTTGCACAACTTTGTACTGAAACACAACTCCTTTATCCTGTAGGGATCGCTTCCCCATCTGCCTTTTTGCCCAGGAACTGCTTCTGTTTCACTCGCTCACACTGCAAGGTGGGCACTTTCCATATACGCACAGGTACCCTTCTGCATGCTGCATTTAAGTTTTTTCTTCATCCCCTGCCATGAGGAACTAGGTTAACTTTTACACTGCCAACATTTTGCTTCCATAGCACACTTGTACTTTTGCTGGAGAACTGGCTCACAGACAGTCTCTGCAACTCTCTCACTTCTTCAATGCACTTTGCACTTCTATGAAACTGCTGTTCTATGAATTGCTTATACTTTACAGACAGACCAATTATTTTCTCTGCTTTCTCCAGGCATCCTGATCTCAGTCCACTGTGCCAAACTGCTCAACACCATGCACACACTCCTGGCCTCTCACTACCATGGGTTAGCCCAAACACTGGTGCTGTCTGCATAGTGGTTCACACAGCTGCAACTGAATTGATGGATCAGACTGCTTCATTCTATGGGATGCCCATCGCTCAATCAGACAGCTTTGTTCAGTTCAAATTTTTTTCTCTTTAGCAAAAACTGGATTCTGTTCAACAGGTCTCTCTCTGTCTTAGAATGTCTAATTTTCTACACAAGCTCTGCAGTACTACAGCTTAGCCTGCCTCCACACACACACAGCAGGCAGTCCATGGAGCAGGACTTACTGGTGTGAGCCAGTCATTCAACACCATGCAGATTAGGACAGGAGCACATTTTCTGTTCATCACAAGTCACTCCACAAGACTCAAGGACCAATTCGAATGGCAAGTGAAGCTCCATTTTTTTCTCGTCTCTGAAGTGCAGTTTGAAGTCTCTTGCACTACAGGAAAATATTCACTTTTCTGAGTACACCACTACCAGATTTGCAGCCCCTGGCCATTTTTCTAGGCAGCCTGAGCCCCTAGAAACCCAGGCACAATCCCCACTGTGTAACTAGACATTACAGTATCAGTCAGCCTTACTGCCGACACCTGCCCCCTTCCTTGGCTAGGGGTTGCTCTACTGTGCTTGGCTGTCAAGGGGGACTTGCATAAAACATTTCTATTTAACCCTGGAACTGGGATGGGCCATGATACTGGGAAATGCGTAGTCATGGTGGGGCACCAGTAAGACACGGTAAGCACAAACAAATGTCCTCTTCTGTAACTAGGGTCTAGTAGTACAGGGTTTTATTTAACTCCAAAAATTGATTAGCGTTTTGCTCATAAAAGTGCTAAAACATTGTGAAAATGCATAGCACTTGCCTCACTCTGTTTAACAAACATAACACTTCTAGAAAACCTGTATAAATACTTTCTGTACAGTTAGCATTGTCCCAAGAAAAAAACTGCTAATCAATTATTTAGAACCCTGTAGTAGGTTTATTCTGTATGCAAGGTGGTAAAGCAACATTTTGCCCACTGAGGAGCTGCAAATGCAGAAGGAACAAAGGGTACACAGTCCATTGCAGTGCACACAAGAGCCCAAGAAGTTCCCAGAATTAGAGAGTAAGCAAAAGTCTCTTTGTCTATCACTTTTCCGAGATCAGAGCCAGGACAGAACATGCCCTCAGAAAAACTGGTCCCTCCAAACCCTCACAGGCATTCCCATTGTGGCCATCCTGATGGAGTCAACTCTGCGTTGTCACACAAAGAAAACTTTCACAGTTCAGGGATGTCTCCCACATTTTACTCATGGTTCCCATGACCAGGTGTGAAAAAGTCCTTCACCCCACATTGGGGTTTGCCACCGGAGAAGGTCACCACCACAACTCAGTGCTCAGCTACTCCAGAACTGAATATTTTAGAAATGGTTTTAAATTGCACTTGATACACTACACTGCCTGGTTGAATGCCCCAATTTTGCCTCTAAGTTTAGATGCGGAGAAGGCATTTGATCGGATGGTGTGACCATTTCTGGGGGTGGTACTAGAAAAGATGGGCCTATCGCGTTGGTTTATACAAATAATATCAGCCTTATATTTGAACCCTAAGGCTTACATTAAGATTAATGGCTCTGTCTCAACCGTGATGCAGCTTGTATTCAATGCAAAGAAGTGCAAAATAATGCACATGGGAAACAAAAACCCAGGGCAAGATTACACGGTGGGGGGAGGTAGTAACAACAACAAAAATGGAAAGGGACCTGGGGGTAATCATATCAGATGACCTTAAGGTTAGCAAGCAATGTGAGAAGGCAGGAGGGAAGGCTGGGGGGATACTGGGATACATAGGGAGAGGCATCACCAGTAGAAAACAGGAAGTTGTTATCCCTCTGTATAGACAGTTGGTGAGACCCCATCTGGAGTACTGCATCCAGTTCTGGAGACCCCATCTCTGCAAGGACATAGACAGGATGGAGGCAGTCCAGAGGAGGGCAACTAAAATGATGCAGGGTCTGTAAGAGATGCCATACGAGGAGAGACTAAAGGAGCTCAATATGTATACCCTTGAGGAAAGGGGGGGGGGACATGATAGAAACTTTTAAGTACCTCAGTGGAATCAACAAACATAGAAACATAGATTTTGACGGCAGATAAGGACCGCTTGGCCCACCCAGTCTGCCCATTTCCCTACCTATTGGATAAGCTGCAGATCCTAGTTAACCAGCAGCCTACTTTCCTACCCCCACCCCCTAGAATTGCCTTTTATGACTGTCCCATGCATGTTGAATTCCACCACTGTTTTGACTCCACAACTCTCTCCTCGGAAGGCCATTCCATGCATCCACAACCCTCTCTGTGAAAAAATACTTCCTTAAATTACCTCTGAGCCCCCCTTCTATCTGCAAATTGTGCCCCCTTGTTCTTGCACACCTCTTTTTTTGAAAGATGCTACCCTCTTGGACTTTGTTGATTCCCTTGAGATACTTGAAAGTTTCTATCATGTCCCCCCTCTTTCTCCTTTCCTCGAGGCTATACATATTCAGCTCCTTAAGTCTCTCTTCATATGTCTTCCGGTGCAGACCCTGCACCATTTTATTTGCCCTTCTCTGGACAGCCTCCTCCTGTCTATGTCCTTGCAGAGATTGGGTCTCCAGAACTGCACACAGTACTCCAAATGGGGTCTCACCAACTGTCTGTACAGAGGGATAATAACTTCCTGTTTTCTGCTGGTGATGCCTCTCTCTATGCATCCCAGTATCCCCCCAGCCCTCCTTGCTGCCCTCTCACATTGCTTGCCCACCACAAAATCCAAGAGGGTAGCATCTTTCAGACAAAGATATGTGCAAGAACAAGGGGACACTATTTGAAGATAGAGGGACAGCTCAGGGGCAATGTGAGGAACTATTTTTTCACAGAAAGGGTGGTGGACACATGGAACAGCCTTCCTGAAGAGGTTGTGTGGTCTAAAACTGTGGGAGAATTCAAGAATGCATGGGACAGACATAAGGCAATTCTTGTGGGGGGTAGGAAGAAATAGGCTATTGGTTAACTAGGATCTGCAGCTTATCCTGTAGGTAGGGAAATGGGCAGACTAGGTGGGCCAAGTGGTCCTTATCTGCTGTCAAAGTCAATGTTTCTATGTTTCCATGATACAACTGCAATGAGATACCAGGCAGGGGTGCCCATTATCGCCCCTGCTCTTTGCCCTATACCTTGAACCCCTTGCACAGGCTATCTGGCAGAATGTCTTAATAAAAGGGGTGGAAGCAGGTGGAGAGGAATTTAAGATGGCACTATATGCTGAATATTTACTGATTTATATGATAAACCTGGAATAATCCCTGCCGCTATTATGGCACCTTCTTACTGCCTTTGGAAAAATAGCAGGATATAAAATTAATTCATTAAAGACAGAGGTGCTCAAAATAAACTTCACACCCTCAGGTCATACCCTTGCTAAACAACCCTTCAGATGGAATATGAAGGATATACAATATTTAGGCATTCAGATAGGATTGACACATACAGAATTATTCGACCTTAACTACTCACCCTTAATGAAAAAATTTCATTAGATTTGGAGAGGTGGAAAACCCTTCCACTTCCCCTGATACAGGGAAAAGAGGCTATTCGAATGATTGTGTTACCTCGGTTCCTATACTTAGCCCAGACCATACTAATCCAGATACCAGAGGAATACTTTAGGTCTCTAAATAGAAAGCTCTCTAACTATATTCGGGCCTCTCAAAAACCAAGGATTAGGTTCTCTATCTTGCAGCTTCCAAAAAAACAAGGAGGCCTTGCCTTGCCACACCTAAAATGTTATTATCTGGTGGCACAGCTTAGAACTATTTTATATTGGATGCACCATGGATACAATGCTAAATGAAAGTCATTGGGAAGATAGGAGGAGGACCTTTGCTGTATGAATAAGTTATTACTGGCATACCCACCTAGTACATCTATAGAAACTCTGCACAGCCCATACTCATACACCAGCATTTATTGCTGGTGAACAATTTTGGCTATGAAGGGGCTCGCTAAGTGGAGACCTTTATTATTTTCTTTATTATATGAGGGTCACTTCTTAACTGCAAAAATGGACATGGCCTATCTTAGATGGGAATGCCAGGGTCTACAAATGGTGTACCATTTCGTACAGCGAGGATCCATCCTGACCCAGACAGATTTAGAACAAAGATATGGGATCTCCCCCAGAGACAGATTTAGGCAGTTCCAAGTGAGAGATTTTATAAAGTCACTTTCAGGAAATTTTTGGGCAGATGAACCACCCCCTCAAATTATAGATATTATATCTCTGGCGTTGGAGGGCAAGGCTTCCCTGTCTCACATGATCTCATATTTATACACAGCTTTGAGATCACTGGAAGAAGAAGATTCCCTGGAATCAGTAAGACTGGCATGGGAGAGGGATTTGAGGACAGAGGTACCGGGGGAAACATAGAAGAAAAATGCTAGATCACTACATTGGGGCCTGTCCTCAAAAGCCTGGAAAGAATTTTCTTGGAAAACTACCATCAGATTCTTTAGGTCACCAGCAGCACAAGCAAAGTATACCAAGGTGCAGTGGGGGTGGGGGCAGAATGTTGGCGAAAATGTGGTTAGTCTCTAGCATCTCATGCACATATTGTTTGGTATTGCCCGATGGTCTGTCCCTTTATCCTTGACCTTCAAGAAGCACTGTGACAGATCTTAATTCCCTTCCTGCCAATACCATCATTGATATATTTCCTCTCAGAGTTCCTTCCAGAGTGTAGAGATTTGCAGCCTAAAAGATTACTGAAGATTGCTTTCTTAGTGGCCAAAAATCCCACTACTAAACTTTGGCTCTCACCTAACTCTCCATTATTGAAAACACTGGCAGGACATCATGATTAACATATATAAAATGGAAAGATTGACAGCAGTCCTCAATAAGGTACAGAATCAATTTGAGTTGATCTGGAGAAGATGGGTATTATATACGGGCCGTATCAGACCACATTTTTTTTCTCATAATGAGTTTATGTATAACCAGTCTTAACCAGCAATAATTGACACCCAGGAGTATCGATTAAATATATTTATTGGATTAGCCCACAATGAAATTGTAGCGTGATTATAATGGTTGGATAAAAGCCAAGGATTAATAGTTTAAGCATTCCTTTCATTAAGGACTACTATTTAAATATTTGTATTCATGATTTGTCAAGCATATGTTTGGTTTGTTTTTTCTTTTTTTCTTTGTTATAACTGTAGAATTAGACTGTAAATACACAAATGTAACAAGTATATGTTTATGAAAAATTCTGTTAAAGTTTAAAAAAACGGTTTTAAAAACATTTTAAGCAAACTGAGCTAGTCTGTCCAGATTATCTGCAAAACATGTTTGAACATGGTTTAAACACACTTTAAACACACTTGTGTTGCATTTACACTACACTTTCATTAGTGGTGTTGAAAACACTTTAAACTTAAATCATTATAAGTTACATTTAGAGCATGGTTTACAATACTGTTTGAACTGCAATGTAAAAGTGTGTTTGGTTTAAAACCTTTTTAGAAACAAACTCAAGGCTACCCCTGGACCTGGCTTGAACGTGGTTTTTAAAAATGTTTTAAAGCCATGTTTAATGTAAATGCAAAGCGTGTCTACTGGTTTTAATCTGCACTAATCTCAGAAACCCATGCTACAGAGCATAATGTGGGCAGAGCCTTAACCATTTGCTTCCCAGAGTGATTAAACAAAAATAAACCATATACACTACATAGGATTCTAGTCCATTGTTAAACATGCTGAAGACTGCTGTAGGAAACTGTAAACACACTCTAGAAAACACTTCTAGTACATACGCTAGTAAAATAGTCTAGTAACCTGGTGCGACACTGGGGTTACATAAGTGCTTGGTGGTTTGTACACTCCCATCCCTAGCTAGATACCATCAGATATCCCTAGACATGGTAAGAGGGCTACACACTCCCTACATGGCTGAAGGCACTTGTCTGCATATTACATCACTGCACATCAGCTGTGTGCTATTGCTTATGCATTTTAAACTATTCACTTCTGTATGCTATTGTACCAAAATAACCCCACCATGAAACATATATGTTATATCTCATAGAGGGAGGGAGGAAAACACAGAGCTGTGTGCTTGTTGATAGAATGCATGCTGCTAAAAGACCTTTAGCTAGTAAGACACAAAAAACAGCACACATCAAGGGCAAGGAAAAGCCAAATGCAAAAACAACTGCTTAATAACCCAAATGCAACCAGAATAAAAATCATAGACTACTGTGGCATTTTTGTTTTGGAGGCATTTGTGTTACCAAATACTTTTTTCACATTTAGGTCTTTCTTGCCCTTTGTGTGTGCTGGTTTGCATATCTCACTGTGTACCATAGAGCCTGCCCATCATCGTTATATTCAATCAATTGATCAATCAAACCATGTAAATGTCATCATTTTCATTAAACCATGGAAATGTGTTTAAGTGCTTTTTGTCCCATGGCATATTCCATGTAATCTATTGAAAAAACATTTAAAATCTAGGGATGGCTGGCCTGCTGGTGCAGTGGTTGGATTTCCACCTGTGATGCCAATGACCCGGGTTCGGGAATGGACCCAGGTGTCAGAGGGCTGGCTGGGGGGAGATAGCTTGAGCGTCCAATGACCAATTACCTTCTCCTGGGAGGGAGGGTGAATGTCCGGCATTTGCTGGTTCCCATGGATGGGGCATGACAACACGTCGGGCCTCACCACAGGAGAGAGCATGGCAGATGTCGGCTCACACCTTGATGTCATGTGACACATCACGCTCCCCAAGAAAACTGGGAAAAATGAACTCTTGATCAACCAGATGATGGTCACTGGTCTTTCACCACCACGAAGCCTCAGACAGCCCACACTGACTCCAGCAGCACCTGGGTCAATAAAAGATGCACCTACTGGCGCTTTCTCCCCAGAAGGGAGGGATCCATCCAATGAAAGAAAATGTCAGGATTCCTGGGAGCTGCAATATGGGATGGTAGTTGGCAGCAGGGGGAAGAGGTGGTGGTCTGCACCTAGGTAGCCTGAAGGAGAAACCGGTTGAGGGTGCATGGGAGGTGCAACAAAATAAATCTATGGACAGGTAGAGGAAGATTCAACACTTTGGTGGGATAGGCAGACTGACAAGATCTTGTTTTTGTGGCTCACTCATTGGGCTTTAACCCTTTCCCATCTTCTCAATCTACAGCATTGGCAGATGGAGTAAGTCCAGGTTTTTGCCTATAAGAATTTGAACCCATGATCTTCTGGCCTACTGAATCCCTGTCACCTGTGGTACTCTCTAATATTCACCATCAACAACTCAGTTTCTGCTTTGCTCTACCTCACATCTTGAAGGGTTTCCTCCCCGATGCTTGTTTGTGTCTCTGCATCTTGCTTCTGTACTTCCTGTCTGGCTTCTTCCTCCCCATCAGACTCTATGTCTTCCACCACAAGCCCCACTCCATCTGGGAGGATGAAAACTGAAAAACAAAAAAGTGGGATTAGGAAATGAGGTTGATTACAGAAGATACAACACTGACATTATAAATTTCTGCAGATTGGGCAGATATTATCCACACTGTTATGATCATGCCATAAATCCAAGAATAATGGGGCAGGTAGTACAATAATGGTATCAATTATCCTGAATAAATTGTTATACCATTACAAGTGAAAGACTGTGTTCTCAAGAATGGCCCCAGGCCTACATTAGGCTATGATGATTTGGATTATAGATTTATAAAATTAGGAATTGATATTCTGGCACAACTACTGCAATTTCAGATTTGTTTAACCTGTCTCTCTGTTCTGGTAAGTTTCCAAATTTGTGGAAAACTGCTACCATAAAACCAATTTTTAAAAATGGCTCTAGAGAATGTTTATCAAACTATAGACCCATTTCATTGCTTTCACCCCTTTCAAAAATCTTTGAAAGGATTATATTTGATTAATCAACTGACTTTCTGAATAAACGTGGTCTCTTTTGAGAATTTCAGCATGGATATAAGTACAAACATAGTAGAGAGATTACCATGGTGTGGTTCACTAGCTGCATACAGAGCTCCCTTGATAATGGGGACTCCCCTGCTGTGGTTTCTGTGGACCTCAGCAAGGCCTTTGATTTGGTAAATCACGATCTTTTACTTCACTCTTTAGCTGAAGTTAATTTCTCAAGTGAAGTCATTTAATTGGTATTCTAATTATCTCTCAAATAGGGTTCATAAAATTAATATAAAAGGTAAAATGACGCAGACACAAAACATTAAATGTGGGGTACCCAAAGGCTTCATCTTGGGGCCCCTAATGTTTTCATTGTACATGAACTTGGTGCTCAACATCTGCAACAGGGCACAAATGACCTTGTTTGCAGACAATGTGGTTATTTTTCTCATGTCAATCCAGTTAATGCTGTTGAAGTAATCCAAAATGACTTCTTGGTTTTTAAAAAATGGTTGTCATCTAAACAAATGATTATGCATGTAAAAAACAAAAGTAGTGCTATTCTCCGTCAATAAAAGGAATGCTGTTAGCATGCCCCCTTGTTTGAGCTATATGGAGAAATTGTACAACATGTAGAAGATTTTAAATATTTAGAGATAGTGCTAGATTCTAGACTTACTTTTGAAAAACACATTGACATTCTGATAAAAACTTTACATCAAATGTTAGGGGGGTTATTTAGAATAAAATCGTTCATGACTCCTAAATCTAGAATTCAACTCACTCATAGTTTTCTTTTTGGAGTATTAGATTATGGAATATTGATCTATTCAGCCACCAGTGATAAAATATTATCAAAGCTTCAAATTATATATAATAGTATATTGAGATTTATGACTAATTCTCCCTTCATAACCCATAGATGTGAATTACAGAGGAATGCAAATTGCCCGTCGCTGGAAAACAGAATTAAAATGAAAATGAGGTTGTTTCTATTTAAAGCTATTAGGGGTTTACTTCCCACCTCTGTTCTTTCACTTTTTCTCAGGAGTGTAAATGAAATGGAGATTAGGTCTCAAGTTAAATTTGTTTTTAAGATCCCACTTTGTAAAAAAGTTTTGGGCAAGGGTTCTTTATTTAGAGCTCCAGTATTTTTTAATTAAGTTCCAGGCTCTTTGATTGTATATCCCCACATACATTTAAAGCTAGATTGATATCCTGGTTAAATACTCTTAACTCTTGCACATGTAAAGTGAATACTAGGTCATGATATTGTACTTTATATTCTTCTTCTATATTTGTATGTATGTAATGTAATATGTTTTGTATGTCTGTAATGTAAGTGTTGTTGTTTGCTGTACCAACTTGTTACTTATGAAAAAGGGCAGTCATGCTCATCAAGTTTACAAGTATTAAAAAAAGAATATATAAATCAATTAACCTTACAGAGTGCACTTTGTGAGTCTTCAGAGAGCCTGGAAAATATGATAATTCACACTATAAAATGGATAGAAAAAATGCTAAAAGCTGGTTGGTGGATAGCCAGTTTCAGCCATGACATTATCCCTGCACAACCTCACAGGTGAAACTAATTCCCTCATAACAGCCTGCTTACAACCCTAAACACATAAACAGATCCATTTTATAATCTCAATAAGGCACTTCAGGGAGTGTATCCCTGCAACAATGTCACTTCTCAGGTGGTTGAAGGCACTCAGACTGTGGTCTAATGTTTCACAATGCACCTGAGGCATGATGCTATCCTAGCAGAACACACACCCTGGTGTGTCTTATTGGTTAAATGCAAACTCCACCTGAATGAAGTGCACCAACTGATCATAGTCCTTCCAATTAACCCAATGATGAGTAAAGATCAGGGTAAAAACCCTAAACAGTGCCATGAAGTGACAGTGTTGCTCCTATGGCACAGCAGTAATCAGTGCTTTGTGGGGTTTTTTTCACAGCCAACAGTAATGGACAGCTCATTTCTCATATGGCTTCCTTGTTCAATCACACTGGTTGAAAAAAGCAAGGGGAAGGGGAGGGGCTAAGAGTCCTAGTTAGTAGGCCACTCCCCTGAATAAATCCCTGTTGTATTAATCCAGAGAGTCCTTCATGTTATGTTTCTAAAGTATTTGCTGGATGGGTGATACACTACAGTCACTTAGGGTATATGAACAACAGAACAACTTCCCTGTCTACACATCTGTAGCTACTTCCTGTTAGTGATCTCATCCAGTGACCTATCATGCAGTTGCATCTAAAAGCCACTAGAAGGCACTAGAGCACAATATGTAAACCAAACACTGTTCTTGAAAATACAATTTTGTGGCTTGTTTGAGTGGCTATTCTGGTGGTTTATTTCCTCCAAAAGAGCTTTTAGATGGCCAAACATTCTAGTGCATAACCTACACACAAAACTGGCAGATCAGAGGTACTGAGTTAAATGTGACAGGTTCAGTTCTTGTTCGGCTCATACCAAATAGGACATTCAAGAGTGTTTGCTTGCTGCTGACCCACTGGCTTGGCAGTAGTGCTACTGCCTGCCACACCAACAACCCAGGTTCAGGAGTGGACTTGGGTCACATGAGGGCTGGCTGGGGAAAAGAAGATTGAGCATCCCAAGGACCACTCTCATCTTTTGAGTGGGGAGGGCTCGTTGCTCTGCTCCTTGACTGCCACCAAGTGGAGGTGTGGGGGTAGTGCAGCATGAGTAACATAGAGAGAGGGTCTGCCATCTTACTTATGCAGCGTGTGTGCCTCTACATGCATGTGTGCTGCCATCCTAGCTGGGCACATAGCTTGAGGAAGGGGAAGAAAGCAAGGAAAATCCCTGGCCGTAAGATGATCACCTGACCTGCCACAGGCTCTGCACTCATTGACTGGGCACCTCCTTAACATCTGGATTGTGCTCCAGGAAGGCTGGTCACAATCCAACCTACCTTCTGGCCCTGCCACAAGGGGTACTTAATGGGGGATTCTCCAGAGGAATAAAGTAAGCCCCAATGATGGTAGGGTGACAAGGGAAAGGGGAAATTGTTTAACCAGGAGAGGCACACTAAGCCGATGCTTGTTTCCAGGTGCGAACTGGGAGCACAAGGAAGTTAAGTGACTTGCTCAGGGTCACACAGTATGCAAGTGGGGGCTGTGGGATTCAAACCCATGTCTCCAGGTTTGCAGCTCAGAGCCTTAAGCCACTGTGCTATACTGCCTCCTCAAAGGCTGGGTGGGTCGGAGCAAGATGGGCTTGGTCAACTGTAAGAGAGTAAACAGATGATGAAAAAAGAAAGAACTTTCTCTAGTACCTTCCTAGTATGCCCCAAATTGTTAGCTTTCTGGTCTTTTCTGAATTTTACCATAGCTGGGTATTTTGGCTGCACTCCATTTTACTCATCGGAATCAAGAATGACTGGACTGAACCAACGGAAACCACATAGGAGCAGCAGGAGTTACAAATGGCACCAACCCTTCAAGTGCCAACTCAGACTGAAGTTCATCACAGGATTCTACTGGCTACTACTTAAGCAATATACCATGACAGGGTGTGGGTGATGCTAGGATTTACCCATGCCTGGTATGGTTCGGTCATGAGGCCACAGGCCGAGTGAGTAAACCACACCAGAAGTGGGTACATCCTAGCATCACCCACCATACCTCTCAACTGTCCCTGATTTTCAGGGACGTCCCTGATTTTGCCTCAGAATTTTACTCTGTCCCTCCTAAAAATAGTGTTTCCTTGACCAAACAGTGGGAGTTGTAAGCACAAAATAATGTCAAACATTGAAGTTACAGGCCCAGATATTCAAAAGGGTTGTGCATGGCGCAACGGTGTTGCCTCATGCCACAACCAGTGATCGCGCCCTGGTGCGATATTTAAAAGGGAAAAGTGCACCAAGACAATCCCGCCGCGCCGCTTATCAGTACGTACATGCAGGCCAGGTGGGGTATGCCCATGATAACCTGCACAGCCCGATATTCAGCCTGGGCTGTGCAGAGTTATGCAGGCGCAAGCCCTACCTGTGCTTGCACAAAGTTACGCCTAAAAAAAAAGGAACAAGTTGAGGGCCACCCACAGGTGAGCTGCCGCATTGCAGGGTGCAACACAGCAGCTGCCAGCTGTGGGTGGCCATCACCTGTTCCTGCTGCACATGGCGGCGCCCCCCCCATGCCCCGATCATGGGCATCAGTCACCCCCCCCAAAGTCCAATATCTCTGGTGGTCCAGTGGACGCACAGAGCCCGATTACGGGCAGCATTCATCCCCAAGTCCAATATCCCTGGTGGTCCAGTGGACTGCAATGAGCCCGATCGCGGGCATCACTGTATCCCCCTCCCCAAGTCCAATATCCCTGGTGGTCCAGTGGACTGCATGGAGCCCAATCACGGGCAGCATTCATCACCCCAAGTCCGATATCCCTGGTGATCTAGGTACCTCCACCCCACCACCCACTGAGCCCACTATCTGCCCCTGTTAGCCGGGCGGGCGCAGCACCACCCGCCGCCACCCGCCGCCCGACTGACAGTTTCAATAGCGTGCATGCCCATTGGCTCATGCCTGGAACCAATGGGCGGGGCAGCCCGCCATGCCGTCAGTCGGGGCGTGGCAGGGGGCGGGCAGGTGGGTGGGGTGCTGCCACCCGCTGACTGACGGGGAGCGGGGTGGTGGGGCCCAGTGGGCAGGTGGGGTGGGGTCCACTAGAGCACCAGGGATATCAGACTTGGGGGGGTGATAAATGCTGCTTGTGATTGGGCTCCGTGCGGTCCACTGGACCACCAGGGATATTGGACTTGGGGGGGAATACAGTGATGCCTGTGATCGGGCTCCGTGTGGTCCACTGGACCACCAGGGATAACGGACATTCTTTGTCCCTTACAGGACGTCCCGCGATCGGGCTGCAGGGGGCGTCAGTCCCTGATGACTGCTGCCTGGCAGGGCGCCAGGCGCAAGTCATCGGGGATCGGCGCACCTGCTTGCTAATGGCATGCAAATGGGGCCGTAATCAGATGCAAATGGCCTCCGGTGCGCCTTGCATAAATTATGGCCCCATTTTTATGTCCCCCTTTGAATATCGCAGGTGCTGTGCATGGCGCAATGGCACTTGTGCCACCGCATCTCAATGCTCCACTCTGACCACTTGCGCTGGCGCAGTGCCACTGCGCCATGCACAGTAGGGGTGGCCAGGGTGTGATATTCAAAGCAGTTGCGCCATAGCGCAGCTCCGTTGAATAGCACCCTGGCCACACCCGTGTGCAACAAAGTTGAGCTGCGCCCAGGCTTGCGCCACAGCCTGGTGCAGTTTGAATATCTGGGCCTCAGACTTGTTCTTCCATAGAAAATGCATTTTACACCAAGCCCCTTATTCTACCAGCTTCCTGAGTTGATATCACCAATTTTGAAGATGTGTCCCTGATTTTGGTCCTTTGTCCCTGATTTTTTTTTAGCCTTGTCCCTGATTTATGAGGCATGAGGTTGAGAGGTATGTCACCCACAGCCTGGAGTGGTGTATTGTGATTATACAGTGGCCTCCTCTTTCTTGTGACAATAAAAAAAAGAAAAAAAAGAAGCTTTTTTAATTTTTATTTTTGTTGATTTTATTGGTCCACCACAAAAAATAGTTCCATGTTGCCAGGGGGAGTCTGCCTGCCTTCCTGCTTTTTTTGGGCTAGTTCGTCCAGCCCTTCACTCCAAAACCAGCTGTGTTGTCCCACACTGTGCAGGGAAACTCCTTCCCTTGAGTTGTTATAGTCCGTCTTGTTGGTAGTGCTACTGGTGCTTGAGCTTGGAGCTTCGGCAATGCGACAGGAGCAGACTTGTGAAGACTTTGTTCCTTCCCTGTTCAGCTATAAGCATGTTTTAAAACTGCACAAAGCTGAACCTGGGGATGTGTTTTTTTAATGAAAAATGATGGTAAAGGTTTTAGAAATCATGGTTAAAACCAGAGCTGTGCTATTGGTCACATGATTATGCATATGCATATTTGGGGATATGCATATGCATAACCGCATGGCCAGTGTAATGGCTGCAGTTTTTGGCAGTGATTTGTAACACTTCTAGGCATCATTTTTTTTATTTAGAGTCACCTTCTCCAGCTGAAAACTCTTACTAGTTTTAAAATACGTGTTTACTTAAACGGGGATGATGAGAGGTGTATCAGATTTGGTACAGCAGTAACGGATCTGTTTTCTAGCAGTGATATAGTGAGCTCCAGAGATTGAAGGGGACAGACAGTGAAAGAGCAGAGCAAAATAAAATGTTTGAAAGGTGAGCCCAATGCTAGAGTGATACTGTTTTGCCTATGATGTGGGTTTTCCCACTATTTGAAGACATAGTGGCAACTGTTTGTAAGGGGAGTTGTTAGAGATGCCGTATACTGGTGGTGGCAAATCAACATGCTTTCTATTTGTTCAGGGAGGCTCGGAGTGATAACAGGGCCTGAGGGTTCCTGATGCAGCTGGCTGGTGGCTGGCACTTGTTCCTGTGGGGTAATACTATGATTTACACATTGTAAATTGTGCCAGCCAGCCGATCAGCAAGCAGTATTTTCCAAGCCATTGTATAATAGAGCTATGTGGAATGCCAATGTGGAATGGATTAGGTGAAATGGCAATTCTGCTTCCGAAAGGCTTTACGGATTTTGTTCTATAAATTCTGGGGGAAACTAAACTCTTTCATGTAATCTGCAAGATAATTTTCCGTAGATTACGTAAACCAGATTACTTTTCTGCAGTTTGTGGTAACCTAATCCATAGTTTATGTAGACAGTGGATAATTAATCTGTGGTTTAACATAGAAACGTATAATTTGACAGCAGTCAAGGACTGTTTGGCCACTCAATCTGCCCATTGTTCCCTGACTGTCCTAGTCTGTCACCGCAGACCCTCCTTGATCTCCAGCTCTCTCTGTCCTTGCTTCCCAACTAAGATCCCCTTGTGCCTATTCCATGCATGCTTAAAGCCCACCACTATTTTCAGCCTCACCACCACCACTGGAAGACTGTTCCTGGCATCTACCACTCTTTCAGTGAAGAAGTACTTCTTCACATCTCTCCTAAATTTCCCCCTTCCAGCTTCATTGCATGTCCTCTTGCGCATCTTTTCCTCAGAGTCAAACTCTCCTCCTGTACCTTATTTAACCCCGTGAGGTATGTATAGGTTTCTACCATGTCCCCCCCTCCCTTGTCTCTTCCAGGCGGTACATATTCGGGTCCTTTAGTCACTCCTTGTAGGGCTTCTGATTCATCCCTGCACCATTTTAGTTGCCAACCTCTATAAAGCCTCTACCCTGCCTATGTACTTCCTGAGATGTGGTCTCCAGAACTGGACACAGTACCCCAGGTGGGGTCTCACCAGTGATCTATACAGTGGCAACACCACCTCCCTCTTTCTGCTGGTGATCCCCCCTACCTATGCAACCTATCATCCCACTGGCCCCACCTACTGTCTTGTCGCACTGTCTCACCACCTTGAGGTCATCAGATATGATTACCTCCAAGTCCTTTTCCTGTTTGATGACCATCAATACCTCTTCTCCCATTTTGTACTCTGCCTCTGGATTTCTGTGCCCTATGTGCATGATTTTGCACTTTTTCGCACTGAAACCCAGCTCCTATGTGCTTGACCACTCCTCTAGTTTTCTCGGATCTCTGCACATTCTTTCCACCTCCTCTGGAATGTCTACCTATTGCAGATTTTAGTGTCATCTGCAGTGAGGCATAACTTCCCTTCCAGTTCATCTGCAATGTCACTTATAAAGACATTAAAGAGGACTGGCCCCAGTACTGAGCCCAGAGGCACGCTGCTGGTCATTCTTCCTTCCAAGGAGTGAACTCCATTTACCACCACCCTCTGCTGCCTATTCATTAACCAGTTTCTTACCAGTTTACTAACTTAGGAACCACCCCTAAGCTACCCAGTTTCCTTATGAGTCTTTTATGTGGTACAGTGTCACATGCCTTACTAAAATCTAAGTAGGCCATGTTCACTGTCCCACTCTGATATATTTCCCTGATCACCCAGTCAAAGAAATCTATCAGATTTATCTGACATGCCTTCCCCCCCCCCCCATGAATCCATGCTGCCTCAGGTCCTGTAACCCACTGGATTCAGATACTCCACAATCTTTTCCTTTAGCATTAACTTCCTTACTACTAATGTCAGACTGACCAGCCTATAGTTGCCAGCCTTCTGCCAGCTACCACTTTTATGAAGCGGGACTAGATCTGTCCTCCTCAAGTCTTCCAGAATCACTCCTGTTTCCAGTGAGTTGTTGAATAGGGCTGTCTGAGATGCAGCCAGTACCTCCCTGAGCTCCAAATGCAAGCCAGGTCCAATGTCCCAACAAGGTCAGCAATCACTGCTGTCTTGTTTTTAATAGACCTGGCATTGCATAACACCACCTGAGTAGGATGGAACACTGAGGCCAGCCGTGTCATCTGCCTACTCAATGTGGAGCCCTTGCGTATGGGAATCAGACAGGGAGGACCCCTCTCCTGAACCAATTTCACCCCAGGGTGTCTTCTAGTCCCCACAACCCCAATCTGCCCACCCAGCTCCTCCCCCCAGGTCCAGGGGACCCCCACCTCTATGCCTCCTCCCTACTATCCCCAACACATGACACTGCCCATCTACCTTGGCAGACAGAGGGGGACAGTTAAAAGGGCAGAGGCCCTGAAGCTCAGAGGAAGAGTAGCGCCTGACCAGGAGAGATCTCTGCCAACACATAACCTCACAAACCCACAACAACAATCAAACAACAGATCCACAACAGCAGACACAAAAAAGAAATAAAACAATTCCCCACACCCCCCCCAAAAAAACAAATCCCTTAAAAATAATATAACAACTCAAAACATAAACAACTGACAGCACTAATGAGGCAGTACACTGATAATTCAATGTCAGTATTCAAGTATAGGGGTGAAGCATGCCAGAGCTTTAAAGCTGGAATTAGGCAAGTGATGGAGCTCTCACCCCCACCGTCTGCCAGTAAAGTAAAAGTTATGTACCAACTGCAGTACTCCCACTACCACAGTTACTTTTATCTGTCCAAGTACATGGAATAAAAGTCATAGAGGTTGTCTCACAGCCTCATAGTTTTAAACATTTAAACCTTCAATCTGCCCAAACCACGACACCCTCACAGGAAATCCACAGTATCTTCAAATAAGACCGAGTCCAGAGATGGCACAGCTCCACATTAATCCAGTTGGCCAGCAATATGCTGCCCTGAAGGCCAGCAATGAGAGCTGAACAGCCCCCCAGAAATTAGGGACCCCAAAAAGCATATGTCCACCGACACAAGCCTCGGGGAATCCTCAAGGTAAACAGGATCATGTCACCCACCGGCAAACGCCCCCTGGTTCCCCTCCGATGAGCTGTCTACCTCACACAGCTGCCCTCAGTACAGCAGACACAGCCCAAATTTGGAGATGGCAAATAGTCCCAATTAAGTTCACAAGGGACTTCAACAAAAACTGGAACCCAGAATATCATCCCAGGAGGTAGACATCCCAACCCGGGGAAACCCAGGGACTAGGGCCCCAGAAGTACAGCTGTCCTCCGACGAGTGCACCTGGAACCCCCCAAGGCAGACAGGGATGCTACACCCTCCAGTGCACATCCTCACTACCTCACCACAGGAAAACCCAGGCTGGACTGCCCCCCAGTAAGGTAACAGGGATGAGAAAAAGTTTCAGCCAAGTTCAAAAGCTGAGGTCCAGGAAATGTTTCCAGACAGATTCAGAAGCTGAGTATTCAATGAAACTTCAAATTTACCATAACAAGGCAGACTCATTGCCTTCCAGTCCACTCAGTCCACTCAATGACTCGATGCTAGACACAGTCCTCAGTTCCACTGCTCAGGGCAGCTCCTCTGGCGGTTCCGAAAAATGGACGAATGTAGTACCTCACAGAAGCTCCTCCAGCGGCTCCAGGACATGGGCAGTTGTGTTTTCTTAAAGCTCCATTAAAGGAGCTCCTCCTGTGGCTCTGACAAATGGCAGTCATGATTTCACAAAGAAGCTCCTCCAGTGTCTCCAGGGGTCGAGCAACTCAGTTGTGGTACCTCACAGGGTGCATTCCAAAAGGACAGCTCACAAGAAAGTGATCTCTCACTGCCCCAATTCTCCACATCTTCAATCTTTCCATTACATCTGCTACTGTGCCGTCCTGCTGGAAATCAGCACATATCCTCCCTCTATTTAAATCTGGTGACCCATGCGATGTAAACAACTATAGGCCTATCTCCATATTGCCTATCCTTTCTAAAGTTCTCGAAAAACTGATCCATATTCAGTTAAAATCTCACTTGGAAACCTTCTCTCTCATTAACCCAGCTCAATCTGGCTTCCGGGCTAATCATAGCACAATCACTGCACTAGCAAAAGTAACCAATGATTGGATCACTGCTATAGATGCTAAGAAGGTAACTGGTGCAGTCTTTTTGGACCTCAGCAAAGCTTTTGATACTGTTGATAACAAACTATTAGTCAATTGCCTTGCAAAGTTGAGTGCCACATACCATACCACCCAGTGGTTCTCTAGCTACCTAACTGGAAGATTCCAAAAAGTAAAGGTGGAAGGCTTTTTTTCTGCTGCCTTGCCAGTTGCAAGAGGAGTCCCCCAAGGATCCATCTTAGGCCCTATCTTGTTTTCTCTGTACATTAATGACTTAGATGCTAACATATCTACGTCCAATCTGAACTTTTTTGCAGATGATACTGTGTTGTATACTTCTGGTTCATCGTTATCTGGAAGTCAAGGAGTGCTTGAAGGGACTTCGCATAACTTGAGCATAATCTAATAAAGGCAAGCTTCTGCTCAATGCTAAGAAGACTAAAGCTATGATATTCTCCCGCAGTGCTGTCACAGACCCCCCAATACCCTTGCCCAAGACTTCATTGTCACCATGCTAAGCGAGCCTCTGAGTTGTAACCAAATTTAAATATCTAGGTATCTGGATCGATCAATAAATGATCTTTCAGTGACCACGTCAAGATGTCTCTAGAAGGTTAAAAGCAAGGTTAGGTTTCTTCTACAGAAATAGGCCCCTTTTCCCCCTTGAAACTCAAAACAAGCTTGTACAGGTCACTTTTCTCCCCCTACTCGACTATGGGGATGTAAACTATTCCTCCACCACTCTTGCAAATCTAAGTAAACTGGACATCCTTTATCACCGTGCGTTACGGTTCATTACCAACTTCCCTTACCGTTCACACCACTGTGACTTATATGCAGCTGTTGGTTGGACATCCCTTACTACTAGACGCCTGCTCCATGCTGGGCTATGGACTCATAAACTGCTCCTGAAATTGCCAAACTATCTCTCTTCCCTTATTAGTATCTCACGTGAGTGCATACTAGATTAAGAAAATCTGACTTTATTATGCTTGACATACCAAGGACGCGGACTTCCTTTGGTAAATGTGCTGTGCATATGCCCTTCCCTCCATTTGGAACCAATTACAAACCGTACTGAAACTAACTAGCACAGTTTCAATAAACTTCTACAAATCGCTAAGTTCAGCCAAAATAAAAGACACCTGTAACTGTCATTAAGTCTCTTCCTTCCCCATGTGTCATATTTATCCACTGGTAAGGTATAATTGATTTGTCATATTAACTGCTTTCCTTCCCTTCTACTCCTGGCTTTATCTTTGCTTACGCTCCACTGCTACTCTATCAAATCACTCTCCCCATATCAGTTGTAGACTGTTCTTTGTTCTAGCTGCCAAAATACTGTATATTTATTGACACACCAGTCATCATGTTTCATTTATCAGTATGCAACCTGTAAGTCACTTCCCTGTCTCATATCAATGTTTACCACCTGCTGTCACCCTATGTGGTACCCTTGTATGTATATCCAGCCTGTATCATGTAACGTGCATTTCATGTATATACTGTTATTACCTATCTGTGTTTGTACTTGAAGTGTTTATGTCACAGGACCTCCTTGTGAATGAGCTTGCTCAATGGAGTTTTCCTGCAATAAACTTGAACTTGAACTTGAACACAGAATTCCACAGTATGATCAGAAAATTGAAACCAGTGAGTGAAACTGACAATCATTAGCTGTTTTGTGTCCAAGTGTTAAGCTGACATAAATACACACATAAACTCTGGCACAAAGACTTATTTCTGCTTAGCCCCCGAAAATGAAAATGTCTCACTAGTCTTACTCACTATGAAATCCCTAACTAAAGTAACTAAAACAAATAACCATTTAAGTCTAAAACATATAAAAAATGATCTCCATACTGCTGCTGCTTCTTCTGGCAGACCCACAATGATTGCCATCTTGCCTCATGTCCCTCCCAAACCTCCCTGCTGTTAGTTTCCACTCATGTCCACTTGGCTGCAGACTAGTATTCAAGCTAAATAGCTCCTCATGGTTCACCTTGTTAATTCCCTTCTGGACCTTGAAGCTCTCTATCATATCTCCCCTCTCCCTTCTGGTCTCCAGCAAGTACATGTTCAGTGCCTTGAGGCGTTCCTCATAGGACCTGCCCTGTTGGTCTGTTTTGTTACCCTGCACTGCACTGTCTCCAGCCTATCCCTATTCTTCCTGAAGTGAGGGCTCCAGAACTGCACACAGTACTCCAGGTGTGGCCTCACAAAGGATCTATATAGGGAAAGTATTCCCTCTTCCCTTCTGCTATCAGTACCCCTACCAGTATATCCCAGCATCTTACTCACTTTGCATATGCCTTATTGCACTGACTCAGTTGTTTGAGAGAGTCAATGATAATGCCAAGGTCCAATTCCTTAGCCATAGTGTTAAGTCTCACTCCACCCATTCAGTACTCTATCCTGGGGTTCCTATTCTCTAGGTGTATTACCTTGCACTTTTTGGTGTTGAAGTTCAACTGCCAAACCTAAGACCACCCTTCCAGCTTTTGTGAGTCACTCTGCATTTCCTTGATTCCCTTGTCACTATCCACCCTCCCACAGACCTTAGTGTCATCTGCGAAGAGACACAACCTGCCCCATTCCCTCACCAATGCCGCTGATGACCATATTGAAGAGGGCCAGACCCAGGACAGATCCCTGTGGTGCCCTACCTGTGATCTCCCTCTTTTCTGATTTGAGCCCACTGACCACAACCCTCTCTTGCTTCCCATTAAGCCAGTTACCTAACCAGTTTACTATGAACTAAGCGGCACCCAGGTCCTCCATCTTGTTCAGCAAGCATCTGTGAGGCACTGAGTCAAAAGCCTTGCCGAAGTCGAAGTAGAGCAAATCCACAGAGTGGCCCCCATCCAATACTCTCATCACCCAGTCAAAGAAAACTATCAGGTTAGTCTGACAGGACCTCCTTGCCATGAATCCATATGGATTACTATCATGGAGACCACTGCTCTCCAAGTATCCCATGAGGTCCTCTTTGATCAGTGACTCCATTAGCTTCCCTACAATAGAGCTAAGACTGACAGGCCTGTAGTTCCCCACTTGTTCCATTTCCCTTCCCTTATTTATTTATTTATTGAATTTTGTTGACCTGGTAACCCCACTGGGCCTAGAAGTCCCTTTTTCAGGGACGACTGGGGGGGGGGATACAGATAGTAAGCAACTGAAACTGAACCAGATTAAGCTGTTGGTGGTATTTTTCATGAATGGGAGAAATTTGGCCAGGACACCAGGGAAATTCCTCTACTCTGCTGGTGCTCTGTGGCCAGTAGGGGAGCTGGACTCTGTATGCAGAGATGGAAGACCTCAGTCGAAAGGAGGTAGTGGAGGAGGCTGGTTCTAGCTGTGGAGCTCTGGAGCCTTTGAATACTCTTAAAGCCACTGAGAAGGAATCAGAGTGCTTTGAAACCCAAAAGGGTTTTTCGCAAGCAGAAGGAAAAGACATGTTTCTAGATACATCGGAATCTGAAAATGAAGAAGAGTCTTTATTGCATGAAGAAATGGAGGAAAAAAGGAAGCAGCTTTTGGACTTAATACAGGTGGCTGAAAGAGATTATGGTCTATGTAAAAAACGTTTAGAAGCGGAGAAAAAAAGAAAACGTTCAAATGCCAGCCCTTTATCGACAGGTAACAAAAGACTACCTATTACTTCTCCATCTGGAGCGCAGCCTGCTTTCCCAGTTGCGAATGCAAGTAGCGAGGTCCTTTCGGATGGAACGCTTCCCCCAATTACAGGTGACAATGGGATGCGGTCAAAAAACGAAGTTCTAATCAAAGCAGGTTGGCTATGGCAAAAAGGCATTTGGGTCCCTGACCCAAATTTTTCGATTTCTGACGTCTAGCAAGATTTAACCCAGAGGCATCTTGTCCAGCAAATTTTGATTTACAGCCTGAAATAACGAAGTCCCAGATCTGCGGAAGTACGCACTGTCAGCTGAAGGAGAGGCTGATATGAACAAACTTGCGCTAGATGCTAGGCAGACTGTGGTTATAGGAATGTACAGGCCGCCCAACAGCAGGTACAAAGACTTTAAACATGGGTGACGTATGTTGCTGTTAGTGAGGACTTTAACTCACAAAATCAGAAAACAATACTTTTCCAGGAAATACAGATACAGCTAAGAAAACATCCTTTGCTGGATTCTTCAAGGCCCTGCTCAAGAGAGAGGCAAGACGAAGATTCTTGGTCAGACTTCATTATAAGGGGCTAGTCTCTGATTGTCCGGACAGACTATGGGTGGGGAAAACCTTTACTTGATAGTTTGGGGTTTGCACCCTCGGATGTTTATGCCTTCATTCATTCACCTGGGAACTCTCAATATGACATAAGTTTTTTGTTCTATGCATCTATTAGATAGGTTTTGGAAACGATATTATGAAATTAAAGATCAAGATATATGGAAAAAATTTTTAGCAATTCCTGTTACTAAACCTACAATCAAAATAGTAACTATTCTGTTTCGCAATGAAGGTGTAAATATAGCGAATATAATGTACTGGCTAGAACAGCGTTGTAGAATAATGGACAATCCCAGACCTATAATAGATGATAATGGTTTCTGGATGGGTGGTTGGACTTTTATGGTTCAACTGTCCCATGATGAATCTGGAATACAGCATTTACCAAGTTCTTTCTTTTTAGGCAGGGATAGAGGAATAATCTTTTACGCGGGTCAACCAAAAAGTTGTTACAAGTGTGGTTCACTGGATCACTTAAACACTGATTGTGACACAGTAAAATGTTTTTCTTGTGGAATTCTTGGACATGGGGCAAATGAGTGTGAAGCCCCCCCCCCTGTGTGTAACCTATGTGGAGATTCTGAGCATGGGTTTGAGGATTGTCCATGGAACACAACTGATTTGGATGCAGCTTCTGATCAGGCACATTTTTTGTATAAAGCCAAGAATCCTCACACAAATCAGAACATAGGAATTCAGTCGTCTGAGAGACGTAGGGGGAGGGGGGCTTTGAGGGGGACGAATAGGGCCTCTATCCCATTTCAAACTAATCTTCAAATGAGTGCAGGAAATTTGGAATATACCAGCACAGATGTTGACCAAACTCAAGGTACGAGGAAAGATACCCCCTTTGTTACTCCGCAAGGATCTCCAACCAGACCACAGACAACCTTATTTGTTGGTTCTACGAAGGGTACACCGGAGATTATTCAAGTGGCAGACCATCCCTTGGATTGTTTAGATAACTCAAACTTTTTTAAGACAAGAAGAGCAGTTTGTGTTAGTGAAGAGAACAGGGAATATTAAAAGTACAGACATTGTTGCTAGTGTGTCCCCAGTAATGCTCTCAAATAGGTTTCCCCCTCTTCCTTCTTGGAGCAAACAGATGGAACAGGTTCAGCCTATTGATTTAGAGGGGGCTGAAGATGTGCCAACACAAACACAGGAGAAAGATGGAGAGGCAGTTTTGTCTGTTGAAGGGAAAAGTATACCTTTTCCAGCAAAGTGGGTTACAAGGTCCAGTGGAAAATCAAAAAAAAAACCTCCATAAATGGTGAGCTTTTCTATAGCGAGTCTAAATGTAAACTGCATTAAAAATAAGAAACGTCAATTCATTATGTTCAGCATTTTACATTCACTGAGTTATGATATTTTATTTTTACAAGATATAAGATTACTAGATACAGTTGAGATTCAGCAGTCCTCTATGGATTGGGGATAGGGGTTTTCTATTTGGTCACCGGGAATAGATCCCTGTAGTGGGGTGGGTTTTTGTTTTCGAACATATGATGTTCAAATCATCAGAATAGTAGAAATAGAGCCGGGTAGGGCTTTTCTGTTAGACATTAAGTTTCATGGTGTTCCTTTACGTTTAATAAACTTTTATAACCCTCAAATAAAATCATTACGTAACGATTTGTTAAAAAAGATACAGCCTTATTTACACACAAAGCATCATTTGATTTTTGGGGGTGATTTCAACATTAATTTTAAGGAACAAAGAAAAGAATCAAAGCAGTATTGTGACAAGAATTTCTTAAAACAGTAATTTTTCAGGCGAATTTAAAGAATGTTTTTGCAGGTACCCCTTTGGCTAAAAAGCCTACTTTTTATAAAGGCACCCTTTCTTCTTGTATAGATTTTCTTTTTGTTAACCAGGCTTTTCAAGTTTTTTCTCCCAAATTGGTCCCTATTGAAATTTCAGATCATTGGTTATTAGGGTTCGGGTTTGAGTGCCCCCCAAGACATATAGTTGGAAAAGGAGTGTGGAGGTTAAATGTTTCTTTAATGTCTGACGAAAATACCTTTCAGGAATTACAAGAGGTAATTCATGATAAAGTAACTACTTTAGATCTTTATGAAAATATAGGCCTTTGGTGGTCGGATTTGAAAATATGTTTAATTTGTTTTTTTAAAATGGTGGGTTCACATAGGGCGAAATCAAAAAAGGACATATACTTAGAATTTAGGTGTGAATTGAGGACATTATTATCTCAACAAAATTTGGGGGGACTTGATTTAAAAGATCGTATATCTAGTATAAGACACCAAATGGCAGATTACCAATATTCTAGAATGCAGTCCTTACGAAGGAACAAATGTTTGGTACCCAGGGAAAATCAGAGCAGATTAACCTGCTTAGCTAGCAAAACAAGGATAAATAGAAGGGTTTTTTCAAGTCTTGTGGATTCTGCAGGAATAGAACACTGTGACAACAAAGGTATTATGGGGGTTATTGAGGATTATATTAAAAACTATTTTGGGACCTTGCAAGGAATTGATCCATTAGCTAACAAGTTTTTACAGATGGCATCACTTCCGCAGACAACCAGTATTCAGAAATCTCTTTTGATTTGCCCTTTTACAACACAAGAAATGAATAGAGTAATACACTCGTTACACAATAATGTTGCTCCTGGTTCAGATGGATTATCAAGTGAATTATATAAAGTATTATGGTCTGTAATTCCGGTTGTTTTTTTGCGTATTTACAATTTTTTCTTGGAAGAAAATACTTTGCCTACCCAGATGTATGAGGGGTTATTAATATTTTTACATAAATCTGGTACTAATAAGGATTTAAGTAATTGGAGACCATTGACTTTGTTGAACGTGGATTTTAAGATTTTTGCAAAGTTATTAGGGAACAGATTAGTGGAAATAATGCCTTCACTGATAAGTCCAATGCAGTTTTGCGCTGGTCCAGGCAGGAATATTTCTGATGCCTTATTAATGATAAGGGAAATTATTAATGTCTCTATGGCAGATAATGTTACGTCAGAGATACCAGGGTATTTAATTAGTTTGGATCAAGCCAAGGCTTTTGATACAGTCTCACATTATTTTTTGTGGGACTGTTTGTCAGCCTTTGGTTTACCTACGGAATATATTGGGTGGATAAAGCTTTGTTACGCATTAGCGTATGTAGTTCCATATGAGAATTGCTGGAAAGGAGATTCTCATTTAATATACACAGGTTTACGGCAGGGATGTCATTTAAGTCCCTTATTATACGTGTTCGTTTTAGACCCTCTATTGCGAATTTTGAATAAGTCCCCATTGATAAAAGGTATAAAAGGTCCTGTAGTTTCTAAATGTAAAGTGTTAGCGTATGCTGATGATGTGTGTTTACTGTTAAACAATGAACATTCTTTTTGTTTAGCGAAAGATCTTATTCAGGAAGTAGGGAAGACAACAGGGGCTACTTTAAACCTTACTAAAATGAAAATTTTAAGCTTAAATGGGATTTCTGCTGCTCCTCAAATTTTGGGAGGGTTTCCGGTGGCTAGACAGCCTTGTAAAATCTTGGGGATTTACTGGGGTGGAGTGGATATGTCCCTTTTTAATTGGGAACGTGCCTTAGAAATAGCAAAGGGGAAGGTGGAGGTGTGGAATCATTGGAAAACAACAAAACAAAAGAGGGTATATTATGTTAAATCTTTTTTGATCCCGATATTTCTTTATTTAAGTGCTATATTCCCCATAAAAAAACAGTTGGAGGCACAGGTTTTGAGAGGTTTTTTTACTTGTATTTGGGGTAGTAGATTAAATCCAATTAAAAGGAATATATTGTATAAACCACTTAAAGACGGGGGTTTGAATATGATTAATCCAATCGTATTTTATTTCACAATATTTTTTTCTATAAACTTGTTTCCTCTAATTAAGAATGAATCGAAATGGTGGACAGAGCTTGGTCTTTTAAAAGTTAAAAGTGTGTTAGGGGAATGGAAGAATGATACTTTTTTACATAAAAATAAACGGAAACTGAGATTATTAGATATATGGGAATCAGTTTTTGATAAAATAAAATTATGGGATATTAGCTATATGAACGCATTACAAATGTCACGGAAAGCCCTTTATATGATAATAATGAACACATTTTTTACAGATTCCTCTTTTACAGAATTCTCAGAACTTCAACAAAAGCAGATTTCCAGTTATATCACTATTAACAGGATCCCTGACCATATGTGGGACACCGTTTGGTTAGCGATTCATAATAGGGTAAATGTGAAGAGTAATCAGAAACATAAGGCTTTACAAGAGCGTTTCTGCCCAAGATCAGACTGTCAGGGCAAGTTGGAAACCATGAATCATTTGTACATTCAGTGTCCATATGCAGTTCGGTTTTGGGATGCTTTAAAAAATAGATGGCTGAATAGTATGAGTTGGTTAACACTTCCCCTTCACAGAACTTATTATATTATGGCATTCATCCAGCTTAGTATGAGAATTTGTCCAAGTACATTACAAGTTATTCATGTGCATTTTTTGTATTGGCTTTGGCTTAGTAGATGCCACTTAGTTTTGCAACGGCAGGATATTCCTGAAAATAATTTGGTACAAATAATTGTGAATGAATTACAAAATTTAAAATGTGAAGAACATAATCGCCTTTCTCCACAGCAATGGCAAAAGAAATGGAATGAATTTGCTATTACTTAAAATTTGATATAAAACGGATTTGTGTACAATTGTTATGGTGCATTTATGGGAAAAAGGAATATATATTATTAGGAATTTGGTAGGGAAAAAAAGAGGGGGAGAGAGAAGGGGTGGTTTACTACTTTACTTTTATGTTCGGGATTATTATATGAATTAACACTTGTTTATGTTTTAATACTGACATTGTATATATATATATATATATAGTTAGGATTTGTTTTGTTCAAAAAAAAAAAAATCCCATACTTTTTTAGTGGAGTGGGTGGGAGGGGGTTGGTTCAAATTTTTTTTTCATTTGAGGTTATTGTATGAAATAATAACTATTTATGTTCTTGTTTTTCGCTTTTTTTTAATGATTTTGTATGATGTAATACTGACATATATGATTTGTTTTGATTATGATTTCAATAACAAAATTCCCCTACTCTGTGCGACAGAGGGTGCTGCATCCTTGTGATTTCTCCTCAGTGTGTGGGAGTTTTTGGTGTGAGCAGACATGCGGGAGGCTGAGGAGTTGATCACCTCCTCAGCTCCCGATGGACAGCGTGATCAAGATGGATTCAGACTCGGTTTTGGACCTGACAGCTTCTACTGGAATTTTTCAGTTACCTGATGAGGATTGTTCCTGCAATGTCCCCTTGGAGGCAGGAGCGGCTTTGCTGAACTGTGATGCAGTCGGAATTTATTTACGACTTGCTGAGCTTGACCGTCAACGGAACTTTTTATTGCAGGAATTGCAGCAGTGCCGAGAGGATGTCCACTGTGCCCCGGAACAGGAAGGGCTGTGTATCGCCACTGCACCAGACTTTTTTTGCTGTAACACCAACTATGGAGCTCACGGAGCTGCCCCCTGTACAACCATCTTGCTCCACCAATGAAGTTCAAGCTGGAATGGGTGAGTCTACGTTTTATGTACTGCTGCAATATTACATCAGACTGCTGGTTCTGTGGGGATTGATTCTATTTTTGTTTCGACTGCATCACCTAAAGGATCGACTGTGGGGCTTTTTTCTATAGGCCTCTCCCTGAAGGAAAAATTATCTCAGCATGGAGGTGTAGTGAGTCAAACTGCTAAGGGGGTAAAACAATAACATCAAATATAAATCCAATAATACATATAAATAAAATCATAGCATAATAACATCAAACATTAAAATCAGTTAATAAAATATGAAGTAAGATCTCAACACAGTAACTATTACACTATGAATAACCATCCAAGAAGGCCATTTGCCAGAGATGAGTTTTCAGATTATTCCTGAATTCCTCCACAGAGGTGCAGTCCCATAACCAGCGTGGTACAGAATTCCAAAGAGTGTCTGCAGCATAAGAAAATGCTCTGCTGCTAGAAGATTTTAAACTCACCCTTGGAATCTCTAGCAACCTCTCATCAGCTGAGCGGAGCGATCGGCTGGGGTAGTAAGGCAGCAGGAGTTCTTTCAGATAGGCTGGACCCTGATCGTGAAGGGCTTTAAAAGTCAATAAAATAACTTTAAAGGTGATCCGCCACCGTATAGGAAGCCAGTGCAGTTCACGCAGCACCGGGGTAATATGACAGGACCTACTTGTCCCAGTCAAAACCTGGGCTGCAGCATTCTGCTCCAGCTGTAGGCAACGGATTTCAACCCCAGAGAGCCCAAAGTATAGGGCGTTGCAGTAGTCCAAACACGAGGACACAAAGGCATGGACCAATGTTGGCAAAGAGTCAGATGGAACAAGGTGCCTAACCCTGGCGATATTCCTAAAATGGTAAAAGGAAGTCCTGACAACGGCCGACACTTGAGACTGTAAGGTCAGCCTGCTGTCTAAGACAATCCCAAGACTACGCACCTGTTCAGAGGTCGGAAGTGACATGCCACCAAGAAAAATTCCAGAGGGCGTGCCATCACGCGACCTCTCTTTCTGGCAACCCGGGTCCACAACCAGGACCTCTGTCTTCTCTGAGTTCAACTTTAACCAACTAGAATCCATCCAACCCTGGATTTCTTCCAGATAGTTGTTAAACACCGCGAGAGCTCCATCCTGGTTGGGTGCAAAAGACAGGTATAGCTCAGTATCATTTGCATAGCAGTGAAACCTCAGCCCACACTGTCTTATAATGTCTCCGAGGGGCAGCATGTACACTGCAAATAACATGGGTGATAGCACGGATCCCTGAGGCACCCCACACAAAGGAGCTGGGCCAGAAGAAAAGACTCCTGACACAACTCTTTGTGATCTCCCAGTAAGGAATGAGGTGAACCATTGTAGAACAGTTCCCGACATTCCACAAATTTGCCTCAGGCGTGCTATCAACACCAGGTGATCCACAGTGTCAAAAGCTGATGAGAGATCAAGAAGAACCAGAATGGAATGTCTCTACTGATCTCTTGCCCTCAGAAGATCATTAAGCACCTGAACCAGCGCAGCCTCGGTGCTATATCTTTTATGAAAACCAGATTGGAAGTATTCATAGATATTATGGATGGTTAAATGGTCTTCCAATTGGGCTGCCACTACCTTCTCAATAACCTTCCCAATAAAGGGAAGGTTAGAGATAGGTCTGCAGTTTGAGAAACAGTCTGGGTCCAAGGTAGCTTTCTTCAAGAGGGTGTCACCACCGCCTCTTTCAGGGAGCTAGGAAACTCACCTGACTCCAAGGAGCACCAGACTATTTGCACCAGGACTGGACCGATGGTATCAATACAACCCAAAATTAGGGGAGTCAGTCCAGGATCCAAACTACAGCTTGTGGAATGCACACTTTGGATGATCCTCATAATGTCCACGAACTCAGGTCAACCAAAGGAACTCCAAGAGAATTGGGGTACTGTGAACTCACACTGTTCTACGGCATCACCCTTAGAGATTGCCGGGCACAAGTCTGCCCTGATGTTGGCCACTTTGATTGCAAGTAGCAGCCGAGCTCTCGCCTCTAATTGCCGAAAAGGCTTTCGGACTTGCAGACAGGCTGGGTTGCACAGTCTGTCTACAGTCCAAAATAGCTGAGCCGGTCGATTCGAGCAACTGCAATCTCCCTGACAGGAATTCTGCCTTCTTATGGGTGATTGCAGATTGATAGATAAAATAATGTTCCATCAATCTAAGGCGGTCTACCTCAAGGGCGGACTTGCACCAACATCGCTCTAACCTTCACCCTGTCTCTGCATCTCCCTCAATGTCCCATCGAACCAAGGGGACCTGGGGTGAAGGGATAAGGCGCTCATGAACAGGAGCAATAAGATCCAGGGCCGCTATAGCGGCCACATTATAGGCACGAACACCAGCCTCTCTGGATTACTGCTCGCCAACACGGGGGATGATAGGTCAAGGACCGCCGCAAGGCCTTGGTAAGTAATATTTCGTAATGGGCGGTACCTGACCATCTCCACAGAGGAAGGCCTTCTCGGGGGGGTGGTGCAAAAATTGAACCTTACGGTGTAGTGGTCTGACCACGTGACTGGTTCCACCCCCACGTAGGATGCATCAATCCCCAAGAGGAAGACTAAGTCCAGAGAGTGCCCAGATTTACGAGTAGCAGTGGAAATTACCTGTGTGAGGCCCAAAGAAGACATTAATTGGAGGAAGTGATTACCAAATTGCGAGAGTTCATCGTTGACCCAGGCATTGAAGTCACCCAGAACCATCAATCTGGGTGACTCAAATGACATGTTGACAATGAAGTCTGCTACTTCCTGTAAGAAGCATTTCCCATCTCCGGGTGGACGGTAGATGAGAACGATTCGAACACCTACACCCACTGCAACTGTGCACTCAAAGGACTCAGCCTCACCCACTGCCACATTTGTGAGGCCCAATTCAGTCTTGTAACAGACTGCAACCCCCCCTTCCCTATGGCCCAATCTCGGGCGGTGTATCACCGAGTACCCGGCCGGAGTCATGGCCTCCAATATGGGGCCTGAAGTTTCATCCAGCCAGGTCTCGGTGATGCAAGCCAAGTCAGCAGAGCCAATAAGATCGGCATTAATGGCGGTCTTATTCCTGACGGACCTGGCATTGCATAACGCTGTCCGAGTTGGACAAATCTTGGAGGCTGTCAGGCCTATCTGCCTACTAAATTCAGTAGTACCCTTGGGTATGGGCACCAGACATGGTAAACCACGATCTGGGTTCCATTTCACCCCAGGGTGCCTTCTGGACTTAATAACCCCCGATACGGTGGCCCTCCTCATTCATCCTCTCCTGTTCACACACCACTGCCCTCCTCACTCTCCTACGAACAATCCCCAATGCTCTACAGCACTGGTAAGTATCAAATTGTAGGGGAGGAGTATAAAAAGGGCGGAGGGCGCGAAGGGAGGAGGATGAATAGTGCACCACCGTTGGGACTGAAGGCCAGCACATGTTGCTGCTAAACAAAATAAAACAAAACAATAAACCCCAAACACTAAAATAATCAATCTTAACAGAATAAAATTAACCAAATAATCCCAAACGTAGCCAACATAAACAAACAAAATCAAATAAACAAAAAAGCCTCTCCTCACAGAAAACCGAGTCTGGACTGGACATGAAGACTCACAAATAAAATAAAGTACTAGTGCAGGAGATAGCAGGGATTTTTCCAGTCCACCCCACATAGATTGAAATTCCCCATTATTACTACTTCTCCCCCTGCTGGAGATATTTATGATCTGGGACCCCAATACCCTGTCCAGTTCCTCATTCATCCTGGGAAGACAGTCTGTAGACCACCCCCCATCCTTAGTTTCCTCCCTTTAATGGATTGAACCTGTACCCACAAAGCTTCAGGCTTGCCCTCTGACTCTTCTTCCCTAGTGCAAGTTATCCCCTTCTTCATGTACAGCACCACTCCCTACCTTCCCATCCCCCTATCCATTCTGTACATTTTATACCTAGAAACTGCTAGGTCCCAGTTGTGGCTTTGTGTAGTCCAAGTCTCTGCGATGGCTGCTATATCCACCTCTCTCTCAGCCAACAATGATTGCAGTTCTGCCATTTTGTTACCCAGACTTCTGGTGTTTAGAAACACCACCCTCCATGATTCTGGACCCCCCCCCACTCCTAACCTGCTCTCTTTCACCCCTCTCTTCCCTTGGTCTCTCCTTTCTTCGCCCACATCTCCAATCTCTCCCCTCCTCCTGCTGTCCTGATCGGAGAGGAAGTGTATCAGCCTCCTCCACCAATTAAGAGTGTTGTGCACCCTGATGTCCCCCTCCCCATTAGTTTAAATATAGATTTTTAATCATGAAGTCCTTCTGTTTTTCCTTCACCCTTGTGCCCTTTCTACTTAGGTGTAACCTATCCAGTGCATACAGGTCTTTGTTATTCCATGTTCTCCCCCAACCACTAATGCACCCGTACCCTTCTGCCTCACACCACCCACTAAGCCATTCATTAAATTTGTAAATCCTTACACTCCTTGTTGTACTAGCCCTCAGGACCAGAATCACCTCCGAGAAGACTCTCCCCATCTCCTTGAGCTTCTCTTGCACTACCCCCACCTCACATCCTGCAAGATCATCTGTATCCAGGTGCACTATAATGTGAGGTTTCCCTCCTTTTTGTCCCATGTAGTATGCTACTGAAGGTCCCACCCTGCCTGCTGTCTTCCCTGACATTCATTCTGCCCTCTTATGGTTTGCCCCCCATCTCACCCTCTTCACAGCTGAATCCCCCAAGATCTCCACCCTGTACCCTCATCCAAGGCCCTCTCTCCCTTCTGTCCCTACTTATGTCCATTCCCACCTGTCTCCTCCTTTTCCCTCCTGTCCCTCTTGTACTTCCTCCCGACCCTCTATACCCCACTTCCCCTTACCCTCCTCTTGAACCCCTCCTCCCACTGACATGCCCTTATCTTTCACTTCTGTTCCCCCAACGGCCTACCCCTACCCTTCCCTTCTGCCCCCTTCTGCCTATCCTCTCATTCTCCCACGCCCATTACCGCCTTCCCTGCACCACCTGCCCTCCCCTCTCACCTGAACTCATATCCTCCTGCCCCTTCCCCCTACCTACCCTGACATCCCCCACCTCCTCCAACCCTCCCCCTAGCTTTCCCTTTCCTTATGACCACTTTTCCCCTCCTCCCTCCTCCCCCCCGGTCCAGTGGAAGGAATCTGTTCTGCAACAGCAATCCTAGAGATGCTCCCACAGGACCTCCACCCCTTCCTGCCTTACTTTTCCCTTACTGTTAACAACTCCCTCCTGGGCCTCTTTTCCTGCTGGGGAGGGGACCCAGAGTACATACCTATTCTCCTGTTCCTCTACCCCAGCTCGCTCTACATAATCAGCATGATTGATACTTGCTCAGGCAGTGAATGTGGTGCATGTTAAGCATCGATACATGTGCTGATATTTACATGAACTGCCACTGTCCAACATTTTAAAACAGTGCCTATAGTTTTTAATGCAAGACACAGAGTGGACTTCCGCTTCCAATTGCATCATCAAGCAGCACATCAAGCTATTTTGTAAGTCGAGCGGTCTGCCTTAAAGCTCTTCTGAGCTTTTGTTTACAATTCGGCACACTTTTCAAATATGACAAAATGGATATAAATCACAAAAGTAAAGGTAAGCAGCATCCCTTATTCTAGTATTACACAAGAGTATGTGCGATTTCATTGACTCCTCAAATTGATGGTTTACTTGTCCTTTAAACCATATATACATGCACTGGAAATCCACAGAGAACCAGAGTGCTGTCTTTCAAATTATTCAGCTGTAAAAATGTCAGTTTGCAGAGTGGTATTACAGTCAGTTGATATTACAAGTGTTGGTCTCTTAAGCAGAAAATTCTGCACCAACTGTGAAGCAAACTTAAGAAAACAACCATGCAGGAAAACGTTGCCGAAATATTGCAGTTCTAATGTCCTGCAGCAGTGCAAATACGTTGGTTATTTGCAAAGAATGAGAACACGTCTTTAAATCTTAGGTTGAAAAAATAGCAGTTTACAGACAGTATTGTTTCAGGCACTTGATTTTGTAACAAGCACTACTCTCATTAGCAGCAGAATTCTGTATGCACTGATATTTTATTTATTTATTCAGGAATTCAGATAATACCTTAGAGCCGAGGCTCTTTTACAAAGGTTCCACGTCATTTAACAGTACACAAACAGGAAAACCAAACAATACATGGGAATTTATCACAGAAAACATAACAAGTTACACAAATAAAATTCTGAATTGTCATGGAGTCCTGTAATGAAGGCATCAGAGGAGTAGGAATGACTACAGTTTGAGGTGCAAGGAGGGGGACCTCCACATGGTGTGCCCCAGACCTGAGCAGGGGGATTGGAGGAGACACCCAGGAGGTGGGTTGGGGGAGGGAGGAATTAGGTAGGTGGATGATGGGGAGAAGCCAGTGTGAGCAATGTTGAGAAACACACAGGGGGAAAATATCATGGTTGCTGGAGGAGAGGAGAGGAATAGAAGAGAGGCTGATGCGGGGGCACAGGGTGGGGTGGAGAGAGTGGGAAGTAGGACAGAAGGGAATAGGAGGGGGTAGGTGAGGGTGGAGGCAGGGTGGGGGTAGAGAGAGTGGGGAGGAAGGATTGAAGGGAAGAGAGTAAGGGTTGGGGGTTGAGACTGTGCAGCGACCCATGTACCATGCACGAGCAATAGCACCATGCAACAAGTAAAGAGGCTACCAGGGGGTGGTGTATCAGGTGATCCAAGAATACTTACACGCCGTGTCGGAGGTAAGGTAGCGCTTGAGTTCAGCCTTGAAAATGGAGAGACTTTCTATCTTGTGGGCGGCCTCAGGAATCCCATTTAGTCAGAGGGGTGCTCTGTAGGAAAATGCACGTTGGCCAAGTGTGGTTCATCAGAATGGCACCAATAGTGCCCCCTGCATCATGCTTCTGGTGCCGTATCCTGTGTCCATTTTGGAGAAGAGGACGGAAACACTCAGGGGTGCTTTGCCTAGTAGTGCTTTCTTTCCGAGTAGGCAGTTTTGGAATTTGATCCTACTCGCTAAAGGCAGCCAGTTTGATAGACAATGTAAAGGGGACTGTATTCAAAATAAATAGATTGAGTAGCTGAACACCCTCTATACTGAGAGATGTTTTCAAAATAAAGTGCTATAGTGCAATTGTAAACACAGGGCTGGGTTTTCAAAGGTCAGCACAGACCTAGTGGCAAGCCATGCATCAAACCCTGTCATTGATTCAACTGCACCAGTCCCAGATGCTACAACTACTGCCTGATTTTCAATGTCTTCATCAGTGACATTGGACATGGCATTAAGGGCAAAATGTGCCTATTCATGGATGACACCAAGCTCTGTGGGAATGTGGACACAGCTGAAGGGATACAGGACCTACAAGAAGATCTGGAAAAGCTAGGGAGGTGGTCCAGAATCTGGCAGCTTGGCTTCAATGCCAAGAAATGCATAGTCATGCATATTGAAGCCAAGAATCCTAAGACAGAGTACTACCTGGGTGGAGTCCGAGTATCTGCATTAGAGGAGGAGAAGGACTTGGGAGTGATGATCACTAGTGACCTGAAGCACTCCATGCAGTGCAGGAAAGCAGCAGCAAAGGCAAACAAGATGCTGGGATGCATAGCTAGGGGGATCAGTAGTAGGACAGAGGAGGTTATACTGCTCTTGTACAGGTCACTGGTAAGGCCACATCTAGAGTATGGAGTTCAGTACTGGTGCCCATACTCAAAAAGGACATTAACCTGCTGGAGAAGGCCCAGAGGAGGGCTGCAAAGATGACAGCTGATCAGCAGGGTAAGGCATATGAGGAGAGGTTGAGGGCACTGAACATGAACTCCTTGGAAGACAGGAGAGAGAGAGAGAGAGAGAGAGGATGTGATTGGGACCTTCAACTACTTGAAAGGGATAAATAAGATTGATAAGGAGAGTCTCTTTAAGTTGAGTGGCAACCATAACATGAGGGGGCACAGTCTTAAGCTGGAGGGTGGGAGGTTTAGGAAGGAGGTCAGGAAGCACTTCTTCACAGAGAGGGTTGTGGACACTTGGCATGTGCTTCCAGAAGAGGTCATCTCATTGAAGACAGTGGGAAGCTTTAAGAGAGGCTGGGACAGGTACAGGGGAAGGTAAGGGTCATGGGTAGGGAGGATGGGAGGAGTGGGGAGCGGGGGCAGGGATGGTAGCTCAATCTGTGGACCCTGCAACACGAGCAGACTTGATAGACCAAAAGGCCTTCTTCTGCTGGCTTCTTTGTATGTTCATAAAACTTGGGCACAGCTGTGACAGTGTCCTGGCTTTACAGCAGCTTGCTGCACATGTCAGCCCTGAGCTCCATGTCAGGAGTCCTGTACGCTAGATCACACGGAGATGCTAGAGTGAGTAACAGAAGGATGCAAGGGCTGTTAAATCCCAGTAGTGTGCCACAAGCCTGGTGCATCATATGTTTGGCACACCTGGCGCTTGCTGCAGTTTGAGCTGGCTGAAAATCTGGTCCCCGGTCTTTAAGGATGAAGTGCTTGGAATGTGCCGTTCAAGTCTGGAAAATGTCTAACATCTAAAAGTGCTTAGAAGGTGCCATATAAAGCTGGGAATGTCTAGCAGCTTAACTTGAAGCAAATACATCTTCCATAAATTCAAACCTTCCTCTCGAGAGTCATGGAGGAGCTGGAGGTTTAGAACCCTTCATGAGTGAAAGCTCAAAGACAACTGTAAAGAGCATGGTTTCCTGCTGTGAGTTAAGCCACATCAATAGAGTTAGAAGAATGCCACACTAGATCCTGACCACATTGTTTGCTGCACATCAGGCGTTTATTCGGTGGGAGCACCAGTATCAGATTTACTAGTAAATTTTGTTTCTGTGAAATTGTTAAATTGTTTTAAAATGCAGCTTTGGCTTTTCTATATTTTGTCTTTTAACTGAGGTTCTTGGTCAGAAGCTAATGCAGTGTTTTTCTAACTTTGTTTTGGTTTACAGATGTGGATGGGTAAATATATTGTGCACAGAGTGCCACAACAGGGCACAGTCGCATAACAAGTCAGGTAAGAGAGAGGGAGAGAAACTCATGATAATAGGGACATGGGACAGCACAGCCACTAGCTCTTCTCCAAAGCTCTCCTCCACAGCTTTGCTTCTTCACTCCATTTTCTCTCCTTCAGCTGCACACTGGTATGCTCTGCCAAATCTATGGCCATGGACTAATTACTACCAGATAATCAGAAGATCTGTAGCCTGCCAGAACATTGAAACCTCCAACCTTGCCTGATTTAACCCGAGATCTCCCATCATTGTTGATGCTAAGCCAACAGCTGTGTTCGAATGTGCTGTGCCTTAGCTAACCATACTCCTTGCCACTGAAGCAGCCAATCACAAGGACTGTTGCCCTAATTAAGCACTTTATGATCTGCTGCTGCTCCCCACCCCTTTACCCACCCTTGCACTGTGTGAAGCCTTTGGAACAAAGGCAATTGGAAACAAAGGGCACCTTGAGGCCACCAACTGGCTGTCTGTTTCCTTGCCTACACTTTTGTAGTTCTTTCATTTTCAAAGCCAGTTGGTTCATCAAAGGGGGAGACATGCACCCATGCTTCAATCTGCAAGTGGGTGGTGGGTCGGGGCACATATCTCAGCCTATGCCACTACAGAATCCATTCACTGCTGTGGTGGGAGGGGGCTGGGGCTGCCAGGAGGAGGAGGAGGAGGAGGAGGAGGAACCCATAGTAGTGGCCAGGGAAGATGTAGGGATCCAGTAAAGGGGAGGCTCCAAGGTGGGAGGTAAAGGCCTCTAGCAGAGTAGGAAGCAGCTTCTGGTAGTGGACTCGATCATTAGGGGTTAGATTTTGGAAAAGAAAAGGAGGGAAAGAGGGCAGTGAGGTGCCTACCTGGCACCACAGCTCAGAGGGATGGAAAGTGGATCCTAAGAATTGCTAGGGCAGCAGTGCAGGAGTAGGGGGTTGGATGTCATTGTCCACCTGGGGACTAATGATGTGGGTAGGGACAGGGCTGGAATTGTGAAGGGAGTTAGGGAGTGGTCTTAGGCAGTTAGCACATTTTTGCTGAGGTGCTGCCTCTCTTCAACCAGCACGGGGCGGATAGGGTTCTGCACACCAGGAGCATCAACTCATGGTTGAAAGAATTGTGCAGAGAAGAGGGGTTTGGTTACACTGGGGACTGGGAACCACCCTGGAGGGATCTGGGTCTATACAAGGGTGATGGCTTAAATCCATCTGGGAGGAGAACCACAGTCCTCAGTGGACAGTTAGAATGTGACTTTGGTGAACATTTAAACTAACTCAGGGGGGTGGCAGAAGAAACAAACATTTGTCAATGCCGAATGTTGTCTTGCTGGCATTGGCATTGGTAGTGCAGGAGTTAGAGATGCATAATAGGAATGGCAGTGAATTATTGAACAGATGCCCAGCCCACCCCCACCCTGCAGAGACTGACAGGTGTTGGGGTGTGCCTTTGGGTCGAAAGCCATAACGCTCATGCCATTTTACCTCACCCTACCCTGCAGACACTGACAAGACTTTGTTATATTCATGTTGCTCGCAATTACCAGTGTATGTAAGTTTATGTATTCAATCTGTATGTATGTTTATGTATTCAATCTGATGTGGAGTCTTTGTAAATGAGTCTTTGACTTAAAGGGTTGTAATTCTGATTCCTGAATAAATAAATAAAATAAGTGTTGCGGTTTGCCTTGTGGTCTTCGGGCCTTACGCTCACCCCATTCCATAAGGAAATACGTTGAGATGGGTGCAGTATAGGAGAATGGAATGAATTTTGGGGCTGAATACTCCAAGGCACACCTTGATGCCTGTCACTGGCTGCAGGGTGGGGGTGGGGTGGAATGATGTGAGCATTACAGCCAACGATCCCAAGTCACACCCTTGACGCTTGCCAGTCTCTATAGGGTGGGGCATTATGGTTGGAAACCCTAACACTGCAGGCGTTTGTTGGTATTTTCACTCCAAATTTTCAACATGGGCTTTTTGTGACCCCACTTCATGAAGAGTGGCACTATCAGTTTGTTAGCCGAAAGGTGATTTTGCGCAGCGATTGTGCCATGTGGTGCCACCAGTGCGAAACTACATTTTGGGCAGGATGTGAAGAATGACAGCTGTACTGTTCGTGAGGATGTGTAAAAAAAAATGGCAATGTTGAAAATCTGGAGTGAAAATATAAAAAATTGGTGAAGTCACGAGCATGCATAGAAACTGCGCAACACACACCCGTAATCTAATTATTTTGGGAATTTTTTTTATCACATTTTCAACATAGGCATTTTGGGACCTCCCGTCATGAACAGTGGCACTGTGATTTTGTTACTCTGTCCTGAAAGTTGATTTTGTACAGCGACCGCGCCATTGTGCACCACAGGTGTGAAAACACATTTTGGACAGAATGTGAAAAATTACAGCTGTACTGTTCATAAGGAGGTGTGAAAAAGTAGGAATGTTGAAAATCTGGAGTGAAATATAAAAAATTGTCGAGATTCACAGTGTGCGTGGAGCTGCAATGTAGTTCATAACGATCATTTTTGGAATTTTTCACCAAATTTGCAACATGGGCTTTTGGGACCCCACCTCATAAACAGTGGCACTGTTGTTTCATTAATCAGTCCCGAAAGGTGATTCCACGCAGTGACCGCAAAAATCACCTTTCAGGATTGAGTAACGAGATAACAGTGCATGTGTTCATGAGGTGGGGTCCCAAGAACCCCATGTTGAAAATCTGGCACCAAAATTCCCAAAAATGACTGAGATATCCACTTAGGTTGAAACCCCCCATTGCCCGCCATTATAATGCTTGCTGCATTTTGTTCAGTTCCTGGTCGGCTTTTGAAGGACATGTTCCTGCTCCACAGAAGATCACAGTGCCAGCCCTCTGGAGGTAAGTATGGGGTGAGGGGTTGCGAGGAGGTGGGGTGTGCAGAGGGTGGATACGGGTTAGGGAAGCGGTGTGGCAGGATGACAAGGAATAATTTTTTTTTCCACAGGTAAAAAAAAAAAAAATCGGACATCGGGGACTGCTCTTTATTTATAGGTAAAAATATATATTTTGGCGACTCAGGTGGGCTCCCAGTGTGCCACAAGTTGGGGGCATGATGCCGATGGGGATTGGACAGCCCTGGCCAGCAAAGTGTGTGTGTGTGTGTGGGGGGGACATGATGCCAATCGGGATCGGCCCCCATCAGCAAACAAACTGAACTGGGGGACATGTCTTCACGGGATGGGGGCATCCGGTGTCGGCTGTGTGGGGATTGTATAGCAGGCAGCAGGAGCCGCCATATTTATTGAAATGTTTCACTGGAAAAGGCATGTAACAGAGCCTTGTCATCTGACGCTCCAATGAGGAAACTGCACCTCATTGGAGCAGCATATTTCTTTCAACTCTGTGTCTCTATCTGAAACTGCTGCCATCGCCAGCATGCTTGCTGATTGGTGGCTGTGGGATGCACCCACTAAAGCATCCCCTGCATTCGCCACAACACTGACACACCTCTGAATGTGCTACTACCACAAGATGTTGCTTGCGCGTGCACACAAGACAATGTAACCTCCCTACAAATGGGGGTTCCCAAAATGTCTTCCTTGAGCTTGCCTAAATGCTCACTGCCAGACTGGTGTCCTGCGTTTTAGCAGTTTAAACGTTATTGCTAGAAAGTGCCTGTGTAGCCTCCATGTACTGTCTCTTTAAGAGCTGCCTAGATTGCAGTTATAATTAATCTGGGAGGGGGCTGAGTATTTTCATGCTCGAGTCCCGCCTGGGCTGCCAGATAATCACTTTGTTTCTGCCATCGCTATTAGCACAGAGGGAGCTCTGTCAGAAGATGTGCTTGTTTGCTGGTTTTCTTTTAGAATGGTAAAGATATTGTAGTTTGTCTAACCTGACTTTTTTGCAGCATGGACAGTTCTGTTTATTTCCACCATCTTGGTCCTGGACTGCCGAAATGGGCCAATCAGTACCTTTGAGGACTTTAAAATGGAGCCTGTCCCCAGAGGTCTTGTGGGAGCAAAATCCTGTAGGAATTGTAGTTTTGTTTTGTTTTTTGTGCTTAAATGAACCTGGAGGGGGAGCCCTTGTTGTGACAGATAGAGAAGTCAGCCAACCGGACCTTTTGGATCCTAGGGAAAGTCCCAGACTTTTTGCAGCTACTTTCAGTTTGAGTTGGGGAGTGAAAGAAGCAACAGCTCGAGATAGTCAAGCAGTAATCCTGCATAGATTCGCATGGGAGAACTGTGAAAGGGCTGAGTTTTGGCCTGCCTGTCTGCCTGCTGTCCCCGAGAGGGAAATTGAAGTTTATTCAGACTGAATCCAAATTGTGAGAATGATTTAAGCCACAGAACTGTTACCAGGCTTTAACCTGAAGAAGACCGAAGATTTGCTGAATGCGATCGGCCTGTCAGGATTTCCAGCCACCTTTGAACTCCCAGTTTGTGCAGAGACTCTGTAATTGTGACCAGATAGCAATCTGCCTGGTACAGTAGAATTTCTTAGTGGGTCGTGATTTGGTTTCCGACTGTGTGCTGAACTGTGTTCTGCTTGCTGGAGGCCGCATCCAGCTCCAACGGACTAAATCCATTTGCATCTCCATTTGGCCTGGGCCTTGCCACACTGGCCCAGCCAGACTACCCGCTACACAGAGAAAGCATTGACGAGAGACCTGCCTGGGGTACGGTATGGGCTGCATGCCCATTGGCTCTTGCTGTGCACCACTGGGCATGCAGCCCTACCGGGCAGCAGTTGGTGGCTGTGAGGCGCAGGTGGATGCTGCCGCTCGCCGGCCGCGGGGAGCGGGGTGGTGGGCTTCGTGGGTGGGGGGTGGGGACACTAGGTCACCAGGGATGTGTTCGGGGTTTACAACCAACATCCCACGATCGGGATTTTCGGTCCACTGGACCACCAGGGATATATTCGGGAGGTGGGGGTGTGTGTGTTTGATAACCCTATCCCGCGATCGGGATTTTCGGTCCACTGGACCACAGGGATAGTTGGTGGGGCGGAGATACATTGTTGCCCGCGATTGGGCTGCTGGTGGGGATTTAAGCTATGCCCGCGATTGGGCCAGTGGGGGGTGGTGATGGGATTTACACTCTTTTGCCCGCGATCGGGCTGCAGGGGGCGTCGGTCCCCGATGGCTGCTGCCTGGCAGGACACCAGGTGCAAGTCCTCGGGGATCGGCGCACCTGCATGTTAATGGCATGCAAATGGGCCATAATCAGATGCAAATGACCCCCCCGTGCCTTGCATGAATTATGGCCCCATTTGCATGTCACCTTTTGAATATCGGAAATTTGCGCATAGCGCAATGGTATTTGCGCCACCGCAAGTTGATCGCACCACTTGACCACTTGCTGGGGCGCAAGTTCCATCGCCGTGCTACGCACAGTGGCTATGGTCGGGTGATATTCAAAAGGAGTTGCTCAAGGGCGCAACTCCTTTGAATATCGCTCTGGCCACACCCCTGTGCAACTATTTTGTGCAGCGCAAGGGCTTGCTCCACAAAATAGCGCAGTTTGAATATCTGGCCCCATGTCTACAAATTATAGCCCCCCTTCCCCCACCTGAATATCCTACTTGGTTCTATCACTTTAGGCAAAAGCAACAAGTCTTTTTGCTAATTACAGTGTCAGTAAATGGCACCTTCATGTTGAAGCTAAGGATGTCACTGACTACCGCCAGAGAAAATAAATCAGCAGGAAAACAGTTTTACGGCAGACACTGTAGCCTGCAAAGTGCCTTGATGTATATAAGTTAGAGGCCGCAGTCACAGTAATTCTGCTGCAATCTGTGCTTTTCACCCCAATCCGGGTTAAAATCATGAGACTGAGTCAAAAACAATTCAGTTTAATAAAACCATTTATGTAAAAATGTAGATTCCCACTATATGTGTGGGAGGTAAGGGAGACAATCTCATAGCACAGATGCCACACTAAATATCTGTCTAATGAACAACCTGCAGGATTAAAATGCAACAACTTTTCGTTTTATAGCATCAGAAAATCTTTGCAGGCTGCAGCGTCTTACTTTTCAATACATGGTCAGTGACAGATTTACAGTAGTTTCACATAAAAAGGATGATACTTGCAGGCTACAGCTTATAACTTATCACTCACAGGAGTCATTAATACATTATTGAGAAACTGCATTTTACCAGAACTAAAATGAATGAAACATGCAGCTCAGAGTTTAGATCCAGGGGTGGGGATGGGGATGTTAAAAATCAGAAAAAGGATGATCTTTGCAGATTGCATTGCAACAGAAGCTGTACTTTGAATAATAAACACAAGTAATGACAGGGCTGGAAGCTTATAGTTCAGCTATATTGCAAGGCACATTGCTGGCTGCAGTGTCAGTGCTGCAGAATTATGGTCCTGCCATTACATTTTCATTGACTGCAGTCAATGGCATCTTATTGTCCCATGATTTAGAACCAGTGTGTGGGTTTTGGGGGAGTTTGAAAACAGCATATAACATAAGACGATCTTCGCAGGCTGCATCGTCTTACTTTTCAGTGACAAGACACCTTTAGCTACCGCTGAGCATTGAAGCTGTAGTTAAAACTATAAACAAATAAATAGAACCAATGAGATGGCTTGAAGCATGTTCATTTACTGCATAACTAACTCAGACATACAACAAGGTACTTTGCAGTGTCCGTGCACTGAAAGCGTCTTCCTGCCGTTTTACTTTCTCTGCGGATGTCTGTGACACGCACCCTTAGCTCATGAACCTGTAGCTTACTGACACTGAAGTTAGAAAAAAGACTTACTGCTTTTATATAAGTGACAGAACTGCTGAATAGGCTGTTTGGCCAGGGATTTAGTGACAAGACACCTTCAGCTACCGCTGACCATTGAAGCTGTAGTTAAAACAATAAACAAATAAATAGAACCAATGAGACGGCTAGAAGCGTGTTCATTTACCGCAAAACTCACTAAGATATACAACAAGGTACTTTGCAGTCTATGCACTGAAAGTGTCTTCCTGCTGTTTTACTTCCTCTGGTGGGAGTTTGTGACATGCACCCTTAGCTCATGAAACTGCAGCTTACCGACACTAAAGTTAGAAAAAAGACTTACTGATTTTACATACATAACAGGACTGCTGAATAGGCTGTTCGGCCAGGGATTTGTATAATTTATAGAAATTGAGTCGGGAAGGGATGTTAACATTTTGACCCAGCCAGCCACCAATATCAATGGATCTGTGTTTGAGCTGTCAGTTCAGCTCACACTCCTGCATGCTTGCTCCCTCATCGGTGTCGCTGCATGACGAGTTTGTCTCTGATTGCAGTGCCACTTTTCTTAGAAGTTGTGTCCACTTTACATAATGTTGGTGTCAGCGCTAGCATGCTGGCTTATTGGGGAATGAGGGATGCATCTACTACAGCATGCCCTGCATTCACCAACACATACACGCTTGAAATGTGCTACTAGCACAAAGACATTCCCGCGCAAGCGCCATTAGAGAGTGCAAAAGAGGCTACATGGCTCTCAAAGGATGTGGCTGAAAAGGTAAAGACTAAAAGGGTAGCATTCAGAAGGTATAAAGAGATGAGGAGGGAAGAGGATAGGGAGGTGCATCAGGAGAAGCAGAAGGAAGCAGAGAAAGCGGTGAGGAATGCAAAGGCACAAGACTGAAGAAAGAATAGCCCAAGGGGTATCTAAAGGGGACAAGATTTTTTTTAGGTACCTAACTGAAAAGAGGAACAAGAAGGGAGGGATTGTGAAGTTAAGAAGGGCAGGTAAGACTGTGCAGAGGGGGATCAGGAAAAAGCAGATATCCTGAACAAATACTTTTGTTCAGTCTTCAAAACAGAAGGGGAAGAGGATGGGCCACATAACAGCAGCAGGAGCCCTGAGGGGGAGGTAGACACAAATCCATTTACAGAGGAGAGAATCCTGAAGGGACGTGCAAATCTGAAAGTGGACAAAGCTATAGGGCCAGAAGGGGGGCACCCAAGGTATCACCGAGACCTTGCTGGATGATAACTGTGGCCCAGTTCTGGAGTCAGCAATTCCAGACAGGTTCTTAGTGATACACCGCCCGAGGATGGATCATTAGGGTGGGGGTGTAGCCATGTGTTTTAGATTGGAATTTGGCCTTGTAGATGTGCCAGTGGGGAGACCAGGGTGCAGGTGTGGGGTGCAGGATTGTTGTCGTCTACCATCCTCCTGGGGCGAGAAGCAATTCCTGCAGGAAGTGGCGGACATCATCATTGAGATGGATGGTTCTAGGGGACTTCAACGCCTGGGTCGATGACAAACTCTTGCAATTTGGTCATGACTTCCTCCAACTTATGATTTTGTTGGGCTTCACATTGGTGATTACCTCTGTGACCCATAGGCACGATCACTCATTGGATTTGGTCTTCCTACTGGTTATGGAGACCTCTGACCTGGTGGTGGAGCCAGTCGGATGGTCTCCCCATTACACTATAAGGTTCAATTTCCAGGCTCACCCCTATAGGCCTGACCCTATGGAGATAGTCTGGTACTGCCCTTTAAGGGGTCTGACCCAGATGGCTTGCCGGTGGTGCTTGACCTATTGGGTACTCAGAGTGCAAGCTTGGATCCAGACAACCTGGTACTAGTCTATAATAAGGCTGTGACCGTGGTTCTGGATTCCATAGCTCCTGTCCGGGTTTGGCCCCTCACCCTTCACCCTCAGTCCCCCTGGTTTGATGGGACCTTGAGGGACCTGAGGCAAGTGGGGCAAAGGATGGAGTGGCACTGGCAGAACTTGGGCCTTGATGCCAACAGACTTAAATTGATGGCCCATTATACAAACTATCAATCGGCTGTCTCCCATAAGAAGGTAGAATTCCTGTCCAGGAAGATTGCCACTGCACAGAAGTGACTGGCTCAGCTCTTCGGAACTGTCAACAGGCTGTGCAATCCAGTCTGTCTGCAGTCTTGTAGAGCATTATCGCAGAATAAGTGTGACGAGTTTGCTAATTTCTTTGCAGATAAGGTTGCCGGCATCAGGTCTGAGATCTGCACAACCCGCTGTAATGGGCATGGCGGTGGTTGGCGGGAGGTTGCAACCACTCGGTTTGTCTGGTCCGACTTTGACTGAGTGGTGATTGTGGATATTGTGAAGATCATCCAGAGTATGCGGCCAACTTGCTGCAGTTTGGATCTGGGCTTGACTCGCCTTCTTGTGGGGTGTGTTGATGTTATCAGCCCAGTCCTAGCTGAGATAATCTGGAGTTCGTGAGAGACAGGTGTGTTTCCTGACACCCTGAAGGAGGCAGTTGTGACACCCCTCCTTAAGAAATCCTCTCTCGATCTGGACTGTCTCACCAACTACAGACCTGTCTCTAACCTTCCTTTTGTGGGCAAGGTTATTGAGAAGGTGGTCATACTGCAGCTGGAGGATCATCTTACCATCCAGGATGTCTACAGTCCTGTTCAGTCTAGATTTTGGAAGAGACATAGTACCGAGACGGCCCTAGTTTGAGTACTTAATGATCTCCTAATAGCGAGGGATCGGAAGAGACATTCCATCTTGGTTCTCCTTGATCTCTCTGCAGCGTTTGACACCGTAGACCATGGAGTGTTACTGGAGCACCTGCAGCTGATCTGTGGCCTATCTGGGACAGTCCTCGGATGGTTCCACTCTTTTCTCACCTGCATGTTTCAGAGGGTGGTGTTGGGGATTTACTCCTTAGATCCATTCTCCCTGTCTTGTAGGGTACTACAGGGCTCTGTTTCATCACCCATGTTGTTCGCAGTGTACATGCTGCCATTAGGAGACATTATAAGGTGGTATGGACTGAGTTTTCACTGCTATGCAGATGATACTCAGCTATACATGTCCTTTGTACCTGAACAAGGTGGAGTTGTCTCGATTTTTAACAACTGCCTCGCCGAGAACCAGGACTGGATGAGTGTCAGCTGCCTGAGGTTGAACCCAGACAAGACTGAGGTGTTAGTTGTAGACCTGGGTCATCAGGTAGAGGGGTCCTCAGCTGGTTGGCCTTCTGGGCTTTGGCTTGGGGGCAACCAGCTGGTGTCCTCTGATCAGGTGCAAAATCTGGGTGTTATGCTTGACGGGGGGGCTGACACTTTAATCTCAGGTGTTGCCCGTTGTCAAGACCTCATTTTACCATCCGAGAAATATCACCCGGATTAAACATCTCGTTCCACCTGATGACCTTCCAATGTTGGTCCACGCTTTTGTGACCTCACGCCTTGATTATTGCAATGCCATGTACATAAGGTTACCGGGGGTTGATATCTACTGCCTGCAGCTGGTGCAGAATGTGGCTGCCAGGCTGTTGACTGGCTTATCTCGATCATGCCATGTCACACCTGTGCGCCACGACCTGCACTGGCTGCTTGTTTAGCGGTGGATCACCTTCAAGGTCGGTTTGCTGACCTATAAGGTCCTACATGGACAGGGACTGTGTTATCTGCAAGATCTCCTTTGGCCCTACCGCCCCCTCCACTCACTTCGCTCCACCAATGAGGGATTGCTAGAGGTTCCAGGGTTCACCTGAAGACATCGGGTGCCTGTACATTTGCATTCATGTCCCCTACCCTGTGGAACTCTCTACCTCGCCAGATAAGAGAGTGCCTGACTGTGACGAGTTTCAAATCTGCACTTAAGACCCACCTTTTCAATCTTGCTTTTTCTGAGTCCTATTAATGTGAACAATTGTTGATGTGAGTTTTTTATTATTTATTAGAAATTTTAACTTTAGGTTTTATAATGATTGTACAAGCACTGTGATCTTTTTTGCGAATTACGCTTTTTAAAAATAAAGTATTGCTTGATAAAGTATTGATATTGATTATTTTACAGAAAAGGTGGTGGAGCTGTGGAACAGTCTTCCAGCTGAAGTGATGGGTAGAGATGTGCGAAATTAGAACATTTCATTCTGTGAAATATTTTATGAAATTTGCGCATTTCGCAAAATATTTTGCCGGTGTGAAATGCGAAATTCTGTGGACAAAATGTGAAATTTTGCCCTCAAAATGGCAAAATTTAGGTGAAATTTGGTGAAATTCAAGCTAAAGTTGGCAAAATTCCACATTTTGCAGTGAAATTTCACACCTGGCGAAAAATTTCATGGAATGGCAGAATTTCGCAAAATATTTCACGTGGCAAAATTTCAGATTTCGAGGCAATTTCACTGGTGAAATTTAATTTTGCAACATCTCCAGTGGTGGGTGCTATAACCACTGGTTGTTTCAAGCACAGTTGGTACAGAATGTAAGATATAGTGGGGGCTCAGAGTTAGAGCAGCAGACTCTGGAAGTAGAATGGGGAGGGGGCAGTGGATGGGACCTGAAACCAGGTAAGTTCAGTTAATGGCTTTTTAATGTGTTTCTAACTTTTACTTGAACTTTTTCAATTTGTAATAGTTTTGCCTCCAAACATTTTTCAAAATAGCCTGTTTTTACCTTACATCATGAACCAGGTAAATGACATTTGTCAAATCCCCACAAAAGTGTTTTCACAGTTGCTCTGCAAATTCTCATCTTGGACGAGATTTAAAAAATCCCTCCTATCTTGACCATAAGGTGGGATAAAAAAAAGATTATGTTGAAAATGTGGGGTCAAAATCTCAAAAAACAACAAAGTTATGAAGAAACACTGAAACTGAATGCTTACTCATAACTTTGCTGTTGTTCCAGATTTTGACCTCGCATTTACAACATAGGCCCATAAATTCAAAACTTTGCCGTGGGGCTAAATTAGCACTGCCCAGTGGGCAAACTTAGCCCAAAGCAAAAAGCAAGCTATATTCAAAAGGAAAGGCCCGGGGCAAAAAGCTTCTGAGTATTGCATGGGAAAGAGGCCAGGCAAACTGGGTTGGGAGTGCAGGGCAAACTTAGCCCTGTAACAAGACAGCTCTGAATAAAGCAAACAGGAAGTGCAGACCACAACAGCAACACAGTGCACAGCGACGTGAAGGTAGGTAGGGGTGACCTATGTGGACAATGTGTGTTCCAACAAATGCGTGTACCCAGTACAGCTGCAGGGAGCAGCACATGGGAAAGTACAGTGTGCAAAACTGTATAATATTCCCTGAACCGTTTGTGTGACGCCAACGCGATTGCATGGGTTTAGTGCCAAGCTAAGTGGGTGCAAACACGTTTGCCCGGCGCTAAACTTTACCATATTCAGAAGTGACATGCAAATGAGCCTACTTAAGTAGTCTCTGGGCAAACATCCACATTAGCATCTCATTACTCACTGCTCCACAACTGGTCCCCAGCCAGCCACCTAATCCCACACCTCCCACCCCATTCTTATACCAGTGTACATATCCCACAATTGCTGAGCTACAATCACATATAAACCTTCACTGCAATTTGGAGATCAGCACCACACTTCGACCGTCTACCACTACTGTCTTCAAAGTATATATGCCCAATGATCACGCCTTCTTGCTTGGAGCGACCATCATGTATAGGCCTGTCTCCTGCAAGAAGGGGCCTTTTCTCTTGCTGTTATGGACCATTCCACCTGTTCCCAACTGTACAAATTGTAAGTGTATATATTTCTGCCATGCTACTGTTCCTACACTACAGTCTGTTCTCTACACACTATATGTTTTTCGCCTCCCTGTCCTATTCTGTGTATGACGATGAGCCTTTGTAAATGAGTCTTTGACTCAAAAGGGTGTAATTCTGATACTGTAATAAATAAATAAAAATAAATTATGCCCTGATTTGCATGCAATTTTCCCAGCGTTACTGCAGGGTCCCACAGCGCCACCTGTAGGTCAGTCTGGCAGTGCATGATGATAGCTGCAGACTACATGTATATAGTACAGCATAGCATATTGCACCCCAGGGGACAACACAGCATAGGCACAGGTGGTGGTGGTGCTGCATGCAACTGTCACACTGTAAGTCATGCTGCAGTGCACAGCAGACACTACAGTAGCAAGGGGAACGGTAGTGTGAGGGACACAGCAATGCCTATGGTATGTAGGGCAGTGATGACCACAGCACTGTACACAGTGACAGGCCCAACGTGCAGGTGATTACTGACAGTGGACAGTACTGTTACACTGTTGTGTGATCCACAGATGCTGCACCTCTGGAATGGGATGCTCACAGCGACATATACATGGCCAGCTGTGTGTGCTGTGTCATTTGTACAGTTGTGCAGTATGTAGCTGGGGGGGGCACGTATGATCCGACAGGCACACTGGTGTTGGGGTATTCCCAATACTGGCCTATGTGCATTGCGTGATGTGTCCCAGCCTTGTGGCCACACCTGGTCTGTGGTGAGGCCTGGCCACTCATATACCCTCCCCTCAACAGCCACCATGCCCACAGTACTGCGTGTGTGTGCTGGCATCTGTTGGTCACCACAGACATGTGGTCTGCAGCTGTGTGCTGTACGGCCACACTACCATGGTGTCCCCTGGGGCCAGTTCACCCCTTACTGCCTGGCATGGCCGGGACTGGTGGCAGCTGTTGGCATCTGTGTGGTGCCATCAGTGAGCAGCATATGTCCTCCATGTCTCGCTTTTTCTATGTGTCATATTCATATGTTAGGGTCGCGCAGAACCGCGCAAACACCGTGCAAAGCCACAATGTTGCACAAAGCAGGATTGCCCAGGGTTAAGACTAGCTTTTCCTGGGTGGTAATTTGTACCACGCAAAGGGTCACGCTAAGTCGCTCAAAACAACTTTGCATGGTGCTAGTTGCTGAATATAGCATTGCGCCTGTATTCATGTTCAGTTTGACCCTTGCATATATTATGGTTTTGCTCGGCACTAATGCAGTTTGCATGTGCTATTCAGCCTTTTGAATATTGCAGACCCACGTTAATCTCGCACTAAACCTGGGCAAATGGTTTGTGCTCAGCGCAAAGCTTTGAATATCTGGGCCATAGACTTTAATTTACCCCACCTCATGAACAAGGCAGGTACAGTTTGTTAAATACCCTCTGAAATATGTTTTTACAGTTGCTCCACACAATCCTTTTTAGATGGGATTTAAAACATTTCCCCTGTATTGATCATGAGGTGGGGTGATAAGACTATGCTGAATATTTGGTGTCAAAATCTCAAAAAAACAATAATATTATGAAGAAACGTTGAACAGTTTTACTCCTAGCCTTGTTATTTTGCCAGATTTTGACCCCACATTTTCAACAGAGCCATTTTTGTACTCCTGCTCATGAACATGGCACGTGTCATTTTTCAAATCCTGGCCAAAATGTCTTTTCACACTTGTGCCGCAAAATGACATTTTGGAGAGGATTTCATAAATGAAACCAGTTGTGTTCATAGGGTAGTGTAATAAAAAGGCTATGTAGAACATTTGGGGTCAAAATTGAAAACAAAACAAAGCAAAGTTATGAACAAATGTTGACATTTTCCATTTACTCAAAACATTGCAGTATTTTTACTTTTTGAACCCACATTTTTAAACATAGTCATGTTTTTTTTTGTTTTTTTTTACCCCCTATCGAGCAAATATGGCAGCTGTCCTTATCAAATCCCCCTCCAAAACCTGTTTTCATGGTCATTCCACAAAACAGTGTTTTGGGTTACATTTCATAAATGACACGTGTCATGTTCCTATTTGTGAAACAAGGATGGAAAAATCCTAAGAATGGGTCTCAGAGCCACCCAAGTATAGCCACAAGGAGGCAATGAAGCTCCACTTTCAAAACAGACGTGTAATCATTTTCCTTACAGCGGAGCATATGTATCTTAGGAAAAGGTGAGACTTTGTCCTGAAATGTATATTTATTTATTTATTGAGCACACTTAAACAAAGTATAGGAGTGCCGTACAAAAATAAATACAGAAGTATATATTAGATCAATATAAAATGAAAATATGCACATAAATATAAAAATAAATGAAAAAGAATCTGTAACATTTACAAATACTTAAAAAAGGTTAAAAAATACATTCTAAGTGCTTGACGAAAAATCATAACATCATTTGACTGATGGAAATAAATGGATAAAGAATTCTAAAGGGTATAAAAATAAGCATGTTACAACCAACGGATGTTACGTGGGGGAAGGAATAACCAGTAGGCTTGAATCACTAGAATGAAGGGGACGAGCTGGGACATAGACCTCTCAACTTCTATGGATTTCACATAGTGCTGTTTTTTTACACTCAAATTTACCATTGCTCCACAAAGGTATACCGATGTTCATAATAATGTTAAAGCTATTTTTGAACACACAAACTATTAAATCACTGAACTAACTTGATAGAAATTGTCCTTAACACTAAATATATGGAGCCCAGTATTTGTAGATGTAATATTATAATAAGAAAATGTTACGCATTCTGGACACTTGCTGTGAAGTTTGAAGCCCAGTGCCATGAATTTTAATGCTGAGAGGTTGAGAGGAATGCTGGGACATATTCTTGTAGAGATGGTCTGAGATGGGAGAGTTGACCCAAATGAAGAGCAGAGAAAGTTAGAACCACAATGTTAACTGAAATATGAGACAAAGGTGTAATCAATGCAAATGTTTTATGATGGGAGTGATGTGTGCACGGCAGAAAGTGCAGAATGTCACAATGGCAGCTGTGTTATGAACAAGCCTACTAGACAACAGTACAATTTAAGCCAGTCAGAAAATGCCCAACCCAGCGGTCGTGGTATTTGGGCTACCACGGCTCATACCATGACCTGTCTTCCCTACTGCAAGCTGGGGGTGCCACTGCCAGGGTGCAATGCAGAGGCTAGGGAGGGAGGGCTGTGTCTGCCCACTAATGTATTTTATGGACTGGTATGGACAGTGGGAGAGGGGGTTCAACATCCAGGGTTACCAAACAACATCGCCCCACCCTGCACAGGCTGGCACTATCCATAAAGATATTAAAACAGGTGATTTATGATACATTTATACAGGCTCCATGCAATGTCTCTAATGATGTGGCATGTCAGCTCACACAGTTTGGGCAGACAGAACTGCCCAGCTTTACTTCACGACTGTCACCCAAAGTACGTATTGTTACTCTTATTTTATATTGGCATCTTACAGAGCCCCTCTTAACATACATTTTCACTGACTGACATATAAGTTGCTATCCATTAATAGCACATCCGCCTCTGGGCTAGAGAGTCATGAGGTCTAGTCTCATGCCTTGCAGTACGAAGGGGATGCCGTACTGTTGGGGTATGCAATCTTTTGGAGGAGACGATAAACCTGAGTACCATCTGCCTTTTCAGGTTGTTGTTCAGGTAAACATTAAAATCCTATTTCACTTTTCAAAAAGAGTGGGGGAATGTTTTTATTTGCAAATAAAGTATAATACGGTTCACATACAGCAAAAATCATACTGAAAATCTAAGAAAACATACATAAACATCCAGATGTACAGTAGAAACCTACCATCCTATACCATTACAAAAAAGCTGCACCCCATCTTTTTAAAAGAAGAATCTGTAGTGCCCCAAGGTATGGGGTCCATCAGTAAAATTAAAATAAAGAAGTAGCTCCTTCTGTGGTCCCTGGGCAGCAGTGGGCAGGGCAGGAGCAGTGTATAGGGGCCCCACAATTGTGTTCTCCCACCCTTTGCCAGCAGCAGGCAGGAGTAAAAAAAAAATAAAAGTTTTCTTTGCTTCGCCTGGCTGCCTGCACTCCGTTCTGGAACCCTCCCCCCCCCGGAAAGCAACGCGAGCCAGGGGAGCATTTTTCTAAAGTCCAGCTGGTGTTGAATTGTTGGGGACTGGCCAGCGTTGCCAGGGACATGCATCCCAAATGCTGGCTAGTTAAGGCTGTTAAGCTGTGGCCAAAGAAGAGGATGGGTGTTCGCTACCATGTTGCTGTGGGCTAGGAAGAGCCCTAAGTGGGTACTTTCAGGCACTTGGTAAAAGAAGAATCTCCCGATCACTGTGGTAGTGCAAGAGAGAGAGAGAGAGGGGACACAGGTCAGAAAGTGTGGTATGAGGGCTTACCTGTGGTCTGCCTCTTGTCCCTCCTAGTTAGTGTTGGGTCCCATTGCTGCGGTGGTCCCCAGAAGTGTGGCGGTTGTGTTCCCATCCCTCCAGTGCTGCAGTGTGGGCTCTGTTCAGCCCCTTTTCTTATTTTAAAGAGTTGCTGTCCCCAGTGGTAGTGTGACCGAGCGGTGGCTGTTCTGCCGAAAAGCCAAGGAGGAGAAGAGGACAGAAGACCTTCAAGGCCCCCAGTCATCCACTGCATTGCCTGCAGCTCTGCCCACAGGCCCCTTCCTCTGCCAGCAACACCTCCCTCTTCCCAGTCTCCTTCTCCCCGGGTTGGGGCTGTGAGTTGGTGGCAGCACCAATAGTCAGGTGCTGACTGCCTGATAAAAATAAATTGTTTTAAAGTGCTCAGGGTGCTTGAGAAAGACTGCCGATGGCCAAAAAGGAGGGACAGGCCTGATTAAAATAATTTAATTATTCATTGGGCCAGCGACTCCCAAGGGAGGGGCCAGACATATAGGCCCAGGGGAGCTTATTTAAATATTTATTAGTGGGCAGAGTGGAGGTGGAGCTAAGAACAGGAAGGGCCCTGGAAAAAATATATATTTAAAAAGGGAAATGCCTGGGAGCACTGTTAAAATGGCAGCGCGAGACTTATAATTTTAAAGGAGCTCAGCCAAGGAAGCCCATTTGTCCTTGGCACCAGCCAATTAAGCCCTTCAACTTAAAGGGGCCCAGCCACAGGAGGCCCAGTGAAGAATATTTAAAGGGGCCCCTCAAGAAACAACTCCCTGAGGGAAAGTTTAAAGGGGGCTAAGCAAGCTCTGTAATTTAAAGATACTCAGTTTAGCAAATTCAGAGGGCTTAACAGACCCAGGTGCCCTGTGTTACACCCTAGTCCATGACATTTAGTGGGGTTCATTCAGCTCAGGGTTTCAATCATTGCTCCTGGGGACCCCTTGTCTTTTATTTGCGTAAGGGACAGTGACTGTGGTCGCATAGGTGGGGAAGGGGGCTAAAATATTTCCCACCTTCAGACCGTCTATAGAGGTGGCCGAGGAAGGAGCTGGCTAACGGCTCCCTAATTGCACTAGCATTTGGCAAGAGGGCATTTGGGGCATTTTAAAAGGGGCAATACATTGGGGGGCTTCCGGCGATGCACCATGCCGCGTAGTAGCTTCCCCATAGAGCTCCCGCCACCCGCTTCATAAAACTACCTAACTGATCTTAGACACGGTATTTTTTGCCAGTGTAAATAGTGATATTAAGCATTGGAATAGTGTGGGCACGCGGGGAAAGCGTTATAGTGTACAGAATGGAGGTAGACATAAAGAAAAATCTACCTGGTGATGCCAGAAAAGGTCCCAAAGAAGCCTCGGGCCTCCAGTTCCAGCCTGGGCATGGATGCCAGTGCCAGCCCTGGTCTTTCTGCCTCAGATAATGAGCTGCTTACATTGCAGTGGTTCTTAGAGGAATTTATGCCTTTTAAAGAGGACCTCCATACTTTGACAACAGACTTTAGCTCCCTTACCCGGAAGTTGGATGAGGTTGCACAAGGGGTCTCAGACAACTCAGCGCGAATCTTCTCGCTGGAAAAGCGGCAGGACAAATTGGATCCTGAATTGGTTGCCTGCAGACAATGCCTTACTAAGCTAGAGCAAAAAGTGGAAGATCTCAAGGGGTGCAGCAGGAGGAATAATGTGGCTATTTTGGGTCTCCCTGAAGGAGAAGAAGGGCACAACCCAATCAAGTTCATACAAAAGTTTGTGGAGAAGTTAGTTGGCCCCTCTCCCTTTGGGGCCAATTATATTATTGAAAGGACACACAGAGCTCTGCACCCCAAGCCACCCCCAGAGGCCCCTCCACGAACTGTCATCTGTCGCTTTCTCAACTTTAGGGAAAAGCAGTACTTTATCAACAAGACCAAAGAGCTCCAAGACATCATGTGGGAGGGAAAGCGCCTGAGAGTCACCCAGGATTTACCAGCCTCAGTCAGCCAGAAAAGAATGGCCTTCCACCCTATGGTGGTTAAATTAATAGCGGCCGACATCAAGTTTCAGATGGTCTATCCGGCCAAGCAAAAGGTTCTCATCTCCGATGCCTGGATGACTTTTGATGATCCAGAGTCCGCTTTGGGGCAACTGAAAACCTCTTTTCCTGACCTGTTTAAGAATTCCTGAACAGCAATGAGGACCGCGGGCAGAAAGACAGTTTTTCTTGTACTACCATGCTGATGGACAGATCTGTGTTCCCTTGCAGTGCTTCTTAGCCCGGAATTTTACATGTGTGGAATTTAAGGGTCTGGACTCTGGTGCTTCATGTCTGGTTGTATGCCACGAATGCATTAGTTGCGTGGGTGCCCACCCCTTTTCGGGGGTCCGGTCATCACATTTACATCCCCTGCAAGGAGATGGGAGGATGATTTAAGCCACGCTGCATGGCATTCGGCCAGTGAGGTGTTGTTGCTCGCATTGATGCCTTGGCGAGGTGTTTCTCCTCGCTGTCACTTCCACATGACTACCACTAGAGGGGACTCTTTCCACACAGAAGTTGTTTGACCTGAAAGCAGCGCGGCACAAGCATTTAGCCATGTCAACGCTGCAGAGTTATGTGATCGTCTCAGCATGGCATCTGATTCAGGAACTGCATGTTCTATTTACTATGAAGAGCTGCCAGTTTTCCCTGACATGGGTATTGGTTATTTGTAAAACAGGAGGGGAAAAGAGGGGTGAAGGGGCAGTGTGAAACGCCTTTTCTCTCTGAAAGAGGTGAGTTAACGGGGGTCCAGAGAGAGTAGGTACTTTCATGATGACAGGGGAAGGCTGATATTCGCCCCTCCCCCCCATGTTTCCTTATCCTTTCTCTTTAGTCTGTTTTTTCCATAGGTAGCATGGTTGAGAATTTGATGGCCCAATAATCTGGCCTTTAAGTTTCTATACTTGGTGTAGTTTCCTGTAGTGATAGAGAACAGTTTTATGTCACGTTTTGGTTTATCTAGTGCAGACCAATTTACGTATTTATGTAATATTAAAGTGTTACTTTAGGTTAATGATTACAACATTGTGCTGGCCTGGTTTAGAATATGCCAGCTGATCTGCACAGTATGTTTCAGATTGTAGAGTTGATTCTCAATTAACGATCTCATCGCCTCAGCTACTCCAATGCAGCAAATCCCTTAATTTGCAGCATTTTAATTTCTGGAGTCCAGTTAGTGATCCTTGTTATGGTTACTGTTTTATATATTTAGGGGTTGGTAGGGTGGCTGGAGCGAAAAGGGAAAAATTCTGAGGCATGATGCAGAAGGCGAAATGCAAAGTGGGGGGTGGCAGGGTGGGTTGGGGAAGGATTTTAAAGTTTAGATCGTTGAGGGTTTATGTGGATAAGTTTGGGGGGATTCGGGAGGTGGGTGGGTAAGTTCACACAGGGATTTGGGACAGGGTATCCTTCCTGTTAATTGTCTCATACCTCAACCAGTTTTTTCCCTCGACATGGTGGGGACAACGAGGGTAATCTCTTGGAATGTGCGGGGGGCCAGGCACAAAATTAAACAATATCAGATTCTTTAGCATCTAAATCTGCTGGCTGCGGACAGTGTGCTTTTGCAGGAATCTCGTTTACTGAATTCTGAAGCTACGCAGCTCCGTAGGCAGCAGATGGGTCAATGCTTCGAGGCAGAGGGTAACACCCAAAGCCGGGGAGTTTTTATCCTGTTGCGCAGGTCCATACCATTTGTTCCCATTCAAATCATAGCGGACCCTGATGGACATTACGTGTTTGTGAAAGGCAAAGTCCATACCAAAGAAGTAATTTTAGGCAGTGTCTATGATCCCAATACACACACTCCCAGTTTCTTTATACACATTCTCAATATCCTCTCCCCTTTTTTGCATATCCCTTTAATAATACCGGGCAATTTTAATCTGGTGATTGATCCTCAAATGGATTGCTCAGGTAAGCTCCATAAAGGGCTCTCCCCAGCACAACGGGCTCTCCTGGATTGGTTAGATAGTGCGGGGTTGCGGACATTTGGCGCATTCTTCACCCATCGGATAGAGAGTTCACTTTTACCTCCTCTGTACACCACTCGTCCTCCCGCATTGACTATATATCGATTTCCCAGTCCTTAATCCCCGCTGCAGTAGACTCAGCTATACTAGCAGGACTGCTCTCTGACCATTCACCAGTTGCCTGCTCCATCTCTTTATCCACACTGCCCATTTCAGGCGGGCGATGGAAGGTTAACAATCAACTGTTAAAGATTCCAGAGTATAAAGCTTATATATCTGAACATATTTCCATTTTTATGGATATTAATTTCGGCTCTACCGGAAAACCAGATATTGAATGGTGCTCCCTGAAAGCCTATCTTAGAGGTTTATTGATCAGTTTAGCATCCAAAAGGAAAAAAACTCAGGATGAACGGCTTAAAAGCTTACTGTCCCAGATTCGTGCCATTGAGCATGAGTTATCCCCCTAATCCCCAGATCACGTCAGAGAAACCCTAGTGAAACTCAAAGACTCATATCTGAGTCTCCTAAGAGAAAAAGCTGAGTTTGCTATTTTGAAAACTCAGTCTAATCATGTAGATCAAGGGGACCTCAAGCTTAAACAGCTGGAATCCTATAGATTGATAGCTGCAGTCCGCTCGCAAAAGAGTGATACTCTTATGACTTCCCCTTCGGACATAACTTCGGAATTTAGGTCTTATTATGCAAAGCTGTATAGTCCCATGGAGGATCCCCCTTCTGTTTCACAATTAGTCTCCTATTTCTCGCGGACCACGTTACCTGTACTCTCGGACCTACAGAAGTCCTCCCTAGTCGCTCCCATTACTTTAGAGGACATACTCAGGGTTATTCAGGATTTGCCCTCGGACAAGACACCCGGACCGGATGGCTTCTCCGCTAATTTTTATAAAACTTTCACATCACAATTAGCACCTGGCTTGCTCTCGCTATTTCAGCATGTTCTCTCTGGCCAGGTTTTGGATGAGTCCCTGTTTGAAGCCTTAATTACTCTAATACTGAAGGAAGGTAAACCTCCTGAGAGGGTCCAGAGTTATAGACCAATCTCCCTCCTCAACCAGGACCTTAAGATTTTAACAACGCTCCTGACGGACCATTTGAGTCTTGCCATGCATGATATTATAGGCCCAGAACAGGTAGGTTTCATGAAGGGTAGATCCGCAATCGATCATTTTAGAACCCTTTTGCATGTCTTCTCGGCCTCCAGGGATGCCAATTTCCCTGCTGTTCTTATCTCCCTGGATGCCGAGAAGGCATTTGATAGGGTTGACTGGAATTTTTTGTTTCAATCACTCAAAGCATTCGGTACCTCTCTTTTTATAAAATGGATAAGGGTCCTGTACAAATCCCCCATGGCACGGGTAGTGTGTAACGGAGTATTGTCCGATCCCTTTAAGTTGCATGCTGGCACTAGGCAGGGATGCCCTTTATCCCACCTGTTATTTAATATTTATTTGGAACCGTTTATCCGGAGGATTAAGGCCAGTACAGAAATCCAGGGTATAAGTATCCAGCAACCTACTCCTTCAAATATCTCAACCCGACATATCTATACCGGCCTTACTCATTACCCTGAGAGAATTTAGCTCCATGTCTAATTATAAATTAAATGAGGATAAGATGGTCATTTTCCCCTTGAATTATAAAGCGTTAAAGATTGTGGCATCCTCCGTGGGTTTCTCTTGGCAGCCCAACGCATTGAAATATCTGGGTTTGTATTTGTCCAGGGAGCCGAGTAGGTTTGCAAAATTAAATTTGGTTCCATTAATATCCACTATCAGATACGATCTCAAGAGATGGGCGTTACTCCCCCTATCTCTTTGGGGTAAAATTAATGTCATCAAAATGAATGTTTTCCCACAGCTTTTTTATCCATTAAATCTTTCGAACACCTGGTTACCGTTGAGGTGGTTTAAAAAAATGCATCAGATGTTCTCAGCCTTCATTTGGTCTGAAAAGAAACCCCGGATAGCCTATGACAAGCTTTCAACATTGAAATTGAAGGGGGGATTGCGTCTTCTCCATTTAGGACTCTACTACTGGGCCAGTCATGTAAATAAGTACCTGCAATGGCTTAGGGGAGTCCATCCCCAATTGCAGCAGTCCTACACTCCTATTTGGCTCAAAATAGAGAGGAGTTTAATACAAACTCATGGGCTATCCCCTGCTGTGTTATTACATGTTAATTCAAGTTCTCTGCCTTCTGCTGTTAAAAATACTCCCATTGCATTATCCATTCGTATCCATTCACAGCTCTGTTTGTTCCTAAAGTGTAAGCATACTACGGACCCATCACAACCTTGGTGGGGCAACCCCAACCTTATAATTGATGGTAGACCACTTCAGCTGAGATGGATCCCCCAGATAGGGGACTGTTCACTCTCTTGCTTCTGGAGGCTGGGCGGCTTGTGGTTAACTTCACCTGAAATCCTTACTAAATTTCATGTTCCGAATTTTGCAATTTTTAGAATATTTCAATTACGATACTTAATAATAAAATCCTTTGGTAATGTGCCATTAACACCCCCGAGCTCACCCTTGTCGGATTTAATCCCCCAGGTGGGTCTCCCGTCGCTGTTTCCAGATTGTATAGGTACTTATAACTGGAAATGGCCAGACTGCCTGGGAGCCGCCCTCTTATTGGTCCACACTTTTCCTGAACATGATTTGCATTGGCCCTCTTTATGGAAGACCTGTCACAAGTTTGTAACACAAGACAGACTTCGATTAGTACAATTTAAACTACTGCACAATCTTTATTATTCACCCCAGAAGATGGCTAAATTAGGCATGCTTTCCTCACCCGTATGTACGAGGTGCCAGCAGAGTGAGGGCAACCTTCTGCACATCTTTTGGGAATGTCCCAAGGCAGCCCCCCTCTGGGCCATCATTAAACAGAAGGCTGACGCCATTTTAGGCTTATCAGAGCTTTTTACAGCGGAAATTTGTATTTTGGGAGATCTTTCTTCGGTTACTGTTACCAATAGAAAATATCATATAACCCTCATTGAGATGTCAGTTAAGAGACTGGTCTTGTGGCATTGGAAAGATGCGATTGAAATTTCTTACGGTGAGTGGTTACAGGAATTGTTGGCTAATCTTTGTCTAGAGAAGACAATTGCTAGTTTACACAATCAATCGCAGAAATTTCTCAAACACTGGGGTCCTCTGGTTACTCTGTACTCACTTCAGAATTCATAGACGTTTTGTACCTTGCAATGGGGAGTCTGATACCAGATAAATTTGCCCTGTGTGAATGGAGGGAGGGATGGGGGGAAGAGGGAGAGAGTGGATCTATTCCCAAGATTATACTGTAACATTGTATACTTGTATAAATATAACAGGAGATCCTGTCTCTGTAATTGAATAAAACTGAATAAACTTTGAATTGAAAAAAAAAAGGGGCAATACATGTGAAAACCTGCCTGAAATGTATTTATTCCCCTGCCTTACTATGTTACATTGCCTGAAAACTGACTGAATTGTGTTACATTATCTGAGAACTGTCTGAACTGTGTCACATCGTCCCAAAGCAGCTTGTCTGTCCCTGGAACTGTGGGATTGCTCCAAAGCAACTTGTTTGTCCCTAGAACTGTGCAATTGCTCCAAAAAGCCTTGGTGCTCTGCAATTGCCTTGAACTGCCTCCATAATCTGGCAATTGCCCCGAATAATCTTTGGTGCACTGCAATTCCCCCGAACTGTCTCCAGAACTTTGCAATTGCCCTGAACAGTCTTTGGTACCCTGCAATTGCCTTGAACTGCCTCTGGTACATTGCAATTGTCCTGAACAGCCTTTGGCACCCTGCAATTGCCCTGAACTGCCTCCAGAACCTTGCAATTGCTCCAAACAGTCTTTGATGCTCTACAATTGCTCCAATCTGCCTCCAGTACATTGAAATTGCCCCAACAGACTTTGGCACCCTGCAATTACCCCAAATTGTCTCTAGAACCTTGCAATTGCCCTGAACAGCATCTGGCACCCTACAATTGTCTGAACTACCTCCAGTACCTTGCATTTGCCCTGAACAGCATCTGGCACCCTGCAATTGCCAAAACTGCCTCTAGTACCTTGCAATTGCCCTGAACAGCATCTGGTGCCTTGCAATTGGCCGAACTGCCTCTAGAACCTTGCAATTGCCATGAATAACATCCATGGCCCTGCAATTGCTCCTGAATTGTATAATTTCCTTGCAAGTGTTCCGAATTGGGTTTCACTTCCTGCACAACTGTTGCTACTGACTTCTGCACCCTGGCTACCAATTGACAGAATCTTCCTCCACTGCTGCTGTGAACAGATTGCTGTGTTCTCCATCAATCCTAGTAGATTATTTTAGTGGGCGGCCATTGAGCTCTAGTGAGGCGATTGTCAGGCCAGGCCCCATAGGACTGATCTACATTGCTACGTTCCTACCCCGAAAAGGAAAGTCGAGTCAGCCTAGAAGCCATCCTGGCTAATAGTTAAGGCTCTGATTCATAGTGGGGTGGGATTTTGTTGTTTCAGAGATGATGAAAGCTGCAAGACCAAGGACAGCAAAAGCTGCGAGACGAGGAAAGCTGCCAGACGTCTTTGTCACCGGATCCCAAGTTTCTGACAATCGGAGTCAACGGTCTGATCTGACCTCTCACCGACTCCCAGAGGGTCCTGTGGATAAAGCATCCATCTTCCTGAGTGAGCAGTGGTCTGCCACGATCTTCCACTGATTGAACAGTTCCTTGTGCATCCTGCCTGGTGGTCTGGGATGACCTGTACTGGGCATCCATCCTTCTTCCTGTGTTCATCAGTTCATCTTCCTTCACAAATGCATTTGGCCTGGCAGTCTATTATGACTTTTCCTTAGGTACAACTCTGTGCTTTGGGGATGAGAAGCATCCTTTGTTGATCCCTGCTTCAAAGGTAGTTGCCTTCGAGTCCTTGGAAAAGTCTGTGCTTGGCCCATGTGTGGTTCATTCATCCCTGAAAGTCTTCTCCTCTAAATTTCCTTTTGTCTGCACTACATCACTTCACAGCTGCAATGAGGGTTAACCCAAAACGTACTTTAGTAACCCCTGGCTAGGGTAATAAAGTCATAGTGGTAACAGAGTCATAGAAGTAATAGAGTCATAGTAGTAGTATTTATAGTAGTAGTAGAGTTATAGTAGTAGTAGAGTTATAGTAGTAGTAGAGTTATAGCAGTGATAGAACAATTGTAGTGGTAACAAGCACAGTAATACTATAGAGTTATAGCAAGTTCCGCAATTTACAGTTGTTGCTAAAAGTAAAGTGCCTTCAGTGTGCCTGTCATTATTGTTTACAGTGGTTGGACCCCTGCTCTTATCCTTGAATAAACCATTTGTTGCATTTGAAGTTGTCGTCTGCCTCTCCTTACAACCCCTTTCCATCTTCCTAGAATGAACCCGGAGCACTTGCTAAATGGTGAAGGTTGGTTACACTATGAGTCTGGTGCTCACGACCATACTTTGGTCTCTACTAAAACTTGGCATAGTTGGCAGGATTTTCAAAAGTCAAACAGTCAAAAGCAGTACACTCTTCATGCACAGTGCCGTTGGATCTGGAAGGAGCCAGTGGGGCTACCTGTAGAAAAAGAGCAGGTGAACCAGTGGTACAGATGTCACCTCTTACAATGCCCTACTATTTTGGCACCCCATGGCAGGGGAACCGGCAGATTCCACCACCAGCAGCTTTGAAGAATTCAGAGACTAGCTAAAAGCCATGTTCAGACTGTACAACATTCCAGAATGCCAAAAGGTTGAGATCCTTATCAGACAACTAGGAGGCACAGCACACCGGGAAGTGGTCTCATGGCTGGAACAAGAAAGGGCTACAGCTGACCAAATCTTGGCAAGGCTGAGGTGCACCATTGATACACAGACATTATCCAAACTCAAAATGAGATTATAGTCCAGAACTCATAGGCCCAGGGAAAGCCTAAGAGTGTATGCCCTAAACTTCCAGGAAGCCCTAAGTGCTATCGAACGTCTGGATGCTAGAGATGTGAGATATACCAAAAAGATACTGACAGATCAGTTTATTGAGGGAGTGTGGAGTGATACCTTGAGATGGGAACTTAGGGTGCTGTACCTGCAAGCACTGGATGACACGTTTCTCGATTTTAAAGAAAAGGCAATAAAGATATTTGGAATCAGATGATCAGATGGAGATGCAACAGTGTGCCCACAATATGTGCCACCTTCATCCTCGCTATGGCCTAGTAACGGCCTGTCCAGAGACACTTGCTATGCAGATCATAGAGTTGGATTTGCAGAAGAATCAGCAAGTTTTTCCCTGAGGTACGATTATGGTGGTCAAGGAAGAGAGCTTAGTTGAGAGGAATACACCATGCACAACATGGCTCAGTTGTCTGGTAGACGTACCCAAAGTGTGCAGTCCTCCATCCCTGATATGGATTTAGAAAGCAGTATAGGGCAGTGAGTTAAGGCTCTGAGCTGCAGATCTGGAGACCTGGGTTTGAATTCCACAGCTACCTAGGTGCATACTGCGTGATCCTGAGCAAGTCACTTAACTTCCTCGTCTTCCCAGGTCACATCTGGAAACAAGTGTTGGCTTAGTGTGCTACTCCTGGTTAAAAAAAAACATGTTCTCTTTCTGTCTCCCTCTTTCTCTGATACGTCACACATATTACAAGAACAACTGACTGAGTTGACAAAAAAGATAGCAGAGATGTGCCAAGAGGTGAAGACCCTGACGGAAGGGTGGAGAAAAGGGCCAAGTTCTGAACCAGTGAGGCATGTAGAAGCCAGCCAACCTGCTCCGGTGGAGAGGCAGAGATATGGCAGATGATCTAGTGATTGCTTTGATGCCCAAGGCAACTCTATATGTAGAAGATGTGGGATAAGCAGGCATATTAAGTGGAGGTGTAATCAGAGTGTCATGGCAGTGAATTTAAACAGACAGTCCCCGAAGCAAAGGACTGACCCTTGGGCCGACCAGAACTAGGGCCAACTTATCCCAAACTACGTAAGTTTGTTGGCAGATGTCTGGTCATCCCTATAAAAACAGACGGCATCAAATTCCAAGCACTTCTAGACACGGGATCATAGGTCACAACAATACAGAGCAAACATTTCTTTCAGCACTGGCCAAACACCCTGCTTCAGAAACCGCCTGCCAGTTGGATTGACTTGGTAGCAAGCAATGGCCTAGCCATTCCTTATGTGGGGTACTTCGAAGCTACTATTCAGTTGGAAGGCGCAACTCACCCAGATCAAGGACTGATTGTTAATAATTTGACTACTGAGAATCTGCCGCCTGTGAGCCTAGAGATGAATTTCCTCCGCCATTGTTACCAGGAACTGCTAGCTACCTAGAGAAAGAGCAAGGAATGCAATAACCCAAGACAGAGAAGCGGGTCTGGCAATGCACCATCAATCTCATCCAAAGTTATTGTCAGGTCACAAATGAAGAGGGAGAGATTGGAAAAGTGTGGGTTGCCAATCGAGAAGCAGTGCAATTGAGCCCAGGAACTGAAACAATCCTAATTTGCAAAGTCAAAGCAGGAATTCAAGGACAAGACTATACAGCATTACTAGAACCCTGTACTAGTTTGGCAAACAACTCAATCATGGTGGCACAGAGCCTAGTGAAAGTCAAAAAGGGACAAGTACCTGTATGAATACTTAATTGTGGAGCTACTACCCTATGCCTGTACTGGCATCAATCCATTGGGTGCCTGTTACTAATCGAACCAGACAAGGTGGTGGAAGCCAGTCCCAGAGAACCCAGAGGTGAATTGGATGTCTACTGTTCAGCAGTAACTACTGACATATCCTATGGCGATGGTATTGAAGAGTGGCTAAAGGAAATAGACTTGGGTACAGAAGACACACCTGAGTGTCAGAAGTGGCAAGTATTGGAGTTGGTCAAGATAGAAGCAGCATTGTAATGCCTTCTCACAACTTCATCTTGATTTTGGGTGCACAGAGGCTGTCCAACACCATATCTCAACTATGAACCATCCTCCTGTCTGAGAGAGGTTCAGACCACTTCCTCCTGTGATGTTCCAACTGATAGAGGAAATGCTGAAAGAGATGCTGGACAGCAAAGTAATTAAAGAGAGCCATAGTCCATGGGCGGCACCCATCGTTTTGGTTAGGAAAAAGGATGGTAAGTTATGATTCTGCATGGACTACAGGAAATTGAATCAAGTAACTCACAAAGATGCATATCCATTGCCCCAGATTGAAGATTTGTTGATTGCATTGAAATCCGCAGTATATTTCTCCACGCTAGATCTAGTTAGTGAGTACTGGCAGGTACCACTAGCTCTGGCCGATCAAGAAATGACAGCCTTCATTACGCCAATGGGATTATTTGAGTTCACCAGGATGCCCTTTGGTCTGTGTAATGCACCAGGCATGTTGCAGAGGCTAGTCGAGCACTGTCTGGGCAGCCAGAATTTCGAGATTGTCCTGGTATATTTGGATGACATCATAGTCTACTCCTGAACCTACCAGGATCATCTGTGTCACCTGGAGATAGTGTTCAATCGACTAGCAGAATATGGCTTGAAGATCAAACCCTCTAAATGCCCCTTCTTAAAGAGTCAAGTTAACTACCTGGGTCATATTGTGAGTTCTGAGGGGGTATCACCAGATCCCGAAAAGATCAAAGCTGTAAAAGAGTGACCCATTCCCACCATTATCCAGGATGTAAGATAGTTCTTGGGATTTGTGGGCTACTATAGATGGTTCGTTAAGGACTTTTCTAAGATCGCTGTTCCACTGCATGAACTTCTGAGAGGGAGCAAGAACCAAAAAGTAACCTGAAATACCCCGTTGAGGTGGACATATGCCCAACAAAGTGCTTTGGAACAGTTGAAAATTTGACTAAGGCTCCACTCCTTGCTTATTCAGACTACAGTAAACCATTCCAGGTGTACATTGATGCCAGCAGTCATGGACTTGGAGCTGTTTTAGCCCAGGAACAAGAAGAGACAGAAAGCATGACCACATATGCAAGCAGAGGCCTTCAAGGCTCAGAGTGAAATGACGAAAGATGCAGTTCTTTCAAACTCAAATTTCTAGCACTAGTGTGGGCTGTGACTGAGAAATTTAAAAATTACCTGGCTGCCAGTACATTTGAAGTATACACAGACAACAATCCCCTGGCTCACCTCAACAAAGCTATGCTAGAGGCCTTAGAACAGCAATGGGCATCCCATCTAGCCAACTTCATCCTTTCCATCTGATACAGATCTGGCTGATCAAATGCAAAAGCTGATGCACTGTCCCGATTACCTGCTCAAGATGAACCCAAAGTGGATGGCGCCCATCAAGAAAATATAGAAATACCACCATTTTTGCCAATCCCGGCGAAGCCATCCAAGCGTGTGGCCAATGTCTGCCACAAAGGGTGCAAGACAAAGAGTCTGAATCTGAACTCTCAAGATTCAAGCAAAATGACGACCTGTGGAAACAATTGCAAATGCCAAATCCCCTCATTCACCACATACAAGAATTGATCCTCACTAACCAGAGTTTATCGCCACTAGAAAGGGAAACAGCAACTAAGGAGCTAACCAAGCTATTGCACCACCGATTGCAATTTGTCATTCAGCAAGGAAGACTGGTTCAGGTAACGAGATCCGAAAACAGAGAAATCCTTCAAGTGGTCTTACCTCTTCAAGCAGCACCTATCGCTCTGGAAGCATTCCATGACCTGTCTTGACACTTTGGCTGTAAAAAGACTGAAAGTAACCTATGAGAGTGATTTTATTTGACTGGTATGCGGGAAGATGTGGTGCAGTGGTGTGAGAATTGTAGGGCCCGTAATTTAAAACATAATCCAAGTGACTCTGAGTGAGCCCCTTTGATTTCCAATTATCAGCAAAGCTCCTCTTGACCTGGTTGCCTTAGATCATCTCAAATTAGATCCCAGCAAAGATGGATACACATACCTGCTCACCATAACCAACCACTACAACAAATTCTTAGTAACAGCGCCTGTGCAGGATCTCACAGCTAAAACTACTGCCAAGACCTTTTGAAACAATTTTGTCAAACCGTATGGGTATCCAAATCAAATCTTGACAGATCAAGGGACAGCATTTGAGTCGCAGCTTTTTAAGGAACTGTGTATGTTGTATGGGAGTTGCAAGAAACAAAATACCGCATAACACCTGTAAGCGAATGGACTTTGCGAGAGATCCAGCAGAACCATAATCAACATGCTATGGTCCTTTCAGAACCACGTCAAAATTGGCCAACTGTCCTTCCTGAACTTGTATATATCTACAATAACACCGTGCATTGTTCTACAGGGCACATGCCATATTATCCGATGTTTGTACACCACGGATGTTTACCTATGGACTTGGTGCTTGGGGTATCAACTGAAACTGTAATAGAACCTAAAACAGAGTGGGTCCAAGACCATCACAACTGAATGCAAATGGCTGGTGAAGTTGTTGCAAAACAAAGGACAAAGGTGAGAGAGCGACAGCAGGCCCTGTATGACAAGAAAGCTAAAGATGAGCCATTGTTGATTGGAGACAGAGTTCTACTTAGTCGCACCCACAATTGTCAGAAATTGAAGACCAAATGGGATCCAGAGCCGTATATCATTATAGACATTCCTTACCTGGACATACCTGTGTACAAAATCCAGACTGAATTTGGTACCCCCATCCAAAAGGTGGTACACTGTAATCTGATCAAGTCATGAGCTTTCCAAGTTATGGCAGTAACAGAAGAACTGGATGAATAAGTTCAGGACTCAGCTACAAGTGAGAGGCAGAGTCACTTGCTCCAGGAGGTGCAAACCTTGCTCTACATAACTGTCTTATGGTACCCTGGATCCGGAGCATCCCTGTTAATCCTCCTAATCCTATGCCTACGGAATCTCTGATGATGGAACAGCTACCAAGACGGTCGCCGAGACCAAACCTTGGGATAGCCTCAAAACAATTCATTCTGGAGGCAGCCCAAGTCTCAGACAGAACCTTTCCATAAAAAGATCCTCCTTTAGTGCAGGGGTTATAGTAAAATCTCACAGTGGCCACTGGATGATAAGTAATAAATCTTAGTGTTATGATTTAAGATAAGTTAAGTAAATATATTTAGAAATGATAGAATGTAAGTTGCTAATCTATTTATTAGGAATACATGGGGACAAGTATTTTTAGGCAGGCCTGAATCTGTAGTGCCCCAAGGTATGGGGCCCAAGAGTAAAATTAAAATAAGGAAGTAGCCCCTTCTATGATCCCTGGGCAGCAGTGGGCATGGCAGGGCAGTGTATAGGGGCCCCATAATTGTGTTCTTCCCCCCTTTGCCAGCAGCAGGCAGGAGTAAAAAATAAATAAAAGTTTTCTTTGCTTCGCCTGGCTGCCTGCACTCTGTTCTGGACCCTCCTCCCCCACGGGAAAGCAGTGTGAGCCAGGAGAGCATTTCTCTAAAGTTCAGCTTGTGCTGAACTGTTGGGGACCAGCCAGCATTGCCAGGGACACATGTCCCGAATGCTGGTCAGTTAAGGCTGTTAAGCTGTGGATGAAGAAGAGGACGGGTGTTCACTGCCGTGTTGCTGTGGGCTAGGAAGAGCCCTAACTGGGTGATTTCAGGCACTAGGTAAAAGAAGAATCACCTGATCACTGTGGTAGTGTGAGAGAGAGAGAGAGAGAGAAGACACAGGTTGGAAAGCGTGGTGTGAGGGCTTACCTGTGGTCCGCCTCTCGTCCCTCCTAGTCGGCATCGGGTCCCGTTGCTGTGGCGGTCCTCCAGTAGTGAAGCGGTCCCATTCCCATCCCTTCAGGGCCGCGGTGTGGGCTCTGTTCAGCCCCTTTTCTTATTTTAAAGAGTTGCAGTCCCCAGTGGTAGCGTGACCAAGTGGCGGCCATTCTGCCGAAAAACCGAGGAGGAGAAGAGGATTGAAGACCTGCAAGGCCCCCAGTCATCTGCTGCATTGTCTGCAGCTCTGCCCATAAGCCCCTCCCTCCACCAGCAAAACCTCCCTCTTCCCAGTCTCCTTCTGCCTGGGCTGGGGCGATGAGTTGGCGGCAGCACTAACAGTCAGGTGCTGACTGACTGATTTGTAAAAAAAATAAGTAAAATAAATTGTTTTAAAGCACTCAGGGCACTTGAGAAAGATGGCTGATGGCCGAGAAGGAGGGATGGGCCTGATTTAAATAATTTAATTATTCATTCGGACGGCGATGCCCAGGGGAGGGGCCAGACGTATAGGCTCAGGGGAGCTTATTTAAATATTTATTAGTAGGTGGAGCAGAGGTGGGGCTAAGAGCAGGAAGGGCCCTGGAAAAATATGTATTTAAAAAAGGAAATGCCTGAAGCCCTGTTAAAGGGATAACGCGAGCCTTATGATTTTAAGGGGGCTCAGCCAAGGAAGCCCATTTGTCCTTGGTGCCAGCCAGTTCAGCCCTACAACTTAAAGGGGCCCAGCCACAGGAGGCCCAGTGAAGAATATTTAAAGTGGCCCCTCAAGAAACAACTCCCTGGGGAAAGTTTAAAGGGGGCTAATGAAGCCCTGTAATTTAAAGGGACCCAGTTCAGTAAATTCAGAGGGCTTAACATACCCAGGTGCCTTGTGTTACACCCTAGTCCCTGACATTTAGTGGAGTTCATTCAGCTCATAGTCTCAGCCATTGCTCCTGGGGACCCCTGGTCTTTTATTTGTGTAAGGAACAGCGACTGTAGGTGGGGAAAGGAGTTAAAATATTTCCCACCTTCAGATCGTCTATAGAGGTAGACAAGGAAGGAGCTGGCTAGCAGCTCCCGAATTTGGCTAGCATTGGGCAAGAGGGCATTTAGTGCATTTTAAAAGGGGCAATACCTGTGAAAACCTGCCTGAAATGTATTTATTGCCTGAAAACTGCCTTACCGCATTACATTGCCTAAAAACTGACTGAATTGTGTTACATTTCTTGAGAACTGTCTGAACTGTGTCATATCGCCGCAAAGCTGCTTGTCTGCCCCTGGAACTATGCGACTGCTCCAAAGTGACTTGTTTGTCCCTAGAACTGTGCAATTGCCCCAAATAGCCTTTGGCACCCTGCAATTGCCCCGAACTGCCACCAGAATCTTGCAATTGCCCCGAACAGACTTTGGCGCCCTGCAATTGCTCCAAACTGCGTCCAGAACCTTGCAATTGCCATGAACAGTCTTTGGCACCCTGCAATTGCCCTGAACTGCCTCTAGAACCTTACAATTGCCATGAACAGTCTTTGGCACCCTGCAATTGCCCCGAACTGCCTCCAGTACATTGCAATTGCCCCAAACAGCCTTTGCCATCCTGCAATTGCCCTGAACTGCCTCTAGAACCTTGAAATTGCCTCAAACAGCATCTGGTGCCCTGCAATTGCCTGAACTACCTCCAGTACCTTGCAATTGCCCCAAACAGCATCTGGCACCCTGCAATTGCCCAAACTGCCTCTAGTGCCTTGCAATTGCCCTGAATAGCATCTGGTGCCTTGCAATTGGCCAAACTGCCTGTAGAACCTTGCAATTGCCCTGAATAGCTTCCATTTCCCTGCAATTGCTCCTGAACATTATCATTTCCTTGCAAGTGTTCTGAATTGGGTTTCACTTCCTGCAGTGACTGTTGCTACTGACTTCTGCATCCTAGCTACCAAATTACATAAACTTCCCCCACTGCTGCTGTGAACAGATTGCTGTGTTCTGTATCAATCCTAGTGGATTACTTTAGTGGGCAGCTATTGAGCTAGAGTTAGCCGATAGTCAGGCCAGGCCCCATTCGACTGATCTACATTGCTACATCCCTGCCCTGATAAGGAAAGTCTAGTCAGCCTAGGAGCCATCCCAGCTCAATAGTTAGGGTTCCGATTCGCAGTGGGGTGGGATTTTGTTGTTTCAGGGATGATGAAAGCTGCAAGACCAAGGACAACGAAATCTGCAAGATGACGAAAGCTGCCAGACGTCTTTATCACTGGATCCCAAGTTTCTGACAAATGTAGTCGGCGGTCTGATCTGACCTCTCACCAATGCCCAGAGGATTCTGTGAATAGAGCATCCATCTTCTTGAGTGATCAATGGTCTGCCATGACCTTCCACTAAGTGACCAGTTCCTTGTGCTTCCTGCTTGGTGGCCTGGGACGACCTGTATTGGGCATTCATCCTTCTTCCTGTGTTCATCAGTTCATCTTTCTTCACAAATGCATTTGGCCTAGTGGTCTGTTATGACCAGGGCCGTTGGAAAATTGTGCCCGCAATTTTTTTGCGGAATCTGCAGTTTTCATCATTCTCCACAAACATTCACATGTTCCACAATTTCTTGAAATTTTTGATTTTTTATATTGAACTGTGTAAAAAGCATTAACATTTTTAATAAAATACTCTCAAATATATTGACAATTTTGCATGCAGACTTCTGTTTGGCCGAAACAATGCAGTGCAAGGTAGGGCAAGGGTTTTATGTGACACTGATTTCTTTTTAATCATTGTCTTGTTTGGTTTCAAAATCCACTGGCCAAGCTTAAGTGCACTTAAACACTAACATTTGTTTTGTGTTGACGCAGTCTATCAGAAAACATTTTGTTGCCACACAGAGTGAAACAAAAGATGGGAGAAAAGGTGCAAATTATCCCATTCACTTAAATGGGGTGCTAACTATAAAGCTTTTTTGCAAGTGGCAGGGCAAGTTTTTCCTTGTGAGCATACATTCATTCAGACTAGTTTTGATTCAAACAGCTGAGGAGTTTTGGATGGCCCTGCCGATTTTAAACTTGAATAAGCTAGTTGCTAACAGTCATCTTACTCTTAGCAACTACCCCCTAGAAGCTCACATGCAAAGACTACAATAAAAACCTGACTAAAGTCTAAAAACAAACTTATAAAACACAAAATGTATCTGAACATTTATCTTTAACTAAACAAAATCATTGCAGCCAGATTAAAACAAAGGTAAATTACAGGGTACCCTGACTACTGTATGAGGCAGTAAAAATATATTGGTATTTTTTTTTTTTTTTACATTTTTTGGTAACTGAGTAAGGCCCACTAGGCACAAGTGCCTGTTTTCAGGTACAACCCAGGAGCACTGAGGAGGAGGTTAACTGACTTGCTCGGAATCGCACAGTATGCAAGTGGAGGTTGTGAGAATCAAAGCCAGGTATGCTAGATGCCTTCAGCTCATTCACAGTTTGTTACTCTAACCTCTAGATTATACTGCCAGCCCCAATAACCCCCAGATTTAATGTTTAAATATGTGATTTCAAAATAGTGTACAGTACCTACAGTACAAATTCTGACCATTAAACACTTTAACAACATTTTACTAAAACTCAGTTATTCACCACTCTATCTGCTTATTTTTCTCTTGTACCTAAGTGGGTGAATAGCTGGCAGAGCACTGTAAACAGCTGTTGATTAGGCTTCATTATTCTACAGCCAGAAACAAACAAACAAAAATTTCCTTCTGGCTTTATTTAATATAGATTTGCTGTGGCTCACTTTATAGAATCTATTTAGCACTGTATGAGGCAGATGCTTTTAAATTTTGGAAGATAGGCAACGCTTACAGTAGCTTATCAGTTTAGTATTCTCGTTAGGAAAAAACTTTTCTTTATGTTTTAAACATATTCAGGTGTCAGTATATTTATTTAGCAATTTATACTGACTAATAAATGCTGCAGAAAACATTAAAAGATGTATTGTGATGCACTCAGGGGCCCGGATATTCAAACTGCTCCCAAAATGTGCGCAACAGCAGGAGCAAGCACAAACCAATTGCGCATATGTGCAACAGGTGCGATATTCAAACATGGAGCAGAACAAATTGCGCAAGCAGCCAACGTCTGAATATCGCACTAACTGTGCCATAGCGCAACCAGGAAGGAGAAGCTGAGCAGAAATGTTGCGCTATAGCGCAACCAGGGCAGCCCAGCTGAGCAGTCCAGAGGTGCCATAGCGCAAGCAGAGCCCCCCCCCCAGAGCAATGGAACTGCACATCCAGGGAGGCAGGCTGGGGCCCACCGCCAGCCATGCCACACATGGGCACAGGAACACACTGCAGAACCAACACCACACCTGCACACCCCAAGCACAGCATCACTGGGGGTGTGACGGATGATCTACTGGCCCATGGGGACAAGCCAACAAAGCACAGCAGAGCCATGACACCCCAGCACAACCACTGGCAGACTGAGAGTGCCACACACAGGGGATTGACAACCACAGTGCACATCAGCTCCCCTGACGCACAGCACACCCTGCACCGTGACCCCAAGACACCACCCATGTGCAGTGACTGGCACTGCAGGAAACCATGCATCCCCCAGTACACGTCAACCCTGTGCAGCACAGAAGCATACAAGCCAGACACACCCTGTGCACCCAGCTGTGGGTGGCAGCAGACAAGACCAACAGAAAGTCACTGCCATGCTGGAGATACCTCCCCATGCACACACACACACACACACACACACACACACACACACACACACACACACACACACATACCCAGGACCATACCACCCCAGATGGCATGTACACCTGTAACTGAGCACCCATAGCCAGCTGCAAATCAGAGACCAACACAGTATTCATATCAAAATAGAAATGTATATTTAAATATCCAAATAGTAAAGAACCAAAACAATAACAACTATTTACAAGGGGGGGGGACGGGTACAAGGTAGGGGTGTTCAAGGGGTAGGGATGAACAACTTGGAGAGGGAAGGCAGGGTGGTAGGGATGGGAGAAGTGGGAAGGGTATCACCAGCTATGGCCCAGCCAGCTGCTCATCCTCCTCCTGGTTCCGGACCGTCCTGTGCCGCCTCCTCCAAAGGCCATGGCGCCTGATGGACTGGAGGATGGCCTGGTTCTCCATCGACACTTGTGTGAGGCCCCGAATATCCCGTCCAATCCTCCTGAGAACCTCAAGGCCTAGAAAAATGGGAGCACAGTCAATGGCTGTGACTGACCACAACCCTGAACACCACCCAACCTGCAAGCCATATAGCCCAATGTCCGCACCTGTGATGGCATGCACCCACCACGTGAACATGCATGGCCATCACAAACAGGTGGCACCAGCTATCGCACCACTGCCACACACACACACACACTGCCCATGTCCATCACAGCACAAACAAGGCTGTCAAGTGGCGTAGCAACATGGTCGATGCCAGTTACACAGCTATGTGCCCAGTGCATGCATGGACCACCAGTGACATACACAGGCGTGCTGTGATACTGGACAGTGATGAATGTCACCTGTGTCGCATACTACATACATAGATACATAGACAGTGTCGGCAGATAAGGGCCTATGGCCCACCCAGTCTGTCCATTTGAGCTTGTAAGTTCACTTTGTTTTCCTATAAGTCTGTTGCCTTACCCCTGACCTCCAGAATTCCTTTATGTCTATCGTGCATTCTGAAATCCGTGATTGTTTCAGCCCCACCCACCTCCTCTGGCAGGGTGTTCCACTTGTCCACCACCCATTCTGTGAAGAAATTCATTTCCATGTTTCCTCTGAATCATCCTCCTCCAACTTCATCCCATGCCCTCTAGTCCTGGAACATCTTTTCACTTAAGAAAAGTGTTTTCCTGCACCCTGTTCCTCCTGTAAGATACTTGTATGTCTCTATCATATCTCTCCCTCCTCCTCTCCTCCAGGGAGTACACGCTCAGTTCCTTCAACCTGTCTTCATAGGACTTGTGATGCAAGCCATGCACCATCTTTGTTGCCCTCCTCTGAACCTTCTCTGCCCAGTCTATGTCCTTACATAGGTATGGTCTCCAGAACTGTACACTGTACTCCAGGTGGGGCCTCACTAGTGTCTTGTATAGTGGAATTATGACCTCTCCTTTCCTGCATGGTTGTATTGTGCAGGGCTAGTGGTCTCCCCAGCATGCAATAGCATCCATGAAGTCATGATACTCACACTGCTCAAGCAGCTGTGTCTGCCACTGCTGCTGCTGCTGGGGTGCAACACCCGCTGGCACCGGGGCCCTAGCATGGCCCTCCTCAACCCGGGCCTGTATCCTCACATCCCGGCCTGTGGGAGACATATGTTGAGACAAACATCAGTGTGACTCCAAAGCAGACTGCCCCCCCGCCCCAGTGAGAGTGCCTGCCCACACAGCCAGACCCATTCATCTCACAGCTGCTCACACTGACACAGCCAACCATGGCAGAGCCATCACCTATGCACAGCCACCAAAACACACTCACACCCCTACAGAGAATACAGGTGCATAGATGGTACACCCACCTGGCCTAGGCACCACACCCCGCCTGGCACATGACCGCAGCCTCTCCAAAAGGTCCAGATCCCTCTGGTGGAGGTCACTGTACCGGTGCCGGCACTGCTCATCAGACCGGCACGCTCCAGTGACCCCACCAGGTCAGTGGCCACTTGATGCCACACCTGTAGGGGCAATGGTGAGGGTGCCTCACCATAAAGTGCCCCATAGTGGGCTCTACTAGCCACCAAGTTGGCCAGTTCCAATTGGCTCCAGGAACAGCTCTTCTCCTAGCCATGGTACCAACTTTACAGCAGGCAATATGGCGCCCGCTGCGCGCCGAACCCCGCTGAAGTGGAGATGTTGCGCAATAGAGCCACCACACGCTCCAATCGCGCTGTTCGAACAGCGCCGTCACTTCACATAGCGCTGTCACCAGACAGCGCAATAGGGCCATACACATGGCAGGCGAACAGCGCCAGGGGGCAAAGGTCGGACACGAGGTCATGGGCCATGACGCAAGGCCACGCACAGCGCCATCTGACGTATAGGCATCCTGCGTGACTGACCAGCTGCGTACCAGTGCCACAGTGGACTATTGTGCAGTAGTGCCACAGCGCCATATAGTGCCCATTGCTGTAGCGCCACTGGCACAATGGTGGCCATGGCCTGAATTGCCGATCATGCACAGCATGTCAGCAGCGTGACAGATGCCTGCGTAAGCTATCTGGGCATGCGCAATGCAGTGTACCACACAGTCACAGATCTGCGCCATTGGCTCAGCCGACTCAACCGTATTGCGCAAAGCGCAGATTCGCGATATTCAGCCGACACATGCTAATCATCTGATCAGCCATTCAAAGGCGCAGTGGCGCGATTTGCATGTCATCATAGTTGCTCCACTTCTAATTTGCATGCATTGCGCTATAAATGTGCGACATTGGGCTGGGCTGGCCAGATTCGGTTACTGCAGGTGAGAGGTGAGTTGCATGCTGTGTGATGTTCTGGACAATGGTCATGGGAAAATGCTGTAGACTGCACAGTGACAGGTGTCCACTTCCCCATACAGATCACCATGACCGAGCAGAGCCAAGGTGAGGTGAGGATGGTGGGCGTGGAGGAGGCCCAACTTACAGCAGCAGAGACAGAGGCCTCTTCCAGGCCTACCTGGATGAGGAGCCAGTACTGAGTGGATGGAGGGCACCTCAGTCCCGTGCGGCTGCATGGGGAGGGTAGCTCGGGCCGTTAACCTGCACAGAAGCCACCAGCGCTCCGTGCAGGAATGCAAGAAGAAGATGGGGACAGACTGCAGGAGGTTGAAGGAGAAGGTGGCAACCTTCAGGGCGGCACGTGCTGGCACTGGCGGGGGCCCTCCAGTGGTGTTGGAGCTGACCCCAACTGAGAGACACTGGTCGCATCAATGCAGCATGGCGATGTTGAGGCGTACCAGGAGGTGGATTCAGACAGGGGGAAGCCCATCACTGCGGTATGACATGGTGGTGGTGTTGGGGGGTTGGGGAAGGTTGTTCACATGCACTCACATGTACTCTCTTTCTGTTACAGATCCTGTTCATCTTCAGGAGAGCGTGGTGGTGGGTCCAGGCAGGGATGATGACCTGCTGGACATGGAGGAGGTCCATCCACCTCTATCACCAGCCAGCAGGCACTGCAGCAGCATGCCGCTGGGCGCCAACTCTGGTGTTGGTGATTTGGGTGCGGGGGGTGCACAGCCTGTGTCTCAGCAGTCTGGCATGCAAGCATGCCAGCACGCTGTGACTATGGCTGTAGCATGTACCTGCACCATTGATGATGCAAGGACTGCAATGGGCAGTGATAGGTGTGTGTCCCATGACGGACACACAGCAGGCCAGCACATGCTCCTGGGCCTTTCTGGTTCCAACTTGTGTACCAGCATGCTGGCACAGTCCCAGGCTGTGCCTGTCAGCACCATTGGGGCAGCACCGGTGGCTGTGCAGGTGTCTGGCACTGTTGCCAGCACAGCGGTGGAACGAGTGGACCCTGGGGCACAGCGGTTGGAGGGGCAGCAGCAGCAGTCACCCACCAGGTCTGGGGGTACAGTGTCAAGCGGTGGCACATGTCCACCACCCTTTGATCCACCCATTCCTGGTCCTGGCGAACAGCGCCCACCCTCAAGGGGTGTTGTGCTTCAGGACCTTCCACACCCTGGGGGACAGGATGCCATTGGGGCACAGTACCCATTGGACGAGCACACCCACCTGCTGCAGGAATCAGTACATCTGCAGAGGCGGGTTGCAATGTCCGTGGAGGCACTGTCTGTGTCTGTGGAGTGGCACAGCAGGGAGTGTGCTCTGGACCGTGCCGAGCTGGTTCGTATGCAGATGGATGTGACCGCCGCCATTGACAGGCTGACCCAGGCAGTGGTCTCTGTCGTGGACGCATTGGGCACACAGTCAGGTGCCCCTGTACGGCACACCCCACACAGTTCACTCTCCACTCCCCGTTCCCGGCGTCGTGCGACACCAGGCCTGTCGACGCCGGGTTCTGCTATGGCCATCCGAGCACCCCTGGTGCAGCTGTTTGGCATGCTGCAGACCTCAAATGCGGGCAAGGTCGCGTTCGTGCAGTGGGACCCTGGTGGTGCAACAGTGCCACCCCATGTGGCCCCTGCTCAGCCTGCCAGTGCTGTTGGGTCACGGCGGGGCCGCCCACGCATCCGCGGTGGCCATGGGACAGTGCTACATGACTGAGCTGTCTCCCAGTGCAGGCCCTGTCTGGTGCTGCCATGTGTGCAATGTGTGTCATGGTGGGCAGTGCACTGCTGGGTGCTCTGCTCACCACGCCGACACACGGACCACCTGCACACCCTCCCAACTGCTGTTCACAGGTGCGTGTGCATGATGATGCCTGCATTGTACTGTACACCAAGGTGCAAGGGTGCCCAGCATCTGACACACGTACTTGGACAGTACAGGTGGTGGGGGTGGTAGGTGGTGCTGTGTGTTAGCAATGTCAGTTCTGCTGTGCATCTGCCCATGTACGCTCTGTGCCTGGTGTGTGTGTGTCCATATGAGTGCTCACCCCTCCCTGATGGTGTGTTTGTATGCCTGGACCCTTCCACTCCCCTGACTGTCATGCACCCCTGGTGTGTTCCCCTGTGTGCCTGTGGTTTGCACATGGACAGTGTTGGTTGCACGTCCCCTTGACCTACCTGTGTTCTGCATAGTGCTCCTCTGTGATGGTGTCCTGGTGCAGCTGGGCCTGCCGGATCAGTCGGGGGTCCCGCCGTCCTAGGGGGGGCTGCTCATCACCATCAACACCGGCGCCACTGGCGTCCCCATCGCTGTCCCCCTCTTCAACCTGTACGGCTATCCCATAGTCTTTGGCCATGTTGTGCAGGATGCAACAGGCCAGGAATATCCCACAGGCTTTTTGGGGGCTGTACTGTAGGGCACCACCGGAGGTGTCTAGGCATCGGAAGCGTGCCTTGAGCATCCCAAACACCCGTTCCATGATGTTGCGTGTGGAAACATGTGCCTCATTATGGTGTTGCTGCGATGGGGTCATGGGGCGCCGGTACGGTGTGAGCAGCCAGGGATGGAGTGGGTATCTGCTGTCACCTGTGTGGAGATAGTGGAGATCAGTCTCATGTTCAGGTCCATATTGACCATATCCCTGTGTGCCACTACCATGGCACCTGTGGCATTCCCACCCTTGCCCCGAGTTTGCATTCCATACATGTGTACTCACCCACTAGATGGCCTGTGGGGATGTCCCCACTCTAGAATCGATGGCACAGTGCAGACTGATACCATATGAAGGCATCATGTGCTCCACCAGGGTGTGTGGCACAGACATTGATTATGCGCCCAGTGGCATCACACACCACCTGGCAGTTGACACTAGAGATTCCCTTTCTGTTCCGATATGTGAGCCCATTGGGGCCAGGTGGCATGTGAATGGCCACATGGGTGCAGTCTATGGCCCCTAGCATGCCAGGCATACGTGCTACCCTGTGGAACTCCTGCATGTTTGCTGTACGCTCTGCCACGGTGCTGGGGAAATGGATGTACTCTGCAGCATGTGGCAGCAGTGTGCTGAGGAATTGGGTGAGGATGCGTGACATGGCCGACTGTGTGATGCCTGTGGTGTCCCCTGTCGGCCTCTGGAAGGTGCCCGTGGTGAGCAGGCACATGCAGGCTGTCACCTTGGTCTCCACCGACAGAGCGTGACTCCGTCGTGAGGGTTCCTGCATCACATCACTGCACAGCTCACACAGCCATCTCAGTATTGCCCTGTTCAGGTGGTACCGGCCCACGATCTCTACATCTGTGTACAGCTCAAAGCTGATGCGGGCACGGTACTGCCTGTTGGGGGCATACCGCCGACGGGCCCTTCCACGGCCAAGTCCCCCTGCAGCATGCATTCTCTCCCTCATTACAGCTTCCATGTGGAAGCTGGCACTGTCCATCTCCTGGCTTCTCCCCCCGGCTGGTGTTGCTGTGTTACCCGCTCTCCTCACTGCTACTTCCACTGCACGGGCACCCCCGCTGGCCTCTACAGCCTATGGCCCACGCTTTCCTTGCCTGCCCTAGCCTGTCTGTTGTCTGTCTGTCTGTCTCTCTCTCTCTCCCCCACTTGGCAGCCTTGTAGCGTTCTTGCGCCGCTTCCTTGAGCCTTTTTATTTTGGCTCATTTCCGCTAGTGTGCAATTTCCTGCTGTGCCGCTATTGCGCATCGTGCAAGTCTTTGAATATCGCATTGCGTTCTTTATGCATGGATCCACCCCCTTCGGTTGAGCATGCCTTCATTTTCATTGCGCTGTTGCTCAGCATGTTTTTTGGGGCGCAACTGCCTCCTTCTGAATATCGCTAAATGGCGCATTTTGGGACTTGCGCATGCGCAACCCTGTTGCGCATGGCGCAACCCTTTTGAATATCCAGGCCAGGGTCTATAGTAGAACCCCTGCAATTTCCCGTAACCTTTTCTGCAATTTTCCAGTGGCTCTGCTTAACCTATCCTGGGGTACAAGTCTGTTCTATGGGGATGAGAAGCATTCTCTGTTGATCCCCGCTTCATAGGCAGTTGCCTTCGATTCCTTGGAAAAATCTGTACTTGGCCCATGTGTGGTTCATTCATCCCTGAAAGTCTTCTCCCCTAAACATCCTTTTGTCTGCACCACATCACTTCATAGCTGCAATGATGGTTAACCCAAAACATACTTTAGTAACCCCTGGCTAGGGTAATAGAGTCATAGTGGTAATACAGTCATAGAAGTAACAGAGTTATAGTAGTGATAGAATAATAGCAGTGGTAACAAGCACAGTAATACTACAGAGTTAGAGCAAGTTCTGCAATTTACAGTTGTTGCTAAAAGTAAAGCGCCTCCAGTGTGCCTGTCATTACTGTTTAAAGTGGTTGGACCCCTGCTCTTATCTTTGAATAAACTGTTGCATTTGAAGTTGTTGTCCACCTCTCCTTGCAACCCCTTTCCATCTTCCTGGAATGAACCTGGAGCACTTGCTAAGTGGTGAAGGTTGGCTACACTACAAGTCAGGCGCTCGTGACCATACTTTAGTCTCTACAAAAGTAAAAACCAAAACCACTTTCCAAGGATGAAGAACTCATTTCAGAAAACACTGACAATTTTTCCACAGTTCCTTCATTTTGTTACAGTATGTGGAAATTTATCTCTGTCTTTCTCATACCAGGATAAAATACAAGTTTGAATAGAAGTTACTAATTCATTCTGCTGTAAACATTCTTGCTGACAGATTAACTTATAGCAGAACTGTCATATCAAAAATTAAATTTTTGAAAGAAATCACCATAAGGGTACTGTTAGTGTAATAAAACCAAGGAACTGTGAATATGCCTAGTATCAATACATCATATGTTAGTGCACCAAACCCTGGGAAACCACTAACGCTAGCTAATTTTTTTCCAAAACATATTAATATAAGGGTACTTCAAAATAAATGTGCATGTGTCTCTAGAAGCGCACAACACATATCTCTGGGGCAAAATCTTTATTTTATACTTTTGTGCTTATGAGAATTCCGGACACCCACTCTCCCATGGCATCTTAACCAAACAATAGCCCAAGCATACTTTGGGATCCTTGGATCGTTTATTTCTTTCAGAGTGAAGTACCCCCAGGTAAAGACAACTGTTCTGAAAAAAACATTCTGTAATATCATCTCATAGAGTCATTTTCTTGTCATAGTTCTAAAGTGTTCTGGTGTCAGTTTCCACATTTTAATCTTCTTGAGTGCCACCAAAACATACGCAGGGATGTAAGAGGCTCTAATCACTGAGGGTACTATTAAATGACACCTTTCTCACTTTACATAAAAAGACATCACCCACTCTTTGATAAGTAATATTTCAAAATATTCAATATTTGAAAATATACAAGCAATATTAAACTGAAAAAAGAAGTGTCTGGGTTCACCATTGCTAGATCATCCTGTTTAACTGTCAAATACATATAATTTCTTTTCACAGGATTCACTCTGCTTCCCCAGAGTCACTGAATGAAATTAATTACCAAGTCTTCCTTCTAACCCCAGTGGATGGGTGGGGGGAAGGGGGGATACAGAACTCATGAATAAGAAAAATTGTAGCAAGACAGACTTTAAAACAAACGTGTTTTTCTTTTTAGATAGTGGCAAACATTTCCAGACTGTAACCTTCTTTTCCCCTTCTGTAAGTCTCTGTTCCCAGTTAATAGTGGGATGACAAAGTGCTCCTTGGGCCGTACCAGTTTACAGGGCAGTTTTTCATCGCCACCTCCACCTGATTTTTGTGTGGCTAATACCCAGGTGGCCTGAAAATGTCATATCATGGGTAAGGCCCAAAAACTGCCTGTGGGAAGCTTGAGGGACTACCAGCTGCTGGAGTACCTTTCCCTCTAGCCCCCTCTGCTGGTGTATACTCTCTGTACAACAGTCCATTCTCCCAGTAAACTAATGTTTTACTCCCCTGAGCATCCTCAGTTCTGTCTTGTATCTCTCTTAGTTTCTGTAGGGTAGGATCAGCTAGCTGAACTCTGCCCAGCTCCCTCATCTGATCCTCCCCAACTCCCCTTCAGAAGGAAATCTGCCGATGGCTGAGATCTCCTCTGCAGCTCAGGTTCAGGGCTACTACTCCTAGCTAGCCCCTCACCCACACTAGCTGCTTCTTCAGCTTCTGAGGGAAGGGTTAGCATAGCCTTAGAAGCTTGCCCTTTTGCCTGTCTGTGGGTAGTAACATACACCAGAGTTTCCCTGTTGCCAAAACCATTCCCCATGATTACATCCACAGGGAGATCAGGCATGACTCTCACCTCCTGTATTCCATTGCCACCTTCCCAGCTCAGGAAGACAAGAGCCACAGGGACTTGGACCGCTGGACTCATGACTCCCCAAATCTTGGAAAACTGCCCTGGCAGAATCTGATCCATCTGGAGATAGAAGCGTCAGAGTCCCTCAATCCCTGTGTTACTGTCCCATTAACTATGATAGGGTGCTCATGCATAGAGAAAGAGTTAGATGGCACTATAGTCTTTGTGAAGGCTGCTATCTTCTGATACGGTCTTGATAATCCTCTCACCCAGGCCTGTGCCCTTTGTTCATGTTTTTAGGACAGTCATATGGCAGATGCCCCACTTTCTGGCAAATAAAGAACTTCTTTGCCCCCATATCCTTGTTCCCCTTAGGAATGGTGGGTTTTGTTTTGGGCTTGGGTACAGGCTTGTTTACTTCAGACTGCCCTCCCTGGGTCCCCTTGAAACCATGTGCTGCCCCCCCCAGTGCTCCTATGCTGCATGTGTGGTCTGCTGGCAACATACAGAGCAACACTTTCTGTTGCCTCCTTCATGGAGCTGCATGCCCAATCCAGTAGCCATACATACAGGTCCTTAGGTACAATTTAAGGAATTGTTCCCTTACAAACAAATCTTTTATTTGCTCCACAGTTCTAGCTTTTGCCCCCTCTAACCAGTGGTCTAGATAAGTATATATCCGAACATGCAGTTCTACATAGCTGTCTCCTGTGCCCTTTCTTAATTCCCTGAATGTTCACCTGTAAGTATCAGTAGTTGGCTCAAAATGTTTTAGTAACACCCTCTTAACTTTATCATAGTCCATACAGCCCTGATCATCCATTCTAGTAAATGTATTCAAAGCTCGCCCAGTAAACAATGGTGTGAGGTGAGTCATCCACAAAGCCCAGTTCAATTTAAACTGCACACATACTGTACCCTCTAAAATTATTTTAAAAACAAATCAAAATGATCTCCCTCTCAGTACTGAGGAAACATTTTAGAATTAATTGTGGCTTCATTGGCTTGACCCCCTACACCATTACTTATGGTTTGCTGCTATGCCTTTTGGTGCAGTTTCACCTTCTCTTTTTTCATGCTGTTGTTCTTTCTCTCTTTCTACTTGTTCCTTCTCATTCCATCTCTTTTTCCTTCTCTTTCACTTCTCATATGAGATGATCATGCTGGCGCTGCTGCTCTCTCTCTCCTGCTGCATCAAGATTTCATGCTGGTGTACCTTCTCTTTTTCCTCAGCTTCCAGCCTTACTCTGTCCCTCTCAGCCTTTAAGCCTTGCCCTCTGCAGTTCTGCCTCTTTCAGCACAAGCTCCATTTTCATGAGCTTAAGCTGATTTTGAGACTCTGCTGCCCCAGGTCTTGGCCCAGGCTTGGGCTGCACTGCCTCACCAGCTCATGGTACAAGGTCCCCCTCTGGCTCATCCTCTGTGACCTCCATCTCACTACTTTGGTCACCTTCCTCAGTGACTGCCTGCTCCATAGGCATTTGATCATACACCCCAGGAACTGGCTGCCTCCCCTGCACTCAGTCCTGCTCTACTAGGGCTTCTATGAGTCCATTTTTTAGGCCCCGATACACAATCACCCTGTGTTTGCACAGCTCATGGAGCTGAGGCACATTAAATCTGCCATATTTTGAGGAGCTCATCTTTTCTAACTACACTGCACAAAGCTGTGTTCCTAGAAATAAAAGAAAATGTAGTTAACAGTATGGCCTTTTGTATGTCCTGTTTTGTGACTGTTAAGGTAACTTTTCTACTGGCACACTCTGTTTCCCTGTGTGCTAGATAAGGCTTTTACCTCTCTCACAGAGTTCTTAGTTCCCCCAGAAAAGCACACTGCACACAAGTTCAGGCTTAGATTTGTGCACTGATCCACACCGCTTCCACCATTTGGTGACAAACTACCACTTGGGCCATACCAGCTTACAAGGCAGTTTTGGTCTTCTGATTCACTTTGCTACCACCTCCTGATTATATCAGGAATATACCCCATCCTGCTCAGGAACCCAGCTGGTCAAACACAATAATATTTGGTAAAGTGCACTTCAGATGGCAGACTGGAAACAGAAGAGTCTGTTTGCCAGTGGAATACTAAAGTTACCTTTTCAATAATGAGGCACAGTCACTGTTCTACACAAAATATATTATTTACTACTGGATACTGCATTAACAAATAAACAGGATATGTACAGCAAGACAAAAGATTTACTTGTTTACTGGAAAGGAAAATAAAAATAATTAACCGACAGATGATTGTTAGAAGAATCTCAGAAATCTAGTCTCTCCTAGAATCTATAGTTACCTGCCAGCTACCTTGAAAGAGCACTCACCTAGAACTGTCCTTACCTTATGTAGATAAGCTAGCTGTTGGCAGGGACCTCCATTCTTCACTAGATGTAGAAAGTCAGAGAGGGAGAGAGATCTGGGTGCCCAGCTCCCCAATTTATGTGCTCAGGGCTGTGGGGGTGTGACTCTCCCTTGACTAACAGTTCCCCCAGTATTCCCCACCCCCATGAGTGTGAGTGTGTTCGAGTGTGTGTGAGAGTGTGTGTGACATCACCAGGCCAACTGGCTTTATTCTCACCTAGCAACATCCTTACTCACAGCTTTATGACCCTGTTTTCATCCTTCTTGCAAGAATGCTGAGAATAGAGGAATTTAATGGATGGCTAAGAACCTGGTGTCAGGCTAAAGGGTATGGGCTGGTGGGGAGAGACCTGGGAGGACAGTAGTTTCTATGCCAAAGACAGACTACACTTGAGCGAGGAGGGAAAGAAAGTGTTGAAACAGAAGATAGCAGAATGCATAGAGGAAGCTGGGAATTTAAACTAGGAGTGGGGGGTGGCAAGTGGACAAGAGACATGCAGAGACCACAGGTTGGGAAGCCACATGAGCTTATCCCCCATAACAGTGACAAAAGACAAAGGGCAAATACTATTGGTGATGCTAGAAAAGGAGGGCAGGATGGGAGGGGGAGGAAGGGTGGTCACCCTTAATGCTAGAAGCCTTGGAAGGAAAACTGCAGACCTACAAGGGCTCATGGCAGAGGGAGAGGTGGACATTGCAGCGATCACAGAAGCATGGGCCACCCAATACAATGACTGGGATCTGTCTGTACCAGGATACAGGTTATTTCGTAGGGATAGGGTGATTGGGAAGGGAAGGGGGTGGCACTATGTGAGGGAAGGACTGAAATGTGTAAAGGAGGAAGGGGAGGAGGGTAGCATGGAGTCACTTTGGATGCAATTCTAGGATTCCAAGAATAGGACTCTCAGAATGGGAATGGTGTACAGGCCACCCTCTCAGAGGAGTTAGACAGGGAACTAGTGGGACAGATCAGGAGGACCGGTGTGAGGGGTAGTGTGGTGATTGTGGGGGACTTCAACATGCCAGGAGTGGACTGGAGTACCCCAACAACCAGCAATAGAAGGGAGCAGGTACTGCTGGATGCCTTCCAGGACAGCTTCCTGATGCAAATGGTCAGTGCACCAACTAGGTTAGGGAATACCCTTGACCTAGTGCTGGCAAATGAGGAGTTTGTGAGGGAACTCAGGGTGGAAGAACCACTGTCAGGGAGTGACCACCACTCAGTATGGCTCACATTGGATATGGCAAGCAAGGAGTGGAATCTGGCACAAGGGTGCTGGACTTCAGGAGGGCCAACTTTGGGAGGATGGGGGAAGTGGTAAAAGGGTACATGGCCAAAATTCAACCTAGCATGGACACTAACCAGAGATGGGAGCTCATAAAGCTGGGGATAACGGAGGCAACCAGAACCTGCAGCAAGGCCCAGAGCAAGAAGGCTAGGGCTAAGAAACCAAGCTGGGTGAGCAAGGAGGTCATGGAAAAGGTAAGGAGGAAAAGAGCTGCCTTTAGGAGGTACAAGAAAACCGGGAGGGGGAGTACAGGGAGGAGTACCTGAAGGGATCTAAGGAGGTGACACAGGCAGTAAGGGGAGCCAAGGCGTCTGCAGAGCTCAGGCTGGCACAAGGCATTAAGAAGGGTGAAAAGGACTTCCTTAAGTATATCAGGGAGAAAAGGAACTATAAGGACCACATAGTAAGGATTAGGAAGGAGGGGGGTTGAGTGGAAGAAGGGGCGATAAGGCAGAAGTGCTAAATGATTACTTCTGCTCAGTATTTACTAAGAAGAAGGGGGGGGTGATACCCAAGGGGAAGGAATGGCAGAAACAGGGTGGGAGGGGGGTGACAGATGGGAAAATCATGAAGGGCAGAGTTCTGGAGGGTTTGAGGGCACTGAGGGTGGACAAGGTGCCAGGCCCAGATGGCATCCACCCCAGGGTACTGAAGGAGCTGGCAGTGGTCCTTGCAGGACCTCTGGCAGACCTGTTTAATGCCTTGCTACACTCTGGGTGTGTACCTCAGGATTGGAGGATGGCTCCTGTGGTGCCCCTCCACAAAAGTGGCCCCAAGTATGAACCGGGTAACTACAGACCAGTGAGCCTCACATCCATTGTGGGTAAGCTGATGGAGACTATCCTGAAGGAGAGGCTGGTGGCCCTCCTGGAGGCCAAAGGACTACAGGACAGCAGACAGCATGACTTCATATGTGGCAGATCCTGCCAAACCAACCTGGTGGAGTTCTATGACTGGGTAACTAGGCAATTGGACAGGGGCCATGCAGTGGATGTCCTGTATCTGGACTTCAGTAAGGCATTCGACTCGGTGCCACATGGGAGGCTGGGAAGTAAGTTAGAAGGCACATGGGCAGGTGCAAAGCTGGTGAGATGGGTAGAGAACTGGCTTCAGGGAAGGCAACAGAGGATGGTGGTGGGTGGGGCTCTCTCATCCCCAAGAGTAGTGATGAGCGGTGTTCCACAGGGCTTGGTGTTGGGACCATTGTTTTATATATTTATTGCAGAGATATCATTGGATATCAAGAGCAAGATCAGTCTGTTTGCTGATGACACCAAGATGGGAGCGGTGGTGGACAGCCTAGGGGGATGGCAGGGGTTGCAGGATGATCTGAAAAAGCTGGAAACCTGGTCAGACACCTGGCAACTGGGGTTTAATGCCAAAAAGGGCAAGGTGCTGCATTTTGGGGTGAAGAATCCTAGGAGGAGTTACCAGCTGGGTGGAGTGCAGCTAGCCAAGACAGAGGAGGAGAAGGATCTAGGGGTGCTCATTACAGGGTCAATGAACAACTCTGCACAATGTAGGAAGGCAGCTGCAAAGGCAAACAAAATGCTGGGTTGCATTGCAAGGGGTATCACCTTGAGGAGGGGGAGGTGATTCTGCCACTGTATAGGTCATTAGTTAGACTACATCTGGAGTACTGCGTGCAGTACAGGTGCCTGTGTCTGAAGAGGGACATTACGTTACTGGAGGGGATGCAGCACAGGGTGACAAAGCTGATCAAGGGGCTGTAAAACTTGCCATATGAGAGGAGGCTCAGGGAGCTGAACATGTACTTGCTAGAGGAGAGGAGGGACGGGGGGACATGATTGAAACCTTTAAGTACATGAAAGGAATAAACAAGACAGGTACAGAGGGGCTGTTCAAAGTAAGGGAGGGGAGGGACACCTGGGGCCATTAAATGAGGCTGGAGGGAGGAAGGTTCAGATGTGAGATGAGGAGACTTTTTTTTTTTTTACAGAGAGGGTGGTAGCTGGGTGGAATGCATTACCAGCAGAAGTGGTATCCAGTAGAACAGAGGACTGCTTCAAAAGAGGCAGGTACAGAGACAGGGGAAAGTCAATGGAGGGAAGGGTGGGAGGAGAGGCAGCTGCAAGATAAGGAGTGCTAGCTGCACATTTGAGCAGACTTGATAGACCTCTAGACCTTTATCTGTTGGCAAATTTCGTATGTTCGTATGTCTCCATGCCAGAAATAGCACCCTCACATCTGCCCAGGCCTGCTGCTGTATGATCTCATGAGAAACCTCACTCTCTCCCAGTTGGCAAGTGTTTCTCTGGAGAGCTGCCTGGACATGTGACCTTGAAGCCATTTTGTATCCATTCCAAACAGCAAGAACTTATATGAAAATATGTACAAATGATAAATGAAAGAAAAAAATAATTACATTAACAAACAAAAAGAATAACTTAACCCAATCACATTTGCGTCGAAAGTGACACCTAATATTGATATAGACGACTGTGAAGTGAAAGTCGTATAGGACCTATATGCATCATGCCCAAGTTTCTACTTTCACAAAGCTTTACTTTTGGTTATGTTTATCCCAGTCCCAGACTGTGTAGCATACTGTTTAAGGACCTGGAATGTCTGTGTACAAGGATCTAAATTTATCCCAAAACAGAAAGATATACAGTAATCTACATATACAGTATCCTTACAGATACTGATGGCACTGAATTTGAAATCCTAGTCCCAAAAATTGAATCAATATATCCAGGCAAAAAACAAACATTCAGCAGATGACTTAATGGTACCTCTGCCAAACCACTCTTTTTAATGCAATGGTTTTATCCAGAAAGCCATTAATCAATAGCTGAAAAGTAGCAGTTTTACATAATAACCTAAACCAAGAAATAAAAACTCTTGGTAACCCGTGAAATTCCAAAGCATGAAATAAAAAAATCATGAGAAACCTGATCAAAAGCATTCTCTTGATCTAGGTTTAGGATGAAGCCTTTTAGAGAACCCAGATTATCCCTTGCCATATTTCCCTGATTAAAATTAAATTGTCTCCCATAGTCCTGCTAGGAATGGCACATGTCTACTCAGGGGGAAAATCAGTTTCTGGACCATTTGCTTAACCTAAATGCCAATATTTTATTAAAATGTTCAAATCATTATTCATTAGACAGATAGGGTGTCAGTTTCCCAATAAAGCCCCATTCCCTTTTTTATAAAGCAGGATCATCAATGAATGTAAAATATTTTCTTAGAGTCTTCCTGCCACCCAGTGACAGTCATCTAGATTGGGCTGGTGACTGGGCAACAGTGTGGAATGGAAGCAGGCAGGCAGGGCTTCATATAGCCCATGCCAATCATTTTCCATTTTCTTCCTCAATCGTGGAAGTGTGTATGTGGAGGGATATATGCTACAGAGCCATAGCTCCTTCCTTCGTGTCACTCAAGCTGCCAGCACTACCCCCAGGCCTCCTCTGGGGCAGCCAAGGCAGTCAGCAAGCCACCCCTCCTAGAAAGGAGAAAGTCCTCTGGATGAAATCTCTCGCCTGGCCAACCCCTGATGAGTCAAGCTTGTTCCCCGAACTCGGGTCAATGTGCGTAAGACATAAGGCTCATAGTGCTTTTTAAACTATATTGTAGTAAATTTAAATGTTGTAACTTTCTTCTTAACTATAAATATTGAAAACAAGAATCCCTGGCTTTTATTTTCCCTTGAGCCTGAAACAAAACTTAATTCCTCTTTAATATCATCCCACCAATCCACTAAATTGTTAAAACAGCAGGCCACCAAAAGGTTTGCCTTCAATAACTCTTTGCATGCCAATAAAAAACATTCCCATCCTCCACTGTGGTTGAATTGACATGCCGGTAACCTGGGCCCGATGTCCTGTCAGCAGAGTTCCCTGTCTCATGTCACAGTTCAGCATGATTCAAAATCTCTTGAGTGTACTGTTTTGGCCTCCCTAATGTTCACCTTATCTGAAACAAATTAATGATCTATATATGAATTCAGAGCTCCCTTAAAATAAGTGCATCCACCTTTCTGATGCAGAGTTCTACAAGTATCTTTTAAATTAGCAGAGATCACCATTTGTTTTAACAAAAATGGTGTCACTATAAAGTTTTTGTGTTCTCCCAGTCTTATCCTCCAAAGACCCTGGACAACTGAAGTGGCCCCCAATATTACCGATTTCGAAGTATATAAAAAGGTTGAATATTTTTAAACAAGTCTACTCTGGATGCTTCAGTCTGGGGTCCATATTTCACCCCCTATCTAAGTGAGTTATTTAACCATTCAGTATCTAGTAAGAGGGCTTTCCCTGGCTCTACATAAATCAATTTGCTTGAAGTTGTGTGATTTAAATAGAACCCCAACTCCAGACAAGGGTCCTCTCTAACAGACCACACTGAGGGTCTCCAGGGCTGTGCAGTCTGTGTTTTATGTATATAATTTACAGTATTCAGCCTAGTATCCTGCAATAAAATAATCTGAGACCCAGACTCTGCCAAGGCAGAGAAAGCAGCTGTTCTTCTCTTGTTATTCCTTATACTATTTACCTTTAATGAAGAAATTTGTAAAAACAAAAATCCCAAAGACCTGTAGTTATAAAGCATAACAAGAGAAAAAGAGTGAGTGCTGTCATCATTACTTAATCATCAAAGAGCCCTTCTTCCATCTTTTCCTTTTCTTTGGGTGGGGTAACTCAGCGATAGAGCCGTCTGTGTCTGTTAAGTCATGCAAGGAACAGACAATAGATGCAGCTTCTGAATCCCCCTCCTTTCCCTTCAGTGTCCTCACCAGTAGTCTGTAAAGTGGAGAATTTATTGCTCACAGCCATGATGCCTGTTTTTGCTGCCTTACATTGATGGTGTAATCTGGCACTTCCTTCACCGTGGGGGGGGGGGGATCCCTTATAATGTGTTCTTCTGTTTCCTTTGTTTCTATTCTTGTTTGTGGTAACTTCTCCACAGGAGGTTGCTGCTTCTGAAGGGATGTGGGCCATGGCCTATATCAGGAAAGGATCTGTTATTGTTTCAGAATTTGGAACTTTAGTGGTAGCTGACTTGGACTGGAGGCTGGGGTGTTCTGTTGGTACTTGTCTTGATGTGGATCTGTGAGTCTGCACAGAACAGGCAGAACCTGAATTCTGTGTTGAAAATGCAGAGGGAATAGTTTGGTCTAGTGCCCTAGAGCTTTGCTGGTGTCGGTCTTGCTGAGCCTGCCGAACTATATCTTCTTGATTGTAAAATGTACCCTTGTTATGTGCCATCCAAACCACTGCATATAAGAGTGGCCAGAGTCCCTGCATAAATTACATTTGACTGGATTTCGACAGTATAGACTGGAGTGACCAGGCTGCACGCAGAGACAAGTGAGAGTGTCACAAGCATTACTAAGGTGTTTGAGTGATCCACACCTGTGACATGTCTTGGGCTGTCCTGCATGAAAACAAAAACCTCTGTCTGGTCTAACATAAGCAAGCATTTTGTCAATGCTGAATGTTGATTGCTTTGCTCCTTTGAGCTCGCTCAGTCCCCCTCTCTCACTCGCTCATTGTGTTTCACTTGGCGCTGCAGGCTGCTCTTTTGTACTGGGCTCCTGCCTGTGTAGGCACCTTTTTCTGGCCACAAAGAAATCTGCAGCTGTCCCAACAGCGCTCCACTGAGGTCACTCACTCCCCCCTCTCACTCGCTCATTCTGTTTCTCCTGGCGCTGCAGGCTTCCCTTTTGTACTGGGCTCCTGCCTCTGTTGGCGCCTTTTTCTGCCTACAAAGAAATCTGCAGCAGTCCCAACAGAGCTCCGTTGAGCTCACTCACCCCCCCTCCCTCACTCGCTCGTTCTGTTTCTCCCAGTGCTGCAGGCTGCCCTTTTGTACTGGGCTCCTGCTTGCGTTGGTGCCTGTTTCTGCCCAAAAAGAAATCCACAGCAGTCCTGACAGAGCTCAGTTGAGCTTGGTCACTCCCACTCTCACTCGCTCGATCCTAATCTGTCCCAAACACTGATTTCTAAAAGCAACTGTGGTATTCTGCGCCGGAAATGCGAAAACACATTTCGGCCAGGATGTGAAAAATGACAGCTGTACTGTTCATAAGGAGGTGTGAAAAAATGAAAGTGTTGAAAATCTGGTGTGAAAATATTACTAATTTGTGAAGTTACAAGGGTGCGTGGAAACTGCACAATGTACACTCGTAACAGTCATTTTATGGAGTTTCATAATAACATTTTCAACATAGGCATTTTAGGACCTCTGCTCCTGAACAGTGTCACTGTGATTTTCTTAATGCATCTCGAACACTGATTTCCCACAGCGCACATGCTATTCTGTGCCAGAAGTGCGAATACACATTTCGGCCAGGATGAGAAAAATGACAGCTGCACTGTTCATAAGGAGGTGTGGAAAAATGGCAATGTTGAAAATCTGGAGTGAAAATATTGCAAAGTTTTGAAATTACGAGCATGCATGGAACCTGTGCGATACACGCTCGTAACACACTGATTTTAAGGACTTTCATCACAAAATTCTCAACATAGGCATTTTAGGACCTCTGCTCATGAACAGTGTCACTGTAATTTTCTTAATGTGTACTGAATAGTGATTTCCCACAGCGACCGTGCTATTCTCATGCTGGAATCAGGAAACACATTTCGCCAGGATGTGAAAATGACAGCTGTACTGTTCATAAGGAAGTGCGTAAAATGGCAATGTTGAAAATCTGGAGTGAAAATATTGCAAATTGGCGAAGTTACAAGCGTGCATAGCAACTGCGCAACACGCGCTCATAAAACAGTCATTTTTTGGATTTTTCCCACTGAATTTGCAACACACACTTTTTGAGAACATCTACTTTATGTTTATTCAAAATAAAATGTCATAAATGTTAAGTCCTTCATTTTTAAAAAGGACTGTAACCATCTTTACTGTGGGCTTTGTTAAGGGAATGGCAAAAAAGGTAGTCCATATGGATGAGTGTTTCACTTGGTGGTATCTGATCCAAAAGCACCCTAGTAACAGGGGCCTCTTAAAACTTATATTGAACTGGGTATCCCCAGAAATATGGATCCATACATACAGTGGCAGCCATGATAGGGTCAGATATTTCCAGATATTTCGCAAAATATCTAAAGAGATTCTCTCTGGTGGCTTACAGTGGTACTGCGGGCAGGCAGGCAGGAAATTTACAGATATTTCACAGACATTTCAGATAATATTTGATCACGTCTATGGCTACCACTGTAAATGTGCATTGCAAGAAAATGTAATGATTCTTTTAAAAGGTTCTTTGCATGCAGACTCAATCCGGCAGTGCTTCTAGCCTCCCCCCCCCCCATATTTTAAATGTACTGCAGTCTTCCTTTTAGCCAGTGCTCCCATATTTTCAAAGACATCTACCATTTGGAATGAACCTCTGCCACCTGGACCAGCAGGACCTACCTCCTGACCCTCCACCATCACTATTGCTCTGGTTTGAAAGTCTCCCAAACCCTCCATTTTTGTCTGATGTACCAGAATTAGTATTTTCTTGACTCAGGTTTGGTTTGTATCATTGTTCCCTGTGTGCTGTTGCATGTGTTCCATGTTTCTAGTTTCAGTCAGTAACTTAGAGGTTGTTAGCTGAGTTTACCATCTCTGTATTCCTAAGAACAGCATCATTTTCTTGTAAACCTGCACCCGATTCTGTATGTTCCATCTTGTTATTGACATTTTTTGCTGTAGTGAAAATACAGAAATTGGCTCCTGTAGTAACTACGAGTCCATTATATCAGACCAGGACTCAGGGGGTGAACTCGAGTGTTCAGGTGAATAAAAAATATTATCCTCAGAAATTAACACAGCAATGTTTGTAGACCGTTTTATTAATTCACTTTTGAGGTAAATACCTGAGGAGTAATGAAAAGCGTGGGAACAGTTTGTATAGGGGACGATGGTGCCTGACTTACATTAGGAGACTGAGGGCGTGTGTGCACCTGTGCTGGAATCTTTAATTAGTGCAGGTTCAAGTGTCCCTACATTCATTCTTGTTTGTTGAATGCAGGTAATGTCTGACAAACACTTGAATTATTCTACCTGCTTACCTCCTGTAACTTTCAGATATATTCTCTCTTATGCTCCTCTTGCTGCAGTGCAACTTCGGCTGTGTCATCCTGCTGCAGGACTACCATGTCAGCAGCATTTGAAGTAGCGAACAGTCCTGCACGGGGAACTTTCACTTTCAGGTCCGGCCATGGATCTGGTACTCATTCCTCACTCCCTGCTAATTTTTCCAGATGGCCCCAGAGACAGCTTTTTCAAGATTCCAGGCTGAATTGTGTGAGATGGATAATTCCTGTAAAAGTCTTCTGGTACCCAAACGCCAACCATGTTCAGGCAGCCCAGTATCCATTTTCACTAAACTCACACCTTTATGGGGCTGAAACAAAGGACTTTGGCTGCAGCTGCTGCAAAGATTGGGGAGGGAACCTTGGCCCAAATCCCACCAGGGCTCCCGAATAAAGCCCTCCAGTGCTGACTCAGCAGTCCAGGGGACCGGAGGTGGAAACAGTGGCAGTGGGGCAATGGGGCCAAAGTCCAAACAGGTAAGGCCCAGATTAGGGGACTTTACATTTTCATGAATGTGTGTGCTGCACCCCTTTTGATGTGCTGGAGTACTCTACGATGGAGGTCTGACTTGTGAAAACTCTTTGCTGTTTTTATATACAAATCCCACAGTGTGTTAAGATCAAAGTGCCTTCGAGTTCTTCCAGGGTCGGACTGGGGTACAGAGGGCCCACCTGGAAAGAAGACACAAGGGCTCACCAGGAAAAATCAATAGAGGAGGGTCCAGGTGGACACACTCATGTCAATATTCCACTTCAATCTGATATACTAGCTCTGTGTTTGCAACTTACATTTATCAACAGTGTCCCAGATACCCCATTTAATTAGAAAAAAGAAGATAAATGCAAACTTTTTCAGAGTTCAGAAGGTAATGACTTACCCAACTGAGGGGGGGCCCACCTGGAAATTTCCAGGTATCCAGGTGGGCCAGTCCGACCCTGAGTTCTTCTGCCTGAATGTGTCAGTAGATGCACTGCTAACATTTCAACATACTAGGTATGCCTTCCGGGTGCTCCACCAAGTCTGTCAGCACAGTGGAAGCAGTATACCCAATCAGGAACTTCCCTGCTGGGATAACTTTTGGGTAAGGGGAACTACTTTTCTTGCTGCACAAGGTGTAGATTTTTTTTTTTTTTAGGTGTTATACAGTTGATATTACTGATGCTTTCATGAAAAGTGTTTTCACTGCAATGACTGGGAATTATAGATTAAAAGTTCTCCTGCAATTACTTAACAAGGTATTATGTGCCTGTGGTTCCTTTGCCATGGCAAAGGTTCTGCACATGTGCAGTTTTTTTTCTGTAGTTCTGGGCTTTGGACAGTGCACCCGACCTGGCACAGGGGCACCACAACAATTTCTTCTGAGCTCAGCATTATAGGACCCTTTTAATCCTTGCTGAGCCACCGGCGTGTATACATGTCCTAAACACCTATACATTCTAAATATTATGGCAGCCTAAGAATGCTTCCACAGAGGATGAACTCCAAAGATAGCTAGGTAGAGAGTTCTAAATAAGTGGGGCTGCCTCCAAGAATATCCTAAGACACCTTCTCAGAATATCCAGAACAAACTCTTTAATGGAATGGAGAAAGTGACCAAGAGCTTACCAGGCTAAGAGGTCTTTTAGGTAGCTCAGCTCCAAACTGCACAGGGCTTTGTAAGTTAACAGTGCGATATTAAAAGTGGTGCATCACTTTATAGGGAGCCAGAGCAGCTGCTGCAGCGTAGGTGTAATATGATCTGAGTATGGTGTTCCAAAGTTCAGCCTGGCTGCAGTATTCTGCATCAGCTGAGGTGGCACACCATCCTCCTGGGTAGCCCCAGGTGGAGAGCGTTACAGTAGCCCATCGTCGGTGTCATAATGTCATAAATGCATGTACCAGGGTCCCCAGTCTCCCTTGCCTCAGATAAGGACTTTTCTGGGAGATGTTTCTAAGCTGAAAGAGTTCACTGCAGACCTAGACAAACCATAAATGACACATTCTGCTCCAGAGTCAGCCCAGAGTCCACAGTGACTCCCAGATTTTCTACCCTATCCAGAGCTGTCAGAATGAGTTTTTGTAATTTTTTTTTTTTTTTTTACTTTCTGAATTTTGGTAATGTTACACATTATTTAATTGGAAACTGTGCAGTTTACAACTTAATTTCCAATAATCTTATGCCCTTAATCATACTATAAAAGTTTCACTCTCCCTTCTAGCAACCCCTACTCTTCCTAGCTTTCACAGACTTTGCCTGCAAAATCACTGAAGGAGAATAACAGCCATTTTTCCTAACAAGTACACTTACATCCTAAAATAAACCTATAAACATCTTGACAAAGCATTTTTAAAATTTTTATTTAATTCAAAAATGTTCTATTGCATAATTGCAATAATACACTCCAGGGTGTTAGTTATGGTGGGATATTGTCACTTCTCAGGTGCTGGGTTTCAATGTGAAAAGGTGCAAAGAAAGGTACGGTGACAATATGTCATACACTTAATAGCGTATGACAAATGCTAAACAGAAACAGCGCAGTACATGACAGCGAGAGGGTGCAATACCGCAAATGGTTCTGTGTGCGGTACTGCACCATCTCACTGTCCCAGGCAGAGGATAAGACCTCTGTTGGGACAGGCTTCTGCCGAGCAGCTGCTGTGGCTCAACATAATGAGCCACTGGCAGCAAAGGACAGAAGCAGTGCATTTGGGACTGGGTTCGATTCCCGGTCCCAAATGCATGGAAATGGTATTGTTTTTCATACTTTGTATGATATTTACTTTAACCCCCCCCCCGGAGTTAGTTACTTTAGTTGTGGCTGTTCGGGGGTGCAGCCCCCCATAACAGGTGGTGCAGGGGGGGCAGAGCCCCTGCAGAAAAACAGACTTATGCCGCATGCAAGAAATTGCACTGTATTGGCAGTGCACTTTATACATGCAGCATAATGTCTTGTGACATTATGACCTTGTGCCACAAAGAAATGCACTTGGGGCACAGAAACCCAGGGGCGGAGTACATAATGGGAGGAGTGGTGCTGATGACCACCAAGCAGGAAAGAGACATAGGAGTAATCATATCAGATGATATGAAGGTGGCTAGGCAGAGCGACAAGGCATTTGTGAAGACTAGTTGGATGTTGGGGTGCATAAAAAAGGGTATCACCAGTAGAAAGAGGAAGGTGATATTGCCTCTGTATAGATCGCTGGTATAACCAAACCTAGAGTATCATGTCCAATTCTAGAGACCACATCTCTAGAAGAACATACAGAGTGATGGTGGTCCAGAGGAGGGCAACCAAAATTGTGCAGGGTCTGCATCAGAAGCCCAATGCAGAAAAACTAAAGGAAAAAGCTGTTTGCATTACTTAGATGTGCCTCTGAGAGAGCTTGCCTTGTTATTTTATGATATACATTTATTCCGTGTACTACTACATTTTGCCTGAGAAAAGGGTACCTTCTCTTTTTGCTGCACTTGTCAGTAGGCAGCAAGGGATTGTGGGGTACTGGAGGACCTGGCTCCTAGTCACCAGTACTCCCCCTTCTAGTAGGCATTTTAAAACATCTTCTGTTGCACCTTTTAGGTGCTGCTGCACTATTTCAGCCCTCCTTTGAAGGGTAAGCCTTTTTTAAGGCTTTTCAAACGTTTTACAAAGCCTCTTGCAGCGTGAAACTGGAAGTAGTGTAATTAGCACTTCCAGTTTTGACCTGCATATAAGAGCTGCTCTAGCGAGTGGGGCGAGCGTGCGCGGAGACACGCACAGAGACACGCGCATCTTAGCGCGTGTCTATCGTGACCATCGGGGACAAAGGGACAAGGAGGTTAATGCTAGGCTCTGACTAGCATAGGACATAACAGATAAATTATTACCTTGTGTTTTCAAGTAGTACCTTACAGTATCCACTCTCAAAATGAAAAAAGCTAATAAATATTGCTCAACATGCAAGATGTATGCCTCTGGTAAAGTAACACCTAACTACATCTGTGAAAAAATGTATTTTGGTTGGTGATCTGCAAATGGAAATTACTCGATTACAGCCTAAAATGTCTTCAAAATCAGATATAAAAGCACTAGAAGACTATATCAACCAAATGTCTATTTTGGTATAAACTAACACATCTCCAACTAAAAGTGTGGATGATGCTAACTTTCATAAGCCTCATTTAGACATACCACAAGTCCCTGTACTAAAACATCAAATCATTACATCCACTCCCCTAACTGTGGCCGCAAGTTGGCAACAGTTAAATACAAGTAAAGTTGATTCCTGGATTACAGTACCCCAAACAGGGTTAAAAAAAAAACTACAAACACCACTTCCCCTCTTCCACTACTATATCAGATCCACACACAACTCTTTTGAACAACTATCACAAATGATTGATGAAACTGTGACAAGGAGCTCAGTCCTTGCAGTGAATGATGAAAATAAAGCATTACTTAACCAAAAACCTAGTGAGCAACTACTCACTGCCCAGATTTATTCTCATAATTCCCCCCCTGTATCTACCCCCAAGATAGTGCCCAAAAAAGTAGTATTTGTATTGGGAGACTCGATTATAAAATACATTAATCATACGATTTATAATCCTGACAAAGAACATCGTACCTGTTCTAGTCATCAGGGGGGCAAGGATTTCAGATATCACTTCAATGGTTAAAACTATCCTACAACCAGCTGGAGTTAATCCACTGGTGGTTATACATGTAGGAACCAATGACATTTCTAAACTATCCTTACAACAAATAAAACAAGACTATGTATTCTTGTGTAACTTACAAGTTGAGAGAGGTTGTGATATACGTTTATCTGAAATTCTACCAGTTCCACGAGCTACAGAATATATTACAGCTAAAATAAAAGCCTTAAATGAATGGCTTCGTAAATGGTGTCTCAGACAAAGTATTCCCTGTCTGACATATTGGGAAGAATTCCATCAAAGTCCATCCCTCTTTTGTTGGGATGGCTTACACCTAAGCAGATGAGAAAGTACATTATTGGGTTGTAAAATTGCTACTTTTATTCACACTTATTTAAACTAATGAAAAAGGGGGAGATTGGGGTACAAACCAATTCTCTTATTACTGGAATTCAATTTTCTAATCAGCAACAACTAAACATATTATCTCTTAATGCTCATTCTCTAAACATTGCTAAACTAGCAGAGCTGGAACTTAAGGCACAAATTCTTGATTTATCATTAATAGCTATAACAGAAACTTGGGGCAATACTGATAAATCCTGGACAACCGAAATTCCAGGATTTAATCGTTACTTCAAAAATAGATCAGATAATAAAACAGGTGGTGGGGTCTGCCTTTATGTCAGAGATAACATCACTTCTTACCAATCTTCAGTGAATGTCCAGTCTGAGAGTGTATGGGTATATATTCAACCCAAAGGCTCATCCCAGATATTGATTGGGACTTGTTATCGTCCACCTTCAGACTATAACCAAAGTTTATAGTTGACCAATGAAATCTCCCAGCTAGCAAAAAATAGTTTAGTTTTAATTCTGGGTGACTTCAATCTTCCCAATATACATTGGGATACTTTAACAGGTTCAAGCCATCAAGACCAAACATTTCTTGAAACCTTTATTGATTTAGGACTTTATCAATTGGTTAAGGAGCCGACAAGGGGAAATAACATCTTGGATCTCATCATAACCAACATTGAAATACTGGTAAACAATTCATTAATATCTGAATCACTTGGGAACAGTGACCATTTGTCCTTATTTTTTTCTATCCCTTTCTCTCAACCCCCTGAAAGGAATAAGCATAAAATTAAACAATATGATCGGGCAGATTTTCAGAAAATAAACCATCATTTAGGAGCATTAAACTGGGACGACATTCTTTCCCCTCTTAACATCGATGAAGCTTGGGAATTTTTAAAAATACAATTTCAAGAACTTGAATATCAGTTCATCCCAGAAAAACATAAATACAACAACAAAGGCAAAATCCCCCTTGGTTTAACAGAACTATAAAAATAACAAATATCCCATAAACAAAAACTATTCTCATTATTAAAAAAAGTCAACTTACTCAAAAGAATGAAATATTAATTAAATACAAGGAATCAATTAGAACATTAAAAAATGTAATTTTGTTAGCAAAACGCAATTTAGAATTTCGTATTGCACACACTAAGGACTCCCATAAAGCTTTTTATGCCTATCTAAATAGTAAGAAAGGGAACAGCAGGAAAATTGGGCCATTAAATATAAACACAATAATTACCTCAGACTCCGAGACTGCTACAGCTCTAAATAATTATTTTTCATCTGTTTTTGTTCAGGATACATCTCAAATTCTCTTTGATAGACACCTCCCGAGTCACACAAAATTTACAATCTCACTGAATGAGGTTTATGATTTATTATCAATATTAAAAAAAAAAACTACCAGTTCTGGTCCAGATGACATATGTACCAAATTTCTACTGGTTGTTAAAGATACTATAGCCTTACCACTTGCTATTATTTTTAATAAATCTCTCCGTGAATCTAGGGTACCTTCCAATTGGTTAACTACAATAGTTACTCTCATTTTTAAACAAGGTTCTCATTCTAGAGTAGAAAACTATCGTCCAATAAGTTTGACTTCGATCCCTTGTAAATTAATGGAAAGATTAATTAAAACTTTTCTTGAAACAGAAATGGAAACTTTGAAAATAATTGATACAACCCAGCATGGATTTAAAACTGGCTCTTCTTGTACAAAAAAAAACCTACTTTCTTTTTATAATTATATTAGTATGAAGCTCGATTTAAATATACCAATTGATGTCATTTAAATTGGACTACAGTAAAGCATTTGACAAAGTGTCACATGACATTCTGATTAAAAAACTCATTCATCTAGGATTTTCATCAACACTAGTTTCATGAATCAACAGCTGGCTGAGTAACCGCATCCAGAGGGTTCAAGTAAATGGTACCTTGTCAGACGTGGGAAGGGTGACAAGCGGGGTTCCTCAGGGTTCCGTCTTGGGGCCCATTCTCTTTAGTGTTTTCATCAGTGATATGAAAATTTGTTCTTCAAATATACTTATGAAATTTGCAGATGACACCAAATTAGGTGGCACTGTTAACAATGCTGAAAATATACAAACTCTACTAACAGACCCTGCATCTATTGAACATTGGGCCTCCAAAAATAAAATGCACTTCAACGTAAAAAAAATGTGCAGTCCTACACATGGGTAAAAACAACCCTAGACAGGCTTACACCCTAAGTAATATAACTATTAGAGTATCTTCTCTAGAAAAAGATCTCTGGGTATTAGTAAATAATAAACTTTCCTCATCTTCCCATTGCAATAAAATAGCAAATCAAACCAATGCTGTCCTTCGTAGAATAAAAAGTACATTTGTTTCAAAGTCAGAACAGTGTATTATGTCTTTTTATAGATCTCATGTTAGACCCTACATGGATTATGGTTCATCTTTTTGGAGTCCTTATTTAGCATTAGACATTAATAGAATTGAACAAATTCAACGTAGGGCAACAAAAATTATTCCATATTATGCCCATTTGGATTATGACACCAGATTACAGAAGGCTGGCTTATATTCACTCAAACAGAGATGAACAAGAGATGATCTTTTACAGTTATTTAAAATTATGAAATCCCGTATTCTAATGGAGCAATGTGGCTTAACATTATCCAACAGAAAAATTGTTGCTAGGATACATAAACAAATTGACATTAAAAAATGTAATACAAACAAAAGACAAAACTTTTTTACTATTAGAACTCCAATGTTATGGAACACATTACCACAGGATATTGTTGATTCTCCTACTATTATGATTTTCAAAAACAAAATAGATAAATGGTTATTAGAATAGCACCATATACAATGATCCACACATGTGGAGGGCAATCTCGATGGGCTACGGCCTTCTTTTGTCCAACTAACCAAGTAACCTCAATATGTACACCCTGGAAGAGAGAAGGGAGAAGGGGAATATGACAGAGGCCTTTAAATACCTCACAGGGGTAAATAAGGTACAGGAGGGAAGTATTTTTCAGAAAAACAGGTACTCTAGGACAAGGGGGCATGATAAGAAGCTGGAGGGAGGTAGACTCAGGAGAGATGCGAGGAAGTACTTCTTCACAGAAAGAGTGGTGGATTCCTGGAACAGTCTTCCAACAGAGGTGGTGGGGGCGAAAACAGTGGTGCAGTTCAAGAATGTCTAGGATAGGCATAAGTTTCTCAGGGAAAGGGAAGGGGGTGAATAAATTGGCTGGATATCAAGTAGGATCTGTAGAGATACTATAGGCAGAGAAATAGGGGCAGGCTAGGTTGGTCAAGAGGTCCTTATCTGCTGGCAAATTCTATGTTAATAACAACAACAACAACAACAACTTATAAGTGCAATATCCAAAACCAAAGTGCTGTACAATCCATAAAACAGTTAACACAAGTAAAGCAGTAGCCAGCTGATAAAGGACAGAACCATAAAAACAAGTGGGAGCATACATCATATCCAATCACCAAAGGCCTGGCAGAATAGGAAGGTCTTCAAAGCCATCTTAAAGCTCTCCACGGTTTGGCACTCAAATCTGGTGAAGCAGAGAATCACAGGGTCAAAACATGAGAACAAGAGGTTTTCAACAGTATCCTGGGAATCTCTAACAACCCCTTGTCAGCTGAGCGGAGTTTGTGGGAGGGCAGTAAGGGTTCAGGAGCTCTTGCAGATAGCCCGGGCCCTGTCTGTGTAGGGCTTTAAAGGTCAGAAGACAGACCTTAAAGGTGATCTGCCACTGAAAAGGCAGCCAGTGCAGTTCACGCAGCGCAGGTGTGATGTGGCTCGAGCGAGGAGCCCCTGTCAGCCATGCCGCCGCATTCTGTACCAGCTGCAAACCCCCAGAAGCCCCTAGGGAAAGGGAGTTACAGTAGCCCAGGTGCGCGGTCACAAATGCGTGGATCAGTGTCGGAAGGTCTCCGGACAGAATAAGTTGCTTAACTCGAGCGAAGTTCCTAAGATGGTAAAATGAGGACTTGACAACTGCGGACACCTGTGAACACTGTGTCAACCTATTATCAAGGATCACCCCCAGGTTTTGCACCTGCTCAGAGGAAGGCAGCTGACTACTCCCGAGCCAAAGCCCAGGAGGACACCCTGTCATCAACCCCTCTATCCAGAGACCTGGGTCCACAGCCAACATCTCAGTCTTATCGGAATTCAATTTCAGCCAGCTGGAGTTCATCCAGTCCTGGATTTCTGTGAGGCAGCTGTTAAAGACTGAGATTGCATTATCCTGGTTGGGTGCAAAAGACAGGTAGAGCTGGGTATCTGCTGCATAACAGTGGAACCTCAGCCCATACCATCTTAAAATGTCTCCTAGAGGCTGCATGTAACCACAAACAACACTGGGGAGAGCACCAAGCCCTGAGGGATCCCACAAGGCAGGGAGAATGAGTCTGAGGAAAACAACCCAGACACCATGCTCTGAAACCTGCCAGAGAGGAAAGATTGAAACCATCTGAGGACTGAACCTGCCAGGCCACAGATGACCCTCAGGTGCTCAAGCAACACCCCATGGTTCACGGTGCTGAAGGCTGAGGAGAAATCGAGGAGCACCAAGATGGAATGGCGCTTCTGATCTCTCACCATTAGTAGATCATTGAGCACCCAAACCAGAGCTGTCTTGGTACTGTGCCTCTTCCAAAAACTGGACTGGAGAGGATCGTAGATATCATGGATTGTAAGGTGGTTCTCCAGCTGCAGCACAACTACTTTCTCAATCACCTTCCATACAAAGAGAAGGTTAGAGATAGGTCTGTACCAAGTCTGGGTTGTTTTCCTCAGACTCATTCTCCCTGCCTTGTGGGGTCCCTCAGGGCTTGGTGTCAGTTCTGAGGACTGGAGGATGGCAGATGTGATTCCCCTTCACAAAAGTGGGAGCAAGGCAGAAGCAGGAAACTACAGTCCTGTTAGTTTAACCTCAGTGATAGGCAAAATGATGGAATCACTTCTGAAGGAAAGAATTGTCGAGTATCTAGAGGCCAGAGGGGCACAGGACCCTAGGCAGCATGGATTCACAGCGGGAAGGTCATGCCAGACAAATCTGATAGATTTCTTTGACTGGGTGACCAAAGTAGTAGATCAGGGAGGGGCTGTGGACATGCCCTACCTAGACTTTAGCAAGGCATTTGACACAGTCCCACACAAAAGATTAATATACAAGTTAGCCAGCCTTGTAGTGGGTCCCAAGATGACAGCCTGGGTAAAGAATTGGCTGGAGAATAGGACACAGAGAGTAATAGTAAATGGAGTCCACTCAGAAGAAAGGAGAGTTACTAGTGGGGTACTGCAGGGTTCAGTATTAGAACCGGTCCTCTTCAATGTCTTTATAAGCGACATTGCGGAAGGACTGGAAGGAAAAGTATGTCTCTTTGCAGATGACACTAAGATCTGCAACAGAGTTGATGCACAGGGTGGGGCGGAAAGGATGAGAAGGGACTTGGCAAGGTTAGAGGAATGGTCAAATGTATGGCAGCTTAGATTCAATGCTAAGAAGTGCAAGGTAATGCACCTGGGAAACAAAAACCCAGGGGAAGAGTACACAATGGGGGGTGAGATACTAACAACAACAAAAATGGAAAGGGACCTGGGGGTAGTCATATCAGATGACCTAAAGGTGGGCAAGCAATGCGAGAGGGCAGCAAGGAGGGCTGGGGGGATACTGGGATGCATAGGGAGAGGCATCACCAGTAGAAAACAGGAAGTTATTATCCCTCTGTACAGACAGCTGGTGAGACCCCATCTGGAGTACTGCGTGCAGTTCTGGAGACCCAATCTCCTAAAGACATAGACAAGATGGAAGCTGTCCAGAGGAGGGCAACTAAAATGGTGCAGGGTCTGCACCAGAAGACATGTGAAGAGAGACTTAAGGAGCTTAATATTATAGCCTCGAGGAAAGGGGGGGACATGATAGAAACTTTCAAGTACTTCAAGGAATCAACAAAGTCCAGAGGGTAGCACCTTTCAAAAAGAGGTGCAAGAACAAGAGGGCACAATTTGAAGATGGGGGGCGTGCTCAGAGGTAATTTAAGGAAGTATTTTTTCACAGAGAGGGTTGTGGATGCATGAACAGCCTTCCGGAGGAGGTTGTGGAGTCAAAATCAGTGGTGGAATTCAAGCATGCATGGGACAGTCATAAGGCAATTCTGGGGGGTTGGGGTAAGAAGAAGTAGGCTGCTGGTTAACTAGGATCTGCAGCTTATCCAGTAGGTAGGAAAATGGGCAGACTGGGTGGGCCAAGCGGTCCTTATCTGCCGTCAGATTCTATGTTTCTATGTTTCTGTAGTTAGCCAAGCAGTTCAGGTCCAGAGAAGCTTCCTTAAGGAGTGGTGTCACCACCGCCTCCTTCAGGGAGCTAGGGAACTCACCCATCTCTAAGGAGCACGACACAGTTTTGGCCAGGACAGGGCTGGTAGAATCAATACACCCCAAACTGAGGCGTGTTGGGCCCGGGTCCAAACTACAGTATGTCGGCCACATATTCTGGACAATCCGCATGATATCAATGAATGATCTCCAGCCGGTCGAAAGAAGACCAAGAAAGCTGAGGTGCAGTGGCCAAGCACTGACCACCGTCAACCCCCATAGTGTGAGCTGGTTGGGTCTCCACCCTGATGTTGGCCACCTATCAGCAAAGAATCGAGCAAACTCAGACTTAAGCTGTGAAAATGCACTACGGACCTGCAGACAAGTTGGGTTGCACAACCTGTCCACTGTCCGAAAGAGCTGCGCTGGTTAATTCTGAGCTGCAGCAATCTCCCCGGACAGGAATTCTACCTTCTTACGGGTGATTGCTGATTGACAGACTTGATAATATTCCATCAATCTAAGGTGTCAGCATCCAGGGAGGATTTCTGCCAGCGTTGCTCTAACCTTCGTCGAGCTTGTTTCATCTCCTTCAAGGTCTCAAACCATGGGGACCAAGGGCGAAAAGAGAGAGGATGAACAAGGACAGGAGCGATAGAGTGCAGAGCTTTTGTCATGGCCTTGTTATAGGCCTGGACTAAGTCCTCTGGACTCCTGCTTGCACCTGGCAGTCTCGATAGGTCTAATACAGCCAACAGGCCATCGGGAGTCACATCTCTCAAAGGGTGGTATCTGACCATCTCCATAGGGGCAGGCCAATGGAGGGGAGCCTGGAAACTGAATCTTATGGTGTGGTGATCAGACCATCCTACTGATTCTACCACCTAATCAGTGGTCTCCATCCCCAGGAGAAAAACCAGATCGAGTGAATGACCATGAACATGGGTTGCAGAGGTAACTACCTGTGTGAGGCTCAACGAACATATGAGTTGGAGAAAGTCCTGACCAAACTGCAAAAGTTCTTTGTTGATCCAGGCATTGAAGTCACCCAGTACCATCAACCTGGGAGACTCAAACGCCATGTCGACAATGAAGTCTGCGACTTCCTGCAGGAACAGTTTCTCTTCCCCAGGTGGACAGTAGATGAGAATGATCCTGCACCTCACACCTGCAGCAATGATGCACTCAAACTATCTGGATTCCTCAACTGGCACTCCCATAAGGCCCAATTCCGATCTAAAACAGATGGCTACACCCCTGCCCCTGTGGTCCAATCTCAAGGGATGCATCACCAAGAATCCTGATGGAATGGCCGCCTCCAGAATGGGGCCAGAATTGTCATCCAGCCAGGTCTCAGTGATGCAAGTCAGATCAGCTGTCCCAACGAGATCAGCAATAATGGCCGTCTTGTTCCTAATAGATCTGGCATTGCATAACACCGCTCAAGTTGGATGAGGTACTGAGGCCGACCTGGCCACTGGCCCAAAATCATTGGAGCCCTTGGGTATGGGAACCAGATGCAGAAATCCCCGTTCTGGAACCCATTTCACCCCACACCGTCTCCTGGTCCTGACTACCCCAATCCGACCAACCCGTTCAACACCACCCCAAGGTTCGTGACACCCAGCCCCCCTCCGTCTCCTCCTCCCTACTATTCCCAGAGCCCAGCAGTGTCTATATACTACTGCCAGCAAGGGAGGACAATGAAAGGGGGTGAAGATCCCGAAGCTCAGAGGAGGAGGAAGCCCAGACCGGGGGAGCCATCTGCCAGCACATCTTCAGCTCAACAACAGCTGCAGGTAAAAACAAATAACTAACTAATCAAACAATATAGACAATACACAGTCAGTCAACCAAACACTCACATACACACCAACACACAAAAAATAAAATTAAAAAGAAATAAAGTAAGATTACACAATCCAAAATATAACTACTTAAAATAGGTAAAAAATAAAATCAGTCTCAAAATATAGTGCAATATGAGTTCTGGAACCAGAGAGCTCTCGCCACTCTGGTTGAAAAATCCAGAATTGATCCGACCCAAACACCATCTCACATGGTGGAGTGGGGGGGGAAGTGTAAAAGCCATGCAATAAGACTGTGGAAATCATGATATCTGAAGAGTATGAGCACTCAGTGAGTCTCGGAATCAAAAATAAATGATATTTCCTCCAGCAACCACCTCTCACATGGTAGGGGAAAACCACGATTAATCCACAAAAGAATCAAATAAGGTCACAGTACACAAAATAAGGCAAACAAAAAAAAAAGTGTGCACAGCACTCTCACCGCTCATATACCCAGAGAGTGGATCCCGAGAGTAGAGCAGGTCAGGTCAGCTATCCCAGTGTAAATTACTTACCAGAGGAAAAGTCAGTCAACATTGGCTGAAAGCATCAAAGCCAGGAGGTGGATACCAGGTCAGTGAGATCACCACAACAGCATCCAGAAAAAACTGTCTGCTAACAGCATCTGCACCAGCTGGTCTTCATAAAAACTCCAGGGACCTGCGAGGATAAAGCAGAGAGTGTAATTGCACCCCTAACTGTGCCAACCCAGGCTAGCCGCACCACTGACCACCCACGACCTGTGGCTACAGGCACCCCGATGGATCAACTACCATCCAGTCCCTGGAGGTGACTTAGGAGAAGCCCCAATTCCCTCTGGCTCCCCAGAGGTCAAAGCCAGGTGACTCCTGCCTGGTCCCGGGCAGAATGAAGGGAGGCAGCCAGGAAGCACAGGAGGGGGCACTTCACCCGAGCAACCCTCAAAACCAGTCCCAGCAGCACAATAATCACACCAGATCCACACAGTTCGCATACCTCCACCAGAGCAGGGCAAGATATAATGGGTCCCGAAAGCAGAACCAGCCAAGTCTCAGAACGAGTGCAGAGTGTGGGAAAACACGAAGGCCGCCAACCACCAATCCATGGGCCAAGGGAACGCACCCCAAACTTTCCATAGGTCACAAGTACAAAGGTAAGCAATAGGTAGTGAGCAGTTCTCCTGGGTCCTCAAACTCCAGTAATCAGGCAGATGGATTAGATCGCAAACGTGAATCCTGACAGCCATGAGGCCTGAAGACGTTCCATCGGCCAAATTGATAGCAGCAACTCCCCTGCTCCCAATGACTCAGACAACTTCGAAGGCGCACACAAGGACAAATAAAATCAAACTACTAAAAACAAAATAAATTACGTGCCTAATGAGGCACACAGCCTGTGCCTCATTAGGCACCCGATGTGTGGTGATGTCCCACCATACCCCACACCCTGTGGGGCATTTTTGCTTAAATAGTGTTCTCTTGTGCTGCTTGGGCTGAAAGAACTAGTTCACAATCCTCTCACTCAAACAGCACAAGGGGACATTATGTAAGCAACAAAACATGATAGAGTGGGTATTACCCCTTAGTAACATGCAGAGTGGTGAGTTTTCTTCCAAAGATGATGACAAGGTTACAAACCACCAAAATGCATGTTCAAAGGGCCTATGCAACTTGGGATAGTGTTATGTTTGTGCAACTTAGATAATCTCTGGCTGTTTGCCTCTCTTTCCATAGGATATGCCACCCTGTAGGGGTACAAAAGCAAGGAAACCTAGAGGAGGGTTCCACCCCTAGAGGTGCCGTGGGAATGATTCCCTGGGCTAAAGGTACCTTAGGAAGGATCCCATGGAAGAGAGACAAGCCACTCAAGAAGGGGAGGATGGTGGGGCAATGTGGAAATGATCGTGCTAGCAGTTAGGAGAAGCGGCCTTCTATGGCCTGAGTGGGGGCATGGTTAGTTGCTCCGCCCTACTGAGTCACGGGCATAGTCTTCCAATTTAACACATTATGTAAACAACAAAACATGATAGAGTGGGTATTACCCCTTAGTAAAATGCAGAGTGGTGAGTTTTCTTCCAAAGATGATGACAAAGTTACAAACCACCAAAATGCATGTTCAAAGGGCCTATGCAACTTGGAATAGTGTTATTCTTGTGCAACTTAGATAATCTTTGGCTGTTCGCCTCTCTACCAATGGGATATATTACCCTATAGGGGTATGAAGGCAAAGAACCCTAGAGGAGGGTTCCACCCCTAGAGGTGCTGTGGGAATGATTCCCTTGGCTAAAGGTACCTTAGGAAGGAGCTCAAAAAGAGTGTCGAGCAGCGCATGTAAGGTGACGAAAGCTTATCTGTATTGAAGACCTGAACATAGGTCAGTAGGTGTAGTACAGACAGGAGCTTGAGTAGAGTAACAGGAAACAATGGATAACCAGTGATCCACTCATAGGTCAGAATGTAAGGCATGGAGGCATGACTTCCTAAGGAGAGAGAGGGAACAACTATGGGGCCACCATCTGTCTCCATCCAACAGCTGAAACCTAACTACATACCCTAAGGAATATTACTACACCTATCTCGGTATTATGACCATTGGCACAGAGGAGAGGAAAAAACCCCTTTGAGGAGAAAACCTCTGGGGATCCAAGGCCTAGGTCGCCTTTCCTCCAGGCTTCAGGATATTTAGTTTAGGCCAAAGCCTGTTACGGTGATACACAGACATGCCGTATTCTGCCATGGCCACACACAGATGCGCCATAACCTGCTAGGGTGATACAATGTGCTATAACCCACTACAGCTAAACCCAGATGTGCCGTAATCCACTATGGCTATACCCAGATGTGCCATAACCCGCTAAGGCAACATGACATGCCGTAACCCACTACAACTTTACCCAGATGCACCATAACCCGACACAATGTGCCGTAACCTGCTACAGCTATACCCAGATGTGCCATAACCTGCTATGGCATCACAACATGCCGTAACCCACTATGGCTATACCCAGATGTATCATAGCCCACTATGGTGACACAACATGCCATAACCTGCTACGACTAAACCCAGATGCGTCATAACCCATTATGGTGACACAATGTGCCGTAACCCACTACGGCTATACCCAGATGCACCGTAACCCACTATGGCTGCACATAGGCACACCAGAACCTGCCATGGTGACATGTCCAAGCTGTATCCCGCTATTGCTATATCCAGATGCACCATAACCTGCTATGGCTGTACAGACATGCCGTAATATGCTACGGCAACACACGTATGTGCCATATGGCAACATGCATATAAGCTGTATCCCGCTACAACAGCTCAGAGACACACTGTAACCTGCACTCGCTACCTGGAGCCACAATACCCACTGCAACACCGCAGTCCCCCACCATGGGAAAAACAGAGAAGTCGCGAACTAGGCACTGTGAGGCCAAATTAGCCAATTAAGAGAAAGTAAATTTATTCAATGCCAGCAGCTGGAGCTGCACTGACATGCCATAGGGTAAAATTCGTAGACAGGTAATGTAAAATACATAGGCAGGTAATTACTATTAACCATGTCAACAATTACATACGAGTCCTACCATAGGTCTGTAGTTGATGACTGAACGCATGACAGTGATGCAGGGAAGTCCATAATAGTTGACACATGAAGTCCTGTATGAGGGCTAGACATAAGGAAATATGCCACGTGCACTATTCGCCGCAGATTAGTGCTGTGCATTTGATGAATTGAAGGCATGACAGGGATGTGAGGAAGTCCTGAACAGTACTTCACACCAATAGTGATTATGTGACTGTGTGTTTTTAGTAGCAAGTAAGGAAATGATTGGAGCAGGCAGGAGGTGGCACATGGAGTGCTAACCTGCGCATGAAGTAGCAGCAGCTATGGGAGTGCAAGGGAGTCCTTAGGTAAAATATAGATCGTAGTGGGGTAGAGCAGGAAACCGAGTGCTGGGAATAACGGCAGACTTTAGGAGCGCCAGCGCATATATTGAACTGCAGCTGTGAAAATAATTATAGGAAAAATGCCCAAAAAGAAAGAAATCAGAAGGGAAGACAGAGCAGAGACAGAAAACTTTAGGTATCTTGGATTCTAAATTATCCTTTGAATTACATATAAATAGTTTTGGGAAGACCATACACCATAGGTTGGGAGGCTTACATAGAGTCAAATCTTGTTTAACTGGTGACCCCAGGTTTCTATTGGCACATAGTTTTCTATTGAGTGTACTGGACTATGGCCTCATTGTCCATTCAGCAGCCAGTTCTAAGTTGCTGGACAGACTTCGGGTTACATACAGTGCAATAAATAGATTTATGTTAAATGCCCCTTTTCGAACACATCACTGTCTCTTATATAGACAGTCTGATCGTTTGTCTCTGGACAGAGTTCTATTGAGATTGGGCATTTTTATATTTAAAAGTATCTCTGGTTTCCTCCCAAACTCAATTTCGACTTTGTTTTCATGACTTGACAACAGCTGTGGTATCAGATCCCAAAATAGAATAACTTTTAAGGTCCCTTTGTTTAGGAAAGTAATTGGTCAGAGATCTCTACTCTATCATGCCCCTCTTTTTTAACTCCTTGCTGGGGGAAATTATAAGAAACTAATCCCCTTTCTAAAGGATAAACAGGAATGTACATGTACTTTATAGTATTTGAAGTGCTATTGCTATATTGTATGTCTTTTTATTAAATTGTATGTCAGAGTTAATGTTGTATACTGTATGTATTTATTGTTTTTACTCGTCGCCTGTGAAAACAGGTATTTATGCTCATCAGACCTACAGGAATTTAAAAAAAAATGAAATGAAATGAGCACAAATGAAGAAGCAAGGAGGTAGGGAGAGGAAAACTAAGAAAGAAGAACTTGGGGGTAGTGGGACCAAGTTTGCAAAAGCACTAGACACAGCAAAACAGACCACCATAAGTAGCAAAAGTAGAGCGGGCAGGCACAGCTAGGACACTCCCAGGTGGCTCAGGCATGACAGAATGGAGGACTCACAGGGCGGAAAGATGGACCAGGCAAGCTGTGCAGGCCAAAAGGAAGGTGGGGCAGACTCTACGGGATGCAGCGAGGGCAACACGAGAGCTTAGTAGTTTGAAGGAGCGTACCCAACAGGACAGCACCAGGAACAGACAAAGCAAGACACAGGTAGGAGTGGTGAGGGGAAGGGAAATGGAACACAGAGAAAATGGAAATTATGGGGGGGGAAAGAAAATGAAGGTGGGAGAAAGAAAGGGAGGGGAGTGAGGAGGATGGAGCCTCCAGCCACAACGAGGATACGATTGTGGGAATAGTTAGGAAGAACGGTGTTTTATGGCTCGAGCGGGCGTGGTTAGTTGCTCCACCCCACTGAACCACAGGCATAGCCTTCCAATTATGGGGGTCTACCCTGGAGTGTTTTTTTCCACTTATCAGTGGGTTTTTATATAAACATATCATAGTGTTTTAATGGTAGTGTGAATGAACACAGAAGTTTGCAATGCTTGGTACTGTGGCCTTTTTTGCCATTCAGATTTTATGAAGTGTTCAAATTTACATGACAAAACAAATACAGACATATGCAAACATAGGTACAATGATTCAGTTTGAGCAGTTTAATTAAATGTATTGGTGTACATATGCTTTTTGTTTATTTTCCATCTATAGTATATCATCCCATTTTACCCAGCTTGTCAAGGTATTTGTTTTCCTCATCATATTTGAAATTTATCCGAAATTTATTCTATTGTACATTTCTTCCATTTTATTCTGATTTCTTGAACTAACTCAATACTCTTGGTTTTGATGGGTATTTGTGGCATTAACCATAATCTTGTATTACTTATTCAAGGCAGCTACTACTGGTATTCTGAAGAGGTACTTATTCTGTGGTGATCTCGCTCCCTGAGGTAATCAACATAGGAAATGGTAGTGTGGCTCTAACAACCTTTAACAGTCCTTGCCTTTAAAGGAGAACTGAATCTTTAAGCCATTTTCCACTGTGGAAGATGATTTTCAAATAATGGTTTCAGTTCTGTTTCTGTTCCTTCGCTACAGGCTCTTTTTTAGTAATCCTAGTGAGTGTTTCTGATTTATACAGGTAGTAAGCATCATGTTTTTTGGTTTTTTTTAATTTACAATTTTTGCATTTTCTCCCCTGCCTGGGACCCCGTCAGACACGTGTGTGTATGCGCATGGAAGCGCAAATGCACGCCGAGTACTGGCTCGGCCCCTTCCGCCCCACCCCTGGAAATCACCTGCCAACCCCTCCACCTACGCTCCCCATGGGACAGAATTGTAAATGCAAGTATCCTGCCAGATTCTATGTCCTGACCACTCCCCCATCTTCTGTGTCTGGCAACACTCTAGCCCCCAGCCTTCACCACCATGCTTAATCACCTTCAGGAACTATGCCAACCTTGATGAAGCAAAATTCCTACATGAAATTGCAGCTATTGACTGGACCTATGTTTTGAAGCCCCTGGATGTCCAAGCAGCTCTCGATTATTTTCTAGATCAATTCCTAGCAGTTCAAAACAGACACACACCCCTCGTGACCCGACATGTTTGAGTGAAACCTACTAGGTGGTTACACAATAATCTACTAGCTGCACTCCATGCCAGAGATGAAAGTTGGAAGTGCTTTATGAAATCTGACCTTAACGCAGACCACCAGATCTATAGAGCCCAGCGTAGCGAGTGTAAAAAGCAGATCAGACTAGCAAAAAGCTTCTACTGTAAGGGGCTTTTGCTGGATGCATCAGGTGATCCTAGGAAATTCTGGATGCATGTGAAAACATTTCTAGGTGCCAAGAAACCTCACTTAGATAATGATATGATTGATAGAATCCACTGCAATGACCCCGAACTATTATTGAAGCATTTAACAAACAATTCTCTGACCTATCCCAGCTCACATCTGTGTTCCCCTCCTGCGCAGCCTTTATCCCAGTCCACATTGCCCTCCCCTTCTGGGCTAGCCCCTCCGTTTTACTTTAAGGCTGTACCTAAATCTCAAGTCCTTAGCTTACTTAATACCATTTCCGATAATTCTAGTGTAGGCTCGGATGGAATTGAGCCCAAGCTTTTAAAACTTGCTGCTCCACTCATTGCCCTGCCACTATCGAGGATTTTCACCCTCTCCCTCTGTGCTGGATTTGTCCCCGAGATCTGGAAAGTGGCTAAAATCACCCCAGTTCCTAAGAAAGGAGATATGAGATATGGCAAACTACCATCAGATTGCTATCCTGTCAGTACTGTGCAAATTCATGGAAAAAAACTTGTATCTATCCAAGTTACTGAATTCCTGACCAAATATAACCTTCTTTCACCAATTCAGTATGGCTTTTGAAAAGGTCATAGCACCTCCACTGCCTTGCTTCACCTTACCAATGACATCTTCACTGCAATGGATAAAGGCCAATTAACCGGTGCAATATTTATAGAACTTACCAAAGCATTTGACCTTGTTGATCATCCTCTCCTACTTGACAGCCTCCTAGCACTTGGTTTCTTGCTAAACTCAGTAACCTGGTTTAGGAGCTACCTATCAAACAGAACCCAGACTATCAGATTCAATTCTGTGGTGTCCAGCCCTATGGCAGTCAACCTAGGTGTTCCACAAGGATCAATACTAGGCCCTCTTCTCTTCACTATTTACATTAATAGTATCTCATCAGCAGTCCCAGGTTGTAATGCAATCCTTTATGCTGATGACCTGGTCCTGTACTGTAGTGACAACAGTATACACCGAATAAACCAATCACTCTCTTCTGCTTTCATGTCTACTCAATCTTGGCTTCTCCACCACAAGTTAATTTTAAATGCTAATAAAGCGCAAACAATGCTGTTTGGGATGGTAGTTAAATTAAAAACACAACCAAGAAGTTTTTAAGGTGACCGTTGGTCATGGTGGGCTTGACCTTGAATTGGTACACTCTTTCAAGTATCTCGGAGTCCTCCTTGATGAAAACCTAAACTTTGACAAACACATACTGAACACCTGTAAATCAGTTAACACTAAAATTGGAGTAGCTTTCAAAGCCAGCTATGTCCTCACACAGTCGGCCAGATTAGTCATCACCAGGGGGAATCCTGCTCCCGTCACTATCCTATGGTGTAGTCTCATACCCATATGCATCCCAGTCTACTCTCAGGAAATGGGATACCACCTACAACAGTATCTGCAGGTATGCCTCTGCTTCCCCCTGGTCTAAACACCATTGCCAGCTCTATGCTGACCTAAACTGGCTTCTCCCCTCTTCTGTCCGTACTCTGGCCCTTAGCACCCTAACTGACAATATACTCAGAAATGGTATCCTGACCTCGCTTGCCTCCTTGTTATCTCTGCTGCCCTCCTCACATGGCCTTCGATCAGCAGATAAATCACTGCTGCTTATAACTAGATGTAAAACTAAGAAAGGGACCCTAGCTTTTGCACACTCAGCAGCCAAACTATGGAACTCCCTACCTCTGGACATCCGCCTAGCTCCCAGTCATGACCAATTTAAAAGCAAATGCCACTCCTTCTTCTTCAGTCAGGTCTCCTGTACCTGCTTCAAACCCCCCTAAACATGCCATTCTATCCCTATGGTCTCTACGGTCCTGCTGCCTCATCTCCCATTGCTGCTAGCCAAATCCTAATTTTATCCAGCCTACCTAGTACTGTTGTCAAGGCACTTATGTCCCAACTGTATATGCCACCCATACCTAACTGTTGATCTCTAAATGTGTTACTGTTATCTGAACCTTGTTTTGTATCTGAACTCAATAACTTTGCTGTAAATAACTATGCTCTTGTGTACTCTGTTTTCTCAGTTATACTGTTCTCTCTCTACCCTAGAGTACTCCTATTTGTTCTACCTCTTTATCAATTGAAATATTGGTTATTGTTAAAGTATGTTGCTATCAGTCAAGTTTGTTTCTGTATGCATTGATGTATTGTACACTCCCGGGTCGTGCCTGAAAATAGTCATTGCCATGGCTAGTGCACCCACCCGGTAAACAAAAGCTAAATACATAAATAAATAAAATATATGGAAACACAGAAAAGTGTCATATTTTTACAAGTTGTTTTGTAGCGTGGATAAATAGCAACATCTTTACTATGAACAGCCATCTCAGAATGTTAGTCCAGCTGATTTTGTGGTTGTTTCTAAAAAAATAACACTTGCCACAGCAGCCATTCAGAGATCTCTTGCAGCTCGTTAATATTTAATTGGATAATTTCCAATCACCATCAGTGGTTGTCCTCCATGTCCACCTAGGGTTGATGCCTGTGTTCCTCAATGCTGCTCTTTCATTCAGTTTCTCTTTGAACATCACAGCTGGTAGACAGTTTAGCAGTGCACCTGTATAAAGTCTAAACCTAATGTCCAGTCCTGTTGGCCCTATTCTTATTTGTGTGTGCACTTCATCTTGCTATCCTTCTGTGTGCTGCACTGTGGCTAGGAATAGTGAGGGTTTAGAGGGGCACTCTGTCATCACTGTTGGACCATCAGGTATCTCAAAGGCTGTGCCGTGTGTGTGGCACAGAGTTGCACACGTTAGCATAGTGGTTCCATTTTCCACCCTTGCAGTACTCCTTCCCTCATTGCTGGACAGTCCCCTGATTTGCCATGCTAGCTGCTGCTCTTTGGCAACTCTGTCTCTCCCCAGGCTTTTCTGGCTTCTGCCTCCATTGCTGTCCTGTTTGTGCAGCCTGAAATTTGTACTGCTGTGTTGTATGCTCTTCTCTGTATGCCAAATGAGCTGTGTTGCTGAGCACTTTGTGTGCCTTTGACATCTCACATGCCAGAGTTATTTTTATTGGCCATCTGTACTAGGAGGTTGTTCTCACACTTTTCCAGCACCCTTATTAGGTGTCTGTCTTTAACTGTATTATCCCCCATCATGCAACGTATAGTCCTTAGCTATGAGCTGGCAGAGTGAGGAATTCCACTGGTAGAATTTGTGCAAAATTGTAATCCTGCTTCCCAAGCGCTTTTCTGAATTTCTTTTGGAATTCCAATGTGTAACCACCCAGTCTCCTGGGGTTACTAGAATCCCATCAGGTTAGCCATAGGAAGGTAGTGGGCAGCTGTGTAAAGAGCTTATTAGGAGCTCTTTACTTATGACATCATTGTTTACTCAGCTAGGCGAAGCAGAGAATGGATTATGTCATTTAGAATTCTCGCAGCAGAATAAGCCACTTTGTAATCAGTTGCTCTGTTGGAGGTTTAGAATGTTGAGACGGGAGTCAGTGAGTGGAGAGCCAGCAGTAGTGTGAAGTGGAGCTCTGAGCCAGCAGCAGTGCTCAGAGTGTGGGGGTACCTGCCAGTCTCCTGTGGGACTGAATGAAGGACCCCCGGCAGTTTCTCACCCTAGTGTGTGAGACCCAACAGAACCAGAAGAAGTGGCAGAGACCGTTTGTCTGCAGGACCCTAGTGGGTCATTTCCACAGACAACGTGGCTTGGACTGTGTTTCTGTGGATTCCAAGAGCAATCCCCTGACGATCCTGAAGAGCGTCAGCTGCCCGGAGAGAAAGCGTCTGCAGTTGAAGCTGTGACAAGTTACCTGTGAAAGAAAGAGGATGCTTTCCTTCAAGTTTTCCATGTCTGTATCAAAGGGTAAAACAAAGCCATGAGTACAGATTCATGGGACTGTTCTTAGGGGTTGGTCTGAAGTGTATGCATCCAGAGATAAGGCTACAGTAGAGTGTACCTGTCAGGGCCTCTGCAACACCACAAAAATGTGCTGAATGTTCGAGTTTAAAGTTTGAGGGCCCAATTCTCAAAGCCCACAGTAGGACGCAAGATGCCTGCACCAAACATATATGGTGCAAGGTGCACCTTACATAACAAAATGACCCCCAAGCTATTAACAAAGGCATCCTGTGTCAACTGCAGGCTGCCTGCCCCAAATGGGGCTTGCACCACCCCTGCATCCAGAAATGGGGTGTGACAAGGAGCCAAGGGGCATGTGGCAGATGCAAGCTGTCACAGCCCCAGAAATGCAATTCTCAGAACTCCCTGGAGGGAGAATTTATAAGTACCCTTAGACCAGCCAGGGATGGTTTAAGGGGACTTAAAAAAATTCTCCCCTGGAAGAGATCCTGGCAGCAATAGTGCTGCAGGTCCCCCCTCCCCAATGTCTGTCTGTCTGTCTGTCTGTCGTGTCCCACACTGAAAAATAAAATAGTAAGGACTTCCCGTCTGATCCCTGATGTTCCCCACAATAAAAAAAATATTAGTATAGAGTCCCTGCCTGATGCCGGATGTGCCCAACAATGAAATAAAATAGTAAGGACTCCCCGCCTGATGTGCCCCACATTCATAATAGATATACAAGACCCCCCCTTCGAGATCCCCATGTCCCCCTCATTAGGACATATAAACATGCTCTCTCATTGGTGGTCCAGTGCCCCCCACCTCCCCCACACCAGCAGGTTGTGCTCCTCTCCCCTATCCCCAGACAGACCTAGGGACCAGCACAGTTCCCCTCACACCTCCACAGACGGTCCCCAACTGAACTGTAAATGTGCATCAGACTGTAATGTGTATGCTTCATTGACTAACAATGAGCTTGTACACATTACAGTATGCCACACATTGACAGTTCAGTAGGGGACCAGACACGGAGGTGTGAGAAGGGCTGTGCCAGTCCACAGCTCTGTCTGGGAATCGGGGCACTAACTACTGGGGTGGAGGGTTGGGGGCACTGGACCACCAATGAGAGGGCATGTTTATATGTCATACTTACGGGGACATGGGGGATCTGGGCAGGGGGTGTCATATCTATTATGAAGTGGGGGGCACTGGGTGGCAAGTCTTTACTATTTTATGTCATTGTGGGGCACATCGGGCATCAGGTGGGGAGTCTATTTTATTTTCATTGTGGGGCACATCGGGCATCGGGCAGGTAGTCTTTACTGTTTTATGTCATTGTGGGGCACATCAGGCATCAGGCGGGGAGTCTTTACTATTTTATTTTTCACTGTGTGGCACATCAGGCGGGGAGTCTTATCTATACTCATTATGGGGGCACAGGGTGGACTGGGACCGGGAAACAGCTTGCAGCAACCCCTTCTGTGTGCCATGTGATTGTCGCATGGAAGGGGTTGCTGCAAGTGTGGAGACATAGGCGCCAGGACCCCTCCTGTACCTGAATCAGGTGCAGGGTCCCTGGCACACAGGGCTTCAGTGCAAGCTGCTGTTTGCCACAGCTTGCACTGGACGCAGACTCCTTTGAGAATCGAGCCCTGGGAGCCCTTTTGCAATCCAAGTCTATTGGAAGGATCCTGTATCACCACAAAAATGTGTTGAATGTTTCAAGTTTAAAGTGTGGGATTCCTTTGCAATCCAGGTGTATTGGAGGATCCATGTTGGTGTAACCCAGAAGAAATGGCAGAGACTGGGCATGGGGTAGGGTTGGGAATAACCCCAGTTTGATTCCTCAATTCCTCAGTCAGGGCTAACTGGTTCATGTATGGGCACCAGGTTTAACTGGGCATGTTAACAGATGTCATCGTTCCAGAGGAAATGTGTTTAAAGTGCGTGGCAACTACCACAATATACTCTTGTTTTGGAAAAGTAAAGGCCAGAGATTCCTAGAACAGAGGGATGGACAGTTAAAATGTGTGTGAGGAAAAGTTTGTTCTAATGTGCCCAAACAGTTATTTTTCTGTCAAGAAAAGCCTTGCTCCTGTGTAAACAATACTAAACCTGGGGATCACCCTGTTCTGCATTTGTTACCAGCTTGTGTGAATAAAGCCATACTGTACAATCTCATTTTCAGTAGTGGACATTACATCTGTGCTTCCAGTTTGAATTGTTACGGGGCCCCCCACAGAAGTTAGACCTAGCATAACCCTGGCACCTGTCTCCCAGTACCTGGAGTAAACATAAATGTTATTTTGTGCCCTAAAACCCCCAACACCTTTAGACTGTCGAGCCGGATAATTATCTCAAAGCTAAGGGTGATGCCTATTGTTTGTGCCAACTTGTGGCCTGTTGCCTTGTCTATGGTACAAGTTAGGGGGCTCCGGTCTGCTCTTGGCTGGGGCATGGGTTGCATAAGTAAATGGTTGAATAACTTTCAATGTATTGCATATACTGAGGAGTAATTTTCCGTGAATTGCATAAAAGGAATCCACAATTCATGTAAACTGCGGATTACTGATCTGCGAAAAGCATACTGTTTTGAAAAGTTTAAAATTCTTCCAATGGAATTCCATGGAATTAGGTGTAATTTTCTGAAATTCATTTGAATTCCACTCCATCGGAATCTGAAAATTCCTCAGAGTACCAGCCCTTACCTATGAGGTGCTGCTGTTTAACTCATTTATCAAGAGTTTCTGGTGTATTTTTTTATTTGTTTTTGTTAACCAGGTAGGCACACTAGACAACAAATGCCTATTTTCAGGTACGACCCGGGAGGTTACAATACAGAAAACATGGTACATAGTCATGGTAGCATACAAGCACAATACAGAAAACATGGTACATAGTCATGGTAGCAAACTGCCCATAATACAGGTGGGCCGGAGAAATTACAATACAGAGAACAAGGTACATAGTCATGGTAGCATACAAGCACAATACAGAGAACATGGTACATAGTCATGGTAGCATACAAGCACAATACAGAAAACATGGTACATAGTCATGGTAGCAAACAGCCCATAATACAGGTGGGCCGGAGAAACTACAATACAGAGAACAAGGTACATAGTCAAGGAGGCTTGAGGGCCCACATACGGGGAAGGGCCGAGGTACAAAATACAGACAGTATAGGCAAGAAAGCAAACATGTAAACCACTACAGCTAGAAATTGAAAATGTAGAGAGAGTGTTGCATCTAGTGCATCTAGTCAATACAACTGGAGAGGCGGTAATCCTTAGGTGGAGCAAGGGAGATAAACAGGAACCAGGGGGTTGGGGGTGGGCAGAGAACCATACAGGAGAAAGTCAGGTAAGTAGGCGAAGGGGAGAGAAGGCAGGGAAGTAGGTCAGCAGGGAGCTAGTGGGTACAGATAGGGGTAGGAGATGACATGAGGACCACCACGACAGGACTGGCTAGGCCTGCAGGCAGAGAGTAGCCCTACAGTTGCGAGCCCCAGAAGGCTGGGCAAGAAAGATGAGGGTTCATCAAGTGCTACAAGGGAGGGAGCAATAGGTGATTTGGGAGAGGGGGCACCCTGCAGAGAAGGGTGGGGGTAGTGGGTTAGACTAAGTGCTACAGGGGAGAGAGCTAAAGATTATTCAGTTTGTGGGAGAGGTGTAAGGGGAGAGGGGGAGTCTCCCAGCAACTAGGTGGCACAAAGACAGGTGGAGGCAGCCTTGAGGAACTTCCAAAGGGACGTTTTGATGCTGGGGTGGGAGAGAGGCGGCAGGACTTGGGCGGGAAGGGAGTTCCAAAGTCTCGGAGCAAAGGCGGAGAAGGCCCGATCACCGGTAAGGGAGCGGGTCCTCGGGATCAAACAGACCTGGGTCGAGCTGGACCCAAGTTGATAGGCCAGGGAGCAGTGTTTGAAGGGAAGGGCAAGAGTGGAGGGGCAGGCAGTATGGACAATATTATCGACCATGTTGCCAAGGACAAAGGCACGGTGTTTTTCAGGGGGAAGCCACTCCAGTTGGGCGTAGAGGTCACACTGATGCAAAAGGCGAGGTGCAGAGAGGGTGAAGAGACATATGTTGTTATAGACTGTGTCCCATTTCGCAAGACGGGCACACAGGACCGGCGCGAAGGCAACCAGCCCATAGCAGAGCGTGGGTAGGAGGATCCCCCTAGCTATGGCGAGCCGGGCAGCTGGAGTGAGGCAGTCCTTAGCCCTGTAAGCTAAGCCAAGCTTGCTGTTAGACGCTTTGCAGATGTTTCGGAGATGCTCAGCAAGATCAAGCTGAGGATCTAGGGCCACCCCTAGATACCTGGCGGATTTCAGGACAGGCAGGAGGGAGCCATTCCCCAAGGATGGCAAGGGGGGAGTAGCTGAGTGGAATATAGAATTCTGTTGATGGAATTTGTGCAGAATTGCAATTCTGCTTCCTAAATGTGTTTTGGAAATTATTTTTCAATTCTGCAGAATTCTGAAAAGCATTTGTATGAAAACCACAGAATAATATTCCACAGATAACATAATCTGTGGAATATTATTCCATAGTTTAGAAACATAGAATTTATCAAAAAAGGAATGTTTGACCCACCCAGTCTGACCAGGTGTTCCCTGCCTAGTCTGCCTCCACAGACCCTATCTGGCCTCCAGGTACCCTCCTGCCTCCCAGCATCTTTTCTGATATGCCCCTTTGTCTATCCTTACACATGCTTGAAAACAACCACTGTTGTGGTATGCAGGAAATGAATCCGTCATTTACATCAACTGCTATTTTCTATGGCTTATGTAAACCACAGATTACTAATCCACACTTTTAAAAAATTCTGCTTCTGGAATTTCAGAAATCTGCTTCCTATAAAATTCTCCTGGATTAGGCAGGATTTCTGAAATTTCATGGAATTTTGGCAAAAACAGAATTAGAAAATTTCGTCCAGCTCTAGTTTCCTGTGGTCCCTGGTTTCTTTCATAGAACTGCTTTCTTTGTTCAGAAATGTCCTTTTGGGGGTTACAATATGTGACAAATAACTCAAAAAGTAACTCAGAGGTTTTCTTATTGTCCGCTTATAGGTTGCTAGTACAGCATGCCAGGCCGAAGTCCCTGCCCGCAAGTCCAATATCGATTTCAAAAGAGTCTGTTTTCTGTGTGTGAGTTCATTTATCTGCATCTGGGCCAGCAAAATTCAACCATATGAGCTCCTTCCAGTGTGCTCAGTGTGCGGCAATGTTCCTTCCTTCTTTTTTTTTCTCTTACATAGATACATAGACAGTGTTGGCAGATAAGGGCCTATGGCCCACCTAGTCTGCCCATTTGAGCTTGTAAGTTCAGTTTGTTTTCCTAGAAGTCTGTTTCCCCTTACCCCTGCCCTCTAGAATTCCTTTATGTCTATCCCATGCATTCTTAAATCCCGTGATTGTTTCAGCCCCCACCACTTCCTCTGGCAGGGTGTTCCACTTGTCCACCACCCGTTCCATGAAGAAATTCTTTCTCATGTTTCCTCTGAATCGTCCTCCCTCCAACTTCATCCCATGCCCTCTAGTCCTGTAACATCTTTTTCGTTTAAAAATAGTGTTTTCCTGCACCCTGTTCCTCCCTGTAAAATACTTGTATATCTCTATCATATCCCCTCTCTCCCTCCTCTCCTCCAGGGAGTACATGTTCAGTTCCTTCAACCTGTCTTCATAGGACTTGTGATGCAACCCATGCACCATCTTTGTTGCCCTCCTCTGAACCTTCTCTACCCTGTCTATGTCCTTACGTAGGTATGGTCTCCAGAACTGTACACTGTACTCCAGGTGGGGCCTCACTAGTGTCTTGTATAGCGGAATTATGACCTACCTTTTCTGCTGGTGATGCCCCTGCTATACATCCCAGCATCCTATTTGCTTTACCTGATGCCTTGTCACACTGTTTCCTCTCCTTGAGGTCATCAGAGATGACAACCCCAAGATCCCTTTCCTGCTTGGTGCATGCTATATCCTCACCCCAACTGATATATTGTGCCAGGGTTTTTGTGCCCCATATGCATTATCTTGCACTTCTTTGCATTGAATTTCAACTGCCAAACCCTTGACCATTCTTCAAGTTTCTGCAGGTCCCTTCTCATTCTGTCTACACCCTCTGGTGTGTCTACTCTGTTACAGAGCTTTGTGTCATCAGCAAACAGTGAAATTCTGCCTTCTAGATCCTGTGCAATGTCACTGATGAAGATGTTGAATGGGACTGGTCCCAGCACTGATCCCTGTGGTACCCCACTGGTTACTCTTCCCTCTGTGGAGTGACAGCCATTTACCACCACCCTCTGTGTCCTGCCACCCAGCCAGTTACCTACTCACCACACTACTGTCCTGCCCACACCCATATTCCCCAGTTTGTGTAATAGTGTTCTATGTGGCACAGTGTCAAAGGCCTTGCTGAAGTCCAGATAGGCCATGTCCACTGCCCTCCCTGATCCACCTCCCTAGTCACCCAGTCAAAAATTCAATGAGGTTGGTCTGACATGACCTCCCCTGGTGGATCCATGCTGCCTTGGGTCCTGTAGTCCATTGACAACCAGATGTTCCACCAATCTCCTTCAGTAGTGCTTCCATGATCTTTCCCACTACCGAGGTGAGGCTGACTGGTCTGTAGTTCCCTGCTTCCTCTTTGTTCCCACTTTTGTATAAGGGGACTACATCTGCTGTCCTTCAGTCTTTGGGTACCTCCCTGTTTCCAGTGATTGGCTGAACAGGATAGCCAGAGGTTCAGCCACCACCTCTCTTAGTTCTTTAAGGACCCTGGGTGCACCCCATCTGGCCCCATTGTTTTATCAGCTCTTATTACTTCCAGTTCCTTCAGGACCCTTTCTCGTAAAGGGACTTATGTCCATTTCTGCACCATTCTCACCCTTGTACTCCCTTCAGACCCATTACCCCCTCTTCCTTAGTAAAGACTGAGCAGAAATACCTGTTCAATATGTCAGCTTTATTGTTGTCATCCTCCACGCGGCTCCCATCCTCCCCCTTCAGTCTCACTATCCCTCCCTTTGTCTTTCTTTTTTCAGTCTCTTAGTCTGTTTATCCTCCTCTAGGTCTCACCAGTCACTTGGATTATTGTGGACACACCACTGCCTGCCATATCTGCCCCAAGACTTACCCCCTGCTGCAGGGCTCATCTGCCATATTACAGCTCTGGTTCTTGAGAGGGCCACTACATTGCCTGTGTGGGGCATGTGAGGGATTGGTCCTTCATGCTACACCAAACTGGTCACTTTCTCATTCCCCGAGATGCTGACCTGGGAATGTGAAGCAAACTCGTTACATGCAAGCATGCAGAATGTATCATCTGCCAGCATCTCCCCACCCATTGAGTCGCTCCAAGTGTTCTGCCACCTGTGGTCATGCAGGTGGTAGTAATACACCAGAGCTGGCTGTCTTCCCTCCAAGGAGGAGAGACTCCTCTGGAGCGTTTGACCCTCCTCCACCTAGTCAGTTCCTGATTCGGCCTCACTTCCAAACCAAGGTTGCCAGCATTGCTAGAGGTAGTGCTACCACTTCACCAACAGACCGATTCCAATTTTCCATTTTAAACTCCATCAGAAGCACTTACCTTGTGTTAATGGCTATTCTTATCTGCTCTTCACTGAGGCTGTTGTCCTTCTTGTTAGTTATATAGAATAATCATTTGACTTCTGACTCCATGTGTTGTTTCTTTGTATATGACAGACTCCAGATTTCAAAGTTACTTAGACACAGTACATGGGTTTCACTGAGCCCCCAAACAAACAACAACAACAACGAGCAATCTTTCAACCTAGCCCTTGCACCTTCTGCATGTCTGTCCTAGGTTTACTTCCTTTCACAGTAGCTCAGGGTTTCTAAAAGCACATTCCCTCCTGGAACTCTTATGTGACTCAAAATGTTCTATGCTCAACATTATTCAAAATGGCCACCACAGACAGAATGAGTTTTAAAGCACTAGTAGCACCAAAAATAGCAGACAGAAAATGTTCAGTTTTTAGAAGCAGCCATTTGTTCATGAGTGACTGATCTAACAGCAGGTGATTGGTTCTTCTAATTCAGTTGTGATGTCATAGTTGGTGAGGTTACAATGCTGATGATGAATGAAAGGTAACAGAACTAGACATGTCAGCCTCCAGGAAGAGCACTGTTTCACATATCACACCTAGTACTGTCAGGGAAGAAATATTCTAATAAGCAAAAGGGAAAGTATTGATCATGTGACCCCTCACTCTCCTCTCCTCTCCTGTCCACCAGATTTTACCTATAGGAGATCTCTCAGTCTCTCTTCACAATGCTTCCATTGTTACCCGTGCACCATCTTGGGTGCCCTTCTCTGGACTGCTTCTGTCCTGTTTGTTTTTCCTTAGGTGAAGTTTCAAGAAGTGGACACAGAATTCCAGGTGGTGACATACCAGAGATCATAACAGTGACAATATCACTGTCTTCCTCCTGCTGGTAATGCCACTACCTATGCATCCCAGCATTGCACTAGCCCTGCCCACACTGCATTGACACCTTGAGGTCTTCTGAAGTAATAGCCCAGAGGTCCCATTCCTGCCTAATGACTACCAACACCTACCCCCATCTTATACTCAGTACTGGGGTTTCTATTCCATAGGTGCATGATTTACTTCAGTTATAAAAAGCAGCATCTGACTACATTTAAAAATTAATACTATCTACAGACTGCATGCTACCTCTTTAAAATGTCTCTGCCCCAAACTAGAAACAGCATATCTGCATAAATTACTGGGGGATTCCTATATGGGATTTGTCATGTGGTTGATCTTTGCCTCTGAATTACTTAGTTATGTAAGAAGCATGCAACACATTGGGTAGCATACCACCATGTGATCAGGACTCGACCAATGAGGTGGCAGAACTGGTCAGGCAACATATGATAATGTCTTATAAAATGGATATAGAAAATGCTAAAGAGTTGATTGGTAGAGAGCCAGGTTCACCTAATATGTTATGACAGCACAACTTCACAGCAGAAAGTAATGTAAGGGCCCGGGTCACCATCCTGCGAGTAGGGGTACACGATGGCATCTCATCTAGGAGGGTATCCAACTTACATGATGAATACCAGTTCTACACTAACACCAGTCACTTTGCCATCACAGATTAGGGACAATGAGAATCAGGGGCACTTTAAATCCTTACTCTGGGGCACCATTGCCAGAAGACCACACACAAACTACAATGTCCATACAGGAGCAAAGATCAAAAATGGTAGTTTTATTACAACCTGCCAGATGGTACACAGCTCTCTGGGCATTTCTTTGGCCATAACTCTTCTTTTATAATGGTAGTTGCACACTCTACATAATCAGATCCCCATGGGCCATGCCCTACACAGTTGTACTTTAAAAACTCCTGGGATTCCTACATAAGTTCCCCACCTCTAGTGTCACATACATTACTACTGCCACTTCTAAACACTGGTCTGATGGTGCCCAGCCTACCTGTGGGGTCTGTGTGCCCACCCCAAGGCTACATTAGTTTCCAGGTCTACCCTCTGAACTAAGGGGTACTATCATACATTATTTGAAGTACTGGGTCTCTCACAATCCTATGAATCCCTAACCTCCCTTGCAGGGTCCTGGGAGCCCTGGTCATCCAAAAACCATTTCTGCAGTGGCACGGTCCCCAAGCAGGGCAAGCAGTTACCGGGGGGATAAGCTGTGCCATCACGTATCTCAATGTGCCCAGAAGGACAACAATTAGAAAAGTATATCAGCACATGATCTCACTGGTCAGTGCATAAAGCATGATTGGTCTGGTTGTGTGTGCCTCCCTGTGACACTACACTAATAGCCCTAGTGGCCCAAAAAACAGACTCCCATGACTGGCCCCTCACATGCGTAGGGACTTACTGACCCAAACCCTTATCAGGCCCCCTCCACCCGATGACCATTCATTCAGTTGCACTGCTGGGGGGGGGCGAAATACTACAGTATCTTGGCTTTTAATTTGTATTGCAAGGCTTACGTTCAGTTACCCTTCATGAACTGGTGCTCCATTCACAGTAAGCTTCCATGAAAAACTCCTGGCAAGAGTGGATCCACAAGGATCTCAGTTACCACCTGTTTAAAGCCCAAAAGTTTATATAAATAAATAAATACTGCTGATAAGCCATGGAGTGGTGCTACAGGACTTGTGAATTCCAGGTTTTCCACCTCCCTAAAAGAGAGAACCATATAGATAAAGGGAGGGGAGCACTTTTGAAATAAAGATGGAGCCCAAAGTCCAAGGAAAACACAAGAAGCTCACTCCATCATCGTAAAGCTTCTTTTTTAGCAAACCGGCCTCTAAACTTAATGCAGAAGCAGCAAGCAGGCAACTCCACGCCAGACTTACAGTGAAACACAGGGAGGGTTGGGCAAGTTGCAGAATCTTCTGAAGGAGGGTGTTGTAAAACATTTTTTGAGATACCACAGCAGCCTTGACAAAGTGGAATTCTAGCCATGAAAGGTCAGCACACTTTCTGGTTTTCCAATAAAGAAGCTTCGAAATGAGGGAGTGAGTCTTCCGTGTTTTCCATAAAGTGATGTTGCCATCAGCTATGGAGGTTGCTGTTCACCAGCCCTCCCAGAAGAAGGATTGGTAGTAGTACTATGGAGGTACTTTATCAAGATATGCTGGGGGTGATTGAGGAAAGATATCCAAAACTGAAAGAGACACCTGGTATTGAATAAGTGGGGGGGCTTCATAACCAGGGCCACTGGAAAATTGCGGATGCAATTTTTCTTCAATTTTCACCCTTCTCCGCAAAAAATCTGCAATTTCTTGCAATTTCTTATATTTAGGGAATTTTTTGACTAAAATTGTATAAAAATATTTTAATTCTCAAGGAAATCTACTCAGAAATGTTAACAATTTAGTACACAGACTTGAATTTAACCAAAACAGTACAGTGATAGGTGAGAAGGGGTCAAATGTGACTGCTTTCATGTGATGCACTTCCCTGCTTTGGTTTCAAAATCCTCTGGTCATGCACATGTAGACTTGAACACTTAAAATGTGTTAAAGCAGACTATCAGAGTACTTTTTGCCGACACAGAGACAAACACAAATTGTGAGAAGAGGTGCAAAGTGCCCCATTCACCTAAATGAAGCCATGACCACAATGCTTGTTTTTGAATGGTAGGGTAGATATTCCTTATATAATAACTGGTCAGGAGTTTCTCTCAATGTACTGACCAGGTTGATATTTTCCATAACAACCGGCTGGTTGTTATGACATTCATGAGCCATGCCAGTCAAACTATGCTGCTGCCTCACTGGCCAACATTCTGTATGTGGGAGGGGCCAAACAGTCTCACAAACTGCTGGAGTAAAATTGCTGGTCTGTTATTATAAAATAAAAGATGGGAGGGTGCATATGAGAACTTAAGCACATCATTGTGGGATGCTTTGATAAACCCCTCGGCCTTCGCCCTCGGGGTTTATGTAGCATCCCACAACTCTGGTGTGCATTAAATTCTCATATCAAACCCTTCCCCATCCATTATTCTCTATATAAATACTATCAGTTTGAAAGGATTTTGACTCAAATGTGTCAAGAGTTTGGATTGCCTTGCTAATTATAAACTTGAATGTGCTTCTGAGGGGGTTGGTGACAGTGATTCCTTACATGTCAATCTGCCACAACTGCATACTCACATACAAAGCCTACAAAAAGCAAACATTTCTGAAAACATGCTGAACAGGTTAAGTATAGTTAAACAGTTACCTTCAAATAGATAAAATAATTGCAATCCAAGTAAAATCACTGCAAACCGAGTAGAACAAAAGTACAATGTATTGAAAACTATTATATGATGTAATGAAATGCTACTGGTATGATTTGATACTTTTATCATGTAATTTTAAAATGTAGTTGCAGTGCTGATTAAGAACAGTAATTTAACAAAACAAACATTTTTCTTACTAGACCTTTATTAGGCACCCTAGTTATCTGTTTTTTTTCTTGCACCAAAGCAAGTAGTTTAAACAGACTTCATTATTTAACCTCTATAAACTGGCAAAATATGTTGTTTCAGGATGCATTCAGTACAGACTAACTGTAAATTACTGAATAAAATTTAATTAGCACTGCATGATTTAGATGTCTTGATTTTTAGAAGATATGCTACATAATGATTAATTTGCAGTGCATTTCAAAAACACACACATTTCTTCATATTAAAAGCATTTACAAGTGGCAATACATTTATCTAACAATTTATGTTATCAATACAAGCTGCAGCAAACAATAACTTATTTATTGGGGGCAGCGGGGATGTATCGTGAACCCCTGCAATTTTCCAGCAATTTTTGCAAGTCCCCGCATTTTTGGGTATAATTTTCTGCAATTTTCCAGTGGCCCTGTTCATAACCCTCCTGACTCTAAAGAGATGTGAAGCTCTTTTGGGTGAAAGCTGACATGCACAAACAGACAGTACAAATCATCATTACACTGCAGTGGACATGTGTATAAACACAGGGTTTCAGTTTCAAGTGCTGTCCACTTATCTTGTGTAGGCATCACATGCATCATAGAAATACAATACATAGAACAGTCTACAGTACAACCATACACAGCAAGGCCGTTTCCATTGATGGGGTAGAGAGGACATAACTGGGACCTTGAGCATGAAACTTGAGAGGTCCATGCTGTTCTCTTAACCATGAGATGAAAGCACATGCCAAGCTGTATATGGTCGCCCATATTCAGTTTGTTATAGTTTATGGTCAGTGTTACTGAAAAAAAAAAGTATTCTTACTCACTGCAGAGCTGCTGCCTGACAAAGTTCACATGCTGCATGAACTCTGGTTGTTGTTTCAATTTTGTTTGGAATGTGCACTACAACACTTCAGAACACACACAACCATTTCAAGAATGCATAACAAGGGTTTCGTAGTGGTAGAGTTCCATGCGCAACAAGGGATAACCATATAATATATTTAAAAACCCCTGAAATATCATGGTACATTTTTAATGTACATGCAGTCTTTGGCAAATCATTTTTATGTCTGTCTTTTTTTTTTCCGTCCAGTGTTTATACTCCATGGTGGGCTACAGCTATGCATCTGCCACCCTACTGGACTCTGGGGTCATTCTGGAGCATGGATGCTATGTGTGACCCAGCAGACCCCTGGAGCCGGCCTTGAGGCCTCATCCTGCCATGGCCCCCATCTTATCCTCCTGTTTTTTTCTCCCTAATTACCCGGAACCCCAACACGAAATCCAACTTAAATCGGGATACCTTGTTAAACTAGCTTTTATTAAATAAAGAAAAAAATAACTACAAAGTTTTAATGCCCTTTCTTAGTTTATTAACAATCTGTGAAATTTACAGTGCAGCATCAGCCTCTTACAGGAAAGGATGACATACATATCGATTCCTAATGGCAGCTACATACAGTAAGTCTTGAACAGTTTTTTCAGTATTCAATACCCTTCATGAAATAATCTTTTTTTACATGCTTGTAATGTACAAATATATTTGCATGGCTAACTGTTACTAGAGCTGAATTCAATATTTGCATCTATAGCATGGACTGTGACCTTAGGGTAAACAATTAGCTCATTTGTTGGGCCCATGATCCCCAGATGCCCAAGTCATGATTGCTAGGTGCTGGATATATGACCTTGGGGTGGTGGATCTGTGTCCCCAGGTGCTGGGTTCACTTATTTATTTAGCAAGTTTTGCCACGAAAGGCATATTGAGCTAGTTGCAACTTGTTTCCAGATATGTACCAGGGGAAGGAGAAAGGGGAACTGCACAGCACAGTAATTTCATCAGTACAGCAAGGCATCGAATATCACACATAAAACAGCCATGGTGAAGTGATTCACACCAAATAATGATACCATACGATAACATACAAAATCAAGGTACAGAGTATTGCATGTAAAGATATCACACAGCAAATAAGCAGTTTAAGGGCATGGGGCAGCAGTAAGCAAACATTAAATTAAATATGAAAGATAGTCACCAAAGGTAATGTGTAATGTGTGAAATACTGGGTAGTTGGGCCACTCTGTGTTTGGTTCAGGGTAGCGAGAGTTGAGCCTACTTGGAGACTAATGAGGGTGTAAGATACTGGAGGTGTCAGTTGCAGGTGTGGGTCCTAAGGTCATATAGGAGGGCTTTAAAAGTTGCCTGAAAAGAAGCAGAGTAAATAAGGATGGACCAGAGCTGTGAGAATCTGAAGGCAAAGACAGGCTCACCTGCAGATGATTTTACAAGGGGGGGGGGAGAACGAGTGTCAGAGTTGGGGAGGTAGTATATGGGGGTAGAGGGTCTGGTGAGTAGGAAGTTAAGATGTGGGCAGGGTACCAGAATTTCTAGATAAATGAGGCAAAGTGGGCAGGGTACCAGAATTTCTAGATAAATGTGGCAAAGTTGGCAGAAGACACCAGGAGAAAGGACTGCTGTGTGACTGAACTTCTCTGCTGGGACTAAAGTAGAAGAACTTTTGTATTTGACCTTTAATTAAGGGTATAAAAACTAACATACAAAAAAAAAAAAAAAGTGTGTTTGGGTTGACTGAACTGAATGGGTATCTGAAGAGTTATCTAGGTATAAATCTCAGGTGACTGAAAGGACTTAACTGCTGTGAGGTTTAAATTACTTGTAGAAAGATCTGGTAAGTAGGGGGAGTGGCTTAGCTAGAAGGAAGCTACATTTAAAGACTGCCTTAGAAAGTTTCTGCTAATAACTTGGCAGAAGACATCAGGAGAAAGGACTGCTGTGTGACAACTTCTTTGCTGGGACTATATTGCCCTCCTTCCCTCCCCTCTACCCCCCCACCCAAAGCTAGTTCTATTTTTATAGGCACAGGCTTTGACTGACAACAGGAACTTCCTGTTTAGGGGCAGGAAGTGAGGGATCACAGAACCACCAAGGACCCACCATCCTAGAAGGGCAAGAGTAGCTCTCCGGACCCCTCTAGCTGCTGAGGTCTGCCTCTGAGCAAGTAAGTGGTCTATCAGAAATATAGGATATTCTTGTCTCAGAACAGGACAATCCAGGAGCTTAAAGGGCACACAGGCAGAAAGTAAGGAGACAAAAAAACAGAGGAAAGAGTAAGGATTGCAAACAGTTAAGGGGCCAGAAATAAGACATGATTGAGTGGTGAGTGCAGTGGCTGTGGAGCAGCAGTCTTCCGGGAGATGTTCTGGAGGATGCGGTGTTGTCCCATCTGCAGGCACCTCTCTGGGCTGAAGGAGGAGGTTGCTCATCTCCAGACTGAGTTGGCCAGGATTTGTGGGACCTCCTCTTTCATCCAGGGACCAACAGTGCCACTGCCGTTGCCTCAGAGGTTGCCAAGAACGAGGAGCGGTTGGACCACAGTGGGCTCAGGGAGGGTGAGAGTGGTGGAACAGAGGCACATTCCTACCGTTGTACCTCTCCACAATTCCTATGCCATTCTGTCAAAGTGTGGTTCCTCTGTGGAGGCACCCACAGTGGAGACCAAGGAGGCTGCTGGGAACCTCCACAAAGGAGACCCACAGGAGGGTGGCAGGGGACCCGGCAGGGGAAGAAAACAACTCCTGGTGGGGGACTCCATTGTTAGGAAGGTAGAACTGGGGAAGAAGGGGAGGGGAGGTAGCCTGCCTGGCACCATGGCTTGGAGGGACAGGGAGTGAATCCTCAGGATTGCCGGAGCAGCTGCGCAGGGGAGGAAGCTGGATGTCATTGTCCACCTAGGGACAAATGACCTGGCTAAGAAAGGGATTAGAGAAGTGCAGAAAGAGTTTGTGGAATTGGAGAGGGGCCATAGTCAAGTAGCATGCACAGTAACCTTCTCGGAGGTGCTACCCATCTAAGGCATAGGAGAGGCTAGGGTGTTCCGCACCATGGGATTCAATCAGTGGTTGAAAAACTGGTGTGGAGCTCAGGGATTTGGCTTCATTGGGGACTGGGGGTCCACCTGGAGTGATGCAAGCCTATACTGGCATGATGGGCTGCATCTGTCTGGGAGGGGAACCAGGATCCTAGGTGATAGGTTTAAATGCTTCATTTTCAAGCTTTAAACTAGCCAAGGAGAGCACTGGAAAGGAGCAGGAAAATCCTAGCCCCCAATAATCATGGTAGTAGGCAAACACCAACATAGTGGTGTCATAGGGAGAAGGGCAGGGTAACTGGAGAAAGTGACAAAGGCAAGAAGGACAGGGATGCAGCAAAGGGAGTAAGGCCATCAGGAAATGGAGGGTAATGAGTACTAATGCCTGTAGTCTGGGCAACAAGCTCCTGAGCTGATGGCCTTAATGGAAGAGGGATGCCTGGATATCGTGAGCAGTCACAGAAACATGGTACACAGAGAACCATGACTGGGATGTTAACATACCAGGGTACATAACCTACAGGAGAGACAGGCAGGGGAGAAGAGGGGAGGAGTAGCTCTCTATGTAAAGGAAGGGATAAAAGCAACTGAACAAAAGAGTAAACAGGGAGGAGAGGAGGCACTGTGGGTCACCTTGAGACTGGAAAGGCACCACAATCCGCACAGGGTTGTGTACAGACCCCATGTCAGGGGAAGGAATGGACAAGGATATGATAGAAGACATTCTTAGAATGGCAGAGAAAGGGAGATACTGTTGATGGAGACCTGAATATGCCAGATGTTAACTGGAGCACATTTGCTGCAGCCACATCCAAGAGCAGGGCCATTCTTGATGCCCTCACAGGTGGCAGGCATTAGACAGCTAGTTTCGAACCCACTGTGAGGGAGCAATCTTAGACCTCATACCTCAAACGGGGCAGTGAGAGGATCTCAGATCTAGAAGTGGGTTGCCATCTGGGACAAGTGACCATCAAACAGTGTGGTTCACGCAAACTCAGCTACAGAGTCAAGCTACACAAAAGTGAGGGTACTGGACTTTAGGAGGGCTGACTTTGCAAGATGGGGAGTGCCTCAGAAAAGCACTAGCAAACAGGCTAGAAGGAGGTGTGGAGCAACAATGGGGAATTATCAAAACTGCCATCACAGAGGCAACAAGCCTTTGTGTGAAGCAAATAAACAAATCAAATGAAAGAAAAGCCACTATGGTTCTCAAAAGAGGTGGCTGTGAAAGTCAGGAAGAAAAGATAGCATTCGAAGTATAAGGAAACACAGAAGGAGCAGAACAGAGAGCTGTACCAGTTAAGGCAGAAGGAAGCAGGAGGGAAGTCAGAATAGCAAAGGCACAAACTGAGGAAAAGATAGCCAACTCAGTTAAGAAGGGGATAAAACCTTTATAGGTACATCAGCGAGCGAGAAAGACAAAGGGAAGGATAGTGAGGCTGAATAGAATGAACGGTGGGTGGGCAGAGGGGACAGTGAAAAGCAGGAATACTGAACAAATATTTCTGCTCAGTATTCACAAAAGGAGGGGAAGTGCCTAAACCAATTAACTCAAGCACTTTTGATGGGGGTCGATCCAGTCCTTTCACAGAAGAAAGGGTTCTGCAAGAACTCCTAAAACTGAAGGTGGACAAAGCAATGGGTCCTGATGGAATTCACCCCAGAATTCTAAAAGAATTAAGGGAGGAACTAGTGAAACCACTGGCTACTCTTTTTAATAAATCATGGGAGGATGGTGTGGTACCCGAGGACTGGAGGAAGGCGGATGTGATTCCCCTTCACAAAAGTGGGTCAAGACAGAGGCAGAAAACTACAGACCTGTCAGTCTGACCTCTGTGGTATGGAAAGTGATGGAGTCACTTCTGAAGGAAAGAATAGTAGAGTACCTAGAGGCCAGTGGAGCACAGGACCCAAGGCAGCATGGGTTCACAGCAGGAAGGTCATGTCAGACGAATCTAATAGATTTCTTTGACTGGGTAACCAAAGTAGTAGACCAGGGAGGGCTGTGGACATGGCCTACCTAGACTTTAGCAGGCATTTGACACAGTCCCACACAAAAGATTAATAGTCAAATTAACCAGCCTGGGAGTGGGACCCAGGGTGGTAGCCTGGTAAAACATTGGCTGGACAACAGGACACAGAAGGTAATTGTAAATGGAGTCCACTCTGAAGAAAGGGGGTTACTAGTGGGGCACCGCAGGGTTCAGTATTGGGTCCAGTCCTTTTAATGTCTTCATCAGTGACATTGCAGAGGGACTGAAGGAAAGTATGCCTTTTGCAGATGACACAAAGATCTGCAACAGGGTTTATTTATTTGTTTTGGTAACCGGGTAAGCACACTAGACAGCTGGTGCCTATTTTCAGGTGCGACCCGGGAGAGTTACAAGGTATACATGATAGAAATACATAGTTACAAGGTATACATGAGAGAAATACATAGTCACAGTACAAACCTGGAGTGGCATGCTCCAACACAGGAGTGAAACAACAATGGCTATTAAAGCAGTAGTACATAGTATAGAGATAAGCATATATGCGACACTAGTGGGTCATATATCATAGGGTACATACAGGCCTAGGGCCAGCAAAGGTATAGGACCCCCCCAGGTTGATAATAGACAATACATAGCATAACCTCAGGTAAGGTGCCTCACCAAGGTGGCGGGGCAGAAAGAGCCTAGCTGGGGTACCATTGTGGGAGGGAGGGCTGTCAGACTGGGCGTTAAGTAGCACACAGGCAGGGCACAGCAGGTTTCAGGAAGTTCCAGAGGGAGGTTTTGAAGGTGGAATGGGAGGGGGATGCACAAACTTGTTGGGGAAGGGAGTTCCACAGCTTGGGGGCATGGGTGGTGAACGCCCGATCACCTGAGAGGGTATGGGTCTTGGGGACCAGGCGGGTCTGGGACACGCCAGACCTGGTGGTAAAGCAGAGGCATGTTTAAGGGGAGGACAAGAGAGGCAGGAGTGGCTGTACGAATTATGTTGTCAATGAAGTTTCCCATGATATAGGTCTGATGTTTTTCAGGGGGGAGCATTCCAGTCAGCGAGAAGAGTGTACATCGTGTGTGAGACGGGGCCGAGAGGGCAAAGTGGCAGATATTGTTGTATCGTGGTCCCACTTAGCGAGGCTTGAGGATGGATGGTGGCAAAGGCAACAAGACCATATGAAAGGGTGGGAAGTAATATCCTTGGCTATAGCCAACCGGGCCGGGGTAAGGCAGTCTTTGCCCTATAAGCTGGGCCGAGTTTGCCATTAGTAGCATTACAAGTGTTTCTGACATGTCCGAGAGGTCAAGGAGAGGGTCGAGGGTGACCCCAGGTACTTAGCTGAGTTGACTGTCGGCAAGAGGGAGTTGCTGGACCCATGGATTTCGAGGGTGTGGTGCAGGAGGAGATTTTGGCCAGCAGCCAAATAGCATGGCCTGGGTTTTCTTCGTTGACTGTGAGTTTATGACCATCCAGCCATGCTCTGACACGCGAGAAGTCTGAGTTGAGCTGGTTATTGATGCTGGCGCATCAGGGCACTGCCAAGATGACCAGGTCATCAGCATACAGGGTTAGGTGCCCTTTGTGGCAACCGAGGGTAACTCATTGATGAACGTGGAGAACAGGATAGGTCCAAGGACAGATCCTTGTGGTACCCCACTGTTCACGGGTAAGAGGGGTGAGAGGGTCCGATTGAAACAGGTTAGTCGCTTCCTAACCCCGAGGTAGTTCGAGAACCAGTCAAGGGCATGGAGGGAGAAGCCATGGGTCTGAAGTGTGGAGAGGAGGAGGGGATGGTCCACCCGGTCAATTGCTTTGGATAGGTCAACAAATATAGCCCCCATCAGCTTGCCCTGATCTATTGCAGGGTTGATACACAAGGAGGCATGGAAAGGATGAAAAGGGACTTGGCAAGGTTGGAGGAATGGTCAGAAGTATGGCAGCTAGGATTCAATGCAAAGAAGTGCAAAATAATGCACCTGGGAAGCAAGAACCCAGGGGAAGACTACACAATGGGTGGGGAGGTAGTAACAACAAAAAAGGAAAGGGACCTGGGGTAATCATATCAGATGACCTTAAGGTTAGCAAGCAATGTGAGAAGGCAGTAGGGAGGCTGGGGTATACCGGGATGTATAGGAGAGGCATCATCAGCAGAAAACAGGAAGTTGTTATCCCTCTGTACAGACAGTTGGTGAGACCCCAACTGGAGTACTGTGTCCAGTTCTGGAGACCCCATCTCCGCAAGGACATAGACAGGATAGAGGCAGAGGAGGGCAACTAAAATGGTGCAGGGTCTGTAAGAGAAGCCGTATGAGGAGAGACTAAAGGAGCTTAATATGTATACCCTTGAGGAAAGAAGGGAGAGGGGGAACATGATAGAAACTTTTAAGTACCTCAGTGGAATCAACAAAGTCCAAGAGGGTAGCATCTTTCAGAAAAAGAGACATGCAAGAACAAGGGGACACAATTTAAAGATAGAAGGAGGGCGGTTCAGGGCAATGTGAGGAAGTATTATTTCACAGAGATGGTAGTGGATGCATGGAACAGCCTTCCTGAGGAGGTTGTGGGGTCTAAAACTGTGGGAGAATTCAAGAATGCATGGGACAGACATAAGGCAATTCTTGTGGGGGGTAGGAAGAAATAGGCTGTTGGTTAACTAGGATCTGCGGCCTATCCTGTAGGTAGGGAAATTCGAGACTAGATGGGCCTAGCGGTCCTTATCTGCCGTCAAAGTCTATGTTTCTATGTTACTATCAGGAGTGGGTAGTGAGACAGAGGTGTAGAAGGAACATTGGTGAGTCCGATGGGGGGGGCAATCAAAGGCAAAGCAACAGAAGGAGTGAAAAGGGGATCCAGTCTGTCATGGGTGGATTTTGGCAGTACACTCTATACAATATTCATTGGTGGCGGAACGGTCTGAAAAGTGGTAGGGCAAAGAATGTAAGGGGAAAATTCTCCCCTAGTAATAAATTAACGTGATTGCAAAAACTGATAGGGCCACTTATGAAAGTGGTAGGGCCATTGCCATAGTGTCCTGCCCCCCCCATTCCAGGACATATGACAATATTCCTGTAATCAAAACCTGGGAGAATCTTCTTCATGACAATCATTGTACTGATGGGGAGTGGGATATATGCTTTGTTCCTGTTTATGACTGGAAGTGTTGGATCTATTGCTCCTATGAGTAAGGTGGGCAGCTCAGTACATGGCGCCTGGGAGCTATGTCCTTGGAGATTCTGGGTCTATGTCCCCAGGTGCTAAGTTTATGATTGGGGGTGTAGTCCTAAGGGCTAGGTTTTTGACCTAGGGTTCTGAATCCCTTTCCCCTGGATGCTGAGTGCATGCCCTGGGAATATTGGGCACATAATCTCTGGGAGCAGGGTTTATGACATGAAGTGTTGGATCCATGTCCCTTGGGAGCCAGGTGGTTTATTGTACCTATAACCTCAAAGTGCTACTTTTATTTTTTTTTTTTGACTCCTTAGACATGGTTTATGACCTAGAGTATTGCATCCATGACAATGAGTGTTGCAATCTGGACCATAGGGTAGTGTGTCTTTGGCACAGGTGGTGGTGGACGTGGTGGCTGTGGTTAGGGCCAAGATGATTTGGGACCCAGGTGCCAATGGTGCTAGGCCCATGACCTGCAGTTGTTGGTGACATAGCCTATGGGAGATGGGTTTACTACCTGGAGATATTGCATCCATCACCCCTGATGACTGAAGGCTACAGCACAGTGCAACAGGGCATTGGGAAGGGTGAATAGGATTGTAAGGGGTAATTTTACTGTAAAGTGCATCTCTGCACAAATTTTAATGGTTGGCAGGGGACAGGCTACAAACCCCCAAGTACAGTCTGATAAAGCCAGTAAGTGGGTGCATGAGCAAATACACAGAAAGACAAGAGTATGAAAAGTTATGTATACACAATGCAGTTACAATGCAACCACAATACAGATATATTACAAAATGGTGGTTAAAAACAAAACTTGTGTTTAAAATGGTGGACAAAACAAAACTTATGTGCTGCATTTCCCCAAACTGATGTAGGCATTTCTTATACATGCTATGTGTCATATTTGTCATAGCTCTTACTTACCATAGTTACACCGTGACCTATCGGAATGTGACAGCAGCTTGCTAGGACATATATGGTTATAAAGCATATTACATTTCTTGGTAACTGTCTGCTAAGAATTTGAACCATATATCCTGTTGATGCCGTAGTTCAAGCTGCAATGTAATATTTATGTTTTATATATAGTAGGGACAAAAAGGGGACAATTAAGAACAAAACCAGTTATGGTATATCTTGTTAATGCTATAGTTTAAACTGCAATGCAATTTTTATATCATGCTTTTAGAATTTTAAGGCAAACTGTCATTAGTTATACAATGCTGCCACCCTGTGGGGATTGGCATTTATTACACTTAGTTTGTTTTCCACATAGCTACATCCATTCAATTTTGTTTGCAAGATTCAGTTCATACTCGTCACATGCTTACCACGGGAAATAAAGATGTTAAACTGCAGATTTAAATTCTCCAATTACAGAACTAATTTACCAACATTACCTTGTTTGGAGACAGGATGCATGTCCTGAGTTTATTGAATCATATATAAAGCTTTGTAAGTTCTGCCTAGAACAGAACAGCTTTTTTATTTTACAACTGAAGCTACCATCTTTGTACCATCTTAAGGTGTATCCTGAAACAAGTAAAGCTTCATAAAATATCTTCTGTTCTCTGTGTGGTCTGTCAATATCTAGATGGTTTAATATAAAGTATCGGGGAAGGAGCCAGCCCCTCCTCGGGGATCCCGTAGGGGTCTCCTTGTTACAAGTATGCTGGGTTGCATCAGAACAGGGATCAGCAGTAGAAGGAGTGAAGTGATTCTGCCACTGTACATGTCCCTGTTGCACCATCACTTGGAGTACTGTCTGCAATGCTAGAGCCTGCACTTGAAAGAAAGGTGCTGGTAGTGCATAGAGGAGTAACTAACATGAGCCAAGGTCAGCAGAAAAGGGTTTACATGGAGAAGTTGGAGGATCTCAACATATACATGCTGGTGGAGAGGAGGGGAAGGGAGGAGATGATTGAGAGATTAAAATGCATCCATGGCATTAACACAATAGACTGCAGAGAGTTATTCAGGCTGAATGGGAATACAAGCACCAGAGGAAACTCAGTGAAGCTGGTGGGATTTAAGAGGGACATTAGAAAACATTTCTTCAGAGAGAGTGGTAGAGGGATGGAATGGACTGCCAAGAGAGGTATTCTGTGCAAAATCAGTGAAGGGATTCAAACATGGTTCTGACAGGCACATGGGCTGATTAAGACAGTGGCTAGAGGGGAGGGGGGAAAAACAGTGAAGGGCCATAGTACTGGGCAGACTTAATGGTGGGCAGGGCATTTTTCTTCCAACAAATTCTATGGGTTTATGTTTCCCGGTAGCTGTATGTTTATGACTTTGGGAATCCTTGGGTACTGTATTAGGTTTGTGTTCTTAGTGTTAGACCACTATCCCCTGGGTACAGAATTTATGACCTGGGATACTGATATTACATTGATGACCCAGGTATGCTGAGATTATGACCCAGAGGTTTTGGGTCCATGACCCAGTGTGGTTATGTTCATAATGACTTTGGGGATGTGGGTTTTCTAATTCCTAGGTGCAGCAATTATGATCTGGGGGTACAAATGTTGCATCAATGAACCATGGACTTTGAGTTTATGACCATGAGACATTGGATCTTGTGGCGCTGTCTGTGATTTTGGTGATGTTGGGCATATGATCTCTGGTTTATGTGTTTATGAACTGGGGGTACGGATCTTAAATCCATGACCCACGGATGTTGAGATTATGAATTTGGGGGAGTTGGTTCCATGACCCAAGGTGGCTATAGTTATAATTTTAGGAATGTTGTGATTTTACTCTCAGGGTGTTTCCTATCTGGGGACTTTAATATTGCATTCGTGGCTCATGCATCTTCAGTTTACGACCTTAGATATTGGATCTATGACTCTGGGGATTTGGGCCCATAACTCTGAGGTTCTTAGTGTGACAGGCCCATGCCTACAAGTGCCGGGCCAATGATGCCTAGTTGCTGGGTACATGAACCCTGGGCTCTCATGTGCTGGGTCCATGCTAGGTGCTGGGAACACAAGGCCAATAGCCAGTGTGCTACTAGGCCTATGACCCCCCCCCCCGTGTGAGGAGGGGACTCAGTCTGTTCCATTTCTTTATAATTAGAACTGGTCAGGAATCAAATTGACATTCTGGTAAAAGTATTTTTGTGGTTCTCATTCCTTTCTAAAATACCTAGTGATCCAACTTGTCTGAAAAAGTCTTAACACTTTTTAGAGTTTATGCCTGATTTAGTGAAGCCCAGAAACATTGCATATCAACATTTGTTTACTGCAATCTGAATGCAGTAAGTGTTGCCTAATATTAAATTACATGCAGATACTAGTTCTGTGTTTATTGGTGGCAAACTCCATTTTTGTTAAAGCAGTCCCTTTAAGGACTTGTGTGCAGGGGAAGGGGTACATTAGAAGGGATTTATGTATTGATTTATTATAAATTGTTTACACAAGATAAACAATCCCAAGGTTAGGCATGTAAGTTATAGTGGCATGCTATCATCAGGACGGCAGATACAGTTGTGACTGCTGTGGGTTCCAAGTCCATCATGGCACAACTAATGCTGAGCATTGCTGGGTGACATATCCCCATCATGTTGAAAGGGAATAAATAGCTTCTGCCTGCTGCTGTGACATTTCATGCTGCAGTACGCCCTGTCTTGTCTATGGTTGGTCACCCCATACAGTGTAACTTTACTGGGGGGGGGGATCCCAAGTGCACTGTTGTAAGTAGGCATAGCATCAATCACACCTATGTGTGCTCTGCTCTCACTCTCACCCCAGCTCAAATCAAAGGATGTACAATACTCATCATAAAATTAATTAATCAATAATTAATCATTAATCCATATTGAGGGTATGCTGATTGAAACATTCATAGAAACATACAAAATAATGACAGAAAAAAGCCTTGCAGTCCATCAAGTCTACCCAACATTACCTATAGCTGAAACTTGAATATGATACCCTAGCGGCCAATCACACCTTCTTTCCCACCCCCTTCCTAATGTTCTTAATAACCCCATGTGTCTGACCCCCCCCAATGTTGGAACCCCTCCACTGAATTAGCACAGATAACTTCACTTAGCAGTTTATAACACTGATCCACTATTCTCTCTCGGTGAAGAAATATTTTCTGACATCCTTCACAAATATTCCCCCTTTCCAACCCCGAGCTTTACTGAATTCCACTGGTGACAGTGTTGCCACTTAGAGTGAATAGCTCTTTGCTATCCACCTTATTTATCCTATTCGGGTATTTATACATCTCTATCATATCCCCTCTCTTCCTTCTCTTCAGATTGTACTTATTGATGCCCCTCAATTTTACCATGTAGGACTTCTCTCCCAGTTTCTGAAATGTCCTGGTTACCCTTCTCTGAACAGCTTCCCCCCTAGTCACTCTTATCTCACGTGAGGGTTCCAGGATTGCACACAACATTCCAGGTGAGGCTGAACCGGGTCTCACCTGAAAATAGGCACTTGGCTGTCTAGCGTGACTTACCCGGTTAACAAAAGCAAATAAATAAATAAATAAATAAATAATGATCTGTGTAGGGGAAGGATCACCTTGCTTGAGCACCACTCTGCTTCTACTGTTGATCCCTCTTCCTATGCATTCCAGTATTCTAGTCACCCTCCCCACTGTCTTACTGCACTTAGTTGATGTTTCTAAACTGTCTGTAATTACCTTCAGGACCATCTGCTCAGTCATTCACTCTATTAAAACCCCACTCATCCTCTATTCTGCTTTGGGGTTCTTAGCTAATTAGTGCATTACTTTACATTTCTTTGTGTTAAATTTCAACTGCCATACCTGTGACCATTTCTCTAGTCTTTCTAAATCATTCATGGTTCTTACAACCTCCTTGCTGTCCATTCTTCCAGAAACTTTTTTATGTCATCTGCAAAGAGACTGATCTTACTCTGGATTCCTTCTCTAATGTCACAGATGAATATGTTATAGAGACTGGCCCCAAGACAAATCCCTGTGGTACCTCACTGCTGACTTCCCCTGCCCCAGAGTATGTCTTTCCCAGTAGGCCAATGTATTATCCATCTTGTAATCTTTTCCCCCTACCTCAAGGTCATTTAGCTTCTTCACCAATCATCCATGTAGAACAGAGTCATAGACCTTACTGAAGTCCAGGTACAGGATGTCTACTGCTTGACCCTTGTCTATCACCTTAGTTACCCGATCAAAGAACTTGAGCAGGTTTGTAGGGCACAACCTCCCTCCTATGAACCCATGTTGCCTAATATCCTGAAGTCTCTCTGCCTCCAGGAATCTCATTAGCCACTCCCTTATTACTGTATGATCTCTAGTAATTGTCCCACAGTAGACATTAGGTTAACTAGTCTATGATTTCCAGGTTCAGCCCTTCTCCCACTGTTGTGCAGGGGCACCACATGTGTTATCCTTCAATGCTCTGGCACTTTTCCCATATCCAGTGAGCAAGTAAAGAGGTCTGCCAGTGGTGTAGCCAGAACCTGTCCCATCTCCCTCAGTACTTGTGGGTGAAGCCCATTTGGCCCAATTGATTTATCTGCCTTTAGAGCAATAAGTCATTTTAATACCATCCTTCTGTGACTGGTACTAAACTGATTGTCTCTCCCCCCCCCCGGCCTTTATGAGACACTGAGGCAACAGCCCCTTGTCCACCACTGTAAACCCTGAACCAAAGGGGAACAATAAAGGGAGAAAGAAGCCAAAATATTGAAAGAATATGGTATGGGAGGAATACTGTTGAAGGGTGGTGAATTAAAAGGATAGCATAGGAGGGCAGGCCAGAAAAGGCACAGGGGAACAAGCTCAGTAGGAAAACATAAGCCAGAGTGGGCGTTAGGGTTAAAAAGTTGTCTGGAGGAAGACAGAGGATGGTGGGTTAACAGAGATCATGGAAAGCATTTTGCATGAATGCCAGAAGCATTGGAAACAAAATGGAAGATATGCAGACAGTAGTGGCAGAGGCTTAACTGAATTTACTTGCTGTAACCGAAACCTGCACATCTGATAACAGTGACTGGATCTTGCTGTTTTCTGGAAGGATAGACAAAAGGGAAAAGGGGAAGCAGGGGTGTAGCAAGCAATTTCCATTTTGTACATACACTTTCCAACGACTGTCCCATTAAAAAAAAAAATTACACATACTCTCTAAATGCTGCCCCCATAACAAACAAATCAGATTGTTGTCATATGACTCATTCAATCTCCAAACAAGTGGTACACATATCTATCACCTAAACAATTAAAGGTTAAACAGAGACACTGCTCAGTGGCCTACACTAACTTAAACAGTACAGATTAGAATGATAATGTTTTCAAAAAAGGCATATGATTTGGGACAGGCACTCAGTAAAACTGTGCTCAAATGTGTACAGTGAGTATGCCTGCCTACACCCTTGAGGTGAAGGGGTGGCTCTTTACATTAGACAAAGCATAGAGGCCACCAAGGGTAGATCAATGGGTGAGAAGAGTGAATGCGAATCACTGTCTGCAAATGGCAACAGTGGGAGGGAGAAAATAAGTGTGGGGGGTACTATATAGACTACCAGATTAAAATGAGGACAAGGACAGTGCACTGGGATGACAAACTCAAAAAGGCATTGGCAAAGGGTGATGGGGTGCTAATGGTAGACTTTAACCTGCGGAACGTGGACTGGGTGATCCTGGCAGCCAAGAGTGCTAAGAGTCTGGCATTTCAATAGGTGCTACATGATTGTTTTCTTGTGCAGTGTGTGTTGAGTAACTTGCCAAAGAGGGGGCTTTCTTGATCTGGTACACTCCAACAGTAAAATCTTCAGGGATGTCAGGGTTATAGAAGCTCTGGGGTCAAGTGACCACAGTTCAGTGCGACTTCCCATAACTCTGAAGACCCACCACTCCAACTCTAAAACAGAGGTCTTAGACTTCAAAGTCTTCAAACTTTGGGAAAGATGAGGGGGTTACTCAGGGCAAGATTAGCAGAGATAATGATTGTGGAAAGGGTAAATGCCAACTGGGAAATCATTAAAAGAAGGATAACATAACTGATCATTACCTGTATGAATCAGATAGGAAAGAATAGGAAGTATTAAAAAAAAAAAGTGGTTCTCCAAAGGGATAGGGCTCAGAGAGGTAGTCGGAGCAAAACAAGCAGCATCCCAGAAGTACAAGGGGGGAACAGAATAAGAGTAACAGGGAAGAATATCTAGAAAAGCTAAAAGAAAAGGACAGTCAGGAAGGCTGAGGTGGATATACAGCTGAGAATTGTGTATGAGATCAAGAAGGGAGAAAAAGGCCTTTTTTTGTTATACTAAGGAACAGAGGAAAACAAAAGAGGGAATGGTTAGACTGAAATTGGAGAAGAATGAGTGAAACTGGACAGCAAAAACAGCAGGTCTCTAGAATGGATATTTTTTGAAGTCTTTATAGTAGAGGAAGGTGTGCCACTCCCAGATTGTGGGGTTTAGGTCCTATGAGAAATGGTAGAAAAGGCTGGAGGTGGCATAAGTATCAGAGGAGAGGGTGCTCAAGGGATTCTAGACACTGAAAGTGAATAAATAGCTGTGTTACAATGGTATGCAGCATCTGGCATCACATTGGCTGATCTAGTTTATTGCTGTCTACCAGCAAGGGTGGTACTAGTAGGCTGGTGGGTGGCTAAAAGGGCTGGGTGAAATTTGCAAGTTCCAGTTTTGTGAAATTTTTGTGAAATTGAGATTTTTTGTAATTATTTTATTAGTTATAATTCAGTCATTCGTATAGGTATAGATCCGAAATTTGACTTGCTTATGTTTTGTAAGGTGTAAATGGATGCCAAGTTTCATGACATTAATTAAAAAATGTATATGTGCACTTTCTTGGAAGGGTCTTAAAACTGTTAAATCGGGAGACAGTTGGCTAAGTAAATTGTAACTTACTGGAGTTCATAATTTCACAATTTGATTATTTTTTAACTTGTGTGAAAATTAAAAAAAATATTTGGATGTTTGTAGCTCCGTTGCTATTGCAGGCATACACCCAAAATATGGCATGTTTATCCAATGTAAATAGATCCTGGAGTCTAATAAAGCTAGATAAATGTGGTTTAGTAGGTTAAAATTTACCGTGATAATTTCAGAAATTACTACTTGACAAAATTTGCTCAAAATTCATGAACACATAATAGGCAATGCCACTAGAATTCCATGTGTGAAAGTTTAAGTTTGCAAAGTACCTCTCACCACTGAATCCATTTAGCTGTGTTGAGCTGTTTGCAGTCCTGCAATTTCTTTCTGGGTGACTATTTTGTCCCTCCTGCATTTCTTTGCCTATGCTTGATCTGATGGACTCTGTGAACCTGCTGGTCACACTGCTTTCCTCCTTGTTTTTGACAGACAATCTCACTTCAAAAGAAAACTACCTACTTCTTTTCTTGAAGGACAAATCCCTTTGTAATAGCCAGAATTTTTCTTCTTGGTTCCCCAGTCATTGTCTTCTCCCACCAGATTTCTGTGAGTTCCTCTAAGTTTTGGATTCTAAGTGTATTTGTGTTCAGAAGTGTCAGTTTTGTGGGGTATGATTCTCACAAGTCCTGCTTTCAATTGAGAATTATCCCTGTGTGTTTTCTTGCTCCAACTGGAGGTCTAGTATTGTTTTGCTGCTTAGCCCAGCTGCCCTTCCCTTGGTGAACCCATGCATCTAACTCTTGCCACTGGAGACTCCTGCACTAGCTGCCACCCCATCCTATAGTTCAAATCTCCTTGACTTCACTTTCCTTTGACATGACGATGCCCAACCCCCACCCCTTTGCAAAACCTCAGTCCATATTGTTTATTTTATTTTAATTTATTTTCATCTAGGATTATAATACCTTTGAGCAAAGGTGCTCTTTTACAAAAGGTTCCACGTCAGTAGGTGAGGGTAAAACAGACAAAGGAATACTAAACAGAGGTAATCTAAAATGACAGTGTTAAAATCCAGGAGAACTAACAGTGGTAGTCTAAATGACACAACAACTCAAATCAAGGAAAATAGGTAAACAATAATTATACCAGCAATTAAAGAGAAGCGAGGAAAAGAGCAGTTCTGAGGGGGTAGGGAGTAGTAGCCCTGGGCCTTATCGAAGCTAAGTAATGGGCAAAGGGGGGAGGAAAAGGTAGACCAAAGGGGAGCTGAAATGGGGCACAGGAAGAAGTTGGGAAGGGATGGGTGGGGCAAGGGTGGAGGTGGTGGAAGAGGAACCAGAGGAAGAGAAGTTAAGGCAGGCAGGAGAGAAAACAGATTGGAGGGAAAGAAGGTGCGAGTCTAGGGGAGGTAAGATTTTGACGATGGAAGCAGTGACATATGTGATAAGGGGAGTCACTGGAGGAAGCAGGCATGGGAACTGTTAGATACCAGGTACTGTTTCAGCAGGCGCTTGAATTGGCCAAGTTCAGGTGAAGATCCATCAAAATGAAAGGAACTGAACCAAAAGGGAGCTCTGTAGGAGAAGGATCGCTGACCTTGGGTAGTCCGGCATCTGGGGACGTGGAGTATTTGGTTGACAGATGAAGGAGTGTGCTTGGAACTGCATGAAGGTGTCAGTAGTGCTGCAGACCCAGGAGGAAGTAGGGCAAGGGGCACTTTTTTGGCAAGTAAGCAGGTTTGATATTTAATGCTACTACGAAGCTGTAGCCAGCCAGTCTGTGCGTAAAGTTCACAGGTATGCATCAGGTGGTTGGAGCCTGTAAGAAGCCTGCATGCCTTATTAAGTGTAACAGTTATCCTTCGAAGTGGGGGGGGGGAGCCATTAATAATGAGGCCATAGTCTATGATAGAGAGAATGGAGCTATGGATAGCCAGTTTGCAGGCTTCAGAGAAGTTAGATTACGCTTATGCCAATAGAGGAGCCCAATGTTTATATTTACGGCCTTAGCTACATACTTGATGTACTGGGAAAAGGTGAGGTGGCTATCCAAGGTAACCCCCATATATTTGAAATGCTCCACCAGATCAAGTGGAACACCACGTTGGTTTTTAATATTGAGGGCATGTGCTTTAAACTTACTGCGTGAGGGGCTGAACATCATAATCTTAGTTTTTTTGTAGTTTAATGCCAGTTTCTGGTCACAGAATCATTTTTTGACTTTCTCAAAACTGAGTTGAAGGTGATATTTGAGAAGAATGGTGTTAGGCTGGCTTGAGAATATGACAGCATCATCTGCATACAAAATTAGTTGACAGCAGTGCGGCAGGTTATTTACGAAAATACTGAAGAGGAGAGGGCCAACGATGATCCTTGAGGCACACCTGAGTGTACATTCTGCCAGTCAGAGGTGGCATCGGAGATTTTTACCATTTGATAGCGATCCTCCAGATAGATTTTAAACCAGTGCATAGAGTCATTTGCAATATTGAGAGGGTCCTTAGTTGGTACTCCATCAATGTTGCGCATTGATGGTGCCACCTTTGGGACCTTGCCTGTGACATCCTTAATGTTTGACCAAAATGTTCTACTATTGCCCCAGGAGTTGGCAAGTGTTTCTCTATGGTAGTTGCTTTTCTTCTGCCGGATGAGGCAAGTGCACAAATTCCTAGCAGCTTTGTAGGATTGGATATCATCAGATTTCCGAGTGGTTTTTGCCTGGTGCCAAAGGTTGTCCCTTAGTTTCATCTTGGTTAATAGTTCGGTTGTGATCCAGGAGTTAACTGTACCACGGACTTTCCTTACCCTCGATGGTGCGTGGATGTCACATGTGGCATTGAAGTGAGAGATGAAAAGCTTGAGTGCTGTGTTAACATTAGTGATGCAGTCAAGTTTAGACCAGTTGGTGTTGCTCAGGTGTAGTTTTAGAGGTTCAAGGTGCCCACATTTAAGAACTTGGCTGTAAACTGTTTGAGGGGCGTTTAGTGAATTTATTTGTCCAGGAACAAGAGACCAGGCAGTGGTCACTTAGAGAGTCAGGGTGTACAACAACATTCAAGATGTGATCAGGACAGTTGGTGAGGATCCAGTCAAGAAGGGTGCAAGTCCCCATTCTATAGTTGCATCTAGTTGCACCTAGTACGAGAGTTAACAAGTTGTGATAGGTGTAGAGTGGATAGAGAGTCTTTGGCTGAGCCGTTGGTGGACAAAAGCCAGTTTAGATTAAAATCACCCAGAAATATGGTCTCAGAGGTGAGTGGGTTACTACAGATATACTCCAGGAGGCTTTGTAGGCCAGCTTCAGGATTTTTTGGTGGCACGTACATTGAATACACTGTCAGCGCTTTGTTATGGGCCCCAAGAAGTATTTTAACAGCAAGAGCCTGGGATAGGCAATCGAGGTTTGACACAGGAAGAGCATGCCCCAAGAGCGTGTCCTTCAGGTATATAATGCACCAACTGCCACACTTAGATTGTCTGTCCAGCCTGAAGATGTTGTAGCCAAGCAGGGTTACGGCCAAGTCAGGAACTGACGGGGATAGCTAGGTCTCTACGACAGACAGTACATCAGGTTTATGCTGAGTTATCCAGGCCAGCAGGCTGGCCATTTTCAGGAGAAGACTGCATATATTTGCTGATGCCATGGAGATAGTCCTCTGCTGTCTCAAGGTGACGGTGTGTTTGTTTCTGGAAGGACCAGGGTTAGGTTGGACATTGCTGGAAAGAAGTATTAGTAATAAGATAAGCCAGAGTAGGTGTCTTTGCTTGAGTTTATTAAGCAGTTTTAAAGAGCACTTTTTTGCCCATCTCACCCTTTTATCAATAATCAGGAGAGAGTATCCAGTTGGGGTAGCAGAGTTGGCATGGTTGGAGTGACCTGCAGTGCCAGCCCACTCAGATCGTCGTGGTGGAAGCCAGAGTGGTGACCATGTATCTTTTGTCATATGGAAGAAATTCCCAGAGACAAATCCACTGTCATAGTGTAGGTTCCAAACAATTTTACATTGCTGGGTATGTGGCAGGCGTGCGGTACAAATAAACCCAAGACTTAGAAGTACTGATAGGAGAAGAAGTTGCAGAGTTAATGAGCAGAGTGAGTGCATCATCATTATAAATGTTGTATGCAGTTAGTTTGGAGAATGTAAGGTGAACTGGATAGAAAGAGACAAGGAAGTGGCCAAAACAAGATAATGAGGGAGCTGTGCACAGAATGCAGTTTGTGCAGCACTATGATTCAGTTTCAACAATTTACAAGGATTAATTCAAGAATTTAACACAACATAAACAGCACTATAACAATAACGGTAGTCATTGTGTCTGAAGGGAGGGGCTAATAGTGGAGTTTATTCTAATAGAGAGGTAAAGATATCCTGGTATTGTGGATCTAGGTATTACCCTTTTAAGTGCTTTGCGGTAGCTCTTGGGTGCTTCCCCTTTAAGAGGGAAAGTGAAGTGTATCCTAGTAGGAGGTGGGTGGGTCTCTCAGCCTTGATAGTGCATTTAATAAAGGAAGGAGGACGTGGGGGGGGGTTGGCCGAAAAATCACTAAGAAACCAGTTCAGGTTAGGCAAATGCTGAAAACAGTGCAGTGAAGGATTGATCAGTTCAGCAAAACATACAAGTCAGGCTGTGCATCCCTGAGGACTGAGCAGCTGACAAGAAAAACAAGCAAGTAGAAGATCTGCACTGCACAGCTCACATAACTGTGCAATTGAATGAACTGTGAAGCAAAAAGAACAGGGCTTCACTACGCAGCTGCTAAAATAAGAAAAGTAAGGTCAGTATTTCTCTGCAGTCTTGTGCTCTAGTCCAATGATTTCAGCAGTGGCTGCAGCGTTGGGCAGGAAATCAATGTCAGCGCTCCGGGGCCGTCTGGTGCTATTCAGGTCCCACAGCGATTGGTGCCAGGTATTCAATTAGAAAAGGGAGGAAAGCTCCAAAATCCCCTTTCCCCTTGTCCTGGGTCAGGGACCAACCATCACCTTGAGAGCCAAGGAAGAGAGTGGGCAGCAGGCACCTTCTCGCCCTGTCCTGGGTGGCGGGTTGTAATGGAGGGACCTCATGCAGTGACCACCAGCCAGGTGGGCTCCAATCTGCTGAGGCTTGGTTTTAGGTTGCATTCATTTTGCTTGTACTGCAAGCAGGGAATCACCTTGCTGGTGCTAGCATCATGCTCCTGCAACGTGCCTCCAACACTCCCATGACAGTGATGCCCAGCTGTATGCTCCATCATAACTAAAGATAACCAGATACTTTTGTCACGATGGCCTCGGTCGCAATTAGATGTAATACTTAGTGTAACCTGGTGCACTATTTTCAATTGTTAAAAATATACATTATCTACAGGGTTGTTAAAGAGTCAGCATGTGGCATTGTACCGAAACAATGCTGCATGTGCATGTGCTTCCACAAGTCATTTAGTCAGTGAGCTCTAGTGTTTAGCTGCTGTAATGCAAGAAGACAGGTTAGTGTATAGTGATGCCCATGATTATTCTTCATGGTCTTTTACTATTCTTGATGGTTCTTCACTCAAGATACTGACCTGATGCTTGGCACCACTACACTTTTACTATTGAGCCTCCTATGAATGCAATTTTAGGGGGCAGGAGCCAGGGAGTGTAGGATTGAGAGTGTCAGGTCAAATAGGTGTCCTGGGTTTAGGAGGGTTATGGAGCTGGGTTCTCCCTGCCATGTCCCAATCCCCAGGGAGCCCCTTGAAGTGGGGGGCAGATAGTATAAAGGCTGAATGCTCCAACTCCTCCCCTTTGTGGTATATTGTGCTACGTGAGGTCTCGGAGGAATAAAATGGCTGTGGTGTCAGATTTCATCATGGTTTCATCTGTGGACCTGGTTTGTTTCACCAAGTCCAGGCTTGGTGATGACTCTGGGCTGGTCTTGAAGGTGGCAAGCCCAGCTGGGTTCTTGATGGTACACCTCCCAAGGCAAGAGCACAGGGGTGGCAGGGTGGCCATCTGTTTTGCATCATGTCTGGAGCTGACTGTATAATTACTGAAGGAGATGGGGTCAGTTGAATATGTGGCACTGAGGGGTGATGTGGGTGTGAGGTGTGGGATACTGTTGATTGACCAGAACTCCTGGCCAAGAACAGGAATTCTTAAAGGAATATGCAGATTTCATTGTCAATCTATTGTTGAATGCCCCAAACCTGATTGTGTTAGGGGATTTCAGTGTATGAGTCAATAATGAAACTTCTTAATTTGCTGAGTAATTCCTCCAGCTGATGGATTCACTGAGCCTCACACAGGTTGTTACCACTGCCACCCACGAACAGTCACACCTTGGACCTTGTCTTTTCCCTGGGGCTGAACATCTTAGATGTTAGGGTGGATCCAGTACGGTGGTCAGATCACCATGCAATTAGTTTTCAGGCAGGGTTCCATGAAAACCATCCTTCCCTGTGGAGATGATCCAGTAGCATTCTAGCTGTAATCTGGTACTGGAAAGTTTACTGGTATTTCTAGACACCATTGGTATGGAGGCTGCATGTTGTGGAATGGTGGAGTTGGCTGATGATGGCTATAATTTGGCCATTATGGCTGCACTTGACTCAATTGTACTGACCCATGTCCACCCACTGACCTCCCGCCATAGCTCACCATGGTATAATGACAAGTTGAAGCAACTGAAGGCACAAGGGTGGAGATTGAAGCATTCCTGGAAGAGATCAGGCTGGTGGAGGACAGGATGGCTCTGAGGTCCCATTATAAGGACTATCAGAGAGCACTGAACCTGAAAAAGACAGTTCCTGTCAAAGATTACCTCAGGGGGAAATAGGCCTGCTCAACTCTTCTGCACTGTGGACATGTTACTTTATCCTCACTGTCTACAGTCCAGTGGAACTGTTACTCAAGAAAGGTGTGAGGAGTTTGGGCCTTTCTTCCTGGACAGTGTCCTCCATTCGAGCTGAGATTTTGACAGGTGGCCTGTCAGAGGTCAGCAGTGATGCAGGGGAGAGGCACGTGGGAGCTCCGATGGTTTGGAGTGAGCTCCATCCACTTGTAATGCAGGAGGTGCTCAAGTTGACTGTGGCACTGCACCCCACCTATTGTATGTCAGACCCAGGACCTACTCAGCTGTTGGTCAACATTTGGGAAGCTCTGAGATGGCTGTTTGCCAACATTGTCTAGGGTTCCTTATTTTGCCATTGGTTCTTAAAAAAGTCATGGTGAGACTGCTCTTAAAGAAACCATTTTTGGACCCAGAGGTGCTGGTGAACTACAGGCAGGTCTCGAACCTCCTTTTTCTAGGGAAGGTTATTGACAAGGTGGTGGTGGCATAGCTGGAAGCTCACCTTGAGAGTTTTCACATCTATGAGACTCTCCAATGGGGTTTCAGGCCTTGCCACACTATGGAGATTGTACTTGTCAAGCTGTTTGATGATCTGCTCTTAGCAAGAAACGGGGAGCACTCAATAGTGGTCCTCCTTGCTCTCTCATTAGCATTTGACACTGTGGACCATGGTGTTCTAATGGATTGCCTTGAGGAACCTTGAGGAATAATGTTAAAATGGGTTGAATCTTTCCTGTCTGGTAGAACACAACTGATCGTGATAGGGATCTTCTCATCATAGCTAGTTGCATTCAGCTGTGGTGTTCCTCAGGGCTTGGTTCTGTCCCCGTGTTGTTCCAGTGTACATGCTGCCACTGGAGCAGGCTATCAGGTGGTACAGGGTGAGGTTTCACTGCTATGCAGATGACACTCAACTGTACATGTCCTTTACATCAGATGGGTGAGAGGTGGTCTCTGTGCTGGGCGTAACTAAGAAATTTCCAGTTGGTTGGCCTTCAGCTGGCTGAGTCTCAATCCAACCAGGACGGAGTTGTTGCTGGGAAACCAGGTCCTCAAGGGTTGGCTAGAAGAAGCGATGCTGTCTAAATTCCATCTCTGAATGGCATACTTCTGACAGCTGTGAATAGGGTTAAGAATCTGGGAGTCATTGCTGACTCACGGCTGACACTGGAACATCAGATGTTGGCTGTGGTCCACAACTGATTTTTCAAACTAAGGAATATGTCCTGCATCAAACCATACCTGGTGCAGGAAGACCTAGTGACCCTGGTACATGTCTTTGGACTTCAAGAGTTGATTAGTGTAATGCTCTATACCTACGGGTCTTCAGAAGTTTGGTGCATCGTCAGCAGCTGGTGCAGAATGCCGCAGCCAGACTGGAGGCAGGTGTGTCATACAGGGATCACATCACACCTGTGCTGTGGCAGCTGCACTGGCTACTGATTTATTTATTTTGTTTTTGTTGACCAAGAAAGGAGGACTGGAAAATTCTGCCTATTTTCAGCCTTGTCCTGGGGGAGGGGGGATGCAAATGAAAGCAAACTGACATTGAACCAGATTAAGCTATTGGTGGTATTTTGGTGCACTACATTCAAGACTGCTTTGTTAACATATAAAGTCCTGCATGGTTCAGTCCCAGCCTAGCATAAAGACCTATTGGCCTGGTATGCGCCCATCTGCCCACTTCGCTCCATTGAGGGGTTACTGTTAGACATCCTGAGATCCCAGCTTAAACGCTCTGGAGATTGGGCATTCTTGGCAGTGATGCCAACTGTTGGGAGCTCCTCCCATACCATCTGAGGAGTTCCCTCTTGGTAGAAGCATTTAAACAGGGACTAAAAAGCCATCTTTTTGAACTTGCATTTGGCACAGACATCCGATATGTTTTAACCTGTGCTTTAGTATGTATTTATTATTGAATGATTCTCAGTATGCTGTTTTACTACCTTATTGTAGTTCTCATTATATATTAAGCGCCCTGAGACCTTGGGATAGGGCACTACACAATTACATCGCCTTGCCATGCCTTATTGCTTCTTTACCCAGCCTTTTCCTCCCTCCTCAATGGCAGTCAAATGTATGGCTGGGCAGAATATAAGAACATAAGAAAGCAGCCAGCAGAAGGAGGCCTATCGGTCCATCGTGTCTGCTTGGGAAAATAAATATTGTCTGTGCCTTGTGATTTCAACTGTGCCCCTGCCTCCCCTCACATCCCCTGGATTTCTTTGTTGTATTCCTGACTATGCCTCCTGGCATTCCAATATGTTTGTCCCAGGCTCTTTTGAAGGCTTCCACTGACTTTGCCCCTATCACTCCTCCTCAGGCAACTCATTCCATGCTGTCACCACCCTCTCTGTGAAGAAGTGCTTCCTTACTTCCCTCTTGAACCTCCCCCCCCACATTAGTTTTAGGCTGTGCCCTCTGGTAGTGGTGATGGTCCTTTTGCTGAATAGGCCCTTGCAATCCACCCTGTTAATTCCCTTGACGTACTTGAAAGTCTCAATCATATCCCCCCTCTCCTCCAGGGTGTACATCCCCAGGTCACCCAGCCTCTCCTCATATGATTTATCCTGCTGCCCTTCTATCATTTTAGTTGCCCTCCTCTGGACCCTCTCTAGCATGTCTATGTCCTTCTTCAGGTGTAGATGCCAATATCTCACACCGTACTCCAAATATGGTCTTACCAATGACCCAAAGATTGGCAGAATAACCTCGCTCTTTCTGCTGCTAAATCACCTTGCAATGCAACCCAGCATTCTATTTGCCTTTGCTACTGCATGCTTGCATTGAGTTGATTGTTTCAGATTACTAGAAATTAACACCCCCAGGTTCTTCTCTTCCTCTGATGGTGTAACCTGGACCTTCCCAATGCAGTACTCTGCTCTTGGGTTACTCGCTCCTATATGCATCACTTTGCACTTTTTGGCATTGAACCTGAGCTGCCATATCCCTGACCATCTCTCCAGTCTAGCCAAGTCCTCCCTCAGCTCTATTATCCCCACCTGGGTGTCCACCTGTCCACAGAGCTTGGTTTTGTCAGCAAACATTCACATTTTTCCCCGAAGGCCTCCCCTATGTCGCTGATAAAGATGTTAAACACCACCGGTCCCAGTACAGACCCTTGCGGAACCCCACTGGTAACCTCCCTGGTACATGAGAATTCACACCCCATTACCACCCTCTGAGTCCTGTCACTCAGCCAGTTCTCAACCCATCTAACCAACCTATTCCCCATCCCCAAGTCCTTCTGCTTCGCTATAAGCCTTTTGTGTGGCACAGAGTCAAAGGCCTTGCTGAAGTCTAGGTATATGATATCCACTGTCTAGCCTTTGTCCACAGTCCTGGTTGTCATGGGGTTCAGTTAAGGAAGACAGCAGGAATTATAAAACATCATGCAAAACACCCTGAGGTGCTGTTTTATTGCCAGTTGTGTACAGGTGGTATCTTCAGATGCAAACTTTTGTCAGGTTACTATAAGAAAACAATAAAGAGTATGGGCTAGGAGCTTAGTTAGGAGACCTCTCACTAGAACACTGCAGTTGGACCTTACAATGCCCTCTAGATACCAGGAACTGAACCCATCACATGGTATGGTCACCCTGCCAATACCCCCCCCTGGGTTTCTGCAAGTTCCTCTGCAGTCTGAGTATCTGCAAACTCAGGCCTCTGCAGCTTCTCACCAGTCCGAGTCCTTTCCCTCTGGTAAATTCCAGGTGAGTAGCTTCTAGCATCCAGGTAGCCCAAAAATGACCTTTGGAGGTCCAGGACCAATCCCAGGCCACAGTGATTCCTCCTTGCTTTTAGGCTTTACAGGACTTTTCAACCTGAGCTCCACCTTAAGCTTGCCTCACCTTCATCCCTGGGTAACCAAGATCTCAGTAATTCAGCACTGGCATGTCTCTCTCACTTTTGGCTACTTCTCTGGCTCCACACTGCTTCTCCCTGAGGTTCCTCTCTGCTTCTCAGCCTAAAGCAAACTGACTGTAGCTTACTGAGCAGCCCTTATATACTGCTCAGGTGTCACATGATTTGTCAATCATTTTCTATTAAACAATTAGAGGAATACTAGATTTATAATTCACACAGCTGCATTATTTTCAAGGAAATATACAGGATATATATAGGGGCAATTGTTACACAATACTAAACCCCTTACATAAGCATAAACACAAGAAAATACAAAAGAATCTCCTTTACAGAAAGTTCATTCCTCCAAATTAATCACTTCCTGGTAGGACAAGACCCAAGCCTTCCCTATATACTAATGCACTTAAGGGCCAGCCCTTCCCTAAGGGAACACCTTTCTCAAATGGCTGCAGCTGCTGATGTAGCAGCAGCAGCAGCAGGAACACAGACCCAGGAGCTTCTGAACGCCCAGCTTCCAGGTACAAACTACCTTTAAAAAGCATACATTCTTTTAGAGAAAAAAACTCAACCTGTTTTAACTGTTATCCTGTATGTACTTTTATAGTTTATATAGTTTTTACACATCTCCTTTTCTAAAGCTATCAAATACTTCCTTATATCATGTTTTGTTTCACAGAAAGATAGCCTCAACTGTCTCCTAAAATCAGCAGCAGCCTGCAAACAGCAAACTATTTAGCACAGGTATATTTGCATGTATTTACTGCTCAACACATATACTTGTACGGGGGGGCGTTGCATCCTTCCATTAACTGCCATGCTCACACTCAAGAATTTCTACAGCAAGGAGAGCTTTATTCATTTGTTAGCTGGCAGGTTACATCCCTTAAAACATAGAAACATAGATTTTGACGGCAGATAAGGACCGCTTGGCCCACCCAGTCTGCCCATTTCCCTACCTGTTGGATAAGCTGCAGATCCTAGTTAACCAGCAGCCTACTTCTTCCTACCCCCAACCCCTAGAATTGCCTTATGACTGTCCCATGCATGCTTGAATTCCACCACTGTTTTTGACTCCACAACCTCCTCCGAAGTCCGTTCCATGCATCCACAACCCTCTCTGTGAAAAATACTTCCTTAAATTACCTCTGAGCGCCCCTTCTATCTTCAAATTGTCCCCTTGTTCTTACACACTCTTTTTTGAAAGATGCTACCCTCTTGGACTTTGTTGATTCCTTGAGATACTTGAAAGTTTCTATCATGTCCCCCTCTCCCTCCTTTCCTCAAGGCTATACATATTCAGCTCCTTAAGTCTCTCTTCATATGTCTTCCGGTGCAGACCCTGCACCATTTTAGATGCCCTCCTCTGGACAGCCTCCATCCTGTCTATGTCCTTGCGGAGATTGGGTCTCCAGAACTGCACGAGTACTCAGATGGGGTCTCACCAACTGTCTGTACAGAGGATAATAACTTCCTGTTTTCTACTGGTGATGCCTCTCCATGCATCCCAGTATCCCCAACTCTCCTTGCTGCCCTCACATTGCTTGCCCACCTTTAGGTCATCTGATATATGACTATCCCCAGGTCCCTTTCCATTTTGTTGTTGTTAGTATCTCACCCCCATTGTGTACTCTTCCCTGGGTTTTTGTTCCCAGGTGCATTACCTTGCACTTCTTAGCATTGAATCTAAGCTGCCATACAATTGACCATTCCTTTAACCTTGCCAAGTCCTTCTCATCCTTTCCACCCCACCTTGTGCATCAACTCTGTTGCAGATCTTTGTGTCATCTGCAAAGAGACATACTTTCCTTCCAGTCCCTCTGCAATGTCGCTATAGAGACATTGAAGAGGACCGTCCTAATATTGAACCCTGCAGTACCCACTAGTAACCCCTTTCTTCAGAGTGGACTCCATTTACTATTACTCTCTGTGTCCTATTCTCCAGCCAATTCTTTACCCAGGCTGTCATCTTGGGACCCACTCCCAGGCTGGCTAACTTGTATATTAATCTTTGTGTGGGACTGTGTCAAATGCCTTGCTAAAGTCTAGGTGAGCCATGCCCCAGCCCTCCCTGATCTACTACTTTGGTCACCCAGTCAAAGAAATCTATCAGATTTGTCTGGCATGACCTTCCGCTGTGAATCCATGCTGCCTTGGGTCCTGAGCCCTCTGGCCTCTAGATACTCAACAATTCTTTCCTTCAGAAGTGATTCCATCATTTCCCTACCACTGAGGTTAAACTAACAGGTCTGTAGTTTTCTGCTTCTGCCTTGCTCCCACTTTTGTGAAGGGGAATCACATCTGCCCTCCTCCAGTCCTCGGGTACCACCCCATCCTCCCATGATTTGTTAAAGAGGGTAGTCAGTGGTGTCACTAGTTCTACCCTTAGTTCTTTTAAAATTCTGGGATGAATCCCATCAGGCCCCATTGCCTGATGGGCTTCATCATCAACTGCCCACCCCATTGGGCAGGTTCTTTTACACTTGATAAAAAGCAAAGCCCTCATGTAATGTTTCTTATGGTAATCTCTATAGACCAGCATACACATTCTTGAGGGGGGGAGGATTACAGAACACAAACTAGATGGAAGACTAACCTGGTAGTGGCCAGCTGGCAAGGCTCAGAGAAATGAATAACAAAATATGAAGTACGGCAGACTTACATAAAGGAAAGAAAAGGTAACTACAACTTTATTTTATTTCCAGGGACTACTTCATGCCTTGTATATCCCTAATTTGGGACCATGAATTAAACTTTGTTTAAGCTGAGCTTCTTTAACCATCACTACAGTTTTCCAACTGGGATAGGGTCCCTGGCACTATCGCACTGGTGACCCAGTCAAAGAACTCGATCCAGTTCGTTTGACATGGCCTTCCTGCCATGAACCCATGCTGTTTATTGTCCTGCAGTCCATTTTCCTCTAAGAACTTGATCAGACCCTCCTTTAATATTGTCTCTATTATTTTACACACAATTGACATCAGGCTGACAGGCCTGTAGTTACCAGGATCTTACTTGGGGCCACTCTTGTGGAGCACCACGACGTGCGCTGTTCTCCATTCCCTTGGCACCTCCCCTGTATCAAGAGATCTATTAAAAAGGTTTGTCAGTGGCCCTGCCAGCTCCTCTGCCAATTTTTTTAGTACCCTAGGGTGTACTCCATCAGGCTCTAGGGACTTCTCCACCTTCAGTGCCATGAGCCCCTCCTTCACCCATGCTAATTCTATGGCCCCTGTTGGGTCCTTCCCAGTTCCCACCCTTCCCTTCCTACCTGGTGGAACTGTTATCCCCTTTCTTGATCCTGACTATGACATCCTTGTTGTCCCTTTTTTCTCTAATGTATTGAAAGAAGGCCTTGTCCCCCTGTTTTATCCCTTCTGCTATCTGGAGTTCCTTCTTTGCTTTTGCTTGTATTACCTCCCTTTTTTGCTATCTTAGCTAGCTTCTGGTACTCCTCCTCATCCTCTACACTTGCTGTCCTTCTACTTTTCTTGTATGCTGCCCTCTTATCTTTCACTGCCTTTGCTACCTCCATGTTAAACCAGCTTGGGGGTCTAGTTCCTGCTTTTTTCCTCCTCCATTTTATGCAACTATTTGTGGCATTCTCTTTGGCCCCTCTGATTGTGCCCCATAATTCCTCTACCCCAAACCTTCTTCTATGTTCCCTAGTTCCTCTCTAATCATGTTCCTCATTTTTTTTTAAAGTTCATCTTACTGAAGTCAAACGCTTTTGCCTTTGAGGGTATGTCCCCCCTGCCCATGTCCAGGTTGAACCACACTGTGATGTGGTCACTTCACCCAAGGGATCCCCAATTTTCAGGTCCTGCACGTGTTCTCCATTAGTGAGCACCAGGCCTAGGATTGCATCCCCCCTGGTTGGACAGGTCACATACTGTATCATAAATCCATCCAGCATCCCATCCAAGATTCCCTGACTTCTGGCACAGGATGTGGCATGATTGACCCAGTCCACTTTGGGCAGGTTGAAGTCCCCCATCACCACTATCTCCCCCCTCGCTGCTGTGCTTGTCAACTGAGTACATAATTTCCTGTCCTTTTCCTCTCCCCGACTGGTCAGTCTGTATACAACCCCCATTCTTATTTTCCTCCCCGTATTTGTCTGGAGTTGTAGCCATAGTGCCTCAGAATATATGGATATGGCTTTGACAAAGGTATCACAACATTCCACAATTTCCACACAAGCTCAGAAAATTCAACTTTGATTATGGATGTTATTTTACAGTCTTTGGCTATGTAACTTGTCCAGCCTTTGAGCAAGAGAATAGCGAGCTAACATACATATGGCCTAATTTTTAGGGTCAAAGAATAAACCTAACAAAATTGATGATACTATGTTCTCAGGTTTTAAAGTTATAGGGGCTTAAAATTCTGCGGTTTATATACTTGCAAAATTCTTTCTTAGAGTTGTAGGTTTATGATGCAGTCTCCTTGAATGTTACAATGCTGAAGCTTGGTACACCTTTCTATGAGATATGGTAAATTCAATTTGCCACCTTTGGTGTGATTGGAACAAAGACTTTTTAAATTAGTGTAACCCCCCTACAAATGGGGGTTCCCAAAAAGTCTTCCTTGAGCTTGCTTAAATGCTCACTGCCAGGCTGGTGTCCTGCGTTTTAGCAGTTTAAATGTATTGCCAGAGAGTACCTGTATAGCCTCTGTGTACTGTCTCCTTAAGAGCTGCCTGGATTGCAGTCATAGTTAATCTGAGAGGGAGTTCTGTTAGAAGATGTACTTGTTTGCTGATCATTTGTTAGAGCAGTAATAATATTGCAGTTTGTTCTAACCTGCCTTCTTTGCAGCATGGACAGTTATGTTTGTTTCCATCATCTTGGTCCTGGACTGCAGAATGGGCCAATCAGTACATTTGGGACTCTAAAATGGACCCTGCCTACAGGAGCTTGGTGAGGCCGAAACTTGTAGGAATTGTAGTTTTGGGCTTTTGGTGCCTAAAATAACCTGGAGGGGGAGCCCTTGATGTGACTGACAGACAGATCAGCCAACTGAACCTTTTGGATCTTGGGGAAAGTCCCACACTGCTTGCAGTTTCAGTTAAATCTGAGTTGGGAAGTGAAGAAGTAACAGTTCGAGATAGTTCGGGCAGCAATCCATAGTAGATTTGCAAGGGGAACTGTGGAAAGGCCTGAGTTTGGCCTGCATGCCTGCCTGCTGTTCCTGAGAGGGAACTTGTGCTTTTTTCGGTCTCAATCCGAATTTGGAGAGCGAATTAAGCCACTGAATTGTGACCAGGCTTTAACCTGAAGAAGGCCAAAGATTTGCTGAATGCGATTGGCCTGTTAGAGCTTCCAGCTGCCTCTGAACTCCTGGATTGTGCAGAGACTCTGTAATTGTGACCGGAGAGCCATTTGTCTGGTACAGTGGAATTTCCTTATATGTGAATGTGCTGTGTGCTTATAGTGGGTCGTGGTTTGGTTCCCCACTGTGTGTCTGAACTGTGTTTTGCTTGCTGGAGGCTGTATCCAGCTCCACGGACTGAATCTGTATCCATTTCCATTTGACTGGGTCCTGCTACACTGGCCCAGCCAGAATACCCTGCTACGCAGAGAAAGTCATCGACGAGAGACCGGCCTGGGAATCGGCCCCCTGCGCAACGCCTTGAACAAGAATGACGACCCGATGATTCGTGTGGGCCCTGCTTCTCCAGGCACTGCAGCTCAACAGCCTGCAGTCTCGATTTCGTCCTGCCTGTGTCCAGTATTGGGTATCGTGAGTAAACATCAGGATAGCTCCCTGCAACAACCGCTAAATCTAAAAGTGGCATCATCTGATTGTCTTGTTGCCTTTTCTTTCATGAACTGAACCCTCCAGCTCTAGATTACAAACAGTGTGTGTTGTGCATGTTGCTTTCTTCCATCACAGGGCCCCAACCAGCTGCAACGCTCCTGGCTAGCCCACCATTTTCCTACCTGGGTACCCAGAGTGTGTGACTGTGTAGGGACTCTGAACTGCATGCATAACTTTCTGTTTAATATAGCTTTTAAGCAAATCAACCTGATTACGCCCCTCCCTTGTTCAGGTCCACTGAATAAATCAGATTTAGCTTTGTTTGCATTTAACCTGACTGTGGTTCCAGTTTGTGCCAAAAGTATTGTACTGCTGCTATTTGCTGTGCTTAACCTTGTTTTACAGGGAGTCCCCAGGGTCAAGCTAGAGGAACCAGCCCTGGTGGTAAGTGCAAACAGTGTGGGTAATTGCCTGGTGAATAAGGGCCATTGTGAAAGTAATTATTGTATATTGTTCAGGCCACTAGAAGGGAACGAGGGGGTTACAGTGTCCCAGAGAGCTGTGCCCAGGTTAGTTTGACCACTAACAACCCTGACCTCCGGGTGGAGGCCCCCTTTTCATTATCCAGGCCCCTTAACCTGCTACTAGCCAAGCAGACAGGGGTAGTAGCCCTTGGGATAGCACCACCTAGGGGTTATATCAGACAGAAATAACTATTTAAATTTTGGCAAAATGTTTGCTGAAATTTCACGGCAGTGAAATCATAATTTTGCCAGAATTCCACCAGTGGAAGATAAAATTCACCCAGTCCTAGTGGCTAATGTAGTACCAATCCACAAAATGGAGACAGAGACATCTGGTAACTGCAGGCCAATCACTCTAACGTCAGTTGTAGCTACGCTGCTGTACAGCTTCATAAAGGAGCACCCAGTAGAATTCCTGGAGGCAAACACGCTACAGGACAAGATACAGAATAGATTTGTGGCAGGCAGATCATGTCAGACCTGATGATTACCAAACAAAAACCAGCACCAGTCACCACACAAAATCAGTTCAAGAACTGTTTTAAAGTGCAAAAATCCAATTTTGGTTTATTTATGTTGTCTCCTTGCAGTTGACACCAAGATCTGCAGTAGAGGGGCCTCAAAGAAGGAAAAACTGGACATGAAAAGGGATATAGAATAGCTGGAGAGGTTGTGCAAGGTATAGCAGCTGAAATGTAATTTCACAATGTGTAAGGTTATGCACACTGGCAATAAAAACCCTTGAACAGTCTACTGGATCTGGGGAATGGGGCTGGTTCAGACCTCTGAGGACCTGGGAGTCATTATCAGTCCACAGCCCAATGCAGTAAGGCATAAGGAAAGGAAAGTAGGATTCTGGGGTGTATCGGTAGGGCATTCACTAGCAGAAGGAAAGAGAAGATACGGGCCCTGTACAGGTCCTTGGTGAGACCACACCTGGAATATTGTGTGTAGTTTGGAGTCCCCATCTAAAGAAAGGCATGGACCATTTGGAGAGGGTACAGTGGAGGGCTACAAAAATGATCCAGGGCAGCAAGGGATGATGGACAAGGAGAGGCTGGTACTCTTTGGAGGCCGGGGGAGGGGCGTGTTAAGTTCTTAAAGGGAATAAGCAGGGTAGACTGCAGAAATCTATTCAGGAGGTAGGAAAGCACTGTTACCAGGGGATATGGATGAATTTTGGTGGGGGAAGATTCAAAAAGGGTATAAGAAGGTTCTTATTTCAGACCCTTGATGGTGTAACTGTTGAAGATGTCTCCTCCTTCAAGTACCTCAGGATCTGTCTGGATTGACACCTTGATTTTTCTGTTCATGTGGATGCTATACACAAGAAGCTGCACCCCAAGCTTGGTGCATTATACAAAAACAAGAGAAGCATTCTGCTTCCTGCTCACAAAGAAATCGTCACTAAGATGATTTTCCCCATTTTTGACCATGGAGACATTGTTTACAGTGCTACTCCTAAGTCTACTTTAGCTTGACTGGACCCTCTCTTTCATTCCTTCTGTCACTTTGCCCTTGATAAACCCCTATGTGCTCACATTGTACTTTGTACTCTTCCCTCCTCCTCCCTCCTCCTAATGCTAGGTGCCTTTCCCACTGTGTTTCCTTTATATTCAGATATTGGTTTGGTTCTCTGCCCTCTTATCTTGCTTCCCTCCTCTCTTTCCCCCGTCTTCTTCTTACTCTCTTTGCAATGCGTGCTCTTGCTCTCTTGCTCTTCCTCAAGTGAAATCTACTGGTGGTCAAGCTGCCTTCTGGTTCCATTTCCCTAAACTATGGAGCTCTCTTGTCCCTTCCATTTGCTCTTCTCCTTCTTTTTCTGCTCTGAAATCTCTCCTCCATGAGTTCTCTACTCACTCCTGCAGTTGCTGCTGATATTGGGGTGAATTCCTTTTCATCTGCATTCACCAGCACTGACACCAGCACTGCCCTCTCTTAATTTGTCATTTCTCCCTCTTTCTTATTTTGTTGCTGCTACCGTTTAATGTTCTTTTGCCCGTCACACAGTTTACTTTATGGTAATTTACAGTTTGGCTATTTATTCTTTCAATGTACTTAAAGTGTATATTTTTTATTTATTATTTAAATTTTATTGCATTATTTTATACATTGTACTTTGTCCTCTTCCCCTTTCCCAAGACACATCTGGAAACGAGCTGATACCAGGTCAGTATGTTTTTCCTGGTGAAACTTTAAAATCAATCAATCAATCACTTACAGAGCTGGCGGTGGATGAATGGAATAGTTTACAAAAACAAGTGGTTGAAGCCAAGTCAGTAATGGTCTTTCAGCACGGATGGGAGAGACAAACAAGGGTAAAATAAGATCTATAGGAAAGAGAAAATACAGACAGCCTGGGGAGGGGGTATTTGGGCCCCGTGCTTCTTTCCTCCAGAGGAAGAAGCACGGTGGTGAGCGAATGTCTAGAAGCACCTTTGTATGTACAGTATCTTTATGTATTTGGACTCGGCAATTTTTTGTACTTTCAATTGATCCTCCTACTTCTATGAACTGCCCTTGGCCCCCCCCCTCAGGATCCTGCATGACCCAAACAACGTCATCCCACCTTTTCCTGGAACTTACCTTTCTCCTGATTGGACCACTCATGGTGTCCACTCCTCCCAGTGGAGGCAGTCATGCTGGGCGAGGTCTGTATAGTCAGGAGAGAACCCAGGTTGATGACGGCAGGATGTGCAGTTCATGCAGGATCATCATGCTATGTCAGTTACGGCTTTTTCCTTTGTTCTTCCCACCCCTTAGGTATGCCAGAAGAGAGTGGGTTTGCGCATATTGTGCATCAACCCCAATGCAGCCAGTCAGCATCTCTCCCTCTGCTGAATTTACCTCAGCCTACAAATGGCCACCTGTGGTTACCCAGGTGGTGATTGTGCAGTGAAGGATTCCCCCCACCTTCCCAGAGGAGGATAGTGTCCAGTGGGATGCTCAACCCTTCTCTCCCTGGCTGACGCTCCAAAGACACAGGCTTGTTCCCAAACTCGGGTCACCAGTGTTGTAAGCCATAGCACTACTGCTGTACCAGCAGGCCAGCCTGCACTCAATACTTTGAACTGTGGACTGCCGCCTGGTATGTACTTTTTGCAAACAATATTATTTGAGCCAGGAACCTTTGTGTATACCTCCTGTAAGACTCTTATCTGTAGCCTGCCTTTTGATACTTGTTTAAGGGCTGGAGTTCAAGGGCTCCAGCACAGGGCAAGGAGTTAAATAAGATACTGGTGGAAGTCATTGGCAAGATGGCAGAAAAGGGTTGGTGCAGCTGGTGGGGGACTTCAATCTCTCAGATGTAACTAGGAGACTCCCAGTTGTGGCTTCAGCTAGTAACAGAGACATTCTGGACTCCGTGCAGGGGGCATTCCTAAAGCAACTAGTTAGCAAACCTACTCGTCATAGAGTGATACTGGACCAGGTATTCACTAACAGGGATAGTGTTGCAGACGTCAAGGTGGGAGGTCACCTGGGGACCAGTGATCTCTGTACAGTGCAGTTCAATATAAGGATGGCTGTGGAATTGAATCACACAAGGGTGAAGGTTCTACACTTCAGGAGAGCAGATTTTATAAAGATGGGTGAATGTCTCAGGGATGACCTTGTGGGGGGGAGATGACTTGGGTCGGGTGGAAGAACTGTGGGAGAAGCTAAAAGGGGGCATAGTAAAGGCAACAAACCTATGCATCATGTAAGTGAGTAAAAGTAAGAGGAAAAAGATATAGCTATGAGAGGTAGTTGAAAAGGTAAAGGCTAAAAGGGTAGCATTCAGAAGATATAAGGAGATGCAGAGGGAGGAAGGTGTAGCAGGAGAAACAGAGAGAACCAGGAAAGCAATAAGGAGTGCAAAGGCACAAACTGAAGAAAGAATAGCCCAAGCAGTAATGAAAGGGGACAAAACATTTTCTAAGTACTGTATGTAAGGAAAAAGAATAAGACCAGGGGAGGGATTATAAGGTTAAAAAGGGATTGGGGGGACTGTGCAGAGGGGGACCAGGAAAAGGCAGACATCCTGAACAAATACTTTTGTTCAGTGTTCTGTGTGAAAGGATGTGGGGAGGGCCACAAAAAAGTAAAGGGAGCTCTGAAGGGAGGGAGGTGGACACTATTCTTTTTTCAGAGGAGAGAGAGTCCTAAAAAGACTCGCTAATTCAAACTGGACAAAACAATGGGGTCCTAGGGTATTTTGGGAGCTCAAGGGGGTACTGGCTACACCTTTGCCAGTCCTGTTTAACAGCTCAGTGGAAAAAAGGAGTGGTTCCAGAGGACTGGAGGACAGCAGATGTAGTTCCACTTCACAAAAGTGGTAGCAGGGAGGAGTCTGGCAATTATAGGCCAGCCAGCCTGTCACTGATGGTGGGAAAGGTAATGGAATCACTGCTGAAGGACATGATAGTGGAATATCCTGAATTTTATTGGGTTACAAGACCTGCCACAGCATGGATTCGTGGGTGGGAGGTCACATCAAACAATCTGATATACTTCTTTGATTGGGTGACCACGCAATGGCACTCGGTTAGGATCGTGCATGCCAAAACAGCGCAGTCCACAAGAGCGAAGTAATAACGCCGCTGTCCACAACAGTGCCTGCCCAAAACAGTGGCTGCAAGAACAGCAGCAATGGTAGGGGTCCCCGAAGACACAGACCATTACCATGGAAAAAACACACAGATTTCTGTTTTTGCGGTGGGGGGAATTTGCCTCCCCCACACCCACATTATGAAGTCTTCACCCCAACCCCCCCATCTATATATGTAACCACCCCTGGGGGGGCAGCATGGGGAAGAGGTGAAACCTCAGGAGGGCCTTGTGGAGGGGTAGGGGAAGAGCACGGTTCAATTAGGGGTGGGGGCAGATGCAGTACCCTCACAAGTTGGGAGGGGAGAGAAACCAAAAAAAAAACATGTCCCAGGATGACAAAAAAGGAAGCATACCTCCCAGAACTGGGTATCAAACCCCAGTCCACCAGCATTCTTCCACCCTCCACTACCTGTGGCATTACCCTCTGTGCCACAGCAGCTGGTGGAGCCCCTTCCAGCACTGGCTTCATCCTTTCTCCCCCACCCTCGTTACTGCGATACAGCTACAGGATAGAACTAACCTGACCTGCAGCATTCTATCCCTCATCGCTGTATTGCAGTTCACCATTCTGACCGTGTGCAATTCAGAATTCGCTTCCTTTTAACCAGTTACCCCAAAGAATTTGATTGGGGTTGATGTGGCCTACCTAGATTTCAGTAAGGCATTCAACATCGCTCCACACAGGAGACCACTAAGCAAGCAGGGTGGCTTAGAAGTGGATCTAAATGTGATAAACTGGGTAAGAAATTGGTTAGGAGATAGGCAACAGAGGGTGGTAGTAAAAATAATTCACTCAGATGAGAGGAAGGTGACCAGCAGGGTGCCTCAGGGATCACTGCTGGGACTGGTCCTCTTTAATATATTTATAGGTGACATTGTAGAGAAGATGGAAGGGAAGGTGTGCCTCTTAGTAGATGACACTAAAATCTGCAATAGGGTAGACACTCCAGGGGTGTGTGTGGAAAGGACGAAAAGAGACCTGAAAAAACTCAAGGAATGGTCAAGAGTACAGCAACGGTGTTTCAGTGCAAAAAAGAGCAAAATAATGCACTTGGGGCAAAGGAACCCAGGGCAGAGTACAAAATGGGGATTGTTATTGATGACCACCAAGCAGGAGAGAGGCCTGGGAGTGATCATCTCTGATGTCCTAAAGGTGGCCAGACAGTATGACAAAGTCAGGATTTTAAATATTTGATTAGCAGTTTTTTTTCTTGGGACGATACTAACTGTACAGAAAGTATTTATATAGATTTTCTAGAAGTGCTGTGTTTGTTAAACACAGTGAGGCAAGAGCTATTAATTTTTACAAAGTTTTAGCACTTTATGAGCAAAACTCTGATCAATTTTTTAGAGTTAAATAAAACCCTGCAAGGCAAATGGGATGCTGGGGTACATAGGGAGAGGTATCGCCCATAGAAGGAGGGAGGTAGTGCTGCCTCTATATAGATCACTAATAAGACCTCACCAAGAATACTGCATAGTTCTGGAGGCCACATCTCCAGAAGGACATAGACGGAGTGGAGGTGGTCCAGAAGAGGGCAGCTAAAATGATGCAGGGTCTGCATCAAAAGCCCTATGAGAAGAGGCTAAAAGAACTCAATATGTACACCGTGGAAGGGAAGAGGGAAGGGGATATGATAGAGACCTCTAAATACCTCTCTCTCAGGGTAAATAAGGTACAAGAGGAAAGTATTTATCAGAAAAAAGGTGCTCAATAACAAGGGACATGGTATGAAATTGGGGGGGGGGGGCGTAGATTCAGGAGAGATGTAGGGAACTACTTCCTCACAGAAATAGTAGTGGATTCCTGGAACAGGTCACCAGCTGAGGTGGTAGGGGCGAAAACAGTGATGGGATTCAAAAATATGTGGGATAGGCATAAGGGAATCTTAGTGGAAAGGAATGGGGAGGGGGAGAAAGAACTGTAGATGAAGTATGGTCTGCAGTGATACTGTAGGTGGGAATAAAAATGGGTAGACTGGGTGGGCCAAGCAATCCTTATCTGCCAACAAAGTCTACGTTACTATGAGTTGTGTTTGCCCAGAGAATGGGGACAGATGTAACATACTGTAAGACGTGCTAGAAGTTTGCTGAACTATCAGCAACAGGGAAAACTGCAATGATAAGTTAGCTAACACAGTTATCACCCCATTCACAATGTGGCGAGCCCAAACAGATGATAAAAACATGAAATGTGTTCTTTGATGCCATAAAAATGTCACTGGTGTATAGCTTGTCAATGAGAGATCTTTAGCTACTGTAGTATTTTTGCAAAAGTGCAAAAGTGCCATTTGACAACAAAAGGGAAGAATTCCTAAACAGAAATGATTAATGCATCCTTTTACATTTCAGGAACTTTTTGGGGACTGTTAGCTGAAACTTATCGTGCAACAAAGTAAAGTACCCCTTGGAGTTTGGAGGATCCATGCTTTTGAGCAGATGCAAGTTTTTTTGGAAAGGTGGGTGCAGGGGATGTGGTGGTGGTAGGGAGACCTTTATAGAGTTAGCATCCATCTGTATCTGTCTGTCTAATGTGAACCAGTCCAAGCAATTTAAACTTTGAGGTCCCAAAGGGAAAGTTTACATCTATTTTATTTTTATCCCATCACTGCTCAAAGATTTTAGCTGTGGGTCAAAATCTGGAAAACAAAACTGAACTTTCCTCATATGGACCCTTAATGTTCTTTTCTTAGAATTTGTGCAGGTTCACATAGCTCTCCATTTGGCCTCAACCCAACAGTTTAAGACAACTTAAAGCAGTCAGTATAGAGCAGTGGGCAAGGCAAAACTGGTGGGGTGCTTAGGCAGCAGGATCCTCAGCAGAACGGAGGAGGAGGTGTTTTTGCTCCTGTATGTATCCCGGTGCAGCCACATTTGGAGTATTGTGTGCAGTTCTGGAATCTGCACTGAAAAAGAACAGGGATAGGGCTGAGGCAATGTAGAAGAGGGAACAAAAAGGATTCAGGGGCAGAAACAGAAGTCCCTTCAGAAGACTGAAGACCTCAACATGTATACACCAGACACCAGGCGGGAAAGTGGGGACGTGGTTAAATCTCTCAAGTTTCTTCACAGGATAAACAAAGTAGACACTAGATACTGTAACTGTTCACAATGAGTGAAATGTGCACAAGGGGGAGCTCACAGAATCTGGACTGGCAAGAAGAAAATTCAAGAAGGACATCAGAAAGATTTTCACCTTAAAGAGGGTGGTGGATAAGTGGAAGAGGTGGCCAGAGGGATTGGTTTGCTCTAAATCCATGCAGGGACTCAAGTGAGGGTGGGACAGACATATAGAGATAGTGAAGAAAATGGGGGCAGGTGACATGGGAGGAGGGGGAAGTGTGTGACCACTAGGGCATTCACATCATACTATAGGTAGAGATGGACAGACTGGATGGGCCAGTAGGCCTTCTTGTTTCTATGCAACCCCTGGCTGTAAGTTTTGTTTTACATGCAAATCAGGTCATAAAACACATGTTCTTCAGCACTGCTTTCCAGGTTGTTTCTTCTATGGATTTGGGATCTCTCTCTCTCTCTCTGTCTCTCTGCATATTTGTGGTCAGAGGTCAGGGGCCAGTGTCCAGAGCTTCATTTTCCATTTGTTTCGGGGGTCAAGATCGCCTTCCCTCCTGAAACAAAAGGATAACAAGAGCCAGGTTAGGTCACGGCAAAGCAGTCCTTAAGCAGGATTTAAGAAGGGTGACGCAGATGCAATTTTAGCATTGATCAACATAATTCAAGTTGCATCCAAACTTGCATGGCTTACTTTCAAAACCACATGAGTTTTTACATCAGGTTCTATGATCTGTGGCAGCTTGAGTCATAAAAGCAATGCATATATCACTTTTTTGATGCAAGCGGTGCTTGTTTTGCTATAAATTGTGGCAACTGTGCCCAATAGTTAGACCAGCTTGGGCATGGTCTATCGGGCACTGTTGACTGTGGTTGGAACCTGAAGTGTGTCTGTAATGCTGTACACACATCACTAGATGCTGGGCAATAGATGCTGGACACCTCACTGGGGCAGTATTTGTAGACCTGTCAAAAGCTTTTGACACCGTTCACCACTCTCTGCTACTGTCCTCCCTTACCCAACTGGGTCTCTCGCAAGACGCTATAGGCTGGTTTGCAGATTACCTGTCTGGCAGATCACAGCAAGTAAGGATAACCCACACCCTGTCCTCTCCCCTCCCAGTCACCTCAGGGGTTCCACAGAGATCGATTCTGGGTCCCCTACTATTTAGTTTATTTCTCAGCTCCCTACCCAACACCTGCTCTGATAAACTCCTACTATATGCAGATAACGCGGTTCTGTTCAGCACCCACCCTGACCCCTCCACTCTCCAGCAGGCACTCCAAAAATCCTTCACGGAAGTTGAGTCTTGGTTCTCTACTTATAGACTTGTTCTAAACAATAAAAAAAATAAAATCAATGTTGTTTGCCCACGCCCAGAATAAACACAGTGGCCACCCCCTGCTCATACTTAACTCTCAACATGACACTCTGGAGCAGGTCAGCTCTTTCAAATACCTCTGGGTCACCCTGGACTCAGGGCTAACCTGCCATGAACATGTCTGCCTCCTGAGCTCGGCTGTCTGTATACACATTGGTCTGCTGCACCGCTATAAACACTGTCCCCCCCGCTGCCTTGCAATTGGCAATCTCCTCTTCTATCCTGTCCTTACTCGACTATGGAATTCTGATCTATGGCGCAGCCAACAATACAGTTCTCAATAGCATCAGGATTTCCCTGAATAAGGTCTGTCGACTGGCCTCTGGCTGCGATCGACTGACCCACACCTGCACTTTTTACACCCTTACCAACTGGCTTAACTTCAACAGGCGATTGAAATACCAGACCTGTCTCCTTGCCAAATAAATCTCGGCTGGCCTTACCCCCCCTAGTCTCACACCTCTACTTCGACCAGTTCAAATCACCAAGCAGACACTCAGCTCCGAGAAATCCCCCTACCATGTCCCACCTTGCAAGATGACTTTGGGACAAAGAACCTTTCGTTACAGGTCACCTCTCTGGTAGAACGCACTCCCCAAAACCTTACTCCCTGAATCCAAACTCAGCCAATTCAAATCCCTTCTTTGGGAACTCATCCAACAGGAAGTTGGCAGTGACTGCTTCTAACTGCCCCCCTTCCCTCCTACTCTGTAAGGCACCTCTCATGACAAAGGACGTTTGCACCTATGCAAGTCCTGCTCTGTTAACCTGTAGGTACAGTGTTAGACTGCCAAGGCTGAGGCCCTAATGTTTCCCCCCGTGGCCTATGATTACACTACTCTGTTCATGACTTCTGTAAACAGTGTAATATGCTGATTGACTAGTGTCTCTGTCTCGCAATTTACTGTATGCCCTGTTAATTGCTTTGTTTACCACTATTTGCACTATTATTTGCTTTTTTGTCTAACTTTGAATGTATTACTGTATCACTCTGATGTGGAGCCTTTGTAATGGAGTCTCTGACTCAAAGGGTTTTAATTCCAATATGTTCAATAAAAAATAAAAAAAAAAAAGTAATGGGCTCAGAAAACCCTACCCTTTTTCACCACTGCTCACTAAGGGGCCTATGTACCATATCTAATGTTGTGCATGGTCAGATGGCGATATATGGCTCAAAACTGATCATTTTGGGCCCTGATATTGAAAACTACGCCTGTCAATTGTGCAAGTGGTTGCTCCATGCAACTGAGTTGGGCTGGAGCAACAAAGGGATATATTCAGAAGAGATGTGCAATGGTGCGTCTCTTCTGACTATATCAAAATACGAGGGCAGCGCAAATACGATGTCCCCCAGACAGGTCTGAATACCTGGAATGGGAATGCGCCAGCACATCTGGAGATGCACTGGGTGCAGTTTCCATATATTCAGACACGAACATGCAAATGGGGCCATTATGTTTGCAAGGCACAAATGTGGCCATTTGCATGTCATTATGGCCCCATTTGCATGAGTTGTGCAGGGCTGGCCGGCAGAATGCACCTGGCGCCATGCACATGCATGCCCCAGTCCAATCCCCGTAGCTCTGTAGTAAACAACCCTGGTAGTCTAGTGGCACCCCCCCCACCCTGTATCTGATTGCCTTGTAAGTAACAAAATATATTGCCCTGATAGTCTAGTGGTTCCCCCCTTCCTGTCCCATACCCTGATCCCTCTGATAATACAGTAACATCTTCCACTGGTAGTCTAGTGGTTCCCCCTCACTCTCCTGTACCCTGAGCCCTCTGCTAATTCAGTAACATATTTCCCTGTTAGTCTAGTGGTCCCCCCTTCCCGTTCCATACCCCGATCTAAATAAACAAAAACATCCACTCGTCCCTGGTAGTTTCGTGGTCCCCCCTTCCCACCCAGTACCCCAATCAGTGTGAATAGATACAGATCCCATGTCCCTGGTAGTCTAGTGGTACCCCTCATCCCCCCAACCACACAGGACCCCATCCCCACTCCCCCCACCCAAGTCATTGGCGCAGCACCACCCGCCACCTCCCTGTCAACCAATGGCCTTGCAGTGTGTACTGTAATAGCCATTCATATCTTTGTGAGCAAAGTTATTCACTCCAAGGTTGTGAATAACTATTACAGTACATCATTCGCAAGCCCATTGGTCAACAGTGTGGACCAATGAGCTTGCAGGTGTTACTGTAAGCTGTCAATCAGTGGACAGCCGCGGAGGTGAGCGGGTGGGTGCTGCCTGCCATTCACCTGGGTTGGAGAGCGGGGTGGGATGGGGGTCCTGTGTGGGTGGAGGGGTGGGGGTACCACTAGACTACCAGGGATGTGGAATCTGTATTCATTCACACTGATCGGGGTACCAGTAGGGATGGGGGGACCACTAGACTACCAGGGATGAGTGGATGTTTTCTCTTATTCGGATCAGAGTACCAGGTGGGGTGAGGGGTACCAGTAGAATACAAGGGAGTATGGGGAGCTTTTGTTTTGTGTTTTGGGTATGGGGGAGTGGCCACCCATGGCTGGTGGCTGCTGTGTTCCACCATGCAATACAGCAGCCTGCCTGTGGGTGGCTAACAGTTACGCCTGTTTTTACAGGTGTAACTTTGTGCCCATGTATGCAGCACATCTCCGAGATGTGCCAGCAGATGTGCGGCAATTAAGAGAGATGCCATTAAGTACTTTTTCACAGAAAGGGTGGAGGAGGAGGAGGACGGTGGAATAGACTGCCAGAGGAGGTGATACATGCGTAATCAGTGGGTGGATTCAAATCAGGGTGGGATAAATACAAGGGCATGGTAGAGACCGCAGCAGAAAAGGTAAGAGAAGGTGACAGTGAAGAGACTCTGTGGCTCTCTCGTTTACCATTGGTTGGTAGGAATGGGCAGACATGGCGGGCAAGTGGGCCTTTTTCTGCCAACAGACTATATGTTTCTATTCTAGGTTTATCATTACATCATTAGTGACATTCATGAACCATGGTTTGATGACAGCGGCCTTCAGCCTCTATTATTAGCCACATACACAAACAGTAAATCAATGGCAGTGTTCATTGACTGTTATTTTGCATTTTGTCCCCATTAGGGCTGCTTGCAATCCAGGAAACAGAGCTGGGTTTGTTGGATTCCGATCCATTTTTAGGATGAAGGATTTTCAGAACTGAAGATCGAAAATCCTAAATCCTATAAATGGTCAAATTGGACTAAGAAATGGAACTGGATTCTGAAATCTGATTTTGCTTGCATGCAAGAAGTGGTTCTTGTCTGCTAGGAATTTTAGGATTTTTGATTCCAATATGGAATTGCATCTTCTGAAATCTTGAAAAATCCTATTGGAAAGGATTTCAGCAAATCCAAGCACCCCCTATCCCCATCATCAGTTACACACAATAACAATGAAATAGCAGCAGCCTTTGATCATGGTCCATCAAACATGCAGACAAACTGCAGACTGGGAACAGCAGCCTTTCTTCTTCATGAACACAAACAATTCCAAACCAAGGCTGTCATATAAAAACCTCCAGGACCAGGAAAGCCTGGTAACTAGTCAGGGGCATAATTGGTAGCACTCTCACTGTTAAGACAGAAGACTGTATGATCATGGCATGGGTTCAACTCCCACACCAGACACTTGGGCCAATGCTCTAAATTAACCCTGAAGTGTTACTCTAAAGGGGAGCTGCACAATTGGAGGTGCCATCACTCAGATGAGCCATTAAACCAAGCCCCTTTTGCCCATCTCAGGTGGACGTTAAAGATTTGTATTACACTTTCTGTAAGAGTAGGGGAGTTAAATCCTGGTGTCCTGGTCACCATTTCTCTCTTAATGCAAGTTTGAATTCATTATGGCTGTGTGTGTGTGTGTGTGTGTGTGTGTGTAAGTAATATCAGTGCATTTAGAGGCTACAGCATGTTTACTATGTACAGTCCCTACAATTCCAGTATCTAACTCACTGCTTTGTAAAACACTTTAGGATATAGTATTTATGAAAAATGCTCTAAACCTGAATTATATTCTATTCTACAGTCCTGGCACTACCAGTATCTAACTCACTGCTTTGTAAAGCATATTGAGATATAGCGTGTATAAAGATGCTATATAAATCCAAATTCTATTCTAGTTTACAGTCCCTGCACTTTCAATATCTAACCTACTGCTTTGTAAAACACATTAGGATATAACATACATGAAAGGTGCTATATAATTCTGAATTCTATGTTATTCTGCAGTCCTTGTAGTATCTAACTCATTTGTCCGTAAGACACTTTGGGATACAGTGTGTATGAAAGGTGCTATATAAATCAAAATTCTGTTCTAGTCTACAATTCCAGCACTACCAGTGTATAACTCACATAAGCAATAAACTACAACAGGGTGTGCATTAAAGGATTAATGATGCATGTCCCAGGGGAGTAGTAAGGCATGAAGTGGAAGGTCAAGAGTCCTTACACCACCTCTGGAAAGTGCAGTGTTAATTTTTTGATGCGTACCCAGAAGTGGCTTATTGCACTTATGAAATGCCTTGATCTTATTGTAATCATAATACAGCAGTATGAAACTGGTTGGAGGGCAGAATACAGAGGGTGTTAGTCAATGGGGTTCCCTCAGGTGTGCCAGGGGTCACTAGTGGTGTTCCCCAGGGGTCAGTGTTGGGACCCCGGCTGTTCAGCATCATTATAAGAGACATAGTAGAGGGGCTGGAGGGTATAGTGAGCCTGTTTGTGAATGATTTAAAGATCTGCAATAGAGTGGACATGTAGGATGGAGCCAAGAGGATGTAGAGGGACCTAAGGAAATTAGAGGAATGGGCCAGGAAGGGGAAGTTATCGCCCAACATGGCAAAATGCAAAATCATGCACCTGGGCAAAACAAACACGAGAGTGGAATACAGACTTGGGGACAAGCCGCTGGCAGTGACCAAGGAGGAGAGGGACCTGGGAATCATCATCTCACAGGACATGAAGTTGGCTGGGCAGTGCGGAACAGCAGTGGCAAAAGCCAGCAGCTTGTTGGGTTGTATTGGGAGAGAGATCACCAGCAGGAGGGAAGAGGTCCTGATACCCTTGTACGCCCAGCTGGTCAGGCCTCATCTGGAATATGGGGTCTAGTTCTGGAGGCATTACCTAAAAAAGGATGTGGAGAGGGTGGAGTGGGTACAAAGGAGGGCAACCAAGATGGTGAAGGGGTGCAACCACTTGCAGTATGAGAAGAGACTGGGAATCCTTGACATGTACTCCCTGGAACAGAGGAGGGAGCGGGGAGACATGATAGAGATGTTTAAGTATCAAAAAGGGATCAGCAAAGTGCCTACAGAGAACCTATTCCCATTGAAGGGGTGCCCCAGGAAAAGGGGCAATGATTTCCAACTAGAGGGGGGTAAGTTTAGAGGTAACATCAGGAAATACTTCTTTACTGAGAGGGTGGTGGACACCTGGAATGGGCTGCCTAAAGAAGTGCTGGGCGAGAATACAGAGGGGAGGCTCAAGAGGGCTTGGGACAGACAAAAAGGGCTGTTGAAGGGAGGGGGAAGGGAAATCGCAGCAGACCTAGAGGATGCTAGGCAAATGGGCAGACTGGGTGGGCCTGGTGATCCTTGATTCGCCGTCACTTTCCTATGTTCCTATAATAATGACATTAAAAATGACATTTTATGTACTTTTCTTGTGTTAAGAAATGTTCATTGTGGTTTTATATGTTTAAAGTATTGTGTTTATTAAATAATTCCATTTTTACTAAAGGAAAGGAAAAGGGAAAGGGGAAATTGTTTAACCAGGGGCACGCACACTAAGCCAGAGCTTGTTTCCAAGTGCAACCTGGGAGAACAAGGAAGCTAAGTGACTTGCTCCGGGTCATACAGTATGCCAGTGGGGGCCGATGAGATTCAAACCCAGGTCTCCAGGTTTGCAGCTCAGTGTCCTTAATCATTATGCTATACTGCCTCCTATTTAGCCAGCAGATGGCACAGTTGACAGTCTCTGTGTTGTTTACATAGTTGTATATTTAAGTAATAAGACATGGCAGGATGTGCATTGTGGTGGTATAACAACACACCTTGAGTGTGTTGTGAAGCATGGCTGAGTACCTTCAACCACCGAGAATGATCCCACCACAAAGCACAGCTTGGACTGTCTTATTGCGATTATAAACTGGGCTAAAATATTGAGGTGAAGGGGTTTAAAAATGCACAAAAATTAAATAATGTAAAACATTTTAATGATTTTTTTTAAAAGCTCATCCACTCCAACAGTATAATCCCAGCACATCCCAGCATTGCATACCATCTCAGTTTTAAATATTATGCCCATCAAAATACTTTTTTTAAATTGACCCCTAAACCCTCTCCCCCCAGTTACCTGTTTTCACACCCTTGCTCCTCCTTCTTTGTATTATTTCCTCTTTTCCCCACTTTGTTTCTGTTCTGTCTTTCTTGCATTCATTAGATGGAATGGTTACTAAGAAGGAAATACATACAGAATACTGGATGGGCAACTATGTACAACCAGTGTGTTCTGCCACAGAGGGGTTCTGATTCCCTCTGACCTTGAGAGCGAAGCTCGAGAGGTCTGCGTGAATTGGAACCCCGAGGTAGCAGAACTCACTGGTTGTGCACAGAGTTGTACATCCAGTATATTTTATAGTGAATTCATTTATTTGCTTTTGGTAACTGGGTAAGAGCACTAGACAGGATTGCCTATTTTTAGGCACAGCCCAGGAGATTACAGTTCAAACAAGTTATAAACAATAGTACAGGGAGGAGGTTACAAACAACAGTACAGGGAGGAGCTGATACAATGCAGTACATAAAGAGATCAACAACCTTACATGACAGTAGAATTACTTAGCACGAAAGTGATGGCATACATAGCATAAACATTATGGTACAAAACAAATAAAAACAGCTTGCAGAGATCAGTAACATAAGTGCATAACAGCAGTGCTGGTGGTATAGGACGAGGGTATGGGACAGGGAAGGGGATAGTAATGCAATGGCAAGTAAAGAGGTATGTTCCATGAACTAGAGCATGTGAAGAGGTATAATACATGAACTAAAGACATTTACATGCATCTAGGGAGGTGAGGTAATTAAAGACTGCATGCTTGAACGCAGGGTGAGAACTGGAGCTGCTAAGGGAAAACGGAAGGGAGTTCCAGAATTTGGGAGCATAGATGGAGAAGGCAAGTTCACCAATTTTGGTGGAGCAATTAGGGACAGTGACCAGAGCTGAAGTTGAGGACTGGAGGAGTCAGGGGCAGTCAACTGGGGTGAACATGGCTGCAAGACAGGAAGGGAGAGAAGAACGAATTATATTGTTGGTCATGCAGCCTATGGAATATAAACGCTGGGAGGAGGGGGATAACCAGCGGAGGTCAGAGTAAAGTGCAGCGGTATTTAAGCCAATGAGCAGACAAGGCAAATCTACAAACACTGTTATACGCAACATCCCATACTTGAAGGACATTTGCCTGCACTTGAGCAAAGACCGTCAGTGGACAGCAAAGACCAGGGAGCAGAAGTCCTTGGGTGATGGAGATCCTAGCAGCAGGGGTCAGGGTGTGGTGGACACGATAAGCCAACCCAGTTTTGGCATTGACAGACTTGCATGCCGAATTTACATGGAGAGAGAAACTGAGACATGGATCCAGAGTGACAACTAAGTATCTGAAGGAGTCGATAACTTGTACTGGGGAACCATTAAGACAAAAGACCAGAAATTAGGGATTTAGGGTACTGAGCTTCTTGCAGGACCTGAAGAGCATGGCCTGGGTCTTGGCAACATTTATTATGAGGTGGTGAGCTGTGAGCCATATTTGGATTCATTGCAGGTCGGAAGAGAGGTGGGAATTAATGTCAGAGATGGAGCTAGAGGAGGTATAGAGGACCAAGTCATCAGCATAGAGTAAGGTAGTAGAAGCTTTATTTTTATACACGTAAATGGTAAAACACACCTTAGGACCTGAAGGGCCTGTTTTCAAGGTAGTCCTGTTTACATAGGTATCGAAATGACTTATTTAAAAATGTACCTTATAAAAATACTACAACTCCAATACAATACACATGGAACAATACTATACATTTAGACTTATACAAGAACACACATGAGATGTAAAACATTTACAGAAACTTGATTTATACATTCTTATCATACTCCATTTATAACTTTCAGGCAGATGTAATTTAATCAGTTCCCATTTTACATAATTTCCCTAGTGCACAGTAATCACATAAACACTGAATTTTAGATCCTCCTTTGAAATTTTTTTGAAATTGTTTAGGATTTATTTCCAATATTTTTATCCTGTAAATGTAATGTATCCCAGTATTTTTTTTTTTTACTAAATATGGAAAGGTCACATCTCTGAACCTATTGACTTTACTAGAAAATGTGAAATTATTTGTGTCACCATTAAGTAACTTGTACTTACAGTATGTTCTTTTGTTTGTAATTTTTCCTTTAAATATTTAGGATTATTAGTCTATATTTGACAAGTCCACTTCATGTTTCTTTTACTGTCCAGATCCTGCCACCCCAATAGTTTATACGTAGTACAATGATGTGTATAAAAATCACACCTTAGCACAAATCTTGCTAACCTATTATAGATTTACTTTATTTAATATTTTTATATTTGCTAACCCATAAATATGGTCACCATAGTCCATAATTGGAATAAATAATTGGTTTACAATCATTGCCCTCATCTTAGGATTTAGACAGAACCCAGTACATTTAAAACCTCCTAATCTAGAATAAATTTTCCTGACCATTTCTTCTATATGATGTTCAAACTTTAGGCCATTATCTATCCAGATTCACAAATATTTATATTCCTTTACCTGATCTAACCTATCTTCTTTATTTGTTTTTATACATATTTTCCTTCCTTTTTATTTGTGGATGATCCAAAAACCATAGTTTTTGATTTTTTACTATTTAGAACTAATTTTGAGTTTGTGAACCATTCATATAAAGCATGGAAATCATGCTAAATATTATTTTCTATCTCATTTAAATCTACACCACTGGAAACAAGTACTGTGCCATCAACATAAAGTCTAATATTTGATTTTTCTATGAATTCTGAGACTTGGTTCTCATAAATCAAAAATAGAGTTGGTCCTAAGATTGAACCTTGGGAACTCCCCTTAGGTATATAATTTTGTTTGAGGTTGTATTTCCTAAGTGAACCTGTTGCAATCTACCATTCAAATAAGAATTCAACCAGTTACATGCGTCTTCCGCCAGCCCCTAGTCCAATAGCCTCTTACCCATCATCTCATAATCTACTGTATTAAATGCTTGGGATAAATCCACAAACTCCGCATGCACCTCCCTTTTGTTGTTCAAGGGTGTTGCAATTAAATCAGCTAGGTTGGCGAGTGCGGTGTCCGTGGAATATCCCCTTCTAAAACCAGATTGATAATTTGATAATAAATTGTATTGCTCCAAATAATCTCTCAATTGTTCTTGAACCATTTCTTCTTACCCTTTAGAGATGATGGGTAAGACAACCATTGGACGATAATATGAAGGGTCAGTTTCAACTCCTCCTTTATAAATCGGAACAATTTTAGCTAACTTCCAGCTATCTGGGAACTTACATTCCATCAGGCTCCAATTGAATAATCTGGTTAGGATTGGGGCGATTATATCAAGTGAATCTTTTAAAAACCTACCCTTGATTCTGTCTGGACCACAAGCTTTATTAGCCTTTAAATTTCTAATATATTTTTTCACCTCACTACATTTTACTACCCTAAATCTGAATTTTGGCCTATCTGAGCTTTTGTTCCTAAAGGTGTGTTTTTTATTTCATGTACATTTTTTGGGATATCTACATTAGGAAGTGAAACAAAGTAAGTATTGATTAGGTCAGCTGATTCCTTTGTAGGTTGCAACACTCCATTTTTTTCCAATTTGTATCATTGGTCTATTATTAACCGGAGACTCTAAAGACCTTATCAGAGACCGGTATTGACAAGAACCAGTTGTCTTGTTTATTTTATTTGTATAATATTAATGTTTTGTATTTCTTAAGTTTTGTTTTAATCTATTTCTGGCTCTTTTGTAATTAGTCCAATCTTCTGATTTTAAAATTTTGTTAGCAAGTTTCCATAATCTGTTCTTTATCCTAATGTCTTTTTTGAGTTTTTCTGAAATCCAAGTAGCCTGTTCCTTCTTCTGAATCTTTTTTGTAAAAGGTGCTATGGAGTCACATACTTCCGTAAATATTTTAGTGAAATGTTGAATAGCAGCATCTAAACAAGGAATTAAAAAAAGTCTATTCCAGTTTGCTTTAGCAAGCTGGGCCAATAAGCGAGCTTTAGTGTAATTTTTGAAGGAGCTACATTTAGTCACATTTATTTTTGTTTTTAGCTTATGAATTCCCTTTTTTTAAGTTCAAATCTGCCAATCAGTGAGCAATGATCTCCTAACATTGGTTGTTCCACATTTACTTCAGTTGGTAAAATCTTTGAAGAAACAAATATCAAGTCCAAAATATTACCCTCACTTGTCATTTTACTCTTCCTAGTGGGGTCTATTACAATTTAGGTCAAGTCCAGTGGCTGTAGGCTCCTTTTTAGGGCTTTTCCCTGAGGTAGACCACATGCAGCATTAAAATCTCCTACAAGCAATACGTCTCTACCCATTGTTTTATTTAGGAGACACTGGGAGAGAATTTCAAAGGAACTAATGTTTGCTCTGGATGGTGAATAAACAACACCCAGGACTAAATTCAGACCCTGAATCTCCACAAGCAAATGTTCTATCTTTTCCATTTTCCCTGCATATGTGACTGTAGACTGTCCCAGATCCCATTTTGTATATAACATAATACCACCACCCCATTTTGCTTCTCTATCACATCTATGTACATAAATCCCTCTAAATCTAGCTCAGAATTTTTAACACTTTTATTTAACCATGTTTCAGTGAAAAATACAATATCTAGGGTCTTTGTTGCAATCCAAGTTTTCAGGGCATCCAATTTGTTTTTTTACACTTCTTGCATTATCATATAACACTTTAAAACTAAGTAATGTGTAGACTTCAGGCCCCAGATTTAATTCAATGTCCCTGGCTATTGCCAATAGCAGAAGCAAACTTAACGCTTTCCTTTTAAATTTTATCTTGAGAGATTTTCTCCAATGGAGTTTATTTTGAGCTTGAAAATGTATTTCACCAAATCTATTTCTACACTTGATTTGTATTAAATATTCACTTGATTTTACTATGCCATTCCATCTCGCATCCTGTATTGCCAGAGCACTGATATTTTCAGTTGATCATGGCCCTTCTAAATTACAGCAGATGAAGGTGTGACAGTGGGTGGGAATGGTAGGTAGATTGTTTGTTTATAAATATAGAAAAAGAGCAGGGCCCCAAGGATGGAACCTTGTGGAACACCAGTGAATAGAGGGGCAGGGGAGGAGAGTACTCTATGGCAGGACACAGACTGGGTGCGATTGTGCAGGTAGATGGAGAATCAGGCAACAGTGGACTGGGAGGCACCCAGTGAACCTAGCTGATGCAAGAGCAGTGAATGGTTGACCGAGTTGAAAGCCTTCATTAAGTCAATAAAAACAGCCCTTATAAGTTGGCCTCTATCCATGGTTGAGGTGTTGTTAGTGAATTGCGCTAGGGCAGTCAAGGTGCTGTGGCCTCGTCTGAAGCCATGCTGAGCAGGAGACAGCAGATCATAGTTGGCTACAAAGTCTGACACCTGACGATGAATAAGTTTCTCCAGAAGTTTACTAAGAGTAGTCAGGAGTGCTATAGGGCGGTAGTTCGTAGGGTTTTTAGGGTCACCCTTTTTTAAAGACAAGTATAACCCTGACTTGTTTACAGGATCAGGGCACAATGCCAGAGCTAATGGAGAGGTTGAAGAGGTGCAAGATAGGGGAGGCAAGAATGGAGGTGCCAAGTTTGAGAATTCTAGGTTCCAGACCATCAGGACCAGTGCTGTCATGAGGAGACATAGTGTTGAGGATCTGTAGGACATCAGTTCTAGAGACAGGGCTGAGAATAAGGGGGGATGGGGCAGAGGGAGGCCTGGGGAGGGAGGGACAGAAGGAATGGCTGCGCTGGAGGTCGAGGAAGGAGGGGAGGTAAAGAGTGAATTAAAGGTGTTGTCTTTGGTGTTGGGGTTGTTACAAGAGACATTGTCAATTAACATGTCATGAGGGGCTTGAGAAGCATTGCGACCCAGAATTTGGTTGATATGTGCCCAGTACCCTTTCAGGTAATGGGAAGAGGCATGGAGAAGACCTCTATAGTAACTGCTTTTGGCAGCTCAGTTTGCTTTCTTACATGAGTTCCTAAGGGAGCGACAGGCAACAAAGTCAGAAAGAAGGGAGGAGGCTTTCCATGGTACCCCTAAAAATATTACAGAAACAGTTTCATCTTTTTTAATTTAGGGCAGGTTGCTAGGGTCAGTGGTGTGGTTGGTAGGGACCAGAAATCCCTATGTCTATAGTGCGGGCTTCCAGTGGTTGTCAGTTGTGTTTGGGAGAGAGTTAAAAAAAAATAAAAAAACATGGCAGCCATATTTCTTGCTAAGTAAGAGAACTCTTACTGTGAGGAATCGTATTTTATTTTGTGAGTAATTTTAAATATCTTGTTGATCCTGTATTTTTCTATAAGTGAAAATATCTGGTTAATCCCGCATTCTTATTTATATCTGTTTGATCCTGCCTCTGCAGGCTTTATGCGAGTGATTGTGCTACCACTTCAACAATGTATCTGTTTGATCCTGCAGTTTCTGTTGCTACAGCTGTTTTTTTAAATTGTGTGGCTCGTGCACTTTCCAGATCAGCTGGAATGATATTGTATCACAAAAGGGTACAATTGTGTCTCATGACCTTTGAACAGTGGTACAACAGTGTTTCAGCTGAGATGAAAATCGGGATGAAACAACATTCCTGCCATACACTATAAGCAGAATGCTAACCCTAACAGTCACACAACGGAAGGCCTCAGATGGAACCAGGACTTCTGTTTCATCTGTAGCAAGTTAAACAGCAGAGATTGCCCTGGTAAGCAGGTGCGGCTAGGGGGGGATTTTTCATGATCAGAAAGAAACACCAGGAATTAAAACTTAAAGTAAGTATTGTAGTACTTTGTTTTTTAATTTACAGTATGTATGTGTGCATAAGAAGATAATTATGAGGGCAAATAATATTAAATTATTATTCTTTTTAATTTAAGGCAGTTTTATTTTTAGGGCCTAGTTGAAAATTTTTAGTAAGTAAAGATGGCAGCCATGTGTATGATGGCAAAGAAGGCTGTGTGGTTAGTATTGATTTTATTGTGAAGAGGCTGCTGGGTCTTTATCGGGTGCTATTATGCTGAGATAACAGAATGGGTAAAAATAGCCCTTAGTCAATCAAATTTTTCACTATTTTTTAAAGCCATTTTATAATTTCTGCTTTCATCTTATTTATTGGTTCTCTTGTTTTCATTTTTATGATGTATTCTCAGTTTTTGAAAGAGGCTTATGTTTTTGCCAGGTTTAGGGTGCAATCCCCTGCTAGTGCTGCCCAATGTAAGTGCATTACTGCCACGTGCATTTCCCAGTAGTGTTGTGCTGCAGCAAAAGTATGCTCAGTACTTCTACGATGCTGCTGCTCCCAGCCCAGGCTCTTGGTACTGCCTGTTGTGAGAGTTTCATTATTTTTGATCGGGAAAGGGTGCGTGGAGAGCTGGCAATTTATTGATAACTGCTGCTGCTTCGACTGTGATTATGGCCCTCGCTGATCATGCTGGGTGTTCTGTTTCTCCTACGTTTAACGTGCACCCATTAAAGCTGTGGCCTGTAAGTTACCATTATCTGCATGTAGCTCCCAGTGTGTCAGCTGGACAGCTTCATATGTCCCATTTATGTCTACAGGACTTGTGAAAGACAGGCTGACATTTCTGTGTCATAAAGACAGTCTCTTTTTGAAAATTTAAATGGGAGTTTGGGAGTGGAATTAAAATGAAGGTCTGTTACGCTATGCAGTTTGGGTGTAAAAGCAAAGATCAGTGGGGATAATGTGCAGAGGCCATACGTAACCATTTTAGGGTTGGGAGTGGAAGTAATTTATTAAAAGTCAAAGAAATGCTATGAAATGCAATGGGAGGATGGTGGTGAAGTGTTTTTAATTGTATGCCAGACAAAAAGTAAGATATAATGTCATTTCTGTACCAGGGTAGCAAAGCATTGGAGTTCCAACATGGCAGCTGCTGGCTTTTTTGTTTTCATTTTGTGTATAGTGATATCTACCAGTAAGTAAGCTTTATCAAAATGAAAATTAGATAAGCCACCTGACTGTGCATGGGTACTTTTCTAATACCCAGTCAGGTGATGTCTCTCGGCCAATAAGGTTTCAGGATTTTTTTCTTGCCATTTTATAATGATTTGTAAAACGCTTTGGGATATAGTGTGTATGAGAGGTACTATATAAATCCAAACTCTAATCTAGTCTACAGTCCCTGCACAAGCAGTGTCTAACTCATTACTTTATAAAACACTTTGGAATATTGTGTGTGGAAAGGTGCTATATAAATCCAAATTCTGTTCTATTCTACTTTCCCTGCACTACCAGTATCTAACTCATTGCTTCATAAAGCTCTTTGGGATACAGTGTGCATGAAAGGTGCTATATAAATCTAAATTCTGCTCTACAGTCCCTGCCCTACCAGTATCTAACCCATTGCTTTCTACGCAATCAATAATACCCGACAGGGTGGGCGGTATAAGGCAATACCGGACCCTTAGTGGGCGTAATGAGGCCCGACACTGCAGGCGGAGGGCCTTATAGCCCCTGGAAGGTCTGGTATTGCACTTAGAAAATGGGCTTTCTGTGGCATTTATATATGGGATTAAATCAAATTAAAAATACATTAAAAAAATACAGAAAAAAGTTAAGTTAAAGTCTTTCTGTTGTAAAGTAGTCCTGTTTCTGTGGTGTTCCGTCTGCTGTTGCCTCCCCCCTCCAACAAAGCTATTCTCCCTACCACTCCCCCATACTTCTTTAAACGAAAACAGTTTGGGGGGGGGGGTTCTGTGGAGCCTGAGCAAGATAGCTGAATAAGAGAAAAGTTCTACAACAAAGGAGAGTACTTTTACTTTTCAAGAACGTTCAGCACTACTGGAAGTGACTAAAATAACTTAATCCTGTGCTGGAAACCCTCGGTATCAACATGGCAAACCCGCATAAAGATCAATCACAGGGAACGGGTGCAAAATCAAAGAACTCCTCCTCAACTCTAGCCACACAGTCAGCACAGGCCCGATCGGAGGAACCACCAAATGTGTCGGGTGAAGAAAAACTTCAAACCATCTGATTTAAACTTACTCTACTGATTGCTTTGTGTCCACTTTAGCAGGCAAGTTTGATGGGCTTACCGGCAGAGTGGCGACATTGGAGACCGGCTTGGAGCACACTCAGACAGCAGCTGTCGATGCCTCGAAACGTGCTGATGCAGCTTTGAGGGCTGTGAACACTGTCATAAAAGAGAGTTCTCACTGGAAGAACTGATTAGAAACCCTGAAGAATCAGGTCAGAGCCCCAAATATCAGAGTCCTGGGGATGCCTGAGGGCAGTGAAGAGGAACACCTCTTAACTTTTCATGAAAGAATTCTTTGTACAGCAATTAGGGGGTGAAGCAGCTCCTAAGGTGCAATCGTTCCAGAAAGCATACATAGTAATACCTCGGGGCAGATTAGACAACCCAGAGATGCACCGAACTATCGTGGTCGTTACCGACGGAGCTGGCACCAGGGACTTTTTGCTGACACTAGCTAGACGCAATAGAGATGCCCTCCTGCAAGATGGTCAAAGGATACAACTTTTCCCAGATATCAGTTTTGCTACCCAGCAAAAAAGAAAACTCTTCAATGGCACAAGGGCCATGCTGCGTGAGACCTCCATTCAACATGGCATGATTTTCCCAGCTCACCTGAGAATCGCCCATAATGGGAAGATATATTTGTTCAACAATCCTGTGTAGAGGCAATGGAGTGGTCACGAAGCCATGCCCTGAGATGGTCTGAGGAGAGATGAGAAGTCTGTCTGTGAGAGGATGAGGATACTTTAAACTCTCTTTCTTGCTCTTGTAAGCACTGTTCCCTTAGTTAGCTTTATTTATTACTTATCTATTTAGTTTTTAGTTGACCAGGTAAGTACACTAGACAATTCCTACCTATTTTCAGGCACAACCCGGGGGAGGGGGATACAGATGAATGCCAGCTGATCTTGAACCAGATTAAGCTGTTGGTGGTATTGTTAGTGAATTTAGCTTGATGGGTGAGTGCTATGACTTTTGAAATGAAGGACTGGGAAGGGTTAAATGTTTTCAAAATAAATCTTGGACTAAAAGCCTAGTTTGCTTTTAATTTTCCCTTTCCCTTTCCTATGCCATATTTTTGTGTTTCGTAAAACTAATACCTTGAAATAATTAAAGTAATCAGGGTTCTAGTAAGCACAGTACCTGTACAGAAATTAGGAATAAGCAAATTGTTTCTCTTTTTTAAAATGTTTAAACTGCATAATGGCCACTTAAAATATTTGTTTTAGTGCTAGCACTTCATTTCTTCTATATAGTCGTAGGAACAGCTTTCTCACATTGTACATTTGCACATTTTGTGCACAAAAACGATAATGCATGGTTATCCTCCCCTGTGGTAGAAGGTTTGGAAATTTGGACAACATATTCTGGACTTAATGGTTAATGCACCATGCAGCTCATGGGCTTAAATTACACCACTATTTTTGTTTTTAAGCTATAATTAATGATTCTTTGTTTTCCCCTCACAGATGTATCTGTAAGTATAGGACGGATTAGGAGTGATTATTAAGAGGAGTGGTGCCCTCATGTGTGATATTTATGTATTACACTATGTCCTTGTGTTTTCAAGCTGTACGTTTGAAAGAAAAATAAACATAAAGTTAAAAAACATAAAATAAACTAAAACAGTTTGCAGAGTTTGACATTTTAGTGAGATGGAGAAGCTGTTGCATTGCTTGTGCTTCATTTTCTTTTAATTTGGTCAGCAGTGAACGGAATAAATTATTTATGAGCAGTGAAGCATGCAACCTTGCATGACTCCGTTATTGAACCAGGAAGTGATCACTTATGAGTGCGAGGAGAGATAGTAGTGCTTTAAACTACAGTATTTCCTTTTGTTTATGGGAGCAGTAGAGTTTTTCTTTTAAATTTGGGGCAACAACTAATGTTCGGAGATGTCTCCATTGCCGGTAGCTTGTTTCCCAGTTCTGCATCTTTGGAGTAGAAATGGCAGATGGGGATTTGTACTACAGAGTAGGAGGCTCCGTTTGAGTACAGCAGCAAGGAAAATGTAAGCAGCTGGCTTGAATATGTAGCACGATTTCTGTTCTCTGGGTAACTAAAAATGAAAGAGACTCATGGGGGTGTGTTGATTTTGTTAGGGGAGCTGGCACTGAACGAACATTTTGGGGCAGGCAGTGTATCGCCAAGCGAGAGAAAAAATGTTGGTGATTTTTATTTGAAAGAATGTTATTTAGCCAATGATAGAGCAAGGTAGGCACCATGATTCTTCACTTGGATGGCATGGCTGGTACTTTTAACTAACAGGGCTCTCACTGTTAGTTAATGTACCCCAGCCAGCCAATCAGAATTCTTTATTTCTTTAGCCCATTTTCTAAACGCTTTAGGATACAGTGTTTATGAAATGTGCTATATAAACACACACTATATTCTATTCAGTCGTACTACTATCTTTTAAAACCCACTGAATACATACTGTGAATAGGCAAGTTAAAGCAAGGCAAATTTATTTGATAGCTGCCCATCCAAAGCGCTGGCTGCTGTACAGACAGCAATTTATTTTTTTCTTAAAACAAGATCAATAAAACGGGTCTGGATATGTGCAGTAACCCAGAACAAGCATACTGCCCCAAAACTAAGTGGTCCCAAATGCCTGAGTAAACATATGGGGTTTCAACAGACTCTTAAAAAGTTCAAATGAAGTTCTAATGATGGGGCCCCACTAGTCATAGCAGGAAGCAAGTTCCACATAATAATATAATGAATTACAGGCTGAAAATTATCTAAAAATGATGTGTTTTCAGTGTTTTTCATGTGACATCAGGAAGTAAATAATAACACTCGGCAGGGTATACACTAAAGCATTTTGATGCATGCCCCAGGGGTCTTATGCCCTTGAGAAATACACTGAGTACACAATAAGACATGACAAGCGTGTTGGTTGTCTGGGGTTAATGCACGCCCAGGTGCCTAATTAGGTATGAGGTGCTTGCGGTGATTGCATTTAGCACCAGGAAGTACATTAACCACAGACAGTCAACACTCCTGGAGTGTCTTATTGCACTTAGAAAATGGGTCCCCGGCCAAAAAAAATTAAAATTAAAAACTATTTAAAAATGGGGGAAAAAAATTCTACTGTAAAAGGAACAAATAGTGCCTGTTTTAGGCAATTGTTGCTGTCATGCATGTGAGCCACTATGTGGTGCTGCTGTATGTGTTTATTTTTTTGTTTTGCAGTGGCTATTGTTTTTTGGAAGTAATGAACACAGAAATCTTAGGAGATGCCAACCACCAGCAGAGAGAGAGAGACAGAGAGAGACAGAGAGAGACAGAGAGAGAGAGAGAGAGAGAGAGAGAGAGAGAATATATTATATATATTATATATATTATATATATATATATATATAGATTATATATATATTTATATATATATATATATATATATATATATATATATAGCCAGCTGCAGGAGAGTGAGCAAGTGTGCTGTGCATCCAGGCACAACCGAGCTGTGCAGCTGGCTATGCAGTCACACTGCTGATCTAAATGGATGGACTATTTAGGTTCTTTTAAATTAACAAAGACTGAGTGAGCAACCAGCCGTATGAGCAAGCAGGACTGGTAGAAGACTGAGCCAGTCACTCATGTTGGATGGGAGTGGAGGTCATTGGAGCAGAGCAAGATGGGGGCCAGGTGGGCGGCAACGTGGGAAAGCCCTGCATTATCAGGGTACAGAGATCGATGCTTTTGAGGCCTAAACAAAGTGGAGTCCAGAAAAAAAAAAGGCATATGGTGAGAAATTGTAAATGATTTTATTTCTTGGTAACTGTTATGTTTGTGGGGGTGATGGGAGGATTGGGGGTTAAAGCGTGTAAATCAAGATTTTTTAAAAATGTCTTTCTATACCTCCTTCCACACTGGCTGTTCTGGACCCCTCAGGCCCGACAGGAAGCCCCTGAGCCCTTCTAGTCATGGTCATGCCCTCCATGGAGCCTTGGCTATGCCCCCCAGGCAGGGTCAAGGCGGGGAGACTTTCTCCTGAAATTCAACCTTTCATAAGGGTGCGCCATGATCCGGCGGGCGATGAGGACCCGGGTGAGTCTGCAGGCTATCATTGTTGAATGTTTGGGGACCATTTCCCTTTTTTCTGGTCCATCCCAGGGACATCGTATGCAAGGACATCAAAGCAGGCCCTGCACGTGTCCGTGCATTTGTCCACCTAACAACGTCAGCGTCGTCCCACCCCTTTCTCTATTGACTAGCTGCCAGCTAACCATGGTCACTCAGGTGGCAGACTTGCGGCAGTGGATGGGACCCACCCCCCCTGGATGAGGAGAGGATCCTCTGGGATGCTTTAACCTCCTCCCCCCTGCCAGCCCCTGACTACCTGAGGTCATTCTTGAACCCGGATCACCAGTGTCAAACAAGTTTTTTATAGTAATGGCAGGTTAGCGGATTAAGGCTTTTTGCCTTACAAACATGGCTATTTCTGAGAAGCATGGGTATGTACGTGCACTGCTGCCTGGTTGCTGGAAGGGTTTGTGACCTGGTGGTTGTCTGTCCATAAAAGCATGGGTCTGTGAGACGTTCAACTAATCAGGGCACAGGATTTTTTTTACCCATTGCATAAAATGCTTTGTTTTTGGTATTATACTCTTTATTCCCCCCCCGCCAGCCCAGCTGTCCACTCCTTCGGGTGGCCAGGCCCGCCTTCATGCTCCTCCCATGTGCCATCTGCTGCCCCTTATCCTGCTGCCCCCCTGACCAACCCAACATATCCCTTTGTCGGGGGGGGCCCCCCTCCTGTGATCATGACTAGGGGGAGCCTGTCCATGCCTCGAGGACACTTCTTCCATCCTCGCCAGGGGCAGCGAGGGTGCAACACAGGCAAACCTGAGACTGTTACAGAGATGGGAGGGCAGCTGCCATCATCCAAATGGCTAGGTGGCCATTTTTTTCTGTTAGGCTTCCCCCCTCCCACTTGTAGGCATGCCACAGTGTCCTGGCCTAATTGCACATGTGGTGTAGCTGCAATGCGTGATGCCAAAAATGGCTGCCAGGAGCTACCAAGGGGCGGTGCCTACTTAACCCTCCCCCCCAAGAGGAGAGCATCTGGAGGACACTCTTGAGCCATCCCTGCCAGCCTCCGCTTCTGCTGTCCCGGGTTTGGGGCATGAACCTGGGTCGCCAGCGTGCCAGGCGATCCCCCATCACCTGGCACCACGGGACTGGTGCATAAAATGCTTTAATGCACATCCTGGAATGTGTGTTTATTTCTTCTAAAATGTCTCTAGGCCTCCCAGTTGCACAGTGACAGAGCTGTTGCTCGAAGTGCCAGTGATCTGGGTTCAGGAACAAGCCTGGGTCACTGGGGGCTGGAGGTGGTGGGAGGAAGACTGAGCATCCCACAGGATACCCTACTTCTCCTTGGAGGGAAGGTCTCTGCCAACACTGCCACCTAGTTGACCACAGGTGGTAGTGCAGTGAATGTACTGCAGGTGAGGTATGATGCTGGCCAGACTCTACACAAACACACAGTACAGTGTGAGTGCTGAGAGCCCCATGAGTGCCTGCTATCTTGTGGGCAGGGAAGCAGCCACTAGGAAATACCCTGGTGCACGCAGGATGACCTGCAGCATGCTCGGCCCCACTTCCTGCCACCAGCCTCACCTCCATAATAGGCTTCACCTGCTTTAGGAACATGGGTAGGGGCAGGCCCACCTCCAGGGAGGTTAGCAAAGGGGCAAGGAAGGGGTAAGTGCTGGGGACACAGGATGATGGGGCTGGGCCTGACCCAGGAAGGGGGTTCCACCAGAGAAAATGGGGCATAAAGTTAAATTAAAAAGATATAACTCTCTGTATAAACAGCAGTGGTCCAGTGACCAGTCAACCTGCTATCCTCGAAGGCTCCACAAAGATCTCAGTATATGATAATGGGAAGTTCCCATAAATATGAGAAGCTTTGGGCCACCTTATCAACTGCTTTATAATGGTGTTTTCCCAGTGTAAAGAGACTGTCATAGCTTGCATAAGTTGAAGGTTATCAGTAAGGTAAAGTTATCAGTGTCAGTGGATCAGTAAGTAGCACACTTGCCTCTGAACAGGAAGATCGGAAGGGTATGGGTTTTAGCCCCACATCAGGCATTTGGTGTAAAACCCAAAACTGACATTGTAGAACAGTACGGGGTTGGGGGGAGGTGCTGCTGCACTCTTGAGGGGCTATCTTTCAGATGAGATGTTTAGCTGAGGACCCTTTTGCCCATCACTGGTTACTGTCCAGGTAGAATTAAATATCCCATGGCATTTATCTATGAAGAGTAGGGGGATTCCCCGGTATCACAGACAACATTACAAATAATTAAAAGGGACACTGTCAACCTTTTTTGCATACTTCTACTCCGATTTGCACAGGAGCGGAGGGGCAGATACCCCAAGTGAGGGGGTGGGCGGATGGGGAGGGGATGACAGATGTAGGGATTACAGACAGCAGGGTACTAGATGGGTTGAGGGCATTAAGGGTGGACAAAACACCTGGACCTGATGGCATTCACCCTAAGGTACTAAGGGAGTTGGCAGAGGTCCTGGTGGGGCCACTGGCCAACCTGTTCAATACCTCCCTGGACACAGGATGTGTACCACAGGACTGGAGAATAGCCCATGTGGTGCCCATCCACAAAAGTGGCCCAAAGTATGAACCAGGAAACTATAGGCCAGTGAGCCTCACATCGATCTTGGGAAGTCTCATGGAGACCATACTAAAAGAGAGGCTAATGAGCTTCTTGGAGGAAAACGGTCTCCAGGATGGTCAACATCTTGGATTTATAGTGGGCAGATCCTGCCAGACTAATCTTGTAGAGTACTATGACTGGATGATGTGGGAATTGGATAAGGGCCATGCAGTGGATGTCCTGCATTTGGACTTCAGCAAAGCCTTTGATTCAGTGCTGCATGGGAGGCTGGGGGGGGACTGGAGTGTGTGGGGGCAGGACCAAAAATGGAGAATTGGATCACAAACTGGCTAAAGAGAAGGCAGCAAAGGGTGGTGGTGGTGGTGGGGGACGTCTCATCACAGACAGCGGTGATGAGCGGAGTACCACAGGAATCAATACTGAGACCGGTGCTGTTTGGGATTTTTATTGCAGATATCTCACATGAGATCCGGATCAAGATCAGTCTATTCACAGATGATACCGAGATGGGAGCTGTGGTTGATGATGTGGAGGGGTGGAAGGGGTTGCAGGAGGACCTGACTAAGCTGCAGGAGTGGGCAGAAACATGGCAGTTGGGGTTCAATGCCAAGAAGTGCAAGGTTCTGCACTTCAGAGCCAGGAACCAGGGAATGGGGTACAGTTGGGGAGCTCCACAGAGGAGAAGGACCTAAGAGTGATCATTATGTAGAGCATGAACAACTCTGCTCAGAGCAGGAAGGCTGTAGCAAAAGCCAACAAAATGCTGGGGTGTATTGTGAGAGGGATCTCCTCCAGAAGGAGGGAGGTTATCCTGCCCCAGTATAGGTCATTGATCAGGCCCCACCTGGAGTACTGCATGCAGTACTGGTGCTCATTCCTGAAAAAGGACATTAGATTGTTGGGGGGGGTAGAGCGAAGAGCCACAAAGATGATCCAGAGATTGCAGAGCAAGCCCTACGGGGACAGGCTGTGAGAGCTGAATATGTATTCACTGGAGGAGAGGAGGGATATGATCGAGACCTATAAGTATCTGAAGGGGATAAACAAGACCAACCCAGAAGGGATTTTTCAGATGGGAAGAGGGAGGGACATGAGAAGCCATGGACTGAGATTGGAAGGGGGAAGATTCAAGAGGGAGATGAGGAGACATTTTTCACAGAAAGAGTGGTGAACAAATAGAACACCTTATCAGATGAGATAGTGGCTGGTAAGATGGTGGGCAGCTTCAAGAGGGGTTGGGACAGGTTAAGGGTAAGGGGATAATGGGAAGGGGGCAGGAGAGACAGCTGCGAGATGAGGGGCTAGCTGCACGCTCACTCGAGCAGACTCAATAGACCATGAGGCCTGTTTCTGCTGGCAATTTCGTATGTTTGTATCACATTATTTCTAGTTGAAAACCCACATTTTACAATTGCTTACCTTCTCTAAAGTTCATTGATGGTGCTGGTTGTTTCATCTGCTTTTTCCTTTGTTCAGCAGAAATGCACGCTAATGGTATAATTATACCCAACATGGTCCTTGATGTACTCTTGTGATATACTTCCTGAACATTAGGAACACTCTCAGACAGAGCAGCCACTCATGATGCAATAGTCTCATCTCCTCTCACTGCATCTTGAGTGTCTGGGCTGCACTGGTGTTGTGCCCAGTTCCAGGAAGGGTGCAGTGGCAGTTGATCAAGGACTGAAAACAAACATGGTTTTGTGTGGTACACCAGTATGATTGGCAGTCTGTTTCTCACTTTTAAAAAGAAAAAATAAATCAGCATCAAACTGCTAGCGACATCAAACTGCAGCAAATTCTACAGAATGTGAGCAATTGTACAGTTTGTTTTTTAAACGAGGGACACTTAGAGGCCTAAAGGAGTTGATGTGTCCCTTTAAAAGAGCCTCTTCAGAGTGTTTCTTATTGTATAAGAGACTCTGAGCATGAGGTTATGGTGAGAGTACTGTGAATTGAAGCTGAACATTTCTTTCTGCCCAAACCTCACAAGACGAGTGTCTTATACCATCAGAGACACCCCTTGAAGACCCTTCTAACTTATAAATCAGTTGAGTTAGCCAGAGTGATTTGTAATAAGTTTTAGTTTTTTTTTGTACATTTCAACAGTGTCTGTAGCTGCCCTCCTCCCCCAGGTTAGATGTGGAGTGCTCCACTTCTAACACTCCTGCACGAGAGACCAGTATACATAGTACAAGTGGTATAGTAGCTCTGTGCACTAATTGGCTGAAATCACGTAAGTGATTAATTGTAAGTGCTGGCTGCCTAATGTAGACAATGTATGAAAATGTGCTTAGTATCCCAAATAACTTTATTGGGACCACGTGAAGGCTTTCCTTGAAGGGCTCTCTCAAATAAGAAAGTGTCTAGATTCTGGATCTTTTTTAACAGAGTTTTTTTCCTTTCCAGGGCTGGCCATGCCCAGCTCCAAGCCACATCTAGCTGGTAACTACCACCCCAGAACTTACCTCAGAGAATACCCCGTGGATTTCCCCCTGTAGCAGGGCCAGGAGAGAGAGGGAAGGAGGGAGGTCCATCATCCCCACTGTGACTACATACACAGGAGGCAGTCCTGGGCAACTGCGTGGGCCAGGTGTGGGTCAGGCACATTTTTTTTTTTTTGTTTCCACTATCTGACAGCAGTCAAGGATCCAGGACTACGTGTGAGTAGAAGCAGTTACACACCTGCCACTGGATGTCTCCCCATGGATCTGCACTGACTGGCCTGCCACCCTGCCTCTATGTGGTGGCAGTCTGGGAGCAGTGTGGCTTTACCCCCCCTTCCTGAGAGAGGACAGCAGTGCCCCTGATGCTCAGTCCTCTCTCCAGGCTGACCCCCAGTGGCCTGAGCGCACTACCGAACTCTTGTCACCAGTTTGGAGCAAATGTGGCATTCAGCACCTTAACTCTCTGCACCACTGGGCCAGGCTAGATTTAGAGTCGTGCATCCTAGGCAACTTCAATAATGTACCACATATGACACTCGAGGGTAGAAGCATGATAATATTATAATCCACAACAATCATGAACTTCATACTGAAAAGATGGATCGAGGCAGACTCGATTGATAGAAGATTAGAAGAAAGAACTAGTAGGAGCCCTTGAATTAGAAAAAATAGCACATGGAACAAAGGACAACAAAAGAAGCTTTGACAACAAATCAGGAAAGGTCTTGAATTATTACACATCAACAACATAATTAATTTATAGTTCTCTCAGGGTTATAGTTTTTGTTACACTCTATAGTCACAATATATCTACCTCTACTCCTTTCATTTTCTTTTCTTTTTTTCCTTTCCTATTTTTTTCTATCCTAATCCCTTTTAATCTCTTAATTTACATGAAGAGGGGGCTCCTTTTCATTTCTCATTTTATTTATTCCTTAGAACAGTGAATAAATGCTAAAGAAATAATTTCTCATACTACTTTATTCTCACTTTAAAATGATTAATACAATAAGCAGTCAATACTATTGAACTGTAATTCATTTTAATTATATAGGTACTTGAAGATGACTTTAATTGTTCTCTGTTTTTGTTGTATAGTACTGTTATGGGGTATCTTTAAAAACATCCTGATAAAATCTTAATAAAAAATAACTTTATTGGAGAAAAATGAATCTCATGTACAATAACTAATTTTGCACCTTTGAGAACAATATTCAGTCTATATCATACTGTTTATCTGCACGTGTGTAAATGAGCAAAAATTTAAATAAAGATAACATTAAAAAAAAGAAAACAGTATCTGACAGCTGACCATGCATTAAGCATTTCTTGCAGTCTTTGTATACAGTATATGCCAGACAATTCATATCACCAAAACAGTTGCACACCACCAACATAATTAGCTTTCTGGTTTTTCGTTCACTGTATAGACACACAGGGCTGGATTCACAAAGGGCTGCTAATGCCACAAGCTCCGGCTGTGCAGAACACCTGGCACATGGAGCTTGCAGTATTCACTGAGCTGGCAATCGGGACTCTCGATCATGTGTGCCAGTTGCTGCTAGGTAGGCCAGCTTTTTCTGGTCTAGCTTATGACAATCTCGGGTACTCTTTTTACGGGGTTTGCTGCTGTAAATTTGGAAAACTGTTGTAAATGCACCTTATCTTCTTGAATCAGGCATAGTGTGCAGCAAAGGTGTTGGCATAGCTGTGCCACCAAACAGGACTGATGCAGGGCTAAATGTAAGCTCTGTGTTGCCCTTTGTGAATTGGGCCTCTGTATCTACCTGTACTCCTTTCATTTTCTTTTCTTCTTTTCTTTTTTCTCTTTTCATCCCTATTAATCTCTTACTTTATATGGGAGACTTATTTTCCTTTCTCCTTTTGATTATTCTGTAGAACAGTGAATACACGCTAAAGTAATAATTTCTCATACTACTTTATCCTCACTTTACAAGGATTAGTATAATTAGCAGTCATTACCATTGAACTGTTATTCCTCATAATTGTATATATGTACTTTGAAGATTATGTCATTGTTCCCTGTTTTTGTTGTAAATTACTGATATTAATGTATCTTCAAAAAATGGTAACAAATACTTCATAAAAAAATAACTTTACTGGACAAAAATTAATCTTATTTACAGTAACTAATGCTGCATCCTTGAGAACAAGTTCCAGTCTATGCCATAGTGTTTGTCTGCATGTGTATAAATGAGCAACATTTTAAATAAAGATATCTTATAAATAAGAAAATAATTTCTGACACCGGACCATGCATGAAAGCATTTTGTGCACAATCATGTAAGGTATTTCAGACAATCATGCTTATGGATTTTACAAAGTCATTTTATAAGGCTGACTGAGTGGCAGTAAGGCAAGGCAAAATTTACTTACACAACCCATTATCCCTGAGGCTCACAGCATTGTACAATTAATTCAGAAAAAATCATAAAACTTACAGCTCCTTTAAGTTATAAGGTAGGCAATATAAACAGAAAACCATTTAAAACTAAACTGGATACTCTAAAGTATATACATATGTTTTTAGAGAGGCCCTAATGGCCTCCACTGTATGGGCTGAATGAATGCTCCCAGGCAGTTTGTTCCAGAGTAGTGGACCTGTCGCACCAAATTTCCTCTCCTCAAGACTATTTTAGGTGACAATTATGGACCATGAGTGAGCCTGCATCAGAGGAGTGAGGTGGAGAGAAGGGTGGTAAACGACCATGAGATCTTTTAGGTAGTCAGGACCCAGACCCTGTAGGGCCTTGAATGACACCAAGCAAATCTTGAAGGTCATGTGCCACCACACAGGCAGCCAGTTCAGAGCACATAGGACTGGTGTGACATGGCCACTCTAAGAAGTTCTCATTGGCAGCAGAGCCACAGCATTTTGGACCAGCAGACAGGAACAGCACATATAGGCAGCCCTCAAAAAACAAAATACAAACTTTAAAAATAAAATACAAAAGTCAAGCCATCCAGTGTACACAAAAGTGGACTGAACTCACAGCACCACCCCAGTGCGTGACTCTTCTTCAGGGGGTCACTCAAAGTACTATATGCGCTATTCCTGCCTGCTTGTATCAGGCTAGCACCAGTTTGTTTCCGTGAATGCTGTTCCACCTGTGAATTATTCTGGACCAGCAGCAGGCATTGCATCAAACCTCCAGATAACCCTAAGTACAGAGCATTGCAATAGTCCAGCCTAGAGGTGACAAAGGCATGAACTATCATCACCAGACCTGCTGGTGCTGAATGCAGTTTGATCCAGGCAATGTTACAAAGATGGAAAAAGCTATTTCTGACTGCTGCCGACACCTGCCGTTCAACTGTCAGTTTGCAGTCCAAAAGAACTCCCAGCTCTAAGTGTGTGGCTGTCTAGAGATGGCAAGGCAGCTAATCCACCCATCATTGCTGACCCACGCTGAACTGGCTTGACAATCACAACCTCAGTCTTTCCAGGGTTAACATACAACCAGTTGGAGACCATCTAATCATCGATCTCCCAGAGGCAGTGTCCTAATGCAGAGGTGGCTTGTCCCTCGTCAGGCGTGCAAGACAGGTAGAGTTGAAATATCATCTGCCTAACCGTGAAACTCAACATCATACAATCTAACAATGTCTGCCAATGGCAACACGTACATGACAAACAACACAAAGGCAAGCATTGAGCCTTGAGGAGCACCACATGAGAGCACAGCTGCTCCAGAGGTGAAATTTCCTAGAGCAACCTCCTGTGTTCTCCAGGTTATGTTTTTTATGAATGAATAAATAAATTATTTTTTTATTTAAAATTTGTTTACCAGGTAACCCCAAAGGAACCAAGTGCCAGTTTGCAGGAAGTACCCTGTAAAATACCTACTACAATACAGAATAAAAATACCAGGCAATGTAATACAAAAAATATTCATGAACAACATTTACAAGATGAGCTGTTTAAGCAATGCTTCTTTACGACAGTCTTACAAACATTGTGATAGCAGATATTTTGCACAGAAATTGATAAATTATTCCAAGATTTTTTGGAGCTGTACAGAAATTACCTTTGTCCTAATGATGTTCTGTAGAACAGAAACTTAACATTCGGACATCGTGAAAGCCTAGTATTATAGGAGTCAACATCATTCCTCACTTCTGACATAAATAAAAAGGTAATTGAACCTTAAAAAAATCCTCTTAAAGCTAATTAACAGAAAATAAACACTTCTATACTCAAATGAGAATCAGCCCAATTTGTTATAGAGCTGACAATGATGCGGAAATGTAGACCCAGACATTACACATTGACATGTTGTATTACAGAGAACTTTAACTCAATACAGTGAGGTCTTATATTATTCACTGTGGTGTACAGTGGTAAATCAAAATCTATTAAAGAAAACAAATGCTGACCCAGTGGTGTGGAGAGCTGAGGCAGGGGGCCTCTCCACCCACCACACTGGTGATCAGGGTTCCCAAACAAACTGGAGTTGCTCAGAGGCTGGTCGGGGGAGGTGGCTAGAGTGTCCCATGATGGCTCTCCTCCTTCAGAAAGGTGGGGTACAGTGTGTGTACTGCTTTTCTACTGCCACCTAGTGGAGGCTAGGTGGTGTAGTAGCGGTCACCAATCTAGCTGGCTGGGTGCCAGTGCAGGCACAGTGCATTATCACATAGTGCATGCATGCGGCTTAGGGGAGAAAAGCAATGGAGGGAAAATCTGTGGCGACTGGATGATGGTGACATGCTCTGCAAGCTCCACACCACCTAGCAAGGCACCCACCCACCCACGGCAGTTCAAGAGGTAAGTTCTAGGTAGTCCTGGGTAGGGTGGGTGATGGGACTGTTGGTCACCAATGGAAAGCGGCCACCAAAGTTTAAGGCGGATAAAGACAGGATGAAAAAAAGCAACAACGACTGCGCCAGTGTTTTCTTGGACTGAGTAGATAAGCAATTTTTTAGGTGATATAACTGGCCTCAGCAAATGTGTACAATCTTGGCCAAATAATTTACGTGATCTTGACAGGAGAGAGATCCATCAGTAATCAAGTCCAGATACTTAAACTGATCTACCCTGTCTATCTCTCTCCCATGAAAATTAACAACAGAAGCAGGAGATGGGCACAATCACAATTTAAATCTGAAAGCAAAATGCATCTGTTTTGTTTTTATAGTGTTTAACAAAAGTTCATTCTTTATTAACCAGTTTTGAACCAAATTAAAATCTGATTTTAAAAGGTCCATGGCCCGGTGAAGGAAGATTGGTAATTTCAGCACTTCTGTAAGGGTCCTATGATGTTCCCTAAAGTCATGCTGGAATAGTGTCAAAATATTACCAGCATTGAAATCATTTTTTAATTTATCAAGGACAGTCCTTTCCAAGACCTTAGACAGTGGGACCAGCAAAGAGATGAGATGGTAGTTTTTTGCCAAGGTACAAAATGCAGCCTTAAAAAAACTGGGACTATGGCCACCTGCTTCCACAACCCAGGAACCACACCCACCAACAATGAATGATTAAATAAAACAGTAGAATGATAAGCTGTTAAATCCGTTACTAATGAAAACAAATGTAAATCAGCATTATCTGCAGCAGCTGTAGTCTAAATATTCATATCCTTCAACTTCCCTAGGGTTGCTACTACTGTCAGTTCCCTAAACTCAAATTATGTAGGACTCACACCAGCCCAAGACAGTGCCGAAGAGACCCGCGTACACTGTAGTTCCTCAGGCGATCTAAAAGTACCCCATCGTTGGCTGTGTCAAATGTTGATGAGAGAGCCAAGAGAACCAAGATCAAATGCAGTCCTTGATTCCTCACCTTGAGGAGATTGTGTGTCATTAGATAGCACAGGTTGAATTATGCCACTCACCTGGTGTAAATAATACTAACATATCTTTATTTTTCAGAGCTCAGATAAAAAAAAAAACATATGACCCCACAAATGTTTCGGGGAGGGAAATCCCCTTCATCAGGGTGGATGATTTATCTTAGCCCTTTCACTTTCTTGGTATAGCCGTGTGGCAACTCAGTAGCCACACTTCAAATCACACTTGCCCAGGCACTGAGATGCAGGGAGCCATGCTGCTGGACATAGCCTTCTAGTCAGTCCACTGTGAAGGGAAGGCAGAAGGCTTGAGAACTGCACCCTGTCTAACCAGTATGAGCTGAAAAATGGCTATTGAGTCATCTGAGCTCTGAAAAATAGAGATCTTAATATTATTTACACTGGGTGAGTGGCATTATTCAATCTGTACTCTCCTGGGATACTTTGCAACTGTCACAGGCAAGAACAGTTATTCGCCATAACAGAAGATCTTAGAGAGAATCTTTTCCATTGGGCCACATCTTTGGAACTGTAAGCCATCAGTATCAGGGCCACTTGGAAACGTTTGCTAGCTGGGTGGGGGGAGCACCCAAAATGACATGCAACGTTGACACCTATACAATCATGGGTGCCCCACTTCTCCTCCGTTCCCTGCCAGAGATAAGCTCAGAGGGCTGCTTATCATGAGGAACCAGGAGGTGAGACCAGTACCAGGCACACAAGGAAAGGCATGGGACTAGACACATAGTATATGTAAGGCACTTATGGACACCTCCAAACAAGACATTGGACAAAGCTGTCAGCTTGTACCTCTGTAAGGGAAAAGGAGGGTGAGTGCGTTGTGGCCCAATGGAGGAGATTCACTCAAAGATTTACTGTTACAGTGAGGTATCCACTCCATTAGGCCACACCTTTGGAATAATTTCCAAGCAGTACAAAGCACCCAGGGTGGATTGTAAAGTGTTATATGGCATCAAGACAAGGCTTTGCAGTACCACGAGACCAAAGCCAGCAGGTCTAGGAGAAATGACGTCTAGACTGTAGTGCTTAGTGATGGGATGCACAGTGCTCCACATGGCAGCAGCATACAGTATGTGGCAGCTGCAGAGACATTCTAAAAGCAAGCAACAGAAGTGTCCATACCACATGTAGAGTGGCCATGCACAGTACCAGGAAGTTCCTTAATGTATTTCCTATAACAAAAAACAATACAGTGTGACAGCCATTTGGAGAGGCACTGTTCAGCCATAGGACATCTTCTTTCCCGGGGGCTAAGGAAACAAAAAGCTGACATGACTCTGCAATCTTTAGTGCTACCAAGGTAGAAATGTAATGTTCTAGGTACATCAGGTACATGGAGCAATACCTCACTCTGTCAGCATGCTCTGGATAATACACAGAAAGGTGTATGGTCTGATTCAATGTAAAATCAGAGACCATCTTTTGTAGAAAAGGTGGACTGGTCTGCAAAGACCCCCTATCCTTGTGGAAAATCAAATGAGGCTCATTCATCAGAGCCTGAGGCTCAGAAATTATATGAGCAGAAGTCATGGCCGCCAAAAACAATGCTTTCCGTGTAAGGAAATGCATCTCATAGGTTGCAGCATGCTCAAATGGAGCCAAAGTCAATTTCTCAAGAATGAATATTTAGGTCCCCAGGTAGAACCTGCTTATGAACCTGTGGATGCATGTGCAGATTACCCTTTAGAAACTTATGTGACACCTCAAGTTTTGGCAGTGTGCACCCATCAATAAGGGCATAGAAAGCCAAACCAGTAGCCAAATGCACCTTAATGGATGAACTCTGGAGACCAGAGTCAGACAGAGACAGAAGGTAGTCCAGTGTAGTATAGACAGGACATGTGAATAGGTCCACTAATGGGAAGCACACCACGTGGAAAAGTGCTTCCACTCCTTAGAGTAACTGTGTCTTGCAGAAGGCTTTCTAGCCACAAGCAAGGCATCAGCCACCTGGGGTGAAACCCCAAAACAGGCAAAGGCTATTTCTTCAGGAACCAGGCATTCAGATGCAGAGACCACAGGTCGAATGGACCAGGGACCCGAAGCCTGTAACAGCAGACCCTGACAGGAGTGAGCAGAATGGAAGGTTCCACTGCCAGGTGCTGCAGAAATTAAAACCAATCTAGTGAGGCCAGAAAGAAGCCACCAATATTAAGGTGTCATGCTACACCTGCAGCTTGAGCAGAACCCTCTGAATGAGAAGGATCAGAGGAAAGGCATAAAAGAAACTCCCTTTCCAGGAGAAAGACAATGCATCTCACCAAAAAACTCCAGGTCTTGGAACGAGAGAGCAGAAATGTGACAATTTTGCATTGTGTGGTGACACAAAAAGGTCCAGCTCTGGATGATCCCATCTTGCAAAGAGGTTGTTTACAACAGAAGTCAGCAACTTCCATTTATGCAACAGGACTGAGATCTGCTTAGCCTGTCTTCTGAGATGCGTTGGACACCTGGGAAAAACACAGCTAACAGCTGAAGGCTGAAGGCCATGAGATGGGGCCCAGTACCACACACTCATTGCTTCCCTGCACAGGGGATAAGAGTGAATGCCCCTTGCTTGTTTATGAAGTGCATGTCACTGATATTGTCTGCCTGAATTAGCAAGGGAACTGGGCTGAGATGCTCTTGAAAAGCCTGGAGACCAAGCAGAACAGCCCGCAACTCCAAAATATCAATCTGGAGATTGGACTCCAGATCGGTCCAGGACCCTTGAATCTGAAAAGATCCGAGATGGGCATCCTAGCCTGTCCCAGAGGCACCAGTTGTGAGGATCTGCACTGAAGTTAAGGAAAAGAATCAAACGCCCTAACAGGTTCCAGTGGCTCATCCACCATACTAGAGTATGGTGGAGGGGGGATGTGACAAGGACCATTCATTCCAACTCATCCATCTGCTGATCCCACTGTACCCAAAGAGTTCACTGCAGTATGTGCATATGGAGGTGGGCAATGGAAACCGTATTGATGACTGCAGCCATCAGACCTAGCAGACATAAACTCATCTGAGCTAACACATAATGTGTTCTGTGTATCAACTGGGCCTCTACCCTTTCTGCAGGTAGGAAGGCACTGCCCACCCCCACATCCAAAACTCACCAACATATTGGAGGCGCTAACAAGGAACAAGTTTGGATTTCAGTACATTCACCGTGACACCCACTTCCTCGAACTGTTGTCTCATTCTGGACAATGTGTACAGAATCCCTTCCCTGCATGGGGTGTTTGGGAGACAGTCTTCCAGATAAAGGAAGACATAAAGCCCTTCACACCAGAGGGCAGCTGCCACAATTCCTAAGCATTTGGTAAATCCCCACTGTACAGAGGATAAGACAAAGGGCAAGACTCATAACTTATAATGGCTGCTGTCCAACATACAAGGGAGGTATTGCCTGTGCTGTTTGTGAATCTTGACATGAAGTATGCATCCTTCATATCCAGGGCACAGAGCTAATCCCTCCATTGTAGCAGGAGGATTAGAGCCTGGAAAGATACGCTATGAAACATTTTGTATTTAAAGAATAACTTTAGGCTCTCCGATTCAGTACAGGATGCAGATCTCTGGTCCACTTGCCAGGAAGTATCTGGCATATAATGTTTCTTTCTTGGGGAGGAACAAGTTCAATAGACTGCTTCTGTTTAAGCAATTGAATCTCCTCTAGCAGAAGGAACAAGTGGGCCCAGAAGATAGTGACAAGAAGGTGAAGGATGTACTGGAGGGGGTAGACAGCAACTCCAGAGCATACCCCTTTTCCACTATTTCCAGAACCCACTCATCTGTCATGATCTCCCTCCACTGCACTTTTGAAGATGAAAGCAGATACTTGCCCCCAACTGTAATCCCAGAGGTAGCAGTATAGAGGTAGAGGTGTGGAGTCAGAAGGTACCGGGGACGGCAGGGGCACCACCTAAGTCAATACCTTTGCTTTGGGTGCCTTTGAATAAGGCCCCAGACTTGATAATATTTTGGCAGACATATAAGTCATTGAAGGAATGGTGGTGCCCAGTATTCCATACCCTATTTAATTATTGTATACAAAATGGTCATTTCCCAGAAAGCTGGAGGGGGACTGTAGTGTGTCCTATATTTAAAAAGGGGAACATCAATAAGCCAAGCATGTACCACCCAATTAGTCTTCTTGATTCCTCTCAAAAAAAATGTTGTAGAAGTTTCTAAATCACATAGAGCAATAGGTAGAAGGAAACAATTTAATTTAAGAATTCCAAAATAGATTTAGGAGAAAACGCTCAACAACTCAACACTGTTTTGTATTACAGCACTAAATCTGGAAATTTGTGGAGATAAAAAAAAAAATCAAAATTATACTGCTGTTTTGTTGATTTAAAAACAGCATTTGATTCAATAAGCATAAAGTTACTATGGAATCAACTTGAAACATACAGTATGGATCCAGAACTCATAGATATTCTTATAAGATTACATAATGACACATGGCTTACTGTTAAATTTGACCAACATGGGAATTTAACTTCTAATATTGAAACAAACTTAGGGGTCCATCAAGGTTGCCTTGTGGCTCCACTTTTGTTCAACTTATACGTGAACATAATACTGACAAAATTAGACGATCCGGAATTTCATTCCCCATCTGTAATTTCTACAAAAGTATCATGTTTAGCGTATGTGGACAATATTTTTTTTTATATCAACTTCTTTTCTTGGATTGCAATGAAAACTGACTCACTTTGCAAAGTTATGCCAAAGTGATAAATTGGTAATAAACGAAGATAAAACTAATCTGGCTATTTTCGGTAATAAAAGTAAAAAAACACCTTCATTATTTTTTGATAAAAATAAAATAATCACCACTACGTATTATGATTACCTAGGCTTGAGATTCTCACTAAACCTATCATGGACCCCCCCAAATTAAATTAATGACTCAAGAACTAAAGAGTTCACTGAATGCTCTCAAAAGGTTCAGCATGAAAATCGGACATGGTTCGATTAAAGGTCTCCTAAAGGTAATAAATGCCAAAGTAAAGACAGGCATATTATATGCAGCCGGAATTTGGAACCCTGCAAATATAAAACCCTTGGAAAATTAAATGAACAAAATATACAGATACATTTTAAGAGTACAACAGTCAGTCCCGGATGAAATTCTGAGAAAGGAATTAGGGCAATATCCACTTGCAACAATGGCAATGGAAATGAAAATAATATTTTTATTAAACTTGTTCCGTCTTCCAGAGCACAGACTGCCTAGGATATGCCTTAAAGAAGAGATAAAGTATCATCATATGAATTTCTTTTCAAATATGATTAAAATAATTAAATATCATATCCTTCTGAAGGGGCTGGGACATCAAGTGTATGAAATTTATTTCACTCCCCTTGAAGAAATCTCAAACCAAGTAAAAAGGAGGTTAAAAGAGGAGGTCCTGCTGTTTTTGACAGAGAACTTTGCTGTCAGAGCAAGTAACAGCAGTCTAGAACTACAGCTCTTTTATTGATAAATCACTTCTATCTCAACAGTGCCTGTTTGGATTAAGCAAACAGATACTTTATTAGAAGAAGGGGGTCTCATTTAAGTAAAAAAAAAAGAAAGTCACTGTATGTTTCTCTGAGGAAGGAGGCTGTATCAGCTTAATTTACTGAGTCAGGAGCAGAGGCTGAGGCTAATTGGGGTGTGGTTTGGGAGCTTGGAGAGGTTGGATTCCCCCAGATGTGTTTTTCTGGGGGTTTTCAATGTCTGGGCTGAGGATAAAGCTCAAAGGTGCACCGGCGAATTTTTGCAAAGTATGTCCCTGTTAGGGCTGATGCAGTTTGTTGATGTACCTACTCACCGGGATGGCCACACATTGAAACTGGTGTTCTCACTGGGGATCGAGATTGTTGATCTTGCGATTGATCAGGTATTTTGGTCTGATCATTGCACGGTGAAGTTCACGCTTGGGGCTCCCGCCGTAAGTTTCTCCCCTGCTGAGATGATTCGCTGCCGTCCTTTACATGATCTTACCCCTGAGGGTTTTATGGTGGCAGTTGACTTATCTAGTATGGGTAGTGCATGCGTCGGGGCTGTTTATGTCGGGGTGGACACCTATAATAAGGTGTTATCTGACACCATCAACTCCCTCGCACCTATCCGTATAAGACCCAGAACTTCGTACCTGAGGTCTCCGTGGTATGACAGAGATCTTAGGGAAATAAAGAAGATGGGTCAGAGATTAGAGCGCTGCTGAAGGAAGTCCCGCATGGAGATGGACAAACTGGTCCTGCGTGCGCATTATTGCACATATCAGGAGGCAATAAACTGAAAGAAGACAGCATTTTTGTCTCGGGAGATTGCTGCTGGGAGAAACTGACCAGCCTCACTTTTCCGGACTGTTGATAGACTTCTCCATCCTGCCTGTCTCCAGCCCGGAAGAGTTTCCTCAAATGAGGATTGTGAGGATTTTGCTCGGTTTTTCTCAGACAGGATGTCTTTGATCCGGCGGGAGGTTTCTTCAGCCAGCAATACCATTGCTGACAGTGGTCGCCAGTTGTGTGCTGAGTGAACTCCGCCTAGTTGGGGAGAGTTTAGGCCAGTGGAGGTCTGTGAGGTTATTGAGGTGGCAGTCAATCTGAAGCATACCTTTTGCGAACTGGACCCAGTGCCAATGCGTTTCTTAATGAGATGCATTGACTTTGTTGGCCAAGTGTTTGCCCTGATTGTCCGATGCTCCTTGAGTCAGGGTGTCTTTCCAGATGCCTTGAAGAAGGCTCTGGTGAGACCCCTTTTAAAGAAATCTTCTTTGGACCCGGAGGTCAGGGCAAATTACCATCCTATCTCCAATCTCCCATTTTTGGGGGTGATTGTCGAGAAGGTGGTATTGCTTCAGTTGGAGGAACACCTCATGACTCACGAGTTGTATGATCCTTTCCAGTCGGCTTTTCGGGCCAGACATAGCACTGAAACTGCGTTAGTTCGGGTGCAAAATTACCTCCTCAGGGCTAGAGACCGAGGGGACAGGACAATTCTCGTTCTCCTCGATCTCTCATCAGCATTTGATACTGTGGACCATTGTGTGCTGCTTTTTCGCCTGAGGGAGTTATGTGGACTCACCGGTAATGTCATCAAGTGGTTTGAGTCCTTTCTCACCAATAGGAGACAGTGGGTTGTGATGGGAAATTTCTCATCTACATCCTGTCTCCTTTTGTGTGGAGTCCCTCAGGGTTCGATATTGGCCCCAATGTTGTTCGCAGTATACATGCTGCCCCTGGGGGGGATCATTAGGAAGTATGGTTTGAGTTTTCATTACTATGCTGATGATACTCAGCTATACTTATCCTTTGCCCCAGGAACACCAAACGCAGTGGATGTGTTAAATATCTGTCTGGCTGAGATTAGTGACTGGATGGCCTCCAGCTGGTTATGACTGAACTCTGACAAGACTGAGGTACTGGTAGTGGAGTTGAACAGAGTTCGTGATGGGATGGCCTCTGACTCCGCAACTGGACTTGTGCTAGGAGCTGCGTCATTGATGGCCTCCCCTTGGGTGCGAAATCTTGGTGTGATTCTTGACAGGAATTTGTCCATTGAAGTTCAAATATCTTCCATGGTACATTCCTGTTTTTTCCATCTTAGAAACATTGCCAGGATTAAGCCCCTTGTTCCGTCTCTGGACCTCCCTACCTTGATACATGCCTTAGTCACTTCTAGGCTTGACTACTGTAATGCCCTCTATCTCAGGGTCTCTGGGGGCTCTCTTTGCAGACTGCAGCTAGTGCAAAATGCTGCTGCCCGGCTTTTGTCCAGGCAAAGTAAATTTTGCCATATTACACCTGTGTTGCGCGAAGTGCACTGGCTGCCTGTCAGGTGGAGAGTGCTCTTCAAGGTGGGTTTCTCACCTATAAGGCCCTACACGGACAGGGCCCTAGTTACCTGTCAGTTCTCCTGGTACCTTCTTCCTCTACCCGTAATCTCCGCTCTTCTAGTGGTGGCCTCCTAAATGTTCCAAGAGCGAGATTAAAATCTGCAGGCGACCGAGCTTTTAGTGTTGCTGTCCCCGCTCTTTGGAACTCTTTGCCAGCTGTATTTAGGGAGGCCCCCACTATAATTGCCTTTAAGGCTCGCCTGAAGACCTTCCTATTTATGCAAGCTTTTGGGGTGTAATTCTGATTATTTATCTTTATTCATATTTATTTTTAATTTATATGATTATACGGTATGAAATGCTGTAAAGTTTTGTGCGGCGCCCAGAACCTTTGGGATTGGGCGTCTTTTTAAATAAACTTGCCTTTGCCTTTAGGAGTACAAAAGCAGGTGTCTCTAATTACAGCATCCTGCTGTTCTTGACAGAGAACTTTGCTGTCAGAGCAAGTAACAGCAGTTTAGAACTACAGCTCGTTTACTAATTTCCCTCCTTCCCACCCCTCCACCCTCCCACCCAAAGCCAGTTCTACTTTTATAGCCACTGGATTTGACTGACAACAGGAATTTCCTATTTGGCAGTAGGAAGGGAAGGATCACTGAGACACATTAGTTTCATCAACCTTGAAGGAACCTAAAAAATAACTTTTTCTCCCCCCCCCAGCTGCTGAATCCAAGCACGGAGGAAGGAGACTACTGAAGACTACAGGAAGTTCCTGTCCCCGAACAGGAAGGGTGAGAATTGTAAGGGCATATAGGCAGTAGGAAAGTAAGTGTAAAAATACATAGAGGGAGGAGACAGTAAGCATACAAAGCAACAGGAGAGGGCCACAAAATAAGTCAAGATGTGAGTGGTGCAGTGCAATGGCTGTGGGGCAGCAGTGTTCTGGGAGACGTTCTGGAGGCTGCGATGCTGCCCTGTTTGCAGGCACCTCTCTGGTCTGAAGGAGGAGGTTTCCTGTCTCCAGGCTGACCTGGCTAAGATTTGTGAAACCTCTTCCCCCACCCAGGAACCACCAGGGCCACCACCGCTACCTCAGAGGTTACCAAGAAAGAGGAGCTGTTGGACCAAGGTGGGCTTAGGGAGGGAGAGGGTGGTGGAACAGAAGTGCATCCCTCCAGTTGTACCTCTCCGCAGTTCTTATGCTGTTCTGGCGAAGAGGGGTTCCTCTATGGAGGCACCTGCAGTGGAGACCAAGGAGGATGCTGGGAACCTTTACAAAGGAGACCCACAGGAGGGTGGCACGAGACCTCCAGGGGAAGGAAACAACTCCTGGTTGGGGACTCGATCATTATGGGGGTAGAAGTGGTGGAGGAAGGGGATAGGGAGGTAAGGTGCCTGCCTGGCACCACGGCTTGGAGGGACAGGAAGCGAATCCTTAGGATCGTGGGAGCAGCTGCACGAGGGAAGGAGCTGGATGTCATTGTCCACCTAGGGACAAATGACCTGGCTGTGAATGGGATCAGAGCAGTGCAAGAGGAGTTTGTAGAGTTGGGTAGGGGCTTTAGACAAGTAGCATGTATGGTAACCTTCTCGGAGGTGCTGCCTGTCTATGGTAAGGATGATGCTAGGGTATTCTGCAGCATGGGATTCAATGAATGGTTGAAAAACTGGTGTGGAGCTCAGGGTTTTGACTTCATTGGGGACTGGGGAGCCACCTGGAGGGATGCAGGCCTATACTGGTGTGATGGTCTGCATCTGTCTGGGGGGGGGGGGGAACCAGGATCCTAGGTGATAGGTTTAAATGCTTCATTGGCAATCATTTAAACTAGCCAAGGGGGGAGGCACTGAAAAGGAGCAGGGAAATCCCAGCCTCCCCCCACAAAACACAGTAGTTAGTGAGGTAAATACCAAGGTAGAGAAGTCAGTAGGGGGCAAGACAAGGGTAAATGCAGAAAAAGGCAGTAAGGACAGGGTTGGGGCTAAAAGGGGTAAGGCCATAAAAAAAAAAAAAAGGAAGGTGATGAGTACCAATACCCGCAGTCTGTGTAACAAGCTCCCTGAACTAGTGGCCTTGATGGAAGAAGGATGCCTGGATATTGTGGCAGTCACTGAAACACGGTACACAGAGAACCATGACTGGGATGTCAACATACCAGGATACACAATCTACAGGAGGGACAGGGTGGGTAAAAGAGGAGGAGGAGGAGTAGCTCTCTATATAAGGGAAGGGATTAAAGCAACAGAACTAAAGAGTAAACAGGAAGTTGATGAGTCACTGTGGGTCACCCTGGAGACAGGATATGGCACCACAATCCACATGGGGTTGTGTACAGACCCCCATCTCAGGGGAGGAAATGGACAAGGAAATGATAGAAGGCATCCTTAAAATGGCAGAAAAGGGAGACACTGTTGATGGGGACCTGAATATGCCAGATGTTAACTGGAGTACCTTTGCTGCAGGCACATCCAAGAGCAGGGTCATTCTTGATGTCCTACAGGGGGCATGCCTCAGACAGCTAGTGTTGGAACCCACTCAGGAGGGAGCAATCTTAGACCTGGTACTCTCAAATGGGGAAGGAGAAAGGATCTCAGATTTAGAAATGGGTAGCCATCTGGGAACAAGGGACCACCAAACAGTGTGGTTCACAATAAACACAGCCATAGAATCAAGCCATACAAAAACAAGACTATTGAACTTTAGGAAGGCTGACTTTGGGAAAATGAGAGAGTGCCTCAGAAAAGCACTAGCAAACTAGCAAGAAGGAGGGGTGGAGGAACAATGGGGAATAATCAAAACAGCCAACGCGGAGGCAACAAGCCTTTGTGTGAAGCAAATCAACAAAACAAAACGAAGGAAAAAAACACTATGGTTCTCAAAAGAGGTGGAAGGGAAGGTTAAGGAGAAAAGGATAGCATTCAGGAAATACAAGGAAACACAGAAGGAGCAGGACAGATAACTTTATCAGTTAAAGCAGAAGGAGGCAGGGAAGGCAGTCAGAATAGCAAAGGCACAAACTGAAGAAAAGATAGCCAACTCTGTGAAGAAAGGGGATAAAACCTTTTATAGATACATTAGGGAGTGAAGAAAGACCAAGGGAGGGATACAGATACTTAATAAAGGGGAGGGAATGTGGGCTGAGGGTGACAGTGAAAAAGCAAGAATACTGAACAAATATTTCTGCTCAGTATTCACAACAGAAGAGGAGGGGGAGGTACCTAAACCAAATAAGAGAAACACTCTGAATAGGAGGGTCGATACCAGTCCATTCACAGAAGAAAGGGTTTCGTAAGAACTCTTGAAACTGAGGGTGGACAAAGCAATGGGGCCTGATGGGATTCACCCAAGAATTCTAAAAGAACTAGGGGTAGAACTAGTAACACCACTGACTACTCTCTTTAACAAATGATGGGAGGATGGGGTGGTACCTGAGGACTAGAGGAGGAAAAATGTGATTCCACTTCACGAAAGTGGGAGCAGGGCAGAGGCAGGAAACTACAGACCAGTTAGTTTGACCTCAGTGGTAGGGAAAATGATGGAATCACTTCTGAAGGAAAGAATTGTTGAGTACCTAGAGGCCAGTGGGGCACAGGACCCAAGGCAGCATGGTTTCACAGCAGAAAGGTCATGTCAGACAAACCTAATAGATTTCTTTGACTGGTTGACCAAGGTAGTAGACCAGGGAGGAGCTGTGGATATGGCCTACTTAGATTTTAGCAAGGCATTTGACACAGTCTCACACAAAAGATTAATATACAAGTTAGCAAGCCTTGGATTGGGTCCCAAGGTGGTAGCCTGGATAAAAAACTGGCTGGACAACAGGATGTAAAGGGTAATAGTAAACGGAGTCCACAGTGAAGAAAGGAGGATAACTAGCGGGGTACTGCAGGGGTCGGTACTGGGACCAGTCCTCTTTAACGTCTTTATAAGTGACATTGGAGAGCACCTGGAAGGAAAAGTATGTCTCTTTGCAGATGACACAAAGATTTGCAACAGGGTTGATACATAAGGTGGGGTGGAAAGGATGAAAAGGGACTTGGCAAGGTTGGAGGAATGGTCAAATATGTGGCAGCTCAGATTCAATGCAATGAAGTGCAAGGAAATGCATCTGGGAAACAAAAACCCAGAGGAAAAGTACACAATGCGGGGAGTGAGTTATTAAAAACTACAAAAATCAAGAGACCTAGGAGTAATTATATCAGATGACCTAAAGGTGGGCAAGCAATGTGAGAAGGCAGTAAGGAGGGCTGGGGGATACTGGGATGCACAGGGGGAGGCATCAACAGTAGAAAACAGGAAGTTGTTATCCCTCTGTACAGAGAGTTGGTAAGACCCCATCTGGAGTACTGCATGCAATTCTGGAGACCCCATCTCCGCAAAGACATAGACAGAGTGGAGGCTGTTCAGAGGAGGGCAACCAAAATGGTGCAGGGTCTGCACCAGAAGACATCTGAGGAGAGACTAAAGCAGCTTAATATGTATACCCTTGAGGAAAGGAGAGAGAGGGGACATGATAGAAACTTTTAAGTATCTCAAGGAATTAACAAAGTACAAGAGGTAGCATCTTTCAGAAGAAGAGATGTGTAAGAACAAGGGGCACAATTTGAAGGTGGGGGGATGGCTTAGAGGTAATGTTAAGTATTTTTCACAGAGAGGGTTGTGGATGCATGGAACAGCCTTCCTGAGGAGGTTGTGGAGTCAGGAACAGTGGGAGAATTCAAGAATGCATGGGACAGACATAAGGCAATTCTAGTGGGGGGTAGGAGGAAGTAAGCTGTTGATTAACTAGAATCTGCAGCTTATACATCAGGTAGGGAAATGGGCAGACTAGGTGGGCCAAGCGGTCCTTATCTGCTGTCAAATTCTATGTTTCTATGTTAAGAGATGTAACAATTGCACAAGATCTGGAAAGATTAACATACTAAAACACTATAGATGGTACAAAATCATAAAAACAAAACACAATTTTTAAAGCCATATTTGTTTCTGTTAGCTAACCCATTTGAAAGAATTATTATTGCTGGATTTCGTCTTGAATTGTACACAGCTAACTATATTTATTATGACCATAAAAGACCAGGAATTGTTGAGTCAAAATGTAAATGTAATCTTGGAATAGAAGATGACCTTAAACATATAGTTCTGCACTGCCCATTGTACGAACTCAAAAGGAAAAGATGTTTGGGTTCTATACTGGCTTCCCTTGGTCTCCCCCTCTGAGGAGATAATAATCTTCCCATTTAGCTCGAACGATGCATATATACTTGCTATGTTGTATAAATTCTTGTACTCTATAAGATTGTAAGTGTAAAATGACAGGTTTGTGCAACGAAATGTTGTTATAACCATAGATTAGAAACTATGGTCTTTTTATGTTTGCTTGCACGCATGTGCAAGAAACATAGTGCCATCATCTGAGTTTTTGTAGGTGTGGCACCCTGTCTTCCAATTCAGTCAGTGTGTTTGCAGGCATGGCCATAGTTCACCAATGAATGCTGCAGCTGTCTATGACAGCAGTTGAAAATGCAGTGGCGTACAGTTGAAAGGGAGAGACCGCTTCAGTGAGCAGCGATAAGATAGTGTTGATTAGCATATTGCCGGCAATCCTACTAGTATACGTCTCTGCTTTCTCTTCCTGGAACATAAATTCAGTTTGAAGTGAACTTTTTTCTAGGACTATTTTTCCGGGAGGAGGCAAGTGACTAAAATGACATCCTTGGAATGTTTCCAAAAAAAGATCTAATTGCCATCCTTGGAATGTTGAGTCAGAGTTCAGGGTAGGAGCGGCATTGACAAAAACAGGAAAACAGAACCCCAAAGAGACTGAATAAGTAGACACAGTTTTCGTCTGTTGGCACACCTGATCAGTATTGTAATAATATTCCCCAACCCTCTGAGTGTCTCTGAATAGCGCCCCCCCGCCTGCCGCACACAGTATGGCTGACGGGGGTGCCCAATCCCCCGTTGGCTACGCGCTCCCCCCCAGAGTTCTAGGTGCCACGCTGGAAGCCCACCCCAGCGTGGCATAAGTGAAATGGTGACGGGGTGCCCAATCCCCCGTCGGCTCAATTAAACCCCCCCAAAAGAAACAGACTTCCAGTTGCCACGCTGGGAGCCCACCCCAGCATGGCACACTTCTGTATAGCCAATGGGGGTGTCCAATCCCCCATCGGCTCCACTGACCCCCCAAAAAATCTTCCAGCTGCCACGCTGTAAGCCCACTCCAGCATGGCACAAGTCCTGTGTCATCTTCCTGAAAAGAAAACAAACACCTGAAAAGAAAAAAAAGGTCCCTCATTGATTGTCTTGCCCCCCAACTCGAGCCCACCCTCTGCGCATCCAACCCCACCTCACCCCATACTTACCTCTGGAGGCTGGCGCGATGATCTTCGGTGGACCGGGAACACGTCTGCACTCTTCAAAGCCGACCACGAACTGAAGAAATGCCGGTAAGCTGTATAATGGAATAAATAGGGTTTTTTCAACTTTAATGCATATCTCAGGCATTTTTTTGAATTTTGGCATCAAATTTTCAACGTGGGGTTTTTGGGACCCCTCCTCATGAATTCTGGCACTGTCATGGCGTTAATCGGCCCCAAAAGGTGATTTCGCTGCCACTGTGCAGAACCACCTTTTGAGACCGATTTATGAAATGACAGTGTCACAGTTCATGAGGTAGGCCTCCAAAAACAATATGTTGAAAATTTGATGAAAAAAATCCCAAAGATGACTGATTTACGAGCATGCATTGCGCAATTCCTACACACGCTCGTAAGTTTACGAATTTTTAATATTTTCACTCCAGATTTTCAATATTGCCATTTTACCACACCTTCTTATGAGCAGTACAGCTGTCATTTTTCACATCTCACCCAAAATGTGTTTCCACGCATGTAGCGCACAATGGCGCATTCGGTGTGCAAAATCAATGCTCGGGACAGATTAAGAAAATCATAGTGACACTGTTCATGAGCAGAGGTCTTAAAATTACTATGTTAAAACTTTGGTGACAAAAGTCCTTAAAATGACTGTGTTACGAGCGAACATTGCGCAGTTTCCACGCACCCTCGTAAGTTCATGAATTTGTAATATTTTCAGTTCAGATTTTCACCACTGGCATTTTACACACTTCCTTATGAACAGTACAGCTGTCATTTTTCACACCATGGCCGAAATGTGTTTTCGCACATCCAGCGCAGAAATGTGTGGTCGCTGTGGAAATCACTGTTGGGACAGATTAAGAAAATCACAGTGACACTGCTCACGGCGGAGGTCCCAAAATGCCTGTGTTGACAATCTGCTGTAAAAATCTCCAAACTAATTACATTACAGGTGTGCGTTGCACAGTTTCTATGCACGCTCGTGACTTCACCAGTTTTTTAAATATTTTCACTGCAGATTTTCAACATTGCCATTTTTTACACCTCCCCATGAACAGGACAGCTGTCATTTTCACAACCTGCTCAAAATGTGTTTTCGCACCTGTGGTGCCAAATGGTGTAGTCGCTGTGCAAAATCAGCTTTTGATATGAACTAATATTGCCACTGTTCATGAGGTGGGGGTCACAAAAAACATGTTGAAAATTTGGAGTGAAAATACCAACGAACGCCTGAGGCGTTAGGGTTTCCGACCATAACGCCCCACCCTGTAAAGACTGACAGGCATCAGAGGTGTGACTTGGGATTGTCACCTGTAATGATCATACCATTCCACCCCCACCCACACCCTGCAGCAAGTGACAGGCATCGAGGTGCGCCTTGGACTCTTCGGCCCCAAAGTTCACCCCATTCTCCTATACAGCACCCATCTCACCATATTTCCTGATGGAATGGGGTGAACATTAGGGCCAAAGACCCCAAGGCACACCGTGACACTTGTCGGTGTCTACAGGGTAGGGTGTGGTGAAATGGTGTGGCCATTATGCCTGATGACCCAAAGGCACACCCCACTGTCTGTCAGTATCTGCAGGGTGGTGGCGGGGTTGGCTTCAGTTCAGTACTTCACTGCCATTCCTATTATGCAGCTCTGTAACTCCTACATTACCAATGCCAATGCCAGCAAGCAAACATTCGGTATTGACAAATGCTTGCTTTATCTGACATAATACAATGTTTTTTACTGTTAAAGTGTAAATTGATTTTATTAAATAATTATAATATAATTTGTGGTGCAATGCAAAGCATTATTTTTATTACGTATATTGTTCTTGTATGTGTAAGATTGTAAAGATGATACGTCGAACAATAAACTGCTTGCCTACCTATGGTAAAATATTTTGGATTTAGGGTGCTTTTGAGCTGGCATCAAGGAATGTGGACTGAGAAGGGGACCTCCACTATAGGCATGGGGCTGCTGAGAGGTGGCACAGTCATCACAGGGGGCAGACTTACAAAATGAGCCCCTACCATACCCCCAGCGGACTGAGGGGTCAGAGATTTGTGTGATCTTAAAGTCATTCTTGAAGTTTAAAGCTCACATAGAGCATCTTCAGCATCACCCACAAGCAGCCTGGAGCTCTAAAAGGGGCATTTAGCACAACCTGTTGTACATCAGTGACAAACTCAGCCACATGAAGCCAAGAATATTTCTGAAGGCATATGCCAGAAGCAGCAGCCCTGGTAGAAGCATTGGAAGCATCATGTGCAGAGCGTTACAGATGCTTACCAGTATCTACACCAGATGATGCAGCTTTAAGCAAGTCAGTCTTGTCAGGACTGTCAGGCAGAGCCTGAATAGTAGACAGCAGATTTACACAGGACATTCTGATATTTAAGCAATAAGGCATGACGGGAGAGGAGGGGGGTGTTGTGGTGGGATAACGATCTGCCTTGGGTGGGTTGAAGCACGAAGTGAAGCCAAATGCTTCCACCACCGGAGAAGGGCCGTTTGCCCACCATAATGCTCCCCCCCCTTGAAGTGCCTTATTGCGATTATGAAATGGGTCCCTATTAGTTCCTGAATTAATTTTTTTTATACTTTTGCTTGCCATTCATATTATTTTAAACTTTTTTTTTTTTCTTTACTATTTTAAATAAGGTTTCAGAGACAAAATAGTCCAAGTTGGATCAAGGTGCGAATTTTAGCTTGTCAATAGGTGGCGCTGATGCTGCATATAAGCAGCAGTTTAGTGAGGGCAGACAATGGCTTCACAAGGAGCATCGGGAGAGAGGCTGATAGTGGGCTGTCTGCGTCTGTCGGGCATTGCAGTAGATAAAGCCACAGAACCACTGCTCACTATGCAGGCTGCTGGTCAGATCATAGGGAGTGCAGGGTTCTCGCGTAACAAGGGAGAAACCAGCCTTCCATTTCTTTTTGTTTTGTTTAAAATTTAAAACAAATATGTTTATTTCTTTTGTGGTCCACCTTGCGTGTGGTCTGCGAGATGGAGGCGATTGCGGTGGAGGAAGTAGTGCTCGTGGTCAAGAGATTTAAAAAAAAAAAAAAAGCAGTTCCATAGAGGATGTGTTAGAGCAGGACCAGAGTGTGTTTGTCACAGGGCAGATAGGACTTGCTGTTGAAAGGTACGTGTTGCGCTGGGACAAATCAGGACGGTTGCCATGCTATGCTTTATGTGGACAGTTTGAGCTGAGCTGCGTGTAGGGGTATTTCATACATGCACAGTCCCTTTTGCCAGGAGCTTCTTTCACCTGGGCCATTGTGCTGGGATAATGGCCTGGCTAAAAGAAATTCTCGACCAATCACAAGCCGACATTCTTAGTACCCAAAATCATATAGGCCTGGTAGTTAGCAATTCTGAGGCCTAAGGATGCAGAAGCTAAGTCCTTTCACCCATAACATCCAGCCTCTTGGATTCCATATTAGGAGGCAAAGTGCTCATGTGTCTAGGGCCCTAGAATCATCACTGCAAGAAAAGAGGGTAGAACTGGAAGGTAAACCACCCTATAAGATATCCTGTTCCATTTCTTCATCCTACAAATCCTCACCATATTAAGGAGGTCAGGATTACACACCTCTTCCTTGTCATCTGGAATGACAGCAGGAGTAAAACTGGAAGCTAATGATGGAGTTGGCAGCTATGATGGAGGAATGAAAATTGTGCTTCTGGATCCCATCTACCATGATGGTGCCAATAGGGGAGGCCCAGTCAACAAGATAGCCATTATTGTCAGCAGGAGCAATGGCAGCAGGTGTCTGAATAGTTCAGAGAACAAAGCCAGCACAACCTGGGAGTCAATGGCACCCTCTAAATGGCCCAGGACAACTAACATTGAAGGGAAGAACCTGATAGCAGGGGCTGATTAGCATCCTTAGTAGGTATGGCAGTGCCTGAGCCAGGCCCTGACCTTAGTGTCTCATCGATGGTCAGGGGGCTGTAGTCATCGAGGCTGGAGCAGACCACGATGAGGACTTATACACTTTTAATGGAGACCTCAACCTCACCAGCGAAGCATAAGCATTAACTTACGCTTGTGTTGATGCCTGGAAGAGGAGAACTTCAGCAGCTTTTCATTGTCTTTGTCTCTTGTTCCTCAATTTACTGCGTCAGCAACAGCATCATCAAACATTGGGGAGTATCCTTCCCAGAGGCGGTCAAATGAGGGAGAGAAACTGGCTTGGAGTGCATGGCGTTGATGGCAACTTCCATGGCTTTAATGGCAAGGAAGGCTTCAAGAGCCTCATCACTGGTGTCTCCTTGTGGCCTGATTGAATCCCTGGTAGATCTTGCTGGCCCTGACGTTGTTGGACTGGGCCAATCAGCAAACACAAACCATGTGAGTGTCATCCTTGTAGATCTTGTAACAGGAGGTACAAAACCTAAATAAAGGTTCTTTCAATGGCGGCATAAAAGGGCAACATTGGCAAGTAAAGTTTAGAAAATAAAGTCAAAGAAAACGATAATGTTGTTTCCTTGCAGGTCTAATGAGTGGTTGACAATGGGAGAAAGAACTGAGTAGCAATGGGGCTGGGGCCACCCATGATTATATAGGCGCTGATGTCGCATGTCAGTGTGGGCAGCCCCCGGCTGGCAAAAGTTTCTGAGCTATCCTGATGCCTATGGCTTACAGTTCTAAAGGTGTGGCCTGATGGAGGAAATATCCGCAATGAAAATCTTGCTACTCCCTGAAAAGATTTTATCTTCCTGCAGTGCCGGAGGCTTCCAGATTCCTTGTATGGAGATCATGTGTCACCTTTATGAGTGCAGTCTCTGCACTATGACAGGACCTAAATCTCGACTGGAGAGAGGGGCTCGTAGATATCATACTGTTCTAGGTGAGTATTGAGCTGTGCCACCACCACTTTCGGTAATCTTCCCCAAAAAGGGAAGGTTTGAGACCGGCCTGTAATTCGCAAAATAAGAATCTCTGATGAAGCCTGTCTCAGTGTAGGTGAAACATTAGCATGACTGAGCAGTTTCTGTGATTTTTTTTCCACTGGTTTCTGCATGTCAAAGCGCTTTACATATGATACACCTGCTAATGAAGGAGTAAATAAAATGCCTTGCAAAGTAATATATAAAATCTGGCTAGTATACTCTTTCTTAAGTGGTGGTTTAAAGTGCATATGTTGCTAGTGCTTGACTGGAGGTGTTTTGGATCTGATGCTATGATGGTTTGATCTAGCACCACCTTGGCAGGTTGGGAGTGCTTTTTTCGAATGTTCGGATCTGGATTGCTCTGTTTGTATTAACAGTCTTGTTTCTATGTGTATCACTAAAGTAGGTGCTCTGTACATGGTCCATTTTGTTTTCCTACACTGGGTCATGATGATGATGTTGTTTAATCTGCTGCCTCTCATGCTTGCATCTCCAAAATGACTACCGTATTCAATGCCTTTTTGCAGGTTTGCTCTGGCCTGTCCTCTCTCACTCCAATCACGGTGCTATGTAGAATAAATTCGGTGGGGTCCTCCTGAATTGAGGCATGCTTTTCCCACCATCCTCCTGGATATTGAATTCTGGGCAGGGAATCTCCCAGGGTACTTAAATAAGATCTTGACCCCTGCCTCTAATGCCTCCTATTCCCTAAGATTCAGTATTGGGAAATAGGTTCCATCCCTTCTCTGCAAATGCAATGCAGGCCAAGTCTTTCATTACATACTCCCCCACTGTGGAATGATCTGTTCATCACCCTGTCTACTTGCTCAAACTTTTGGCATGCTAAGCTGGCTCAAGGATTATCAGGGGGCCCCTCAGTCCCCCCCCCCACACACAATTGCCCTCTCCCACCTGACACTTGAATGTGTTACTCACCACTGATGCTGATCTCTGACTATTCTGGTTGTCTAAGCTATGCCATACTGATTCCTAATTCTGTTGATTTTGCTTATGGATTTTGCAGTCCTTATGCTGCTTTTGGTGTCAAGTATATTACTGTAGCTTGTAAATTCCATTACTCTGAGTCTTGTTCAGTGTTACTTGTACCTGTCGTTGTTTTGTTTGCTGTTTGTTTCCTATACTGTAATAATTGCTTGTCACACGTCTTCCTGTATACTCCTCTGTACCCCTTCTCCATCAGGTCACAACTGGCAGCATGCCTTCCACGGCTCTGCTAACCTGATAAAATATGTCTCAATCAATCAATCAATCAATCCATGTTGAAGTTTTTCAGATGTTCTCTAATACAGCATTAGCAGGCACTTTGTGGGCTTCTTCATGCAGCTTTGCTTATTCTTTTCCATGCTGACCTAGAGGAGGCTACCTTTCTGGGTATAAAACTGAAGCTTACACCAGGCTTTCTGGCATTGTATCTTGAACATAATGAAGGAGACCTTTCCTGCAAATGAAGGGAAGCTAAGTCCAGGATTCCTGGCACTGGATCTTGATCCTGATGAGGGCACACCTTTACTGAGGAGACAGCACCTTAATATATCTCGGATCAACCACCATAGCACCTTCCTGTGATAAAAGAGGAGCTGCACAGTAGTGGCCCATGCTGCTGCGCATCCAATGACCTGCAAAGGTCACCTTTTCTGTGCTGAGAGAGTTATAATTGTGATTATATAGTTCTGTAGTCCCCTTCTAGGTGAAGGCAAACCCTGTCAAATTTCATTATCATTTCATGATGACTGGGGACAATGGGACCATCTCAATCCATTATTGCTGCAACCTGAGCAACATACATAGGCACTGTCTATTCCTGGTGGTGAATACTGGGTACTTCACTCCATTCGCCCCAATCTCATCATGGTTTACAAACTGACCAAACTCTCATCTGGCTACCACACTTGTCAGCTTAACAGCTTAATTGTGTCCACATGATGACATTTACTGTATATCCTCCTAGATGTTTTAAATGCATCTATGTCCATGCATGCCTGCTGTTTACTTGTGCATTTTGTAGCTCATTGTTATTTTGCTCACCCATGATTTATTACCTGCTAATTCTCTTCTGTGTCCCCCTCCCCCCTGGTTGGAACTGGAAATGAGCCTCTTGGGCTCTGCTTGTTTACCTGGTAAAATAGGTTTTAAATAAATATAAATGAATACATTTACTCACCTTCCTGCACGATGCATGGCACTGCATCCTCTTCTTCCTGAAACAGACACAAAACCAGGGACACCATATTAATGACATCGTGGTGGGGGGGATGACTTAAGGGGCGAGAAATAAGCAATAGGCTAATGTTTAGCAGGATCTCCTGCTAGCTCAGCTAGGGGAACTGCTCCTTTAGCTCAATAACTGAGACCTGGTTTGGGAGCTGGAGGACTACAAGTTCAAATCCAGAGTCTCTTTTTTGGAAAAAGGAGGCTGCAGTGCCAAGGGTTTCATTTCATTCATTTCATTTTTATTTATTATACTGGGAAGCCTTAACATAGAAACATAGAATTTGATGGCAGATGAGGACCGCTTGTCCCACCCAGTCTGCCCATTTCCCTACCTAATGGATAAGCTGCAGATCCTAGTTAACCAGCAGCCTACTTCTTTCTACCCTCACCCCCTAGAACTGCCTTATGGCTGTCCCATGCATGCTTGAATTCAACCACTGTTTTTGACTCCACAACCTCCTCTGGAAGGCTGTTCCATGCATCCACAACCCTCTCTGTGAAAAAATACTTCCTTACATTACCTCTGAGCTGCCCCCCCCCATCTTCAAATTGTGCCCCCTTGTTCTTGCACACCTCTTTTTTTGAAAGATGCTACCCTCCTGGACTTTGTTTATACCCTTTAGGTACTTGAAAGTTTCGATCATGTCCCCCTTCTCCCTCCTTTCCTTGAGGCTATACATATTAAGCTCCTTTAGTCTGTCTTCATATGTCTTCTGGTGCAGACCCTGCACCATTTTAGTTGCCCTCCTCTAGACAGCTTCCATCTTGTCTATGTCCTTGTGGAGATTGGGTCTCCAGAACTGCACACAGTACTCCAGATGGGATCTCACCAGCTGTCTGTACAGAAGGATAACAACTTCCTGTTTTCTACTGGTGATGCCTCTCCCTATGCATCCCAGTATCCCCAAGCCCTCCTTACTGCCCTGTCACATTGCTTGCCCACCTTTAAGTCATCTGATATGACTACCCCCAGGTCCCTTTCCATTTTTGTTGTTGTTAGTATCTCACCCCCATTGTGTACTCTTCCCCTGGGTTTTTGTTTCCCAGGTGCATTACCTTGCACTTCTTAGCATTAAATCTAAACTGCCATACATTTGACCATTCCTCTAACCTTGCCAAGTCCCTTCTCATCCTTTCCACCCCACCTTGTGCATCAACTCTGTTGCAGATCTTTGTGTCATCTGCAAAGAGACATACTTTCCTTCAGTCCCTCTGCAATAGCAAACATAAAGACATTGAAGAGATGATCCCCTATCTGAACCCTCTGTCTTACTTTCTTCAGAGTGGACTCCATTTACTATTACCCTCTGTGTCCTATTCTCCAGCCAATTCTTTACCCAGGCTATCATCTTGGGACCCACTCCCAGGCTGGCTAACTTGTATATTAATCTTTTGAGTGGGACTGAGTCAAATGCCTTGCTAAAGTCTAGGTAGGCCATGTCCACAGCCCCTTCCTGATCTACTACGTTGGTCACCCAGTCAAAGAAATCGATTAGATTCATTTGGCATGACCTTCCTGCTGTGAATCCATGCTGCCTTGGGTCCTGTGCCCCTCTGGCCTCTAGGTACTCGACAATTCTTTCCTTCAGAAGTGATTCCATCATTTTCCCTATCACTGAGGTTAAACTAACAGGTCTGTAGTTTCCTGCTTCTGCCCTGCTCCCACTTTAGTGAAGGGGAATCACATCTGCCCTCCTCCAGTCCTCAGGTACCACCCCATCCTCCCATGATTTGTTAAAGAGGGTAGTCGGTGGTGTCACTAGTTCTACCCTTATTTCTTTTAGAATTCTTGGGTGAATCCATCAGGCCCCATTGCTTTGTCCACCTTCAGTTTTAAGAGTTCTTTCAGAACCCTTTCTTCTGTAAATGGGCTGGTATCACTTCTGTATCCAGAGTGTTTCTATTGTTTGTTTTAGGTACCTCCCTCTTCATTTGTAAATACTGAGCAAAATATTTATTTAGTATCTCTGCCTTTTCACCATCACCTCTGCCCACCCCTCCCTTTATTAAGCCTCACTATCCCTCCCTTAGTCTTCCTTCGCTCCCTGATGTACCTAAAAAAGGTTTTATCCCCCCTCTTAACTGAGTTGGCTATCTTTTCCTCAGTTCGGGCCTTTGCTGTTCTGACTGCCTTAATGGGCAAAGACCATTTTTCATTAAGTCCCCAGTGACCTGGTATCAGCAGGTGGTGTTTGTGGTGTGACCCTCACATAATTTATGGTGGCAGAGTGGGATCTCAAACTAAATATTGGAAGGGGGTAGCTGGAGTAGAGTCAGGAACTTGTTGCATATTAATTATATTTATGTATGGGGAATGCATTGCAGCATTGCATGATTTAGCTCCATGTTTTTTTTTATCAATATATTTTTATTGTTTTAAAGAAAAAAATATATATACAATTCCAAATACAGATGTAAATGATCAAATAAATATAATATATAGGAATAAAAATTCAGCGTACATGTATTATTTACACATTATTAAATCTAACAAGTATAAAATATTTAATATAAGTCAATGACAATAAGTTAGAAGAATTGAAATTGCTCTAAAGTCACTTTCATCAAATAGGAATAGGGTAAATAAAAGAAAGATGGAAAAGAGTAAATAAGAAGGGAGAAAAGGAGAAGAAGTAAGAATAAGAAGGGCATAATCCAATGTCTTAATATAAATTTGATACTTTAGTTTCTACTAAGATTGGAATGTCAGGGGTCTAAAGGGCCACAATAATGTAATCAAGATGTATATTTTATTCAAACAAGATGAAGTTTTGCTGTATTCTGACTTGTTGCAGTTAGCCCCAGCTCTTTAACTGCTCCGGGGAGGAAAGAGTTAAATCCTACGCAGAGCATAGAATGTTGAGCTTGAGCTCGGTTCAAACCTCTGTCTGCTGCACTTTGAAGTGTAACCGTCAGATTCTTTACTCTGCCTAACCGAACAGTCGTTCTGGAGATTTCTCCTCTGCTCACGGTTCTTGGTCGGTTAAAGTCGTCGGTTTACCGATAAGTACTTTGTTTTTTCGGTTCAAATCCCTGTCTGTAGTACACTAAGTACATAGGTAATGGACTTTAGTACAAAAACTTGTGGAAATGCTTTGTAGAGTGTATTTGATTTGATTTTCCTCCTAAAAGTTTATTGTGGTACCGATCCTTATCGGTTTTTAAAAAAAAAAATGTTTTTGCGTTTTTTTCAAATAGCCGTGACACGGTTAAAAACCAATAAGTGTGTCTTGCCTGGCTTAAGCCGAGTAAAGGGTAAGTTTTTGGTTTAGGATGGCCACGTCTGAGAAACCCAGAAAGAAAACCGGGCCCACTGGGTTTCAACACTGCAGTGTGTGTGGGGAGGCCTTTGCTAAGGCTGATCCCCACACCACTTGTGTTTATTGTCTGGGGTTTAACCACCTCGATTCAGACTACCAAATCTGCAAGAATTTCCCTAAAGCCACTCTGGATAAAAGATTGGACAGGCTTAAGAAAAGGGAGGCCAAGAAGTCCGCTGACCTGGACGGCCAGCCTGGTTCGGTTCTGACCGAACCAGAAGGAGTGCCCTCTGACCAGGGCAAGACTCCTTCAGGCAAAAGGAGACCCAATTCCGAGGGATCGGTTCTATCTAAAAGAAAAAGGAAAGACAAATTGGCCGGTTCGGATCCAGAACTGTATCATCCGACCACCGAGGAAATTGTCCGAGCGATTCGCATAGTGGAATTGCTTCGTTCAGTTCCAATCGATCCGGCACCCTCTGGCAGGCGTTCAGTTCGGTTGGTTCCTCCGGTTCGAGATTATGCCCCTGAAGATTTTTATGAACCAGATCTGGAGGGGGACGATGATTATGATGATGATGAAGGTGATGATGATGATGATGGAATAGAAGGTCTGGATGAGCCCATAGAACCGGGCGTCTCCCCAGACAGACCTTCTGGTGTTTCCCCTCCTAGGCTTTCTGAGTCCCCTTCCCACTTTATGTTTTACAGGAACGTGGCAGAAACCCTCCAGCTCCCTATGGAGGAAGTTGTTGAGGAGCAAGAGGAGCCTGACTTTGTGGAGAAGATAGACATCCCAGAGTCCAAGAGGTTGTCTATTCCCCTTCACAAATATTTTGGGAAACAGACACAAAAGCTGTTAAAAACTCCAAATTCATTACCTCCTGTGGACAGATGGATGGACAAGAGGTACATGCAGTCAGGCTCGGGTATGGAGTACTTGTACCAGCAATGCAGCCATGTTGGGGTCATGCAGGCTGCAGCCTGTGATAAGGCTAACATACCCTTGGTTTCACCCCCCCCCAGAGAAAGACCCCAGGAAGCTGCATGCCATGGCAAAGAAACAGTGCATGACATCCTCTTTGGGACTCAGGCAGGCTAATTACATGGCCTATACAGCCAGGTACCAGAAGTCCAGGTGGGACACTATACTGGAACTGGCTAAACAGGCCTCCCCAGCTTACCAAGGAGCTGGAGGAGGTGGCTGATGATAGGATTGAGGCATCAAAAATCCTATTTCAAGCTGCTGTGAACTCCAATGATGTGTCATCAAGAGTCATGGCTACATCTATGGTTCTTCAGAGACTAGCTTGGCTCAGATGTACTAGCCTATCACAGGATACCCAGGCTAAGGCTATGGATTTCCCTGTGGTTAATAATTCTCTGTTTGGGGAGCAGACAGAGAATTATATGAAAAAGATGGATGAGTACAGGACCAGCTACAGAAGTGCACAGGCCAACTCCTCAGAGGCAGCAAGCTAGGGGCAGGGGCAGGCCTTTTCATAGGCCTTTCTACCAAGCACAGGCCTCCTCTCCTCCTCCTTCTCAGAGGGGGTTCTTCAGAAGGAAAGGCAGAAGGGGGATGAGCAGGGCTGCATCCATCTTTCAGCCTAAGGATCCTGCCAAGCAGACACCCTGATGTATCAGCCCGGATCGACTCCCCCATTCCTGTAGGAGGCAGGCTGGCTTACTACTTCCAGGACTGGAAGTCTGTTACCTCCGACAAGTGGGTCCTGGAGGTAGTAAGCCAGGGACTAGCTCTCAGCTTCAAAAAGTTTCCAAAGTTGAGAGCCAGATCTTTTCCACCTGCAAACATCTCCGAAACCATTGCCCTAGAGACAGAGGTTTCATCTCTTCTGGCCTTAAGGGCCAGAGAGAGACAGAGAGACAGAGAGAGAGACAGAGAGAGAGATTGATTCTACAATCCACAGGGGCAAAGGTCTGTACTCCAGGTACTTACTTACCCCAAGAAAACAGGGGAGTGATGGCCCATCCTAGACTTAAGATACCTGAACAAGCATCTATTAAAATCAAAGTTCAAAATGGTGACTCTGGGAATAATTCTTCCCTCTCTAAGGCCAAGAGACTGGCTAGCCTCCCTGGACCTAAAGGATGCCTACTTTCATATTCCCATCAGGTGCTCCCACAGAAAGTACCTCAGGTTCAAACTGCCTTCAGGCCATTACTAGTTCAAAGCAATGCCCTTCAGCCTAACATCAGCTCCAAGGGTGTTTACAAAGTGCCTAGCAGTAGTAGTGGCTTTTCTAAGGAGACAAAACATCTCCGTATTCCCATACCTGGACGACTGGCTCATTGTGGGTCAGTCTCCAGACCAAGTCAAGTCAGATTTACAAGTGACCCAACAAGTGCTCACTTCTCTAGGATTCCTTCTCAATCTTCCCAAGTCAGTTCTCCAGCCAGTTCAACTTTTGACCTTCATAGGGGTGGAACTGGACACTGTCAAAGCAAGAGCTTTTCTCCCCTTGCTAAGGGTAATGGCCATCATGGAGCTGGCTTCTTCCTTCTGCCTTCTGGTTTCTCGACCAGCAAGGCACTTCTTTCAACTTTTGGGCCACATGGCAGCTTCCACTGCAGTTGTCCAAGGGGCCAGATTTCAGATGAGGGACATTCAGTCTCACCAGAGGGTCTTTTGGTCTCAGAAAAAAGATTGGCTAACCAAACTTATTCCAATGACTCAGACCCTGATCCAGGCTCTTCAATGGTGGCAGGATCCGGACAATCTAAAGCAAGGGGTCCCTTTCATGACTCAGTCTCATTCTATGGTTCTAATCACAGGTGCTTCTCTCCTGGGGTGGGGAGCTCACCTGGGAACTCTGACAGCCCAGGGAATGTGGTCCACTCGGGAGTCTCTTCTCCACATCAATCTTCTGGAACTCCGGGCAGTTTTCCTGGCCCTGCAGGCATTCTCACAATCAGTACAGAACAAGGTGGTGCAGGTCAGGACAGACAACACCCACCACCATGTGGTATATCAACAAGTAGGGAGGCACTCAGTCTACGGCCTTGTGCATGGGAGCCATGAAAGTATGGTCCCTAGCCTATTCTCTACAGACTTCTCTGGTAGCAGTCCACCTTCCAGGAAAGGACAATGTGCTAGCAGATGCATTGAGCAGGATCTCCCAGGGCCATCACGAATGGTCTCTGGATCCCCTAGTGCTAAAACAAATGTTTTCAAGGTGCGGCACTCCAGAGATCGATCTCTTTGTAGCCCTAGACAATCACCAACTTCCTCTCTTCTGTTGCAGACCCCCAGTCTTGGGCTCAGTCCCTCTGGATGCTCTGATTCTGGACTGGGAAGGGAAATTTCTGTATGCCTTCCCTCTTTTTCTTCTACTGTTCAAGGTTCTGGTCAAGATCAGATCACAGTCTTGCAAAGTGATCCTGATTGCTCCAGATTGGGCCAGGCAGCCTTGGTACCCCCTGTTGCTGTCCTTAGCAGTCCAGCTTCCCCTTTGTCTCCCCATGAATCACAACCTACTAACCTCCTGTCAGAGGAGGATCTGGTATCCTGACCTGCGGTCCCTCAGTCTCAAGGCATGGCTCTTGAACAGTTGGAATATGCAGGTTTGCATCTTTCTCAGGGGGTTCTGGACATTCTCAAGGCCTCTCAAAAACCTTCTACCAGAAAAACTTATAATTCTAAATGGAACAGATTCAACATTTGGTGTTCCAAGAAGCATATAATCCCAGATTCTGCTGACTTGTCCATCGTTCTGGACTATATGGTTTATCTTAATGGCCTAGGCCTCAGACCAGTTACCCTCAAGGTACACTTGTCAGCTGTTTCTGCTTTTTTGTCTGTAGGAAAACCCTCCTCACTGGCATCTCATCCTGTTTTCTGTAAATTTTTCAAGGGATTGCTTCATACCAATCCCCCCTTTAGGGATCCTACTCCTGCTTGTGACCTTAATGTTTGCATTGCTCAGCTTATGCAACCCCCTTTTGAACCTTTGTCTTCAGCAGAACTTAAGTACTTGACTTGGAAGACTGTGTTTCTGGTAGCTATTACCTCTGCCAGATGTATCAGTGAATTACAAGCTCTGTCAGTGGAGCCTGATTTTATCTCATTCCATAGGGATAAGGTGGTCCTTAGAACCAATAAGTGGTTTCAGATTTTCATTTGAACCAATCCATGTCTCTCCCTGTATTCTTCACTGAATATTCTTCTTCTTCAGGAGAGAGAAGATTACACAGTTTGGATGTTTAAATGGCCCTTAGTTACTACATTGAACATACTAAGGCACTCAGGTTTGACTCCCTTCAGTTGTTCCTCACTTATGGGAAAGTGGGTAAGGGCAAACCTGCCACTAAGTGAACTATTGCCAGGTGGATTGTCTCTTATATAAAATTATGCTATGAGAAGCTAGGCAAAATACCATCCTCAGGCCGAGGGCTCACTTGACAAGAGGTACAGCTGCTTCCCTGGCTACTACCAGGGATATTCCATAGCTAGAGATATGCAAAGTAGCCACCTGGAAAGCAGTCCATACATTCACCAAGCATTACTTTCTGGATATCCAGGCTAGGAATGATGCTCGGTTTGGGTACAGCAGTACTGCAGAGCCTGTTCCCAAAATAGGTTTGATTCCCTCCTCCATGGAGGTACTGCTTGGTAGTCTGCAATAAGTCAGAATACAGCAAGACTTCATGTTGTTTGAAGAAAAAAATTACTCACCTTAGTAATTGTGTTTCTTGTAATGGAGTCTTGCTGTATGCTGACCTCCCTCCCTGCTTCCCTGCCTCCCCTCTCAGAACCTGTTTTTTGGGAAGTGGGCTGGCAGGTGCAGTGTTGCACCCCAGGGGTGCATTTGGACACTCCCTCTTTTTAGAAAGGGGGAGTGGGTTATGTTTCTTTATTTCAGTAATCATAAGTTGTTCACTACCTGTTTTTTGGTTTTGGATTTCTCGACTTGAGTCTTTTGGGGGATCCAAAACATTTGGTTGCCATTTTGGCTAGTAAAAATTTTACAATTTCCACATAGTGGATTAGTTACTTAGTATTAGCTCATAAGAATCTGATGGTTACACTTCAAAGTGCAGCAGACAGAGGTTTGAACTGAGCTCGAGCTCAACCTTCTATGCTCTGCATAGAATTTAACTCTTTCCTTTCCAGAGCAGTTCAAGAGCTGGGGCTAACTGCAATAAGTCAGAATACAGCAAGACTTCATTAGAAGAAACACAATTATTAAGGTGAGTAATTTTTTCTTCTGACCCAAACAGCACTTTACACAGAGTATGCCAGTTCTAGTCAGATTTGTCTGATTGGTCTCTGAAAGCTAGGGTTAGTTTCTCTGTTTTTAAAATTTCTATTAAGGTATTTTTCCATTCTTGAACCGTTGGAACTGTGTCTTCTAACCAATGTTTCAATATGGCATGTCTCATTGACACTCCTAATAAAAATAATGTTTGCCGTTGTTCATATGACCAACATGTATCCCTATCAAAATGTCCAAGAATGCAAGTGTGTACATGAATATGTTCTGAGATCATAGGATGATCTTCAAATAAGTTTGTCACTGCTGTCCATAAAGTTTTTACTAGAGGACAATCCCAGAACATATGCATATGGGTACCCTGTCCCCCTCTACATTTGTGACAAGATGTAGTGTTAGCTAAGCTCATATTAAATCTTTGATATGGAGTGTAATATAGATTATGTAAAGTTTTCAATTGGATCATTCTTAAGTCCACTGAACCAAATACTTGGGATGGAAGGGTCCATATCCTATTCCAGTCCCAGTCTTCTGTAGGCGTTCTCAGTGTATGAGACCACCATCTGATAGTTTCTGTAGCTGAGCCTCTTATTAACCCTACCAATAGTCCATATATGAAGGATATGGGAGGCATCCTCTTAAGACATCCCGAGAATGTTCTGGTATTGTCATTTAAAGGAGTAGAGAGGTCTATTTGGTTTCGTACTGCATTTGTAATATTTAAAAAGATCAAATTTTCTGATAGGGGACAGTCAAATTTATTTATTAATTCTTCATATGTAATAATACTTTCATTATGCAAAATGTCTCTCACGGTGGAAATTCCTTTTTGTTTCAAAACTTCATTCTGGAAAGGAATACCATTATGTGTAAAGTTTGGATTTCCCCAGATAGGTTGAGATCTGATTTGTTTTAGATCTAATTTTAGAAGATTACTGATCTGCCTCAGTTGTTTCAGTGAGTCTAATATAATCTTATTCTTACAGGATGTCTTTGGTTTTGCATATATTAAAGCACTGAGAGATAATCCATGTTCTTCTATAATCTCTTCCTCTATATCCACCCATTCTGGGGTATATGTTTGTGAAAATTCCACTTGTTTCCATCTCACCAGTTGAGCTATCCTTGCAGCGAAGTAGTATAGATAAAAATCTGGGGCCTTAAGACCTCCATTAATCTTAGTTCTGCACAATCTAGTATATGACATTCCATGTCTTTTGTGTACCCAAATGAATTGTGCTACTAAAGAAGAGATTGATTGTATCCATTTCTTGGTGAAACAACATGGAATCATCATAAATACATATAATAAACGAGGTAATATATTTATTTTAACAGATTCGAGCCTCCCCCATAAACCTAGGGGCAATTTGTTCCATCTACAAAGATCTTCAACTATCTTCAATTTAGTAAGCTTAGAATTTTTTGTTACTGTCTTGTGAATAGTATTATAAATGTTAAGCCCTAAGTAGTTTATGTAATTAGTTGCCCAAGTCAATCCTTCAGATAGAATTACCTCTTTCAGACAGTATCTGTTGAGAGGGAGGAAGTTAGTCTTATTTGTGTTCAATTTGTACCCTGAAATTTCTCCAAACGATTTGATAATTTGTAAAATTGCTGGTGTAGATAGGGTTGGTTCAGAAATCATAAGTAACATATCATCTGCATATGCGGCAATTAGATGTTCTTTTTGGCCTACCTGAATACCTTGGATTTGTTTAACTGCCAAAAGTTTTCTTATTAATGGATCCAAAGTAAGATTATATAAGAGTGGTGATAGAGGGCATCCTTGTCTTGTTCCCCTTGATATTTCAAAGTAAGGTGAGATCATTCCATTAGTTACCACAGCAGAGCTGGAATTTTGGTAAAGTAAACTCACCCATTTAATGAAATCTCAGAAAAGTCATATAACCCAAGAGTGGCAAAAATGTGCACCCAAGAGACTCGGTCAAAGGCTTTCTCTGCATCCAGGGAAAGCAGACCACTAAGAATTTAAGTTTTGTTCGCTACTAGTAGTACATGAAATTGTTTCCTCATATTGTCCGCAGAGAATCTTCCTCTCATAAAACCAGTCTGTTGTCTGGATATAAGAGAGTGTATAACCGTCTCTAGCCTATTAGAAATAAACTTTGCTAATATCTTAATATCTGAGTTTATCAATGAGATTGGCCTATAACTGCCAAATTCCAAAGGATCTTTTCCCTAGTTTATGAATGAGTGTAATAAGTCCTTTAGTCATTTCTCTGGATATATGACCTGTCTCAAATGCCTCATTAAAAACCTCCACAAGTATTGGAGCCAGTTCATCACTAAATTTACTGTAGAAATTTTCTGAATAGCCATCTGGGCCAGGGGCTTTATTTTTCTTGGATTGTTTAATAGCCAACATTTCTTCTTCAACCATTATACAAGCTCCGAGCCCAGATTTGTATATTTCTGGCACAGATGGAATCAAAATATCAGAACAGAATGACTGTAAAGTACTATTTTTAGCAATGTCTTCTTTTACATAAAGCTTCTTATAGAAGTCGTGAAATTCATTATTAATCTGATTATGTCCTGAGATAAGAACTCCATCCTCCTTGCGTTTAACAGCTGTAATGTTTGTAGATCCAGGGTGGGATATTCAGAGCGGATGCGCCATGTGCAACAGGGATGCCCCAGCGCAAGTGCAGAAATGTGCCATTGTGCGATATTCAGCAGGAACTGGCTGCGTAGCGCAACAAACAATGCACCAGAGCACAACAGTAATGAATGCATATGCAACCACAGGGGGTGGAACCATGAATAACATGCGCAGTGCGATATTCAACAGCATGCGACATGTGCAAGAGCGGAGCAAGCGGAAGTTGTGCGACAGCAGAAATGAGCCAAAATAAAAGGGAGCAAGAGAGGGGAGGAAGAATGCGACACAGGGAAGCCTCAGGTGGGAGCGCGGAGACAGAGAGCCAGGGAGGCAAGACAGGAAGCAGGGTGCAGGAGTGGCCAGGAGTAGGACAGGGCCCACCAGAAGTGTGCCTGAGTGAGGGTAGGAGTGGGTATGCCCATGCCAGTGTGTGCAAAAGGGCCTGATAGTGCCACAGTGGACTGAGGGCAGTGGCAAGAGGCAGGACAGCCACAGGCGAACAGCTGGAGGTGAACCCAGTGCAGGGGAAGCACCAGCAACAGACAGCAGGGGGAACAGGAGAACAGCCACCCGAGGGGGGGAACACCAGCCAGGGACATGGCCAGTGCCACCTTTCAGATGGAGGTGGTAATGAGGGGTGTGAGAAGGCAGGCAGCAGGGAGGCATGGCCGAGGAAGGGCCCGTCGGCGGTATGCCCAGAACAGGTAGTACCGAGCCCGCACTAGCTTTGAACAGTACTCTGACACTGAGATTGTGGGCTGGTACCACCTGAACTGGATGATTCTGAGGCAGCTCTGTGAGCTGTGCAGTGAAGAGATGCAGGCACCCACACGGCGGAGCCATGCACTGTCAGTGGAGACAAAGGTCACAACCGTCATGTGCCTGCTCACCACGGGCACCTTTCAGAGACCAACAGAGGACATGACAGGCATAACTCAGTCAGCCGCATCACGCCTACTCACACAATTCCTCAGCGCACTGCTGCCACATGCTGCGGAGTACATCCATTTCCCCAGCACACAGGCGGAGCACACAGCACATACACAGGAGTTCCACAGGGTTGCACGGTTGCCTGGCATGCTCGGGACCATTGACTGCACCCATGTAGGCATCCGCATGCCATCTGGCCTAGGGGGTGCGGCATACATCAACCGCAAGGGCTACCTGAGCATAAACTGCCAGGCGGTGTGCGATGCCAGGGGGCGCATAATCAGTGTCTGTGCCACGCACCCTGGGGAAGCACACGATGCCTTCATCTGGCACCAGTCTGCACTGTGCTACAGGTTTGAGAGTGGGGACATCCCCACCGGCCATCTAGTAGGTGAGTATGCACATCACGCAGGATGACGTGAGCAGACATGGGGGGGTGTATTGTCAGAGGTGCCGTGGGTACCGGCCATGATGGCTCATGGCATAGTGACGCAGGCCACCATGCTAATGTCTCCCCTTTACACACAGGTGAAAGTGGTTACCTGCTATGGCCCTGGCTGCTCACACCATGCTGGCACCCCATGACCCCATTGCAGCTACGGTACAATGAGGCATACGCCACAACACGGAATGTCATCGAGTGGGTGTTCGGGCTGCTGAAGGCACGGTTCTGGTGCCTGGACACATCAGGCAGTGCCCTACAGTACAGCCCCTCGAAGGCCTGCTGGCTATTCCTGGCCTGCTGTATCTTGCACAACATGGCCACCGACTGTGGGATAGCTGTAGAGGTTGAAGAGGGGGACAGCAGTGGGGATAATGAGGATGCCGGTCCAGCTGGTGTAGGGCAGCCACCCCCTGGGCAATGAGACCCCCGGCTGTTCCGGATGGCACAGCAGCACCGGAACACTGTCGCAGAGGAGCACTTTGGACAACACAGGTAGGTCACGGGGCCATGTGCAACCACCAAGGGCAAGGGCACAGACCACAGACAGGCAGGGCTGGACACCAGGGGTGGACGGCGGTAAGGGAATGGGACTGAGCGGGGGACCACACACGGTGACGGGGATGGGCAGGGCTGAACACGACACGTGCACACACATGCACACACACCACAACACATGCCCAAAGGGCAAACGGCATGCCCACCCCAACAGCCACCCCCACACCCTCACAGAACCACACACGACCATGCCCAGTGGCTGCCACTGTGCATGCCTTAGACGCTGGGCACCATTGCACAGTGGCGGACAGGGCTATGCAGGCATCATCATGCACACGCCACAGTGGCCAGCAGCTGGGAGGGTGTGCACAGGGACCGTGTATGTGCAGGGCTGGGAACCCTACCCGTCCATTGCACAATGCACACCACAGTGCACACAGGGCAGCGGCAGACAGTGGCCATGGTGGGAGACAGGTCAGTCATGCGGCACAGTACCACGTCCGCTATGGATGTGTGGGTGGCCCTGCCAAGTCCTGCCAGCCATGCCAGGCTGACCAGTGGCCTCATGGGGTGGCAACAATGGGCCCCGAGGAGTGACGCTGCATGAACGCAACCGTGTCCATGCAGGGGTCTGCAGCCCACTGAACATGCCCACGCCAGTCGTTTTCAGTATGCCCACAGCCAAACCCAGTGTCGACATAGAAGGTGTCGCATGACGTCGGGAACGGGGGTTGGACATGACACTGTGTGGTGTCTGCGGCAGCTGGGCACCAAACTGGGTGGCCAGTGTAGCCATGACAGTTGTCATTGCAGTGGTCTGCCTGTCAATGGCAAAAGTCACATCCACCCGCTGCCGGGCCAGCTCTGCCAGGAGCAAGCCGTGGTCCCTGCTGCGCTGCTCATCTGCCTGGCGCAGAACCACACTGAGTGCATCCACTGCCATCATGAGCCACATCTGCTGATCAACTGAGGCCTGGAGAAGATGGCTATGGTCGTCCAAGGGGTCGTCTGCTGGTCCAGCATGCTGTCCCACGTGGTGTTCCTGGCCTTGCTGGCCAGCACCCCTTGATGATGGGTGCTGCATACCAGAGCCATGCTGGGGCACGTCCACACGCGGTGCACTACCACCGCCCCCGACACTGCCCCTCCGTTGTCACTGACCGACTGCTGGCGCTGCCCCTCCGGCTGCCGATTGCCAGGCTTTACTGGCGCTGCTGCAGCAGCTGCAACAGCCCCACCACCCTGGATGCACACCAGTGCTGACCCACTGGGGCATACAGACACAGGCTGGGACTGGGTTGTTACACAGGCAGCCATGGCAGCATCACCTGCGGTATCGCCCGTGCGGTTGCCTGCTGTGGGACCATCCTGTGTCCCACATGTATCACTGTCCGGGACGTGCGGCCCATCATCATCGGTGCTGGATCTGGCCCCAATCTGTGGCCCAGCACACTGGAGACTGGGGGCGATGTCATGCTGGGACACAGTCAGGGCCATGTCCGCATCTGCGCCACCCACATCAGTCTGGACAGATGTGCAGGTATGCACTTGGCCGGTCCCTTGGATACCTGTGGAGGTGGATGGGTGATCCTCCATGTCCAGGGCCTCCCCCTCGGTGGACACAGCCACCGCCGCTGCCCCATGTAGACGCTTAGGAGCTGTAAAGGAACACAGTAGCGTTAGTGGCTCCGTCTTGCCCTGTGGCATGCCCTCCACCACCCACACACTGACAGCACTGGCCTTACCATGCAGTGATGGGCTGCCACCCATCTGGAAGCCACCACCAGGAATGCCCTCGACGGCACTACGCCACATGCTGCTGGCCACCCGCTCCTCCCGTGGTGTCAGGTGGGGTTCATCCAACTGGGCCCCCCACCAGTGGCAGCATGTGCCGCCCTGATGGCAGCCACCTTGTCCTTGATCCACCTCCTGTCCGTGCCTACCTTCTTTTTGCACTCCTGCACTGACCGCTGGTGACTGCCCTGCTGGTTCACGGCACGCACTACCTCACCCCACGCCACAGCATGGGCCTGTGGCATTCCCCGCTAAGCAGCGGTTCCTTGTCCAGATATGCCTCAAACAGGGCATCAGATTCAGCCCTGGTGAAGTTGTGCCTCCTCCTTCTCCCCCTTCCCTGTTCCCCCTCTTCCTCATGCTCGGTCATGCTCGCACCTGTGGGAAAGACAGGTGTTACCTTGGACTGTGCAGTCCCATACAACTCTCCCAAACCACTGTCCCCACATCCCAACAGCATGCAACCTACCACAAAGGACTGCAATACCAATCCATAGCCTCTGCAGCCCCAGGTCACATATATATAGCGCAACGCATGCAAATGAAGGCAAGCACAACTGTAAGTGGATGCTAATGCAGTGGATGCGCCGTGGAATGGCTAATGAGCTGATTTGCATAACCTGGCTGAATACCGCGCTGTTGCGCCTTGCGCAATGTTGGTGAGTGTGCTCAGGCTATGGCGCACCACTGTGACATGCGCAATCAGCTCCACACGGTGCATGCCCGGGGTGCTGATGCTGACGCGTGCAGCGCTGCTGACGTGCTGTGTGCTGGAGGCAGTGCAGAGCACAGCCACCACTGTGCCTGTGGTGCTAGTGCACTGTATGCCCATGGGGCGCTCATGCCATGGTGCGTCATGGGCGCCATGGTGCCATAGCGTGGTAGACCACTGCACAGCATCACACACATGCACCCTACCACGCTACATGCAGGGCGTCCCAATAGCGCTGTGGCACTCCGTGCGCAGACGGAACCTTGACCCTGCAGTCGACCTTTGCCCCCTAGGCACCATGCGTATGCATGGCTGCACCCTTAATGCGCAGTCTGGTGACAGCGCGATAGGGACTGGCAGCGCAGTACCGCACTGCCTCCGCACATAGGGCACGTGTGCTACACAGCACCATTTTGATGCCGTTTGAGACAGCACCATGCCTAGAACCAGAGCGCCGGTCTGGAGTGCCATCAAACTGGCAAACCTGGAGGCCTTGGTGGAGCCACATGCTGGTGCCCTCTTTGGGCAGGAACCCCTCCAGAGGCCATGGACTGCGGTGTGGCAGGAGGTCGCAGAGGGCCTGGAGGAGGCAACAGAGAGCAGCAGGTCAGCGGAGCAGTGTTGCCACCGCTATGGTGACCTCCAGTGGTGGTACCGTGACCATCTGAGGTGACTGCAGGCATGCGCCTGGCAGGGCACCGTGCCTTGGCCAGGTAGGTGCTCCATCCCATCACGGGTAGTGTCTATCTGTCAAGGTATCGCGGTGTGCATCAGGCCACAATGCAGAGGGGTGGGGGCCGTCCTGTGGGGGTGGTGGTGGTGGGGGTGCATCATGGCTGGGCTGTGTGGACACGCACACAGTGGGGGGGGCTATGTTACTGACCTGTACTGATGTTTCTCTCTCCATGTTTGCACCCTAGGCCCGGAAGATCACCGTAGGGCCCATTGGACAGGGACAGCAAGCTGGAGTGGGTGGTGTGGCCTTGCAGCCGGGGCACAGTGGTGGTGCCATGGGTCAGCAGCACCCTGCTGACCAGGATGCAGGTGAGTGCCGTGTTTCCCCTTACTTCTGTGCATGGTGAATTTCAGGGGTGGTGGCGGGGTGTGGCCACCCGCACTTGGCCCCATTGCCATGCATGCCTCACAGTGCACTCAGCACTGTCCTGTGGCACTGCATGTGTGGGTGGGTGTCTCAGTTGGGCTGTGCGTGCACTGGGTCCATGGCTGTGCCATTGCCATCACACTGCATAGCCATGTCACTGTACAGCCACGTTGGTGCTGTGCAGAACATGGGCGGTGGGTGTGTGCAGCGTTCCGCATGGCTATGGGTGCCTGGGTAGGTGGGTCTTGTGGGCGCGGACACTGTGGGTGGTTGCCTGCCATCACAGGGGTGTGGCCCACGGCTGTATGCCGTGCACATTGGGTGGGCTGCAGGGGTCTGGCCAGTCACGCGTACTGACTCTGCTCCCTTGTCCTAGGTGGACAGTGCTGGACTACCCTGGAGCGGTACATATAAGAGCTCCTACAGGTGACCCGGGCTACTCTGGAGCTGCTCCAGGGAATGGAGCGTGGCGACCAAAGGAGGCACAGGTGGTGCCACAGGGACTGGAGTGAAGAGAGGGGCCACCAGTAGGGCCTGCGGCACACGTGATGTGTATTCCCCCTGGACTGTCTCTCACATCCCTTTGTCCCACTCCCTGATGTACCCCCTTGCCCCATGCCCACCCCCACCTGGACTGTGGCCCTTCCCCTCCAACTTTGTACATAGTTCTGTTTGTTTTGTTGTTTGTACAGTTTATCTATGCAATATATTCATGTTTAATATGACAACTGTGGTGGTCTCTGATTTGCAGCGGGCATATGGTGCTTTGCTGCAGTGGTGTGCATGGCATCAGGGGTGGTGCAGGCCTGGGCGTGTGTGTGTCTGGCAGGGCCCCACTACTGGTGCGGGTGGGGGACACGGTCCCTGTCTGTGGTATGTGTGTTGTTCCCTGTACACTGGATGCCTGTGTGCAGTTGTCCCTGGTGCATGTGCTGTGTCTCTGATGCCCCTGTCAGTCTGTCCATGGCCTGTGCAGCTAGGCCCCTTGCATGTCTGTGGTACGCACAGTCTGCTGGCATGTCATTGGTGGCTGTCCATGCCAGCCACCCTCTGGGCATGGTGCCATGGCGGCTTGCGTCCTGTCACCAGTTTGTTGCACGTCTGCCTTGGGTGACACTGTGGGCTATGCTGTTGTTGTCCCCCCTCCATGCTGTCGCTGGTGTCTGTTGTGGTGTCTGTGTTCTACTGTCTGTCACTTGTGCTTCAGCCACATGCTGGTGGCGGACAGCTTCATGGTGCATGCTCCAGATAGCTAGTTCACCTGTGCCATGGTGGGGTGCAGGCCGTGGGTACACAGCATCAGTGGACACAAACCAGCGGCATCTGTTGCCCTGCTTTTGTGGCCCTGTGTCCGGGTACCCTTGGGACAGGGTGGGGGTTTGTCCTTGCCCTGTGTTGCATCCTGGGTGGCGCATGCCTCCAGGCACCACAGTGGGCAGCTGTGCTGTCTGTTGGGGCCAGTGCTTGGACAGGGTGTGTGCATGGGTGGGTGTGCGGGGTGCTGTCCTGCTGGTGGTGGTGTCCAGGACAGGCCTTGTCACATGCGGGGTCCCTCGGGTACTGATGCAGGGTCTATCTCTCTGCTGTGCCACAGGGGGGCCATGCAGGGGGGCATTGTGTATGCAGTTGTTGTGTCAGTGGCTGGTGTTGCCCACTGCGGGGTGATCACAGTGGGGCTGCCATGCATGGCTCCATGGTGCACAGGGTTGCACTGTCACAGTGGTGGTGGTGGCATACATTCGGTGCCATGCACTGTTGGGCACTGCTTCTGGGCCGGGTGTCTGGAGATCACTGTACAGGGTGTGCTCTGCATTGGTGGGGTGGGGTGGCACTGGGGGAGCTGGCCCTCCTTGTGTTGTGGTCACTGTTTGCCGGGGGGGTGCTGGGGCACCGTAGCCTGGCTGTTGATTCAGTGCTTGTGTTCATAGGTTGGTGGTCCATCCAGCTCACCTCTGGTTGTGCAGTTCATGGGGTGCCTGGGAGGGGGTGGGTCTGTCTGGCCTGCTGCGTGCTCCTCCACCCATGGCTTCCATGGGTGGTGCACCCCTGCATCCTGTTCCTGTCCCTGCGCATCACTGGTTGTGTTACTGCGCATCGGCCCTGCTTCACTGTGCATCCCTGGTTGCGCCATGGAGCAGGTGGCACGATATTCAGCTGTGTTGCGCAAGCGCATCTTGGCCTGCGCTTGGTTTGAATATCGTGCATGTTGCGCTGTGGTGCACTGCACTTGCACCTGCTCCTGCTATTGTGCATCTTTTTGGCGCAGTCTGAATATCCCATCCCCACTGTTCTGAAGTAATCTGATGGCCAATATTTTTGCAGCTTTGGGCCCTGCACTAACATAGTTTATTTTTTGGTTTTCTAATAGCAAATATTGCTTCACCCTTTATGGATTCGTTTTATTCTGTTCTTAGTTTTGACCATTCTTGCCATATGCTTTCTCTATTATTGGTTAGTAATTTCTCTTCTGTCTTCTTTATTTTATCTAAAGTCTCTTTTTGCTTAGCCAGGTTTTGTTTCTTAAGGGTAGATGCTTCATTTATTAGAAGGCCTCTCAAACAACATTTTAGATAATCCCAATTAATACTCCAAGAGGTGTCTTGTGGGTTATTAGATTCTTCAAATTCTTTTATTGCTGCCTTTATCTTTTCTAGTAAGGGTGTATTGTCTAGTAAAAAGTTATTAAGTTTCCATCTGCGTGTTCTACTCAATTTATTAGATGTCTCAAAAAACATTGATACTGGGCAATGATCTGCGATAACTAAACTTTCTATTTTAACTAGTAGGACTCTGTTTAAAAAACTTTTGGGTATATACATTTGGTCTATCCTTGAGCCTGACTGATTGCATTGTGACCAGAATGTAAATTCTTTGATGTTTGGATTTAAAACCCTCTATGCATCAGTAAGCTGTAAATTTTCTGTTAGGTCTCCTAAATCTTTATCTGCCCTGTCTCTATGTGTTCTAAAGGTAGAGCTGTCTAGGATAGGATCAAGTATGCTGTTGGTATCTCCAGCCATTATTATAATACTGTCTAAAAGACTCAAGTTTTGCGAAAATAATATTGAATAGGTCATGTGTCGGAGAAGTGGGTCCGTATACATTTATGAATATGTAGTATTTGTCCCCTATTTTACCATTAAGAATGAGATAGTGTCCCACTGGATCTTCTATGACAACATTCGGCTCAAATGAAACATTCTTTTTGAATATGATTAGTACACCAGCTTTTTTGAACTGTCGCCTGCCCCAAACAGTTGCCCCACCCATTCCCTCCTCGTTAAAAGGTAATGATCTTTCTCAAGATGTGTTTCTTGTAGAAATCCAATTGTTACCCCAACTTATTTAAATGTCTTAAAACTGAGTGTCTCTTGATTTTGTGGTTTAGTCCCCTGACATTCCATGAGATAAGTTTAATTTTATCCGGTGTAGTCATTAAGTTTCAGATTACTATAAATAGTCATTGGAAATGTTGAGTTCATAGTACCAGAACTATGTAAATTAAATATGTGCCATGTTATCTCAATCACGCCCTTCAAGGAGGTAGAAAAGAAAAGTGAATAGGTATAGATGAGGTAAAACCGTTTGTTTAGAAATAAGGTAGTATAAGAGTATAATGTAAACCCTTTTCCAAAAAATATAGCATGAAGAACACATTTCTCAAAATATGTACTCATCAGATGATTATCCCAAAAAATAATTATGATTTGCCTAAGAATATAAAGAAGGAATGTTATGCACCTCAGCGATACTGCTGACAACATCATCGCTGCCATCTGTCAGTGCATTCTCCAATGGCATAGTGAGCCAAACGGGCCCTTACACCCCTTAGTGTGCTGTACTTCGAGCATTAAAATCCCATTGTGTGTATTCTTATGGTAACTATAAACTTCTATCTTAAGTTAGTTATTCATATTTGTAATGTGCTTAAAATCTTAAGGAGACCCCATATGTATATAATAATAAAGTGAGTATTCTAAGCCTCTAAAATAACTATAACACAACATGTATATGTACCAGTTAACACAGCTTGTCTCAATTAGTTTGGCATAGATATTTGAATCACCATAAACTGCAGACATTTTAAAAAAAAACAACAGACAGTGATAGGGCATAGCACGAAACCTAGAAGAAAAGTAATTAAGACCTCCGTGCACCGTTAAAATCAATATTAAATGCTCACCTTACTAATGATTACAAGTATGAGATTTCCCCCATAATGAATGCGTCCAAGAAAGCAGACACACCATAAAAAAAAAAAAAAAACACCACCCAACCAGCCCGCGAGAAGTGGGGCAAACATTTAGGTATGTGTGTATATATATATATATATATATATATATATATTTTTTTTTTCTTTAAAAAGATTGAGATAGAATATATAAGTTGGAAAATAAGGATTTGAATTCAGTAAATGGAGAAAAGTAGACAAACAAAGCATAAGTGCGGCACCATGAATTCCCACCATGCAGCCTAAGGGTAAAAGGTCAGACATGTCATGTGGTTTCTATGCGCTCATACGAACAGAAGAACCTTCACAAGCATGGATCCTTCACGAGCCACAGTAGATTCAAGAATCTCTCAACAATTTGAATTTTTCAGGTAGAAAAAACATGGTGGATTTCTTATTTTTTGGTATGGATCACAAGGACCGCTGAGCAATCCCACAATCAATACCCTGTATACTTTGTAAATATAGAGAGTAAGGCCTCCGTCTACCCCTGCTCCCACCAGCAACCACCACAACACTTCTCCCATCAAAGTGTGTGTAACCCCTCACCCCTGCCTTTTTACCAAAATGACAGGTGGCATGCTGTTGGCATTGGCAGCAATACCTGGTGGGGACCTGGGTTCAGGGAGGATGAAGTTACCCGGCACAAGAGGACCTAGGTTTGGCTACTCTGCACAGGGGCACCCAAGTAAATACGACTACAGGAAGCAATAACCGTAATGTCCAGAATCAGGATTGGGATTTTTCAGTGTGGCTTTTATTCATAACTAGCTGAACATAACAAAGCATAGATGGACCCCCAAGGGGCTACGTTTACTATAATGCAGATTGGAGACTACAAGGCGGTCCACTTAAAGAATGAACCCATTTCTACTGTTTTCTGGCTCTGGACCCACCAGGCACACAGCCCGGACTTGCATGCGCTTTGGATACACAGCCCGACTGGCCCAGCTCCCCTGCCGGCCACTTGACTGACGGTCCATTTAAAGAATGAACCCAAATTTTACTTGTTGTGGCTCTCCACACCACTTAGAGTCTGTGACTCCTAGAGAGATTTTCTTCTTACCTCCTTCTGACTCCCATCAAACAAGGGAGAACTCTTTTCCCAAGTTGTGGCTCCCCATACCACTTAGAGTCTGCGACTCCTAGAGAGATTTTCCAATTTGTGACCCACGTCTGGGTACCTACCTCATCACTGGCCAGGCGCATGAGGCAAGTAGCAGTCACAGAAGAAATCCGTAGAGGTGGACCTGGTTACTAAAGATGGGGGGTGTTCCCACCTCAGCTCCCACAGCCCATACCCGGCCATTTCTCTGGACAAACAGAAACTAAAACTTTGAAATGTAGATTAAATGGTGGATGGACTGTAGCACCCCCTCTACAACATTACTTGAATCCATACAAACTGTAGATTTTGATACTACTCCATTTGTTTGTCCTAGTACAATAGGCCTCCCAAATAGTAGTCCAAATCCCATACTTCTTCACATTTTCCAAACTGAAGAAACACATTGTTTGCCCTCTCAAATTAGAGCAAAACACTCACCCTTTCGTTGCAGGTGCCCCACAGGCGAAGTACAACTTCTTTCCTCTTGTCAGACCAAAAACAGAAACTGTAAAAAAGGCAGCTTTCTTCCTGTAGTAGAAATTAGGGGATTGCCCCTGGAATCCACAGAGGGATATTTTACTCCCCCCCAAGAGGGAGGGGGCACTGAGACCTGGACAGCGGTCTCCACCACTTGAAACTGGACACTGACCTTCTCACACAGAAGGTAAACAAAAGACACTTCCTTATTCTTCAAAACAAAACAGAAGACTGACTTTTGAAAACTCCTAGCTTTCTATCTCACTCCCTCTGCTGCAGATTCCAATGTGGCTTATGCAGCTGCGACAGTTCTATGGTGATGTCATCTCTCAGTCTCAGCTGTGACTGAGAACAGAGTGAGACAGTGTGAAACCCATTTAACTGGAGTTTCACAAGCTGCCTTCCCTGCCTACTACTAGGTCTTACTGGGATTCTAGTAACCCCGGGTAACAAGGGGTGACGTGTATATATTAAGGCATAATTAATAAATGTTTATCAGTAATCCTAAGCACATGAGTCCAACACAGGCATAATAGGAATGAGTTTATATGTTAAAATAACTTTCGACTCACGCTTATGTCCGATTGTAATTTGCTCAAGGCATATGCACTGTCTTTGGCACTGGTGAGACAGGGTTTGAGCTGCAATTTCTACCCAAACAGTACTCCGCTCCTTTTTGCGGATACATTTACTGATTTGTAGAGAGCTCTCCCATTAGTACCGCCTCGGCTAGTTTAAAGCAAGACCAGCGTTAGAGTGTCCAATTGAAGTGTTCTATTAGTTACAGTACTTGTGCCTTGTACAGAGAACCACTGCAGAGTTAGTGATAAGATTTATTTAACAATGTTGATGAGCTTTAAAGTTTGTATTGCGGGTGATTGCATGGTGCAGAGCAGGAGAATGGAAAAAAGCAGAACCCATCCCTCCTCAAGTGGCTTTCCAGTTTAAATGGAATATACTCAGCAGCCCCCAATGAGTCTCTTATTTAAAACAAGTTTTATCCAGTTAACCAGGGAGAGTAGTTGAATCAATTTGCTGCTTGACCAAGAATCATTAACTAAGGCTAAATGTATGTAACATCAGTAAATTCCTGAGTAATATCTAAGCAGTAAGCTAGTATTGAAAATCAAAGTTTTTAAAGATGGTAGGAAAGTCTGATTTCAACCCAGGTCTTGCAGCAATAATCCCGTTGTACTCTTTAACACCTTCTGGTGCCCAGATCTTTAATATAGTGGGAAAAAATAAACTGTATCTCAGTCCTGCCTCTTTAAGTCTTTTTAAAATCGGAAGGAAAGCATCTCGTTTCTGGATGGTTTCAGGTGCCAAGTCTTAAAGATTTTGATTTTGCAACCTTCAAACATCAAACTGGCTTTATCTCGTACCATTTTTTTGTACATGAACCTTTTGCTGAAAATTTAGAAATTTAAGTACAAAGGATCGGGGTCGTTCTCTAGGATTAGGTTTTGGTTTTAAAGATCTATGTGCTCTTTCGATTACATAGAATTTAATGTCACCGGGTGGTCTAGCAATGTTGAGAAGAAGTTTATTTGCAAAAGCAATAGTATCTGTACCCTCCGAACCCTCTTTCAGACCAAAGATTCTAATGTTATTTCTCCTGTTTCTGTTTTTCTAAATCTTCTAGTTTACTTTCAAGTTTAACAATTTTCCGACTGTAACTAATCCTCTCTTTCTGTTCCTTTACTGCACTATCTTCTAAACAGCTGATTCTGGCCTCAGCATCATTAATTCATATTGTATGTGCTGATATTTCCTGTTTAACCTCTATCAGATCTACATACATTTCATTTAACGTTAGTTTCATACTGGATATTTCAGTCATCAAGCGATCAAAGTGAACTACTGTTAAAGGAGAAGAAGATGCTAGTTTTTTAACTGTGCTGCTGCCCTGTTCATCTGTACCACTGTCACTGTCAGAGAGCAGCAAGGAGCACTTCTTAGGATTAATTTCAGCCTGCATTTCAATTAAATGTTCAGTTAACTCTGAGTTTATAATGTGTCGATCCATTTGGTTTAGTCCAAAATGATACTTGCACGGTTTATTAAGTGTTGTAGCTTGAGCAAGTTGTTACTTGGAAAGAGGCAATCACCCCAATATCTGCAAGGAGATTCTCGATCTCGCATTGTGGGTGATTCTGTACTCCCAGTCAGTGCTTTAAGCTGTTACTCGTAAATGAGAGAAAATAGTTATAATGTGTGAGAGAAAAAAGCGTAACTTCGGGATCGGAGTGCATGTGAAGTGGATCAGTATTGTATTCAAACAGCAGGATCTATTACTGATTGCTCTAAATATAAAAATAAAAAATGGTATTAATTAAGAGTGGAGGGCCACAGAGGAGCTCACAGCTGGACGTCCATGTAGATCGCTGCCTTTCGATCCTAGCTCCATGGGTTTGCCCACACCCAATCACTCAAGAGTTACAGTGACATGAGTGAGTAAACTGGCCTGAGCTAATGAGTGAAAATAGATCATGTAACAGTGGAAGGAGACAGATAGAGGGCTACGGTACCCAATCAGGGTGCTGAAGCACGAGCAGACTTGATAGACCAATAAGCCTACTCTGCTGGCATCTAGTATGTTAGTATGTTATGTTAGTATGTACTGTACATACAGAGAGAAGACTTGCTGTATTTAGCTTACCGATTATCACACTTGAAAGCATTTTAGTTACATATTATGTTCTAATAATGTAGGAAGCGTGGAAATAACATAAGAAGTGTGGCAATAATGTTATTCCACACTTCTTATCTTATTTCAACACTTCCTAGAGGGTAATACTTCTTGGTTCCATAAAATACTCCCCCGTGTGTGGTGGAAATATATACAGTACTTGTATAACTAACACTCAAAACTGATACACAGTGTACAAAGGCTATCCTTTTGGTCCCAGTGTTTGGTAAGGGATCATCAAAATTCGCAAAGGGTTATGTAGACAGCAGAGTGGCTACAAAAGTCATGCTGGATGAAGGTCTTATTACACTTGTGAAATTGCATGAAATTTCCAGTTCCGTATTTCTGCAATACTTGGAAAATTATGCTAAAATGCTTTTAATTCAGATTACACCATTTTTTCCAAGTTGCACATTTTTAAAAATGTGAGTTCTTAAAAATTTGCAATTTCAATAAATTACACAATGTTTTCCAAACTGCATTTCAAAAATGTGATTTTTTTTGAATGTGCAATTTCAACTAAAGTTGTCCTATTTAAATACAGTGTTCTAGTTCTGGAAATTGTGCATACTTATGAGTAATTGACGCAATTTCATGAAAAGTGAGGGAAACAGATTTTTCCAGTTTGTTTTTCGCCCAGCACTATAGAAAAGCCAGTTAGCTGGGAACAACACCTCACAGAGACAGCAGTATGGGTAAGTGAAGGTGTTCAGTGGCAAATCTGTCTTGGTTTTGATTAGGGCCTTTTCTCTTTAGTCCAACTATTTTGATTCACCTGAAAAACTTTGGCTCCCAATGTAGTCATTGGCATGGAGATAAAACAGACCATATAGGGAGAAACCCTGTCTCCACCCCAATCATCCCCCCTTCACCCACACCTCTGTTCTCCCAAATACACTTCTATTTTAAAAATGCCACCTATTGGCACAGCACCAGGAGTCTGCAGCATCCTTTACAATATACCCTCATCCCTAGTCCAACCGCCACAGACCCTCAAACAGATATGTTTGATAGTGGGCCTCCCTCTTAATTCCCAATCCATGAATTAGGGGGTCAACAGTCTCAAAGATATCAGCTAACTCTGTTGCCCCACAACATCTGGGCTCCATACAGTCGTCTGACTGTATAAGTGGCCTCATCATGCATGGTGGGTGGAGTGGCACCCAAGCATGCATCCTTCATCCTGCCAGGACAGGGTGTTTTTCCATTTAATTCTCATGTTCTCCTTAGACAGCAGTGTAATGTGTTCTCAGCCATGTACACAGTGGGCATGCCCAGGAGCTTGCTGCAATCCTTCCCTGCCACTGCTAACCTCGCTGTACTGCTCTTCCTGTGAAACCACAGGTGGCACTGACATGGTGGGTTATAGACACCTTCACAGCTAGGGGATGCTTGACCCTCCTACTGCCTCCAGCCAGTCTCTGATATCCCAGACTTGTTACTGGATTTCTGGGTTGCCACTGTCACAAGCATTAGCATTACTGCTGTGCTGATTGGCCAGCATTTTTAGTACATTCTGTTTTTTTTTTCCATGAAGTCCATTAGCTAAATATACCTATTCAGTCATGTTTTGCTGAAGCATATTTTGGCGCAAAACGCTGGGGTAGTCCCAGTGCCGGATCCCAAGCTGGGCTCATTATCTCCACTGTAGTATGTAATAAATCATGAATTGCTGACCAATTACTTCATTTTGTTAACTCCTTGCACCACCACTGTGCTCAGACTGTATGAGTGGGGCATGCAATTGGGGGGGGGTGAAGGTTGTTAGCTATTGATTACACTAGGCTGACTTATTTTCTTACCACAAAATGGTGCTCAGCCTCTCATAGAGGCATCTCAGGTCACAGTACATGTATGAAACTGCATAGCAGCACCCCAATAAAGAAAGAGACCCTTGTCCTTAATTTTAGGTGCAACACAGATGGCTAAATGGCAGATGCGTGCACCTGAAAATCATGCATCTCCATCCTCTGCATCACTATGTTGCACAACTCAGGAGAAAAGTGACCCACATCATCTTAAAAAATATGGGTAAAATGAGCTCAACAAGATTTTGCAGTTAGCAGTTTAGGAAAATACATGTTTTCTAAAGAAAACAGAAAATGTTAAGGACAGAAAAAGACTCAAGGATCCATCCAATTGAAGGAGAATGGGGATGTAACATTAGAGAGCCAGTACAGTGAAAAAACAAACTCTAGCCAGAGCCGATAGGGCTGTGAAAAGCTACCAAATGACCGAAGTCATTTTCTTGTTGGTGGCATATAGTGCTATTTAGTCACAGTCATCACAGTGCTCCCAGATCCAAATAACAATTTTCCTGTAACAAGCCCTCATTTTTCCTGTATTTTCCCTGTAGAGGTGGCATCAAATCCCTGTATAAATCCCTGTAGATTTTTCCATAAGCCACTAGTTCCTTATTTGTGACTTTGTTGTTAATTTAAATGTCATATGTTGGCAGCCTTTCATCAAGAAAAGGGCTCTGATTTGCTGTTAGGTATTAAAATTATGTCTCACGCTGACAGTCAAATCACAGGTGAATGACCTGCCAATCACTGAAATTCTGTTCCTAAGTAGCAGTGATGTCACAGTCAGTGAGGTCACAATGCTGGTGATGTAGTGGGGGCAGTATAGCTAGCTATGTCAGCTGCCACACAGAGTGCTGTTCTGCACATCACACATATTAACATCAGGCAAACAATCTTCTAATTAAACAAAGGAATAAGATAAAGTACCTCAACTATAAAAGGTAATGGTTGACTGCTTTTAAAATCTAATATTAGTTTTAGGCAGTACACAAGCTCTTTAACCCACGTGTTTAGTGTGGATATAGAACCTACAGCCTTCTGATCTTCCAGTCTCGGAGGCCAGTGTGCATGCTATTTTTTGCATCTTTCATTTGTTAGTTTTTACACAAATTCTCTCAGACTTTTTTCTGACCACCTGATGGAATCTTGAATGAGTTACATAAATGTTATTTTCTTCTTCAAGGCCCTGACCCTGCAACTGAATACACACTCACTGCATTATATTATAAAATGAGAAAAAAAAAAAACAGTCTTCTGTTTCCAGTGCTTGCCTCCAACCTTTCCTATGGAAAGGAATGTCAGCTAATAAACTGCAATTCCACTGTCTGTAATGTGACACTGAGTCTGACTTTTGTTTTCACAAAAAACAAAAAGAAATGAGTTAACCCCTTGGTTGCTGAAAGAAATAGAACAAATCTGTTAGACTGAGCTGGATAGATGATAGAAACAGCAGTTTAAAAATTTTTTTTTGTTAATATCCTGAGAAGTTCTGAGGTACAATACAGTAGCATCCCCCTTCCCCCTTCAGATGCCTTTAACATAGAGCAACAAATAGCAAAAATCAGAGGGGGAGTGCACTACTTTGCAGCTGTGGAGGAATATATACAAATGCCTAAAAAAGAAGTTCTAGGAAAAGCCGTTTTTAGAGCTACAGATGGCTCCACCCACAGCCCTAAAAAGGGCAGAAAATGTTACTAATTTTTAATAGTAAAAAGTGATGGAATGGGAGGGATTTCCTGAAGGAGGTGGTGGTCATCATCACCAACAAGGTATTTGAGTCTCTCAGATGGCTTATCTTGGGAGAATTCAATGCCTGGGTTGACGATGAACTCTCACCATTTGGGCAAAACCTCCTCCAATTGATGGATTCATTGGGCTTAACATGAGTTATTAATGCTACAACCCATGAGAAAGAACACTCATTGGACTTGGTGTTTCACCTGAGGATGGAGACCTCTGATGTGGAGGTGGAGCCCGTTGGATGGTCTAACCATCACCTCCTAAGATTCAGTTTTGCAGCCCCTTGAAATAGGCCTGCCCCAAGGGAGTTGGTACAGTTCTGCCCTTTAAGAGGAGTTATCTCAGAAGGACTAATGGCAGTACTGGACCTCTCGGGAATTTCAGGGGATAGCACTGATCCAGGGCCTCTGTGTCAGCCTATAATAAGGCTGTTACTGAGGCACTGGATATCATTGCTCCTTCTCGTGTTCGCCCTCTTACCTCTCACCTAGGTGCCCCATGGTTTAATGGGGAGAACCATGAATTAAAGAGGCAGGGGTGAAGGTTGGAAAGACACTGGTGGAAAACTCACCTGGAGGTGGACAGACATAGATTGATAGACCATTATGAAGTCTTTCAATCAGCTATTTCCCGTAAGAAGGCAAAATTCCTGTCCAGGGAAATTGCTACAGCAAGGAACAGACCAGCCCAACTCTTCTGGACTGTGGACAGGCTGTGCAATCCAGCCTGTCTCCACTCTGGTCAAGCATTATCACAAAAACAGTGTGAGGAGTTTGCGCAATTCTTTTCTGATAAGGTGTCCACCACCAGAAATGAGATCAGCCAGTGCCTTCATATTGGTCCTTGCATTAACCAGGTGGTACTAATACCTAGTTGACCTGGTCCACCTTTAGTCAACCAGTAGTCGTAGATATAGTGAGGATCATCCAGACTCTCCGGCCAACCTATTGTAGTTTGGATCTGGGCCCTACACACCTACTAGTGGGGTGTGTAGAAGTCATTGGCCCAGTTCTTGCTGGGATAGTGGGAGTTTCATTGGAGAAAGGAATTTTTCCAGATCCCTTAAAGGAGGCAGTAGTTCACCCCCTTTAAAAAAAAAAAACTCCCTTGACCCCGACTGCCCAGCTAACTACAGGCCAATCTCGAACTTACCCTTTGTTGGGAAAGCTACTGAGAAGGTGGTTGCACTGTAACTGGAGAATCATTTGACCAGCCACAATATTGATGACCCTCTCCAGTCTGGCTTCAGAAAAAGGCATAGCACTGAAATGGCCCTGGTGAGGGTACTCAATGATCTCCTGATGGTGAGAGATTGGAGAGCCCGTTCGATCTTGGTTCTCCTTGATCTCTCAGCAGCATTTGACACTGTGGATCATGGGGTGCTGCTCGAGCACCTGTGGTTTTTCTGTGGACTGAGGGGGGCAGTCCACAACTGGTTTAAGTCCTTCCTCGAAGGTAGGTCTCAGAGAGTGGTGTCAGGAATTTATTCCTTGGCCCCTCATGGACTACCCTGGAGGGTTCCACAGGGCTCAGTGCTGTCCTTCATGTTATTTGCAGTGCATCTGCTTCTGTTAGGGGACATTATAAGGCGGTACAGGTTGAATTTTCATTGCTATGCTGATGATTCTCAACTGTACATGTCCTTTGTACCCGATCAGGAATTAGATGCCGTTGCGGTGTTTAACAACTGCCTACTGGAGATTCAGAGCTGGATGAGTGCCAGTTGGCTTCGGTTGAACTTGGAAAAAACTGAGGTATTGGTTGTGGACCCTGGCTATGGGATAATAGGGACATGGGTGGGAAAACCACCAGGATTAAGTCTTGGTGGAATCCCGCTTGTTGCCTCTGGCCAGGTGCGGAACCTGGGCATTGTTTTTGATGAAGGCCTGACCCTGATGGCACAGGTTTCAGCCGTAGTCAAATCTTCCTACTACCATTTTAGGAACATAGCCCGGGTGAAGCACCTGGTTCTGCCCGAAGATCTTCTGACCTTGGTCCACGCCTTTGTCACCAGTCGTCTTGATTATTGCAACGCCCTCTACCAAGGGCTACCGGGGGTAGATATCCGCCACTTGCAACTAACGCATAATGCAACGGCCAGGTTGCTGACTGGAGCTTCTAGGTCTAGTCATATTACACCTGTGCTGCATGATTTGCAGTGGTTGCCAGTACAGTGGTGGATTACCTTCAAGGTCACTTTGCTGACCTATAAGGCCCTAAATGAGCAGGGTCCCTACTACCCGGAAGAGCTCCTGCACCCTTACAGTCCCTCCTGCTCACTCCGCTCCTCTGGCAAGGGATTGCTAGAGATTCCTAGGGTATCCCTTAAAACATCTGGAGGAAGATCTTTTGCCTTTGTGGTTCCTGCCCTGTGGAATTCTTCACCTCGCAGATACGAGACAGCCAGACTGCAGATGGTTTTAAAAATTGTCTGAAGACATACTTGTTTAACCAGGCCTTTTCAGGGATATTTTGAGTTCAAACTGATATAGTTGTCTTAGTATGTTTTATGTGTTCTATTATGTATGGTGATTGTAATGTTATAAGTGTAAAGGTGCCCTGAGCTTTGGAAGGGCTCCTTATATAAATGAAAAGTTGCTTGCTTGCTTGCTTATTTCTAAAGTATTCTTTTTTCCATTTGCTCATTAGAAGGGTTTTTACCTAAAAGAACTATATCAAATGTGATAAGAAGAGCAGGGCTTTACCTGGAGATTGACATATCTAGTACTGCTTGTCTTCATAGCTCATCAGCATTGTTATGTCACTTATTGTAATATCACAAGCGAGCAATCTGACAGGAGGTGATCGGCTCTTCACAGTCAGTTGTGATGTAACAGGCAGTGAGGTCATAGGGCTGATGATGTATGAGGAGACACAGAACTAGCTATGTCAGCCTAGGTCCAGGTACATTAGAGTACAGTTCCACACACCACACCAACTATCATCAGGTAGAAAACAATCTTCCAATAGAAAAAGCGAAAAGAAAAAAAAATTCAGATAGAAGAGGTAATAGTCCACTACTTTTGAAAAGTAATATTAATTTCAGGCAGTACACTAACTCTTTAAGGGCTGACACTGCTATGCTTCAAATGTCAAAGTACAAATATATAGACAGTAAAAATGATACAGCCGTGAGACATGCCAAAAATAATGTTTTGTGTCAATATCTGGTGCTTTGTCACCTTGATATAGTGGAATGTATCAGCATGAAACTTTTCTGGGGGGGGGGATTTTTACCATTTATATTATTACAATAAAGGGCCTTTTTCCATTCTGATCATTGGAGTGGATTCACTTTTGTGCTCCAGTAGATTGCCCATTTTCTTGTTTGAAATTTCCATTTCTGTAGTGAAAGCGCCACTGACTGTGGAATGGTCTTCTCATTTGTTGATGCCCAGTAGTCTTGTAGAGTTAATTATTTCAGCCTCAGAGAGTGCTTGCACAACTATCCAGTACCATGTACATAGCACCTCCACCTGGCCAACATGCAGCATTACAGATGTAGTGCAGTCACTGTAGTATCCTTACCAAGGAGGTAGGAGTGAGGGCAGAAACAGTGGGGAAACTGGTCTCATTATGAGGTTATAAATGAAGAGAACAGAATAAAAAAGGTTGCATGGGAACACACTGCCATACTGCAGTCAATAACGCCCTTGCCCATATCCCTGCTCTACAAACTCAGCTTTCCTACAGTACTTGCTAACTGGGTCAACATACATCAGGCTGGTGCTGGAATATTATATGCCTAGGGTCATACCTGCATCCCATCTTGATTTCCTTTCACTGCAGGCTGTGGGATCACCTTCTCCAATCCTTGTACAAACCAACCAAATATACTAGTACAGACAAAAGAAAAAAGGCATTAAAGCAGCAGCGCAACAGAAAATATTTTCCAAGAAAGCTAGTTTCCATGTATATATCTTAAATCTGCTTTGTAGGTGCTTCCTGTGTTATGCACTAAATATATATATTTTTTTCTAGATCCAGACACACATTGGGTCCACAATGCCATTTCTAAGTCGAGATGGCCATCTTGTTTTCTTGAGAGAAAAAATGTATTTAACAATTACTTAAATTCTGATGTAAACAAAAACATGTTACCAACAAATGAAACAAGATGGTGTCCGGAATATTTTACTGTGGGAACAAAAATTGGGTTACTTTTTATTTGCCCCGCTTCACTGAACTTCTGTTTTAAAAGTGAGGCCACCAGAAATTTAGATAGCAGCAAACTGTCTTCAGCTGCAGCACTGGGGCTTCTTATTTTGGGGGAGGCAGTTGATCAAGAACAGAGAAGAAAATTCACTTACTTGTAATCATGGGCAGGATTTTCAAATGGTGGTGCAGGCTTTGTGTCCCACCCTGTGCCACGGGACTTAGTCTTCAGTGGTCCACTGAACTCCTGTGCCGCAACTGCGCCCGGTTTTCCAATATCGGGTGCAGTTGCGAAAGTTTTCCTGCTTTCCGGCAGCTTGTGCCACATATCTGGCTCAACCACTGATACTTTGTCCTCCAGGAGAGGCACACACTAGACCACAAAACTGTGGTCTAAGGTGCAGTGCCAGGCACAAGGGATGAAAAATCCCGAATGCCAGCCAGTGAATGCTGCAAGCCCTGTGTGCCGTGTTTGGTGCACCGGGGGCTTGTGACATTCTTGGATGTTTGGAAATCTGGCCCTGTGTTTCATCTTGTGGTATTCATGCACAGTCACACATTTGCTGAATCCTGAGTTTGTGAGCAAGCTTCACAGCCATCCAATAGATATCAACCATTGCATGCACTGACTCTTTGTCTTGTGCCCAGCACCCTCCGACCATAAGATCTTGCTCACAGAAGGGATACCCTACTTGTGTCAAAAAGGCCAAATATACTAGATGGAAGCAGGAAGAGTGTTATGTGACTGTGGATAATGCACCAGTAGAAGAAATATATATATTTTTTACTTGCACTTTTTGCCTCCTACTTCCCCAGCCCACCCCGGGACTCGGGACCACCAGGCACCTCCTGATCCTTCCTACCCCCAATCACAGCCACTCATTTCCATGGAGCCTTGATTTCACTACCAACTGGGGTCGGGGTGAGAGAGTCCCACTAAACATAGTGTTGCATCAGGCAAAGGCTTGTGTTAGTGAGGCAGGGGACTCTGATTCATGCCGGGGACCATCTCTGTCACAGAGGTGCTGGGGTCACAGTGCTTTTTCCTGTTACTATCCTCAGGAATATCGCATGCAGGATGTCAAGTTGTGTGCGCACACATGGAGCATGCTGACACCATGACATTCCTCCCTCCCAATCCTTCATTCTTCTCCAAGTGCACTGCCATCTGTGTGCACTCAGGTGGCAGTGTTGTAGTGGAGCATGGAGCCCCCCCCGAGGAGGAGAGTGTCCTGTGAGATGCTTAATCCTCCTCCCACCTTCCGGCCCCCAATGATCCAGGCTCACTTCGCTGGCATCACAAGTGGTAGCACTACCGCTGCACTGATGGGCCGTCCTAGAAATATTGTCATAATTAACTTTTTCTTGTGACAGTAAGGACTCATCCAAAGTCACCAACTTGTGAAGGGCTGCTGGGTATAATTTTCCATTTCTGATGGAACAGAATTCAGCAGAATTTAGGAAAATTCCTACCAATTCTGTGGAATTCTGAAATTCCATAAGTGGAATTTAGTATTTTGCGGTCTGCATAAACTGAGGGTTAGGATTCTGCACACCGTGCAAAACTAATCTGCGATTTATGCACTCTGCCAAAAATTAATCTGCGGTTTATGTATTCTGCCAAAAACTAATCTGCGGTTTATATAGTCTGCCAAAAACTAATCTGTGGTTTATATAGTCTGCCAAAAACGAATCTGCGGTTTATGTAATCTGCTGAAAACATCTGTGGTTTATGTAATCCGCTGAAAACTAATCTGCAACCTATGTAATCTGCTGAAAACGAATTTGCGGTTTATGTAATACGCCAAAAACTAATTTGAGGTTTATGTAATCTGCCAAAAACTAATCTGCCGTTTATGTAATCCACTGAAAACTAATCTGTGGTTTATGTAATCTGCCGAAAACTAATTTGCGGTTTATGTAATCTGCCAAAAACTAATCTGTGATTTATGTACTCTGCCAAAAACTAATCTGCGATTTATGTAATCCGACGAAAACTAATCTGTGGTTTATTTAGTCTGCCGAAAACGAATCCGCGGTTTATGTAATCTGCCAAAAACTAATCTGTGGTTTATGTAATCCACTGACAACAAATTTTCAGGTATGTAATCTGACAAAAACTAATCTGCTTTTTTGGTAATCTGCCGAAAACCAATCTGCGGTTTATGCAATCTGCTGAAAACTAATCTGCAGTTTATGTAATCCACCAAAAACGAATTTGCAGTTTATGTAATCTGATGAAAATGAATCTGTGGTTTGTGTAATCTGACAAAAACTAATCTGCGGTTTATGTAATCTGACAAATTAATTTGCGGTTTATGTAATCTGATGACAATTAATCTGCAGTTCATGTAATCTGCCAAAAACTAATCTACAGTTTATATAATCTGACGAAAATTAATCTGTGGTTTATGTAATCTGATGAAAATTAATCTGTGGTTTATGTAATCTGATGAAAACTAATCTGTGGTTTATATAATCTGATGAAAATTAATCTACGGTTTATGTAATCTGATGAAAATTAATCTGCAGTTCATGTAATCTGCCAAAAACTAATCTGCAGTTTATGTAATCTGACAAAAACTAATCTGTGGTTTATGTAATCTGATGAAAATTAATCTGTGGTTTAAATTAAATTCCTTTCAGAATTCCACGAATGTTTTAGAAAAATTCTAAGAAGCACTTCAGGAGCAAAACTGCCATTCTGCCTGAATTCTGCTGGTGAAATTCCATGTTTCACATGGTTTTTGGAGGCAGTATAGTGCAGTGGTTAAGGGCACTGAGCTGCAAACCTGGAGACCTGGGTTTGAATTCCACAGCCCTAACTTGCATACTGGGTGACCCTAAGCAAGTCACTTAAATTCCTTGTGCTCCTAGGTCACACCTGGAAACAAGCTTCAGTTTGGTGTGCCTTTCCTGGTTAAACAATTTCCCCTTCTTCTTGTCAAGGCTGTGAGTAGCAGTGCCACAGACAGGAGAGAACTAGGGCTATCCAAGTAACAAGCTCCTCTGTAACACAGTGACAACATGGGGGGGGGGTTCAAAAAAAGAAATGCCCGAGATCTCCTGACTGCTTTTTCATAAGATAAATACATCCATTCATACTGTTAAACCATCTATTAGATGCTCTATCTGCAACAGAATTGTGCATCTAAATAACACATGCATGTGGCAAAAAATTACATAAATTACGAGGTGATTTATGTTTAACATATAAAGCTTTTCAGGAACCTCTTCTTTTTGAAACACTGGGCTTAATAAGAAATACCTCCAGCACTATTACTAGGGCACATCATTTAAAATTAAAGGGAGATAATTGCAAAACCAATAAAAGAAGCCACTGGTTTACTCTAAGGGTTGTGTCCCAGTGGAATGCATTACCAAAGAAAATAGTAATGAGTAACACCATGGATCTATTCAAAAAAACTTAGATATCTTTATGGGTGATAGAAAAACATCTTATCTAGGATAAAGTTCCAACCACCCTATTGGTGGTGAACTCTATAAGGGCATTCTGCCTCCTGAGCTCGTTGTAACCTATGAAATCACATCTGAGTCAAGTTTCTGCCACAAATCACAACTTTTTGTTGCAAACGCACAATCTTTTGAACATAGCAAGCTGGCTGCTTGGAATCAATCTTGCAAGTGCAAATGAAGGTGCTGCATGCATTTGCGTCCATGTCTGACCCTTTTGAAAATGTTCTGCTGTAGCCTTGTGATATTGGATAGCCACACAATACTGAGAGTTAAACACGTGGGTCTGTGCCCACATGGCCACTTTACATATTTCCTGTAACTGCACTGACCTTGAGGCAGCAACAGTAGTGGACTCACATCTGGTTGAATGGATGTGCAGATCCACATGGATGAAATGAGAGTTGTTGTGGGAGATGAAAGAAATACTTCAATCCCACAGGAAAGAATCCTTTTAGTCTCTGGGTGGCCTGGGGAAGAACCCCCCACCCCCCCAAAAATATAACTGTTTTACCTCACCCATTATGGGTTCAGTCTTGCCAATATAAAAACTAAGTGCCTTCTTGATAGCCAGATGGTAGAGGATTGCTTCCCATTGTTAGCACAGGGTAACAGACTGACTAATGTGAAATGCAAATTATTTAATGCAGTCTAAAGATTATTTTATCTTTATAAAAAAACAAATAGTCAGAGACAATGCATAAAACCAGTAACTCACATGCTCTGTTGGGCTAAGGTTAAAACTGGCAAACAAAGAAGGCGGAGGAGGTGCTACCCTGTATTTTATGTTATGGTACAATGGAGTGGAATTTAGTGTTTTAAATCAATAAACACTTTTTTATCATGCCCTAATGTTGGTGCTTTTCTGTTCCTGGACATTGAGCCAAGCCCCGCTTTTGCCTTGGTTTGTGAACACTGTTTTGCCTTGGCTCTGCCCTGCTGTGTTCTGAGCCACCCTTCTTTGTTTGCAGTTTGACTATGTTTTGGTTGGCTCAGACAAGCATACAGGCATTTATAGAGGCAGAGATAGTGTTCTCAACCACAGAAGGAATGGGTACTGTAAGTAGCACCCCCCAATCTTTAATCTGCATCTCAGTCATGATGCCGCACTCCATTGCCTTGAAAAAAGTATTGGTGTGATGTGAAACGTCAATGGTTTGTGCAAGGGGATGCTAGCCTGTGTTTTATGTTATGGTACACTGTAGTGGAATTTAATGTTTTTAATCAATAAACATTGTTTTTATCATGTCCTAACATTGGTGCTTTATCTGTTCCTGGATGTTGAGCTGAGCCCCGCTTTTGCCAAAGGTTATAGCTGCCAGTAATGCCATTTTGTAAGAAAAGAATGTTATTTTATTTTATTGATTGTTCTGTTTTGTCCCCCTTGATGCTAGCCATGTCCCCCTGATGCTGAATGCCATAGCCCTGTCACCTATCTCTCAAGCTTGCCTTGACTCCATGTTTTCTATGACTTATCCTGCATGGTGGGGTGGTGGGGCTCTGCAACTCTTGCCACAGTTCAGAATCTAGGTCTGAATGAAGGGCCACATCACTGGTGTGGGGCCTGTGTGAAGTCAAATAGTCATTCTACAATGGCAAGGGCTTTTCCAGTTTTTCTGACCTCATCCTTTGAGACACCAGTAGCAAGGCTGCGGATACACATGCACGCAAGCATGGATAGCATGGCACCAGAATGTATCCCCCTCCCTATGAAGCTAATCTGACTGCACTGCCATCTGTGGCCACCTAGGTGGCAGTTTCAAAATGGAGCCAGCTGCTCTCCCTCCTGGAGATGGATGAGATTGCCCTATGGAATGATTGATCTTCCTCCTCCAGGTGGCCCCCGATAACCCTGGCTTGTTCCTGAACCTGGGTCACCAGCATCGCAAGCAGTAGTCCTACTGCTGTGCTGACAGACTCACTGGTAAGAAGTGAATTTTAAATCACAAGAGTCCCAAGATTTGAAGTGATGACCTGTGATTTTTGGAAAGGACTACATTTATGTTGTGTGAGGCCAAGATATAAACAATCTAAACCTTTGAGGAATTTAGGGGAGAATAACACAGAAACTAGGGAGGGAAGACCTGCCTTAGACTAAATACTGAAACAGGTGCTAAGTGAACCTTCTTTAAGTTTCAAACGACCAATGAGAAAAGGTAATCCAGCACCCTAGCAACTGGGCAAGAAGTAGAGAAAGAAGAACATTTCCATTTGTAATCATATGCCTTCCTGGTTGCTACTTTTTTGGAAACTGCCAGGATTTTCAAAATCTCATCTGAGAAGCCCATTTCCTGATGTTGTAACCTCCTGCAAACCAAACCTTTAAGTGCAGTGACTGGTGATCTGGATGGGTTAGTCTCCCCTTTGACCTGGTGAAAAGGTTCTGCCTAATGGAGAAGACAATGGTGTGGAGGATAATGGTGTCTTGCTTGGTGCACATATCGAGGAAGTCCAAGTACTAGACCTGCCTTGGTCCAATCCAGACCAATCAGAATAATCCTGGATCATCCTTATCAAACCTGCATGCTAAGCTTCTGCAGAAATTGGAAAGAAACAAAGAAAGAAAGACGTAGAGAGAAAGAAAGAGAAAGAGAGAAAAAACACAAGAGAAAGAAAGAATGAGATAAGGACAGAAAGAGAGAAAATGAGAAAAAGAGAAAGAAATGAGAAAAAGAAAGAAGGAAAAGAAAGAAAGAAAGAAAGAAAGAAAGAAAGAAAGAAAGAAAGAAAGAAAGAAAGAATAATAATTGGAAAGGCTTATGCCTGGAGTTCAGTAGCCAAGCAGCCAGCCACTCCCACTTCCTGAGTTATATAAGCAGTTCCTCTCAGCCTCATTGTGAAACATTTTTTTTTGCAGCCAGAGGCTCTATTTATCTGTCCTCTGAGCTGGCTGGGGCCTACCCCCCCACCTGCTGTTTCTGTGTGTCTCTGCTGGACTTCAGTGTTTGTTTTTCTGCTTCTGGTTTGTATCTTTCCTCCAGCTGTGTGCTTCCTTGTGTTTTGTGTGTCTTGTTTTTGGGCCTTGTTCCCTGTTTTCTGTGTTGCTGTGTTTTGATTTTGTCTTTTGTTTGGGGCTTTGTTTCTAAGCTCCTAGCATACTGCTACTCAGTGATCATGCTACTGCTTTCAGTTACTTACAACTGTAACCACTGCTACTGTTTACTCCAATTACTATTGTACCCAGTGCTTGTTTTTACACTGCTCACCATGCTCAAACTACTGCAATGCAACTGCAATCATTATCTGTGTGTTTCAGCTCAACCATAGCTGCTCCATGTTGCATACTCAATTCCTTTCATCTGACACAGTTTACTCTGACCCTAGCTGTGCTGCTCACTCCTGCTTTCATTCTACTTGCATCTTCATTGCACTGCCTGGCTACACCTGCTTTCAGAGCATTGTTTCCATGTTTTATTGCAGCTCCAACACTAAAGTCGGCCAACTAAGCTCCTGCTGAGGCTGTTAATATAGCTTTATTATTAAATCTTGCCTCGCTGCTGAAAAATCCTCAGAGCATTTGCCACCTTGATTTGACTATTCATGTCTGGCTGACTTGGCCCCAATTTAGTGCTGTTTTATTGCTATACAGTATATTATGCAGACCTCTATGCAGGTCCACCTATCACTACTACTGCTTATTGACCTACGTACTGGTCCACGCTTGCTTACGCTATCATTGCTCATTACAACCATTGCTCCTTTCTTACGCAAACCATTGCTTCATGCCTACTGCCTTCCCTTCAGCTTCAGCCTCTGGGATTCTGCTGCACTCAATCTGTATTTGACCTTGCAAGGTCTCAGTACTCAATGCTCATTATGATCTTAGCACACCGTGCTCATTCAGCTCACCAGATTTTCAGCTCTCGATCAATTTCTGGGGCATGCCAGCCATTCTATTCTGGTGCAGGGTTCCTGCAGCTGACAGTCTTGCTCTGCATTTAGTCTGCATCTCGAGTGTGTCCAACTTGGGGCAGGATCCTTCTCACCTGGCCCATAGTGGGGAATGTCCTCACCCCTGGCTTGGCTTTAGCTGCCAGCTATGCGACAGCAGCTCCTGGTGTAGAATTTAAGACTAGTGGTGAAGGGTGGAAAAAGGTGCCTCCTTTGGCTCTAGTGTTCCACTATAACAGTTAGCCATTGACTTTAGTGGTTTCCCTAGCAAAGCACCTTCACTGCATTCTCCCTATGACTGCCTCTGGTTCATCTGGTTTGATTTAGGGTGGGTAGGCCAGGTGAGTGCCTCAGCAGTTGTTGCTCTCCTCCTGCACCTAATCCCCTAATCTCAACACAAACCATCAGTATCATGCTATGCAAGCCTGGGCATTCATTACGTTATCCAACTGAGCATCTCATTACATTATCAAACTGTCTATGCTTCTACTACTACATTACAGTTACTGCTCCTATGTCACAGTTACTGCTTGCTCATATGCTTCATGTTGCCTCCTTTTTTGGGGATGATTATACTACATTTATTTTTGGGATTCCTAGGGTAACTTAAGTCATGGGAATCGTCCTGTGGCACCTCTAGGGGTGGAACCTTCTCCGAGGGTTCCTTGCCTTTCATACCTCTACAGGGTGGTAATTCCTCTGGAATAGAGAGTGCGAACGGCCAAAACCAAACTAACATGGTTGCACAAGCATAACACTATACTGGCTGTGTAGGTCAGTGAATTGGAAAGGCTTTGCCTGGAGTTCAGTGACCAAGCAGCCAGCCACTACCACTTCCTGAGCTATAAAAGCAGTTCCTCTCAGCCTCATTGTGAAGCATTTTTTCTTTGCCCCATCATCCTCCCCTCCTCCTCCAGTGGCAGCGCTCTCTCCTTAGGGGGATTCCTAAGGTACCTTTGGTCATGGGAATTGTCCCGTGGCACCTCTAGGGGTGGAACCCTCTTTGAGGGTTCCTTGTCTTTTGTACCCCTACAGGGTGGTAATTCCTCTGGAATAGAGAGTGTGAATGGCCAAAACCAAACTAACACAGTTGCTCAAGCATAACACTACACTGGCTGCATAGGTCAGTGAATAATAATAATAATAATAATAAACATTTTATTTTAAAGCACCTTTCTATAACCAAGGTGCTGTACAACTTACAACAGATAAAATCCAATAAAACATAAAATCCATACAGCATGTTAGCCAGGCAGATAAATATCTAAAAAATAATCAATCTGGGTAGGCAATGTGCCACAGATGGGTCTTCAAGGCCCTCTTAAAACTCTCCACAGTCATGCACTCGCGTACCTGATAAGGTAGAGAATTCCACAGGGTTGGGGCCGCATACATAAAAGCATGGGCCCCTGATGTTTAAGATGTACCCTGGAAATCTCTAACAACCCCTCATCAGCTGAGTAGAGTGGTCATCCAGGGCAGTAAGGCAACAGGAGCTCTTGCAGATAGTCTGGGCCCAGTCTGTGCAGGGCCTTAAAGGTCAGAAGCCCAACCTTAAAGGTGATCCGCCACTAAATTGGCAGCCAGTGCAGTTCACACAACACCGATATGATGTGACTCGAATGAAGAGTCCCCATCAACAACCATGCCGCAGCGTTCTGCACTAACTGCAAGTGGTGGATATCAATCCCCAGTAGCCCTAGGTACAGGGAGTTGCAGTAGTCAAGGCGTAAGGTCACAAAGGCGTGGATCAATGTTGGAAGGTCGCTGGATGGAACAAGGTGCTTAATTCTGGTGATGTTTCTGAGATGGTAAAACAAGGACCTGACGACTACTGACACCTGCGAACGCAGTGTCAGCCTATCATCAAAAAATACCCCAGGTTTCACACCTGTTCGGAGGAAGGAAGCTGGACGCCCCCGAGACAGAGTCCAGAAGGTTGTCCAGCCACTGATCCCTCTGTCCGGTGACCCGGATCCACCACCAACACCTCAGTCTTTCCAGAGTTCAACTTCAACCAGCTGGATTTCATCCAGTCCTGGATTTCTGCGAGGAAGTTATTAATAACTGAGCATGCACAATCCTAGTCGGGTGCAAAAGTCAAGTAGAGCTGGGTATCATCATTATAGCAGTGAAACCTCAGCCCATACTGTCTTACAATGTCTCTGAGGGGCAGCATATACACTGTGAACAACATGGGGGACAACACCGACCCCTGAGGGACCCCACATTGCAGAGAGAGAATGGGCTGGAGGGAAAAATCCCCAACACCACCCTCTGAGATCTGTCTGTGAGGAAAGATTGAAACCATCTGAGAACTGTACCAGACAGGCCACAGAAGAACCTCAGGCACCCGGTGAGCACCCCATGTTCCATGGTGTCAAAGGCTGAGGAGAGATCAAGAAGTACCAAGACAGAACGGCACTTCTGATCCCTTGCCATCAGGAGATCATTCAGCACCTAAACCAGAGTGGTCTCGGTACTATGCCTTTTACGAGAACCGGACTGGAGAGGTTCGTAGATGTCGTGGATGGTAAGGTGGTTCTCCAGTTGTAGTGCCACAACTTTCTCAGTTACCTTTCCTACAAAGGGAAGGTTTGAGATAGGTCTGTAGTTTGTGAATCAGTTTAGGTCCAGAGCAGCTTTCTTCAGGAGTAGTGTCACCACGCCTCCTTCAGGGAGCTAGGAAAGTCACCTGACTCTAAGGAGCACCAAACTATCTTTGCAAAGACAGGGCCGATGATGTCAGAACAACCCATTATCAGGGGAGTTGGGTCTGAATCCAAACTACAGCACATTGGGTGCATACCCTGGGCAATCTGCATGACATCCACAATTTCCAGCCGGTCGAAGGAACTCCAGGCAAATCGAGGAGGAGTGTCTGGACACCAACCACTATCAACTCCCATAGAGTGAGCTGGAAGGATTTCAGCCCTGATGCTGTCCACCTTATCCGCCAAGAAGTGAGCAAGCTCATCACTCAATTTGTGAAAAGACTCTTTGGACCTGCAGACAGGTTGGGGTGCACAACTTGTCCACAGTTCGGAAGAGCTGAGCCAGTCGATTCTGAGTGGCAGCAATCTCCCCGGACAGGAACTCTGCCTTCTTACGGGTGATTTCTGATTGATAGATTTGATAATGTTCCATCAATCCAAGGTGGTCAGCATCCAGGGCGGATTTCTGCCAGCAACAATCTAGCCTTCATCCTACTCGTCGCAACTCCCTCAAGGTCCCATCAAACCACTGGGACCGAGGACAGAGAGAGAGAGAGAGAGAGAGAGAGAGAGGATGAACACGCACCAGAGCGATAGAGTCCAGGGCCATAGTGACTACTTTGTTATAGGCCTGAACCAGGCTCTCTGGGCTCCCACTTTCCCCTGGAACTCCTGATAGGTCTAATACTGCCAGTAGGCTATCAGGGTGGACATCCCCCAAAGGGCGATATCTGACCATCTCCACAGGGGCAGGCCTATAAGGGGGGGCCTGGAAACTGAACCTTATTGTGTGATGATCTGACCATCTGACTGGTTCCACCACCAGATCAGAGGTTTCAATCCCCAGGAGGAAAACCAGGTCAAGTGAGAGACCGAACTTATGAGTTGCAGAGACAACAACCTGTGTAAAGCCCAGAGATGTCATCAGTTGGAGGAAGTCCTGACCAAATTGCGAGAGTTCATTGTCGACCCAGAAAGAAAGAAAACATAGAACATAGAAGCTGATGGCAGATAAGGACCGCAAGGCCCATCCAGTCTGCCCATTTTTCTACCTTATGAATGTGCCATAGGTCTGTACTCTGTCAATGGACTATCTATTCATACTCATCTTTATTGCTCCCTTATGTCTGTCCCATGCCTGTTTGAAGCCTTGCACTGTATTCATATCCACCACTTCCTGAGGTAGGCTGTTCCATGCATCCACCACCCTTTCTGTGAAAAAGAACTTTCTCACATTATCCCTTAATCGGCCTCCCTCTGATCTCATGCTGTGTCCTCTTGTCCTGCTATTTTTTTTATATTGAAACATGTTAGACTCTTTCATCTCGTTAATGTCCTTAAGATGTTTGAATGTTTTGATCATATCACCTCTCTCCCTCCTTTGCTCTAGGGTATACATATTGAACTCCGTTAATCTGTCCTCATATGTTTTCTGATGCAGTCCTTGCACCATTTTGGTTGCCTATCTCTGGACTGCCTCCATTTTATTAACGTCCTTGTGCAGGTGCCTCCTCCAGTACTGCACACAATACTCCAGACGGGGCCTAACCAATGTCTTGTAAAGAGGGATTATGACCTCCCTCTTACGACTTATGATACCCCTACTAATACACCCCAACATCCCTCTAGCCTTACCTACTGCTTTAGTGGTCAGGAAGGAAGGAAGGTAGGTAGGTAGGTCCATCTGTAGTGTGCCTACATGGGAGGAAGTTCACAGATGGCTGAGGCTATGTGCTACGGAATTCAGCTGATCTGCTATATGGGAGGCTACCAATTGAATCTGAGTGCAAACTTTCTATTTCCACAACTCCAGTGCTCCGATGGCAAAGCTTGGAAAATCTGAAACTCTTTTGATAGTTTAAATGAGAACTATGTTGAAACATTGTCATGTTTTCTGTAGCAGCTGTTTTTTCTTCCATATTACTTTTTACCCCTCAGGGCTGGCCCTGCTCAGCCTCAGCCCACCCCTGCCTGGTGCATGTCTCCCCTAGGACCTACCTCACAATTCTCCATGGATTTCCCCCATGGGAGGGGAGTAGAGGGACAGACACCCCCCCAGAGACCTTATCCAGACGAGGTAGTCCTGGATGGCTGCATGGGCCAGACAGTGGGCAGAGCATGATGCTCCAACCCCATTTTCCATGTTCTGGTCCCTAAGCTAGCAGTGTACAATGACACCACCGTGTGTGTGTGTGTATAAAGATGCACATGCACCATGCACCTGCTGATAACCAGTCCCTACTGGGGCCTCAGCCACTGCCCTGCCACCACACCGCCATGCAGTGGCAGTACTGCGAGTGGTGCAGCTTGCCCTCCTCCCTCCCTCCCTGCGAGAGGAGAACAGCCACTGGATGCTTGACCCCCCCCCGGCAGACCCCTGCTGATCCAGATTAATTCTCAGACCTGGGTTGCCAGCATGGCAGAAGGTGTGGTGTCCACTGCCTCAACCCCCTATGCCAGGGGACTGACTTATAGAAGCTGTTTTTTAACCGCTGGTTCCTATTTGGTTATGGTTCCATCTTTACTGGCCTTTTAGTGAACACTGTGGGTGCTTCTGATTTGCACACAAGTGGTCAGTACCATTCTAGAACTCTATAATGTAGATTATGTCCCTTTCAACCACAGACTTCTATGATAGAATATGGAGGCATTATGGCAGCGATGAAAGAGCTGACCAAGGCCATAATGTACATCCAACAGTTCTAAGCTGGGCCTTACTACCAGTGCGTGAATGAAACACAGCCAGTGAGTCTACTGAAGACCGGTAAAGGTGGAAAAAGAATGAGATGTTAACCTCAGGCTTACAGTTTCAATGCAGTTCTCCTTCAAGTAATACATGGTGACAGTGGTGTTATCTATGTCAACCTGGGAAAAAAACTGGCACATCTAATTTGGGAGAATCAGAATTTTTTTTATTCTTTGGTAACCAGGTAAGGCCTACTAGACTCTAGTGCCTGTTTTCAGAGGCACACAGGCCAGGAGGACTTGGGAGGTTAAATGACTTGCTCAGAGTCGCATAGTGTGCAAGTGGAGGTTGTGGGAATCAGATCCTGGTCTGTTGGATGTACCAAGTTCATTCACAGCTCATTACTCTAACCTCTAGGCTATAGTGCCAGCTTATAGAAATGTGCCAGAATTGCACTTATAGTATAAGACATCACAAATAATAGTGGCACAGTGGTAAATCCAAACACTTCAGAAATAGCTTTATATCATGGACCGTCTGAAAGTGCGGGTAAGAATGACAGTAGGTGCAGCAGGGCTTTTTCATTTTAAAATGTCTGACGGTCTGTAAACATTAACCTACCACCTTGTTCAAATATGTTCCAAAGTTGCAGATGTGTAGGTACCGTTGTTTTTTTACACACCTTTTCCAACAGATGTTGAACCATCTGTTGATGAACCTTATAAAAGTATATGCTTTGCATGCAAACTTAATGTTCAGTGTTTTAAAGAGCTAGTGTACTGCCTAAACTAATATTATTTTTTTAAAAGCAGTCAGCCATTACCTTTTACATCTGAGGTGCTTTTTCTTTTCCCTTTAGCTAATTAGAAGATTGTTTATCTGGTGTTAGTAGGTGTGATGTGTGGGACAGCGCTCTGCCTGGCAGCTGACATATCTACCTATATTCCCACCACTACATCATCAGCATTGTGACCTCACTGACTGTGATATCACTGCTACTTAGGCACAGCCACTCACCAGTTGCCAGGTCAGTCATCTGTAATACCACTGTCAGTGAGATCAGAATGCTGATGATGTGGTGGGGGGAATGGAGATGGATACGTCAGCTGCCAGTCTGACAGCTATTCCACACATGCAGCACATTGGCCCCTATGCACATAGCGGTGGGAATTACATGCCAGAGGTGCATATCCCACCTGCAGAGCTCTGCACCTGTGAACAGGTGTGTGCCGGGGGAATTCAACACCGGCCCCCACCTGTCCGTGGCCCCGCCCCCGGTGTGCAGGACTCCACAGGGCGGCCAGGGGTGGAGTCACAGATCTGGCTGGGCATCCAGTCAGATGCCCGGACCAAGTCACTCAGTGGATCCCATATGTGGTGGTGTGTGCGTTGGCAGTGCACCCCACGGATGACCGACAGCTGGCAGCTGAGGAGGCGAGAGGAGGGGAAATGCTGCCATCCCACCCATGATGCAGCACCAGAGTGGTGTGCAGGGATGGGGTAGGGGATCTGTTGGTGGTGCCAGGGTGGGCACTGTACCCCACCATATGCCTGGAGGGACCGGAGGTGGGGGTGGGCCAGTGGTACCATTCGGGGTGGAGGGGCTGTGGTGTGTGTGTTGGGTGGTGAGCACCTTGTAGAGGCTGTGCATTGATGTGTGGAAGGGCAGGTGGTGCCAGGTGGCCATAGGGGGGTACGGCCACAGTGGTCATGATGGTGTGTGTGCTATCCACCCTGTCCAGGTGGAAACCCGATGTGTGCATGGGGAGCATACTGGGCCTATGGCAGGGTTCTCCCTGGTGTACCCTGCACCTCCCTCCGCACCCCTGTGGCCAGCACTATGTGCCTTTGTGCATGGCGCGTAGTGCTGGCACACCTACAGCCCACCCCCAGCATGGTGCGGTCCACAGACTAGGGGGATTGGGTGTGTTGGAACTGCACACCCCCCATTAGTGCATCCTGCATGGGGGGTGTATTGGGTGCAGAGTGGCTACACACACCCCAGATAAATGGCGCGTAGCCACTCAGCGGGATGGTGCATAGGGGCCAATATTATCACATAGAAAACTTTCTAATGAGTAAAAGGAAAAAGAAAAATACTTCAGAACTAAAAAGCTACAACTGACTACTTCTTAAAATTTGTATCATTTTCCTGTCTGCCTGTTTTAGTTCCATTAGCTCTGTAACTTGTTTAAAATGTGTGCTGTGTTTTAACATCCTTGAAATGATTATGCATTTAATGAACCTGGATTGGAGACTAGAGATTGTAGAAAACTTCAGCCACCTTGGAAGGCTGCAATCATATAAATCTAATCTAAAAGGACGTGCAACAACTATTTTACCAACTGGCTGAAAGAATAGAGAAGAATAATGTGGCGATGTGGAAAGTTGACTGCTGCTGAGACCATTCATTTTAGACAACTTCCTGACTCGTGTGTTCCCTGGGCAATCACTGAGGCATCAATGGTCAGGTAGAGAGAAACATAGAAACATAGACTTTGATGGCAGATAAGGACCACTTGGCCCACCCAGTCTGCCCATTTCCCTACCTACTGGATAAGCTGCAGATTCTAGTTAACCAACAGCCTACTTCCTGCAACCCCCCACTATAATTGCCTTATGTCTGTCCCATGCATGTTTGAATTTCCCCACTATTTTAGACCCAACGACCTCCTCAGGAAGGCGGTTCCATGTATCCACCACTCTCTCCGTGAAAAAAATGTCTTCACATTACCCCTGAGCTGTCCCCCCTCTATCTTTAAACTGTGCCCCCTTGTTCTTACACATTTCTTTTTCTGAAAGATGCTACCCTCCTGGACTTTGTTGATTCCCTTGAGGTACTTGAGCGTTTCTGTCATGTCCCCGTCCCTTCTTTCATCAGAGTATACATATTAAGCTCTCTCAGTCTCTCTTCATATGGTTTCTGCTGCAGACCCTGCACCATTTTAGTTGCCCTCCTCTGGACTGCTTCCATCCTGTCTATGTCCTTGCGTAGATGAGGTCTCCAAAACTGCACACAGTACTCCAGATGGGGTCTCACTAACTGTCTGTATAGAGGGATAACCACTTCCCTTTTTCTACTTGTGATGCCCCTTCCTATGCATCCCAGTATCCCCCTGGCTCTCCTTACAGCTTTTCACATTGCTTACCCACCTTTAGGTCATCTGATATGACTACCCCCAAGTCCCTTTCCATTTTTGTTGTTGTTAGTATCTCCCCTGCTATTGTGTACGCTTCTCCTGGGTTTTTGTTTCTCATGTGCATTACTTTGCACTTCTTTGCATTGAATCTAAGTTGCCAGATGTCTGACCCTTCCTCCAACCTTGCCCATCTTCTTTCTACCCCCTCTTGTGTATCAACTCTGTTACAGATCTTTGTGTCATCTGCAAAGAGGCATACCTTTCTCTCAGACCCTCTGCAATGTCACCTATAAAGATGTTAAAGAGGACTGGACCCAGTACTGAGCCATGAGGTACTCCACTAGTAACCCCCCTTTCTTGAAATGTGTTCCATTCACTATTACCTTCTGTGTCCTGTTGTGCAGCCAGTTTGCTACCCAGGCTACCACCCTGGGACCCACTCCCAGGCTGGCTAACTTGATTATTAATCTTTTGTGCGGGACTGTGTCAAATGCCTTGCTAAAGTCTAGGTAGGCCATATCCACAGCCCCTCCCTGGTCTATTACTTTGGTCACCCAGTCAAAGAAATCAATTAGATTCATCTGACATGATCTTCCTGCTGTAAATCCGTGCTGCTTTGGGTCCTGTGCCCCGCTGGCCTCTAGATACTCAACAATTCTTTCTTTCAGAAAGTGATTCCATCATTTTCCCTACCACCGAGGTCAAACTTACAGGTCTGTAGCTTCCTGCTTCTGCCTTGCTCCCACTTTTGTGAAGGGGAATCACATCTGCCCTCCTCCAGTCCTCAGGTACCACCCCATCCTGCCATGATTTGTTAAAAAGCGTGGTCAGTGGTGTCACTAGGTCCTCCCCCTTAGTTCTTTTAGGATTCTGGGGTGAATCCCATCAGGCCCCATTGCTTTGTCCACCTTGAGTTTTAGGAGTTCTTTCAGGATTCTTTCTTCTGTGAATGGACTGGTGTCAACCCCCCTACCCAGAGTGCTTCTATTGTCTGGTTTAGGTAACTCTTTCTCATCTTCTTTTGTGAATACTGAGCAAAAGTATTCATTCAGTATCTCTGCTTTTTCGCTGCCTCCCTCTGCCCACCGCCCCTCTCCTTTATTAATCTTCACTATCCCTCCCTTAACCTTTCTATGCTCCCTAATGTACCTATAAAAGGTTTTATCACCCTTCTTAACTGAGTTGGCTATTCTGACTGCCTTCCCCACTTCTTTCTGCTTTAATTGATACAGTTCCCTGTTGTACTCCTTCTGTGATTCCTTATACTTTTTGAATGTAGCCTTTTCCTCCTTAACCTTCCCTGCCACCTCTTTTGAGAACCACAGTGGTTTTTTTACTCCACTTTGTTTTCTTTATTTGTTTCACACAAAGGCTTGTTGCCTGTATGATGGCAGTTTTGATTTTTCTCCATTGTTCTTCCACCCCTCCTTTTTGGCCATTTGCTAGTGCATTCTTCAGGTATTCACCCATTTTGCCAAAGTCAGCCCTTCTAAAGTCCAGTATCCTTGTTTTTGTATGGCTTATCTCCATGGTTGTGCTCATTGTGAAGCACACTGTGCAGTGGTCGCTTGTTCCCAGATGTCTACTGACTTCTAAATTTGTGATCCTCTCTCCATTTGAGAGTACCAGGTCTAGTATTGCTCCCTCCCGAGTGGGTTCCAACACTAGCTGTCTAAGGCCTGCCCCCTGCAGAGCATCGAGAATGACCCTGCTCTTGGATGTGGCTGCAGTACATGTCATCCAGTTAACATCTGGCATATTCAGGTCCCCCATCAACAGTATCTCCCCTTTTTCAGCCATTTTGAGAATGTCCTCTATCATTTTCTTGTCCATTTCCTCCCCTTGAGATGGGGGTCTGTATACAACCCCTGTGCGGATTGTGATGCCATTCCCTGTCTCCAAGGTGACCCAGAGTGCCTCTTGTCCTCCCCCTTTACTTTTTAGTTCTGTAGCTTTGATACCTTCCCTTATGTATAGAGCTACTCCACCTCCTCTTTTACCTTCCCTGTCCCTTCTGTAGATTGTGTACCCTGGTATGTTGACATCCCAGTCATGGTTCTCTTTGTACCATGTTTCCATGACTGCCACAATATCCAGTTGTTCATCTTCCATCAGGTCTACTAGCTCAGGAAGCTTGTTTCCCAGACTATGGGCATTGGTACTCATTGCCCTCCATTTAATGTTGGCTTTATCCTTTTCCCCCATCCCTTCTGTTATTGCCCTTGTCTATTTTTCCATTTACCCCTGTCCTGCCCTGTGTTGAGCTCTGTACCTCAGTGTTTACCTTACTACCTGCCATGTTTTGTGGGGGGAGGCTTGAAATGTCCTGCATCTTATCAGCACCTCCCCCCTTGGCTAGTTTAAAAGCTTGCCAAGGAAGCATTTAAACCTGTCACCTAGGAACTTGGTTCCCTTCATGGACAGATGCAGACCATCATGCCAGTATAGACCTTTATCTCTCCAGGTGGACCCCCAGTTCCCAATGAAACCAAAGCCCTGTGCTCTGCACTAGTTTTGCAACCATTCATTAAACTGCATGGTGTGCAGTACCCTAGCCTCACCCCTGCCGTGGACTGGCAGCACCTCTGAGAAGGTTACCATGCTTGCTACCCATCTGAGGCCCCTCCCCAACTCCACAAATTCATTCTGCACTGCATTGATCCCATGCCTAGCTAGGTCATTTGTCCCAAGGTGGACAATGATATCTAGTTCCCTCTCCTGTGATGCTGCTTCTGCAATCCTGAGGATTCGCTTCCTGTCCCTCCAGGCCATGGCACCAGGCAGGCACCTTACTTCCTTCTCCTCTCCCTTCCCCAGTTTTACCCCCTAACAATTGAGTCCCTATCAGAAGCTGTTTCCTTCCTGGGTGTCCCTTGCCACCCCTTTTGTGGGTCTCCCTTGTGGATGTCCTCAGCATTCTTCTGGGTCTCCACTGAGGGTGCCATCATAGAGGAACCTTGCTCTGCCAGAATGGCATATGATTTGTGTAGAGGTACAACTAGGGGGCTTCACCTCTGGTCCACCACCTGCACCCTCCCAGAACCCACTGTGGTCCAACTGCTCTTCATTCTTGGCAACCTCTGAGGCAGTGGTTGTGGCAGTGGTGCTCTTTGGGTGGGGGAGGCCTCCTTAGTCCTTGCTAGTTCAGCCTGGAGGTGGGCAACCTCCTCCCTCAGAGCTGTCAGTTGCCTACAAATAGGACAGCAATGCAGTTTCCAGAATGTCTCCCGGAAAACTGCTGCCCCACAGCCAGTGCATTGCACCACTCCCCACATGTCCCTCTCCCTTATAATATACAATATACAATATGTAATATATATATATATATATATATTTTTTTTTATTATTTGTGGTGTGTACCTACCCTTTATGCACTGTGCTGGGTTATTAAGAATATGACAGTTCTGCCCAAGACCTGTTGAGGAAGTGATGTCAGAACTTTGGCTATAAAGAAAATGCCACGTCTGGGGTATGGGGTGTGGGGAAGGGTGGGTGGGTAGTCCACAGCCACTGGTGACTGTTAGAAACAATCAAATAAACAACTGCTCCACCACCTGGTGAGTACTGCCCTTTATAGTAATTCAACTAACACCACAATTTACTAGACCACTGCTCCTACACAAACCACTCTACTGAGTCCAGGGATAAAAATGAACTCACTCCTCAGCCAGCAGGACACTTTTAAAATGTTGCAAAAATATCCTTCCAAATCCTAGGTCTCAACCCCAGGAATCAAGCAAATTCAGTTGTATCTCACTCCCTCTGGTTATAAAATTACTACACTTTTAATGGAATCCTGCAATTCTCTGCTTAATGCCAATAAGGAAAAAAATATGAAACTTTTTGTAGAAAGCGTAGCTCCCCTTCTTAACAAGTCCCCAACCATATTATGCCTTACCAGGTTTCCAGGTCCTAAACAGAGTTATAGTTTGTTCTTTGCAGTGTAGCAAGGTTCTCAGCTTCCAACAAACAAATCTAAGCAGTCTGACTTCAAAGAACTTCAAAGTAGAACTTTGCCGGCCCGTCGGCGCAGTGGTGGGATTTCCGCTTGCGACGCCGGTGACCCGGGTTCGGGAACGGACCTGGATCGTCGGAGGGCCGGCCGGGGGGAAAAGGATGGAGCATCCTATGGACTGCTCTCCTTCTCCAGGGGGGAGGGTGGGTTAGTGTTCGGAGCACTAGTGACCCCGAGCGGAGGCTGGGGAGTCACACAGCTACCGACACTTAAGACGCCTTGGAGGCAGGGCAGACATCATCACGTCATTGCATGTCCCCGCCTCCCCAGAAAAACTGGAAAATGGACGTCTGTCAGCCGCCCTACATGAAGCACGCCGCAGCTTCAATTAGCCTCTCCAGGCTGGCCCTCCGATCCAAAAACTAGTGCCTGTGGGGTGCCCCCCCGCTCCCCATAGCCCTGCCCGTGGGGGGTAAGCCGCAGGGTATCGGAGGGCTCGAGGCTGTTCTGGAGAGGTGGAAGCTGCACGGGCTGATAGTCCCGGGTGGTCGGCGGCTAGGTGAGGAGGAATAAAGTATAAATAATAAAAAAAAAAAGTAGAACTTCAAAGTCAGAAAGATACTCCTGATCTAAGACAGTCTCTCACCAGATACCAGTGTAGGGTGACCACATGTTCTGACATCACTAATTCCCTGTGTTCCACTGAATCAGTCCTTTGCAACAATCATTCATCCAGGAAACACCACCTGATCTCATGTAGAATCTTGCCCAAGTAACTAGGAATGTGGCCAAGCCTATCCGACCCAGAAGCTTCAAAACTGTCCTTACTATACCAACTTGGCTTGTCTAAAATGGCCCTACAAAGGTCATCAAGTGCTTCACCCAATCCAGCTGAGACACTATTACTTGCAAAGAATCTAGTTCTACCCCAGTGAAAACTGTATTTTGACTCAGGGTCAGACTGGACCTCTCTTGTACATATTATGTATACAGTTCTTACACCTTCTATGGTTATGCGTGCCTTCTCAAGTTCTTTAGGTTAGAGAACTGTGAAGTGAAGCTGAGTGGTTCTGGCTCACAAAGGACTTGAGAAGTTACTCTTAGAACCATAAGTGATACCGGACCAATACATTTAAACATTTGGAAACCAAGTTAAAGCATTTCTACTTTTTAAAAATAGAACTTGAATTTAAAATCAAATGGCTTTACTTTGTAGAAAATAGGAGAAACACAACGTAAGAAATGAACTATGCCAACTGAGCTCAGAACTTCAGAATTTTAGAATTATTAGCATGAGACTCTCTCGTATGGTTATAAGAGAACCTGGAATGTTTAGAAATAGACAGCCTTGATTAGCTAAGAATGATTTCACAATTTATAAATTCATGGAAAATGCTGATTCCAAAATGGCACTCACTTGGAGATCCTGAGCCATTACTATTTCCTGATATGAACCTGCTTTTATAAGACAGTTATCCAGGTAAGGATGCAGTGGTATCCCTTAGAAGTAGGTGATTACCACCCATGGGAATTTGGTTAAACCTTAGAAGCAGTGAAGAGTACCAAAAGCACAACTCTGTGCTCATATGCTGTGGTACCAAGCTTGAATCTGAGGAACCATCTGTGTGACATTCCAAGATTAGCTTATGGAAAGAGTGTATGAGTCCTTCGGATCCAGGGAGCAGAACCATCCTCTTGTCTGCAGAGAAGGGATTATGACTTTGAGGAAAACCATCCTGAACATCTGAGTTCTTGGACTTTTTTCAGGGATTGTATGTTCAGAATTAAGTGCTATTCTCCTGACTTTCTGGGGGGATGGGGGTTAGGAAGTACTTGTCAGTAGACAAAGAACCTCTGTGTGAAACACTGAGGCAAGGGTTACCCCAAAGGGCATTTGGCTGGGAAGCCAAGTTTCAAGAAAATACAAAATCACACATGCCCCCACAATGCAAAGCATCATGGGCTGCATATGCAAATCACCACAGAATGTTATGCTGGTCCAACTTTAAGCAGAATTGCATGGTGCCGAAAGGCCTCTCACACAGTTTGTAAAGGGTACTAACAGAAGACATAGACACGTGTTTCGTCCTACCAGGACTCATCAGTATGCCTTGTCTGTTTGACACCCTAGTGGAATGGACCAGCTACCCCTAAGGCAGTGTGCCTGGGATATATTGTGGTGAACCCATTAAAATAAAAAACTATTTAAAAGACAAAGAACCTCTGTGTGAAACACTGAGGCAAGGGTTACCCCAAAGGGCATTTGGCTGGGAAGCCAAGTTTCAAGAAAATACAAAATCACACATGCCCCCACAATGCAAAGCATCATGGGCTGCATATTGTCTTTTAAATAGTTTTTTATTTTAATGGGTTCACCACAATATATCCCAGGCACACTGCCTCAGGGGTAGCTGGTCCATTCCACTGGGGTGTCAAACAGACGAGGCATACTGATGAGTCCTGGTAGGACGAAACACGTGTCTATGTCTTCTGTTAGTACCCTTTGCAACTGATGGAGGCCTTCGCACCATGCAATTCTGCTTAAAGTTGGACCAGCATAACATTCTGTGGTCATTTGCATATGCAGCCCATGATGCTTTGCATTGTGGGGGCATGTGTGACTTGTCAGTAGCTATGTAGGCTGCACACTTGCTCCTGGGACCAGAATATTGGAAAGTCATTGGTTCTAGTCCCACACCAGGAATTTGGGCTAATTTTTACTACTGATTTTGTAGTACAGCAATAGGACTGTGCTGCACTGTTGAGGTACCAGCCTTTGTATGAGAATTTATACTGAGGTCTCTTCTGCCATTTCTAGTGGCTGTCCAGATAGACGTTAAAGATGCCATAGCACTTATCACGAGAGATGGGGGATTTTCAATGGTGCCCTGCCAAACATTTCCCCATCAGTAAAGTAGGCCCAGGTACCCCATCCCTGTGATACACCTGTAAATGAGATGGGAGCGCGTCAATTCGCTCCCGACAATAGGCTCCTGTCAATTCACTCCCGATGTCAACTCACTCCCGCTGATTTTGACATTAGACTGGGGGCATTCATTCACACAGTCATTACAGCAGGCAGTGAAATAGGGTGCAGACATTAGAGAACAGGCTTGCCAACAAACAACACTATTGTAATTGTACAATATACACAACAAGCAACTATAGGGAGGCAGGCAAATGCTAAAGGGACACTTAGCTCTGAAGTTATTTTTTTTTCATGATACAGCTGGTACACAATATGCATTATCCAGAAAGAAAACGCAAAGTATTGAAAAGCAGCGATGTACAGCCTTTTGGAATCATGACCTGCTGGGTGCGACAGAATTGTGGCAGTGAAGGCTGTACAACGAGTGGGGTGGCGGTTCGAGTTGTTAAAGAGGGGAACTTGTAATCACCTCGGATGATCCCCTGATGAATCAACTGAAGTATTGCCCTGAAGAGCTGTACCTGAATCGGCAGTCTGATCGTCTATGGTCTGTAAGTTAACATCTTCTTGTGATGAATGTAGCTCATCCAACAGGCGGGCATACTTATTGCAGAGAGGGATGGAGGGATTAATTTGCACCAGGGTGTTTGAGCCAGAGGGAGTGATAGAAAGCTTGTCAATTGGGCAGCATGAGCGATTCGCAATGCAAGATTTTGAGGAAAGTTTATCCTTAATTCACTCGATTGCCTCAGTAGAGAAACTTCAGGCACTGCAGAGTTGGGGACAGTTATTTGGGCCGCGCTTCCTCCACCATTCTGCACCTCAGCATTGTCAGTTTGAACTTGGTCACTTCTATCAAGCTCATGGTCAGCTGTAGCAGAGTCATCTCAATTGACAGAGATTTTGAACTCTTGCCACATGAAAATCCCTATTTCTCTGGCACGCTTTAAAACACCATGAAAAAACACTTAACATTTAAGATAAATACATATTTTAACATATCAGGGCATTTGCAGCTCTTCATTTTGTAATTCGGTTACTACAGACAAACTGTCGACAGATGCTGAAATATGTCAGGCAAATTTATGTAGCACTGGGAGTGAAAATACGTGGAGTGTAAAGTACGGGAGTTAATTGAGGTGAATATGAATTGTCGGGAGCGAGTTGTCGCGGAGCGTATTGTCGGAAGCGAGTTGACATTGACCCAAATGAGATATCGCAGTTCAGCATACCTTTCCTGATCAAACATAATAAATAAATACATAACTAAATAAAATAAATAAATAAATAAAACAGACCACATGCACTCCATCCCCAGGATATACTTGGAAGCGAGCTGTCACAGTTCTGTGCACCTTTCCAGGTCAAACGTTACAAATCAATCAGTAAAACAGCTCCCATTTAACTTGTTCCCAGGACACAGCTGAAAATGAGCTGTCACAGCTCAGCATGCCTTTCCTGGTCAATCATTAAAATAAATAAAACAGTCCCATAGAACCCCTTCCCAGTATACACCTGGAAACAAGATGTCACGGCTCAGTGTGCCTTTCATGCTCAAACATTACACATCAATCAATCAATCATTCTATAAAGCAGATCCCTTGTAACCCCCCTAATAACACACCTGGAAACCAGGGGCTTAATTCTCAAAGAACCCTATGACTGATGCAAGGTGCTGCAAAAGGCAGCTTGTGTCAATTCCCGGTACACCATAGACCCTGCGCCTGATTCTCTATTGAGCAGGATCCTAGTGGCAAAGTCCAATGGCTTGTGGCAACTGTGGCCATGTGCCACACAGAGGGCACAACTGGACAGTCAGCTGCAAGTCGTGGGGTGGTCATGCGCCAATCTAAACCAAGATAAATGAGTGGTCTCCCCCTATCCCGATGTGATAGTTCAACAAATACATACATAGACCCCTTCCTGGTAGTCAAGTGCCGCCCCCCCCCAATTCTGATGTGGCAGTATAATGAATATATAAACTGAAACCCTCCCCGGTAGTCTAGCGGTTTCCCCTCATCCCATTGTGGCAGTATAATAATTATATAAATTAGATCCCCCAGTAGTCTAGTGCCCCCATCCCAATGAGGGCCTGATTTCTCAATGATGCATAGTACCCCATCCCACGCAGTCTAGTGATCCCCCCCAATCCTCAAAGTGGCCCAAAATATAATTGTTTAATATAGCCCCCATCATTAGTGGGTGGCGAATGGCCTCTCATCCCCCACCCCCACAGGGAGTGCCCACTACCCCACTTCCCTCCCATCCTGGAATACAGCCGACACTGACGCAGCCCTCCTCTCACCTCTGTGTCTGGCACCGACTGAACTGCCATGCGTACACTGTACAGTACACATCTGTGACAGTTCTGTTGGCACCAGCTGTGGAGGTGAGAGGAGGGTTGTGCTGATGCCAACTCTCTTCCATGATGGGGGTGAAGCGAGGTGGTGGGCACTATCTGCGGTGGTGGGGGGCCACTCACCGCCCACCAGGGATGGGGCTATATTAATCAATTATACTCTAGGACACTTTGAGGATTGGAGTGGGGAGCACTAGATCACATGGGATGGAGGTACTATGCATTACTTAGAAATTGGGCCACATTGGGATGGGGGGGGCGCTAGACTACTGAGGGTGGGATTCAATTTATATCATTATTATGCTTCCACAATGGAATGGGAATTTATATATTCATAGTACTGCCACATTAGGATGGGGGGGCACTTGACTATGGGGAAGGGGTTTATGTATGTATTTATTGTACTGACACATCGGGATCTGGGATTGGGGACCCTGGCACATTGCCGCATACAGGCAGCTCTCCTAGAGGAGAATATTTTAAGTACCTTTAGATGAGCCCTGGCTGGTCTAAGGGTACTTAGAATTTCTCCCTCTGGGGGAGGTCTGAGAATACCACATTGGGGATGCAGCAGCTTGTGTTTGCCACATGCCCCCCATCATCAAGTCGCAGACCATTTTTGGGTGCACGGGCCGCACAAGCCCCATTTGTGGCAGGCAGCCTGTGGTTGATGCAGACTGCCATTGAGAATCACTCCGGGTGCATTGTTTGGCGCAATGGGCACTTTGCGCCATTCATTGTGGCACAAGCCCCTTGCATTGTGCCGGGAGCTTTGAGAATCAAGTTTCAGCTGTCACAACTTAGTGTGACTTTCCTGATCAAACATTACAAATTAATAAAATAAGTAAATAAAAGTAGGTATGTTCAAGAGAAAATGAATAAAATAAGTAAATAAAAGTAGGTATGTTCAAGGGAAAACCTAGCCTTGCACTTGGTACCTGAATGCAGGGGAGATTTGGAAATAGAGTCTAGAGACTTTACTATTTCTAGCACCTATTTGTCTGTGGTGAAGTTAGACCACCAGTGACTTCTGCTGGTAGTTGCTGAGATGGCAATATACAAAGTTGAAGGAACACCCTAACCTGCCTGCCGGGTAGAAGCTGAACCCATGTGAACTGATTTTGTACCACAGCTGGGCTCTTCTGGGTAAGCAAATTGTAACAATAAAGAAATGTATGTTGGAATGCTCACATGTATGCTATCGAAATACCTTACCTGCCTCCAGGTGCAGAGCTGCTGACTTTGGGCAGGAGTTCCAGCTGTGGCTTTGGTTCTGCTGGGGGCTGCGGACAAGGCATGATGATGTCTGTTAAAGGCAGAAGAAGTAATGGTTCACATACAGTTCACAATGGAGAGTTGGCACATACAGTGAGTCCTGAGAAGGTGCAAATGCACCACCCAATCAATACATTATTATACAATAGGTATCTCTTGTCAGCCAATCAAAACACAGGAAAACTGTCATTTAGTATCTCACAAACAACTACAACCCCATTTGAGATACTCCCACAGTAGTTTATAAAGGATTGTGTGTGATTCCCCACATAAAACAAGGCTGTATCTGAACTGAGAGGTTGCCATGGCAACCAGAGACCTTGGGAGCACAGCTCGAGAGGTCCCCTGGTTGCCATGACAGCATCAAGATTCAGACTCTGCCCTGTTTGTGTATGGAGAACCAAACACAATCTTTTTATAATGTATGGTCGAACGTTGTTATTGGCCAAAATCTAATGTTTTACAGGTTTGTTATACCATCGATGTGATGTCACGATGATGTAAACCCATCAATGGTACATCACATCGATGGTATAGCAACAGTGATAGCTCTACACGTGTGCATTACCAGAACTGCCAGCCTTCCTGAAGCAGCCATGGTGGTGAGAGTTGGACCCGGAGTAGAGCAGTGGTGACTGAAAAAAACAAAATACAGATCCCGCTTTGTTTTTTTTCTTAGTTTTTATAGGGACTAGACACTATAAAATATAATGTTTTCTCCGTGATCGGCAATAAAACATGTGTTGCCATCTTGAGGTTACCATGATGACTGAAATCTCTCGAGCTTTGCTCTCAAGGTTTAAATGGTCATCATGGTAACCTCTCGATGGCTACACACGTTTGTCACTGATGATGGACCATACATTATCCTTTGTATAGTGTATGGTTTTCCACCCACATATACAATTGCGAGTAAGCGGGGTATCAGTTTACAAGAAAGTGAAAATCTTACTGTTGCCCAGTGATCAGTCTACGTGTTTTAACCACTTTACTGGCAGCAGTGCTTGATTTGTCCAAGTACCACCGAAAAGCCAAGTTGGGAATTAATGTCATCTGAATCGTGGGTGAGGGAGCAAGTAGTCTGATTTTTAGTTTCAAAAAAGAATAAACTTAGCTGTCATGACCACTTCTGTCTGTCATCAGAGATACTTTCTTCAGTAAGTTAGCCATGCGTGGAACATTCAATGCTGTGTGCTGCAGTAGTGATGTCACTAGTGCAGTACAATAGCATCATGACATCACTACTGCAGCACAACAAGGAAGTTCTAGTAATGGATTTCAACCAGCAATAACGTCCCACCATGCTCTGTATCAACTTTTTGGACACACCCACACATAGGCATAGAGTATGGAGGGGCTTCCAAGCTTGAGCCACCCCCCCCCCCCGGAAAGTTGAGCCTCCTTCCCAGATAGGGTAGTCTAAAAATAGGCTCACTGTTAAGGCCAATAATTTTAAGCCTGAAAGTCCCCCTCCCCAGGAAAACCTAAACTCTATACCCATACCCACAGTAGGTTATCCACATTTCGGGCATGCCCACAATAGGTTATTTATTTGAAAAGTTTCACCAGGAAAGGTATACTGAGCTAATAATAGCTCATTTCCAGATGTGTCCTGGGGGAAGGGAAAGGGGAATCCATTTAGTCCACAAAAAAATAGGAGACCAAAGGCATGTTTTACTTTAACTACCACAGAACTTTGAAAATCCTGGGTTCAAAATTCCTACTCGTATAACAGTAATAGTATTCAGTTCGACGAAGTATACATGAAATAACTAGCTTCTGTGGTTGATTAAACACCGTGGTATTTAGCCTTGGCATTTAATCACACACATCAGCTGGTTATTCCTTCGTATACTCTGGCTAACTGAATGTTATCATTTAATTATACTGAAAAAGAGTTCTCTCAACCAATCAAAACAGAGCTGCTGTTCTGTTATTCTGCGATAACTGGACAATGAACTCAATAATGGGACTGTATGCTATTCCCTGTGTTCTGACTGGCTAAAACTAATGCTATAGTTTGGCTGTGAGAAACTGCCTAACATTTCCAGATTTCTTAAAGACATGCTATAGTGCTAGAGAGAGACTGATTTAAGTACTCTTTTTCAAAGCCTTTTTTTTTGTTAGTACAATAGTGATAACAGTAGTGTGATTGGAGTCTACTCAGTCATAACTGGACCAGTGGGTTAATAAACAGCTTGGCCCACGGCCATGGCGCTTATTAATCCCTGGTCCAGTTATTTTCTCATAAACCCCAAACACAATACTGTTATCCCTTAAATGACAGCAAATAAAATGGTGCAGGGGTTGCATCAAAAGCCCTATGAGGAGAAACTGAGAGAGATCAATAAATATGCACACTTTGGAAGAGAGGAGGGAGAGAGGGGACATGATAGAAACCTATAAGTACCTTATGGGGTGAACAAAATACTAAAGGGGAGTATTTTTCAGAGGAGAAGGTGCTCCAGGACAAGGGACATGCAATGAAACTGGAAGGGGGGGGGAGTTTGGGAGAGATGTGATGAAATACCTCTTCACTGAAAGAGTGGTGGGTACCTGGAACAGTCTACCAGCGGAGGTAGTGGGATCAAAAACAATGGTGAGCTTCACGCATGAATGGGATAGGCACAAATGAATCTTAACAGAAAAGTTTGTGTGTGTGTGTGTGTGTGGGGGGTAGGATTGCCGAAGATCAGGATAGTTCTGCGGTGACAGTATAGCGAGGCAAACTGGGCATACTAGGTAAGCCAAGCACCCTTATCTGCTGAAAAATTCCATGTTTCTATGTATATAAGCAAAAGGCTCCATTGAGACTGATGTAATCCCAGTACAGTTTTCATAGTGGGGCTATGTCCTCAACAAAGACATATGGTCTCCCCAAGGAGGCATTGGCAGTTACACAATTTTGATGGTATTCTTTAAAAATGCAAATATTGGTATTCAATGAAAGGCAGATTACTTCCTGCTTCCTGTATACCTTCAGCATACACAGTGGTGTGCAGGGAGAAATGGACAATGTTCCATTTAGTGTACGTTCAATATACAGAGTATACAGAGTATACAAGTAACTGGATATGATCCCCCCTCGGTATACAATCAATATATTATTTATTTGAAGATATTTTGACAGGATTATTTATTAAGCCCGGAGGATTTTTAACAGTATGGTCCTGCCCAAGGTGGTAAACAGTTACATAGACAATATTACAGGATTACAGACTATAGCATGTTTTGCACACAAAAAAACAACAGAAAAAAAAGCAAGAGTTGGCTAGAGACTAAAACAGCTGCTTTAGCTGTCACTTGATTTGTAAGGTTTCATTTGTTGGATTATTGTAATGTAAGCATACAATAAACTGAAGGAAACTGAGAGGTGAAATATAAATATATATTAGTTATGGGAACTATATACAAACAATAGGGCTGTGAAGAGCTACCGAATGACCAAAGTTGTTTTCTTGTTGGTTCCATACGGTGCTGTTTAGTCACAGTCATCGAAAACTGGAATGCTGCTAATTCAGTCCTTTTAAATTTATTTAGTCAGAGTACGTGCTGCTGGTGTGTGTGTGTGTGTGTGTGTGTGTGTGAATGCCCACAGGGGTGCTGAAAGATTGTAAAACGTGGGAGTGCCAAAGATAACAAATTCTGGTCAGATCCAGCATGGCTGCATAATGAAGTTAGTGAAGTTGTGGAATTGTTTAGGAGGTATGGAGAAACAACACACTGATTTATAAGTAGTAAGATTTGTTTTAGTTTCTGTTCTAAGGAAGGCATACACATTATTAAAAAAATATATGGAAGTGTACATTTTAATGGAGGAATAGGAAACAATATAGGTTTACAAAAGAACCACAGATCAAATGCTACTGAGGTATGTGTTATCCTGGATGATATTGGTTGGACAGCCACATTTTAAAGAAAACATAATTGCACATACCCCAATAATGCAAAGCATCATGGGAAACATATGCAAATCCCCATGATGGTACAGTAGGTGGCAGTACATGAAAAAGTAATGACTGGCATATGTTCAGCCTTGGGATTATTTACACAGTGGCCCAGATATTCAAAAGAGTTGAGCCATGCGCAATAGGGTTGCGCCTGCGCAAGTACAAAAATGCGCCATTTGGATATTCAGCAGGAGGCAGTTCGCCCCAAATCACACTGAGCAACAGTGCAATGATAATGAAGGCATGCACAACTGAAGGGGAGGAACCATGCATAAATGGCACAGTGTGATATTCAACAACTTAGCCATCGCAATAGGGGAGCAGCGGAATTTGCGCCGTAGCGGAAATGAGCCAAAATAAAAGGGAGCAAGGGAGAGGCACAAGAACGCTACAGGGAAGCCACATATGAGAGCAAAACACCGCAGGACACACTGGGCAGCAGGGACACACAGGGCCAGGCAGAAAAGGGCACCTGGAAGCAATAGCCACAGGAGAAGGTGTGGGGAGATGTTGCACAAAGGGGAGGTACACCACACAGCAGTGAGGCAAGCACAGGCAGGTGTTCCCAGTGCAGGGGAAGTAGCAGTGAGGACAGCGGGGGGAATACAGTAACAGCTGCCGGGGGGGTGAACACAAGCCAGGGACATGGCCAGTGCCACCTTCCAGATGGAGGCCGTTATGAGGGGGGTGAGAAGGCGGGCAGCAGGGAGGCGTGGCCGTGGAAGGGCCCATCGGCGGTATGCCCCCAACAGGCAGTACCGAGCCCGCACCAGCTTCGAGCTGTACAATGATACTGAGATTGTGGGCTGGTACCACCTGACTCAGGCAATTCTGAGGCGGCTCTGTGAGCTGTGCAGTGATGTGATGCAGGCACCCACACGACGGAGCCATGCCCTGTCAGTGGAGACCAAAGTGACAGCTTGCATGTGCTTGCTCACCACGGGTACCTTCCAGAGACCAATTGGGGACATCACAGGCATAACCCAGTTGGCCACATCACGCCACCTCACCTAATTCCTCAGCGCACTGATGCCACATGCTGTGGAGTACATCCATTTCCCCAGCACACCGGCGGAGTGCACAGCAAACATACAGGAGTTCCACAGGGTAGCACATATGCCTGGCATGCTAGGGGCAATAGACTGCACCCATGTGGCCATCCGCACACCACCTAGCCCTGAGGGGGCCGCATACATCAATCGCAGGGGCTATGCCAGCATCAACTGCCAGGTGATGTGCGATGCCAGGGGGTGCTTAATCAATGTCTGTGCCACGCATCCTGGGGTAGCACATGATGCCTTCATCTGGCACCAGTCAGCACTGTGCCACAGATTCGAGAGTGGGGATATCCCCACTGGACACCTAGTGGGTGAGTATGCAAACCACATGGGCAATCATAGGGCCTGGGGGGGCATGGTCAGAGGTGAAATGGGTAGTGGCCTACATGGCCCGGGGCAGGGCGATACTGATCACCAAACTAACCTCCACCCTCTACACACAGGTGACAGTGGATACCCACTCCGTCCCTGGCTGCTCACATCCTACCGGTGGCCCGCGACCCCATCGCAACAATGCTACAATGAGGCACATGCCACCACACGTAATGTCATCAAGCGGGTGTTCGGGATGCTGAAGATACGTTTTCGTTGCCTGGACACCTCTGGCGGTGCCCTACAGTATAGCCCCTCAAAGGCCTGCGGGCTATTCCTGGCCTGTTGCATCTTGCACAACATGGCCAATGAATGTGGGATAGCTGTACAGGTCGAAGAGGAAAACAGCGATGGGGACAATGAGGACACCAGTGATGATAGTGATGGGCACCCCCCCTTGGGTGACAGGACCCCTGACTGCTCTGGCTGGCACAGCTGCACCGGGACACCATCATGGAGGAGCACTTCAGCCAACTCAGGTAAGTTATGGAGCCATGTGCAACCACCAGTGGCTAAGGCACAACCCACAAACACACATGGACACACACCAGGGGTGCATGCCATCAAGGGAAGTGGCAGGGCATGGAACCACACACACAACCAGGGATGGATGAGGTCTAACATGCCACGTGGATGGACACACACACATGCTCACACACACACAATGCACCAAACTTGCACAAAGGGTAGGAGGCACACCGACCCAGAATGTCACCCTAGCCACACATGTCCACAGACCACCACGCCCACTGCCTGTCCATGTGCATGTGTCAGATGCTGAGCACCATTGCACATTGGTGTACAGTGCAATGCAGGCATCATCATGCACACGCAACTGTGGACAGCAGCCGGGAGAGTGTACAGATGGACTGTGTGTCCGCGTGCAGGGCCGGGTACCCACCCATGCACTGCCCACTGAAAGACACAATGCACACAGGGCAGCACCAGACAGTAGCCATGTTGGGAGACAGATCAGTCACGTGATACAGTGCCCCGACCACCACGGATACGTGGGCGGCCCGCCGAGAACTGCCAGCACTGACAGGCTGACCACTGGCCTCATAGGGTGGCACCGATGGTCCCCCAGGGGTTCCACTGCATGAGCATGACCGTGCTCACGCAGGGGTCTGCAGCACACCGAACATGCCTGTGCCAGGTGTGCTCGGGATGCCCACAGCTGAACCTGGTGTCGACAGGGAGGGTGTCGCATGATGCCGGGAATGGGGGGTGGACAGTGCACTGCGTAGTGTCTGCGACGCATGGGCACATAACTGTGTGCCCATTGTGGCCATGACAGCAGTGAATGCCTGTGCATGCCTATCAATGGCAGTGGTCACATCCTCCTGCAACCGGTCCATCCCAGCCAGGATCAGAGTGGTGTCTCTGCTGCGATGCTCCTCTGCCCACTCCAGAGCCACACGCAGTGCATCCACCGACGTTGCAAGCTGCATCTGCTGCTGGACTGATGCTTGCAGTAGGCGGGTGTGCTCATCCAAGAGGTCATCTGCCTCCTCGGCATCCTGTCCCTCAGGGTGTGCATGGCCCTGATGCTCAGCACCCCTTGAGGGTGGGCGATGCACACCAGGACCAGGTCTGGGCATGTCCACAGGTGGTGCACAGACGCTGACGCCGCTGGACCCTGTACCCCCAAGCCCATTGGCTGACTGCTGATGCTGCCCCTCTGGCTGCTGCTCCCCAGGACCTAGTGGTGCCGCCACAGTGGCTGCAATAGTCCCACTGTCCAGAACAAACACCAGTGCTGCCCCACTGGTGCTGACAGGCACGGGCTGAGACTGTGCTGACACGCAGGCCTCCATGGCAGCACCACCCACAGCCATGGCCGCGATGTTACCTGATGTGTGGCCATCCCGTGGTACACACGTGTCACTGCCCATGCCGTTAGCGACATCATCATCGGTGACGGACTTGGCACCGGCCCAAGTCACAGCATGCTGGCATCCATGGACGCTGTCACGCTGGGACACTGGCAGGGCTTCCTCGCACCTGTTACAACAACATCATTGTGGACAGCCAGGCGGGCCCACTGTCGCACTGAGCTATGTATACCTGTGGAGGTGGATGGGCCCTCCTCCATCTCCAGCTGACTGTCCTCAGTGGACAGGCCCACCACCGCTGACCCATGCAGATGCTCAGGGTCTGTAAGGGAAAACAAAGTCGCGTTACTGCATGTGACCTACCCTGCCCCCCCATAGACAGACCATGACTTACCATGCAGTGATGGGCCACCACCCCGTCTGGAAGCCACCACCCGGAACACCCTCAATGGCACAACACTGCATGCTTCCAGCAATCCTCTCCTCCTGTGGGGTCAGGTGTACCACCTCCAGCTGTCCCCCACCTGTCGCAGCTCGTGCTGCCCTGATGGCAGCCACCTTCTCCTTTATCCTCCTCCTGTCTGTGCCCATCTTCTTCTTCTTGCACTCCTGCATGGAGCGCTGGTGGCTGCCATGCAGGTTCACTGCACGTGCCACCTCCTCCCATGCAGCAGCACGGGCTTGAGGTGTTCCCTGTCGTCCGCTGAGAAGCGGCTCCTGATCCAGGTAGGCCTCAAACAGGGCTTTGGTCTCGGCCTTGGTAAAATAAGGCCTCCTCCTCCTCCCACCACTGTGTTCCTCCCTCTCCCACAACTTGCTTGGTCATTTTTTAGCCTGTAAGAATGGCAGTTGTTACCTGTGACTGTGCAGTCCCATGCATGTCCTTAAATTCACAGTCCACACTCCCAAACAGCATGCAACTCACCAATAGACTGCAGTAGCTGTCTATGGCCACTGCAGCCCAATGTCACACTTTTATAGTGCAACCCATGCAAATGAGGCGAGGCGCAACTTTAAGTGGATGCAAATTGCAGTGCTGCACCATTGCATGGCTGATTAGCTGTTTTGCATATGATGACTGAATATCGCGCTGTTGTGCTTTGGGCAATTGTGTTGAACGTGCTGAGCCAAGGGCCCAGTTCTGCGACATGCGTAGTACACACCTCACTGCGCATGCCTGGGTTGCTGACGCAGGCATCTGTTGCACTGCTGACATGCTGTGCGCTGGAAGCAATGCAGGGCATGACCACCATTGTGCCAGTGGTGCTATAGCGATGTTCACCTACATGGCGCTGTGGCACTGAGCCATCATAGGTGCACTAGGGCAACAGCGTGGTAGGCCGCTACTGGAGGTAGCACACAGGCAGCCAATCACACTACAAGCATTGGGTTCCAATGGTGCTGTGCGTGTCCATGACCCAGAGACCCTTGACCCTGTGCCCGACCTTTGCCCCATAGGCGCCATGCGTCAGGCATGGGTGCACCACTATCGCGCTGTTCGGTGACGGAGCGATAGGGAATGGCAGTGCTGTACCATGCAGCATCTGCATGTGGGGAGCCACACTGCAGAGCACCATATTTGCAGACCGAGCTGAGAGAATGGCATGCTGGAGGGCTGCTCAATGGATGCAGGTGGAACTGGCCAACCTAGTGGCCATAGTGGAGCCACACCATGGACCACTGTTTGGGGAGGCACCCCTGGACAGGTCCAGGAGCCAGGTGTGGGTGGAGGTGGCCACTGCACTGGAGGAGGCCATTGGATGGGGGAGAACTGCTGAGCAGTGCCGCCATAGGTATGGGAACCTGCGGCAGAGGGAGCCGGAGCTGCTAGCCTGCCTGCGGGGATGTGCCAGGAGGGGCACGGTGCCACGGCCAGGTAGGTGTTATGTCAACACACTTTTATCTTCCATATGGGTATCATGGTTGTATGTGTCCAGCACATGGGGGAGGGACTGTCTGGTGTTGGCTGTGGTGGTGTTATCAGAGTGTGGGGTGGGTGGGTCTGGTTGGGTGGGAGGGCACACACCTGGGGGCAGGGGGGCTCTGCTATGGGATTGTACTGATGTTCCTCTTTCCATGTTTGCACCACAGGCCCAGAAGAGTGGTGACTGGCCCGTGAGCTGCGGCGTAACGCAGAGGAGAGGGAGGCCAGGTGGGGCGAGGGTCCACAGCGCCCAAGGGACTGGCCCGATGATGGTGAGTGCCATACCTCCATGATTACTATTGCATGCTGTGTAACAGGGTGGGCAGCGGGGCATGGCCACCATCCATCGACACCACTGCCATGCATGCAACTTGTTACAGTCAGCACTGTCCAGTGGCAATGCATGTCTGGGAGTGCATCGATGGTGGTCCATGCGTGCACCGGGTACATGGCTGTGCCACTGCCTTTGCACCACATAGCCATGTCACTAAACGGCCACAGTGGTGCTGTGCGTGACTTGGCCGGTGGATGTGTGCAGCATTCTGCATGGCTGTATGCGCCTGGGTGGGCAGGTCATGTGGACGTGATCAATGTGGGTGGTCACACACCATCACAGAGGTATGTCCCATGGCCATATGCCATGCACAGTGGGTGGGCTGTATAGGGCAGTGCATTCACACCTATTGACTGTGCTCCCTTGTCCTAGGTATCTGCCAGCTCAATGACATCCGGGAGGCACTGCGGGAGATCCTGCAGGTGGTGAGGGTGTCCCTGGATATCCTTCGCTGGATAAACGAGACTGGGGTCCTCAGGAGGCACAGGCAGTGGAGAAGCCAGAGCGGGGAGCGGGGCTCCCGTTAAAAGTCCCTCTGCCCCTGATATTCCCTACCCCCCTGGACCCACCCTCACACCCCTCCTTTCCTGTCCCATTTGTCACCCTGCCCCTTACCCACCCCACCTTGTTTGTGGCCTCCCCACCTTGTATATATTATTGTACATAGTTACCTTTAATATGTTGTTTTAATACAGATATTTTGATATGAATACTGTGGTGGTCTCTGATTTGCAGTGGGCTATAGGTGCTCAGCTGCAGTGGTATGCATGGAGTCAGGGGTGGTGCAGTCATGGGTATGCGTGTGTGTCCATGTGGAGGTGACTATGGTGTGGGGGTAGCTATCAGTCAGTGTCTGTGGTGTGTGTGTTGTGCCCTGTGCACTGGATGACTGTGTGCAGTGGTCCATGGTGTGTGCTCTGTGTCCATGGTGCCCTTGTCAGCCTGTCCATGGCCTGTGCAGCTGACACCCATGCATGTCTGTGACCTGCACGGTCTGCTGGCATGTCAGTGGTGGCTGTCCATGCAGGGCAGCCACTGTACCCATCACAATGCTGGGTTGCCTCCTGTCACTGGTGTTGTGCATGTCTGCCTCGGGTGACACTGTGGCCTCCACAGTTGTTGACCCACCTCCATGCTGTGGCTTGTGTGTGTTGCAGGGGATGTGCACCACTGTCTGTGACTTGTGCTCCTGGAAAATGCTGGTGGCGTACAGGTCCACGGTGCCTGCGCAGGGTGGCTGGCACTCCAGTGCCATGGAGGACTGCGGGTTGTGTGTACACAGTTTACATGGGCCCATGCTGGGGGCTTGGTTGTTCTGCCACTGCGTCCCTGTGTTGTTGTGCCCTTGGGTATGGGTGGGTGTCTGTCCATGCACTGTGTGGCATCCGGTGTGGTGCATGCTTCCACGCACCACTGTGGGTGTCTGCGCTGGCTGTTGTGGCCAGTGCTGGGTTGGGGTGTGTCATTGGGAGAGTGTGCAGGGTGCTGTACCACTGGTGGTGGGGTCCAGGGCATGCCCTGTCCCATGTGGGGTACCTCATGTGCCGACGCATGGTTGGTCTCTCAGCAGCACCTTGGGGGGGCTGTGTGTGGTGGCACTGTGTATGCCATTGTTGCATCGCTGTGTGTTGCCACCCGCTGATGGGTGCTCGTGGTGGGGCTGCCTTGCATGGTTCTGTGGTGCACAGGGTTGCATTGTCACAGTGGGGGTGGTGGCATGCATGGGGTTTCCTGCAGTGGTAGAGGCTGCTCCTGGGCAGGGTGTCTAGGGGTCACGGTGCAGGGTGTGCTCTGCATTGGGGGATGGTGTGGCATGGGGTGGTCAGCCCTCCTTGTGTGCCAGTCACAGCTTGCCGGAGGGTGTGATGGGGCATCATGACCCAGCTGTGGGTTGGTTGCTGGTCTCCATGGGCCGGTGGTTATTCCAGCCCTCCCCCAGTTGTGCAGTGCATGGGGTGTGGGGGGATGATGTCTGTTCTGCTGTGTGTTCCTGTGCCCATCTGTGGCATGGGTGGTGGGCCCCTACCTCCCTGGTTGTGCAGTTGCATTGTCGCCCTGCTGCTGGGGGGCATCTCTGGTTGCGCTATGGCAACTCTGGACTGCTCAGCTGCACATCCCTTGTTGCGCTATGGCGCATCTGATCTGCTCAGCTTCCCCTCCCTAGTTGCGTTATGGTGCAGGTGGTGCAATATTCAGTCGTCGGCTGTAGGCGCAGTTTGGCCAGCTCAGTTTTTGAATATCGCGCCTCTTGCGCATGGGTGCAATGGACTTGCACTTGCTCCTGCTGTTGTGTACTTTTTGGGCGCAGTTTGAATATCTGGGCCAGTTTTTTTTTTTTTTTAGAGAAACAGGGTTTTTGTCCCTTAGATGATATAAGCTATATTTAAGCAATGTGTTGATGTCAGGAAGTCAGGTGTAATGATGGACTGTTAGCAGAGAAATTGTGATAGTAACTTTCAGAGAGGGTCACTTTTAATAAGGGTAAGGTAGTTATGCTTGTGATATTGGGAATATTAGGAAAGTATGCAGAAGTGATGTACAAATATGCACAGTTTCCTAAGTATGTGCTCAGAGTGCAGGCAAATGTGATATGCAAGGTTGTTTTAGAAATAAGTAAAAATAGCAATACATGCAATTGATAGAAAGATAGATAATTACATAGACATATAGATAGAGAGGGAGACACACACAGACAGACAGGCAGAATAGGAATGGCAGTGAAGTATTGAAGTGATGCCAACCCCGCCCCCACCATGAAGAGATGGACAGGCACTGGAGTGTGCCTTTGGGTCATTGCCCATAATGCTCACGCCATTTCACCTCACCCTACCCTGCAGACACAGACAAGTGTCGAGGTGTGCCTTGGGGTGTTCAGGTTTTACACTCACCCCATTCCATAAGGAAATATGCTGAAATGGGTACAGTACTGTATAAGAAAATGGAGTGAACTTTGGGGCTGAAGAGTCAAAGGCACATCTTGATACCTGTCACTGGCTGCAGGGTGGGGATGGGGGTGGAATGGCTTGAGCATTACTGTTGACAATCCCAAGTCACAACTCTGATGCCTATCAGTCCCTACAGGGCAGGGTATTACGGTCAGAAACCCTAATGCCCTGGGTGTTATGTGACTTCTTAACCTAGCAACAGCATTTAATGCATTACATTATAAGGACAAGTAAATGTTTTTAATACATTTACAGACAGTTACATAAACTTAATTTTCTTCAAAGAATAATTTAAATTTAGTACCAGTGGTAATACAAAGCAATTACCCAGACAATTTGAAAACTATAACTACTTTATATTGTACATTGACACACCATAAGGACCTCCTTGAAATTGAGATGCAAATGTCACACATTTATCAGTTTTCTAACAGGAATATTTTACTATCCTAAATACATTTCTTGCTTCAGTAACTGCTCAGCACATCTATTGCATGACCTACTTATTGACATTTTATACCTGCTATGCAATGTACTGCTGCTTACTACACCAACCTCATGAACCATAAAACAGATGACTGCCATAACTAGGAAGGCAGTATAGCACAGTGGTTTAAGGCTCTGAGCTGCAAATCTGGAGATCTGTGTTTGAATCCCACAGCCCCCACTTGCATACTGGGTGACCCTGAGCAAGTCACTTAACTTCCATGTGCTCACAGGTTGCCCCTGTAAACAAGCTTTCAACTTAGTGTTCCACTCCTGGTTAAACAATTGAAAGAAAAAAAACACAATATATTATTTTTCTTGCTTTATTTTGCTACTACAAGCTTTGACTAATACATGCATCCTTAAATGTACTTTTTATAGCTTATGTGTCTGTGACCTAGGCAGAGCTACACTTACAATCTTACACATAAATAAATAAATCATCAGAATAACATATATTTCAGTAGTATCTCCTTCCTTTTCAGGTGCCCATGACACTGGGTGGGATATTAAGACTGTGCCAGGCAGGGGCGCAAGCCTGGGCACAACGCATCTGAGTTGAGTCAGGGCAGGGACCAGGTGATAATGGTGCTGCACCATGGCTCAGCACCATTGAATATGGCACTGAGAGCGCATGCATGGTGCATGGCGCAGTGGCACTGCACCAGCGCACAAGTGGCTGGTGGGGCGCAGGGGGATGCGCCAGTGCAAGTGCAGTTGTGCCAGGCACATCAACTGTGATATACAGCACTGGGCATGCAAATTAGGCCATTATGCATGCAAGGCACAAATGGGGCCATTTGCATGTCATTATGGCCCCATTTGCATGCGATGCACCAATCCCCGGTGACCTGCGCCTGGCACCCTGCCAGGCAGCAGCCGTCGGGGGCCCGATGCCTTCCTGCCCCTCGGCAGGCACTGCTCCTCTTTGCCTAATCATGGGCATGTGTATAAATAAGCCCTGGTGGTCCAGTGGACCAATCCCCTTTGCCTGATTGCAAGCATGTGTAAAAATAAGCCCTGGTGGTCCAGTGAACTGCTCCCCAGCACCCGATCACAGGCATAGGTTAGTAATGCCTGGTGGTCCAGTGGAACCACCCCATGCCCAATCATGAGCAGAATGCTCTAAGGACACCCTAGTGGTCCAGTAGTACCAGCCCTACCCATCCACCCACTGCGTCCCCCGACACCCTGCATGCCCCCAGTCAGTGGTGGGTGGCAGCACCCCAACCACAAGCCACCCAGCCACCTGCTGACTGACAGCATATGGTAGGGCTGTATGCCTATTGGTCCACTGCGTGGGCCAATGAGCGTGCAGACCATACTGTACAACACAGTCCCGAATTGTGAATGAGCATTCATTCACAATTCAGGACTGTGTAGTACAATATGGTCTGCATGCCCATTGGCCCATGCAGTGGACCAATAGGTGTACAGCCCTACTGCATGCTGTCAGTCGGGCGGCAGCTTGTGAGCGGGTGCTGCCGCCTGCTGCTGACTGGGGGGGTGCAGGGTGGTGGGGATGCAGAGTGGTGGGGATGCAGTGGTGGGTTGGGGGGGACCACTGGACTACCATGGTGTCCTTAGAGCATTCTGCCCAAGATCGGGCACTGGAGGTGGTTTCCACTGGACCACTAGGGATTTTATTTTATTTATTTATTTAGTTTTTGTTTACCGGGTAGGTGCGCTAGCCAGCAGGTGACTATTTTCAGGCATGACCCTGGAAAGTACAATACAGCATAACACATGAAAGCAAACAATACAACTGAGGCAACAACCATACAGAGTACCTTCCAGACATATAGAGGCGGTTCCAGCTAGTCTAACATGATTTAGGCTATGCTAAGCATGACCAGCAGGCCAAGAGCAAGGAGGTGTTTCAGGGGAGTATTGGTACAGGTAATGGGTAAGGAAGGAGTATAGGGCCAGAAGGAATGCTTGCTGCTTTACCGGGGAATGCATAGGGAGACTGCCGGGTTTGTGGTTCCCCAACCGGGCAGGATGTTGTGGAGTGACAGGGAAGGGTGCGGGCAACAGGAATAGCGGGAGAGATAGTCGGCCAGTGCATCTCGGGGTGGGTCGTATATGGGAGAACATATGGAGCACCCAGCATCAGGAAAAGACAGGAGGAGGGGTAGAAGGAGCCATAACCTGGCGGCCGGCAACAGCCAGCCTAAGCAGCAGCAGGGTACCCAAGGGAAGTAAGAGAGGATGCCAGAGAACATCCCGGCGGCAGGCTAGAGGGACGCCAGGTTCATGGCCCCACAGTTGGGGGTGAAGAAAAAAGGGGAGGGGTGGACTGGAGAAAAAGGCAGCTTGAAATACGGCTATGGCGGTAGAAGGCGGGTAGGTGCAGCCGGGCTGGTGGTTCCGAGGCTGGGCATAAGTACCGGTGGCAGTCCCAGGCCTTGGACATCCAGCAGCAATGGTGGACAAGAGAAGGGGAAGGAGGAGGTATGGCCTTATAATACCAACATGCACCTGTGGCAAGTTTTGGGCAGTGCCCAGGTAGCGCAGAGGATAAGAGGCGGGGGAAGGGTGAAAGGTGCCGTAAACTGTCAGCCGTCAGCAGCCAGCCCGAGCAGCCACAGGGTGCCCAGGGAAAGTAAGAGAGGATGCCAGAGACATCCCAGCGGCAGGCTAGAGGGACGCCAGGTTCATGTCCCCACTGTCAAGGATGAAGAAAATGGGAGGGTGGGTGGGAGGTAAAGGCGGCTTAAAATACGGCTTTAGCGGTAGGAGGCGGGAAGGTGCAGCTGGGCTCGTGGTTCCGAGGCTGGGCATAAGGGCAAGGTGGCAGTCCCTGGCTGTGGACATCAAGTGGTAATGGAGGACAAGTGAGGGGGAGGGAGGAGGTGAGGCCTTACAGTACCAACATCCACTTGTAGCAAGTTTGGGCAGAGCCTAGGTAGAGCAGAGGATAAAAACAATACATAATACAACAGTAATGTAGGTAGTAAAGTAAGTGCAAACATTCATAAAAACCTATACATAATTATAACGATAGGGGAGTTTGAGGAGAGTGGTTGGATTTAGGGGAGAGAGAACAAAAGGAGGGTGGTATGGAGACCAGTAGCAGGGGAGTGGGGAGTAGGGGCAGGGAGGATTCGGGGATCAGGTAGGATCAAAGCAGGTGCATGGATCTGAAGTAGCCAGGTGTAGTCTTAGTCCACGTTTGAAAGAGGGATGCGAAGGTGCATGCCTGAGGTCCAGAGGGAGCTGGTTTCATAACTTAGGGGCTGCATGTTGGAAGGAGCCTGTTCCTTTGTTGGTGTGGCAGTGGGGAATTTCCAGCAGGTCTTTGTCAGCAGATCTGAGCGTGCGGTTTGGAATTGCAGGAAGAAGGAGCTGCGTAAGTGCAGCAGGCTGACTTTGTCTCAATATAGAGTCATTTAGGCAGGCCAGGAAGTAGCTGCTGACAGCCAAGGGGGAGAGCCACCCAAGGTCCTCATATAGCTGTCAGTGATGTAGAAGTCGTGGGGATTGTGAGGCGTATCGGCATATGTTATTGTATGTAACATCCCATTTGTGCAGCACAGATTTGTGGGCAGAGGTAAGTATAGGCACACAGTAGGTAAGCGTTGGTAGCAGGATCCCCCTGGCTATGGCAAGCTTAGCGGAGGAGGTAAGCATATAGCTTGTTCTGTAGGCTGCTCCTAACTTGCAGTTAACGTCTATGCAAGTGGCTTGGATATGAAGGTTTAAGTCAAGCGATTGATCTAGTAGGATGCCCAGGTAACGAAAGGAGGTAACTATCTGCAGAGGATTTCCATTTAAATCTAGGATGCTCAGGGGAGTGGAACACATTCGGATCTTTTGAGTGGTGCCTAGTAGCATGGCATTAGTTTTGGAGGAATTCAGAATGAGGCGATGGGAGTTTAATCAGTTCTGGACACTGGAGTAGGCTCTATTTAGAGAGGTGTTAATGTGCTCTACATTGGGTGAGCTGGCATAGATAACTAAGTCGTCTGCGTAGAGGAGCGAGGAATAGGCAGGTATTTCATCTGGTAGGTTATTGATGAATAGAGTGAATAGAAGAGGACCCAGAATGGAGCCTTGGGGCACTCCAATGTTTGTTACCACAGTGGAGGAGATGGCTGAGTTGAATTTAACAGCCTGGGACCTGTTGGTCAGGTAGCTCCTGAACCATTCAAGTACAGGGGAGGAGCAGCCTATTTCCCTTAGGGAGGATAGGAGCAGGGGGTGGTCAACAAGGTCAAATGCCTTGGTTAGGTCTATAAAGACAGCCCCTGTGAGCTTTCCTAGATCCATGCCAGTGAGGATGTCAGTGGTGAACTTAGCTAGAGCCATCGCAGTACTGTGGTTTTCTGAACCCATGCTGTGCATCATTGAGCTGTTTAGTAGTTCAGGAATTCCTGGATCAGTGTGGCAACCAGTTTTTCAAGGATTTTGCTGAGTGGGGATAGTATTGCAATAGGCCTGTAATTAGAGATATCATTCTTGTTCCCTTTTTTGAAGATAGGGGAGATCCTGGCCATTTTCCATAGTTCTGGGGCTGCACTGCTGGTGAGGGACAAGGTGAAAATTCTAGCTAGTGGTTTGGAGATAAAATGTGCAGCTAGTTTTAAAAGGCAAGGTTCAAGTTGGTCAGAGCCAGGACTGGTGTATTCCGATAATTTTTTTAGATGGTACAGAACCTGAGAGCTAGTAATGGCTTTGAAATAGAGGAGGTGTGGTATAGGTTTTGAGTCGCTGGCGAAGGTGGCAGGGTCAGTAAGAGGCACAGTGTCGGCAGTGGAGGCTGCTGGAGGCAGAGCGCTGGTATAGGGGGAGAGATCAGAGAACATGCTATTGAAGGCGTTTGCTATGGTGATGGGGTTATTGCAATGGGAGCCACTTATTACCATGTCAGAGGGTGTAACTGATTGAGGTGTCCCCAGGAAGGTTTTTATGTGGCCCCAAAATTTACGGGGGTCATGGGCTGAGTTCTTTAGCAGGTTCTGATAGTACGCACTTTTTGCCAGCCTTATGTTCTTCCTGCAAGAATTTCTTACTTGCCTGTAGTTTGCGTAATCCCAAGTCAATTTAGAGCCTTTGAAGGTTTTCCAGAGCTTGTCCCTGTATCTTAGTTGTTTTAGGAGATCTTTATGTAGCCATCTAGTTTGTTTACCCCTGACTCTTCGCGTGGTTTTTGGAGCATGCTTGTTTTGTACAGGGAGATAATGCTGTAGAAATGTGTTCAGGGCAGCCTCTACATTCTCCGCACGGTATATATCTGACCAGTCAATGTTTGAGATGTCCCGGAGGAAGGAGTCTGTATCCATGTTTGCAAAATTCGTAAAGGTGACCTGCCGAGGTGAGGGGGGGTGGCTGCCCGGCGCATCACTGGCAGTAGATAGGGGAGTGATCAGTGATGGTATCTGCCAGGATCCCAGAGCAAGTCATGTGTTCAGGTCTGTTTGTCAGGATCCAGTCAATAAGTGTACCAGACTGCGGCCCAGACAGTCTAGTGTTTTCCATTATTTGTTGATGAAAATTTAGGCCTTGCACTAGTGAAGCCAGAGAATTGTGAGAAGGACCTAGCCAGTTCAAGTTGACATCACCAAGGATGATAGCTTCATTTTTGTTGATGCATTTTAGGGTGAGCTGGAGTGCTTCCTGAAGCCCATTTACTCCTCCAGAGGGTGGGTTATAAATACAGATTATGTGAAGTTTTTTAGAGCCAAGAGACAGGAGCGCGTGCATTGATTCACTCGTGGTTTGGGGGTTTGAGTCAGTGATGATACTAACGTCCAGGTAAGATTTGTGGAAGAGGGCAACTCCTCCACCCCTCTTTGACCCCGGTCTGACCCTCCGAATAAATGAGTAGCCAGGTATGGTGCACAAGGTATCAGGAGTTCCAGGTTTCAGCCAGGTCTCCGACAGGCACAGCAGGTCGGGATCGTGTACATTAAGCCATGCTTCTACTTCAGGTCGGTGATTTTAGGGACTTCTGATGTTCATATGCGATATGAGAAATCCCTTGGGTTTGTTGAAAGATCCATTCGGGGGAGCCCCACTGCTGGGCGGGCCTGGATTCAGTTCAATATCCCCAGAAAATATTATCAGAAGTGGTGCTAGGTACAAAAGCAGTGTGCTAAGGAGGTCTGGAGCATTCTTGCAACTCCTCCATTTATTTCTGAGGGAGGACAGAGCTCGATAAGTGCAGCCTTTGTGGAGGAGAAGGTGTTCCCAGGAGGGTTTCGGTCTTAGGTCTGCAGTCATGAGGTTGGAGAAACTGAAGTCAGTGGCTGAGGGGGGAGTTCTGATGGTCTCAGAGCGCACTGACAGAGAGACTTCGTTTATGCCCCAGAGGAGGGAGAGGAAGATCAGGAAGATAATCCCATTCAGTCTGCCGTGGGGACACGGTGCTAGCGAGCGAGGAGGACATGATTCATACTAGGTGCCAACAACTTTTGAATGGGCAGCTGAGAGGTTTTACAGGGGTGAGCTGGGGGAGTGGTAGAATTGGAGCTAGGTTCCGGGAAATAAAGTTAGAGCAGGTAAGGAGAAAGAGAAAGAAAGGGAAACCAGGAGCGCTAATGAGAGGGGAGAGTTTAGGAATGAGTATATATGTAAGAGAAACCGTTTGATGTACACAGGAGGAAAAAGATAGGAGGAGGACGATTTGGCACGGGGGAGGTTACGAACTTTTGGCGCGAGGAGGATTATGAAAAAGTTAGACAGACGTTAAGGGTAGATCTCCCCCAGCGGTGAGAGAGTATAAGGGACCAATGGGAGAGTATTCTCTAATGAGTCATATGAGGCTCAGAGAGCTATAAATCTAAAGGGTCGACCAGGGTGGGTGAGGTGGGGAGGGTGGGGAGCCTGCGCGTAGCACCGGCGGGACAAACTGCCACCGAAGGGGCTGTAACACTTGAGTCTTGAGTCTGCTCGGAGTTAACCTGAAGTGGGTAGGGAGGCACTTTCGAGCAGCGCTCAATAGTCCCAGTCCAAGAAAGTTCCCCAAGGCCAGCAGTTCGGGTGAAAACAGCTGCTTTTCCTGAGGGAGTACAGCCAGGCAGCACTACAGACTGAGCTGGAGGCAACCGGCAGCTGGAAAGCGGTGAAAGCGTACCTGGCAGCTTTTACGTCTTTAGCGGGTCAAAGGACCAAGGCGGCCGAGCTCGTGGTTCTCCTTCTGGGCGTGCGTATCAGCGGGCGGCCTCTGTCAACAGGCTTCCTGGAAGGGCTGGGAGCAGGACTTTGGCGGTTGCGGCAGGGCTGGCAGCTCTTCGGAGGTACCTGGGCAGGCAAGCAGAGGGTCCTCGGTGGCACTGGGGGGTCTCGATGGTGGGTTCCTAAGCCCCGGCGGGCTAGGAGAGGACCTGAGGAGAGCAGCAAGGGAGAGACTTAAGTAAGAGAAGCTGAAGGACAGGGCGCGGTCAGAGGACAACGAAAAGGGCGGGAGTGTGAAGTTAGGGAGGGGATCCAAGGAAACAGTGAGAAAAGGGGCTGTAATACACTTTAGGCAGGTAAGTCAAGCTCTAAGTTAGTTACAAGATTGCTCTACAGGTTATGACTTAGACTCTATGTAATACAAGTACTAGGCAGTATAAGAGGACTAAATACACAGAAAAATAGCTCAGGTATACGCTCTAAGTGCAAAAACAGGGCAAAAGGCCAGATTTACTTAAAATCCAGGGATAAATAGTCCAAACAAACTGCCACCGAAAGGGCTGTAACATTTGAGTCTTGAGTCCGCTCGGAGTTAACCTGAAGTGGGTAGGGAGGCGCTTTCGAGCGGCGCTCAATAGTCCCAGTCCAAGAAAGTTCCCCAAGGCCAGCAGTTCAGGTGAAAACAGCCACTTTTCCTGAGGGAGTACAGCCAGGCAGCACTACAGACTGAGCTGGAGGCAACCGGCAGCTGGAAAGCGGTGAAAACGCACCTGGCAGCTTTTACGCCTTTAGCGGGTCAAAGGACCAGGGTGCGGCCGAGCTCGTGGTTCTCCTTCTGGGCGTGCGTATCAGCGGGCGGCCCCTGTCAACAGGCTTCCTGGAAGGGCTGGGTGCAGGACTTTGGCGGTTGCGGCAGGGCTGGCAGCTCTTTGGAGGTACCTGGGCAGGCAAGCGGAGGGTCCTCGGCGGCACTTGGGGGTCTCGATGGCGGGTTCCTAAGCCCTGTCGGGCTAGGAGAGGACCTGGCAGCTTTTACGCCTTTAGCGGGTCAAAGGACCAGGGTGCGGCCGAGCTCGTGGTTCTCCTTCTGGGCGTGCGTATCAGCGGGCGGCCCCTGTCAACAGGCTTCCTGGAAGGGCTGGGCGCAGGACTTTGGCGGTTGTGGCAGGGCTGGTGGCTCTTCGGAGGTACCTGGGCAGGCAAGCGGAGGGTCCTCGGCGGCACTGGGGGATCTCGATGGTGGGTTCCTAAGCCCCGGCAGGCTAGGAGAGGACCTGGCGGCTTTTACGCCTTTAGCGGATCAAAGGACCAGGGTGCGGCTGAGCTCGTGGTTCTCCTTCTGGGCGTGCGTATCAGCGGGCGGCCCCTGTCAACAGGCTTCCTGGAAGGGCTGGGCGCAGGACTTTGGCAGTTGTGGCAGGGCTGGCGGCTCTTCGGAGGTACCTGGGCAGGCAAGCGGAGGGTCCCCGGCGGCACTGGGGGGTCTCGATGGTGGGTTCCTAAGCCCCAACGGGCTAGGAGAGGACCACTAACCTATGCCCATGATTGGGTGCTGGGGATCGGTCCACTGGCCAATCAGGGCTTATTTTTAATCATGCCCACAATTGGGTGAAGGGGATCAGTCCACTGGACCACCAGGGAGTTATTCGACATATGTCCGCGATCGGGCGAGGGGGGGCATGACGCCCCCTGGGCAGGGGGCTCATGGAATGTGTTCTGGGTGGTCGGGTGGCCACCCACGGCAGGCGGCTGCCATGTTGCACCTTGCAATATGGCAGTTCACCTGTGGGTGGCCAGGACTTGCTGCTAGTTTTGCCAGGCACAACTTTGTGCTCCCTTGTGTGGCACAAGGCAGGTATGTGCCAGCATATATGCCGCACATCCGGGGCTGAATATTGGGATGTGCCACATATGCATGGGCATGCCCCCCACACTTGTGTTGCATACATTTCTGGTGCACCCTGGCGCATTGGGGGTTGTGCAGTGCAACCTGCCCCATTGAATATCGTGCCGGGGCACATTGATGGGTTGCTCATGGCGCAACTCCTTTGAATATCCCACCCACTATGTATATATATTTATATATTTTAACTTCAAAGCACTAAACCTATGCAAATGAACAAAACACAAGACTTTATTCTCTTCACACATTACTGCTAAACATCAGGTCCCAGAGAGATAGAAATGTAGAGCTTCCCCTAACTATTTGGGTAGGTGCTTATTTTTTATTTTATTTTAGTCTTTGTTAACTGGATAAGGCCCACTAGGCACAAGTGCCTGTTTTCAGGGGTGACCTGGGAGCACTGGGCGGTCAAGTGACATGCTCAGAGTCACACAGTATGCAAGTGGAGGTTGTGAGAATCAGACTCAGGTCTGGTTTGCTGGATGTGCCAAGCTCATTCACACCTCATTCTGCTAACCTCTAGGCTATACTGCCAGCCTCAGCTGTGTGTGTGGGGGGGAGGGGTATAAAAAGCTTTTAAGAAACAGACACTCTATTATCCAATATGGGATAGTCTTCTTTGAGTGACATACTTCACTCCTTTGTGGGTTTATACCTTAATTGTCATTCTTGTGTTGCATATGCTTGCCTTCCTCAAGTGCTGTAATTTCAGAATGCAGTTTCACAAGTGCTGTATAAGAATACAGTTTCAGGCACTCCTTAATTACTTTTTCTTTCCTTCTGAACCCTTAAGCTCTGATGCCCCAGGTGGCTCTGATAGTCAGTTGTTCCAACATGATAGATCCACCTCATGCCCCTCCCACATGAACCAAAAAAAAAGGCGGGGGTGGATCTTCAGGAGCTTCTCATGTGGAGGTGGGGGTGGATCTTACCCCCTCAAAAAAACTAATGCTGCCTCCCACTACTCAGGTTCCAATTCTTGTACCTCCCATTTAAGAAAGAAAATAGTGCCCTGCAACCATTGAATAACATGAAAGCATATTTATTTGAGGGCGGAAAGCATTTCTTGGAGGAGGGTAAGGTGGAGGAGACTATTTACACCTTCAGCCGGTTCCACAGACAGAAAACATGACATCAGCCCTTTTGTACATGCAAAACGTCTGCAGGCTCTGCCCACTGCAGCTGTAAAAAGGGCACTTGTTGCATTATAAAGGGCAATATTTCCAAACCAGGTTTTTATATATAGTAAATGCAGATTTATGATGATGATAGTAATTTTAAAAATACCTTTATACCATATCACAATATTTAATATGTAATATTAATGGTTCAGCTCAAGTATAACAGTTCCAACTTGTTTTTCAAAGTTAAAAAAGTCAGCCACAAAGATAAGTTATCCTATTAGACAGCAATAAAACACCATCCAATTGTACAAAAAACAGCAGTGCAATTTAAAAAAGAGAGATAAAACTGTACCATATTGACAATGTTAGCTGTAAAATATGCAAATAATGGTTTACAAATTGTATATATCATAAGCATGATGGTTTTGCTTAATCTTTTACTGTAATCATGTATTGCAATATCCGTCAGTTAAAAATGGTCTGTGGCATTACAGAAAATGTCTATGATGGAGTCCCTTACTATTTAGATAAAATACATGACATTCCCTACAAGCTTAGTTAAAGGAAAACTGCACTAAACCTGTTAGTAATGTTTCCTGTAGAAGCTTTTTTCATATAGTGGGTCCCCTTCTGTTTCTGCCCCATTTCTGCTGGCCTTTTAGTTAACCCATTGGATATTTATGGGTTACACACAGCTGCAAAGTGCCATCTAAGAATTCTATGATGTTGTTCATATCCCCATGAACCTAAGAATTCTAAATTAGAACACAGATGCATTGTACCAACAAAGTAAGTTCTTGACAAGATCATACTGTTCTAAAATGGTCAATGTCAGCAGTATGTGAATCAGAAACACTCACTGAATTTACCAAAAGGCCAGTTAAGATTAAGCAGTAACAAAATGAGAACTGGTATTTTACAAAATAACATCTGCTTCTACAAAAATGCATGTTTGCTGATTCAAGGCAGTTCTCCTTTGAGATATTAACAGCCCAGTCTAAATTGTTCACTATTTATGGGGCTGGCAGAATAGCCTAGAGGTTAGAGTAATGAGCTATAAATGAGCTTTGTACATCCAGCATTCAGACATGGGTTTGATTCCCAAACTCTCCATTTCCACACTGTGTGGCTCTGATTAAGTCACTTAATCTCCCCAGTGTTCTTGGGTTGTCCCAAGAAACAAGCACCTATGCCTAGTTGGCCTTAGCTGGTTACCAAAGGAAAAAATACATATATTTATTAAATTACATTTATAAACTGTAAACAAACATTAAACTCCAGTACACAGACTCCAGATCCATGCAATAACCAAGGAATACACCAGCCAAGTCTGGGGCTGTCAATATAGCCTTAGAGGTTAGGGTAAAGAGCTTGGTACATCCAGCATAGAGACCTGAGTTTGATTCCCATAACTTCCACTTGCATACTGTGTGACTCTGAGCAAGTCACTTAACCTCCTCAGTGCTCTCTGGTAGCCCCAGAAAACAGGCACCTGTGCCTAGGGGGCCATATCCAGTTACCAAAGAATAATTAAAAAAAGTCTTTAAATTCTTATATTCTTTTATCTTTAAGAGGCCACAGTTTAAAAGATATGAAAAAAAAAAGAATGCAACCTAGGGGATAGGAACTAAGCAGAGGTTCCCTCCCTACTCCTAATGGAGTCCATCTAACTACTCTATCCCTCTGTGTAAATCTGTTATTTTTTTTTATTTTAGTTTAGTTTTGAAACTGTCTGTCTGGAGGATGGAAACATAATAACACTTTTACACTGACCTTCTCCTGCGCGGGAGGGAATGCTCACTCAAACAGTGTAGCTGAGCCTCAGACCGTAAATCCTAGGTAAGAGATGAGCAGTCTGCATCACATGGCCCATCCCAAAGCAGGACTGTACACACACACACGCACTTAAAAACACTTTCCACTTGACACTTCTGACTCCAGAAACGGCAAACAAGCACAAAGCACCTCTTTTGTTCTATGTGTGCCTGGGCAGCTAGACTTAATTAACTCTGTCACGCTAGTTTATGCTTACTTTTTTTGTTTGTTTAAAGGGCAAGATCCTTCAGGCCCAAAAAAGTGATAGGGCTACAGCCCCCCCCCACCCCGCAGTTCGTATGTGTGCCCATATGAATGAAATAGCTCACAGACTGCAGGTCCACTGTCTGTAATCTGACACTGTACAGGTTCAGTATTTTACAGACATCATACAATGAGTTAATCCCTAGGTTGCTGAAAGAAATAGAATACATCTATTAGACTGAGCTGGACAGATGATTGAAACAGTAGTTTAAAAAAGGTTTTGTTTTGTTAATATCCTGAGAAGTTCTGAGGCACAATACAGTAGTATCCCCCCTCCCTTCAGATGCCTTTAACATAGAGCAGCAAATAGCAAAAATCAGAGGGGGAGTGTACTACTTTGCAGCTGTGGAGGAATACTTCCAAATGTCTAAAAAGGGAGTTCCATGAAAAGCCATTTCAGAGCTACAATCTGATCGATGACAGAAGGGCTATAGGCTCTGCCCACAGCCCTTAAAAGGATATCAGCAAGGTGGGAAAAAGTCCAGAGAAGGGCAACAAACATGATTTGGGGATAAGAGACCTGTCATATAAAGACTGTCTTTTGAAACTAAATTTAATGAGTAAAGAGATAAGAAGGGTAAGGGGAGGCATGCTGTTATTGTATGATATCCGTAAGGACATTGAATTAATGGGAAATTATCTAGACTTCAAAGATGTAACATGTCCCTCTGGGGTACACACTAAGGTGCTGAGTGGTATAAATTTCAGGACAGAGAAAAGGAAACATGTTTTCACACAAGTGGTGGGCTTGTGGACTATACCGCCTGAATATATAATTAACAGCAACCCAGAAACAAGTTTGAACAAGTTTTAAAGCATATATGAATAGATATATATTGGGGTGAGAGTGTTGACTACTACCAGTGAAAAGTGGGGGCGAAGTTCACACACACACACACACACACACACGGTGTCCGAGTCATGTATCCCTGCAATGTTCATAACGATCACGCAGTAAAAATAGATACTTCCCTTAGAACAGGTTTGTAATCCTGCAATCTGCCAGGAATGACTGCTACCAAGAACCCCTGGAGTGGAGACTAGTGTGAGCAGTGATAGTAATTGGGTGTTCAGTGTATATTGAGCTGCTAATTTTCCCAGTATTGACCATTCTGGATACTGAATCCCTGCAGAAAATTGGTGTCCATGCCTACTAAATGATTATGTGAACTAGGAAAAAAGGTCAGACCAAAGGCTCAGAGTAGGAGGGGCCCACCTGTCTGGATTAAAATTGGCTAATAAATATTCACCTTTGGGTGTGTGCTACTTCTCCCCCTTTGGCAGAAAAGGGGTATTGCCTGAGAGGACCCCCCCACCATGGCACTTTTTTAGGGGCAGGATTCTCAAAGCACTTGTGCTCGGTGCATCTCGGATGCCCTGGTGCAAATGAGATGCGCCAAGCACACACTGTGGTATTAACAGAAGATGCACCAAGGGATGCTCCCGGCAAAACCCCTCTGTGAATACCACAGTTTTGCCCAGCCCGAGAACCGCAGGCATATCACCCTACTCAGGCTGGAAAACCTCAGGTGCTGCACTCAGAAATGCCATTCATAGCCAGCAACATGCAAATGGGGCCATTAGACATGCAAGACACAATGGGGCCATTTGCATGTCATTATGGTCCCATCTAGCCGGCCCGGTGGCGCTGAGGTTTGAGGCACTGGATGCACACCTTGCGCTGCACCAGCAACCCGGGTTCGGGAATGAGCCCGGACTGCCAGGGGGTCGGCAGAGGAGAGAGAGGATTGAGCATCCGATGGACTGCTCTCCTCTCTCGGGGGTGGGATCCAGGGTAGCCCGGTGCAACAGTGACCCTTGGTGGAGACTGTTGGCACTGCATTGTACTAAGGCATGTGCAAGTGGGGACGACGTCGGGCAGCCATCTCCGGACGTAGGTGGGAGCACCTATGTCACGGGCTGATGACAATGCACGCCTTACGTCAGGGGGGTACCAGAACAAGGAGATACCTGGCACCAAGGATCAGGCAATGGCACCAGTCCCCCATGCCCAATGTCAGGCTCTCCTTGACTGGCCTTCCATCTCTGTAGCTGCTCCCCGTCTGATGCTGGAGCCTGACTTGATGAAAGGCTCCCAGGCAGGAGGAGGGCGAGCCACCCTGGATAGGGTTAGCCAGGGGTGCTAGCACCGGAGGGGGGGAAGACAGAAGGCACAGTCCGAGGATCCCAGACAGGGCAGGAAAAAGGACTGGATGCTTGAGAGAGGACCTCGGGGCCATGACTGGAAGGGAAAAAAAAAATAATAATTATGGTCCCATCTGAATGAGCATTGCAGGGATGCATCTGGCAGGATACGCCAGGCGCCCTGCAAGCAAGGCCTGATCGTGCCCACAGTGCACACATGAACAATCCCCCTGGTAGCCATGTGTACCCTCCTCCCACCCCTGAAGTCCAGTTGTATTCAACACCACTCCCTGGTAGTCTAGTGGAACCCCCTTGCACCCTGAAGTCTGGTCATGTCCAACATTGTGTCCAAAACCACTCCCTGGTAGTCTAGTGGAATCCCCCCCACAACCTGATCATACCGAGGACCCGTATTCCAAATTCACCCTGGTGGTCCAGTGGACCCCCCCAACCCCTCAGGCACCCCCTTCCCACCCTGCTCCCCCCATCCGAGCAAGTCCCAGAGATCGGCGGGCAGCACAACCCAACCGCATACTGCCATGGGTGCCTGCCGACTGAGCCGTCTGTGAATGACAGCAACTGTATTACTGTAAACCCATTGGAGACCCTGTTGTCCAATGGGCGTGCATGCTGTAGGCTGTCATTCACAATTCTGTGGATGAAACAGGTCATTCACAAAGTTGTGAATGATAGCCTACAGTACACACTGCAAGCCCATTAGATGACAGGGTCTCCAAAGGGCTTACAGTAGTACAGTAGCTTTCATTCACAGACAGCTCTGTTGGCGTGCAGCCATGGCAGTATGTGGGTGGGTTGTGCTGCCTGCCGATCTCTGGGACTTGCTGGGACAAGGGAGCGGGGTGGGGTATGGGTGTCTGAGTGGGTGGGTGTCCACTGGACCACCAGGAAGAATTTGGAATACAGGTCCTCAGTGCAATCAGGTCGGGGTGCGGGGGGGGTCCACTAGACTACCAGGGAGTGGTTTTGGAAACAATTTTGGACATGACCGGACTTCGGTGTAGGAGGGGGTCCACTGGACTACCAGGGCTTCCACCAGAAGGACAGTATGGGTACCGTGATGTGGGCAGGGGGTTACACTGCACCTTATAGGATGTTACCGGGATGTCATGGTACTGCGGGAGTCAGGCGGGGGGGGGGTCACTGGATCACCAGGGATAAATCTAGTGTCAGATCATCAGTGCGATCATGTCGAGGCAGGGTGGGGGGTCCAATAGCTTACTAGGGCTGACTGCCTGTTATCATGACATGGCGGGGCTATGGATGTGAGGGGACCAATGGACTACCAAGGTCGGCAGGCTGCAGTGCTGCTATCTGCAGTACGGCAGCCTGCTTGTGGGTGGACACCCACTTAAGTCTACTTGATGAAGACTTATCTTTTGGAGGCGCATCTCCCGACTTGCTTCTGGGGATGCGCCTCCGAGTTGGGTTGTGAATGGGGCTGCGCACCATATGCATGGACACGCCCCTGCACAACCCCTCCAGATGCGCCACATAGCATTATCGGTGGTATACTGTGCATGTGCAATGCGTTGGTGTTGGCACATCGGCAATGCACCGGTCCCCTTCCGGAATCACGCCAGTGCGCAAGTTGGGGATGCTCTGGTGCATCTCAGATGTGCTGGGTGCTTCCCTTTTGTGAATCCTGCCCTAGATCTTTTGTAACAGTGGATCCTTTTAAAAGTAGTCAGTTTCTACTTTTATTTATGAAGTATTTTTCTTTTTTCATTTGCTCATTAGTAGGTATTCTACCTGATAGTGTTAGGTGTAGTGTAAGGAGCAGTACTTTACCTGGAGACTGAAATATCTAATTCTGTTCCACTTCATACGTCATCAGCATTGTGATCTCACTTACTGTGACATCACAAGTGACAAACTGTCCCCCAATCTGCTTCTGACCTCCCCTTTTTCCAGCCCTCTGTCCTCTGATTTCCAACTACTGACCTTTTAAGTTGGCTGGGGGGGGCTACCCTGTTGTGCCATCTGGGTGTTTTCTTTCACCGACTGTCCAGTCTGGTGGTTACTCACAGTGGCATGTGCTATCACTGATCCACTTGTTCATCACCTCCTTTTACCCCAACTCCCCATGTTCCCCAACCCACTTCACAAGTGCCACTCAGGTCATCCTCTTAGTCCACCTCCACTGGCTATGGTGTGGTTACTGGCTAGGAGACTATGGTTGGACTGGTGGTTGATTGTTGTGCCATTCATTGCTATTACTGACCTTCTTCTTTGACCCCCTTCAGCACATCGGAGAGCTACTAGTATGGTAGCCTCTCGCTCTCTGAGGAGTTCCCCTCTCCAAGCAGCCAATGCCACCAAGTGCCTGCCATGCCATGAGTCTGACCCAATTGCCCAGACCCGAACCTCACTACCGGTCAGCTACATCACTGTCATTGATGTCTGACTAGCAACAGACCCTGGGTAACCCATGTCCAGTACTGGGTGAATATAGTGTGGACAGGACCACACATGGAATATCGCACTGTAATAAGCGTGTATGGTTCTACAGTGACAGGGGTTGTTTTAGCGTGCAGTAAGAACCGCTACCTCTGTCACTGTAGGCTGACATTGGGGGAGGTGAAGGACACTACTAGGGTGGTGCCTGGCCAAGCCGCTCCCTTGGTGGAGTGGCTAGTGCACCTGCCTCTGGCAGCATCAGAAACCTGGGGCTGTGGTTCAGTTCTATCCAGGTCCCACTATGATGCATTTTTTTGGGTTGTGCAAAACAAAAATATCCCAGCTCAGAGTTTTTCCTTTCCCGAGGTCCACGACCCCCCCAGAGTTGATTATATCGGCATTTTGTGCCAACATTATAATGCCGCACACTGATTTACGTATGGCATTCTTGATGTGTGTGGTTTTAACTGCAACATTATGACCCTGTGCCCCCATGTCCTCTCCAAGTCCAGTATCAGAGGACAGTTAACGTCTAATCCAAGGTTTGGTGCTAGTAGGCCACCTGCCAGAAACCTCCCAGACAGACTTGGCCTTACCTTGTGCAATGTATGACTGCATGTAGATCATCAGGGTCACCAATGATGATGCACTGGTCTCTGTCCAGAGAGAGTGACTGCACTGAGTAAGATGGGCAGTGTTTGGGGGGTCAGGATGGCATGCTATGTGGGAGGAACATACAGTGGAGGTTTAGGCTAGGGGTGTGGGTTACAGAGAGAGATGGACAGTAGGAGGACTTGAGTAGTTGTCATAGGTAGCATGGGGGCCTCTTGGGGGCTAACAACCAGACTAATTGTAAGCCTGGCCCCTGCCCTGGACCTCGCAAATATTATTTGCTAAGTGGGTCACTAGCTGGAGAAAGACAGGACAGGGACTAAGGTGACAGCTTTGCTTGGGGTGCATGGGAAAGCATTTGTAGGAGAGGTTTTGTACAGGCACCAGCCAGTGAAGTGGTGGACGGTGGTCACTCAGTCACAGTCAGCAGCATTCATCTCACTGTGGTAGCCAGTGGTTGTTGCTGGAATTGGTTCCTGAGCACAACAGACTGGTAGCATCAAGGTGGCAGTATTGGCAGTGAAAATCAGGCAGACTGGTTGGGCCAAGTGGTCCTTATCTGCTGACAAAGTCTATGTTTCTAAGGTTATTTACTATTCATCTATGTTTGCACTGGAGTCAGATGCAGAATCGGAATTAGATTCCAATTTAGATTCTGACCTTGGGTTTCTGAATTAGGATTTTTGACTTTAAATACTGAAATTCTGAATTCTGGAAAAATGCCCAGAATCCAATGTATTCCATTCTGTCAGACAGATTCCAAAGAACCCTAATGGATAGCATTCCAAAATTCATTGTCCAGTTCTGTACCACACGGTACAAATACAAGATTATGTATTGCACTTAAGCAATAGTGCCCAAACAAGTGAGTTTTGTCACGAGTTTAACCCTGGGTTGGGGGGTGGGGTGGCGGATGTCCCAAAGTAAAATTAATGGCGAGGGTAGCCAGAATTCCAAAAATTGAAGGCTCAGGCACAGGCTCATGTTGTACAGAGAAGGTTTATATCTATGGCCAGCAGAGTTAAGGCATATTTTACCAACAATTTTAAACCCAAATGAAGGCCGTGGACTTCAGGCTATGGCCTGGTGTCTCCCCTTGCAATTAACCCTAGAATGGGAGTTAATCCCTGGAAATACCTACTTGTATTTATTTATTTACTGACATAGGAGCCAGGTTTGTAAAATTTATGGTGGGGCCCAGGGGTCAGGGGTCAAGCCCCGCCCCTACCCAGGGGTCAAGGCCACGGCCCTTGACCCAGGGGTCAAGGCCATGCCCCCTGGCCCAGGGGTCAAGGCTACACCCTCTGCACTGAACAAAGTCCAAAACAGAGCAGGATACACCAAGTTTTGATATCTGTAGGTTAGTAGAGGAGCCATTAGTCATGAAAGAATCCTCACCCCCCAACCCTCCAAGTTCCCCACATCAAGTCACTCACACAATTTCTTAGCACAGTGCATCCCTGTCCGGGCTGCCCTATGTGTTTAGCAGAGGACGGGAGAGACACAGTGTGGCATAAATGGAGTCAGTACTGCATTTCACTGCATACCCATATATGCCATTATCACCAGGTAGGTAGGTTACAAAGTGTCAGAGACTCTATGTGCCCATGGCCAGCTATGTCCAAATAACAGGCACTTGTGCCTAGTGAGCCTTACCTGGTTACCAAAGACTAAAATAAAAAAATAAAATAAAAATTTCCAATGGCACAGTTGTGTCCTAGCAATCCAAGAGCTGCTATATACAGTAAACCTGCTTTTCAGTAGCCACAGGTCCACATAACAACAGTGAAGAAGTAAGAATCATAGAAATAACTCAGATAACTGGCAGCTATTTCTTTTTAATGCTTCACTGTGCAGTTTAACGAGGAATGCAGCGGCCTTTATTTATTTATTTATTTATTTTACTTTCTCATTATGCTACAATGGCCACACTCTCCAACTGGGTTTTCTGACCCTTCTCAAGTCACATCTGTGCCCCCATCTCATCACCACACCACTTTCTTCTCCCACATTACGTAACTTGGGGGAGAGGCAGTATAGTGCAGTGGTTAAGGCTCTGAGCTGAAAATCTAGAGACCTGGGTTTGATCCCATAGCCCCCACTTGCATACTGTGTGACCCTGAGCAAGTCACTTAACTTCCCTGTGCTCCCAGGTTGCACCTGTAAACAAGCTTTCAGCTTTGTGTACTATTCCTGGTTAAACAATTGGAACCCCATGCCCCCCCCCCAGAAATCTCTGTCCATTAATGTTGACAAATGCTTTAGCAAAAAATGTTTATATTATACAGTTTTTAGCCCAACATAAATATCACTGAACTGGGGTTTATTTCATCTCTCTAGCACATGTCCCACTGGGAACAAGTCTGTCATGTTTGATTATATCTTTAAGTGGATTCCCAAACTTTTTGTCAATCACAGTCTGAAACATGGGAAAGACTATTTCATCAGGGCATGCATACTTCACATGTAACATATAAGCCCGCAAGCTTTAATTAGAATTTTACTGTTTGTTTTCTGCCCCTTGAGCCTGACACCTTCAAAAAATAATCTTCATTCTTTATTGCTAATAAGCATTTTTTCCTTTCCCCTGTGGTATTTTCAGGAAACCGATAAGCAAATACATATTAATCACAGTAGTAGTGGGAATAATTTGTTAGCTGAATATGAGAACAGGCAGATGCAAAACAATGATCTGATTAGGGCTGTGACTGCACTGGCAGGAAAGTAAAGGATGCTCATATTTCAGAAACTAACTACTAGTACTACATGACTTTATTCTTGTATTTCCAGGAGAGAATAAATATGCCCCGGCTGTGTTGCTGCTTACCCCATGACAGGGCCTTTAGGATGGAAACAGAGACCTAGTGTACTGGCTGCCTTACTAATTTGCTTGCTGAAGGCTTCAGCAAGACAGCAAGCAAGTTAGTAAGCTAGTCAGTAGGCCAGGTCTCTGTTCCCATCCTGAAGCTCCCCAGGCTGTTTCCCCCATGCATCATACATTGCAGAGCTGCCAGAGACAGAGTTCACCCCATACCGATCAGAGTAGTCACACACTGCTGCAAAGACAGACCACCAGGTCCACTTCAGTCACTGAACTCAACATCCCTCCCATCCATCCCCACAGAACCAACATCAGCATCCCTCCTATCCATCCCCACAGAACCAACATCAGCAGACAATTCTGTTTTGTAATTGCCTAAATGAGGTTGTTTGATTTGAGTTTTTTTTATATAACATGGTTTATCAACCATCAACATCTACTTAGTAAGAGAAATATTATAAATTTAATATATCTGAAATACAGCAACCTGATTGGTTGTTACAAACTTTTGGTTGATAAGCCCATTTTTAATATTAATTTTGGGAAGATTCTGAGTTTTAGCATGTGGTATATTCCGACACTAGCTAACAGGAATAATTTTGCCTAAAAAATACTAAATTTTGTACCTAGCGATTTGATTGGCTGATGCAACTGGCTTTACACTTTTTAAATATTTGATATGTAAAAGGGTTGCTACCATTATCATGAACTAATGAGTAACATTCTTTCTTAATTACCAAATATTTTATTTGAATATTTGCTAGTATTTTTCAAAAGGAACAATCTGGTTAGTAACTGATGTCAAGAATTTTTAAACTAATTAGTATAAAAAGAGATTGAGTATTGCAAGGTTCATCCCCCAATGAAGCCTTAATTGTCAAAATGCCGGGGACCTTGCAAATACCTGGTGTGCCTTCTCATCTTTGTTCAATAAAACCAATATTTTTTGTAAACAAACAGCAAACTGGGCTTCTGGCAATTTGTGACTACCTTCATTGGAGGACTATCTGTTCCCCTGGCTCTGGAATGCATGTTGGTTTTTTGTTTCTATTAACATCAACATCCCTCCCATCAACCCCCACAGAGGCAACATCGGCATCCCTCCCTGTTCATCCCCACAGATGCACTGCCACCATCAGCATCCCTCCCATCAATTCCCACAGAGGCAACATCAGCATCTCTCTCATCCATGCCCACAGAAGCAGCATCATCATCCCTGGCTCTCATCCTTTCCCACAGAGGCACCACCACCACAGGGTTTTAAAGAATTGATTAGCAGTTTTTTTTTTCTTGGGACTATGCTAACTGTACAGAAAGTATTTATATAGATTTTCTAGAAGTGCTGTGTTTGTTAAACTTAGTGAGGCAAGAGATATGCATTTTCACAAAGATTTAGCACTTTTATGAGCAAAACGCTAATCAATTTTTAGAGTTAAATAAATCCCTGCACCTTTAGCATCCCTCTCATGCATTTCCACAGAGGCAACATCAGCACCTCTGCCATCCTGCCCCACAGAGGCAACATCAGCATCCCTTGCGTCCAGACCCACAAAGGCAACATCAGCATCCCTCCAGTCCATCCCCACAGAGGCATCATCAGCATCCCTCCCATCCATCCCCACAGAGGCAATATCAGCATCCATCCTGTCCATCCCCACAGAAGCAACATTAACATCCCTCCCATCCATCCCCACAGAGGCAATATCATCATCCCCTCCCATCCATCCCCACAGAGGCAGTATCAGCATCCATCCTGTCCATCCCCACAGAGACAACATTAGCATCCCTTCCGTCCATCCCCACAGAGACAACATTAGCATCCCTCCCATCCATCACCACAGAGGCAACCTCAGCATCCCTCACATCCAGCCCCAAAGGCAACATCAGCATCCCTCCCATCCATTCCCACAGAAGGAACATCAGCATCCCTCCCATCCATCCCCACAGAGGCAACATTAGTATCCCTCCCATCAATCCCCACAGAGAAAACATCTACATCCCTCCCATAAAATAAGTGTAAATGTGCTAGCCCCTCCTCCAGCATGAGTTAAGCAACCCAGGGTATACCATGAGCTGAAGTGCCTGAGGAGTAGCCAAGGATTGGTTTCCTAGCCTAACTGCCAGGAGACACTCTACTGTGATTGAATGTGCACCCCACGGAACAGTTCTGCTGCTGCTGGCCTACCTTTGCTTGCTGGCTGATGCTCTCCTCCTCCTCTACTGCTCCTCGAGATGACTTGCTCTGTGCTGCTGCTGGCCACCCGGACCGAAGGACCCCACCCAGCCACTTGTAGGCCTGCCACCTGCCCAATAATCTCCCTAACACTAACCGGCATGCTCAGGTCACCCACTCACTCTACTCCCCTCTGCAGCACTAGTCTGCTGCTCAGTCTACTTGTGCTTGTTGCTGCTGCCCAACGGAGACCACATCCGAAGCGGGCCTGGTTCCATTCTGAGGCTGCCCAGCCATGGGTCCTCCTCATCGCTGGCCCGACTCCTCGGACTACAACTTGCCCATTGCACTGCCTGGCTGCTGCTGGTATGGTGTTGTCCAAGTCCTCCCACATGTCTAGAGTGTTCAGAACCAGGGGATTAGTCCCTCCCACCACCTTATAAGCATACTTTCCATCTGGGCCCAGATAAACTGACAACCGGGCTCTCACATCTTCTCCCTTCAGAATTTACCCACCTTGCCTCCTCCCCATTGGTGACCCAGTCTTGTACATGTCTCTTTTGTGTGGCAACACAAAATCCCTGAAGCTCCAGGAAAACCTAATCCTCCCTGCTCCCACCCACTCTTAAGCCGCTGCAGGCTCACTCTAGGCCTCTTATTTTGCCAAATAAAGACTGAAAGAAACCTTTCTTGAGCTTCTTAAGATACTGTTTAGTGGGTTCCATTGGTAACATCTGCATGACATAGAGAATGTGTGGTGGGGTGTTCATCTTTAGTAAGTTTATGCAACCTATCCAAGATAAGGTAACACCCTCCATTACTCAAGTTCTGCCAGAATTGTGCTATACAGCAGCTTGTAATTTAGGGCATACAACTCCTCCCCCAAAACTTACTTTCTACCTACCTTCACTCCCAAATAAGTAAGGGCTATACCAATTGTTTTGAGACCCCATTGTGCTCTCAAGCATTCTGGCGGATCCAGACTTAAGCTCATCAGTTCTGATTTATGCAAATTAAGGCGGTACCCAGAAAACTCCATAAACTATGTAAGTATCCGTAACAAATGGGACATAGAGTGCTATGGGTCCATAATAAATGGGAGCAGATCATCAGCATATAAATTTAGTTTATGCTGCCTACCTATATGGCTGTGAATCCCCTTTATCTCCTCTGTTTCCCTGATTGCCAAGGCAAACAAAAGTGGGGAGTGGGAGCATCCCTTCCTTGTACCTTGTACCTTTGCCTTTCCTTTGATGGTACTCTGATGTCTCTGTCTGTTTCTATGTTGATTTTTAAATGTAAGTTTAGGCCAATGGAATTCTTAACAACTTTTTAACTGTTTTTTTTTATGTTTGATCTGGGTTTAAGAAAGTGTACTCTTCCAAAACAACCATCATTGTTTTCTGATGAAGAACCCTGTGTAGTTTGAAAGCTCAAAGCACCTTTTTTCTTTTTTAACATCTCTGTTGGTCCAATACAAGGTATCATCATCTATTTTTGTGGATATTGTACCTTTGTGTAAGCTAAATTCCTCCGAAAGGGCTCCACTAACCAATATCTTAGCCATTTGTTTCTTTTTAATTTATTTTATTTTTTAATTCCTTTATTGAGCATTTAGGAATGACACCTTTGCTGTTATACTTTTATTTCAATCTACATTTTATGCCCCTGGTATTTCTGGGAGCTGGCAGGTGGCTGGCTCCAGCCCCTCCCTTCAGAGGGTTCATTTCTGACTTCCGGTTGGTGATCCTATCACTGGGAACGTCACCAGCACTGTCATGGAGCCTGCCAGCTCTGTTTTTTTCTCCCCTCCCCTGCTGAAGTCACTCATGAGCATGTGGAGGCACGTGCATGCAGCAATCCACAGCACCCTCCCTATTCTTGCCTCTCTCTGCCTGCACTACCCTCGGGCCTCCACCTGGGGGTAGCTGTGTGTCACGAGTGACTAGATACCTCCCCAGGAGAGTAGAGCTGCCTTGCAGCCACTCAGTCTGACTCCCACCCTCCCCCCATCCAACACTCAATGACCCAGGCTCATTCCTGAACCTGGGTCACCAGCGAAGCGCAAGGTGTGGTGTCCAGCACCTCAATCCTCAATGCTACTGGGATGGCCACTTTTATACTTTTTTAATCTGCTTGTCACATTGTGAAATTATTATGGTGTTTATTTTTTTCTTCCACATGTCTTCAACTGGTTTGTTTTCTAGGGTACTTCCCAGTTAATGTTATCAATGGCATTTATGACACTAGCTATGTTTTCTGTGTTGTATAAATAAACTTCTTTGCTGCCCATAATTGGTGTGAATTTGAGCTTCACATTAAATCTAATGTTGCTGTGCCTGTGATCACTTTCCCTCAGTGGCATTCCATTCTGAGATGTTGACATTTTCAGAGCTGAGTACAATATCTAGTATCCTGGAACCTCGAGTGGGCTGCTTGACATGCTGCACCAAGTTAACTCGGTTGCATATTTCTAAAATATCTTTACCGGGTCTAGACATGGTAGAGTTAGATGTCCATTTGATGTCGCCAAAGCTGAGATCACCCAGAAGTATTACATCACCATTATCACATGATCGCTCTAGTTCTGTGTTGATAGTTTCATTTATGAACTCATCAGCATGAGGATGTCTATAGCATAAGCCAAGGATTTTAACACTGGGGTATTATTTTTTGCCATATGGTTTCCATCTTGGATTGGGTTAGTTAAATTTTTTCTGAGATGTCAGTAACCGTTATTTTATCAGAGACACCTACCTGGACTCTCGCTCGACTGCTGACTCCTTCTGCACCACCACCAGTCTTTGGCTGCTCTCTCCAGCTCCTCTGTCTTCTGGCTGGATGCCTGGACCACCAGTCCACCACTCTCTTCTTCCAGGCCAGCCCGCCGCTCACTGTGTCCCGCCACCACACAATGGAAACCATCACCCCTACTGACGCACACAGAACTGCCCCAGCACACACAAGCATATCGCGTCCAATACAAGCCCTCCCCCTGGCCAATCACAGTGCGGCATGCTGAAAGATTGAACCCTAATGATTTTCTTAGGGGAGAGCAAAAGCTAAGGGGGAGGGAGGTAGCAGTGCAATGGTGCCAGTTTTAAATAATGTCAGCCATGGCCCGCCTAATTAAACAGCGGTAGTGCCGGGGGGGTGCGGCATCACATCACAGTCAGCAGCAGAGGGCATGTGCAGAAAAATCGGGGGAAGGGGGATGCCTTAAAAAAAGGCAGCCTGTGGGAAAATATTGCTGGGGCTCAGCCCAGATTAAAAAATATTGCTGGGGCCAGTGTCCCATGGGCCCATACAAGCTGGCGCCTATGTTTACTGAATGTTGTTAACCAGGTGTGCCCACTGAGACAGATGTCCCTTTTTCAGGGGCAACTCTGAGTCAATTACATTAAAAACAACAATCATCTGTATCTTCTTGTTCATTTATTGAGGATATGTATAACAGTAATGATACATGGGAATTGTTTTTCTTTATGGAGGCTACTTGACCCTTTTTGTCTTTTCTTACAATTGTGTTTTCTTTCCTTCTTTCTCTCTTTTCCTCCTATCCTTTCTCTTGAGGTTACTAGCACCATTATTTATCTGGGTCAGGGTATTCAAAGCAGATGTGGGACGCAAGTCGAGATGCACCAGTGCAAACCAGAGGATGCGCCATGGGGCCATATTGAAAGACCATGGTTGCACTCCGCAAAACAGGATGCACTGGAGCACAAAGATAATATATGCAGCGCATGTGGAGGGGGCATTCCCTTGAATGTGCCACGCAGCCCTATGTTCAGCCAAAATGAGCTGTGTATTTTTGGTGCATCCTGAAGATGTGCTGCGTAAAGTTAGGCATATAAAAAGCATGCCTAAACCCAGCACACCCACAGGCACAGAGCAGCATAGCACCTCAAAGCAGCCATGGATGGTTCAGCATTCCTGATGGCGGCAGTCATGAGGGGGAGAGAGGAAATGGGAGGAACAACAACATGGACATGAAAGGGCCCATAGGCGGTATGCCCAACAGAGAAGATACTGTGCCCATGTCACATTTGAACAGCTGAGTGATGCAGAAATCATGGGCTGGTACCGACTCAAAAGGGCAATGCTGAGACAGCTCTGTGAGTTGCTAAATGATGACCTACAGGCACCAACACACAGGAGTCATGCCATGATGGTGGAGACAAAGATGACAGCAGCAATGTGCCTTCTCCCAACGGGCACCTTCCAGACACCAGTGGGTGACACCACTGGTGTCACACAGTCTGCCACTTCCTATCTCCTCATCCAGTTCCTCACTGCTCTGCTGCCACATACTTCGGAGTATATCAAATTCCCAAGCACACAGGCAGAGCGGACAGAAACCATGCAGCACTTCCACAGGGTGGCACGCATGCCAGTTGTGCTAGGGGCCATAGACTGCACCCATGTGTCAATATGTGCACCACCTGGCCCCGAGGGCATGGCATATATCAACAGGAAGGGCTTCCATTCAGTAAACTGCGTGGTGATGTGCAATGCCATGGGATACGTCACCAGTGTCTGTGCCATGCACCTTGGAAGTGCACATGATGCCACCATCTGGCACCATTTGGCCCTATGCCACCTGTTTGAGAGCAGGGAATACCTAGTGACCACCTAGTGGGTGAGTGGGGCTGGAAAACGAGCCCACATAGCACACAGTGGCACAAAGTACAACAGGTGGAACTGCTGGGTGGAACAGCAACAGGGGTTGCCACAGCCAAAAGGCATTGTGTGCCATGGGCCACAGGTGCCCACTGCACCATGAGTCACAAGCATCAGGGGGGATGTGCACCGATGGGGCAGGGCTGGTTGCACACACAGCATGAACATGTGACCAGGCATGCAGTGGCACAAGGGCCCACACAGATGACTTGGTGTCACAGTGAACCACAGCTGGGCAGAACAGGGGCAGTGTGCCTGCAGGGCCAGGGAATGTGTACAGATGGGCATGGCTGTGGAGGCCATGGCATGCCAAGCACACACCCTGCATGCAACACATATGCAATGCAACCAGCGAGGTAACATTGCAGGCATGGTTGGGGGTGCGAGAGGTGGGACTGAGAGTGTAGGGACCACACGGAGCTGGGGCCCACATGCATGTGCATAGGGACAGTGCACACCTGGGAATGCATGATGTATACTAATCGCTGTTTATCCCCCACAGGTGACTGCGCATACTCACTATGGCCGTGGATGCTCACCTCCATATGCCAGCCCTCACTTGAGGCAGAGAACAGGTATAATGAGGCACATGCCGTGACATGCAGTATCATCGAGCATGTGTTCAGCATCCTGAAAATGTGGCACGGATGCCTGGACAGATCTGGTTGTGCCGTACAGTACAGCCCAGAGAAGGCCTGTGGCATATTCCTGGCCTGTTGCATGCTACACAACATGGCCATGGACCATGGAATCCATGTCCACGTCAAGGTGAGTGAAAGCTCAGAAGATGAGGGACCACTGGTAGGGGGTGGGCAGGTACACCATGACTGTAGGGACCCACAGCTGACCATCAAGGCACGGCGGCACAGGGACACTACTGTGGAGGAGTACTTTGGAGACCGCAGGTGAGTAACAGAGAGGAACCATAGGGGTCTGTGCAATGAAACGTGGTATTGGGGGGGAAAACACACACAGGTCAGCTGACACAGCACAGCTAACAGGACCACAGTGCCGAATGAAAATACACGAGCAGGTGTGGCCACTGTGGTACTGTCAGAGGGGATCCTTGTACACTGAATGGGTCAGCTCCTCCACATCCCGCCAGGCATCAGCCGCCTGCCTGCTCCCCACTGCCTAAGGGGATTCTTGCACCCTGAACAGGTCTGCTCCTCCACATCCCTCCAGGCATCAGCCACCTGCCTTTTCCCCACTGCCTAAGGGGATCCCTCCACCCTGAACGGGTCAGCTCCTCCACATCCCACCAGGCATCAGCCACCTGCCTGCTTCCCACTGCCTAAGGTATGGTGCAGTTTGAAACTGAAATTGCTTTACTGGACCTGGAGGCAGCTTAACAGACTACCTCTTCAACTGAGCAGTGCCCTTGGACTGTCCCTATTTTTATTTCGTTACCTTGGGTAAAGTTCTTAAGCAGGGTGAAGAGCTGGGATCACTGCAGCTCTTTCTTTGTGCTGGGTGAAGGGCTGGGGTCACTGCAACTCTTTCTCTGTGTAGCTGTTTATCTGTGTGATTTTTGGCCCACCCCCTCCTTTATTAAATACACTTTATCTCTCCCAGTGACCCACCCCTACTTCTCTCAGGTTTCACTCTCTCTGTCTGTCTCTCTCTTTCTCTTAAAGGGGTAGTACCTCATTTCTGAGGCATTTCCTTTTTTACTGTGAGATCATTGCCTCTTGAACCTACAAGTGCTGTCTGTCCCATCTGCTGCTCTACCAGTTTAATTAGGCCCCAATATGGTCTTGAACCCTGTACCTTGTACACCATAGTTGGTACCTTTTCCACTGCGCTAACCAGATGCCCTACCTTGACCATGCCTATTTCTGTCCTTACTGTTTTTTCCTTTTTCCTACCTGTCATGTTTTTCCTCTCATTTCTCCTGTTATTGCTGTCAGCCCCCCCTAGCCTCTCACCTTCTTGCTCTAATCCCTTCAGGCATTCTTGTCCCACCTCCACCTCCCTTGAACCCTCCCCCTGGCCTTTTCACCTTTACAATTCCCCCTGACCCATCCTCTCACCCATGGCCCCCTCAAAATCCATTCCTGGATGATCCCATGTCCCTCCTCTCCCCCCTCTCCCCCATCCTCTACTGCCCTGGTGTCTCGCCAAGCACACACCAGTCACTATAATAAAATGCCTCAGATCTAAAAATCTTCAGTCACGTCCCCTCATTTTATATCTCTCCAGGACCCTCATCCTGCTCTTACTCTTCTCGGGGACCATCCATCCCAACCCTGGTCCAGAATTCTCCGGTACTCCCACCTCACAACCTTACCCAAACAAAGATAAAAACATAAGCATAGTCCACTTCAACATCCGGAGTCTCCCAGCTAAATTTGACTCTTTCCAAGCCTGGGTAGCCATGCACAGTTTTGATGTGATAGCTGTCTCTGAAGCATGGCTTTCCCACAGGATTGCTGACAGTGAGATTGAGCTTAGTGGCTACTCCTCTATCAGAAAGGACAGACTAAGAAAAAAAGGAGGTAGTTGCATGTTCTATGTCTCCAAAGAATTTTCCTTCACAGAACACAACCCCAGTTATGAATCATCCCTCCCTGAAACCCTCTCCATGCACTGCCACCTAGGACCAAATAAAACCCTTACCCTCACAACTGCCTACCTTCCCCCAGGAACTCTGCACACTGACCTTGAGCCGCTTCTGGCCTTGAAGCACTCTTTTCATATTAACAAAGAGTGGATCCTCCTCGGAGACTTTAACATCAGCTGGGATTCCTGCCAAGCTGATACAGCTAAATCTTGTACTGCAAATCTCAGGTTCCACCAGCTTATCACCTCATTGACCAGACCTAATTATAAAACAGGAACACAAACACTAATCGACTGAATCATCGTCACACACCCCTCCTGCATCAATGGTGTCAGAGTCTTGCCTGACTGTATCAGTGATCATTGTGCCATATATTGTCTATGGTCCGCTCGTCTTCCCAAGCACCCCTCTAAATTTATCTTCACCAGGAAAATAACTGATCGGAACATCCAATTAATTAACCACAATCTCAGCCTAGTTGACTGGTCCTTCATGTATGGGACAGGTGACTGCAACGCCATCCTGGAGAAACTCTTCAGCATCCTAATTAACATCTGGGATAAACAAGAGGCAAAATTATTGAATGGGTTTCCCCAGATATTATTTTGTTAATGAGAAAAAGGGACAAAGCATGGGCCTGTTACCACAAACACAGAGACACCGCTCAGCTTGCCCTTTACAAGCCTCTTAGAAACAAATGCAAATCAGCTGTAAGAAAGGCAAAAATAGACTTCCTACAAAACAAGCAACTCGGGGAATCTTCAAACCCCCATCAGCTTTGGGGTACCCTCAACTCTCTTTTCAGCGAATCCAGAAACTCTGACCCCATCATCCTGTCTCATGATGGTAGACTAACCCACAACCCCACAGAAGTGGCAAACATCTTTAACTCTTTTTTCAGTGAGCTCAAAAAGTAAAAAACAGCCACCCCTTCTCCCCCCCGACCGCCTCTACCCCAACCCCAATTTTGCCCCCTCTCCAATTCTTCTTTAAGGCTCAAAAACCTGCGGACACTATCAAACTTATTCAAGGGAACAACCAGAAACCCAGCAAAGGGGCCGACGGTATTGACTACAAAATTCTTAAACGGTGTATCAATGTCCTTCCCCACCACCAATCTTCTAAACAGTTCCCTCTGCTCTTATACCTTTGCCAATGCCTGGAAATCTGCCTCTGGAAATCTGCCACTATCAAACCATTATTCAAATCTGGGTTCAGAAGCGAGGATGGTAATTACCGTCCTAACTCCCTTCAAACAACATGAAGTCTTACTATATTCTGACTATATGCAGTTAGCCCCAGCACTTGAACTGCTCCGGAGAGGAAAGAGTTAACTCTGTGCCAAGGCATAGAACGTTGAGCTCAAGCTCAGTTTTCAAACCTCTGTCCCAGGTACTCTTCAATGTAACCGTCAGATTCTTTATTCCGCCTTACTGTGAAGTCGCTCTGGAGATCCTCTCCTTCACTTCAGTTCGGTTGTGGTAAAATTGGTCGATTTAGTAAATTGCTTCTTTATTTTTTCGGTCTTTATATCTCTGTCCTGCTACAGTAAGTGTATTAGTAGGTAGTAGAGTGGTTTAGCAAGAAATTGTTTTATTTTTCGGTTTCTTTCCAGTCGGTCCGGTTGGGAACTGAAGCGATTTGTTTCTGTTTTTTTACAGGTATTTTAGTGTGGTTTTCCGGTATCTATCGGTTCCTGAAAAAAAACGTAGTTTATCCGGTTCTTTCATCCGACCTGTCACACGGTTGGAACCGATAGGTTTGGTAGTTGCCTGGCTTGAACGCTGGTAAGGGTGACTTTGTATTTAAAGGCATGTCTGACAAACCCAAAAAGAAAACCGGGCCCACTGGGTTTCAACACTGCACTGAGTGTGGGGAGGTTTTTGCCAAGGCTGATCCCCACCTCATCTGTGATTATTGTCTGGAGCTTGACCACCTCAAAGAAGACTGCCAAATCTGCAGGAACTTTCCTAAGGCCACTGTGGATAAACGTTTAAGTAGGCTGAAGGAAAGGGAGGCTGAAAAATCCGCTGACCCAGATCGCCAGCCCGGTTCAGTTCCGACTGAACCAGAGGAGGTGCCCACTGACCTGGGCGATACTCCCTTGTGCAAGAGGAGAGCCAATTCTGCAGAATCAGTTCCTATGAAAAGAAAGTGCAAGTCAGCCAGTTCAGATCCCGGCTCCCATGGCGAGATAGCCAAAGCGATCGCTATTGTGCAGTCGCTTCGCCCGGTTCTGACCGAATCGACACTGATACAGAGATGGTCGGTTCAGTCGGACTTGTCTGCTTCTGAATATGACCGCGAAGCATTTTATGAGTGTGAGTGGGAAGGAGATGAAGATGATGAAGATGAGGATTATGAAGACCTAGATGAGCCTATTGAGCATGACATCTCCCCAGACAGGCCTTTTAATGTGTCTCCTCCCAGGCTTTCTGAGTCCCCCTCCCACTTCTTGTTTTACAAGAAGGTGGCTGAGACTCTCCAGCTTCCAGTGGAAGAAGCTGAACAGGATCAGGAGGAGCCTGACTATGTTGAGATGATGGATATCCCAGAGTCAGAAAGGGTGTCTATCCCTCTGCACAAGTCCCTGAGGAAACAGACCCCAAAAATATTACAGTTCTCAACATCCATACCTCCTGTGGATAAGAAAATGGACAGGAGGCATGCTCTATCAGGCCCTGGTACGGACTTCCTTATTAACCATTGCAGCCATGTTGGGGTCAATCAATCAATCAAATTCTTTATTTATCCAGGGGTAGTGCAAGCTGCAGCCTGTGACAAGGCTAATATTCCCCTGGCATCTCACCCCTCAGATAAGGATTCCAGGAAAGTGAATGCCATGGCAAAGAAGCAGTACTTGGCATCCTCTTTGGGACTCAGGCAATCCAATTATATGGGATATACAGACAGATACCAGAAGTCTAGGTGGGATATGGTTCTGGAGCTGGCTAAGAATGCCCCTCCCCAGCTGACCAAGGAGCTGGAGCAGGTGACTGTGGATGGCATCAAAGCTTCAAAGGTCCAATTTCATGCTGCTGTGGACTCGAATTATGTTCATTCTAGGGTCATGGCTACATCTGTTTCCATGAGGAGATTGGCCTGGCTCAGGTGTACCAGTTTATCTCAGGATACCCAGACCAAGGCCATAGATTTTCCTGTCACTGGTAACTCTCTGTTTGGGGAACAAACAGAGACGTGCATGAAAAAGATGGATGAGTACAGGACCACATACAGGAGTGCTGCAGCCAAAGAAAAGCAGACCACTCCTCAGAAGCAGCAATCCAGGGCTGGCAGGGGCAGGCCTTTTCACAGGCCTTTCTACCAGGCCCAGGCCTCCTCTTCTTTTCAGCAGAGGGTGTTCTTTAGGGGAAGAGGCAGAAGGGGGATGACAAGGGCTGCATCCTCCTCTCAGTCTAAGCCCCCTGCCAAGCAGACACCCTGATGTGTCAGCCAGGGTAACCTCCCCAATTCCTGTAGGAGGCAGACTGGCTCACTTTTTCCAGGCCTGGAAGTCTGTCACTTCAGACAAGTGGGTCCTGGAAGTAGTGAGCCAGGGTCATGCTCTCAGCTTCAGCAGGTTCCCAAAGTTGAGAGCAAAGACTTTCTGTCCCTCCTCGGAAGAGGAAACACAGGCCTTAAAAATAGAGGTTTCTTCTCTACTGCTTCTGCAGGCAGTGGAGAGGGTACCTCTCATTCACAGGGGAAGAAGATTGTACTCCAGGTACTTCCTTACCCCAAAAAAGACAGTGGAGTGGCGACCTAGCCTGGATCTACGGTACCTAAACAAACACATGCTAAAGCCAAAGTTCAAGATGGTGACTCTGGGAATTATTCTTCCCTCTCTGAGACCAGGAGACTGGCTAGCCTCCCTGGATCTCAAAGATGCCTACTTCCACATACCTATCAGGCAGTCCCACAGGAAGTACCTCTGGTTCGAACTGCCCTCAGGCCATTACCAGTTCAGAGCACTGCCTTTTGGCCTAACATCTGCCCCAACAGTATTCACAAAATGCCTAGCAGTAGTGCTGGCCTTCCTCAGAAGACAAGGCATCTTACTGTTCCCTTACCTGGACGGCTGGCTCATAGTAGGCCAGTCCCCAGACCAAGTCAGGTCAGCTCTAGGGGTCACTCAAAATCTTCTGCACTCCCTAGGATTCATCCTAAATCTGGAAAAGTCCATTCTGGAGCCAGTTCAGCTTCTCACATGTATAGGAGTGGAGCTGGACACTGTTCAGGCCAGGGCCCTCCTTCCTCTCTCAAGGGTCCAATCCCTCATATCTCTGGCTTCTCTTTTGTCCACTTGTGTCTCGGCCAGCCAGATACCTCTTGCAGTTGCTAGACCACATGGCAGCCTGCACTGCAGTAGTGCAAGGGGCAAGATTTCAGATGAGGGATATTCAATTTCACCTAAGAGCCTTTTGGTCTCAGAAAAAGATCCTCTCTCCAAGTTGGTTCCAGTGTCTCTAACTTTGGTTCAGACCCTCCAGTGGTGGCTGGAAGAGAACAACTTGAGGCAAGGGGTTCCTTTCCTCAGTCAGGTTCCCACAGTGGCTCTCACCACAAATGCTTCTCTACTGATGGGAGCCCACCTGGATCAGCACACTGCTCAGGGACTTGGTCACTTCAGGAGTCTCTTCTACACATAAATCTTCTCGAACTCAGGGCTGTCTTTCTGGCTCTTCAGACATTTTCAAGTTTAATTCAGGGGAAAGTGGTGCAGATCAGGACAGACAACACCACAACCATGTGGTACATCAACAAGCAGGGGGGCACTCGGTCCTCAGCCTTGTGCACCAAGGCCATGAAAATATGGTCCCTAGTTTATTCTCTGCAGGCTTCCCTGAATGCTGTGCATCTCCCAGGGAAGGACAATGTACTTGCAGATGCTCTTGGCAGGATTTCTCAAGGCCACCACGAATGGGCCCTGAATCCCCTCATTCTTCAGATCATTTTCAAGAGATGGGGCACTCCAGAGATAGATCTCTTGCAGTCCTGGACAATCATAAGCTCCTTCTGTTCTGCTGCAGGCCCCTCTGTGGGGTCTCTTCCTCTAGATGCCCTCCTGTTGGATTGAACCAACAGGTTTCTCTATGCCTTTCCTCCTTTTCCTCTGATATTCAGGGTTCTAGTCATGATCAGGTCCCAACCCTGCAATGTCATTCCGATAGCTCCGGATTGGGCCAGACAGCCTTGGTATCCTCTACTGTTGTCACTATCAGTGACAATTCCCCTGTGCCTTCACAGACAGTTCAACCTCCTCACCTCATCTCCGGGGAGGATATTGTACCCCAATCTTCACACACTCAAGTTCAAGGCCTGGTTCTTGAGGAGCTAAATATGCAGACCTGCATCTCTCATCGGCTCTTGAATATACTTAAGGCGTCAATAGAAACCTTCCACTAGGAAACCTATGACTCTAAAATGGAAGAGGTTTGGGTTCTGGTGTTCCCAGGGCACATCCTGCCAGATTCAGCTGATACTGCCACTGCTTTAGATTATTTGGTATATTTTAACAGTTTAGGCCTTGGACTACCACTCTCAAGGTGCATGTGGCAGCTAATTCTGCTTTTCTTTCTGCTGGGAAGGGCTCTTCTAGCCTCCCACCCAGTTTTCAAGAAATTCTTTAAGGGTTTGGTCCACATCGATTCTCCTTCAGGGATCCTACACCTCTGTGGGACCTGAATATCTGTATTGCACAGCTGATGCAGCCTCCCTTGAACCCCTTGTTCCAGCTGAGCTCAAATACCTGACTTGGAAAACTGTATTCTGGCTGCAATACTTCTGCCAGGAGAATCAGTGAGTAACAGGCTGTATCAGTGGAACTGATTTCATCTCATTCCATAGGGATAAGGTGGTCCTTGTACAAATAGGAAATTCCTCTCTAAAGTGGTATCAGACTTCCATCTAAACCAGCCTATGACACTGCCTGTATTTTGCACTGATCCTCCTCTTCTGGAGAGAGAGGAGGCTACATAGTCTTGATGTAAAGAGGGTTCTGCATTATTACTTAGAATCCACTAAACCCCATAGAAATGACTGCTCCCAACTGTTTCTCACTTATGGGGAGGTGGGTAAAGGTAAGCATGCCACCAAGAGAACTATTGCTAGGTGGATTGTCTCTTGCATTCAGTTCTGCTACTCAGAGTTGGGGAAAGAGCCACCCTCAGGCCTGAGGGCTCATTCTACCAGAGGTATAGCTGCTTCAGTTGCAGCAGCTAGAGACATACCCTTAGTGGAGATCTGTAAAGCAGCCACCTGGAAGACTGTTCACACATTTATCAAGTATTACTCCCTGGACATTTGGGCAAGAAGTGATGCTAGGTTTGGTACTGCAGTACTGAAGAGCTTGTTCCCAAAATAGGTTCTGTAGTTCCTCCTCCTCCTTGGGGCCTTGGGGTACTACTTGGTAGTCTCATAATAGTAGAATACAGCAAGATCTCATGTTGTTAGAAGAAAATTACTCACCTTAGTAACTGTATTTCTTCTAATGGAGTCTTGTTGTATTCTGACCTCCTCCTGCCTCCCCTTCTGAAACTAGCTGTTTTGGGATGTGGGTGGGCAGGCATAGTGTTGCACCCAGGGGTGTACCTGGGTGCCTCTTCTTAATTGAGGGTTTTTCTTGTTCCTATGTTTTATTATAGTTTGTTTATTACCTACTTGGATTCTTTTTGTGGGTCTCGACTTGAGTCTTTGGACCCTAAATTTATGTCTTTTGCCCTCTGGTGCAAAAGTTTTAAAAACAATTTCTAGGTTGCTAGTTGGTTAGCATAGGGCTCATAAGAATCTGATGGCTACACTGAAGAGTACCTGGGACAGAGGTTTGAAAACCGAGCTCGAGCTCAATGTTCTGTGCCTTGGCATAGAGTTAACTCTTTCCTCTCTCCGGGCAGTTCAAGTGCTGGGGCTAACTGCATAGTCAGAATACAGCAAGACTCCATTAGAAGAAATACAATTACTAAGGTGAGTAATTTTTTCTTCTCACCCCCATCAAAGATCATTGAGAAAGTTGTCCACTCTTAACTTACTGCCTACCTGGAAGCCAGCAACCTACTCTCCTGTACTCAACATGGCTTCAGATCTGGTCACAGCACAGAAACTGCCCTTTTCAGGTTCACTAGTGACATCCTTAAGGCCAATGACAAAGGCCAATTCATGGGGTTGGTATTTGTTGACCTGACCAAGGCATTCAACTTTGTGAACCACGCACTCCTACTCAGCACCTTAAAAGACGTGCACCTCTCCATCAATGCCATAAATTGGGTCAAAAGCTACCTTTCCAGGTGATCCCATAAAACCTTTATTGAAGGTCATCTCTCTGTCGAATGCCCAATCAAATATGGGGTCCCCCAGGGCTCCATCCTGGGCCCCTCCTGTTTTCACTTTTCATTAATAATCTCCCCTTTATCTGCCTTAATGCACAACTTGCCCTCTACACCAATGTTGTGGCACTGTACAGTAGTGACATCAACCCTGCCATCATGTTCAGCAATCTACAGTCTGATTTCACGAAGTTGCACCATGGTTCTCTGGAAATGGTATGGTCGAAAATTCTAGAAGACCAAGTTTATGGTCTTCTAGGCCATAGAAAATCCAATAACATTAGTCTTACATTAGTTGATAACTCTGGCTACCCAATTGAACAGGTATCTGAATTTAAATACATTGGGCTCCTCCTGGACCCTCACCTCTCCTTTAATCTCCATGTTGACAACCTCATACAAGTATAGTTTTTTGACACCCTGTAACAAGGGATAAAGAAGTGTGTCCCCATGTTTCAGCCTAAACCTCATTTTGGTCTAAAACATAATGTGTTTGTGTAACAAATATTGATCTATGAAGTTGGATCACATAAACTTGTAAAGCTACAAGTTTAACTAAGCTACAAGCTGCAATATTAAAGTGCCTTTTAATATTTGTACTGACCATTTGAGTAATAGAAAACAGGTGTCTTAAGTGCTAGTGTCTGCATAAACAGAAATACAGGAGAGCGTTCAAATTATCCTTTGACTATTATTAGGACAGGCCAGAATAAATGCCTGTGTGCACATTCCTAAGTGCAAACCTATTTCTGACTCCTAAGACCTTAGTAACTGGTAATGATAATTATTATTATCCTTATATAGTAGTATAATTTACACTATCAATACATTTATGCTGACAAGAGATTAGCTCATACATTAGCTAAAAAGAGAATTGCCTTTTAAGTTGATGTTTCTACTTGTTTAGTACCAATCATAGAACTCCATAGGAAACTGATAGTACTGTCTTCCACTATATAAGCAAGTCACCATACACTGTTAGTTTGAAGAATGAAGAATGAAGGATGTACCACTTGTAATCTCTCGCTGTGATTATTGTTATAATCATTAAATTCTTCTGCCTTCAGCCTCATCTCTGTTTGTCTCCTTTCTAAGTATTTGTAATAGATAATTTACTAATGGTAATTTTTTCCAACGCTACAATTGGTGCCTTAAAGACTCGGATCGCTGGTGCTGCATGCTGAGGAGGCTGCCTAACTGCTAGTTGGTTAGTCTACAAGCCCTAATAAGAAGGTAAGGACGCCGGAGACGCAGCTGTTGGCTTTAAGCCAGAGAAGAGGGTACACACAGACAGTCACAGCCACTTGACAATCAGGTGATGTATGCTTTGTATGCTTCTCAAATTGTTTTAAATATAAAGTAATGCTTAACTCTGTAGGAACTCTAGGGGCAGAGTAGGTTAGTGAAGGTGCTGGGACTTGCAAGCCAGACCTCACAAGGGAGCCATAAGACATAGCTAGACAGACCAGGGCACCAATGCACGGGTGCACCCAGCTGTAAAGGCTGGGCAGGCAAGAAAAAGATAAGAAAAATGAGTATGGAAACAATAATAGGTCATTTTCTAGGAAAACACCTAAAGGGGGAAGCATACGAACCAGTGCCTGATGATCAACAGGCACAATTGTATTTTACTCAGCAAGTGTCCCTCATATAATGAGGGAGTAAAAATGAAAGGAAATCTTTGCAAATGCATTTGCAAGGGCTGTGGCAGTATAATCAGACTATTGTGTGTCGCCAGAATAAAGAAGTAGCTCAGATGAGGGATGAAAGGGATCAAAATGCTAAACAACTAGAAGAATTAACATTGATGTATAAAGATAGCATCCCAATAGATCAACACCAAGAGTTGGAGCAGCAGTGTATTAATTTTAGGACACAGCTAATAAAAGCACAAAGGGATTTGTGTCTGTTAAATAGGGATCATGCCCTTATACAGATTAAGCTAGACCAACAGTCACAAGAGCAGGCTAGTGAAACCAGGCAACTGTATACAGAACTACAGGATGCAATGGAAATGATTCAAGAGTTAAGTAATATAGAAGACGGGGTGGTAAAGGTTAAAGTGGCACCCATGCAAACACGGGGAATGACGGCCACCAGCGGACCTATGTCTGCTACCACAAGGTATCAGCAAGAACAATATACTTTAGAGCTGCAAAACAAGTGTGCTAAACATGGATTAAAAAGGGAATACGCTGAAAAAATGGGAAACAAGGAAGAGGCAGAAAGACATAAAAAGCAAGAAGATGGCTATGATAAAAAGTATGCAAAAGTAAGAGATACTTTGAGAGAGGATGATGAGGCACGTCAGGCTATGAGCAGAGAAAGTGATGAAGAAGGGCCCACTACCTCCCCACCAGGAGCTAAAAAAGAGGAATGGGTAGAAAGGGAGGAAACACAGGAAATGGAGAAGGATGGAGCAGAGTGGAAGGCAGTCGGAGGTAAAGTGGTAAAGACAAGAAAGGTGGTACGAGAGCCCCCTGCAATCACCAATAACCATTAAAAAGGAAGATAAAAGCCCTATAGTCAAGGATCTGACTATAGAGGAAATGACTAATTTGAGCAAAAATGCTAGGTCCAATTGATCACAAAACCAACCTACCTCAATTAGTGCAGAAATTAAAGCAGTTAACAACCACCTCCGCTTAACCAACCAAGATGTATGTAGGTTGGTTATGTTTAAATTGTCCCCTGCCTTAGCAGAAGCTATGCCCGAGGAGGTCTAGGGGAAACACAAAGGGGTCATGCAAAACATAAATTCATGGGCAGACTATAATGAAGTAGTTGAGGCTATCAGAAAAGCTAGAGGGGAATCTGCAAAGCAAGAAGTTGACTGGGACAGAATACTGCAAATAAAGCCACAGTCGGGAGAGGGACCACGGGTCTTTATCCCTCGGCTTTTTGAGGTCTATCAGAGGTACGGAGGGCAGGATTGCCCTTCGGAAAATGATACTACCTTCCGAGACTTATGGATTAGGGCCTATGATTTAGACCCCACCCTACGGACAGTTGTAAAACTGGCTCCAACTCAGGAGGAGCGAATCACCCTCCTAGAGACTTATCTTAATGAAAAACAATGAAAGGCAGAAGTTGCCGCTGTGACATGGACAAATGAAGGACCACAAAAAGAAACAAGAATGTGCTTTAATTGTAAAAAGCCTGGGCATATAATAAGTGATTGCTGGGAAAAGGGGGGAGGTAAGGAAGGACAAGGACCTTGGCAAATGGGAAGGGGCCGAAGGCAAAAAAGGCAAGATGCAAGAGATAAACCAGGACGAGGGGGTGATAGTGCACAGGATTTGTTGGATCGGTTAAAACAATATTAAATGCAGTGGAACGAAAACCAACTGGCGTCTACTAAGAATTTGATGATGAAGACATCATCAAGCGGCTGGCAGTGATCAAACAGTTGGCTGAAGAATAGGATGCGGAGGCCCGGGGCCCTGACTCACGATGGGTAGTGCGCTAACATTTGATAACCAGGGGCTACCAACCGTGCACTTAAATGGGAAAATGGGTGATGGCTTTAGTTGATACCGGGGCAGCCATCTCACTTACTACTATGCACATACCACTGGATCCAGAAAAACCTCCCTTACAAATAGAGGGCTGTACAGGACACACAGCACAAGGGTAAGTGACTTACCCACAAATAGTTGCTTTAGGAACCAAGGTAGTTGGGGAGGGAAGATTCATAGTAATGGAGGGAAGCCTCACAAAGCAAAATATAATAGGAAGTGACTTTTTAAAGAAACACCGCCTAATTATTGATTTAGTCAACAAGTGCTTGCGGCAAGTAACAGTTAAAGGGTATAGTATTATAACAGTACCTGAGAGTTATATTTGGGCTTCAGTTAAATCCAATAAAGCATATAGCCGCCCGAGGTAAGCCAAATAGAGTTACAACAAATAATAGACAAATACCCCAGTGTCAAGGCAGTGTCTGGCACTGATTGTGGGACAGTCAGTGACACAGAAATAGCAGGAAGGCCCCGACCCTGGACATACTAAACAGTACCCCATCCAACAGGAGGCAGTAACAGGAATAGAGCCAGTAATTAATGATTTATTGTCCCATAGTATTAGCACCTATTTGCTCAACAGCAACAGCCCTATATGGCCCGTTAAAAAACCCAATGGAAAGTATCGACTAAGTATAGATTACAGAAAATTAAATAAAGTAACTCCACAAGTTAGCCCCATTATATGTACGGCAATTGAAATGTTTAACAAACTTAAACCCACAAGTAAAGTTTTTTCCGTCCTCGACCTGGCAAATGGATTTTGGTCACTACCCCTCAGCCGACAAGATCAGTATAAGTTTGCTTTTACTTTTAAAAATCAACAATACACCTTTACTCGTTTGCCCCAGGGGTTCCACTCCTCCCCAATGTTATTTCATCGCTATGTGCAACAAGTACTCCAAGAGGAGGGGTTGGAACATGAGGTAATTCAATACGTGGATGATTTGTTGTTGCAAAGCAGAAATATGGCGGGGCACGCCCAATTATTAGACCGAGTGCTTAAAGCCCTAGCTAAAAGAGGTCTTAAAATTAATCCAGAGAAGGTACAAATTGCTAGGCCAGAAGTGACATTTTTAGGAACCATAGTGTCAGAGAAGGGTAGGCGTGTAGACCCCTGTCAGAGCTACCCTTATACAAAAGTTACCTTTACCAACAACTGTAACAGGGCTTAGGAAACTGTTAGGAATGACCAATTTTGCAGAGATTATATTGAAGGGTATTCTGAGATCACTAAGCTGCTAGTGCGCATTTCGAGACAACCCCAAAAAACAGGACAAGCTAATATGGAAGGAGAAGAGTTGCAGTGTTTTAAGAAATTAAAGGTTACACGCAAGCTCCGCTTTAGCCATCCCAGATCATGCAAAGCCATTTATAATACAAGCTGTGGCAACAGATGACACTATAATAGCAGTCCTATTACAAAATCGTTGGGATAATTTGGTCCCAATAACATACTTAAATCGACAGTTGTCTAAAGTGGAACAAGGTTTAGCTTGTGATAAAAACATTATTGGCATAATAGCGTGGCAGTACAAGCCTTAAGAAATAGTTGGATTTAGCCTTCATAATTATCCAAACAACTCACACGCCCATTAAATTGTTAGTGGAAGGAAAGGCAAAGGAGTCAGCCATAGCAGGCAGGCTATGGCTGCTAGCACTACAGGATAAACAAGTTACAGTACAAAAACTCAATAAGCCCCACATGATGCAGTACTTTGACTACTAAGGAGAACTCCACGATTGTGGGGAACTCATGCAACAGGAGGCATATTTGTCCCCCTTTGTAGAGAAACATGGAGATGACAAAGGTCATACAATGTTGTGTGTTGATGGATCGCGATACTGGGAAAAAGGAAATGCCTATACTGGGGCGGCTGTGTATTTTAATACTGGGGATGATGATGAAATGAGGCCCTTAGTTCAGCAGCGGTTGCTCATTAAATTGTCCCCAGGAGATTTGTCTCAATATGCTGAACTGGTAGCCATATATGAGGCAATAAAGGCAGTCCCATACGGGCGCATCACAATTTGTACTGACTCACAGTTTGCTATAGGCTCATTAACCACATGGTTGCCCATATGGGCTAGAAGGATATGAAACAGCTACAGGGGAGCATGTGCACACAGACAGCTTTAAAAGCAATTTTAAAGGAAGGGGAGAAGCTCCTAGGAGAATAGCTTTAGTTACAGTAAAAGCTCATACTAACAGTAAGTACGGAACCTTCGAGGAATGGGGAAATGAGAAAGCAGACAAATGGGCTAAAATCGCTGCCAAGGAAGGGGACCCTTGGAAGGGCATCAGACCACAGGATAGCCAAGGCTCAAGTAGTGTTAGTGAGGTTAAAAGGGTGGTTACTCCACCTAACTTACAGGAGCTCCAAAAACAGGACCAGTGGATACAAGAGAAAATAAAACAAGTGCTAATGGATCCGAAGGTCCATGGGGCCTTCACAATAATAGATAATGTTTTATATCAAAGGGGGGAAGACAAAATCCCAAAGTAGGTAGTGCCCGACTCTTTACAAAAGCACATTGTATTAGAAAACCATCGATGGGCGGGACACCCAGGACATGATAAAACCTGCCAAATTATCAAAGGTAAATATTACTGGCCCGACATATCTAAAACTGTCCGATCTGTACTACAGACATGCTTAATATGCCTCCAGCAGGACCCCAAGCGAGAAAAAAACCCCCTACAGCGATTACCTTTAGCAGAAGGACCATGGGATGCATTACAAATTGATTATGTTGGGCCGTTGCCCACCGCAAAGAGGGGATATAAGTATATGTTGGTAGTGATAGATATGTTCTCAAAATGGGTAGAAGCATTTCCAGTTAAGAGTGCCAATGCTATAACAACAGCTCGATTTTATATACGCAAGTTTGTGTAGTGGGATTTCCTAATATCATAGAATCTGATAGAGGAACTCATTTTGTAAATCAAGTGATGCAGGAAATGTGTAAGATAATGGGAGTTCAACAGCTACTACATTTTCCATATAGGCCTCAGGCCTCAGGGATGGTGGAAAGATTAAATCAGACCTTGAAAATGCCCTTAAAAAGGCAGTGTTGGATGAAGGAAAGGACTGGGTTACACCTCCGGGATTTTGATGGCCATTAGAGGGACAGTCCAAGCTAGTACAGGATTAACCCCTTATGAATTGATGACAGGAAGAAAATGAGGTTGGTGCACCACAGGATGTACTCCCACCAGGCTCAGATACCCAAGATAAGGTTAAACATGAGCAGTTTTAAAGGCAATACAGTATCAACTACACAAATATTTAACCTTTGCAGCCAGGAACATGGCTGTGGCACATGAGCAAAATAAGCAGGTAGACAGCCGGTAGCAGGATGGGGGCTACCTATAGAGGAGGGAGATGTAGTGAGGGTGCAAAATTGGGAACAGAAAATCCTTGAAGGATGCTAATTGGTTAGGACTGTACAAGTGTGCAAACGGTTAGGTGAGAGTACGGTATATGTGGTTAAAGTAAGCGGCAAGAAAGGCTGAGGAAGGAACAAGAATTTGGGTACATGTTGATCAGTGTAAAAGTATCAAACAAAGCTGGTTGAAAATTAAATACTACATTTGATGTTTATAGCCATGAAGACACAAAGCATCATTATCATTGGCTTGGTGACAGCCATAAGATTTTCTATAATCCCAGCCTAAACATTAATGTGGAACAGACTAATGTCACGTGTAGTATGAACAGTCCATTACACTGTTAATCAGTTGGAACTAGGACCCTGTTGATACAAACACCTACACGACACGAGCATGGAAAGCCACCTGGACTAAAACAACTGTACTTTCATATCTACAAACTGGTGTGTGGACATTTTAACAGCTGGTCCAGCTGTGCATCAGAGCTCAAGACTGATCACCGCAGCTACATGGACTGGGAACAAAAATGGGTCTCTTTTTATAAACAGAGCCACACCAAAGGACAATGGTGTTTATGTGTTAACTCTGTCCTACTGTCTTTGGGGTGATAATAGTGTTTGTAACTATGCTGATGTAAACAACTCTTTACGCTTTGTAGTCTCAGATGCCATATATTTGACTGTAACACCAACCGCATGCCCAAATGTGACAAAAGGCCAGAGAGTGGACTTACATCAACACCTATTGATCAAATACTTGTAAATAATGTAAAGTACAGTAGAGTGCATATAAACTTAGATTTCTGTTGGAATATAAATGTTAACAGTAGTTGTGCATACACTGGTGTGTCAAGTTTTATGCACCATGTTAATTGACATGTTAAGTGCCTTCCATGCCAAAACAGGGAGCATAATGGCCCTCTTATTAGTAAAGAAAGGGTTAGTAATACTAGAAAGAAACGAGATCTGTGGGGAGACCTGGCTGGACTTTTGGATCAGGAATGAGCATATGGAATAGGGCAGACCTTGAGTCCATTAGAAGTACCAAGACCAGTTTAATACTAACACTGGAGAAAGGGTCTTGCTACCACTTACATTAGGCCAGCAAGGTTTAGCAATGGAAGAGCGTTTATCTGTGTACAATATACATGAGGTAGGCCATTTGTTTAAAGAGGTAGAGCACAAAATTAATGAAGTTGTGGTTGAACATAATGAAGAAGTTTTTAATAATAGCATAAATACAGCTATAGTGTGTAGTGCTTATGGATCTTATGTTTTAACTCAAGTTAGTCAATTGTTACAGGAGATTAATCATAATCAATTGCCTAATCAAATTTCTGACGCACAGTTAAAATTGTGGTATTGTCCAGATTGTGTTAATGTTAATGATAGTAAGTGTATAACTTTTTGTGTTAAAGCTCGAGCCCCACCTATGTGGTGGATTCGTAAGGTAACCAAAGTATATGTTAAACCACAAGTGTTTAGACCTAACAGTACGCTTAGTAGCACCATGAGGGTGTCCCTCGTGGTAAGACTACCTCAAGTTGAGTATAACAAGGAGATGTACTCCCAAATAGTAAAAGTACACTTTGTAGGGTATTTACAAGGCCAGTATTATGCATATCGAATTTCGCCCCCAGAGATCCTAGTATGCAGTAATGATGGGTCCTGGGTAGCACCAAACTTACATTGCTGTGAAGAAATAAATAGTCAATGGATATGCCAGTGTGACGTCATGTCACAAACGCAACCCATCTGTAGGGAAATTCCCATGGATCAAGCTTGAAAATAATACTGCCTTGTGCCCTATCCAGTTAAAACGATGGTATACCCCACAAGTAGTTGTAACCTATAATAGTACTAACCAATACTGTGTTGTTACAAATACACCCATCTTATTTTATGAAGGACAAATGTGTACTATTCACAACCCAAACTTTTGTATTATTCCCAAACATAACGTATATATTAGTGACAAGGTGTTGCACCCTATTACCAACCTGGAGGATGAGAGTTATAATGTGACATTTGATACCCCACACCAAGCATATGATATTAACAAGTATGCGCCATCATTTGGAGCTGTGATACCTCTCCTGTCTCTTAACGTGCAGTCACTTTTAAATCGGAAAGATACTCATTTGATACAAATACAAAATACCGCTCATAAGGCACAAGTAGTTGTAAATGAATTGTTCAGTGAGTGATGATGACATTAATTTATAGCTATGCAGGGGACCCTTAGGAGTCCTGTCTTTAAAGTTTTACTTGTGTTGCAAGTGGTCTTAGTGTTTTTGTAATTATAGGCCTGTGTACTTAAGACTTACTATTACATGAAGTACGTAATGAGATGTACATGCTCAAGGAGCTGCACTGTTGCACAAATAATAATTAAGAAACATAGGGCCAAGGGGGGCTTGTAACAAGGGATAAAGAAGTGTGTCCCCATGTTTCAGCCTAAACCTCATTTTGGTCTAAAACATAATGTGTTTGTGTAACAAATATTGATCTATGAAGCTGGATCATATAAAACTTGTAAAGCTACAAGTTTAACTAAGCCACAAGCTGCAATATTAAAGTGCCTTTTAATATTTGTACTGACCATTTGAGTAATAGAAAACAGGTGTCTTATGTAAGTGTCTGCACAAACAGAAATACAGGAGAGAGTTCAAATTATCCTTTGACTATTATTAGGACAGGCCAGAATAAATGCCTGTGTGCACATTCCTAAGTGCAAACCTATTTCTGACTCCTAAGACCTTAGTAACTGGTAATGATAATTATTATTATCCTTATATAGTAGTATAATTTACACTATCAATACATTTATGCTGACAAGAGATTAGCTCATACATTAGCTAAAAGAGAATTTCCTTTAAGTTGATGTTTGTACTTGTTTAGTACCAATCATAGAACTCCATAGGAAACTGATAGTACCGTCTTCCACTATATAAGCAAGTCACCATTCACTGTTAGTTTGGAGAATGAAGAATGAAGGATGTACCACTTGTAATCTCTCACTGTGATTATTGTTATAATCATTAAATTCTTCCACCTTCAGCCTCATCTCCGTTCGTCTCCTTTCTAAGTATTTGTAATAGATAATTTACTAATGGTAATTTTTTCCAACGCTACACACCCCATTCTACCACACTAAGCAAGCTCAGAATTTGATCACCTATAAGGGCAGTAAGCTGTACAACCAACTGACTCCCAAAATCCAAGCCTGTAGGTCCATCCACACCTTCAACTCCTACCTCAAAGTTCATATACTCAGTTCTTCCATCTGCAGCTGCCCTGCCAGCCCTCCAGCTAAACCCAGCCACTCTCCACCTTGCTTATCTCCAGTCCCCCTTGCTTTACTCTAGTCCCTGTTACCCCTCCCTCTCCTCCTCACACCCATCACTTGCACTTTGCTCCCCTCAACTTAGTTTTCACTTCCATCACCCACTCCTTGCCTAGGTTTCTTCATATATCAGTCATGGACACGATTGCAACCAACCACAAAGACTTGCACTTTCCCCACCTCTAGCACTTAGGTTACTGACCCATCTATACCTTCCCTTCTCTTTCCTGCTCTCCATATGTTACACGTAAATGTTCAGGCCACTCTATGTGTTCTCTCTTTTTTTCTTTCAAATTTAAGTTTATTCAAATTTTTCCAGAAAGATACATACAAAATAAAACTCTGCACAGGACAATAATATACCACAATATTATAATAAGATGGAGACAAGAAAATAAAGCTACAAACCCCATCCCTCCAGCCCCCCTCCCCAAAGGCATCACACTATCCAGGACTATAACAACAACACAGAGTTATAGACTGTATAAAGTGTACATAGACTCCCATCTATCCTTGTAACACTTGGTACAGTTATGGAGACTTGCTATCATTTTTTCCACCAGGAAGTTAGACAGCAGTTCTTGATGCCATTCTGTATAAGAGATGACACGAGCATCCTTCCAGTGATGGAGAATCAGGGCTTTGAGGGAAAGAGCAATCATTGACATTTGAAGTCTATGCTGTTTGACCCTTAGTCCGGTAAAGTCATCCAGAAGACAGACTTCTGGGGTGAATAAAGTATCCAGCCGCAGTAAGGGGTCTACCCTCTGTTTAATTTTCTCCCAGAGTGCAGCAATCAAGGGGCAATCCCAAAAAATATGAAGCAGGCTACCCTCTGCTTAGTTACAGTGGCTACAAATAGGGGAAGGAAGTTTGCCTATCTTATGTAACTTGATCGGAGTCAGATACATGTTCTGTAAAATTGAGAACTGCATAATTCACAGCCTATCTTGAGTGATATGGGAGTGACAGGACCTCCATATCTGATCCCAGTTTAGAGTCCTTTGGGGAAATTTATCCGACCAGTATGGGGAAGAACCATTTATAAGAGGGAAGACCAATTCATAAAGAGTGTTTCTCTCTTTTCACTTTATTGTAATTGATTGCCTTCTGTTTTTCAGTTTATGAAAATTGCTGTAACTGTTAAACAACTGTTAGTCTTTGACATTGTTCTATATATCTAAACCACTTGCTTGGATTTTGTCCCCTGTATAGATCTTGTTTCTGTTAGACTCTGTTTTGTATTGTCATACCTTCTTGGTATCTCTTACACTGGACGTTTGTGAAAATGGGCATTTTTGCTCACATACCTTCCGGTATACAAATAAAGATTGATTAATTGATTGACAATTATATGGCACCCCTTTTATAGCAGACCCAGGAGGACTACATTGTTTACAGTGTGGGACATATGGACAGTGGCACTGAAACTGCCATAACTCTGAGGAGCTTTGCAAAGTCTTTGAACAGCTTATTTGAAAGGATGTGCAACAGGGATATGCCAGCAGGACCCAGTAAGAGACTGTACTGGAGCTCTGGGAGAAAGTCACCCCCTTCAGAATATCACCTGATTCATTGACAAGACTGACAGGAAACAGCTGCTAGATTTGGCTAGATCAGTCAGTCCTTCATCTGAGATCCAAGTCAAGGTGGAATGAATATGCAACCCTGCCATTCCGAATGGTGATTCTCAGGTTACCTGAATATTCAGAGACTTCTATGGCAAGCATATGACTCATCTTTCCATTACCTTACAAGGGCTGAACAAAAGGGGGCTAAGTGACAAAGCCTATCCCTACTTGGAATGCGCTGGAGTGCATATAGATTTCCCAACAAAAGTGGTTGGATTTGGAGGCCCTACGGAGAGGCTGTCTCTAGTATGCCTGGAGGCAGGGATGTATGACCACATTCCCATAATAATCACAACAACTTCCCGTATGCCTAGGAGATTAAACAACTCTATGAAGAAAGAAAGGCATCAGCGTCAAAGCCGATGAAAGTTGTGAGACTGGGATGATGAGGTCAGCATAGTGTGGCACTGGGACAGAGAAGGGTCACTTGCCAATGAATGTACATAGCACTAACATCCCAGTAACATTTGTGTTTACATTGCTTAGTTACATCTGCATCTGCCCAGTTACATCTGTGTCTACATCTGCCCAGTTACATTTGTATTTAGGGGTGGAGACAGTGCAAAAGGAGGGCAAACAAAATGGTGCAGGGCCTGCATCATGAAGCCCTGTGAAGAAAGGCTTAAGGATTTAAATAAGTACTCCCTAGAAGGTATGAGGAACAGAGGGCTATGATAGAGACATTAAAGTACCTCACAGGAATAAACAAGGTACAGGAAGGGAGCATTTGGCCAGCCCGGTGGTGCTGAGGGTTGAGGCTCTGGACGCCACACCTGGCACCATGGTGGCGACCTGGGTTTGGGAATGAGCTCAGGGAGCCAGGAGTCAGCAGGGGAGGGAGAGGATTGAGCATCCGGAGGACTGCTCTCCTCTCCCTGGGGAGGGTTCCAGGGGATGCTCGTTGTTCTTGTGAACCCTGATGGAGATTGTGGGTACTACAGGATCACCAGCCAGAGTTGTAAGGGGCCGGAAGTGTGGCAGACATCAGCAGGGCAGCTGTGCTTATACGTCAGTGCATGTCACCTCCCCAGGGGAAAACAAAGCTGAAAATCCCCATCCACAGGGATAGGCGATGGCACCACTACCGCTGCCACTCTCCATCAGCTGGACTCCATCCACCCCTGGGCTGAGCCCAGCCCGGCCTGCCAAATGTAGATAGTGCCCTGAGGAAAGGGCAGCCCTGCCTTGGGGGCTCAGAGCTGGGGATTGCGGGCTGGTGCCAGGGTTGAGAGTTTCAGGCTCTGAGGTAGAGCGCGAGGTGTGAGGTGGATGCCTGAGAGAGTTCCCCGTGAGTACAGTGCATAAATAAAAAAAAAAGAAGGGAGCATTTTCCAAAGGAAAAGGTGCTTCGAGGACAAGGGTCACAAAATGAAGCTGGGGAGAGCTGAGAGGAAACGTGAGGAAGTACTTCTTCATGGAGATGTTGCTGGATGCTTGGAACAGCCTCCCAGAGGAAGTGATGGTGGCTAGAATGGTCACAGGATTTAAGAATGCACAGGACAGACACAAGGGAATCTTAGAAGCAAGAGGGGGTGTAAGTCACAGTCCAAGCAGGGTCTCTAGTGGCACTATAGGTAGGCAATTTAGGGCAAATTAGGTGGGTCAAGTGGTCCTTATCTGCCTACAACTTCTATGTTTTTATCTACATCTACCCAGTTAAATCTGTGCCTACATCTGTGTCTGTATCTACCCAGTTACATCTGTTCCCACATCTGCCCAGTTACATCAATGTCTACATCTGCCCAGTTACGTCTGCACCTACATCCACCTAGTTACTGCACCTACATCTGCTCAGTAACATCTGTATCTACATGTCCAATTACATCTATGTCTACATCTGTCCAGTTTCATCTGCACTACATCTGTACAGTTTCATTTGTAGTTATATCCACCTACTTACAGTGAAGCCCACCAGGATGAAGTGCTGTGTCACAGGTTTACTGTATGACAAAAGGGATTAACTCCTATTGAAACTGCTATTGTTTGCTGCAGTAACTCTACTACAGAATTCTGAAGTGCTGCACTTCATCCTGGTGTGTTTCACTGTACCTCAGTGTCTCCATCTGCCTGGTTACATCAGTGATAACATCTGCCCAGCTACATCTGCATCTGCCAAGTTACATTCTGTGCCTACATCTGCCCAGTTACATCTGCATCTGCCCAGTAACATCTTTGCCTTCATCTGCCCAACTACATCAGCATCTGCCCAATTACATCTGTACATACATCTTCCCAGTTATATCTGTTCCTACATCTGCCCAATTACATCTGCATCTGCCCAGTTACATCTGTGCATACATCTGCCCAGTAACATCTGTGTCTACATCGGCCCACTTACATCTGTGCCTTCATCTGCCCAGTTACATCTGTGCCTACATCTGCCCAGCTACATCTGCATCTGCCCAGTTACATCTATGCATACATCTGCCCAGTTACATCTGTGTCAACATCTGCCCTGTTATATCTGTGCCTGCATCTGCCCAGTTACAGCTGTACCTACATCAGCCACTTAGATCTGCACAGACATCCACCACGTTGCATCTGCATGTACATCTGCGCAGTTACATCTGTGTCAACATCTGTCCAGTTACATCTGCATCTACATCTGCCCAGTTACATCTGTGTCTACATCTGCCCAGTTACATCTGTGTCTACATCTGACCAATTACATCTGCACATACATCTGCCCAGTTACATCTGTGTCAATATCTACCCAGTTACATCTGCACCTGCATCTGCCCAGTTATATCAGTGTCTACATCTGCCCAGTTACATCTGCATCTGTCCAGTTACATCAGTGTCTACATCTACCCAGTTACATCTGTGTCTACATTGGACCAATTACATCTACACCTACATCTGCTCAGTTATATCTGTGTCTATATTTGCCCAGTTACATCTGCACCTACATCCACCCAGTTACATCTGCACCTACATCTGCCCAGTTACATCTGTGTCGACATCTGCCTAGTTACATCTGTGCCTACATCCACCCAGTTACATTTGTATCTACATCCACTTAGTTACATCTGCACCTACATCTGCCCAGTTACATCTGCACCTACATCTACCCAGTCACATCTGCACCTACATCTACCCAGTCACATCTTTGTCTACATCTGCACAGTTACATCTGTGTCTGCATCTGTCGTATACATCTGTGTCTACATCTGCTCAGTTATATCTGCATCTACATCCACCCAGTTACATCTGTGTCTGCATCTACCTGGTTACATCTGTGCCTACATCTGCCCAGTTATATCTTTGTTCATATCTGCCTGGTCACATATATGCCTATATCTGCCCAGTTACATCTGTATCTACATCCACCACTTACCTCAGTGTCTTCATCTGCCTGGTTACATCTGTGTCACATCCATCCAGTTACATCTGTGCCAACATCTGCCTGGTTACATATGTGCCTACATCTGTCTGGTTACATCTGTGCCTACGTCTGCCCAGTTACATCCATACCTAAATCTGCCTAGTTACATCAGTACTACATTCAGCCACTTACATCTGTGCTACATCTGCCCACCTACATCTGTGCCAACATCTGCCCTATTACATCTGCACCTACATCTGCCCAGTTACATCTGCATCTACATCTGCCCAGTAACACCTGTGTCTACATCTGCCCAGTTGCATCTGTGCCTACATCCACCCAGTTACATTTGTATCTACATCCACCCATTTATATCTGCACCACATCTGCCTAGTTATACCTGTGTCTGCATGTTCCCAGTTACATCTGCACCTACATCCACCCAGTAACATCTGCACCTACATCTGCCCAGTTACATCTGTCTACATCTGCCCAGTTACATCTGCGTTTGCATCTACCAAGTTACATCTGTGTCTACATCTGCCCAGTTACATCTGCATCTGCATCTGCCAAGTTACATCTGTGTCTACATCTGCTCAGTTACATCTGCACCTACATCCACCCAGTTACATCTGTGTCTACATCTACCTGGTTACATCTGTGCCTACATCTGCCCAGTTACATCTTTGTCTACATCTGCCTAGTTACATCTGTGCCTACATCTTCCCAATTACATCTTTGTCTACACCTGCCTGGTTAACTCTGTGTCTGCATCTGTCCAGTTACATCTATGCCTATATCTGCCCAGTTAACATCTGTAGCTACATCCACCTACTTATCTCAGTGTCTTCATCTGCCCGGTTACATCTGTGTCTACATCTGCCAGTTACATCTTTGTCTACATCTGCCCAGTTACATCTGTGTCTACATCTGCCTGGTTACATCTGTGCCTACATCTGCCCAGTTACATCCATAACTAAATCTGCCTAGTTACATCAATACCTACATCTGCCCAGTTATATCTGTGCCTACACCTGCCCACTTACATCCATGCCTACATCTGCCCAATTACATCTGCACCTACATCTGCCTAGTTACAAGTGTCCACATCTGCCTACACTAGTTACATATGTCTCTACATCTGCCCAGTTACATCTGCACCTACATCTGCCCAGTAACACCTGTGTCTACATCTGCCCAGTAACACCTGTGTCTACATCCACCCAGTGATGAAAATGAATAGGAATGCACAGGAGCTCAATTTCTGTACCTTTTATGCAGCAGAAATGGAGTTCCTGTACTTCTTCCCACTGACACTGGAACTAAAATTTTAAACATGTGACAATGTATTTTGTAAATGAGCCTATGGCTCAAAGGTTTTCCAAACTGCTGTCTAAATAAATAAATAAACCTGCAACATAATGACAGTTTCTGGGCCTGTGACCTGAAATCTGGTTCTATAACAACGCTTGACTTGAACAACAAAGCTATTTTCCTCCAAATACTTCACTATCTATAACTGACTGTACTAGTATCTAAACAGATAGCTGTGTCTTGACACAGCTATTCTTCAGATTGAGGATCTTCATTCTGCATCTCATATTTTCCAGTGCCTGAATTTCTGTACTCCTTGTCTGCCACTTGCACTACTGCATCCACTCAGTTACATTTTTATCTACATCCACCCAGTTACATCTGCACCTACATCTGCCCAGCTATTCCTGTGTCTACATCTACCCAGTTACATCTGCACCTACATCCACCCAGTAACATCTGCAACCTACACCTGCCCAGTTACATCTGTGTCTACATCTGCCCAGTTACATCTGCATCTGCATCTTATACTTAGGTTCATACTTAGGTGCTTAAGACAGCAGAAGGCTTGTTGCCCATGTCAGCTATCCTCACTACTCAGTGGAAGTAACATGGCTACTAACCTCTATGTATCTATCCAGCCTGATTTTGAAAACATGGAAACTTGGTGCATCAACCACTTCATTTGATAATTCATTCCATAATTTAACTGATCTATTCATAAAACTTTGTTTCCATGCCTCAGTTCAACACCTCCTTTCTATAATTTGGTAATTATGTCATCTCATATCATATTTATAATCCTTATTTACCTGCTCTAATTCTCCTTTTAATTTATTGTCTTTCGGAATTTTATATAATAATAGTAAATCCTCTCTTTGCCTTAGATCCAGTGGCCATAGATTCAAGTAACCCAGTCTCTCCTGTATGTTTTTCCTCTACAACCAGGTATTAATCTTGTGACTATCCTTTGTGTCTCTAAATTAGCTTTATATCTTTCTCAAGTATGGACTCCAGCTTTGTGTTCCATAATCCAGAATTGGTCTTACATAACTATTATATACTGTCATCAACACTGTTTTATTTCTTGAATACAAACTTCTCCTAACGCTATTTGTTATATACATTGCTTTATTTGCTACACTTCTACAATGGGTTTCCCACTTTAAATCATTTGATACATAGATCCCCAGGTCCCTTTCACATTCTGATGTATTTAAGTTAACCCCATTAATGTTATAATCTTGACATATATTATTCTTTCTCATGTGTAATATACTGCATTTCTTCATGTTCAGCTTCATCCCGTTGTTCTTTGTCCAATTTGCCTCAGCAAGGATATCTTCATCAAACCTTAACCTATTTTCAAATGTATCTACTATTCCCCAATTTTACATCATCTACAACTTTTACTAACTTATTTCACTATTTAATTTAAGATTTGCTATATACTGTGTGTGTGTATATATATATATATATATATATATATATATATATATATATAAAAAGTAATGGGCCCAGTACGGATCCCTGTGGCACCCCACTTGCAACCTCTAGTTCTTGTGAGATAAACCCTGAATTCTTACTGATTGTTTTGTACTCATCAACCAATATGAAATCCATCTGATGATGGTGATATCAAGACCTGTCTCCATCAGTTTTAAAATTAGGACCTTATGGGGGACAGAATCAAAGGCCTTACTAAAATCCAACATCACCACATCCATCGGTGTTCCTTTATCCAGATTTTCCCCTATATAACTATATAAACTTATTAAGCTGGTGTTACGTGATCTATTTTCTATAAATACATGTTGAAGCTCATTAACCTTGTTGTTATTCTTCAACCAGTCCTTAATTTCCTCCACTATTATGCTCTCTATAATTTTCCCAACTATTGACATCAAACTAAAGGGTCTGTAATTTACTGGATCCTCCTTATTTCCTCTTTTGTAAATGGGGACAACCTCTGTCCTTCTCCAGTCTCCTGGAACATATCCTTCATTTAATGATCTTATACCTATGTTTGCTATAATGAGTGCTAATTTGGTCCTTAATTCCTTGAGGAAACTTGGGTGCAGGTTATGTGGGGCAGGAGATTTATTAACTTTGAGTTGTTCAAGTTTCACAAGGACTTTGGAACTAGAAATAAAATTTGCAGATTCATGTTTTGCATTTACAAATATATCCCCTACATTCTTATCATCAAGTTACATCTGTGTCTACATCGGCCCACTTACATCTGTGCCTTCATCTGCCCAGTTACAGCTGTGCCTACATTTGACCAGCTTCATCTGCATCTGCTCAGTTACATCTATGCATACATCTGCCCAGTTACATCTGTGTCAACATCTGTCCAGTTACATCTGTATCTACATCTGCCCAGTTACATCTGTGTCTACATCTGACCAATTACATCTGCACATACATCTGCCCAGTTACATCTGTGTCAACATCTATCCAGTTACATCTGTACCTGCATCTGCCCAGTTATATCAGTGTTCACATCTGCCCAGTTACATCTGCATCTGCCCAGTTACATCAGTGTCAACATGTACCCAGTTACATCTGTGTCTACATTGGACCAATTACATCTACACCTACATCTGCTCAGTTATATCTGTGTCTATATTTGCCCAGTTACATCTGCACCTACATCCACCCAGTAACATCTGCACCTAAATGTGCCCAGTTACATCTATGTCGACATCTGCCTAGTTACATCTGTGCCTACATCCACCCAGTTACATTTGTATCTACAGCCACTCAGTTACATCTGCACCTACATCTGCCCAGTTATACCTGTGTCTACATCTGCCCAGTCACATCTGCACCTACATCTACCCAGTCACATCTGCACCTACATCTACCCAATCACATCTGTATCTACATCTGCACAGTTACATCTGTGTCTGCATCTGTCAAGTTACATCTGTGTCTACATCTGCTCAGTTATATCTGCATCTACATCCACCCACTTACATCTGTGTCTGCATCTACCTGGTTACATCTGCACCTACATCTGCCCAGTTACATCTTTGTTCATATTGCACAGTTACATCTTTGTCTGCATTTGTCAAGTTACATCTTTGTCTACATCTGCTCAGTTATATCTGCATCTACATCCACCCACTTACATCTGTGTCTGCATCTACCTGGTTACATCTGTGCCTACATCTGCCCAGTTATATCTTTGTCTACATCTGCCTGGTCACATATATGCCTATATCTGCCCAGTTACATCTGTATCTACATCCACTTACTTACCTCAGTGTCTTCATCTGTCTGGTTACATCTGTGTCTACATCCATCCAGTTACATCTGTGCCAACATCTGCCTGGTTACATATGTGCCTACATCTGCCTGGTTACATCTGCGCCTACATCTGCCCAGTTACATCTTTGTCTACATTTGCACAGTTACATCTTTGTCTGCATTTGTCAAGTTACATCTGTGTCTACATCTGCTCAGTTACATCTGCATCTACATCCACCCAGTTACATCTGTGTCTGCATCTACCTGGTTCATCTGTGCCTACATCTGCCCAGTTATATCTTTGTTCACATCTGCCTGGTCACATATGCCTCATATCTGCCCAGTTACATCTGTATCTACATCCACCTACTTACCTCAGTGTCTTCATCTGCCTGGTTACATCTATGTCTACATCCATCCAGTTACATCTGTGCCAACATCTGCCTGGTTACATATGTGCCTACATCTGCCTGGTTACATCTGTGCCTATGTCTGCCCAGTTACATCCATACCTAAATCTGCCTAGTTACATCAGTACCTACATTCAGCCACTTACATCCATGCCTATATCTGCCCACTTACATCTGTGCTAACATCTACCCAATTACATCTGCACCTACATCTGCCCAGTTACATCTGCATCTACAACTGCCCAGTTACATCTGTGTCTACATCTGCCCAGTTACATCTGTGCCCACATCCACCCAGTTACATTTGTATCTACATCCACCCATTTATATCTGCACCTACATCTGCCCAGTTATACCTGTGTTCACATGTGCCCAGTTACATCTGCACCTACATCCACCCAGTAACATCTGCACCTACATCTGCACAGTTACATCTGTCTACATCTGCCCAGTTACATCTGCGCTTGCATCTACCAAGTTACATCTGTGTCTACATCTGCCTAGTTACATCTGTGTCTGCATCTGCCAAGTTACATCTGTGTCTACATCTGCTCAGTTACATCTGCACCTACATCCACCCAGTTACATCTGTGTCTACATCTACCTGGTTACATCTGTGCCTACATCTGCCCAGTTACATCTTTGTCTACATCTGCCTGGTTACATCTGTGCCTACATCTTCCCAATTACATCTTTGTTCACACCTGCCTGGTTATATCTGTGTCTGCATCTGTCCAGTTACATCTATGCCTATATCTGCCCAGTTAACATCTGTAGCTACATCCACCTACTTACCTCAGCATCTTCATTTGCCCGGTTACATCTGTGTTCACATCTGCCTGGTTACATCTGTGCCTACATCTGCCCAGTTACATCCATAACTAAATCTGCCTAGTTACATCAGTACCTACATCTGCCCAGTTATATCTGTGCCTACACCTGCCCACTTACATCCGTGCCTCACATCTGCCCAATTACATCTTTGTCTACACCTGCCTGGTTATATCTGTGTCTGCATCTGCCCAGTTACATCTATGCCTATATCTGCCCAGTTAACATCTGTAGCTACATCCACCTACTTACCTCAGCATCTTCATTTGCCCGGTTACATCTGTGTCTACATCTGCCCAGTTACATCTTTGTCTACATCTGCCTGGTTACATCTGGTGCCTACATCTGCCTGGTTACATCTGTGCCTACATCTGCCCAGTTACATTCATAACTAAATCTGTCTAGTTACATCAGTACCCACATCTGCCCAGTTATATCTGTGCCTACACCTGCCCACTTACATCCGTGCTTATATCTGCCCAGTTACATCTGCACCTACATCTGCCTAGTTACAAGTGTCTACATCTGCCTACACTAGTTACATATGTCTCTACATCTGCCAAGTTACATCTGCCCAGTAACACCTGTGTCTACATCTGCCCAGTTACATCTGTGCCTACATCCACCCAGTGATGAAGATGAACAGGAATGCACAGGAGCTCAGTTTCTATACCTTTTATGCAGCAGGAATGGAGTTCCTGTACTTCTTCCCACTGACACTAGAACTAAAATTCTTAAACCTGCAACTTAATGACAGTTTTTGGGCCTGTGACCTGAAATCTGGGTTTCCATAATAACGTTTGACTTGAACAACAATGCTATTTTCCTAGAAATACTTCACTATCTCTAACTGACTCTACTAGTATCTAAACAGATAGTTGTGTCTTGACACAGCTATTCTTCAGATTGAGGATCTTCATTCTGCATCTCATATTTTCCAGTGCCTGAATTTCTGTACTCCTTGTCTACCACTTGCACTACTGCATCCACCAGTTACATTTTTATCTACATCCACCCAGTTACATCTGCACCTACATCTGCCCAGTTACATCTTTGTCTACATTTGCACAGTTACATCTTTGTCTGCATTTGTCAAGTTACATCTTTGTCTACATCTGCTCAGTTACATCTGCATCTACATCCACCCAGTTACATCTGTGTCTGCATCTACCTGGTTACATCTGTGCCTACATCTGCCCAGTTATATCTTTGTCTACATCTGCCTGGTCACATATATGCCTATATCTGCCCAGTTACATCTGTATCTACATCCACCTACTTACCTCAGTGTCTTCATCTGTCTGGTTACATCTGTGTCTCACATCCATCCAGTTACATCTGTGCCAACATCTGCCTGGTTACATATGTGCTCACATCTGCCTGGTTACATCTGCGCCTACATCTGCCCAGTTACATCTTTGTCTACATTTGCACAGTTACATCTTTGTCTGCATTTGTCAAGTTACATCTGTGTCTACATCTGCTCAGTTACATCTGCATCTACATCCACCCAGTTACATCTGTGTCTGCATCTACCTGGTTACATCTGTGCCTACATCTGCCCAGTTATATCTTTGTTCACATCTGCCTGGTCACATATATGCCTATATCTGCCCAGTTACATCTGTATCTACATCCACCCACTTACCTCAGTGTCTTCATCTGCCTGGTTACATCTATGTTCACATCCATCCAGTTACATCTGTGCCAACATCTGCCTGGTTACATATGTGCCTACATCTGCCTGGTTACATCTGTGCCTATGTCTGCCCAGTTACATCCATACCTAAATCTGCCTAGTTACATCAGTACCTACATTCAGCCACTTACATCCATGCCTATATCTGCCCACTTACATCTGTGCTAACATCACCCAATTACATCTGCACCTACATCTGCCCAGTTACATCTGCATCTACAACTGCCCAGTTACATCTGTGTCTACATCTGCCCAGTTACATCTGTGCCCACATCCACCCAGTTACATTTGTATCTACATCCACCCATTTATATCTGCACTCACATCTGCCCAGTTATACCTGTGTCTACATGTGCCCAGTTACATCTGCACCTACATCCACCCAGTAACATCTGCACCACATCTGCACAGTTACATCTGTCTACATCTGCCCAGTTACATCTGATGCTTGCATCTACCAAGTTACATCTGTGTTCACATCTGCCTAGTTACATCTGTGTCTGCATCTGCCAAGTTACATCTGTGTTCACATCTGCTCAGTTACATCTGCACCTCACATCCACCCAGTTACATCTGTGTCTACATCTACCTGGTTACATCTGCCTACATCTGCCCAGTTACATCTTTGTCTACATCTGCCTGGTTACATCTGTGCCACATCTTCCCAATTACATCTTTGTCTACACCTGCCTGGTTATATCTGTGTCTGCATCTGTCCAGTTACATCTATGCCTATATCTGCCCAGTTAACATCTGTAGCTACATCCACCTACTTACCTCAGCATCTTCATTTGCCCGGTTACATCTGTGTCTACATCTGCCTGGTTACATCTGTGCCTACATCTGCCCAGTTACATCCATAACTAAATCTGCCTAGTTACATCAGTACCTACATCTGCCCAGTTATATCTGTGCCTACACCTGCCCACTTACATCCGTGCCTACATCTGCCCAATTACATCTTTGTCTACACCTGCCTGGTTATATCTGTGTCTGCATCTGCCCAGTTACATCTATGCCTATATCTGCCCAGTTAACATCTGTAGCTACATCCACCTACTTACCTCAGCATCTTCATTTGCCCGGTTACATCTGTGTCTACATCTGCCCAGTTACATCTTTGTCTACATCTGCCTGGTTACATCTGTGCCTACATCTGCCTGGTTACATCTGTGCCTACATCTGCCCAGTTACATTCATAACTAAATCTGTCTAGTTACATCAGTACCTACATCTGCCCAGTTATATCTGTGCCTACACCTGCCCACTTACATCCGTGCCTATATCTGCCCAGTTACATCTGCACCTACATCTGCCTAGTTACAAGTGTCTACATCTGCCTACACTAGTTACATATGTCTCTACATCTGCCAAGTTACATCTGCCCAGTAACACCTGTGTTCACATCTGCCCAGTTACATCTGTGCCTACATCCACCCAGTGATGAAGATGAACAGGAATGCACAGGAGCTCAGTTTCTATACCTTTTATGCAGCAGGAATGGAGTTCCTGTACTTCTTCCCACTGACACTAGAACTAAAATTCTTAAACCTGCAACTTAATGACAGTTTTTGGGCCTGTGACCTGAAATCTGGGTTTCCATAATAACGTTTGACTTGAACAACAATGCTATTTTCCTAGAAATACTTCACTATCTCTAACTGACTCTACTAGTATCTAAACAGATAGTTGTGTCTTGACACAGCTATTCTTCAGATTGAGGATCTTCATTCTGCATCTCATATTTTCCAGTGCCTGAATTTCTGTACTCCTTGTCTACCACTTGCACTACTGCATCCACCAGTTACATTTTATCTACATCCACCCAGTTACATCTGCACCTACATCTGCCCAGTTACATCTTTGTCTACATTTGCACAGTTACATCTTTGTCTGCATTTGTCAAGTTACATCTTTGTCTACATCTGCTCAGTTACATCTGCATCTACATCCACCCAGTTACATCTGTGTCTGCATCTACCTGGTTACATCTGTGCCTACATCTGCCCAGTTATATCTTTGTCTACATCTGCCTGGTCACATATATGCCTATATCTGCCCAGTTACATCTGTATCTACATCCACCTACTTACCTCAGTGTCTTCATCTGCCTGGTTACATCTGTGTTCACATCCATCCAGTTACATCTGTGCCAACATCTGCCTGGTTACATATGTGCCTACATCTGTCTGGTTACATCTGTGCCTACGTCTGCCCAGTTACATCCATACCCAAATCTGCCTAGTTACATCAGTACTACATTCAGCCACTTACATCTGTGCTTACATCTGCCCACTTACATCTGTGCCAACATCTGCCCTATTACATCTGCACCTACATCTGCCCAGTTACATCTGCATCTACATCTGCCCAGTAACACCTGTTCACATCTGCCCAGTTGCATCTGTGCCTACATCCACCCAGTTACATTTGTATCTACATCCACCCATTTATATCTGCACCTACATCTGCCTAGTTATACCTGTGTCTGCATGTTCCCAGTTACATCTGCACCTACATCCACCCAGTAACATCTGCACCTACATCTGCCCAGTTACATCTGTCTACATCTGCCCAGTTACATCTGCGCTTGCATCTACCAAGTTACATCTGTGTCTCACATCTGCCCAGTTACATCTGCATCTGCATCTGCCAAGTTACATCTGTGTCTACATCTGCTCAGTTACATCTGCACCTACATCCACCCAGTTACATCTGTGTCACATCTACCTGGTTACATCTGTGCCTACATCTGCCAGTTACATCTTTGTCTACATCTGCCTAGTTACATCTGTGCCTACATCTTCCCAATTACATCTTTGTCTCACACCTGCCTGGTTAACTCTGTGTCTGCATCTGTCCAGTTACATCTATGCCTATATCTGCCCAGTTAACATCTGTAGCTACATCCACCTACTTATCTCAGTGTCTTCATCTGCCCGGTTACATCTGTGTCTCATCTGCCAGTTACATCTTTGTCTACATCTGCCCAGTTACATCTGTGTTCACATCTGCCTGGTTACATCTGTGCTACATCTGCCCAGTTACATCCATAACTAAATCTGCCTAGTTACATCAATACCTACATCTGCCCAGTTATATCTGTGCCTACACCTGCCCACTTACATCCATGCCTACATCTGCCCAATTACATCTGCACCTACATCTGCCTAGTTACAAGTGTCCACATCTGCCTCCACTAGTTACATATGTCTCACATCTGCCCAGTTACATCTGCACCTACATCTGCCCAGTAACACCTGTGTCTACATCTGCCCAGTAACACCTGTGTCTACATCCACCCAGTGATGAAAATGAATAGGAATGCACAGGAGCTCAATTTCTGTACCTTTTATGCAGCAGAAATGGAGTTCCTGTACTTCTTCCCACTGACACTGGAACTAAAATTCTTAAACATGTGACAATGTACTTTTGTAAATGAGCCTATGGCTCAAAGGTTTTCCAACTGCTGTCTAAATAAATAAATAAACCTGCAACATAATGACAGTTTCTGGGCCTGTGACCTGAAATCTGGTTCATAACAACGTTTGACTGGAACAACAAAGCTATTTTCCTCCAAATACTTCACTATCTATAACTGACTGTACTAGTATCTAAACAGATAGCTGTGTCTTGACACAGCTATTCTTCAGATTGAGGATCTTCATTCTGCATCTCATATTTTCCAGTGCCTGAATTTCTGTACCCTTGTCTGCCACTTGCACTACTGCATCCACTCAGTTACATTTTTATCTACATCCACCCAGTTACATCTGCACCTACATCTGCCCAGCTATTCCTGTGTTACATCTACCCAGTTACATCTGCACCACATCCACCCAGTAACATCTGCAACCTACACCTGCCCAGTTACATCTGTGTTCACATCTGCCCAGTTACATCTGCATCTGCATCTTATACTTAGGTTCATACTTAGGTGCTTAAGACAGCAGAAGGCTTGTTGCCCATGTCAGCTATCCTCACTACTCAGTGGAAGTAACATGGCTACTAAACTCTATGTATCTATCCAGCCTGATTTTGAAAACATGGAAACTTGGTGCATCAACCACTTCATTTGATAATTCATTCCATAATTTAACTGATCTATTCATAAAACTTTGTTTCCATGCCTCAGTTCAACACCTCCTTTCTATAATTTGGTAATTATGTCATCTCATATCATATTTATAATCCTTATTTACCTGCTCTAATTCTCCTTTTAATTTATTGTCTTTCGAATTTTATATAATAATAGTAAATCTCTCTCTTTGCCTTAGATCCAGTGGCCATAGATTCAAGTAACCCAGTCTCTCCTGTATGTTTTCCTCTACAACCAGGTATTAATCTTGTGACTATCCTTTGTGGTCTCTAAATTAGCTTTATATCTTTCTCTAAGTATGGACTCCAGCTTTGTGTTCCATAATCCAGAATTGGTCTTACATAACTATTATATACTGTCATCAACAATGTTTTATTTCTTGAATACAAACTTCTCCTAACGCTATTTGTTATATACATTGCTTTATTTGCTACACTTCTACAATGGGTTTCCCACTTTAAATCATTTGATACATAGATCCCCAGGTCCCTTTCACATTCTGATGTATTTAAGTTAACCCCATTAATGTTATAATCTTGACATATATTATTCTTTTCTCATGTGTAATATACTGCATTTCTTCATGTTCAGCTTCATCCCGTTGTTCTTTGTCCAATTTGCCTCAGCAAGGATATCTTCATCAAACCTTAACCTATTTTCAAATGTATCTACTATTCCCCACTTTTACATCATCTACAACTTTTACTAACTTATTTCCACTATTTAATTTAAGATTTGCTATATACTGTGTGTGTGTGTATATATATATATATATATATATATATATATATATATACAAAAAGTAATGGGCCCAGTACGGATCCCTGTGGCACCCCACTTGCAACCTCTAGTTCTTGTGAGATAAACCCCTGAATTCTTACTGATTGTTTTGTACTCATCAACCAATATGAAATCCATCTGATGATGGTGATATCAAGACCTGTCTCCATCAGTTTTAAAATTAGGACCTTATGGGGGACAGAATCAAAGGCCTTACTAAAATCCAACATCACCACATCCATCGGTGTTCCTTTATCCAGATTTTCCCTATATAACTATATAAACTTATTAAGCTGGTGTTACGTGATCTATTTTCTATAAATACATGTTGAAGCTCATTAACCTTGTTGTTATTCTTCAACCAGTCCTTAATTTCCTCCACTATTATGCTCTCTATAATTTTCCCAACTATTGACATCAAACCAAAGGGTCTGTAATTTACTGGATCCTCCTTATTTCCTCTTTTGTAAATGGGGACAACCTCTGTCCTTCTCCAGTCTCCTGGAACATATCCTTCATTTAATGATCTTATACCTATGTTTGCTATAATGAGTGCTAATTTGGTCCTTAATTCCTTGAGGAAACTTGGGTGTATAGGGGCAGGAGATTTATTAACTTTGAGTTGTTCATGTTTCACAAGGACTTTGGAACTAGAAATAAAATTGCAGATTCATGTTTTGCATTTACAAATATATCCCCACATTCTTATCATCAAGTTACATCTGTGTCTACATCGCCCACTTACATCTGTGCCTTCATCTGCCCAGTTACAGCTGTGCCTACATTTGACCAGCTTCATCTGCATCTGCTCAGTTACATCTATGCATACATCTGCCCAGTTACATCTGTGTCAACATCTGTCCAGTTACATCTGTATCTACATCTGCCCAGTTACATCTGTGTCTACATCTGACCAATTACATCTGCACATACATCTGCCCAGTTACATCTGTGTCAACATCTATCCAGTTACATCTGTACCTGCATCTGCCCAGTTATATCAGTGTCTACATCTGCCCAGTTACATCTGCATCTGCCCAGTTACATCAGTGTCAACATGTACCCAGTTACATCTGTGTCTACATTGGACCAATTACATCTACACCTACATCTGCTCAGTTATATCTGTGTCTATATTTGCCCAGTTACATCTGCACCTACATCCACCCAGTAACATCTGCACCTAAATGTGCCCAGTTACATCTATGTCGACATCTGCCTAGTTACATCTGTGCCTCACATCCACCCAGTTACATTTGTATCTACAGCCACCAGTTACATCTGCACCTACATCTGCCCAGTTATACCTGTGTCTACATCTGCCCAGTCACATCTGCACCTACATCTACCCAGTCACATCTGCACCTACATCTACCCAATCACATCTGTATCTACATCTGCACAGTTACATCTGTGTCTGCATCTGTCAAGTTACATCTGTGTCTACATCTGCTCAGTTATATCTGCATCTACATCCACCCACTTACATCTGTGTTCGCATCTACCTGGTTACATCTGCACCTACATCTGCCCAGTTACATCTTTGTCTACATTTGCACAGTTACATCTTTGTCTGCATTTGTCAAGTTACATCTTTGTTCACATCTGCTCAGTTACATCTGCATCTACATCCACCCAGTTACATCTGTGTCTGCATCTACCTGGTTACATCTGTGCCTACATCTGCCCAGTTATATCTTTGTTCATATCTGCCTGGTCACATATATGCCTATATCTGCCCAGTTACATCTGTATCTACATCCACTTACTTACCTCAGTGTCTTCATCTGTCTGGTTACATCTGTGTCTACATCCATCCAGTTACATCTGTGCCAACATCTGCCTGGTTACATATGTGCCTACATCTGCCTGGTTACATCTGCGCCTACATCTGCCCAGTTACATCTTTGTCTACATTTGCACAGTTACATCTTTGTCTGCATTTGTCAAGTTACATCTGTGTCTACATCTGCTCAGTTACATCTGCATCTACATCCACCCAGTTACATCTGTGTCTGCATCTACCTGGTTACATCTGTGCCTACATCTGCCCAGTTATATCTTTGTCTACATCTGCCTGGTCACATATATGCCTATATCTGCCCAGTTACATCTGTATCTACATCCACCTACTTACCTCAGTGTCTTCATCTGCCTGGTTACATCTATGTTCACATCCATCCAGTTACATCTGTGCCAACATCTGCCTGGTTACATATGTGCCTACATCTGCCTGGTTACATCTGTGCCTATGTCTGCCCAGTTACATCCATACCTAAATCTGCCTAGTTACATCAGTACCTACATTCAGCCACTTACATCCATGCCTATATCTGCCCACTTACATCTGTGCTAACATCTACCCAATTACATCTGCACCTACATCTGCCCAGTTACATCTGCATCTACAACTGCCCAGTTACATCTGTGTTCACATCTGCCCAGTTACATCTGTGCCCACATCCACCCAGTTACATTTGTATCTACATCCACCCATTTATATCTGCACCACATCTGCCCAGTTATACCTGTGTCTACATGTGCCCAGTTACATCTGCACCACATCCACCCAGTAACATCTGCACCTACATCTGCACAGTTACATCTGTCTACATCTGCCCAGTTACATCTGCGTTTGCATCTACCAAGTTACATCTGTGTCTACATCTGCCTAGTTACATCTGTGTCTGCATCTGCCAAGTTACATCTGTGTCTACATCTGCTCAGTTACATCTGCACCTACATCCACCCAGTTACATCTGTGTCTACATCTACCTGGTTACATCTGTGCCTACATCTGCCCAGTTACATCTTTGTCTACATCTGCCTGGTTACATCTGTGCCTACATCTTCCCAATTACATCTTTGTTCACACCTGCCTGGTTATATCTGTGTCTGCATCTGTCCAGTTACATCTATGCCTATATCTGCCCAGTTAACATCTGTAGCTACATCCACCTACTTACCTCAGCATCTTCATTTGCCGGTTACATCTGTGTTCACATCTGCCTGGTTACATCTGTGCCTACATCTGCCCAGTTACATCCATAACTAAATCTGCCTAGTTACATCAGTACCTACATCTGCCCAGTTATATCTGTGCCACACCTGCCCACTTACATCCGTGCCTACATCTGCCCAATTACATCTTTGTCTACACCTGCCTGGTTATATCTGTGTCTGCATCTGCCCAGTTACATCTATGCCTATATCTGCCCAGTTAACATCTGTAGCTACATCCACCTACTTACCTCAGCATCTTCATTTGCCCGGTTACATCTGTGTCTACATCTGCCCAGTTACATCTTTGTCTACATCTGCCTGGTTACATCTGTGCCTACATCTGCCTGGTTACATCTGTGCCTACATCTGCCCAGTTACATTCATAACTAAATCTGTCTAGTTACATCAGTACCTACATCTGCCCAGTTATATCTGTGCCTACACCTGCCCACTTACATCCGTGCCTATATCTGCCCAGTTACATCTGCACCTACATCTGCCTAGTTACAAGTGTCTACATCTGCCTACACTAGTTACATATGTCTCTACATCTGCCAAGTTACATCTGCCCAGTAACACCTGTGTCTACATCTGCCCAGTTACATCTGTGCTACATCCACCCAGTGATGAAGATGAACAGGAATGCACAGGAGCTCAGTTTCTATACCTTTATGCAGCAGGAATGGAGTTCCTGTACTTCTTCCCACTGACACTAGAACTAAAATTTTAAACCTGCAACTTAATGACAGTTTTTGGGCCTGTGACCTGAAATCTGGGTTTCCATAATAACGTTTGACTTGAACAACAATGCTATTTTCCTAGAAATACTTCACTATCTCTAACTGACTCTACTAGTATCTAAACAGATAGTTGTGTCTTGACACAGCTATTCTTCAGATTGAGGATCTTCATTCTGCATCTCATATTTTCCAGTGCCTGAATTTCTGTACTCCTTGTCTACCACTTGCACTACTGCATCCACCAGTTACATTTTTATCTACATCCACCCAGTTACATCTGCACCTACATCTGCCCAGTTACATCTTTTGTCTACATTTGCACAGTTACATCTTTGTCTGCATTTGTCAAGTTACATCTTTGTCTACATCTGCTCAGTTACATCTGCATCTACATCCACCCAGTTACATCTGTGTCTGCATCTACCTGGTTACATCTGTGCCTACATCTGCCCAGTTATATCTTTGTTCACATCTGCCTGGTCACATATATGCCTATATCTGCCCAGTTACATCTGTATCTACATCCACCTACTTACCTCAGTGTCTTCATCTGTCTGGTTACATCTGTGTCTACATCCATCCAGTTACATCTGTGCCAACATCTGCCTGGTTACATATGTGCTCACATCTGCCTGGTTACATCTGCGCCTACATCTGCCCAGTTACATCTTTGTCTACATTTGCACAGTTACATCTTTGTCTGCATTTGTCAAGTTACATCTGTGTCTACATCTGCTCAGTTACATCTGCATCTACATCCACCCAGTTACATCTGTGTCTGCATCTACCTGGTTACATCTGTGCCTCACATCTGCCCAGTTATATCTTTGTTCACATCTGCCTGGTCACATATATGCCTATATCTGCCCAGTTACATCTGTATCTACATCCACCTACTTACCTCAGTGTCTTCATCTGCCTGGTTACATCTATGTCTACATCCATCCAGTTACATCTGTGCCAACATCTGCCTGGTTACATATGTGCTACATCTGCCTGGTTACATCTGTGCCTATGTCTGCCCAGTTACATCCATACCTAAATCTGCCTAGTTACATCAGTACCTACATTCAGCCACTTACATCCATGCCTATATCTGCCCACTTACATCTGTGCTAACATCTCACCCAATTACATCTGCACCTACATCTGCCCAGTTACATCTGCATCTACAACTGCCCAGTTACATCTGTGTCTACATCTGCCCAGTTACATCTGTGCCCACATCCACCCAGTTACATTTGTATCTACATCCACCCATTTATATCTTCACCTACATCTGCCCAGTTATACCTGTGTCTACATGTGCCCAGTTACATCTGCACCTACATCCACCCAGTAACATCTGCACCTACATCTGCACAGTTACATCTGTCTACATCTGCCCAGTTACATCTGCGTTTGCATCTACCAAGTTACATCTGTGTCTACATCTGCCTAGTTACATCTGTGTCTGCATCTGCCAAGTTACATCTGTGTCTACATCTGCTCAGTTACATCTGCACCTACATCCACCCAGTTACATCTGTGTCTACATCTACCTGGTTACATCTGTGCCTACATCTGCCCAGTTACATCTTTGTCTACATCTGCCTGGTTACATCTGTGCCTACATCTTCCCATTACATCTTTGTCTACACCTGCCTGGTTATATCTGTGTCTGCATCTGTCCAGTTACATCTATGCCTATATCTGCCCAGTTAACATCTGTAGCTACATCCACCTACTTACCTCAGCATCTTCATTTGCCCGGTTACATCTGTGTCTACATCTGCCTGGTTACATCTGTGCCTACATCTGCCCAGTTACATCCATAACTAAATCTGCCTAGTTACATCAGTACCTACATCTGCCCAGTTATATCTGTGCCACACCTGCCCACTTACATCCGTGCCTCACATCTGCCCAATTACATCTTTGTTCACACCTGCCTGGTTATATCTGTGTCTGCATCTGCCCAGTTACATCTATGCCTATATCTGCCCAGTTAACATCTGTAGCTACATCCACCTACTTACCTCAGCATCTTCATTTGCCCAGTTACATCTGTGTCTACATCTGCCCAGTTACATCTTTGTCTACATCTGCCTGGTTACATCTGTGCCTACATCTGCCTGGTTACATCTGTGCCTACATCTGCCCAGTTACATTCATAACTAAATCTGTCTAGTTACATCAGTACCTACATCTGCCCAGTTATATCTGTGCCTACACCTGCCCACTTACATCCGTGCCTATATCTGCCCAGTTACATCTGCACCTACATCTGCCTAGTTACAAGTGTCTACATCTGCCTACACTAGTTACATATGTCTCTACATCTGCCAAGTTACATCTGCCCAGTAACACCTGTGTTCACATCTGCCCAGTTACATCTGTGCCTACATCCACCCAGTGATGAAGATGAACAGGAATGCACAGGAGCTCAGTTTCTATACCTTTTATGCAGCAGGAATGGAGTTCCTGTACTTCTTCCCACTGACACTAGAACTAAAATTCTTAAACCTGCAACTTAATGACAGTTTTGGGCCTGTGACCTGAAATCTGGGTTTCCATAATAACGCTTTGACTTGAACAACAATGCTATTTTCCTAGAAATACTTCACTATCTCTAACTGACTCTACTAGTATCTAAACAGATAGTTGTGTCTTGACACAGCTATTCTTCAGATTGAGGATCTTCATTCTGCATCTCATATTTTCCAGTGCCTGAATTTCTGTACTCCTTGTCTACCACTTGCACTACTGCATCCACCAGTTACATTTTTATCTACATCCACCCAGTTACATTTGCACCTACATCTGCCCAGTTATACCTGTGTCTACATCTACCCAGTTACATCTGCACCTACATCCACCCAGTAACATCTGCAACCTACATCTGCCCAGTTACATCTGTGTCTACATCTGCCCAGTTGCATCTGCATCTTATACTTAGGTTCATACTTAGGTGCTTAAGACAGCAGAAGGCTTGTTGCCAATGTCAGCTATCCCCACTACTCAATGGAAGTAATATGGTTACTAATCTTTACATATCTATCCAGCCTGATTTTGAAAACATGGAAACTTGGTGCATCAACCACTTCATTTGATAATTCATTCCATAATGTAACTGATCTATTCACAAAACTTTGTTTCCATGCCTCAGTTCAACACCTCCTTTCTATAATTTGGTAATTATGTCATCTCATATCATATTTATAATTCTTATTTACCTGCTCTAATTCTCCTTTTAATTTATTGTCTTTCGGAATTTTATATAATAATAGTAAATCCCCTCTTTTTTGCCTTAGATCCAGTGGTCATAGATTCAAGTAACCCAGTCTCTCCCTGTACGTTTTTCCTCTACAACCAGATATTAATCTTGTGACTGTCCTTTGTGGTCTCTCAATTAGCTTTATATCTTTCTCTAAGTATGGAGTCCAGCTTTGTGTTCCATAATCCAGAACTGGTCTTACATAACTATTATATACTGGCATCAACACTGTTTTATTTCTTAAATAAAAACTTCTCCTAATGCTATTTGTTATATACATTGCTTTATTTGCTACACTTCTACAATGGGTTTCCCACTTTAAATCATTTGATACATAGATCCCCAGGTCCCTTTCACATTCTGATGTATTTAAGTTAACCCCATCAATGTTATAATCTTGACATATATTATTTTTTCCCATGTGTAATATACTGCATTTCTTCATGTTCAGCTTCATCCCGTTGTTCTTTGCCCAATTTGCTACAGCAAGGATATCTTCATCAAGCCTTAACCTATTTTCAAATGTATCTACTATTCCCCCAATTTTTACATCATCTACAACTTTTACTAACTTATTTCCACTATTTAATTTAAAATTTGCTCTCTCTCTCTCTCTATATATATATATATATATACATATACAAAAAAGTAATGGGCCCAGTACGGATCCCTGTGGCACTCCACTTGCAACCTCTAGTTCTTGTGAGATAAACCCCTGAATTCTTACTGATTGTTTTGTACTCATCAACCAATATGAAATCCATCTGATGATGGTGGTGATATCAAGATCTGTCTCCACCAGTTTTAAAATTAGGACCTTATGGGGGACAGAATCAAAGGCCTTACTAAAATCCAGCATCACCACATCCATTGGTGTTCCTTTATCCAGATTTTCCCCTATATAAACTTATTAAACTGGTGTTACGTGATCTATTTTCCATAAATCCATGTTGAAGCTCATTAACCTTGTTATTCTTCAACCAGTCCTTAATTTCCTCCACTATTATGCTCTCTATAATTTTCCCAACTATTGACATCAAACTAAAGGATCTGTAATTTACTGGATCCTCCCTATTTCCTCTTTTGTAAATGGGGACAACCTCTGTCCTTCTCCAGTCTCCTGGAAAATATCCTTCATTTAATGATCTTGTACCTATGTTTGCTATAATGAGTGCTAATTCAGTCCTTAATTCCTTGAGGAACCTTGGGTGCAGGTTATTTGGGCCAGGAGATTTATTAACTTCAAGTTGTTTAAGTTTCACAAGGACTTTGGAACTAGAAATAAAATTTGCAGATTCATGTTTTGCATTTATAAATATACCCCCTACATTCTTATCATCAAGTTACATCTGTGTCTACATCTACCTACTTACCTCAGTGTCCTCATCTGCCTGGTTTCATCTGTGTCTACATCTGTCCAGTTACATCTGTGCCTACATCTGCCTGGTTGCATCTGTGCCTACATCTGTCCAGTTACATCCATACCTAAATCTGCCTGGTTACATCAGTACCTACATCTGGCCAGTTATATCTGTGCCTACATCTGCACACTTACAACTGTCTCTACATCTGCCCAGTTATATCTGCACCTACACCTGAACAGTTACATCTGTGTCTACATCCATCCAGTTACATCTGTGCCTACATCCTGCCAGTTACCCATGTTGTATGGCATTTGGATCACAGAAATAAAGCCTTTTGCACTCGTTTATTTGGTGCTGGTATTTGTTCTTTTGTATTTTGGTTTGCTTACCGGGCACATTTGTAGCGTCTGGAGCGGGGATTGTTGCTATTTTGCCAGTTACATCTGTGCCTACATCTGCCCAGTTACATCTGTGTCTACATCTGCCCAGTTATACCTGTGCCTACATTCACCCAGTTACTTCTGCACCTACATCTGCCCAGTTACATCTGTGTCTACATCTGCCCAGTTACATCTGTGTCTACATCTGCCCAGTTACATTTGTGTCTATATCCACCCACTTATCTCAGTGTCTTCATCTGCCTGGTTACATCTGTATCTACATTCACCAAGTTACATCTGCATGTACATCTTTCAGTTACATCTGTGTCAATATTCACTCAGTTACATCTGAACCTACGTTCACCTAGTTACATCTTTGTCTACCTCAGCCCAGTTTAATCTTTGTATACAGCCACCCAGTCACATCGGTGTCTATATCTGCTTGGCTGGATCTGTGTCTGCATCTGCTTGGTTATGTCTGAGTCTACATCTGCATTTCCATCCTCTCAGTTACAGCTACATCTGCCCAGTTACATCTGCATATTTATATGCCATGGTTAAAGAAATGTATCCATTAGTTGCAGTTCTCCCTCATTTGTGGCAAATTGTGTGAAATTAATTTGCTTATTTTTTTTGACACAATTAAATATATGCATATATGATAGACAGCTACATTAGTTGGACCATTTTTTACATGTTTAGATTACTATGGACACAGGCACAAGTCTGCAATTAAGCAATAAAGTATGACAGGTTGTGCATTGTGGTGGGATAATGGCACACCTTGGGTGGTTTGAAACATCAGACCACAGGCTGAGTCTTTCCACTGTCAATAAGTGCCACTATCCCAGCTCAGAGCACACCATGGACTGCCTTATTGTATTCATCAAAATGGGTGCATTAGTATGAATATTTTTTTAAGTGTTTAATTTAAAAAAAGTAAAAACTAGAAACAAGGTATTGCAATTTTCCTATTTAGCCAGTAGATAGAAGATGCTGCATTTGTTTCTAACTACAAGTAGTTGCATTGATGTGTATTGACACAGCTGTCCCTGCTGAATGTACTGTAAACAGGTCAGTGAGGGTATTAATCTTTTTCCAGTGCTGGGATATCAACACTGGGTTCTGAACTCCTTGACCAATCAGGTTCCTGAATTTTTTATACCCATTTCACAATTAAAGATAAAAGCAAATGGATCTGCCCCATTGGCCAGTGGGCAGTGTGTTGTGTGCCCATGCTGGCAATGTAGTTATATGAGCAGACTTGGTATCTAACCAGGAGACTGGGCAGTGGTGCTGAAGGGCCACTACTGCATGGCAGCACTCCCAGCAAGGAAGGGTTGGTGCAATGTTCCACTGCTGCTGCAACCCCCTGTGGTGGGACAGGGGAGCTTGCCTTCTGTGCAGAGGAAGCTCTGAGATAGTCATGGCATTTTGGGGTGATGCCTGGGTGCTGTATGGGTGGTAGGAATGTGGGCACAACCAAAGGATGGAAAAAACTGAAAAATCTGTGCTTTATGAAACATCTTATAGGACAATCATGGCACTCTCAGGCCTTGGTCCATGTTGATCCTCACTGTCCCAATAGCATGGGAGCAGCAGAGGAGGCTGGGAGGTAGGATTTGGAAGGTAGGATTAGGCAGTGGCTAAACTGTAAATGTTTAGGAATGAGAACTCTCACATGTTGATTTCTAGGTGATGGAACTGTCACTTATAGATAGTGGAACTCTCCTGTAGTAGTCCATGGAGAAAACTGACAGAGGAAGTGGAACTGTCATGCAGTTTTTTAAGAGGTGGTGGAACAGAGTTGCTATGGGATCCTGCCCAATTTAACCCCTGGGAGCAGGTTAGCAGCTCACAGAGTAAAAAGTTAAATAAAATAAGAAAAAGTGAACAGGGCAGATGGAACCAGGATGGCTCCATTTTACCCCCTGCCCTAAGTTCCTGCCATACACACCATCCACTTGGGTGAGCTCCCAGCACCATTCTCACCTTCAAGCCACTTACCATGTCTCCTCCTTCCCTGAATGTCCTTCACCAGGTAGGATCCATGGGGAGCAGGGCACACTTTTTTCATATATAGCTTTTTCTCCATCACCACCTCTATCTTCTAGGGATGGACCCCGAACCCAGGGATATACCCTGTCAGAACCCACAACCTCCTGCTCCCTTGTACCCTAGTAACATACCAGTTAACCCACAGCTTACCCTCAGTGGCAGAGGCTCCCGGAGAGGGCCACCTTCCCCCTTGTTGCAGTCCACTATTTGGATTAGGATCCAGTGCTGATAGGTACTAGCACCCAGGGGAGTCCCAAAGGCCCACACCATCATATAGACAGAAGTGTTTTTTTCCTGTTTTTGTCCTCTCCCACCTCCCCTGATGTGAGCATAGCCTATGGCCTCACATGCACACAGCTGATTCTGCAGTGACAGCAAGCTACCTGGCCCAACTGCAGGGGTAACTGAGGTGATGAAGATCACCTCCAACCCCCTGGCTGAGGTACACTGCCATATGGCAGCTGCCTCAGCTGAACCTGCCTCCCAATGCAGCAACAGAGCTCACTTCCAAATGTGGGTTGTCTACATGGCATTGTGACACACAATTGCTAGGCCAAGGGGTGGCTAAGCCAGGCACACCTAACTTCCCACTGAAACAGCATGGTTCTGGGAGGTGGTGGAAAGTGGACATGTCTGGAGCACAAGAGCACCCTATTTCATCCTGTGCAACTCTGTTTTTTCCTCCCCTCCCCCAACGATGACAAGGGCTAGGTGATCAGTGTACCCCCCTGATGTGTGCCAGCACATGTTGGAGCAAGTAGGCATCCACCCTCCCACTTCAAGCTCCAGGTGCACTACTAACTGTGGTCACCCAGGGGGCAGTAGCACAGCAGAGTCCACAAACTTTCCCTCCCCAAGGAGAAGCATGTCATCAGGGATGCTCGATCCTCCTGTATTGGCCCTCTGATGACTCAGATTCATTCCTGAACCTGGGTCTCCAGTATCGTGAGCAGCAACCCTGCCACTTTGCTGACTGGCCAGATAGTCCAGCTCCATTTGAAACTCTTGTTCTTGGTCTGTTTGCCAGCATTTTGCACAGTTTTAGCCAATCAGATATGAGGAATTGGTGCTACTCATTTGATTGTACAGCTCACCCAAGTTGCCCAAAATGAGTGTTCATTTTAAATAAATCTGTCTGTTTTACTTTTGTCTTTCTTTTTAAAGTTTATTAAATGTTTCCAAAGCAGTATGGTAATACACTCACAGTATCCACTTTATTCCAAGCGAGTTACAAGTACAGTGTGATACAGGGTATAGCAAGTGTCTAGTCCCAGTGTGCATCCACCAAACTCCCCCACCCATGAGTAAGGTGGGTCCCTTACCTTGTCCCATATCTTTCTGAATTCTTCCTACCCCTGTTCCTCTTTTGCTGCTGTGTTTTTATTAGTACTAAGGGACAAAATGAACCTTTCTTTTCCTTCATAAAAATAACCATCTGAGTCTTCTATTTTGGAATTGTTGAATGTTTACCTTCTGTCTTGATGTCTTTGTTATCATCTGTTTTTGTCTCTGGTTCTTCTGTCTTCCGTTCTTCTTTCTTGGGAATAAATTAGAAAAAAAAGCTTAAAAGTAAGTCTTTGGCTATCCATACATAAAATGCAGATGTGTACACAGCCTACTCAAGTAGAAGGGTGATGCATGTCCCTGCAAAGTAGACAGCTCTTGTTCTTCATGTGAGTGTGTGTGTGTGCATGCGTGTGTGTATATATGTGTGGGGACTGGATATTTTTAAGAAGAAAGACTTCCATTCTGGTGAACACATCGTGAGCTGTCCCCAAATAACTAACAACCAAGTTTCACACTTATTTAGAAATATAGACAATGATGGCAGAAAAATACCAATGGTCTATCCAGTCTTCCTGAGTTCCCTATTTAACCATAGGACCTACTGTCCCTCCTGGGTCCATGCCTTTCCTATCATACCCCCAATTCTTCTCTGATTCTGCTGCCCCAAACAACCACAGTACCCTTAATTCTGTCCCAACCATGCTTGAAACCACTGACAGTTTTCACATTCACCATGTTGACTGACAGACTGTTCCATGACTCCACCCCTTTTCCTGTAAAGTAGTACATTACTTCCTAATGTCACTCCTGAACCTCCCTCTTATTAGTTTCCACTTGTGTCCATGTGACCGAGAGCTATTATTCAAGCTAAATAGCTCCCTGTAGTTCACCTTGTTAATTCATTTTAGGAACTCGAAGGTCTCTGTCATATCTCTCCCTTCTAGTCTCCAGCGTGTTCATGTTCAGTTCATAGGTTCATAGGTTTTGTATAAGTTCAGTGGGTAGATTACCCTTAATAGACTCGTCACCAGTCTCACTGGTGGAATTCAAACTTGGTGTCACCCATGTATACATCTAAAGTTGTTTTAAATGAGTCAAGAGTAGAACTAAGCACTATGTTGGTAGGAAGTTTATTCCAGGTGTTTACCACTCTTTGAGTGAACCACATGTTTCTTCTTACAGTGTTATTTTGGGTGCCTTTTAATTTCAATGAATGGGATTTAGTATTTACCAACGCTTGATGTCTAACTAGGCCTATTGTTTCAAGAACTGTTACATCTTGAAAAGCTTTGTATGTCTGACATAAATCTCCACGTAACCTTTTATATTTCATAGAATAGAGGTTTGTTCTTTTTAGTCTGGTTTTATAATCAGTTGCTCATAATGTAGAAACTTTTTTTTGTCACTTTACGTTGTATCCTTTCTACAAGTTTTTTATTTCTTATTAAATATGGGGCAACTACAGAGGAACAATATTCTAAATGAGGTCTAACTAGTCCAACATACAAGGGGATGATAACATTTTTGTCCCTACTTTTAATATTTCCTAAGATGCAGCTTAATATTTTATTGCCTTTTTTTGCTGCATTAGTTATGTGTTCATCAAAGGAAAAATCTTTAGATAAAGTAACACCTAGATCTTTTTCCTGATTAGTCATCTGAACATCTATATTATTCATTGAATATGTATAACAAGGGTTATTCTTACCCAGGTGCATTACTTTACATTTTAATTAATTGAACAGTAAATTGTTTCTTTTAGACCATTCAACCAGATGAGTTAAGTTGTTTAGTAAATTAATTGCTGAGTTTGCATCAAAATTATACTTCCCAATTTACAGTCATCAGCAAACTTGGCAAGCCAGTATGTATTAGATTAAATACTCAGTGGATATCAATATATTAAAGAGATTAGGACCCAGTACTGAGCCCTGGGGAACCCCACTAGTAACCGGTCCCCAATTTGACAGATAATCTTTAACCGAGACTTGTTGTGTCTGACCCATTAACCAAGCATTTTTCCAGTTTATAATTACTGGATGAATTTTTAAGAGCTCATGTTGTTTAATAAGCACATGATGTGTTACAGAGTCAAGTGCTTTGGAAAGGTCTAGGTATATTATATCCACTGATAAACCATTATCTTGTGCTTTGCTGACTGGTTCCAGAAGAAGTGACTGGTTGGCCCTTTGGAATCTCTCTATTGGAAGTTGATAAAAGGTTGTTAAACCTTCGAGCATTTTTGGATTTTATCGAAATTTTAAAATGCAAAGAAGGACAAGAGGCACCCCTGTGCGAGAAGCTTTCTTACTGTTCATGGTTCGCCATTCTATGGTCATTACAAAAAGGGGACTTTAAGGAAACTTAAAGTTTTTACAAGATATTATGATCTCAATGCTTTGACAAAGCCTCTGCACTTATTCCAGTGACTTATTACAACAGGAGTAAAAAGGACTTTGATAGCCTCTTCAGTGATATATACTGCAAACTGACACTGCTTTTACCAGTTTGGTACTGGAACATCTTGGAGTTGGAGTTGGAGCTGGAGCTTTTGGAGCTACTCTTTCCCTGATTATTATGTCCCCAACTTACTGATTTCCGGACTTCTGGAATGGGACTGACTAACTTATAGACTTTCTAATAACAATTGTTTTGTACTTGTATTTAAGTTAAAATTTGTGAGTTTGAATTGTGAAAAGGTTTTTTTTTTCTCTCTAGTTCTCTTTTTCTCTTCTTCCTCCCCTTTTATAATAGTTCAGACAAGAAGTGGAAAAGGTAGTTTAACCCTTGAAGGAACTCATCCTGAAATTGAAGTTAAGGAGGGAATCGAAGGAATTGGCCTTGGAAGTACCTCGGGCTCGAAAATAAAATTGGCTTCCAAAGATCCAAAAGCTAAAGATAACCATAAAAGGAGAAACTCTGTTACACAAGGAAAAAAAGTTAGTTTACAGTCTAAATCATTAAATTTGATATCCAACTCAAAAAATATGTCTGTAAAGCAGGATGAAAATCATATTGACAGTACTATAAACAAAAGGCAGTTAAAAATTACAGATATATGGGCTGATAAGAAAGGAGGCCCTAGGTACCTTTCTACTCCAAAATGCATTACCCCATTACAAATAGACGAAGTTAGTAATTTAGGGAAAGATTATTACTTTCCAGAAAGGATGCATAATGAGTATGCCCAAAATTATCCTCCAGAAGAAATTTCCTTTAATAATTATGCATGGGAAACTTTTTTCAGAAAGAAAGTGGAGAAGGTTGTAGTAATAACAACTCTAACCACTCAATTATAGCCCTTTCTACTGATGACTCCCTTAATCCCTCTCATATGGAAAGTTATCTCATCTCAAGAACTAGAAATGATACTGATTCAAGGTCTGAAGGACCATCTCTCTATTCCCCTAACATGGATGAACTGCATAAAGGGAATAAAGGTAATAAAGAGTTAAAGGGGATAATTCAAGAATTGAGTACCAACACAGAAGAACTCAAAAAAATGGCTGAACAAAATAGGGATACTCCTATGGTTAATCATGATTTTGAAGTTTATTCTTCAGAAATTAGGGACATTCCACAGAATGGATCTATTGAGCAAGAAAAAGATTTCACTTATAACAGGAGAAATTTCATGGCTGGTTCTTCATTATCAAAACAAATGCTGGAGATAATTAAAAACAGATATTATGCAGACATTACTGTGTTAGAGAATATTTTAGTTCTGAAAGAAGAACTGTCCAATATTAGAGCAGATATATTTTATAATCGAGCTCTTATACAAAATTTCAATAAAAATATTAAAATTCAAGAGGAGACCATAAGTGAAAAGAATTTATCACCTAAAATTAAAAAAAAATGGGGAATAGGGGAATCCAGGTTTCATTGCCATCACCATTAAATTTAGACAAAAATAGTGTATCCTTTTGTCAGATACAAACATCAGATAAGATAACAAATAAAGCAAAAATAGTTACGTCAACAGTATCTAAAAATGGGAAAAGCAAAAACAAAACCGGGAAAAGAACAACAGAAAAGAAAGGTACGATCACAGAACACTACACTAAGGAAGTAAAGAAAGGGGAAATTTTGCCAGTATATAAAAAGGATTATAGAAATACTGGAACAGAGCTAATAGAAGATAGGGGAAAAACAAATGAAATAGAAGTAAAGGAAAAGTTTAACTTCACCTATGAGGATGTATCCAGATCCAGTTCTATGATGTTAACAAGGGCAATTGGTATGGCTACTGATAACAAGACTGAACAACCTCAGACAACCAAATCTCAGACTAAGTTAATAGAAGGGGAAATGGAAGGAGATATGGAATATCTGATTGAAATAACTGGAATTTTAAGACCCATAACAGAGACCAGAGAGGATTTAAAAGACAGGGTTTTTATACATGTTAGAGATTATACCATCATTAGTGAAGGAAGAGATATTCATTATGAGACCACCAAATATGGCATTTTATGATACAGTTTTACTATATTGTGAAACCAAGGAACTGGCCAAATTGATAATGGATAAAAAAATGTGTCTAGAGGGAAAAGGAATTTCAATTAAGTTACCTCTTTTAGTTCCTAAAAATACTTGTCTAGAAAATAAATCGGACAATAATGGATATAGGGTTCTCAAAAAATGTTGCAATTCTACTGAAATGTTCCCTACAAGAATAAGCCCTAAAAAGATAAGAAAGGAAAGGAATGAGGGCAGAGGCATAGCAAAAATAATTGAAATAATTGACAAATATGGGAAAAAACAAAATGAGAGTTGGCTATGCAGAACAGTGGTCATATTTGGATGGGAGATAGCCAGATATGACTCTGATGCTAGTATAAGAGAAGAATTACTCTCCTTCCTTTCAAGAATTTCTGGATCCAAAATATCTAAGAACATGGTAGATCATATCAAAGTACATAAAAATGCATCCAGTTCTAGTCAAATTGACTGTATTTTAAAAAATTCAGAAAAGGCCAATATACTTATGGGTTTGGTGGAAAGTTTAGACAAATTGGGGATATACATTATTTACCCAAATGAAATGAGTAGAGAAATGAAGGAGGATTCCATCTGGAAAGATGAAAAGGATATTGATTACCTCCTTATAGATCTTGAGAATTGGAGGGACCTAAATGCTTTTGAAACTCTGATAAATTTGGATCCAGAATGACATTTAGAATCTGTTATATCTGACGGGGGGAACAGCTTCAGTCATAAAGAGGGAAAACTAACCATTTTGTCTTGGAATATTGAAGGTTTTCATTTGAAAGTTACGGATCCTCAGGTAGTTATTTTTTTGGAATCCTTTGATATAATTGCCCTTCAAGAGACTTGGTGTATGGAAGAGCTAACTCCTAGATTTCCTGGCATTGCACCTTATAGTTTTCCAGCATTTAGAGAAAAGAAATTTGGTAGATATAAGGGGGGTTTAAAATAATTGATAAAGACTTGTTTAAATTTGAAGATAAGAGAACTATCTATTAAGAACAATAATATTCTGACTCTCGAACTTTCTAAGGACTCCCAGAAAATTATATTGTGTAATGTTTATTTTCCCCCAGAACCCAGATCTACAGAAATGGAGGATCCCTATATTTCAAATCTCAAATTACAACTAAATACTATCAACGAAATAGAAGGACATTGGCCTATTTACATCTTGGGAGATTTTAATGCAAGAATAAAGGAGGGAATCTCAGAGGATCTATATTCATCTCTAGTAGATGTTCCGGAAGTAATTAACCCTAGATTGACCTCATTAAGATCTACACTGGAAAAAAGATTTAACCACAGGGGTAGAGAAATACTAATAGCATTGGCCAGCAGGAACTTTTGTATTCTGAATGGAAGAACTAGTGGGGATAGAATGGGAAAATTGACCTTCAGGGGTCCCTTGGGATCCTCTATTCCTGATCTGATATGGGCCAATCTTGAGGGATTAAAAATAACTCATCAATTGGAAATTATTGAGCGATCAGAATCTTCTCACCTCCCTTTGTCTCTTACTATAGATAATAATTTTATAAAAACAATCCAAGAGATGGGGAATGTTGTTGAATATGTGGAAATAATTAATGAAAAAAGAATAAGATGGAATTCAATTTATCAGAATCAATTGCAAGAAATACTATACTCTGGAGAAATAACTGCAATCTCTTCCCAAGACAAAGTTAATTTTGACATTTATGATATCTGGGAAAATATTCAAATAAAATTGAGTGCTTTCTGTAAGAAAAACAAAGTAATCAAAAAAGAATGTTTGAATCATCCCAAATCATGGTTCAATCAAAGATGTAAAAAAGCAAAAGCCAATTTTTCTAAAAAATTAAGACAACATAGGAAGATTATTAATAAAAATAAAACGGATTGTCAGAATTTGGGAAAAGAAAGGGAGATTTATAAGAAAGTTTTAGAAGAAGAAAAAAACAAAAACTCTGTTCTTTTATGCGAAAAATTAAGAATAGTGGTCATTGAAAGAAATAGTAAACAATTCTGGAAAATAGTAGCACAAGGATTTAATAAATATCAGGAGAAAACAGAATGTCATATTACACCACAATCTTGGATTACATATTTCCAAGAGTTATTTTTCACAAAAGATGAAGATGAAGCAGAAATAAATATAAGATATGAGGCAAATTTTCCAAAGCCAATTTTGATCACAGAATTAGAAATACTTAACTCACTAAATTCCCTAAAGTCCAATAAAGCACCAGGGCCTGACAAAATTATTGGAGATGTCTATAAGTCCTTCAAAGAATGGTGGATTCCACTTCTCTACTTAATGTTCAATGGCTTTGTCCAGAATTCAAGATATCCTAAGAGTTGGGCTGGTAGTATTATATTCCCGATTTTTAAAAAGGGTAATGTAAAAGATCCAAGGATGTATAGACCCATTATCCTCATTGATGTGTCTCAAAACATTTTCTCAAAAATTATACTTGGTAGGTTGTTAACCTGGCTAGAAGAAAATTCAATTCTGGATGAGGCTCAAAATGGATTTAGAAGAAATAGGTCCACAATCCAGCACTATTATGTTTTACATCATCTAGCTTGGAAATACACAAAAATACGTAAATCAAAATTATATTGCTGTTTTGTAGATTTTTCAGTAGCCTTTGATAGTATTAGTAGGAAAATACTTTGGACCACATTGGAAAAACTTGGCTTGGAAAAGACACTTTTGGATATCATTATGAGACTGCATGAACATACTTGGGCAAAGATTCAATATAATCAATATGGTCACACTACTGAGGCATTCTAGACTAATACTGGGGTTAGACAAGGCTGTATATTAGCACCTACTCTTTTTAATATCTATTTAAACATTATTCTACTTGAAATTAAAAATACTGAATCTCATGCACCTAAAATCCATGAAAATAGAATTGATAGCTTAGCATATGCAGATGACTTGGTCCTATTATCTACCACTGCATTGGGACTCAGGAGGAAAATGAAGTGTTTCGATATTCTTTGCAGAGAGAGAGAAAGCTTAATGTAAATTTAAATAAAACCAAAATTTAGATTTTTGGAAATTCTTCCAGATATGAACCAAAATTTGTAATAAAGGGAGAAAAATTAGAGATAGTTAAAACGTATGATTACTTGGGAGTACGATTTTCTTATAACCTAAATTGGACTAAACATATAGAATATATTAAAAATAGGACATTGTCTTCCATAAATGCATTTAAAACATTTCATGCTAAAATGGGAAAGACCTCGATAAAAGGGGTCTTAAGGGTATTAAACACAAAAATTAAAACTAGTATAATGTGTGGAGGAGAAGTATGGAGATTTGCTAATAATAACCCATTGGAAACTTTACTTAATAAATTATATCGTTATACTCTTATGTTACCTCCAGGAACTCCTAATTGTATTCTTAGATTGGAACTTGGTCAATATTCTCTGAGCTCCTTAATAAAGGAAAGACAATTTTTGTTTTTGCTTAAAACATTTTTATTACAGGATTATCGATTGCCCAGAAAGTGTCTTGAGGAGGAGATTAAAATGGAAGAGCTGGGCTTTGTACATCCTTCCATAAAATTAATTAGGAAAATTATGTTTCCACTGGGTTTGGGACATACTCTCTATGATATATATATATATATATAAAGCCTTGGGATGAGATTGTTTCAATAATTAAATGCAGAATACGAGATTTAGATTCTAATTTAACATTCTCTTAATTGGCTCAGACTAAATTACATAATGATTATAAACGATTTAAAGGTCTTTGGGGTTATGAGCAATATTTAACATATTTAATATGCCCAAAAATTAGGAGAGTATATTCAAGATTTAGAACAGAAAGTTATAATGCACAGTTCATTTTATATAGACAGAAAAGAAATAATGTTATATCTCCCTTCTGTAAATGTGGCAAACCATGTAAAGATGACCTGAAACATGTCATCTTATTATGTCCTCTCTTTGAACAAAATAGAAGAAAATGGTTGGGTCCTATACTCAGTGGTCTCAATCTTTCTTCAGATGAGATCATTGAATACTTTTTTACCTCTACTGAGAAAATTGTCTTACAGAAGGTAGCAAAGTTTTTATTAACAACATTTCTTTAATTTGAAACAAATAAGTTATCAAATGAAAGCTTATATTTTTAGGATTTTTTAAATGTTTATAAGTAGCCAATTATGTGTCTATGGAATAATTGCATTTTTGTGATTTTTGATTATAATTTATAAATTGTATTAGCTTTGCTGAACAATAAAATTGATGATGATGATGATGACTGGTTCCAGAAAGTGTAGAAGGTTAGTCTGACACGATCTTCCTTTAATGAAACCATGCTGATAAATGTCTACATGTCCTATTCCTTCCAGGTTAATGGTAATTCTGTTTTTTAATATCCTTTCCAACAAATTACAAAATGCGGCAGTAAGACTTATAGGTCCATAATTTTCTATTAGGCTTTTACTGCCACCTTTATGCAGATAACTATGGCTTTGTTCCATAATGGTACAATAGTACTAGTGTACACGGACCAATTGAACAGTAATGTCAAGGGTCCAATCAATGATTCAGTTAAATTTTTAACAAATATTGGTGGCATGCCATCAGGACCTGGTGACCCACTAGTTTTTAATAAATTAATACTATCAGTGACTTCCTGTTCTGATATTGGGATAAATGGAATATCAGTTGTTATTTTTTGTGAATAGTCTGCATACTTGGGTTTAAACACATTAATAAAATAATCATTTAACTGAACAACAATTTCAGTTTCATCAGTTACGATGCCTTCAGAAGTATGTAAAGGATCAATAGGGGAACTGTTTTATCTTAATGAACCAATACAGTTGAAAAATGATTTTTTTATTGTCTTTAACAGTTTTAGCCAGCTTCTCTTCAAGTGTCTGTTTTTGCTTTTTTTTATCAAGTTCTTACATTTATTAACTGATTTTTTTATATGAATTCTAATTAGCTGCTGAAGGATTTTTTTTTATATTTCTTATATCGTATCTGCTATTTTGCTAAGTTTTTTTGTGGGTTTATGTTCCACCATGGAGGAACTCTTCTATTTTTGTTGTATTTTTTCCCAATAGGAGCCCAGGATTTGATACAATATTGAAGTTTCTCCTCAATTTTGTTCCAAGTTTCATCAAGGTCGCAGCCTGTAAGATCAGTAGCCCAGTTCCAACTATTAAGATATTCAGTAATACTAGCATAGTTAGCTTTATTAAAGTTTTTTTATAACAGAACTAGTGTTGGGGAATATGTAAGCCTCATAGTTATAAGGATCATATTGTGATCACTATTTGACAGGAGATGCATAATCTTAACTTGTGCATTTGCATTTTCGATATCTGAAAAAACTAAGTTCAATATATTTTTTTCTCTTGTAGGTAATTTGACTAATTGTTCCATATTATTTATTATCATAAGATCTAAGACTGATGTTTCAAGAGTGGAGCTTACTTTATAGGTTCCCCAGTCAATATTTGTGAGATTAAAGTCTCCCATTAATATACAATCTTTATCCACAAGGTTGTCTTCAATATTAGTTATAAATGTAGCATTGTCATCTTTGTTTAAGTTTGGTTCTCTATAACCTAAGCCTACTGTAATTGTATGATTTATTGTATTATTTTAAACCATATTAATTCACTTGTATTATCCTGCTATTGAGTGTTATCTACTAAATAGCTTTCAAGTGTATTTTTTACATATGATATAATTCCACCTCCCCTAGTGTTTAACCAATTTTTTCCAAATTGTGTATATCCTGGTATTTAGGTAGCCCAGTCCTCATTTTTAAACCAAGATTCTGTCACACTGCATATGTCTATATTATTGGTCATCAAAAAATGTGATAACTCATCAATTTTGTTCAATAAACTTCTAGCATTTAAGAGCAGTATATTTAAATTATTTTCTCTAAAATGTTTGATATTTGTAGTTTTTGCTTTTCCCAAATAAACTGTATTTAAATCAAATCCAATATTGAGAAAATCCTCAAAGATAGGGATCTCCCCCTTTTGTTCTAGTTTAAACTGTCTTGAATATGTGCCAATATGTGTTTTCCCAATAAGTTGTTCCCTCTTCTACTCAAGTGGAGCCCATCCTAGGAAAAGAGCTCCTCTTTATGAAAGACATCCTCCCAATGAGTTACACACCCAATTTGTTGTTTTATGCACCAACTTCTTAACCAGTTATTTAAGGCTTTTATTTTATTTGTATTAAACTCTGAGGCTTTAGGAATAGGTAAACTTTCAGAAAAAGCAAAATTGCAGTTTAGATCAGTGAGTTTATTAGCCATAGCTACAACATCTTGTTTGATTTTCATAAGTGGTTCCTTTAACACATTATTTGCTCCTGCATGTATAATCACAGAAGGTTTGTCAGAATTAATCAAGATGTTATCCAGCATTAAAGTGATGTTGTTTATTTTTGCTCCACCAAAGGAAGAAAGTGTTCTGGATGCCTTATCAGGGTTGCAGATCAATCTGTCTAAATTTTTGATGCTAGAATTTCCTAATACAAACAATGGTTTATTGGTAGTATCAGTCCCAAAATCCATCAAATTGGTTTCACAAGATGGGTGAGGTAATGCATTTTCAGTTGGTGATAAATGGGGAACAGTAGTATGTTCATTTATTTTTAAAGTAAGTGGTACCTTAGGGATTACTTCCTCAGTATGTGTAATACTGGCCTGACTTACATCGTGTGTATTAAATAAACTAAATTGGCTTGTTAGGGGTAAATCAAATCTATTGGCTCTATGACCCTTTTTAGCTGCCTTATAATATTTTACTGTGAACCAATCATTCTCTGTATTAGTAATTGGGTCATTTTCTCTGGGTCTTTTTTCGTTATTACTATGTGGCACAACCAATGTTGCTAAATCTGGAGTTATTTCTTTCATATTATTTGTTTCTAATGTAATAATTCCAGTTTGGAAGTCAATAAGATCAGTTTGCCCTGAGTTCTGTGCTTCAATGATGGTGTTTATCGGTTGAGATTCCATGCTAATATTTGACTGTAATTTATTAGCCATGCTTTTTTGACTTGCTTTTAACATCATCAATCTGTCTCCAATGAATTTATTTCAAATTGTAATTCTTCATTTAAGGTACAGGTTAAAAAAAGTGATTGATTGATTTTATACATTTGTAGTTTGATTTGTTATTTAGGAATTTTCAAACAAGGAGTACCTGTTACAGGAGGGGCATTTCATGCCTATTGCTCCACTAATAGTGGTTATAAAGTCAGCCATACTGAATCAATGCCTGAGTCAATGAAACAACACTTTACAGACACAATTCTTTATTTATATGCAGATATCCAGAGTTTACAGTGTGATAGGCACAATATCCTATACAGCCTAGTTATGTAAAAATCCCAAGAAGGCTAAGATATGTTTAAAATTACCTTTTCACTGCTGGATTTAAAGAAATCTACTTAGATATTTAGGTTACACTTACTATTATGCACTTGCCATACTGCCATGTCAAACACGCATAACACGCGCTAGTTGCACATGTCTTTGCACGTAAGTGCATGCATGCCCTGCCCACACTCACCCTGCTCATAGCAAGGCTCATTTTAACAGGCTGCATGACCCAGAAGTAGAGCAAGGATCAGCCTGCACACTCACAAAGTCAGCAAAATAAAATATATATTAAAAATCCCCAAACCGTACTAGCACCTGTAATAAGCGCCTAGTGTGGTAGCACAAATGAATTCTGTGCCCAGAAAATCAAAACTACATGTTGCTCTTGAGTTGTAGCCCAACTAGTAATAGAGGACTACAAATTCACTCTTCCTGCTTGTATTGCAGGGCTCCTGAGCACTCCACTCGAGTGCAACTCACAGTGTTTAACTGACGCTAGGCAGTACAAGATGTCAGTATTTCATTTAAGCTAATGTGAAGCTAGTATAAAATGCTGTGCTCCTTGTAGTATTTTAGTGCACAAAGTCTGTCCTTCCTTGAGGTGCTCTTCACAGGACCAGCCCTGTAAATCCTGAATCATTTTAATTACCCTGCCCTACACCATCTCTAGCCTACCCTTATTCTTCCTGAGGTAAGGACTCCAGAACTGGATGCAGTACACCATGTGTGGCCTCACCAAGGATCTATACAGGGTAAGTACTGCCTCTTCTCTTCTGCAATCAATACCCCTCCCAATACATCCCAGCATGCTACATACCTTGCTATAAGCCATATTACACTGAATCAATTGCTTGAGGAAGTCACTGGGGATAACTCCAAGGTCTCATTTCTCAGCTTTAGTGCTAAGTCTCACTCCACCCAGCCAGTCTCTGTCCAGGGATTCTTGTTCCCTAGGTGCATTACCTTGTACTTTTTGGCATTGAATTTCAATTGTCAAACCTTGGACCATTCTTCTACCTTTTGCAAGCACCTCTGCATTTCCCTGATTCCCTCATTGCAGTTCATCCTCCCACAAAACTTAGTGTCATCCATGAAGAGACACAGCCTGCCCCGGATTCCCTCACCAATCTCACTGATGAACATATTGTAGAGGACTGGACCCAGGACAGATCCCTGTGGCACCCTACTTGTGACCTCCTTGTCTAGTGATTTAACTCTGTTGACCATAACCCTCTGGTGCCTTCTCTTTAGCCAATTACCTACCCAGTTTACTATGACCTTGGCCACATCATAGTCTCCATCTTCTTCAGCAAGTGTCTCTGAGGCACCAAGTCAAAATCCTTAGCCCCTATCTAATTCCTTCATCACTCAATCAAAGAAGACTGTCAGGTTAGTCTGACAAGACCTTCCTGCCATTAATCCATGCTGCTTACTATTCGGGAGACCGTTGCCTTCCAAATAGTCCATGAAGTCCTCTTTGACCAGTGACTCCATCAGCTTCTCTACAATAATACAATTTTAGGTAGAACTAGGATCAAGAATTATAGAAAGATAAATTTAGCCAAGACGAAACAGTATTTAGGCTCTTGAGACTGGGACAATGACTTAATAGACAAAGATTTGGAGGAGTCCTGGGAAATATTTAAGAGAAAGGTACATCATTGTATGGACAATTTTGTACCAATGGTAAATAAATATGACAAACGAGGGAGAATTCCCAAATGGTTCTCAGGGAAAATAAAAAAGTTAATTAATAGTAGGAATAAGACATATAAAGAGCTTAATAAATGCCCTAATGACCATCATGCAGAGAAATATAAGATTTTGGTACAGAAATGTAGAGGCGCTACAACAGCTGCTAAGGCAAAAGCAGAGTATGAGTTAGCCTGTTCAAAAGACAATGTGAAACACTTTTACAACTACACTGGTAGTTTAAGGACAGGGAACAGCTATCTCTCTAGAATAATTCATGAGAATAAAGTTATTTATAATGAATGTGACATGGCTAAACTATTTAATATCCACTTTTTGTACACATACCAGAAGGTAGAAGATCAGTTTAAGGTGGGGAAAGATGAGCATGTGAATAGAACAAAATATAGGATGGATAAAGCAGAGATTTTTGACAAATTAACTAAATTAGATATAAATAAATCTTGTGGACCAGATGATATCCACCCTATATTGTTAAATAAGTTAGCTGCTGAATTGATTGGACCACTTGCCTCGTTGTTTAATACGTCACTGGCCACAGGTATAGTGGTACATGACTGGAAGATGGCATATATTACACTGATATTTAACAAAGGGATCAGGGTGACAGTGGAAAACTATTGCCCCATCAGTATAACGTCGCAGGTTGGAAAAATACTCGAGGGATTTATTAAATTGTTTCTCATTGATAATCTTGCCAGCCTAGGAATTATTGATATTACACAACATGGGTTTTCTCAGGGCAAGTCATGTGGTACTAATCTTTTGGACTTTTTTGAGCCTGTGAGCCATGCCTTGGATTGGGGACTCCCTGTAGATGTTGTGTATTTGGATTATAGTAGAGCATTTGACTCAGTGTCCCATGTCAAACTGTTGGAAGTATTGACAGAAATGGGAGTGGACACTGGTATCCTTAAATGGATACTGTCATGGTATGATGGAAGAATTCAAAGAGTCCAAATAAGGGAATATTTCTCTGAATGTGGTTTAGTGACAAGTGGGGTCCCACAGAGCTCAATTTTGGTACCCACTTTTTTCTCTGCCTTTGTGACTAGTATGCAAGGCCATGATGAAATATGGATTCAGAAGTATGCAGATGATATGAAGGTGGGGGCTATTGTCAATGATGAAAACTCTATTAGGAAGTCACAAAAGTACTTATTGTCTTTGGAACAGTGGGCTATTTCACATAAATTTAAATTTAATGAAAGCAAATGAAGAGTTATGCATTTTAGACATAATAAGAAAGCAGAGAATCTGATGAATAATAAGGTCATAAGTGCAACAACTTGTGAAAAGGATTTAGGGTGTGGATTTCTGACAATCTGAGCTTTGAACTTCATAATAGAGAATTAACTAAAAAAGCATACAGGGTAATGGGCAACATCATAAGAAATATACAGAGTAGGAAGGAGGCGGTATTAATGCCTCTTTATAAATCATTGATAAGGCCTGTTTTAGAATATGGAGCCCCCTTTTCAACCGCTCAGAATATTAGCAGTATTAAATCTCTTGAACGTGTTCAGAGGAGGTTCACAAAGAAGGTTTCTGGGGTAAAAAATAAAGCATATAGTGAAAGAATGCAAGCTCTGTCCTTGTATTCAATGTCATATAGGAGAGGGAGAGGGGACTTGTTATACATTTACTGAGCTACAAAAGATGATGTACTGATGGAATCTGCAGGGTTACAGAAAAAGTCAGAATCCGTGAGGGCTAAAATGGCATAAAAAACAATTGTTGGGGGAGAAATTTAGGACAGGGAGAAGAGGCCTTTAGTTTAGCCAAAGAGTTGTGGGCATGTGGAATGCATTACCCAGTGATGTGGTTGAGGCACCATCAATTCAAACATTTAAAGTTAGATACAATCAGTTTATGGAGAGGAAAGTTAGGGATTTCTACCACTAACGTGGTGGCGGGTCTATTTTGGTGCTAGTAGCTGCTTGACCAGTAATACCTATGAACCTACGAACCTACAGAGGTAAGACCGAAAGGTCTGTAGTTCTGTTCTTGTTCCTTGTTCCCTCCACCCTGATATGGAGTGGGAACTATGTCTGCCACACTCCAGTCCTTTGAAACTACCCTCATTATTAGTGAGCTATTGAATAGAGCTACCAGGGGTTCAGCCTGCTCTGCTGTCAGTTCTCTGAGTATCCTCAGATGCAACCCATCTTGTCCCAGGCCTTGTCTATCTTGAAGGCTGCCAGCCCTTTCAGGACCCTTTCACTCATAAATATTGGCTGTCTTATCTCTGAAACTCCCTTAGTAGCCGCTTTGAGGCCACTCCCTGGCATGAGCCCACTGTACTCCCTGGTGAAAACTGAGCAAAAGTAGTCATTAAGGACAGTGGCTTTTTGCCTGTCCTCCTCTATCACTCTATCCCCATCAGCTAGCTAGCCTTCTAATTCCCCCTCCTTGCTTCCTTTTTTCCCCTGATATAGCTGGAGAACTGTTTTTCTCCTCTCTTGACCCCCTCCACAATCATCATTTTCCTGACCCTTGCTGAAAACCATAATGTTCCTTTGAACCTATTCCTTTTTGTTGCTGTTCTCATGCATACCTTAGATGCCTTGAGAATGACCACCTTAATTGTCCCATCTTTCTTCCACCCCACGTATATTATCCACACCCACTAATTTATCCCTGATCAGTTCCCTCAGCCTATTGAAGTACCCCTTCTAAAATCAAGTATTTTGGTTCTCAATTGTGGTTTACTGTACCCAGGGGCTAGTTTGAACCAAATGGAGTAATGGTCGCTGTTCCCCCGAGGCTCTCCTACTTCCACAACTCCTATCATCTCAAAGCTGGTGAGCACCACATTGAGAATTATGGTCTGCGTGGTGAGTTCCTTAACCAGCTGTACCAGTACACAGTTTTGGAATGTGTTCAGCAAGGCCTGTCTTCTGGTGCTCCTGGCCACTGTAACATCCCAATCAATGCCCAGCAGGTTCAGATCACCCACAACCACTACTTCCCCCTTTGTGACCTCTCTTACAAGTTCCTCCCTGAGCTCTCTGCCCCTTTCCTCCCCTTGCTCCGGAGGCACATAGATCATCTTCAAGCAAAGTTTCTTGCCTGAGGTTGCCATAAATTCCACCTACAGTGACTCAGTCTCCCCTTTACTACCCCTGATGCACCCATCTTCTTCCATCTCATGACAAAAAGGGTTACTCCTTCCCCCTCTACCTGCTCCTCTGTTCCTCCTGAACATGGAGTACTCAGGGACCTTCAGTTCCCTATTGTTATTTTCTGAAGCTCATGTTTCCATGATGGCTACAAGGTCCACCTTAGTGTCTGCCATCAGCACCTGGAGTTCACTGATTCTGGAGCTCACTGATTTTGTTACCTAGGCTCCTGGAATTCAGGCATGCCCCCTTCCATCTGACCCCTGATCTCACTATGCTGCTCCCCTTATGCTTTCCTTGTCCTCTAATCCCCTTGTTTTCTTTGGTGTTTGCACCCTTTGCACTCCCATTCTCCAATGTCCCTTCACGTGGCTTTGCTTAGTATTATACAGGTCCCTGCTATAGTCTTGGCTACAGCTATGATCACCCTTCATTATTCTGTATTCTGGGCCAAATGCCCACTGGCTCCAGGCTTAATCTTGCCCCCAGCTGATGCTGTGGTCATGGTGGTGCACCCATGCACTCCAGTTGGGTGGATAGGTGAGTTGCTGCCTTGTTCTCACAATGGCTAAGGCTAATGCATAGGTACTGTACATATGTCTAGATCCAGAAGCAAATGGTTTGATACATTTTATTGGACCAACATAGATGTTACAAAAAGAAAACAGTGTCTAAGCTTTCAGACCAACCAAGTCCTTCCTCAGAGACTTAATGTGTTAAGTCTCTGAGGAAGGATTGGATAGTCTGAAAACTTAGACATTGTTTTCTTTTTGTAACATCTATGTTGGTCCAATAAAAGGTATCAAACCATTTGCTTCTGGATCTGTTCTTACAAGGACCAATACAGTAGCTAATCTATTTATGTCTAGTGAGACAAACTGACTCATGTACAGTACTTCTCCTCTGGTATCTTAACAGTAAGGCGCCTGGAATTCTGAGGTTCCACAGTTGCAGAATGTACAGAATTCATTTAGTGCTCTGGAATTCATTGCTCTTGTTGATCTTTATTCAAATGCATAGCTTTCCCATCGTGCCTGGACCCCATCTCCTCCTCATTTATCCTAAAATGCCTCTGCTCAGCATGCAATTGATTACATTATATAATATTTCAACCAATAACAGAATTGCATTCAGCCACAAAAATTAATAATCCATGTTGCAGGAATGAACAAATACTGCCACAAAAGCCTTGGAGCCCTGCTACAGAGCTCAGGACTGAAGTGCAATTTAGAACTAGGGGGACCTGCCTAACAAAAATAACTCAAAATTCTGTTTTACTTCAGTTATATATCAAGCATGTTTGCACTTACGTCCTGTTCTGGTAATCCATTCCACAACCCTATTGTATAGGTTACTGGTTTGCCCTCATATGGAGAATTGTGTACAGTTTTGGAGTCCTCATCTAAAGGACAGTGGAAGAGTGAAGGCAGTGTGAATGAGAGAAACCAAGATTCTGTGGTGACAGCAGGAAAGGACATATGCAAAGAGGTTGGTAGAATTGAACATGTACTGTACAGGACTGAGGTGAGAAGGGAGAGGGGGACATGACTGAAACATACAAATGTAACCTTCAACTTGGGAGGGATCTTACTTGGACTGCCTGCTGCTGCCGCCCTCCTGAGTGCTGGCCCTGAATTCAGCTCAACTTCTCTGATTGCCAGCTCCCTCTCGCTCTATAATGTATGTGTGGTGGCAAGAGAGACTGCAGCAGGGATGACCTCAATGCCTCCTGCACCTTTCTTTCCAGTGGTTGCAGCTGTGCTTTTCTGTCCCAGTCCCCTTCCCCCTGATCCTGGCAGAGGGGACAGTGAATTGCCACTGCACCTCTACTTTCAGTGCCTCCTGCACCACACAAAATGCTACACTGCTTTGAGAGGGGGGCATATGTTGACAGGATCTCCTCCACAGTGCTTCATCTTTCCTACCCCAGCACACTGCAAATCAAGAACCCACCACCTACCAATGGAACAGCCCAACTGGATAGCAGTCCAGTAGGGCTGGTACCAAATCGAGGGCCAACACAATATTTGGAGGGCACATAAATAAACAAAATTACAGACTTTGGAGAACAAGGCTCCTTTCAGATAAGGCTGCAGTCATGTTTATACCCCTTGACCCTACTTGCAGCCAACCAATCAGATGGCTAGGAAGCCCTAGAGACAGAAGCATGGGTACTTTGGGGAGGATGATGCAATCAGACCCTCCCTAATGGTCTGGTGGTTTATGAGGGCCAATCAGGGGGAAGGACAAGGCAGAAGGACTGATGGACAGTCCTGCCTGTCCTATGAGATATGGAATGGAGGAAAATAAGTTTCTGGGCTCTCCAAGAGCTCATGGCAGTCTGAAAGGAACAGTGAGGTGTTCAGCCGTGCTGCTAGTGAGACCAAGCAAGAGACCTAGCCAAGCCAACCATCCTGTGAGCACTCATGAGGGTTCATTCAGTAAACTCATGTGAGCCTTATCCTGGGCTTATATTGTTCAGAGACTGTGCCAGACAAGCCCCTGGAGGACAAAACTGCTGAAAGTGTGAACCTGTGGGCCGTTGCTGCAAACTGAAGTTGCTGAGATGTACCAAGCAGATGCAGAGACCTGCAGCCTGCCCAGGTTGCTCCAGAGCCATGTAAGGGGCCTGCTAGCCTTATCTACTGAGGTGGATCCGGAAACAGGAAGCCACAGGGCACATGCCCTGAGTACATAGGTACTCTTGATCCAAAGGGGAGTCGGATTGTGGGGGTTGCTCCTGGGGTCTGGGTTCCTTGAGAAATGGGAAACTGCTGCATAGTGTTCCTGTGACTGAGAACTGGGCCAGAAGGGCTGTATCCTGACAGATGCGAGACAAAGCGGCTTTGCTGCTGCAGAAAATTTGAGCGAGTCTGAAGTGTGCCATCCCCAGGGCACTAGGGCCTGTTCCTGATTGCTGCCTGACCTGCTGTTGTGTGCTGTTTCCTGCCTCAACAACAGGTACATTTATGGGTCACATGAGTGCTGGCATTGCTAGTTGGGGTCTTTGTACTTTTCTAATTTTGGATTGTAATTGTTACCTTTGGATTACAGGTATGTATCAAGCATTTTCATGTATGATTTCACATTCTTTAAATTGTGCTAGCACACTATGGCTGTTGAGAGGTTCAATTGCAAGCTTTCTAATTTTCATCAAGTGTACCACTGAAAGAGCTCAGGCAATGTAGCTAGCAGGCCTGCACTGGGACTCTAATGTAATTCCTGGGTATCCAAAGTCATTGGTATTTGTGTCATAGTTGAAACTGTAGTTTTACTACTGGTACAGCTGAAGAGTTACTGCACCCTGTGTAGTATAATTCTTTTCTTTGTGCTACTTGATTAGTTGGGTGCTTTATAGACTGTGTGGAATCTAAGAGGGTGGTAGTGACCCACAGTACAGTGGCTCCTAGGGGGCATTGCTATTGGCTTGGAGTGTTATAGGTGACTTGCAATTATTTTACCCCTCCTTTTCTTCCAAGCTTCCAGGCCTGTGTTCTTAAATAAAAGCACTGCTAATTTATTGAATTTTTTTTTTTACCAATTATTTTACCAGGTGAGACACACTAAGCTGAAAGTTTGTTTGCAGGTGCAACCTGGGAGCACAAGGAAGTTAAGTGACTTGCTCAGGGTCACACAGAATGTACCTAGGGGGCTGTGGGATTCAAACCCAGGTCTCCAGATTTGCAGCTCAGAGCCTTTACCCACTGTGCCATACTGTCTCCAGTTTGTGCACCCAGTTTGTATAACCTGATTAAGGTGTTTACTAGTGAAGGTAATTACTGTTTTAGTGGTCCCCAGGGGGTGTGATGACTTGTACTGGAAGTTAAGACTACCAAACAACACCGGAAGGGTACCTCACCACCTATCTACACCAACTAGAGATAGTCCTACAAAAAGTGTACTGTAAAGGTAGGAGAGTCCAAGGACCTGAACAGGGTACAGCTAGAAAAAGTGCTGAAAGTTGCCTGATTTCAGAGTTGCTGCTGTTAAAGTTGCACTTAAAAGAGAGACTGGCTGACCCATCCTCCCACCAAGTCCTGCTGTGGGAGGTTAGAGAGGTTGAGGAACAAGAAGAGCAGTGGGGAACCCCACCAACTTCCACTTTCAGTGCCCAAGTGTTGGACAAAGAGGGCTCCTGTGATGTCACATAACTACAGAGACTCATTCAAGAAATGAAAAGTGTGATAGTCCAACAGGGTAAGACCAGCACCCCTGGGAAACCTGAACTCTTAGTGTTCAGTTCACCTGTTTCAAGTAGTGTTGTGTCAACTACGTTGAGCAGTGGGGTGCAAGCATCAAATGCTGTCTCACTGGAGGAAGTACATGGTCAATGGATTGAAGTTAATGATGGGAGAAAGGAGAGTCAATACCTAGTGCTGCAGTTGCCTGGGGCCCCAGTCTGGGAAGGAGAGCTTCCATGGCACTCTCTGTCTAGAACCCCTCAACAGCAGACATGCAGAGACAGACAATGTTTATTGCTAATGCTGCGGCAGGGATTGACATATCAAAAGCCAGTGTCAGTTGGAAAGCTATTTTCAAAGGGTCACTGACCAGCTACTCAGTAAGAAATTAACCAAACACCCTGCCAGGTTTCTGAACTTCAGTGGACCCCCAGTAGAGGTGTGCTTTGGTGCCCTGGGAACAAGTACTTTACCAGCAATCATTGCTAAAGCTACAGTTCATGTCAAAACTAATTCATCAGATACCAAGGCCAAAGTGTCAAGGAACTGTGGCTAGACTGTGGGCCCTATTGCAGATGTGGAGGCTCAAATGAATGTATTCCTGGATAGTGACTCTCAATTCACTATAGTGTTCAAAGACTATTACGGTAAGTATCTATCTCACAAAAAGTTGGAGCCTTTAGAAGGTTTGGATGCATGGGGTCTTAATGAAGTTTCATACCCTCATCTGGGCTTGATTTGTATCTGTATTTCCTCACCAGTGAATACTGCTGGAACTGCTACTACTGTGGAGACGTGTGCCTTGCTGTGCCCATGGATAAATATGTGTGAAAAGATTCTAATCACTGTAGGAACCAATGCCCATATATTTCACTGCCTGGGTCAGTTGTGCAAAGAGTTTGAAGCCTGACAAGAAAAAGCATCCATGCCCCTCCATGGACTTGTCAGACAAGCTTACAGTCACAAGGCCCCTGTTGTACCTAAGGATGGATCTGTGGGGATTGTTTGGCACCAAGTCTGATCTGAGGTGGTGTTATCCCGCAAAGCAGAGTGTGCTGTTAAGGGAATAGTGCACCTAAAGGGGATTCTGCTGCAATCAGCTGCTAATGTTGGGTAGCCCAGAGGAAGCTGGTTTGCTAGAGAGGTTCATAGTCAAACCTAACATACTACCCACTAAACCTCATGCATGTCAGACAAGTAACTGTTCATGTGACAAATGTAACAGACCGCTCAGTGTCCATCCAAAGAGGACAAACCCTCACCAGGATCTATATGCTGATCTGGCTGTGCAGCCACAAAAGTGAAATAATTCAGCTCTAGGACAATTGGATCCTTCATTGTTTGAGTTTGGAAACCCCTCTTTGCCACAGAGTGGTGAAACAGGATTCAAATGTTGGCTTGGCGATCAAACATTTTCTTCCTGAAGGAATGGGACATTGGGTGTGCCAAGGGTGTATGGCACTGCATTCAGGTCATGGATGAAAGACCTTTACAGAAAAGGTTGAGATGATTGACATCCACCGATATAGGTGATGTTCAGAAGCACTTGCAGGAGGTGCTGGTGCAGGCATCATTCAGGAATCTAGGAGTCCTATATGTCACCAGTTCTATTTGTCAGAAAGAAGAGTGGAGCTGTTTGAATGTGTGTGGCTACTGGACTTTAAACAAAAGAACTGTACTCTACCAATACACTTTGCCATGAGTCCAAAATGCCCTAGATTTCTTGAATGTAGTAGTGTTAGTAGAGTTTATTTATTTTGGGCTCCCTTCCCCATACAGCGAAGTAAACACAAGCAGCAATTAGGAACAGACACATAAAACTATAATAATTCCTGAATGGAGTCAATGGTTCAGTGTGATAGATTTGAAATCCAGCTACTATCAAATCTCCATGGCCAAGCAAGATTGAAAAAAGACTGCATTCATCTGCTTCCTGAGGTTCTGCAAATTCCTTCAAATGCTACAAGTGATCTCAGGGGTGACAGCCACATTCCAACAGCTAGTGGAGAGAGCAGGAGCTGACATGAACCTGTTAGAATGCCTTGTGTACTTCGACAACATTATTGTATTCAGGATAACCCTGAAAGAAAATGAAGCTCAGCTATTCAAAGTATTTGTCAGTCTGAAAGAGCTGTCAGTATCCCATCCAAGTACTAATCAGGCCCAACCCTGCTTAGCTTTTGAGATGGGATGAGATCAGACACACTCGGAGTGGTATGGTCGTAGGCAAGAAGAGGTGTCAGTCAACAAGTACCAGTTCTTCAGGACCTAATTTCAAGTATTTGGGTCACACTGTGTCCCAAGATGGCATTCTATACCAATCCAGACTATGTCCAGGCCATCAAAACCATGCCAAAATATAGCCAGCTGAGAGAACTGCAGAGTTCCTTGAGATTCTTTGGCTATTACCATAGATTCATTAAAGACTGCAAAAAAATCATCAAGACCCTGCAGGGTCTGATCCAAGGATATCCTTGTGCCAACAAGAAAAACAAGCGGGTGCTACGATCTGTCACATACACATTCCGGGGGTCAGACCCTCTGCTCCCACAGTGCCCAACCTCGAAGTGCAATACATGAACAAGAGACAAACAAGGAAACCCTCCTGTCTGTTTTGGGTCTGAGCAACTACCAGTCTTGAGTCCTGGGGTCAAATATGAGCTCTTTTTCCCTAGCACGCACAGGTAACAGGTCCAATTATACAATGGCAAGAAAGAATGCTGGTCCTTGATTGGTCAGACTGGGACTGGACCCGTGACGTTATCCCAGCATAACATCACGGTTCTAGTCCCAGCACACTCACGACCAAATGAAATGTTAAAAAAGGGTCGCTCCACAGCCTCCCTATGAACAGCTTCAGCGGTCCCCGCTCTGCTCAGAATTGGCGCTCCCCACCACGGACTTTACCAGTACTTCCCATTGAAAAAGGGAAATGAAATTCTTCACTGCCACAGTATCAGACAAATAAAAAATGTACCTTATTTCCCCCAGTGAACAGCACAACACAGTCCCCTAATACATTCTAAAAGTGAAAGTGAATCAGTTGGCGCCGCGTGATCAGCTTCAATCATGTTCCTGATTCCTGGTCGGCTGCTGACTTCTGTGATCCCGCTCTGTTTAAATTTACAGCATCTTCCACTTAAAATGAAAAAAAGAAACATGAAGGAAGCTAAAAATAAAAGTAGATTAAAGGGGCTGTCCTTTGCTTCTTGGTCCACTCAGTAAATCACGAAAATAACAGCACATGTCCATTTTAATTGCCTCGTTCATTTAACAACAATCAGACGCGCCAAAAGAAAAATGTTTTCTTTGAGTATTTTTCTCATACGTGAACTGTGCTGTAGTGTTTTCACTACCCTTACACAACTGAGGAGTCCAAGGGAGCATCGTTAAAGAACTTACAGTGTGGTGATCGGTTCACCTACCCCTCGTTCACCACAGACAGATAAAAAACAGAGCGGAGGACTTAAAACACGAAGCTGCTGAACTGAAAAGCACAAAGGGATCGAAACTCTGGCTACTGACACAGCAACATGCAAATGCTTGGTGGAGTGCCACAGATAAACAGTCACAAAGGCAGAAAGATAGAGGACAAGCGTATAGCACCAGGGCCACCTGCTGGACAAAATAAAAACTATGCACTTTTTTGAATAAGTATTCCTGCCCTAAGAAAAACTTAGTAAAAAATTAAACATATTTTCCCCATTTTCTTTTCCTTTTTCTTTTAATAAAAGAGCCATTGTATAATAGGAATAATGCACCCCAGAGTGTGTGTTGTGCTGAGATAATGTCACTTCTGGGGAGATTAGTTGCACTTGGCCTGCGGCCTCATGCCTAATCACCCCAGGCATGATGTTATCCCAGCATGACATACACCCTGTTGTGCATTATTCCTTTAATATCACACCCTCTTCGGGGAAAGCAGTGCAATACTTAACCCAGCCGGCACACAGCCTGGTTCACAATCCCCCTTCTGACTCAATTGAGACATAGGTATTTCCTTACCTTGCTGCATATGGTGACACACTATAAGCACTTTAACAGTTATGCCAGAATTATCAACACTGTTCCAGTATTCACACTCAAAATGAGAAAATGTCCCAGACAGGATTAAGAAAACCAAAAAGTTTACTAAAATTAAAAATAGTAAATAAAATACAAAACACAGAGGCCCAGATATTCAAAAGAGTTGAGCCATGCGCAATAGGGTTATGCCTGTGCAAGTCCGAAAATGTGCCATTCTGCGATATTCAGCAGGAGGCAGTTGCTCCCCCCAAATCACGCTGAGCAAAAGCACAATGATAATAAATGCATGCGCAACTGAAGGGGGAGGAACCATGCATAAATGGCCATGCGCAATAGGAGGAGCAAGTGGAAGTTGTGCCATAGTGGAAATGAGCCAAAATAAAAGGGAGCAAGGAAGAGGCACAAGAACGCTACAGGGAAGCCACATGAGAGCAAAATACAGCAGGAAACACTGGGCAGCAGGGACACACAGGGCCAGGCAGGAAAGGGCACCTCGAAGCAACAGCCACAGGGGAAGGTGTGGGGAGACAGTGCAGAAGGGGGGAAGTACACCACACAGCAGTGAGGCAAGCACAGGCAGGTGTTCCCGGTGCAGGGGAAGTAGCAGTCAGGACAGCAGGGGGGAATACAGTAACAGCTGTCAGGGGGGGTGAACACAAGCCAGGGACATGGCCAGTGCCACCTTCCAGATGGAGGCTGTTATGAGAGGGGTGAGAAGGCGGGCAGCAGGGGGGGCATGGCCGTGGAAGGGCCCGTCAGCGGTATGCCCCCAACAGGCAGTACCGAGCCCGCACCAGCTTCGAGCTGTACAGTGATACTGAGATTGTGGGCCAGTACCGCCTGAATCGGGCAATTCTGAGGTGACTCTGTGAGCTGTGCAGTGATGTGATGCAGGCACCCACATGACGGAGCCATGCCCTGTCAGTGGAGATGAAAGTGACAGCTTGCATGTGCTTGCTCACCACGGGTACCTTCCAGAGACCAGCTGGGGACACCACAGGCATAACCCAGTCGGCCACGTCACGCCACCTCACCTAATTCCTCAGCGCACTGCTGCCACATGCTGCAGAGTACATCCATTTCCCCAGCACACCGGCGGAGCACACAGCAAACATACAGGAGATCCACAGGGTAGCATGTATGCCTGGCGTGCTGGGGCAATAGACTGCACCCATGTGGCCATCCGCACACCACCTGGCCCCGTGGGAGCCACATACATCAATCGCAAGGGCTATGCCAGCATCAACTGCCAGGGGGTGTGCGATGCCAGGGGGCGCATAATCAATGTCTGTGCCACGCACCCTGGGGTAGCACATGATACCTTCATCTGGCACCAGTTGGCACTGTGCAACAGATTCAAGAGTGGGGATATCCCCAGTGACCACCTAGTGGGTGAGTATGCAAACCACATGGACAATCATAGGGCCTGGGGGGGCATGGTCAGAGGTGACATGGGTAGTGGCCTACATGGCCTGGGGCAGGGCGATGCTGATCACCAAACTAACCTCCACCCTCTACACACAGGTGACAGTGGATACCCACTCTGTCCCTGGCTGCTCACACCCTACCGCCGGCCCGCAACCCCATCGCAGCAACGCTACAATGAGGCACATGCCACCACATGTAATGTCATCGAGCGGGTGTTGGGGATGCTGAAGGCATGTTTCTGTTGCCTGGACGCCTCCAGCGGTGCCCTACAGTACAGCCCCTCAAAGGCCTGTGGGCTATTCCTGGCCTGTTGCATGCTGCACAACATAGCCAATGAATGTGGGATAGCCGTACAGGTTGAAGAGGGGGACAGCGATGGGGACAATGAGGATGCCAGTGATGATGGTGATGGGCAGCCCCCCCTTGGGCGACAGGACCCCTGACTGCTCCGGCTGGCACAGCTGCACCGGGACACCATCATGGAGTAGCACTTCAGCCAACCCAGGTAAGTCATGGGGCCATGTGCAGCCAACAGTGGCTAAGGCACAACCCACAAACACGCATGGACACACACCAAGGGTGCATGCCTTCAAGGGAAGTGGCAGGGCATGGAACCACACACACAAACAGGGATGGGTGAGGTCTAACATGCCACGTGGATGGACACACACACATGCACACACACACAACGCACCAAACATGCACAAAGGGTAGGAGGCACACCGACTCAGAATGCCACTCCTAGCCACACACATGTCCACAGACCAGCACGCCCACTGTTTGTCCATGTGCGTGTGTCAGTTGCTGAGCACCATTGCACATTGGTGTACAGTGCAATGCAGGCATCATCATGCACACGCAACTGTGGACAGCAGCCGGGACGGTGTACAGATGGACTGTGTGTCCGCGTGCAGGGCCGGGTACCCACCCGTGCACTGCCCACTGAAAGACACAATGCACATAGGGCAGCACCAGACAGTAGCTACGTTGGGAGACAGGTCAGTCATGCGACACAGTGCCCCGGCCACCATGGATGCATGGGTGGCCATGCTGAGACCTGCCAGCACTGACAGGCCAACCACTGGCCTCGTGGGGTGGCACCGATGGTCCCCCAGGGGTCTCACTGCGTGAACGCGACCATGCTCATGCAGGGGTCTGCAGCACACCAAACATGCCTGTGCCAGGCATGCTTGGGATGACCACAGCTAAACCCGGTGTCGACAGGGAGGGTGTCACACGATGCCAGGAATGGGGGGTGGACAGTGCACTGCGTGGTGTCTGCGATGCATCAGAACATGACTGTGTGCCCATTGTGGCCATGACAGCAGTGAATGCCTGTGTCTGCCTGTCAATGGCAGTGGTCACATCCTCCCGCAACCGGTCCATACCTGCCAGGATCAGAGTGGTGTCTCTGCTGCGACTCTCCTCTGCCCGCTCCAGAGCCGCACGCAGTGCATCCACCGATGTCGCAAGCTGCTGGACTGATGCTTGCAGTAGGTGGGTGTGCTCGTCCAAGAGGTCATCTGCTTCCTCTGCATTCTGTCCCTCAGGGTGTGTGCAGCCCTGATGCTCAGCAGCCCTTGAGGGTGGGAGCTGCACAGCAGGACCAGGTCTGGGCATATCCACAGGTGGTGCACAGATGCCACCACTTGACCCTGCACCCCCAAGCCCATTGGCCGACTGCTGATGCTGCCCCTCTGGCTGCCACTTCCCAGGACTCAGTGGTGCCACCGCAGTGGCCGCAACAGTCCCGCTGTCCTGAACACACACCAGTGCTGCCCCACTGGTGCTGACAGGCACAGGCTGGGACTGTGCTGACACGCAGGCCTCCACGGCAGCACCACCCACAGCAATGGCCATGATGTTACCTGTTGTGTGGCCATCCTGTGGCACACATGTGTCACTGCCCATGCCGTTAGCGACATCATCTTCGGTGACAGACCTGGCACCGGCCCGAGTCACAGCATGCTGGCATCCATGGAGGCTGGCACGCTGGGACACGGGCAGAGTTTCCTCCGCACCTGTTCCAACAACATCAGTCTGGACAGCCAGGCGGGCCCACTGTCGCACTGAGCCACGCATACCTGTGGAGGTGGATGGGCCCTCCTCCATCTCCAGCTGACTGTCTTCAGTGGACAGGCCCACCACCACTGACCCATGCAGATGCTCAGGATCTGTAAGGGAAAAAAAAGTTGCGTTACTGCATGTGACCTACCCTGCCCCCTCCATAGACAGACCATGACCTACCATGCAGTGATGGGCTACCACCCATCTGGAAGCCACCACCTGGAACACCCTCAATGCACAATGCTCCATGCTTCCAGCAACCCTCTCCTCCTGTAAGGTTAGGTGTACCACCTCCCGGCTGTCCCACACCTGTTGCAGCTCGTGCTGCCCTGATGGCAGCCACATTCTCCTTTATCCTCCTCCTGTCTGTGCCCATCTTCTTCTTGCACTCCTGCATGGAGCGTGGTGGCTGCCATGCAGGTTCACTGCACATGCCACCTCCTCCCATGCAGCAGCACGGGCTTGAGGTGTTCCCTGCCGTCCGCTGAGAAGCGGCTCCTGATCCAGGTAGGCCTCAAACAGGGCATCGGTCTTGGCCTTGGTAAAATTAGGCCTCCTCCTCCTCCCATCACTGTGTTCCTCCTCTCCCACAACTAGCTCGGTCATTTTTTAGGCTGTAAGAATGACAGTTGTTACCTGTGACTGTGCAGTCCCATGCATGTCCCTAAATCCACAGTCCACACTCCCAAACAGCATGCAACTCACCAATAGACTGCAGTAACCGACTATGGCCAGTGCAACCCAATGTCACACTTTTATAGTACAACTCATGCAAATGAGGCGAGGCGCAACTTTAAGTGGATGCAAGTTGCAGTGCTGCGCCATTGAATGGCTGATTAGCTGTTTTGCATATGACTGAATATTGCGCTGTTGTGCTTTGCACAATTGTGTTGAATGTGCTGAGCCAAGGGCGCAGTTCTGTGACATGCGCAGTACACACCTCGCTGTGCATGCCCGGGTTGCTGACATAGGCGTCTGTCACGCTGCTGATGTGCTGTGCATAGGAAGCAATGCAGGGCACGGCCACCATTGTGCCAGTGGTGCTACAGCGATGTTCACCTACATGGCGCTGTGGCACTGGGCCATCATAGGCACACTGGGGCAACAGCGCGGTAGGCCGCTACTGGAGGTAGCACACAGGCATCCAATTGTGCTACATGCATTGGGTTCCAATGGCACTGTGCCTGTCTGTGTGCCAGAGCCCCTTGACCCTGTGCCCGACCTTTGCCCCTAGGTGCCATCGTCAGGCAGGGGTGCACCACTATGCGCTGTTCGGTGACAGCGCAGCGATGAATAACGGCGCTTTGTACCGGCGCAGCATCTGCTGCGAGGGGAGCCACGCTGCAGAGCACCATTTGTAGACTGAGCTCGGAGAATAGGCGCAGAGGAGGGCTGCACAGTGAAGCCAGGTAGAACTGGCCAACCTAGTGGCCATAGTGGAACCACACCATGGACCACTGTTTGGGGAGGCACCCCTGGACAGGTTCAGGAGCCAGGTGTGGGAGGAGGTGGCCACTGCACTAAAGGAGGCCACAGGAAGGGGGCAGACAGCAGAACAGTGCCGCCACAGGTATGGCGACCTGCGGTGGAGGGAGCCAGACCTGCTAGCCACCTGCAGGCACATGCAAGGAGGGGCACGGTGCCACAGCCAGGTAGGTGTTACGTCAACACACTTTTATCTTCCATATGGGTATCACGGTTGTATGTGTCCAGCACATGGGGAGGACCATCCGGTGTTGGCTGTGGTGGTGTTATCAGGGTGTGGGGTGGGTGGGTCTGGCTGGGTGGGAGGGCACAGACCTGGGGCAGGGGGACTTTGCTACAGGATTGTACTGATGTTCCTCTCTCCATGTTTGTACCACAGGGCTGGAGGAGAGGTGCCTAGCACGTGAACTGCGGTGCCACCAAGAGGACAGGGAGGCAAGGCAGGGTGACGGTCCACAGTGCCTGAGGGATCGGCCCGATGATGGTGAGTGCCATACCTCCATGATTACTATTGCATGCTGTGTAACAGGCTGGCAGCAGGGCATGGCCAGGGTCTTCAAGGTCTTGGACACAAAAAACAGTACTTGGTGCCCCTTTTTAAAGTGAAAAACATGGACTGAAGTTCTTTGCCACAGGTGCATAGACTATGATACAAGGATATGGGGTCCCAATAAGGCTGGTCTCTCTGGGTACCTGATTCAGAGACACTGGCACCCACTATCTAGGTCACCTCTATTGGAACAATTTTGTCCAGAGCCCCTCTGACTTCCAAGCTCTGGGTTAAACCACTTCCTAGGGGGCTAGTATTAACACTCTAAGAGGGATCACAGCCCTGACTTCAGTGATACTTCTCTTGGGGATGACATTCACTATTTACCCAGCATTCAGTGCACTGAGCCTGGGAAGAGAGGCTGGACACCCCTTCCTTCCGCCCCCCAACAGGTATAAAACAGTCACCAGAATTAGCAGCTGCATGACTAGGGGCTCACAGAACAGCAGCTGACATTCTCTGCACTGGCAGTAAAGCAGCACAGTAACACAGATGCCGGAGGTTTTCTCAGAACAAGAACTCAACTTGCTACACAGGCGGCATGGAATCAGAACAGGAAATACTATATACGTGGCAAGCCAAAACAGGTGAGCAGTTTTAACATTGCATGATGTATCAAAGTGTGAGATTTCCACAGGTAAAGTAGCTCGCTGGGTACCAATGCATATCTCTTACCAGGGAAGGGGCTCTCTGGCTGGGCAGGCATGGTAACCCACCCCTAAAACTTCCAGGTCCTGCTAACCACACTTCGCTAGGCCCTAGCTCCCCAGACAGCAGGGGTTCATGCCTCTAACCTCCTGATGGCCTGCCAGTGTTGGGCTTCCACAGGCTTGGTTGTTACCCAGGGTAAAATGCATATCTCTTACCAGGAAGGGCTCTGGCTGGGCAGGCATGGTAACCTCACCCCTAAAACTTCAGGTCCTGCTGATTTACACTTCCCTTGGGCCTAGCACTCCCAGACACCCAGGGCCATGGCCCGCACCTCCTGATGATAGCCTGACAGGGCAGAGACTGAACAGGCTTCCTTGTCACCAGGGTCCCAATGCACATCTCTTACCCAGGGAAGGGGCTCTCTGGCTGGGCAGGCATGGTAACCTCACCCCCTAAAACTTCCAGGTCCTGCTAATTACACTTCCCTTGGGCCTAGCGCTCCCAGACACCCAGGGCTAATGGCCCTCACCTCCCTGATGGCCTGCCAGTGTTGGGGCTTCCACAGGCTTGGTTGTTACCCAGGGTCCCAGTGTATATCTCTTACCCAGGGAAGGGGCTCTCTGGCTGGGCAGGCATGGTAACCTCACCCCCTAAAACTTCCAGGTCCTGCTATTTACACTTCCCTTGGGCCTAGCACTCCCAGACACCCAGGGCTAATGGCCCTCACCTCCCTGATGGCCTGCCAGGGCAGAGACCTGAACAGGCTTCCTTGTCACCCAGGGTCCCAATGCATATCTCTTACCCAGGGAAGGGGCTCTCTGGCTGGGCAGGCATGGTAACCTCACCCCTTAAACTTCCAGGTCCTGCTATTTACACTTCCCTTGGGCCTAGCACTCCCAGACACCCAGGGCTAATGGCCCTCACCTCCCTGATGGCCTGCCAGGGCAGAGACCTGAACAGGCTTCCTTGTCACCCAGGGTCCCAATGCAGATCTCTTACCCAGGGAAGGGGCTCTCTGGCTGGGCAGGCATGGTAACCTCACCCCCTAAAACTTCCAGGTCCTGCTAATTACACTTCCCTTGGGCCTAGCACTCCCAGACACCCAGGGCTAATGGCCCTCACCTCCCTGATGGCCTGCCAGTGTTGGGGCTTCCACAGGCTTGGTTGTTACCCAGGGTCCCAGTGTATATCTCTTACCCAGGGAAGGGGCTCTCTGGCTGGGCAGGCATGGTAACCTCACCCCCTAAAACTTCCAGGTCCTGCTATTTACACTTCCCTTGGGCCTAGCACTCCCAGACACCCAGGGCTAATGGCCCTCACCTCCCTGATGGCCTGCCAGGGCAGAGACCTGAACAGGCTTCCTTGTCACCCAGGGTCCCAATGCACATCTCTTACCCAGGGAAGGGGCTCTCTGGCTGGGCAGGCATGTGCCCCACCCCTAAAACTTCCAGGTCCTGCTAACTACCACTTCCTTGGGCTAGCACTCCCAGACAGCAGGGTTCATGCCTCTAACCTCCCTGATGGCCTGCCAGTGTTGGGGCTTCCACAGGCTTGGTTGTTACCCAGGGTCCCAGTGCATATCTCTTACTCAGGGAAGGGGCTCTCTGGCTGGGCAGGCATGGTAACCTCACCCCCTAAAACTTCCAGGTCCTGCTATTTACACTTCCCTTGGGATTAGCACTTCCAGACACCCAGGGCTAATGGCCCTCACCTCCCTGATGGCCTGCCAGTGTTGGGCCTTCCACAGGCTTGGTTGTTACCCAGGGTCCCAATGCAGATCTCTTACCCAGGGAAGGGGCTCTCTGGCTGGGCAGGCATGGTAACCTCACCCCCTAAAACTTCCAGGTCCTGCTATTTACACTTCCCTTGGGCCTAGCACTCCCAGACACCCAGGGCTAATGGCCCTCACCTCCCTGATGGCCTGACAGGGCAGAGACCTGAACAGGCTTCCTTGTCACCAAGGTCCCAATGCACATCTCTTACCAGGAAAGGGCTCTCTGGCTGGGCAGGCATGGTAACCTCACCCCCTAAAACTTCCAGGTCCTGCTAATTACACTTCCCTTGGGCCTAGCACTCCCAGACACCCAGGGCTAATGGCCCTCACCTCCCTGATGGCCTGCCAGAGCAGAGACCTGAACAGGCTTCCTTGTCACCCAGGGCCCCAATGCATATCTCTCCCCCAGGGAAAGTGCTCTCTGCCTGGGGAGAACTGCTGGCATGTTCCCTGGAGACTTCCGGAATCAGCCTGCCAGCCTCAGCATCAAACCATGCCCAGCAAGTGCTATCACAGCCTGGGTAGGCTCCTAGACTCCCCTTGAGTGACTATTAAGCCCGACCAACACTATTTAAAGATGTCCCAGCCAACAGCCAGTAGAGGCCATCTGGTCTGGAAAGCCCGTCCGGCCATCTGGTCCTAACATCTCTCAGGGACATCTGGTCCCACAGAACCAAGGACATCTGGTCACACTTTCTCCCAGGGACTTCAGCTACTGCTAGGATTCCACGGACTCGTGCCCTTAGCCTGGAAACAGCTGCTGGCATTGCCCTAAGACTACCAGGGCCTGCTGTTAAAAGCCTCCCTTGGGGCTAGCACTCCCAGACACACAGGGCTAATGGCCCTCCTCCCTGATGGCCTGCAAGTGAGACTCCACAGGCTTCCCTTGTCACATAGGGTCCCCAATGCACATCTCATACACAGGAAAGGGCTCTCTGGCTGGGCAGGCATTGTACCCCAACCCCTAAAACTTCCAGGTCCTGCTAACCACACTTCCCTTGGGCCTAGCACTCCCAGACAGGGGTTCATGCCTCTAGCCTCCTGATGACCTGCCAGTGTTGGGAGCTTCAGGCTAGTCGTTACCCAGGGTCCAAATGCATATCTCTTACCCAGGGAAGGGGCTCTCTGGCTGGGCAGGCATGGTAACCTCACCCCCTAAAACTTCCAGGTCCTGCTAATTACACTTCCCTTGGGCTAGCACTCCCAGACACCCAGGCCTAATGGCCCTCACCTCCCTGATGGCCTGCCAGGGCAGAGACCTGAACAGGCTTCCTTGTCACCCAGGGTCCCAATGCATATCTCTTACCCAGGGAAGGGGCTCTCTGGCTGGGCAGGCATGTGCGCCTCTGCCCCCTAAACTTCAGGTCCTGCTATTTACACACTTCCTTGGGCCTAGCACTCCCAGACACCCAGGGCTAATGGCCCTCACCTCCCTGATGGCCTGCCAGGGCAGAGACCTGAACAGGCTTCCTTGTCACCCAGGGTCCCAATGCACATCTCTTACCCAGGGAAGGGGCTCTCTGGCTGGGCAGGCATGGTAACCTCACCCCCTAAAACTTCCAAGTCCTGCTAATTACACTTCCCTTGGGCCTAGTACTCCCAGACACCCAGGGCTAATGGCCCTCACCTCTCTGATGGCCTGCCAGGGCAGAGACCTGAACAGGCTTCCTTGTCACCCAAGGGTCCCAATGCATATCTCTTACCCAGGGAAGGGGCTCTCTGGCTGGGCAGGCATGGTAACCTCACCCTTAAACTTCAGGTCCTGCTATTTACACTTCCCTTGGGCCTAACTCCCAGACACCCAGGGCTAATGCCCTCACCTCCCTGATACCTGCCAGAGGCAGAGACCTGAACAAGCTTCCTTGTCACCAGGGTCCCAATGCATCTCTTAGCAGGAAGGGCTCTCTGGCTGGGCAGGCATGAGTAACCTCACCCCTAAAACTTCCAGGTCCTGCTAATTACACTTCCCTTGGGCCTTGCACTCCCAGACACCCAGGGCTAATTGCCCTCACCTCCCTGATGGCCTGCCAGTGTTGGGGCTTCCACAGGCTTGGTTGTTACCCAGGGTCCCAGTGTATATCTCTTACCTAGGGAAGGGGCTCTCTGGCTGGGCAGGCATGGTAACCTCACCCCCTAAAACTTCCAGGTCCTGCTATTTACACTTCCCTTGGGCCTAGCACTCCAAGACACCCAGGGCTAATGGCCCTCACTTCCTGATAGCCTGCCGGGCAGAGACCTGAACAGGCTTCCTTGTCTCCAGGTCCCAATGCATCTCTTACCCAGGAAAGGGCTCTCTGGCTGGGCAGGCATTGTGCCCCCACCCTCTGAAACTTCAGGTCCTGCTAACTACACACTTCCCTTGAGGCCTAGCACTCCCAGACAGCAGGGTTCATGCCTCTAACCTCCTGATGGCCTGCCAGTGTTAGAGCTTCCACTGAGCTGAGTTGTTACCCATGGTCCCAGTGCATATCTCTTACCCAGGGAAGGGCTCTCTGGCTGGGCAGGCATGGTAACCTCACCCCTAAAACTTCAGGTCCTGCTATTTACACTTCCCTTGGGCTAGCACTCCCAGACACCCAGGGCTAATGGCCCTCCACCTCCCCTGATGGCCTGCCAGTGTTGGGCCTTCCACAGGCTTGGTTGTTACCAAGGGTTCCCAATGCGGATCTCTTACCAGGGAGGGGCTCTCTGGCTGCGCAGGCATGGTAACCTCACCCCCTAAAACTTCCAGGTCCTGCTAATTACACTTCCCTTGGGCCTAGCACTCCCAGACACCCAGGGCTAATGGCCCTCACCTCCCTGATGGCCTACCAGGGCAGAGACTTGAACAGGCTTCCTTGTCACCCAGGGCCCCAATGCATATCTCTCCCTCAGGGAAAGTGCTCTCTGCCTGGGGAGAACTGCTGGCATGTTCCTGGAACTTCAGAATCAGCCTGCCAGCCTCAGCATCAAACCATGCCCAGCAAGTGCTATCACAGCCTGGGTGGGCTTCCTAAGAACTCCCTTAGCTGACTATTAAGCCCGACCAACACTATTTAAAGATGTCCCAGCCAACAGCCAGTGAGGGCCATCTGGTCTGGAAAGCCCGTCCGCCATCTGGTCCTAACATCTCTCAGGGACATCTGGTCCCTGGACCAAGGGACATCTGGTCACACTTTCTCCCAAGGGACTTCAGCTACTGCTAGGATTCCACGGGACTCGATGCCTTAGCCTGGAAACAGCTGCTGGCATTGCTCTAGACTACCAAGGCCCCTGCTGTTAAAGCCTCCCTTGGAGCTAGCACTCCCAGACACACAGGGCTAATGGCCTCACCTCCCTGATAGCCTGCCAGGGTAGAGACCTGCACAGGCTTCCTTGTCACCCAGGGTCCCAATGCATCTCTTACAGGGAAAGGGCTCTCTGGCTGGGCAGGCATTGACCCTAACCCTAAAACTTCCAGGTCCTGCAACCACATTTCCCTTGGAGCTAGCCTCCCCAGACAGAGGGTTCATGCCTCTAACACTCCTGATGGCCTGCCAGTGTTGGGGCTTCCACAAGGCAGTGGGTGCAGGGGTCCAAATGCATATCTCTTACCCAGGGAAGGGGCTCTCTGGCTGGGCAGGCATGGTAACCTCACCCCCTAAAACTTCCAGGTCCTGCTATTTACACTTCCCTTGGGCCTAGCACTCCCAGACACCCAGGGATAATGGCCCTCACCTCCCTGATGGCCTGCCAGGGCAGAGACCTGAACAGGCTTCCTTGTCACCCAGGGTCCCAATGCATATCTCTTCCAGGAAGGGGCTCTCTGGCTGGGCAGGCATGGTAACCTCACCCCCTAAAACTTCCAGGTCCTGCTATTTACACTTCCCTTGGGCCTAGCACTCCCAGACACCCAGGGCTAGCCCTCACCTCCCTGATGGCCTGCCGGGGCAGAGACCTGAACAGGCTTCCTTGTCACCAGGGTCCCAATGCATCTCTTACCCAGGAAAGGGGCTCTCTGGCTGGGCAGGCATGGTAACCTCACCCCTAAATTTTCAGGTCCTGCAAAATTACACTTCCCTTGAGCTAGCACTCCCAGACAACCAGGGCTAATGGCCCTCACCTCCCTGATGGCCTGCCAGGGCAGAGACCTGAACAGGCTTCCTTGTCACCCAGGGTCCCAATGCATATCTCTTCGCAGGGAAGGGGCTCTCTGGCTGGGCAGGCATGGTAACCTCACCCCCTAAAACTTCCAGGTCCTGCTATTTACACTTCCCTTGGGCCTAGCACTCCCAGACACCCAGGGCTAATGGCCCTCACCTCCCTGATGGCCTGCCAGTGTTGGGCCTTCCACAGGCTTGCTTGTTACCAGGGTCCCAGTGCAGATCTCTTACCGGGAAGGGCTCTCTGGCTGGGCAGGCAAGGTAACCTCACCCCTAAAACTTCAGGTCCTGCTAATTACACTTCCCTTGGGCCTAGCCTCCCAGACACCCAGGGCTAATGGCCCTCACCTCCCTGATGGCCTGCCAGAGATAGAGACCTGAACAGGCTTCCTTGTCTTCCGGGTCCCAATGCATATCTCTTACCCAGGAAGGGCTCTCTGGCTGGGCAGGCATTGTAACCTCACCCTAAAACTTCCAGGTCCTGCTAATTACACTTCCCTTGGGCCCTAGCACTCCCAGACACAGGGGCTCAATGCCTCTAACCTCCCTGATGGCCTGCCAGGGCAGATACCTGAACAGGCTTCCTTGTCTTACCCAGGGTCCCAATGCACATCTCTTACTCAGGAAAGGGCTCTCTGGCTGAGAGGCAGGCATTGTACCCCACCCCTAAGCTTCCAGGATCCTGCTAACTACACTTCCCTTATTTCTTGCTCCCAGACAGCAGAGGGTTCATGCCTCCTAACCTCCCTGATGGCCTGCCCAGTGTTGGGCCTTCCACAGGCTTAGTTGTTACCCAGGGTCCCAATGCAGATCCTCTTACCCAGGAGGGGGCTCTCTGGCTGGAGCAGGCATGGTAATCACACCCCTAAAACTTCCAGGTCCTGCTAATTACACTTCCCTTGGGCCTAGCACTCCCAGACACCCAAGGATAATGGCCCTCACCTCCCTGATAGCCTGCCAGGGCAGAGACCTGAACAGGCTTCCTTGTCACCCAGGGCCCTAATGCATATCTCTCCCCCCAGGAAAGTGCTCTCTGCCTGGGAGAACTGCTGGCATGCTCCCTGGAGACTTCCAAGAATCAGCCTGCCAGCCTCAGCATCAAACCATGCCCAACAAGTGCTATCACAGCCTGGGTGAGCTACAAACTCCCTTGACGTGACTATTAACCCGACCAACACTATTTAAAGATGTCCCAGCCAGCAGCCAATGGGGCCATCTGGTCTGGAAGAGCCCGTCCGGCCATCTGGTCTAACATCTCTCAGGGACATCACAGACCACCAGGATAAGGGACATCTAGTCCTACTTTTTCTCCCAGGGACTTCAGCTACTGCTGAGATTCACGGGACTCCGATGCCTTAGCCTGGAAACCAGCATGGCATTGCTCTAAAGACTACCAGGACACTGCTGTTAAAGCCTCCTTAGGACTCGCCTCCCAGACACACGAAGCTAATGGCCCTCACCTCCCTGATAGCCTGCCAGTAGGGACCTCACAGGCTTCCCTTGTCACCCAGGGTCCCAATGCATACTCTTACCCAGGAAGGCTCTGGCTGGGCAGGCAGTGTGCCCCAACCCCTAAAACTTCCAGGTCCTGCTAACCACATTTCCCTTGGGTCTGCACTCCCAGACAGCAGGGTTCTGCCTCTAACCTCCCTGATGGCCTGCCAGTGTTGGGGCCACAGGCAATGAGGTACCCAGGGTCCAAATGCATATCTCTTACCCAGGGAAGGGGCTCTCTGGCTGGGCAGGCATGGTAACCTCACCCCCTAAAACTTCCAGGTCCTGCTATTTACACTTCCCTTGGGCCTAGCACTCCCAGACACCCAGGGATAATGGCCCTCACCTCCCTGATGGCCTGCCAGAGCAGAGACCTGAACAGGCTTCCTTGTCACCCATGGTCCCAATGCATATCTCTTACGCAGGGAAGGGGCTCTCTGGCTGGGCAGGCATGGTAACCTCACCCCCTAAAACTTCCAGGTCCTGCTATTTACACTTCCCTTGGGCCTAGCACTCCCAGACACCCAGGGCTAATGGCCAGCACCTCCTGATGGCCTGCCAGAGCAGAGGACCTGAACAGGCTTCCTTGTCATGGGGGTCCCAATGCATCTCTTGCTTTTTTGGGAGGGGCTCTCTGGCTGGGCAGGCATGGTAACCTCACCCCTAATTTTCCCAGGTCCTGCAAATTACACTTCCCTTGGGCCCTAGCCTCCCAGACACCCAGGACTGTGGCCCTCCCACCTCCCTGATGGCCTGCCAGGGCAGGGGAGACCTGAACAGGCTTCCTTGTCACCCAGGGTCCCCAATGCATATCTCTTACCCAGGAAGGGCTCTCTGGCTGGGCAGGCATGGTAACCTCACCCAATAAACTTCCAGGTCCTGCTATTTACACTTCCCTTAGGCCTAGCCTCCCAGACACCCAGGGCTAATGGCCCTCACTCCCTGATGGCCTGCCAGTGTTTGAAACTACAGGCTTGGTTGTTACCAGGGTCAGTGTATATCTCTTACCTAGGAAGGGGCTCTCTGTGGGCAGGGCATGGTAACCTCACCCCCTAAAACTTCAGGTCCTGCTATTTACACTTCCCTTGGGCTAGCACTCCCAGACACCCAGGGCTAATGGCCCTCACCTCCCCTGATAGCGCTGCCGGGCAGATACCTGAACAGGCTTCCTTGTCACCCAGGGTCCCAATGCATCTCTTACCCAGGGGAAAGGGCTCTCTGTGGCTGGGTGAGCGTGCCCCACCCCCTAAAGACTTCAGGTCCTGCCCTAACTGCTTCCATGTGGGCCCCTGGCCTCCCAGACAGCAGGGGTTCATGCCTCCCTAACCTCTGATGGCCTGCCAGTGTTGGGACTTCCACAGGCTTAGTTGTTACCCAGGGTCCCAGTGCATATCTCTTGCAGGAAGAGGCTCTCGCTGGGCAGGCATGGTAACCTCACCCCTAAAACTTCCAGGTCCTGCTATTTACACTTCCCTTGGGCTAGCTCCCAGACACCCAGGGCTAATGGCCCTCACCTCCTGATGGCCTGCCAGTGTTGGGCCTTCCACAGAAGCAGTTGTTACCAAGGGTCCCAATGCAGATCTCTTACCCAGGAAGGGGCGCTCTCTGGCTGGGCAGGCATAGTAATCTCACCCTAAACTTCCAGGTCCTGCTAGTACACTTCCTTGGGCTAAGCTCCCAGACACCCAGGGCTAATAGCCCTCACCTCCTGATGGCCTGCCAGGGCAGAGACCTGAACAGGCTTCCTTGTCACCAGGGCCCTAATGCATATCTCTCCCCAGGGAAGTGCTCTCTGCCTGGGGAGAACTGCCAATGTTCCCTGGAGACTTCCAGAATCAGCCTGCCAGCCTCAGCATCAAACCATGCCCAGCAAGTGCTATCACAGCCTGGTGAGCTACAAACTCCCCTTGAGGCATGATTAAGCCCGATAACCCAGTGTTTAAGATGTCACAATGACAGCCAGTGGACCCATCTGGTCTGGAAAATGAATCAGACATCTGGTCCTAACATCTCTCAGGGACATCTGGTCCCCACCAGGACAAGGGACATCTGGTCACCACTTTCTCCCAGGACTTCAACTATGCTGCAAGTTCCACGGGACTCGTGCCCTTAGCCTGGAAACAGCTGCTGGCATTGCCCTAAGACTACCAGGACCTGCTGTTAAAGCCTCCCTTGGAGACTAGCACTCCCAGACACACAGGGCTAATGGCCTCACCTCCCTGATGGCCAGGGTGAGAGACCTGCACAGGCTTCCCTTGTCACCCAGGGTCCCAATGCCCAGGTTCCGTATTGTATCTTACCTAGGAAGGGCTTTCTGGCTGGGCAGGCATGGTAACCTCACCCCTTAAACTTCCAGGTCCTGCTATTTACTTCCCTTGGGCCTAGCACTCCCAGACACCCAGGGCTACGCTGGCCTCACCTCCCTGATGGCTCGCCAGGCAGACCTGAACAGGCTTCCTTGTCACCCAGGGTCCCAATGCACATCTCTACCCAGGAAGGGCTCTCGGCTGGCATGGTAACCTCACCCCCAAACTCCAGGTCCTGCTAATTACACTTCCTTGGGCCTAGCACTCCCAGACACCCAGGGTTAATGGCCTCACCTCCTGATGGCCTGCCAGTGTTGGGGCTTCCCAGGCTTGGTTGTTACCCAGGGTCCCAGTGTATATCTCTTTCCCTGAGGAAGGGGCCTCTGGCTGGGCAGTGCATGGTAACCTCACCCCTAAAACTCCAGGTCCTGCTATTTACCCTTCCCTTGGGCCCTGGCACTCTAGACACCCAGGGCTAATGGCCCTCACCTTCGATGGCCTGCCAGGGCAGACCTGGAACACTCCTTGTCACCCAGGGTCCCAATGCACATCTCACCTAGGAAAGGGCTCTCTATTGGGCAGGCACAGGCCCCCACCCCTAAAACTTCCCAGGTCCTGCTAACCACACTCCCTTGGGCCTAGCACTCCCAGACAGCAGGGGTTCATGCTCTAACCTCCTGATGCCTGCCAGTGCGTGTGGGCTTCCATGCTTGGTTTGTTACCCAGGGTCCCAGTGTGTATCTCTTACCCAGGATGGGGGCTCTTGGCTGGGCAGGCATGTAACCTCACCCCCAAACTTCCAGGTCCTGTATTTACACTTACCTTGGGCCTAGCACTGTGACACCCAGGGTCAGCTGGCCTCACCTCCCTGATGGCCTGCCAGCCAGTGTTGGGCCTTCCACAGGCTTGGCTAGCGCCAAGGGTCCCAATGCAGATCTCTTACGCAGGAAGGGGCTCTCTGGCTGGGCAGGCATGGTAACCTCCCCTAAAACTTCGGGTCCCTAATTACACTCCCCTTGGGCCTAGCACTCCAGGACACCCAGGGCTAATGGCCCTCACCTCCTGATGGCCTGCCAGGGCAGAGACCTGAACAGGCTTCCCTTGTCACCCAGGGCCCCTTATGCACATCTCCCCCAGGGAAAGTGCTCTGCCTGGGAGAACTGCTGGCATGTTCCTGGAGACTTCCAGAATCAGCCTGCCAGCCTCAGCATCCAAACCATGCCCAGCAAGTGCTATCACAGCCTGGGTAGGCTTCTACAAACTCCCCTTGAGCGACTATTAAGCCCTGGCCAACACTATTTAAAGATGTCCCAGCCAACAGCCAGTAGGCCATCTGGTCTGGAAGCCTGGTCCGCCATCTGGTCCTCACATCTCTCAGGGACATCTGGTCCCACCGAGGACCAAGGGACATCTGGTCACACTTTCTCCCAGGGACTTCAGCTACTGCTAGGATTCCACTGGGACTCGGCGCTCAGCCTGGAAATAGCTATGGCATTGCCCTATGACCACCAGGGCCTGTCGTTAGTGCCTCCTTTGGGCTAGTAATACCCCAGACACATACAGGGCTAATGGCCCTCACCTCCCTGATGGCCTGCCAGGTAGAGACCTGTGCCAGCCCTTGTCACCCAGGAACCACCCAGGAAAGGGCTCTCTGTGGCTGGGCAGGCACTGTACCCCCAACCCCTAAACTCTGCAGGTCCTGCTAACTACACTCCCTTGGGCCCAGCACTCCCAGACAGCAGGGGTTCATGCCTCTAACCTCCCCTGATGGCCTGCCAGTGCTGGGGCTTCCACAGGCTTGGTCACTCAGGGTCCAAATGCATATCTCTACTCCAGGAAGGGGCCTGGCTGGGCAGGCACAGATCCTCACCCCTAAAACTTCCAGGTCCTGCTAGGCTTACACTTCCCTTGGGCCTAGCACCCAGACACCTCGGGACAATGGCCTCACCTCCTGATGGCCTGCCAGGCAGAGACCTGAACAGGCTTCCTTGTCACCCAGGTCCCCATATTCTTACCTGTGGGAAGGGGCCTCTGGCTGCGGCATGAACCTCAATTCTTAAACCTAGGTCCCGTTATTTACACTCCCTTGGGGCCTAGCACTTAGACACCCAGGGCTAATGGCCCTCACCTTCCTGATAGCCTCTAGGCAGAGAGACCTGAACAGGCTTCCTTGTCACCCAGGGTCCCAATGCACATCTCTTACCTAGAAAGGGCTCTGGCTGGGCAGGCATTGTGCCCAACCCCTAAACTTCATTCCAAGTAACTCACACTTCCCTCGCCTCAGTAATCTGTACAGCAAGCCCGGCGCCTATCCTCCCTGATGGCCTGCCAGTGTTGTAGCCTACAGGCTGGAGAAAGTTACCAGGGGTCCCAATGTACATCTCCCCGGGAATGTGCCTCTCCTGGGGAACTGCTGGCATGCCCTTGAAGGTTTCAGGGCCTGCTGTTAATACTCCATTTGGGCTTACAGTCCCACACTCCCAGGGTTAATGTTGAGCACTACTAAAATTGTGTTCTCTTTACAGATGCTTCTTCTGGGATATCACTGCTATACAGTGAGACCCTTTGTACCTGCACAATGTGTGTGGTAAGAAATTAAGCATCTGCCAAGGCACCTCCAAAGTGCACTGTATGACACCGGAAAGCGGCAGGCAGTCACTCCTGTCCCATCCTCCTGCAGGAAAATGCTTACAAATGCCAACAGCCAGACTGTTTTGCCATTGTTAGAGATCTAAGTCAGCACTTTCGAAGGTTACAATGCACTCTGACCAGCTTTAAAGCCCACCAAGTATCAGAGACACCCAGACTCAATATTCTCCATCTCTGGATTTGCACATACTCAGCTGCCTAGCCAGTCTATAGAGTCAGAGATATGAGTCCCCAACTGCTGAGTCTCTATAGAGCTTGGCTCCAGACCTTGAGGGAGGCGAGAGCAAGACCCAGCAGCAACCGTCACCAGCAGATGCTGTCTGCTTAGAACTCCATTGACCTGGCCCTTTCACTCTCATCCCTGCTAGGTTCCAGAGCATTCATAAGAGAGATACTTGGATTCAGAGGCTGAAGCCCTCAGGTCGCTTTCAGGCACCATCAAGTGCGTTATAGTATAAATGTTCTCACTCCTGAAATTCTGGGATTTGAAATGGGCTCACAGGACCTACCAGGCTAAACTTGACATGCCTACTGCTGCAATTCCTTCTGGAGAGCTGGTCTCAGTACTCTGCCATGAAGAGGCGTCATGAGGTCCGGCTAAGGGACTCACAAAATGGATACCACCAGAGACAGCATCCTGTATACACACCTGTGCCATGGCTGGAGGCAGTCAGGATAATTAACAGTTTACCCAGAGCCAAGACACTTAGAAACCAAGATCACTGCCGGCTAGGAAACTCTCATCTCATCTTCAGCTTGGCCCTCCACAATGCCCAGCGGTCTGCTGCTATCCAAATATGTCTCTGCCACTTGAAGAATGCAGAGAGACTGGTCTTGATATGAAGACAGCTATGTCTTAACCATTTTTCTTCACAAAACCATTGCAACACATGGACCAGCTAGACTGGTGCTAGAAGGAAAGCTATTCGTGTTACTCAGCTCTATGCACACCACACTAGGCGGTTGCTCCCCAAACTGAGACCATCAGCTACTGGACTTAATGCCCTGTGCTCCTTGAGACAGACGGATCAAACCTGACATGTTCTGCCATTGCAAAAGCAGTGAAGAAGCAGGCAGCCATATAGGAATCAAACACTTCTCCATGACTCTTGGCGTGAAGAGTACCGTGAATAAATGTGGGTGCCCAAACCCAATCAGTCTGTGAGAATTATGTGGCTGTCCCTATAAAGCTTCCAGGCCCAGATTCAACCACTTCTGTGGCTTAGAAGTCCCAAACTCACAGAAGTGATGGCCTGACTTCCCCTGATGTTCTCCCCAGGGTACATAATTTCTCCACAGGCTTGCTATTCCCCGGGTCCCATGCATATACCTTACCCAGAGAAAGTGCACTAGTCTGGGGAGACCTAGGGTAATTCTCACCTCAATCTTGGGCCTCACGAACACTTTCCTAAGGGCTAGGAGTCAACACTCACAAGGCTATGGGCCGTTGACCTCCATGATGCCCCTCCCAAGATAGGGGACTTCAAACATTAGGTTTTTCACCCAGGGTCCCAAAGCATATGCCTTCCCAGAAACAAGCCCAAGTCTGGGACATATGCAGGCATGCCCCTAAAACTTCCAGGGCCAGCTGTTAACACTCCTTGGGCCAAGAACTCTAGTCTCCAGGTGTAATGGCCCACACACCTCCTGATGCCCTGCCAGGGTAGGGACTTCCACAGGCTTACTTTTACCCAGGGTCCCAAAGCATGCCTTCCCAGGGAATGTGCTTCCAAGCCTGGGACACATGCAGGCATGCCCCCAAAACTCCAGGCCAGCTGTTATCCTTCCTTGGGCCTAGTACTCCCAGACCCCAGGGGTAATGGCCCACCTCTGATGCCCTGCCAGTGTGTAGGGACTTCACAGGCTTACTTTTACCCAGGGTCCCAAAGCATATGCCTTCCCAGGAAATGTGTGCTTCCGTTTGGGACACATGCAGGCATGCCCCTAAAACTCCAGGGCCAGCCACCCCCTTGGGCCAAGTAACTCCCAGACCCCAGGGAATGGCCCACACCTCCTGATGCCCTGCCAGGGTAGGGACTTCCACAGGCTTACTTTTTACCCAGGGTCCCAAAGCATATGCCTTCCCAGGAATGTGCTTCCAAGCCTGGGGACACATGCAGGCATGCCCCTAAAACTCTAGGGCCAGCTGTTAACACTCCCCTTGGGCCAAGAACTCCCAGTCTCAGTGTAATGGCCCACACCTCCTGATGCCCCTGCCAGGGTAGGGACTTCCACAGGCTTACTTTTTACCCAGGGTCCCAAACATATGCCTTCCCAGGAATGTGCTTCCAAGCCTGGGGACATATCGCAGGCATGCCCCTTAAACCTCCAGGGCCAGCTGTTAACACTTCCCTTGGGCCTAGTACTCCCAGACTCCCAGGGTAATGGCCCACACCTCCCTGATGCCCTGCCAGGGTAGGGACTCCACAGGCTTATTTTTTACCCAGGGTCCCAAAGCATATGCCTTCCCAGGAAATGTGCTCTTCCAAGCCTGGGGACACATGGCAGCATGCCCCTAAACTTCCAGGGCCAGCTGTTAACACTCCCTTGGGCCAAGAACCCAGGTCTCCCAGGGGTAATGGCCACACCTCCTGATGCCCTGCCAGGGTAGGGACTTCCAGGCTTACTTTTTACCCATGTCTCACCCAGGAAGGTGCTATCTGGCTGGGGTGGCCTGCGTACCCCAGCCCCTAAAACTCCAGGGCCAGCTGTTAATACTTCCTTGGGCCTACTACTCCCAGACTCCCAGGGGTAATGGCCTCCCTCCCTGATGCCTGCCAGGACAGGGACTTCACAGGATTAGTTGTTACCCAGGGTCCCAAAACATATGCCTTCCCAGGGAATGTGCTTCCAAGCCTGGGGACACCAGCAGGCATCTCCTCCTAAACCTTCCAGGGCCTACTTTGACCATTTTTCTATGGTCTAGCAGTCCCAAACTCACAGGAGTGATGACACAGAGCTCCATGATGGCCCCCCAAGTTGGAGATTTCCATTTGCTTAGTTGTTAAACGGGGGCCCAAAGCATGTATCTTACTTTCTTTCTTTCTTTCCACAGTTTCACAGCATCTCATCCTGAGGGTAGACATGAGCTTGCATCACACATGAGCCACTGAGCCACAACAGCAGATGCATACTATCGCCTGATGGGCAGCAAAGAGGAGAGCATCAGAGTGAGCCGGCAAATATGCCAGTTAACCACAAAGGCCCCATGCACCACCACCATCAGCCCACATGCAGATGCTCCATCACAGACTCTGGAGAGCAGTTCAATTACCATGGTGAACCAGGAAAAGGGCCCTCCTTTCATCAGGTACCTGTATTGCAACAAGAACAAGAAGGGACTTGGCTCACAGGACATCCACAGAAGCTAAGAGATGACTGGGGCACACATCAACCCATATACGGTCCCCATACTACAGTAATCCTTTACTGAACAACAGCAACTGGCAATCAAATCTGCATTCTGCAAGTCACCTACACAAGGCCAGATCAAGACAGATGATGTTAGGCGATGCTGCAGACTGACACCTCCCTCCTGGGTGCCTTCCTGTCCAGTCAAACCAAAGACTTGCCAAGGAATGATGCAAAGAGTATGGACTTTGATTCAGAAGTCGTACAGAATGAAATCCAGCCAATGATTTAAGCTGTATTGTACTTAAAAAATGAAAAATAAAAATAAATAAATAAATAAATAAATAAAATGCATGCATTATTAAATGTCAGGCTTATTACTTCTAGGGGGGCCCCCACTGCACCACACTTCCCACTGAAACCTCCAGGTCTTGGGTGAATTTCCTGCTGGGGATACCCCCAGCAACCATATCAGGGACCAGGGGGTTGGCCACCATCCACTGACTCCACTGCCATGCATGCAACTTGTTACAGTCAGCACTGTCCAGTGGCAATGCATGTCTGGGAGTGCATCGATGGTGGTCCATGCGTGCACCGGGTACATGGCTGTGCCACTGCCTTTGAACCACATAGCCATGTCACTAAACAGCCACGGTAGTGCTGTGCGTGACTTGGCCAGTGGGTGTGTGCAGCATTCCGCATGGCTGTATGTGCCTGGGTGGGCAGGTCATGTGGACGTGATCACTGTGGGTGGTCACACACCATCACAGAGGCATGTCCCATGACCGTATGCCGTGCACAGTGGGTGGGCTCTGCATTCACACCTATTGACTGTGCTTCCTTGTCCTAGGTGTCCACCAGCTGACGGAGATCAGGGAGGCATTGCGGGAGATTTTGCACGTGGCAAGGGCATCCTTAGAAATCCTCCAAAGGATTGACCAGATTGGGGTCCACAGGAGACACCGGCGGAGGAGCAGCCAGAGCAGGGAGCGGGGCTCCTGTTAACAGTCCCTCTGCCCCTGATGTCCCCTAACTCCCTGGACCCACCCTCACACCCCTCCTTTCCTGTCCCATTTGTTCACCCATGCCCCTTACCCACCCCCACCTTGTTTGTGGCCCTCCCCCCAACTTTGTATATATTATTGTATATAGTTCACTTTGATATTTTGTTTGAACACAGATCTTTTGATATGAATACTGTGGTGGTCTCTGATTTGCAGTGGGCTATAGGTGCTCAGCTGCAGTGGTGTGCAAGGCGTCAGGGGTGGTGCAGTCATGGGTGTGTGTGTGTGTGTGTCCGTGGGGAGGTGACTATGGTATGGGGGTAGCTATCGGTCAGTGTCTGTGGTGTGTGTGTTGTGCCCTGTGCACTGGATAACTGTGTGCAGTGGTCCATGGTGCATGCTCTGTGTCCATGGTGCCCCTGTCAGCCTGTCCATGGCCTGTGCAGCTGACACCCATGCATGTCTGTGACCTGCATGGTCTGCTGGCATGTCAGTGGTGGCTGTCCATGCAGGGCAGCCACTGCACCCATCACAATGCTGGGTTGCCTCCTGTCACTGGTGTGGTGCATGTCTGCCTTGGGTGACACTGTGGCCTCCACAGTTGTTGACCCACCTCCATGCTGTGGCTTGTGTGTGTTGCAGGGGATGTGCACCACTGTCTGTGACTTGTGCTCCAGGCAAATGCTGGTGGCGTACAGGTCCATAGTGCCTGTGCAGGGTGGCTGGCACTCCTGTACCATGGAGGACTGCAGGTTGTGTGTACACAGTTTACATGGGCCCACACTGGGGGCTTGGTTGCCCTGCTACTGCATCCCTGTGTTGTTGTGCCCTTGGGTATGGGTGGGTGTCTCATGCACTGTGTGGCATCCGGTGTGGTGCATACTTCCATGCACCACTGTGGGTGTCTATGCTGGCTGTTGTGGCCAGTGCTGGGTCAGGGTGTGTCATTGGGAGAGTGTGCAGGGTGCTGTACCACTGGTGATGGGGTCCAGGTCATGGCCTGTCCCTTGTGGGGTACCTCATGTGCCGATGCATGGTTGGTCTCTCAGCAGTACCTCGGGGGTGCTGTGCATGGTTGCACTGTGTATGCAGTTGTTGCATCGCTGTGTGCTGCCACCCACTGATGGGTGCTCGTGGTGGGGCTGCCTTGCATGGTTCTGTGGTGCACAGGGTTGCATTGTCAGTGGGGTGGTGGCATGCATGGGGTTTCCTGCAGTGGTGGATGCTGCTCCTGGGCAGGGTGCCTGGGGTCACGGTGCAGGTGTGCTCTGCATTGGGGATAAGGGCACGGGCTGGTCAGCCCTCCTGTGTGCCAGTCACAGCTTGCTGGGGGGTGTGATGGGGCACCATGGCCCGGCTGTGGGTTGGTTGCTTGTCTCCATGGGCCAGTGGTTATTCCAGCCCTCCCCCAGTTGTGCAGTGCATGGGGTGTGGGGGGATGCTGTCTGTTCTGCTGTGTGTTCCTGTGCCCATCTGTGGCATGGGTGGTGGGCCCCTACCTCCCTGATTGTGCAGTTGCATTGCCGCCCTGCTGCTGGGGGGGGCATCCCTGGTTGTGCTATGGTGCCTCTGGACTGCTCAGCTGAACATCCCTTGTTGCACTACGGTGCATCTGATCTGCTCAGCTTCCCCTCCCTAGTTGCGCTATGGCACAGGTGGTGCGATATTCAGTCGTCGGCTGTAGGCGCAGTTTGGCCGGCTCAGTTTTTGAATATTGCACCTCTTGAGCATGGGTGCAATGGACTTGCACTTGCTCCTGCTATTGCACACTTTTGGGGCGCAGTTTGAATATCTGGGCCAGAACATATAACATTAATGGTACAGTCAGAAAAATAATTGGACAAGTATAAACAGACCGCCTTATACTGAGTAACTGATCCTACGCCAGTTTCAGTTGGTAAATAGTGGTGCTGAAATTACCTAATTTTGGTAGACGTGCTTTTTAAGTCCAGAACACAAGTGTGTTAAGTCTTGCAAAGTTGGAACAAGAGTGCGTTCTTTCAGGAGTCCAAAGTAGAAGAGTACAATGTTCCTTCAGCAACTTGACAATATCAGGGGAAAAGGGTCCAACCCAGCTTGTGAGGTCACAGCTCTGTGGTGATGCTGGCTGTGAGGTCACTCTCATTCCTGCATACTGAATTAGTCACATGCCACTGTACACTGCTAAACATTCCAATTAAAAACAATATATATACTTTTTAATTAGTGAGCCATAGAGCAGAATTATGACAGGACAGAATAACCCTTTGATCTCTCAGAACAACATCCTGCAAAACACCTCTCTTCGCTGTAAGGATTTCCACAGGTATCTGTCAGAATTTGCTTTCCTCCTGATAGGTCTTAAAATGCAGTCTGTTATGGCCAGTTTCCTTGGTTCAAAACAGTGGTTGTTTTACAACCTGTTAAAACCTGGTGTGTAGCTGCTAACACAGGCTTCTGATAGGTAGGTGACAAAAGGAAGCTCTTAATTAGTTTATCCATTGGGTCAGTGAGAGGGGGCAAACTCTTCTTTCCTCTCTTTTAAAATCCCAGGTCCCATGATGCTTTTCAGCTTGGCCTGTTTCCCAAGCAGAAGTCTAAAACTTATATTTATATCAAAATTATATGCACATAACTAGTAGATGGTTATCACGTTACACTCCGGCCTCCTAAACTGAACTTGGGGGAATCTATTCCTAGGCATGGGATGAGTTCCCCAAATTCAGTTCACTGCTCTGTCAGGATAACCCATCTGCATTTGCGTTTGCTGCCCCTGCCCTGTGAGTGACAGTCATGTTGCAACCCTGCAAGGCAAGGCTCCATCTTAAAAACCTAGCATTTGTTTTACCCATTTGTGCCAGCCAAGCCAGAGAGTTATGATCTGTTTGTACCTCAAAGTGCCGCCCGTATAGGTAAGGCTGTAATTTCTCTAGTGCCCACACCATTGCAAGGCATTCTTTCTCCACTGCAGAATAAGCCTGCTCTCTGGGAAGTAAATTCTTACTGAGGTACACTATTGGGTGATCTTTCCCTTGGTTAGAAGTCTGGCTAAGTACTGCCCCAATACCCACATCTGAGGCATCTGTCTGGACTACAAATGGTTTACTGTAGTATGGACTGGCTAATACAGGAGCACCGCAGAGTGTCTCCTTTAGCTGTGTAAAGGCTTGTTCACAGGCTAGTTACCAGTTCACCTTTTTAGGCATTCTTTTCTTTAGCAGGTGAGACAGGAGAGCAGCCAGGGCACTGTAGTTTGATACAAATTTTCTATAGTACCCTGAGGTCCCCAGAAACTCTGAACCTGCTTCTGTGTTTCAGGTCTGGGCCATGCCTCGATTGCCTCAATCTCTGTTTGATTAGGATAGAGCTGTCCCTGCCCTACTACATGCCCTAGGTATGCCATCTCAATCAGGGCCACCTGGCACTTTTCAGCTTTCACAGTGAGCCCAGCTCTCTGTATCCTGCCCAACACTTCCTTAAGGTGGGACAGGTGTTCTTTCCAGCTGGCACTGAAGATGGCAATACATCCAGGTATGCCATGGCATACTCCTCAGTGTCATATAACACCTGGTTCACCAACCTTTGGAAGGTGGCAGGGGCGTTCTTCATACCGAAAGGCATTACTTTAAACTCAAATAACCCTATTGGAGTGATGAAGGCCGAACTCTCCCTAGCTCTGGCAGTTAACTCCACCTGCCAATACCCATTCATTAGGTCAATAGTGGAAAGGTATGTTGCCCCTCCCAACTTGTCCAGTAGTTTAGTTCATCCATGGCATTAGGTGGGTGTCTGACTTCATGACTGTGCTGAGTCCATGATAGTCCACACAAAAACGAGTAGAGCCATCTGGCTTGGGAACGAGGACTATGGGAGAGGCCCAGGGGCTGTAGGATTTCTGGATTACCCCTAAAGCCAGCATTTCCTCCACCTCCCTCCTAATGTCCTTTTGGACGGTGTCTGACACCCGATATGCTGTCTGCCATATGGGCTCTTACGTCCCCCTATCTACATTGTGCATCGCTAAGGGGGTTAGTCCAGGTTTGGCATTAAACAATGAGGCAAAGTCTGTTAAAACCTCCCTTACTTCCTGGATCTGGTCCGGGGTCAGCTGGGGTGACATTTTGATTACCTCCACAGAGGATTCCCACATGCTTTCTTCCCGCAAGTCCAGAAGGGGTTTTTCCTTGTCTGTCCCCTTCCTTCCCCAGGACTACACACTGCAAAGACCATGTCAGCCCTATTTGCATATGGCTTCATCATGTTGTCAGGGTACGTCCTTCGAGTATGTCTCCTATCAGGCAGTTCTACAATGTAATTTACATCATTCACCTGTCAGACTACTTTGTACGGTCCTGCCCACTCAGCATGCAGCTTATCTTTCTGGACTGGGATTAGGACCACGACCTCCTGACCCACAGTGTATGAGCAAGCTCTGGCTCTACGGTTGTACCATAGAACAGAAACATAGAAACACAGACTTTGACAGCAGATAAGCACTGCTTGGCCCACCTAGTCTGCCCATTTCCCTACCTACTGGATAAGCTGCAGATCCTAGATAACCAACAGTCTATTTCTTCCTACCCCCCACAGTAATTGCCTTATGTCTGTCCCATGCAATCTTGAATTCTCCCACAGTTTTAGACCCCACAACCTCCTCAGGAAGGTGGTTTCATGTGTCCACAACCCTCTCTGTGAAAAAATACTTCCTCACATTGCCCGTGAGCCGTTCTCCCTCTATCTTCAAATTGTGTCCCCTTGTTCTTGCACATCTCTTTTTCTGAAAGATGCTACCCTCTTGGACTTTGTTGATTCCACTGAGGTACTTAAAAGTTTCAATCATGTCCCCCCTCCCTCCTTTCCCAAGGGTATACTTATTAAGCTCCTTTAGTCTCTTCTTGTATGGCTTCTCTTGCAGACCCTGCACCATTTTAGTTGCCCTCCTCTGGACTGCCTCTATCCTGTCTATGTCCTTGCAAAGATGGGGTCTCCAGAATTGGATGCAGTACTCCAGATGGAGTCTCACCAACTGTCATTACAGAGGGATAACAACTTCATGTTTTCTGCTGGTGATGCCTCTCCCTATATGTCCCAGTATCCCTCCAGCCCTCCCTACCGCCTTCTCAAATTGCTTGCTAAACTTAAGGTAATATGATATGATTACCCCCAGGTCCATTTCTATTTTTGTTGTTGTTACTACCTCCCCCCCATTGTGTACTCTTCCCCTGGGGTTTTTGTTTCCCAAGGGCATTATTTTGCACTTCTTTGCACTGAATCTAAGCTGCCATACTTCTGACCATTCCTCCAACCTTGCCAAGTCCCTTCTCATCCTTTCCACACCTCCTTGTGTATCAACCCTGTTGCAGATCTTTCTGTCATCTGCAAAGAGGCATACTTTTCCTTCCAGACCCTCTGCAATGTCACTTACAAAGACATTAAAAGGGACTGGACCCAGTACTGAACCCTGCGGTAACCCACTAGTAACCCCCCTTTCTTCAGAGTGGACTCTGTTTACTATTACCTTTGGTGTCCTGTTGTTCAGCCAATGTTTTACCCAGGCTACCACCCTGGGACCCACTCCAAGGCTGGTTAATTTGTTTATTAATCTTTTGTGCGGGACTGTGTCAAATACCTTGCTAAAGTCTAGGTAGACCATGTCTACAGCCCCTCCCTGATCTACTACTTTGGTCACCTAGTCAGAGAAATCAATTACATTCATCTGACATGACCTTCCCACTGTGAATCCATGCTGCCTTGGGTCCTGCGCCTCACTGACCTCTATGTACTCAACAATTCTTTCCTTCAGACGTGATTCCATCACGTTCCCTACCACAGAGGTCAAACTGACAGGTATGTAGTGTTCTGCCTCTGTCTTCCTCCCACTTTTGTGAAGGGGAATCACATCCACCCTCCTCCAGTCCTTAGGTACCACATCATCCTCCCATGATTTGTTAAAAAGGGTAGTCAGCCTTTTGCTTTTGTTGCATGGTTGTCCGGTTGCTCTGGGCTGTTCTCATAAGCTCCTTCAGCTTTTCCCTAAACTTAAGGACATAATCCACTGTGGGAGTTCCCTGAGTGGCATGCTTGCCTTCCCAGTCATCCCAAATCAAGTCTAGAGGCCCACGCACCCTGTGTCCGTATAAGAGCTCAAAGGGGAGAATCCTGTTGACTCTTGGGGCACCTCCCTTTATGCGAACAACAGGTGGGGAAGCTATTTCTTCCAGTCCCTCCCATGCTGTTCAGCAAATTCTTGGAGCATCAATTTAAGAGTACCATTAAATCTTTCCACAAGCCCATTGGCTTGCGGATGATAAGGTGTCGTGCATCTCTGCACCACCCCACACTTCTCCCACAAACACTTCATCAGGTCCGACATGAAGGAACCCTTTCCATTGGTGAAGACCTTCTGTTGGAACCCGATATGGGAGAAAATCCCTAGCAAGGCATCTGACACTTTGTCTGTCCTCAGTGAGGATAGGGCGACTGCCTCTGGGTACCAGGTGGCATAATTCACAACTGTTAGGATAAACCTCTTCCCAGAGGAGCTGGGGGTATTCAAAGACCCAACAATATCCATTCCTACCCTCTGGAATGGCTCCTCCACTATGGGCAAGGGATTTAGGGTGGCTTGGGTTTTACTACCTGCCTTCCCTATTTCTTGGCACTGGTGAATAGACCTTCAATATTCCTTCACCTGCTGGGTAAGTTTAGGCCAGTAGAAATTCTGGGTCAATCGCTGCGTAGTGCGCATGATTTCCAGATGTCCAGACATGGGGATATTGTGGAGGGGTTGTGGGATAACAGATGGACCAGGCACTGAATTTCAAGTTGTAACACACAATCTCTGTGTGATGATTATTCAAAATACAGTAGATAACCTTAAGCAATTGCATATCCCTTCTTCAGTACATCAGTTTGCAGCAACATACTATGTATGTCCTTTTTCTGCACTTAGCCAGCACCTACTGACACTGATTTCTCATCTAACTCAACAATTGAGATTCAGCCTCCACCCCTATGAGGGCCTTATTTGCTTGGGTGATGGGGGCTCAAATAAAAAAAAAAACAATGCTAAAGACAAAGAACCTCAATGCAGAAGCACTGAAACATGGGTTACCCCAAAGGGCATTGACAATAAGCCAGGTTTCAAAGAAACACAACATCACACATACTTCCATAATCCAAAGCATAATGGGATACATGCAAATCACCATGACATTTCAGATTTGTTCAGTTTACAGCACTTTACAGGCATTTTAAATAGCACAACTCACTTAATTTTTATAATAGTCACCTAGTACTTTTTACCATTATCAAAAACACCTAGTGCCATGGTATTTTCAACATTTACAGGTTTCATAAACATAAGGTATATACATCAAGGTATTTTATAACATAGTGCTATTGCATACTAAATCCAACAATGAAAAACACAACCTGTTTTACATATGCTTGGAGGTCACCACAATAACCTTTCTGTATGAGGACCTGAGAGAGAAAAGGAAAATTAAAGAGGACACTATAGCATAGTCCAGAAAGAGAAGCAGATGCCCATAGGTGGCCAACCTTATGGACTAGAAATTGTAAAGGATAGATTAAGTTAAGAAATAGAAGAACTGTTGCAACAGATTTAAGAAAAGGTCGGTCCTTAAGAGTGGCAGGAGCTCCCTGTCACAGATATCATGAGCAATCTTGAGCAACTGCTCATGGTACCCCTACGGAATGACAAGCTACCTGCCCATCTCCCCCCATCCTTACATCCTGCATATACAGCAGTCCAGTCTCCCAATACACTCTATGTCTCCCATCACCTCCCTGTGTCCTGTCAGATTCTGCACAAGCCCTCAGTCTCTCTAAACTAGGGTTATTTTTTTGAGCAGCTGCAAAATCTTTACACATTCCCAAGGCATGGGACATGTCCCATTTAGTCTCTAAACTAGGGTCACTAGCTCTCTGACAATTGGCTACCCCTCCCTCCTCAGAGTAACCTTCTGTAGCTGTTCTGTTAACTGCTACCTGGGTAATTTCTACCCCCCTTTCACTATTCTCCATATCAGGAGACATAGGCTGGGGAACCAGCCTCCCAGTGTTTTCCACAGGGCTCCTATGGGGTCCAGGGAACCACAATTTGCCTTTGCCACCTGACTGCAGGTAACTGTACACATCACCCCCTTTTGGAGATGTTTCCCTATAATCACATCCAGGGCAAGATTTTCTGCCACTGCAACTTTTTGCAGTCTCTCCTGTCTCACCCCAGTCCAGGAGAACACTAGCAAGTGGCAGAGTTTTTTCTTCCCCAGTGAATCCCCATACTGTAACAAACAGATTGGGTATAAGCTGTTCAGGCTCAACCAAATCCCCTTTTACCAAAGTAAGGGATGCCCCCCATGTCCCTTAACCCATGGGTTTGCACCTCATTCACAGTAACTGTGTGTATATGCTCCCTCATGTTTACTGGCATGCTTTCTGGGATACACCAAAACCCACCTCTTTCCCAGTACCACTTTGTGTACTCTGTGACTTTGTAAGACACTGTCTTGCAATATGCCCAAGTTGTTTGCAAAACCAACAATCATTTCTTTAGTCAGGCATATCCTTTCTTTGTAACCTGGGGCCGCTCACTTTCTGGGGAGGCAGTGAGGGTTTTAGCTGCCCTGAAGTTGTGCTTTTCCCTTTCTGTGCTGCTACACTTGCCCCACTCCCTTTCAGAGCAGACCTGCTCCTGGCATGGCAGTCTGAGAGCTTGGCAGCCTCCTGCACTGTTTTTGGATCTCTGTCCTCTAGCCAGGTTTTCAGCTCTGCTGGGCAAGCCCAAAAGAACTGCTCCAAAAGTACAACATCCTCAATTTTCTCTACAGAGTCTGCTCTCATCCCCTCCCACCAACTTTTTAAGAACTGACTTTGTGTTGTGGCTAGCTCCTCATAGCTCATGTCAGGGCTTCCATAGAAACATAGACTTTATTGGCAGATAAGGACCGCTTGGCCCACCTAGTCTGCCCATTTCCCTATGTAGAGGATAAGCTGCAGATCCTATTTAACCAACAGCCTATTTCTTCCTACCCCCCCACAAAAATTGCCTTATGTCTGTCCCATGCATTCTTGAATTCTTCCACAGTTTTAGACCCCACAACCTCCTCAGGAAGGCTGTTCCATGCGTCCACCACCCTTTCTGTGAAAAAATACTTCCTCACATTGCCCCTGAGCCGTCCCCCTCTATCTTCAAATTGTGTCCCCTTGTTCTTGTACATCTCTTTTTCTGAAAGATGCTACCCTCTTGGACTTTGTTGATTCCACTGAGGTACTTTAACATTTCTATCATGTCCCCTCTCCCTCCTTTCCTCAAGGGTATACATATTAAGCTCCTTTAGCCTCTCCTCATATGGCTTCTCTTGCAGACCCTACACCATTTTAGTTGCTCTCTCTGAACTGCCTCCATCCTGTCTATGTCCATGCGGAGATGGGGTCTCCAGAACTGGATGCAGTATTCCAGATTGGGTCTCACCAACTGTCTGTACAGGGGATAACAACTTCCTGTTTTCTCTGGTGATGCCTCTCCTATACAGCCCAGTATCCCCCAGCCCTCCTACCTGCCTTCTCACATTGCTTGCCAACCTTAAGGTCATCTGATATGATTACTCCCAGGTCCCTTTCCATTTTTGTTGTTGTTACTACCCCCCCATTGTGTAATCTTCCCCTGGGTTTTTGTTTCCTCGGTGCATTACTTTGCACTTCTTCATATTGAATCCAAGCTGCCATACTTCTGACCATTCCTTCAACCTTGTCAAGTCCCTTCTCATCCTTTCCACACCTCCTTGTGTATCAACCCTGTTGCAGATCTTTGTGTCATCTGCAAAGAGGCATACTTTTCCTTCCAGTCCCTCTGCAATGTCACTTATAAAGACATTAAAAAAGACTAAACCCAGTACTGAACCCTGCGGTACCCCACTAGTAACCCCTCTTTCTTAAGAGTGGACTCCATTTACAATTACCTTCTGTGTCCTGTTGTTCAGCCAATGTTTTACCCAGGCTACCACCCTGGGACCCACCCAAGGCTGGTTAATTTGACTACTAATCTTTGTGTTGGACTGTGTCAAATGCCTTCCTAAAGTCTAGGTAGGCCATTTCCACAGCCCTCCCTAGTCTACTACTTTGGTCACCAAGTCAAAGAAATCATTAGATTCATCTGACATGACCTTCCCACTGTGAACCCATGCTGCCTTGGGTCCTGTGCCCCACTGGCCTCTAGGTACTCAACAATTCTTTTCTTCAGAAGTGATTCCATCACTTTCCCTACCACAGAGGTCAAACTGACAGGTCTGTAGTTTCCTGCCTCTGTCTTGCTCCCACTTTTGTGAAGGGGAATCACATCAGCCTTCTTCCAGTCCTCAGGTAACACACCATCCTCCCATGATTTGTTATAAAGGGGTAGTCAGTGGTGTCACTAGTTCTCTGCTTAATTCTTTTAGAATTCTGGGGTGAATTCCATCTGGCCCATTGCTTTGTCCACCTTCAGTTTTAGGAGTTCTTTCAGAACCCTTTCTTCTGTGAAAGGACTGGGATCGACCCCTCTCCAGAGTGCTTCTGTTAATTGGATTAGGCACCTCCCCACTTCCTCTTTTGTGAATACTGAACAGAAGTATTTGTTCAGTATCCCTGCTTTTCACTGTCACCTCTGCCCACCCACCATCCATTCTATTCAGCCTCACTATCCCTCCCTTTGTCTTTCTACGCTCCCTGACATACCTATAAAAGGTTTTATCCTCCTTCTTAACTGAGTTGGCTATCTTTTCCTCAGTTTGTGCCTTTGCTATTCTGACTACCCTCCTTGCTTTCTTCTGCCTTAACTGGTACAGTTCTCTATCCTGCTTCTTTTGTGTTTCCTTATACTTCCTAAATGCTATCTTTTTCTTCCTAACCTTCACCGCCACTTCTTTTGAGAACCATAGTGGCTTTTTCTTTCATTTTGATTTGTTTATTTGCTTCACACAAAGGCTTGTTGCCTCTGTGATGGCAGTTTTGATATTTCCCCATTGTTGCTCCACCACTCCTTCTAGCCTGTTTGATAGTGCTTTTCTAAGGCACTCTCCTATCTTTGCCAAAGTCAGCCCTCCTGAAGTCCAGAACCCTCACTTTTGTATGGCTTGACTCTGTAGCTGAGTTTATCATGAACCACACTGTTTGGTGGTCACTTGTTCCCAAATGGCTACCCACTTCTAGATCTGAGATCCTCTCACTGTCCCATTTGAGAGCACGAGGTCTAAGATTGCTCCCTCATGAGTAGGTTCCAAAACTAGCTGTCTGAGGCATGCCACCTGAAGGGCATCAAGAATGACCCTGTTTGGATGTGGCTGCAGCAAAGGTGCTCCAGTTAACATCTGGCATATTAAGGTCCCCATCAATAGTATCTCCCTTTCTGCCATCCTAAGTATGCCTTCTATCATATCCTTGTCTATTCCTCCCTGACATGGGTGTCTGTATACAACCCCTGTGCAGATTGTGGTGCCATTTCCAGTCTCTAAGGTGACCCACAGTGCCTCCTCTCCTCCCTGTTTACTCTTTTGTTCAGTTCCTTTTATCTCTTCCCTTACACAGAGAGCTACTTCCCCCTCTTCTGCCCTCCCTGTCTCTCCTGTAGGTTGTGGACCCTGGTATGTTAACATCCCAGTCATGGTTCTCTGTGTACCATGTTTCTGTGACTATTACAATATCCAGGCATCCCTCTTCCATCAAGGCCACCAGTTCAGGGAGCTTGTTGCCCAGACTACTGGTGTTGGTACTCATTACCCTCCATTTCTTGATGGCCTTACCCCTTTTTGCCTCATTCCTGTCCTTATTGCGTGTGTCACTTTTTCCATTTACCCCTGTGCTTCTCCCTATTGACATCTCTATGTTGGTGTCTACCTCACTTAGTACCCTGATTTTTTGGGGGGGGCTAGGATTTCCCTGCTCCTTTCCAGTGCCTCCCCCCTTGGCTAGTTTAAATGCTTGCCAATGAAGTATTTAAATCTATCACCTAGGATCCTGGTTCCCCTCCTGGACAGATGCAGACCATCACACCAGTATAGGCCTGCATCCATCCATCCAGGTGGACCCCCAGTCCCCAATGAAGCCAAATCCCTGAGCTCTGCACCAGTTTTTCAACCACTGATTGAATCCCATGGTGTGGAGCACACTAGCCTCATCTGTGCCATAGACAGGCAGCACCTCCGAGAAGGTTACCATGTGTGCTATTTGTCTAAGGTCCCTCCCATCTCCACAAACACTTCTTGCACTGCTCTGATCCCATTCTTAGCCAGGTCATTTGTCCCTAGGTGAACAATGACATCCAGCTCCCTTCCCTGTGCAGCTGCTCCTGTGATCCTGAGGACTGCCCTGTCCCTCCAAGCCATGGCACCAGGCAGGCACCTTACCTCCCTCTCCCTTCCTCCTCAGTTCTACTTTCCTAACAATGGAGTCCCCACCAGGAGTTGTTTCCTTCCCCTGTGGGGTCCCATGCCACCCTCCTGTGGGTCTCCTTTGTGGAGGTTCCCAGCATCCTCCTTGGTCTCCACTGTGGGTGCCTCCATAGAGGAACCACAATTTTCCAGAAGGGCATAGAAATTGTGGAGAGGTTCAACTGGAAGGATGTGCCTCTGTTCCACCACCCTCACCCTCCCTGAGCCCACTGTGGTCCAACCACTCCTCTTTCTTGGCAGCCTCTGAGGTAACAGCAGTGACCCTGGTGGTTCCTGAGTGGGAGAGGAGGTCCCACAAATCCTGACCAACTCAGCCTGGAGATGAACAACCTCCTCCCTCAGCCCAGAGAGGTGTCTGCAGATCAGGAATTCAGGCTTCCCCTGAGCTTATGGAACTTAACTCTGTACACTTGAGCTGTCAAATCATACTTTTTTTTAACAATGCAGCTTTAAGTCTGCCATAATCATTACTGTCCTGTTTGTCCATTTGACCCAATGCATCACAAGCTTTCCCGGTAAGCAGCAGGGATATCTGGAAGCTCCAGGACTCTCTGGGAATTTTTGCCTGAATGCATACCTTTTCAAATGAATTTAAAAATGCATCCATATCTTCCTGCTCTTTAAATTCAGCTATCAATTTAGAATTTAATTTGTAACCTAGTCCTGGAGGTCCAGGTTCACCCATGCCACTTACCTGCTTTGGCGCTGGTCTCTGGAGTTGTAGTTTGTCCAGTTCAAATTCTCTCTGATGCTCTCTCTTCTCTCGCTTTGCCTCTCTTTGAAGCTGTCGCTCTTCTTCCTTTGTCTCTCTCTGAAGCTGGTTTTCTCTTTCCTCATCCTCTCTCTGGTGTTGGTTTTCTTTTTCTTGCTTCTCCAGCTCCATCTGGAACTTCCTCTGCTCGAACTCCAGCTCCATTTTCCTCAACTCTGTCTGAAGCCTGATCCCTTCTGGCTCCAGCATGGTGGTGACCTTCCCCTGCTGCTGTGGCTCTTGGTTCCCACTGGTCCCACTGTCCTCCTCCCTGAGACTGGACACTGTGGTCGACCTTGGCCCCTCTACACCCAAGGTCTGGTCCCTTTCAGTCACCGGCTGTGACTCAAGGTCTTGGACAGTTGCTTGTGCATCAGATGCCACAAGAGCTTCCATAAGGTGCTGTTTGTTTTGCCCCTCGCAACGGACTCCTCTTTCCTGGCTCAAATGCCTTAGGTATTCTGTAGTGTACTCACTGTAGGTAGAAGCCATCTTCTTCCCTAAACTATGGCTACACTAGCTTGCACTCAAAAAAAAAAATAAAACAGGTAGGGAACTTTGACTGTAACCAAAATAATATATTTCTTCTTTTTTTTTTAATCACTGCCTTGTTTTATGTGTGAACTGTTACAGTTTATCAGTCTGACACACTGAACTGTTAATGCTCATGTCACCAAATAATTTCACAGTATGCAAATAAATATTTTAGATTTACAACACTGCAAAGCAAATATTTTAGATCGCACCACTGCCAACCAGATCTGTCACATACGCACTCCAGGGATCAGACCCTCTGCTCCCACAGTGCCCAACCTCTAAATGCAATATGTGAACAGGAGACAAACAGGGAACCCCTCCTGTCTGTTTTGGGTCTGTGCAACTACCAGTCTTGAGTCCTGGGATCAAATATGAACCATTTTTCACTAGCACTCCCAGGTAACAGATCCAAATATCACACCCTCTTCAGGGAAAGCAGTGCAATACTTAACCCAGCCAGCACACAGCCTGGTTCACAATCTCCCTTCTGACTCAATGGGACCTAGGTATTTCCTTACCTTGCTGCATATGGTAATACACAATAAACACTTTAACAGTTGTGTCAGAATTATCAACACTGTTCCAGCATTCACACTCAAAATGAGAAAGTGTCTCAGACAGGGTTAATGAAACCAAAAAGTTTACTAAAATTAAAAACAGTAAATAAAATACAAAACACAGAACATATAACAATAATGGTACAATCAGAAAAATAACTGGACAAGTATAAACAAACCACCTTATACTGAATAACAGATCCTGCCCCAGTTTCAATTGGTAAATAGTGGTGCTGAAATTACCTAATTTTGGTAGAAGTGCTTCCTAAGTCCAGAACACAAGTGTGTTAAGTCTTGCAAAGTTGGAACAAGAGTGTGTTCTTTCAGGAGTCCAAAGTAGAAGAGTACAATGTTCCTTCAGCAACTTGACAATATCAGGGGGGAAAAGGGTCCCACCCAGCTTGTGAGGTCACAGCTCAGTGGTGATGCTGGCTGTGAGGTCACTCTCATTACTGCATACTGAATTAGTCACATGCCACTGCACACTGCTAAACATTCCAATTAAAAACAATATATATACTTTTTAATTAGCGAGCCACAGGGCATGAATTATGACAGGACAGAATATCCATTGATCTCTCAGAACAACATCCTGCAAAACACCTCTCTTCACTGTGAGGATTTCCACAGGTATCTGACAGAATTTGCTTTCCTCCTGATAGGTCGTAAATTGCAGCTTGTTATGGCCAGTTTACTAGGTTCAAAACAGTGGCTGTTTTACAACCTGTTAAAACCTGGTGTTTAGATGCTAACACATGCTTCTGACAGGTAGATGTCAAAAGGAAGCTCTTAATTTGTTTTTCCACTGGATCAGTGAGAGGGGACAAACTCTTATTTCCTCTCTTTTAAAATCCCAGGTCCCATGATGCTTTTCAGCTTGGCGTGTTTCCCAAGCAGAAGTCTAAAACATATACTAACATACTAACATGCCAGCAGAATAGGCCTGATGGTCTTTCAAGTCTGCTCAATTTTTCAGCCTCCACCCTGGGTGCTGACCTTGCTGCCCCCCTCGCCTTCTCTGGCTTCTCCCTTCCCAGTTCTGGATATTCTTGCTGCATTGGATTTTGCTTCCAGAACCCTTCCCCTGTACCTGTCCCAGCCCCTCTTGAACCCCTTCACTGTCTCTGCCTCCACCAGCCCCCTAGGCAGTGCATTCCATGATTCCACCACCCTCTCAGTGAAGTAGCACCTCCTCCTTTCTCCCCTGAATCTTCCTCTCCAGCTTCCACCCATGCCTCTAGTGGCCCCTCCTCCTTCCTTCAAAGCACCCTGACTGTTCCTCCCTATTTACCCTCTTCAAGTACTTGAAGACTCTATCATGTCCCCCCCGGTTCTTTCTCTCTTCCAATGTGTACATATTTAGCTCTTCGAGCCTCTCCTCATAGGTCCTGTCCCCCAAGCCCCAAATCATTTTGGTTGCCCTCCTCTGGACCCTCTCCAGGAGTTTAATGTCCCTCTTTAAGTGTGGCCTCCAAAACTGCACGCAGTACTCAAGGTGTGCCTCATCAAGCAGTTATACAGAAGGAGCATCACTTCCCTCCTTCTGGAGGTGATCCCCCTAGCGATGCATCCCAGCATCCTGTTGTCCTTGGATGCTGCCCTCCTACAAGTCTCTGAGTTGTTCCTTTTGACATCCACCGCTACCCCTTATATTTATATCAAAATTATATGCACATAACTAGTAGACGGTTATCAGGTTACACAGTCCACTTCTAAAAAGGTTTATTACAGAGTAAATGAACTGTTTGGCCCCAGATTGGCATGTGCTTCTGATGAAACAGTTGCAGAGATAATCAGACAGTTGGCCAATGCCCCCGTTTTGGCCCAAGCAGACCCCAGAAAGCCATATGTGTTGCACATAGATGCCAGTCTCAGTGCTTTGGGAGCAGTGTTAGATTAAGACCACCCACAAGGGTTCTGGCCAATGGCTTATGCCAGTTGTAGTTTGTCACCATCAGAAAGAAATTATCTGGTCTACAAGCTGGAGATTTTAGCACTCAAATGGAAAATTGTCAAGCAGGTCCACAAGTATCTGTATGTAGCCCACACAACTGTCTGCACTGATATTAATCCCCTCACCTATTTGCAGATGATAGCAAAACTGGACACTGTAGGCCAGTGTTTGTTGTCAGCACCCTCAACATACAATTATTGTGTGGAGTAATGCCCTGAAAAAAGCAACATTGATGCTGACATGCTATCCAGAAGACCTAACCCAGGGGTACCAGGGCCAGAATGGATCTGAATCCCAGAGACTGCCATTCAAGCTTTGTGCAAACGATATGACCCAGAAGAATTGACAAACTCCAGTTAACCACATTGCCTGGTGGACAACTTGGATGCCTTGCCAGACTCCATACCCACGGCCTATTGCAATGTTACATCCCTCAGCAAACCTACTTTGCCAAAAATGAGTCTTCAAGATTGGAGAAAAGAGCAAATGGAGGACCTTGCAATCTGAGATAGTGTTAAAACTCTCCAACGAGGTGGACACCCAGAATGTGCCAAAGTGAATCATCCTGACACCTCCCTGCTACTGAGAGAGTAGAATAAATTGAAAGTGCATGAAGGTGGAATTTACAGAGAGCCACAGAGCAGTGATAGGCCAAGCCTAAAACAGTTGTTACTGCCAGTCAGATTCAGAAAACTGGCTCTCAAAGCCCTGCATAAGGAGCTGGAACACTTGGGTGTTGACAGAACATTACACCAAGTTAGAAGGAGGTTCTATTGGCCCTGGATGAGTACAGAGGTGGAGAATTATTGTAAACAGTGTATGAGATGAATCCAGCAAAAAGTGATGCCCAACCAAGCAGCCCCTTTGGCAAACAAAACCACAAGTGTTCCCAAGGAGTCAGTTTGAATTGACATTTTGAGCTTGGAACCAGACAAAAAGAACATTGCAACATCCTGGTGGTGACAGACCACTACTCCACGTGTGCTGAAGCATGTCTTGCAAAAGACTAAAAGGCCACAACCATAGCCAAGACTCTGACTGAAAAGTACTTTGTTAATTTTGGACTGCCAAAGAGAATTCATTCTGACCTGTGTCAGGATTTTGAAAGTCAGGTGATAATACAGTTGTTGTCTTCTTGGGGATTAGGAAGTCACAGACCACTCCTTACCGCACTCAAGGCAATCCACAACCAGAAAAATTCAATAGAACAGTGGGTGAGATCAAGGAACAGGGAGTCGTGGAGCATGTAACCTGAGTACATGGATACTCTCGATCCAGAGGGAAGTCAGACCTTGGGGGAAACTGGTAAGCCACTGCATAGTGCTTCTGTGACTGAAAACAGAGCCAGAAGGTTTGTATCCTGAGAGGTGTGAACCACAAGGGCTGTGCTGCTGCAGAATATTCGAGATAGTCCAAAGTGTTTCATCACTAGGCCACAGCATCCCAGGGGGGTGCCTCTGCACACAACATCTGGTCCACTTATTCTGTCTGGGTGGAGGCACTGTGCAATTTATTATTTGTTCTGGAATGAACCCTTCTACTGCAGGAGAAAGAGTGAACCCAACCCTCTCAACCAGGTGGGCCCATTACAGTCACCAGGCAGGGGTGTGAACCCAGACATGGGGACCCAGGGATAACACAAGTACCTCCTCTGGGTAAATAAAGTGCATTGCCAGAAACTGTTCAGACTGTGTGGAAACATAAACACCAGGGGAAACTCCATGAAGCCAGGGTGGGGGCAAGTTTAAGAGCGATACCTGGAAGTACTTTTTGAAGTTGGTGGTGGTGGTGGTGGAAACATGGAAACATAGACATAGACTTTGACAGCAAATAAGGACCGCTTGGTCCACCCAATCCACCCATTTCCCTATGTATCAGATAAACTGCAGATTCTAGTTTTACCAAAAGCCTATTTCCTCCTACCACCCACTAGAATTGCTTTATGTCTGTTGCATGCATTCTTAAATTTCTCCACTGTTTTGGACCCCACAACATCCTCAGGAAGGCCATTCCATGCATCCACTACCCTCTCTGTAAAAAAAATACTTCCTCACATTGCCCCGAGTCGTTCCCCCCATATTCAAATTGTGCCCCCTTCTTCTTGCACTTCTCTTTTTCTGAAAAATGCTATCCTCTTGGACTTTGTTGATTCCCTTGAGGTACTTGAAAGTTTCTATCATGTCCCCCTCTCCCTCCTTTCCTCGAGGGTACACATATTAAGCTGTTTTAGTCTCTCTTCATATGGCTTCTGGTGCAGACCCTGGACCATTTTAGTTGCTCTCCTCTGGGCTGTCTCCATCCTGTCTATGTCCTTGTGGAGATGGGGTTTCCAGAAATGCACACAGTACTGTAGATGGAGTCTCACCAACTGTCTGTACAGAGGTATAACAACTTGTTGTTTTCTACAGGTGATGCCTCCCCCTATGCATCCTAGTATCACCCCAGCCCTCCTTACTGCCTTCTCACATTGCTTGCCTACCTTTAGGTCATCTGATATGACTACCCCTAGATCCCTTTAAATTTTTGTTGTTTGTAATACCGCCTCCCCCATTGTGTACTCTTCCCTTGGGTTTTTGTTTCCCAGGTGCATTACTTTGCACTTTTTTGCATTGAATCTAAGCTGCCATACTTCTGACCATTCCTCCAACCTTCCCAAGTCCCTTCTCATCCTTTCTACCCCTCCTTATGTATCAACCCTGTTGCATATCTTTGTGTCATCTGCAAAGAGGCATACATTTCCTTCCAGTCCCTCCACAATGTCACCTAAAAATACATTAAAGAGGACTGGTCCCAGTACTGAACTCTGCGGTACCCCACTAGTATCCCTCTTTCTTCAGAGTGGGCTCCGTTTACTATTGCCTTCTGCATCCTGTTGTCCAACCAATTTTTTACCCAGGATACCAACTTGGGACCCACTCCCAGGCTGGCCAACCTGTTTATTAATCTTTTGTGTGGGACTGTGTCAAATGTATCATCAAGGCACAGGTCAGGAAGTGGAGGAAAACCAGCAGCAGTTGTAGAGTTCACCATAAATATTTATTTGTACTGGCAGTAACATAAAAAAAAAAGTTGTTCAGTATAACTATTTACAAAGGCAAAATAAAATATAGGAGATCCATCAGAGTTTCCCTTCAGTCTGTTTGTCCAACTTGCAAGCAATTGCAGCTCTGTCTTATAAGTCCTTCCAACCCCCATTCTTAACAATGTATGTTTCAGGCAGGTGCTGGCAGGAACACAGTGAGCCTGAGCTGAGGCCCCTTTTCCAGTGCTCTTCTGCAAAAGGCTTAACAATTCCACTAAGGTAACCTCTCAAGTTTCCAATAGCTTTTTGCAATCATCTCAAACTATAATTATATACATTTTAAAAATTAACACTATATAATTTCTAAACAAAGGGATTCCAATATCAGTTACATTTCCATGTAATGATTTGCATATATTTTATACCAGCAGATATGCAAGGGAGGAAAAGACAAACAGCAAGGGAAGACTGAGAGACAGGGAGATGCAAATAATTGTGAGATTGTTGGGGTGCTCAAATCCTAGGTCTCACAGGAGAATTTGGTTGTGCAACCAGACAGACAAGAGACAGGAAAGGAGAAGAACAGATCCCTGCATTCAAACTCTCCATAACAACTGGGACGGGGTCCTATTCCAACCTGTCACAAAATGCCTTGCTAAAGTCTAGGTCAGCCACATCCACAGCCCCTCCCTGGTCTACTACTTGATCACCCAGTCAAAGAAATCTATTAGATTCATCTGACATGACCTTCCCACTGTGAATGCATGCTGCCTTGGGTCCTGTGCCCTGCTGGCCTCTAGGTACTCAACAGTTCTTTCTTTCAGAAATGATTCCATCATTTTCCCTACCACTGAGGTCAAACTAACAGATCTGCAGTTTCCTGACTCTACCTTGCTCCCACTTTCATGAAGGGGAATCACATCTGCCCTTCTCCAGTCCTCAGGTACCACACCCCCCTCCCATGATTTGTTAAAAAGGGTAGTCAGGGGTGCTACTAATTCTCCCCTTAGTTCTTTTAGAATTGTGGAGTGAATCCTGTCAGACCCATTTGCTTTGTCCACCTTCAGTTTTAGGATCATTTTCAGGACCCTTTCTTCTGTGAATGGACTGGTATTGACCTCCCCCTATCTAGTGTGCTGTTATTATTTGGTTTAGGTACCTCCCCCTACTCTTCTTTTGTGAATACTGAGCAGAAGGTATTCATTCAGTATCTCTGCTGTGTCATTGTCACCCTCTGCCAATCCCCCCTTTATTAAGCCTCACTATCCCTCCTGTGGTCTTTGTTCACTCCCTAATGTACCTGTAAAATATTTTATCCCCTTTCTTAACTGAGTTGGCTATCTTTTCCTCGGTTTGGGCATTGGGTATTCTGACTGCCTTCCCCACTTCCTTCTGCTTTAACTGGTATGGTTCTCTGTCCTGCTCCTTCTGTGTTTCCTTATACTGCCTGAATGCTATCTTTTTCTCCCAAACCTTCCCCCCATCTCTTTTTAGAACCATAGTGGTGTTTTCCTTCATTTTGTTTTATTTGTGTCACACAAAAGCTTGTTGCCTCTGTGATGGCAGCTTTGATTTTTCCCCATTGTTCTTCCACCCCACCTTCTTGCCTGTTTGCTAGTGCTTTTCTGAGGCACTCCCCCATTTTGCCAAAGTCAGCCCTCCAAAAGTCCAATACCCTCACCTTTGTGTGACTCTACAGCTGTGTTTATCATTAACCACACTGTTTGGTGGTCACTTGTTCCCAGATGGCTACCCAGGGAGGAAGTAGGCTGCTGGGAGGAGGTCTGTGTGAAATCAGTGTGGGGGGATTCAAGTGAGGGTGGTAAGATACAAAGACTTGGTAAAGACCACACCAGAAAGATAGGGGGAAGGAGGAAGTGAAGTGCCTCCAGGGCTCTCTTTTTCAACATTAGTAACTGTAGGTAGTAATTTTCAGAAAAGATGGGCCAACATCCCTTTCTCCAGTAACAAATTCTGTGTTAACATTACCTTTTGGGTGTTGAAAAGTCTGCTAAACAGTGTGCTTGGTCCATTTTGTGCACCTCAGTTATATCACCCCGCAACCCCCTTTTCTCTATGGAGAACAATCCCAGCCTTTCCTCATACAGCATGTTTTGTAGCCCCCTTATCTTCCTCCCTGTTTTTTTCTCACTTTCTATGCTGCACCAGGCCTCCTCATTAGATCCTAGGCAGTTCCTGAGCCACAACATCTCTTTCCTCCATTGTTAACCCTCCTCCTCATGGCAAGTCCCTCTGAGCAAGGTGGATTGTTTGAGAGACAGGAATCCAGTACTGGACTAGGAGGGAAGCAGGTCCTAGGTGTGCTGGGTGCTGTCCTGAGGACTGTATTTTCCTAACTAATTTTGTTAAGTTTCCCTCCCTGACACACTGGCACAGCTGATCCATAGAATGTACATGCAGTCACACACAGTTATAGGATTGGCTGGCAGCATCTCTCCTACCCATCAATGAGGCATTATAGATGCACAGTTCCCAGAGGCACTAGGGGCAGTAATGCATGGCTGATCTTGGAACCCTGGACCAGAAGGCTGTGAGCATTCCTGCGGACATTAAAACAACCTCCCTCCAGTCTGTAGCAATGTCCTGGGCTCAGAATATAACTGAGATTTCAGTTTATTTATCTGCAAGCAAGCTGTGCACCAGTCTCATTTGCAATTGCATCCAGTACAGTTGAGATAAATGACACCTGGAAGTCCCAATAATAGGTAAAGGAATAAATAGGGTAACAATAAAAACATGTTGTTTGAGTACAGACCTGGCCTGACAGTATGGCAGGTGGCTCACCACTTGCTGTGTTATTTAGGGTGTCCCAATATTTTGCTTTTACTAGCTTACTGTTTTTTTATTTTCTGTTTTTGTGCCTGATTGCACTAGGCTATCTTGGAGTAACCATCCTAGTTTGGACCACTTCAACCTGTGCTCAGCCCCATCACCTGCCAAGGATTTACCCATCTAGTTTGCAGGACCATTGTGCCTTGTCCCCCCCAAAAATTATTTTGGTTCCCCAAGCCGCTCCAGAAACTTTATCCTCCAGCCAGCAGGAGACTGCATATGAACTGGTGGGTGTGGGGCCTGCAGGCAAGTCAAAGTCCATCATACTGCCAAGTAGAGATTTACCACCTTTTCAATGCTCCCAGTTCTTAGGATGCCAATGTTGGATGTCACTGAACACGCAATACTAGTAGGCAGGAAATCATCTAATGAGCACATAGAAAAAGAAAAACCCTTCAGAAATAAAAAGCAATAACGGTCTGCTTTTAAAAATTACTAACATTTTCTGCCTACTGTTTTTGGTGTTTCTAGTTCTTTGTAAGGTGGTATTGGGTTTTTCAGAAGGGCAGTTTTACAGGATTTAGGACATTGTCCTACATGCTGGGCCATTGGAGATCTTAAGGCGCAGCTCCAGGCAGCATGGGCAGAGATTGTGCACCTCAACTTTCATATTCAAGAGGAAATATAAGAACCACCTGCCATTTCCCTAACATCCAACAGAAGCACTTCGACCGCAGAAGGTAGTTGGTCCAGGAGGTTGGCAGGTGGTTAGGTGGGGCAAATCAGGCGCCCCATCACTCGGTGCTCTCCAACATATTACCTCCAAAAACCATATAAAAACTACAAACAGGTATCTGCCTCCATCTCCAAAATCAAACAAAGGGGCAAAGCACACTGCAGAGCAGGACACTGCAGCACAAGAGCTAGCACAACAAAACTCGCCCAAAACAGGAACCAAAACAAAAAAATCAAAAAGGAAATCCAAAAAATTTCTGATCATAGGAGACTCCATGATTCGGGGAGTTGATACCTATCTCCAGCTAGGGGTAATGGTCAGATGTCTCCCAGGTGCATCAGCATGGAGAGACACTGACTGCATTGATAAAATTGTTCAGGAAGCAGGAGAAAACATTGACATCCTGGTACACATAGGGACTAATGATCTTGCCAGCTGGTCAGTTGTGGAGACCAAGGAACACCTGACCAGGCTGGGTGACAAACTATCATTCATTTCATCCGGCATCTCCTTCTCTGAGATCCTGCCAGTCTGGGAGAGGGGGGCAGATGGATGGAAGGTCACAGAAGGGGAGATGGGGAGCTAAACATGTGGCTCAAGGGGTGGTGCCAGAAAAAAGGACACAAATTTGTAGGGAACTGGCAACAGTTTTGGGAGTGGAAAGTTCTTTAAATTTGATGGACTGCATCTGACTAAGGAGGGAGTCAGTGCATTGAGGCAGAAGTTTGACGTCTTTGCAGAATATTTAAACTAGCAAATGGGGAGGGGGTGCAGCACCCCATACGTTGAATTGGAAGAACACCCCTTCCCCCTCAGCTAGTGGTCAAACAGGAGTTCAGCATGTTTGCAGTTCAGTTGCATCACCAGGTAAGGGAAAAGGTCTGGCTCCCCATATGACGCACAGGGGAAATGCCAGACCTCACCCAACAACTATCACACCAAAATTTGGCCAATGGAAAATCATGTACACAAATGCTTGCAGTCTGGGAAACAAGATCCCAGACCTGCAGGCAATAATGACAGAGGCTAAACTGGACATAGTAGCAATTAATGAGATGTGGTTTACCAGTAACCACACTTGCAAGACTTCAGTACCTGGCTATGTACTGTTCAGAAGAGACCGAGGTGCAAAAAGGGGGGGTGGAGTGGCCCTGTATGTCAATGAAAATATCAAAGCTACAGAAATGTAGAATACATAAGGAGCCGAAGAACTGTAGGTCACCCTGGAAACAGGAGATGGGACAGCTATAAGAACTGGGGTTGCCTACAGGCCCCAGACCAGGTGGAGGACATAGACACATTACTGTTAGAAGATATACAAAACATAACAGCTAAAGGGAGGTTCTGATAATGGGAGACTTCAACATGCTAGATACAGATTGGTCAATACCAGTAGGAACATCTGCCAGAACTAGACACATGGTGGATTCCCTGCAGGGGGAAGGCCTCAAACAACTGGTACAACAACCCACAAGAGACAGGGCTATCCTAGATCTAGTACTAACTAACAGGGAAAGGATCACAGATCTTCAGGTAGAAGGTCACCTGGGGGCCAGTGACCATTACATGGTATGGTTCAATTTGGCCACTACAACTAACTCATCCTATTCCAAGGCAAAAATATGGGACTTCAGAGAAGCTGTCTTTGATAAGATGGCCAACAGAGTTAAGCTAGCCTTGGCAAAAAGAAATACAGGTGAGAGGGCACAGGCAAAGTGGAAAAGCATAAAGGATGCAATACTTGAAGCAACATCCCATTGTGTTAGAGAGAAAAGGAAGTGCAAAAGAAGAAGGAAACCACTTTGATTCTCAAAAACAGTAGCAGAAAAGGTCAGAGCCAAAAGGCTGGCCTTCAGGAAATATAAGGGAACACAGAGGGATGAAGATAGGGAGGCATACCAAACTTCCTTAAGGGAAGTAGGAAAGGCAGTAAGGCAGGCAAAGGCCCAAACCGAGAAAACACTAGCACAGACAGTAAAAGAAGGTGACAAGACTTTCTATAGATACATTAGTGAAAGGAGAAAGTCCAGAGGAGGTATTGCTGAGATCAAAGAAGTTAAGGGGGCATGTAAGGAGGAGGACCATGTAAAAACATCTATCCTAAATAGATACTTCTGCTCAGTATTTACTTAAGAGAAGGTAGGGCAGGGCCCACAACTCAGCACCATGGACATGGGGCGGGGAGGAAGGTGAGCACTAGTCCCTTCACAAAAGAAAGGGTCCTACAAGAGCTCAATAAGCTCAGGATGGACAAGGCAACGGGACCTGATGGCATACATCCCAGGGTACTAAAGGAGCTAAGGGTGGAACTAGCAGAGCCATTATCAGAACTGTTTAGTGAGTCTCTGAGCACAGGAGAGGTTCCAGAAGACTGGAGAAGGGCTCATGTGATCCCACTCCATAAGAGTGGTAGAAGGGATGAGGCAGGGAACTTCAGACCAGTCAGTCTTACCTCAGTAGTGGGCAAGATTATGGAGGCACTCCTTAAGGAAAGGATAGCGCAACACCTGGAATCCATAGAAGCACAGGATCCAAGACAGCATAGGTTTACAAAAAGGAAGGTCCTGTCAAACTAATCTCATAGATTTCTTTGACTGGGTAACCAGAGTGGTGGACCAAGGGGGAGCAGTTGATGTCGCCTACCTTGACTTCAGCAAAGCTTTCAATACTGTTCCACATAGAAGATTGATTAATAAGCTGGGTAGGCTCGGAGTAGGTCAGAGGTTGGTCAATTGGGTGGAAAACTGGTTGACGGGCAGAAAACAGAGAGTAGTGGTAAACGGTATACAGACAGAAGAGATGCAAGTCACAAGTGGGGTGCCTCAGGGATCAGTCCTGGGGCCAGTCCTCTTCAATATCTTCATCAGTGACATTGCAGATGGACTGGAGGGTAAGGTTTGTCTGTTGGCAGATGACACTAAGATCTGCAAGAGAGTAGATGATCCAGATTGGGTGGGCAGAATGAGAAAAGATCTGGATAAACTAGCAAAATGGTCAGAAGAGTGGCAACAGGGATTTAATGCAAAGAAGTGCAAGATCATGCACATAGGGAAGAGAAACCCTGAAGCCACCTATAGGCTGGGAGGGGAGTTGCTGGCAGTCACAAGGGAAGAAAGAGACTTGGGCATCATCATCACCGATGACCTGAAATTATCCAAGCAGACCACTAAAGCAGTAGGTAAAGCTAGGGGGATGTTAGGGTGTATTAGTAGGGGTATCACAAGTCAGAAGAGGGAGGTAATAATCTCTCTTTTACAAGACACTGATTAGGCTCCATCTGAAGTACTGCATGCTCTACTGGAGGCCACACCTTCACAACGACATTAACCAAATTGAGGCAGTCCAGAGAAAGGCAACCAAAATGGCGCAGGGACTGCATCAGAAAACATATGAGGACAGATTAACGGAGCTCAATATGTGTACCCTAGAGCAAAGGAAGGAGAGGTGATATGATTGAAACATTCAAACACCTTAAGAGCATTAACAAGGTGAAAGAGTCTAACATGTTTCAATAAAAGAAAAATAGGACAAGAGGACACAGCATGAGATTAGAGGGAGGCCGATTAAGGGGTAATGTGAGGAAGTTCTTTTACACAGAAAGGGTGGTGGATGCATGGAACGGCCTACCTCAGGAGGTGGTGGATATGAATACAGTGCAGGGCTTCAAACAGGCATGGGATAGGCATAAGGGAGCAATACAGATGAGTATGAATAGATAGGCCATTGACAGAGCAAAGGCCGATGGCACATTTATAAGGTAGAAAAAGAAATGGGCAGACTGGATGGGCCTTGTGGTCCTTATCTGCCATCAACTTCTATGTTTCTATGTTTCAGAAACAGACAGCTGTCCTGTGGTATCTTTGGCTAAGTCTAAATCACATATGCTTTTTTAGTAATTCTGTTTATTTCCCCTTGTCTGGGTGGCCCCCATCCAGTGGTCACCCCAGCCCCGTCACTCCCACTTTCCCTAGGGCTTACCAGATGCATCTTCCCTCAGAGCTCACCCCATGTGTCGTGGTCAACAGGGTCCCCAATCACCACTAAGCAGGGTCTGGTTCTTGGCTACTAGCCCAGGTTGCTGTGTCAGAGCCTGCAGGTTACTGCAGTCATCCTGCCAGCCGTGATTTTCAATTTTCTCAACTTGGGGGGAGTGGACATGCATTGAAGTCATGGCACATGTCACCCACTTCCGTGCAATGTGCAGTGATGTCTGCTGTTTTTCCCTCCGCACTGGCGGTCTGAACTGCCTTACCACCTAGCCTCCACCACAGGCTATGCTTTCCTGACACCCTCTGGAGCAGAGCAGTCCTGTGGATGCGTGATTCTACTCCCTCTAGTCAACCCTCTGACACCTTGAGTTCCCTCTCGAAGTGCGCTTGTTGGCGTGCCAAGCAATAGTGCTACCGCTGTGCTGGTGGGCTGCCAAGTCTAACTCATACTAATAATACATTGCCACCATTTTTACCAGAAACATATAAATGGAAAAGTGCTTGGCAAAAAAAGGCTTTCAGCTCCACAAAGCTTTAGAACCTTGTGATGTCACTGCACATGAAGCTGTGTTTATCTATAGTACAATTGGTTAGGCACAGTTTCACCCTCGGTGACAGCAAAAGGTTCTAAAAATAGTGGCAGAGTGGTATCAATATAGAGCAGACTTAGATATAGAAGGCTCAGACAAAAGAAGATGGATAGCTCACCTTGCTTGTTTGCTGCTATAGTCATCTGTGTCACTGTACTGCTGCCAAAAACAGAAACATAAAAGAAGCAGAAAAGGACTGGTAGGCCCATCTAGTCTGCTTTGTTTTCCATACCTAGTTCTACATCCTGAACTCTATTCTGTCAAAGGTATCCCCCCTACTCCTTTCCCCTACCTTCTATGCCCATGTGCCTGTGCCATGCATGTTTAAAGCTTCTCACTGTCTTTGCCCTCACCACCTCTACTAGCAGGCTGTTCTAGGTGTCCACCACCCTTTCTATGAAGTGTTTCCTCATGTCTTTCTTAAACTTCTCCCCTCAAGCTTAGCATGCCCCATGTTCTGGTGCTCCTCCTCTAAAAGAGACTCCCCTCCTGCACTCTGTTCACATCTGTGAGGTACTTATAGATATTGATCACGTCCCCTCTCACTCTACTGTCTTCCAGTGGATACATGTTTAGCTCCTGCAGCATCTCCTTGGATCGTTTCTCATGCAAACCACTTCTACTCTATCTATGTCCTTGTGGAGGTGTGACCTTCAGAACTGGGTGCAGTCCTCCAGGTGGGGTCTCACTAGTGAACAATACAATGGTAACACCATCTCCCTTCTGCTAGAAATTCCCCTTCCTATACAACCCAGCATCCAGCTACTCTTGCCTACTGCCTTGTCGCACTGCCCTGCCAGTCATAGGCATGCCTGGGATGGGGCACCTTGGCCCCAGCCCTCCCCATTAAAAATCATCCTCCAACTAATTTATAATCTAATTATATAGGCCCCCAGACTCCCCTAGCTTTTATGGGGATTCTGGCCCCCCTTGTTCACTGACTCTGCAAATGCCTTTGCTGCCATCTTGAGATAATCTGATTACCCCAAAGTCCCTCTCTTGCTAGGTGACTGTAAGTAGCTCTCCCCATCTTATACACAGCCACTGAGTTTTCCCAACCCCGAGGCATGACTTTCCACTTTTTGGCATTCAAACCCAGCTGCTGCACCCTAGACCACTCCTCAAGTTTCCACAGATCCCTATGAATTCTCTCAACCCCCTCCGGGGTGGCCACCCTGTTACAGATTTTTGTGTCATCCGAAAAGAGACACACCTTCTACTTCAGTTCTTCAGCAATGATATTTATGAAGACATTGAAGAGAACAGAATACAGTACCGATTCCTGTGGTACCCCACTGGTGACTCTCCCATCCCCCAAGTGACTGCCGTTTACCACCACCCTCTTTCTCCTATCTTTTGGCCAGTTGGATACCCACCTTACCACCTTCTTCCTCACCCCCTGGTCACTAAGTTTCTTAATCACCCCCGTGTGTGGTACTATGTGAAAGGCCAGCTAAAAGTTCAGCCCAATGCTTCATTTAAAGGTGACAGGAAGTGATTTTTACATAGTTAACTGCAATCCCATTTTCCCTTCCATGCCAGCTATAAATTCTGATATGCTTTAACCAGTTTTTGATAAATAAACAATCTGGCTTTGGGGGCCCTCCGATTTACATAGAATTCTACCCTCCTCACAAGTTGGGGTGTGCGAGTAACGAATATCATTTTCCAAATACCACGAATAATGTGCTATTCATTATTTGGATCCTGAATAACAAATAGTAGCACTATTCGTGCCCTGCTTTTTGGAAAATGTTATTTACAAAAACAGAAAAAGAAACCATCCCCCACACTCCTCCCTAGCCCAAATTACTAAATTCATGTCCCCCAAGCCATAAAATCCATGGTGTCTAGTGCCTTTCCATCATCAGACGACTGCTGTCCCAATGTTTAAAAAAAAAAAGAAAAGCTTTTTGATAATTTTCCCTCCCTGGTGTCTAGTGGCCCCCCACCCCACCAATCACTGGCCCCAATATAAATAAAATATATCTTAATTCCCTGGTGTCTAGTGGACTCCCCACTGCTGATTGCCAGCCCCAATATAAAAAAAATTATATCTTCATTCTTCAATCCCTGGTGTCTAGTGGACCACCACCCCCCCGCCACCGATTGCTGGCCCCAATATAAAAAAATATATCTTTGTTCTTCAATCCCTGGTGTCTAGTGGACCCCACCTCATCAGGCAATCCCACACCACCCTGCCCCTACCCCAAGTGGGCCACCGGCACAGCCTTCCACTCACCTCCGTGGTCAGCAGAGGTGAGTGGAGGGCTATGCTGGTGTCCTACTCGGGGTCAGGTGGAGGTGGGTGTGGGATTGCCTGATGGAGTGGTGGTGGGGTCCCTAGACACCCGAAGAGGCTGGAATATATATTTTTATATTGGGAGCCAATGATCGGTGGGTGGGGTCCACTAGACAGCAATGATGTTATGACTTGAGGGGGCTTGGATTTAGTGATTTAGGCTGGGGAGGAGGTTGAGGGACTGTTAATTTTCTTTTTTTTTTATTACACCCCCCTCCCTGAATACAAATAATGAATACCCAAATATTTGGGCTCCCTAATAGAATATTCAACTGAATATTCGAAATAAGGTATTCGCACACCCCTACTCACCAGCTGCTGCCCTTTCCTTTTGTATTTTTAAGACATTCCATGAGATCAGTTGCACCAATCCATGCTACTCATCTGAGTGGCCTAGAAAAGTGTTACTGATGTCACAGAATGTTCAGGCAGTATGAAAAGAGACATCAACAATTGCTGAAGTGAGACAGATGGAGGGTACTTACAAAGGCAAAAAATGTGAGTATTAGTTGAAAAAAAGGAAAAAACATGTCAGAATACTGGATAGACCCTAAAAGGAAAACAGGAGGACATCTAGAGGTGCAAAACACTGTTTCCTATCACTTTAATATAACTTTTCATGATGTTTCAAGCAATGCTAACCTGACTACTCAAAAATGTTCCACTTCAAATCATATCAGAATATAGAATAGGAGTTCAAGAACGCTGATCATTCGAATGAACAAATATTGAAAATGGTATTTTATCATTGTTAACTTGGGACATCAAAGATAATTTCAGAATGTTGCCCACTTGCTGCAGAGAGCAGAAACAGAGCCTCACCGAATTACTATCATGCAAAAGAACAGGTGTGTAACCTACCTGCTGTTGGGGTGGGCTGGACTCTGTGCTCAGTGGAGGCGGGGCTTCACCTGGCTGCGGGACCACCTTCTCCAGGCCATGCTTCAGCCAGCTAATGACGCTATGAAGGAGAAACAGTTAGTGACGATTGGAAATGCACGGTTTACTAGGTTAGAAGAATATCCTCAGCTTTGGTGAGAACCAAACAGCAAAGAAAGAATCCATGAGCTGTTTCATACTGGTCAAACTGCCCAGTGTTAGATTCCAGTCCTGAACTTCTACCCTGCCAAAAATCTAACCTAAACAAAAATCATACATAAAGCTGTTGTGTAGGGCAAGTAGAAGTGTGCACAGGTTTTCTTTCTGCTTCCCACAGTTGTCAAATATTTTCATTTTCAGTACTTTTATTTCCATTTTTTGGGGGGTGGGGCGGTCAAATTCATGTTCAACTTAAAGGGACACTGTCAATCCCATTAAAAAGCATATGTTATTATTGGTCACGTTCTGTAGAAATTGCTACATGGCTGGTAGTTTGAGTCAGGTACTTTTTACTTTTTAAAAGTGACAGTCTGCCCACTTTACAGGTCTTACCACAAAAAAATGTGATTGTTTACAGTCCTTGATCAATTCTCACCGCATCTCTCCTGGCCTTGGGACACTCCTCCCCAACACAGTCTAGCCACTCCTGGGCATCCTCGTGGGAGGAGATGAGATTATTGCACCATGAGTGGCTGCACTGTTTTAGGGTGGTCCTAATTGTTCAGGAAGCATACAATGAAAGTAGATCAAGGATCTGAAACAAAACAAGATGTGGTATACAGTGGGGTATACCGTTATATGGGCGAAGTAAATTGAGCGACTCAAATATGAGTGACTCAATTTATGCACCCGACGGAGTAGTGAATGTGCTGCTATAGCGATGGGAGAGAATAGCGAGTGTGGGACGACAGGATAGCAAGGGCGACTGATGGGGGAAATGGTATTATGATGTGGGCTAAATCAAGGAGAGCAGCATTGTGTACTGCCATCACTGTTATGGGGATTGCTGTGGTGGCTGCGTAGTGTATTTTGGATTTGGTGAAATGTACACACTGTTATGCGAGTCACTGTTCCATTTTCGCTGTTATGACATGGACCCATGCAGTAGTAGTTAGTCAGAAAAATGATCTGTAATGCAGTATGATACACAGTGTGGTGTTGCGGCAGAAATTGAATAACATTACTGACACAGCACAGCACTGTGTGTCATAATGAATTACCAGTCAGCTTCTAACTACCACTGTAACTGCACCATTAGCATGCATTTTAGTCCTGCTTTGAAATGAAGCAGATAAGACAAACAGAGCATCAATAAGATTTAGAGAAAGCAAGCAATCAAAAAAATGTTGGTTTTCCACTAAAAATAATAAGATGCAAAATGGGCTCATAATGTCCCTTTTAATTTTTCACCAGAAGTGAAAAAAAATCTTTGACACCGAACATTGGACAAGATTTTTAAATGAGTGGATGCAGCAGCTGTGTCCGTATTTTGGATGCAAGCTGTGCCTTAGAAACATAGAAATATAGAATTTGTCAACAGTAAAGGACTGCTTGGCCCACCCACCACCAAGTCTGCCCGGGGTTCCCGTGAAAATTGTGACTCCATTTTGGCGACTGCTATAATCGCGATCTAATTATAGCGAATCACATCTCAGTGACTAGCATATATTGGCAAAACACCCATAATAGCACCGCTACCTGTCAAATGCTTAACCATAATCGTGACTGAAGAAAATGGCACCTCCGCTGTCAGAATGAAGTGCTCAAACGTCACAATAGTAACTTTTGAATTTAGAAAAAAAACAAGCCACAGTGACTTGGTGTGCTCATCTGCACATATTTCTTTATTATTGCCTCCATTAAAAGTTGAACTTTGCCTGTTCCTTTGTACCATTCCCTTCATCCCTTCGGTTCCTGCGATAGGGTGTGTGTGTGTGTGTGGAGGGGGGGCTTCAGATCAGACCTGGAACTAAAAATTGTAGGCGAGCCCTCTTAGGTAATCATATCTGCTCCTTTTGTGCGTACTCCTCCACAATCGAGACAATCCGCTCGTTTCATATCTTTGTACTTTCTTTTCCTCACACAGGTCCCCACACCAGACACCTTCTGCTCAATTTTAATTTCTGTCAGCCTCTGTTCCTCCTTTAAGCACTGTATCAGCTTCCACATACTGGGATGACAGGCTCCTAGGCGACTGTTAAATCCATGATGCCACCCCTCAACAGCATTGTTTGAGTGTGCTAACCCCCTTGAGGTGGCATTGTAGCAATTCCACTGTTCCTGTGGAAATATTGCCCTTCTGTGGCCAGAATGGCCCCTGCATTTTCCTACTCATGTCATCTCAAAATAATCAAGCAGAGGCAGAAGAATGTCTGCATTACTGTTAAAAAACTCCCTTTCTCTCATGGCATCAAATGTTGCTGGAACGTCATCTGTTGGGATGAAAGCCAATGACAAAAGCATTTGCAAGTGCAGAGCAAAATCTGGATCTGCACAGTATTTTTCGTGCACTATGGGGTACTTTTGTATCTTGCGCCAAATGGAAAAAACATCCTCGTATTTCTGTAACAGGGAAAGAGGAATGAAAAGCTAGCCAGACTGATTTTTCAAAATCCATCAATGCTGTTTCAGGATTTAAGCTGGAGCATAATTCTTGCAGCTGTGCCTAAACCCTGGGGTAGGCAACGGTTGTTCGTGAACACGAGCACATACAGTGCTGTTACCACTGACCCTGACTTAATACAATGCACTGTATACAGCTGCTCAAACAATAATGGACAGGATTTAAAGGTCCTATCAATTATCCAATCAATACTTTTCTGCAGTATTTTTATATTTGTATCAGTAGCAAACATTAGAAAGTTGTCCTTTTCCTTGCCACTATCAAACACAAGGAATGGGAGTCCAGTTGTGGTGACCCTGAACTCTGCTGGTATGTCAAGCTCCTCAACCGAGGAAGGAGTTGCTGGACAGCCACGCTCAATGTGTCTTATTCTATAAACGGTCCTCTTGAGCAGTGGCACACCAAGCAAATGGCCTGTCACAGCATCGGGGCAGGTGTGGCACACTGCACAACTACCTGTGTGGTTGTTTCCACACTGTTTCTGGCTCGCTGTCTGATGTCTGCCATGATCTTGTGCACCCCAACATCCCCTGCATCCGGAACATGGGCATGCTCCTTTATCTGTGCTGACACTTTGTTGCCCACAGTATGCAGTCTTGAGAGGCAGCTGAATTTATGGGCATCAGTACATCTCCAATAAATCTTTTCCCCCTTTTCTTTGTCTTTTCGATAGATATAGCCACCATAAACTGCCAACGACTTACATTTTTGGCTCATGATGATTTCAAACTCCATGGCAGTGAGCTCAGATGTAGAGTAAAGCAAATGGCAAATGGGGAAAGCAAATAACAGTTGGTCAATTTAATGTTTGGGGAAAAGTGGAATCGGGTGTGTATTGCATTGTGGGTACAATGAAGTAGAATGAAGTGCTGATACATTGTGGAGAGCAAGGAATAAACACAGAGGCCACAGAGTGAGTGAAGATTAATGGATGCACAAATGTGAGTAAACCATAAACGCAGATGATCGCTATTTTGATGTGGTGCGAAATTGTGTAGTGCTGTTGTGTTTTGTTGCATTGCAGGTGATCGCCATTATGTGCACGCTATAATTTCAATTGCAATTATGTAGTCGCGATTTTAACATGGAACCCGCTATGACAGTGGTCAAGTGTAGTTTCAGGAAGGGGTAGTAAAATCCTGTAAAAGGGACTTGAGCAAGGAGAAGTAAGAGCCAGAGCAGTTTAACAGGGGGAGAGAAGACCGACCAGAGTTTGGGAAACAATATGAGAAAGTGGGTTGGCTTGCAATGGTTTTCCTGGAGGGGAGGAAGAGGGTATAGGATCCAGTGTTTCAGGGAGGGTAGGAGGAAGGAGGGGTGGAAGAGAGGAAGGCAGAAAGGTAGGGAGGGGAGGGAAGAGCACCAAACCAGAATATGGAGGTGAAGGCAGCACAGTGAGCGAGGCACCTGCCATAAAGGGAAGGGGGGAAGGAAGAAGTAAAGGGAACAGTAGTGGATATGGTGGAGCAGTCCAAGGCAAAATGGCAGAAAGAGTGGAAAAGGGGGTTCAGTCTAGCAAGGGAGGACTTAGGATCACACTGTAGACAATGTCACAAGTGCTTGGCATGCCACTGCTCAATAGGACTGTTCAGAGAATAAGACAATATCACAGTTGTCAAAGATTTAGTGGATCAGCTTCAACACTCTCAGTGCACAGGAAGTGGGATGCTGGCTTTGTTTTTGCGAAGTGCACCCAGTCTGGGGTGGAGTTTTTGGTGGATGGGATCTATGTGCACAAAGAAGTCGAGGAGGTGGTCTAGCCAGAGCCAGAGGTATGTGAAGGTGGAGACGTCTTCAATTGCAGTACCATCAAAGGTGTGGAAGAAGGAGGAAGAGCCTGATGAGCTTCAGTTGGGAGACTGTAGGTGATGGGGACCATTTTCTTGGCATTGCAACACAGTGTCATTTGCGTACGTGTGAATGGAGACAAAGAGACAGGCAATAGGGAGGTAATTCAGAAATATGTGTGCTTCATTCATTCTTCGTTTTGAAATAATCTTAATTTTTTCCTCTTTCATGGTTGCTTGTTAATGCTGCCTTTTTCTCCTCCTCATAATTATTTTTAAAAGTACAGTACTGATCAGTTTCGCAACACGGTGACATCAGTTGAGTGAAGGCCCTCCACTGAAACTTGTGCTGTGAACTTCAGTTCTTACTGGATTTCCAAAACTGATCAATAATTATAAGGAGTATCAGGCATGACAAAGGTGGCATCAACAAATTGTGGCAGGTATGGAGGGATACTGCAGTGCAGAACCCTGCTGATGGCTCTGGTACCACTCTACATTCCCCCTCCGCAGCCACAACTCAGTTTTCTCAGTGCTGTCCTTTAATGTCCTCATGGATTCTTCCATTGCTGACATTAGTCAGGTGGGACTAGGGCACTGTGTTCATTGAGTTGGCAGGTTGATGTGGGGAAGGGGGGCACAGGATCAGTCGGATAATAGCTGAAATAAAAGCAAGACTGGAAATAAATTGTTGTTAGGGCTAGTTTTGCTAATCTGGACCTTCAAGTCTTACTGCACTGTGTGTCTTATGGTTTCTTTCTCATCCTACAGAAGAAAGCAATAAGCTATGCTATGTTGTGCATTAAAGAATTTTAATGCACACCTCAGTGGAGTGAAGCATGAGGCTGAAGGTTGAGTGTCCTTGAGCCCCTGGGAAATACATACAAATAAATTAATGCACACCCTGGAGTGGCTTATTGTGCTTAAACATGGCTTGTAACTCTTTGTGTATTCAATTTAAAGTAAACCATTTATAATATGATTTTTTTACAGAAAATAATTTGCTTAAAAACATTTTAAATGAAATATATCCATAGAATAGTCCCTGATTTTGTAAGTAATTAGTTTTATTTTTGCCTTGGTAATGAGATATGGTGCCTGACCATGTATCACTAGTATTGTATGGCATGGTCAGGTGATGTCTCTTAGACAATGAGGCTTCAGGATTTTTCCTTGCCAGTTTTTGATGTACGTTAAATGCACTATGCCACACTTCAGATGAGAATCACCCCTGTGTTCCACACAGAGCTGTCACCTGTGCACACTTACAGAAAAATTGGAGAATAAAAAGGCTAACATTTTTTAAATTAAGCTTTGGTATTACCTGCTGCTTTTAGATGGTGACAGAGGGGGTACCAGAGACTCAGGTATGCTGTAGAAATTTGGTGTATGAGTGCCACTCCCAGGTATGTCAGGATCTGCAGGGACATCCTCTTTCAGTTCTGATGTCACTAATTCCACTTTGACCTCCGGCTTCAGTTCTGTGGAACAGTAGAAGACATGTGCCTTAATTGGGGGGTGTTCAATTCTTTGTTTGGCTTTCCTTGTTTTCTTCCTCCATTTGCCATCTGTCTTGTTCTTTTTTTGACCTCTGACCTGCAGCCTGCCATTGGGTCCAGTGGCTTTTAGCACAAGCTTCTGTCAGACAATGATCCTACTTCCTTGCACCCCACAGGAAATCCACCTCATTATGGGACCCAAGCCAGAGAACGCCACCATTTCCTACCTTTAGGCTAAACTCTTAACCTTGGAAGAGGTGAAAGGAGCTGGATGAGAGGGGAAGACAAGGGACTTATGAATTGGGTCCCCTGGAGTTACCAAGAGTGAGCAACATATGTTTCCCTCTATAGTCCCTCCTATTTCTCAGTGGCATTGACACCAGTCTGAGGCTGGGGGCCAGGATGCTGTGTGTTCACTCATGACATCCATTGCTTTCCCAATTCCACCAAAGGAGCCCCTAAAACTGAGAGCTCCTCTAATTAGGGTAAACCTGGGTCTTTCACATGGTGGCACAGTGAGATACCATGGCTGGTGCCACCGAGCCTCATGGTGGCAATTTTTTTTTCTCTCTTGCTTTTTTGACAACATTTAGATTTATTTATTGAAATGTTTCACCAAGAAGGCACACTGAACAACGAGTTGCTCATCTCCCAGTGTGGGGGGGGGGGGCTACAATTGGATGAAGAATTAGACATCCAGTTTAACATTTAACATATCCGGGAAATTAAACATTCAATTACATCTATAACAAGACATACCGTTAAAAAATATCATAAATAATCATACTATCACATTAGTTGCATAACATACATTTAAATATATCATACTTGTGGAATATGCATTTAATTACTAGTGGCATATCTGAGGAACATAGTACAGAAATTTAATGTAGCCTTGGAGCCAACTCCTTGCAGGAATGGATCACAGTTAAGAGGCAGATTATTTAGCAATTATTGAGTGAATAAGGTGCAGTGAGGGGACATCAAGGAGGGTAGAGGGGTAGACAGGGGAAACCAGCTGGGGGAAGGAGAGGATAAAGATGGGGGGGACATTACCCTGGGTTTTACCCCCTTTTTGATTCCGCAAGTATTATTTTGACAGGGTAGAATAGGATCCTGTCCCATTTGCTATGTAGAAAGTGTTTAAATGCAAGGATCTTTCCTTTTCAGTCTCTTCTGTGTCTTGCTGCACAACCAAATTTTCCTGTGAGACTTTGGACTTGATCAACCTGACAGGCTTGCAGTTCTTTGCCTCTCACTGTCTCTCAGTCCTCTCTTGCTGTCTGTCTTTTCCCCCTTGCATAGCTGCTAGTATAAAAATATGTGCAAATCATTGTATGGAAATGTAACTGATATTGAGATCCCATGTGTTTAGAAAATATATAGTGTTACTGTTGAAATGTATATAATTGCATTCTGACTTGACTGAAAAAAGCTATTGGGAACTTCAGAGGTTACCCGAGTTCAGAATTTAGGCCTTTTTGCAAACACTGCAGAAATGAGACATCTCAGCTCAGGCACAATGTGTTTTAGCAGCTCCTGCCTGATATTTACAAAAACAGGACGCTTGCTAAGAGTGGGGTATGGAAGGACATATATAAGAGCTAAGCTACAACTGCAAGAAAGATCAGGAGAGAAAGGGACACAGAGACAGAAGGACAACTCTATTTTATTTTGCCTTTATAAATAGTTATACTGAGCAAGTTTATTTTTTTATGTTACTGCTACTGTCAATAAATATTTTTGGTGAATTCTACAATTGTTCCTGGTTTTCCCTATGCTTCCTGACCTGTGCCTCAATGACAGATGGTGTCAGCCTAAGTGGGATTTACGCCATGCATACCCAATACAGGAGTTTTGTGCCTGGGTACTGGACCTAGTACCAGGGAAGTATAGAGGAAGGTATGGATTCTGCAGCAGCAAGTCCAGGAGTGGTTACCAGGAGAATGGCAGCCAAACTAGTAGAGACAGAAGTCCAATCTGAGATTGTACTGCTTTCTCAAGTTATGGAAAAAGAACAGGCAGTGACAGAACTTGAAAGCCTGATGGACTTTTTCAAATGATGGGCTATACAACAAAAGGAGACTGGGAAGCAGAGATACAGTGACAAGAGCAGCAGATGAGAGAAGAGATGCAGCGACAGGAGCAGTGATGGCTGGATGCCTTGCAATCTATCAAAGGCAGAGGATCCAGCACAGATCCAGACAAGCAAAAAAATGTAAGCAACCTAAAAGCCATTAAACTTATTAAGTTGTGTCCCTCGGATGATATTGAGACATACCTGACAACTTTTGAAAGAGTAGCCACAGCATGCCAATAGCCAAAGCAACAATGGACAATCAGACTGGTACCCTGCCTGACAGGGAAAGCCCAACTTGCCTACAGCAGTATGGACACTGCACAGTCAGAAAATGATGACCTGGTAAAAAGCAAAATCCTGAAAAGGTATGACATCTCTGGAGAGACATACAGGCAGAGATTTTGATCTCTGAGGACACCTCTATCAACAATCCTCGAGAAGCCTTCACCTGACTCAGAGAACTTCTGATAAAATGGCTCCAACCAGAGAACAAAACAGTCCCACAGATCGATACATTTGTCATTCAACAACATTTTGCCTACAGATGTGCAACTGTGGGTAAAGGAACACCGACCAGAGTGGGGAAAAGGTTGTTTCTTTGGCTGAGGACCACCAAATGGCCAGACAGATGCCACAGCAGTGAGGTAACAGACAAGCACCGGTAGGACGCTTTTTCCCATTTAAACTCCAAGCCTGATAAGAACTCTGGTGGGGGTAACAAATCTGTGCCCAAAAATGTTATCTGCTATAACTGTAATAAGCCAGGCCATTTTGCTAGAAACTGCCATAGTAAGGAGAGTGGCACTGAGCAGGAGAAGGTTTGTCTTCAGGAAAATTGAGCAAGTACTTAACAGATGTGAAGGTGGGGGATAAGACTTTGAAGGACTCATTGATTCGGGAAGCAGACAGACCCTAGTGCATGTTAAAGTGCTGGGAAAACACTGTGCAAAAGGACCAGGTACTGGTGTCATCTGCATCTACGAGGACACTTGATACTATCCCACCACCCAATTGACTCTGACCATTAAGGGTGTGTCACACCAAATGAAAGTGGGGGTAGTATCTAAGTTACCTGTACCTGTGATTATTGGAAATGACTTTCCAGGATTGACTGAGCTAATCAAAGAGGGAGTAAATCCTGAAGTTTCAGCAGCTGTGGTGACAAGATCGCAGGCAAAGAAAATTTCAGATGGTGGGGACACTTTTCCTTTCAGTGATATTGATTCGGACTTGTTTGAGCACCACTCCAAGATCCAGAAATCCAGGAAAGAAAGACGAAGCCTGAAGAAACTGTGGCAACAAATGACTGATGGACATGAAGGGTTACAATATGAAAATGCTGAAATTAAATTGATAACTGATAGTGATTTTCTTTCAGAATAAGCTTACAATGTTTCTCTCCAGGGTTATTTTAAGCAGCTGGGGGTGAAAGCAAAACAGGGTGGACCAATGTTTAAAAAATATAATGGGTTACTGTACAGAGTTTGGGTTAAACCTCAGACGCAGGAACAGACAGAACAATTGGTTATACCACAGAAGTACACAACAGAATTGTTACAGATAGCTCATGATAGTCCTATGGCTGGTCACTCAGGGAGTGATTGCACCCTGGCCAGATTGCTGTATAGATTTTGCTGGCCTGGAATTCATGAAGATGTTGTTGCCTATTGTAATTCCTATGCTGACAGTCAGAAAGTAGCCCTAGTCACTAGAAAATACAAGGTGCCCCTTGTGCCCCTACCTTTGATAGATGTGCCTTTTGAGAGAATTGCAATTGATGTGGTCGGTCCTTTAGACAAAAGTAAAAAGGATAATAGATTTATCCTGGTAGTATGTGACTATGGTACTCAATACCCAGAAGCATTTCCAATGCATACTATTACAGCTCTAAAACTTGCAGCACAGGTTGCCAAAATTTTCAGCAGAGTGGGCATACCTAAAGAAATTATTACTGATCAGGGTAGTAATTTTGGTGCTGCATTGCTTAAGGAGCTATGCAGACTGCTAGGTATCACTGCCATAAGAACCTCTCCTATCACCCTCAGACAGATGGTCTTGTTGAGCATTTTAACCAAAACCTAAAACACATGTTAAAAAGCTTTGTGAAAGTGGAAGGGAAAGATTGGGACCAGTACTTGCCTTACCTACTTTTTGCCTACAGAGAAGTGCCACAGGCATCAACAGGGTTTTCACCATTTGAAATGCTGTATGGTAGGCAGCCAAGAAGGCCACTGGATGTGAAAAAAGAAACGTGGGAAGATATCCCCACCCAGAAACAATCTATAACATCTTAAATGTGTGCCCAAAGAAAGAAGCTGGCAAAATATGTTGAAATTTCCTATAGTAATCAGGAAGAGGCTCAAAACCAACAGAAGGTATATTATGACCTTGGGGTAAAAGAAAAAATTTTCGAGCTAGGTGAAAAGGTTTTGCTACTGTTACTCAGAACAGAAAATAAGTTGTTATTGAAGTGGCAAGGGCCATATAAAGTTCTTAGATGTACTGGCACTGTTAACTACGAGATTGAGACCCCTGACAGGAAAAATCCTACTAAGATATACCATGCTAACTTCCTCAAGAAATGGGTTGTAAAAATGCCAAATGCTGCTTTGCTGGTTTTACTGGAAACTGATAAGGAAGATATTGATGTAGCCTATGATAGACTGGAACAAACTGTAAATGCTGATGCTGTAAAGGTGAATGTTTCCTTAACCTCAGAACAAACTGCAGACATTTATAATGTGCTAAAGACATTTAACAGTACTTTTGCCATGGTACCAGGCTGAGCAAAAGGGGTTGAGCATGTAATGGTGACAAGGAATGCTCATCCCATTAGACTAAAAACATACAAGTTACCAGAGAGGTTAAGAGCTGACGTGGTTAAGGAAATACAAAAAATGAAAGAATTGGGTATCATAGAGGAGTCATGGAGTGCTTGGTTATCTCCCATGGTAATTATAAACAAAAAAGAAGGGGGCATTAGAATCTGCCTTGATTTTAGGAAACTTAATCAAGTGTCAGAATTTTATAGTTATCCTATGCCCAGAATAGATGATTTGGTGGACAGACTGGGAAGTGCAAAATATACCAGTACCCTCAATCTCACTAAGGGTTACTGGTAAATACCTTTAGCTAAAGAATCTTGTTTATTTTATTTATTTATTTATTTCAGTCTAGGAATTACAATACCTTTGAGCTGAGGCTCTTTTACAAAGGTTCCACATCAGCGTGTGCAACAGTCATCATTTTTAGTTACAAACATATAGTCATTGACTTACAGACATGTAATAACCAGTACAAAGACTTGAGCTATGAGCAAGACAAGGGAAGGGGGTGGGTGGTGGGGGAAGTGAGGGTAGGAGATCGAGGGGAGGAAGGAGGTGCAGGGGTAGGGATAAACCTGCATTGCCACCCCTATAAGTTCTATCAGTTCACCACCATGCCATTTAGTTTACATGGTGTGCCAGCTACTTTCCAATGGTACATGAATTTCATTTTATCCCCTCACACTGGTTATTGTGCTGCGTACCTGGATGATGTCGTGGTGTACAGTCCAGACTGGAAAAGACACCTGGAACACCTACAAGCAGTTATTCAAGCTATCAAAAATGCAGGTCTGACTATTAATTCTACCAAATGTGCACTAGACATGCAGTAAACCAGATATTTGGGTGATGTGTTGGGAAATGGAGAAGTTAAGGCAGAGGTTTTTAAAATAGAAGCTGTTGCTAACAGCCCTCTACCTAAAACAAAGAAACATGTCAGGTAATTTTTATGGCTGGCTGGTTATTATCAGAGATTTGTTCCCAACTTTGCTGAATAAGCTACTCCCCTCACTGAACTAACAAAAAAAAAGATACACAAATAATGTGAAATGGACCACACAGTGTGATGAAGCTTTTCAAGCCATAAAGGCTACATTATGTTCAGCCCCTGTTTTAAGAAGCCCAGACTTTGGGAAACCATTTTTACTACAAACAGATGTATCCGAGGTAGGCCTAGGTGCTGTCCTAAGTCAAAATGTAGATAGGACGGAACATCGTATTCTGTACATAAGTAGGAAGTTGCATGACAGAGAGTAAAGGTACTCCACTATAGAAAAGGAATGTTTAGCAGCAAAGTGGGCCATGGAGCCCCTGACATTTTAGTTGTTAGGAACTGATTTTGTTCTTGTAACTGATCACAATCCTCTCTGTTGGCTTAACCAGATGAAAGATAAAAACTCCAGAATCACAAGGTGATACCTGACACTACAGCCATTTAAATTCACTGTGATACACAAATCTGGTCAAGAGAATAGCAATGTTGATTTTCTGTCAAGATATGGATCAGGAATTGAGGGTTCTGAAGGTTAAAAACAAATGCATGGGTTTGAACTTTGCTGTACTGTTCTATAAAAACTAATAATGTACATGTGCTTAATTTCTGAAAGCAGCAAATGTTAGTAGAGAATTAATAAAACGTTTTGAAAGCCTGTCTAATAAAACAGGTTCCCTCTTAAGAAGGGGGGTGTATGTGACAGGGTAGAATATGACCCTATCCCATTTGTTATGGAGAAAGTGTTTAAATGCAAGGATCTTTCCTTTTCTGATTCTTCTCTGTCTGGTTGCGCAACCAAATTTTCCTGTGAGACTTTGGACTTGATCAACTCGACAGGCTCGGAGTTCTTTGTCTCTCACTGACTCTCAGTCCTCTCTTGCTGTCTGTCTTTTTTCCCCTTGCATAGCTGCTAGTATAAAAATATGTGCAAATCATTGTATGGAAATGTAACTGATATTGAGATCCCGTGTGTTTAGAAAATATATAGTGATACTGTTGAAATGTATATAATTGTATTTTGACATGACTGAAAAAGGCTATTGGGAACTTCATAGATTACCTGAGTTCAAATTGTAGGCCTTTTTGCAAAAGCTGTGGAAATGGGACCTCTCAGCTCAGGCACAATGTGTTCTAGCAGCTCCTGCCTGATATTTACAAAAACAGGATGCTTGCTAAGAGTGGGGGATGGAAGGACATATATAGGAGCTAAGCTACAACTGCAAGAAAGATTAGGAGAAAAAGAGACACAGAGACTGAAGGAAAACTCTATTTTAGTTTGCCTTTATAAATAGTTATACGGAACAAGTTCATTTTTTTATGTAACTGCTACTGTAAATAAATATTTTTGGTGAATTCTACAACTGCTCCTGGTTTTCCCTATGCTTCCTGACTTGTGCCTCAATGACCAATTATTAGTGGCTTATCACAGACAGCCATATAGTGGCACCTGAAGACGGTTGATGGGCTTTGAAACAACCACAGACTTATCATTTCTGTAACAGTCTGCAACTTTTTTTGGCACAAGGCTAATTGGAACCCTACATGTGAATTGTCTCTCCTCTCTAAGAGCAACATCACTGATGAACACACCCATCACCTTTGCTTGACATATTGGCACTCATAAATGTGCTGCTTCTGCTATTACAGTAATTTTCTAGTTTGATGCACCAGTTTTTTCCTTTGCTCGGCTTCCATCCTTCTGACCAGGTCTCTGTGTTCAGCCTTGAATCTGGGGGCCATCTGGCTACCCCAACCACTCTCACATTTTCTGGGTGCATGCATGGCCCCACCTGAAAGCTGAGTGCATTATCTCTGAAATGCTGCTTTGCCTGTATTTGACTGAGGAAGAAGTGGATAGTGGCTGAAGAGGAAGTGGACAGCAGCATAGAAGGAAGTGGACAAGAGGAAGTGGACAGTGGCTGAGGAGGCAGTGGACAGTGGCTGAGGTATAAGTGGACAGCAGCTGAAGAGGAAGTTGACAGTGTCTGAGGAGGAAGTGAGCAATGGCAGTGGAGGAAGTGGCCAGTGCCTGAGAAGAAAGTGGACAGTGGCTAAGGAGGAAGTGGATAGTAACTGATCAGGAAGTGGACAGTGGTTGAGGAAGAAGTGGACAGTGGCTGAGAAGAAAGTGGAGCATGGCTGAGGAGGAAGTGGACAATAGCTAAAGAGGATGTGGACAATGGCTGAGGAGGAAATGGACAGCAGCTAAGGAGGAAGTGTACAGTGGTTGAGAAGGAAGAGGATGGGTTAAGGAGGAAGTGGACAGTGGCTGAGGAGGAGGTGGCTAGGCTGAGGAAGAAGTGGACAGCAGCTGAGAAAGAAGCAGACAGTGGCTGTGGAGGAAGTGTACTAATGCTGAGCAGCATTACAGAGAATGGGCTGCTAGGCTAGGGCTCCTGCATGGTTGTGCTTGGCTGTGCATACTAACCAATGGTCCAGCCACTGCAGCTGCTAATTGTTTGCACTACCATTTTTTCCCACAGCCTTCAGGTCCACCTTCCACCTGCTTAGGTTCTAATGCCCATTATTGGAGCCCGCCAAGGGTCAGAGCTTCTGCCATACCATACTTAACTTCCCTCTCCAGAGACTTCAGCTGTAACTAGAGCTATGCAGAATTTTCAAAATCTGCTTCCATGGAAATTCCACCTAATTCCATGCAATGCTATTGGAAGCAGAATTCCAAAATTCCAAAAGTGGAACTTTTTTATGTAAACCTCTGATTTACATTCAGCAAACTCCCCAGATTACATAAATCCTGGTATATATTATTCCATGGAGTACATAGAAATGCTTTCTGGAATTCTGTGGAATTGAAAAAGAATTTCTGAAAAGTATTTCGAAAGTAGAATTGCCATTTTACATGAATTCTACCAGTGGAATCCCACACTCCGCATAGCTCTAGCTGTAACTCTCAACTTATCCCTCATTGGTAGGATTCCAGGCAATCCCAGGGTGTTAAATATGCTTGATTTGACAGCTGAGGTCTGGGAGGAGGAGCCATTGAGGAGCTGGCATAGCTGGCAGGGCCCAATGAAATGTGATGAGTGAGTGGTTTCTTCTTCCAGGGGGCTTCAGAGATGTTTTAGAAACATAGACTTTAACGACAGATAAGGACCGCTTGGCCCACCTAGTCTGCCCATTTTCTACCTACTGGATAAGCTGCAGATCCTAGTTAACCAACAGCCTATTTCTTCCTACCCCCCCCCACAATAATTGCCTTATTTCTGTCCCATGCGTTCTTGAATTCTCCCACAGTTTTAGACCCCACAACCTCCTCAGGAAGGTGGTTCCATGCGTCCACCACTCTCTCTGTGAAGAACTACTTCCTCACATTGCCCCGAGCTGTTCCCCCTCTATCTTCAAATTGTGTCCCCTTGTTCATGCACATCTCTTTTTCTGAAAGATGCTAGCCTCTTGGACTTTGTTGATTCCACTAAGGTACTTAAAAGTTTCTATCATGGCCCCCCTCTCCCTCCTTTCCTTAAGGGTATACATATTAAGCTCCTTTAGTCTCTCCTCACATGGCTTCTCTTGCAGACCCTGCACCATTTTAGTTGCCCTCCTCTGAACTGCCTTCATCCTGTCTATGTCCTTGCAGAGATGGGGTCTCCATAATTGGAAGCAGTACTCCAGATGGGGTCTCACCAACTGTCTGTACAGAGGGATAACAACTTCCTGTTTTCTGCTGGTGATGCCTCTCCCTATACATCCCAATATCCCCCAGTCCTCCCTACTTCCCCCAGCCCTCCCTACTAACTCTCTCCAGTTATTCCTTCTCTAGACGGTACCATGGGAATGGCCTGCCTGACTATGCAGCCTACCGTGGCATTGGGTTGATAGGTAGAGTCCACCCTTCAGAGCCCCCTACCAGCACCTCTCCAAATAGCTGAATATGCTGTATGCAAATGGATGCATGCTAACATGAGTCCATTGCAAGGGACCACGCTATTCTTTCCTGCATGGCCTTGGGCCAGCAGAGGGGCAGTTGTACATCGGCAGGAGGTGCCCACCCTTCTTGAGACAAGGGGCATCTAAAGCAGATGCCTGCTGTGTCATGGTTGGCTGGCTTCCAATAATTTGGGGCAGGAGCATGAATCAGTTTACCAAGGTGACATAGACTTCATTGTAACAAACCTCTCAGTTTCTGAAGAAAATTGGAAACTTATTACCATGGAAAACTGGAAAAGATAACACCTATAGTAATAGCCACAGATATGGCCAGAAATTTTGCAAAATTTCTAAAGAGTTGCTGTCTGCTGCCCCTACTGTGTAAATGGAAAAAGCAGGAGATTTCTCTAGAAATATCTCAGAAATTTCAGGAAATATCTGGCCATGTCTTTGACTGTGACTGTAGCAACAAAATAATTGGCAGCATTCAGGACGGAAAGCCTAACACTGTTTGTTCACTTTATTCAAATTTTCTTGGAGAACTCACAGTGGTTAGGAGAGTATTGCTTAAAAGACAAAAACTTGTAATGCCTGTCTCACTGTGGTCACAGATGACTCAATTGGCACATGAGGGACATTTGGGTATAGAGAAAAGTAAAAGGTGTTTAAGGGATGTGATGTATTGGCCTAACATGAACAAGCATATACAGGAGTTGGTAAGAAAATTGCGAAACATGCCGAAAGCACAGCTACAACCAGCAAAAAGAACCCTTGCTTCCTCGCAACAAACCAACAGGGTCATGATAGACGGTAGGAGCAGATTTATTTCAACTGCAAGGGAAAGATTACCTCCTCATTTTTTTTTAAACTTTTTATTTATAAATTTTATAAAAAACAGCAGATACTATATAATCACAAAATACTAGTAGGCATTGATCATGCAGTTCAGAGGGTAAATGTACAATACAATGCCATACATATCACCATAGTACTCTAAAATTGGCCATTCATTACCTCAAAACAACCTAAAATTAAAAAGGTGTAAAAGTCCAGCATGGTAATAATGTAGGAGAGTCCCCTCTCACCTTGCCATTGGCTTGAAAGGATATCTACCATTATTCCATACCCCCTGTAGGACTGCAGATAGAAGGCAGAGGGCTGGAAACCCCATAAAAGGAACCATCAAAGGAGTCTAAATCGTCATTCTGGACTCAGTTAAGTTGCATTTTGCCCCTACCTCTTAAGCGTCGACCACCTTGGCCAGTACAGAAACAGGATAATAAAAGGTTATAACATAAAAGTTCACAAATTGAGGAAAGTGTATTATTACTCCAATATTGAACTGATTACCTTATGGAGAAATTAATAACATGCATAAAATATGCTAGGAGTAGTTAACAGAGCATTACCAAACATGGCTTCAGCAATTAAATAACAACCAAACTATATCATATTAATAGAGAACTTCTAAGTGTTCATAAATGTCCCTGAGAGATTAGGGAAAGGCATAACAGCAGCTATAAAAGTAACATTTCAGTCATTAGTATCTGAGTCTCTTTCTCCCTCAGGTTCTTCTGAGTTGCGCTGAACAGAAAGGAGCTAAAAGCAAAAGCTGCCACTGCATCAGGATCTGTGAAAATGTACATCTTGTTAGCATGGCGGATCTGGAGATGAACTGGAAACAGGAGTTGCGCAGCTATACCATTTTACAGTAAGGATTTTTTCGTAACTTGAAAGGCATTTTTTCTATTCTGTGTCTGAGAGGAGACAGAAGGAAATAAAGCAGTTTTGCTGCCCTACCAAATGATGTCTCCACATTCTCTGGCAGTTTGCAACAAAGGGACACGAGCCTCTGGACTATAGAGAGTCGCAATGGCTGTCATAGGGGGCAAATCACAAATGCCTCGTGGTCTAGCTCTCATAGGGATTGCGAAGGCCTTAATCACTGAGAATTCAAAGTTGTCTGGTAGCAGCTTCAGGTCCATAAAAATCAAGTGCTGGATCAATGTGAGAAGCTTTGTTCTTCTGGCCAGTCGCAGGGGAAAACCCAAAATCTTTATATTGGGTTGTCGCTGTGCATTTTCAAGAGCTTCCACTCTGGCCTTTAAAAAGGAGATGTCTTTTACAAAAGCCACATTTCTTTCTCACTGATGCTCTATTTCCAAATTAAACTCCTCAATGTGTGCAGCATTAATTTGCACCTTAGTGTCCAGCTCATTAAATCTGGATTCTACAGCAGCAAGCCTTTGATTCGTCTCCTCCCCCGTAGCTTGAATTATTTTAAAGCATTGCCATGATTTGGGGATTTGGAGAGTCAGGAGCTCTCATTTCAGCTGATGTAGATGGTCCATGTCTGGAACTCTTTGACCCATCCGGTGATGAAAGGTAAGTCTCCAGATTAGACGCAGCATGTTTGTGGTCCTTTTTCGGGCTCATTTCTCATTCCCTAGGCTATAATACTTTAGGTTAAAATGCTGAAGTTTGGTTTTGGTCAGTAATTTAGGGAAATTCTCACTTTATATCTTAAGGCAAACTGGAGTTCAAGGAAAAGCAGCCACCATACTGGGTGCTCCACAGCGCCCCCCACCTCCTCATTATGGACTATTATTCCAAGTACCCAGAGGTAGACTATCTGCCAGAGACTTCTGCAAAACAAGTGATAATGTATGCAAGTTGATATTTGCAAGACATGGTATACCTACTACCCTGATTTCTTTTAAGTATATCAGTAATACACAATCGATACGTAAGAGCAAGATTCCAAGACAGAAAATGTGTTAAGAGGAATCGTATACTTAGGAGTTGAAAAACCTATCACCCTTTGTTATACCAAAGGGAGGTGATCCCGATAAAACATCAGTGTGCAACGTATAGTTGTATACAGTAATTGTAGTAATTGGCCATTTGCACCAAGACCATGAATTATGGACCTCCTTTGAAATGAGCTTTGCTCAGTGGAGTATGTAACAACTTTTCAATTCATGAAATTTGAATAAAATTTTAAACAACAAACAACAACAACAACCATGGACTGTAAGCAAATAAACTGTTTTAACGATAAGTCCCTGAGCACAATGCCCTTGAAGTGATCATAAGGACTGTTCATAACTCCATGTACATGAGAATATATTCCAAAGATTACACTGAGACATCTCCTACACTGATCCCTTGCTGCAATCCAAATACTGAACAGCATAACAAGTTTTGACTGCTTTAAACAGGTAAATGCTAAGTCTTGCTGTATAAAAATAGTAAGATTAACTGTAATAACTGTTAGCTGAATATAAAATATGCAGTGAACTTGAGTAACTGCCTGAAAACAAACTCAGCTGACTTTGTAACTAAATACTGTAGGGTAACAGGTGAGCTGGTGGGAACTCAAAATGAAGTAAACCAACAGAAATACCACTCCAGCAAATTATTGCCTGTCAGTTATCCATTATTATGATAATAGAACAATTACATAATCTGCAAGTTATTGCAAACCAGGACGAATGTCAGTTTTCAGTCAGAACAAGGCTGAACGCCCCTCTATCAGTCCCCCTCAGCCTCCAGTTGCTCTGTGGTCTGTCGGCTCTCAAAATTAGTTTCAATTTTGAGAAGTCTTTTCCCAGCTTCTTAAGGATCATTTAAATGAAAAGTTTTAACGGCAAATGAAAGTCGGAGCTTCGCCGGGTATAACAGGACCTGTGATGTTCCCAGTTGGCTCAACTCAGAGTGAACCACATTAAAAGACTTTCTGGGTTGGCAAGTCACAAAGAAGAGGTCAGGAAAGAAGAAAATTCTGTTTCTGATTCACTTTTTAACCATCTATTCTCAGTGGGGCCGGTTGACCCCCACATTTATGGAAGCCTGGATTTCTCTGATCTTAAAACCTGGGAAAAACGTGTTGCTCCCTGGTAGCTATCAGTCTATTTCTCTTCTTAATTCTGATCTTAAAATTCTATCGAAGGTCTTAGCTAATAGATTACTCAGGGTGTGGGACTGCCTCATTTCCTCAGAACAGGTGGGATTCATAGTGACTGCATTTGAGTGATCATGTTTGTAAATTGTTCCACCTTGTCTTGGTGTTTGGGCAGTCCAGAGCCCCTGTGGTTCTGGTCTCCCTAGATGCTGCGAAAGCATTGACAGGGTCTCCTGGCCCTTTCCATTTGCCACATTAGATAAGTTTGGTTTTTCACCTGCTTTACTTTGATGGGTTGAGCTCCTTTAGTGGAATCCGATGGCTAGGATTCAGACAAATGGTGCAATAGTTCTTAAAAAGGGGACTAGACAAGGTTGCCTGCTCTCTCCCTTTATATTTAACTTATACCTTGAGCCACTTTTGTATAGCATTCTTCATAATTCCCTCATTCTGGGTATTCAGGTAGGAGAGGCTCGCTATAAAATCTCGGCTTACGCTGATGACCTCCTTCTACATGTCTCGGAACCTCTGACCTCCATTCCAGCAGCACTGGAGTAAATCTATCATTTTTCAGAAATCTCAGGCTATAAGCTCAACTTGGGTAAGACTCAGGTTATCTCCCTGAATCCATACCTCTCAAAGTTCCAAGTGCTGGATATGGGCCTTTGTTGGGTGCTCACTGCCCCTCTCTCCTTCAGATCTTGCAACTCTCACACCTTGGCTATCTCTTGCCACACTACCTCAGTAGGACAATGTGCATTCTCACATAGGTTTCCCATGCTGTGGAACTCCATGCCACATCAAATAAGGCACTCCTCCTCCCCATGGTCCACCTCAACTTCCCTCCATAACTTCCTCTCTCCTTCATGCCTCTGCTCCTAATTCCTCACTACCCTCTACCTCTCCCACTCTTTTCCACCTCAGTATTAATAACTTAAACGCACTTATTACAGCTTGTTTAGCTCTTATTATGTTTTGACTTCAAGCTCTCATTTTGTATAAAGCACTTCTGTTTATGCTAGTCTATTGTTAAATCTCCTGGACTGTTCACACCCAAATCTGTGTTTTAAATTGCTTAGTCCTGTTGTTTCCAAGTCTTTTATGTTCTACACATCCTGTAATGCTGTTCAGATTGTGTACTCCTGTTCCCCTTCTCCCAGGACACACCATGAGACAAGCAATCATGATTGTTCAGTGTGCCCTTCCTGAAGAAACTTTTCAATAAATAAATAAAATAAATAAACTATTTAGGTATTCGTATATCATGGTCCCGGACTGACCTGCTGAAGAAGAACCTCTCATCTTTACTTCTAACAATTAAAGCAGATTTGCAGAGGTGGATATCTCTTCCCATCTCTTTTGGGGGGAGGGTCAATATTATTAAAATGAACATCTTGCCTCAGGTCATGTATGGAAATGTTGGGCCTCTTCCTCCCTAAGTGCTGGTTTGTCCAGCTTCAAAGTCTCCATATTGGGTTTCCTATGGTGGTCAGGAGCTCCTAGATAGGCTTACTCCAAATTAATGATGGCCAAGGAAAGGGGCACTCTGAAACTACTGAACTTTTTCTTGTAGTATTGCGCCCTCCACAGTAATAAACTGTTCCATTGGGGGAGCTTCCAGTCCTCTCTGGACAATAGGGTTTATCAACCCCTCTGGCTCATATTGGAGGTGCATTTATGTAAGAAATGTGGTATTGCACTAAGCTCTGTTTTGTACCTCAAATCCTCTTCCATTCCTTCTCAGCTCCCGAACACTCCAATAATGTGGTCTTTGAAAGCCCTTCGACAAATTTGCACCTTCTTGCAGTTGGATTGGAGCAGGGATGTCTCTCAACTGGTCCTGGCTAACTCAAACATCTGTATAGCTAAACATCCAGTTCCCCTTAGTTTTTGTCCTCAGCTCCTTCAAGCCTCCTTAGACTCTCTCTCTTGGTGGGAGGCCGGATTTGCTCACATGCTGTTTTGCAACAATGATCCTTTTAAACACCTCCAACTGACTAAAACATTATCTGCTTTTTCGGGTCCACCACCGTCCAGCTCCCTGGTGGTGCAGGACCTTTTGACTATCGCAGAATCACCCCATTCGGTATTGCACTTGTACTCTCATTTTCAGGCGGTTGAGCCAGCTTGACCCTAAAGACTGGCAATGACTTTGGAGGAGACTCTATAAATTTATAAAGCAAGACAGATAGAGATTGACTCAATTTCGTATCTTACACAATATGTACTACACCCCCAAAAAATTGTATTGAATGGGAAGAAGGGCATCTTCTCAATGTTCTTATTGTGGAGAATTGGAGGGAACATTAGTCCATCTCCTCTGGAGCTGTTCCAAAGTGATTCCCTTCTGGTCAGCTATATGCTCCTCCTTAGGCCCCCCTTCTGGTGTTAGACTCAGCTTTTATCCCTTGTATCTGCTTGGTGGGCAACTATCTGGAAGACCTTTTTGGTCCTCATAAGGCCTACATGACTCTAATATCAGTTACAGCCAAGATGGTTATCCTCAGGCATTGGCTGGATGATGTTACTCCTTCTGTTTGGGAATGGCATCAGGAAATGGCACAAGCGTTGACTGTAGAAAGGCACATAGTGTTCCAGCAGGATAAACGGGAGAGATATCGTTCTTTATGGAGTCCTTGGAAGCCCTAGTACTGCAATGATTTCTGATCATCTTAGTATTGTTACTGGAGGAGGGAGAGCCTACAGAGTACACTTCCTTTGCCCTTTTCTATTTGCTGTGAGTGTTTCAGTTTTGGTGGACCCTATGGCTTTATAGGTTGTGCTCTGTTTGGGTGGGGGGATAGTGGAGGGAGGGGAAGTTGTTAATAGTGGAGTTTGAGGGTGTGGGGTAGTTGTAGGGAAGGGACTGTTATTCAGAATTATCTAGATATAATATTCTATGTTAGATGGGGGATGGGTTGCTTGTATTTGATGTTTTGTTTGTACTTCGGATACTATCATTTGTATAGTGATGTTTTCCTTGTATTGTTGTACATTTTCTTGTTTGTTTTCCTGAAAATTTAATAAAGTACATTAAATTGAAAAAAAAGAAGAAAATTCTGATACCATCTACAGTATTATTTGTATTTATAAAATGGGCTTGGAAATCCCAAAGCACTGATTGGCTACAACATCATCTGAGCCGTGTCCTTATCAGATGATATTGTAGCCAACCGGTACTACTGCCCACCAAGAAGCCAAATGACCCAAAAAATTAATGAGCTCTGCCAAGCATTAACAGAAACGTTGACTGGCAGAGCTCACTGAACCGGCAGCACGACATCACTCGTGGACATCACAGTAACCTAACACTGCACTCAACAACATATGGCACTCCATCTAAATAAAGAAAATCTCGTACCTCACAAATTACTCACGGCTTCTCTGCCCCTGCCACCATTACCAGACTTTAAAAGTACTGCAACGGCGCAAAAGCGAAATGGCATTTTTCAAACGGCGGCAAATCCTAACGGAAACCCACCTACCTGAAACCATTGGCAAGCAGCAGCGAAGATCAGTCAGTCGCTTACTTTTTAAACTAATAACGAGCCAAATATTCCCCAAAAAACGAAACCAGGAAACAAAAAGAAATACTGTCACTGCTTTATGGTGTCTGTTGAGGGACACTTGCTCCCAGTCAACAGACACGCCATATCTTAAGACTTCAACCCCTAACTAAACACAGGCAAACAAAGAAATAAAAAAAAATACTAAAATGTATGACTAACTTTTTCTGTGGGGGGACAATAAATACATTGCACAGAAACTTAATACAGGGACTATTTTTCACTGTTCTCACAATTTTAAACCTATTCTTATAATTCTCTATTTTTTTTTTTACACATTAAAAAAAAAATTACTTTACAAAGAGCCTATTTTATACAAGACGCACTCCTCTCAGGTGGGTTACGTGCTGATGGGCAAGTGCCTCGTGCCTTAGTACACTCTCTAGGCGTGCTTTATCAGCACCCAAACCCACACCTCGTCGTGTGTTATTGCTTACTTGACCTCATCGCATTCTTGTAGCTGCAAACTCTTTCCTTTAATTGTAGGGCCAGCACTAACAAGTAAAATGGCCGTAGGCGTCCCCTCCTGGGTTGGACAGTACAGGGTATTTATTCTGTAGGCTTGAAGTAGGGCTCCCTCTCGAAGAAAACTGATGGTAGATTATAGCAGGGAGGAAACAAATTCCAACAAGAGTGCTCCTCCCATTCCTTCGGTACCCCAAGGATACGGACATTTGCTGAACAAGCTCCATTTTCTACGTGCTGTAATCATAGACGCAGGAGACGATTTTCTGATACCAACCCTCCAGTAGCTGTAACCACTTTTTCTGCTAAAGTTTTTGTTTACTGAGAGATTCCAAGTTTGTTTCCACCATTGTCATCCGAGATGTGAATCCATCTACTTTTTTGTCCAGTTCTTTCATAAAAGACTCCAAGTCTTTTATGGCCTTAAGACAGGCCATGTTGGAAGGCTCCCCCTCTGTTCCATGCAGCTGTCCATGCTGTGTTGCAGTTTCAGGTCTTCCCATTTAACAATATTAAAATGACTGGTAGAAATTGCAGAGATAGCGCCTTTAGTAAATCCAATGCAAGGAGAATGAATCCTGTGTTAGATTTTGCTTAAATAGGCAAAACTCAATGATATAAAGTTGCAGCAGTTGGGAGCTAGTGTGAGAGATGTCTGTTGCTGTTGGCTGCTAGCCATGCCCCCCCAACTACTACTACTACTCTGATTTTAGGTAATGGTCCAAGGTTTAGTAGCCATGACTTTGAACAGTTTGTGAAACATTATGGAATCATGCACAAGACCTCCCGTCCTCACTATCCTTAGTCCAAGGGACAGGCTGAGAAAGGAGTGCAAGTTGTCAAAATATTTACAAGAAAGCCATAGACAGTAAGGGAGATCCTTATTTAGCTTTATTGGCCTACAGATCAGCACCACTAGAAAGTGGTTCTTCACCAGTTGAAGATTTAATGAACCACAAGCTGAGAAGAAGAATGCCTGATGCACGTTTCCTGTCAGACATACCACAGGACATACTAAAGGTTAAGGAGTCAAGGAGGCAGTATGTCCATGTGGACTCCTACCGATTACCCATAATAGCACAACTTATTTCCTCCAGATATACAGGTGTCTAGTTTTTTCTTAAACTGTTTTTTATTTTTGCCAAATATTATCTCTAAAGGCAAACTGTTCCAAGGATTAACCATACTCTGTGTGAAAAAGACTTTTCTCTTATTAGTGAAGAATCTTTTGGGTCTCAATTGCAACGGATGACCCCTGGTACCGAAATTAACATTTTTGAATTCAAAGTCTAGTTCATTTATTAGATAACTATCCTGCATGATGTCATAACACAAGAGCATGTCCCTCCAAATTCTTCTTGTTTCCAATGACATAAGATTTAATTTGAAACCGTGCTTTTGATAAAGGATCCACGAGGATCTGAAACACGTCATGCGTTGGAGCCCTGTCATGGTCTTTTTTATTAATAAATACAGCTTTTTTCACACTGGTGGATTTGTTCATTACTGGCTGGTGAGTGCCCGGTTTCAAGTTTTGTATTGTTGCAGTTTTACTGAGAGCACTACCTCCTGTGTGCATTACTTTTTGTTTGTGACATAAGATTTAACATCTGGAGTTGCTCATTATATGACAAGTTCTTATATATCATTTTGGTTGCTTGTCTTTGGATTTTTTCTAACCGATCCTCTGTCCCCTTAGTAATACCGCCCCATGCCTTGCTACCATAATCTAAAGGTGGTCTCACATATGACCTGTACAATGGCATTACTACTCCTTCATCTCTACTTCTAAAAAGTATTTTTCTAGTCCATAATAGTCTTTTAGCCTTAGTAATTTGTAACAGTGGCTGTCATAAGCTAATTTCAATGTTATTGTTATGTCGAAGTCTTTTTCTTCTTCATTTGTTTTTCTTAGTGGAAGTCCATTCAGAAAATATGTTTTCTTTGTTGTAATGGCCTAGATGCTTTACACAAGACTTATTTGCATTAAAACTCATACCCCTTTTATTCACCATTTGCCTACATTGTCAAGTTTAGTTTGAAGTCTAGCAATGTCTTTCTGTGTATTTGCAACTCTATTTTTGTGTCATCTGCATATTTACTTATCCAGCTTGTTAAGTGCTTGTCCATGTCTGAAATGGGTATCTGAAATAACAAGGGTCCATGAACTGAGCCCTGCAGCACCCCACTTGTCACACAAATTGGATCAGAGAGCTATCCTTTTATACTGACTCTCTGTCTTCTTCCACTTAGCCAATTTTGAATCCATGTAGTAATTATGTGATTTACATGTATATCTATTAGTTGCTGTATTATGGCTTTGTGCTGTACTTTATCAAAAGCCTTCACAAAATCTAGAAAAATAAAATCCACCAATGATTCCCTATCCAGTGTGGCTGATATTTTTTTTTATATAAACACAATCGATTAGTTATGCATGACCTCCCAGCTGTAAAACTATGTTGTTGCTTATCTCTGTAGTCATTTTTTTCTATATGTTGATTTATCATATCTTTTAGTATGGATTCCAGAATCTTTCCTGGCAGAGAAGTAAGGCTTATAAGTCTGTAATTTACAAAATTTGTTTTACTTCCTTTTTTATATATTGGGATAACTATGGCTGACAGCTAGTCAGCTGGAATTTCATTTTTGGATAGTGCTCGCCTGTATAGGATGCTTAGTGGACTAGCTAGATGTGGTGCTAATAATTTCAATATTTTAGAAGATATGTTATCTGTTTCTGATGAGTATGTACATTTTAGGGCTTGCATTTTGTTGTTTATACAATCTAATGTAATCTCCTCTGTTGTGCTTTTCTGTACAGATATATCTCTTACATATGGATCATTTTGTAAGAATACAGTCCCAAAGCATGTATTAAAAATATCAGTTATTTCTTTGGGGTCTTCAATTTGTCGGTTATTAGAAAGTATTGAGTACAGTCCACTATTTGATGTTCATAATGAATTTACTGTACTTATCAATAGAACTTCTTCATGTTATCCTTGTTTGCATTACTTACTAGATTTTTTCCATGTTTTGTTTATTTTTTCATATTTTATTTTTGCATTGTTTTAGTGCTTTTTTGTACTTTTCACAATTTTGTTCTTTTATTCTTGTAATATTTATTATAGAGTTTTCTCTTTTTTATTAGTTTTTTTAGACTCTTTGTGAGCCACTGCAGTTTAACACCTCTGTTATTACAGTTTTTTAATTTTTTTATATATTTGTCACACACCGAGAAAATCTACTTCTTGATAAAGTCCCACATTTCATTAACCGTTCTATTATTCAGTGCTTGTTCTCAGTTTATGTTGGCTAGATCTTCCTGTATTATTTTTGGTTTGCTGTGTTAAAATTGTAAATTTCCTTAGATCCATCATTTATGAGGATACATTCATCTATAAGGAATGATACAATATTTTGGTCAGTATTTCCAAGTGGTGCCTGGATCTCACAATTTGTAATATTTACCACCTCTGTACTTAGAACTATATCTAATATATTTTCTCCTCTCATTGGTGTTGTGTTGTTTCATGTCTAATTGCATTGCAGCATTCAGAAAAGTGACACTACATAGTTTAGTAGCTTCCATTTTATTCCAGTTTATGTCCTTATAGTTTAAATCTCCTACAAACACAACCAGGGGCCATTTCACATGCTTTATCAAGTCCATCATTTATTTCCTCTGTTATTACATTTTCACTGGTTGGTGGTCTATAGCATAACCCCAGTAATATATTTTTGTCCTATCCAGTTCTTATTTTGATCCATATAGTTTCAGTTTTTCTGTATTGTTTTTTAATTTTGTCTGATATAAGATTTAACTGTATATATATATATATATGCTGCTATTCCTCCTTTTTTATTGTTCATTCTAAATTATATAAGTTATATCCCTGTATTTCAGTTCCCCACTCCTCTTTCCCTGTCTACCATGTTTCTGTTTATTTATTTATTTTAGATCATCAGTTTACAGACTGTTGAGTCAAAGACTCATTCACAAAGGCACCTCGTTAAGAGAGCAATACATCACAGCAAACAAAACAGTACAGTACATAATGCTTAGATTAACACAGCAACCAGTGTAACAGGAATTCACTGGTGGTACAAGCTTGGTAAGAAGTAAATTATACAGACAATGTCGGCTTTGCCTGTTGGTTTTAATAATGCTTCTAATTCTTCCTTTTTGTTTTTATGACTCCTGGTATTTAAAAAGAGACAGTTTATGCCCTTAGGGTTTATGGCTTTTTTTGTTGTTGTTTTTATTCAAGTTCAAAACTTTGTTTACCTTCTGTTTTTCCCTCCTCCCTCTGTTATTAGTTTAAATTCACTGGTGGAATATGCATATTTATTATAGTTGCTAGGGTTTTAGTTCCAGAGTTACTCAAGTGCAGGCTGTCGTTTGTATATAAGTGCTTTTTCTGATAAAAGGACTCCCAAATATTTATAAATGTTATTCCCTCCTTTGAACATCTATTTTCCAGTCTTGTATTGAGCCTTTGTATTGTGTGATTTTTTTTCCTCATGCCCCTTTAGTATGGGCAAGATGCCTGGGACTATTGCTCTCTGCTCTAGATCTTTAATATCATCATACAAATCCATGATTTAATCAACAAGGTCTTTCTCATGATCTTTCCCAACATTATTAATTCCTCCATGTACCACAACAGTCTGCTTCCTTCTCTGGTGCTCAGTGACCTTTGGTAGGATATTTTTTACATCCTTTATTTTTGCTCCTGGCAAACATTTCACCTTACTGTTTATTTTGTCAGTACCACAGATAATAGAGTCTGTTCTTCTCAGGATTGAATCCCTGATTACAAGTACATTGGTTTCCCCTGATTCCTGCTCTTTTTCATCAGAGTCTCTTAATAGGGCGTATCTGTTTAATGATGGGATTTCATAATTCCCCATTGTGCTCCACCCTCTTTTCTTAGGCATATTCTGTAACATAGTCCAATCCCCATCTATTTCATTTTCAGTAAAGTTTATTTCTGATAGATTCTCAGATTAATCTCTGTCCCCTTCTATTTGTGTCTCTGTTTTTCTTTTTAGGGCTGTGGGCAGAGCCTACAGCCCTTCTGTCATTGATCAGACTGTAGCTCTAAAACGGCTTTTCATAGAACTTCCTTTTTAGACACTTGGATGTATTCCTCCACAGCTGCAAAGTAGTGCACTCCTCCTCCTCTGATTTTTGCTATTTGCTGCTCTATGTTAAAGGCATCTGAAGGGGAGGGGATGCTACTGTATTGTATTTTAGAACTTCTCAGGATATTAATAAAAAAAACCTTTTAAACTGCTGTGTCTATCATCTGTCCAGCTCAGTCTAACAGATTTGTTTGATTTCTTTCAGCAACCTGGGGGTTAACTAATTTTCTCTGGCTTTTGTGAAAGTGAAAGTTAGACTCAGTGTCAGATTACAGACAGTACAATTGCAGTCTGTTAGCTGTCATTCCTTGGGCAGAACAGGTTGCACGCAAACACACACACACACACACACACACACACACATATGCATGCAGCATTTACTCTGACTAAATAAATTCAAGAGGACTGATTTAGCAGCATGGCAGTTTTTCTATTATCTATGCAGTTCAGTCTAATAGATTTTTTCTATTTCTTTCAGCATTCTAGGGTTAACTCATATGTTGTCTGGAATTTACACACACACACACACACACACACACACACACACACACACACAGAGCAGCATGTACTCTAAGTAAATTCAAAGAGGACTGAATTAGCAGCATGCCAGTTTTTGATGACAGTGCTCCAAGAGCTACAGGATTTATGGATTGAAAACAGAATAGGGAAGGAAAACTGTATTTATTTATTTATACGGGGAACCCCTGCCCAAGATCTAAAGCACAGATGCAGTAAATTTAATACAAACACTTATTCACATTAGATAAAATGTCTCGAGCTAAGTATGCTGGAGCTTTCCTCAAAAGCCATCAATTACTTTCACAGCAATGGCAATGTCTGTTTTACAAAGATAATAGATAAAGAGCCTCTCACGAATGAGAGGTCTCTAGATTTATTTGGACACCTGCCCAAAAAATGTTTACTGTTCACAGTTCAGGAAAAAAAAAAACACCTCTTGTTCATTTGATTTTAAGCACGCATATAATTATCTGGTTCCTTTTGTTCCCACATGGAGTTATAAAAAAGTCAAAACAACTGAGAAAGAATGTTGTAGGGGACAACAGCTGAGTTTTTCTTGTGTTTTGGGCCACTATGTCCAGCCAGTGGAACATAAATGTATTGTTTGTGGTTAGAATAAGCAATCTATATAGTAAGAAGGTCTGAACAGCAATATTTTTATTTACTAGTGATGTGATCTTGCATAATTTCTATAAAAGGTCTTGGTCAAACAACTGGAAAAAGAAGACTTTTTTTTCATTTTATAATATGATGTACTGAGTGTGTATTTAGTTGCAGGGTCAGGGCCTTGAAGAAAATACTAACATTTATGTAACTCATTCAAGATTCCATCAGGTGGTCAGAAAAAAAGTCTGAGAGAATTTGTGTAAAAACTAACAAATGAAAGATGCAAAAAATAGCGTCTGTGTATGTGTGTGTATATCTACATATATATATATATATATATATGTATACATACAACCTCTCTAATGTATTTGCAGTACATTTGTTTACAGGCATTACTATTATCTTTTGAAAGATTGGCTGACTTGTGATTACTAATTTTGCGTATAGTTCATGAAACAATGAGTGCTATGTTCAGTTATTTCATATATTCATATCATATCATATTTCATCTCAGAGTCAGTGACTCAGCAGGTTGCACACTAGCCTCTGAGACTGGAAGATCAGAAGGCTGTGGATTCTATCCCCCATACATGTGATATGTCCAACTAGCTTAAGAGGGAGATTTGGGTAAAATTAGTAGGGAGATTGGCCTACTAGTAGGGAGATGCCATAACGTCATGAGTTTGTCCTTAAATGGAGTCAAAAAATAAGAATAAAAGCACTGAATATATTTCATTTTGTCAAGAATAAGCACTAAGAAGAATCAACAACCAGTACAAAGTTATCACTTATATTGTTCATTACTAATTTACTTTTTATGTGTCTTTGTCTGCCAAAACCAAACATGAATGGATATGTTGGACATAATTTTACTTAAGCAGGAGATTTTCTTTCCGGGAGGGAGAGAGGGAGTTCAGTCAAAAAAACAGGAGTCTCCTGTGCAAAGAGGAGCTATCATGTGTATGATCCCCACACCAGTAATGTGGGTTAAATCTCAATACTGACACTGTAGTGCAGCATGGAGGGTGGGGTGCTGCACTCCTGAGGTGCCATCTTTCCTATCTGCCTGTTCAGGTGGATGTTAAAGATCCTATGGCACTTCTCAAAGAGAATAGGGGAATTTCCATGGTGTCCTGGCCACATTTCCCCCATTCACTAAAACTACCACCAACAGCTTAATCTGGTTAAAGTAAGGATTTATGCCATGTTACAATTTCAGTTGATTACCATCTGTACCCCCCATCACTCCTGAAAAAGGGACTTGTAGTCTTTGTGGGCCTACCCAGTTAACAACATTCAACAAATAAATTCCTCCATTATGCCTTATGGATTCCATATAAATCCAAAACATTCCAAGGCCATCTTGACATATAATTTTAATACCTAACAGCAAATCAGACCCCTTTTCCTGATAAAAGGCTGCCAACATATTAAATTTAAATAAACAACAAAGTCACAAATAAGGAACTAGTGGCTTATGGAAAAATCTAAGGGATTTATACAGGGATTTGATGCTGCTTCTACAGGGAAAATATAGGAAAAATGAAGGCTTGTTACAGGAAGATGGTTATTTGGATCTGGGAGCACTGTGATGACTGTGACTAAACAGCACTATATGGCACCAAAAAAAAAATAACTTTGGTCATTTGGTAGCTCTTCATAGCCCTAACGACGCTGGCTAGATGTTATTTTCCTTTGGCATGGCATTTATTTCTTTTAGAGTGTTCCACTTGACTTATTCCCTTAGAGAGTTTACTTTTTCCAGCAGTATTCCCATTTCTATACATTTTTGGCCTATAAAGCCTCCAGAGGTTGTCTCAGATTCTCTGGAAGTATACATCATGCAACTACAACATTTGACTATAGCACCATGATTACACAGGATGGTCAAAAAGCCCTCCGAGGGGTTATAAGCCTCCATTATTGTATTTTTTAACCCTCCTTTATATGTACTACCAGATAAACTTTCTTAAATGATTTGTGCTTCCTCCTGATGTGGATATCTTTTTGACTATTTATCTTTATCCAAGTAATAACCAAGAGAAATCAACCCGCAACTGCAAGATATTTTAAAGATAGGCTTACTTGTTTGATATGGTTTCCTGACCCAGTTCCCTAGTCCACTTAGGACATGCTGTTTAAATAGTCACTGACACAGGAAGTAGGCGCCTGGTCACGTGACTATTTGCCCGACTGAGCTCATGCCACAAGTTACTTTTATCCCTTTTTAGTTTCATGGTTTTCCCCTGTGCTGCACACAGTTTCCTGCAATTATTTTTTCAGTGGTAGATGTATTTTCAAAGGATTCAAACTCAGTGCCCTAACTATTGCTAGGTCCTCCTAGCCAGCCCACTTCCTGTTCCTGCTCAAACCTGTTGCTAAGGCAACTGTCAACAGGCTCCCTCGATCACATTTACTCCAGAATGTAACTGAATACAAAAGTTTAGGTGAAATAACCTAGAGCTTTACTGTTCCCCAGCCTCAGCCTCTAGAAATGTTGGAACATGGATGAGAAAGATACCAGGCAGAAAAGTTAGTATGAGAGGGGTGCTAAACCTCTACACTCACTGACTCAGCACGATGTAGTGAGAATTCGGGGTGAAGTTGTATGGGGACCAAAGGCAAGGGTGATTAGAGAGACAATTCCATGGTCATACAAGGTTCTGACAGACCAGGGACAAGTACTGAGATGTAACCATAGACATTTTCTTAAAGTACCAGAGACATTCCATCAGGTACCCAATACAGAGATTTTGATGGGATGTGAACCCAATGTAGAGCAAATGGTGCTAGGAAATGGCATGTCTCAAACACCTCAGGAAATAAAGGCAGAGGACAATGAAAGCATATCCCTACCTGTCAGTGCCAGAGGTGGTGAAGCCTTCCAGCACTCCTGCAGTGGAAGAGTTATTAAAAGATCTAAAAGACTGATTCAAGAATACTGAATATAACAGCAGCATATCCTTTAATGTTAAACTTATATTATGTGTTAAGACAGTTACATTTATTGAACCATAGTAGTATACATAGGAAAAGGTTACATTGTTGCACAGCACTAATGGATAACTAAATTTAGTTAGTTACTTAGGATCTATAATTACATACTAAAATGCCAGCAGAATAGGCCTAATGGTCTTTCATGTGTGTCTGCTCGTTTGGTCAGCCCCCATCCTGGGAGCTGACCTTGCTGCCTCCTTCTCCCTCTCTGGCTTCTCACTTCCCAGTCCCGGATATTCTCGCTGCACTGGTTTTTGCTTCCAGAACCCTTCCCCTGTACCTGTCCCACCCACTCTTGAACCCCTCCACCATTTCTGCCTCCACCAGCCCCCTAGGCAGCGCATTCTATGGCTCCACCACCCTCTCAGTGAAGTAGCACCTCCTCCTCCTTTCTCCCCTGAATCTTCCCCCTCTCCAGCTTCTACCCATGCCCTCTAGTTGCCCTCTCTCCTTCCTTCGGAGCATCCTGACTGCTCCTCCCCTATTTACCCCCTCCATGTACCTGAAGACCTCTATCATGTCCCCCAAGTCCCTTCTATCTTCCAGTGTGTACATATTTAGCTCTTCGAGCCTCTCCCCATAGGTCCTATCCCCCAAGCCCCAAATCATTTTGGTTGCCCTTCTCTGGACCCTCTCCAGGAGTTCAATGTCCCTCTTTAAATTTGGCCTCCAAATCTGCATGCAGTACTTGAGCTGTGGCCTCACCATGCAGTTATACAGTGGGAGTAACACTTCCCTCCTTCTGGAGGTGAGCCCCCTAGCGATGCATCCAAGCATCCTGTTGGCCTCTGCTGCTGCCCTCCTACAAGTCTCCGAGTTGTTCATCTTGACATCCACCACCACCCCCAGGTCCCTCTCAGCCATTGAGACTTGCAGCATTCCCCCCCCAGGGTGTACACTTGGCCCGGGTTTCTGGCTCCCAGGTGCAGTACCTTGCATTTTCCTGCATTGAACCTCAGCTTCCGCTTTCTAGACCACCTTTCCAGAGCCTCCAGGTCCCCCTGTAGGGTCACCCTCCCCTCCTCTCCCCCATCCACCACCACCCCCAGTTTTCAGTCATCCTGCAAAGAGACTCATCCCACTCCTGATACCCTTCCTTATGTCAGAGACATAGGCGTTGAACAAGAAGGGCCCAAGGACCGATCCCTGAGGGACTCCACTAATGACCCTTCTTGGGGATGAGACTATCCCACCAACTACGACCATCTGGGTCCAGTTCTGGAGCCAATTTCCTATCCATCTGATCATCTGGTTCCCCAACCCCATTTCTCCTGGGTTATCCAACAGGCCCCCACGAGGAACAGAGTCAAACCCCTTGCTGAAGTCAGGAAAGATCTAAACAAAAAAGGGAGATGTACTGATAACAGACTAACAGTAAAATAATACTGGGTGCAGTTGCTCCAATGTGCCACTAGATGGTGTGCTGTATAATAAATACTATAGAAACATAGAACATAGAAAAATGATGGCAGGTAAGGACTGCTAGGCCCATCCAGTCTGCCCATATACCCTACCTGTATTAATGCGCTGACCCTAATTGGTTATTGGCTTTAGCCTCTCTTTTCCACCTTTAAGGTTCCCTTATGCCTATCCCATGCATGTTTAAATCCCCTTACAGTGTTCGCTCCCACCACCTCCTGTGGCAGGCTATTCCATGCATCCACCACCCTTTCTGTGAAAACAAGTCCTCACATTTCCCCCTTATCCTGCCCCCCTCCAATCTCATATCATGCCTTGTTCTTGTACTTCCCCAATATTGAAAGTTGTCACCCACTTGTACCTTGTGTATGCTTTTATGATACTTGAATGTTTCTATCATGTCTCCCTGCTCCCTCCTCTCTTCCAGTGTATACATAGAGAGGTATTTTAATCTCTCCTCATAAGTCTCCTGTTGCAAGCCCTGTACCATCTTAGTTTCCCCTTCTCTGAACTGCCTCCACCTCCTCTCTGAAGATGCGACCTCCAGAACTGTATACAGTTTTCCAGATGAGGCCTCACCAGTGTTTTATATGGTGATATGACCACCTCCCTCCTACTGCTAGTGATACTCCTGCCTATGCACCCCAACATTTCACTGGCCCTCACTACAGCCTCTGTGCTCCACTTGGCCACCTTTAGGTCATCTGAGATGATAACACCCCAGGTCCCTTTCTTTTCTGGTGACTGTCAGCATCTCCCCCTACCCATCCTGTAGCTCTCTCTCCAGGGTTTCTGTGTCCCAGGTGCATGATTTTGCACTTCTTCTAATCAAAACTCAGTTGTCAGATTTTCAACCATTTCTCAAGTTTTCCTAGGTCATTCCTCATTTTCTCCACCCCATCTGGAGTGTCCACCCTGTTGCAGATCTTGGTATCATCTGCAAACGGGCACATAATCCCCTCCAGCCCATCTGCAATGTCACTAATGAAGACATTAAAAAGGACTGGCCCCAGGACTGATCCTTGAGGTACCACACTGGTCACTCCCCTCTCCTCAGTCTGGATCCCATTTACCTCCACCCTCTGCTTCCTGTCCCTTATAGAGGTGCTGTGAAGTTTTGCTCCACAATTGAAGTTTTGGTGAAGTTGCCAAATTCACATCTGCATAGCATTTCAGGGAGTTGTGGCTGTAGACTTAAAATTCACCATTTGTAGCTTTGTCTTTTTTTTTTTTAGTGCAAATTGCATTACATTGTGGCTGGTGATCAGTGGTGGTGGGGGGGACCACTAGACACCGGGGATTTAATGGAAAAAAAAATATTTATTTACATTGTGGCTGGTGATCAATTGCTGGGGTGGGGGGACCACTAGACACCAGGGATGTAAAATAAAGTAGTTGTTGTGCCACCCACGAAATTCCACACTTTGTGGATGATCCCCACTCCGCGAATTGGCAAATTTCACAAATTGCACTTCACGAAATGAGTGCAATTCACGAAATATTTCATGGAGTGGATTTTGCTGACTTTGCACATCACTAGTCCCTTAACCAGTTTCTAAACCAGTTTACCACATTCATAGGTTCATAGATTGATAGATAATTATGAGTTGGAGGAATGAGCCCATTATGAACTCGCCACCATTAACTAATGGTGGGTCATCTATATATATATATATATATATATCAAGGTTGGTCTTAAACTGTTCCAAATTTACACTTAAGACTACTTCAGGTGGTAAGGAGTTTCAGACCTTGTGGCCAGCTTCCAGGCTACCCATCTTGTTAACCAGTCTTTTATGTGAAACAGTGTCGAAAATCTTGCTGAAATTAAGGCAGATGGCATCCGCCACTTCCCCTGATCCACCTCCTTTGTTACCCAGTAAAAAAATCTATCAGGTCTCATTTGACATGACCTCCTACTGAGAAACTATGCTGCCTCAGATCATGGGGTCAGTTGGATACCAAGTGTTCCACAATCCTTTCCTTAAGTAGTGCTTCCATACTCTTATCCACTACCGATGTGAGGCTGACCAGCCAATAGTTTCCCACCTCCTCTCTGCTACCATTTTTGTGAAGAGGGACTACATGTGTCTTCCTCCAGCCCTCTGGAATCACACCTGTGTTGAGCGACTCACTGAACACGTCTGCCAGTGATGCTGCTAGCTCCTCCCATAGTTCCTTTAATATCCTGGGATGTAAGCCATCTGGTCCCATTGCCTAGTCCACCTTCAGTTTTGTAAACTCCTCCAGGATGCTCTCTTCTGTAAATGTATTGCTGTCCACCTCCTCCCCCCTTTGTATCTGATGCTCAGCTTTGGTCCCTGTCCCTTCCCTTTTTCGGGGAATACTGAACAGAAGTATTTATTCAGTATTTCTGTATTTTCCAGATCCTATCCACACTCTCCCCTTCATCTCCCTGAGCCTAACTATCCCACCCCTTGACCCCTTTCTTTCACTGATGTACCTATAGAAAGTCTTGTCCCCTTTCTTCACCATCTGTGCTACTCTTTCCTCTGTCTGCACCTATGCGCTCCTAACAGCTTTCCCTGCTTCCTTCAGACAGTTTAGGTACACCACCCTATCCTCTTCCTTTTGTGTCTACTTTTGTAAGGCTATGCCTGTGGTTCAATGGGGTGGAGCAAATACCCATGCCCCCAATCAGGCCTTAAAAGACTGCTCCTCCTAGTCGCTGCTACAGCATTTTTCTCATCACCCCACCATCCTCCCCTCCTCCTCCAGTGGCTCATCTTTCTTTTCCACGGGCTCCTTCCTAAGCTACCTTTAGCCAAGGAAATCATTCCCATGGTACCTCTGGGTGCAACCCTCCTCTAAGGTTCTTCGCCATCGTACCCCTACAGGGTGGCATATCTCATGGATAGAAAAGCGAACAGCCATAAAATGTATCCAAGCTGCACAAGCATAACAACAATATCAAGTTGCATAGGCCCATTTAAATATTTTCTGAAACTCAACCTTTTGGCCCTTACCTTCTCTGCTACATTTTTTAGAACCATAGTGGTTTCCTCCTTCTCTTGCCTTTGTTTCTTAGCCTAATGCACTGGTTTGTCACCTCCACTATGGCTCCTTTTAGGTGTGCCCACTGCTCCTCAACCCCCCCTTGCCTCCCTCCACGCCAGGGCTTCTTTGATACATACCCCCATCCTAGTGAAAATCTGCCCTCCTGAAATCCAAGACCCTCACCTTTGTGTGGCTTAACTGTGACCCTATACCTATGTTAAACCACACTGCATGGTGGTCACTGGACCCCAGGTGACTTTCCACTTCGACTTCTGTGATTCTGTCACAGTTAGTCAGTACTAGATCAAGAATCACCCTTTCCCTGATGGATTCTAGCACTATCTGCCTGAGACCTTCCCCCTGCAGGGAGTCTAAGGTGTCTCAGCTCCTGGCTGAAGCAGCTGCAGGGATGGTCCAATCCACATCTGGCATATTAAAATCACCCAGCAGCAGTGCCTCCCCTTTTGTTGCCATCTCATGTATTTCATCTGCCAGCCCCCTATCCACCTCCTTGCCCTGAGCTGGAAGCCTGTAGATCACCCCTGTGCAGATTGCTGTACCATTTCCTGGCTCAAGGGTGACCCACAGTGCCTCAGCCTCCCCCTGTCTACCCTGTACTGCTGTTGCTTCTATCCCTTCTGTGATGTACAGAGCCACCCCATCCCCTTTTTTTGCTCTCCCTATCCCTCCTGAACACAGCATAACTTGGCACACTTACCTCCCAGTTGTGAGTTGCGGTGTACCACATCTTGGTTATTGCCACTATGTCCAGGTCAGCCTCTACCATCAAGGCCACCAGGTCTGGGATTTTATTTCCCTGGCTGTGGGCATTTGTAAACATGGCCCTCCACATTTTATTACCTTCCCTCTTTCTATTCCCACTATTGCCCTCTTGTTTCTTCTTTCTACCCCTGGTTTCCTTCCTTTGCTGCCTCCCTTCCTCTGCCATACCATTTATAACTGGTTCCAGTGTACATGTCAACAACGTACCCTCCTATTCCTTCTTTCTAGTGGCTCTAACCTGTGGTGGTGGGCTGCTTAAGTCTCCCTGTTTCCATTGCCCCCTCCCTTCTAGTTTAAATGCTTGCAAAGGAAATATTTAAACCATTCATTGAGAACTACCATCCCCTTCCTGGATGGATGTAGGCTGTCACCCTTGTACAGGCCCACATGGTTCCAGGTGGGTCCCCAGTCCCCAATGAAGCCATAACCCTTTTCCCTGCACCAGTCCTCCAACCAAATATTGAAGCTTCTGATGTGGAGATTCCTAGCATCCCCCTTGTCATGGACTGGCAGCACCTCCAAAATGTCACAGAGTTTGCTACCTTCCCCAGGTGCCCTCCTAACTCCCTGAATAATAATAATACATTTTATTTATTAAGCGCTATATCAAAAAACTATCAAAGCGCTGTACAGTCATTGCATTACTAAAAACAATTCACAAATAAATAAAATAATAAAATATATTTAAAATACACAAATATACATGCTAAAAGTCAGGAAAAGATTGTGCAAATAAGTATGCTTTTAAAACAATTTTGAAGCTCTCCACTGTCTGGCACTCTCGTCCCGGACGAGGTAGAGAATTCCACAGGGAGAGAGTGGCGACGACAAATGCCCAAGCTCCTGAAGTCTTCAAATGCACACTGGGAATCTCTAGCAATCTCTCATTGGCTGAGTGGAGTGGTCTGAGGGGGCAGTAGGGGCTCAGATGTGTTTGTAGGTAACTCGGACCCAGACCATGTAGGGCTCTAAAAATCAGCAAGCCAACTTTAAAGGTGATCCACCACTGAACAAGCAGCCAGTGCAGATTGTGCAGCACAGGTGAAATATGACTGGATCGAGCTGACCCAGACAATAACCTGGCTGCAGCATTCTGCACTAGCTGCAAGTGGCAGATATCAACCCCCAGAAGCCCTAGGTAAAGGGAGTCACAATAGTTAAGGCACATGGTCACGAATGCATGGACCAAAGTTGGAAGGTCACCGGATGGAACAAGGTGCTTAATCCAGGTGATGTTCCTCAGATGGTAAAAAGAGGACTTGATGACAGCTGACACCTGAAAACGAAATGTCAGCCTGTCATCAAATATCACCCCCAGATTCTGCACCCCTTCAGAGGTCAGAAGCTGGGAGCCCCTGACCCAAAGCCCAGATGGCCATCCAGTAACCGACCCTTCTATCTGGTGACCAGGATCCACCACTAACACCTCCGTCTTGCCAGGATTCAATCTCAACCAACTGGAATTCATCCAGTCTTGGACTTCGGTGAGACACTTAGAAAAAACTGAGAGCGCACTATCCTGGTCAGGCACAAAAGACAAGTACAGCTGAGTATCATCTGCATAACAGTGAAATCTCAGCCCATACTGTGTTACAATGTCTCATAATGGAAACATGTACACCACAAACAACATAGGGGACAAAACTGAACCCTGCGGGACCCCACATGGCAGGGAGCAGGTGTCAGAGATAAAAATCCCTGATACTACCCTCTGTGACCTGCCTGTGAGAAAAGAATGGAACCATCTGAGGACTGTACCCGACAGGCCACAAATGAAGTCCTCCTGCACCTGCTCCATGCTTGCCTCATCCATGGCTAGGTCATTTGTCCCCAGGTGGACAATGACCTCCAGCTTCCCTCTCCTTGCTACTGCTTTAGCGATCCTCTGGATCCTCTCCCCCTCCCTCCGAGCTATGCCTCTTGGAAGGCATTTAACCTTCCTCTCGTCCCTGCTACCTGTGCCCAAATCCATTTCCTGGACAATGGAGTCCCCCACCAGGAGTAGCTTCCTCTTCCCTTGAGGTCCTCTTCCTCCCACCTTTGGATCTTCCTCTGGGAGTCTCCATCTTCTCCAGGACCACATAGGAGTTCCTAAGTTGGACTGGATAGGGGATGTGCCTCTGATCCTTCTCCCTCAACCTCCCTGAGCCCACCGTAGTCCAGCCAGCCTCCCACCAGGGCAACCATTGTGGCAGTGGCTGGTGACATGGTGGCCTCTGGGTGGGGGAAAAGGTCCCCAGTACTCTTGCCAGCTCAGCCCAAAGACTGGCCACCTCTGCCTTCAGCCTAGAGAGGTGCCTGCATATGGGGCAGCACCGCAGTGCCCAGAACATTCTCCTGAAGACCGCTGCTCCTTACCTATGCAATGCACCACTCCCTGCATCTTCCTCTCCTGCTCTGTTACACCTCCCTTTTATTTCTAGCTAAACCCTCCTGCTTCTATAGTCAGACCTCTGGTTTTATTACTTATACCTGGTCCTTTGATTTGCTTTCTATCCCAATTATTTATTTTTTTTTGTTACTTCCCTCTTCTTTACTTTGTTACTGTGTTTCTCACTGCTGGTTTCTGTGTAGTTGCAGGAAGTAGTAATGTATTGGTAGCCTATAAATGCAGAGTAGGGGGAGCACCCGGGTTGCGTGGGAGGGAGATAGCCTTCAGTCCCAAAAACAATCAACTAACCCCTTTCCGCCACTGTTTTTTCTTTGGTTGTGCCCTCGGGGCTTAGATGCTTTGCGGTCCCCTTCTCTCCATCCCTCACTGCCTCTTCTCTGTTCCCTGAAACCACTAAACTCCCTGTGGTAAAACGACTCCAAAACAGGTTAACAAAACTTAAAAAAGAAATATACTTAACCGCGCCCTCCGACTCTCCCTTCTGTAAATGGTGTACTGTTTGAAAGTGTTGCCTGCTCCTCTTTTATAGCTCCCCGGCCCCAGTTATGAACTTGGCACCTTTTTTCCATGCTACTTAGAGCATTCAATAAAGAGTTTTTTGCTGAGTAGACCGCATGGTGTGTAGAACATCTATCATTACACACTACATGCATCCAGAGACAAAGCTGGACACTTAATACAGTGTTAATACCATTGCCACTCCAGCCAAGCAGACTGTGGTGGTTCCATGTCATAATAGCGATTGCAAAACAGTGATTGCTATTGAGATGAGTGTATATCACTGAAAAGCAAATCAGCGATATACACATGCCGGCGAAGAGACATCCACCAAGGAATCTGAGTGTTTTTGCAGGAGTGCCATGCCCCCTTCGCAGGGGGCTTTGCCCCCCACACCTCCCTACAAAAGGATTCTCAACTGCATGGGGGCGCATGTCAGGGAAGGGGCAACACTCTGGACTCCAACAAAAAAAAAAGATGTAGCAGTGGCCAGGACTGGATGAGTGCCAACTGGCTGAGACTGAATCCAGGTAAGACTGAAATGTTGATTGTGGATCCAGGTTATCAACTGGGCAAAATTATTTCCTACACCCAGCCCAGAACCCAGTACTTGCTGTGCCACAGCTAGCCACCCTCACCACCATACCACACAGCTAGCTTGTCTGCAGCAGGTACCGTACACTGCCCCCTCACAAACCTTTTTCCCTATCCCTCCCCTTCCCCTTGCTATCCCCTCCTTCTGGTTGCCCTTCCCTACATCCGCTTTCCTGTAGGGACACTACCTTTTCCGGGTAGCCCATAAAGAAAGTGCTGAATATAAGTCACTGTTTTGATGGTTGCTCATATTCAGTCACCATCCTCACTGGATACTGACTGGGGTAGACCTGTGTTCTACCTAAATAAATGATTGATCTGAGGGACACCTTACCTATATTCTTTCTGCAAGCTATCAAATCTCTTGCAACAGTATCTTCTATCCTACACTATACTTCTTATACGCTAAAGTAGGTTGGCTTGGCTCGCTCTCACTAAATTCTTTTTCTTTCTTTCTTTCTTTGTTTCTTTTTTCCTGTTCAGTCCCTCACAATAAAGAAAAGAGATGCATTGCTGTACTTGGATGGTGGACAGGTATGACTTTAAAAAGATACCATGCCAGGCTGCATGGTTAAAAGACTTTGGAAATAAATAAATGTGTGTGCACACATTAAAGAAGCATAACGTGTCTGCAGTGCTTTGATAAATAAAGGTTAAAATATGTATGGTTAAAGTGCAGAGTGCATAAATAAGCAGAGATAAATACATCGTTAGCCAGAGGAACCTTGCTGGATATGTTGTAATCTTTTATGTTATAACCTTCTGAAAGCATTACAAATGATATTTAAAATGTGTTAGAAATTACTATGTAGTGGGCTATACATTTCATTGGAAACAGTAAAATAAGTGCCCAGACAGAAGGAGTTTCGGGCTGAAACACAGAGTGGCTTTACTTTCACTTTTATTTGCAAAAACTGCCACGTAATTAAAACGTTCCCCGTTTGCCTCAGTAACCTATAAATAATAAAGGGGCTTAGCTGTAGAGAAGGAAAAAGTTCATTACACAGTAGTAAGGGGATTATGTGATTTATTTTAGAGATCTAGTAAGCTAAACAGAGTTTTGAATATAAAAAGGCTGCCTATGTGTGTTACACTCTGTTTCTAAAGTGCTCGTGCCAGAAAGTCCTAAAAAGTACCTCATACTTGTTTTTGTTCTTATGATTCTTTCTCAAAAACACTGGGAAGAACTTACAATAAAAAGGGCATGCTAGAAGAAATCATTTTGGGTTGGAAACATAATGATTAAAAACATAGAAACATAGACTTTGATGGCAGATAAGGACCGCTTGGCCCACCTAGTCTGCCCATTTCCCTACCTATTGGGTAAGCTGCAGATTCTAGTTAACCAACAGCCTACTTCCTGCAACCCCCCACTATAATTGCCTTATGTCAGCCCCATGCATTCTTTAATTCCCCCACTGTTTTTGACCCCATGACCTCCTCAGGAAGGTGGTTCCATGCATCCAGCACCCTCTCCGTGAAAAAATACTTCCTCACGTTGCCCCTAAGCCGTTAACCCTCAATCTTCAAATTGTGCCCCCTTTTTCTTGTAAATCTCTTTTTCTGAAAGATGCTCCCCTCTTGTACTTTGTTGATTCCATTGAGGTACTTAAAAGTTGCTATCCTGTCCCCCCTCTCTTGCCTTTCCTCAAAGGTATACATGTTAAGCTCTTTTAGTCTCTCTTCGTATGGCTTCTGCTGCACACCCTGCACCATTTTAGTTGCCCTCCTCTGGACAGCCTCCATCCTGTCTATGTCCTTGTGAAATGGGTCTCCAGAACTGCACGCAGTACTCCAGATGGGGTTTCACCAACTGTCTGTACAGAGGGATGACACTTCCTGTTTTCTACTGGCGATGCCTCTCCCTATACATCCCAGTATTCCCCCAGCCCTCCTTACTGCCTTCTCACATTGCTTGCTTACCTTAAGGTCATCTGATATGACTACTCCCAGGTCCCTTTCCGTTTTTGTTGTTGTTAGTACCCCCCCATTGTGTACTCTTCCCCTGGGTTTTTGTTTCCCAGGTGCATTACTTTGCACTTCTTTGCATTGAATCTAAGCTGCCATACATTTGACCATTCCTCCAACATTGCCAAGTCCCTTCTCATCCTTTCCACCCCCCTTGTGTATCAACCCTGTTACAGATCTTTGTGTCATCTGCAAAAAGGCATACTTTTCCTTCCAGCCCCTCCACAATGTCTCCGGTAAAGACATTAAAGAGGACCGGCCCCAGTACTGAACCCTGCAGTACCCCAGTAGTAACCACCCTTTCTTCAGTATGTACTCTGTTTACTATTACCCTCTGCATCCTGTTGTCCAGCCAATTTGTTACCCAGGCTACCACCCTGGGACCCACTCCTATGCTGGCTAACTTGTTTATTAATCTTTTGTGTGGGACTGTGTAAGATGCCTTGCTAAAGTCTAGGTAGGTCATGTCCACAGCCCCTCCCTGGTCTACTACTTTGGTCATCCCGGCAAATAAATCTATTAGATTCATCTGACATGACTGTCCTGCTGTGAATCCATGCTGCTTTGGGTTCTATGCCCCGCTGGGCTCTAGGTACTCAGCAATTCTTTATTTCAGAAGTGATTCCATCATTTTCCCTACCACTGAGGTCAAACTAACAGGTCTGTAGTTTCCTGCCTCTGCCTTGCTCTCACTTTTGTGAAGGGGAATCACATCTACCCTCCTCCAGTCCTCAGATAACACATCATCCTCCCATGATTTGTTGAAGAGGGTAGTCAGTGGTGTCACTAGGACTCCCATTAGTTATTTCAGAATTCTGGGGTGAATCCCATCAGGCCCCATTGCTTTGTCCACATTGAGTTTTAGGAGTTCTTTCAGGACCCTTTCTTCTGTGAATGGACTGGTATTGATCCCCCTGTCCAGAGTGCTTCTATTGTTTGGTTTAGGTATCTCCCCCTCTTCTTTTTTTGTGAATACTGAGCTAATGTATTCATTCAGTATCTCTGCCTTTTCATTGTCACCCTCTGCCCACCTCCACTCCCCTTTATTAAGCCTCACTAACCCTTCCTTGGTTTTCCTTCACTCCCTGATGTACCTATAAAAGGTTTTATCCCCCTTCTTAACTGAGTTGGCTATCTTTTGATCTGTTTAGGCCTTCGCTATTCTGACTGCCTTCCCCGCTTCCTTCTGCTTTAACTGATACAGTTCTCTGTCCTGCTCCTTCTGTGATTTCTTATACTTCCTGTGTAACCCCCCTGCAAATGGGGTTCCCAAAAGTCTTCCAGGAGCTTGCTTGAATGCTCCAAGCCTGGATGGTGTTCGGTGTCTAAACCGTTTATCTGTGAGTGCTTTTAAAGCCTCTGGTACTGTCTCTTTTAGAGCTGTCTGCCTGCAGACATAATTAATTTGGATGGGGGTCTGTGTGTTTCCCTGCTTGAGTCCCACTCGAGCTGCTGGCAAATCACTCCGTTTCTGCCATCACTAAGTGGGCAGAGTGAGCACTTTTCAAAGATGTAACTATTTGCCAGAAATCATTTAGAGTAATAACGAAAATACAGTTTGTCTAACTTGATTTTCTTTGCAGTCAGAACTGTGTTTGCCTAGTCCCCCATTCTGGTTTTAAACTGCTGAACTGGACCAATCAATGTGAGGGGACCTTTGAAATGGAGCCTGCAGCTGGCAAATCAGAACTTGGACTCTCATTGTGGAGCCAGTCACCTATGTACTGTATGGCCAATGCTTCTGGGAATTGTAGTTTGGACTTCGTCGCCTTTTTTCCACCAACAGGGAGATTTTACTGTGAGTGACAGCTAAACCAGCCAACTGAACTGGAAGGAACTCAAAGGAAATGCCCATCTCTGTCTACTGGAAAGATCAGATCAGTTTGGGCAGTGAAGAGACCGGGAACTGTGTGCTTCTTCGGTGTGTAGTTTTAGCACAGGAATCATGTGTAAGGCCCTAAGTTTCGGTCTGCAGCTTGTGAAAGCACCTGTTTGGACTGAATCCGACCTGTGAAGAGAATCAAGGAGATCTGAAGAGTGAAACCAGGCTCACCCTGTAGAAGACTGGAGAAATTGTTGAATCGCGCTTGGTCTGTCAGGAACTGAAGCTGCTGTGTGTTCTCCTGGGTATCCGCAGTAATTGCGGTCGGGATCGAGAAGCAGCCTGCCTGGTATAGTACTTTCCTTTTACATATAAATGTCTGTAGTGCTTGTGAGGAATTGCGTTTCAAATCCCCTATACAGTGAATTGAGTGCATGAAGCTGGAAGTAAACCCCAGTTTAATCCAGACTACATCTATTTGCTCTAAACTGCAGTGGGGTCCAGTCACAAGGATCTTTTCCACATGTTCTTCTCCTCCTGGCAATCCAGGATAATCTGCTTTCCATCCAGTTCCCAGCATTGAGTCTGTGAGTACAAAGCAGGGTAGCTCCCTGCCATCTGTTTATCAAATTGCAAGTGTGTCATCTATTTGTTGCTGTTTCATTTCTTCACGAACTGAGCCATCTGGCTCCGGATTACAGTCGGGTATTGTGCAAGTGTTTTTCCATCACAGGGCCCCATCCAGCTGCACTGATCCTGGCTAGCCCCCCCCCCCCATCCTGGGTACCCAGTGAAAGTGACAATTTGGGACTCTGAACATGCACACAGTACTGTGATTATTAAGGTGTCTAAACTAATTAACCTGATTTTCCCCTGTCCTTATTATATTACCCTAAATAAATCAGATCTGTTTGTTTCAGCAAAGTTACACTGTCTGAGGTATTCATTTATGTTAAAGTGTTGCACTGTGGCTTTTGCATTATATCATCTTGTTTTCCAGGGGGTCCCCAGAGTCAAGCTGATCGAACCAGTCCTGGTGGTAAGTGTATACTGTGAAGGTACTTCTGATATATTGTGTGGGCCACTAGTGGGAAGAAAGGGGGGTCGCAGTGAACCAGAGGGCTGTGACCAAGTCATAACCAGAGTGTCTTAACCTTGACCTCTGGGTGGAGGCACCCGCCATTGGACCTAGGCCCCTTAACCTGTTAGCAGTTACGCAGGCAGGGGTAGTAGCCCTTGGGATAGCACCGCCTGAGGGTTACACCTGAATACTATCTTTTTCTCCCCAACTTTCCCCACCACCTCCTTTGAGAACCATAGTTGTTTTTTACTTCTTTTTTTTTTTGTTTATTTGCTTCACACAAAGGCTTGTTGCCTCTGTGATGGTAGTTTTGATTTTTTCCCATTGTTCTTCCACCCCTTCTTCCTGCCCATTTGCTAGTGCATTCCTTAGGCACTCACTCATTTTGCCAAAGTCAGCTCTACTAAAGTCCAGTACCTGGTTGTCTTGAAAGATGGCGACCATACTGGGTCAGCCTACAACTTAGCTCAGTGGCTGTTTTAATGTTTCAGTGTTATATTGTTTATTTTATAAATTTATTTGGTGTAAACTTTGGCGGCTAAACAGCAATAGTGCATTAATGAAAGTTATAGCCAGTTTTTTTTTATTTTCGACCATTGGTTTTGGTAAAGTGCAACTTACCTGACATCGTTATCTGTTGGAACAGTTTCCGTGATCCGGTTGCCGGTGTCTGTATGGCATGGTGTGTGGGACTTGTGCTGCGGTGCCTGCACCGAAAAAGTTGGCCATAAAATGGGTTGAGAGCTGCTGCCCACACAAAGCTGGCTGAAGAACATGGACTGCTGTGGAGAACAACCTGAGGGAAATACGACCTGTGGGAGGAACGCTGGTGTTTTGTCTCTCTGGAGTTTTGCTTCTTCGAGGAATGGGCCTGTCTATGACTGTTGCGGCTGATGAGTGAAGTATTCTCCTGCTCCAGGAACCTATGTGGTGGTAACTGTGAGTAAGCCTGAGACTGAGATTGAACAGCGGAGGTCGGGGAAGTGTTAACCAGACTGCCCAATCCCAAGGTGAGCACGAAAGGCAAACGTTCTCTCTGGGGGGGGTTTGGGGTGCTAACCAGAGGGTTGTGCTCTGCCAGAGCTCCTGGAGTTGTGGAGGGCTCCTTGACTGGGGGTTGGGTGGCTCCCGTTGCTCAAATGGGGGAAATGGTGGTACTTTGAGACCTTCCTTTTGGTTAGGGTCAGGATCTGGCAAAGGTGATCCTTCCGGGGACCTCCACTAAAAAGCTGCCTTCGACTAACAGTCTTCTTTAGTGGAGCAGTGCTGGCATTAATTTCTTATGACTGTCTTGTGGACCAATAAGAATTGTTCATTTCTCGTTTGGGATAGGCAGTGAGAGAACCTATTTTTACAGTGGAAATACTGGAAAAAGCACTTTTATGTGGCAGTGAGGGCCACTGTTTTGGTCAAATTCTTGTTATTGTTAGAGGATGGTGAGAGTCCCCCTGCAAATCTCAATTTTGGTTACTGGAGCTATAGCATGGCTCCATGGGCACTATTTATTTCTTTAATTACAGTTTGGACAGTTCATGTTGGACACAAATCATCATAAACCTACTCGCTACTGCTGTTTTGCTGCTGTTGTTGTATATATTTTTTCTTTTATGTGTGTTTATTTTATTTATGTTAAGCTGGTGGTTAAGTTATTTTAAATTTAGTATTTGGGGTGGGGTAGTTTATGTTGTTAAGGGCATTTAAGGAGCTTTTAGATAGGTAAGGGTGAGAGTGATTTATTTGTCACTGAGTGGAGTGATTGTAATCTGTAGGATAGCTGCTGAGTGGGAAATTTTGCCAGAATGTGTTGGCAGAGGGTCTCGATGGGCTGGTACTACTCTCCTGCCAAGCTCCATGCCCTCTACCCCATTGATTGCCCCCCACTATCAGCTGAGGATCATGGGTGCTGTCACACCTTGGGAATAGCGAGGGTGCGATGGAGGGGAGGGGGAAGAACTGGTGGGAGAGTGGAGAGGGGGGACAAATTGAGGTCATGAGTTCAAGGAGATGCCCTGGTGCAAAATAGGCCCAGAAGAGGGGTTTGCCCTGCCTGGTGCCCATACCCAAGGGCTCCACCTTTGGTGGGCAGGTAACACAGTCAACCTTGACTTCTCATCCAACTCAGGTGCTGTTATGTAATGCCAGGTTGATTTGAAACAAGACAGCAGTAATTGCTGATCTTGTTGGGTCATTTGACCTGGCTTGCATCACTGAGACCTGGCTGGATGAAAATGCTGGTCCTATTTTGGTGACAGCTGTTCCAGCTGGGTACTCAGTGATACACTGCCCGAGACTGGATTGTAGGGATGGGGGGGTAGCCATCTGTTTTAAGACAGAGCTGAGCCTTGTAGATATGCCAGTTGGGAACACTAGATCCTTTGAATGTATCATGGGTGCAGGTGTGGGTTGTAGGATACTTCACATCTATCGTCCACCCGGTGATGGGAAGGATTTCCTACAGGAAGTCGCAGACTTCATCGCTGAAATAGTGTTGGAGACCTCCAGGTGGTTGGTACTGTGGGACTTCAATGCCTGGATCAACGATGAACTCTCACGTTTTGGACAAGACTTCCTCCAACTGATGGTTTTGTTGAGCTTCACAAAGGTGATTACCTCTGCGACCCATATACAGGGTCATTCGCTGGACCTAGTGTTTCTGTTGGGGATGAAGATCTCAGATGTGGTGGTAGAACCCATCGGATGGTCCGATCATCAGACTATAGGGTTCAGTTTCACAGCCCCCCCTCAACAGACCTGCACCTATGGAGATGGTCAGGTACCGCCCTTTGCAGGGTTTGACTCCTGATGGTCTTATGGCGGTGCTAGACCTATCGGGGAGTTCAAATGTTAGCATGGATCCAGAGGGTCTTCTGCTAGCCTATAATAAGGTGGTGTGGGCTGATCTGGATTCCATTGCTCCTGTCCGGGTTCACCCCCTCTCCCTTCACCCTTGATCCCCTTGGTTTGATGGGTTCCTGAGGGAGTTGAGGAGAGTGGGGAGAAGGTTGAAACGATGCTGGCAAAAATCAGGCCTTGATGTTGACAGACTTAGATTGATATCCCATTACAGGGATTATCAATCTGCAGTCTCCCGTAAGAAGGTAGAGTTCCTGGCCAGAGAGATTGCTGCTGCGAAGAACCGACCGGCTCAACTCTTCCGTGCTGTGACAGGTTGTGCAATACAACCTGTCTCCAGAGTCAGGGAGCTTTTTCACAGGAGAAGTGTGATGAGTTCACTCAATTCTTCACAGATAAGGTTGGCACCATTGGGTCTGAGATTTGCATAGCTCGCTCAAATGGGCAGAGCAGAGATCGGCATGAGGCTGCAAGCAGCCAGTTTGTCTTGTCAGATTTTAGCCAGTTGGTGATCGAGGACATCGTAAAGATGATCTGGGGCTTACGACCGACCTACTGTAGTTTGGACCCTGGTCCAACACACCTCCTTGTGGGGTGCATGGAGGAAATCTGACTGGTCCTTGCTGAGATAGTTAGGTGTTCATTAGAGACTTGAGTGTTTCTGGATACCTTGAAGGAGGCAGTGGTTCACCCCCTCCTGAAAAACCTTCTCGCGACCCTGATTGTCTCCCAAACTACAAGCCTGTCTCTAACCTACCCTTCATGGGTAAGGTTATTGAGAAGGCAGTCACGTTGCAGCTCTAGGACAATCTGACCACCCATGATGTCTTTGATCTTGTCCAGTCCAGTTTCAGGAAGAGGCATAGTACTGAGACTGCACTGGTTGGGTACTTAATAATCTCCTGACAGCGAGAGATTGGAGAAGCCATTTCATCTTGGTCCTTCTTGATCTCTCTGCAGCATTTGATACCATGGACTATGGGGTGTTGCTGGAGCACTTGTGGCTATTCTGTGGACTGTTTGGTTCAGTCCTCAGATGGTTTCATTCATTCCTCATGGGCAGGATGCAAAGAGTGGAGCTAGGAGTTTTCTCTTTGGCCCCTCTGCCCCTGCTTTGTGGGGTACAGCAGGGCTCCATGCTTTCCCCCATGTTATTCGCAGTGTACATGCTGCCACTGGGGGAGATTATTAGGTGGTATGGATTGAGTTTTCACTGCTATGCAGATGATACTCAACGGTACATGTCTTTTGTGTCTGAACAAAACTATGCTATCTCAGTCTTTCACAACTGCCTTTCTGATATTCAGGACTGGATGAGTGCCAACTGGCTGAGACTGAATCCAGATAAGACTGAGATGTAGGTTGTGGATCCAGGTTATCAGGTTGAGAGGTTATCGACTGGGCAGCCATCTGGATTGTGGCTGGGTGGCAACCAGCTGATGACCTCTGACCGAGTGTGGAATCTGGGCATTATGATTGATAGAGAGCTGACGCTTAAGTCTCAGGTGTGGGCCATTATCAAGATCTCATTTTGCCATCTGAGGAATAGCGCCCGGATAAAGCACCTGGTCCCACTTGAGGACCTTCTCACATTGGTCCCCACCTTTGTGACCATGTGCCTTGATTACTGCAATGCCCTATACCTAGGGCTACCAGGGGAGGACCTTTGTCGACTGCAGCTGGTGCAGAATGCGGCTGCTCGGTTGCTGACTGGCTTATCAAAATTTTGCCATATCACACCTGTGCTCAGCAGACTGCACTGGTTGCTGGTATGGTGGAGAATCACCTTTGAGGTCAGATTACTGATCTATAAAGCCCTACATGGACAGGGACCGTGGTATCTGCAAGATCTCCTTTGTCCTCACCGCCCCCTTCGTCCCCTCTGCTCTGCTGATGAGGAATTTCTAGAGATTCCCAGGGTCTGTTTAACAACTTCAAGTGCCAGATTGTTTATTTTTGCAGCCCTGACCCTGTGGAGTTCTCTACCTGACCGGATTAGTGAGTACCTGTCAATTGAGGCCTTTAAGTCTGTCTTGAAAACTTAACTTTTTGAATTGGTATTTTCCGATATTTAATCCTGCTGTTTAAATATGTTTTTAATATGTGATTTGCTGAAATTGAATGTTTTATGTCATGGGAATTTTGTAAAATGCTATGATCTATAGAAACAACATTTCATAAATAAAATTTTACATACTTACTTTCGCTTTTGTATGGCTTGACTCTACGGCTGTGTTTACCATGAACCACTGTTTGATGGTTGCTTGTTCCCAGATGGCTACCCACTTCAAAATTTGTGATCCTCTCTCCGTCCCCATTTGAGAGAACCAGGTCTAAGATTGTTCCCTCCCGAGTGGGTTCCAACACTAGCTGTCTGAGGCATGCCCCTGCAGGGCATCCAGAATAACCCCATTCTTGGATGTGGCTGCAGCAAATGTGCTCCAGTTAACATCTGGCATATTCAGGTCCCCCATCAACAATATCTCTCCTTTTTCTGCCATTCTAAGGATGCCTTGTATCATTTCCTTGTCCATTTTCTTTCCCTCAGATGGGGGTCTGTATACAGCCCTGTTGATTGTGGTGCCATTTCCTGTATCCAAGGTGACCCACAGTGTCTCCTCTCCTCCCCGTTTATCCTTTAGTAAAGCTGTTTAAAAAGAAATTAAGAGCTTACTTGAAAGGGGGGAGTTATTGTAGACTGTTCTGTTTAGGGAGACAGCAGGCTCTCTGGGCCCCTTTTATACCAAGCAAGATGTCCGTCATCCTGAAAAGGGGGAGGAGCTAAACAGCATAATAGCCAATTATGTATTCATATTAATTATTCTGTGGAAATACATGATTATAACCAACTGTATAATGGAATTAAGAAAGGAGTAGAGCTGTCTTTTAAGAAAAGGGATAACAGCAGCTCTGTTCTATTGTTATGTGTCCCGAGCTGAAAGTGTTGCCGAAATCAACAACATCCGGAAAACAGGGCTGCTAAATACAAATGTATTCTTCTCTTCTTTTTTGAACTGGGTTGCCAATAATTCAAATAAAAATAACTTGTATATGCCTGTTTTGAGATGAGACAGAGAGAGAGCTCTGTATACTGCAAACAGGAGCGCTCTTGCACCTTTCTCTCTCTCTCTCTCTCGCGCTATCTACCTTAATAGCGTTCTCTGATGCAGCTAGAGAAAAATGTGAAAAAGATTATGAAACAGGACAGAAACATCCCCTAAAGGTCTTGCCTTACTCCTTCTTGTTTTCCCTCACATAAATAAAAGAAAGTCATGAAACAGAAGAGAACAGAAAATAAAATGTTTAAATAAGAAGGTATGTCTCTGAGGTTGCCGTCTCTTCTACTCAGTATTAAGCCCTTACATTATTTTCTCATAGGGCTTTATGTTAAAAAAACATGGTACTGTGTGTTAAAGTAATAAAGATGTTTAAAAAGAAATGAAGAGCTTACCTGAAAAGGGCGGGGTGGGGTTATTGCAGACTGTTCCCTTTAGGGAGACAGCAGTCTCTCTGGGCCCCTTTTATACCAAGCAAGATGTCAGTCATCCTGAAAAGGGGGAGGAGCTAAACAGCATAATAGCCAATTATGTATTCATATTGATTATTCTGTGGAAATACATGATTATAACCAATTGTATAATGGAATTAAGAGAGTTTAACTGTAGAGAAAGACTTTTATTCATTTCTCCTGGTACACTGTGTTTATTGAGTGTAGAATATGCTGTATTAGATATGTGTGCAGATTACAGGATCAGGGAGGGGTATAAAAACCTTGTGGACCATGAGGTGAACAGATTAGCTGTTGTTGATCTCAGTTACCTGAAGCAGAGGTGAGAGAAGGACCCACAGGAAGTAGGCTCCTGGATACACAAAAGGAAAGGATCTGGAGCATTGGGTAAGATCAATACTGTGTACACACTACTGGAAGCAGAGTATTCTATTTCCATTTGTTATTTGTTTTGTTTTGTTATTTAAAAAAAAAATCACACTGCAGTGTGTTGTACCTGACTTTTGTTGTGATGAGTTATCCTTTACCCACACCCTACGATATAGACCATGCCTCTTCTAGCAAGCAAGAAACTGCCTCCTCCTCCTCTGGCCTGATTGGGCCTTCCACATCTACAAACAACATGGGCCACCACCTCCACTGCATGCATCCAGAGACAAACCCAGACTCTAAATCCAACATAAATGCCATTGCCAGGTAGACCTCCAGCTACCCAGCTCTCATGCTGAGCCCCAGCCTGCCAGCCCATCAGGGCAGCAAGACCTTAAGTCCAGCAAACCTCTGTTTGCTATGATAGTAAATTACTTTCACTGTTGTTTACAATCCTCATCCTCACTGGTGTTGGTGACTCCTCACACAGGAAGGGCTTCCACCTTATTGCTTGCAATACATCAATATGTGTTTCTTTCTTTCACCCCTCCTTCTGCCCCTTCCTGCTACACCCAGACCCGTTGCTGTCCAACAAAGATGGACAGCTCCTTCATGACTCACTCGCCTTTTCATTTCCTCCTCAGGTCTGCGACGGCACCTCCCAGATGGCTCTGCTCTGTTCTCCTCTCCACTCATTTTTTTTTAAACAAACAAAATATAAGAAAATATATAGAGACTAAATATATAGAGGGTGGGATATTCAAAGGATGCACCCTGACGCGATATTCAAATGGGCAGGTTGCGCTGCACAACCCCCGATGCGCTGGGGTGCACCAGTAATATATGCGGCGCAAGTGCGGTGGGCATGCCCATGCATATGCGGCACATCCCGATATTCAGCCCAGGATGTGCGGCGCATATGCAGGCACAAACCCACCTTGTGCCGCACAGGAGGGCGCAATGTTGAGCCCATTGAAACAAGGAACAAGTCGGGGACACCCACAGGTCGGCTGCCATATTGCTGGGTGCAACATGGCAGCTGCCTGCTGTGGGTGGCCACTCGACCTCCCAGGACACAGTCCATGATCCCCCTGCCCAGGGGGCATCGTGCCCTTCCCTCACCCATTCACGGACATGTCAAGAAGTACTCCCTGGTGGTCTAGTGGACCGCTATCCCCTGCCAGATCGTGGGCATGTAGGACAAATATCCCTGGTGGTCCAGTGGACTGCTATCCCCTCCCCAATCGTGGGCATGAATTAAAATAATTCCTGGTGGTCCAGTGGACTGATCTCCTTCACCCACTCATGGACGTTAGTCAAACTCCCTGGTGGTCCAGTGGTACCCCCCCACCTGCCCACGTAGTCCCCCACCACCCTGCACCTCCCTGGTCAGCAGCGAGCAGCAGCTCCCCACCCACAAGTCACCTGGCCACCTGCCAACTGACAGCATACAGTAGTACTACACAGTCTTGATTTGTGAATGAGCATTCATTCACATATCTGGACTGTGTAATAAAGTATGGACTGCATGCCCATTGGCCCACACAGTGGACTAATAGGCATACAGCCCTATTGTACTCTGTCAGTCAGTGGGCAGCCGGGCAGCCTGCGAGTGGGGAGCTGCTGCCCACCACTGACGGGGGTGCAGGGTGGTGGGGACTATGTGGGCGGGTGGGGAGGTGGGGTACCACTGGACCACTAGGGAGTTTGACTAATGCCCGCGAGTGGGCGAAGGAGATCAGTTCACTGGACCACCAGGGATTATTTTACTACAGACCCACAATCGGGCAGGGGATAGCGGTCCACTGGACCACAAGGGATTATTTTAATACATGCCCATGATTGCACAAGGGTTTGCTGTCCACTGGACCACCAGGGTGTCATTCTACTCATGTCCACAATCAAGCAAACGGGTGTGGCACCCACCGAGGGGCAGCGGGGCGCTGGTCCCTGATGGCTGCAGCCTGGCAGGGTGCCAGGTGCAAGCCACCAGGGGTCAGTGCACCGCATGCAAATGGGGCCATAATGACATGCAAATGGCCCCATTTGCACCTTGCATGCATTATGGCCTAATTTGCATGCCCACGGCTGAATATCACTTTTGCTGTGCCTAGCGCAACCGCAATTGTGCTGGCACAGCCCCCTGCTCCCCTGCTGCCACATGCGCTGGCGCAGTGCCACTGTGCCATGTGCAGTGTGTGCACCCTCAGTGCCATATTCAATGGTGCTGAGTCATGGCGCAGCACCGTTGAATATCACCTGGACTTTGCCCTGGCTCAACCCAGTTGTGCTGTGCCCAGGATTCTGCCCCTGCCTGGCACAGTCTGAATATCCCACCCAGAGAGTACAGATTTGACAAAACAGTAAGAGAAAGGAACGATTAGAGAGAAACAAAGGGAAATGAAAGGGAAAATACAGATCTTTCACATGGTTATAGCTATAGAAGTATAGACAAAATAATGCAGAAACAAAAACTAAAGTACTCCTAATAAGACAAATAATTAAATGAGAATGAAAAAAGAATCAAAAACAAGCTGTTAAGGTACTCAAAATGGTGATTTATATTTCTCTATAGCTCTCAAAGTTATCAGTATCCAAACTCCTCCACTGACTAACACTGCAAAACCATAAGTGAAGCAGACTTACTGTATAGAGATGGGCCATGTGACTTGCAGAAGCACTTCCATGTGACCTTGAGGCACTTGTTTACTAATAGCCTCAGTCTGATGAAACTTCACCCAAATATATCCTAAAGGCAAAGTTACAGGCGAGGTTACCAGGCAAAGTTACCAAAAGTACATTTCCTAGTAAATGCCAACAATTTGCATGAAGTTGGTAACTTCACCTTAACTTCGCCAGTGAATTATCTCTAGTCATGGGAAATTGCCATGTAGGTGGGAGGGTAGTTCAGACTCTATGCTCATTTAATCCTTGGCCTTTCATGTGAGACTGCCAACAAAGGTACCAACCGTGTCAGCTTTGTGATGTGGACACTTGCCACTGGGAACTGGACTGAGACCATCACAACTCATTTCATACTGGCCACTGAACAGCCCGCAGGCATTAATGGGTTTTGGCCTCTACCGACCTTGGCTGGATTTGAACCAGTGACCTAAAGTTGAAAGGCTCTTTAACCCATGACCAGTCAACTGAGCCATCTAGTTCCCCATCTCTCTCCATTTCCTATACACTTCTAAGATTCCCTATTATTGATGCTACAGAGACTGGTGCCCACAAGTTGAGACATGGCTGTGGCTTCCTTCTAACCATCCCCATGGCACAGTCAGCTGCAGAGGGCATCAGCTAACTTAGAATTCTGTACCTCCAAGCAACATTTTCTGAAGAATGCCCCGCCCCTTTCCTACTACAGTTCCAGTCCAACAGTTCCTTGAAAATTTCATTTGGTTCCAAGATTCATAGTTACAACCATATATATCTACTGCCTTGGTGCCTCCCCACCCCATCCCCACCAAACTTGGTTCCCAGGGGCTGCTCACCTTCTACTGCAGTCACCTGCTCTTGCCTTTCTTCTTGGATGTCCTGGTTTAAGAACAAACATAAACAAAATCAATTAAATTGTTTCTAGGTGTCAGATAGATGTGAGGTAGGAACATACTGATATCACTGCTGTAGAATATTCTTTACAGGTTTTCATACCTGCAAAAGGGGAGGGAATAACAACAGCCCTGGTGACTGAAGCTTGCTGTTTATTCACAGGCCAGCAGGTACTGTACCATGTAGGCAGATGCAGTGCAGGCTTCCACCATGATATGATAAATCTAGAGCTGGTGACAGGTGAGGGGTTAACAGCACGGAGGACTAGTGCCCTCTGTTTATCCACAGGTGGATACTTTATTTTATATAATTTATTTAAAACCATTTTCTGAAATGGCACTGTGCAGTTTAAAAAACATACAAATTAGGGATCCTTGGAATTCACAGATTCTGATCAGATAGCACTTTTTAGGAATTTCAGAGTTTCTCATTCCTACTCCGCTAAGGACCTCTAAATCAGAATCCTAATTCCAGAATCAGAATTTCCTATGTAAGAACATGTTTTAGACTGTAATTTCTGAATTACAATTGTTAGACTGCAATTCCAAAATCCTAATTCTGAAAATCAGGTCAGAATCAGACAAATCTGATTCCATGACATAGAATCTGATCATTTCTATTATAACTAAACATCAGCAGCAACAAAATTTAATACATTTGTATAAACGCCCATCAAAATAATATAGAAAACATAGGATCAAGCAGCATAAAACTTAGGCATAGACTGGGCTGTACAGCAAGACCAAAGAACCATAGTTCTGAAGTAAGAATTCCCTTATAAAGCTCCCTCAGAGGTACAGTTTCAGGGACAGGTAAACTACGGTACAATATGGACTTACACTGTGCAGGCTTCCCACCAAGAAATGTAGAAAGTGATGTTAAATAAAGGCCTAACAGCCCATCTAGTCTACACCCCCGCACCTAACTACAATACTTAGGCCCTAGTGGACATCCCCCCCCCTTGCCACTTCCTGCTTCCCTTTTACTAAGGTCATGTCCATGTACAGGGATCAGTCCTGGACCAAGTCCTGTTTAATGTCTTCATACGTGACATTGCAGAGGGGCTGGAGGGGAAGGTGTGCCTCTTTTCAGATGACTCTAAGCTCTGCAACTGGGTGGACACTCTGGGAGGGGTGGAAAAAATGAGGAGGGACCTAAATAAACTGGAAGAATGGTCCAGAGTGTGGCAGCTGAAATTGAATGCAAAAAAGTGCAAAATCATGCATTTGGGGTGCAAGAACCCATGGGAGGATTACATGATGGGGGTGTGTATGTGTGAAGAAACTGATGGTCACCAAACAGGAAAGGGATTTTAGGGTAATCACATCTGATGACCTAAAGGTGGCCAAACCATGTGTCAAGGCTGTGGGGACAGCCAGTTGGATGCTGGGGTACATAGGGAGCGGTATCACCAGCAGAAGGAAGGAGGCAGTGATGCCACTGTACAGATCATTAGTGAGGCCTCATTTGGAATACAGTGTCCAGTTCTGGAGGTTGCATCCCTGTAAGGACATAGACAGGGTGGCAGCAGTTCAAAGAAGGGCAACAAAGATGGTGCAGGGCATGCACTAAAAGTCATATGAAGAGAGACTGGGACACCTCAATATGTATACTCTGGAGGACAGAAGAGACAGGGGAGATATGGTAGAAACCAATAAATGTCTAAAAGGCATAAACAGGGTGCCAGAGGGTAGCATCTTTCAGAAAAGGAGATGTCCAGAAACGAGGGGGCATGACATGAGGTTGGAAGGGGGTAGACTAAGGGGTAGTGTGAAGAAGTATTTTTTCACAGAAAGGATGGTGGCTGCATAGAATATACTCCCAGTGTTGAGGTGGCGGGGCAAACACAGTGAAGGGGAGAGTCAAGCATGCATGAGACAGGCATAGGGGAACCATAGCAATAAGAACAAGGAGGTAAAGCCAGAGATCAAGTAGAGTCTGCTGCATTTATTGTAGGCAGGGAAAATGGGCAGACTAGATGGGCCTAGTGCTCTTTATCTGCCATCAATTTCTATGTTTCTATATTTCTATGGGCCTGTCCCACCCTGTCTTGAAACTGCCAGTTGATCTGATCTTTATCTCTAGTGACCCTGAAGTGCAAAGCACAAACAAAAAAGTAAAAGGCAATCAGATGAATAAAGCAACAAACAAAAAAACTAAATGCAAACAAAACAGAAAAGCAATAAAACCAACTGGAAAGAGTGATGCCCACAGACATAAAGTAACAAAAGAAAAACAAATGTAAAGTGCAACCAAAAGAAAATGACAAATATAAATCAAATGCACACCCCCAAAATAATAATGAATAAATGTTTAGTACAACTAAAAAGTAAATTCATACAAAAAAAACACAGCACAACAAAAAAGTGAATACAAACAAAAAAGGACAGCACAACAAAAAAAGTAAATGCAAATAAAAAAGCACATCATAACAAAAAAAGAATGCAAATAAAAAAGCACAACACAACAACAAAGTGAATGCAAACAAACAAGTACAACACAGCAAAAAAGTGAATGCAAATAAAAAAGCACAGCACAACGCAATAAAAAATGAATGCAAACAAAAAAGCACAGCATAACAAAAAAGTGAATACAAATAAAAAGCGCAGCACAACAAAAAAGTGAATGCAAACAAAAAAGCACAACACAAAAAAAGTGAATGTAAATAAAATAAGCACAGCACAACAAAAACATTAATGCAAACAAAATAAGCATTGGTCAGTGCCAGTTATGTGTGATTAGATGTGTTTATAATGCAAATGTGGTGTGAACAAAGTTCCTGCCTGAGGAGACAGATGGAATGGGTGGGGTGGGGGGACTGAAGTTTCTTCATGCTGCAAGAAAAGCTGTACCGACAGTCTTGTTCTTGATTTAGTTATTCAGTCTGGTGATGGTGGAACTGTGGTTTTGCCGCTGAGCACAGTTCCTATACAAATGCTACCATAATACAAGGGGGTTGGTGGGGCTGGATCACTAGCAAGTGCAGCTCCTATATGAATGCACCCTCTCACCTGGGATGGGTTAGATCGCTGCTGAGAGCAGCTCCTTTAAGGATGTTCCACCTCCTGGGGGAAGGGGGGACAGATCACTTCAAAATGCAGATCCTATTGCTGCTTTTGTTGGGGAACTGGCATGACCTGTCTTGGTGGCATGCAGCTGGTTGGGTCCCCGCTGCTTTTGTGGGGGATCTGCATGGCTTGACTTGATGGCCAGCAGCTGGTTGGGCACTAGCACCCAGCTCTGTCCCTCATCATGGTTTCCTTGTCTCTTGATGCTGACTCTTTAGTGTCCCTTGATGCACTGCTCCTCTGACCACTGACCACATTGAAATGAATAAGGTTCTTTCTTGTCAATGAGCCATTCATTTCAATTAGTCTTTTTCTTTAATTCATGCATTTTTGTTTTTTAACATTTTTTTCCTACTTGTACTGTTGAGGTCTTTTTTGGCCCCACCCTAATGAACCGTTTGGGCGTCAGCTTTCAAATCTCTCCCATATGGAAGCTGTGCTTATCGGCAATTCAGCCTGCTCCCCTGTGGGGGCATTTGTGTAGGAGCTGTGCTTGGCAGCAATCCCATGGCTCTCCTCCTCTAAACAGTTCACATAACTAAATCAATAACTGGACCCACTGGTGCAGCCACTTCTGCAGCATAATGGACCATTCAGGCCCCCATTTTGTCCCATGTCTTTGTTCACAGCACATTTGCATTATCAAAACATGCAATCACACATCATAGGCATTAACTAATAATTGTTTTGCTTGTTTTCACAGTGTAGTTGTGCTGTGCTTTTTCGTTTGCATTCACTTTTGAGTTGTACTGAACATTTGCATTCATTTTTTAGCTGTGATAGTATTTTTTAATTCTTCATTTTAAGATGCACTTTACTGCTTTGCTATGTATTTGATTTTTTATTTACCATTTTCTTTTGGTTGTACTTTACATTTGTTTTTGTTTTGTTGCTTTATTTTTGTGGCATCACACTTCACATTTGGTTGTGTTGCTTTATTTTAGTGGCATCACACTTCTCATATTGTTTTGTTGCTTTATTTTTGTGGCATCAAACTTCACATTTAGTTTTGTTGCTTTATTTTGTGGCATCACACTTCAAATTTGGTTTTGTTGCTTTATTTTTGTGGCATCACACTTCTCATATGGTTTTGTTGTTTTATTTTTGTGGCATCACACTTCACATTGGGTTTTGTTGCTTTATTTTTGTGGCATCACACTTCACGTTTGGTTTTGTTGCTTTATTTTTGTGGCATCACACTTTTCATATGGTTTTGTTGCTTTATTTTTGTGGCATCACACTTCAAATTAGGTTGTGTTGCTTTATTTTTGTGGCATCACACTTCACATTAGGTTGTGTTGCTTTATTTTTGTGGCATCACACTTCACATTAGGGTTTGTTGCTTTATTTTTGTGGCATCACACTTCACATTGGGTTTTGTTGCTTTATTTTTGTGGCATCACACTTCACATTTGGTTGTGCTGCTTTATTTTTGTTGCTTTATTTTTGTTGCATCACATTTTTACGTTTGGTTTTGTTGCTTTATTTGTGTAGTATCACACTTCACATTGGGTTTTGTTGCTTTATTTTTATGGCATCACACTTCACATTTGGTTTTGTTGCTTTATTTTTGTGGCATCACACTTCACATTTGGTTGTGCTGCTTATTGTTATGGGATCACACTTCATATTTGGTTTCATTGCTTTATTTTTATGGCATCACACTTCACATTTGGCTTTGTTGCTTTATTTTTGTGGCATCACATTTCACATTGGGTTTTGTTGCTTTATTTTTGTGGCATCACACTTCACATTTGGTTTTGTTGCTTTATTTGTGTGGTATCACACTTCACATTGGGTTTTGTTGCTTTATTTTTATGGCATCACACTTCATATTTGGTTTTGTTGCTTTATTTTTGTGGCATCACATTTCACATTGGGTTTTGTTGCTTTATTTTTGTGGCATCACACTTCAGATTGGGTTGTGTTGCTTTATTTTTGTGGCATCACACTTCACATTTAGTTTTGTTGCTTTATTTTTGTGGCATCACATTTCACATTGGTTACGTTGCTTTATTTTTGTGGCATCACACTTCACATTTGGTTTTGTTGCTTTAGTTTTGTGGCATCACACTTCACATTTGGTTGTGTTGCTTTATTTTTGTGGTATCACACTTCACATTTGGTTTTGTTGCTTTAGTTTTGTGGCATCACACTTCACATTTGGTTTTGTTGCTTTATTTTTGTGGCATCATACTTCACATTTGGTTTTGTTGCTTTACTTTTGTGGCATCACACTTCACGTTGGTTGCGTTGCTTTATTTTTGTAGCATCACATTTCACATTTGGTTTTGTTGCTTTATTTTTGTGGCATCACACTTCACATTTGGTTGTGTTGCTTTCCTTTTTTGTTTGGATTTCATTTTTTTAGTTGCTGCTTTACTCATTCAATTTCATTTTGCTTTTTAGTTTGTATTTTGCAATTCAGGGTCACTGTATTTATTACCTCTTCAGACAGTGTGTTTCACTTGTCCACCACCCCTTCAGTGAAAAAGTGCTTGCAGACATCGTTCCTGAATTTCCTCCAGCTAATTTTGTTGATTTTCCACGGATGCACATGTTAGTGCTCAATCCAGCTATGTCCTTGTAATCCAGTCCATTTATCCCATGCAGGTGCTTGTATGTTTCAGTCATGTCCCCCCTCTCCTCTCTAGCCACCAGTGTGTACATGTTGAGGTCTTACAACCTCTCCTCATAGGATCCCGCCCACCCTGGATCCTTTTAATTGCCCTTCACTGTACTGTCTCCACTGTCTTGCAGTCCTTTCACAGATATGAACTCAAAGAGCTGGATTTTCAGCCATTCAGGGACTAAGTCCCACTCTGCAGCCACCACTGCATGGTGAAATCTCGGTATCTGTGGAGATTCCTATTTTCAGCCCATGCACCACATGGGTGGCAGGCACAACTTCAGGGGATGTTACACCTGGTCCCACCAAATGTAACATTTCAGTACAGCTGCACTGAAACAGCAGCAAGCAGCCGTAAATTGGGTAGACTGCTATAAACTGTCTCCCTCTTTGAGAATTCAATACATGCAGAAAAAACTGCGGCTCCACTACTGAAGCCCCACTTGTGGCAGTTTTTCCCCATACCTGCACTGATTTCTAGGGCTTTGAAAATCTAGCCCCAGAGCTGGCCCAGTGGCACTGAGGGTTGAGGTGCTGGACACCACAACTCATGCTGCACCAGCATCCTGGGTTCAAGAACAGGCCCCAGGATCATTGGGAGTCAGCGGGGGGGAGGAAGGAGCTGGACTTGAGCTGCTGTTAGGCAGCTTTCCTCTTCAGGGGAGGTTTGGGCACTGATCCAGCCAGCAGACGGTGTTGGGGGGTGCTGTTAGGTGCTTGGCAGAAGTCATGTCTCTGCACAACTTCCCACCTGAACCTTGGCCCTTCATGCCAGCACCCTCTGTGGGCAGTGGGGGTTAGTGCTTCCTGTAGCTACTTCCATAACCATGGGGAAAAAAACACACACACCCTGCCATGCTCTGTGATCCCGTAAGGAAGGACAGAGTGAATGACTTGTACGTCACCACCACCGAGCCTCACCGGCAGTTGGGAAAAATGTCCTCATAAAGAAAAAAAAGAAAATCTAGCCACAGAACCTTGCAAAGTAGCACAGGTGCAGTCTCTCACCAATGATCTCTACAGTGGGAGGATCACGTCCTAGCTTCTGCTGCTGATTCCCTCCTTGTAGCATACCAGCATCTTTTTTGCCTTCCCAATGCCCTTATTGTAGTGTGTTATGGATTCATCCCTAAGTCTTTCTCCTCCACTGTGCTCTTGAGCACCCCTCCCCCTATGAATATTGTGCTCTCTGGTTCGTATTCCTGATGTACATTAATTCACACTTTTTTGCGTTGAAGCTCAGCTGCCAGATCGTAGACCATTTTACCTTCAACCTTACTATCTTATGGCGACTGTACCACAGTGGTTCCTGAATTATTATATTTTAGATCTTCTCACTGTAAGCACCAGATGCAGCAGGGCTCCCTCCTTTGTTGGGTCCTTAACCACTTGTGCTCAGAATGCTTCCAAGCATGCTTTCACCAGGAGCTGGTTCCTTCAAATCGCTGCAACTAGGACCTTCTGGTCCACATTCAGCATGATCCCCACTCTAACAGGTGAGGAAATGGCAGCACTGAAGTCAGAAACTATATGTTTAGCTAGTCTCAGTACCGTGCATGTTGTGCACATAGCTGGGCCAGGTAACTTTGGTAGTGGAATTCCAAAATTCTGAAAGCAGAATGTTTTTTGCAGATCAGTAATCTGTGGATTTCATAAACCATGGATCTTTTTTCCACAATCTGGAAAATAATCCCATGTGTTTATGCAGTCTGTGGGTTCACACAGCAATGATTTTTCAGAATTCAAAAAGAAATTCTGAAAAGCATTTCAGAAGCAGAATTGCAATTCTGCATTTCACATTCTGCCCAGCTCTGGTGGTGGTGGTGGGGGTTCCGAACTTGAGAACCTTGAGATATACGCATTACATCCTCTTTGCCAACATAGGGAACAGCCTACCTCTTTCATGGCCTCTCCATCTGCCATCTTGGAGCTATGAGACTTGTCCTCAAGTTGGGGAACCATCTTTACTAAACCATGCACCAACCAGCTGAACACACCTACTCCAGCCCTGCAGAGAAAAAAAGAGAGACAGCTTAATGACAGAGGCCTTTAAATATGTCACGGGGTTAATAAGGTACAAGAGAGGAGTATGCTTCCGAAAAAAAGGTGCTCTATAACAAGGGGACATGCTACAAAGCTGAAGGGGAGGTAGGTTCAGGAGTGATGTGAGGAAATATCTCTTCACAGAAAGAGTGGTGAATCCCTGGAACACCCTTCCAGCTGACATAGAGGGGGCAAAAACAGTGGTGTGGTTCAAAAATGCCTGGGATAGGCACAAGGGAGTCATAAGGGTAAGGAGGGGGGGAGACAGCACTGTAGATCAAGTGGGTTTGCAGCAAAAATAAAAATAGAAAAAATGAATACACAAACTGGGCAGACTGGGTGGGTCAAGCATCCCTTATCTGCTGATAGATTCTATGTTTCTATGTGAGAGGGAGAGAGAGAGAGAGAGAAATGGAACTAAATTTGTCTGAACTTTCTCACTGAGAAAGGACCTGCAAGACTGCACATCTTGTTCACAACTGTGCCTCAAGGAAGCAGTTACAATAAGATACACTGAGGAACTCATTCAAACTACAATCAAACTGTACTCATATACTACTAACAATACATTGTTAGCATAAAAACACATCATGCAGGTTTCTTCTCAAAAAGTTTATAAAAGATGACTTTCTAAAATATCTGTGGGCAGAAGGTTATAAGAAATTCCTGCACAACACAAAAGCATCCTTTTCCCATGTTCCTTCACACTAGTTGCTCCATAGATTTTACATTATATTATACAGTGGAGACTCTAAATCTGATAACATGATTGGTCAGCTGGGGTCTTTACCTGTGGTTAAATCCCAGCATAACCAATTGGTAAAGTTCCAGCCATCCCAGCTGACCACTGCACAAAACAAAAAATCACTACCTCTTTCCTGTTTTTGCAGTGTCCTCTCCATCCCCGTGGTCTCCACGGCTCTTCAAATTCCAGCTCCTCAGTACATGCTTGTTGACCGTAGTTTGAAATACCTTGATGCCCAGTATCATAAATATCCACTCTTCCAATTACTGCAATTCCCCCCCAAAGAAAAGAAAGAAAAAAAACACCCACTGGGAGCATCACTAGAGCAGTGTCAATGGCTCAGTAGGTAGCACACTTGTCTCTGAGGCCCGGAGATCAGAGGGCTGTGGGTTCAGTTCCCACATCTGGCACTTGGGTTAATATCCCAGTACTGACACTGTAATGCAGCATAAGAGGGGTGCTGCATTTCTGAGGTGCCGTCTTTCAGATGAGACGTTAAACCGAGGTCCCATCTGCCTGGACTGGTGGTAGTTCAGGTGGATGTTAAAGATCCCATGGCACTTATCGAAAAGAGTAGGGGAATTTCCCCAGTGTCCTGGCCAAATTTCCCTCATTCACTAAAAATACCACCAACAGCTTAATCTGGTTCAAGGTCAGTTGGCATTCATCTGTTTCCCCCTCCCCCGGGTCGTGCCTGAAAATAGGCAGGATTTGTCTAGTGCACTTACCCGGTCAACAAAAGCTAAATAAAATAAATAAATAAAATAAATAAATAAAAATAAAATGTTACTACCTTCTGACCAGAAAAGCACAATAACTCTAGAAACTAGACCCGTCTTTTCATCTCTTTTTGTGGAATATCATGGTACAGGTATGTGTCAGAGTTCCACCTCTCGCTTTCGCCTCCCCACAGTTTTAGCCACAGTAGTAAAGACTTTTTTTTCTAGTTTCTGGCTTAGCAACACCACTCCTGCCAAACCTTGCTATCTCTCATTAACTTGCTGCTGCCACCCCCCCAAGTGACCTAATGAACCCCTGCCTGCACTTCACTACAGCTGTCACACTACCAGAGTACAACTTTTAAATGTCAGTACCAGAGTACGAACACTAAAAAAAAAACACACATATCAGCTTCCAGTTCAATGGCACCTGCAATAGTAATGAATGGGCTGAACAAGGCTGACATGTTTCCTATTCTTGTGCCAGGCAGTTGCCTGTGCTGTGTACTCTGCCAGCATACATAGGGAATCTCTCTGTTATACAAAAAAAAAGTAACATGCTATTACTGCAATCATACCCTGAGTTGAGGGGCATCTCCTCAATATTCTGCCCAGCAACAGGGATATTTGTTTATGGCATAAGAATAATTTAAAGGACAATTTTTTAAACTGCCAAAAAACTGTGTTTCGTTATTTTTTGTCACCAAAAAAAGGAGACATTGTAATATCACAATAAACCACTCCAGGGTGTGGGTTATGCTGAGATTCACCCACTTCTGGTGTAGATTTGGTCACTTGGCCTGCAATCTTGTGATCAAGCCACACTAGGCATGGGTAAATCCCAACATAAACCACACCCTGTCATGGTGTATTGCTTAAATAACTAACTTTCAAATTCAGGAACCAGGCTGACCCATCAGCAAAGCAGTAGTAGTACCACTCACAATGCTGGCAACCCAGATTGAGGAATGAGCTTAGGTCATCAGGAGTCAGCCAGGGGAAGAAGGATCAAGTATTCCTGAGGGCATTCTCCTCCAGGGATGGGGACAGCTGGCTCAGCTGTGATACTGCCATCTAGGTGACCAGAGGTGGCAGTGTAGCCCTAGTAACTTCATGGGGGGAACACCGGCTGGTGCTGGGCTCTGTATTCTTGCATACCTATGTGAACCTGAGCCACAGGTGCCATGAGGACATGGAAACTGAAAAAAGGGAAAAACACCTTGACCAGAAGCAGGATTATTTCTGGCCTCACATAGGCCATGCACCCACAACTTGGCCTGCCTCCAAAATCTAGATCCAGTTTGAGGTAGGAGTTGGTGATCAGTGCTGCCATGGGGGAGCATATGGAGTGACAGTAAGCTCAAGGGAAGCCACAGGGCTGGGGAGGCTGGCATGATAGGGGCATGATGGGTGATGGAGGGACAAAAAGAGAGAAATTCAATTCAGGAAAGTTACTCCTGGATAAAGATGATAATTACACAAGGTAGTCAGTATCTGCCATGGAAAAAGTGTATATGATGTACAATAGTCACTATCTACCATGACTAAACATGATAATTACACAGGATAGTCCCTATCTGCTATGGATAAAGAGGACAATTACACACGATAGTCATTATCTGCCATGGATAAACAGGATAATTATTCAGGATAGTCACTGTCTAGCATGGATCATGTGCTTCTTGAAATTGGGATGAGGTTATAACCAGACACTAAGGAAAATTATGACTTTAAAGAGACATGGTGAAGTTTTTTATATGTCTTTTGTAACCGAATAGGAAATCCTTATTTATGCAATAGAACATGACAGGTTGTATGTAGTTTTGCTACAGCTGCATGCTGTAGGGGTGAAGCAAGACATGAAGCCACAGGCTGCATGCCTTCTGCCTCTGGAAGTGTGGTTGTGGCACAGCTACCTAAACCTTGGAATGTCTTATTGACTTATAAAATGGATTTCACATGGATGGTGGTAAAGGTAAATATTTAAGAAAAACCTCAGGAAAGTTATAAAAGTATTACAAAATAAAACAGTAAAATAATTATAAAAAAGATAGCCTCTCCTCATATGCTGTGGTGTGAAGTACTGTAGCACTGCATCCATGACTTAGGCCACTCCTCCACCCTCACATCCCATCACATAGAAAGTGTTTTATGACATCTGTTGGTTCATTTTTTTTTAATTTAAAATGTTAATCACTAGTGTGTTTCTGGGAACATTGCGAGGATTGGGCTGGCAAGCAACTGACCAGAGAATGAGATCATGACTGGCGTAGTGGAAGAACTGAGTCAGCAGCGTGCTTCCATCTGCAGGTGTGTAAATTCATAAAACACTGCTAGTCTGCCTGTTAAACATGGGTAAGCATGGAAGCACAGTAACTGACAATCTCTGTAAACATTTTATTTTACATTTTATTTGAGAGTCAATCAAGAAGACAGTGGACACGCTGCAGGAGAAATGATGAGTGAGAAAGGGAGCAAGGCAGGAAGGAGGCTGGAGACCGATGAGTCATGAGTAAGCAAAAAACAAGTGACTGTATGGCTAGACAGGTCAGACATGGTGACCTGGCATATGACAGGGTGGAATAGGACCCTGTCCCAGTTGTTATGGAAAGAGTTTGAATGCAGGGATCTGTTCTGTTCTCTCCTTTTCTGTCTCTTCTCTGTCTGGTTGCGCAACCAAATTTTCCTGTGAGACCTAGGATTTGATCACCCCGACAGTCTTACAATTATTTGCCCCTCACTCTGTCTCAGTCTTCACTTGCTGTTCTGTCTCTTTTTCTCCCTTGCATATCTGCTGATATAAAAATATATGCAAATCATTATGTGAAAACGTAACTGATATTGGGATCCCTTTTGTTTAGAAATGATATATTATTATATATATAATAATATATATATAATATTATATATTTAATTATAAATTAAATATATGGGCTGGCAGTATAGCCTAGAGGTTAGAGTAATGAACTGTGAATGAATTTGGTACATCCAGCAGACCAGACCTGGGTTTGATTCTCACAACCTCTACTTGCATACTGTGTGACTCTGAGCAAGTCACTTAACTGCCCAGTGCTCCCAGGTCACCCTTGAAAACAGGCACTTGTGCCTAGTGGCCTTACCTGGTTACCAAAGACTAAAATAAATAAAAAATAGTGTTAATTTTTGAAATGTATATAATTATAGTTTGAGATGATTGCAAAAAGCCATTGGAAACTCAAGAGGTTCCCTGAGTGCAAGTTTTAAGCCTTTTGCAGAAGAGCTGTGAAAATGGGGACTCCACTCAGGGACATGGTGTTCCTGCCAGCACCTGCCTGAAACGTACAAGAACACTTTGGAAGAAACACAATGCTTGTTAAGAATGGGGTTGGAAGGACTTATAAGAGAGCTGAACTGCAATTACTTGAAAGAGAAAAGATGGACACAGAGATTGAAGAAAAACAGATGTGTAGGGACAAAACCCTTGATGGAAAAATTATTTTATTTTTATTATCAAGAATTGATTTTTTAATCTTTATTATCTTATCTGATTTTTTATATGGGACTAATTTCTAGTTAAGATTATTGTTTGCAATGTTCCTAAGAGAAAACAAAAAGTGTTAGTTAATTAAACCCTAAGACAGGGTATCTGGCTTTAATGCTTAAGGGGAGAATACCTCTGTTCCCTAAGTATCACTTTGCCATGTGGTAAATGAGGTCTGAGGAAATGAAGATGAGATTCCATTTTTTAAGCCATGATATAAGTGGACACTTTGTAAGTTAAGTCTGTAGTATACTTTATCCTAAGGGGCCTAGCCACATTCCAGAGGAACATCTCTGTGATGTCCAAGCCTTGCATAACAGATTTATGGGTGTTTGTAAGGGGAAAGTCTGGCTAGGGCTATGTATCCATGACTACAATCAGATAAGAGGTTATGTGACTGGTACAGACTTAAAGATAGAAAGAAAAAAATGCTTCCTCTGTTTAAACTTTGTATATTAGGAAAGTTATTTTGTGTATAACTTAAAAACCCATTATGGTGCCACCACGAAAATTGGACAGTTACTGGACACTAGTATGATAAATAAGCTTACCAAGTTTCATGATTGCAGAATGAATAATTCTAAAGTTATGATTAAAACTTATTTAATATCATTTTCTTATTTGGAAACTAAACAAATCTGGTATATTGTGATAGCTCACACCTTCAGCAGTTTAACAATATGACTATTAAGTCTGTAGGTAGTTGCTATAGAGAGAAATACCATAAAAGTTTATAGTAAATTAACTTTTCTGACAGTGATTTATGTCTTTAAGTAGAACAAAGAACCTCAGGTGTTTCTACAAAAAAGTAATGTTTTAAAGACTTTAAAAATGGATTTTTTTACAAATCATATATCATTCTGTAGCTTAGAACAATTAGAAACATAGAAACATAGAAACATATAGAAACATAGAAGATGATGGCAGATAAGGACCGCAAGGCCCATCCAGTCTGCCCATTTCTTTTTCTACCTTATAAACGTGCCATTGGCCTTTGCTCTGTCAATGGCCTATCTATTCATAGTCATTTGTATTGCTCCCTTATGCCTATCCCATGCCTGTTTGAAGCCCTGCACTGTATTCATAGCCACCACTTCTTGTGGTAAGCCATTCCATGCATCCACCACCCTTTCTGTGAAAAAGAATTTCCTCACATTCCCCCTTAATCGGCCTCCTCTAATCTCATGCTGTGTCCTCTTGTCCTGCTATTTTTCTTATATTTAAACATGTTAGACTCTTTCACCTTGTTTATGCCCTTAAGGTGTTTGAATGCCTCGATCATATCACCTCTCTCCCTCCTTTGCTCAAGGGTATACATATTGAGCAATCAGAGCAAGATTATCATTTTATTTTAAGAAGTTTTATTGAAATTTTGAAGTTATAACCTTAATAGTGTAATTTAAAAAGTGCAAATGTCAGAAATATCAGAATTATACCACTATGATTGGCTTAAGGTAAAACACCTGAATGTGTAAGTTTAATGTTTAAATCTGGTTAAATTAAAATGTTATTAAATAAAACAATTTTGAACCAAAAACAAGTTTGAAGAGAAGGGGAGTGTCTTAAGAGGCATGTCTGTATGTCATCATTTATCTTCTGAGATGCCCTACCTTTCCGGTGACTGAGACCAATCAAAATCTGGTAATGTCATCACCAGGGCAGTTTTATACTATGGAATTTGTTTGGACACACCTCAGTCCAGAGGAAAATAACGATGCAAAAAGATCTACATTAGCTTAATTAAGAATTCTAAAGGCTTTATGCTGTAGCTAGGCCAAAGAACTTTGGGCCACACCTGTTTGGAATGCAGTGACCAGCCTAAGGAGAGTCAAAGCTTATGCAGTGCTGCCAGAGTCCAAGTGTAAAAACCAGATGCAAGGACATTCTCATTGTGTATGAAGCAAGGTCTGTGTTTTATTTGATGAACCTTGACTGAAGTAGTGTTGCTTGCTGAGGACCAGACACAGACTTACCTTTAAAACTCACACAAGCTATACAGCATGCTGAGCAGAAAGAGATCTAGTGTACTAAGGTTTTAAAAGCAGAGGCACAACATGAAAGAGTTATCAAGTTCCAGTTGTTGAAACAACCTTGCTATCCACAAGAAATTTCTTTGAATCCAGTATTGCTATGGACTGTGCAGATTGAATCCGTGTTCTACAAATCCAAGAACTGACTTTTGGTAAAGTGATTTTCAGCAAAAGTTTAACTTACAGAGTGTATCCATGCCAAAACGTTCCAGGGTCAAGAAGGTTAGCTGACAAAGAGACTTTTTCATCAAAAGCCAGACTCAACCAGGAGTTCTAAGTTGAGAGAAGAACAACAATTTCTACAACCAGAAATTTAAGTATTCCTTTTTAATTGCTTTCACTAATTAATTTCAGTTAATAGTCTTGGTAATTTAAATTGGTTTATCTGGGAAAGTAAGGAGGGAACTTGCTTTTAACTATAGAATTTGGGTGTATCTAGTTTAAGCTTTAAAATAAAATAGTTTGCTTGATTTGAAAAGTTAAAACTGAGTTTATGAAAGTATAGTACAAAACACTAATGTAATGAGTTGTTGCCAGTTCTCATAGAAAATAAATTTTACATGCAATGAAGTTTTAAAACAAGTTTTATACAGAAATAATCTGAGATATTGATCTCATAAGTATGTGTTCTTATGCATAAAGGTTATGTTAAATACTAAGTATGATAAAAGTTTAGTATAACTATTACCATTTACTATGCTGAACATTGCTTATTCATTTGCATTGTTTACTTGCTGAAATGTGTTTATTAGTTTGCTGGATTATCCGAAACAATTGTGTTGATGTTTACAATATTAGGCTTGATATTCATGCTAATCAGGAATATTTAGAATTATTGTATAGGTGTAAATAAAATATTAGTTTTCATATAATTTTAAGTGTGGTAAGCAGTGTCATTTGCCATTATACCTAAATCTGGAGATCATAGGATAATATCACATGTGAATTGTTGTTATGTTTGGTAATTTGTGAAATAATTTTTGGGTAAGGCCTGATGTGAATCTAAGTGCATTATTATAAAAAGTGATATTATAAGCCTTTGCTCAGACAGATGGATCTTCTGCTTATTTGGCCTTTGTAAATAGTTATACTGAGCAAGTTTTTTTTATGTTACTGCTAGTGGAAATAAATATTTTTGATGAATTCTACAACTGCTCCTGGTTTTTCTATGCTTCCTGGTCTGTGCCTCTATGACACAACATAACTGTTGAAATGATTTACCAGCATGCTTTGTTCTGTAGTCATGCTGAATTACCATGGTTGTGTGAAAGTGACAGTTGGTGAGGGAGTGAGTGGGGTGAGTGAGGAAGGTAGACATTGAGTCTGAGAGACCGGGAGTGGGGGGCGGGGGTGAGCAAGCAAGTTGGATGTTGTCCAGAGAGTCAGAGAAACAAAGTAATTTCTAAGAACACATGAAATGTGGAAGACAAGAAATTGAAAAATACTGACTAAAATGAAAAAATGTAATGGTGGTTACTTTGTGTATACAACTGGTGGTATTTGTAGTTTTTTTCATGGGTTGAGAAAAAAATGTAATTGAAAATTCCAAAGCCTGATGCACTGATTTATTTACTGTACTGTGTCTTGATTGTCAGCAGATTTTTTAGCCATGGGTTTAGCCATATGATAAGTGGTCACAGCATGCACTGCTGTTGATCAATCAGGACAGCATATTTATCCTACCCCTTATATATGCTCCATTAAGAAACTTGGAAACAATTAGATTAAACACACCAGTACAAAAATGTGGAAGGCACAATATCTAAAAATAATACATAAGATTGGGATAAGGATGTAACACAAGAGTTGAATTCTGTTCTGTTGCTAAAGGGGTAAGATCTATGTCCAGTCAATCTGCCTACCTGGAATATACAAGGTTTGACAAACTCTATGATATAGAAGTATTTGGCATCAAAAACATGACATAATATTCCTGAAGGTACTTTGGATGGAAATAGACAATAAGTTTAATTTCAGTGGCTATTAAAGATGTAATGTGGCAACCATTAAAGGATAAGGGCCTGGAATCCTTTTGAAGATACTTTTCGCAAATATATTTATAAACTGGGAAAAGATAGTTCTAGGATACTTTAATGTTATTTGGAACTGACATATCATCAATGGCCACAGGGACTGGATATCGAGTATGCTCTTAATCCAATAAGATTCTGATTGCATGAGAACTAATTACAACATGGATACATGAACACTCATTGATTGGATACTGGTAACCCACCCTGACGGAGTAAATTAAAAGAGATTAAAGTTCTCCCAGACAGCATAAGTGACCATTCACAAGTATAACGTAAATGAGTTGTTAAGTAGTTGCTCCTCCCCCCGGGTTGCTTTAAGTTGCATACCACAAAATGACAGGGTAACCAAGTTCAAGAATAAATCTGGCCCAGACTTACTGGAGCTACCTCAGTCATATTCCTGACATTGATTTGACTCTAGACTTCCCAATAACTGAATTCAACAAAGTCTGATCAGTATGCTTTAATCAAAAAACATAAGGTCAAGGGTGTTACAAATGCCTGACTCTCACCAGAACTCCTGTCCATAATGAATGAAAAGGCTAAGTGGTGAGTAACAGCCAAGGAATTGGGGTCCTCAGCACACTTACAGAAGTATAGATTACTAAGAAATAAATGCAGAACAATTAGGGCTGATAAATCAGAATTCTGTAGAACCCAACAAACCCTGAACTGAAACAATGGTAAAAAGTTCTGGGAAAATGTTATGTAACCCCTAGGTGGCACTATCCCAAGGGCTACTACCCCTGCCTGCATGGCTAGTTGTAGGGTAAGGGGCCTGGGTACTGAAACGGGTACCTTCACCCAGAGGATAGGGTTGTTAGTAACAAGGCTAACCTGGGTACAGCCCTCCGGGACACTGTAACCCCCCTCTTTCCCCTCTAGTGGCCTAGACAGTATGCAACAAACACTTTCACAGTAGCCCCTATTCAGCATACAAATCCCCACACTGTTTGCACTTACCACCAGGGCTGGTTCCACCAGTTCGACACTGGAGACCCCTGTAAAACAAGGTTAGGCACAGCAAACAACTACAGTAGAGTACTTGTATCACAAACAGGAACCACAGTCAGGTTAAATGCAGAAAGAGTTAGATCTGATTTACTTAGGGGACTTGAACAAGGGAGGGGCATAATCGGGTTGACTGGCTTAAAGGCTAAATCAATCAGGCAGTCATGCATGTACTGCAGAGTCCCTACACAGTCATACACTCTGGGTACCCAGGTGGGAGCAAGGTGGGCTAGCCTGGAATGTTGCCTGGGGTAGGCTGGCATCACAGCTGGTTGGGACCCTGTGATGGAAGAAAGAAACATGCACAACCACACACAATTTGTAATCCGGAGCCAGATGGCTCAGTTCATGACAAGAAAACAAGTGAATTAGATGACAGCACTTTTGATTTAGCTGATGTTGCAGGGAGCTACCCTGGTGTTTACTCACGATACCCAATACAAGACACAGGAGGGATGAAAGTGAGACTGCAGATTGATGAGCTGGAGTGCCAGGAGAAGCAGTACCCACACAAATCACTGAGGCATCGTTCCTGTTCAAGGTGTTGAGCTTGGGCTGATCCCCAGGCAGGTCTCTCATTAATGGTTTTCTCTGTGGCATCAGTAATCTGGCTGGGCCAGTATGATAAGGCCCAGACCAATGAACAATTCGAATGCGAGTCCGAGAAAGCTGCATGCAGCCTTCAGCAAGCAAGGCACAGTTAAACACACAGTGAGGAACCAAATTGCGACCCACTAGCAGCACGCAGCACATTTATAGTAAAGTAATCACCACTATACTAGGCGGATGACAGTCTGGCCACAATATCAGTGTCTCTGAGCAAAACTGGGAATTCTGTGGTAAATGGCTGTCCTGACAGGCTGATCATCTACAGCAAATCTTCAGTCTTCTTCAGGTTCAAATCTGGTCACTCTTCAGTGGCTTTGTCACACTGCAATTCGGATACAGTCCAATTCCTAAGCCTTTCAAAGGATTCCCTCTCAAGGGGCTGCAGGCAGACATGCCAAACTCGGCCTTTCCACCAATCTCCCACGCAAACTACACAGGAGCTGCTGCTTGAATATCTCGAGCTGTTCACTCTTTCAATTCCCAACTCAGACCGACTCTTCTGTTCACTATGCCCATTAATTGGAACACAATGAAATAGCTCAGAGATGTGGTCTGAAATAAAGCTTCTCTTATCTCTCCATGCGGGAGAGCTGATGGCAGACAGGCCAGACTCAGTCTTCCTGCCAAGTCCCCTGCTACCCCGTGAGGCAGCAGCTCAAGCAGCATGAACTGCTCACTCCTCCAGCTCCAAATCACTTCTGCCTCTCTGCTGCAGATAGCTTGGGGATTCCCCTCTGATCCAAAAGGTTTGATTGGTTGATTCATCTGTTTGTCAAAGCAAGGGCTCCCCCTCCAGGTCTGTTTTGGCACCAAAATGCAAAAACTACAATTTCTACAGAAATTTGCTCCCACAAGACCCCTGGGGACAGGCTCCATTTTAGAGTCCCCAAAGGTACCGATTGGTGCTGACTGGCAGTCCAAAACCAAAATGGTGGTGCAATACAGAAAGTCCATGCTGCAAAGGAAAGCAGTTTAAACAAACTACAATATTATCACTACTACAGAAAATACTGCACAGTCATAGCTCTCAATAAGGCTCCCTCTGCACAATTAGTGATGGCAGAATGGAGCAAAGGCACTGCAGCCCAGGTGGGACTCGAGCCTAGACACACTTGGCCATCACCCAGAATAATTATACGCTGCAAAATAGGCAGCTCTTAAAGAGATAGGTGCAGAGGTGATTAGGCATTCTCATGTAATTTATTTTTAAACAGCTAAAACACAGGACACCAGCCTGGCAGAGGGCATTTAGGCACACCCAAGGAAGGTTTTTAGGAACCCCCATTTGTAGGGGAGATTACAGTTATTAGTCTCCTAAGTAAAGAGGAAAAGAAGCCACCAACAGTACTGAATAATAATGGAAATGAATTTTAGACCCCATAGAAATAGCCAAGAAAATTCAATGAGGCTTTTCCAAACCTAAGTTCCTTCCTCGTCTCTGCCTCTCCATCTCTGAAACATTGAGGTTGAGGGCCTGACCTAAACAGCAGAGAGAATCTGACCTTGGTCACCCAGAATTTTACTTAAGGACCATCTCTGAAAGGAAGACTGTAAAATACAACAAAAAAGTGGAGGAAAAACTAGGGTAGGGAGCGACGCTATTGATATGAATTTGCCATCCCTTGTCACTGAATGAACTCACACATTCCCATTACAAAAATGTTTAATTTCTCCCTGTGGTCCTCACGAGTCTCCTAAAAAATGGAAGCCAGCACTGGTCACATGCATCTTTAAGAATGGTGACAGAACAAATATAGCAAAATGCAGGCCAAACTCCATCCTCTGTCCATTGTCCAGGGCCCTTGAGAAGGTAGTTTATGACCAGCCTATCCCTTACCTAGAAAATCGCGCCATCCAATGTATTCAACAACTTGGGTTCAGGAAATTACATAGTACCAATACGGGTTTGGTAGAATAGATAACATTCTTCTTGAGGCATTAGACAGTGGCAATATGGCTGGGACAACTTCCATTGACTTGACAAAGACATTTGATCTCATCATCCATAAACTCCATCTTCAATTGCTGTTGATTCTGGTTCTGTCTATGGATACTGTCTCTTGGTTTGAGAGTTATCAACCAATTTGAACCCAGAAGGTTAAAATTAAGGGCATGACCTCTGTGGACAGGACTGTCTTTGTTGGGGTGCCTCAAGACTCTATTTTGGGCCATTTACTATGTGGCTTGTTCAAAAATCAATTGACTGAATCCTATCAGTCTGCCTAAGTCCTTTTATATGCAGCTGGTGCTGTAGTTTTTGCAAGACACCACAACGAAGACAGCCTGTCTCATGTTCTGCAATGCAACTTTGAATCTGTGGAAAAATGTTTTTCTAATAATAATCTATTACTCAGTTATAAGAAAACCAAGCTCATGCTTTTTAGCAGCTTACATCTGAAGAAAAAAGTCTCCCCCTGGATATCTACAATTCTGTGGGCTCAAAATTAGAGCAACTAGAAGTCTTTAAGTATCTTGGGCTTCACCTTGATGATACTCGGTTTCTTGTCTCCCATGCCCGATTCTTCTCCCCCAGCTTCTCCGGTGGTCGTGAGGGCCAACAGGATCTCCTGCCCTCCCCCAAGCCCTACAGAACTCAGAATCTCCCCAAGTACTGAGCTGCTGGCCAAGGCACAGTACCAGCATGTTTGTCTGCTCTTGCCCTCCTCTGGGCCCCGCAGAATGCAGAATCTCCCCAGGTACTGAGCTGCTGGCCAAGGCAGAGCACCGGCTTGTTTGTCTGCTCTGTGAGTGTGTGGCCCCACCAGCGCTCTGTGCCGGCTGCCCCACCACCCCCACCACTACCCTTGGTGAGCTGTCAGTTATATAGGCTGTCCCTCGTGACTGCCAGAACCAATCAGCTCACTTTTTTCTTTGTAGATTATACTCCCCCCACACTAGTGGCCACCCTAGCAGCTGCTGTTGCCTAAACACAGTTAGCATGATGCCTCTCTCTCTGTCTAGTAATAGTCTGCCTACTTACAACTACATCATCCCTCTCACCCTCCTCCTACCCAGAACAGCAACAGCAACCTAGCTCCCTAACAATCAACACTATGATTGCCATGCAGCCCTACCACACAACCTCTTCCTTTGGTCAGCCCCTTCTATATCATAGGTATAACTGGGAAATTGGAGCTTCCATCCTCCCCCCCTTCTTTCATGTGGGGTTGACAGCCTTAAATGCCTCCTCCCCAATCAACTCCTCGCCAACCTTGAATACACCTCAACAACCCCCTGCCTGCCGCAAGTCACAATGGGCTATAAAACAACTATTGACTCTACTGCTCCTCCTAGCCAGGGATGTTGAGTGAAACCCTGGTCCAACCTCTCCCCCCACACTGGACACCTCCCTCCCCCTGCTCTCCACTTACCAAGGGGTTTCAAAATAGCACACCTAAATATATGTAGCATCCTGGACAAACTCACGGCACTACAACCAAGCATCCTATCTCTGTGCCCTGATATCCTAGTCATTACTGAAACCTGGCTGAAGGCCCACAATCTGGATGCAGAATTCCTTATCCCTGGCTACTCCCTCATTCAACAAGACTGTCAGGGTAAAAGGAAGGGTGGGGGTACTGCCATGTTTATCTCCTCCAAGCTCTAGTTTACCCCAATCAGGCTTTCCATGCCCACGCTGTCTATAGACTCCCTGCTAATTAAAATCTCACCTCCTCACTCAGTTCCCTTATATGTAGCAGGGTCCTACTGCTCCCGGATACCCCACTGCCTGTTGTCCTGGACCACTTGGGCACCCTAAAAACCCTTGTGACTGGTGGAGTGCTGCATATCCTTGGTGATTTCAACCTGAACTGGCTCTCCAGTGCTAGCTCTAAAATATGAAGCCAAGTTAATGCACTAAACCTGTCCCAGCAAATAACAGAATCCACTCACCTGAACCATAAATCCAAGAAACATACACTGTAGGATTGGGCCCTAACCTCCCACTCCCATCGTATACTTGATGCTGATCTCCTACCGGACTCTCTCAGCAATTACCACATGATATACATGGTGTGTAAAATATTCAGACCTAGGACAGACGAAAGAGTAAGGATTGCAAACAGTTAAGCTTGGCAGAAGACACCAAGAGAAAGGACTGCTGTGTGACTGAACTTCTCTGCTGGGACTAAAGTAGAAGAACGTTTGCATTCGGACCTTTAATTTAGGGTAAAAAACTAACATACAAAACAAAAACAAAAAAAAGTGTGTGTTTGGGTTAACTGAACTGAATGGGTAACTGAAAAGTCATCTAGGTGTAAATCTCAGGTGACTGAAAGGACTTAACTGCTGTGAAGTTTAAATTACTTGTAGAAAGATCTGGTAAGTAGGGGGAGTGGCTTAGCTAGAAGGAAGCTACATTTAAAGACTGCCTTAGAAAGATTCTGCTAATAGCTTGGCAGAAGACACCAAGAGAAAGGACTGCTGTGTGACTGAACTTCTCTGCTGGGACTATATTGCCGTCCCTCTCCCCCACCCGCACCCAAAGCTAGTTCTATTTTTATAGGCACAGGATTTGACTGACAACAGGAACTTCCTGTTTAGGGCCAGGAAGTGAGTGATCACAGAACCACCAAGGACCCACCATCCTAGAAGGGCAAGAGTAGCTCTCCGGCCCCCTCTAGCTGCTGGAGGTCTGCCTCTGAACAAGTAAGTGGTCTACTGAGAAATATAGGATATTCTTGTCTCAGAACAGGACAATCAGGAGCTTAAAGGGCACACAGGCAGAAAGTAAGGAGAGAGAGAAAAAACAGACGAAAGAGTAAGGATTGCAAACAGTTAAGGGGTCAGAAATAAGACATGATTGGAGTGGTGCAGTGCAGTGGCTGTGGAGCAGCAGTCTTCCGGGAGATGTTCTGGAGGATGCAGTGTTGTCCCATCTGCAGGCACCTCTCTGGGCTGAGGGAGGAGGTTGCTCATCTCCAGGCTGAGTTGGCCAGGATTTGTGGGACCTCCTCTTCCATCCAGGAACCACCAGTGCCATTGCCGTTGCCTCAGAGGTTGCCAAGAAAGAGGAGCGGTTGGACCACAGTGGGCTCAGGGAGGGTGAGGGTGGTGGAACAGAGGCACATCCCTCCAGTTGTACCTCTCCACAATTCCTATGCCATTCTGGCAAAGTGTGGTTCCTCTATGGCGGCACCTACAGTGGAGACCAAGGAGGATGCTGGGAACCTCCACAAAGGAGACCCACAGGAGGGTGGCAGGGGACCCTGCAGGGGAAGGAAACAACTCCTGGTGGGGGACTCCATTGTTAGGAAGGTAGAACTGGGCAAGGAAGGGGAGAGGGAGGTAAGGTGCCTGCCTGGCGCCATGGCTTGGAGGGACAGGGAGCGAATCCTCAGGATTGCCAGAGCAGCTGCACAGGGGAGGGAGCTGGATGTCATTGTCCACCTAGGGACAAATGACCTGGCTAAGAAAGGGATTAGAGAAGTGCAGGAAGAGTTTGTGGAATTGGGAGGGCCTTAGTCAAAGCACACACGGTAACCTTCTCGGAGGTGCTACCCATCTATGGCATAGGAGAGGCTAGGATGTTCGTGCAGTGGATTCAATCAGTGGTTGAAAAACTGGTGTGGAGCTCAGGGATTTGGCTTCATTGGGGACTGGGGGTCCACCTGGAGTGATGCAAGCATATACTGGCATGATGGGCTGCATCTGTCCGGGAGGGGAACCAGGATCCTAGGTGATAGGTTTAAATGCTTCATTGGCAAGCTTTTAAACTAGCCAAGGGGGGAGGCACTGGAAAGGAGCAGGAAAATCCTAGCCCCCAAACAATCACCGTAGTAGTGTGGCAAACACCAACATGGAGGTGTTGATAGGGAGAAGGGCAGGGGTAAATGGAGAAAGTGACAAAGGCAAGAAGGACAGAGATGGGGCAAAGGGGAAGGCCATCAGGAAATGGAGGGTAATGAGTACCAATGCCTGTAGTCTGGGCAACAAGCTCCCTGAGCTGGTGGCCTTAATGGAAGAGGGATGCCTGGATATCGTGAGCAGTCACAGAAACATGGTACACAGAGAACCATGACTGGGATGTTAACATACCAGGGTACATAACCTACAGGAGAGACAGGCAAGGGAGAAGAGGGGAGGAGTAGCTCTCTATGTAAAGGAAGGGATAAAAGCAACTGAACAAAAGAGTAAACAGGGAGGAGAGGGAGGCACTGTGGGTCACCTTGAGACTGAAAGGGCACCACAATCCGCACAGGGTTGTGTACAGACCCCATGTCAGGGGAAGGAATGGACAAGGATATGATGGAAGGCATTCTTAGAATGGCAGAGAAAGGGGAGATACTGTTAATGGGAGACCTGAATATGCCAGATGTTAACTGGAGCACATTTGCTGCAGCCACATCCAAGAGCAGGGCCATTCTTGATACCCTACAGGTGGCAGGCATTAGACAGCTAGTTTCGGAACCCATTCGTGAGGGAGCAATCTTAGACCTCATACTCTCAAACGGGGGCAGTGAGAGGATCTCAGATCTAGAAGTAGGTTGCCATCTGGGGACAAGTGACCATCAAACAGTGTGGTTCACGTTAAACTCAGCTACAGAGTCAAGCCATACAAAAGTGAGGGTACTGGACTTTAGGAGGGCTGACTTGCAAGATGGGAGAGTGCCTTAGAAAAGCACTAGCAAACAGGCTAGAAGGAGGTGTGGAGCAACAATGGGGAATTATCAAACTGCCATCACAGACGCAACAAGACTTTGTGTGAAGCAAATAAACAAATCAAATGAAAGAAAAGCCACTATGGTTCTCAAGAGAAGTGGCTGTGAAAGTCAGGAAGAAAAAGATAGCATTCTGGAAGTATAAGGAAACACAGAAGGAGCAGGACAGAGAGCTGTACCAGTTAAGGCAGAAAGAAGCAGGAGGGAAGTCAGAATAGCAAAGGCCCAAACTGAGGAAAAGATAGCCAACTCAGTTAAGAAGGGGATAAAACCTTTTATAGGTACATCAGCGAGCGAGAAAGACAAAGGAGGGATAGTGAGGCTGAATAGAATGAACGGTGGGTGGGCAGAGGGGACAGTGAAAAGCAGGAATACTGAACGAATATTTCTGCTCAGTATTCACAAAAGAGGAGGAGGTGCCTAATCCAATTAACAGAAGCACTCTTGATAGGGGTCGATCCCAGTCCTTTCACAGAAGAAAGGGTTCTGCAAGAACTCTAAAACTGAAGGTGGACAAAGCAATGGGTCCTGATGGAATTCACCCCAGAATTCTAAAAGAATTAAGGAAGGAACTAGTGAAACCACTGGCTACTCTTTTAATAAATCATGGGAGGATGGTGGTACCGAGGACTGGAGGAAGGCGGATGTGATTCCCCTTCACAAAAGTGGGGCCAAGACAGAGGCAGGAAACTACAGACCTGTCAGTCTGACCTCTGTGGTAGGGAAAGTGATGGAGTCACTTCTGAAGGAAAGAATAGTTGAGTACCTAGAGGTCAGTGGAGCACAGGATCCAAGGCAGCATGGGTTCACAGTGGGAAGGTCATGTCAGACGAATCTAATAGATTTCTTTGACTGGGTGACCAAAGTAGTAGACCAGGGAGGGGCTGTGGACATGGCCTACCTAGACTTTAGCAAGGCATTTGACACAGTCCCACACAAAAGATTGATAGTCAAATTAACCAGCCTGGGAGTGGGTCCCAGGGTGGTAGCCTGTAAAACATTGGCTGGACAACAGGACACAGAAGGTAATTGTAAATGGAGTCCACTTGAAGAAAGGGCGGTTACTAGTGGGGTACCTGAGGGTTCAGTATTGGGTCCAGTCTTTTTAATGTTTTCATCAGTGACATTGCAGAGGGACTGGAAGGAAAAGTATGCCTTTTTGCAGATGACACAAAGATCTGCAACAGGGTTGATACACAAGGAGGCGTGGAATGGATGAAAAGGGACTTAGCAAGGTTGGAGGAATGGTCAGACATATGGCAGCTAGGATTCAATGCAAAAAAGTGCAAAATAATGCACCTGGGAAACAAGAACCCAGGGGAAGAATACACAATGGGTGGGGGAGCTAGTAACAACAACAAAACAGGAAAGGGACCTGGGGGTAATCATATCAGATGACCTTAAGGTTAGCAAGCAATGTGAGAAGGCAGTAGGGAGGGCGGGGTATACTGGGATGTATAGGGAGAGGCATCAGCAGCAGAAAACAGGAAGTTGTTATCCCTCTGTACAGACAGTTGGTGAGACCCCATCTGGAATACTGTGTCCAGTTCTGGAGACCCCATCTCCGCAAGGACATAGACAGGATAGAGGCAGTCCAGAGGAGGGCAACTAAAATGGTGCAGGGTCTGCAAGAGAAGCTGTATGAGGAGAGACTAAAGGAGCTTAATATGTATACCCTTGAGGAAAGAAGGGAGAGGGGGACATGATAGAAACTTTCAAGTACCTCAAGGGAATCAACAAAGTCCAAGAGGGTAGCATCTTTCAGAAAAAGATACTTGCAAGAACAAGGGGACACAATTTAAAGATAGAAGGAGGGCGGTTCAGGGGCAATGTGAGGAAGTATTATTTCACAGAGAGGGTAGTGGATGCATGGAACAGCCTTCCTGAGGAAGTTGTGGGGTCTAAAACTGTGGGAGAATTCAAGAATGCATGGGACAGACATAAGGCAATTCTTGTGGGGGGCAGGAAGATAAAGGCTGTTGGTTAACTAGGATCTGCGGCCTATCCTGTAGGTAGGGAAATGGGCAGACTAGATGGGCCTAGCGGTCCTTATCTGCCATCAAAGTCTAAGTTTCTATGTTTCTATGTTTCTAGGGCTCTGCCCCCCGTACTTTACTCACCAGGTCCTATAAATCCCTGGACCTGACAGTGCTCCTAACTGACCTGAATAATGTCAATTGGTCCTACATCCCATGGGCACCCTCCATCAACGCTGCCCTTGAATTCTTCATGTCCAGATTCCTTGCTATCTGGGACTACTTATGCGCCATTCAGAAGGTCCAGAGTAAGGTGCCCACTTGCCCTGGCTAACTGCCAACTCATAGATCAGCTTTGAGTCATGGACCAAGCCTGGAAAACCTATAAGGTAATAGGTTCTCAAGTGGCAATACAACACTACTGCTCACTGCAGAATGCCTGCACGAGGCTTATCCATCAGGCCAAAACTAATTACTTCAAGGCCTTCTTCCACACTAACTTCAATCACCCAGCAAAGTTTTGGAAGTCAATTAAATCTCTCTTCTCCCCTCCGGCCCAACCCTCTACGCCGGGCCTCAACATAGCAGGCAACATTGTCATTGCACTGAGCACTGTGGCCACTGGAGCTTAACTCCTTTTCACAAGCTGCACATCCTCTCTCTCTTGTCCTCTCTTCTGCTCCACCCTATGCAGCCACTCACTTCTATCCCAGCCACACCTCCATCCCCCCACTTCTCCTTTCACCTAGTTACTCCAACAAGCCCTATGGTCACTCAATCCCTCCAAAAGTAAATGCCCCTCGGGAGTGGACTTCAAAATGCTCAACCTATCTGTCCCAGCCATTTTCAGCCCACTGGCTGCTCTCTCTAACCTCTTCTTCATGCATGGATCAATTCCATCATATTGGAAACATGCTACAGTCGTCCCCCTCCATAAAGGCGGCGATCCTTCCTCCCAGTCAACTATCGCCCTATCTCACTTCTCCCCATCCTAGCCAAAATCCAGGAGTGCCTAGTGCCTCTCAGCTCTCCTACTTTCTCAACTTCACCTTCTTCTTCACTCGCACCAGGCTGGTTTTAGGAAATCACACTCCACCATCACCTCTCTTCTAAGACTCACTGACACCATCCTCATGAGAATGGATAACAGAGGTATCACCTCGGCTATCTTCGTTGACCTTGCAAAGGCCTTTGACATAGTCTCTCATGCCTTGCTACTGTCCAAGCTCTCCCTCGCCGGACTATCAGGATCTGTCACCAGCTGGTTCCATTCATACCAGGCAGGCAGGCCCCAATCAGTCCAAATTGGCTCTTCCACCTTCACCTCCCTCCCTCCCTGTCACTACAGGTGTCCCCCAAGGCTCGGTCCTTGGCCCAATGTTGTTCTCAGTCTTTTAAATGATCTGCCTTCTGCCTGCCCACATACTTCCATTCACATGTATGCAGACGATATAGTACTGTATGCCTCAGGTCCATCCTCCTCTGAAGTAGCAACCAGACTTCAGCAGGACTTGACAATGTCCAACTCTGGTTTCATGCTAATCAGCTCTTTCTAAATCCTAAGAAAACTGTCTCTCAAACATTCAGCATGAGGGCAAACTCTCCGACTTCCCACCACCCCTATCTTCCACACCCTTGATGGCTCCCCTGAGGCTTGTACATCCTTCAGATATGTTGGGATCTGTCTAGATCAGCACCTTGATGTTTCTGTGTACAGTATATTGATGTGATTCACAAGAAACTGCACCCCATGCTGGGTGCTTTATACCGCAACAGAGGTTGCATCTCCCTGCCAACGCACTCGGCAATTGTCCAAATAATGATCCTCCCAATACTGGAGTACGGGGACGTAGTCTATAGTGCAGCTCCCAAGTCCTCCCTAGCCAGACTTGATCCTCTCTTCCACTCTTTCTGTCATTTCACCCATGACTGCCTCCCCACAACCCATCAGTGTGACCTGTACCAGCCTTTAGACCTCCCTTCTCTCCATGATCGGAGACTGATCCACTGTGCCAGGACCACAGTGAAATTCGGGGCACAGTACCTCCCCTCTTACCTTGAGGCCACCCTAGCAGCTCTACCCCCACCTGCGTACTCACTCAGGAACATTGATTCCTGGCTTCTCCGTGTCCCTCACATGTCCACCACTACTGGCCAGGCTGCCTTTAAATACAGCATGCCAAAATTATGGAACTCATTGCCGCTAGACATTAGGCACATCTCCAGCACACAACATCTCAACTCCCTCCTGAAGATGCACTTCTCCACTACATGCTCATGCAGCTTACACTGCTGAGGGCCTAGTATCATGCCCATCACCAATTTCTGTCCAATTTACTGAGCTGCACTGCTCCACTGTTGCATTTCACAGACCCCTATCTATGCCTTAACTCAATGTTTACTGTCTTACAACTAAGTAATGCAAATACTGCTATGCATATAGGCCCCTCAGCTAGTAGCTAGTGGTTCTGCACAGCTGCACCCACTGCACTCATCAATACATGCTGCATTATTGTCTTTTCTTCTTTAGGCACAACTAAGTTTTACATACTGTATATTTACTCCATTGTATTTTCTACTGTTGCTTAACTGTACGTTTGATTGTGCTGCTATTTGTATTTTTACTGTATTTCTCCACTCCCCCACTCCCAGGGTGCATCTGGAATCTAGCGTACCCTGCTCAGTATGCCTGCCTGGTAAAACGCTTAAATAAATAAATAAAAATGTGGATAACTTGGTTGAAACAATCAATGGTAGGCTAGATGCCCTGTTTCAAAACTGGAATAATTTTACCTTGAAGGTAATATGTTTAATTATGTCAAGCTCTGTCTTATGACTTATTAACTATGCCCTTGTTGTCTATTCTGAGGCTTGTGAGTTAATAATGGACAGGGTCAGCATTATCTCTAACAAAACCTGCAGATTTACAGTATCTTGGGTGTAGACAAGTTTACTCACAATTGTGACTAACTATATATACCCAAACCAGCTGGTTACCCCTAACCAGTAGCACCAAGTCTCATACCTCTATATTAGGGAAAAAAGCCTCTGTTGGGAGTTACCCCCTCAACATAAAAAAATGGCTACATTTTGTTGATAACCAGTACCACACTAGAAGTATGACCAGTAAAAAACTGATGAAATCCTTCTGCAGGACAAGTAAGGGTCAACGCTCTTTTGCTGCAAGGGCAACCAGTTGGCTGAATGATTTTCTGAATACATTATTTACTAGGAATAACTTTAACCACTTCCAAAGTTCACAACATGTGTTACTTCTTGAGCAAGTTTGCTGTGCCTGTTGATAAGTTGAGCCACACTTTGCTAGCTCCTGTGTTATGTTTTTTGTAGGGTTTCATATTATTTGCTTTGTACTGTTTCTTTGTAATCAATCTTGATGTGGAACCTATGAAAAAAAGCAGTTCTGTTCAAAGGTATTTTTCCTATTAACAATAAAATAAAAATAAAATTAAATGTAAGTGTTAAGATTTGGACACTCATTAGGAGGCATTGAACTCATGGGGCCAGATTTTCAAAAGATCGAGATTGTCACAAGCCCCAGATACTCCAAAGTTGTGGTGCACTGAGCCTGTGGCAATCTAAAGGGATTTTCTATCCCTTGCAACAACTGATGCTAGCTAGACCATCTGTTTGTGGTCTAGCGTACGTCAATAATGGGGACCATTTTAACAGAGCTTGCACCCGAGATTTCGTCGCAAGTTGCAGTAAAGCCAATAAAATGTTGCAACTGTGCCCAAGATTGTAAAATCGGGTGCAGTTGTGGCAATCAGAAATTTCATAGCTGGCAAAAAAAAATGTTTGACTTAAGGCTTGACACAACCCATGCACCATCCTTTGAAAATCCAGTCCCTTATAGCTAACAAACAGAACTTGGACATTTCATAATTGTGTGACAATTTGGGATAGGGTACTGTTCTATGGTTGTTTGGACCTAATGAAAATTTTGCTCCACTCATATTATTACGTAGAACATGGGGCAAGGAGAGGGTGAAGAAAAACCCCTGTCTAGACAGCAAGTTTCAGGGTAGAATAGAGTACAACAGGGCATACTGGATTGACCAGTGGTCTTTTTCTGTTAAAAGTGTCTATGTTTTTATGCTTCTATAGAGAAAGAAAATGTCAGCAGAAAAAGGACCATTGGTCCAACCGGATCTATGACTGGTTGTCGACAAAAAGTTTGTCGAACGACTGAACAACTAAACCGTCATGTCGACTGCATTTGCAGTCGGCAGACAGTTTCCAAGTTGGAGACATGTTTTCTTTGGGGGGCTTCATCCTCAAACCTCCTACATGGAGGGCTGTGCCCCCCTACACCCTCTCACTTTTTATAATCAACTCCAAGTCACAGCTGATTAGGGGAAGGAGTGTAAATCCCCTGAATACAGTGTCTGGGTCCAGCACCATCTGTATAGTGATCTGGTGCTGTGGTCACTGTACTGATGGTCACTGTGAAAGTGTCGCTGTCAGCGGTGCATACCAGTCCAACCAGTCTGCTCTGTTTTACCCTATCCTACCCCCAGAACTAATGTCTAATTGGGGTCATTGCCTCCCCTTCCAGCCCCAGTGCCCTCTGCCTTCCTGCTTTCCCCCATGTAACTATTAAGCCTTTCGCTCAATCCCAGACATGTTTGTATATTCCCCCATACTGACTGTTAAATTTCAAAGGAATGTAGTATAGAATTAGCACAGAAAGATATTGACGTATATTTTATTCCATTACCCTGAATTTGGCATACTCTTAGTAGGAGATTTTGTTGCAAGGGTGGGGGCAGGTAAAGATCAGACTATAAATCCAAAAGAACATTTGAATGCTTTTATAACCCCAGACAGGCAATCTTTTGATAAAACCTTAAATAGACCAGGTTGCAGATTATTAGATATTGCTCCAGAATTTTGTCTTTGCTCCCTGAATGGTAGAAGCATGTCAGATAGCATTTTGGAAATATACACATTTCTTGGCTACAAGCCTAACTGGTTCTGTAGTTGACTAAATGTGGATTGATTTTCTTACTTGGCTTTTGATCGCTGATTTTCAGTTAGTAAAAGGATCTGAGCCCAACCATTTCCTTCTAGTTTTGGAAATTAAATTGGAGCGAGGAAAAAGTAAAGAAAATATTTAATGAATGAAGATAATATTAGCATTTTTCAGGTTAAAGGGTTGAAATTGATTTTTTTTTAAAAGAGAAATGCTAGGCCAGCCCAGTGGCATTGAGGGCTGAGACATCATGCCTTACCTCATGCCACACCGGTGACCCTTGTTCATGGTGTGAGTGGGTCATTGGGGTCGGCAAGGGTGGGAGAGGGTTGAGCATCCAGGAACAGCTCTCTCCTCTCCTGGAGAGGGTGGGGAACAGAGACTGGAACCTACACGACACCTAGCAGAGACTAGGGGTTGGCACAGCATGTCCTGTATGTCAGGGCATGGATGCAAAGCAGTTGACTGGTGTGCTGCATGCGGACATGCGCTCAGCTCAGCCACTGTCAGCATACATGCTCCCCTCCACAGAAATGCAGAAAAAATTGTCCCAATCAAGCGGCATGATGGCTGTCCTCTGCAGGTGTCACCCCAGAGAAGGCACCTCCCTGAACTGGATCCAGTCCTGGTGGGTCAAGCTGGGGGCTACCCACCACCCTGCCATGGAGGATAAGCCATTGGAGAAGAAGGGTAGGTAGCCTGAAGGTTGGGGGACAGGGCTGGAAGGACAGCAGGATACAGGGATGATCAGAACCAGGGAAGAAAAATACCAGCTAAAAAAAAAAAAGAAATGCTTTGAGAGTTTACACAATAACCACCCTCTTCCACAAAAAGACAACATTTATTGAAGCATAATTCCCCAGCTGAAGTGTTTGGACAATTCAGTCAGAATAAGAATCAATATTTGTTCATGTTGTCAAACCAGTGAAGAGAAGAGAACTAAACCTAGCTGGAAAATGTATGGGTTGATATAGGATTTAAGGACCTTAAAAGACAATTTTGCAAAATATTGAAGAAATTATCAAATTCTGGCAGTATAGCCTAGAGATTAGAGTAATGAGCTATGAACAAGCTTGGTACACCCAGCAGACCAGACCTGGGTCTGATTCTCACAACCTCACTTGCATACTGTGTGTCTCTGAGCAAGTCACTTAACCACCCAGTGCTCCCAGGTCACCCCTGAAAACAGGCACTTGTGCCTAATGGGCCTTACTCAGTTACCAAAGACTAAAATAAAATAAAAAAAATACTAATTAAGATTTAGAATTAAGGAAGGGCTACAAGTCTACTAAAAAGACAAAAACAAAACTACTCACAGAAAAAAAACAAACTTCCATGGGAACATTAATTATGGAAACAGTTTAATGCAGTCACAGAGTCTATGGATACAAAAAATGTTTTGGTAATTGGTGACAGTAGGTACTTACTCCTATAAAAATGACCATGATGCAGGCATACTCCCAAATTAACGGTTGGATCATTTTGAAATTGTGTTTCCCAATAAAGAAGCTGCAAATAATATTTTTTTGCAGATAGCCAGACATTAAATCTGCTGCCTTCTTGGGCTAATTTAAATGAAAATATTGGAAATCTTATAGCAGCACATGCAAAAAAAATAAAGCCCCAAGGGAGGATGGTAGCACCATAGAACTGAAGCAACTTAGATTAAACTGGTACCTTCCCACTATGAATTAGGCCTTTAATATGATCCATAGAACATGGAACTATCCGATAGGTCTGAAAGGGAATACTGTAGCATCAATTTCCAAAAAGGGAGACAGAAATTACCACACCATCAAACTATATACCAATAAGTTTAATTGATATGTTTGCTAAAGTTTTTACATGCTTGTGCTGAGTACACCAGAAGTGAATGTTAATAGCTGCACCTTAGGGCCACCATTAGGCACTAGTGATCACTACTTGGTGACATTTGATATTAGACTGTCCTTTGTGTATTAGTGCACAGAGGTATCAACACCAAACTTGTAAGATTGATTGGAAATTGGTTAGAGGATAGAAAACCGAGGGTCATCCAGAACAGAACAGAAATAAATCTGAGGAGGGTCGGGCCACTAGTGTTCATCGTAGATATTACACTTGGATTGAACAACTGATCAACTAAATACGCGGATGGCATAAAAATTGGGGTGTATGAAGTACTAAGGAAGATAGGTCAGAATTGCAAACGGATCTTAATGGAATCGTCAAATGGGCAAATAAGTGGGGCATGAGTTTTAATATTGCAGAGTTTGGTTATGCACATAGGTTTTAATAATCCCAAATCTAATTATTTTCTGTGAGGTCCACAGCTTAGTGAATCAACGGTTGAAAAGGACCTTGGAGTGTACCTCTCAAACAACCTGTGCTTTGAAAAACATATTAATGAATCAGTCAGCAAGGCTAATAGGACAATATGGTCTATTAGCCTCTGTGCAATCTCTAAGACATTCCTTTGTATTATAACATTTCCCCTGCCTATAGACAGGTGGTATTTACAGTCATTGTACACAGCGTATTCTCAGTAGTGTGATCTCTTCTGGACATCCTGTATTATGTTGTATTACTTGTTCTCCACTACCCCCACCCCCAGGACACATCTGAAATTGAGCGTTGCGCCGCTCAGCATGCCTTCCTGGTAAAACTTTTAAATAAATAAAAATTTAAAATAATATAACTTCCAGAGATAAAAAAAGATCTGTTACCTCTATACAGATCTTATATCAGACCAAATTTGGATTTTTGTTCTCAACTATGGTTCCTCTATAAAATCAATGAAATTAAGCAACTGGAAAAGATCCAGAAGAGGTTTAGAAAAATAGTGCATGGATTAAGAATTGTCAATTATGAGGCTAGGTTGGCGAATTTGAAGCTAATGCCACTGGAAGTAAAAAGGTAGAAGGGTGATCTCTTGTTTATGTGGGATGTGATTAATGACCCATATTTATTTAATGAAATGGGGTTTAAATTCAAGCAGGACAAAACAGAAACAAGGGGTCATCCACTTCAGCTAGACTCAAGGAGACATAATACTAACAAAAGAAAGTACTTTTTCACTCAGAGAGTTTTCAAACCGTAGGATGATCTTCTGCTTGATATAATTTTAAGTAATAATAAAGGCAATGTTTAAGTTGAATTTAGGCTGTTGGTTCATGAAAATAGAAGGGTATACTTGTTAGGTGTAATGGATAGGAGCAACTATGGGCATCTGTCTTTCACTTCTGAAACACTCCTTAGTATGATCCATAGTAATATCTTCCACAGATAAGCAAGAGCATTACATGGGATAGTCACTGGAATGCTGTGCCCAGGTTGCTTTTTGCTACAAGCAGTTTTCAACATGGTGGAGGCCGATCTATCTAGCGTGGGCAGTGCATGCATAGGGGGTACGGGTGAGGTTGTTGCCGCCTATAATAGGGCGATGTCGGCAGCACTCTACTCTCTCACACTGGTCCATGTATGACCCAGATCCTTTCACTTCAGGTCCCCATGGTTTGATGGGGAGCTCAAGGTGATGAAGTTTATGGGTCAGAGGCTGGAACGCTGCTGGCGGAGGTCAGGGCTGGAGGTAGACAGACTGGTCCTGTGATCCCATTATGGTGAGTATCAGGGGGAAATCACCTGTAAGAAGGCAGAGTTTCTGTCCAGGGAGATTGCTGTCTGGAAGAATAGACCAACAGTGCTCTTTTGGACTGTGGACAGGTTGCTAAATCCAGCCAGTCTACAGTCAAAAAAAGCTTTTTCTGACACATTATGCAAATAGTTTGCTCGCTTCTTCTCAGACAGGGTGTCCGCTATTTGGCAAGGAGTTCCACTGGTGAGCCAGAGAGTGGCTGACAGTGGTTGCCTTGAGCATCCAGAGAGCACTCTGCCTGGTTGGGGGGAGTTTAAACCAGTTGAGATGTCTGAGGTCATTGGGGTTGCTTTGAAACTGAAGCACACATACTGTGAACTGGACCCGGTGCCAACTCATTTCTTGATGAGATGTGTTGCCACCGTTGGCCCAGTGTTAGCCTTGATTTTCTGGTGCTCTATGTCAGAGGGGGTCTTTACAGATACCTTGAAGGAGGCACTGGTCAGACCCCTTCTGAAGAAACCATCATTGGACCCTGACATTAAGGCGAATTATCATCCAATCTCCAATCTCCCATTTGTAGGGAAGGTTGTTGAGAAGGTTGTGGCACAGCAGCTTGAGGAACACCTCATGGCCTTTGATCTCTATGAGCCTTTACAGTCTGAGTTTTAGTTTGGGTGCACAATGACCTCAGGGTGAGAGATCGAGGGGAAGGGACAATTCTTGTTCTCCTCGATCTCTCCTCAGCTTTTGACACGATAGACCATTGGGTGTTACTCAACCATCTGAGGGAATTTTGTGGACTCACCAGCACTGTCATTGGCTGGTTTGAGTCCTACTTCACAAATAGGAGGCAACGGGTGGTGATGGGGAATTTTTTCTCCTTCCCTAGCCTCCTGTCATGTGGAGCACCTCAGGATTCAGTCCTGTCACCAATGTTGTTTGCTGTGTACATGCTGCCCTGGGGGAGTTCATTAGGAAATACAGTTTGGGTTTTCATTGCTATGCAGATGATACCCGACTGTATCTTTCTTTTGTCCCTGGAACATCCAATGCAGCAGAAGTGCTAAACAACTGCCTTGCTGAGATCAGATTGGATGGCCTTCAGCTGGTTGTGACTGAACCCCAATAAGATGGAGGTACTGGTGGTGGAGTCGAACAGAGGGCATAATAGGATGACCTCTGGCACAGCCACGGGATTGTTCTTGGGAACTGTGACATTGAAGGCCTCTTCTGGGGTGCGTGATCTTGGTGTGATCTTTGATAGTGGATTGACCTTTGAATCTCAGGTGTCATCTTTTGTCCAGACCAGCTTTTACCATCTCAGGAATATCACCAGGTTCAAGCCCCTTATTCAACCCCTGGACCTTCCCACCTTAGTGCATGCCTTTGTGATGTCAAGGCTTGACTACTGTATTGCGCTCTGCCTTAGAGTCTCAGGAGGTACCCTCTGCTGCCTGCAGCTAGTGCAGAACACAGATGCCAGGCTGTTGACTGGGCAGTTGAAATACTTCCACACCACCCTGGTGCTATGTGAACTGCACTGGCTGCCAGTCAGGTGGAGGATCCTCTTCAAGATGGGCTTGCTCACCTTTAAGGCCCTACGTGGGCTGGGCCCCGGATACTTGGCTGACCTTCTTACACCTGCTACCTCGGTTCACTCCCGCCATTCCTCCTCTAGGGGCCTCCTTGCAGTTCCCTGGATGAGGTTAAAAACTGCAGTTGACAGAGCTTTTAGTGTCACCAACCCCATCCTGTGGAACTTGCTACCACCATCTGTAGGGGAGGCCCCTTCAGCTGAGGTATTTAAGGCCCACCTCAATACCCTCCTGTTTAGTCAGGCCTTCCCAGACCCTGTCTGTTAGATTTTAATCCTGGGATTGCCCCTAGAGTCTGTTTTTAGCTGAGCTTTATTTATTTTATTTTATTTTATAGTAGTTGTTGTAATTTTTATGTTTTCTGCATATTTATGTACTCTATTATTAGTTTGAATTTATGTACAGTGCCCAGAGCCTCCAGGATTGGGCACCTTGAAAAATAAAAGTTGCCTTGCCTTGCCTATCACACCCATGCTGCAGAGTCTGCACTGACTACTGGTTTGATAGTGTACCACCGTCAGGGTTTGCCTGATGGTCTTCAAGGCCCTGCATGATTTGGGTCCTAGCTACATTAATCACCTCCTTAACTCATATGCTCTGTATCAGCCTCTCCCTTCTGCCAGGGGGAATTTGTTGGAAGGTCCCAATACCCACCTCAGATCCTCTGGAGATAGAGGATCTTCCATGAATCAATCTTGACCATTGAATCCCATGTGTGGATCTATGCCAGAGGTGCTAGGACACCATGGGAGCCAGACCTTTTGTGGTGGGAGCTGGAAATGCATGTTTTCTCTGTGCGTGCATCACCTCATGTGTCCACTGGTGTACAGTGGCATCAGCCTCCAACTACCTCATTTACTTTTTTCCTGCCATTGCATCCACATCAGTAACATCACTGCTCTCATTGTTGGGGCAGGAACTTCACCATCTACACAATGACAGGATTCAGTTCTTCAGATTTAGTTTAAAAAATACAGTAGAGTTAGTTATTTCTGTCAATTCAGTTAGTTTAACAAACAAAATCTACAATTTTCTCTCAGCCCTACTATGTACAAACAGTTGACAGCCATGGAAGAAGGTAGGGAGCCTGAAAAGACTAGCTTCTCCAGCAACTGGTTGTCTCTGGCCACCACCTCTCTTTGGGTGGGTGCTCTGTCAATGGGCAGTCTGGAACCCAGAAGGATGGACAGTCCTCCCAGACTCTCAAAAGAAATGTTCCAGATTCCGCACATGCTCGGCATCAGGGTCTATGCACCTTTCAGCCTTGCCCTCTTCCCACAAAAAAGGGAAGAAACAGTGACTGTTGAGGTCATCCTCTGGTCATTCTGCTTTGAGACACTCCACATCCACAGTCCTAGGTTCCTCATTATTGTCATCAATGACAGTGGGGATACCTGGGACTTTGAGATTGGCATCTCCATCCCAAAGCCTCTCTGCCCATTAGAGAGGACTCTGGCAGGCAGTTGGGTCAATGGGTAGCTGTTACAGAGCAGTGGGTGCAGTGTATAACTCAAGCAGTGCCATTTCTGTTGCCAGCCTCTGACATCTCTGGGTTGGTTGGGCTGGCACTGTCTGTGGTGTCGCTTGACTTATACATGCAGCTAATTACAGCTCTGGCCTCTGGACTGGTTCCACTGATGTCTGCCCAACTGGTGGTGGTGTCTCTGCCCCCTCCAGGGATGGGGGCAGCCACAGTACAGCAGCAAGTTTCTTCAGGGGCTGGCAGAGAAGTTGATGCCACTGGTGATGCCACATGCAATGCCAGGGTCTGGATCTTCAGGGCCTGCCCTGGTGCTGTCAACAGTATCATACAAACCCTCTGTGTTGGGATCACTCCCTCCTGGGATGGTCTCATGGCTGTCCTTGGCATCACTGCCGGCATTATTCGCCAGGCACCATCGAGGGCTGGGTCTGGTGTTACTGGTGCTGCTGAGGCAATGGCCTGCACTGTTGGCTCTTCAATTCTCTTCTTTCTACTACTCTCTGAGTGAGGAGGGCATAGAGGGAGAGGAGTCAGACCCTGACCTTATCGTCTCTGATGGTGAGGAGGATGACTCATATTATAGTCTAGAGAACTTAGAACCAGTTCCTGTGACTGCACCTCAGGAAGATCTCTCGTTCTATGCTCTGCTCAGAAATATACATTCTGCATTGAATTACGAGCCTGCAGACATAGATCAGACTATGCACCTCCAACTAGAGTTTCTAAATGTGCCTAATATCTCAGTCTCTTTAGTTCCTCCTATCCAGGCAGCCCTAGAGACACTCTCTGAGATGGCTTGGAGGAGGCCTGTTACTGTGGCAGCTGTCCCCAAATAGGTGGACAAGAAATATGTGGCACCTAAATGTAAGCCTATGTATTTCACTCAGCCAATGGCAGATGCCATTGTTATTCTGCCTGAGAATGACAAAGCTGCAGTGCCCAAGGAAGTCAGTGAACACCCCACTAACAGGGAGTCATGCAAGGTGGACACCATGGGCAAGCATGTCAATGCCTCATCTACCCTTGGCATGAGGATAGCTAGCTACCAGGGTCACATCTTTAGCATGAGTATGCCCTCTGATGCAAGCTTAAGTCTCTGGCAGAGGTCCTGCCAGACACAGAGGCAAAACAAGACATGCTTCTTGCTGTTTAAACAAGGTGTTGAATCTACCAGCCACCAGCTTATACCCTCTACAGATATCTTTGATACAGCAGTTCACTCCACAGCTTCAGGTATTTGCATCAGGTGACATTTTTGGCTGTGGACTGTTGGATTCATTCCAGAGGCCTGATTCACAAATGTGTCAGGAATGCTACAAGTCCCAAGTGCACTGAACATATGGTGCAAGGGGCTTGTTGCATTGCCCGACTGGCAATTGGGATTCTTGATCCCATGCACCAATTGCTGCACATTATACCAGCAAAAAGCTGGTCTAACTTGTGGCAATCCTGGGCCCCATTTCATGGGGCTTGCACCAAATATTTGGTGCAAGCTGCCGTAGGTCTCATAGATTTGTACGGGCCAAAAAGGGCACGTGCTTCATGATAGCCTGCCCGTAGCTCAAAAGGAGTAATTATATATGTCATTATTCTTACAGTAGTCATCCATTTATTCTTAAATTCCCCCATGCTGTTACTTCCCACCCCCTGTAATGGAAGGCTGTTCCATAGGACCACAACTCTTTGGTTGAATCAGGCTGCTTTTCTAGATGTTCAGCTTGTTTCCCTTGAGCTGTAACACATGAGATTTAGTAATGTGAATACAAGCCTTTAACTGTAATCTCAAGTATTCCCACAAATTGTCATTTGTAAGGGCACCATTTGCTTGGGACAGATTCCCCTCAAACACCTGTATTCCAAAGAATGCAATCCCAGTGTACTTAATCTGTCCCATATAGTTTAGATTTCTCACCGAAGATATCATCCTTGTAGCCTTATGTTGCACTCCCCCTAGAAGTCTAGTATCTGCTTTGGCACTTAGTGCTGCAAACTGCCCACAATACTGTAGGTGCGGCATAACCAAGTAGGCATACAATGGGAGTATCACTCTTTCATCCCTGCTTTCAATATGCTGCCTATTACATCCTAGTGTTCCACTAGTCCTTTTGGCTGTGGCTTGACAGTTTGATTTAAACATTAGGTCAATAGATATTAATACTCCTAAATCCCTTTCCTCTTAAGGCTAATACTAACCACAAACTAAGACTGAGATGGTTAAGTAAGAAGGTTAGAAGGGTAATCCCAAAAAAACACAAAACATTCAGGATATACAAAAAAACTATTTCACCCTATTATTGGAACAAGTACAAAGAGAGAAAAAGTGCAAAATAGAAATAAGAAACTCCAAACAGACCACAGAATTATATCTTGCAAAAAACACATCCAAAAGTAATAGTAAATCCTTCTATGGTTATATTAACTCTTTAAAAAGCCAACATGCAAAGTAGGCCCACTAGAACATAATAACCAAGTAGTGCATGAGGCAGGCCAAGTGACTGAGATCATGAACACTTATTTTAGCAGTATATATACTGTAGTACTAAATGGAACAAACCTGGGGACTGTGATACTAACTTAACAGAGTATATTACCATCACTGAAGATGAAATATCCAGTAAGATTAAACATGTCAGAAATGACTGCTCGACTGGCCCAGACCAAATTACAAGAAAAATTGTTAAATTAATGTCACAATATCTTCTATATCTCCTTAAGAAATTGTTCAAAAATAGCGTGGACACTGGCTACATACCTTTAGACTGGAGGGCAGCTAACATAACTCCAATTTTCAAAAACGGAGATAAAACAAAAGTTGAAAATGACAGACCAATCAGCTTGACATCTTTGATAGGCAAGATTTTGAAGGGTATTATAAAGGCAAGACTGGACCAACATATAGGCAACATCGACAACACACAGCATGGATTTATCACAAAAAGATCATGTCTGACCTACCTATTGTGTTTCTATGAAACAATGAGCAAGAGACTTAATAATAAAATCCCCTATGACATTATTGTTATTGATTTCAGCAAAGCATTTGATAGGGTTCCCCATGATTATATCAACATCAAATTAATGCAGAAAAAAGTTCACAAGATGCTCACAAACTGGATCATAAACTGGCTGGATGGGAGAACTTAGAGGGTGGTTATAAATGGGCACTCTTCGAGTGAGGCAGATGTTACCAGCGGGGTGCCCCAGGGTGCCATGTTGGGCCCCTACATCTTTCAGGTGTTCATTGCAGATATAACTGACACAATTGTTAATGATACCATTAAGTTTGCGGATGACTTCAAAGTGGGGGGAGTCTGTAGCACTACAGATGATATGACAATACAGAGAGATCTTGACAGCGTAAATGAATGGACCAAAACATGGGGTATGAGACTCAACATGGACAAATGCAAGGCCATGCACCTAGTCATAAAAACGTAAAACACACATATTACCTAGAGGACAACAAACTTTCCATGACAATGTTGTAAAAAGATCTGGGGGTATTCATGGCAGATGACTTAAAATTCTCCAAACAAACTAATGAAATTATAGGTTGGGTGAATGAAGTTTTATGGACCATCAGAAATAATATTACTTCAAGAGATGCAAGGGTTTTACTCCCTTTACGGTATATCAAGCCTATGTAAGACCTCATGTCAATTACTACTCCCAACTGTGGTCTTCTTATAAAGAAAATGACATCCTATAGTTGGAGAGAATCCAAAGAAGATTCAATGGACAAACAAGAGGCTTAAAGGACATGGACTATGCAAACAGACTAAAAACATTAAACCTTATGTCCTTAGAAATGAGACGATATGGGGGGATCTGTTACTTCTGTCTGATGTTGTGAATGATCCCTTTCTATTTGCAGAAATGGGATTTGCATTTAAGAAACCAGAGGACATCCACTGCAACTACGTAGTGTTTTGTATAAAACAAATAACAGAGAGTTCTTTTACTCTCAGACAGTGAGAAGTAGCAATAATACCCAAAAGGGTGGACAATATTGGGCTATCGTACTGCCCAGGGGCATAATGAGGTAGCCCCTGGAAGGCCTGTTATTACCCAATACTGCCCGCCCTGGAGGTTATGAGAGTGCTTAGAAAATGACTTGGAAGTAACAATTTTAATAAAATTGAATAAAAGACTAAAAAAAAATGTAACAAATGTTAAAAACAAAATAACATTCATTTTGTTATAAAGTAGTCCCTGTACTGTTATCTTTGCCAGTAAAGGGTGCTGCTTTTAGTATTCCCTCTTTCAGTTAGGTGTTCAGGATTCCCTCTTTCAGTCACTTTCTCTGTTACCCCTCCCCCTTTTGTGTTGCTTGATTATCAATATGCGCGGACACATTACAGTACACACTCATTGATCATTGAGTCGGGGACCAGCTGTGGAGGTGTGAGGAGGGCTGTGTTGGTCCCTGGCTCTGTCTGAGGATGGAGGCACTTACCTATTGGTGTGGGGGGTGGGGGCACTGGATCACTAATGTGGGTGCTCTTTACTGTGCCATAGGAAAGGGGACATCAGGGATTTGAGGGGGTGCTTTATGGTGCATTGTACATGTGGGGACCAGCAGGGATCTGGGTGGTGGGATATATACTGATATATGGCACATTGAGGCTTTGGAGGTGGGTCCTGCAGCACTATTATGACCTATATCTCTCTCATGAGGAGATATTTCTAAGTCCCCTTAGACCAGCCATGGCTGGTCTAAGGGGACTTAGAAGTTCTCCCTCGGGGAGATCTATATGAATTAGACATCTGGGGCCATAGTGACTTGCGTCTGCCGCAAGGTCCCTAGCATTGTGTAGCAGCCCATTGCTGGGTGCAGGGATGCCACAAGCCCCATTCAGGGTATTTGCTCCAGCCAGTATCTTTTGGTGCAAGGGGTACCTTGTGACATTCTTTTTGGTGCAAGCCTCTTGCATCATGATGGAGGCTTTGAGAATCAGGCCCATAATCTCTGATTGTACACTGCAGTCACTAAACATTTTAATATAATTCATCTTGCTCTGTGCTGTATATTAGAATGTAATCTAGTCTATAGTTTTAATTTCTGACATGACCGCACTCACCCCTTGTACAAACCTGTCATAATAGAAAAATAACTTCATCACTGTTTTAAACTAATAGCATCTTCAGCAATAACAGCAGCTAGTCTAAATCTCAGATCTGAAGTAACAAAATGTAGTGATCTGAAATGTTTCATAGAAAACATGACAGTAAAATGTGGTACATCAGATTTATGGCACAACAGAAACCAGTATTCTGCAGTCTCATGTTTACAAAGTTGTTACCTGGCTTGAGATAAATGAATCACCTGCTTCAAATCCCACCAGATCCACTTATACGTGATGGCCCAGGAGCACTTGTGTTACATTAGGGCTACTTTCATCATGTTCATGGCTACTGTTGCAAGATAGAATCTATGCACACATATTTGTTTTTTAAATCTGTGTTGAGTACATTTTGCTGTAGAATGCACATCAACTTCCCTGTTGCAGCAAGGTTAAACTGGTTCCTAGGACATTCATTATGTAAACTGACAGTAAATGTATGCAGCGGGAATAACAGAACAGAATTTAAAGGATACTTAAACCCTACTTTTGTGCCTGAAATTCCAGTTAAAATGGATCTCAGAGTGAAGCAGAATATACAGTCTCCAATTACAGAATGTGCTTCCTTAGCATGGAATCAGTTTAACCTTGTTGTAACAGGCAAATGGACACACCTTCTACAGCAAAATATATTTCAACAAATTTAAAAAAGTACTTATGTGTGTGTGCTTAAATCCCACGTTACAACAGTAGCCATAAACATGATGGAAGTAACTCAGATCTAATACAAGTGCTCCCCGGTCATCATGCATACGTGACTGTGGTGGAGTTTGAATCAAGCATTCATTTATCTCAAGCCAGGTAACAACTTTTTAAACACAAGACGGCATATTACTGTTTTCTGTTGTGCCATGAAGCTACTGTACCACATTTTACTGTTATGTTTTCTATGACACATTTCAGATAACTGTAGTTTGTTACTTCAGATCTGAGATTTAGAAATGCTACTTTTATTGCCGTATGCAGATACTATTACGTTGAAAGAGTAATGGTGTTACTTTTCCATTGTTACAAGGAGTAAGGGTTGTCATGTCAGAAATTAACAATATAGACGGGACTACATTGTAATATACAGCACAGAGCAAGATGCATTTAATTGAAATGTTTAGTGATTGCAGTGTAAAGTCAGACATCATGTCTTCCTGTAAGTCAGACTGCAGGGAGTCATGGAAAGATGGAACATAAAACAGGCAGCCTGTATATATATTTAGGCTCTGGAGTTAATTCATCACTTAAACTGACATAAAACATCTCTGTATTTTATTAAATGAGATAATAAAATAGTTTTTAAATGCCACACATATTACTTCTAACTATATACTGATTTACGTTGTAGAAGAATGCGCAAAGTCCATTTACACCATACTGTATGGTACACATACAACAGGTGTTATTTGTTAGGGAAGATCTGACGCTATAGTAGGCAAGAGCCTAAAAAACTAGTCAGAACAAATACTATTACAAATGGAAAGAGATACTGCATGCTATCAGTATAATCTATTTACAGTACATGAATATAATAGACTACAAGTAGAGGAGATAGAGCATGTTACTAGATAATACATAGAGGACTTCACAATAACCTCAGGTTAGTATATATTTGTTCACTCTTCTGTTTTTTTTTTTTAAGAAAATGGGATGTTCTGTGAGTGAAGGGTTAATGACTTTTAGAAGATTCATAGGAGGGATGAAAAGCTGATACAGGCTAATTCCAGCAGGTCAGTTTGAGTTGAGACTTCAAGCCAGGCACTGTCTGCTAGACCTGTTTGATGTTACATGGATAATGATTATTAATTGTTCTAGTAAATCCATGTGCCTGATTTACTAAACAAGACAGTTATTTTTGTGCACTTTCAATAGTTTTAATGCTATTTAGATTTATTTGGAATGTGTGCACATTTGCTCTCAGAGAAAAGCAGCTTGGAGTTCTGTCTCCAACATTGTAAACAAAAAGAAGGGAGTATTTTATGTGACTGTTGTGATTTGCATTTATAGAAGGATACACTGGAAAGTACTAAAAATGTGTTCCACGATACCCCATTTTTCAAGCTAGAGCAAGATGGCTGTAGGCTCCACACACAGCCATAAAAAGGAGAATTATATGGGATAGTCACTATCTTCCTAACATGATAATTACATGCAATGGTCACTATTTGCAATGGATAAACAGAAGAATTACAAGGCATGATCCCTATCTACCATGCATAAACAGGCAAACTACATAGGGTAGTCACAGTTTGCCATGGATAACCAGGATAATTAAATGTGATAGTCACGATCTGTCATGAATAAACAAGATTATTACATGAGATAGCTACTATCTGCCATTCATAAACATGATAAATACACAGGATAGTCACTATCCATTATGTATAAATAAGATAATTACATGGACTTGTCAGTATCTGCAATAGATAAACAGGATAATTACATGGGATAGTCACTTTCTTCTATGGATACCCAGGATAATTGCATAAGATACTCATAATACAGCTTCATCTAGTTCAAGGTCAATTGACAATCATCTGTATCCCCCTTCCCCAGGTCGTGCCTGAAAATAGGCAGGATTTGTCTAGTGCACTTATCCGGTCAACAAAAACTAAATAAATAAATAAAAAAGAATCTGCCATGAATAAACAGGGCAATTACACAGGATAATCACTACATGTCATGGATAAATGGGATAATTACACAGAATGGATCACAGTTTGCCATGGATAAACATAGAAACATAGAATATGTTAGCAGGAAAGGACCAGCAGGCACACCTAGTCTGTCCTATTTTTTTTTCATGCCAAACACTACATCCAGCACTCTATTTAGTCACAGGTGTCCCTTCCTCCTCCTTCCTTTCTTACCTCTGTTTATTATCCCTATGGGTCTATCCCACAAATTCATGAACCTCCCCACTGTCTTTGCCCCCACCACCTCTGCTGGAAGGCTGTTCAGGTGTCCACCACCCTTTCTGTGAAGAAGTATTTCCTCACATCCCTCTTAACCCCCCCCAAGCTCCATAGCATGCCCCTTGTTCTGGCGCTCTTCCTCCTATTAAAGACACTCCCCTCCTGCACCTTGTTCACCCCCGTAAGCTACTTATAGGTTATTGTTACTTATAGGTAGCTCCCTACCAACCATCAAGCATTTTGTCAACCCTGACCTCGGTTTGCCTGTTTTTTTCACCCGTATCCCTCCTCTTTTTATTCCTCTCCAATACAGACTACATCATTTTCTGATGACTTTGTTATTGAGTTATTCCTGCTACCTGCCTGTAACCCTATGTAGTTTCTCTCAATGTTGTTAATGACACAGTTATCCTGCTGACGGCACTTCTGTACACTTCTTTTTTACCTTTTTGATTGTACCAATAGTCACCATTTCTAACTCTTGTTAAGATTAATGTGTGTAACCATTTCAGCACCAGTGTCACTGTATTTTGTACAGTATGTCCTTTTGTTGTAACAATTTTGCTCACTTCTGCTGTGGAACCTTTGTAAAAGAGTCTCTGGCTCAAAGGTATTGTAATTCCGAGAAATAAATAAATGCAATCACGTCCCTCACACAAGGCTCTAGCAATTTTTTGAGTCCTAAATGGCACTAACCCAATATCAATCTGGATTTTGAAAACATCACTCGAAAGTCTCCTGTCTATGTAGAGTAACTAACTCAATTCAAGTATCCATGGATCACAGCCACATCACGGGTGCAATTTTTATTGACTTAGCCGAAGCATTTGACTCCATGTCTCATCACCTATTACTTCAGAAGCTCAGTGCCCTGGGCCTCGCAAATCCTACACTAGTTTGGTTTCAATCTTATCTTCTGAACAGAACATGATGTGTTCACATTGGCAATTCATCCTCTCCTCCCCATCTTATCTGGTGTACCTCAAGGTTCAGTTCTGGGCCCTCTACTATTCTCTGTCTTTATAAACTAACTCCCATCAGTCTGTACTTCCTCTAATATTCATCTCTATGCTGATGATGCTATTCTGTTTGCATCTGGCCCCTTTCCCACTGCTGTCCATGCCCCTTTACAGTCCAACTTAAGTGCCAAGCATGACTGGTTTCACAAAACTTCTCAGGGTTAATTTAAAAAAAAAAAAACAGTTTCAATGACTTTCAGGACCCTGCAACAATTGGCCTCCATCCATACTCCTCTTATCTTTCATACACTTGGCAGCACCCCCCTGGAGTCAGTAACCACTTTTTAATACTTAGGGGTTTGGCTACATCACAATCTATTCTTTTCCTCTCACATTGACTCCTCATGTGCTAAACCGCACCCCAAATTGCATTTCCTATACAAGCATAAGGACTCCCACTCTCTCCCTGTCCACAAGCAATTACTTGTAAAACTCACCCTGCCCCTCCTTGATTATGCAGACATTGTCTTCAGTGCTGCCCCTGCAATTACCTTATCTAGGTTGGACACTGCCTACAACTCATTTTGCTACATTGTTTCTAACTCTCCCCCTTGCACCCACCACTGTTTTCTCTACTCTTTTTTCTCCCTCTCTTCTCTTACCCACAGGTGAAACTTACACTCTCTCACATTCCTAGCCAAATACTGGTTAGGAAATCTACCATTGTATATCACTGCTCTCCTCTCCTCTCACCAGTTTTCCCCTCCCCATACAGCTTAAGGTCCAGGGACCAGTACAATTTCCAACTGCCCTGTCCCCACTCAACCGTGGGCTCCCAATCTTTCTCCTGTCACCTCCCCAACTTATGGAACCTGCAATCTGCCTCCCTATGAACATCTTCCTCCCTTAAAGTTTTCAGGCACCAGCTATAAATATTAATTCCTAGCATATGCTCTTGCCCAGTCCCCTTGCCTGCTTGTACTGTAACTCCCAATGACCACTCTGCTCCAGCACCATGTAAGCTCCAATCTGCTGTGTTTACTACATTAGTTAGTAACAGCCCTGCACCTCAGACAGTCACCTACTGTAACAGCTTAGCTATCAGTTCCTGTTACCTACTATTTTTGTTCTGTAACACTACACTCTATTGTGATTGTATACTTTTTACATTAAATGGTTACTTTGTACACTGCACTATCATTATTCTATTGTGTAAATATTTTTCTGCTATGTTGTTATTGCAATTGTAAAATTCCTCCTTTTCCCTTTCTCCCAGGTCACACCTGGAAATGTGCTTCCGCTCAGTGTGCCTTTCCCAGTTACCAAATTTTAAATAGATAAATAAATAAATAAAGTCCACTCGAACTCTTCTCTTGTCTAGGGAGTACTTGTTGAGCTGCCACAGTCTCTCCTCATATGGTTTCTTGTGCAACCCCAAATTACAGGTTAATTACACAGGATAGTCACTATCTACCATGGATAAACAGGATAATTAAACTGGATAATTACTATCTGCCATGGATAAACAGGATAGTTACCAGGGAAAGTGATTTTCTGCCATGAATAAACAGAATAATTCCATGGAATAGTAATTATCTTTCAAGCATAAACAGAATAATTACATGGGATAATTACTATCTGCTATGGATGCACAGGATAATTACATGGGATAGTCACTATCTGCAATGAATTAACAGGATAGTTACATGGAATAGTAACTATCTGGCATGGATAAAGAGGACAACTACACAGGATAGTCACTATCTGCCATGGATAAATAATTACATGGGACAGTCAAGTTCTACAATAGATAAAGCGGATAATTATACAGCATAGTGACAGCCATGGATACACCAGATGTAGAATTTTCACTATCTGCCATGGATAAACAAGATAAACAAATGAGAAGTCAATAAATGCAGTTAATAAAAGAGATAATTTTAGGGATTGCATTATCTGTCACATGCAAAGAGGATAATTACAAGAAATAGTCACTAACCATCATGGATTCATATGAATACCAGATAGCCATATGAAATGATCATTATCTGTCATGAAAAAAGCAATCATTAGACATGAAAATCTCTACTTTCTATGGATAAACAGGATACTTGTACGGGATAGTCCCTATCTGTCATGGACAAACATTACAGTTACATGGATTATTTGCTATTTGCAATGGCTAAATAGAAAAATTACATGATTAAGTTAATTTATCCAATTGGAGTGATTTTAAAAGACAGTTAAAAGTGTTATTCACACAGTTGTTTTGACTAAAAATGAGAATACATTATTTATCTTCACAGTTCCATGGTTGACCCTTAAAATTCTGTGATTTATTCTCTGCTAACAAGTATTCCATTGTGTAAGTTGAATATACAATGGGGCTGGTTTAAAACAATTGTTTCTCCCAACTCATTAGGTTTGTCCTCTGTAACTTCACTCATAACTCCACTTTGCTACACAATCAATGGGTCACAGAGTACAAACCTAACATGACAGAGTAAAGCAGTTATTTAAGCCAACCCCATTGCATATACCCTAAATCTGTTATGGATGCCCTACTCTTAGGATGGTTAAAATAACTGCCCTACACCCTCACTAGCCAACCTCCCCCCTAGACTTCTGACCAACTCCTGCTCTTCCTTGGGCAACTGAGCCATAACTGCCCTCCTCCCTCACTAGCTTAACACACCCCATTAGGGGTTCACATAAGTACATGGCCCCTATGTATCTACTACCTCTTGTCCTTGTTGTGGTGATCCCACAACACTGCCCTCACTCCAATGCTGCAACACAGTTGCACAGCCCCCAGCCTCGAGGGCCACCCTGTGGCCTCCACAACTGCCTATGAGCACCCCCTACCTGCTCCCCCAACCAGTTTAGGTGTCACCTAGTTTCACCTCCTATTCCACACAACACACTCCTTTTTCCCCTACTATCCCAGCCTCCTATCCCTCACATTCCATTCAGAGCTGCTAGGGCTAATCTCTACAAATATCCATCTCTGCTGAAACTGCTCAAGCTCCTATTCTACCATTATGCACCACTGCTGCTTCTACTCTCAGGGAATGGACACCCTAACCCCTGGCCACTGCATCACCTGCTTGTGCACCAGGGCCCCATCCAGCTGGCATCCATTAATGTCTTCAGCCTACTCCAGAAAACTGATAGGCTTCAGGTTTGGGTAACTTAGCACAAGACTGATGTGCTAGCAGTAGCTGAGACCTGGCTCTCATCTGAAATTCCTGACAGCGTCATCTCACTCCATCTACCAGGATGATAGGTATGGAAAAAGGAGTGGTGGTTGTGCAATCTATGTAAAAACTGCCCTACAAAGCCATGCCCTCCCTAAGATCTCCACTGGTACCCACACCCAAGTTCCCACTATCAAACTACTACTTAGTCAACTTGGCAAAGCACTTACAATTCTTGCCATTTACATACCCCCACATGACTGCTCACTGGGTTTCAATTTTATTCTTGATTACACCCATAACCTTCCCCTCTCCCCGGAGGTGGTGGTGCTGCTGGGCAATTTTAATATTAACTGGCTCACTTCCAATGCTGCTAGCTTTAAAGATGCTGCAACTGCCTCTGACCTAACCCAAGTTGTCAACACCCCTACCAGACTTAACCATAAAACTGGCACTAGCACCCTGATCAATCTCATCTTTACGAACCACCTTGATTGGATCTTTGACTCTGAAGTACTCTCTGAATCCATCAGTGACCACTCCCCCATCACATGCCTGTTAGCGAACAAGTCCCCAAACACAAAAACACAATGTCCTTCCAGCGTGTCTTAACTCATTATCTCCAATAGCTCCATATGAAGACCAAACTATCCATTGTTTATCTGACACAAAATGGCTACCCAGGAGGTAATGAGTTAAAAAAGGGGCAGCTCAGTCAACTCAAAGCTGACCTCCAAAATACAGACTGGTCACCTCTTGACTCTACCACCAGTGTTGACCAGGCCCTTGACCTTTTTACTGCTTGGTTTAACACAGCCTGTGACACTTTTCCCCCTTAAAAAAGCATAGTTTAAAGAATGTCAATAACCCATGGATTTCATCCTCACTCCTCAAATCATTGGCTGACAGACACCACCTCTGGGCTAAAGCCTGAGCTTCATGCAACAGAACTGACTGACAGCAATACCGCTGTGCTAGAAACTCCTGTACCCATGCTGTCCAAAAAGCCAAGGCTGACTACTATAAGAAATCCCTCACCAACTCTTGTGGAGATAGTAGGAAGTTCTCTGAGAATCTAAGAGAACTCTCTGGTAAAAGGGACAAATCCCTCCCCCCAACATGCTCAGTGTAGATGGAGACATGATTCTGGATCCAAAACTAATCACAGATACTTTCAATGTGGCATTCACTGACCACAGCAGCGTGCTCCCCCTGACTTTTTTGAGAACTCCCCCTTGCCCCCCACTGCTCTGACCCCCTTCCTAACACCCTGACCCCCCTTCTTCTTTAAGAAGGTCACACTGCATGAAACTAAGCACTACGTCCTAAAGGTACTTGAGAAAAGACGTTTCAGCAGTGACTCCATCAACTTCAAACTTCTCCACCTAACCCTTGACGTTGTGCTCCTCCCACTCTCAAAGATCATTAACTTATCACTCTGGCATGGATAATTTCCCTCCGTCTGGAAGCCCACAGTTGTGATCCCCATTCATAACAATGGTGATAGGTTCCTGCATACCAACTACCGCCCCGTTTCCATCCCTCCAAAATGTTAGAGCGCATAGTCTCTGACCAACTCACTGAATATTTGTACAAGTACAACATCCAGTGCCCACAGCAGCATGGTTTCAGAAAAAGCCACAGTACAAAAACTGCTCTTGTTGTCTCCATGGACTACATCCATAAAGTACTTGGCTGTGGCCACCTGGTGGGATCAGTGTACATTGATCTCACCAAGACCTTTGAGACGGTCAACCACAACCTGCTTCTGGCATCTCTCCATGATGTGGGCATCTCCCTGCAGGTGCTGATTCAAAGACTGCCTGACTGACAGATTTCAAAAGGTCAAAACTGGGGATGCATTATCTACCTCCCAACCTGTCCACTTGGGTGTTCCTCAGTGCTCAATTCTCAGCCCATTCCTATTCAGCATCTTCCTCAACTCCCTCCCACAAGTCTGCAATGTCAACCTCCTCCTCTATGCTTGTGATGCTGTGCTTTTCACTAGTGATGCCGACCCCACTGCCCTTGGGCAAAGGCTTCAGTCCAACTTTGCAGCAGTAGAAAGCTGGTTCTCACAAAAAAAGCTGATTATAGATTACAAAAAAAAAAGAAGTCCATGATCTTTTCCAGTCCCCAAAACAATCAAAAATCAACCACCCTCACCATCACTAATGCTGACAATACCCCCATTGACCAGGTCCTCATCTTCAAATACCTGGGCATTACTCTTGACAGTGTCCTTTCTTAAAGAGAGCATGTCAACATCATATCCAAGCTTATCAACACAAGAATTGGTCTGCTATACAGGAATAGGCACTATATGATGCAGGATGCCCTTGTCAAAGCTGTCACCAGTTCCATACTATCTATCATTGACTATGCCCTGATAATTTTTGGTTCTGCCACAGACACCACCCTTAAGCGAATCCATACTACGCTAAACAAATCATGCTGGTTGATCTCTGGTACCCCTAAACAGACACACACTTGTGACCTCTACTCCAGTACTAACTGACTAACCCTCCAGGGTAGACTCTCCTACCACATTGGTTTATTTGCTAAAAAAATCAACATAGGACTCATCGCACATCCTGCTCACCCCTTCTCAACCTGGCCACTAAAGCCCATGGTACCAGGAGTGGCACCAGAATCTCCTACCAGACCCATTTTTGCTGCACCTCCCTGGCCCAACAGTCCTTTAGTTACTGGACTCCCAGCCTGCTTAATGCCATTTCCCCTGATGTCCTTGATCCCCCTACCCATGGCACCTTCAAGCAGAAGCTTAAGGAACACCTTGTGGTGATCAGCAGGTGTGACTGTCCCACCTAGCCCATTTCTCACCCTGGATTACCCTGATAAGTTATACTTCAACAGAATGCTCTTTAATGGTTATGCCTGATCCTGCACAATTGTACTAATAAGAATGAACTTGCCTCTGTCTATTGTTTCTGACAAAATCAATATTCTACTGATTGCTTTTAATTGGCTCTGCCTTAGCATGCACAAATGTAAAAAAAATACTTATCTAATTGCCTGATAGTAATGGTCTTGCCGTACTGTTCGTATTCACTAGTTCTATCGAATGTTTGCCTCTGGGTTTTCATATCAAACTCTGTACTGCTGTGTTTTGTTATATGAACCTCTGTAAAAGAGTCTTTCAACTCAAAGTTTGTAATCCAAAACAATAAATAAATTAGAGTTATTCTGTACATGGTCAGTGAGCATGGTCATTTATGGTTTGTCCAGAGTTTTATCCATGGTTATTAATGGACAACCACTTATGGTAAATGCTACAAGGACAGACAGTGGATGACCATGGTCAATACGGTTTGAGAATCTTTTATGTTGACCATAGTCATCCATGGTTGTTAATTTCAGAAATTCCTTACATTATAAAACAAACTTCTACACCACTCAGATAATTTCATTTTTTCCAACAACCTTAACATTCTGTCATGAATGCATATTATCCATGTATTACCCATTGCTACAGTTCTAGTATCTCCCATCATTCTTAACTGACAGAATGGCCTAATTGCTATTTATACCACTGTAAAAGGAAACTCTTTAAAGATGTGGTAAGTTATCTTATTATTTTTTTTCCTTAAATAATTCATTTTTTCCCTGTCAACCTTACCTTTTCACCATACATTGCAAAACAGTTATTATTGTGTTTATTCAGGGGTTGTGCTGGTGCTGTCAGCATTAGCTCAAAACAGATCTTTTAAATTATGATTTTTTTAATTTTCTGTTGCCCCTTGATGGTGCAAAGAAAAAAATAACGATGTTCCTTTCCTACTAGCACACATGCACAGGAACCCTCACCCATGACGGTATCTCCTTGTGTGACAGACATGCCTTTCCCAACACCTGACCTATAAATCTATCTCTGTGTCTGACTGCAAATGTTACTGTGCATGCCCCGACAGTGCAGATGCATAACACAGCCATGGAAATAAAATAAAAAAGGAAATGGGAAGGGATCCTTGGGAGTGTGGCTGAGCCTAAATCTGCCACTGTCATAGCCGGAAATTGCCTGCAAGTTATGGTCTGTATCCAGTGGAGCTATATGGCACAGTGTGCATCCAAATAAAATTAAAGAAAAAATAAAAGATGAAAAGTCAAGGGCAGAAAAGGTGTGGAAGAGAACTTCAGGAACCAGTTTGAGAATGGAGAGGGGGACCCTCAGATGACAGTGTCCTGAGAGAGTAATTTTGAACTCTGAGATGCAAAAAAGACACATTGTTGCTGTTCAAATAAAGTTTATTAAATCATCATAGACCGTAAAACAACAATTCAGTTTGTGAGTGATTCAGATAATAAAATCTCAAAATTTCACACAAGTATATTACAATGCCAAAAACCAATGCGCTAAGTACAGAACTGAATAAAATGATGTTGAGCAAGTGGCCACTACTGGCTCTGCTCCACAATCACATGCTGTATCTGTCACTGCTCTGGAACTGCAGATAACTCCACCCTTTTTGACAAAAAACAGTTACATCTTTATAAATCATTCCAGTGCCTTATGTATCAACCACCCTGCCTGGCTCCAAAAGTGTTGCATCCATAGAGATATCAAGTCCTGTCCCTGATTCATCCAAAAGTGTTGTGTGTGTTGAAACATCTAATTCTGACAAACTGCAAAAGGATTGCTTCTCTCAAAGTTAGTTCTAATGGCCTGGTTTGCTCAGTTGCTTCTTTATTGTTACAGAGAGTACAGAGCAAATTGGAAAAGTAGTGACTCTAAAAATAACAAAGACCATCAACTGCAGCATATCATTCTGAGCCAGATTCCAAATTTGGTGGTCATTAGGGAAGAGTATTCAGGCTAGCCTGGAAATGCAAAGAGCCATGGTTTATGGGCAGTGCCAAAGATCAAATGATGTACTGCCTAATATGTCTTGATGAAAAATTAACAAACTCCTTCACAACACTGTGTTCAGTTATGAAAGCAGAAAGCATCACCTCCAAAGGCCTTATTTCATCTAAAGATTGCCAAACATTGGAAAAAGCATTGCAGCAAGAGCAGAGTAATGCAGTAAAAATATCAGAGGTGGCAATAATAACTGCTCTAAAGAAAGTTTACTTTGCTGCACAGTTAAGTCTCTCAAATGCAATCATCCCAGAAATAAATCATCTGTGCATTGAACATGGACTTGAAGCCCTCAAAACACTTAAAGTTGATTCACACACCAATTACAGTCATAATTCTTCAATCAGGGATTTCCAGTCTGCCATTGCTTCTGTGATTGAGAGTTACATCACTACCAATTTGAAATGCAATCCCAGCTTTACCGTTCTGCTAGATGAATCAACAGCTATTGCAATGGAGCAAAACTTTATTCATTGTATGTGCACCATATAAATATGGACTCTGGTTTATCTGAAACACATTTTTTGTGTCAGATGCAACTCCCTGCTGCTACTACAAAAGTTATTGTGAATCAACTTATAAAGGTTTTGAAAGACAACTCCCACACAGATCTGAACAACATGTATGGTATTGCAACAAATGGGTCTGCAACCATAACAGGGGGTAAGTCTGGAGTGGTCACTAGGTTAAAGGAAATGTATCCAGGAATTCTATCATGTCATTAAATTATACACAGAATGGCATTCAGTGCAGCACTGCAGACAACACACTTCATTCCATCAAATACCAGGAACTGCCTAACGGCATTTTCAAGTTTTATGAAAATTCACCCCAAAACTCAAAAGCTCTAAAAGTGAGTCAGAATGTTTTGAAAGAGAAACAGTGTAAATTCAGTAAAGTTTTTCAAACAAGATAGTTTGATTTGAAGGTGCAGCTGATACATTACTTGTTAATTTTTCTAGTTTGATCAACGTGCTTGCTGTCATTAAAAGTGCCAGAGCCAATAGCATGTTGTAATCCATTTCCATCTACACATTTTTTATATGTGTCTCATTTTCTTTCTGATGTGCTCCCTCAGCTTGGACTTACAGTATGAACTGAGCTTTGCAGTGGAACTATTTCCATGTTGGGAAAATGCATGACATAATGGCCATCACTGTTCAGAAACTCTCTGAACTTGAAGCAGGGGAATTTAGAGACTGCACACCACAGGAAGCTGGATCTGACTTTGAGTTATCTCAAAATCAGTGACAAAAAATGACAGAAGTTACATTGGCTTGCAGATCCTTTGTTCAAAAATGTATTCAGTCTATCAATAATACGTTGAGCGACACAGACAGTTCTAAGTTCTGAGGTGTCTCAATGATGTTTTCTCGCTTAAGTTCATCTTGTTAGATTATTCTACACTTATGATTGTTCTTCTCACAATTCTTCTTTGCCTGATGATAGTGCCAGCATCTTCTTTCTCTTCAATTTTCAGAAATGTTTGCCAGCATTTCAGTGGAATGGATTTCATCCCAGTTCAGACAGGTTTTGATGGTACTTGCAAACAGGAGTACAGCCACTTCAGAACTCTAGTAGAGAACAAACAATATCTGTTCAAAACAGTCACTGATGTGTGTACATTTCTTATCATGAGAAGGGGAAGGGGTTCATCCCTGTTTGTCAGTTCTTGCTTCTGTTTCCATGGCAATGTCAGTGTCCACTGTTGATTGTGAATAGACTTTCAGCAAGCAAAATCTTATCAAACCTCATCTAAGAAACTGTCTGAGCAAAGAGACATTACATAATCTCATAATAAGCTCCAATGAGGGACCCCCAGACTCAGAATTTCACACTGCTTTTGAAAAATAGATAGTGAAAACCTGCCAGATATTCTTATATGACAGAGCTAGTGCAAATTAATTCAAACTGGTGAAAATAATGTTTTCTCAGGTAGTGGTGCAAAAAAAAAAAAATATGTATTATAATAATCCAGAGCCAGCATTCTTATTTATTAAAGTGTCAAATTCTGCATTCTGATATGCAAAAAACAATTGAAACTTTGGTTGCTATCCTATGTTCTTATGACCATGGATAGCAACCATTGTCAAACATGGATAAACCATGATTAACCATGGTTGACAATGGTGTGTCCAGCACATGCAGAAAACATATTGTGGAAGGCCACAGCACATGTAGATCATGCTTAAAGAACTCTAAGGTAATTTTGGCCAAGAACAGTAGCCAAATGGAACCAACATAATTTATTAATTAACATAGTCTATTGATAAACTAGAGAGTTTAGAAATACAGCTTCAGCTTGGATATATTTTGAGAAACTGTTTTTAACTTTGACAAACAAAGCAAGATACAGTAGGAGCTGTCATTTATAGCTACAATGAGAGATGACATAATTTGGTTTGAGAATTAAACTTATTCAGGTAAGGTTTTGGACAGATTATGATTAGCTGAAATGAGAGATGGCATTAACTTAAAAACTGAGGCTAACTACAAAGGAGAGTCATATCTTTCAATCTCATCATCACAACTGGGGTTGATACTTCCAACAAGACTTATATTATCCAGATCCCTGTAAATTGCTTAAATGGGTCCATCTCAAAAATGAGCTTAAACTGAGAACCAGAAACATTTTGCACAGTTTTACTGTGGAATAAACACAAAGGATTAAATGATAGGAACTACTTTTTTACCATTAATATTTTATTGAACTTTCAAAGAATAACATAGAATACCAATGTAATGCTAAATAAATAAGTCATCTTACAGGACTGAAACAATAAAAAACAGAGCAACAAAGAATTCCAACAGTGGTGTCTTTTCTTTTTTGAATAAAGGAAAATGAAATAGAATGCACTGTGTGCAATATTTCTTGCTGTTTACATAACATGATGTTGATAATAAAGATGCAAACATAAATAATGCACTTGATTTCTATAAAGGTGCTTCCAACTTGGGTATCTTACAAAGACAGGATTTTAAGATGGGTCCCCAAATTGTGTAGAACTTATCTGCTCTGCCTTTATTAATGTGGGCAAACCATTCATTGCTGGCTCTTGTTAAAAGATCACTCTGCCACTCATTAAAAAAAGGTTTGTTTCCAATTTTTCAAAGTTTTGCTTTTTGCAGTTATTATGGTGACGTGGCCACAATTTCTGGTTTGCCAATAAGTTATGAATTTCTAAAAAAAAACAGCTTAATCATTTTAGAGCAGCAAGTTATGTTATAGTTTATTACAGTTTCACAAGCAAGTCAATCAACTTCCTAGAATTTTTACATTGGTTGCACTTGTGCAAACCAACATATTGTGGCAATATGGGATTTCAGGGGCATGTCACTGCCAAGTCCATTGCAGTTCACAGAACCAGGGGATGGCAGTCTACCCCACTGACCACTAGGTGTGGTCCTGATGCAACTCTTTGCTGGGTGGGCTGAACAATCATGCACTTCAAAGGGCTGAAGCCACTCTAATCTGAGAGGGTTTCAGCCCTTTGATTTGCATGACCATTCAGCCCACCCAGAGTGCCCAATCCCCATGTTGGTGATACCCCATTCCCTGTAGTGTCTGAAATCAGGGTGTCCAATCCCCATGTTGGTGATCCCCACCTGCACTGTCTGACATCGGGTGCCCAGTCCCCATGTTGGCAGTCCTCCCAGCACTGTCCAACATTGGGGTGCCCAATTCCCATGCCCATGATCCTGCCTGTACTATGGGACACTGAGGAGCTGACCCCCAGTGTCTCCAGTTATGTTACTCCTCCCCACCACTCAGGAACACTGCGGAGCCCACCCCCAGTGTCCCCAAACATTTTCTGTCCCTGAAAAAAAGAAAACAGTCCCCCAACATCTTTTTTTAAAATTAAACCTGTAAAGAAGAAAATGGTCCCTCATCATCTTCCCATCCCCCTCCCCATCCCAACCTTTCCTCTGCACACCCACCTCCCCGCACCCCCCTTATACCATACTTACCTCCAGAGGTCAGCGGCTGGCATCTTCTGTGGACTGGGACATGTCTGCACTCTTCAAAGCTGAACAGCGAAGTGAAGAATCAAGGTAAGTGCTGTATGATGGCAGTCAAAGGCATTTTGAACTTATGTTGATATCTCAGCCATTTTTAGGTCTTCTTGCACCAAAGTTTCAACATAAGCTTTTTGAGACTCCACCTCATGAACACTGGCACTGTCATTTCATTACTCAGCCCTGAAAAGTGATTTCATGGTCCATGTGTGGAATCACCTTTCAGGACTGAGTAACAAAATGACAGTGCCCCTATTCATGAGGTGGGGTCCCAAAAAGCCCTTGTTGAAAATTTGTTGAAAAAATTCCCAAAAATGGCCATGTTACAAGTGTGCATTGCACAGTTTCTATGCAGGTGCATAACTTTATGAATTTTTTATAATTTCGCTCCAAATTGTCAACATACAGATTTTTTCACACCACTTCATAAACAGTACAGCTGTCATTTCTCACATCCTGCCCGAAACATGTTTGCACACCTGTGGCACAGAATGGCATGATCCTTGCATGAACTCACCTTTCAGGGCTTATTAATGAAATGGCAGTGCCACTGTTTATGAGGTGGGGTCCCAAAAAGGCCATGTTGAAAATTAGGAGCAAAAATACCAAAAAACGCCCAAATCACATGCGCTTGTTGACATTTTCCTAAGCATGCGTGTAACTTACCCAATTTCTCATATTTTCACTCCCAATTTTCAACATAGCCATTTTTTCACACCACCTCATGAGCTCTACAGCTGTCATTTCTCACATTCTGCCCAAAATGACTTTCAGCATCAGTGGCATGGAATGGCATTTTGTTACGGAGAAATAAATGTTCACCTATGGGGTTTATAATTTAAGGTGGTAAGATGGCTATGTTGAACATTTGGGGTCAAAATGTAAAAAACTTACAAAGTTATCATGGCAACATACAAGCATATGCTTGCTGTGCCTACATCCCAGGTTCAGAGATGGGCTTGAGAGTTGGAGGGTCAGCTGGGGGCAGTAGGATCGAGTGTCCCAGGGACTGCTGTCCTTCTCTGGGGGAAGGGAGAAGAGTGTCCAGCACATTGTGCACCTCTGTTGGAGGCTGGGGGTACCACTGTTGCCAATGCCTCATGCAAGGGGAGTAAGGCAGATGCTGGCATCATTGCACATCCCTTCCCCCAGGGATCTTCAAAAATTAGCATACAAAAAATTCTGGCCCCATTCTTGATGCCCCCACCTTCACTGCTGCTCCTACAGCAACTAATAAAAGAGATCTAGAGAGAGAGAGAGAGACTCTTGGGGGATAAATAGAAATGTTATAGCCACAGAAATCACAAATAAAGTTTATTCTTGGCCCCAGTGTGGCTGTGTGTGTGCACAGGGCAAGAGTAGGCTGGCAAAATAAATCTTTGACTTGTGGCACCATCCAGAGGAGAAAGAGAGAGAGAGAGAGAGACTATTGAGGGCCAAAGAGAAATGTTATAGTTACAGAAATCACAAATAAAGTTTATTCTTGCCCCCAGTGTGGCTGTGTGTGTGTGTGCAAAGGGCAAGGAGAGGCTGGCAAAATACATATTTGTCTTGTACCACCCTCCATAGTAGAAAATGGAGGGGAGAGAGAGAGAGAGAGAGAGAGAGAGAGAGAGAGAGAGAGAGAGAGATTATTGGGGGCCAAAGAGAAATGTTATAGTTACAGAAATCACAAATAACATTTATTCATGGTCCCAGTGTGGCTGTGTGTGTGTATACACAGGACAAGAGCAGACAGGCAAGATAAGTCTTTGACTTGTGTCACCATCCAGAGAAGAGAGAGAGAGAGAGAGAGAGGGAGAGAGAGAGAGAGACTATTGGGGACCAAAGAGAAATGCTATAGTCACAGAAATCACATATAAATGTTATTCTTGGCCCCAGTGTGGCTGTGTGTGTGCACAGGGCAAGAGCAGGCTGGCAAAATAAATCACAGAGTTATGAGCCTGCATTGAAATTTGTGAATGCAGGCTTATAACTTTGGCAATTTTCAATATTTTAACCCCAAAGTTTCAACATAGCCATTTCTTCACGGGACCTCATGAATGTGACAGCTGCCATTCTTCAGATCCTGGCCAAAATGTTTTTTGCATCCCGAAAGGTAATTTATTTATTTATTAAAGTTTTGGAATTACAATCTTTGAGTCAAATACACCTTTGCAAAGGCTCCACATCTGGACAAACATACAGATTTATACAAGAAACATGATACAAGGCATTTTGATATACAATGGTGTCTACATGGTGACGACATACATTTATATAGATTGCAAGCATCTAAAGGGTTACTTAGCAGCCCTGTGTCTGTGGAACATACCACTTAAGGGTGAAAGGTTAGTCAATTCCGATGAATGTGACAACATATGTGGTAGTGGGTAGCTACTAGGGGTCTGCTAACAACCCTGCATCGAGATAGTGTTGTGTGCTCAATTGCAGCTACACATCTCTGAGTCTATGAGGTGTCTCTTGGTGGCCGCTTTAAACTGGCCTAATCTTGGGCAGTTACTGCACGAAATCACCTTTTGGGCAGGAGCTGAAATTTTTCTCTGCACTTGTTCATGAGGTGGGGTCATAAGAAGGGTATGTTGAAAATTTGGAGCAAAAAAATTCACAGACAACAAAGTTATGAGCCTGCATTGAAATTTGTGAATGCAGGTTTGTAACTTTGGCAAGTTTCAATATTTTAACTCCAAAGTTCCAACATAGCCATTTCTTCACAACACCTCATGAATGTGACAGCTGTCATTTTCTTAGATCCTGGCCAAAATGTTTTTTTTTTTTTGCATCCCTAAAGGCGATTTCACAGTTGCTGTACTAAATCACCTTTCAGGCTGGTGCTGAAAATTTTCTCTGCTCTTGTTCATGAGGTGGGGTCATAAGAAGTGTATGTTGAAAATTTGGGGCAAAAATATTAACAAACAACAAAGTTATTAGCCTGCATTGAAATTTGTGAACACAGGCTCATAACTTTGGCAATTTTCAGTATTTTGACCCCAAATTTTCAACATAGCCACTTCTTCACAGCATCTTGTGATTTTCACAGCTGTCATTTCTCAGTTCCTGGCCAAAATGTTTTTGCATCCCAAAAGGTGATTTCACAGTTGCAGTGTGAAATCACCTTTCCGCAGGCCCGTAGCTAGGACAGTGAGACGGAGGGGGCAGAAAGAATGACTGGGGGGCAGCTACCAAACATATTAAAGCAATCTGGACTTGTCTGAAATTTTACAGAGAGGCAAAACAAATTACAGGGAAGCGTGCCCCCCTACACTGCTGTAACTCACAGGCCTGCCTTTTGGACAGGAGTTGAAATCTTCAAAATTTATGTTCAGAATTGCAAAAAAAAAAAAAAGTTTAACAAGCAAATGATTATTTAACATTTGTAAAGGCGGAAAGGATGTGGGTTTTAGATCCTCTGTCTACTGACCATATTTAAGAGATATTGTCTGTTGAAATACCCAGCTCAACCAGTTTACATGGGGAGTAATGCCAACAGTGTGTGATTTCAAATTGAATGAGTCTACTCTTAACTTACTGACATGCTTTGAATATATTATTCTGTCCTTCCTCTCATTCCACCATTGTGATGCCCACTGAAAATTCTAGTTACAATTATTCTCTGGCTTTTTAATCAGATAAGGAGGGAGTCTGTTATTAGCTTGTACATTACTTTTTGAGACGTACTGGAGAGAAGAGTACTGTATCAAACATTTGGTTTAGTTTCCTTGGCATGTTCTCAGGAATAAACTTTTATGAGCAAACAAACAATCTTAAGTTTTGATTGATAGCATTTCATAATGCATATTGCAGTTGCAAAACCTGTGGAATTCAAATCTGGAAAGAGAGCATTTGTAGCTATGTCAGAGAAGAGGGAAATCATTCTGAGCATGGGATCAATTAGGTCTCCCAAAGAGTTTATGCATTTTTAACACCATATTTCCCAGTTTAGTGTTTCACCTTTAAAACAAAATCACCTTATTGTCTCTCCCTCTGTACAGGTCACTGGTGCAACCACCCCTTGAATACTGTGCAAGGTACTGGAGTCCACACCTGAGGAAAGACTGTGACAAGCTGAAGACAGTACTGTGCAGGGCAACCAAGGTTTTCCATGGATTAGGGGGAAGGCATATAAGGAAAGGCTGCAGGACTTGAACAAGAACACCGTTTAGAAAAGGAGGGAAGAGGGCAAAATGATTGAGACATACAAGTACCTGCACAGGACAAATAGAGTGAACACCAAGGAAATTGTTTCCTTAAATTTAACTACAGAGAAGAGAGGTTACTCACTGGGGAGGGATATTCAAAAGGGATGTTCATAAGCAATTTTTTACAGGAAGAGTGGTGGACAAGTGGAACAAGTTGCAGGAGGAAGTAGTACAGGCCAAATCAGTGAACAGCGTCAAGCAAGGATGAGACAGGCATATGGAGTTATTAGAAGTGGGAGAACTGAAAAAAAAAAGAGAGAGATGCCCACTAGGGTCAGTGCAGAGTAGTTAAGTGGGGTGGGCAGACTGGATGGGCCGACAGACCTTTTTCTGGTGCCACTGTCTATGTGTGTATATCTACTATTGTTTAACTGGTTGTACATCTTTAGAGCCCTGTGAAATTATTTTTATTTTTTATAATTTTTATTTTTATTTTTCTGGAATTTCTTATTTCTTTTTATTCATTGAAAAGTAGTTTTATTTCTTGTTATCACATTTGCATTCATTAAAATACCTCAGAATGACCTTATACAGACTAGAAATCACATTTCTAGCACACTACATTTTTAATAAGCAGCATTATGCTATAGTTTTGAAAGGTTTTATGAATCAGATAATTCTGCTGCTGCTTCCTTGCAAACCATCTCTGTTTTAACAATGGAGCCTAAACAAGAAGTGCTGCAAGCATTTATTTAGTTTTTGCCAAAAAACGCAAGCAATTTTTTAAACTTTTTTCATGGGTTTGTTTTTGTTCTATTTCTTTTTATAGCTTATATTTCTTGTTATTTCTTATTTAAGAAAAGCACAAGTCTCTGCTTATTTTGTAGTGGAGAGGAGCATGGCCAAAATGAAGGATTAGTAAAAGGGGGCTTGTATAGGTGCTCACAGGCAGGATGTGAAGGGGAGTACTTCCAGTTTGTGAGGCACTAGGACATATATATGGCCACTTCCCACAAGTATAGTGAGTTATGCACAGTGATTGTGCCACAAGGTTAAGTGCTGAAGAGACTTACTTGGAGAGGGACTTAGCAGAGGAGGGGCAAGAGGCAGGCCACTCTGTACAAATAAAGGGATGCAGGTTAACCAGTAAGTGATGTAAAGAAATTACAGTGTGCACTTTAAGCCTGTTTTCATTCCATCTGCTCACAGTAGGCCCACATACCACAATCAAGTTCAGGTAGGCTGGCAGATAGGTGGGATAGATAGTCAGCTGCAAGGGAAGCAGTGCTGCTGTGTTCTAGAATCTGTTCTACCTGCATGGAGGGTGCCCGGTGTCCAGGATGATTGGAGCCTTTGCCAATGAGGTTGCTGCCCTCAGGGTTTAAATAATGTTCCTAAGAAGCACCCCATGGGAGGGCCCTACAGCTGCAGCAGCTCTACTACCTCAGAGACTCCATAGAGTCAGTGTGGTTGAATGAACTGAGGTGGGGAAAGGTGGGAGGTACACTGTGGGGGAATGGGAGACTCCAAGGGTGGAAACCATTGATCTCATGGACAAAGAGGATAATTACACAGGATAGTTGCTATCTGCTATAGATAAACAGAATAATCACATGGGATAGTTAGTCTCTGCTATTGATAAGCTATATGCTGCTATATGACAATGTCCTAGAGGCTGCACCCACACTGTAACTATATCTCCTGTACCAATACCAACATCCTAGCTACTAAATGTATAGGTCAACGGTCACCCAGGCTGTTACTTTGCCTAAACTGTGTTGTCTCACTAATGTATTGATCACTGTTCCTATTTTATGACAATGCCCCAGAGGCTGCACTTGCTCTATAATTGTTCCACTGTAATAATATCAATACCCTAGCTACTACATGTATAGATTTTCAGCCACCTTGGCTATTGTATGTAAATACTTGAAATGTGATATCCCACTAATGTACTACCTCTGAATGTATGACTATGCTGACGTGGAGCCTTTGTAAATGAGTCTATGACTCAAAGGTTTGTAATTCCTATGACTGACTAAATAAATTAAATAAATAAGCAGGATAATTGCATAGGATCCATGGATAAACAGAATAAGTGCATGGGATAGTCACTATCTATCATGGATAGAGAGGATAATAACACAGGATAGTCACTATCAGTCATAGATCAAGAGGATAATTACATTGGATTGTCATTACTGCCATGGATACACAGGATAATTACATGAGATAGTCACTGTCTACCATGGATAAAACAGGATAATTACATGGGATAGTCACTATCAGCCATAGATAAAGAGGATAATCACATGGGATCGTCATTACTGCCATGGATTCACAAGATAATACACAACATAGTCACTATCTGCCATGGATAAAGAGGTTAATGAAATGGGACAGTAACTATCTATTGTGGATAGACAGGATAATTACATGGGATAGTCATTATCTGTCATGGATACTCAGGATTAATTACATGTGATAGTAACTATTTGCTATCTGCCATAGGTACACAGGATAATTACATAGGATAGTAACTATTTGCCATGGATACACAGAATAATATTATGTAAGATAGTAACTATCTGCCATAGATACACAGGATAATTTCATGGGATAATCATTATCTGCAATGGATAAACAGGATAATTTTAATTGGAAAAATCTCTATCTGCAATCCATAAACAAGATACCGGTAATTGAATGGAATATTCAATATTTGTAGAGCCCTGTGAAATTATATTTATTTTTTATAATTTTTCTTTTTATTTTTCTGGAATTTCTTGTTATTTGTTTTTACTCATCAAAATGTAGTTTTATTTCTTATCACATTTACATCCATAAACTACATCAAAATTAACTTATACACACTAGAAATTACATTCCTAGTATACTACATCGCATTAAGCGGAATTATGGTATGGTCTTGAAAGGTTTTATGAATCAGATAATTCTGCTGCTACTTCCTTGTGGACCATCTCTGTGGTAACAATGCAGCCTAAACAACAAATGCTGCAAGCATTTGTTTAGTTTTTGCCAAAAAACAAGCAATTTTTTAACTTTCTCATGTGTTTGTTTTTGTTTTATTTTTTATTATACCCTGAATTTCTTGTTATTTCTCATTTAACTTATTCACACCACAAGAGCTCTTTGAGACTTCCATCACTTGTGCCCTGTATACTCTTAGCACTGCATCCTGGGCCTTTCTAAGCAAAATCAAGCCATAATCAGCATGCCACAAACAAATGTGAATACCTCTTGAACCGTAAATGCTACACACAAAGTAAGATGGTGCTATGCAATCAATTGTAATCAATGTGGTTTTTATTTTATACTAGCTGAAATACCAAACAACTGTGTTTTTTTCTGGATTTTTTCAAGGTGCTTAGGTGAGGTTTGAGAGACAAATGTCAGTCATGCACCCCATACCTTAAACAAATGCAAATAACTCCTAAAGTATATATAGTGTATGATGGAACGTTGTACTAGCTAGAAATTCCACCATACCAAAATGCTGTTCAGCCACAGAGACTAAAATGAATGGAATGCTGTATTGACTATATGTGCAGAACAACGTTCCATTCATTTAGAATGAGAAGATCAAGTCAACAGTAACAGAAAACAGCTGCTTGGCAATATCGCTTAAACAGACAGAAAATGACCGGGGTGGTTTTTAGACATTCAAACAGTGAATCACTGATTATCAGAGGGCTGGATCAACTAGATTTTGATCCTAAACATTTGTGAACTTACATTTCTCTCCTTAGGACAGCTATTGTTTTCGCTAAGTGAGACGTCTGGCCACCATGTTTTTTTTTCTAACTCCCGCCCACAGCAGATCGGCAACCAATGGGCACATGCACTGCTATGTTAGGGATGCCCAGTCCCTAGCAACCACCCAACTCCATCTCCTAGTGAGGGGAGACTGCAATTTATTTATCGACAATTTAAATACAGTCTGGAAGCCTAAAAATGTTTAAAAAATAAGTCGAGTGGCACCATACACTATAAAATATACAGGATGGGTAACCCCATGCAGAACCGTGTGTTCTGCCACATCAGGGTCTGATTCCCGAGGACCTCTCGAGCTTCACTCTCGAGGTCACAAGGAATCAGACCCCTCTGTGGCAGAACACACTGATTCTGCATGGTTACCCATCCTGTATTCTCTATGTGATAGACACAAAGTATCAGTGGCAAGGTTGTTCAGCACAAAATTATCTTTCTAACAGTGCTATGCAATCAATTATAATCAATTTGGTTTTTATTTTATACTAGCTGAAATACCAAAAAATTTTGTTTTTTTCAGATTTCTTCAAGGTGATTAGGTGAGGCTTGAGAGATAAATGTCAGCCATGCACACCATACCTTAAACAAAATGCATATAGATCCTAAAGTATTCGTGATAGAGACAAAGTATCAGCAACAAAGTTGTTCTGCACAAAATTACATTTCTAACACTGCTACGCAATTGATTCTAAGCAGTTTGGTTTGTTTAATATTTAGGTTAAAACTGCTGACTTCCTCAGATATTTCCAGGCCTGAGTGAAAGTCAGCTGAGTATGTCTACAGTTGTTATTGGCCTGAGTGGCTATGCTTTCAGATGCCACCTACAGGCATATCTATGCCTGAATGAGTTAAGAAAAACACCGATCTCTAACTATTTGCAATAGATAAATGGAAGAATTACACCACAGTTACTATCTACCATGGATAAATAGAGGAATTACACTTGACAGTCACTATATACCATGGATAAATAGAATAATTACATGGGACAATCAGCATCTGCCATGAATAAACTGAATAATTACACAGGATAGTCACTGTCTGCTATGGATAAACAAGAAAATTAAATAGTCACTATCTACCATGGATACAGCAGCAGAGGATGTGAGGGCATTCCCTTGAAGCCCTCCCTGGAGATACCCCCCAAAACGGAGCAAGATACACAGTGTTTTGTAAGAACTAAGTGTGTAGAGGCCGGTGATGCAGAGTTAGGCTGCCAGCCAAATTTTGAACAAAAAAAGAACAACTCTGCACTCATGCAAAGATTTTCGAAAGCAAAGTGCACTGTTTATTTCAGTAAGTGCCTAGAAAGCACCCACTAGCTCCTCTTCAACCCTTCACTGGGCCTTCCTCAGGGGGTGGGTCTGAGGAGCATACAAACATGCTACATATTTATACAAATTCCATTTAAAGTGTCATACACCAAATAGTGATTTTAAAATGAAAGACAAAGGTTACAAATCTCACACCATCAAATTCTACTTTAACTAACTCATAAGCCTCTAGTTAGCAATAGAACATAACCTTATTTTAATGTTAAATTTAACTGCAGATGAATCAATTTCATTATGAAGTTTAAATTCTTTTATATTTCTGCATGTAGTTAAAGATTTCATTAGTATTTTAAATAAAAGATGGCTTATGGTTCGGGGATTAAAAAACCCAAGGAGAAATAATATGTATTCACATTTAATCTCTTTTAATATTATGACCATATTCACTGGAAGCCCTCCCTGGAGATCCCCCCAACACAGAACAAGGTACACTGTGTAGCAGAGGCAGCAGCACTGCCTTACAATACTACCCACCCACCTGCTCTGCCTCCTGCCTACCCAGGGAGTCACTTTATTTATTGTATCAATGGCCTGTCCTGTGATGAGCCAGAACCAATCAGCTAACTTTTTCACCCCTACTAACAGTGCAGGTTGGTAGATTCCAAGACAACTAACTCCTACTCCACCTCTATCCACCCTAATGGTAGACTCCTGCTACCCCGTTCACTCTAGCTGGCTGCTTCCTTGAACTACTATCCGCACCTTTTCTCTGAATACCTCGGGTCCCTCTATGGCTGAACAAGCCTAGGCAGTCACTGTTTGCATCAATCTAAGATGCTTATATACATGACCCTAGGCCACAGTGGGTGCTCCATAGTAGATCACTGACCTAAACTAGGACCACTGGTCTAGGACAGAAGTGGTATCCATAATGCCCCTAGATACTCTTAAGTTATTCTGCTAGCCCTAGGAACTCATTGGGAATCACCTGAATTGGCCCTTGCTATCACCACAGTGTTCAGTATGCTAACAACCAAGTGGAAAGTACAGTCCCCAGCTTGGACCATCTGCCTAATAACCTTTCTATCACTGCTAATGCCACAAGCACCTCTTAAGCTGGGACATGCAGGCATGTCCCTTAACTCTGACCTCAGTCCTCAAAGAAGTATGCTCTTGTTGGGCTAGGCCACCACTCTATATTGGTTACTCCTAGTGCATCTTGGACAACACTGTTCTGTAACTACTAACCATAATGACACTGGTCACTACTAACAAAGTAGGACATGGTAACCACCGTACAAGAGTGGCTACAGGACTAATTATTGATTATTGTTTGCTGCTGATTATAATATTATGTTATGACTACTGATACCATAGAATGTGATTTTTATTGTATTTTATAACTAAGAACCAAGCATTGTTTTATGTTCTATTGCTTGCAACAAACTATTGTATGACTAAGTGTGGTCTGTACCATCATCTAGTAGATTGTGTTACAATTACTTCTGACTGTATTTGGATCTGCCTTATCCAAAAATATAATAATTTTACCTTGTACAACAGCACCACCTAGTGGACTAATGTCTGCATGTAACAGTAATCTATTGTTTTAGTGCTGGAATACCATCTGGCATATTTCTATACTTTGTATATCTTTATAGATACTGGGAGCCACCTAGCTTTTAGCCAATAGGGCTTATTTTGTATGTTAGCTGTAATTATAATATATGCATCGACTAGCCATTGCCATGGGTATTATCTTAGTATGAGAAGGTTTGCATACCATTTGCACTCTGAGTCTAATTATATGCTCCAGAGTATAGGGAATACTCTGGCTCCCGGTGTTGAGGTAAGGCAATGCAGGGCTTATATATGTAATCAGAATAAATACTTTATTCATGATCTAATCCCTTTTGTCAGTGTCCTGTTTGTTTTATCACTGGTCCCAAGTTCCTCAGAGGTCTGTCCCTACACCATCCAGACATTATGGTGACCACAGCAGAACCAGTGCAAAAACGAGGACATTAGAGATATTAGGGTATCAGCAGATTGGTTTGGGGATACACTGGCAGTCTGTACACTCTGAGGAAACTTTCTAATCCAAGCTAGGTGCAAGTGAGACAAGGATCACACTCCCCTCTGCCTGTCAGCTTTGGAAGATGGAGTAGCAGGTGCCTGACCTGCTCTACTGCTGCTGTCAGTAGCAGATCGATATACACCACCTCACAGTCTCCAGGAAACTTTATAGAGGATCCTTAAAATGGCCAGCAATATCTGTACAGATCTGAGACTTGACGTCTCAAATTTTCTTGCCTCCCATGGAGGGTGGAACGATTTCATGTGGGACATGAAATCAGAGGGAAATTCAGTGCAGAGTGTCTCCACACTATATGTGGATGCAAAGCAAACAGCGAAAAAACATGACCAGAAGGGATTTCTTGTTGCAGCACTTTTTGCTGTGTTAGAAGCTTCTGAATCATTGGTAACAGCTGGTGAACTGAAAATCGCAGCTCTGAAACAGGAGTTGGGTTCTCAGGTGAGTGGTATGTCACAAAAATGAAAGCAAATGTACCTAAAACTCCAAGCGCTATGCTGCAAGCATGAGTCAAACTTATAAAATGCTGTTCAAGAATGTAAATGAGAAATAAATCATTTGAGAGAGGAAAATGGTAGGTTGTTACAGGATAAAATACAGTTGTTACATATGAATTACCTATTAAGTAGGATGAATGAGTCATTACGTGATGAGAATGAGGAGTGTGAGGAGGAATTGAAAAGAGTATCTAGGAAGTTAGACAGAGAACTTAGGGAGAATTGCAAACTCAGCACCACGTAGTTTTGCAGAAGCATATGAATGAAGGGGGATAGCACAAAAGTAAAGTTTGCCATGTTTCATGTAGAGCAAAGCTGGTGAAACTGTGCCATCAAAGGGAAGTGTTGACTGGCCATGTCAAAGTAATGGGCGGATACCAAGTTCTGCCCATTGACATGGTGTCATCAGGAGATGACGACAATCCTGATGATGAAGTCATCGAAGATGGTGACTTCCATGATCGAGGTGGTGGGCCGGCCTACCCTGTACTGTTGCTGCGATTACCAAGCAGGATAAGAATGAGATCATAAAGTGAATCAATAATGCATTGGTACAAACCACACTGAACCCTGAGCAGATATCCACCTTGGAGACTGCCATGAAGGAAATTCTCATGGAACAAACAGAGAGGGAACCTTTCATCAAGACCGTGGCCGACACTGCAGCAAGTGCAGCAGCTCAATCTGCTGCCTCCCGTCCACCTCTGCCAGTTGTACTGGCAAGTCCCTTGCAGGCCTCTCAATTGGTGCAACAGACTGCCAACAATATCGGTTACATGACCCCCAGTGACAACCTCAGCTGTCATCTGGAAAAAGTCCATAGCCAGTGAGAAATGCTCAGTCTCCCCATGGAGTACCGAGTACAGGTACTGTGCCAAACCATTGACCCGACCCTATGGGGGAACCTCCCTGTGGGAGTCAGAAATTTGACTGACATCAAGTACAATGATATACCCATTGAGCTTATCACCACCACCAACCCTGGGATAGTTGGTGTGACACTTGCCCAACCAGTTAAGCAGTTCACCAAGGAAAGTCCTAAAGCTTTTCACAACCGTTTGTGGTTGGCCTACCGCGCGGGTAAAAACCTAGTGGAGGAAGCAGATGATGATGACAAGGTTGAGTATAAGGCCCTTTTCATTAAAAATCTGGTCCCTACTATCTGTGACAAGGTCGAACCCACTGTGTTCCCTAGAACGGATAAGTTTTGTAATGTTCTCCAGAGAGTGGAATGAGTGTATAGCCACGGTCCACAACTCCGGCGAGCTACAGATGCACTATGCCATAGAAGAAAAATCCCAGGTGAGCAAAAAGTCTACCAGCTCCAGGGCCAAGGCCACTACCAGCCTCCACCCTACAACCCACAGGCCTATCCACAAGATTCACAGGCCTCAGGCCAGGCCTACCCCCATAAGGCCCAAAGGTGGGTTAAAACTGAAACTACAAGAAGAACAAGAACAAGGCCCAAAAACAGCAGAATCAACAACAGTCCTTGTACAAAGGCCCCAATAAAGGCCCTCCCTATCAGGAGATATGGGATGAAAACATTAGGATTAAGGAGGAAAATGGCAAGCTCTGCTTAATCCTTGGGAATTTGTAGTCCGTGGCTGAAACTATTCCCAAACGTACTGTTGCGGCAGTCGCTGCTGACAACATCCGGCCTCTCATGGAGCTCGAGACTGAAGGACCATCAGGAAAACCCTTGGCTCCAGGACTCCCTGAGAAGATGGAGACACCCGTAGCCTATGCCACACAGGCTCAGAGGTCCAGAACATCATCCCTGTATCCGGTAGAGGAGTTGCAGGAACAACAGATCTCACTCCAATACCAATACCTACCGGAGGATGAGCTTGTAAATTCTGATTAACAGTTACAGGCCCCAGTTTGTATCATCAACAAACTCATGCTTGATGGTAGCAGATGGCCGTGCACCAAGGCCATGGTCGGGGGCCACCAAACTGTTTTGCTTTTGGATACTGGTGCAGCCATGTCAGTGTTACACCAAGAAGACCCAATAAATTCAGCCTGGTCCACAGGCAAATGCACTATCAACCATGGAGTGGATGGAACCAGGCTAGCCACTTACCGATCACACCCATTGGCAGTGATCATTGGCACCTTAAGCGCTACCTTTGTGTTTGACCTAATGGTCTTACATCATCACCCCAACATCCTAGGAATTTATTTCCTAGCACGATACAGCTGTGTCATGGATCTGGATAATCTGCTCATTATCCAGATTGAAGGACAATACAATGCACATGTCATCCCCGACTCGCATGTTGGGGCTGCAATAGCCAACAATGGCACAGAATATGATGTCATTGTATCACTCCAAAATTACCCACTTTGCGATCGGTTCTTGCCTATTGTAGAAAGACACCTCAATGCTTTTACAAAGCATAAGCATGACTGTGGACAAATTGACACCTGTATAGTTGTTCCTGGACCAGCACCACTCAGACTCAAGCAGTATCCATTTCCGCAGAGGCCTTGCCATCTCTGAGAGCTACCATCAGATCCCTATTACAGCAAGGGGTCATCAGACACTATGTGTCATCCATCAATTACCCCATTTGGCCTGTGAAAAAGCCCAGTCATTCTTGGAGACTCACAATTGATTACCGGAAACTTAATCAAGTCACTCCTAGTTGTTCACCACCATAGCATCAGCACCTGATGTGCTCAAACTGCTGAAACCAGAGCAGAACAGGTTCAGCACTTTGGACATCTCCAATGGTTTCTGGTCATTACCCTTGGACCATGACAGCCAGTACAAATTTGCATTCACATTTGAAGGATGCCAGTACACCTGGACATGCCTTCCCCAACGATTTCATATCAGCCCATCACTTTTCCATATTCACATGCACGAAGCTGTCAAAAACTTCAGTGCCCTACAACACCTCTTGCAGTATGTGGATGACTTACTGCTAGCCACTGTAGACTTACAGGAGCACCTGGAGTTCCTAAAAAAACTACTGGTCCTCTTGTAGAGGGCAAGCCTTAAGTGCAACCCATTAAAGATACAACTTTGCCAAAAGGAAGTTACTTTCCTTGACCTCTGTATCAACTCCCAGGTTAGGCATGCAGCACTGAATAAGATTCAGGGCCTACAAGACCTGCCACTACACATAAGTGTGGCAACACTCAAATGTTTTCTGGGGATGGTAAACTACTCCAGAGACTTTATATGCAATTTTGCACAAAAGGCCGCCTCTCTATATGAGCTCCTAAAAAAGGACACTGTAAAACAGTCACAAAGTTAAAACAAGCTTTGACTGCAGCTCCAGCATTGGTCAACCCAAATCCTGATCTACCTTTCCACCTGGAAACAGCCACATCTGTCATTGCCATGTCTGGAGTGCTTGCCCAAAAGGTAAATGGAGTACTCCAACCCATTGCCTATGCATCCCAAATGTTCACCCCAGTGGAACGCAAATACACTCTTTGCAAAAGAAGCCTCTTGGCTACCTACTGGGCTGTCAAACATTTTCTGTACATTGTTGGGTTTTCACCCAGTATGCTACACACTAGTCACACCCCCTACAAACTTTTTACTATCAGACAGAGTAAAGAATGGGACAGTCTCAAACACCAGACTGACCCACTGGTCACTACTCTTGCAAGATAGAGACATCCAAGTACATACAGCCAAAATGCCTTCACTCCGTGCCCATGGGCTCCTATACCTTAGAGAACCACATGAGTGTGGTCTCCAACCTCCTGCACTGCCTGACTCAGGCCAATTTCTCCCAGCAACTGACAAACACTTGGAAAACACTACCATGTGTCACATCTTTACAGGATGGTTCTGCCTCATATCATGAGGGAGCCCAAGTGGTTGGGACAGGAGTCTTAATTTACTACCCCAACGGAGAGGTCATGCATACCTCAAAAGGGTACCACATTAAATCTTCACAATATGCAGAACTTGCTGCTACTGCTGTAGCCTTGGAACTTGTAAAAGAGGGACCATCAGATACCACCATTTTTATGGACTCCAATTGGGTCTGTATCTCTCTCACAGAACTTCTACCATTCTGGAAACTCCATTCCTTCTCTTCTTCAGATGGCACCCCTATAAAAATACATAGATATCTTTGTTTACATTGAGGCTGTGGCACAGAAATTTTCCTTCAAACTGTACATCCATAAAGTTAAGGCCCATTCCAAAAATGAGCCTTATCACATCTTCAATGAAAGAGCAGACCTCCTTGCTAAGAAAGGTGCTGGGGGGGTATCTGGGTAATGAACTACATGGATATTATCCCTGTAAGCATTGCTGCAATTCAGAAACAAAAACCTATATTCACATTAGACTTGCAAGCTGTGCAAAAATCTGACAAAGAACTCAGACGGGTCTTTACCTTTTTGAGCAAAGCCACTGAAAAGGAGTTGCCAACTCACAACCCTTATATACACCATGCAAATAAACTCCATCTCTTTCAAGATAGCAGACTGATCTGGTATCAGCCTGAATATGACTCACAACTAAAGTTATGTGTAGTTCCAAGGTTGTTATGCACTGAATTCATACACCAAGTACATGACACTCCCACTGGTGGACACCAGGGGACAGAGAACACACTACAGAGACTCAGGACCACTGACTAGTGGCCTGGCATGACCACTGACATCCATAGGTTCATAGGATATGTACGGGTTCAGTGGGTAAGATTACCCGTTATAGACTGTCCACCAGTTATTGGTGGAAATCAAATTTAGTGTCTCCCATGTATAAATCCAGATTTGTTTTAAAGGAATCCAAAGTGGTACTAGATACAATATTTTCTGGTAATTTATTCCAGAAATTTACCACTGTTTGTGTGTACCATTGATTTCTCTTTTGAGTGTTGTTTTGGGTACCTTTTAATTTTAGTGAGTGTGATCTAGTATTAACATTAGACTGATTCTTAAGTAGGCCTATTGTTTCGAGGATTGAGTCATTTTGGAGAGCTTTATAAGTTAGACATAAGTGATTGCATAGTCTTTTATACTCCATGGAATAAAGGCCTACTGTTTTTAGTCTAGTTTTATAGTCAAATTCATTTACTGCATAAACTTTTTTTGTAGCTTTACGTTGAACTCTTTCTATAAGTTTTTTATTCCTCATCAAGTAGGGTGCAACAACTGAAGTGCAATATTCTAAATGTGGTCTAACAAGACCAGCATATAATGGGATGATTACATTTCTGTCCCTACTTTTTATGTTTCTAAGAATGCAACTTAATGTCTTGTTTGCTTTTCTGACAGCAGAAGTTGTATAAGTTGTATGCACATCAACGGTAAAATCCTTAGAAAGAGTGACACCTAGATCTTTGTCATGGTCAGTTATCTGTAAATCAATATTATTGATTTTGTAAATATAGCATGGGTTGTTCTTTCCTAAATGCATTATCTTGCATTTTGTTTCATTAAACAATAAATTGTTACTTTTTGACCATTCAACAAGGTGTGATAAATTATTTTGTAGATCACAGGCAGAATTTGCATCAGTTATTATACTACCTAGTTTGCAGTCATCAGCAAATTTAGCAAGCCAGCATGTGTTAGTTAGTGGGCTCATGGTAGATATTAATATATTAAAAAGAACTGGTCCCAGCACAGAGCCCTGAGGGACCCCACTAGTAACCTGACCCCATGCTGAAAGATTACCTTTTACTGAGACCTGTTGTGTACGGTCTGACAACCATGCATATATCCAATTTATGATCACAGGATATAGTTTTAAGAGCTCAAGTTGTTTAATAAGTATTTGATGGGACACAGAGTCAAAGGCTTTAGAGAAATCTAGAAAAATTATATCCACAGATAAACCCTTGTCCAGTGCTTCACTGACAGGTTCAAGAAATGGAGAAAGTTAGTCTGACATGATCTGCCTCTAACAAACCCATGCTGGTAGATATCCACATAATCTGTTTCTGCTAAATATTTAGCTATTCTGTCTTTGAGCATTCTTTCTAACAGTTTACAGAATACCACAGTTAAGCTTATGGGTCTGTAGTTTTGTGGTAAACCTTTACTGCCACCTTTATGTAAAGGAATGACTATGGCCTTGTTCCATATTGGGACAGTAGAACTAGTATTCAATGAGCGATTGAACAGTATTATTATGAGTCCAATCAGATAATCAGTCACATTTTGTATAAACATTGGTGGTATACCATCAGGCCCTGGTGACCCGCTGGATTTTACTAAATTAATCCCGTCTATAACTTCCTGTTCGGATATTGGAATGAAGGGGATATCTGTTGTTTTATCTGGCATATAATCTGTACATTTTGATTTAAATAGATTTATAAAATAATTATTCAGATTAGATGCAATTTCTGATTCATCGGTCAGGATACCTTCCGGAGTATGTAAGGGACCTATGGTGGGACTATTTTGTTTTAATGAACTAATGTAATTATAAAAGGATTTTTTATTATCTTTTACTGTTCTGGCCAAATTTTCTTCACGTTTTTGTTTTTGCTTTTTTATCATAGTCTTACTTTTATTGGCTATTGTTTTATATAATTTCCAGTTTACTAACATACTAAAATGCCAGCAGAATAGGCCTAACGGTCTTTTGTGTCTGCTCGTTTGGTCAGCACCCACCCTGGGTGCTGACCTTGCTGTCCCCCTCGCCTTCTCTGGCTTCTCCCTTCCCAGTTCCAGATATTCTTGCTGCATTGGATTTTGCTTCCAGAACCCTTCCCCTGTACCTGTCCCACCTGATGTGGAAGGATTCTTTTTGCATTTTTTATACAGTTTATGCTTCTTTGCTAGGATTTTTTTTATATTATTATTCCACCATATTGGAGATTTTCTGTTCTTGATATATTTTTTCCTAGTTAGAACCCATGAGTTAATGCAAAATTGAAGTTTGTCATAGATTTTGCTCCCAGTTTTTTCTAAGTCACAACCTGCAAGATCTTTGTCCCAATTCCATTTTTTAAGATGTTCTTTAATACAGTGGTAATTTGCTTAAAGTTTTTTTTATCACTGTACAACCATTTAGTTCAAAGGAATGTGTAAGATTCATTGATATGAGGACCATATTATGGTCACTGTTAGACAAGGGATGAGTAACCTTGACTTGAGTGTTTGCTTCTTCAATGTTGGTAAAAACCAGATCTAATATGCTTCTGACTCTTGTTGGTAGTTTAATTAGTTGTTCCATATTATTTATAATCATAATGTCTAGGAGTGTTAAATCAAGAGCAGAGCTACCCTTGTAGACCTCCCAGTTTATATTTGAGAGGTTAAAATCACCCATGAGAATATAATCTTTGTCAACCAAACTGGCTTCGATGTTGGTCATGAACTTGTCATTTTCTTCTTTATTTAAATTTGGTGCTCTATATCCTAATCCTACTGTTATTGTGTGGTTCTTTGATAGCATCATTTTGATCCAAATTAATTAAGTAGTGTCATCGTGTTGGTGATCATTATCTACAAGATAACATTTATAGGTCTCTTTAACATACAGCACAAATCCACCTCCCCTAGCATGTATTCGGTTTTTCTCAAATTTATTATATCCAGGTATTTGGGTAGCCCAGTCATCGTTTTTGAACCAGGATTCGGTCACCCCAAATATGTCTATTTTGTTTGATTCCATAAAATATGATAGCTCATCTATCTTGTTTAAAAGACTCTGTGCATTTAAAAGTAGTATATTTAGATTATTTTCTGTGTAATGTTTAATGTGTGAATTTATTTGTTTTGTACTTCTAGCTGGTTCTGTGTTAGTATAATTAATAGATGTTACATTGCTTAGTATTTTTGTGCTAGGATCAAGTCTATTATTTAGAGAACCCTCTAAAGTAGGGATCTCCCCCTTTTGTTTCAGGTTTAAAGTGCTTTGAATATATGCCAGTATGTGTTTCCCCAGTAAGGAATTTCCCCTTCTACGCAAGTGAAGCCCATCCCAAGAAAAGAGCTCTTCCTTGCGAAAAAAGTTCTCCCAGTGAGTTATGCAACCAAATTTGTTGTTTAGTACACCATCTTCTTAACCAGTTATTCAAAACTTTAATTTTGTTTGTATTGAAATCAGAGGCTTTAGGAATCAGTAGAAACTCAGAGAAGGCAAAGCTACAGTTCAAATCAGTGAGTTTATTAGCCATTGCAATAATGTCATGTTTAATTTTTATTAGTGGTTCTCTCAAGACAGTGTTTGCCCCAGCGTGTATAATAACTAGTGGCTGATTGGACTTAGCCAAAATGTTGTCTAGCATTAAGGTGATAGCACCTATTTTTGCTCCACCAAATGAAGATAATGTTCTAAATGTCTTGTCAGGGTTGCAAATCAGTCTATCTAAGTTTTTAACTATAGAATTGCCCAATACAAACAATGGTTTAGTAGTGATGTTATTATCTGGGTAAGTGAGGCAATAAGGTATTTGTAGGTTTTATGGGTGGAACATTTGTTTTTGTATTTATACTTGGAATAAGTGGAACCATAGGGGTAACTACATCAGTATGATTGTTGTTACAAGCTTCATGCTCATCAGAAGTGCTTAACAGAGTAAACTGATTTGTTAAGGGCAGGACAACGGTATTTGCGCTGTGGCCTTTTTTAAATGCCCTTGAATCTTGCACTACAAACCAATCATCTTCTAAGTTAGTGTTCAGATCATTTTCTCTTAGTCTTTTTTGTTGTTATTTTGGGTCTCAACCTGCGGTTGTAAATCAATAATCAGCTCTTGTGTAGTATCTGTTTCAAACATGAGATTATAAGCTGGGTTGTCAGTCAGATCTGATTCCCTGGAGCCCCGAGCTGAAATATTTGTGTTTGAGAATGATTGCCTTTCCTTGTCAGTATTAGACAGGAGTCTGTTAGCCATATCTTTTTGGCTAGCTTCTAGCATCTGCAATCTTTTCCCAAATGTTCTTACTTCATGTTGCAAATCATCATTTAAGATGAATTTTATGCATTTGTAGTTAGTATTATTGCTTAGTACATTAGCAGGAAATGAATGCATATTACAAGAAGGGAATTTCATGCCTGTTTCTCAGTTAATAGTAGTTAGATAGCCGGCCATTCTGAAATGGAACTTATTAACTACTAGAAGATGTTAATGACCAATTTAAACAAATAATGGTATTATACAGTGTAGGAGGCCCCAGAAAAGCTTGTAATACTAACACCGGATATATGCAAGGAGAGTCCTAGAACCAAGTAGAAATTAGGGTTAGAAATTGCTCATCTCGGAGAAGTAATTACTGATAGACACCTGTCACACCAAACATGCATGACACATGCTAGATGCACTTGTCTTTGCACATGTCTTCTTGTGTGCAAGCGCAAATGTGCCCTGCACATACTCGCCCTGCTTGTAGCAGGGCTTGTTTTAACAGCCCACTGACCTGGAAGTGAAGAGAGGGTCAGCCTGCACACTCGCTGAAAGCCAGCAACAGTTTTGTTTAAAAAGTCCCCAAATACTAAAACGCCAATAAATCAGCATTGTTAAAGCAAGCACCAGCTGGAAATAGTGCCCAGAAAATATAAACATGCTTACTGCATTGAGTTGTAGTCCAGCTGAGCTCAGTGGACTACCAACTCACTCTTCCTGCAATTGCTTCCTGATTGCAGGGCTCCTGAGCACTCCAATCAGGTGTAAGTATTGTCAGTTGGTATAACGCTGCTAATCATAGTTCAAATAAATATTTCATTTACACTAATGGTGCATGTGAACATAAAAACACTGTGCTCTCTCAGCTCGCAGTATCACAATGAGCAGTCCCAATACTACACTGACAACTGTCTTGCCTGTGCACAAAACAATCCCATCCCCATAAAGAAAAATGCTAAATTATACCCCCAGAGGCAATCAGGCCCCTGGCATGCAATTCAAATTGACTTAATTGGTCCACTCATAAACACTAGCAGAAATAACAAGTATGCGCTTGTAGTCACTGACTTATTCCCAAAATGGGTCAAGGCCCTTCCTGCCCGAGTGTGCATGGCAAAGGCAACTGCAAAGATTCTGGTAGAACAGTTGTTCTCCAGGTGGGGTTTCACAGGTGACTTAATGAAAGAGACACTTGAACTTCTTGGTGTACACCAGAAGTGCTCGATCTGTACCCCACTTCAGCCCCAAATGGGTCTGCTCACCCCATCACTCCTAATCAATGAAGAGATGAAACAAGAGATTGAGGAAATAATAGATAGATGGGTTGTCCCAGATATTCCACCAAGGGACCCTCTGCTGGACATCATAAATTAATTTTGAGCAATGTCAGATGAAGTCATTCTTTGCTCAATGTGTTTTATAATAAACCAATAAGCAGATTTAAGCATTAATACCTCACAGCTTTTCCTGCCTAAACATTTAGTTACAGGTAAATTCAATACTTAGGCATATTTTTTATTATTGATTAACTACTACAGTTTAGGTTTACTTATAGTTTGGTTTGTGCTCAATATTTACTAATATGAATTTAGCTCTGTATTTTCTATTAACATGATTACTGAGTGTAGATTTAAAAACATATTTTGCATTTACAATAAGATGCATGCAAGGTACCTTTCTGATAAATCACAAGATACTTTTTTCTTGTAAATGGCTTAACCGAAGAGTCAACTAAAGGTCAGGCGTCATTTCCTCTTGTGACAGACTAACAAACAGACTAAAATAGGAATATCTTGTAACTAAGCGTTTGGTTATATATTTTTAGTTACCCAGATATACAGAAATGTGACAGCAAAGAAAGACACCACGGCTCATCTAATCTGCCCAACACCCTATCTCCCCCCTTCTGTTATGCTTCCACCCTCTTTTCCCAACCCTAAAATCTATCCCAAGCTCTCTTGAAACCCCTCCATCATTTCAGCTGCCACTACCTCCTCCAGCAGCTTGTTCCAGGCCTCCACCACCCTCTCTGTGAAAAACTGCCCTCTGACATTACCTCTGTATTGCCCACCTTCCAGTTTGAGGCTATGTCCCCTCGTGTTCACTACCTTCTTCAGTTTGAACAAGCTGTTACCCTCTACCTTATTTATTCCCTTCAGATACTTAAACATCTCAATAATGTCCCCCCTCTCCCTCCTAGTCTGCAGAGGGTACAAATTTAGCCCTCTCAATCTTCTCTCATAGGGTACATCCTGCATCCCTCGTACCATTTCAGTTGCCCTTCTCTGCACCCTCTCCATCAGCTCAACATCTCTTCATAGGTGAGGCCTCCAGAACTGCACCCCATACTCCAGATGTGGCCTGACCATGATTCTGTATAACGGCATTAGCACCTCCCTCTTCCTGCTATTAAAACCCCTCACAATGCAGGCCAACATTCCATTTGCCTTTCCCACCACGCTGCTACACTGGCTGCCTACTTTGAGGTCACACGATACCATAATCCCCAGGTCCCTTTCTGTTTCCTTCTCCTTAATCTCCAACCCCCCAAGGGAGTAAGTTTTCCTCCTATTCTTGCTCCCCAGGTGCATCAGTGAGCACTTTTGTGTATTAAACTTGAATTTCCAGGTGTAAGACCACCTCTCCAGGTCCCGCATCATGGCTTGCTCCCCACTAGGTGAATCCACCCTATTGCAGACCTTTGTATCATCTGTGAACAGGCACACCTGTCCCTCCAGACCCTCCGCTAGGTCACTAACATAGATGTTAAAGAGTATTGGTCCTAGCACTGACCCCGTGGCACCCCACTGGTCACTGCCCGTTCCCTGGAATGTGTCCCATTTACCACCGCCATCTGACTCCTTCCCTTCAACCAGTTTTCCACCCACCTGGTGATCTTGTTGCCCACCCCTAGTCTGACCAGCTTATGTACCATTCCACCATGTGGAACAGTGTTGAAGGCCTTATTGAAATCCAGATAGGCCGTGTCCACTGCTCCTCCCTTGTCCACTATCTGTGTCACCCCATCAAAACTCTAACAGGTTAGTCTGACAGGACCTTCCCTTGGTGAAGCCATGCTGCCTGTCATCCTGCATGCTATTCATCTCCAAGTATTCTGTCAACCTGATCTTAAGTAGTGTTTCCATTACCTTCCCCACCACCGAGGTAAGATTATTAGGATGGTAGTTTCTGACCTCATCCTTCTGCCCCCCCTTATGTAGTGTGACCACCTCTGCCCTCTTCCAGTCCATTGGCACCACCCCTGTGACCAAGGACAAGTTAAACAGCCTTGCTAGATGCAGCACCAGTTCATCCTTCACCTCATTGAGAACCCTTGGGTGTATTCCATCAGGCCCCATTGCCTTGTCTATCATAAGTCTACCCAGCTCTTCCCTTACTCCTTCAGCAGTGAATTCTGCCACAGCCACCTGCCTGTGGCTGTCACCCTCCCCACCCCATCCTGGTCCCCTACCCTCCCTTTCCTCCATGAAGATTGAGGCAAAATAGCTGTTTAATGCAACTGCTTTTTCGAAGTCCCATTCCAGTATTGTTCTACTTTCCCCCCTTATCCTTCCTATCCCATGCTGTGTCCTCCTCCTTTCTCCAATGCACCTAAAGAAGGTTTTGTTCCCCCTTCTTGCCTGCTTCGCTATCCTCTCCTCAGTGGCCTCCTTAGCCCTCCTTATCTTTTGCCCAGCCTCCTTTCTTTTTTCCCCTGTAGGTTTTCCTGTCCTCATCCTTTTGTGTCCTCCTGTACCTCTTGAATGCTCTAGTCTTCTCCTTGACCCCTAATGTCACCTCTCTAGTGAACCATAGAGGTATTTTCTGTCTTCAATTTTTTCTTACCCTTCTTATACATGAGTCCATGGCTTTAAATACCCCTCTCTTGATGGCTGCCCATAATTTCTCCACCCCCTGCACATCCCCTGTCCTCAACATTTCTTCCCCAACTACCTTCCTCATTCCATGAAAGTCAGCCTTTCTGCAGTTCATTACCTTGGTTCTAGTCCTAACCCTCTACCTGCCTGCTCTCACCCTGAACCTGACAGCCCTGTGGTCACTGGTGCCGAGCTCTTCCCCCACCTCCACCTCCTCCACACTGTCCCCATTTGTGAGGACCACATCCAACAGGTTTACACCCCTAGTGGGCTCACTGACCCTTTGTTGCAGGAATATGCCCTGAAGAGCCTCTAAGATGCCCCTGCTCCTTGTGGAGATTGCTGTCTGGGCTTCCCAGTTGATGTCCAGAAGGTTTAAGTCCCCAACTAGCACAATTTCCCCTTTCCATGCCATCCTCACTACTGATTCTACAAAGGGTCTATCCCTTTCCTCCCCCTGCATAGGAGACCTATAGACTACCCCAACACGCAGGTTTTCTCCTTGTCCCCTGTCGAGGGTGACCCACATTATTTCTGTTTCCCCCTCCTCATCCTGCCCTTCCATGGCCCCAATCCCTTCCCTGATATATAAATGCCACCCCTCCCCTTCCCCTCCCGATCTTTCCTAAATAACCGATACCCTGGGATCACCATCTCCCAGTGTAGTGCTCATTCCACCAAGACTCACTCACTGCTACAGTGTCTAGGTTCTCCTCCATCATGGTTCTCCCATTGTGTTCCCCAGGCTCCTGGCATTTGCAACCAAAGCCCTCCAACATGTAGCCCCATCCCATCCTTCCCTGCTGCTAAGTGTTCCCTTGATGAGTGTTTTGACTTGGGGGGGAGGCTGAAAGCCTCTCTGCTTTACCTCACGTAAGGCTGGCCCTGTCCTTAGCCACCCCCCTTATTTAGTTTAAATTGAACTTCCTTGCCATGAAGTCCCCCAGTTTACTCTTTAGTGTAGCTGCCACTGAAAAGCTCAGGTGCAGCCTGTCTTGGGCATACAGCCCCTCCTCCTCTCATGTAGAGCCCCAGTCACCTATCCAACCAAACCCCATCCGACTGCACCAACCTTGTAGCCAATTGTTGAATGCCCTTATCTTCTCCTTTCTGGGTGAGCTCGCTCTTGGTACTGGCAACACCTTAGAGAAGGAAATGGAAGGAAAAACAGTGTTGCTCCTACAGAACCTAGCAAGTTCCTTGAACCTTGCCTGTACCTCCATCAGACTGTTCCCTTCCAAGTCATCTGTGCCCAGGTGAAACAGCAGATGTGTCCTTTCATCCTGCTGCTTACCCCAGGAACGAATATGATGCCTCACCTCCAGCACCATCATCCCTGGCATGCACTGTACCTATACTGCATTATTTTTTGCTCCCTTCCTTCCCCATTTTGGCCCCTTAATTATTGAGTCCCCCAAGAGTGCCACTCTACTGCCCTGCATCCTGGGTGTCCTTTTGGCCTCTAGCTTTGTGTCACGGGGTTTGGCTCCCTTTGGACTCATCCTCATGTTCCATCCTGACTTGGTTTCTGCCCCTGCTCATCTTTTGTTCCCCATCACCTAGCCTATCCTGATTTTTAACCACACTCAGCATCTGTACCTCTTCACCCTGTCCCTTTAGCCTTTCATCAGACTCCCCCTTCCTGTACCTCTATATCCCTTGTACTTCTACCTGGCTTCCTTCATCCCTGCAGACCCCCTCCTGCATCACTGCTTGAGCATGATCCAATTTCACCTGACCCCCCTCTAACTGCTCCTGGCCTTCCCTCATCTGCATCACTGTGTGAAATTGTGTCAGCTGTGCTTGATCCCCCTCCAACTGTTCCTGTCCTGCCCATCTTTGCAGAAGGTTTTGAGCACTGTACCCCACTTGGGGAAATCTTTCTCCTTACCACCTGCCCTGTCTGCATATTTCCCCTCTCCTGCACCCTGCCCAGTGCATGCCCCAGCCTTCTACTGCAGCTCATACCCTGCAGGGTTTCCTCCAGTTCATTTTCAGCCTCCCAGGAGCTCAACTCCAGCTCTTCCAGTGCTTCCCTCCTGCCCCTTTTCTTATGCCAAAGTTCCCCTAGTGCCACCTTTTGGTGTGTCCCTAATGTGCCTGTCCCCTCTCCTGCATGTGATGTGACTGCCCCTCCTCTGCCCTTCCACTGCACCTGAGATCTTTTCTCCCACATCCCCCAGCTGCTCTGCACCCCCTTCTCTGATGGCCCCTCCTGGACCCCTTCCTCTCCAATGTCCTCGACTAGAATACCTAGGAGGGCAAAACTATTTGTTACTTCCACCGTCTGGCCCATTTCACCTATGCCTGCATTGTCCTTCATACTGGGCAACCGTCTGCCTTTTCCTGAGCCTACTGTCTTCCACTCCTCCTGATCCCTGGCTGACCCCTTTTCTGTAGCTACAGGTGTCATTTTTGTGCCTCTAGACTTCCTGCTGTCAGTTCCCACTGACCTCTTTCCTCCTGTCTCGGGTGTCCCTGTCCCAAATCTGGACTTGCTGTTGTCTGTTACCACCTCTGGTCTATCCCCTCTGGATCCCCTTCCATCCTCTCCCTCCCAAGCCCTTGACTTCCAGAACAGTGGTATCTGATCCTCCAGTGAATCCACTCAGCCCTTCCCACTCCTGCATTGGCTTATACCATCCTTGTCTCTCTACCCCCTTTCCCCAGCTTCCCCCATTTAACCCCCACCTTAGCCCCGCCACTTCCTCTCTCAGCTGAGTGAGCTGCTTACACAGCATACAACCCCCTATCCTCCAAGCCCAATTTAGGATCATAGCCATTCCACGGCCACTGCATCCCACCACCCTGCCAAAATCCTCCTTGGTTGCCCTTCATCTGTGCTGCCCTACCATTTCTTCTGTGATACTTAGATACAGTCCTAAATTCACCCTTATGTATTTTTTGGGCCCCCAACCCTCACCTCCTCCTCAGCCCCAACCCACAATCAAGACTTTTTAGAAATAATAAAGCATATCCAAACCATAGGTACCAAGAATTAATAACCATAGCCACCACGTTCAAGTCCAAGTCACCAAGTTCAAGTCCAAATCCTCAACACCTCCAGTGTCAGTAGTCCAAGATCAAGTTCCCAGCACCTCCAGCGTCAGTAGTCTCGACCGGTTCATTTCACCTCAAATCAAGTCCAAATCCCCAGCACCTCCAGTGTCAGTAGTCCAAGATCAAGTTCCCAGCACCTCCAGTGTCAGTAGTCTTGACCCAGTTCATTTCACCTCAATTTCAGCTCTTTTGTGAAGAATTTCTTAGTGTCTGTGTCAATTTCCCATATCCACCGAGGTTGAAGTCCAAGTCCCCTGTGGAGAAATGCAGGACCCAGTTCCTTTGCTGCAAACCAGCTTCTCACAGTGATTTCCTTAGCTCAGGACACTCCTTGCTCCCACTTTTAGTCCTTCTATCGGTCTGGCTGGCTATTTTTAAAGCCTACCATCTTGGCGCCTCTCTCCCTGATTGGCCTGATCCTACACCGCTGTCTGCGGTTGGCTGTCCATCCGTGCATTAGTCACTGGACTGCCACCTGTGACCCTTGCTAGTTCAGCTCCAAACAGCTCAGCTCACCTTCCTCTGATCACCAACCTCGACCCCGCTGCTGACTGCAGCCACAGCTCCATGCAGCTCTCCACTCTCCTTTCCCTGGTCACTGACAGCGACCCACTCCCCTGCTGATGACACAGCTAAATAAACACAGGAATGCACAGTCCAGTTTCTTTCTGTGCCACCTGGGCTATTGGTACAACTTATGACAGAGGTCACCCAAGGTCACAGCTAGGCAGGGATTGACAAGAGGTTTTGGCTATGCCAAATGCTTTGGCTAGTTTATTTGTAAGCCTAAATCATATTTGAGGCTTACTGGCCTACTTATTAGTTTGTATGCTTATAACTGAGTATGAACTTTTTACTTGATAAATGTTAAATGCTTATAATAAGGAGGGGAGCGGGGAGGCAGTATAGCACAGTGGTCTAAGGCTCTGAGCTGAAAATCTGGTGACATCCAGCAGACCAGACCTGGGTTTGAATCCCACAGCTTCCACTTGCATACTGTGTGACAATGAGCAAGTCATTTAACCTCCTTGTGCTCCCAGGTCGCTCCTGTAAAAAAGCTTTCAGCTTAGTGTGCTATACCTGGTTAAATAAATAAAATAAATAAATAAAAAATTATATACCAAAACCTTTTAAATGCTCTTCTCGTAAGTCATATGATAAGTGTCATTCTTGTAGAAGGCTTGATCGCCAGTCAGACAATCAGATGTCTACGTGAGACACAACATGCCTGGGGTACCATTCCAGATAGTGTCTACTATTTGTAAAAATAAAACTATTCTTGTATTTGGATGAAAATTCCCAGGTCATATTAGATGTTGTAGCATGATGTCAAACTGTTAGTGACAGCCCATATGTTCACTTAAAAAGCCCCTTTTTAATCAGATGCTTCGAGCTACTGATAGCTTTCTAATACATAAAGTTATTAACTGATGGTCTTCTGACATATAAGATTACTTTCTATCATAGAAAACTACTGCCTTAAACCCTGCCTAAAAACTAGAAACTGCTGCGGTACCAGCTCAATTAATTGCCTTGACAAGACTATATAAATCTGCAGATATCCCAGCAAAGGTAAGACCAGCCAGGAGGACACAGAGCCATCCCTGGTCCAGGGCCTCAGGTTGACATCTGGTTAAAACTAGTGGGGTGAGTTTTGCCTTTTAACCCATTCATTTGGAACTGGGTAAAATAATGCTTGCATAATTTATTTTTATTTCTGTTTTTATTCTTTTATTGCGACTAATTTCATGTGATGGGAAATTGATATATTTTTTTCTGCTTGCACTGCTGTTCAGAGAATTAATGTTTTTTTACTCATATTACTGTTACGATTATGGTGTGATTTTTGAATTTGATATTAAATAAAAATATTTCTTGAAAACATGAATTCCAGATATAGTGGTAATGCTTCTCATCTGAATTTAATAAAATTAAGGGCCTTTGATCTAGAATGTTCAACATTAAGGACTAAACCTAAATTTGACTTCTGCTTCATTGGGCACATGGTCATGGCCCAATTATGGTCACTATTGCAGGGTACATTCATATAATAAATTGTACAGATTTAAACTGTCCAGAATGTATACATAAATTTCTGAGGTGGTGCCACATAGATCCCAATAAAACAGTCAATTGCAGATTACTGAATTGTCAGAGACACAAGGAGACAGGAGATTTTAAAATACTAGTAAGAATATTTGAAGAATTAGGACTGGTCCATTGTCCTATGGTGACCAATCATGGACACAATAGTACTGTGGACTATAATGAACATACAGTATTTGTTAATCAAAATCAAATAGTTCTGATCAGTCAAGTAACTGATAATATGGTGGTGGCAGGAGGACTTACAGATCAGGAAACAGATTTCCCTTTGCCTGCACCATGAAGTGCTACTTTGACTGGGCTATATCCTGATTTATCTGAGTCATGGAAAGTTTTGAAGGATTGCTAGTCCCTGATGGTCTACAGTAGGTGAAAGCCTTGTACATGAGACTGGCCCTGATAGCCACTCTAGGGGGTCGGGAATCAGCCCTGGCTCTTCAGTTGGTGACCTCAAAGAATGTAGAACCCCAAAATCAGAAACTGAGGTTAAACATCATAGATATAGGCACAAATCTAAACTATGTAGGATATCCAGTGCACCATCCATCCCTGACATAGTGTGCATAGAGCAGGAACAGGAACAAGTGGAGGGTGACACCCCTCATCACTCCTGTTGGAGTTCAAAAATGGGCTCAAAAATATTTACAGGACTTAAAAATTAGTGGGACATAAACCAAAATCACCCAAACAGGTGGCCAATGGAGCACCACAGGTTGACCCAACAGAGGAATTTGAAATTCTTCAATGCCACTCAGACACTGAATTTGACAACTCAAACACAGATTCAGGTTCAGATACTGAATAAGAAGAACTCCCAATTCCCCGAATCCCCAACCATACACCTCAAAAACAGACTCACCAACTCTCTAATCAAACCCCTACTTCCCCTCACAGTCATCATACACCTCAACAGCAGGTCACTCAAATACCTAGTCAGCCCCCCCTCACCACAAGACCACTGTTATTTACAAATGACTCCTGTTCTTGCAAGAGTCCCCCTGCCAAATACCTTATTAGATACAATACCATATGTAGCACAAATACAAACATACCTACTGAAGTGCTTAATGCCAGAAATATGATTTGATCCCATAATACCAGAAATAATTAAACAAAATCAGGCTTGACGGGTTGCATTTTGTGACCTCTTACATGGAAATGAAATACATTTGCCCCGAGTCCTGGCACTATACATGACACTTACTGAATATTTATTCAAAGGCAATCAAAAAATAACAATTGAAAATGCAACTTTACCATATCAAGGCAGCCCAATACAAACACCCAACAACCAACCCTCACCACTTCAGGCACAAATTCATGGCTTGACAACACCTGGGCCTCCACACCCCATTTTCTATTCAACACCTCAACCAGCTCCACAATTCAATCCCACCACTCCAACACAACAGTACTCAAAACAGTATCCTATGGCCATTCAAAATCCAGCACTGACACAACAACAAACAACAGTGCCACCTTTAATGACTGCCCAGCCTTCACAAACCATGCAAATCCCAATGCCTGGCCAACAACAAGCAACAATGCCACCTCCTACAGTATAACCACCCAACTCTCCCAGCCTACAGTTAATCCTGTGCCCGTCCAAGCACACACAGTGCAACCTCAGCTGACCATTCAACCTCCACAGGGACAATATCCCATTCAACCTACCAAGCACAACCTCCCATGCAACGTTCACAGGGACAAAATCCTCTTCAGCCCTCTCAGCTCAATCCCCCATGCAGCCCCTCCTGTCCACAGCCAAATTAGAAAGAATTAAATTGGTTAAATTACTTAAAGACCAACTGCACCTACATGAAGGAGTTACTTTAAAATATCCATAAACATGCGGCACAACTTATGGAATTTTCTGAGGAATATGGAGTAGACATTTTTTTGAAAGCATTAAAACACACCATGGATGCTGTTAAATATAGACTTTTCAAAGATCATTATGATGCAGGCAGATCTGTCATATACTGCCTCCACCATACTTATAATTTGCAAACAGAAAGCATAATACAATGAACAAATAGATTAGCTCTGATACCATGCAAAGATTTCAACATTTGGTTATAAATCACTTGCAGTGTGAAATTCAGGATCTGGATGTTGATGATTTGAGATCATACTTAAATCTATCACTTCAAACCTTATTTGATCTCCACAGTATACGAGAGTTACCATGGAATGAGGCAATCAAAAAGTTACAACTAAGGCATCAAAGTCAAAAAATGTATCTGCCAGAAAAGCAGCCTTTTCATAAAGAAAAGGAAACGTGAGAACAAAGACCCCCAAAGGACCAGCAGTCCTTTCAGGGCACCAACCCCCAACAACCTCTGCCACAGCACTTCCCATTGGCAGAGCCACCCAACCAGCCCAACTCTCAGCCACAAAATTCACACCAGTAGGGGTATCATTTATGCCCCTGCCAGGATCTTAATCGTGGTAGGGGTCGACCCTACTGGGGCTCCAATCGAGGCAGAGGTGGAGACGGAGGAAATTTTGCTTATTGACTCAGGCTCCACACACAGAGTACTGCCCCTTAGAAACTACCCATTTGACTTTACAGCCTATAAACAAAAACCAAAAACACTGTATACAAGTATGGGTCAGCCAGCAGTGACAGGAAAAGAGGTCCCAGTTAAAATCAACAGTCACCCCCACAAGAGCAATAATAGTGGATATTCCAGCACAAGGTGTCCTAGGAGCACAAGATGCCAGACACTTAGCCCTATTAAATGTTGTCACTGACTGGCCCCTATTGCAAACAGACCTGCCAAATAACTACAAAGTCCAAATTCAGAAGCTAATCCAATCAACCACTAAACCAGAGTATGCAGGACTTATAAACATGCCCCCAGTGAGAATATAGGGTACTACACACCCCAGACAAAAACAATATCCCATTAAAGTACAGTACAAAGGTGAGTTAATGAAAACTATTCAAACACTTTTAAAAGACAATATTATTAGACAATGCACCTCCTCCACTAATTTGCCAGTCTTGCCAGTGCCCAAAAAAGATGGATCCATTCATCTAGTGGTAGATTACAGGCAATTAAATAAACACACAAGAGACTATGCAAGTCAAAATATTGACATGTTACAGCAATGGGAGTCACTCCCAATAAAAACTTACAAAACTGTCCTTGATGTGTCAAATGGATTCTTTTCCATACTCTTACATCCCAAAGATCAATTTAAAACAGCATTTACAGTGAATTACAGAAAATACTTCTTCACTCGCTTACCTCAGGGATATAAGAATTCACAAAATATATTCCAGTCTATCATAACCAATGATTTAGAGGACATTCCCAATATAATAGTTTACATTTACAATACCTATTTTATTCATGATACCCCAGATGGACACTTTGCCACCCTGCAACAGGTAGCAAAAAGACTTTACAAAAAGGGCTACAAAATTAATTGGGAAAAGAGCAAGACAGGCCTACACAAAGTAAATTATCTTGGCAAAGTAATACACCAAAAACATGCCTCACAGAAGATTACTTAGAAAAAGTGAAAAACATTACCGTACCTCAAACCAAAAAACAATTACAGCGTATACTCGGATTATGTAACTTTGCCAGAAGTCACATCCTAAACTATGCTGCTATGACAAAGCCACTATATCAATCATTAACACATTTTTAATGGGACAGAGAAAAAGAGGAACTTCTGCAGAGATTACAGCAGGCAGTGCTGCAGTATCACAAATTGACACCAATCAACCTATCCCTATCCATAGACATCCTTACTGATACCAATCACAATAATTATTCTGTCACTTTGCAACAACAAAGTAACTTAATCTCTTACTACACAGGGTCATTTTCAAACACAGAAGTATGCTTTTCAGAACCCATCAAACCGTTACTAGCCCTTCATCAAATACTTAAGTGAGCACCCCACTTATGGCAGGTACCAAAAATCTCAGTACGTACCAAAGATCCAGGCACCCTAGCCCAGGTTAAAAATCCAGCACTAGCCCCAAAACAAGGCTCAAACCCTGCACCTCAGTGCACTATTAAATGCTGAAAAAATAATCTTTGTTACAGACAAGGAACACTATGCTCATCACACTGATAAGAAAAGCAGCCCCCAGATTTAAAAAACAGCTCCTGGGCAGACATACCAAATGACAGTATTATAGCATATTCAGATGGAAGTGTTCAGCATAGACATGGTAAAAGAAAATCAGGAATAGGTATCATTATAGGCAACAAGACACAACAGGGAGATTACTCTATTACCAGACAAGAAACAATACCAATTCGGGCAACATCTGCCCAGCATGCTGAGGTGTTGGCATTAAAGGAAGCATTAAAGCACAAGTCAAATTTTATTTTTACTGACAGCAGTTATGTAGTACATACCTACAATTTGCATCCTCAACAGCCTGATGCATTCACTTCAGACTGGGACGAGATTTTGCAAGTGAGTGACCTCTCAAAACCTGATAAGCCCGAGGTATCCCACATCCGAGGGCATGGGCAAGATGGGATATCTTCCAAGCATTATTTTGGCAACACCACTGTGGACCACATGACAAAGCTAGCATGCACCATGCTGCTGCCCCTCACCACCATTCAAACCATGATGGAGGTCCACCTGACTGAACAGGAGGTTGGCCACCACCTGGACAGTAAGGCCTTTCAAGAATAGCAGAAATGGGAGTCGGAAGGTCTAATTGAGAAAACGACAAGAAATACTTATTTGGTAAATGACAATTCCTGCAGGCAGGAATTGATTAGTTTAGCCCACACAGGTACAGGACATGTACACCTGGGCATTAAAGCAACTTACAGAATATTAAGACAGAAGTCTAATTGGCCTTCCATGATGACAGATGTGACAACATATGTCAATAGCTGTGTTACCTGCCAACAATTTAAGCAGACCCAGCCAGTTCCTACTCCCAATCTGCAAGTAAGTTCTCAAAAACCCTGGGAGAGAGTGTATATTGATTTGTGGGGCCACTTCCTCCTAGTGAAAACAAGAAGTATCTTTTAGTGATTATTGATCATTTTACACAGTATGTAGAAGCTTTTCCAGTGGGAGCCATAATTTCAACTCATGTCCATTCGGACCAAGGCTCACATTTTAAAAATGTCCATGTTTCTGAGAACATAATCAAAAAATATGGCATTAATTGGCTTTATGGTATCCCATACTACCGACATTTACAAGGACTTGTGGAAAATGTTAATAAACAGTTGAAGCAAGCCTTGAGAATGGGAAAAAACAAATTTCTGGACTAGACACTTGTCTATGGTACTTATGCATCTCAGAAACAGACGACTTTCAAAACATGGTTTTTCACCTTATCAGCTTCTCACTGGAGCTCAAATGTAAATACAGACTGTCCTGGATTCCGATACCAGACAGGACCCCATTGAACTAAGTCAAAAAGTGCAACCACCAGTGAATCATTATAACATTGGAGACGGAGTTTGCTGGAAAAAATGATTAACTACCCCTATGGTGCCCAAATTTACAAAACCAATACAAATAAAACAGGTTTCTAACAATGCTGTACTCTTGGAAATAAAAAAACAAACCTAAATGGGTCTGTATTTCACAATTAAAGAAATGCTCTATTTCAGATGGCAGCTAATAATCCCGTCCAAATGCAGGGACAACCAGCAAACCCACAACATAATCTAAGAATCTGAGTATCTCAAGGGACCTACGAACTCAGGAGACTAATCCATCAAGCTCAGCGGGCCTTGGATGCCCCAATACTGCAAATCTGAAGTCTTCACCAACCGCCTAAGATTCCCATAGACTACGACAACTTGAACAATTTAGGTGCAATTTAGAATCTCTAAGCAATTTAGCATCTCTAAATATTGTATATCCTGACCTCTTTCGACCTGAGCCAAGAGCCACTGTGTCAGAGGCCCAAGAAATTGAAGATCTCCTACTCCGAAGGAAGAAAGAGTCAGAGATTACAGATTTTGAAATCACATTTTCACCTACTACTGTTTGTGTAGCCTTTCTAATTCCACTCAGCATTTGATTTGGTTTTGCCTTTGCTAGATTATTTAAATAAATGTTTAAAAGGTCTAAAATCTGCTATAGAACAGGCAAAATTCCTAGGTGGAATGCAACACCCAGATTAACCTACTGCAAAAAAAAAAAATTCTTGAGAGAAACCTCCAGGGGGCTTTGTCAAGATTTATCTTTATACATATTCTTTACATACTCATATACTGTATATTGTATTTCTGATATTTTTATTGCCTTTAGTACAATATTGCATTTTTGATATTTTTTAGTGTCTTTGGTACAAAATGATACAGTGTAGTGAGTCCAAACCATTTCTAAAAAAGACTAGCATGCCTTACATCATGCCGACTGACCTGGTTAAGGATTATGCAGCATCTCATAAGAGCAACTCCATAAAAAAGGAAAAACACTCAACTTGTAAAATACTGTAATAAAGCATCTCTATCTCACTCTTTTTTTCTATACTGACTTTCCTAAGTTATGCTTCTTACCTACCACATAATGTAAATTCTAATGTCTTGCTGACTCAAGACTCTGCATCCAGTCAAAACACCTCACAAACCATCTCACAACCCAAAGTAGCCAAACAGGTCGGTGCCACACCTACACCACATCATGCTGATATCAACACAACATTTATGTCTCACACACATGGACACACAAATCATAACTAGGGATGTAAGTTTGTCATGGCAGTCATACACGTCATTGATTCCATGACATTTGATCTTTATTCAGGACTTCCATGACTTTCACTAGTGTCATCAGAATGTAGCAATGATGACAGTGCCACAACATTTACTACCGTTTACTAACGATTTCATGAACAAAGAGTCATTAAAACCTCATCCATGACAAACTTACATCCCTAATCTTAACTCTATAGGCACACCCAACAAGCCAAACCAAGATACTACTGAAATGAAGAAACACTATCAAGAATGTGTACCTGTAGCAGTCAAACCTCACCTGTATCAGTAAAATCTCAGTATGGACATTACAACTTATATGGATTACTTGCCACCATAATACCATTTGCCCCTACTCAAGAGACTGCAAGCATTCTTGAAAAGAGTAAAGGTACATTGCAACTCATGTTCCAAATAGACTGATAATCAGCCCATCATATCAGTGAATTTAATGGCTTACTGGTGCAACTTTTTTGACAAAAATCAGCTATCTAAATAGTTTCAAGATTATTCCGGGATACACTATTTCACCAGAACCGATAAAGGCGAACCTGAAGATCCTCTCCGATACCAGGCATCTCCAAAAAATTACTCCCAACACTCTGTGGACCTTCCAGTAATTCAAATTGGAAAATCTGTCAAAAAAATCCGGACAATATTACAGACTTATGCATCACTGTCAGTACATTTCAAGGGAATGGTATACCTCCAAACAGTCCGAGATGCCATGTCATAATCTTACGTCAAAGAATAAAGCAAATAACAATTCAAGGATTTTAAAAATCTACTACTGTGCAAATGTCACTGGATGCCAGATTATTAACTATAAAAATGTCAGTGAAGATTCTAACAAATTCAGATAAGATGTCCACTGTGTGATAGATTACACTAGGGCATCAACGTTGTCATCACTCCATGTATATGAATTTGTTCCCCAGCTCATGTATGTGCCTTGCAAAGAGACTGCATTTTGTGACCAGCATCTTCCTAATGAAGCAGTGTGCACAATTTGGAATTGCACCATAGGTTGCCCTCCACCCATAATCAACCTGCAAGTGCCAGTGACATAATGGTATAACAAATTATGAGACATTCACAATGTGAGAAAACCAAACATGCCCCCACAGCAAAAAACCTTTGGGAGTCACTGTGAATTTCTTCTCCTGTAAGCACACCGATTACACGGATACCTGTCAAGCTGAAATATAGGAATATGGCTCAGGATATAAGATCTTACAATGTGCTCAAGTACAATCACCAAGATTAAAATGTTACACATGATCACTAGCATATGCCTATCAAAGCATCATAAACACCAACTGAGAATGTTAGCAAGCCCTGGAACACCTGGGGACAAATATAAAGGACTTAACCACATATCTTAATAACCAACATATAGAATTAATAAACCAACTGAATCTGGCAGAAGATTTATATGAAGTGGCAAATATGCATCTGTATCCCCTCTGAAGAGGCAACTCCCAGACAGAGAACAAGCCTGTAAGACAGAATTCTGTTGTGATCCTATCAAATTCCAAATCCAAGTAGCCAAACTCAGCCACACCATCCGCTCATATGCAGGCATGCTACATGTTATTCCACCAATACCCTTACAGTCTAATCTGTTCTTACTCACACAGCCTATTATTTGTGTTCCACAACCCTCAAACACCTCAATACTCAAATGAAGTTGGCCATTTCAGGGTTTCAACGCTATATATCACCCATATAACATGCTATCAAACAACACACTGTTAGACAGCAGGACCATAGGCAACCTTGACACTCCCATCCTTATTTCAGGTTACATTTAAAAAGATATCACAGACTTCTGTATCATGTATTATAACTGCACTGCTGAGCAGTTATCAATCCCTCTCCTACTACAGTCTCACACATATACCAGTACACAGCAAATCCTTATCCAACACACAATAGCTAGGTTAAACACAATGCTTGGTACTGTGCAGTTTCTCAGATTCACTTTACACAACCAACAGACAGTATTCAAAGGAGAATTAGATAAACTTGTATACACAATATACACCATGCAAGAAAATATAAAAATAATAAAGAATAACATAGTTATAATAATGGGTGATATAAGACCAATTAACAAAACAATCAACCTAATGCAGAAGGATATAATAACCTTGCAAGAACAAGTGGTAAAACTTGAATTGGAACAGTCGGAGACAGAGTTTTCCAACTGGAAGCACAAATTCACTTATGCCCTTGAATCAATATTTGGGGGTATAACTGAACCAGGGGCATGGGATTATCTAAATCCAGTAAACTGGATAAAGTGACTGTTGGATTGGCTGCTCTCACCATTCCATATAATATTAGTGATTTGGGGGATTACTGCTGTCATTGTGATACTGTGCTGTTGCAGAAAGTAATCAATGTCTAATCTTTACCTAAAAACTGTACCCCTACTTTCACAAGTTTTTTCTATTGATTTTCAGATGGCCGACTATATCAGGTAGGGTCATTATTTTAGAACTGCCCTGTCCTGCCTGAGACACCACGGGGAATGGCCCACTTTTAGCCCAAGGAAATGATCAGTCTCAGCTGTAGCCTTGTTTATTCAACCATACTTAGGCAGCAGAGCCCAGTGTGTACTTTGTGATCAGATATTTCCAAACCTGGCACAACCCCAAATTGCTTATCGTCTTAGACACCATATGCTAATCCAGCATTCAGACCTATGCGGATGTTTAGCACTTAAGTGTCATGGACAAAACTGTCAATTAACAATTATGTTGACTATTTACCGTATGCATGAACCAGAAAATCCATGTTTCTATCCTCCACTGCACTTCTGTAAGGGGGAAGGAAGTGCTCAGTCTGTACCCTACTTCAGCCCCCAATGGGTCTGCTCACCCCATCACTCCTAACCAATGAAGAGATGAATCTAGAGATTGAGGAAATAATGGATAGATGGGCTATCCCAGATATCCCACCAAGGGATCCTCTGCTGGACATCATAAATGAATTTTGAGCAATGTCAGATAAAGTCATTCTTTGCTCAGTGTGTTTTAAAATGCAATAAACCAATAATCAGATTCAAGCATTAATGCCTCACAGCTTTTCCTGCCTAAACATATAGACACACCTAAATTTAATACTTAGGCATATGTTTTATTATTGATTAACTACTTACAGTTTAGGTTTACTTATAGTTTGGTTTGTGCTCAATATTTACTAATATTAATTTAGCTCTGTATTTTCTATTAACATGATTACTGATTTTAGATTTAAAAACATTTTTTTGCATTTACAGTAAGATACATGCAAGGTACCTTTCTGATAAATCACAAGATACTTTTTTTCTTGTAAAAGGCATAGCTGCAGAGTCAACTAAAGGTCAGGCATCACTTCCTCTTGTGACAGACTAACAGACTAAAATAGGAATATCTTGTAACTAAGTGTGCTGATATATACTTTCAGTTCAGACTCATTAAAGGTCAAGCATCACTTCCTCTTGTGACAGACTAACAAATTGACTAAAATAGGAATATCTTATAACTAAGTGTTTGGATATATATTTTCAGTTCATTTGTAAGCCTAAATCATATTCAAGGCTTACTGGTCTCAGATGCTTCGAGCTACTGATAGTTTTCTAATACATAAATGTATTAACTGATGGTCTTCTGACATATAAAATTACTTTCTATCATAGAAGACTATTGCCTTAAACCCTGCCCAAAAGCTAGAAACTGAAGAGGTACCAGCCCAATTAATTGCCTTGACAAGACTATATAAATCTGCAGATATCCCAGCAAAGGTAAGGCCAGCCAGAAGGAGGACACAGAGCCATCCCTGGCCCAGGGCCTCAGGTTGACATCTGGATAAGACTGGTGGGGTGAGTTTTGTCTTTTAACCCAGGCATTTGGAACTGGGTAAAATAATGCTTGCATGTTTTTTTATATTTGTTTTTCCTTTTTCCTTTTGCATTGCTGTTTAAAGAATTAATTTCTTTTTACTCATAGACACAATAAAAGAATAAAAACAGAAATAAAAAATATGCAGTATTACTCATATTACTGTTAAGATTACTGTGTTATTTTTGAATTTGATATTAAGTAAAAATATTTCTTGAAAACATGAATTCCAGATGTAGTGGTGATGCTTCTCATCTGAATTTAATACAGTTAAGGGCCTTTGATCTAGACCGTTCAACGTTAAGGACTAAACCTAAATTTGACTTCTGCTTCATTGGGCACCTGGGTACAATTATGGTCACTATTGCAGGGTACATTCATATAATAAACTGTACAGATTTAAACTGTCCAGAATTTATACATAAATGTCTGGGGTGGTGCCACATAGATCCCAATAAAACAGTCACTTGCAGATTACTGAATTGTCTGAGACACAAGGAGACAGGAGATTTTAAAATACTAGTAAGAATATTTGAAGAATTAGGACAGGTCCATTGTCCTATGGTGACCAATCACTGCCATAATAGTAATGTGGACTATAATGAACATACAGTATTTGTTAATCAAAATCAAATAGTTCTGGTCAGTCGAGTAACTGATAATGTGGTGGTGGCAAGAGGACTTATAGATCAGGAAACAGATTTTCCTTTGCCTGCGCTATGTATTGCTACTTCGACCAGGCTATATCCTGATTTATCTGAAGTCATGGAAACTTTGGAAGGATTGCCAGTCTCCGACAGTCTAGGTGAAAGCCTTGTACATGAGACTGGCCCTGATAGCTGCATCAGGGGGTCTGGAATTAGCCCTGGCTCTTCAGAAGTTTCACATTCCCTACCATCCCCAGTCCTCTGAACAGGTAGAAAGAACTAACAGAAGAATCCAATCCATGCTCACCAAATTTATTGATGACAGTCTGAAAACATGGGATGCCTTATTGCCCTTACTTTTAATGGCAATCAGAGGCCCTCCTGCTTCCTCTACCCGGCACACCCTTTTGGAGGTTATGACTGGTAGAACCATGAGACTGCCTGAGCACCTGGTGATAGACCTGAACATGCCCATTGTGGACAGGGTGGCGGTAGGCACCTACATTTCGCAACTCAGAGAAAACATTATTAAGACCCACCTGCTTGTTGCCCAAAACATTGGAAAAACACAATTGCAATCAAAAATGCATTTTGATGAGACAGTCAAAGAAGTAGATTGTCAAGTTGGAGACCAGGTAATGATGCTCAGATTTGCATACCCCACACATCCCTTTGTCAATAAATGGGAGGGATCTTACCCAATCATCAACAAGCTCAGTCCAGCAATCTATCAGATAAGAATCAATTCTGAAAACAAGCAGATCTCAATGCAAGATCTTTGAATTTGGTTAAAATGGCAGAACTTGAGGCTAAGTGCCTCACAGCTAATTATGGACTTATTTCTATTACTGACACTTGGTGGGATCCTGATACAACGTGGATCCTGAACCTTCCAGGATATAAGCTATTTCACAAGGATCATCAAGGCCAGATTGGGGGAGGGGTTTGCCTCTATGTTAGGGAAGATATAGCCTCATTTCAACATCCCCTTTTTAGTAATACTGAATCCATATGGGTGAATATTCAGTTTAAGGGACAACCCCAACTTTTGGTTGGGACCTGTTATAGGCCCCCAACATCTAACTTGGATTACACCCTACTTTTACATAAAGAAATTTCTGATATGGCATCTAAAGGCAATATTCTTGTTCTGAGTGATTTTAATATGCCCTCTATTATTTGGACTTCTCTATCTGGTAGCTCTCTGGCTGAAAAGGACCTAATCACTCTTATAGTGGATATGGGCCTTGAACAACTCATAAGTGAGCCCACACACGGAGAGAACATATTAGACTTAGTCATTACTAATATAGGGAGCTCAATATCTAATATTCTAGTTGGTGCTCCTCTGGGTACTAGTGACCATAACTCAATTTATTTTTTATTATCATTTTTTCAGCAGAAATTGAATCACTCTGAATTAAAAAATTATAATAATGCAAACTTTAATAGTATTAATGACTATTTAAATTCTATTTCCTGGGATGAAATGTTATCCCCTCTATCTCTTGAGAAATCCTGGGATTATTTGAAATCATTAATCTACTATTTCGAGGACTTATTTGTTCCAATTAAAAAAAAATATAACAAGAATGGTAAAATTGTTTTATGGTTTAATAAAACTACTAAAAATGTAATTAAAAACAAACAAAAGCTTTTTTCTCTTGTTAAAAAAAGTGAGGCAGATATTAAAGAACAACTACTTACTAAATACAGGAAAATCATAAAACTTTTAAAACAGGCTATTTTACAATCTAAAAAGAAATTGGAGTTTCGTTTGGCTCACTCTAAAGATAGCTACAAATCATTATTTTCCTATCTTAATAATAAGAAAATGAATATTAGATATATGGGTCCTCTATGTGTAAATAATTCTATTATTTCTACCGATAGGGATATTGCCAATACATTTAATAATCAGTTCTGTTCAGTTTTTACTAAAAAAGCAGTTCCTAAATTTTTTAGGCAAATAGTTAATTCTTCCCTTCATATTATTACCGAAGATGACACCCTCGAGGCGATTCGTTCCCTCAAATGAACTTCTAGCCCAAGACCAGATCAGATTAATCCCACTTTTTTATTAGAAACAGCCGAAGCTATAACTAAGCCTTTGACCCTCATTTTTAATAAATCTTTATGTGAAGATGTTATTCCTCACGATTGGGCAATGGCTATAGTTATACCAATACTCAAGAAAGGTAATCATTCACAGCCTGAGAATTATCGCCCAATAAGTTTAACCTCAGTCATAAGTAAATTAATGGAGAAAATTGTCAAAACAATGTTAGAAAATGAAACAATCATAAAAAACTTAAATGACCAGACTCAGTATGGATTTAGACAAGGGTACTCTTGTACCACCAATTTGGTGGCTTTCTATAATTATATTAGTATGGGACTTGACAAGGGTATCCCTATGGATGTGGTTCTCCTTGACTATAGTAGAGCTTTTGACATGGTTCCCCATGATTTACTGCTTGATAAAATGGTTAAACTGGGATTTTCACAGCATATAATTAATTGGGTATCTGGTTGGTTACATAACAGAGAACAGCAGGTTAGAATAAATGTCTCTCTTTCAGAAGCTCATAGTGTGACTAGTGGGGTTCCGCAGGGTTCGGTTCTTGGACCTACTCTGTTCAATATCTTCATAAGCGATTTACAGGTTAACTCAGACAATCGCCTCTCAAAATTTCCTGACGATACCAAATTAGGAGGGCCTGTATTTACATCGCTAAATAGGGAATCCATTAGTAATAATCTAAAAATTATTGAAAAATGGGCAGATTCAAATAGGATGTTAGTCAACCCAGATAAGTGTCATGTATTACATTTTGGAAGGAATAATCCCAAACAGACTTATTTCTTATATAATTCTCCCCTTCAGGTATCATTAGTAGAGTGAGACCTTGGAATACTAGTTAATTTTTTTGAAATTCAACTTTATTAATTTGAGAATTACAACAGATCATACGTTCCATTCAGAACTGTACATAGAGTGAAAAACAAAATTTCTAAAAAAAACAAAAAAACAAAAAAAACTATATAACTACCCCGTCCCTCAACCCTAACTCACCCCGAGTGTGCATTATATTATTAATCAGGTAACATAAACACTCAGTCCTTAGGCAATAGGATTGGTCTTAGGATAAGTGAGAAAAGAAGAGAGGAAAAAAAATAGAGTTTCAGAGACCGAGCCAAGAGGTTAGTGATGCAAATAGAACGTGTATAATTTATCCCATCTTTTGTGAAATAAATCCAAATGGTTACGAGAGCTGGCAGTGAGTCTCTCCATATTAAAGCAGGTTGATAAGTCTTTCAACCATTCAGTGTATGTTAAGGTTAATTGGTCAGTCCAATGCTTGAGGACTAGTCTTTTGACCACCATCGAAATTAAAGCTATATGATACCTGCGCTCCTGGTTCTCAATTTTGGAATAGATACCCAGGATGCAGATTTCATGTGAAAAAGCTGTCCAGACCCAAAAGAGGTCCAAGTTGGCCTGGATAGAGCGCCACAGGGGGCCACTTTGTCACACAAACAAAAATATGTAGCAAATTCTTCTAATTGTAAACATCTGAGCATAGAGGAAGAGGTAGTTTCCTAAATGGGTCAGTTTAACCAGAGGTAGTACATGTTGTTTAATATGTGATATTGAGTAAGCCTGAATCTGTCTTGGGTATGGTACTTGTGTGATCTTTCAAATCTCGGCCAATTAGGGTATGTCCGTAAAAGAGAGATCAGACAAGGAGCTCATGAAATAGCTCAGGAATTTGCTGTCCAGTAGGTAGGAATATATTAATGAGATGCAGTGAGATTTAGAAGTTAAAACTTGAATTTGGGAAAGGAAGGGACTGACCTGCGAGCTATAGAATACAGGACCAAAATTCATATTAATAAGATGTCTCAATTGGTATATCTTGAAGATCTTATTGTTGGGAAGGTCAAGCTTGGCTAGAATATTGAGAGAGGAAAGAAGGGAGTCCTGAGAGTAAAAGTTTTCCACTGCTGTCTCACTAATCTGCAGGAGCCAGCCTGGGGTAATTATTGAGCCGCCCAGTCAAATGTTGGGGTTCAGGGTAAGGGGTTGTGCCATATATCTTTTAGGTGAGATTTTGAGGTAGTGAAGGCACTGGGAAAGAGTTTTAAGAGAGGTGATGATGATTGGATTCGAAACTGAAGATGGGAGTGCTGCCATGGGAATGTAGAAAATTGTATTAGAGCAGATATTGGCCTCCAGAAGTATCTGCCTTTCGATCTGGAGCCAAATCGGGGAGGTTCTTCAGCCTGGCCTGGGAGCCATCTGCCCAGTTTGGAGAGGTGAGCTGTCCAGTGATAGAATATTAGGTTAGAAGACAGTCCTCCCTTATCCTTAGGAAGGCATAGTTTAGAGAATGAGCGTCTAGTAGATTTGTTTCGCCAGATAAATTGAGAAAAGATGGAATGGAATTGCTGTAGATATGAAAGAGGCAACCACAGGCCCAATAAATTAAGGTAAAAATATGGGAAGGACATTCATCTTAATGATGTTAATCCTGTCTCAAAGAGAGATAGGAGTTTAGACCATCTTGCAAATCTAACTGGATGTTAGACTTAAGGTTGTCTAAGTTAGCTTCTTAAGCAGAGCTAAATCAGAGGTAAAATGTATACCTAAGTATTTGATTGATTTGGGAGACCATCTCATACCAAACTTAGTAAAGCAGTGTTTATGCGTGAGGGGGTTCAGAGGAAACACTTCTGACTTTGCAGTGTTCAGCTTATATTGGAGAGATGACCATATTATGGATGATCTGGAGAGCGCTATAGTGACTTTTCAGGGTGGGCTCATGAAGCAGGACATCATCCGCATAAGCAGAAAGAACCAATTCCTGCTGTTGCACGGGCATCCGTGAATATGTGGGGAGCACTTAAGATTGCGAAGGAGGGGCTCTAAATACAGATTGAACAAATGGGGGAGAGAGGACAGCCTTGTCTGGTACCGGTATAGAGACAGAAGGCTGAGGAGAAGACTCAGTTGCAATAGATCCTAGCCGAGGGGGATTTGTACATAACCTGAATCCACTTAAGGAAAGCAGGTGGGAAATCCATCTTAGCCAGTGTTGCCCACAATAAATCCCAGTTAACTCTATCAAACGCTTTCTCAGTGTCTAAGGAGATACGAGCCATTGGAGTATGGGATAATTGGACAGCATGTGAGATGTGAGAGAGGGTTATAAGGTGGTCTGCAGGGGAATGCACCTGCACAAATCCCACCTGTTCCGGACTCAGAAGGTGGACCCAGATCTTTTTAATTCTCTTGGCTAGGATCTTAGATAGGATCTTCATGTTGCAATTCAAGAGAGAGATGGGACGATAACTCGCAGGGTCTTTAGGTGGTTTTTCTGGCTTAAGAATTAGCACGATCGTGGCTTCCAGTAATGTAGGGTCAATAGTGTTGGCGTCAAACATATAGTCATAGAGCTTAAGGAGTAGGGGGGGCTAGTTCTTTATTAAAAGTTTTGTAAAAATTAGAAGGATAACCATTTGGGCCGGGTGCTTTGTCAGGAGTGAGGGAGGCAATGGCGTCCTCGACCTCGGATAGAGTGATGGAGGAAGCTAATGCACTTTTGTGGTGTGCAAGGAGGTGGGGAAGTTCAAGATCTGCTAGGTAAGTCTCAATATCCAAGAGGTGTACTGTAGAGGTTCTTATAAAATTCTACAAAGATCTGGGTAATTTCTCTGGGAGTGGTTTTGGTTAGCCCCTCTGGGGTTTGCAAAGCCGGGATTAGTCTCGAACCCTCTATTGTGCGCAATCTTAGGGCCAAGAGCCTACCGGCTTTTTCACCTTGATCGATATACTTGGATTGAGTTTTTAAAATAGCATATTCGGCCTTTTCTTTGAATAGATCTGCATATTCGATTTTTGGCTTTAACAGGGATTCGAGAGAGATTAAGGGAGAAGAAGGGACATGAGAGCTTTCCATTTCTTTGATTCTGGTCAATAACGAGGCGGCATGAGCCTGTCTGCATCTTTTCCTCGTAGAAGCTAGTTTAATTAATCCCCTCTGAGGTAGCATTTCAGGGAGCCCCAAACGGAGTCCATCCTCGGAGTGGAATTCATATTGAGTTCCAAAAAATTAGAGATGAGATCTTTGATGTGGACGACCATCTGGTCTTCCTTGAGAAGTTGAGTGTTAAGCTTCCAAATGGTATCCCGCTGAAAATTGGGATCCAGAGAGACCTTCGCCCAGACTGTAGCATGGTCCGACAGCACTATCGGCTCAATGCCTGTCTGGAGGAGGCCAGGGAGGAGTGACTTGCTAATTAGAATATAGTCTATTCTAGACCAGGAGTTATGGGCTTGAGAAAAGAAGGAAAAAGATCGGAGGGAGGGGTTAGTAAGTCGCCAAGGGTCACAAAGACCCAATAGCTGCGTGAAGTCCGAGAGGGCCTTTTGAGCCGGAGTTGTTGGTTTCTTTGGATCGTGGGATCTGTCAAGGATTTGACATGGTGGGACATTCCAGTCCCCTCCTAGTATTAGGTGTGAGGGTAGGAAAGTACCAGTTTTATCTGCTAGAGTCATAAAAAACTCAGGGCTCCCACCTACTGGACCATAAACAGAACCGAGTACTACCTTACAATTATTGAGGCATCCTTTAACCAGAATGAACCTGCCTTCTGGATCTGCCAGCTCTTCCTCTGCCAGGAAGGAAACATGGTTTTTAAATTAGGATAGCCACCCCCCTACTAGTCCCAGAACCACTCGCTGAAAAAACTTGGGAAAAAACAGATCTAACTAGCCAGATTTTCTCATTATTAACCAGATGGGTTTCCTGAAGCATAAGAATGTCAATCCTGAGTAAGTCACAGTGGTTAAAAACTTGAATCCTCTTGGTTCTCTCCCTGATCCCTCGCACATTCCAGGTAGCTATCTTAACCGATATTATAGCCATTTTAGAACCATTAAGTTAAGCAAACATATATTAGTATACCTGTTAACAACGAAATAGAGATAGCACACTCTAACCCCCCCATAAGTCTGTCTAAGTTATGAAGAGAAAAACATTCAAACCTCTGGTGTGTAGAGACTGACCAATAAAAGCAAGTGATGATATAGGACCCTTGAAAACTAGTGTCACCGAGCCATGAGTAACCTCCCCCCTTCCCCAATAGAAAAAAAGCCCAACCAACTATATACAAACTGGTTCCAGGCTTGAACAGGTGAACCATGAAAGAACCGATAGCATGAACCTGAAAACCAGACCCCAATGGCGAGATCAGGGCTGTCATAGCCCAATACCAAACAGTTATGGAATTCTTATCAGGAAGGAGACACAAGCTTTTTGTATAAATCAACCAGAAAAAGATAAGGTGGAGTCTCCTGTAACAGATCTGAGGGCCGCCATATCCCCCCCTTATTAAGCTCGTGAGGCAGCTTCCTCTTAGCTTAATGCAACTCCGGGCCTCCCCCCATCCCATCTGCCTATGGTAGAATAGCAGCCATGTATATTGGTGGGCCATGCAGGAATCTAAAGGAAATAAGCCAAATTAGGTAGCGATTACAGACAGCCTCTTCGTGAGGTATATAGCACATGCCCACTAGTTAATATGGCCAGTCACTTACCCCCATCTGTAGGCGTTTGCTACCAGCAAAAGCTGGCCACCTGTGTGAGAATAATCACTAGGCGAGTAGGCGAACATCATTTAAGCAGGACCCCGGGGGACTCAATATGTAATGGGACCAAAATTGGTCCACACCCAATTCAGTCAGCTAGAGCAACAAGTCCCCATCCCAAAGGTTCCGGGGCCGTGCTAGGTGGAACCAGAGGATCTGCGGCCTTCCAGGACCAGCGTTAAGGGTGCTCATTCTCTCAAGCCTCACAAGACTCAACTCCCTTCCACCAAAATCTAACAGGTAGGCAATTTGCCAGATACATCCTAAAACCAGAAAACACAGACAGCCAAAATAATAACTGATCCCCTAAAGTTCAGTTCACTTCTCCTTGAACAAGTTAGGGAGCCTGGAAGTCAAGTCTCTGGTGGCCTGGTCAGGGGACTTGTAGGTGTATGTGGAGCCGTCGATTGTGATCTTCATGTTAGCTGGATAAAGCATCCTGAAACGGATGCCTGCCACAATAAGCTTTTGCACCACAGGATGGAAAGCGGTTCTCTTCTGCCTGGTCTCGATCAGGAGATCTTGGGCGATTCTTATTTTAGATGATCCCCAAGTTATTGCTTGTAGTTCACGAGCCTTGGTAAGGTCGTGCTGCTTTTCAATGAAGCTTAGGAACTTAATAATGATTGGGCGAGAAGGAGAGTCCGGTGGAGGTCTTGGTCTCAAAGACCGATGGGCCCTTTCGAGATGGTACTGGGGGTTGAGGGGTGAGGGCCCGACGACTTTAAACAAGAATTTCTGGAGGAAAGTGATGGTGTCTGGGCCTTCTTCTAACTCCAGTAGCCCAATTATTAGGAGATTGTTTCTCCTGCTACGCCCTTCTAGATCCTCCATCTTAATTTGAAGTTTTCTCACTTGTTGCTTCAATGAGATGATTTCTGGCTCCACTGTGCCCCTCCATTTTTCTTGGGATACAATCCTGGCTTCTGAGTTGATCATCCTACTTTTAAGGGAGATAAGATCCTCTTTAATAGAATTTAATTCAGATGTGATGCTTTCCAGAGCTTCTCGGAGCGGTGAAACTTCTTGGAGAAATCTTTCCTCGGAAAGAGGGACGGCCGAGGGAGCAGCGCCGGCCGATTTGCCTGGATTACTAGAGGCCTGACTCTCGCCTTCTTCGGGAGCTTTTCTGGGCGTATTGGAAGGATGTGCCGCGATCGCAGCTCGTTTATCTCTGCCTCCATTGCCGCCAAGAATGGTTATGCATGCAGGGAAAAACACACAAAGGCCAAAAGGCAGAGATTAGAGAAATACCGACTGCTATTATTTGTCGAGTTGGTTGTTTAGTATCGATTTAAAATCAAATTGAAGTTGATGGGTGGTGGGAACCCAGAGATTGCACAGCCTTCAGGCAGCTAGCATCACGTGACCTCTGGAATACTAGTTAATAATAAATTGTCTTCAACTGATCATTGTACTAGGATAGCTAATATATCTAATGCGATGCTTACCCAAATTCAAAGATCCTTCATGTCAAGGACTCAGAAATGTATTATTCCTTTGTTTAGATCATATGTGAGGCCATACTCTGATTACGGTTCTCAGTTCTGGAGTTCTTATTTGAGGCAAGATATTAATAGATTAGAAAAAATCCAGAAGAGAGCAACTAAAATGGTTCCATATTTGTCCAAGATGGACTATTGGAGTAGACTGCAAATAACTGGGTTACATTCACTAGAATTTAGACATACTAGAGGTGATCTACTTCTACTATATAAAATTCACAACTCCCAGGATTTAATGCATCAATGTGGATTAAAATTTTCCAGCAGAAGGATATCCCCTCGTTTCCATAATAAACAAATTGATGTGGCTAAATCCATATTGAACAAAAGATTAAATTACTTCACGGTGAGAACCCCCAGAATTTGGAACAAACTTCCCCAACATTTAGTGGAATGTAGTTCGATTTATCATTTAAAAAAGGTTTGGATTTTTGGATGGAGTCTAATTACTCCAGGGTATAACTTTTCCCACCATGGTAGTGGGGGACAATCTCGATGGGTAATAGCCTTCTTTTGTCCTTTTAAACCAAGTAAACCAAGATACAAATGGCTTCATGCTAACCTGCTTAAGTTGTTTAAAGGAGACTAGCATCCTCCATCCTTACCCATTTGGTAGGAAACAGAGAATACTGATGTTTATTTTCTTTCTTCCTTACAGGTTACCTGCAAGATGGCTCTCTTGCTTCTTTTCCTTATCCCTGGAATTCTGACTGCTGTCATACCACGGGACATATTTACTAAACCCCAAAACATGAATCCAAATTTGAACCCTAATTTGAAGAGACTTCTCCATGGTCTACATTCTTCAGATAAGTGTTATTTTCCCCCTGGCCATGTATCAGAACACCTAAGTCTTAAGCAAGGAGTGAGCATTGCTGTCCCATCCAGACTTATTACAGTCCAGAAGGCAAGGAAGTCTACCTCAATGCCATGGTCATTTCTCCTCACCAATCCTCTCTACAAATTGAATGGCAAACGGATGGCCAAGGTAAACAAATTCCAGTAGCCAGCTTAGCTAAAGGCACATTCCAAGGTTGGCCCAATATCCATGTTTCTCCAAATGGTACCCTGTCTTTATGACAAGCCCAACCCCAACATACTGGTTTATATAATCTTACTGTTCTTATCAATCCTGCCTTCTGTTGTACTTATGATAATGAATCTAGTAAACAATTTTGTACACAACATTCTATTGCTGGCACTGCTATGTTTTTAACTGTTGTACCTCCTACTGAAGAACTTGTTACTCAGTGCCCCATTTTGAAACAAGGACCAGTTAGCGGACTTGTTGCCACTTCTCTACCAGGTACTTTTGTCAACAACGTGCAGTTTATGCATGTTCATGTTGTTTTAAATCTTACAAACTGGAATATGGCCAAATTTGGTTGGTGTTCAACCACCAATACTTCTAAATTCCATAGTGCCGTGCTGCTTGACCCTTTGGCAGCATTTCAAACCAACACTCAGGACCCTGGAGCAGGGTGCCATACAACCCCACATCGAGGTGTGTTTAAAGCTCATCCCAAACCCAAGAAAGCTAAAGGTAAACCCTACAGCAAATGTGCTTTTGCTGACGTTGCCAGAGTCGCAGGAACTGTTACTGGTCTAGTAGGGACTGGTATGTCTATATGGAATGGAGCAGACTTGGCTGCTATACATAGCCAGACTTTGAAATTCCAAACAGGTGTAGGATAAGATGTTATTTCCCCTGTTTCACAAGTCACAGATGGCCTTACTCATGAGGAGCGCTTCACGGTCTACAATATGCATGATATTACAACACACTTTAATGACACTAAGAATAAGATTAATGAACTAGTTTTTCAGAACAATAAAGAAGCAGAGCAGCATTTTATAGCCAGAGAACTGCTTTGCTCAGCCTATGGCTCTTTTATAATGACTACTATGACCAATCTCTTCCGAGATCTAGAATCAGGTTGCATCCCAGATTTGATCCATGATTCCAGTATGGCCAAATGGTACTATCCACATTGTAAATCTCTATCATGCACTACTAAATATATGAAAAGAACTATACAGTTTTCATTATCCACTGCCAGAAACCTAGGGTATGTTACTAGACACCCCAACCAGGGCCCATGTTAAGGAACTAAACAATGTTCTATTCAAGACACTATGTACATTACATTTACTGTTTCTCTTCCATGTTTTGATCCTAAAACTGCCATCTTCAACAAACTTGCAAACATCTCCAAGAAGGCATCTTCAGGAAACAGATTGACTTGCCTACATTGCTGGTATTCCATGACATCTTTGATGCCTTGGTGGCGCTATCAACAGACTGTTGTGCTAAAAAGGGTTACCACTACCTCTGCCAATGTGATGTGTTTGATGTAATCAAGCCTGTATGTGGTTATTCCACTGATGTGATAGATTGGTCTTTTTCTCTTGATATTGACCTGCACACTAATGACATTTTTAACCCTAGCAGAGGTAACTCATCTTTGAGTTCATCACCCCTTATGCCAAAGAGCACACCACCTCAATGCTATGATAACTACAAGGAAGACATCCATCATTATACCAGCCACCTCACAAACTCATCCTTCACATGTCCCATCAAGCTTAGCAAATGGCAAATTCAACAAGTAAAGGTATCTTATAATGCTGATGGACAGTATTGTGTAGTCAGCAATCATAAACAGTTCACTTATGGTGCCCTGACTTGTCAAATACTTGAACTTAACTTTCGTTTTATTCCTCATGAAACCACAGACATTGGCCATATGGTTATCACCCCGGTACCAGTCCTGGAACCAGATCGCATTTCCAGTGACCCTGACTATCTCAGTGCTCTCTCACAGTACTTACCTACTGTATGTTTAATGTCAAGATTGATCCATTGTCATTGAAGCTCAAATCCCTATTAAACAGGAAAGACACACACCTCATCCGCATTAGCAATAATATCTCCAAAGCTGAAGAATCACTTAATGACCTCTTCCATGATGGAGACTTAACTGTCGCCCTTGGTAATACCTGCTTAGAATTTGTATTTAAAAGTTTTGTCGTTATGCAATCATTTTTAATATTTGCATTTTTCATATCCCTTTGTTGACTAAGACTCACATTAAAACAACATCATGAACAACTTGAATTTCTTTACAAAGGTCCACACATCTGGCTTGTAATCCCACATTCACTTACCAACTTTGTTGCCTTAGTGTTATGATGTTATGACTACTGATACCATAGAATGTGATTTTTATTGTATTTTTCTAAGAACCAAGCATTGTTTTATGGTCTATTGCTTGCAACAAGACTATTGTATGACCCAGTGTGATCTGTACCACCATCTAGTGGATTGTGTTACAATTACTTCTGAATGTATTTGGATCTGCCTTATCCAAAAATATAATAATTTTACCTCATACAACAGCACCACCTAGTGGACTGCTGTCTGCCTGTAGCAGTAATCTATTGTGTTAGTGCCAGAATGCCAGCTAGCATATTTCTATACTTTGTATATGTTTATAGATACTGGAAGCAGCCTAACTTTTAGCCAGTAGGGCTTGTTTTATAAGTTAGCTATAATTGTAATATACGCATGGACTAGCCATTGCCATAGGGATTATCTTAGTATAAGAAGGTTTGAATACCATTTACACTCTGAGTCTGATTATATGCTCTAGAGTATAGGAAATACTCTGGCTTCCAGTGTCGAGGTAAGGCAATGCAGGGCTTATACCTGTAATCAGAATAAATGCTTTATTCATAATTTGATGCCTCTTGTCGGTGTCCCATCTGTTTTATCACTGGTTGCAAGTTCCTCAGGGGTCTGGCACTACACCATCCAGACACTCTCATCGGTAATGGGGGTTGTTTCCTTCCCAGTATTTCACCAGTGTCCAACACCCCCCTGCTGTCCACCCCCAATGCAAAGCTGCCCCTGTTATACTGTCTGGTTTCAAATTAGCATGGGGGGAGAAATCTAGGACACTGGGCATGGATTTCAGGGGAGCAGACTTTATGGGCATGGGAAATATTCTCAAAGATCACTTGAAGGGGATTTCCACAATGACAGACATGAAAAAGAGATGGGAGGTCATAAAACAGGGACTTCATGAGGCAGTCAGGACCTGTGCCAAGGTGAAGCGTAAGGGAGCAAGGTCACGTAAACCATGTTGGTGGACCAGTGAAGTTCAGGTTGAGGTCAGAGAGAAGAATGCTGCCTACAAAAAATACGAAACATTGAGAGGGGAAAGGGACATTAAAACATACCACCTTGCATCTAGAAAAGTCACCCGGATGGTGTGGGGGGCAAAGTCCAGTAAAGAGCAGTGGCTGGCATGGGGATTTGGGGAGGGGAAAAGGTTTTTTTCTGGTACATAGGGGAGCAGAGAAAATCTAAGGGCCAGCTTGGCAGATTGAGATCAGATGGTGGGTGGGTGCGTGGATGAGGTGAGGGGGCAGGCGGCGCTATTAAATGAATACTTCACCTTGGTGTTCACTAGGGAGGGGGATGAGATATTTACAAAGCAAGGCATGAGGGGGATCGAAGCAGTAGTGCATGGGACTGGGGGCAACAGAAATTGAGCCTAAGGGAGGGAGATGCAACCCTGGGGTAACACAATAGGCCAAGGATGGAAAGGCCAGCAAGGTGGGGGGGCGGATGATGCTATCTCCTCTGAAAGGGTGTAGCAAGCCCTTAAGGCCCAGAAGAAAGATAAATCTCCTGGACCGGATGGCATTTATCCAAGAATGCTCTGGGAGTTAGCGGATTCACTGGCTGCATCCCTGGTGGAGCTCTTCAACAGGTCACTTGAGACAGGGAGGGTACCTAGGGATTGGCGTGAGGCGCATGTGGTGCCAATCCATAAAAGGGGGTTGAGGGAAGTACTGGGTAACTATAGACCCATCAGTTTGACCTCGGTGGTTGGAAAATTAAAGGAGAGTATACTGAAGGAACGATTGGGGGTGTTCTTAGAGGAGGAGGGAGGGCTGGATAGTTGACAACATGGGTTTGTGTCAGGTAGATCATGTCAAACCAACCTTGTGGAGTTCTATGAATGGGTAACATTGGAACTGGACAGGGGGAAGCCAGGGGATGTACTATTCTTGGACTTCAGCAAGGCGTTTGACTTGGTCCCCCACAATGGACTGTTGGAGAAACTGACGGGGGTTGGGAGTGGGCCCATTGATGGTCAGATGGATAGGAAACAGGCTAGCTGGATGCACACAGAGAGTAGTGGTCAGTGATGAGCTCTCAAACCCTAGAGAGGTCGGTAGTGGGGTACCACAGGGCTCAGTCCTGGGTTCAATCCTGTTTAATGCATACATATCTGACATCAGGGTGGGCATAGGGTGTGAGATGAGTCTCTTTGCTGACAACTCCAAGATGGGAGCAGTAATTGAGGGGGAAGAGGGGAGGTCGGCCCTGCAAGGGGACCTGGACACCCCAGAAAAGTGGGCTCACACATGGAAATTAAAGTTCAATACCACCAAATGCAAGGTGTTACATCTTGGGCAGGGAAACCCTAAACACAGGTACACCCTGGGAAGGGAGGTGCTGGAGGCCTCCTCTGGGGGAAAAAGACCTAGGGGTCCAGATGGATGCATGTATGAATAACTCTGAGCAGTGCAGGAGAGTGACTAACAAAGCACACAAGATGTTGGGATGCATAGTAAGGGGATCACCTCTAGGAGCAGGGAAGTGATTCTGCCACTGTACAATGGACTGGTTAGACCACACCTTGAGTACTGTGTACAGTACTAGTGACCACACTTAAAGAGGGACATACAGCTCCTGAAGAGGGTACAGAGGAGGGCTACCAGGATGATTTGAGGCCTGGGGAGTTAACGTATGAGGACAGACCTGAGGAGCTCGGCCTGTTTTCATTTGAGGAGAGGAGAGATGGGGGGAGGGACATGATTGAGGTCTTTGAGTACCTCAAGGGAATATATAGGATAAACATGGAGGGGATCTTTAGACTAAAGGAGGGAGGTATCTCCAGAGAGCATGGTTTGAAGGTGGAAGGATGAGGTGGGGGAAGAGGAGGAGGTTTTTCACTGACAGGGTGGTGGATCCTTGGAACATTCTGCCTAGCAAGCTGGTCCAGATTTCCACAGTGCAGGGCTTCAAGAGAGGGTGGGACAGATACAGAAAGGGGATATATTGGAACACAAGCGGGGAGGGCCTTGGTTCCCAACATGTGATCTGAGGTTCGAGCAGACTCGATAGACTGGAAGGCCTAATCTGCTGGCAATTAGTATGCTAGTATGTTATGGCATCCTTACCTCCCTCTTAACCACCTACAGTCTGAAGCGACCTTCCAGACCGTAAACCAGCCCATATCCTAGGAAAGCTGTGTTGAAACATTATTACCCTAAATTATTAAGGAAACTGCTACTGATGCTCCTACTACTGTCTGGTAATGTGCACCCCAGTTCAGGACCCCCCCTTGGAGCACTCCCCAACAAACCCCCCTCCCCTTTTACTCTAAAACTCACCTCACTAAACATTGTTAGCCTACTACCCAAAATAGCGCAGTTCAAGGCATGGGTGAATCAAGTCCAGCCTGACATAATCTCCCTAACTGAGATCTGGCTGTCACCAAAAAACCCTGATGACTCCATCTCGCTGCTCGGTTATAACCACTTCAGGAAAGACCATATAGTTAAGAGAGGGGGAGGTTGCCTCGTACTGTATATGTTCACATCACGATACAAGGACACAGAATCATACCTGATAATGCCAATAAGGACTGTGAATGCCTCGCAGTACACCTCCTGCTAGGTAATGGGATAAAATGCCTGATACTTATGACAGTATATATCCCCCCAGACAAACAACTCTCGGAATAGATATGGTCATTATCCTCTATAAACAAGCCAGTCAGTGCTGCAAGACCCTGGTGGTAGGGGATTTCAACATAAATTGGACCTCTAAATCAAGCACTGACATCATAGACCAAATAAGCAACCTCAACCTTACGCAAGTCATTAAGGGTAGTACAAGGGACAACTACAAAACTGATACTAGCACCCTTATAGACTGGATCATTGCCACCCACCTGGAAAGGTTCACTGAAGTTAAAGTGTTGCCTGATGTCTTAAGCGACCATTCCCCAGTATTGTGCGCATGGTCTGCCAAACTAAAAATGTCAACCCCGAGAACTACCTATAGTAGGATACTAAGGAAGGGAAGGAGCGGCGAGGGAATTTAAACAACATCTGGCCCAGATTGACTGGAGCTACTTGGACACCATGCCCTCCATTGACCAGGCCCTAGACTACTTTGTCACTGCATTCAATACAGTTGCAAACAAATTCGCCCCTTATGGAAAGCAAGTCATGAGAGGGACCTCAGCAGAGTGGGTCACCCCTTTTCTCCTTGCACATAGAGGGCCTCTGGCTTGCCAATGCATTTTCAGAAATACAGAGCTGCCAGAAACTGATGTACTAGGTTGATCAGGTAGGCAAAGGCCTCCTACTTTATGGAACAACAAATAGTACATGGGACAAGGGCCAAACCTTCTTGGACTTACTACAAAACCTCTTAGGGAAGGGAGACAAATCCACCTAATCGATGCTTAGCATGAATGGCACTGTCACTATGGACCCTGCTGAGACTGCCAATATCTTCAACAATGCTTTCACAGAACTCAGTGCCATACTCCCACCAGGCAATGAACCCACCTCTCAAGGGACTTCCACTTTCACAGACTTACCGGATGAAAATGAGGTCCCTCATGTCCCCAAGTTCTACTTCCACTCCATCACCACCAAAGACACCATCAATTACGTAAAACAAGTGCTGAATAACACCAGAATGGGGGGGACACCCTAGATATGAAAATAGTGGCCCTCGTACTTGAGGAGCTAGCCCACCCTCTAACTAAACTGTTCAACATCTCCCTTATATTCTTGCAATTACCTCAACTATGGAAATCTGCTCTTGTAAGCCCTGTGCATATGAATGGTGACTGTACTCTGGTCTCAAACTACAGACCAATATCAATCCTCTCTCCTCTGTATAAAGCTCTAGAGAAGATGGTCTCTGACTAACTTGTATCCTACCTCAGCCAGTACAACCTCCTTTGAGCCCACCAGCATGGCTTCTGCAAGCTGCACAGCACTACCATGGCCCTAGTAGAATACACTAACTTCCTTCATGAGTCCCTTGATGAAGTCTACTTTGTGGGGCCTATCTTTATTAACCTAACCAAGGCCTTTGACCTGGTACATCATGCACTTCTACTCACTAAGCTATGCACACTTAGTCTCTCTGCTGACACTGTCCAATGGTTTAGCAGCTACCTCACTGATAGATCACAGTAAGTCAGGATTAATGGAGTCTGTTCTGACTCCAGACTAGTCACAGTAGGGGTTCTACAAGGCTCTGTACTGGGACCTCTCCTCTTCAGCCTCTTCATCAACACCCTTCTGGTAGCCTGTCCTGTTTCAATGATGCTACTCTATGCGGATGACACAGTCATCAGCACTAGTGGACCTAGCCAGGAAGCCCTCACACATGACCTACAACACAGTTTTGCAACACTTGAACAGTGGTTCCTACAGAACAAATGAGTTCTAAACTACAAAAAGATGAAGACAATGCTTTCCTCCAGCATACAGAAAAGAAATAAGTTCTTCTCCCATCCTCAGTACAAATGGAGTTGTCCTAGATGAGACAGACATGTTTAAGTACCTGGGCATCACAATTTTACCAATCACTTACCTTTGCTCCCCATGTTGATCAGTTGGTTTGCAATATCAATAGGAAACTTGGGGTACTCTGTAGGCTGAGACATAACCTTACCACTGAGGCCATAAGGGTGGCTGTCACTAGCTCCATCCTCCCTATGACTGTTTACGACATCCTGGTCTATAGGGCTGCCTCAGAAACAGTTCTAAGCAGAGTCAAGATGGCTTTGAACAAAGCATGTTGCTTTGTCACTGGGATGGCCCAAACCATCCACACCTGTGCACTTTATACCCTCACAAACTGGCTACCCCTTATTAGCAGGATCAAATATTAGACCTGTCTGCTGGGAGTGAAAGCACTCCTGGGCCTCACCTCCCCTGGGATCCAAACTCTCCTAATCCCCTCACAAAATGCCTATGCCACCAGGAGCTTGATCCATAGCTACCTCTCTGTCCCACTTAGGGAGAACTAGCCTGTCCAAGTGCTCATTTGCGGCCAGAGACCCTCATTGGTTAAATGATTTGGATATGCCACTTCAGGGGCTCTTGAAAATTGGACAATTCAAAAGAGATCTACTGAGGGCACTCTCACCTGGCCCATGTAGCTGTCCCTAGCAATTACACCTCCCGTCTTGCCAAACAATTGCACCACTCCCACTGTCTCCCTTTAGCCTACCTGTATAATCTAACAGTATTGCAGTATATCATGCCTCACATGTCTTGTCCTCTGTGCTCTGGCAATGCCTACATTGGTTGTTTCTCTGTTGCTTATTGCCTATTGTAACCTACCTTCTGTATGTACCCTGAACTGTTGTACCACTTTGAAATTGATGTGGAGCCTTTATAAATGAGCATTAATGCTCAAAGGTATTTATACAATGTGTGTATATACTGTATGTGTGTGTGTGTGTATATATATATATATATATATATATATATATATGTATATATACACACATACATACACACACATATATATACAGGATAGTCATTGTCTCCCTGGATAAATAGGATAATGACATAGGATACAAAATCACACATGCCCACACAATGCAAAGCATCATGGGCTGCATATGCAAATCACCACAGAATGTTAGGCTGGTCCAACTTTAAGCAGAATTGCATGGTGCCAAAAGGCCTCTCACACAGTTTGCAAAGGGTGCTAACAGAAGACATAGACACGTGTTTCGTCCTACCAGGACTCATCAGTATGCCTCGTCTGTTTGACACCCCAGTGGAATGGACTAGCTACCCTAAGGCAGTGTGCCTTGGATATGTTGTGATATGACATAGGATGGTCACTGTCCATCAGATACACAGGACAATTTTTAGATCAATCCCTTAGTGTGCACAATGATGCAGCAAAGATATTGAAGGGTTCTGAGGACATTTATAAACCATGAATGTAATGCGCTTGTCATTATAGCCTTATATGTATTTTACTGGTGTATGTTACATATTTTAAATGTGAATTTTTCAGTTTTTAGTCTACCTGTGCATGCTGTGGTGCCACTGACTGTCTATGGTGCTTTACTTTCAATTTTCATGCGGGAAGCAGCTGTGACATTGGGATTTATTCTTTATAGCCTTATTATTATTTAAGAATCCCTTTGTCATAGTCAGCCCAGTGGCACGGAGGGCTGAGGCACTGTGTGCCTCACCTCTTAATACAATGGGCACCCGAATTTGGGAATGAGCTCATGTTTCTGGGGTCAGCATAGGGGAGAGGACTGAGCATTTGGAGGAATGATATCCTCTCCCAGGGTGGGGAGGTCTGCCATCTCAGCCCTTGGCTGCCCCCAGGTGGAGGATGGTGGGTAGTGCCAGCATTTGAGTTTGAACCAATCTGGGAAAAAGGTGGTCCACAGAGATCAAAAGGCAGGTCTAGGATGGGATGTCAAAGAAGAATGTATGATGATGTGGGTGTAGTGGACCATCTGGCCAAAGGTATTTCTGTTGTATGTTTGCAATTAGATGTTTGCAATGAGAAGGCAGTTATGTTTGGAATTTTAAACTAGCAAGATAGCGAGTCTGAGTCTGCCATAACTCACCAGTTCTCGGTTGGGGGTAAGCTTCTTCTGCTGTACTTAGAATCTAGATGCTGTAGCTTTGAATTAGTTTTTTTCTTGTGTAATCTCTATATTTTCAAAAGTGTTTTTTTATCTCTATAGAAATACTGTAATTACCATAGTCTTTAGTGTGTATTATCATGTAACATATGTAAATATTGAATTATTAAATGTTATTTCTATATACTGCATTTCATGCTTTCTGTGACTGAGTCATTTCATGTATAGATAACCAGGGGTAAATTAGCAAGTCTGTGATCTTCAATGAGAAAGAGTATGAAGTTACCATACTGTATCTAAAATACAAACTGACCACTTCTCTCAGTGCAGTTTAGCCTCTGCAAGGCAAGTACAGGCATACTGTATCTAAGTAAAGTGTTCTCAGCTGTGACAAAAGGAGTGGATCATTTCCCCTTTGGGAAAGAGCTCTGTTCTGTGTGAGCAGCTCTAGTGGGATTCAGACCTAGAGATACCCTGAGTGAGAGTCACACTGAGTGGTGGTGGCATTCTAAGTTAACCCTTTCAGGTGTCTGAAAGGTTATGAAAACTGAAGCAGTGCAGACTGAGTTCTGGGAGAGAACCAGTCTATGACACCAATAAAATAATAAAATGTTTCTGAAAGCTATTCAAACAATTCAAAAGTGCATTCGTTATGGCAAGGACTATAATATAAAAGAAGGAATGTAACCAAAGACAGACAGATACATACACATAAAGTACTTAGAAAAAAAAGATTTAAACAGCTGCAATTATATATATATATATATATTCATAGCTGGACATGACATAATAGGATAAATATTCTTAAAATGCTTCCATATCTTTAAGAATGTTCTTGTACCAGTAAGCACTGAGAAGTTTTTCTGGTGCATTAGAAAACTGGGAATTTGAAATACCAGAGAATGTCTTTAAGGTAGCAGCCCATGCTGGAGGACCATCTTCACCGCATACAGGGAATTGAGAGGACTCTCTTGATAAATTTGGCACTTGTTCTAGGATTATATACTGAGAACTGGCAGCCTTCCTGTTAATACAATCAGTTTCATTGCTAGTTGGCTTATTTTTTGCATGTGTAATTTGAAAAAAAGGAAAGTTCTTACCCTCTGTAGGTGATTTTCGATCTTACTGTTTGAACTCGTACCTGGATACCTGTTTTGGGTTTGAGCCACTCTGGGACTGATATCTTATTTCCATCCTCTTCAGGGTTCATATCTACTGCAATGGGATTTATGTTTGATAAATAGAGATGTTGCAAAATTTTACTTCACTGGCAGTTGTGAAATTCATCTTTGCAAAGAACTGCCCAAATTGCCCCCTCTGTCACTTTGCAATGAGTTTACCTGGAAGAGTGGAAATTTTTTTTAGGTGAAGGCAAGGTGATGTTATAACTTCGCTGGCAAATTTTCATGACTTATCTTGAAAAAGTGCCACTTCATCTGCTGAAAAAACTGTGAAGTCAGCAGTTTGCACTTCATGAATTTAGCAAACTTTGTAAATTAGTTTGTGAAGCAAAGTTTGTTGACTTTGTACATAATGGTACCAGGTCAATATAGTGCTTCTAAAACAGTGCAGCAATAACCATGTTATGTAAAGTGCAAAACACTGAGTGACAGGGTATAATAGCGGTAGGGAATTACTGCTACCCCTGTCGCTAAGTGCTTCAACTGTGTATGGTTCAAGCTGCCATGTGGTGTGGTGCCTGGTCGAGCCACTCCTGTGGTGGAGTGGCTATGGCACCAGCACATGGCAGGGATGGAGACCTAGGACCACGGCTCGGTTCCCCCCTCCAGTCTCCTGGTGTTGCAAATTTTTCTTTTGTTTAAAAAATGAATTTTCCCCCTTCCTGAGTTTCTCCCCAACCCCAAAGTCCACACCCCCTCGGAGATGATTATTTATAGTCCGGGGAGTGTTGGGGGAGCTGGGGATGGAGCCCCCCCAAAAAATAAAGAGGTCCCATTATTTTCAGTGGGTGTTCACTGTTGTTGTAGAGTCGGTGTTTTGCTGGACGTTATGTTGGAATACTGCATTTTGCTCGTGGCATTTATTGCTTCACTGTTTTTGGTGGTGACATTATGACCCCATGCCACACATCACTACTGGTAAATGGTCTTTGTCTGGAGAAGGAGTTTCCTCAGAGGATTCCAATGGTGATGAGGTATTTCTCGTAAGGTTTGTCCCTTCTTTCTTTTCTCCTGAATGCCCTTAGTTTGTTCTGTTATTTTTTTTGGTTAGCAGCACTAACGCTACTACCTTTTCTTTATTTTTCCACATCTTTAGTTCTGTCTTTCATGGTAGCAGCAGGTGAGGATTTAGTGACTAGTACATTGTTTTCTTTTAGTTCCTTTCTTGTCAGGGCACTTTCTCTTTCTGTAAGACCCACTCCATTTCAGCTACAAAGCTATGATATCTAAAGCAAAGTGTTCTCAGCTGTAACGAAAGGGGTGGGTTGTTTGTCCTTTGGAAAAGAGCACTGTACTGTGTGAGCAGTGACTCTTGTATCATTCTGACCTAGAGATACCCCAAGTGAGATTCCCACTGAGTGGTGGCAACACACCAAGGTAACTGGGTCTGAAGAGTTTTTAAAATTGGTAGAAGTGCAGACTGAGTTCTGGGAGAGAACCTGTCTGTGACAAACTGGTTGCCAGTGGTCGGGATCTGAAGCAGATTGTCAGAAAAATGGTTATCTGTCCAGTCATGGAACAAGATATGTAAACGGGATACTGTATATACTACTGTTTTATTTTGCTGCAAGCAACAGCCGCTAGAAGACACTATGTCTGGGCTATATGAAAAAAATTGAAGTTGGCACACCTTAAGGAGCTGTGCAAAAGGAGAGGGCTTCTCTTTAAGAAAGGAGAGCCAGAGGCAGACTTTGTAGACCTCCTTGAAAAAAGTGATCAGGGAAGCAGTGAAAAAGTGTCACTGCTAGCCAAAGTCATGTGAGGGAGGCTAGTGAGAGTGTAAATGAGTTAGAGCCTATAACTGGGGCAGCTGCACAAGCAGACTGGATACAAATGATTCTGCTGGAGCTCACCTGGTTCAGGCATAGGCAGAGGCTGAGAGGCAAAAGGCTCATGCTGAGCTGCAGAGAGAGAAAGTGGAGGCAGAACTGCACAAACAGGTTGGAGGAAGAGGGGCAAGAGAAGTAGTGCTGACATGAGATCCAGATGAGAGAGGAGAAAAAGTGAGAGGAGCAAGAGAAAGAGAGAGGAGAGAGAGAAAGGCAGCACTAGCATGCGATCTAGATCACAGAGGAGCGGGAGTGTGAACATGAGAGGGAGATGAAGATTTTGCATCAGAAGGCAGTGCCACAAAACGTAAGTACTGGCATCAGGGGTTCAACCCAAAGAGCCAAGATTAATTCCAGAATGTTTCATTAGTATCAGGAGAGGGATGATCTTGATTTGTTTTCAAAATCTTGTGAGAGAATTTGTGGGCATTTTGAATTGGACAGGGCTTCTTCGGCAACTCATCTTTTGACACTCCTTATGATCAGGGCATTAGAAACCTTTGCCAGGATGCACAATGAGGACTGTATGGACTATAACAAAGTGAAAATACCTTGTTAAAATATTCTGAACTGATTCCTGAGGTCTATAGACAAAAATGTAGAGGTTTAAGGAAGGCACTGCGAGATAGCTGTTCTGAAATGCATGCACAACTAGGCAATCTGTTAGAGTGACATTTAGACAGTGCAAAGGCTAGCTCCATGGAACAGATAAACAATTTGTTTCTCATGGAACAGTTCTTAAAGACTGCACCAGAGGAGTTGAGAACATGATTGCTGGATAGGACTCCAAGTTCCACGAAGGAGGCAGCTGTGAGGGCTGAACATTTTTTATCCAGCAAACCATACTTTCAGTGCAACAATAATGGGGGAGGGGCATCAGGTAGTTTTCAGGAACTCCAAAGGGGCAACCTAAGGGAAGCCAGTCTGTGTCTGAGCAAAAAGAGAAGCTGAACAGTTTCAGAAGTAAGGAGTCAAGGGAATGCAGGTGTTATATCTCCCCAAAACTGGGACACCTAATATATGACCTGCTAAAAATATAGCAAAAGGAGCAAGTTCAACTGGATGGGGTAGCTCTGGAAGCTCCTAGCAGCTAGTAGCCTGTAACTAGAGTACAGTCCCATGAACTCCACAGCACACATGCACACTGTGTTGGTAAATGGGATGGAAACCCATGGATTGAGGGACACCGGGGCCTCCATTTCAATGGTAAAGCAGGATTTGATTCACAAGGAACAGATCAGGCAGGGCCAGTTTTTTAGAATTAGAGGAGTGACAGTTTCTGCAGTCTCGGTGCCAATGGGTCAGTTCTTTTTAAGCTAGGAAAGTGTCCAGGGCATATGGGAGGTGGATGCCATACCAGATCTACCCACTGAAGAAATTATGGGCAATGACTTGACAGGTGGGCCACCATTGTGTGCATTACTACTGACAGTATGGCTATGGAACCAGCTCTTGAGGGCACATAGGGGGCAGTGCAGCTGGAAACAATCTCTCCCTCAGTAGCAGGGGAAGTTGTAGCTCAAGAACAAGCTTGGAGCAGTAGGAACAGTAGTTCTGAGCAACAGCTACAGACTGGGGATGGCCCAGTCATGGAAGGCTCTCCCATAGAAGAGTGTGTTTTAGGGAAGGTATGGCATGCAGAGCTAGGGACAGCTCAGCAAGCTGACCCACCCCTACAGAAAGTAAGCGAGTTAGCCACCAGGGTGGAAGGTAACTCTCAGAGTTCAGGGTAGAAGGTAACTCTCAGAGTTCATAGAAAAGGAAGGTGTACTGGGAGAATGTGCTCCTATATCTAGAGTGAGTTCCAAAGGGAGGACTCAGAAGGAGGTACTCCAGCAGACAGTAGTTTCTAGGGAGTATAGGAAGCAGCTTCTGGCCTAAACCCACAATACACCCTTAGCTGGACACTTAGAAGTCAGCTGTACAGAATGTCGGCTAACTAACAATTTTTATGGGTCCAGTATCTACTTTTATTTGCTATAGAGCTTTTTGCTCCCCTGCCACCATCTCTGGCTTAGGTTGGGCCTCTCTGTCCAGCTGCCCCCAGTTCCATCTGATGCTGTACCCATCATCCAGCCAGTGGGAATCGGCATGGTGCAGGACCCAAACGTGCTGGGGGCCATCATTATCGGCAGCAGAGAGACATGGATTTTCTATATTTTCTCCCTCATCCCTCCCCCCTGGTGTCTGGTGCAGGCCATGCATCCCAATGTGCAGACCCTCAAAAATACATAGTGATGCCCTGCAGGGGAGACAAGCTTCTTCAGCCCACTGCAGGGGTTGCTATGGTGGCAGAACCAGGATGACTCCCTACTTTGGCTGGGAGTACTGCCATGCAGCAGTGCTACCCCAACCCTCTGGCCACCCAACCCAACTCCTGAGTTCACTTCCAAACCCAGGTCATTAGCATGGGAGCACATAGTGCTTCTGCTGGTCCATCGGGTGGACCTCTGGCTCAGTATCTTTAAGGATGTGGCAAAGTACTGCTGGATTTGTCTGCAGTGCCAGAGGGTTGGAAATATTGGGACAAGGCTAAGGTGATTTTAATTCCCCCTGCCTATAACCAAATAACCATTTCAGCAAATTGTTGTGGACAATGTTGGGCTCCTCAGCACTCCAAGTTGCCCAGGCAAGAGGACATTTTGATGGTCCTGGATTATGCTATGAGGTACCCAGTGGGCCTGTCCTCCATTGAGGTGGAAAATGTGGCCAACAAACTGCTGGGGATATTCAGCCAGGTGAGTTTCCCCAGTAGATTCTGTCAGACCAGGACACCAATTTCATGTTTGCCCTAATGGCTAATCTTTTAGAAGTGTGGGTTGAGGCAGCCCAGGGCCTCCCCATACTACCCCAGACTAACATTCTGGTTGAGCAATTTAATGCATCACTTAAATCTACTGTATGTTAAGGGCATTCACCAACCAGCATGCATATCTGTGGGATAAGTGCTTACTTCATCTCTTAATTGTACATAAAGAAGTCCCACAGGAGCTCATAGGGTTCTTACCCTTTGCACTCTTGTTTGGCCATCAGGTAAGGGATCCACTTGATTTGGTAAGGGATGAATCGGAGGGTTAGCTTGCTCTCCAAGGGGAATCTGTTGTGGAGTATGTCCTGAATTTCAGATCATGGCTCAAGGAGCTCATAGGGTTTGTCCAGGAGTACTTAGCCACTGCACAGTAGAGACAGAAGATGTAGTACAATCATGGGGCTAGAGCCCAGGAGTATGAAGTCAGGTAATGGGTGATGATACTCATCCCCATCCAACAAAATAAATTACAGGAAGGCTTGAGAGGGTCCTTACTCAGTGGTCAGGAGAAGGAATGAAGTTAATTTCATGGTGGAGCTACCTGACAGGAGGCACAAGCAGTGAATCTACCATGTAAACATGATGAAGTCCTACCATGATCAGAATGAGATGATCCTGGCTGTATGCAGCTATCTGAAGGAGGAGGCAGAAACAGATCCACTGGTGGCTGTCCTTGGAAACATTAAGGGAGAATCCTCAGGGGATACTGTCATCCTCTTGGAGCAGCTGATACCAGCCCAAGCTACTGAAATGCATGGGGTGCTGCATACATTTGAGGAAATGTTCACAGGAAACCAGGGTATACCATGCTGGTGAAGCACCATGTGTATGCAGAGTTTCAGGCCCTGCTGAGGTAGCCACCCTACAACATGCCCGAGGGAGTGAAACATGCCATTGAGGAAGAGCTCAAGGAAATGCTGGCTCTTAGGGCAACCCAGGAATCTAGTAGTGCCTGGACCTTACTGGGGGTACTGATCCCCAAGAAAGTTGGGACCATGAGGTTTGCATTGTTTTCCGCAAGCTCAACAGCTGAACAGAGTCGGACACATACCCCCTGCCCAGGATGAATGATATCCTAGACAGGTGAGGGGAGCTATGTACCTGACAACCACTGACCTGACAAAGGGCTATTGTTAGGTACCCCTGACCCCTGAAGCCAGAGAGAATTCAGTCTTCATCACTCCATTTAGCAGATTTAAGTTTTGAGTAATGCCATTTGGCATGAAGAATGCACCAGCCAGATTTCAATGGCTTGTGGACTGCATTCTGTCTAGGGCAGGAGACTTTGCCCTGGCATATGTGGACGACATCATTATCTACAGCCAGACATCAGAGAATCACATCAGGCATGTGACCGAGGTGCTCCGTCAACTGAAGGCTGCAGGGCTGACAGTCAAGGCAGAGAAGTTTCAAATAGGGATGGCAGAGGTGTCATGCCTTGGGCATCGGGTGGGAAGTGGGTACATCCATCTTGAGCCAGTAAAAATTGAGGCCATACAGGGACAGCCATGCCCTCAACAAACAGAAAACTATTGGCCTTCCTAGGGATGGCAGGTATTATTGAAAGCCTGTGCCAAACTTCAGCAGCATGGTCAAAACCCTGTCCGGTCTCATATAGAAGAAATTATGGAAAACGTTTAATGGATGGATCACTGTAAGACAATGTTCCACTAATTGAAGGAGGCATTGTGTCAGGCACCTGTGCTCACAAGCCCTGATTATGCTCAGAAGTTCACTGCACACATGGATGCATCAGATCATGGGCTAGTGGCAATTCTGAGTCAAGACATGCACATGGAGGAGGAACACCCAGTTGTGTACATGAGCAGCAAGCTGCTGCCCAGAGAAGAGGCCTATGCCACAATTCAGAAACAATGTCTGGTAATTGTCTCAGCTGTACATTAGCTGAAACCATATTTGTATGGGATGGTGATCACACTTGTCACTGACCACAACCCCTTCACATGGCTCCACAAGACCAGTGGGCAAAACCCAAATTGTTAAGATGAAGCCAGGTGCTGCACTCCTATAATATGGACTTTAGGCACTGCAGTGGGTCACAGCATGACAATGTAGATGGTTTGTTTAGGCAATAACTAGTGGCCCAGTAAAGAAAGGGAAGCACCTTAAAGAAGTAACAAATTGTTAAACCAGAGAGAGAACTGGGGGCACGACATGTAGAGCAAACCTCCTAACAAGAAAAAATATAATTTAGGGTTGCTATAAGAGTTTTATTTTTATTGTTGATGAGTGCTGGAGATGTTAACGATGTATCACCTAGGAAATGTGTTTTTTTTTTCCTTACTAGTTATGTTACTTGTAAAATATTCTAATTGTGGGATTTATTTATGTATTTATTCAATTATTTGGAAAGCACCTTTGAGCACAAGTGCTTATTTACAAAGGTTCTATGTCAAAGTCATTACAATTCAATTGGGGTGTAATAAAAACTTCAAGCAGCATACAGTGAAACACAACCAATGACAATAATAAAACAGTGAAACAAATCACCAAATAAGGCAAACGCTCCAAACAAGGCTGCTTGCAGTTACAACAGCACACTAAAGACAGAGTTGACTGTACATTTACCCACAAGCAGCCCTAACCACAATGGATAGTTGATCCCATTTTGCTTTCCAGAAGGGCAGCTCTAGGGCATTCCTAGACATGCATACTCCTGCTATTGTACTGGTGGTTAGTAACACAGCAGAAACAATTTCTTAATGCGGGGGGTGAGTCCAAGCATTGACTTTTTTGCTAGCAGGCAGGTTTGATACTTTATTCTGCTTGCTAGTGGAAAACAATTTGTTTGTGTGTACAAAGAGCAGTTATGGGTACGTTTGTCAGCCACAAGCACAAATCAACAGGCCTTGACAGATAGAGTTGAGCAGAACTGAAAATTGCTTCCTATTGCAGTCTCATGCCTTTTGTGTGAGTATTCCTGGGTTCTCACAGAGATTGGATAGGAACAGCAACAGTTCCTGTCCTGTAAAGGCTTTTTTGCTTTACTTAAACATCAAGGACTGAGCACCTTTTCATCTAAAGAGGCCATGTTTTGACCATAAACAAATGGCTGGTACACCCAGATGGTGCCCTGCTGTTTAGCCAGCCAAGATACCAAAAGGACCAAGCTCTAATAAACAAATCTTGTTTGAACCAGACTGAGAAAGAGGTGGTCCAGAGAAATCAAAAGTCAGGTCCAGGATGTGATGCCATAGAGGCATGTATGATGTGCAGGATTAGTGGGCTAGCTAGTGGAACATTGTTTTGTTTTATGTTTACAATGAGAAGGCAGTTACGGTTTGGATTTTAAACCAGTAACATCACAAATTCGAGTCTGCCATAACTCACCAGTTCCTAGTTGGGTGTAAACACATCTTACTTTACTTAGAAGCTAGATCACTTTGAGTTAGGTTTTTATCCTGTGTAACCTCAATCTTTTCAATAGTGTTTATTTTTATCTGTGTAGAAATTCTGTATTACCCATAGTCTTTATTGTGAATTACTCTGTAACATATGTAAATAGCATGAAATATCAAATATTATTTTTATATACTTCATGCTTTATGTGACTGAGTCATTTCATGTATAGCTATCCAGGGGTAAGTTGACAAGTCTTTGATCCATTTCTGAAGAGACATGAAAGTGTTCTCAGCTGTGACAAAAGGGGCCTGTTGTTTGCCCTTTGGGAAACAGCACTGTATTGTGTGAGGAGTGGCTCTAGTGGGGTTTGGACCTAGAGATACCCTGGGTAATAGACACGTCGAATGGTGGCAGCATACCAAGGTAGCCCTTTGGGTGTCTGAAGGGTTATAATCCTGATAGCAGTGCTGACTGAGTGCTGGGACAGATTCAGTCTGGGACAACAATAATAAATAAAACATGTCAGAAAGCTATTCAAATAAATCAAAAAAGCATGCAGGATGACAAGGATTTTAATGTAAAAGAAAGAGTAACCAAAGACAGACAGACATGCACATAGAGTCCCTTGAATAATGACAATGACCGTAATTGTGGGAGCTAATTGCCTCACTGCCATCCTGCATTTATTCATAACTGAACATGACATGAAAATACTTCCATATTTTGAAGAATGTTCTTCTGTCAGTAAGCCTTGAAAACTTTTTCCGGTGCATAAGAAAAATGGGAATTCGAAATACCAAGAAACATCTTTAAGGTAGCAACCTATGCCACTGGATTTTCTTCACCGCTTACATTGAATTGAGAGGACTCTCTTGATAAATTCTGTGCTTATTCTAGGATTACATACTGAGAACTGACAGCCTTCTTATTAATAACATCAGTTTCATTGCTAGTTGACTTGGGTCTTGTACATATAATTAAAAAAATATGGAAGTTCTTACCCTCTGTAAGAGATTTTCAATCACTATTTGAACTTGTACCTGGAATACCTTTTTTCAGGTTTGAGCCCCTCCATAACTGGCATCTTACTCCCATTCTCTTCATTGTTCAGATCTACTGCAATGGGTTTTATGTTTGATAAATAGAGATGCTGTGAAGTTTTACTTAGCTGGTGAAGTTCCTGCAAAATTGTGAAATTCATCTTAGTAAAAACTGCACAAATTGCCCACTTTGCCACTTTCGCAACAAATTTTCCTGGGGAAGTGGTACTTTTTTCAGTCAAAGTCAGGTGAAGTCATGGTGATGTTACAACTTTGCTGGTGAATTTGTATGACTTCACTTGAAAAAGTGCCACTTCACCTGCCCAAAACTTCAAAACTGAAAGGTTGAAATTTGTGAATTTTGCAAATTTTTCAAATTAATTCACAAAGTGAAGTCTGTCAACATCGCACATATCTACTGGTAAATGGTCTTTGTCTGGAGAAAGAGTTTCGTCAGAGGATTCTAATGGGGACAAGATATTCCTCATACAGTATGTCTGTCCTTTCTTTCATTCCTCCTGAATGCCCTTGGTTTGTTGCATCAGATTCTTATTTGGTTAGCGGCACTGAAAACTCCTGTCTTTTCATTATTTTCCACATCCTTAGTTCTTCCTTCTTTCATGGTATAAGCAGGTGAAGATTTAGTGACCAGTGCAGTGCCTTTTCCATTTCAGATGGCATTGAAGACAAAATCAGACTCAGGGGAATGTCAAACTTAAGCTGTGGTGACTGCAGGAAAAAGTTTATCTTTGGTAAGGCTGCCAAATAATTGGAAAGAGAGGAACAAATAATGGCACTGTACTACAAATTCGTTTTTTTGGGGGGGAGGGGGAATCAAGCCATCCTGAAATATTTTATTAATGTATTTAAAACCGGTGCTCAGGAAAGGCCCATTGAGGCCAGGCTTGTTTCCAGGTGCAGCCTGGGAGAAGGGTACAGGTGGTAAAAATAAGCCACAGTGTTAGTGGCTCAGCAAGTAGCACACTCACCTCTGAATCTGGAAAATTAGAAGAATATGGATTCTATCCCCACACCAGGCACTGGAGTAGTACCCATGGCTGAAACTGTAATGCATTATGATGGGGGGTGCTGCACTGATGAAGTGCCATCCTTTAGATAAAACCTTAAACCGAGGTTCCTAAAGCCCATCTCTAGTCACTGCCCAGGTGGAAGTTAAAGATCCCATGGAACGTATCAAAGGGGAGTTGCCCAGTGTCTTGGCCAGCATTATCCCTGTCAGTAAAACAAGTCCATGTAACTCACCCCAGGACACACCAGGAAACAAGCTATTACATCTAACCACTAACCTGGGCCTCACCCAACCAATAAGGCCCAAGACCCACAATTGGTCTGTGAGTCCATTCATACGATTGTGTCCCTTGGTGCTAAGAAACTTCACATAGTCTGCCTCTATAACCCTCCTACTGGTGGAGTGGATGGACTTCAGAACCTGCTCAAACTGACGTCTCAATCTGCTAACCTAAATGAGGCCCTAATCCTCGGTGATGTAAACCTAAACTTGCTGAGTCCTTCTCATAGTGCCCTCACATCATTAGTTCACAGTTTTAAGCTTTACAAGCTCATAACTGAGAACACTAGGACAGTAACACCAACTCAAACTGGTACACTTATTGACTGGATTCTCACCAATCGACCTGAACATGTGACCAAGACCGGTGTCCTGGCAGATGCCATAACTGACCACTCTCCCATTTTCTGCTGATGGTCCTCATGTCCCCCACCTTCTCCTCCGCCCTGCCTTGTCACCTTTACCAACTTTGCAAACATGGACATAGACGCCTTCCTCCATGATGTCTCCACCATAGACTGGTCTGAAATCCACCATGCTGAAAAAGTTGATGATGCCCTATGAGCTTTCCTGATAAACTTCAGTGAAGTCCAGAATAGGCATGCACCAAAAGTGAAAAGAAGAGTCAGAGGAAAGCAAACCAGATGGCTCCAAAAAGATCTGCTCCTACAGCTACGGCATAGGGACAAATTCTGGAAGCAATATAAAAACACTGGCCTACCTAGATACCACTCATTATACACACAACACAGAAATTCCTGCAAAAAGCAGATAAGACAAGCAAAATGTAGGCACTGCCAGAACCTACTATCTAGCTCAGCCCATGACCCTCGGAAATTTTGGGCCTACATAAAGACCTTCCTAGGCACCCCACAATCAACAACCCCCTCTGAGATGATCCTCAGCTGTGCCCACTGCAATGACTCCTACACCATAGCGAATGCCTTCAACAGAATGTTCTCTGATCTCTCACCCTACACCACCAACCTTCCTCAGGCACCAACCACATCTCAGCCCTCTGACTATAGCAGCTACGGCCTCGGCCTCACCAACTGTGACCTGAGTAGTTCGGTCTTTTTACTTTAAAGCCATAACCAGCTTTCAAGTTCTAAAATTACTAAGAGCTATTTCTGACAACACCAGCCCTGGATCTGATTCTCTTGAACCCCGCCTTTTGAAGACTGCTGCACATCTCATTGCCGAACCACTGGCCAAGATCTTCACACTATCCCTCTCCAGTGGTACCGTCCCTGATCTCTGGAAGACTGCCAGAATAACTCTCATTTTCAAAAAAAGGAACAGAAACGAGATCTCAAATTACAGGCCGATAGCTATTCTCTCAGTCCTAAGCAAAATACTGGAAAAGCTTGTCGCCACCCAAACACTCGACTACATAGAAACTACAAACCTGCTCTGTGATGCTCAACATGGTTTTAGGAAAAACCATAGCACTTCTACAACCCTTGCTAAATTCACATCAGATACTGTCTCCAACATGGATGATGGTCGGCTAACAGGTGCTGTCTTCATTGATCTTACCAAGGCCTTTGATCTTGTGGATCACTCCTTACTCCTGTTCACCCTTCAATCCATAGGTTTCTCCACTCCTGTTGTAAACTGGTACAGGAGCTACTTAACCGACAGAACCCAAGCTGTGAAATTCAATTTTGCAACTTCAGACAGCACCACAATCAATACTGGAGTGCCCCAAGGTTCAATTCTAGGCCCTCTTCTTTTTTCCCTCTTCATAAACAACATACCAAGCAATGTCTCAATCCTGCTCCTCTCTTTTCTATGCTGATGACTTGGTCATCTATGCCAGCTCACATAACACAGACTACCTAATCTTGTCTCTGACCACGGCCTACAACAGTGTTCAAAACTGGCTAAGCTTACATCGACTTGTCCTTAACTCACACAAAACCAAAACCATGCTCCTGGGCACCGCCCAAAAACTTAGATCCTGCACCTCCCCCTTGAAAGTACTCGACCTGAATGGGAACTCACTAGAGGCTGTCACCTCTTTTCAGTATCTTGGAATTTTGCTTGACCAATCTCTGGTCCTTAACCTACACATTCAATCAACCTGCAAAACAGTAAATTGTAAGCTGGGGGCAGCCTACAGAACTAGCTCTATGTTAACGCCATCAGCTAAGCTAGCCATTGCCAGGGGGATCCTTCTACCAACCCTGACTTACTGTGCTCCTATCCTGGCTACTGCCCATAAATCAGCCTTACAGAAATGGGACATCACCTATAATAATGTCTGTCGTTATGCATCTAAGGCCCCTCGGCTTAAGCATCGTTGTCAGCTGTATAGTGACCTAGGCTGGCTCTCCCCCTATGCTACCAGACTATACTATCTCGGCTGTCTATGTGACTCCATTATTAGGCTGGAAACCCCAGCATCACTGGCTGAGTTACTACATCCCGTCACCTCTAACCATGGTCTGAGGTCAACTGACAAATCACTAATAAGAGTACTCCGGGTGTCACCACCAAAGGCACCGGGGCTTCGGGTATGCTGCCCCCCAGATGTGGAACATGCTGCCACTGGACCGTAGGCAATCCTCATTTTACTACCACTTTAAACATGGGCTACAACATTACCTAGCTACTACTGAACAGTGTACCTGTTTTGATCCTACCTGACCATGCCCATGAAACCCTGCCCCACACCTATCCCCTCCCTACAAACCAATTTCTCCTGTTACCACACACCTTCCTCCCCTTCCCTTCCTCTAGCATCTCCCTATACTCACCTACTTACTTATTGCCCTCTCTCTCCTGCTTGTTTGTACTTTATGTCTACCTGTAGATCATGGAATAACCCTGCTTCTGAAACTGTAACTACTCTGCTTGTTATATACTGTACTGAACAATGCTGTATTTCTGTACTGACCAGTGCTGTCTTACCTCAATCTGTGCCCTCACTGCTATCTTAGCCACATTGCCTCAAGTCATATACCTGGCTCTACTGTTTAAACACTTTTTTGCCATACAAACTGTATTGTCTATGTAAACACCGACAGTATGTATTGTCTTGTACTCTCCCGGGTCGTGCCTGAAAATAGTCACCTACTGGCTAGTGCACTTACCCGGTTAACAAAAACTAAATAAATAAATAAAATGACTTCACAACTCTGAATCCCAGAGACCCTAATGCCTCCACCACTCTGGACCTTATATTTTCCTCCAATTCCACTCATTACAACACCGTGGGTGTAATAGCATACACATTCAGTGACCACCAAGGGATCATATGCATAAGAAATAAGACACACAAAGATAAAAGGATCAAACATTGTGTCCTACAGATCCTGGAAACACTTCAACTATCTAGCTTTCATGAAAGAATTAGAATCAATAACATGGGACAGACTCATCCTAATACCTATGGCTAATGACGTCTGGAAGTTCTTCCTAGAAGAACTCAGACCAGTATGCAACTACCACGTTCCCCTCAAAAGAAAATTAACCAAAACAGGCAATGCCCCTTGGTACAACAAGAAACTGATAAAGTTTAGGAGGCTCAGACACAAATGGTGGAAACTAGTGAAAAAAACAATAATCAGTTGGACTGGCTACAATTTAGGTAAGCCAGAAACAGATACATAAGCGAGATAAAAAAGGCTAAATCAAATTACTATAAATCATCCCTTCTAAATAATGTTAATTCCAACCCACGTAACTTCTGGGGACTCCTGCCTAAGTTGCAGAATCATAACAGAACTGAACTCCCAAACACATCTGTAATGAACGATTGGGAAGTCCCAATAGGCCTAGAAGCAGCTGATGGCTTTAATAAATTATTTTCTAGCATGGCAGTAGAGGCCCTTGGAACTATAACTAAACCACCCCACACTCCCAATAAGAATGCAGAATATCAAAAGAGAAAACAATTTTGTCTTCCAAGAAATCAGCACTGAACATGTCCTGGAGGAACTGCTCAGCCTGGACACAAGAAAAGCGATAGAGCTAGACGAGTTAGCTACAAATCTACTAAAAATTGCCTATCCTGTGCTGGCCAAGCCTCTCTCATCCCTCTTTAACCTGTCCCTATGGACAGGAGAATACCTATCTGACTGGAAAATGTCAAATGTAATCCCAGTCTTCAAATCTGGGGATAAAACAGATATAGATAACTACAAACCTATTTCATTACTACCCATTATTTCCAAACTGTTCAAGAAACTGGTTAGTAGCCAGCCCAGTGGTGCTGGAGGCTGAGGCACTGAATGCTACACCCTGTGCCATGCTGGTGACCCGGGTTCAGGAATGAGCCCGGGCCACTGGGGGTTGGCAGAGGAGAGAGAGGAACGAGTAACCGTAGGACTGCTCTCCTCTCTCGGGGAGGAGAGGGATAGCTGTCCCGCTCATTGATCGCCCTCTAGTGATGGCTAGAGGGAGATATGGGTCGGGAAGCTTGAGCCAATGTACAATGTCGGTGGGGAGGGAGAGGGAGAAAACCATGAAAATAGAGCTGGCAGGCTCTGTGATGGCCCTGCCAGTGCCCAACCCAACACCCGGAATCTGGATGTGGTCCCCAGGGTGGGGGGTGGAAGCTGGCACTCCTCGCCCTGGCCCTGTCATGGGGGGGACAACCCATGGGGATCACTGGGATAGTCAGAGGGGAAGGTGGGTCCGGAGACTGAGTCCTTCCGAGAGAGAGAGAGAGAGAGAGAGAGAGAGAACGAAGCCACCTGTTAGGCTCCTCGGAGGATAAAAAAAAAGAATAATTAAAAAAAAAAAAGAAAATGGTTAGTAAACAAGTAACTGCCTACCAACTTTCCACACCCTTGATAGGACTTTACTTGAGGACACATCCTCCATCAGGTACTTAGGTGTTTGATTGGACCAACAACTGAACTTCTCTGGACATACTGACTCCATCCACAAAAAACTGCGCTCCAAACTTGGTGCCCTGTTCAGGAACTGTAGTTGCTCAGAAGATGATAATGCCCATTTTCGACTACTGTGACATTGACTATGGTGCTGCCACTAAGTCCTCCCTGGCCAGACTGGACACCCTCTTCAATTCCTTCTGCTGCTTTGCCCTGGATGCCCTGCACCCATCACCTCAAACTTTATCATGCCCTATCCTTCCACTCTTTTACAAATAGGTGCCTCTCCCAATGTGCTAAATTCACCTCCAAGAACTGGATGGGTGAGCTCCCTTCCTACCTCACCTCCTCCTTTATAACACCCCCAACCTCCCATTCCCTTAGATCAACCAATTCCCATACCCTGGTTGTCCCCCACAGATCCATCCAAATCGGCCAATCTGGTTACTCTCACTGCCTCCCAAAAATTTGGAATTCCGTCCCACCTCGAATCTGGCACTCATCCTTCGCCTACTCTGTCAGCTCTGCCCTCAATAATTATCCTGCACCTAGCTGTTCCTGCCATGTCCCTCCCTAATTCCCTCCTCTAAGCCCTGGACAAACCCTACCTCTCTACCCTCACCTTCACCTACCACCCCAAAGGTCTTGTATCTCTGATCTACTCCCTTCTCCCACTGTCCTAAAGAGGTCTTTCTGGGACACTGCCTTTTCCCCTTCTCTCTGATCCCACCAGTCCCCATGCAGGGTTCTTCGCATCCTGAGGGGGTCTCCAGGGACACAACTCTTACCCCTCCCTCCCCTTTCCCCCTTTTCTTTCACGTAAGCACTTGTTTACTTATTAACCTGGCACTTATTATTGTCCACTCTTTCTACACGTTATGCACAACCCTGTTGTAACACTGTAATTCCTGCCTTGCAACTGTATGTTAATGTTGATCTTGTAACTTGAATGTTTAATGTCTTATTCCTATTGTACCCCTTCCCCCCAGGTCACAGTGGGAGATGAGCGACTTGTTGCTCAGTGTGCCTTCCTGGTGAAACATTTCAATAAATAAATAAATAAATAAATAAATAAAAATAAACAAACTGTGGAACTCATATCAATCTGGCATCAGGGTGAACCACAGCACCATATCAGCCCTGCTAAAAATAACTACTGACATCCAAGAAGCCTCAGACAAAAGGTTATTGGTGGGTGCAGTCTACATAGGCCTGAGCAAAGCATTTAATACCCTGAGTCACAACATCCTTATTGATAAACTTGAAGAAATTGGGCTGGATGTAAGGGTGCTAACATGGTTCAAGAGTTATCTTAGTGACAGATTCCAGCAGGTCACCTTGAACAAACACAGCTCAAACTTTGTTGCAGTCTGTACTTGGAGTTCCCCAAGGCTCTATTTTAGGCCCACTGCTTTTCAACATATACATGAACTACCTGAAATTTCCCGTCCCTCAAATAAACTTCCACCTCTACATAGACATATCACCCTATATACATCTGGTGACTCCCTGGGACAAATCCAAGTGACCCTGCATGAGGCTTTTAACCTCCTGCAAAACTTCCTGTACAGCAAAAAACTAGTACTCAATGCAAAAAAATCAAAAGTTATGCTCTTTATGCCCCATCACAAACCCGTAGGCCCACAGGAGGAGCTGGATATAGTAACTTACACAGGTAACAAACTGGAAATAGTCAACACCTACAAGTACCTGGGCCTATGGATAGACTCAAAGTGCAAATGGAGTGTCCACATAGACCAAATGACTAAAGCCTTCAGAAAAAACTAGGGGCGCTCTACCAACACCAATTGGAGATACCAAGGAAAGCCAGAATTTGAACTGTAGAGATGATGGTCTTACATATTCTGGACTATGGTGATGTACTGTACTATGGTGCATCCACTTATGAACTAAATAAAATTGATGTTCTTTATAATAAATTTGCAAGATACCTACAGGATGATCCATACACAAGACATCACTATTTACTATACAGAGAGCTAACATGGACAGCCTGGAGGTCAGGAGGCAGATATGTACATTAAACCTCGTGTTCAAAATACACAAAAATCATCTCTCAGGATATATTCTGAACAAAATGGTGCACTGGGTCATAATCTCGTACGCTTAATAGCGTATGGCATTATGGCAAAACCCGGACCTGTGCGCACTCTGAGTTGGACCCCCTAAGTTGGAATCTTTAGTAGGGGACTCCAGGAGGGTGCAGCCCCCCATAACGGGGGTGGGGGGCAGAGCCGTGTAACATTATGACCTTGTGCCACAAAATGGAACCCAAACCTAACAACAGGCCCACTCTGAGATCTGCCGATGGCCTGGAATACAGGATCTGGCAGGCATCAACGAACACAGGAAGGTCATCTTTCCTGATCAGGGGTTCCGCAGCCTGGAACTCCCTGCCCATGTCCCTTAGGCTGAATAACAAGCCAATGAGACTAGGCCCCATCAAAAAGTGGTCCTGTAAAGAAACCATGAAACCCCTAATTTGTTGCCTGGACTACGACAATGGATAATGCCACCCAGAAAAATGGTCTGGCCACCCCACTAGGCCCAGTACATATATACCTGGTGCCTACCATATGTTGCCCTCCCAAATATCTAATCAGCAACTGCTGCAACACGAGTACTTACCTGTATCCTGTCAAACCCATCCCATTATCTGGAACTTCTGTAACATGAGTACTCATCTGTAATTGTCAAAGTTAATCCTACTGTATCCCAAATGGTTTTGTCCTGTACTGCCATATACTGTCTGACAGTGTAAAACGGAAACTACTGTACCACTGATGCCCATGTATACTGTCATGTATTGTATGCAATGTGATGGAATCCGATGAGCCCATTGCCACCCTGTAACCCTGATGTTGTAATTTTGTACTGTTATGACCTTGTAAACTAGACATCTGCTTATGGAGCCTCGGCTCAACTGGGGTCTGACCATATTCATATCATGTGACAATGATTGTGAATAAAATTTTTACTACTATTACATCTTAGTGTGCCTTTCTGGGTCAAAAATTACAAATAAATAATTACTTAGACTTGCATTAACTTTGTTCATAGTGAAGCTAAAGAAATAATATTGGGACCAAACAGCAGGGACGGAATAGGTGAATATGCTAATGTGCGCATACAATGGGATGTCTCTTGGTATTAGTGGTAAAAATTTAATTATGGAGAAAATCAGCTGTTCTTGTAGTTGAAATCCTCACTTGTAGTAGTTAGTGATTACATTTACTAGTTATTAATTCTTAACAGTCACAAAAACTGGCCTGGTGGCATGGAGGGCTGAGGCACTGGAGGCCTTATATCTACTCATGCCAGCAACCCGGATTCAGGAGTGGGCCTGGGTCACTCGGCGACTGGTCAGGAGAGGGAGGATTGAACATCACAAGGACAGCTCTTTTCCTTTGAGGAGGGGGTTCCTGACTCTCACCACTTGACTGCCACCTGTTGGAGGCTGGGTGGCAGTGCTGGCGGGAGCAGTAGACATGGGGGGGCGTGGAGGCTTGCACATGTGCATGACTGCATTGCAGGCTGACTCCACAGAGGAACAAAAACCAGGAAGAAAATGCCCCCGGCTGATGCAGCATCCTCCACAGGCACCACATGACCCCACGTGGCAGAGCACCCACCTAATGTGGCTCTGTGTAAGTGGTGGTTAACCTTTAAGTCCACGAGCTGGGTCTGCGATGGGGCTGGGCAGGGAATATTATTGAGACCAGAGACAGAAGGCAGATAAGACAGGAATAATAAAAAAGAATAAAAAAGGAAAAGAACAGTCACAACGGCAGCCACACATCTGCAGTAAATGATGGGCTGCCTCCGATTAGCAGATCATGTCAAGGCAAGGCAAGGCAATTTTATTTGTAAGGTGCCCAGTCCCGGAGGCTCTGGGCACCTAATAGAATTAAAAATAAGAACACAGACATAAAACAATCATAAATACCTATAACAATAACCAATTGATAAAAACTAAAAGCAGCAGTTAAATTACAAAGGGCTTCCGTCCGGACTGTCACATATGGGACTAGAATAGGGATGGGATCAGCAATCTGTGAAAGCCAGGGCAAAGAGATCAGCAGTGATTAAGAAAAATGCCCCCTACTTTTAAAGTGTCTAATGCTTAAAGAGCTAGTAGAACCAAAAATAGCAGGCAGGAACATTTTACAAAATTTTAAGAAGTATTTTTTTTTATTCTGAAGTATTCTTCTTTTTCTGTTTGCTCATTAGAAAGTTTTCTGGGTGATAGTGTTAAGGTGGATTTGTTAAAAAGCACTCTGTCTGGCAGCTGACATATTTAGGTCTATTCCTCCTGCTACATGATCAGCACTGTGACCTCACTGACAGTGACATCACAGGGGACTGATCTGACAATCAATTTCAATCAATTTCTTTATTTATAAAAAAAGGCACCCTTTCCAAAACCAAGGCGCCTGTACAATAAAATCAAACACATTAATAAGATAACAAAATAAAATTAAGACTAATGAATACAATAGCAGCTTTAATAATTGGAAAATGCCAAGCTACTGAGTTTCTCTTCCTGAGCAGCTGTGATGTCACAGTCAGTGAGGTCACAGTGCTGATGATATAATGGGAGGAACAGAGCAAGATATGCCAGCTGCCAGGCATTGTGCTGTTCCACACATCATACCTCCCATCATCAGGTAACAAATCTTCTAATGAATCGAAGGGAAAAGAAAAAGAACTTCAGCTATGAAAGGTGCTAGTTGACTGCTTTCAAAAAGTAATATTAGTTTTAGGCAGTACACTAGCTCTTTAATTATCTGGTTGATCCTGCAGTTCCCTAGCTGCAACATTTTAGGTAACGCACTGTTCAGGTGCAGCCCAGAATCCGCCTCATCTAGCATCAGTCATAGGCTGAAGCAACAAGAGATTCAACTGCAGCCAGTATGGAAAGGAACTGTGTAAAGTTCAGTTTTTTTGGTTACTGGTCCCAAAGCTAAGTCCAGACTGCGAATGTGTACTTAGTCTCAGAAATTGAATGAGACCGGCAAAACAGAGTGTTACACAACTTTGCACACCTTACTAGGGGTGTTGCAATTTTAACTCAAGCAGTCAAAGAAGGATACAGAAACCTGTGAAAAAAGAAAACTATCCTGCACTGGAGCAAGCATGCTCACTCTTTAGTGTCCTGCTTTAGAATGAATGAATGATGACGTCTTTACCTACAGTAACACCTGATTGGCCACTTGTTGAATAGGACTGTCCAATAATCCGACAGATGCCCAGCAGAATGGAATTGGCTAATTTGGATTACATCTATACAGTATCCGTCAGCATTCTATTTGCTGGCACTGCTGAATGTCTGTAAAGATGCATTCTGACATTCCGAGTCATTCTTGGGCAGGTGACTGCTTTATTAAAAAACTCCCTCTCGACAAGGGAAGCATTCAGAAGGCACAGCTTAAACACTTTTTTAAATATGTTTTTATAATAACTGTAAGGCAGTCCCAGGGGTTAGAGTAATAGTTAATCACCACAGAGGGGCAACATGGCACTCAGCTGTGCCTCATACCACATAATGCCCCAAGTGGTGATTAAAAGACTGCTAATCTAACCCCTGGCCATGCCTTATTGTTTAAAGAACTTGTTTCTTCCAATTGCACTTTCAGAAGTCCAAACATGCTGTTGCTTTATCTTGATATAAAATGGTTGCCTTGGTGAAACTGAGTTAAATATCCCGTGAGAAAACTCAGGGCATACCAGGGTGAAACGTAAGTCCTTAACAACGGTTATGCTGTGACGTCACAGTCGGGAGTAGGCGACCGCTTACTAGTGGTAACTGGATGTTAACTGCAATGTCTGTATAATAAATGGTTAAATAAATATATATCCAGTTTTTTGTGTGTTAATTCTGCAGTGGGTGCTTTGGTGTGCAACTCTCTGCTACACAGTCAGCTCTCACTTTTAAAGAATGGGTAGGATTTTCAAAAAGATCTACCTGGAATGCATCTGCCTGTATAAATTTGCATCCAGACTGTCAGAACATCTATTAGCTGGTCCAACAGCATCAGAATCTTGTGACAAAAAAGATGCAATTGTGGCAAAAAATGATGCATACCACATTTGCATCATTTATTGTTACGGAAAATTGTGGCTTTTTGTCGCAGATGGATCCATGATTTGTAAACAGCAGCTGGGCAGCTTGGACCCATTCTGACAGATGTAGATGCAGGCATGTACACCATTTTGAAAAGCCTGCCACAGTAGCCACATCAGTAAATAATTTCATAAATATACTCTACTCAGCTGTTGCAATTAAGTAGCAAGCATCTTTTCTAGAGTTTACTTGTCTTTTTCAGGTTTTGCAGTGCGGTTTTGTCAGCTTTTCCAAGAGTCTCACCTACAAGGCTTTCATCGGACAGGCCAGTCAGTGCAGTGGTTGGGCTAGCAGTCATAGTGCCAGTGACACAGTTTCAGCAATGAGACTGGGTCATCGGATGCTAACTTGGGGGGGGGGGAGGATTGAGCATCCTGGAGGGCAATCTCCTCCTCCAGGGAGGGAGGGAAGCCAACCCCACTGCTATAATACTACATGGGTGAACAAGGGTGACAGTGCAGTTGGAAGTGCTTCAGGGGGAGTGATGGTGGCTGTGATGCACTCCACACATTATGCATGACCTTGTGCATATTCCATGGTGGTGTCCCATGGAGAGAAAAGCAGAGGTAAAATTCTGGTTCTGCAGGATCGTGGGTCAACCCCCCCCACAAGCTGCACACTGGTGGCAAAGCTCTCCTTTGAATTTGAATCCATTCCATGCAGTGTGTTGAGGGATAGCCCTGCTGCCCCCACCACAGAGGGTAAGTCATGGGGAATACAGAGTTGAGTTAAGCCCTTGAGAATCACAGGGCAGATTCTATAAGGATTTTCTTAGAGCACTGGACATGTAATCTCTACAGGTCAGAAGGGAGAGGGGTGACATGGTAGAGACCTTCATTTCCTGAAAGGAACAAATCAGGTAAACAGCGAGGAACTGTTTTGCTGGAATGGTGGGTCAAAAATAAGGGGACATGAATGTAGGCCAATGTGGGGGGAGGGGAGATTCAGAAGGCATGTTAAAATGTTTTATTTTACCGGGAGAGTGGTTGAGCCATGCAACAGCCTACCAGCAGAGGTGGTAGGTGCAAAAACATTAATGGGTTGTTGTTTCTCAGGGGGGTGGCAGTAAGGTATGGAGCGAGGGGGAGAGGAGGGGGAGAACCCTGTTGTAGGTCATAGGGTAGAGTAGGGTAAAACTGGGCAGACTGGATGGACCAATGGTCTTTTTCTGTCAAGACTGCCTATGTTTCTATGTGAAATATTCAAAAGACTGTTAATGGGAGGAAGGAAAAAAACTAGCAAAACATTAAAATTAAATTCAACTGTTATAAACACAGTAGTTTAATTTTAATAGATATCTCATTAGGGCTCTATGGTATGAGGGCACAAACATGATGGACATATTTCTCATCATTTTCCTAATAACTTCTGTCCCTTTAAGTACTTAAGATACCTGGTTGTCAAGAACAGCTTTAGAGAGAAGTATGCTAACATTGCTTGCCAGGATTCTGCAGTATCAGGGCTGCTAGCTGGGCAAGGGTAAACATGTTGCCCTATTACACAGGCCGCCAGGTATTTTAGATCTCTGCAAACCAGTAAGTGGTGTGGAAGTGCTGTATGAGTCAGAGCTCTTCTTAAGAAATATTTGTTCTGGTCCAGCAGTGGCCAATGTGGCAAGGCCAGAAGAGGCACAGCACACTATGTACTGATGCCTCCAGCAGCAGAAATGCCACTGACAGGCACATGGTGCATTGGGTTGACCGGGAGGCATAGAAGTGTGAATCACGAAGCATACAGTACTCACTTCTGCATTGAGGTCGTGGGAAAGAAAGAAACAGGAAAAGGCTCAGCCTTTGGAGGCAGCCCAAGCTTCAGTACTACTACCCCACTCCATTGATATCCTGAGATATCTGTCAGGGACTGAAATTAAGTTCAGCAGGCTGAAGATTGTTTTAGGGGGATCTATGACAGTTTCGTTGTCAACCGACGTTACAGCGACTCCTTTATGTCAACCACATTTACGGTCAGCATAAAGGGAGTCACTTCCGACTGTGTTTTCTTCGTGGGCTTTGCCCCCCCCGAACCCCCCATGTGGGGGGCTCTGCCCTGCCTCCCACTACTAAACTAATCAACTCTGAATTGGAGTTGCTTTGTGGAAGGGTGCAATACCCCCAGAAAGCAGTGTCAGGGTCCCGTGTCAACACTACAGCGACCGGGCACTGTTGTCGCTGTAGTGTCGGTCGTGGTAAAGTTGTCGCTGTAGTAATGCCATACCATCTTAGGGCACTGAGTAGCAAGGCTACTGACTAGGGCTCACATTTTCAAAGGAGATGCATGGCCCAAATGAAGATGCAGGGCACATCCCAGAAACTGCTCAGAACCATGATATTCAAAAGGGAGAGATGCAGCATGCATTTCTGAATGCGTGATCATGCAGATATAATGTACGCAGCACAAAAAAAGGAGGCATGTACATGAATATGCCATGCATCTGTATATTCAGCCAATATGTGCAGTGCATCTGCTGTGCATCTCAAAAATGCTCCACACAAAGTTAGGCATGTCAGGGGATGGCCTAAATTGGCTGACCACCCACAGGCAGGCTGCAGAACTGCAGACAGGCAACCCTGAGACAGCCCTTGGAGGTGCACCAGGATGTGCTCCAGACACCCATACACAGCAGACATGCCAGGATGGACGTATCCAAAGCTACAGGTGCTGGCACACCATGGACACCACCCAAAGCACCATCCCCCACACCACTCCCAGGATATGGACACCCAGCTGCCACATGCTAGTGCTGTAAGGTGCCCCCAGGCACACCAGCAGAGCAGATGGCCACACTGCAGTGCATGTACCATGGGCCATGGTCTACATCCATTTGTCCTGCAGGGTGCCACCTAGTGGTGGCATGCACCCAGGGTGATATCTGGGGCAATGGTGCCCAAGTAGCCTGGTGGTACTAATGGCAGCATGGCATGGGCCAGGGACTGACCTGTGGCACCCATCTACAATGGTATACCATAGGTGTACACAGGTGGGACCCACCCACTTAGGTACCTGGTCACCTTCTGCACACTGCCATTCCTTGCAGTTATCACTATGTTTCTGTCATACTGGTGTGTGTGGGGCACTGTAGGTGACTGTACACTGCATATGGAACTGGTGTATCACATGCATGTGGTATACTGATCAGACTGTGTCACCCTTTGCCCTCCCCTGTTGCTTGTCCAGTTGGGCTCCTGCGGCCACTGTACAGGTGGGCCCCCTGTACCCCAGTCTGACCCTGTACATGGCTATGGGTAATAGCACTGTACCCAGGCCAATGCAGTCCACCCACCCACACACAAACATTCTATCACAACTGCCTGCTAGGCTGCAGTACCTCCTGTTCACCTTTGTGGAGCGGTGGGGCAGCCCTGCAAAGCTGGAACTGCGTATGCCCTGGGTATGCAAATGGCCTGAATACATTCCAGCAATGAGCTATGCATGTGGGAAATGGGGTCGGAATGTGCAATGAGGTCATTTGCATATCCTGGTTGAATATTGAAATTTTGTGCACTGCGCAAGTGGATTTGCATCATGTATTTCCCTGTGCTCTGCACAGGTCTCAGGTCACCTGCCGCACTGCACATCTCCCACTGCTTGATTGTGCATGTTTGGAATATTCAGTCGGACAAGCGAGACTACAACTTATGGTGCAATTTTTTAATATACCATTATTTTATGTTGGCTCATCTCAGTTGCGTGGCACAGGCATTTGTACAATGCAGCCTGGAACTTTTGAATATGGGACCCTAGAGTTAAGCAGAAATTTCAAATTCGAACAGAATGAACTCTGCTGAATTTCTAAAAATGCTGCCTAATTCCACAGAATTTCATTAGTAGCAGACTTTCAGCATTTTAAAAGTGGAATGCTTTTAAAGGCTAAGTAACTGTGGTGGAAATTCTGTGTGTGTGTGTGTGTGTTGTGATCGGGGAAACTCAGTCCTAGGAGTAAGATTAACAGCCTGACTCAGTTCCCGGAGTAACTGAGGAAAGACTGCTCTAGTGTAACATTTACCCACCAAAAGGCATAAAATTGAATAAATAACATGTTAAAATGCAACATATAATAAGGAAATGTGTTCCGCAATGTCTGTCAGGTATGTTCAATCCTTCATGAAAGGTGGTGAATTATGACCATTTCCAGCAGTGACTAGTAATCCACAGGTTACATAGTCAGCTGATTCCTTCTGCACAATCCACAGAATATTACTCCATGATTTACGTGATCCACAGAAAGTTATTCCACAATTTTTGGAAGGTTACAGCCTATAGTGCAAGGGGGTGGTGCAACTGGCCACACCCCATTAGGCCTATTTAATGGCTGCTCTCAACACTCCACACACAAGCATTTTTTTCTTGCAGCTGGAGGCTCTGTCCATTCTCTCCCTGGGCCCACTCTTTCCCAGAACCTTGCGCCCCCCTTTGCTGTGTTTGCCTCCTCCCTTCCTTCCTGTTGGTCTCTGCTGGTGTGCTGGACTCCCTGCCTGGTTTGTACTTCTCCTGCTTCTGGGTCAGTAATTTTGCCTTTGCCTTCTGCCTCTTGGTCTGAGTTTTGCCTGTGGCTGCAGTCTGTGCTTCTGTCTCAGTTGTTTGTTGAAGGAATAATGCATGACAGGGTGTGCGTCGTGCTGTGATAACGCCACGCCTGGAGGGGGTTGGGCATGAGGCCGCAGTCCGTGTGCGTCCAATGCCCCAGGCGTGCCGTTATCCCAGCACGACACACACCCTGGAGTGCATTATTCCTATTACACAATGGCTTGATGTTATATATAAAATAAAAAAATAATTTTAAAGAATGTTTTTATTAGTGTGGAAAAATATTTTTGTTTAAGAGGAGGTGCAAAAAAAGAGAGCAGCCATAATGATGACAGTAGACCTGTGGCGTCGTGCTGGGATAATGCCATGGGTCCAGCCCCAAACTGACCAATCACAGTCCAAGATTCTTTCTTGCTATTGTATAATCTCCTTTCTGCTCCTGTGGTCCTGTTTGCTTCGTTTGCTTTTTGGACTTTTCTGGTATGCTAGTACCCCTCTATTTGCAGTGTTATATCTAGCTGCATTGCTAATCAAGCTCTGAGTTCATTTATCAGATTACAGCAATCTCGCTTTCTCCGTGCTAGGTACCTGTGTGCTCTCAGTTCCAATTGCTGTTTCCATGCTGTAGTCCCATGTGCTCATCACCTTAATTGTTTGCACCTGCCTTTAGTACTGGCTCCCCTTAGCAGCTATCACTCGGTCTTATTCCCCTGCCTGCTCCAGCAGTGTTCTGCCCTAATGCATCACTCCTCACTTCCATGTTTGTGCTATTTAAGCTAATTATTTGCTCATTTATTGCTACTCCCACTTTTGCCAAACCCTTACTTTACCAAACCCACAGTAGTCTGTTTCTGATGATAACCTAATCCTTCTTTCATGTTTGGCATGTATTTAACTTATTTCATTAGCTGCTTGGTGTCATGGTGCCATGTTCATGGCTTCTTTGTTTTTCCCATGGCGGGGGACTGAGGAGTCACAGCGGGCATCGTGGCCCCATGCAGCGGGAGCAGCTTCCTACTTGTTGTGTACTGTATAAGCCCCTGGCTCACCCGGCCTCCTTCTGCTGCTCCACATAGCCTTTATGGCACTACGCAACCAGCGATTCCAGGCAACTCTCTACCCAAGGGCTTCTGGCTCTACCCAGCCTTCTACCAGCCCTTCCCTAATAGTATGCACCTGATTTACACAGTCACCCCAGCCTTCCTGTCCCTTGCATTACCAGCAACGCTCACCCCTTTAAAGTCTGGCATCATGTCATGTTTACTTGCTTTGAACTGCACCTCCTACCATACTGGCTTTGCAGCCTCCTCCTACCTAACCAACTTCACAGCCTCCTCCTCCTCTCCAATCATTGGCCCCAGGTTTCACCTGGCCTCGCTGTTCACTTTCTTATAACATACAATTCAATATACTCCCAGTTTGGCTTCCTAATGGACTTGGTTGGCATGCATTCCTGTGGTTGACAAATGTTATTTGCCTTACCTAGACCCATGAGAGGGTCCATATTGCTCAGCCTGACCTACATACAGGTCTCTCCCTGTCAACTGTCATCCAGTCAAGACCCATGAGAGGGTCTACAGTGCTTAGTCTGACCTATGTACAGGTCTCCCCATGTCTGCTGTCATCGACCCATGTGCGGGTCCTATGCTCTTTACAACTCACTTCTCCATATTTTGGAGACATGCTGACTATATCCATTACTTCCAGGACTCAGGGCTAGCCCTGTGGCCAATGGTCTCTCTCTCTCTGCATCCTGAAGTCCGCATCTTGAGCATGCAAAGCTTGGAGTGGGGTCCTTCTCACGTGGCCCATATTTGGGAATGTCATCACTCTGGGTGGACCTTCAGCCATAAACCATATTGATGGCACCTTTCAATGTAGAATTGAAGACTTCAGCAGTGAAGGAGTGGGACTCCCATGGGAAGGGCCCCTTTAGCTGCCCAAGTGGGTTCAGAGGCACCCTTTAAAGCTATTCTCCATACAACCTCTGCTGGTTCATCTGGTTTGTTCTTAGATCAGTAGGCTGGCTGAGTGCCTCGGCGGTCATTACTTTCCTCCTCCTGCCTTGGTGGTTGGCACTGAGAGGCCCTGGTGCTGCAGAGTTTACTCGCATCTCTCCACAGTGTTCCTCTTAGAGGGATAGAGTGAGAGTGTCCCCCAAAATTACAATTCTCCTGGATTGGTCTACTAAATTTATAGTAGCAGAGCCGTCACTAAACAAAACTGTCCCAAAGCCTGGAGGGAAGGCAACCTAGGCCATGGATCCCCAGAGGTTTCCTCCTCAAGGGGTTTTTTCCTCTCCTCTGTGCCAATGGTTATAATACTAGATAGGCATAATTGTAGTCCCTAGATCACTTAGTTAGCTTTCAGCTGTTGGATGGAATTGGGTGGCTGCCCCTTAATTGTCCTTTCTCTCCCTTAAACTGTTCTCTCTCTCTCCTTAGGAAACCAGGCTTCCATGCCTTACAGTCAGACCTCTGAGTGGGTCATGATTCACCTGTTGTTTCCTGCCTACCCTACTCAAACAATATGATCAACTGACCCATGCTACCAATCGAACCCATACTACCAACTAACCTACATACAGGTCTTCGACACAGATAAGTGTTTACTACCTTGTATGCTTTGCTCAACACTCTTTTTGGGCTTCTTCCTAAAGTACCTTTAGCCAAGGGAATCACTCCCGCGGCACCTCAAGGGGTGGAACCCTCCCCTAGGGCTCCTTGTCTTTGTACCCCTACAGGGTGGTATATCCCAAAGATAGAGAGTTGAACAGCCAAAGATTATCTATTTTACACAAGCACGAAACCAGCTGCACAGGTAAATTGAATTGGAAGGCTACAGCCTGTAGTTGAAGGGGGTGGTGCAACTGACCACACCCCCGTTCAACCTATTTAAGGGCTGCTCTCCTCACTCCACACACAAGCATCTTTCCTTGCCCCTACATTCCTCCTCCTCCTCCTCCTCCTCCTCCAGTGGCATGCCTCTTTCTCTCCCATGGGCTTCTTCCTAAGGTACCTTTAGCCAATAGAATCACTCATGCGGCACTTTAAGGGGTAGAACCCTCCCCTAGGGTTCCTTGCCTTCGTACCCCTACAGGGTGGTATATCCCATGGATAGAGAGGTGAACAGCTAAAGATTATCTACATTGCACAAGCACGAAACCAGTTGCACAGGCACATTGAAGTATAGGAAAGCTCTCAGAATTGCATGTAATTCAAAACTAAATTCCCGAAAAACATTTCAGAAGCGGAACAGCCATTCCACAAGAATTCTGCTGGCAAAATTCCACATTCTGCATAGTTACTATGAAAATCCATTGACACTACCAATGTTTCCACTGGTCCAACTGGTCCACTTATTGAAATGTTACTTGTTCCTTTACAAGCCAGTAGTGCTAGTTAAAGGAACATTTTATAAGCCTGATTCAAAATCTACCAGCATTTGGCTAGTGGGTTGGTGCCAATTTCTACTCCTGTCTGTGTAGGTTGGCTCCACCATGGAGGAGCAAGCCATGTAGTATTGGCACAGTTGGGGTTGGAAGAGCTGTAGAAAGTAAGAATGGAGCAGCAGGGCACACGACTCAGAAAGAGAGTAAAGGAGGGAAAAACAAAGGTTAAACAAGAAGGACACAGTAAGATATAGCTTTTTTTTACATATAAACATACCCGCCATCTAAAGTGCTGCTGAAAGGCAAGGACTCCTTTTCTGGTAAGGATTGGCTTGGTGCTGGAAGCCTCTCTTGAGAAGCAGTGGGGGCCACACCTTTCACCTCTTGATAGAAAGTGAGAAAAAAAAAACACAATGATCATAATGTGTCTGATCTGATTTCTACCAGAATACACAGTCCCAGACTTATTTCCTGGTCTTACTTTGGTTACTAGAGCTTCTGCCAAGAAGAGAGACAGTGGTAGCCTACATCCTAGCCCATATGTTCTTTACACCCAGAAGTGAGACAGTGGTGGCCCACATCCTAACCCATGCACTCTAAACACCAAGAAAGGAGACAGTGGTGGCCCAAATCTTGACCCTCAAGTTTTCAACACCAAGGAGAGAGACATGGTGGCCCCACATCCTAATCCATGTATTCATAACAAAAAGTAAGGTGGACCATATCCTAACCTTCATGTTTTCATAACCAAATAATGAAGCAATGGTGGCCCACGTCCTACCTTATGTGTTTCTAACACTAAGAAGGGAGTCTGTGGTGGCCCACATCCTGACACATGTGCTCTCAACATCAACAAGGGAGTCAGTAGCAGCCCACATCCTAATCCATGTGTTTGCAACACCAAAGTGAGAGACAGTGGTGGCCTATATCATAACTCATGTTTTTGCAACTCCAAGGAGGGATGCAGTGGTAGCCAGCATCCTAACCCATGTGTTCTCAAAACCAAGGAGGGACACAGTGCTGGCCCTCATCCTAACTTGTGTGTTTTCAACACCAACAAGGAAGAGAGTGGTGACCCACATCCTAACCCATGTGTTCTCAACACCAAGGTGGGAGACAGTGGTGGCCCACATCCTAACCCATGTGTTCTTAATGTCAAGGAGGGAGACTGAGGCAGACCACATCCTAACCCATGTGTTCTCAACAACAACAATGGAGACAGTGGCAGCCCACAGCCTAATCCCTGTTTTGCCAACACCAAGGAGGGAGAAAGTGGTGGAACTATGTGTTCTCAAAACCATGGAGGGAAATAGTGGTGACCTACATTCTAACCCATGCGGTCTCAAAATCAAGGGGGGGGGGACGGTGGTGGCCCCTATCCTAACCCATGTCATTTCAAAATCAAGGAGGGGGGAAAGTAGTGGCCCATATCTTGACTCATGTGTTCTTAGCAGCAACAAGGGAGACAGTGGCAGACTACATCCTAACCCAAGTGTTCACAACAGCAAGGAGTGAGACGATAGTGGCCCACATCCAAACCAATGTGGTTTCAAAACCAAGGAGAGAGACAGTTGTAGCCCATATGTTGATCCATGTATTATCAGCACCAACAAGGGAAACATTGGTGGCTCACATCCTAACCCATGTATTCTCAGCACCAAGAGGATAGTGGCAGCCCATATCCTATCCCATGTGTTTTCAGCACCAAGGAGGGACACAGTGGGGCCCACATCCTGACCCATGTGTTCTCAGCACCAAGGGAGATAGTGGGGGCCTACATCCTACCCCATGTATATGCAAAACACATGAGGGAGACAGTGGTGGCCCACATCCTAATCCATGTGTTCTCAACAGCAAGGAGGGAGACAGTGGAGGCCCACTCTGTAGTCCATGTGTTCTTAACACTAACAAGAGTGACAGTGGATGCCCACACCCTAACTCATGTGTTTGCAACACCAAGGTGAGAGACAGTAGTGGGCCACATCCTAACCCCTGGGTTTACAACATCAAGGAGAGAGAACATGGTGGTCCACATCCTAACCCATGTGTTCGTAGCACTAAGGAGTAAGACAGTGGTGGCAAACATCCCAACCCTTGTGTTCTTAGCAACAAAGAGGGAGACAGTGGTGGCCCACATTCTAATCCATGTGTTCTAGCACCAACAAGGGAGACAGTGGTTGCCCACATCCTATCCCATGTATTCTCAACACCAACGGGGGAGACAGTGGTTGCCAATATCCTAACCCATGTGTTCACAACACCAAGGAGGGAGACAGTGGTAGCCCACATCCTAACCCATGTGTTCTCAACACCAACAAGGGAAACAGGGTTGCGCACATCCTATCCCATGTATTCTCATCACCAAGGAGGAAGACAGTGGTGGCCCACATCCTAACCCATGTGGTTTCAAAATCAAGAAGAGGAACAGTGGTGGCCCATATCTTGACTCGTGTTCTTAGCACTAACAAGGGAGACAGTGGCAGACCACATCCAAACCCATGTGTTCGCAACACTAAGGAGTGAAACAGTAGGGGCCTACATCCAAACCAATGTGGTTTCAAAACTAAGAGAGACAGTGGTAGCCAATATGTTGGCCCATGTGTTCTCAGCACCAACAAGGGAGACAGTGGTGGCTCACATACTGTCCCATATGTCTGCAACACCAGAGAGAGAAACAGTGGTGGCTCAAATCCTAACCCATGTGTTCTCAGCACCAAGGGAGATAGTGGCAGCCCACATCCTATCCCATGTGTTCTCAACACCATTGAGGGAGACAGTGGTGGCCCACATCTTATTCCATGTGTCTGCAACATCAAGGAGGGAGACAGCAGTGGCTCACATTCTAACCCATGTGTTCGCAACACTGAGGAGGGAAACAGTGATGGCCTATATCTTGAGCCATGTATTCTTACTGACAAGGAGGGACTTGAATTTTATTTTACATACACTTGTATATTGCATATGGTTATTGTATTTTCTTTGTTGTTTTGGTAATATATCTGCATAGTTCATTTTTGTCTGCTCCTCCAAGCAGTGTAGCTAAATCTTGTAAGCAATTGTTGCTTTTTACCATGCTTCATTTTTTATTTGTATTCTTTTTTAATTTTTTTATCCCATTTCCTCTGTAACCCCCTTACCCGGGTCACACCTGGAAGCAAGACTTAGCTCAGTTTGACACTCCTGGTTGCCAATTTACAAAAATCAAAAAGGAAGGACTCAATGACCACCCCATCCTGATGTCTGTGTTCTCAACATCAAGGAGGTAGACAATAAGCACCCATATCCAGGCATACATACTGACATCACCAAGGAGGATGACTGTGGTGGACCATATCCTGACATATGTGTTCTCACCACCAAGGAGGATGACTGTGGGGGACCATATCTGACATATGTGTTCTCATCACCAAGGAGGATGACTGTGGTGGACCATATCCTGACATATGTGTTCTCATCACCAAGGAGGATGACTGTGGTGGACCATATCCTGACATATGTGTTCTCATCACCAAGGAGGATGACTGTGGTGGACCGTATCCGGACATATGTGTTCTCATCAACAAGGAGGATGACTGTGGTGGACCATATCCTGACATATGTGTTCTCATCAACAAGGAGGGTGACAGTGGTGGCCCACATCTTGTCCCATGTGTTTTCATCACCAAGAAGGGGGACAGTGGCTGCCCACATCCTGATGTATGTGTTTCCATACCAGCACACCACAGTGATTTTCAAAGGGATAAAGCTTTTATATTAAAGGTGGCGTTTTTGACAATATAGCACTAGCAACAAAGGGGCAAGCAGTGCCCACCCTGCACAGGATGATTGGGGCTCTAAAAGTGAATAAATGAGTATGGGTGCATAGGGAGAGGGATTACTAGCAGAATAATAAAGGTGATATTGCCCCAGTATAAATCACTGCTCAAGCTGCACCTGGAGCACTGTGTACAGTTCTGGGGGCTGTTGCAGATAAGGATAGATTAGAGACACTGCAGAGAATGGTAACACACATGATCCATGGGCAACAAGGTAAAATGTTTGAGATAAGACTGAAAAGTCTTGACATGTACTCACTGGAGGACAGAAGGGAGAGGAGGGACATGATAGAATTGTTTGAGTTTCTGACAGGGTTTCATAGAAAGATACAGAAAGTGTCGACCTGTCAATGCAGCGGTAGAGCTACCAACCATGATACTGGAGACCTGGATTCAGGAACGAGTCTGGATCATTGGGAGCCAGCTTGGGGGAGGAGTTCTGAGCATCCCATAGGATACTCTCCTTCTCCTGGGGGGGAAGGTGCAGTGTCTCACTGCAGCACTTCCACCTACAGGTGTGTGAGTGGTAGGGCATGTGGGACATTGGGACAAAAGGGATCTGACTCGCTGCATATAGTGGAATGTGTTTCCATACAGTCACATCAGGGACATAGTCCCAAACACTGGTGTCCCAGTGGGGAGGGATAGAGGGTCAGACCACAGAGGGAACCAAAGACTGGAAAACACCCTGGCTGACAGGATGATCGCTGATCTCCACAGGCCATGCTCCCGGTGACTCAGGCTCTTCCTGACTCTGGATCTCCACAGGCCATGCTCCCGGTGACTCAGGCTCTTCCTGACTCTGGATCTCCACAGGCCATGCTCCCGGTGACTCAGACTCTTCCTGACTCTGTATCTCCACAGGCCATGCTCCCGGTGACTCAGGCTCTTCCTGACTCTGGATCCGGACCCCCCCCCGACACGGAGGGCAAGCCATGGGGGGACTCGAGGGAGAGTAAGTCCAGGGAGAAGCTGGGGTGACAGGGCTGGGAGGTTCAGAGAGAAGGAAGGCCAGCCAGGGAGAAAGGCAGAAATAAAGTGTAAATAAAAAAAGAGGCAGAGACAACAGCAGGGTTCAAGAGAAGCTGGGATGCAATTAAAGAAAGAATCTGGCCAAAACTACTACATTGCAAAATTAGAATCGGCATACCCCCAATAAATCTCATACCAAAAATTAGGTTTCTGTTACTTCATTTTAAAGTTATGAGCTATTTTGTAACCTTGATTTCACTACCTATTCAAAGAAGTCAGTTTCAGTGAAGAGCCACTGATGATGTCATAACCAGAAGTCACAGCCTAGTCCTCCCTGTCAGCAACCTTATAGGGCCTATTTCTCCAAAACTTAAGAAACTGTAGCTGAAGTAAATATTTTAAAAAAGAACTGACATAGGGTTGGCTGGAGTGCTTGTATTTCCAGAATGTTCAGGTGCATGGTACTGTGCTTTAGAACATGTTAGGAGCTGGTTTTGGAATGCAAGAGTGAATCAAAGTATAGAATGGCAAGGTGCTACACAGTTTTAAAATGTGGGGATGGGGGTGGAGCATGCAATCTCAGATTGTACCAGGGGGATCCATGTCATAATAACGATTGCTATTGTGGTGCGTGTATATCGCCGAAACGCAAATTGGTGAGATACTCTTCAGGGCAACTCAACATCTGGCAACATAAAAAGTGTTTTTTTGGGGGGGCATTGTCCCCTGCCCACCCATCCCCTGAATTTAGATTACTAACTCCAGGGGAGTGCATGTCGGGGACAGAGTGACACTTTGGTTGCCACAGGGAAAAAATAAATGACGGCCGCAGGCAGCAGCAAAATTTTGCATCCTGGTCCCACCCCCAAACCCTGTACTTGCACCGCTAAAGCTAGCTACCCTCACCACCACACCACACAGCTAGCTCAGTGGCAGCAGCACTGCAGTCCCCTGCAAACCTCTTCCCTGTCTCTCCCCTTCCCCTCGCTATCCCCTCCTTCTGGTCGCCATTCCATACTCTCGCCTTCGTGTAGGATCACTACCCTTGCAGGGTAGCCCAATACTATAGCGCGCAATATGAGTTGCCATTTTGATGGTCTCTCATATTGCTTCACTATAGTCACTGGATACCGTGGCAGGGATGCGCCATCTCGAACTCTGATGGGACACTCAATCATGGAATGTGACAGGAACACACATTGAGGAATTTAGAGGGGACTGGCAGTTTTGGAATATGGTGGGGATGCACACAGTCAGAATGTGACAGGAGACACATTTTGTTTAGAAGTTGCTTGTTCCTGTCACATTCCAGAACTGTATGCACCCACGTTGCAAAACTGTGCATCACATCCCCACCACATTCTGACACTGTGTGTCCCAGTCACATTCTAAAATTATGCACCCCAGCCACATTCCAAAATTGCACATCCTCACCACATTCTGAAGTTGTTTTTCAATGCTGCATTCTGAAACTGTGTCACTGCCACATTCCTAAATTGCACATCACTATCACATTCCAAAATTAGATAAAAAAAGATAGATAAAAATGTTTATTTTTTAACAGGAGATAAACTTTTAGGACTGCAAGGTCCTGTTTTACGAAGCTGTCCGGTATAAGCAGATGGTTACATAAGATAAAAAGGTACAAAAACGTGACAATGTTTCATAAAAAACAATGACTTACATCACGAAAAACACTTTGAAACACATTCAACTATCACATACAAAAGAGGGATTAGCACTTTACAAATGTGAGTATCTTAATTTAGTATATATACAAAAACATGAAATTGTTTATAATACACTATAAAGCAATAATTATTTCTGACATACACCAAGGTCTAAGCTGATATAAAGTTAACGTGGTTGAAGCAGGACATCACATGGGATCAATTTTCCACATACTTATAAACCAGTACTAGAAACATAGGGCCCGATTCCAAAACGGTTTATGCATGTCACAAGGTGACTTGTGCCAAACCCAATGGTGTGAGTCGCACCTTGTGACATGTGTTACGCCGTTTGCCCTTATGAGAGGTGGCCTGTGCCATGGCGTGGGTGGCCTGCGCCAAAGGGGACTTCTGTCAGCCGCAGCCCCTATGGCACAGTGGAAAGGGGGTTATGGCAGCAACTTCATCCTATTCTGAAAGGGCGACTGTCGTAACCACCTTACATGATTCCAAGTCCCAGTGCAGCACTGCAGGGTTAGACCAGCAATTAGCTGGTCTAAGGGTTATCCGTCCTGGTGAAACAATGGTTGCCCCCCCACAGTGCCGCAACATGCAAACAGCTGTGCACCACGGACCCCCATCTCTATGATGCCCCCAACGCAATACTGGGGTGCCACTCACCGGCACCTGGATCTGGTTCTGTTGGCACCACTCTTGTGCCTCTGCCACACTGCTGACCCTCCCTCATGACCTATGGGGGCTTGCGGGCATTTTTTGTGGCTGGGGGGGTTCGGAGGGCTGTTTTTCCCAGTCAATGGCTTGCAACACCCAGGTCCATTGTGCCATTTCCGTAACACAGCCCTCTGGCTGCCACAAGCCGCAGGACATAAGTGTCGGGGACTCTGCCTGTCTTAGAATAGGGTGCAAGGTCTCTGGCATAGTGATGCATGTCGCAACTCGCATAAGCCCACGAATTGTGACATGCATCTTGGAATCAGTCCCATAATCTGCAACAAACAATCCACAATTAAAACTCATCCTTTTCATGACAATTTTCCTAAGGTCCTAAACAATAGCACTTTACTTTCCACATTTTATCTAGACCTTTTCTAAACTCTCCCAGATTTCCTGCATTTCTAATCTCTAGATTTAATTAGTTCCATATATTTGGGAGGTAGTACCTCCTTTGCATCTTGCTGTACATATTTTTAACAATAGGGATCCTTAGGCCTCTGTTTTTTATGTCCCTCAAAGTATATTTATTTCTTGATTTCTGTGTATATTCAGTTCCATTTTTATTTCCCACTCCAAATTCCACATACACTTTTTGGCCCAATCACTTATTTTTTTCTGATTTCAAGGGAGTCCCATTTTAACTTTTGCAGAAGACCGCAATGGTGGGTATTGAAATGACATTTTAAGACAAATCTTGCTATCTTATAGTATACTTTGTTTAGCTTATCTAATGAAGTTTTTGTTTTGTGTTGATAAATTGTACTCCCATATTCTAATACTGGTAGCAACAATTGCTGTGCTACTTTATTTCTGTCCTCTTTAGGCAAAAATTAGATCTTCCTTCGTAAGACCCCCAATCTGGCATTCACTTTTCCTACAGAGTTGGCTATATGCCCTCCAAAACTAAGTTTATCGTCCATAAATACCCCCAAATATTTGTATTGTCCCATTTCGTCCAACTTAGAATCATTCAAGGTGACGAAGTTCAGTCTTTGATTAGATGTCTTTGCTTCACTTCTTGTTTTAAACAGCATAACTTGGGTCTTTTTTCTACTCAGGACTATTTTGGAGGCCTGCAGCCAGTGCTGCAGGACATCAAAATCAAACTGTAGGGTACTCTGTAGTTCTATTCTAGCCTTAGCTCTGGCTATCAGGACCATATCATCTGCATACAAATACACTTTATACCTTTCAATCAATGGTGGCAATGTGTTTATGTAAATTAAAAACAAAAGGGGTCCAGGATCGAGCCCTGGGGTACACCCCTAAAGGTTCCCTCTTTTTTAGATAGTAAATCACCCACACAGGCCTGCTGAGTACGCTCTGTCAGGTAAGAGAGCATCCATGATTTAACTGGCTCAGACATGCCAACGAGCATAAGCCTTTCCATCAAAATACTATAGTCAACCAAATCAAAGGCTTTTGAGAGGTCGACAAACACCGCTCCCACAGACTCCCCCATCCCCAGTCGACTTGAGACTGTGTCTATCAAATCAGCGAGACCAGTGTCCGTTGACCTCCCTGCTCTAAAGCCCTCCTGGCAATTTGATAACAATTTATATTTTTCAAGGAACTCATGTATCTGATTGCATACCAGTCCTTCAAATACCTTAGAGAGTGTAGACAGCAGGGCTATTGGGCAATAATTAGTCAAGGTATCTCTAGTTCTTCCCTTAAATAAGGGTATTATTTTTGAGTTCTTCCAAAAGCCTGGGTAAGTCCTCTGCTGTAAACTAGCATTAAATACATTTGTTAAAGTTGGCGTTATCTGTTCAACGGCATCCTTTAAGAATGTTATCTCCACTTGATCTAGTCCTGTAGCATTGTGCAAATTCTTTTTTTTATTTGCTTTTGTACCTTGTTCGGTCTAATTGCTTGGAAGTAAAATTGTGGTATATTTAATTTGATTTTGGAAGGACCATTTTGTATATTGGATGTACCATCCAATTGACTTTTAACATCTATATCTGAGAGCTGGCAAAAGTATTGATTTAAGTTATTTGCAATTTGATGTACACTCATTTCTTCCTCATTCTCATCCTGTATGCATTTTTCTATATCTTTCTTTGTTTTCCCTTCAAGTTGTTTATTAGATTCAAATACTGTGCAGGATTTTTTGTCTAGTTTATTTTACATTTATAATATTGTTTTCTAGCGTTTTTAATCATACTTTTGCATTTATTCATGATTTTTTTAAATAATTCCCAATCTTCCATTTTCAAGGTTTGGTTTGCCTTTTTCCACACTCTATCCTTCCATCTAATCTGTTTTTTTTATTTTGTCGTCTACCCAGGGATGATGTTGTTTTCTTTCTTTTATTCGTTTAGAAGGTGCATTTTTATTACAGATGTCCACAAACGTTCTGGTAAATTCCTTAACTGCCAAATCAACATCTGGAATGAGGGAACATTGTTTAAACAGGAGCAGCACACTAAGCCAAAGCTTGTTTCCAGATGTGACCCGGGAGCACAAGGAAGTTAAATGACTTGCTCAGGATCACACAGTATGCACCTAGGCAGCTGTGGGATTCAAACCCAGGTCTCCAGATCTGCAGCTCAGAGCCTCAACCCATTGCGCTATACTGCCTCTTGTAATGAAATTGATTTGTTCCATTTTTCTTGTTCCAGTTGGTGTTGGAAACTTGATCTATTGAACTTTTTATAGTGTCTTATAATTTTTACTTTTGGTGTGACTGTTTATATTTACATTCTTTTTCACAGTCTGTGTGTAACAATGGTCCCCTAAATTTGGAGGCCCCACCTTACAGCTTAATAGTTTTATTCCCGCAGTTGCAAATATTAAGTCCAAAATGTTTCCATTACTCTGATATGAACTTTTAGTGGAGGGATATTTATAATCTGTGTTAAGCCTAAAGTTTGTAGTTCTGCTTGGAGTTTTTGACCTCTAGCTGCGCCCCAGGTGCAGTTAAAGTCTCCAACTAGTATTGTCTCCTTTTGTTCTGCTATGGTGGTGAGTTTAGATGATAGTGTCTCTAAAATTGTGCTTCACTGCCACATTCCAAAATTTTGCATCACTGCCACATTCTGAAATTGTGCATCATCACCACATTCTGAAACTGTGCATCACTGCCACATTCTGAAAATGTGTGTCACCACCACATTCTGAATCTGTGTGTCATCACCACATTCCGAAATTGTTGGTCACCACCACATTCTGAAATTGTGTGTCACTGTTACATTCCAAAATTGTATGTCACTGCCACATTATGAAGTTGTGCATCACTGCCACATTCCAAAACTGTGTATCACCACCACATTCTGGAATTGTGCATCACCACCACATTCTGAAATTCTGCGTCACCATCACATTCCAAAACTGTGTGTCACTACTACATTCCAAAATTGTGCATCCCCACCACATTGTAAAATAGTGCATCAGTGCAACATTCCAACATTGTGCATCACCACCACCACATTCCAAAATTGTGTCTCTCTGCCACTTTTTGAAATTGTACATCACTGCCACATTCTGAATTTGTGTGTCATTACCACATTCTGAAACTGCATTACTGCCACATTCTGAAACTTTTGTCATCACCACATTCAGAAATTATGCATCACTGCCACATTCTGAAATGGTACGTCATTGCCACATTCTGAAATTGTGTGTCACTATTCCAAAATTGTGCATCATCATCATCACCAAATTCCAAAATTGTGCATTACCACCACATTCCCAAATTGAGCATCATCGCCACTTTCCAAAATTGTGTGTCATGGCCACATTCCAAAACTGTGCATCACTGCCACCTTCCAAAATTGTGCGCCACTGCCACATTTGGAAATTGTGTGTCACCGCCATATTCCAAAATTGTGCATCATCGCTGCATTCTAAAATTGTGCATCACTGCCATATTCCAAAATTGCATATCCCTGCCATATTCTAAAATTGTACCTTCCTGCCACATTCCAAAATTATGTGTAAACTTCTACATTCCAATACTGTCTGTCATTGTCACATTCTGAAAATGTGCATCCCAACCATATTCTAAAACTGCATGACCCCACAACATTCTGAAGATGAAGGTTACTGCCACATTCTGAAACTTTGTGTCCAAGCCACATTCTACAATTACGTATCCCTGCCTTATTCTGAAATTGTATGTGACTACCGCATTCTGAAACTACATCACCACCACATTCTGAGATTCTGTGTCATGCCACATTATGAAATTGCATGATGCCACCACAGTCTGAAATCGAGCATCCCAACTAGTGGTGGGCAAAGTTCCCAAATTTCACCATGCAAAGTACTTTGCGTATAATTTGGAATTCACAAAATACTCCACAACATAAAGCCAATAACTTCACCTTTACCCAATAACACGAAGTTCCATTGATTTCAATGGACTTTGCATTAACTTCACCTTTTTTATTACTCCCCCTTTAATTTTAACTCGAAGTTCCATGGATTTCAAGGGACTTTGTGTTAACTTTGCCTTTTTATTGCTCTTTAAGGCAAATTTTGCAATGATTCATGTGATGGCAGGTCACATGGGCTCTAGATTGTCTTGCACAGCCTCAGTTCGGTGTAGAGGAAAGCTGGAGACAGTTTGCTGTCAGAGCTCTGAGAATCAAACCATCAAAAAACCTTTAAAAAATAATTTTTGCGACAAAATTTTGTGTCAAAATTTAGTACATCGATTGTAGGAAACTCTCGTGTGTTTATATCATTGAGTGTTTATCGATTTTGTGTGCATATTGAATGTTAATTCTTTTGGCTAAGCAGATTTACTGTGTGTTATTTTTATTTTGTACTCACAGGGATTGCTACTGTTTGTTGTTAACTTTTCATTGCTTTATTTTTCTCTGATTCAAATTGTTGTTGCTGATATACCTTCTTCTGCATTATTACAAGGTGTGCCTACAGGTGTGTGCTAACAGATTACTGCTGTAATCTTCTGATTCAAATTGTCTTTTGCAAGGTAGATCTTCTGTTACTGCTTTATTTTTCTCTGTAGCAAAGTGTTTCTTACAGGGTATCTCTTCTCTGAAATTATTACAGGTGGTGCTTACACTTTTGTGACTTTTTATCATTGGGCTAAGCAAAACTACTGTTTAACACTGTTTTATTTTATTCTTTTTTTGTTGAAAAGGTTTATTGTCTCAGAGGTGTTTCAGTCTCCTTCTCACATTGAAGAAGCTAATTGCTTTCCTCCCACAGCTCTTCTAGATGATTAGGTGTGTATCTAGAGGGTGGAACTGGAAAACTGTCAGTAATTTCCAACAGAAAGAAGGGTTAAAAGGTCAGGTTAGTTGATATCTTGGACTTGGTTTGCTGGCCAAGGCACCTAGCTTCACCTGAACTCTTTTCTTCTAAGATTGCTTGAAAGGACAGAGCAGAGAACCTTACCAGATCAAGGGAAATGGATTAAGACTTATTTTTTACTCACAGGGATTGCTACTGTCTGTTGCTAACATTTCATTGCTTTATTTATTTTTCTCTCATTCAAATTGTTGCTGGTATACCTTCTTCTGCATTATTACAAGGTGTGCCTACAGGTGTGTGCTAACAGATTACTGCTGTAATCTTCTGATTCAAATTGTCTTTTGCAAGATATATCTTCTGTTACTGCTTTATTTTTCTCTGTAGCAAAGTGTTTCTTACAGAGTATATCTTCTCTGAAATTATTACAGGTGGTACTTTACAGGTTTTACAGTTTTATCTAACATTAGGATAAGCTTTCAGGGTTACTGCATTTGTTCTTGGCTGATTGTTTCTGCTCTTACCTCCTTGTTCTTTCATCCGTGGTTCTTCTTTTTTGGCAGGTGAAGGGCCCAGCCACCCACCCCCATCCCCAACCACCTCACACTACACTCCTTTTATAGGGTACCGCAGTTGTGACATTTTCTGTGGCAAAGCAGGAAGGGGCAGATCAGTGGGGCATCCACAAGGTGAGCTCATTTACAGGGGCACTAGTAATTTAACTTGTTATAACAAGTTATATGAAAACAAAACACAAAATCAAACCATTACTTGCATTTTCTTCCTCTAATTACTCTGACCAGGTTATAAACCCAGCAACTTATCTGGATATCATTAACTGCAGGCACTGCAGAGCACTTTTTAGAAGGACAATCTTACAGGATTTAGGACACTGTCCTACATGCTGGGCCATTGGAGATCTTAGGGCTCAGCTCTGGGCAGCATGGGCAGAGATTTCATGCCTCAAATTTCATATTCAAGAGGAAATACATTATAAGAACCACCCGCCATTTCCCCAACATCCAACAGAAGAACCTCGACCGCAGAGGGTAGTTGTTCCAGAAGGTTGGTAGGTGGTTAGGAGGGTCAAATCAGGTGCCCCATCACTCTGTGGTCTTCAACATATTACCACCAAAAAACATATAAACACTACAAACAGGTATCTGCCTCTATCTCCAAAATCAAACAAAGGGGCAGAGGACACTGCAGAGCAGAACACGGCAGCACAGGAGCTAGCACAACAAAACCCGCCCAAATCAGGAACCAAAACAAAAAAAGCAAAAAGGAAATCCCAAAAACTTCTGATCATAGGAGACTCCATGATTCGGGAAGTTGATACCCATCTCCAGCCAGGGGTAATGGTCAGATGTCTCCCAGGAACATCAGCATGGAGAGACACTGACTACATTGCTAAAATTGTTCACAAAGCAGGAGAAAACATTGATGCCCTGGTACACATAGGGACTAATAATCTCACCAGCCGGTCAGTTGTGGAGACCAAGGAACACCTGACCAGGCTGGGTGACAAACTATCATCCATTTCATCTGACATCTCCTTCTCTGAGATCCTGCCAGTCTGGGAGAGGGGCAGATGGACGGAAGGTCAGAGAAGGGAGATAGGGAGCTAAACATGTGGCTCAAGGGCTGGTGCCAGGAAAAGGACACAGATTTGTAGGAACTGGCAACAGTTCTGGGAGCGGAAATTCTTTAAATTTGATGGACTGCATCTGACTAAGGAGGAGTCAGTGCATTGGGGCAGAAGTTTGATGTCTTTGCAGAATATTTAAACTAGCAAATGGGGAGGGGGTGCAGCACCCCATACATTGAATGGGAAGAACACCCCTCCCCCCTCGACTAGTGGTCAAACAGGGATTCAGCAAGTTTGCAGTTCATTTGCATCACCAGGTAAGAAAAAAGGTCCTTCTCCCCATACGACACACATGGGAAATGCCAAACCACACCCAACAATTAACACACCAAAATCTGGCCAATGGAAAATCATGTACACAAATGCTCACAGCCTGGGAAATAAGATCCCAGACCTGCAGGCAATAATGTCAGAGGCTAAACTGGACATAGTAGCAATTAGTGAGACATGATTTACCAGTAACCACACTTGGGAGACTTCAGTACCTGGCTATGTACTGTTCAGAAGAGACTGAGGTGCAAAAGGGGGGGGGTGGAGTGGCACTGTATGTCAATGAAAATATCAAAGCTACAGAAATTCAGAATACACATAAGGAGCCAGAAAAACTGTGGGTCACCCTTGAAACAGGAAATGGAACAGTCATAAGAACTGGGGTTGTCTACAGGCCCCCAGACCAGGGGGAGGACATAGACACATTACTTTTAGAAGATATACAAATCATGACAGCTAAAGGGGAGGTTCTGATAATGGGAGACTTCAACATGCCGGATACAGATTGGTCAATACCAGCAGGAACATCTGCCAGAACTAGACACATGGTGGATTCCCTGCAGGGGGAGGACCTCAAATAACTGGAACAGCAACCCACAAGAGACAGGGCTATCCTAGATCTAGTACTGACTAACAGGGAAGGGATCACAGATCTCCAGGTAGAAGGTCACCTGGGGGCCAGTGACCATCACATGGTATGGTTCAATTTGGCCACTACATCTAAATCATCCCATTCCAAGGCAAAAATATGGGACTTCAGAGGAGATGACTTTGATAAGATGGCCAACAGAGTTAAACTAGCCCTGGCAAAAAGAAACATAGGTGCAGGGGTACAGGCAAAGTGGGCAAGCATTAGTATGCAATACTTGAAGCAACATCCCATTGTGTTAGATAGAAAAGGAAGTGCAAAAGAAGAAGGAAACCACGTTGGTTCTCAAATACAGTACCAGAAAAGGTCAGAGCCAAAAGGCTGTCCTTCAGGAAATATAAGGGATGAAGATAGGGAGGCATACCAAACTGCCCTAAGGGAAGCAGGGAAGGCAGTAAGGCAGGAAAAGTCCCAAACTAAGGAAACACTAGCACGAACAGTAAAAGAAGGTGACAAGACTTTCTATAGATACATTAGTGAAAGGAGAAAGTCCAGAGGAGGTATTGCTAAGCTCAAAGGAGAAAAGAGGGCATGTGAGGAGGAGGATCCTGTAAAAGCATCTATCCTAAAGAGATACTTTTGCTCAGTATTTACTGAAGAGAAGGTAGGGCAGGGTCCACAGCTCAGCACCAAGGACACAGGGGGGAGGGAGGTGAGCACTACTCCCTTCACAAAAGAAAGGGTCCTACAAGAGCTTGCTAAGCTCAGGGTGGACAAGGCAATGGGACTTGATGGAATACATCCAAGGGTACTTAAGGAGCTAAGAGTGGAACTAGCACAGCCATTAGCAGAACTGTTTAGTGAGTCTCTGAGCACAGGAGAGGTCCCAGAAGACTGGAGAAGGACTCATGTGATCCCGCTCCACAAGAGTGGTAGCAGGGAGGAGGCAGGGAGCTACAGACCAGTCAATCTTACCTCAGTAGTGGGCAAGATTATGGAGGCACTCCTTATGGAAAGGATAGTGCAACACCTGGAATCCATAGGGGCACAGGATCCAAGACAGCATGGGTTTACAAAAGGAAGATTCTGTCAAACTAATCTCATAGATTTCTTTGACTGGGTAACCAGAGTGGTGGACCAAGGGGGAGCAGTTGATGTCGCCTACCTTGACTTCAGCAAAGCTTTCGACACTGTTCCACATAGAAGATTGATAAATAAGCTGGGTAGGCTCAGGGTGGATTGGAAGTTGGTTCAACTGGGTGGCAAACTGGTTGACGGGCAGAAAGCAGAGAGTGGTTGTAAATGGTATACAGTCAGAAGAGATGCAAGTCACAAGTAGGGTACCTCAGGGATCAGTCCTGGGGCCAGTCCTCTTCAAAATCTTCATTAGTGACATTGCAGATGGACTAGAGGGTAAGGCGTGTCTGTTTGCAGATGACACCAAGATCTGCAACACAGTAGATGATCCAGATGGGGTGGGCAGAATGAGAAGAGATCTGGATAAACTAGCAAAATGGTCAGAAGAGTGACAACTGGGATTTAATGCAAAGAAGTGCAAGACCATGCACATGGGAAGAGAAACCCTGAAGCCACCTATAGGCTGGGAGGAGTTGCTGGCAGTCACAAAGGAAGAAAGAGACTTGGGCATCATCATCACTGATGACCTGAAATCATCCAAGCAGACCTCTAAAGCGGTAGGTAAGGCTAGGGGATGTTATGGTGTATTAGTAGGGGTATCACAAGTCAGAGAGGGAGGTAATAATCTTCTCTTTACAAGACACTGGTTAGGCTCTATCTGGAGTCTGCATGCAGTACTGGAGGCCACACCTTCACAAGGACATTAACCAAATTGAGGCAGTCCAGAGAAGGGCAACCAAAATGGTGCAGGGACTGCATCAGAAGACATATGAGGACAGATTAACGGAGCTCAATATGTATACCTTGAGCAAAGGAGGGAGAGGTGATATGATGAAACATTCAAACATCTTAAGGGCATTAACAAGGTGAAAGAGTCTAACATGTTTAAATATAAGAAAAATAGCAGGACAAGAGGCCACAGCATGAGATTAGAGGGAGGTCGATTAAGGGGAATGTGAGGACATTCTTTTCACAGAAGAGTGGTGGATGCATGGAATGGCCTACCTCAGGAAGTGGTGGCTATGAATACAGTGCAGGGCTTCAAACAGGCATGGGATAGACATAAGGGAGCAACAGATGAGTATGAATAGATAGGCCACTGACAGAGCAAAGGCCAATGGCACATTTATAAGGTAGAAAAATAAATGGGCAGACTGGATGGGCCTTGCAGTCCTTATCTGCTGTCAACCTCTATGTTTCTATGTTACATTCAGTCTCTGCACTGACAGACACTGTAGAAGTGTGTTTCAGTGGAGGGGCATATCTGTGGTGATTGTGAAGGGAGATTCACAGTGAGAAAGGCAGTCTTTCCTGCTGTTGTGTTGGGCACTGTCTTAGTATTTATGTGTTCATATACACACATTAATGCTTCATAAGTTTTGATCATTTGTTGCTGTTTGCTGTGGTGCTTTGCATTTTTCCTTTTTTTTACTTGCATTTTTACCCCCTGGATCTAACCAGCTTCCTCTGACCCACTTCAACTGTGATCCACGAGTCAGGCACTCGCATGTAGCCTTGGCCATGCCCCCAAGTGGGGCTGTGGTGGAGGACCCCAAAATCCTTCTTGTTTTGTTGAGCCTCCCATTGTGGCCTCGCAAGTCAAGTGGTGAAGGACACCACTTCTGCCAGAGGAGCTCCAGTTGGCTCCATTTTTTCCCATTTTCCCCCAGAGTTGTAGTTGCACCGTGACGTCAAGGCATGTTCCCCGATGTCCTACCATGCTGCCCCCGACATGAGGCATCAGGCTGCTGCACCTTTAGCCTCCACCAGAGGGCAGACCAGCACTGACCTGCTACCCCCCTCCCTCCTAGGGGAAGTGAGCTGTCCTTAGGATGCTCTAGCTTCCCCTTCCCAGCTGGCCCTCCAGCTCCCAGGCTTGTTCCCAAACCTGGGTTGCTGGCATTGCTAGCTGTAGCACTATTGCTGAGCTGGCCAATGCATTTTTTCAGTCTGTTTAAAAGACTGGGTTGTAGACAGTGCACTGAACTATTAAATTTTCTGCCCGTTACCTTTAGTGTGTGTGCATGCCATCAAGTCAAACGCATTTTATTGTGGCTCCGTAACTGCAGTACTCTTAATTTCTTCACCCATCTGCGTTATTTTTTACTGCTTCTATCTAAGCACTGCTGTACCTCTGCCCCAGCAAAAGAAGGTATTCTTTTTTCCAGTGTTGGATTGCTGACCACTGGTTAAGCTGCTGTTTTGCCTGTGTGGCTGCATTTCTTTAGTGCACAACCTCCATCTATCTATGCTGCTGCATCTCTTTAAGGCCAAATCTCCATCTGTAAGTCACACTTGTTTTTTGGCTCCCCATCCTTCCAAAAGTGCCTAAATCTAAATTTGTTGTTAATTGTCTGTGTAATCCCCAAAAATGCCTGCCAAGAGACTTGCATGCAAAGATGCTTCTGGCCGTGGCACTGCTGCCAGTGCCAAGAGTGGCCATGGGCATGGTAGCATGCAGCAGAAGGGGAATAGTTGATGCAAGTAAAGGGATTTCTCCAGCTCTGTTTTTCACAGCACAGTCACTTCAATGATGGTTGGAGATGCTGTTGTCCCTGCTGGTGGCGGTGGTAGTAAAGTTAGTGGTGGCATGAGTATTGCTCCAAATTCAACCCATGCAAACTTATCATTTTGCCAAAGACGTGATTCAGAGTGTAGTTGATGTCACACACTCTCCCCATCCGCACAGTAGTTGAACATGATTCTGATCATGAGTCTGACGATGACTCACAAATTAATCTCATTTTTCCAGTAATGTTGAAGTAATGCCTAACGTGCCATCCAAAGATTGAAATGTTGATGAAAAAATTGTGGATGATGATACTGCAGCTTTGGTTGGAACATGTTCGCTACAGGACAGCATCCAAACTGAATTTGTGGATGCCGATGATGATTATGATGATGATGCTATTTACCCCAGTTGTGAACTGAAAACCTGGAAAGAAGACAAAAACTTTAATGAAACTTGTTTTGAAATGATGCTCCACTCCCCACTGCTTCCCCACAAATAAAATATTGACCTATCATGGCTTGATCATTTAGCAGGTAGCTAGCTAGTAGCGCGTCGACACACTGTACATCAGCAGCAGCAGTAAACAGCAGGACAAAAGCAGCTGCAGCAGCAGCAGCAGGCGCCAGTACATCATTTCTTACTTGGGACACTTATGGAGGCTTGAGGCTGTAGATGCAAGCTTTAATCAGTGCGTCCTGAAATACTTATGACTTTTATGAACAGTTTCTCTTGTGGTTATTCTTCCTCTGGAGTCAGGACTTTTCATGACATTTAAACAGCAGGCATTTTCTCACTTGGAATCTTCTGGAATTCTCATCTTACTTGCACAGTTGTGCAGCAGCAGCTTTACTTTGCAGCATGTAAACATTTCTGTAATGGGGCCACTGACATTAGTTGCTAGGAGGAGACATCAGCACGAACAGACTCGTGTGCAATGCTCACACAAAAGATGTTCATTTTCCATTATTCTGGAATTCTCATCTTACTTGCTCACCACCAGTGCATCAGCACAGCAGCAGTCGCTTTACGTCACAGCATGTAAGCCTTTCTGTAATGGGGCCATTACTTGGTATTAGTGGCTAGCAGAAGGAGACATCAACACGAACAGATTTATGTTTCAATGCTCACACAAAAGATGTTCATTTTCCATTATTCTGGAATTCTCTTCTTACTTGCTCACCATCAGTGCATCAGCACAGCAGCAGCAGCAGTATGAGCAGTATGTAAGCCTGTCTATAATGGGACCAATACTTGACATTTGTGGATAGAAGAAGGAAAGTAGGAAAAGGAGCATGCAGCAGGATGAAACGGATAAGGTGGAAAAAGTTCAAGGAAGGATAGCATAGATCTTTTTGTATCATCGTTTTTATATACTTTTATATTTTTTTTGTGTTTTGTTTTTGGTGGGAGGAGAAGGTCATAGGTGTTAAAGAAAGACAAGATGAAAGGAAAGATGATAAAGGGGTATAGATACAGAATAGAGTATAAAGTTCAAATTGTGCACCATATTAATTTATTCAGTGGCACCTCTATCAACACCACAAAGACGGTCCCGGATCATTGTCAAAACTGCAGTCTCATGATCCTGATTGTCATGGACCTGAGCAACAGTCTGCTGGAGCTCCATCACCATGCGTCGCAGCTCAACAATTTCCTGACACATTGACTTCTCCTGCTCATTGCCTGCTGCAAGTGGTGGTGTTGCTGCTACTACAGGTGGTAGTGCTGCTGCTTCTGCTAGTGGTGGTGGTGCCATTGAAGCAACTACTGGTGGTGGTGGTATTTCTATAGTGGGGAGGCAACTGCTGATTGTAGTTTCTGTTTTCTGCTTGATGATGCTGTTTTTGCCTCCTGCCATTCTGCATGGTGGTGCAGGGCTAGGTATGTCCACTACCCTCCATTGCCAATACGCCTGTCACTCCACCTCCCTACGGACCACCTGTTGGCATATGGTACATTTAGCCACATTTCGATCATTGGGGTCACACTGAAAATATGACCACATAGGGGAGGTCTTCTTCCCAGGGCCCTGAGGCTGGCATTGCTTTGCACAACTGATGTCTCTGCATCTTGTTTTGGTGGAGCAGATTGATCATGCTCTGGGCATGGAAACATGCGGAGGGGGCTCCTGTATGCTGCTGTTCCTGCTGTTACTACTCCACTGGCTGCAACTGCTCCTGTTCATGTTCCTGCTGCACCTCCACCTCCATCTTTGGTTGTTGGTGGACCTGCGTCCCAAAAACTGCCCTATTAGGACTACCATGCGTGAACCGCCACGTGTCATTGGGACATGACGTCCAGCCAGATGATCCATAACAGCTAGAGAAGAGAGGATCTGACTGACAAAGAAAAACAAAGAAAGAAAGAGAGAGAGAGAGAGAGAGAGAGTAAAGTATACAAGTTTTTAAAAAAAAACAGAGGTAGTACAGTTAGCAAAATGCAGTAGGAAAAAGTAAAAGATAGATTGGTACTACTTTACTTAAAGTAAAAAAGTATGAAACTATGAGAACTATTCAATGAATGAATTGATTTGATCTGTATAAGTAGCTGCCTGCAGTCCTCCACACAACACACCCTGACTCAGACTGACTCAACAAGTAGAAACAATCATTTCCTGTAGAGGAAAGTGGTCATGTGACCCGCAGAGAGGCACACATGTGACCAAACTGCTTATTTCCTGGCAACTTTGCATGTGCACTAAAGTAAGGCGAAGTAAGAACATGAAGTCAATGCGAAGTCAGGTCACCAGAGGCAAAATTATGCGAAGTGTAGGCAAACGTAAAGTGGAAGTCGTGTTCACTTCGCATTTGAATTTAAACGTCGCTGCATCTCTAATCCCAACCACATTTTGAAATTGTTCATCACCACCACATGCCTAATTTATGCATCCATGACATATTACAAAATTACATAGTTCTGCCACTTTCCATAACTATATGTCTCCCATATGTTAAAACTGTGTATCTCTGCCACATTCTAAAAATATATGCTACTGCCATATTATGAATTTTAGTGTCCCTGCCACATTCCAAAATTGTGTGTTCCAGCTATGTGGGAACAAGTCCTCAATTGTAAAAATATGTTATAATAATCTTATTAACACTATTATGACTATTATTTTATAATCATTAATATTTAATTGTATTATTTGGACTTAAGGTAATTGGGGTGTAATGCTAGATAAACGGTTTAAAGACTCTAAAGGGTTTTGTTTCTATGAATGGAAAAGAGGTTTCAAATTGGCTGCAAATTGCCAGCATGGATTTCCTCAAGCAAAAATAAAAACTTCTTCAGTGATTTTTGAAACCAGATGAGCCTAACCCACCACCCCATCTGTGGCCTCTTTAGAGTGTGATGTTACCGGTACTCATAAGTCTCTGCTTGGAGCAGCAGGAGACAATCTGACAATGGAGCCATGGTAACTGCATACCAAACTGTCAGAATCAAAATGTATAACCTAACTGCCTTACACTAAAAAGTTATCTTCAAGAGAAAGGGGACTGAATTGAATCTCTATGGGTTTTTACTATTGGAAGAGACTTTTGTATGTTATTAGAAAATGTGACATGCTGCCAGCATGAAACTTACACAGTGGATAAAGAACATCTTGACTTATTGACTGGCTGAGTTAGAGACTTGCAACTGCTGGATGAGGCAAGTTATTTGACAATCTATTTTGTGTGAAAAATCTAAAAGCTAAAGTACCTGAGTTTGGTCTTAAATGAAAGCTGGTATCATGACAAATCCACAGATATAATTTTTGTATGTGCAATGTGGTGCTAAACTGAAAAATACTGTCTTAAAGAGTTTGAAGTAACTAACTTTTGAACAGACTCTGCATGGTCTAGTGAACACAAACAAAGGGAAAACCCTTTGCAAGGGAATTGCATACTTTTGAGGACTTTCCTAAAAAGTTTTCTGGAAGAAACCTGCCTTATTCTGAAGCTGGAGACATGGAGAACAGGAGTATTATTTTGTTTTCAAAATACTTTGCTGAGAACTGTTAACAGTGATTATGATATAATCATTACTACAGCATCTCAGAAAATATCTGTCCCACAGAAATCAAAAACATTTTAAAAGATTGCTTTTAATGAGTAGAGCTTGGAAATATTTGTTTGAAGACTGCGTCTTACTGCATTCAAAAGTTATGAGGAAACTTAATTTTGAACTTAAAGTTGAACAATGTACCAGATGGACTGCCCTAAAAGAGAATGAAATGCCACCCTTTTTGTCATTTGCATGATCCAATCAGCCTTGATAAATCTTGCATATATGCATCATAATGAGGTGGACATAAAACTCACATCCTGAAGGAATGCCTCAGAATCTTCCAAATCCTGATGCAGTGAAGACCTCTGTTTGTGCAATGGACCTTTTTGCTGTTAAGTAATGTTTTGAAATTCCCTCCAAAACTAGAACAAGGACAGAGACTGCCTATTGATGTCCATGAGCAAGGAAGCAAGTCTGCATTGCTGTGTTGACAACAGATGATTCCAAAGTCCAGGGTTCGATTGGGAACAAGAGTAAAAACAAGAACAAGATCCAGTCACTTCAAGGTCCTTTGCCATCCAGGAAAAGAGAATTCCCACCAACATCCTGAAATTAAGGAAGAAAAAACAGACTCTACAGCTAACCAGATGTCTTGAGTATTATTTTAAATCATTTCTTTAATATTCTAATTAGACTTAGCTGGGAGGATGCAAGGGCAAATTAACTTCTTAGATACTAGAGTGTTGGGTATATAGTCAAAGCTTAAATCTAAATAATGGTATATAAAAATAATTGTATTAAAAAAGGTATTTGAATAAGTTACAAAGAGAAGTCTTGAAACACTAATAAGATAAAGCTATTTGAAATCTTTATACAAGAACAATTTTACTGTTTGCAAAAGTTACTAAAACTGCAAGCTGTGTTGTTTGTTTCTTCTTGTTTATTTTCTGAAACCTTTGTTTTATATTTATGCTGCTTTTCACTGTGTTTACAATGTTTTATTATCTATGCTAAAGTTATTAGTAATTATTTATATTGTATATGGAAAAATAAATCTATTTATATACTACAAGAGGGTATGGTAGAAACATTATTCGTATTTATCTAGAACTATATACAGTAGGTTGTAAAGTATGTTTTGAACCAGTCTTACATTTCTTATATTGTTTGTATGGTTTTATGCATATTTTATGACATGGGGCTGAAGGCTTAGCCAAGTGCCCATAATAATTTATTTATTTAAAATGTGGTGACTGGGAAAGGCACACTGAGCCAGAGTTTGTTTCCAGATGCGACCTGGGGGTGGGGGGGAATGCAACAAGAATACAGAGGTGACTGCATAGCAATATGTACAACAAAATACAGGATGCTTTTCAAAATATACGCAGTAAAATACAAGAATATTGAAATGTATACCATACATATATACAATAAATACAAATGTGAATGTACAATGTTAATAATAAGTAATTTGTATTCCAGCCTATTATCCTGACAGCTACTTTCTGAGATTGTTGTTTTGCTGCATTCCACAGTTGTAACCTGGTGGCATTTTGGAATCTCATACCTGCAATATTCTAAAAATTGCACATAACTTTGTCATTCTAAGCATTCCATCCCCGTCACATTCTGAAGTACTGTATCTTGCATCTGTACATTATGGAAATGCAAGCGCTGACCCAACCAGTGTCAGCTTCCCTTTTTCAAATGTTTACTACAACTGCAATTTTATGCAACATGGGAGATATAAATTCTATAAGGTAGCCTGTATGGAGGACTATGCTGCAAGTTCTTGTTATGACATCATCAGTAGCTGTTCACTGAAACTGCCTTTTTTTGAACAGGCAGTGAATTTAGGGTTACAAAATGACCTGAAATTTTTAAACAAAGTAACTTAGAGATCTCATTTTTGGCATAAGGCTGGGGATATGCGGATCCAAATTCTGACTTTACTGATGCCAGTGATTTTGGCTGGAGTCCCTCTTTAAGGGAGTTATAAGACACAAAAATGTAGAAAGGAGGGGGGAAAAGAATATGTAGGAAATATTACCACCAGAAAGATTCCATGGACAGAATCTTGGCAGACTAAATGGACTATTCAGGTCTGGTTCTGTCCTTCTCTTTTCTGTGTTTCTATGACTGATTTCTACCCTCGTCTAAATTAAAAAAATGTTTTGCACTTTAATTTTTTTATATTTGTTAGAGTACTATCTGATCTCCAGAGTGGTCTTTCCCATTCCCCCCATGATCTCTCTACTGGGAATCTAGCACAGGTAGGGCTCCCAAGTCACTGATTCAGAATGAGATGCTTCAGAGAAGGGGTGCCCCTTCCCTTCCTTTCATTGTACACAGTATACTCCATGTTTCTTTTCATCCTTTTCCTCCTCCTGTTCCTCACCTCCACCGATGAATTACCATCCTGCACAGCACCTTTTTTTCTGGCTAGGAGGGCTGTCTCATGTGTTTCTCTACTCCAACATCAGTACCACTCCTGAACAAGACATAAGGGGTTACCCCTAGAGCAGGAGCTGATCCCAGCCCTCCTCTTACAATCGGTGCCCATCTCCTCCATGGCAAACCTTGCACTCTGTTGGCCTGAGGTAGAGGTCTTTCGGTCAAGCAACATGCTATCCAACTGGTGCTGTACATATTTATTTCATAGAAGTGATATTTCTCAACTGTATCTTTGAGCTGACGTGTCTGGCACCCAAAAAGGGAGGGTGTAGGAAACTAGTGCTGTGTGTTGTAATATCTCACTTCTGTAAAGCATGCATCTACAGCTAGTTAGCCACCCCCCTTTCCTACATCATGATTAACTCCTGCATTATTACATTTCAGCAATTTATTTAGCTCACAGTCTTAGTGCCTCTGTAGTTCATGCATTTTGGCACAATTCTTGCACTGTTTTGTGTTTCTGTAATTTATTGCACATTGCATTTTATTGCTCTTATATTGTACATGCACCAGTTGGTGTCTCTATTGCTGCTACTGTTATTGTAGTTTCACTCCATAACTCCTGCATTTTACACAATTTCTGCATTGTATTATATTTCTGTAATCCACTATTTTGTCATTTGTACTTTGCATTTCACTGTTCTGGTACATTCTCTGCTGGCAATATATTTTTACATTTTTTTATTAAAGTATCACAAATGGTACAGAGATATGCAACATTCTCCAGTCAAAGAATCTTACTACAAGATCACATAACAATATATGGAACCCACTTATAACAGACACAGTTATAGTGGACACTCGCTTATAACGGACAGATCTGCCTTATCAAAAGCCCAAGCTATGCCAGTAATGTTAAAAACTCCATTTATACCATACTCTGTAACCCCTGTATAGCAGACACTGTGAGCTCTTCCCTACCCCTGTTACATGCTGCAAATTACCTGCTAATTTTCACCAGATTATTTAGCTGGTTTGTCTGGCACTATAAAGACATCAATCACCTCACTTGATGCCTGATACCTGATATCTTACTCCAGGGGATTACTCCTGTACCCTCCTAATCCCCCAATCAGCACAGGTTCTGTATAGCAAAATCTTACAAATCACATTTACTGCTCAGCCCCTGATTTCAATGAGCACAGGTACTGTACAGCAAAATCTTTCCAATCTTATTTACTGCTGAGTTCCCAATCAGCTACAAATAGCAGTTCCCCACACCTCTGGTTGGTAGAGAAGGGGGCATGTTCTCATTTTAACTCCTGTGTTTGAGCTGTGGTGGAGGACATATATATTTTAAGATTTTAGGCTATAGTGGACACCCCTTATAATGGAGAAAACCTGCTTGCACAAACATGTCTGTTATAAGAGGGTTCCACTGTACTATGAATACTGATTAAGTGAGTCACCAAACTTAGATCTCTCACCTAGATGTACATACTGCCTTTTAAGTCAAAACAAAACTTGGGCTCACCCCCTAGCAGGAGTTGGGGAAACAGCCAGGTAAATCCCCTGAATAATGGTTTCAAATTCTGAAAACAGGCCATACTAATGTTATTTCACTCACAACCAATATTTGTACCCCTTGCACACCTACTCCAAAGTTCTGGATGGGTAACTATAGAAACATGTGATATTTAAAAATGAACTCTAAGTATCACAGTAATAGTAATACACTGCACTAGAATTTAACCAGACTGTGAACAGTTATCAAGTTAAGCATTTCTACATCCAGATAAAGGTTATACTGAGAGTAAATATTTAGCAAAGCCTAGCTATAAGGAGTAAAAAGAAATCAACTCCATTGAAATGCAGAAAACTCTTAGATTTAGCCACCTAGACAACCTCAAATCCCTCCACCCACAAAATCCACTATAGCTAAAAACCAGAAACTTAAATCAGACAAGAGTCTCATAGTACTGTCAATATATTTGTTATTTTTATTGCTGGTTCACGCCCTCTTGTAACCTTCCATCCCCCAAGTGCACCTGGAAATTAGCTTTGGTTTTGCATCCCTATCCAGGTCACACAAATTTAAATAAAAGAAACAGATAAACAATTATAAAATGAACAAGGGAAAGCAAGACCTGTGATTGATCAGATGTGATCCTATGACTGTGCATTATTCAAGCACAGCAGCACAGGTCAGAAATACTTAACCTTCTGAACCTCATTTTTCCTTTTTTAAAATAAAAATCAGAGGAACTATTTTATAATTATAATAAGGCATTCTAGGGCATAACTGTGGGACAACAGCATTTCTCAGGTGTCTAAGGCACTCAGTATTGCCTCATGCCTCATTTCCCAAGGTGTGCTGTTATTCCTCAGTAACACACACCCTGTCATGTCTTATTGCTTAAAAGAAACCAGAAATTGCTGTACTCACTTGGGGGTCAACCAAGGAGCTGCACTGCCACTGGCTGGAAAGGCAATTGCTTGTGGCACCCCCATTCCCCTGAGAAAGGATGCCACTGTAGTGACAGCTATCAGTGAGGTAGGAGTAAGGGAAACAAATCAAGTTTTGGTTCTATATCACTGGCACAACCGTATTGGTGTGCTACTATTCAAAAAGACTAAAATATGTTCTGCTTACAGAGATATAAGCTACACTGAAGTACCTTACCTTTCTTTTTCTCCGCAGGTTTGGTCTTTGTTGTCTAGAACAAAAATATAAATGGTGTGATGAAAACATAACAGAAAACAGTTAGAATATATTAATGTCAACAGAACCTGGAACTCTCACCCCACTAGTGCAAAAGACTATCCTACTGTACAAGCCTTCAGGCCTGCCATGTGCAACTGTCTTTCTATACCCTGCAGCCAGGGGCTACTGTAATGTGAAGGAATGGGGATGAAGTTCCCCTAAAAATCTATTTTTCTTAAACTAGGACATTTTTGTTAACCACTAATAACTTTTTAATGAAGTATGCCCTTGTTCCTTAGGTCTAGAGCCACCCCAGCCTGCAGCTTCTTGCAAACCTCTGCCATTGATTGAAACACCAAGCTACCCTGTCTTTTGTTTTAAACTTACCTTATTGAGAAACAGCATTTCACATACACAGTTTTCACCAAGTACAACAGATTCCATATGTAACCTTGGCAATATTCTCTTTAGCATACATAGAGATCAAATGAGCACTGAAAAAGAAACCTGAAACTGCTGTACCAGTGCATCAGACTGAGAAACAAAGGAAAGAAAAGGAGAAAACCACCATGGTTCTCCAACGTTGTAGCAGAGAAAGTGAGGGCCAAAAGGGTGGGTTTCAGAAAATATAAAGAGACACAGAAGGAAGAGGATATGGTGGTGTACCTATATTGTCTGAAGGAAGCAGGGAAAGCAGTTAGGAGTGCTAAGGCTCAAACAGAGGAAAGATTAGCACAGATTGTGAAGAAAGCGGACATTTTATAGGTACATCAGTGAAGGAAGAAAGTCTGGAGGGGGGGATTGAGTGGCTCAGAGGAGAGGGAAGGGAGAGTGTTTAAGGAGACCTGGAAAAGGCAGAAATACTGAATACTTTTGTTCAGTATTCACTAAAGATAGAGAGGGATAGGGACCACAGCTGGGAATCACATACAAAGGGGGAAGGGAGGTGAACACCAGTCCATTTACTGAAGAGACAGTCCTGGAGGAGCTTACTAAACTGAAGGTGGACAAGGCAATGGGACCAGATGGCATATATCCCAGGATATTAACAGAACTTCGGATGGAGCTAGCAGTGTCTCTGGCAGCCATGTTCAATGAGTCACTCAACACAGGAGTGGTTCGAGAGGACTGGAGGAGGGCACATGTAGTCCCTCTTCAGAAGAATGATGCAGGGAGGAGGTTGGTAACTATAGGCCAGTCAGCCTCACCTCAGTGGTGGGTAAGATTATGGAGGTGCTGCTTAAGGAAAGGATAGTGGAGCACTTGGAATCCAATGGAGCCCAAGATCCAAGGCAGCATGGGTTCATGGCAGGAAGTCCTGTCAAATGAATCTGATAGTTTATTTTTTGACTGAGTTACAAGGGAGGTGGATCACGGGGAGCAGTGGATGTCACCTACCTGGATTTCAGCAAGGCCTTTGACACTGTGCCACACAAAAGACTGGTTACCAAGATGGGGAGTTTGGGCATGGGACACAAAGTGGTAAACTGGGTAAGTAAATGGTTAAGGGACAGGAAGCAGATGGTGGCGGTAAATGGGGTCCAATCTGGGGAAAGGGGGAGTAACCAGTGGGGTACCTCAGGGATCAGTCCTGGGGCCAATCCTTGTTAATGTCTTCATTAGTGACATTGCAGAAGGGCTGGAAGGGAAGGTTTGCCTGTTTGCAGATGACACCAAGATTTGCAACAGGGTAGATGCTCTGGAACGGTGGAGAAAATGAGGAGGGACATAGGAAAGCTGGAAAATGGTCCAAAGTGTGGCAACTGAAGTTCAATGTGAAGAAGTGCAAAGTCATGCACCTGGGATACAGAAACCCTGCGGAGAGCTACAGGATGGGGGGGGGAGGGTTGCTGACTGTCACCAGGGAAAAAAGGGACCTGAGGGTCATCATCTCTGATGACCTAAAGGTGACCAAGCAGAGCGCAAAGGCTGTGGGGAGGGCCAGTGGCATGTTGGGTTGCATAGGAAGAGGTATCACCAGTAGAAGGAGGGTGGTGGTGATTCTACTATGCAATACACTGATAAGGCCTCATCTGGAATACTGTGCACAGTCCTGGAGACTACATCTTTGTAAGGACATAACTAGGGTGGAAGCAGTTCAGAGAAGGGCAACTAAGATAGTACAAGGTTTGCAACAGAAGACATATGGGAAGAGATTAAAAGACCTCAGTATGTATATACTGGAAGAGAAGAGGGAGCGGAGAAATTGATAGAAACCTTCAAGTATCTTAAGGGCATTAACAAGGTGCAAGTGGGCAACATCTTCCATTACAGGACGTGTACTAGAACAAGGGGACACAGTATGAGATTGGAGGGGGACAGGATAAGAGGATTTTTTTTTCATGGAAAGGGTAGTGGATGCATGGAACAGCCTGCCACAGGAGATGGTGGGAGTGAGCAAAGTACGGGGATTTAAACATGTATGGGACAGGCATAAGGGAACCCTAGAGGTGGGAAGGAGAGGCTAAAGCTGATGACCAAATAGGGCCAGTGGCCACCAATAAAGGTAGGGTAAAAGTGCAGACTGGATGGGCCTAGTGGTCCGTATCTGCTGTCAGTTTTTATGTTTCTATTCAATATTCCTCTACCTTTTTTAATTTTAATATATAGAAACATAGAAACATAGAATTTGACAGCAGATAAGGACCGCTTGGCCCACCTAGTCTGCCCATATTCCTACCTAACAGATAAGCTGCAGATCCTACTTAACCAACAGCTTACTTCCTCCTACCCCCCACTAGGACTGCCTTATGTCTGTCCCATGCATTCTTGAACTCCCCCACTGTTCTTGACTCCACAACCTCCTCAGGGAGGCTGTTCCATGCATCCACAACCCTCTCCGTGAAAAAATACTTCCTCACATTACCTCTGTGCTGTCCTCTCTCTATCTTCAAATTGTGCCCCCTTGTTCTTGCACATCTCTTTTTTTGAAAGAAAAAGAAAACAAAACTAATCCCTTAATTTAAAACTAATCTACCCAACTATTTGAGGCAAAGAAGGCAACATGTTTTCTGTTGGTGGTGACTACCAATGCGGTCCCTATATATCTGAGAAGGGAGATTTTTGCCGTTGTTTACATTAGGAGACATTAGATATACACAGTCTCCAGTATGTAGGGCCTTTTTAGCTGTTTCCCAATAATCTTGTCACAGCAGATGTGGTTCCCTGATCTAGCATGGCTTATACTTTTGGTGTTATAAAATATCTTGCTTTTACCTTTATGAATATTCCATCCAGAGGGGGGAAGAGGTCTTCCTGAATGAGCTCTCCTATATCCTTTCTGAATGCCTATCTGTTACTTTAAATCCTGCTTTTGCTTCCCTTTTATTAGTGAGGTGTTCTGATGCCTTATTCCTTGTTAGAGTTAAATATTTGTATTTGTAACATGGCATTACAAATGACAGTAGAATAGATACCCTGGATTGGTTGGATGGAAACAGGTGACCATGGATTAAGTTAGCAATAACCCACAATAGGGTATGGGGTTATAGGCATTTAATCCACACCTGGGGTGCATTGTGAGGCATGCGGCCACCGTAATCCGTGGTTGCTCCTCAATAAACCATGCTTGCTTATGTAATTCTGTCATTCACCACCAGAACTCAACTGTCCTGTGCACTTAAATATGTACATTTCCCATCATGCACAGCAGCCAAATCCCAAACAGCAAGCAAAGCAGAAAAATGGAGATGACTCCACAGTTCACAAAAGTCAGCCAAAATCAACACATATTCTGAAATGTTGATCACATCTGCATGTAATCAGTAATTGAATCACTGCTCACCACTGTACTCACAATGTTAAAAGTAAAATCAGCCTTTTCAGCACAACACAAAATTCAATGTTCCAACTACCTGCGTCAGTCTCTGTGTCAGTGTTTTATTGCACTTGCTAATATAGGATGTCATGTTGCAGTCTACTATCAAGCATAACTCCCTGTTTCTGAACTTGCCATGTCATGAGGGCATTAATCCACTCCATAGCATGGTTCTACTGTAGAATTAATCCATGCTTGGGTGGTTGGAGGCACTCGTGCCCCAACCCTTCCCCCCAAGTCATGGATTAATTCTACAGTAGTACCATGCTGTGTCATGGATTAATGCTTACATGTTAGCTATCACACGTTTCAGTTCTAAATTTGTTAAAAAATATTTCAGTGTTGAAACTGATTCCTGTTGCCCTACTCCCTCCTCTTGTCCATCATTTTCTGTCTAAGTTTGTATGTAGCGTTGGAGTTGAAAATAGTGAAATTGGTCTGTTAGACCACCCAAACTCCACACTCCTCAAATGTTTTAAAAAGTCTTCCTGCCAACATCTGGTCTGGGTATTGGATTCCAGTTTTAGCCTGACTGTGGTACCATGGGTGTATCTTAGCAGATATGAACTCCTCATCCCATGTTAACCATGTACATCTACAAATTTGATTTTCAACTTTAGGGTATTGTAAAAAGTGAGCCCAAGCCCAGAGCATAACCTTCAGCCTTTTGTAGAGAAAATTCTCTCTTTTGGTCTGTGGTTGCTGTTTACTTAAGTATGATATGAGGGTCCTATTTTCAGATTGTTCATTTTCCATCTTCTTCTAGTATGCACTGACTTATAGATTGTGTCAGAAAAAGGCAATCCTTGTTTAGGGGGCCAGCCAGTAGTCCACTAGGGCAGGGACTGCACAGCCCCATTCAAGATTTTCTAGTCAGTAGTAATGCACTTTGGACCCTTGGTCTTGTATTGGCCCATATAAGTTTGTAAAGTTGCTTTGGCATTTAATTTAACCATCATTTTGATAGGAGGATCAGGGCACATTGGAACAGGGAAAGACATTTTGGTAGTACAGTATATACATGCGTAAGGTGGTAGGGCGAGGAGTAACCACCTTTTAATATCTTCTTGTATCTGCTGAAGCAGTGGGACATAGTTATCCTGGTAAACAGTAAGTTGTATCAGGCCTTAAAATAATGCACAGATATTTTATTTTGTTCATGACCCACTTCTTTGGGAATCTGCCTTGTAGCGACCTGAAAGGGGTGTAATTCAGCATGAGGATTTCTATTCTGTTTTTGTTAAGGGTGTAGCCTGCCATAGCAGTATATTCTTCTATGAAAGACATAACTCTAGGGAGCGAGGATGCTGTGGTCATGAAGTATAGTAGCATATTATACAGGTATAATGCAACCTTATGTTCTGTCTTGCCTATGGTGACTCCTCTTACCGCCCTGTCTAATCTGATCTTTTGTACCAAATGTTCTAAATACTGTATAATGCAAACAGAAGCAGGGACAAAGAGCACCTTGTTGTGTACCCTGTCCCAGGGGGAAACCCAATGCAATATATGCATTGGCCCTAACGATATACCTCCCCGACAGTGACACCAATACAGCGAACTACGTCAATACCAACAACATCAACAGTTCACTGTATTGGTGTTCCAGAGACCTGGGCATACTGTCTCCCAGTCCTGCACCCCCTTCCTGAATCAACTCCGACTCAGAGTTAATTATATTTAGAACAGGGGGTGCAAGGCAGAGCTCCCACATGGGGGGGGTTGGTTTGCGAAGCCCCCCCGATGGAAAAACAGACTGTGAGTCCTTTGGGATTTATGTCAACTGCAACTTGCGGTCGACATAAATTCCATCGCTGTGATGCTGGTCGATGAAATTGTTGTCAAACCGGCATTGTAGAGCTGGCCCTTACAAATGCCTGGGGAGCTCTGTGTAAGTTTTGGAGGCATTGTAATACTATTTGGGAGAAGCCAAAGCTGGCAAGGACCCTATACAAATATGAATCATGTACTTGATCGAACACTTCTTCTGCATCCATGTTCAACACCACTGCTGAAGTTGTTGTATGGCTTAAATAGTCTATTATATGTAGGGTGCATCTCACATTGTGAGCCGCTTATCTACCCACTACAAATTCAGTTTGATCTAACTGAATTAGCTGTGGGTGTATGCTTTCAAATCTTATAGTAAGGATTGCCCTTAAAATTTTATAATCTACATTCAATATGGAAATAGGTCTATATAAGGACACAAATTAGGGTCCTTGCTAGGCTTGTGGATCACTGAAATTATAGCTTGACTCCATATGGGGGGGGGGGAGTACTCCCTTTTGACAATGTCTTCTCATATGGTGCTTTAAGTAATGGTATTATTGTGTCCTTGTATCATTTATAAAATTCTGTGGGGGACCTGTCCGTGGCTGGGCACTTTCTCATTGTTCTATTTTTAAAGGCCCATTTAATTCCTCCCACGGAGATTGACACGCATAATTTATTGTTTTGCTCCCATGTGACATGGGGCAGAATGAGGTACTTGAGATATTCATCCATCTGATCATCTGACGTACCCTTCCTAGTGCTATATAAATTCTTTAAGTAATGTTTAAAGGCTTCCGTGATGTCCTCTAACCATGACACTCTCTGTTCTGTCTTGGGATTTATTATTTTTGTAATGCGGGCCCGTGCTCTTCTCACCTTTAGTTTACATGTGAATAATTTCAGCACCCTAGGGCCTCCTTCATAGTAGCACTGATGTAAATATTTGAGGTTCTGTTCTACTTTATAATTCATTATTGTATTTAACTCTTTCTTTAGCTTTTGTAATTCTTTGCCCCTCTGTCTACCTAGCCGATTCTGCAGTAGGCTTTCTAATAATGTTATCTGGGTTTCCAGATAGGTTTGGCATTCTATACATTTCTTTTGCCTAGCTGCTACTATGGCTGTTAATTTACCCCTCAGAATTGTTTTAACAGTGTATGCCTGGATCCATTTCAGAGGATTCGTTTTCTTGCCCGGCCTGGGAGATGATGTGCCAAATTTGATCCTGGATTTCCCTGTCCTGTAAAAGTGAGAGATTAAGTCTCCAAAAGGAGGAACCACTTTTGAATCTGGAAAGCCATTTCAACAGCAATAGAGGTATGATCAGAGAGGGCCATTGGCACCACAGTACATCCCCAAGGCATGTTATGGATTCTCATGTGAGTAGGAAGAGATCTAGTTGGGAGTAAATCTGATGGGTTTATGAAAAATAAGTGTACCCTGTGGTGGGACCCTGTAAATGTCTCCAAACATCTTGTAATCACAGTTTTGTCAGTAGAGCCTTAACCGTTTTGCCTAGTAGATGTTCTCACCTGGGAATTTGTGAAGTACTATATTCCTGTGGGTAGAGAGTCAAATTGAAGTCCCTCCATATCATTACTCCCTCAGCTTTTTCTGATAATAACATGAATAATTGCTTAAGAATGTGTAATCCGAGCCTGGGGGGTACATAAACCAATGCCAAGGTCAAGGGATATTCATTTAGTAATCCCTTAATTAGGACACATCTTCCTTCACCACCTTTAAGTATATCCTTAGTTTTGAATGGAACCCTGTTAGGAATCAAGATCGTCACACCCCTCCTCCTCCTCCTAGATTTATACGAGGAGGCATGGACTTCCTGATATCCAAACTGGACTAATATTTGGTGTTCCATATCATTAAGATGTACTTCCTGAAGGAAAACAAAATGTGCTTTTGATTGGCGAATGTATGTCATAATTTTCTTTCTTTCTTTTTACTGGACTGGTCATAATGTTCGTCAAAGGTGTAGCCATATTGGTATTAGTATATTATCATTTCGTGTGATCTTAATACCTATAGAATGCCATCTTATTCTCCCTCTCCAGCACCAGGGACCACACTGTTGCCCCATTTGTTTGCCTCTATTATCAACCCTTTATAACTTTAAAGCCAACTGGGCCACAAAAACCACATAACTTATACAGTATTTCAGTCCTTCCACGGTTGGGGAGTACAACTATGTACCCCCTTCTGTTGTAAGTGACCCTGTTTAAATTTAAGGACCATCCCTCAAGGGTAGTAATAAAGCCACCCCCCCCTTGATTATCGAGGGCCACTACTTGGGCTACCTCTAAATAAGAAAAGTCCCTTCTCCAAACTAATATTCCTCTAATCACTCCTAAAATAAGTAACATCAGTTGCCACATCTTTCTATTATTATGACATCCCTCCCCCCCCGAGATATTTATTCTCTTTCTCTTTCTCGGTTTGGGAATCCCAAAACATTTGGTTAGCACTTACAGGGATACCAGCATTACTTCCAGTGAAAAACTTAGACTGAAATTTACACTGTCCCAGTACTGCCATACATATTTAGTCACCTTTACTGAAAAAGAGCAAAACTCTGAGAAGGAATCCATAGTACTTTCACACCATCAACAGCATTGCCCTAATGTTTACTGAAGATGATTAATTATGTTAATACAGGTATCATCCTTTGTATTTCCAGTTGTCAAGTTGGGGTATAGACTGGGAATTGTGTCATTTGTCATTATATGGTACGGTTTCTTGACCCTTATTGGTGCACAACATATAGTTTGTGGTGCCTATGCTACTAGAGCGATCCACTATCCCTCGCATGCTGAAATGTTAATAGCATGTCAGAAAAGTAACTGGATCATAACTTGTGAGCTGGGGCCTTCTTCTGGGTTCAGACACTGTCTTCCATATGGACTCATTTCTATTAGCCTTTTAGATCTATGACACCATTCCCCTCCCTCATCCCCTCTCAATCCTTTAGTGACCTCTCCACCCCAAACATCCAGATTTCATGACATCTCCCTACCCCACGGGGATTACTTTACTCATGCAGTTTCATCCTGTTTTATTTTGCACAGAATCTTCAAGGAAGAGGGATTGGGGGCAAACATGTTCAGACAATATGCTAGGGCCATGTGTGTTGTTAGCCTGGCTCTATCTTGTGTCAGTCGGAGTGGGGAAATGTTGAGGGACACATCTGAGCTCCACTCAGACTACTGTCTGTTCGGTTATGGATTCCACCTTTTGGAACATGTGCAGCTCAGGAGTCACTGTGCCAACACCAAGATGAAGGTCAGTCACCTCTAAGTTGGTCTATTATGTATTACGCTATGTGGAAGTTTCATCTCCACTTCACTCCCTCGTTTTCTGCTAGCTTGTAGGGGGAAATTCACAATGCTGAAGTGGGGCTTGAATGAGGGCCTATGCATAAAGGGTAACAAGTCCCTTTCAAGTCTTGTCGGACTTCATAATCCAATTTCAAAACAGTTTTCACCTCGAGCCTAGGACAATCAAGAGCAAGCCACAAGCAAAACAATATGGGGCCAGCCATCCTACATGTCCCTACTGAAATGTTCAAGTCCTCTCCAGAATCCACCATCTCCCTCCCATTCCCATGACTGCTGCATCATCTGAATCACTTATCCTTATCTCTTCTGTCCTCCCCTCGATTCCCACATTGCTTTGTTCCACTTTTTTTCCCCCTTTTTTAATCCCTCAGTCTCATGTCTTTCTGCTTCCTCAAGGTCCACCCTTGGTTGTACTTAACCCTTGTCTGCTCATAAGTCACGACTTCCGATGCAGACAAGGTCTATGATGGACAGTTTAGTAGGTTTTGTTATTTCTTCTGGTGGAATGATTGTTGACAACCCAGCCACAGATCCAAGTCCAGCCTATGGGGTTCAGTCCACACAAGGGCAGAGGAAGATGACAAGTACTTCTTCAGTGAGTGCAGTCCAATAAAGTCTATGTGTTGGAGGTGTCAACAACTTCATCTTTGGTGTATACTTATTTCAGTGGTGACTTGTGGCTGGTAATGTCTATGTTTGTTTAGAGGGAGTTGGTGCTGCAGCATACTGGTAGTGACCTCTGTATAGGAAAATTTACTTGGAGGGCTACGTCTGTTTACTCTACTATGGAAAGTCAGGGATCATCCGCTGTTTGACGAGGTTTGGATAGTGTTCCTTTTTTTTTGTTTGTTTGTTAATTAACATTTTTATTACATTTCCATTTTTCAACTCCATGCATTGATGCATTCCTGGTCAGAGTGGAAACTGATGTTGCTCCTTTTGCTTTGTTCAGGAGGTCCCGAATTTCCATCATTGTGCGTGCTGTTGCCTTCAATCACATGGCTTATATATGAGACTGGCAGACCTTGTTCCATTTACTCCACAGTGGTTTGGGCCTGGTATCCTCCAGAAATGGTTGGGAATCCAATCACAGGCCTTTTTTTCTGCAGGGCTTTTGTTGCATCTGTGGGGTTATAGTACAAGCTGGTTCCATCTGCCCAAAATACTCTTACACGAGCCCGGTAGAGAGTCTGAAATTTGATGTGGTGCTGCTTGAGTGTGTGGATGATGTCTGAGTATTGTAGTCTCTAGTGCAGGACCTCCAGGGGGGTAGTCATGGTTGAGGTAGAGCCTCACTATGCTGTACTGGATTTCATTTTGCTGCCACACCAGTTTTAGATGTTCTTCTTTTACTCTGAAGCTTGTAAATGTCATTAGACTTGGTTGTGATCAAGAACTTCTGGTGACCTCGCTGCCTGAATAGCAGACTCCCTGTGAAGCTCTGTACATCGCCCACAGATTAAACCTCTCCAGAATGAACTGATACCATTCAAACTGGTAAAAATGTCTACTGGCACAACTGGAGGGGACAGGCAGACCAGGTCCCATTATAAAAACCCACCTCACAAGCTGGATGAAAAAGGATTAAATGGTCCAGACACCCACAGCTGGAGCTCCTCTCCTGCAAGTATGTCTGACTTGGAACTGGACACCGATACAGAAGCTGAGATGCTTTCTCAGTCAAGATTTGAAACCTTGCTTCATGAAATAAAAATGTTCTGAAATGAGACTCAACAAGAATTTAAAAACCTTAACCAAAAACTGCACACAGTTGAAACTCGGATAAAGGCCGCGGAGGATCGCATGGCGGCAGTGGAGGACGAAGTGATGCAACTGCACACAGCTCTTGACTTCATCCTGGGTTACCAGTTTAACATACAAGACAAGCTCCAAGATTTAGAAGCCCAATCTCGGAGGGATAGCATGGGCATCTATGGCTTGCCAGAGGGCATAGAGATGGGCCAGATGATGGACTTTGTGGGGGATTTGCTCAGGGACATCCTCAAAGTGCTGGCGACTTTCCATTTTTGCCCTGAAAGAACCCACAGAGCTTTAATGTCGAAGTCAAAAGACCTCAATTCTAGACCCCGGTCCACAGCGGTAAAATTTTCAAGTTACTGAGATAAGGAGGAAATTCTCCAGATAGCCTGGGGGAAGAAAGTTGTTAAATACAATGACACCCGATTATTTTCTGATCAAGATTACCCCCCCCAGAAATCCTTAAATGTCAGATGGCTTATGTGGGTATTTTAAAAGTGCTTTGGACACATAAAGTCCACTTCCAAACCCCATATTCAGCAAAACTTAAAGTTTTCTGGGCAGTTACTTTCAGAAACCCAGTGGAGGCACAGCGTGCCTTAGAAATTTGAAGCTGGAAGACGCCTGAAGTGGAATTTCCAGTGCAGCAGCTGAAAATACAGCTTTCCACTTGGACTACAGGACAACCTCATCACAACAAGAACTCTGGGAAAAAAGCAGGCCCGACAACATTAGAGGGGATCTACAGCACTACAAGATCCCAACTTAATTTGCCTAACAGGCAACTGCCTGACATCTTTTGCCCAACATGCAGTTACCTGACAGGTGTATAATCCCAACAAGGGACTGTCTGACATTCAGAAAGTTAGAGACCTGAAGATAGTTATATTAAGTCCAGGAGGTGCGGGATGATGACATGCACTACATGCAGGGGATCTCCGCCCCTTCATCCCCCCGAATTTAATATAACTGGATGATCTGATCACCCGAGCAGAGGGAATCTCAGCCTGGTCTCATTCATCATTGATATTTCACCTCTCTTAACAGCAGAGGTCACCCTAACAATGGAGAGGTTTATTTTTTTTTCCTTTCCCCTTATCTTTGTATCTTATTAAGGATATATTCAGTGAAATAGCTTAATTCATCAGGCTTCATGTTAGGGGGACAAAACATGCTTAATGAAGTGAGCTCAAATAAACTAAATTGGTTGACCATTTCTTACTATAGTTACAGTGTTGTAGTACACTTGATAATGACCTACAGTGAATACTGGGACTCAGGACTACATTAATTCTTTTTTTATTATGCCCCTATATTGAGTATTTGGCAACTGATTCCTTAGGGGAATATATTTGTCATGGTCTGGTTTCATGTTTATTTACTAGGATACTAGTTTTTTAATTCATAGCTATGACAGTGCCTTTTTTGTTTACCTTTTTCAACTGATACTTACTTCCTTTGTGCAATATCGATGTTCAATGGAAATCTGATAGCATATGCATGACACCCCCCCTTTTGCATTCACCTTGCTAGATTTGAATTTATTGGGCATAAAGATTGGTATAGAGGAAGGGGGGGGAGAAGGAGGGAGGTACAAATATGATATTGAACAGGGGGATGAGGAGAAAGATTTACATATTAGAAATACCTTGCACTGTTTTTTTCATATTTAGGGCCATGCTGTTTCTTATAGGACCACAGAGTTTATAGCAGTTCACATTACAATGCAGATGACGGGGTGCTATTCTGCCATATAACTTTTAGAGGCGCTAAAGACTATGTGGCTCTTCTTAATGCTCATGGTGGCAGTTTTCCTTGTCTCTTCCATTACTATTCGGTACAGGTTACCCTGTGACTGGGGAGGCCTGGCAGCTCTTCTTACCACTTATCCTCCCAGCTGGACACTGCTGCTATTTGGTGACATTGCCCAGCCCTATAGAGGGAAGAATGTCCTCCCCTCCTGCCTTGGAAGTCATATTAATATCTGTTGGCAGCTACAGTTCGTTACTGTTGTTATGATGTTGTGCTGTTTTTGTCTTTTTATATGTTTTTATTTGTGTTTTCTGTAATAAGGCAGCACATTGGTTATAGCTTACTGACCATGCAAACTCTCTAAGAGATATGGAGGTTTGGGAGACCTACTCCCCCTCCCCTTCTGTTGCAGAAAAGAGTATACAAACCCTATAGAGGGGGCACGTATTTGGTATTTGCATCCACAGTTTATGAAGGACGACAATTCCAGATGTCAATTACAAATGTTATGAAACATTATGCCCCATCGCAATTTGGTTAAAATATGTTCTCATAATGTTAATAGACTGAATAATCCTCTAAAAAGATTGCTGCGGGTCCTCTTGACTATAAAAAAAAAATACCCTACCTTTGTTCTCCTGCAGGAGTTGAACCTTAGTAGGGAAGAACATGCCAAATTAACTAAATCTGGGTATGCCCGTATTGTAGCATCATCCTTTAGAGGTAGGAAAAGACAAGGCGTAGCTATACTTATCCCTAAGTCTACCTCAATGCAAATTACAGACAGCTACATAGATCCAGAGGGACAACTGGCTGTATTGTCCGGTACATGTCTGGGACGTGTTATCACACTAGCTAGCCTTTATTTGCCACGAGGAACCAATGCTGCTTTAGTTCACTTATTGTTCAGGAAAATCACTGAACTCCAAAAGGGTATATTATTAATGGGGGGATTATAATATGGTTTTTGACATTCAGTACACCACTAGCCCTAATCCGCCTCAGAGAACAGGAGCTCAAAAAGTAACACAATCTTTCTTTAAGGAGATAGGGTGGGTTGATGCACGGTGCATGCTCCACCCTAGGGACCAGGCCTATACTCACTACTCGGCCCCACACAGTATTTATTCTCTAATTGATGTTTGCCATGTTCCTCAGGAGTTTCAACATGAAGTCCGGGACTGTCAGATACTCCCTATACTTTTGTCAGATCATGGCCCTATTTTGATGAGTCTGGATTGGCAATCCCAGCCAGGACAGACTCTTTGTAGAATGAATAATTACTTGCTTAACATACCTACCTTTACCACACCGATTAAGGAGAAACTCCTTCAAATCATAGCTGACAATGATCAAGTGGGCATGAAATGGGGTATCTTATGGGATACCATTAAGACTGTTTTTAAGGGGAGAGATTATTAAATTCTCCTCCCAATACAAAAAAGCACAAGCAGAACAGCTTGATACTTTACATAACCAGGTGTGAGACCTACAGGCCCTCCATGCTAAGGGAGACTCAGCAGTGGCTTCTCTTTTAGAGGCCAGAAGCTACAAGACAAAAAATACAACACATTAAATACTAAAACAGAATTAGCCCTCCAATATCTTAAACAAAACTACTATGAGGGAGGCCCTCAAGCTGCTGGAATTTTAGCATACCGACTCCGACAAAAAAGACACCCAAATGGCAATAACTCAAATTAAGGATTTCTTATCTGGCTAACTTGTTAAGCACCCTAAAGAGATACTTCAAGTCTTTCAATGATATTATCAAAACCTGTATTCTCTGAGATCAATGGTTACCTCACAGGAGATGAAGTCTTATTTAGCTGACCTCCACCTTCCTAAACTCTCCCCCATGCAGACTGCCTTTTTGGATGCCCCTGTCACCACTGAAGAATTAACAGCGGCTATTAAACACCTAAAATCAGGTAAAAGCCCAGGTCCAGATGAGTACACAGGGGAGTTTTACAAATTTTTTCAGGAACTATTACTCCCACCTCTGTTAAGCATCTGCCAGGAGGTGATGGAGGGCAACCTTATTCCACTTACCTAGGGGCTTGCCACCATTTCCTCCATACTTAAACCAGGCAAAGATGAAAACAACTGTTCATCTTATCATCCTGTATCCATATTAAACATAGATTATAAGTTATTTACTGCAGTTCTTGCCAGACATCTTGTGGGTCTCCTTCCTTCCTTCCTTTATGGAGGGGGACCAAACTGGACTTATTACAAGACAAACCCAAGATAATATTAAGCATACTTTATACATTATGCACCATGCCACCCAATTGAAGACCCCTTTTCTTTTACTGAGTTTAGATGCTGAGAATGCTTTCAACTGGGTGGCATGGTCATTCCTGGTGTCCTCCTTAGACAGAATGGGATTCTCTCAAAAATTTGGGAAACATAGAAACATAGAAACATAGAATTTGACGGCAGATAAGGACCGCTTGGCCCACCCAGTCTGCCCATTTCCCTACCTACTGGATAAGCTGCAGATCCTAGTTAACCAGCAGCCTACTTCTTCTTACCCCCATACCCTAGAATTGCCTTATGACTGTCCCATGCATGATTGAATTCCACCACTGATTTTGACTCCACAACCTTTCCAAAAGGGAAAGTAATTAAACACCTATATGATAACCCTTGAGCTTATGTTAAAATCAGTGGGTGTATCTTGGATCTTTTTCCACTCTATAGGGGCACCGGCAGGGATGCCCACTCTCCCCCTTACTATTTGCAATATACTTAGAGCCGCTGGCTCAAGCCATCAGGCAGAATACCAAAATTTCAGGCACCACCCTGGGAGGGCAACATCACAAGCTGGCGTTATACACCAATGATTTGTTGCTTTATCTCACCTCCCTGGATCAATCTCTTCCCCATCCATGGCCCACCCTTAAGAGCCTTCAGAAAATTAGCGGGATATAAACTAAACATGGAAAAGGCAGAGGTTCTCCTAATTTATTATTCCCCCCACCACTTATACGCAGGACTTGTCCATTTAGATGGAATCTACAGTTACAGCCAAAGACACGGTCAGATATTTCTTGCAATTTCAGTGATATTTCTAGAGAAATCTCCTGCTTTCTGCAGTTCCGCGGTAGGGCAGCAGAGAGAAACTCTAGAAATATTGTGAAATATCTGGAACTATCTGAACACGTCTTTGGTTACAACTGTACCCTCCTTAAAATACTTAGGTTCAACTAACAGAAGATGCTACTACCCTAGCATCTTGTAACTATACCCCTTTTCTACGACAAATTACTAAGGATCTGGAAATTTGGACAAATCTACCACTTCCCCAGTTCAGAAAATTGATGCGGTACGAATGAACCTACTCCCCCAATTTCTTTATTTTGCTCAAACTTTACCAGTAACACCTCCACTAACCTTTTGAGAAGTTATTCTGAAAATCTACCACTTTATCTGTGTAGGACCTATTAGGTTTTTCCTCTTGCAGCTTCCTGAACAACTAGATGGACTTGCCCTGCCATATTTATTCAAATATCATAGAGCTGCACAATTACATATTATCTTTTTATGGTTTAATAGAAAATATCAAGCTCATTGGAAAGATTTGGTACTAAGACAGGAAGACCTACATTCCAGCAAAAAAATATTACTTTCATAACCCCCCCCATGACTATAAAAGATATTACTTCTAACCTCTTCACAAGTAACACCTTGAGACATTGGAGATCTTTCTTAGAGATGCCCTCATTATGGCAGGCTCGATTCCTTTTATACTCAGTCCCATATTTATCTTCCTTTCTTCCAGCCCATTTGGATCATGGTTTTAAGAACTGGGAGTAACTGGGTTTACATTTAATATGCCATTTTGGCTGGCAGTATAGACTAGAGGTTAGAGTAATGATCTGTCAATGAGCTTGCTACATCCAGCAGATCTGGGTTTGATTAGCACAACCTCCACTTGCTTACTGTGTGACTCTGAGCAAGTCACTTAACCACCCAGTGCTCCCGGGTCTCCCCTGAAAACAGGCACTTGTGCCTAGTGGGCCTTACCTGGTTACCAAAAAAAGCATAAAAGATGATAAGATACTAACATTTGAAGAACTACAACAAACATATTAATTGAGGGCAGCAGATAGGTTTCATTATTTACAGATGGCAGATTTCACAAAGAGCTTCTTGCCATCAGGTTTGGCATGTATAATTTCCCCCTCAGTGATGTGGTAAGTATCACAGGCCATAGAGGGCACCACCCCTCTTTCCACATGCTTTCCTCTAGTTATGGTATTTTACAATAGCTAAATCTAGAATCTACCCACACCCTTAAGCATGCTTGGGAAGCAAACATTTACATTCATATAGAGGATAAGGATTGGGTTAGCACCTTCAGTATTGGCACTTTGCCACAGGGTCGCCTGGCTGGAAAGAATTTTCTTAGAAAGTAACGGTTCTGGTTTTTATTGTACCAGCTATACAATGTAAATATGATAAGGGAACGGAAGCAACTTGCTGGAGACACTATGGACACTGCCCAGCTACCCACAGACACATTTTCTGGGAATGTCCAGTGTTGGTCCCATTTTTTGCTTGCCTAGAGGGAGCCCTGTCAGACATTTTTGATGTTTCATTGCACCTATCAGCAGACTTTTTTCTTTTCTCCTGATATACAGGCCCGTGGTGCTCTCCCTCAGTGTGGAAACGTGAATATTTGCTTGCCTGCAGCAAAAAAAAGCCATCACAAAAAATTGGCTTGCCACAAATCCCCCTATGTTCTCCTTATGGCAAGATCTGGTCATACGGATTTACAGAATGGAGAAGTTAACTGCGGAAATTAACCACTGAACTGAACATTTTTAAATTCTTTGGAGGAGATGAGTGATTTGTATTATGAAACATCGGCAGGATTTTGTGCCTTGAGAAGGTGAAACAAGGGACCATATCTTGTGGGTAGGGGAGTGGACTTTTCAGACCTCCATACACTCTTAAAAGCCATTATTTCATGTGTTATTAACTTCAGTCTTGGCTGGTTCTGAGGAGGATTTTTTAAAGTCTTTTGGCCTACCCCAAGAGGCACTATTTTCTTTAGTCTTTTACAGAACCTTGGTATATGGATTATTCATCATGTCTTAGCCACATCTCTCTAGTGTGGTTATATAGTGGTTAGATGACTCATTAACTTTTTTAAGCCACTGTTTTAGTAAATGTTTTTTTGCAAGTAAGCAGCCTATTGTTATTCTTTTACATTTTATGTATGTTGTTATTATGTATGTTATGACTTGTATTTTTATAAAAACAGTTCAATAAATATAAAGTTCAAAAAAAGAATTGGTCGTGGTCTTGCATGCGGGTCAGTAGGTTTGGGTATTAATGCCCGATGAGATATTTTGATAAGGAGCAGCATCATGGACAGGAGGGTAAGCACATCTTGGAGCAGGTCTTCCAGAAGGGTACACTTACTGCCTTCCTCTGCTTTCTCTGGGAGGCCTGTAAGCCTTAAGTTATCCCTCCAAGATCGGGCCTCTACGTCAGGACATTTTTTCTTCTAATGCTTCCATATATTACAAAAGTGAATAAACTAACTTGCTCAGTTGAATAGCACTGTCCTCCATGACACCTGCTCTTTCTTCAGCTCCATTTATGTATCTTCAGCTTCATTTAAATGCCTTTCAACCCTTGTTAATCTATCATGCAATTTTTGGAACTCCTGCTTATTTTCCTGTCTGGATGCTTTTATTTCTTTAAGTAGTTGTTCAAACTGGCTACGGGTAAGGCAGTCCAACTTTCCATCAGTGCCATAACTCAGGCCTGTGGAACTGGTGGGAGATTTATAGTGGCTCCATTCTCTGCTGTCTATTCTGCATCTCCAGTCACCTGTGGCTAAACTGGATTTCTGAGACTGAGATCTGGTTGTCCTTCCATGTCCCTCTCATCTAGTAGCCATTTCTTCCCCTTTTGAGTGGTTTGTAGTGTTGAGGGACTAAGTTTTATCTCTAGGGGGTTGGGACCTTTTCTCTAAGCTGCTAAGAGCTCCATGGTGTCACTGGCAGTCCAAGCTACCCTGTCTTGATTGCATACAGTACTCTCTGTATGCTACCCATCCCACCTATTAAGTCTTTTTGTCCCTAACTTTGCTACTTCTGAACTTGTTATAATAGGTATAATAGATACAGAGTAAGTGTAAACATGAGTTTATCGTAAATGTAACATTTACAGTGAAGCCCGCCAGGATGAAGTGCAGTGTCACAGGTTTACTGCATGACAAAAGGGATTAACTCCCATTGAAATTGCATTGTTTGCTGCAGTAACTCCACTGCAGAATTCTGCAGTGCTGCGCTTCATCCTGGTGGACTTCACTGTATATGCATGTACTATTGTCTTAGGCTTCATCTGTTAGAAACCTGTACTGCTGTAACTGTCCCATAGGCTCCTCTTAGAAATTTTATATACTGCCTAAATGTGAATATATTGGTGTGCAGAATGAGCTGGCCAGTCCTAGATAGATAGAAATCACAGACAGACAGACAGGCAGGCAGGCAGACAGACAGACAGATACTGTAGTCAGGTGTGACAGATAGCTAGATAGTTAGATAGATACATTTTGCAGTGTCTTTCTTCACTGCTTAGGGTTCTTTACAACATATGGAAGAGATAGATCACAAAACTGGAAGTGGTAGAAGTGAGTAAGGGAAGCCACTAGGGTCCAGAAACCACAACTATATGGTTTGACCTGGCTCTCGGGACCAGTAAGCCCTCGTTAAAGGTTGAAATCCTAGATTTCTGAAAGGAAGACTTCAACCAGATGAGGGATTCTGGTTCAGGACAAGTTGGTCGGAGTGGACAGCATCAGGGATATGGAGGAAAGCTGGGGGGCAATCTTGGTGGCCATTCTTGAGGCAACAAAGTTATGCATGAGAATGGTAACCAAAAGAAACAGGTACAAGAGACCAATTTGGTTCTCAGGAAAGGTAAGGGAAGCAGTGAGAGCCAAAAAGAAGGCCTTCACCAGGCACAAGGAAGAACAAGGGGGAGAAGAATGGGTAGAGTACCAAAGGAGGACACCATGTGGAGTCGTCAGAGAAGCAAAGGCAGACACAGAGCTGTGTATTGTGGAGAGAGTTAAGGGGGGGAACAGTTCTTTAGATATATTGGGGGAAAAGACAGAAGGTAGTAGGAATTGTCTGGCTAACAGAGGGAAGTAGGGTAATTGAGGAGGATGGACAGAACACAGCCATTCTTAATGACTACTTGTGCCCTTTATTCACAATGAAAGACAGAGGGCTTTTACCAGAGATTGGCATTAAGGTCGCTGTAAGGGGGATCCTGGAGAAGTGTTAGGAAGTATTTACCAGTGAAAGGATTCAGAAAAGGCTAGCAGCCCTAAACATAGGTAAGACCCTAAGGCCAGAAGGGATGCATCCGATGCTGCCCAAGGAATTGGCAATAAAACTCATTGAGCCCCTGGCAAGGCTATTCAATAACTCAATTCAGACAGGGGTAGTTTCAAAAGACTGGAGGGTAATGGACATAATTCCAATCTATAAGGAGGAAGACAAGGAGCAACTGGGTAGTTACACACCTGTCTGTCTTACCTGTATTGTGGGTAAAGTGATGGAGACAATGGTTAGAGAGGACCCTGTGGACTACCTGGTGAGCAATGAACTCCAGGACATTAACCATCATGAGTCTGTGGCAGGGAGGTCTTGTCAGGCCAACCTGATAATATTCTTTGACTTTGTGACAAGGGTTGTGGATAAGGACCATGCTGTGGATTTACCTTACTTCGATTTCAGCAAGGCTTTCAATTAGGTGCCTCACAAGAGGTTGCTGAAGAAGCTAGAGGATCTGGGTGTAGTGAAGGGCACAGATAGATAGGTAAGAAACTGTTTGGAAGAGAGGCAGTAGAGGGTTGTGGTTAATGGAGTCCAAACAGAAGACAGGGAGGTAACCACCAGTGGGGTGCCACAAGGATCAGTCCTGTCCTTTTCAATATGTTCATCAGTGACATGGATGAATAAATCCAGGGCAAGATGTGTCTCTTCATAGATGACAGTAAGCTTTGTGGCAAAGTAATTAGTGCAGAGGGGGTTAGGGAGATATAGAGAAAGTCTGAAAGGCTAGAGAGGTGGTCAAAGGTTTAGCAGCTAAAGTTCATTGCCAAAAAGTGCAAGGTGATACACATAGGGAAAAAGAACCCCAGGAGGGAGTACTGGAGGGGCGAGTTAAGCTGGGCCCCACCTCTAAAGAAAGAAACCTAGAGGTCATCATCAGTGACTCCCTAAAACAATCAAACCTGTGTAATAAGGCCTAGAGTAATGCAAACAGGATGCTGAGGTATATAGGAAGGGGTACTGACAGCAGAAGGAAGCAAGTATTACTACCTCTCTATAGAATGTTGGTGCGTCCCTTCTCAGAGAACTGTACCCAGTCTGGGAGTCCTCACCTAGAAACATAGAAACATAGAACCTGTCGGCTGATAAGGACCTGATGGCCCACCTAGTCTGCCCTGTTATCCCTCCCTGTAGTATCACCGCAGACCCTACTTGGTCTTCGGTCTTTGCGCTCCACTGCTAAGATCCCTCTGTGTCTACTAGGGTTGTCAGAACCCTCCGAAGTTCTGGGTTCTAGTTCTAGTCTAGAACTTTTGAAAAAGTTCTAGGGTTCTAATCTTTTTTAGAACTTTTTAGAACTCGAACCTTACTTTTTTATTGTGCTGCCAGTAACGAAGATAGTAATAAAATACACGTAAAGGAAAAACTGTTCAATATAAGGGGGAGAGAAATTATCATGTGTGACATTGATAGGAATACAACTAGGTTTATCTATGGTTTCTTCTGTTTGCTAAAAGCCAGCAACTTAATACATAACAGGCCCACCCACCCACCCATATGTTAAAGTTTCCTGCTGCAGCTGCATCATAGTTCCTTAGTGAAAGAGGCACATTAGCCATTTATGTACTCAGTTATATATACTCATCGTCATGAATTATGAGAAAAATAACTGATATTACCTAATTTCAGCTATTTGCTGCTTTCTGTTTTAAATGAGTAAATCAAAAGTTGCTATGTTTAAAAGAAATCTTTTATAACAAAATCAAGCCAAGTACTACAGACAGCATGTGGAACTGTTGCAAAACATATTATGTCATAACGTAGTCAGTCAAGACATTTGAATAAAAAAAATATGCCAGTCATTGTTGCTGGCAAAAAATGCATGCAATTTTCTAAGGTAATGCATACATATACCAACATTTTGTTGGCAAATTAAGTAATACATACAACTTTCTAAGATGATACATTTTGCAGCTGATACTTCAATAAAATCTGTATTTCAGTCACATAAATAAAAAAGTGGTTTCCTCACCACATACTAAGGAACATTTAATGTAGCTGCAGCAGTTGGCATGTGATGTTTAAGGGACAGCGTCTGTCAACCCCATTATGTATCAAATTATCGCTACTTGTAAAGCAAAAACACTTTATGATACGTCACAGTCTGTGAAAACTGCTGATGCAGATTTTCTTTAATTTCTGATTCCTTTATTCTTTTTTTAAAGGGGACAGGACAATTGTGCTAGGTGGCAGCAGTTTGCAATGTATTTAATAAGAATATAAATTATGTGTACAGTAGGTTCGGTCTGTCATCATTTTTTTCCTCACCATCCCCAGCTGATCACGAATCTGTAAATGAAAGAACTAAAACAACCCACCTTTCACCCCATCACCCATTCCACTTTTCTTCCACCACCCTCATCTGTGCAGTAGCACCCATGCCACCTACACCCATGTTAAAACCAACCACAACCCTCACCCATGTACTAGCATCCATTTTTCGTTTATGGCTAACATTTCTGTAATTGAAAAAATAATAAACAGCTACCAATTAGAACTCATTGTTTTGTCCTATTTAAAATTGAAAAATAGACCGTCTCCTGTCCCAGCCCATACTGATGCACCACAAAGTCACAGAAGGTAAATCCAAAAATATATGTTTGCACTTTAACTATAAATAATATGATACGGAAAGGATTACGGACAGTGTCCCTTTATGCCAAATTTGGGCCTGTTCCCACTGATGTTAAAATTGCCCTGTATATAAAACTTGTTGACTTTAGTTTAGACCCTAGCTACAAAGCAGTTTGCCATGAAATGGTGAAAGTTTTGGGGTATATAGTCCAAGGTAGTAGATCGAGAAAGGAGAGAGCGACAACCAAAGTCATCACAGTCTGTAAAGTTTCCTTTTGGTGCAGAGACTCTGTCCCACACAGTATTTACCAGCCACCACCATCTGAGTTGTCATCACCATCAACATCCACAGCATCAATCACTTCAGGATCAGTTTGTATACTCTTGTAGGGATACGAAAATCTTGACTTATTAACTTTAATAAAAGTTAACGTGTGTACATTTTCTGGCAGCAACCTATTTCTGGTGTCTGTCACGATATTGCCAGCTGTACTAAACATGCGTTCTGAAGAGACACTTGTTGCAGGACAACCAAGATATTTACAGGCTTCATCATACAGCTCTGTCCAAATTGACTTTTTGATCTCCAGTATTCAAAAGGGCATGCATCAATAGGAATAGGCAGTTCTTGCAGGTAACTGTCTACCATGATGGACAGAGACGCTCAGAAGAGAATCAGCAGAAGCTGGTATGGCAGCAATTTGGGAAGGTTTTGCCACAAATTTGGCTTGCTACTAAGGGTTGAAGAAGTGGCGGTTGTGGAACAACTACTGTTAATGTTTGGTGACTTTTCCAGTTCTGTATCCCTTGTGAAGATGAACCTGCATGTTGTGGGGATGACAACCTGAGGGTACTGTGCGTGTCTGTGTTTGACTCCTGTGAGTGCTGCAGCTCATCTAGCAACATACATTTGTACTGCTCTATATCATCTGTTTTGGAAGATGTATAGCCTTGAACCTGGGATCTAAGAGTTGCAAGGATGTAGTGTTTTGATTTCGTCATTGCAACTAATTTGTCATTGGTTTTGAAGGCTAGCTCATTCTCTTTACAAAGATTCCCATGATACAGGCGACATGTTGTCTGCGCTTCAGATCTGTCTTTTCTATTTCTAGATTTAGAACACTAAGATGATGTGAAATGAGCATTATGAGTGGGATAACCTGACTCACAGGTGCCTTCAGAAGACATGTCCCTTATAGCTGTCTCAAAGGAGCTAGGATACAGCACACTGTCTCCATTAATTTCCACTGCAGCTACAGACAGCATAATGCCATCTCCAATAATGTAACTGGAGCAGTACTCATGTACAGCTTGCTTTTGCTCAAGAGAGCTGCAGCATATAAAGCGTTGAGTTCCAACGAGTGGAAACATTTTGAATCAGCTTTTGCTGGGGCAGCTTGTGGTTTTTTTGCAGTTCTGACAATGTCTGTATAGCCTTGGTTGAATGTGAAAAGTGAGTCACAATTTTTTTGCAAACAGCAATCATACCATCCACTTGTGTTTCGTTGCTGAGAAATCCCGTGACAATTAAATGTAAGCAATGTGCAAAGCAAGAAGCATGCAGAAATCCTCCATCCTGTACTGCTTTCAAGATGTTGGCTCCATTGTCTTACTTGAAGCCACATTTTAGACTGTGAGAATAAACCCATTCGGCCAAGGAGGTCATTTAGTTCCTGCAAGATGTTTGCAGCAGTATGACTTGCCCAAACTTCTTTATATGCAGCAGCGCCATCTTTTGGGGTGTCTTTGTTTTGAAGAAGCACAAGAAAACGTGACCCAATGAGCCGTAAGGACATGTAATCTATGTGTTTGAGTGCTGGTCCACATATCTGTTGTGACATGAATAACCCCACCCTCCGCAGTTTTAAGTGCAAGCATCACTGTCGCTTTAAAGCCTGATAAATGTTTGGTATTTCAACATAGGAAAAGTACCTCCGATGAGGAACATTGTAACGAGGCTCTGCTAATGTCATGAGCTCCCTAAAATCCTCATGATCTACCAAAGAGTATGGGAGAAGGGCTCGGCTAACAGTTCACCAATTCGGTGATTAAGATGAAGGGTCTTTGGATGATTTCTAATAAAGGTATTCTTCCTTTCAAATGCCTGAGACAGTGTTAGCTGTTTGCAACATGTCCCTGCTGGTTTATTATACACCGTGCTTCGATGGGCAGATGGACGCAGAGATGGTGGACTAGGACTTATACATTCAGTGCCATCACTGGATGTGCAACTAGTACTAATGGTGCTGGCATTGGTGGTAACAGTGATCCTAGGGCTGGCAGTGGTTCTGCCGCATCAAGTTCAGACAATTCAGTATCCATTTCAGATTCCTGACCCTTCTCACGTGCGGTCTGGAAGATGGAGGACATGGGTTTTGGATGATCAAGCAAAACCCGAATGCTTTTCAGATGGCGTTTAAGAGCTGTAGTGCCAAGGCATGACACAACTTTACCACGGCTTACACTCTGTTTACACGGAACAAATTGCTCTGCATGGATCAGTTTTACTGACAGAGAAATAATTCCACACCTCAGATGTGACAGATTTTGTTCGAGTGCTAGGAAGATAGCTAAAGACTGTTTGTGTCTTTTCACCTGTCCTAACAGAACCTGGGACATGCACCTTGGTGCTAGAAGAGTGGGCAGAAGACTCTGATGGATTTTCATTGCTGGCCAACACAGAAGTGGTGGATTCAATGGATATGTCCTTTTCATTGCCAACAGTGCTGGATGTATTTGCAAGTGCACTACCTGATTCATTGTCAGCAGACTTGCTCATTTCACTTTGTTGAGGAAGTAATGATTTGTCACGAGACACAACAGTGTCGGACTGAGACAAAGAGCTACTGTCTGAGTCAGAGAGGGACTCACTGTCACTTGCATTATTGCTGCTAGTCACAGGGATCTTAACAGCATGAATGGCATACCTTATGGTGCCTCTCCGTGTGACCCCAGCAGCTGTACAGGTTTTCTTAAAAGGTCCCCCTTTACCACACTTCACTGTTGCTCTTTTGTTGTTTGTTGAATTTTTATCACGTGAAACATTTTGGTTATTTCTGCTAGCACCAGGATTACCACTACCACCAACACCTGCTCCAACACCAGCACTAGATGCTTCATCTATGTTGGTGTCAGCCATAACAGACAGTAAGTACCAGTACTACCAGTATACTGCGGTGAACACACCCACACCCAAACAATTCCTGTGTAACAAAGCAATGTGATCTGTGATCGCTGGCTACAACTCCAAAGTTTTATTTTGGTTGTGTGACACTGTGATACCGTGGACTGAAAGTAATTGAAGAATATGACAGTTTGCAACTAAAGGATCCCAGGTTCAAGGCTTACAGAATGATTGGGCTGCTGAGCATAGGCATACACATAGCAATTAAGGGGTGCACAGCAGCAGGGTGATGGGCTGACCACAGGAGATGGAGTCACATACGCAACCCAGGGAATGAGAATTATATTTCTACATTTCTGTCATGTAAGGTTAATGCCACCACACTACTGGCCACTGGGCTTCTCTCTGTAACACACACTGGGTAGGGTACAGTGCAGTCAAGGGCACACAGCAGCAGGGTGATGGGCTGACTACAGGAGACGGAGTCACATACGCAACCAGGAATGAGAATTATATTTCTACATTTCTGTCATGTAAGGTTAATGCCACCACACAACTGGCCACTGGGCTTCTCTCTGTAACACACACTGGGTAGGGTACAGTGCAGTCAAAGGGCACACAGCAGCAGGGTGATGGGCTGACCACAGGAGACGGAGTCACATACATAACCAACAACTCAGGGAATGAGAATTATATTTCTATGTTTCTGTCATGTAAGGTTAATGCCACCACACAACTAGCCACTGGGCTTCTCTCTGTAACACATACACTGGGTAGGGTACAGTGCAGTCAAGGGGCACACAGCAGCAGGGTGATGGGCTGACCACAGGAGACGGAGTCACATACGCAACCCAGGGAATGAGAATTATATTTCTATGTTTCTGTCATGTAAGGTTAATGCCACCACACAACTGGCCACTGGGCTTCTCTCTGTAACACACACTGGGTAGGGTACAGTGCAGTCAAGGGGCACACACTGGGCTTCTCTCTGTGACACACACACTACACTGGGAACGGTTCAGATTTATTTGCCTTTTTTTGCCCCCCTTGTATGCTTGTTGCTGGCAGCTGCTGAGTGTGCAGTGTGCACCACTGACTGAGCAGTGCTGCAGTTTCAAATAATCACATTTCACAAAGGTTCTTCACTTCTTATTTTTTTTTATTCTCTCTCCGAGTCCTCCTGAGTCCTCCTCCTATTATTGATTGATCTCAGTCTCGATCCCTCCCTATTCCCCAGTCCCTTCCCAATTCATGATTAAACCCTCCACCTGTCCTGAACCTCCCCCTAGTCCCACTCCCACCCGATTTTGAGCCTTTTTTCAGCCTTTCTCTCGTTCTCGGTCTCACAGGAAAATGGATGATGGAATTTTAGTGGCCAGTATTGGACAAGAGTAGCGGTATGCTAACCGCTAACGCTAGTAGTACAGTTTAGCTAGGCTGCTGCTGCCTCCACTCCGATCCTCAGCAAATGGCGCTCCTCCTCGCGGCACATCTGCCTAAATACCCCCACAGATCCCGCGGCTCGCGCAGCTTACCGACCCCACACAGCCCGTGCGTGGAGTGCGCAACCCATAGCGCAAACAGACAACGTCTCGCGTCTCGCGGTGATTTGAACCCTTTTGCAAACCTTTTAGTGTTCGAGTTCTAAGTTAGAACTCGAACACCAGGGTTCGAGGAGGGTTCGAATCTTTGAAGAACTAGTTCTGACAACCCTAGTGTCTACCCCATGCATTCTTGAACTCTGTCACCATTTCCACCCCCATCACCTCCACTGGTAAGCTGTTCCATGTGGCAACCGCTCTCTCCATGAAGAAGTAGTTTCTCACATTTCCTCTGAGCCTCCCCCATCTAAATTCATAGCAAGACCCTTCGTCCTTGTGCATCTTTTTCTGTAGAAAATGCTTCCCTCCTATACCTTGTTTTTGCCTATGAGGTATTTGAATGTCTCTATCATATCCCCCCTTTCCCTCCTTTCCTCCAGGAAGTACATGTTAAGTTCCTTGAGCCATACCCCATAAGGCTTTTGATGCAGGCCATGCACCATTTTGGTTGCCCTTGTTTGTACTGACTCCACCCTTTCTATATCTTTAGGGAAGTGGGGCCTCCAAAACTGTACACAATACTCGAGGTGTAACCTAACCAGTGATCTGTATAGGGGTATTATTACCTCCCTCCTTCTGCTGGTGATTCCCCTTTCTATTCAACCCAGTATCCTTCCTGCCTTCCTCGCTGCTTTGTCACACTGCTTTGCTACCTCCAGGTCATCAGAAATTATCACACCCAGGTCCCTTTCCTGCTTTGTAACCATTAATACTTCTCCTCCCAGTTGAAATGTTGCCCCTTGGTTCTTGTGCCCCAAGTGCATTATTTTGCACTTCTTTCAATTAAAACCCAGCTGCCAAGCCCTTGACCATTATTCCAACTTTACTAGGTCACTTCTAATTTTCTCCACTCCTCCTGGTGTATCTACTCTGTTGCAGAGTTTTGTGTCATCTGTGAACAGGCATACTTTTTCTACCAGCCCTTCTGCAATGTCCCTGATGAAGACATTAAAGAGGACCGTCCCTAGTCCTGATCCCTGTGGTACTCTACTAGTCACTTTGCCTACTCCAGAGTGACTGCCATTTACCACCACACTCTGACTTCTACTGCCAAGTCAATTTTCCACCGATTTTAGTACCTTAGGACCTACTCCTAAGCATCCCAGTTTGTTTTTTATTTATTTAAACTTTTGTTAACCAGGTAAATGTAATGAGCCAAAGCCCATTTTCATACATGACCCAGGGCCTAACAGCCTTCTATGTGGAACAGTGTCGAAGGCCTTGCTGAAATCCAAGTAGGCCATGTCCATCGCTCCCCCTTGATCCACTTCCCTGGTCAACCAAACAAAGAACTCAATCAGGTTTGTCTGGTGGGACTTCCCCCTGAGAACACATGCTGCCTGTGATCCTGCAGGTTATCGATAACTAGATATTCCCCAATTCTTTCCTTTCATAGTGTTTCCATTACCTTGCCTACCACGACTTCAGGCTGACTGGCCTGTAATCAGGGACACTGGTTTACTGGATTGAGAAAGGGCAAATTCCATTTTGCACATTGTAAAAAATGGTATTGTCACCAGTGTCTGCTAAGCCAAAATCCGGTTTTACCGGTGTTTGGTTTTGTGTACTTTATTTAACAATTTTTAACTCTGCTAACATGCATTTTAGCAGTTTTGACCTCCACTATTGCATTTCCTTCCATCCTTGTATCAATTTAAAGTTATTTTAGGTACAAAATATGATGGCAGCAACAGCACTATAGTCCCCATCCCTGATGTGTGATGGAAACAGCAGCAAGGCCCCCATCCCTCTGGTGCGATGGCAGCACCAACAACACTACAGACCCATCCCTCTGGTGTGATGGCAGCAGCAACAACACTGTGTCCCCCCTTCCTCAGGTGTGATGGCAGCAGCAGCACTGCGGTCCCTATCCATTAGGTGTGATGGCAGCAGTACCACGTTCCACATTCCTCAGGTGTGATGGCAGTATCAGCACTATGGCCCCCATCCCTCTGGTGGACAGCAGCAGTACAACATTTTCCATCCACCAGTGGTTATGGCAGAAGCACTACGGCCCCCCCCGCCTCTCAGGTGTGATGGCAGTAGCAACAATGCAGTCCACATCCCTCAGGATGATGGCAGTAGTGACAGCACTATGATCCCCTTTCTTCAACACCCACACCCCACATGCACAAGTAACAAATTACTTAGTCTCTTTGCTTGTTAGAACTCAGATGTGAATTAATTTGAACCACCACCACTACTAAGGTGGACCACATTTATTTTTTCCTATCATTTAACTGCTTGAATTGGATTCCTGCCTGTGACACCACCGACCAGGGTTTGGGAACAGGTTTGGGTGTTGGAGGACCAGCCGGGGGGGGGGTGAAGGCTTGAGTGACCAACGACCACACGCCTTCTCCTGGGAGGGAAGGTATATTCACAGTTCAGCATTTGCTGGCCCCAGGTGGAGGCTGGAGGCATGGCAACATATTGGCCCTCATTGCAGAAGAGAGCGTGATGGACATCAGCTTGTGCCTTGACATCATGTGGCCTGTCACGCTTTCATGAAAATGGAAAAACACCTGCTGGCCTCCCAGAGGATGGTTTCTGGTCCCTCCATAAGCATGAAGCCCCAGACACATGTGTGTTCTGACCCCTGCCATGCCTGGGATATACAGGAAGCTCTTTAGGGTGATTGTCTTCCCCTGTTAGCCTCCCACAGGGGTAGGGCCCACCGATGAAGGGTTACTTGGGTTACCTGGTAGCATGGCCACGGGGCAGTGGATGATGGTGGTGGGGACTCAGCAGCAGAGGTAGGGGGACTGGCAGGCCTGAAGAAGTGGATGGCCAGGGGGTAGGAGGAACAAAAAAAAACTGCCTGAATTTGCTTCTTTGAAATAATGTCTTCACCTAAAAAATAAAATTCACAAGTGATTAGTGGAGGACCTTCTAATGCATCTCACAAACATGTGGATTCCTTTTTTTTCCCTTGGTCTCCATGAAAAGAGTGTCTCTTAGTTTTCATGTCTGAGCTCAGATGTGAACTGAGCACCACTCTACCCACCAGCATCGTACAGCCCCTGGGGTCTAATCTTCCGTGTGTCACTGAATGTGCTTTCCATTCCACTGGCCAAGCATAAGTACACTTAAACACTTAACATTTGCTTTTTATTAAAGCAGTCTGTCAGAAAACTTTTTGTTGTCACAGAGACTGACACAACAGGTGGGAGAGAAGGTGCAAATGATGAAATGGGAAGACTAGGTGGGCCATCAAAGTCTATGTTTCTATCCCATTCACCTAAATAAGTAGTAAGACAGCTTGTTCCTTGTGAACATACTTTCATTCAGACTAATTTTCAGTCAAACAACTGAGGGTTTTGGATGGCCCTGCTGATTATAAACTTGAATAAACTAGTTGGTAACAGTGATCCTGTGCTTAGCAATCTATATCCTAGATGTTTATATGCAAAAAATACAATAAAAACCTGACTAAAGTCTAAAAACAAGCTTATAAAACACAAAATGTATCTGAACATTTATATTTATCTATACAACATCATTACAGCCCGAGTATAACTCGGATAAATTACATGGTACCCTGACTACTGTATGATGTAGTAAACATATATTGGTATTTTTTATGTTTTTTTGTAAACTGGGTAAACCCACTAGGCAAAACTGCCTGTTTTCAGAGGTGACCCAGGAGCACTGTGGAGGTTAAGTGCCTTGCTCAGAGTCACACAGTATGCAAGTGGAGGTTGTGGGAATCAAACCCAAGTCTTCTAAATGTACTCAGTTTGATCACTGTTTGTTACTCTAACCACTAGGCTATACTGCCAGCCATAACACCCATATATAATGTTTTAATATATGATTTCAATAATAGTGCACAGTACCTACAGTGCAAATTATGAACATTGAACACTTTGCAACATTTTACTAAAACTGAATTATTTCCCTCTCCATCTGCTTATGTTTTCTTACACCAAAGTGGGTGTATAGTTGACAGAGCACTGTAAATAGCCTGAGGTTGCACTACTGCTTGCAATGCCAGGGACTCTGGATCAGAAGTGAATTCCCATTCCTAGAGGTCTGGCCAGGGGAGTAGGATCGAGCGCTTGGGGGGCTGCTCTCGTCCTCTGGAAACGGTGGCCTGCAGGTCCTGCCGTTTACTGCCACCTGGGTGACCACAGGTGGTGGTGCAATGAGACTACAGAGCAATTGGGAAGAGAAGAAGCTAACCAGGATCTGGAGTAGTGGCATGTCTCTATTTGCCCTACTTCCTTGGATCCCCTCGAGTGTTGGTGCCCTCAGGAACAGAGACCAGAAAACCAGTAACAATCACCCACATGGCTGCTGGTAGAAGGGACCCAGCTGCCCCAGACTTCATAACCAGTTTCCATGAGGGACCCACTGGGCTGCCCGACACACATTAAGGACTGTGGAGGGGTGACCGGGGCCCTCTCCCTTCCCACCTGGAGGTAAAACCTAAGCAGGATGGGGCAGGCTCACAGGAGCTCCTGAGCATTACCTGGGGTGAAACTGGGGATACCCAGCCTAGGGATCTCTGAAAGTGGAGACTGACGCTGTGAGAAGGGGGCATAGAAAGAGAAAATAAAAACATTTAAAAATATGCTGAAATCTTAGGGATTCTGTGCAGAGAAATGCAATTTCCGTGAGGCACCGGTACAAGAATTCAAAATCCGCAAACCAAGCAGGATTCCGTGATTTTTACCGGTGTTACCGGTAAAAACGGAAAACCATTGTCCCTGCCTGTAATTTCCTGCCTCCTCCCTAGTTCCACTTTTGTGGAATGGGACTACATCTGCCCTCCTCCAGTCCCCGGTACCACCCCAATTTTTAATGACATGTTGAAAAGGGGTGTCAGAGGTGCAATTAGCTCCTTTTTCGGTTCCCTCAGTATCCTGGAGTGCAATCCGTCTGGCCCCATTACTTTGTCTGCTTTTATCTTTGATAGTTCCCTAAGCACTCTTTCTTCTGTAAATGGTTTTATGTCCACTCACCATCCCTTTATACCCTTGCCTTTTACCCTTGCCCCGTTTCCTTCCCCCTCCTCTTTAAGTACTGAACAGAAATAGTCTTTTAATAAATCTGCTTCTTGGTGGTCCTCTTCCATACTGCACCCTGCTTCCCCTTTCAGTCTTACTATCCCCCTCTTTGTCCTTCTTTTTTCTCTTATGTATCTAACAAATGTGTTACCTCCCTTTGTCACTGACTTGACAATCCTTTCCTCTGTCTGTGCCTTTGTGCTTCTAACTACCTCCCCTGCCTTACTTTGCTTCTCTTGGTAAGCCTCCCTATCCCCCTCCTTCTCTGTTTTTTTGTACATTCTAAATGCCCTTTTTTTTGCTCTTACATTTTATGCTACTTCTTTAGAGAACCATGAGGGGTCTCCTTTTTCTCTTGCCCTTTCTCAACTGCCTTACACAGAGGTTTGTAGCTTGCCTAATTCCCTCTTTTATTTTTGCTCACCTTTCCTCCACTCCCCTCAGTTTTCCTATCCCTGCCAGGGTTTCCCTCAGGCATTCTCCTGTTTTCTTAAAATCTGCTCTCCTAAAGTCCAGGACTCTCACCCTTGTGTGATTCAATTCTGACCTGGTCCTTACCCCAAGCTGGTTCCAAGTCATGATAGCAACTCGTGATAATGACGCCAAACCCACATCGCAATCACGTTAGAAAAAATCCTTTCTTGCAGGAGGCTTCTCCCCCCACACACCCTTAACTATATATTAAAATTATGGGGTGGGGCACAACTCAGGATGGGGGGGGTGGCTGTGATTGCACAAAAGTGTCAGAGCTGTGATTCCATTGCCATTGTGATGCTTTGCCATCCTTCTGTCGCTGTCTTCACGGGCTACCCCTCAAACCACACTGTACGGTGGACACTGTTTCCCAGGTGGTCCCCCACTCTGACATCAGTTGCACTGTACCCGTTTGACAGTACTAAGTCTAGAAGTGCCCTCTCACGAGTGGGTTCCAACACAAATTGTCTGAGGAACTCCCCTTGAATTGAGTCCAGGATGTACCTACTCATGGTTTTAGCTACAGCAGGGAGACTCCAATCCAGATCCAGTAGATCGAAGTCTCCCACTATCAGTACCTTCCCCTTGTGAGCCATCTTCCGGATTGCTTCCAGCATTTGCTTATCAACCTCTTCCCCTTGTGTTGGAGGTCTGTAGATCACTCCTGTTCTAATAACAGACCCTTTTTTTCATTCCAGAGTTACCCACACTATCTCCTCACCTCCCTGCTCCCCCTGTATTTTGGTGACTTTTATGTTATCCCTTACATATAGAGCCACTCCTCCCCCCATTTCTATCTACTCTGTCCTTTCTTTTTTTTTTTCATCATGTCAGACTTTTTCACCCCCAGATGGCCCTCATCCAACCGACTCCCCCAGCCCCATCACCCGGAATTACCGGGGCTTACCTTTTGCTTGGCCCGGGTGCACCACCTGCGGGGAGTCAGTTCTCATCCTTCTGACGGCATTTTTGGCCTCCATTTTCTCCCAAGGGCCCCGGGAGAATGGCACATGCATGTGGAGGCGCAAATGCACCTTCGGCCCTGGTAATGACCCCCTTTGACCCATCCCATTGGCCTAACGCTGGGCACCCTGTGGCCTGCATTGTCTCCTGGCCTCCACCAGGGGACAGACATTGCCGAGGGATACTGCATCCCCCAACCCCGGAGAGAAGAGCCATCCAGCTCTGCCCCCCCCGTGCTGACCTCCGGTGACCCAGGCTCATTCCCGGACCCAGGTTGCCCGCATGGGTCGAAGTAAGGTGCCAGCGCCTCAGCCCTCTATGCCACTGGGCCGGCTACTCTGTCCCTTCTGAACAGCATATATCCTGGAATGGCTGCTTCCCAGTCTTGGTTTGCATTGCACCAGGTCTCCGTGATGGCGACCAGATCCAGGTCTGCTTCTGCCATGGTGGCCTCCAGGTCTGCAACCTTCTTGTTCAGACTTCTTGAATTTGTACACATGGCTTTCCAGGCTATGCTGCCACACTCTATCCCTTTTCCCTTTTGCCCTCCCTTTTCCTGTCCACTATGTTTTTTAGTTTTATTCTTGCCTTGTATCCTCTGACCTTCATTGTTGTTTGCCACTTGTCAGATATTCTCTCCATTGCATTCTTTGTTTGTCTCTTGAACTTGTGGGTGAGTGCAGTGTCTGTTCTTCTGCATCCTTCTGCCTCCCCCTTGGCTAGTTTAAATGTTTGCCAAAGAAGCATTTATACTACTCACTGAGGACCACAGTTCCCCCGGTGGCTGGATGCAGGCTGTCACTTTTGTAAAGTCATTCATCCCTCCAGGTAGGGCCCCAGTCCCCAATGAAACTGAACCCCTGCTCACCGCACCATTCCTTCAGCCATATGTTGAAGTCCCTGATGTGGCATTTCCTAGTCTCCCCCTTGCCGAAGACAGACAGCACCTCTAAGAAGTCCACAGAGCATGCTAACTGCCCAAGACCCCTCCCCAACTCCCTCTTTCTGCACTACATCTAATTCTGCTTTGCCCCTTGCCAGGTCATTTGTCCCCAGATGGACAATGACATCTAGCTCCCCCACCTTGCTACCACCCTGGTGATCCTCAGGATCCTGTCTCCATTCATCCGAGCCATGCCTCCGGGTAGTCACTTTACCTCCCTCCCTCTCTCCCTCTCTCCCTCCCTCACTTCCTGAACCCAAATCTATCCCCCTGATGATGGAGTCCCTCACCAGGACTTGCTTCCTCCTCCTCTGGGGTCTCCTGCCACCCATCCTTGGGGCTCCCTTGTGGAGGCCCCGCTCAACCTTCCTGGTAACTACATTAGGTGCCACTGTGGGACCTCCCCACTACTCCAAGACTGTGTAAGAGTTCCGTAGTTGCACCAGCTGGGGGGACGTTCCTCTGCCCCACCTCCTTCACCCTCCCTGAGTGTACTGTAGTCCATCCACTTCACCCATCTGGCAACCTGCGAGGAAGTGGTGGCACCTGAGGAAAGATAAGGACAGGCTGGAGGCAGTGCAAAGAAAAGTGACCAGAATGATTCTGGGTTAGTAGGACAGATCTTACAAGGATCGGAAAAAAGCACTGAACATTTACTCACTGGAAACGAGAGAGAGAGAAAGCGATAGAGAGGGGGGGATTGGAGATAGAGAGAGAGAGGGAGGGAGGGAGGAGAGCGAGAGGGGAGGAGAGAGAGAGAGAGAGAGAGAGAAAGGAGATATGATATAGATCTTCAAGTTCCTGAACAAAATTAACAAGGTAAACTCTGAGGAACTATTTAGCATGAGTAGGGGATTAAGAGAAAGGGTGCATGAGTGGAAACTGTCTGGGGGGGGTCAAGAGAGACATAAGAACATTTTATTTTACAAACAGGGTAATGGAGCTATGGAACAATCTGCCAGTTGATGTGGCGAGTGCAGAAAACATCAATGGTTTCAGGCAAGGCTGGGACAGATTGATGGACTTAGTGGTTGCTCAGAGTGCTAGCCTTAGGTGGGAAACACTAGGTGGATACTGTGGGTTAGAATACAGTATGGACAATAGGTCTCGGGTTTGTTACGGTTTTATGGGCAGATTGAATGGACCAATGTTTTTTTTCTGTGTCATTGTCTATGCTTCTATGTTTTTTAGACAGATTGTAAATAAAACACAATGAAATGCAGGTGACTTGAACTAGAAAAAGGGTTTGGTCCTCCGTGACAGAATACTATTACTACTGTATCTTCTGCATATTTGACTCCAGCTATTTATGGGATTGTCATTTTTCCATTTTTGGCAAAGCATCATGAAAAGGTTGAGGTAACATAGCTACAGGATCAGCTTCATAAGACTACACGTGTCAATATTCATCAGTACTCTTGTAACCATAGTATACCCAGTAAGCTTTGGTTACAACCTACTACCTGAAACTGTCAAACTCCATTATATACATGCATGTATATCAGATTGTGTATAATAGAGTTTGACTGATGAAGTCTGGTAAAGAATTTGTCTAGTATTAAGATAAGACTCTTTTTCTGTCAGCCCATTCAGTTTGGCAGTGCTCTCAGCTGCTCACATTCACAAACCACTCACTCGAAAGAAAGCTAAGCAGAAACAATCACATCTCAAGTGCTGACAAACAGCCATCACAACCCACAACAAACCAGTCACAATCCAGCACTGAGGGCAAAGAACTGAGTTACCTGTTCGTAAGTTAAAACAACATAGTACAGTGCTATTTACATGGTGCAAACAAGATTATTTTGACAGTAATAGGTTCAGAGTTATTGGGGGGGGGCGAATTGTGAGTGTGTCTTGGGAGGACACATATCTGTTTCAACTGCCTCCTTGGGAACGCAGGTTTTGCTGGTTATTATCAAATTGGGAATAGAATAATGTATGTGGCGGTATGTGTAACTTGGTTTTGATGCGCATGCTTGGTGTGGATACCCTGACAAACCACTGAAGCTTCACTTTTGTGGTTTACTGGGTATCCCACATGTCAGGTGTGCATAAAATCCTGGTTGCACACACCTCCACATGCATTATTCTATTCATTATGTAACCTCCCCCCACCAGCCCCTCTTGTTCACTAGCAGGGCTGCTCCTCTCACACATGGCACCAATGAGAGGGATGGGGGTTGTCACTACGAACAGTTCTGTTTCCCAATACTTCTACTTAGGAGCCTGCCATCCTCAGACAGGCAAACCAAGTGTGGCAACTACCTGGCTCACACCTGAGGGGACCATTTATCATGGCCATCAACCTGGGTCCCTGGGAGAAAATGTTTGCTCAGCATTATGCTAGGTTTGCACTTCTTGTCAGGGGCACCCAAGTAAATCCAGACACAGTGGAAGCAATAACAGTACTGTCCAAACCAGGTTGGGATTCTAGAGTGTGGCTTTTATTCACATACATAGAGAATAATACAAAGCAAAGATGGACCCCCACAGGGCTACTCCCACTGGTAATTCAGATTATTGAGGTACAGAGCACACACACAGCGAACCCTCAGGTTCTGAATGAAATGGAAACAGTGAACACGCTCTGGTTCTGAAATGGAGACTGGCACACACGACCAGAACTGGTACACTTCCCTTGACTTGGCACCCTCGGCCAGTACTAGGAGACTTTCCCATATTTCGTGAGGAATTACTGGTGGCACCCTCGACCACCAAAGAGCACACGCAGGCTCTCAGAAAATCCAAAATTCCACATCTGGGTATTTTCTTCAGGCACTGGCCAAATGCACTGAGAGAAAACAAAGGTGCCCAAACTGAACCCAGAGAGGTAAACATGGTTACTCCAGATGGGTAGTCTCCCACCTTTTGCTTCCAACTGTATACTCGGCCATTCATCTGGTTAATAACACCCTTCCCAGAAACTCTTGTAGATGCTATCTTGAAATGTCTTTCACATTTAACATGATACTTTACACACCTCTGAGGTGTCATGAAGTTAAAAGTTCTGTAATTGGCAATGTCTCGTCACTATACCCCCGCTTTAGCAGACACTTTTAAATCAGACACAAACTAAAAGTTCAGTACTTGGCAAGTCTCTCTCTCTCTCTCTGGACTCCATAATAGTCAGACAATTTTAAACAGAAACAGACTAAACGTTCTGTACTTGGCAAGTCTCTCTCCAGACCCCATAGTAGCAGACACTTTTAAACAGAAACAGTCTTGGTGACAGAGTCCCTTTGTCAGAGAAAACTCTCTTCAGGATTGCAGGTGTCCCAGGGCTTTTTCCACACAAAAGTCTCGGGTAATCACAGAGCAGATGAATCTTAGGCAGCTTCAACACAGTCCAGGCTGGATCAGGGGATTGCCCCTGAATCCTGGAATTCACCCCCATCCCTCCGGGGATGGGGCATCTGAAAACCCTCTAGAGTGGTCACTACCACTTCACTCTCTGGTCTTCTATGTTCTTCTTCTAGGGTGAGAACAAACTACTCAATCTTCAGAGATAGCTCTTTGTCAGAGCTAAAACTTCTGAGGAGCTACCCAGGCAGCAGCCTCCTCCTCACTCTCCACTCTACAGACTACTGAGCTCTAACTAACATTCTACAGCTAACTCCCCCAGCTAGCATTCCATTGTGGCTTATGCCGCTGTGACAGTTCTAAAGTGACATCATCACTCCAGTTCAGCTGAGACTAAAAACAGAGTGGGACACTGTGAAATCCATTTAACTGGCATCTCACAAGCTGCCTCTCCCTGCCTGCCATTGATTCTAAGTGGGATTCTAGTAACCCCTGGGAACAAGGGGGTTACAATTATAAAAAACTTTATTAATGCACCACTTAGGGTTAAAACCCAACAAAACTAGGGAAATGCAGTGTTGGGGTTTTCAACCCCAACACCCCACCCCACCCTGCAAGCAGCAAAAGGAAAAAACATTACAGTTTTAGTTGTCCTGAGTCTTGGCAAATAAGGCCTGCAGTCTTCCTTGGGGTTATCAACTCGAACACTCCCCACATTCCATCAGCAAATAAGCTCAGATTTGCAGACTATATGAGAATGGGGTGAGCGTTAAGGTTGATAACCCCAAGGAAGACCCCAGGCCTGATTTGCCAAGACACAGGATAGACAAAACCATAATGTTACTTCAATTTGCTGCTTGCAGGGTGAGGCAGAGTGTTAGTGTTGGAAACCCTAACATCATATTCCCTAGTTTTATTGGGTTTAACCCTAACTGGTGCATTAACAAAGTTTTTTTGCAATGAATTTCCGTACTTTTTGAGACAGTAGAATTGTATCATCATTCATGCAGGTCACTTTGGGACCTGCGTGAACACATCCATGTGATCATGGATGTGCAGGGCCATCTGGGCCCAGAGCTTCAGTGCCTCCATTTATCCACATGTGTATAGGGGTGCTTCCATTCCACCAGAAAGGCAATTTATGTGCTTCCTTTTTTTTTTTTGTAGGGCTGGACCATTTTCAGTTCTTATTTCTTCGGGGCTTAATGCTGTAGTAGTCATTAAGACCTTTATATTAATATATACATTATCCATTAACTCCAAAGATTGACAGAGTTACAGCTTGTTAAACTTGCAATGTTATCCTATGGGAACTGTAATTTTTTATGTTTATTTTATATGGCCTTTAAATTTTTTTTTGTGGGAGTGTGTTATGTATTGGTGCTGTAGTGCTCATTAAGATCTTTATTTTTATTTACTGTATAGATTGTCCCTTAACTCCAAATATTGATGGAGTTATAGCTTTTTAAAGTTGAAATGTGGGGAAAAAAACAGAGTCCAAATTCTTTTTTCATATGAAGGGATATTTTTTTCATGAGGTTGTGTCATTCATACAAAAAAAGATTGCTTCATATGAAAAAAGTATGTGCAAAAAATGAAGTCCACATTTTTTTTCCGTATGAAATGAATCTTTTTTCATATGGCCCTATAGTTGTTTTACATATGAACATACAAAACGCCAGCAGAAACAGGCCTCACGGTCTATTGAGTCTGCTCCATTGTGCAGCTAGCCCCTCAACTGGCAGCTGTTCCACCCTCCCCTCCCCACTTATTAATTACCCCCTCACTCTGTCCCAAACCCCTCTTAAAACCACCCACCGTCCTACTGGATGCCACCTCCTCAGGCAAAGTATTCCACTTGTCTACCACCCATTCTATGAAAAAATGCCTCCTTATTTCCTTCCTTTAATCTTCTTACCTCCAATCTCAGCTGATGCCCTCTCATATCACTCCCTCTTCTAATCTGGAAAATCCCTCCTATATTGGTCTTGTTTATCCCCTTGAAGTATTTAAAGGTTTCAATCATATCCCCCATCCCTTCTCTCCTCCGGGGTATACATGTTGAGCTTGCTCAGCCTATCATCATAACACCTTCCCTCCAATTCCTGGATCATCTTAGTCGCCCTACACTGTATGGCCATACAGCCATATTTTGTATGGCCATACAAAATATAAATTTGGGGCACAAAAAAAAACAAACTATTTGAATGTGTTAGACACACAGTTTTTGGAGAAAGCACCCAGAAATAACTGCAGGGGCCATCTAATAAGTGCCCAATTAGCAAGATATATGTGTTGGTGTCTCTGCAGGACCTCTTGTTTTGGGTTTCAAAAGATTTAAAAAAAAACTGAAACAAGATGGAGGACACACAAAAATAGAATTTCTTCTCACAAAAAAGATTACCCCCATATGAAATAGAATTTTTTTTGTACAGGCCAAATTATTTTTCCAAATGAAACAACTATCCAACAAACTGTACTGAGCATACTCAGAATTGAAATTTCAAATCCTTATAAGTCTGGAATAGAGTAATATTTTTTTCACCAAACCAGCAAAAGGCACCAATCTGGGCTAAACCCTTTCTACCCTAAAAATTTCAGAGCAAACTTCCAAACTGTCTGGACGTTAGGTGTTGGAAAAAAAAACAGCAAAACCCCCCAATTTTTTCACTATCAGGATCTTGGAACCCACATATCTGACTAGAACAAAACTTGGCAAGTCAAGAGATCTTACCCCCGAGACATGCATGCAAAATTTTGTGCAAATCCGTTGAATGGTGGCGAAGCTATTAAAGTGCAACGTTAGGGTTTTACCATTAAACTGCCTGCTCAACCCTGACTACAGTGGTGCTACTGTGCCGCTATAATATGTTATGGTTAAAAGTATATTGATGTACATTGACATTTATAACTTTTTTGACCATTTAAAAAAATGTTATTCTAAGTATAATAATCCACTCTGGGTGAGTGTCAATGCTTTAATAATGCCATTTCCTGGGGACCCACCTGGGTTGTTGGTTATTGCAATACAGCAACAGAAAGCCAGCCATGGATTGTTTTTATTTTATTATGTCAAAAGTTTTACCAGGGAAGACAAGCTGAGTTGATACCAGCGTGCTTCCAGATGTATCATGGGGGAAAGGGTATGGAAGATGGTACAAGAGAAGAAAGCAATCAACAGTAATTAACAGCATTACAAAAATAATAGTGTATACAAGCAATACAGTGCATCAGAAAAGCATAATCATAAACACTGCATGGCAAAACAGTGCAACAAGGTATATACAGTAGATAAAAAAAAAATTAACTTAGATAGGTAAGGGGAAATAACCCCAACAGGAATAGGTTGGAGGAGAGCAGTAAGGCCAGGGCAATATGAGTAGGAAGAAAAGGAGTTCAAAGAAAGTAAGGGGTCATGGACAGTTGCAGGTGGAGTAGAAAAGTTATGAGGAAGAGACTTAAGGAAGAAGGGACAAGAGGAAGAGTGGATTGACAAGGGAAGGGAAGACCACAACTTAGGAAAGTGATATAAGAAGGCAGTTGGAGCAGCAGTAGATTTCCTATATGGAATAGAAAGGGAATGTGAAACAGAGAGTAGGAGGAAGGAGGGGGAGAGGATAGGAGGGAGGTAGGTAGGAGGGAAGGGAACCTAACCAGAATTTGGAAATAAAGAAGATACAGTGGAAAAAGCGCCTGGTATCAAGAGAGTAGAGGGAGAGGGCAGAGTAGAGTGAGCAGTGATGGGTACCAGAAGGAGAGTTTCAGGCAAAATGACAAAAGCAGAGAAAGAGGGGCCGGCAAGGGAGGATGTGAGAGCTCCACTGGGAACTAATGTATGTCACCATAGTCATAAAACAGGGAGAATCATTTTTAAAACAATCTCATGGTGGAAAGGAAGAAGGATACTTGTTGCACAGTGTGCCAAGTTTGGGGTGGAGCTTATGGTGTACGGCATCAGCGGGTACCGAGAAATCAAGATGACAGTCCAGCAAGACCCCAATGTACTTGAAGGAGTATACATCCTCAATCACAGCACCATCAATGGTGTGGAATAATGGGAGACAGGTGAGTCTGGTAAGCTTTTATCAGGTGCCAAATGTCATGAAAACTCTTTTTTTTTGGCAATGAGCGACAGTTTGTTTGACCAGAACCAGCGCTGAATATTGTCAAAATCCAGCTGTAGCTGGGTAGTAAGGTCATGGGAAGAGGAGCCAGATGCAAAGAGCATGGTATCATCAGTGTAGATATGAATGGATGCAGAGGAACAGGCAGAGGGGAGCTCATTTAGGAATATGGAAAAGAGAATGGGGCCCCAGGATGGACCTTTGATGGCTGCTTGAACAGATGGGGAGTTGGGAGAAGGGAGCTTCTGATCCAGACAGTTGGAGACCTTCCCTCATGGTTGGAGTGGAACAAACTGATTGAGGAGGAAGAGAGGCCTGCTGCCTTGGGCTGTGCACAGGGCTGATTTCTGATATTTAAATTTGTATTTATATTTGTGTCTCTGGTATTTGTATCTGTTTTTCTATTTATTTGGCACCAAAAAGAATAGAACGTTTTAAAAAATGGATGGTCCTCCTGGCTATGAAACCCTTGATCCTAAATTCCTAAAACTTGAGGCTCCAGTCATTGCCACACCACTAAAACACCTTATAAATAAATCCCTTATACTAGGTACCATCACCCAAAAATGGATGACTGCCACTGTGGTCCCTATTCACAAAGGTGGTCAAAAAGGCCTGATTGAAAATTGCAGACCCATCTCCCTATTATGTACCCTAGCCAAAGTACAAGAGAGGCTAGTGTATAATCAACTGCAGGACTACCTACAGCTGTACCAGTCCATCACACACTGCCAGCATGGGTTAAGGAAAAAACACAGCACAGACACTGCCCTGGTGAGGGTCATGACTAACATCTCAGGGGCAGTCAAGTGCATCATGGCTACAGGTACCATTTTTATAGACCTCACCAAGGCCCTTGACTTGGTGAACCATACACTTCTGCTTGCGAAACTCAGGGCTACAGGGTTAGATGAACTTACCTGCAGCTGTTTCAGCCACTACCTATCTAACTGCAAATAATTTGTCTGCTGGCAGGGCTATTTCTTAGCACACAGAACTATGGCTGATGGTGTGCCACAAGGTTCAATTTTGGGTCCCCTCCTTTTTTGCTATTCACTAATAACATGCCAGACATTTACGGAGGGGGGGCTTCCTTATAACTCTCTGCAGATGACACTGTCTTGTACAGATCATCTGCTGACATAAACTGGATCAGTTCAGAGCTGGGCAATGATTTCAGACTCCTTCAGGCATGGTTCTTGAGAAATAAGCTAGTGCTAAATGTTAAAAAAACACACAAAGCTATGCTCTTTCCCCAGAAGGTTGAACAGAAATTTGGATTACTGCACCAACTCTTCTGCCTATCTATAGATGCTTGGCTAACTATTGCAAACAGTACACTCTTTCTGGTCCTCCTCTATGGTGCCCCTGTATGGCAATCCTTACAGGCTATGGAGAAAAACAAGCTCCAGTGCCTGTATCACAAAGTAAGATGCTTTGGGGCTGGAGCCTTCCTGGGGCCACCTTTGTGATGTGCTCACTGCCCTAGCATGACCAGTGCTAGCTCTGTGTATGGAGTTGCTGTTGCTCTGCTTAACTTGCAAGCTGTCAAAAGTCTTTACCCCTCCAGCCTTGAGGGTGTCCTCAAGCCCAGAACACATTTAAGATGCCTCCACTCCAGGTCCAACCCCTTAATAGAAATCCCCAGGGCAATCTCAGCTGCAGGCAGATGTGCTTTCTCCTTCACTGCACCACCCTGTGAAACAATCTCCTGAGTGAGATCATAAACCATTCTACTCCAGCATCCTTTAAAAACAAGCTCAAGGCTCACACCATAGTGGTCAGACACTGTAGGTGTAACCGCCGAGGTCCCACTCACCTAGCTTCCTCCCTAGAGTTCAAGCGTGCTTGCTGTCATCCTTGGTAGAATTTGATGAACTATTATTTGAACTATGTAGTACTTCTTGCACAATGTATGATATTAGTTCTTAACTCACTTATATTGGATATGTATTTTGGATCAATGCAATTCTTTCTTTATCTGCCTGCATACTGTGTATTCTACGAGAACTCTCCTTATACCTAGATTATATATCTAATAGAAGTAACTGTGCTATGTACATTGTTAATCTTGTGCATTGCTCCCTACTGTTGTGCACTGTGTGTAACTAATTTCTGGGTATACCGGTGCAATCTCTTTTCTACGTGTGTAAGTGAATATATTGTAAAGTAATAAGACACCATGAGTTGTGGGTTATGGTCTGGTATGAGAATGCCCCAGGTGCGTTATAAGGCATGAGGCACTTGCACCAAGTGCCTGTAGTATCTGGGAAGTGCTCTTATCAGACCATAACCCACACCTTGGAGTGTCTTATTGTGCTTATAGAATGGGCCCCCCTAGTAAATATAAAAAAAAAAGAAACAAAATGTCCAAAATTTTTAAGACAGAGCTTTTAATTGTGGCAATAGGAAAAAATAGTTCCCCTATTACTGTACCTTTGTGTAGCTCCGCTTGGCCAACGAGGGGTTGCTGGAGATTCCAAGAGTGAGTCTAAAATCTTCCGGCTGTAGAGCATTCTCTTATGCTGCACCCACTCTTTGGAATTCTCTACCACACCAGTTATGGGAGTGCACCTCCATGGAGGAGTTTAAGAGTAATTTGAAAATGTATTTTTGGCGAATGGCCTTTTTTGGGTGGCTAATTATATTGTAATCTGCTGATTGTGCTGTGGTTTTATCCTTATTTATCTTCATTGTAATGCCTGATGTTATTGTGTTATGATCTTATTTATGTGTACTATTGGATTTTGTATTTGATGTTATTGTTTTAATGTGTTCAGCACCTTGGAAAAATGAAAGGCACTTTATAAATACATTTATTATTATTATTATTATTAGTTGTCATTGGCTAGCTGGCCAGTAGATGCACCCCCCCTCAAAAAAAACCCACACAGTGCTTCATTTATTTAATTTTTTGTAATTTCCTGTGGCCATCACGCTTTTACAGGGACCGTGTTTGTTTGTGAGCGTGTCCCTTTGCAGCTGCTGTAGCCTAGAGTGGCTTTCTCTTTCACTGTGTCTCTCAGAGAGACCACGTCTATTAAAGGAGAAAGTTGTCACACATGTAATGAGAAGCCACTAGTGAGGAGAGCAGCAGGGTTTACAGTAACATAGCTATGACTGGACAGTGTGCACCAATGTAAGCATCAGCACTGTACTGTGGAGTGGGCATGTTGTGGAGTTGCAGGGATGATGATCAGGAGGAGACACATGGATGACTGGCCCACCTCAAACTGCTTTATAAACAAAATGAATGTCAGATTTAAATATTAACTGTCTGCTGATTAAAACTGGGGTTGCTCATGCTGGTGAATGGGCAGCTGGGTGGTCTGAGTGACTGACTTTTGGCTGGGGTTAACAACTGCGGTCGGCTGGCACAACATTTTGCTCTTGGTGGCACAGTGATACTGTTCTGTTGTGGGACTCAAGTGTAAAGTTAGGTTCTGATAAGGACACGGCTGGAAAACTGTTTTAGCCAATGGTAATTCAGGAAATTTCTGACCCATTTTATAATATACAATATAGAAACATAGACGTAGACAGCAGATAAGGACCGCAAGGCCCATCCAGTCTGCCCATTTCTTTTTCTACCTTATGAATGTGCCATCGGCCTTTGCTGTGTCAATGGCCTATCTATTCATACTCATCTGTATTGCTCCCTTATTTCTATCCCATGCCTGTTTGAAGCCCTGCACTGTATTCATATCCACCACTTCCTGAGGTAGACTGTTCCATGCATCCACCACCCTTTCTGTGAAAAAGAACTTCCTCACATTACCCCTTAATCGGCCTCCCTCTAATCGCTTGCTGTGTCCTCTTGTCCTGCTATTTTTCTTTTATTGAAACATGTTAGACTCTTTCACCTTGTTAATGCCTTTAAAGTGTTTGAATGTTTCTATCATGTCACCTCTCTCCCTTCTTTGCTCTAGGGTATACATGTTGAGCTCCGTTAATCTGTCCTCATATGTTTTCTGATGCTCTCCCTGCACCATTTTGGTTGCCCTTCTCTGGGCTGCCTCAATTTGGTTAATGTCCTTGTGAAGGTGTGGCCTCCAGTACTGCACGCAGTACTCCAGATGGGGCCTAACCAGTGTTTTGTAAAGAGGGATTATTACCTCCCTCTTCTGACTTGTGATACCCCTACTAATACACCCCAACATCCCTCTAGCCTTACCTACTGCTTTAGTGGTCTGCTTGGATGATTTCAGGTCATCAGTGATGATGATGCCCAAGTCTCTTTCTTCCCTTGTGACTGCCAGCAACTCCCCTCCCAGCCTATAGGTGGCTTCAGGGTTTCTCCTCCCTATGTGCATGATCTTGCACTTCTTTGAGTTAAACCCCAGCTGTCACTCTTCCGACCATTTCGCTAGTTTATCCAGATCTCTTCTCATTCTGCCCACCCCATCTGGATCATCTACTTTGTTGCAGATCTTGGTGTCATCTGCAAACAGACAAACCTTGCCCTCCAGTCCATCTGCAATGTCACTGATGAAGATATAGAAAAGGACTGGCCCCAGGACTGATTTCTGAGGTACCCCACTTGTGACTTGCATTATATTGTCGACTGTTTACAACTCTGAATGTAACTAATTCCGGGTCACCTCTGAAAAAGAGACGTGCTGTCTCAGAGGGCCTACCCCGTTACCAAAATTCAAATAAAAATAACAAACTAAATATATAAATAAATATGCAGTTATTAAGTAAACATGCATTTCTGTAATGAGAAGTTGTAGTCATAGGTGTTTCACACTAGCCTAAACCAAGGTCTAATACTATGTGGTCTAACACAAATACACATATTTAAGAGTGATACTGGTATTTATAAAAAGCCATAGAAATAAAGGGAGAGCAGGGAGAAGATGAGGTACTGTGGGTTGCCCTGGAAACATAAAGGGAGGCCACTATTTGCATGGGAGTGATGTACAGACCTGCAGCACAGGGGGGAGAGATGGATAAGAAGATGATAGAAGCCATCCAAAGGATGTCATGCATGGGGGAGGTGTTGCTGGTGGGGACTTCAGTCTACCAGATATGGATTGGAGTCTACTGACTGCAACAACAGTCAGACATAGGGATATCCTGGACTCCCTGCCAGAGGCATTCCTCAGGCAATTAGTTAAGAAGCCCACTTGTGGGGGGAAGGGTGATACTGGACCTGGTACTGACAAACGAGTACAGTGTTACTGACATAAATGGTGGATGACAACCAGGGGTCCAGCAATCACCGTACAGTGTGGTTCAATACAATTACTAGGCCAGAACCAAGCTGCACTAAGATGAGGGTCCTGGGCTTCCGGAGGGCTGATTTCAGGAACATGGGAGAATGCCTCAGAGGTGTCCTGGGAGGGATAAAGAATCTGGGGGGAATGAGGAACTTCTATGAGTAAGAATAAAGGGGGGGGCATTGAAAAAACATCAAACCTCTGCATCAGGCAGGTTAACAAGGGCAAGAGAAAAAAGACACTGCTATGGTTCTCTAAAGATTTAGCAGAAAAAGTTATAGCAAAACAAACTAGCATTTACAAAGTACAAAAAGACACAGAAGGAGGATGATAGGGAAAGCTACCAGGAGAAACAAAGGGAGGCAGGGAAGGCAGTTAGACGCACAAAGGCACAAACAGAGGAGAATATTGCACAATCAATAAAAGAAGGGGATCAAATTTTCTTTAAATATATAAGCAAGAAGAAGACCAAAAAAGGATATAAGAGGAAGAAGGGGTTTGCGAGGAGGAAGATCCGAAGAAGCCAGACATATTGAACAATAATTTTGTTCAGTATTTTCAGAAGAAGGGGTAGGTGACAGGCCAAAGATAAGGAATAAGGGCATAAATGGTAGGAGGTGGACACCAGTCCTTTTACAGAGGAGAAAGTCCTCAAGATACTAGCACAATTAAAAGTAGACAAGACAATGGGACCTGATGAGGTGTGCCGCAGGATACTGAGGGAGCTCAAAGAGGTGCTGGCTACACCTCTGACAACTCTGTTGAACTTATCATTAGAAACAGGAGGTTCCAAAGGACTGGAGGAGGGCAGATGTTGTCCCACTTCACAAAAGTGTGAACAGAGAGGAGGCAGGAAATTGCAGACCTGTCAGCCTGACTTCTGTAATAGGTAAAGGAAAGGATAGTGAAATACCTTGTAACCAGTTTATTGCAGGATACAAGGCAACATGGTTTCACAGCGGGGAGGTCTTGTCAGACAAACCTGATCGAGTTCTTTGTTTAGGTGACCAGGATAGTGGAACAGGGAGGAGCGGCAGATATGGCCTACCTGGATTTCAGTAAGGCCTTTGACACTGTTCCACATAGAAGACTGGTGAACAAGCTGGTCTGTCTGTGAGTAAACTCGGTAAGAAGTTGGTTAAGCTGCAGGAGTCAGAGGGTGGTGGTAAATAGTGTCCACTTTGGAGACGGCAAGGTGACCAGCAGGGTGCTCATGGCTCAGTACTAGGCCTGGTCCTCTTCAATGTCTTTATTAGTGACATTGCGGAAGGGCTAGAAGGGATAAAGTATGCCTATTCACAGATGACACAAAAGACTGCAACGGAGTAGACACACGGGGGTGGGGGGGATGAGTGATGATTTGAAAAAGTTAGAAGAATGGTCAAGGGTTTGGTAGCTGGGTTTCAATGAAAAAAAGTGCAAAAATCATGCATTTGGGGGAAAACAAAACAGGGGCTATGTACCAATTGGCAGGGGAAGTACTGGCAACCACCAAACAGGAAAGGGACCTGGGGTAATCATTTCTGATGACCTGAAGGTAGCCAAGCACTGTGATAAGGCAGTGGGGGAGGCTAGCAGGATGCTTGCTTGCATAAGGAGGTTTATCACCAATAGGAAGAAGAAGGTAATAATACCTCTGCAATAGTGTGCTCTGGGCTCTTTCCTTCAGAGGGATGCAAGAATAGCAGCATTACAATACCAAAAGGCTAACTGGTAATTATCATTATGACTGGAAGGACAGAGTGTTCGGCATGTAGCCAAGTATTTTGAATGGGGGGGGGGGGGAGCGGCAGCACCTGAAAGAGATACAATATTTTGCAGGGTTTTTTATACAGAAACGTTCTGTTTTTGTTGATACCAGACCCCTACAGATATTACAAAATACAAAACAGTGGTGATTGTGTGACTACTGTTTATTGTTTTACACACCCTTGGTGTGTTTTGCTTGTATAAGCTACTTGTCCTTCGGTCTTGTTGTTTCTGTGGCAAAACACACCTCGGAAGTGTGAAAAAATACATATCACACAATCATACCTTATTCAATATTTATAACAGTTTTAAACATTTTATGAGTGTTATAAGTGTAAAAATCCACTCAGGATGTGTGTTTGTGATCTAATGATGTCTCTTCCTCGGTGGTTGAAGGACCTCATTTCCGTCTCGGGCTTTACAAACCACTCAGCTTATTTTGTTATAACAATATTGCTGCATACTTGACAATAGAGTATTCCTTACATTTATATCAAACTGTGCAAATAGGAAAAACTATGTTGACTTGTCTCTGATCTTTTTTTTTTTAAATGTTGTTAGCTCTAATGGTTTACAAGTTAGCTTTTTTCAAAGAAATAATGCTTATAATGGGTTACAATGAGTTTTACTTTAAGTGTTAGGATTAGAAAACTCTGTTTTTGCCATTTGTTTGGCATGTGAATTATTTATTTGTTTGCATGTATTTATGTTTGTATGTATTTATGTTTGCATGTATTTATGTATGAATGTATGTATTTATTTGTTTTGTTGACCAGGTAAGTGCACTGGGACAAGATACCTTTTTCATGCATGACTCATGTACTAACAATTACAGTAAATGATATCAAGACATGATACAAAGTAAATGATTCAAATATGAGTCAAACATTTAGCAGAAGATAAGTAAATAAACAGCAGCAACAATAACATAATTAGGGAAGGCTTGATTAAGTTGGATTGTTTATAATTCATATACTCTAAGCTTCAGTTTTTGAATGTTTTACTTAGTTTTTCGTGTTTTATTTTCTTGGGGTGTATGATATTTTTTTTTAGGCAGATAATTTGTTTTTAGGCCAATAATTGACTTAGTTAAGGGAGTGCTGTTTTGTTATTTTAGTCACCAGAATGTGTAGGAGCCCTGCCACTATGGTTGTGTGCTATTCACCCTTCACTCTCTGTGCCCTCCACCTCTTCCCCCCCCCTTTGCAGTTTACAACTTACCAGCACTGTAGGGTGCTAGGGCACTGGGTATTGCTTGTAGGGGGAGGAAGAGAGTGGGGGGGGGTCACAAACAGTGGAGGGTGAATGAGCGGGGCCATCGTATCAGGGTTGTAGGATCCAGAAGACACCCTGGGGTGAAATGAAACCAGGATCAAGGTCCGCCATGTCTGGTTTCCATACCCAAGGGCACTACCAGTTTTTGTGGGCAGGTGGTTTGGGCAGCCCGGGAGGTTCATTCAACTTGGGCAGTGTTATGCAATACCAGGTCTGCTAAAAACAAGACTGCGATTATTGTAGATCTTGTTGGAACGGCGGACCTGACTTGCATCACTAAGACCTGGCTGGACGAGAACTCTGGCCCCATTTTGGAGGCTTTAACGCTAGCGGGATACTTGGTGATCCACCGCCCAAGATTGGATCACGGGGGGGGGGTTGCGGTATGTTTCAAGACCGAACCTAGCTTCACAAATGTACCAGTTGAGGAGGCTGAGTCATTTGACATTTGAATGTACCGTGGTAGCAGGTATAGGTTGTAGGATTGCCCTCATCTACCATCCACCCAGAGATGAGAAGCGGTTCCTTCAGGAAGTCGCGGACTTTGTCTTCGACATGGCATTTGAGTTGCCCAGGCTGATGGTCCTGGGTGACTTCAACGCCTGGGTCGATGATGAACTCTCACAATTTGGACAACACTTCCTCCTGTTGATGAAATCTCTGGGCCTTACACAGATAGTTACCACTGCTACCCATAAACACGGTCACTCTCTTGACTTAGTCTTCCTTGGGGATCGAGGCCTCAGATTTGGGGGTGGAACCAGTCAGATGGTCTGATCATTACACCGTGGGGTTTAGTTTTAGTGCCCCCTTTTGTAGGCCTGCCCCTGTGGAAATAGTCAGGTATCACCCTTTATGAGATGTAAGCTCTGAAGGCCTGGCGGTGGTACTTGACCTATCACCCCTCCTAGTGGCAAGCAGTGATCAAGAGACCCTCATGGTCACTTCCGGCATGATAGCTGCCTGAGTAGGTTCCCTCACTGATAGCTCCAGTGCTAACCCCACTCGAATCGGGCTTTTCACCTGACTTCCACATCTTCTGCTGTCAAAAGCAAACCGGATAGAGGGGCAATATTTAAATCTGAACTGCTTAGTCGGGGAAGAGATGATAATTCATGGACGATGGACACCAAAATGAAAAAGACCACATTGAAACATACTCCACCGTCCACCCCAAGCAAGGAGAAGATGCCTATGAGTGCCAAAGCACAGGCGGAGGACCCGAGTTCCCATACCCAACAGCCAGAAGTACTCAGTGAAAAAAGATTTCTCGAGGAACTAACACACATGAAAGATACACTGCTGGTGTTAGCCTCAGAATTGAGAAGCATGAGGGCATCACTAGAATAGCTCACTACATGGACCTCGGACAATGAGGCCCGCATATCATCGCTGGACGACTAGTGGCAGCACTTAGAGCTAGAAATGGTACATATGAAACATAGGCTCAAGAAAGCCAAAGAAAAGCTGGAAGACCTCGGGGGCGATCGAGGCGAAACAATCTCGTGGTGCTGGGATTGCCTGAGGGGGAAGAGGGTTCCCTACCCATGGTATTCACCCAGAAGCTCTGTGAAAAATTAGTGGGGCCCTCTCCCAACGGGCCTGCCTACATAATCACATCGTTCTTTAAGGCCTATGCCGCCTGCAGGATCTCCTCCCAGGCCCTTCTTGTTTAAACTACTCAACTTTCTAGATAAGCAGCACATTATTGCCAAACTTAAGATCTACAAGAAATTAATGGGAGGGCAAAAGGATAAATAGGCAGGAATTGTCTAGTGCACTTACCCGGTCAACAAAAACTAAATAAATAAATAAGAGTGGCACAGGACTTACCATACAGAGTGCAACTGCTATCTGCCCTTCACCCTGTGGTCACCAAGCTTATTTCTGCAGGTATCAAGTTCAGAGTGAGGTATCCAGCAACTTTACAAATATTCCACGAGGGCCGTTGGCATTTGTTTGAAAGTGTGGAAACAGCAACTGAATCCTGCAAGCATGTTTCCTGATCTGTTTAAATGAGACTGTAGTGACATCTAGTGGCTACTTGGTGGTACTAAAAGTGCCTATTTGGGGATGTGAAATGCACAGATCTGCATCTTTGTCTGTACAAGACAAAGGGATATAGTGTGTTGCTAATTTTGCTTAAGGGTCAAATATTTAGCTTAAAAGGGCCTGTGATCCCCAGAGCAAGATAAAGAGCGACTGGCCACACTGAAATATAAAAAGGATGGGGAAATTTCTTATGTCTAACCCACGAGGTCAATTGGTTAGAGGTCTCTAATATAAGGAACGTTGTTATACTGCTCTCATTGGGTTCTTTTTCTCTTATATAGCTAATACGTTATGATAGCATTTTGGGATTATTCAAGTTAGCTTTGTTCAGGAATGATAATAGTTTAAGCCCTTGTTTGGGATATGAGACTTTGTATTCTGGTTTGTTATTTACTGAAGTTGATAGGTTATTATGGAAGCTCCATACAGAAGCTTTTTGACAGCAGGATTATGGAATCCTAAGTAAATACATTCACTTTTCCTGGTATAATAGGAGCTTTTGTAAACTATTGCGGAGAATACAATGTACAGGATTTGAATGGGGGGCCGGCATTGGTAGTGGAAGAACTTTTCGGGCGGCATGGTCGTCATCATGCCAGATAAAGAGGCTGGAGTACAGTCATTTGGACTGGGGGATAAAGGTAGTACATTAGTGTTTAGGGTGGTTTATGAATGGGGGCTGGGATGGGGAAGGGAGGGAGGTAAGGATGAGAATGTATATGGGGGGGATTGGAGTGGGAGGGATGGTGGGAGGGAGGGGAGTAGGGTGGGGGGTCCAGAGCCATTCTTAATACAGCTTTTAAGGGTGCAAGTAATACATATTGATGTCCAAGCGGATTTTTCAAATATTACTCTTTGGATATGAAAATGATATCATGGAATGTCAAAGGAGCTAGGTCTCGGGTTAAGCGGCTTCGAAAGCACTTAGCGGTATTGAACTGCCATGTCGCTTTTTTACAGGAGATGCACATGCTGGAAACAGATAATAATTTACTAAGAAGAGGATTTGTTGGGACGGTGTATACGGCAGAGACCTCCACAACACAATGTGGCTTAGTGATACTGATAGCTAAGGGCACTCAGTTTCTAGAACTACAAAAAGTGGTCGACCCCCAAGGTAGTTTTATTTTCCTGAGGGGGATTCTAGAAAGTATGGAAGTGCTCATAGGCACGATATATGGCCCGAACAAGGATTCCCCAGATTTTTTGGTTAACTTATCATTAACCCTTGCTCCCTTTAGTGGACTACCCATAATTCTAGCAGGAGACTGGAATCTAGTTATAGATTCCGCGCTAGATAGAACCTCCTCAGTAGGATCCAATCTTTCCCTGGCCCAAAGATCTCTACGAGATCTTACAGAAGTGTATGGCTTAATAGACCCCTGGCACATACTGAATCCTAGCACAAGGGCTTATCCTTTCTATTCGCCTGTGCATAGATCCCTCTCCCGGATTGATTTCTTTTTGGTCAATCAGAGAATAATTGCAGGATTGTGGGGAAGAGGGATCACCCCCAAAGTGCTATCTGACCATTCCCCAATTTGGTTGGAAGTTAACCTAGCTCCAAGTATTCAAGAAGACACTATATGGAAATGAAACTCTCAGCTTCTTAATCAAGAAGATACAGTTACTCGGATTAAAGATCTTATAAAGCAATTTATGGATCAAAATGAGGGATCTATTCCTGCTTTTAATAAAATATGGTGTACATTAAAATGCGTTCTACAGGGGGAATTCATTAAAATTTCGGCTGCCAAAAAGCGAAAACAGGACACAAAATCCAAAGCCCTCTTGGAGGAAATTAAGGCCTTTGAAACCTCAATATCAAATCCCCCATTAGATGAGGAAATGTTGCGTCTGGTAGTGCTACGGAATGATTATGCAGAAATTCTGAGGGAGAGAGCGGAATATGCCCTCTTCAAAACACAAGCTAAATACATTGAACAAGGGGATAAAACCAGTCATCTTCTGGCGATGAGACTTAGAAAACAAGAAGTCTCGTCTTGTTCCCTTTGTGTTTTCCCCTATCGACCAACGCTATCTTAACCACCCCTAGGCAAATTGCCAAGGAATTTGAACAATACTACACGCAGCTGTACAGCCATCCTGAACCTACCCCCCCACCTAAGGAAATCCAGGAATATCTGTTAGCTTCATCATTGCCTTCGCTGGAGGTAGCCCAACAGGAGTTTTTGTCACACCCTATTTCACAGCAAGAGATTAGGGATGCTATTAGATCTCTTACTAAAGATAAAGCTCCGGGCCTGGATGGGTTCCCATCTAATTTATATAAGGTTTTTGAGGTGGACCTGTGCCCTATTCTTCTTCGCCTGTTTAATTTTATATGTGAGAAGGGGGATCACAGATATGACACTCTTGGAGACAATTATAGTGGTGTTGCCAAAACCAAGTAAGGAGAAGAACAGGGTTATGAACTTTCGTCCCATCTCATTAATGAATTACAACATAAAGATCTTTGCCAAAATACTAGCAGCAAGGGTGTCTAAAGTTTGGGAGGGGCTTCTGAGTCCTGGACAAATCGGGTTTGTGCAGGGTAGAGTCTCATCGGATCATATCCATAAATTGGCGCATGTCTTCTTCGTATCCAGGGAGGCAGACAAACCAATGGCTCTGGTTTTCCTGGATGCAGAGAAGGCATTTGACAGGGTTAATTGGACATACCTGTTCGATACCCTGGCTGTAATGGGTTTTCCAGCTCTTTTTGTCTCCTGGGTTAAAGCATTATATTCCGAACCTAGAGCGAAGGTCTACTGCAATAGAGTTTTTTCCTCTGCTTTTCCTTTAAAATCAGGTACTAGGCAAGGCTGCCCACTTTCTCCACTATTATTTAACTTATATTTAGCACCATTGAGATGACAGTTAAATGCTTCCCCAATGTTGCAGGGTATTAGGATAGGGACGTTTTACTTAAAGTTATCAGTTTACGCGGATGACATCCTTCTGCATGTCACCAACCCTTGCAAATCCATCCAAGCCACCCTACAGATAATCCAAAAGTTCAGCAAGGTTTCAAACTACAAACTCAATATTAGTAAATCAGAAGTGATGCCCTTGAACCCCTTGCTTTCCAGGGAAGACATTACCCCGTTATCCATGGTCTTGACCACCCGCCTTAAATACCTAGGAATAATTCTATCTACATCAGTGTCCCTGATGAAAAAGTTGAGCTTAGATAATTTAGTAAAGGAAATTCAATTGTATCTAAATAGATGGAATTCTATGCATTTGTCTCTCCAAGCGAGGGTTAGTGTAATTAAAATGAATGTTTTGCCGAGGGTATTCTATCCGCTTAATATGCTAAATGTTTATCTCCCCCTCAACTGGTTCCGTAGACTCCACAGTACAATCTCCCAATTCATATGGAGAAACAAGCCCCCACATAGAGCATATAATCATTTAAGTGCCTCAAGACAACTTGGGAGTCTTAAACTCCCTAATTTTTACTACTATTATTTAGCTAGCCACATGGTTAAGTATATGCATTGGAGAGCTACCCCTTCAGACACAGAAAATGTTGCCAAATTTCCCATATGGTTACAAGTTGAACAATATTTATTAACTGGGTTATCTCCAGCGAGCCTTTTATTTATAGCCCCGGGTAAATTGCCCAGCAATTTATGAGGCTCGATTATATATATTTCACTAAAGGTCCATTCACAGTTTTGTAAGTCAATGAACTACAATAACCAACTGGACCTATCACAACCAGTATTCCATAACCCCAATTTTAAACTGGGTGATAAGAAAATTGTTGCTCCCAAAGAATGCTCGGATTCTCAAATCAAAGTCTGTGATTTGGTAGTAAATGGCAAGCTAGGGGGAACGTTAGAGCTATTAACTTTCTTTCAGTTTCTCAATAAATACTCTTTTTGTGTTCCAAATTAGGCACATGTTGATAAATTGGTTTGGCTCGAGTGTATGGAATACGCAACAGGTGCCTCCTCTTCAGGAGCTTCTGGAATGCGTTAAGCAACCACATGTCGTATCCCAGCTGGTCTAATTGTTACATGGGAAACTAAACCCGGAGGTTATCAGGTCACTCTAATTATTGGGTGCGTAATTTTCCACATGACAATTTTTTATGGGATAAAATATGGGAAGAAGTTTGTTTATACACTGCTAACGACCATTTACGACTAACACAGTTCTATATATTGCATAACATTTATTATACTCCAACTAAATTGTATGGAATGGGCAAGATACAGAATCAAGCACGTTTTAGGTGTGAACAGGAACCAGGGACGTTACTTCACATACTATGGGATTGTTCCAAAGTGGCCTGTCTGTGGAGAACCATTTGGGAAAAGGCTGACCCATTGCTGGGGTTACAAGAACACTTCTCACCACAGGTTTGTGTAGTAGGGGACTATACCACTGTCCCTTTCAAGGAGAGGAGGTACCAGATGGCCATTATTTCTCTGTCGGTCAAAAGGCTTGTCCTTCATTATTGGAAGGACCAACATGTGATTTCTTACCTTGAGTGGGTAAAGGAACTCCTACATAACTTAAGAATAGAAAAGGCAATTGCGAGTCTTAATGGTAGGCTCTCCCTGTACAAATCCAGATGGGAGAAGCTTTTTACGATCTGGTCCCTCCCTCCTGTTTCTTAGGAAAACAAGTCAGAGGCGAAGGTTAGCTATGTAGACAACAACATACTTTATGACCATACCATAGGGAGCCCTTGGACGTCCTAAATTAGAGATGCTTACGCAGATGACCCCTTCATTTTACTTGTCATAGATAAAGGGGATAGTGGAGTTACCTAGTAGTCGGGAATTGCACCTTTAGGGAGGGTAAATATGGCTCTGGAGGGTTTGGAGGCCGGGTGGATAGGGGGTTGGGGAGAGGTATGGGGGGGAGTAGTTGGCCGTTGATTGGAAGGCATGGGTAGACTATGTTTATTCCATGCATCTAGCATATTACAGAATGTTAAAATGTTATATATGCTTTGTTAATGACTCATGCCGTGGTACCAATGTAGGTACTGCTGGAAAGTTGTATGCCTGTTAAGAAGCACTGTAGTGGCATAAAATGAATAAAGTATATTTAATTTTAAAAAAAAAAGAGACCCCCATGGTGGCCTATAACTCGGCCATTTTGGCAGCCCTGGATGTCATTGCTCCAGTCTGTGTTCATCCTCTCTCCCTTCACCCTCGGTCCCCATGGTTTGACGGGACTTTGAAGGAGATGCGGTGACTAGGATGAAGGTTACAGCATTGCAGGCAGAAATCAGCCCTTGATGCCGACCGCCTTAGATTGATGGATCATTACCAAGCCTATCAATCTGCAATCACCCGTAAGAAGGCAGAGTTCCTGTCCGGGGAGATTGCAGCCACTCAGAATCGACCAGTTCAGGTTTTTCGAATGGTAGACAGACTGTGCAACCCAGCATGTCTACAAGTTCGAAAAGCCTTTTTGAAAATAGAGTGCGATGAACTTGCTCAAGTCTTTGCATCTAAGGTGGCCAACATCAGGGTGGTACTCCAACCTGCACACTCTATGGGCATTGCTGTGGATCAGCCCGAGGCCACTACTTTTTAGTTTTCTTGGAGTACCTTTGACCGACCGGAGTTCATGGATGTCATGCAGATTGTCCAGGGTGCTGACACTACGTGCTGTTGTTTGGATCCAGGACCAACTTCCCTGATTTTGGGTTGTATTGATTCTATCAGTCTGGTCCTAGCATGGATAGTCTGGTGCTCCTTGGAAACAGGCGAGTTTCCTAGCTCCCTGAAGGAGGCAGTGGTAACACCACTCTTAAAGAAAGCTTCTTTGGATCCAGACTGCCATGCAAACTACAGACCAATCTCTAACCTTCCCTTCTTTGGGAAGGTGATTGAGAAAGTAGTGGCTGTGTAGCTGGAGAACCAATTGACCATCCATGACATCTGTGAACCCCTCCAGTCTGGATTTCGAAAGAGAGGCATTACTGAGACAGCATTGGTTCGGGTGCTCAATGACTCCTGATGGCTAGAGATCAGAAAAAATGTTCCATCTTGGTTCTTCTAGATCTCTCATCAGCATTTGACACTGTGGACCATGGGGTTCTGCTTGACCGCCTGAGGTTCATCTGTGGATTGTCAGGTACAGTCCTCAGGTGGCTTACATCTTTCCTCATTGAAAGAACTCAGAGAGTGGTGTCCGGGGTTCATTTCTCGTACCCAGTTTCTCTGTCTTGTGGGGTTCCTCAGGGATCAGTGCTGTCCCCGATGTTGTCCACAGTGTACATGCTGCCCCTCGGAGACATTGTAAGAAGGTATTGGCTGAGGTTTCACTGCTGTGCTGATGATACCCAGCTCTACCTTTCTTTTGCACCTGACCAAGATGGAGCTCTCTCAGCTTTTAATAGCTGCCTCACAGAAATCCAGGAATGGATAGATTCCAGTTGGCTAAAGTTGAATTCAGAAAAGACTGAGGTGTTGGTTATGGATCCGGCATGCCGGATAGGGGAGCCGAGGGTGGGTTCACCCTCAGGGCTTTTCTGGGGGGCGTATCACTCCTGACTTCTGAACGGGTGTGAAACCTGGGGGTAATTTTTGACAAGGGGCTGATTCTGCATTCGCAGGTGTCAGCTGTCATCAAATCCTCCTTTTGCCATCTAAGGAATATCTCCAGGATCAAGCACCTTGTTCCATCCAGTGATCTTCCTACACTGGTCCACGCCTTTGTGTCCTTGCACCCTGATTACTGCAACTCCCTCTACCTAAGGCTACCTGGGGTGGAAATCCGCTACTTGCAGCTAGTGCAGAATGCTGCAGCCCGGCTTTTGATGGGAGCTTCTAGATCCTGTCATATTATGCCGGTGCTGCACGGACTGCACTGGCTGCCAGTACAGTGGCAGATCACCTTTACAGTCGGTCTCCTAACTTTTAAAGCCCTACATGCACTAGGACCGGATTACCTGAAAGAGCTTCTGGTCCCCTACTGCCCTGGACAATTGCTCCACTCAGCTGATGAGGGGTTGCTAGAGATTCCGAGGGTGTGTCTCAAATCTTCTGGGGCCCGGGCATTCATGCACGTGGCCTCAACCCTCTGGAATTCTCTTCCCCGTTGGTTACGGGAGTGCACGACCATGGAAGGATTCAAACAAGCTTTAAAAACACACCTGTGGGTTCAAGCTTTCGTGAATGACTAATTTTGTAATGGATTATATGTTTTGTATTATTTTATGATCTGGATAATTGATGTGTTTTTTAAATTTGTTAGGCACCTTGATATTTTGAACGGCGCCTTAAAAATAAACTTATTATTTATTATTATTAAATAGACATGTTTTCAGTTGCCTGTCTGCCTGATTGTCCCAGCAGAAGCATTTTGTGCTTTAGTGTCAATGATCCAGTCTCAGAAGGGAGTCTAGGAGCTGGAATCATGTGTATTGCAGGGCTGGAGAGTGCTGCCCAGTGCAGTGTGAGCTGACTGTGATGTCACACCAGCCCTCATGATGATCCACACAGCTTTCATCGCCATAAAGTGTTGCATCAGCCAAGTGCTTGCTGTGGTTGTGTGAGGCTGACAGAGGCTATGTTGGCACCATAGGAGGAAGGAGGATGTGCATGGGGGCATAAAACCCCTATGCTGTCAGGATGATGGGCAATGACCCTCTTGCCTTTGGACCATGAACCATCTGCCTGCTACTGGATCCTATCACTTCTCAGAGAAATGACCCTCCCCTTGGGACTCCACCACACAGGGTAAGCCATAGATGACAGTGGGCAGATCAGGTGAGTGATGAGGATTTGGTGATATCCCAGGCCTTAACAAAGTATATCCCTTTACAGGATCTTTGCAATGGCACTGGTCACGGCAAAAACTGCTGTATATAGAAAAAATATAAAATAAATAAAGTGGATTGGGCTAGGTAGATCTCAGCAGGAAGATAATTCAAAAGCTAGGGGAGCAGACACAGAAAAAGAGCACCCCCACACAGATTTCAAACTAGACTAAGGAACATTAGCGGCTTTATCCTCTTGACCCTAGATTCCTATTACTAGAGAGGAACCAGCAAATCCCTTTGGGCACCAGAGCTACTCAGCCACTCTCTTAACCTAAGAATGCACAAGGAGAAATTATCCTGTTTTTGCTGCCTTCCTTCCTTGAAAACCATGCCATACTTCAGGCTGTTTGCAATGCCTCATCCCTAGAAGGAGAGGCACAAGGCTACTGGACAGACTCCACCCAGCTGTTACTCACATACTATTTTTAGGGCTGTGGGCAGAGCCTACAGTGTTTCTTGTCATCAATCAGACTGTAGCTCTAAAACAGCTTTTCGTGGAACTACCTTTTTAGACATTTGAAAGTGTTCCTCCACAGCTGCAAAGTAGTGCACTCCTCCTCTGATTTTTGCTATTCACTGCTACTGTATATGATAAAGGCATCTGAAGGGAGGGTGGGTGCTACTGTATTGTGCCTCAGAACTTCTCAGGATATTAACAAAAAAAAAGCTTTTTAAACTACTGTTTCTATCACCTGTCTAGCTCAGTCTAATAGATGTATTCTATTTCTTTTTTAGGGCTTGGGCCGGAGCCTACAGCCATTTTGCAAGTGCTTTTTAGCTCTGAAAATGGCTGATCTCACAACCTCTTCTGCTGGACTTTTGGAAGTATCCTTCCGAAAGCCCAATGGAGCAATCGGTGCATGGAATAACAGCCGCACTATTTCAGCTGTTACTTCCACATTCTGATGCATGCACTGCGCATGTGCATGGGTCATGTGCATGCACAGTGTTGCAGTGCAGGCATGTTGTGAATGGCACAATGCCATTCTCTATTTTGTGCCCCCCCCTTCCCTAGTCATCCCCAAATTGCTATGTTATATCGCAACACTGGGAGCTCACTCCAGTGTACAAAATGTGGTTTTATCTGTAAAACAGAAAACGGTCCCTCATTGCGTTTTTGTCCTGGTGTCCCCTGCCCACGGATGCCCAACATCAGGGTGCCCAGTCCCCATGTTGGCATTCATGTGGCACACTGGGAACCCACCCCAGTGTACCCAAATGTTTACTTGTCCTGTAAATTAGAAAATGGTCCCTCGTTGGTTTGTCTTTCCCCTGCAAAACTGAAAACAGTCCCTCGTTATTGCTGTGGTCCCCTCCCACTGAGTACCCACCTCCCCACACCCCCCCTTACCTCTGGAGCTCAGGCCTGTCATCTTCTCAGGACCAGGACAAGTCTGCACTCTGCAAAGCCCAACCATGAACTGAAGAATTAAAGGTAAGCATGCTATACAGCCATTCAATGGGATTTTCAACTTATGCTCATATCTCAGTCATTTTTTGGAATTTTTGCCCCAAATTTTCACATGGACTTCTTGGGACCCCACCTCGTGAAAACTGTCACTGTCATTTTGTTACTTGGCCCAGAAAGGTGATTTTGCGGTCACTGCATGGAATCAGCTTTTGGGAGTGATTCACAAAATGGCAGAGCCACTATTCATGAGGTGGTGTCCCAAAAAGCCCATGTTGCAAATTTGGTGAATAAATTCCAAAAAATGACTGTGTTATGAGCGTGCATTGTGCAGTTTCTATGCACGCTCCTAATGTCACTAATTTTCACTCCACATTTTTAACATTGCCATTTGTGCACACCTCCTTCACAACAGTACAGTTGCCATTTTCCACAATCTACCCTAAACATGTTTTCACAGCTGTGGGGCAGAATAGTATGTTTGCTGTGGGCAATCACCTTTCTGGGAAAATTAGACAAAATTACAGTGGTATTATTCATGAGGAGGGGTCCAAAAAAGGTCATGTTGAAAATTTGGTGAAAAAATTCCAAAAAATGACTGTGTTATGAGCGTGCGCTGCGCAGTTTCTACGCACGCTCCTAATGTCGCTAATTTTAATATTTTCTTACTCACATTTTAATATAGCTATTTATGAACACCCTCTTTACAACTGTACAGCTGTCATTTTCCACAACCTGCCTGAACCATGTTTTCGCACCTGTGATGCAGAAGAGCACATTTGGTCTGTGCAATCACCTTTCAGGACAATTGAAAAAAATGACACTGGCACTGTTCATGAGGAGGGGTCCAAAAAAGGCCATGTTGAAAATTTAGTGTAACACCTTCAACATATGGCCTGGTTACACCTGGGCGTGTGTGTGTGTGTGGCAAAGATCTACAGCATTTCCTCTGAATAGTTGATTGATGTTAACCCTTTCTGGGCCTAATTAGTGGCATTAAATGTAGGAAGGGTTTTAAATGCTAGGCAGCCAATGTTTTAGGGAGGGAATTACAAAGAAGGATAGCGGTGTCAACTGCAGTGTCCCCAGATTGCACAAAACATTTCCCTGTAGGGAACCCCCCTTTCACTGTACTTTCCAAGTAAAACTGGGACAAAACTCCTGTACATTTTTCTGTATGCTCAAATCAGTACATGTGCACAACTGACTTCATTATGCCTGTCAGTACAATCACTATAACAAATGTTAAGGCTGTTTTTATGTATTTAAATGGTAAAACTCACCTGCAACATATCACAGAGGCTATGGAAAAATGCTGGAATCTCTCAAGCTTTGCTGTCAATGTTCACATGTATGCAGAACTTCTTGATGGTATTATAGCATTGTTAAAATGTACTGACACAGCTGGATAGCCTGGCTGAGATGCAATATGTCATATTCAGTGGGGTCATATTTTTATCCATTTTGGCAATGTACTGACACAGGATAGCTTTAATTTTATCCACTTCTCCAAAGTACTGATACATGTTAGCCTGGCTAAGATGTAGTATCTCATTTTCAGTGGGGTCTTACTTTTACCGGTGCTGACTTAAACTATGCATATTTGAGTATGGCGCATATATAATCATGTCAGCGCTGCCATGATACAGCTGACTATGGGATAATTGGAACTTTCATGGTTTTTTACTTGTAGGAAGGGTAAATAAATGCTAGGCAGCTAATCTTTTAGGATTTTCAGAGGTTGCAAGGGGCATCCTAGGGAATTACAAAGAATATTAGCGGTGTCAACTGCAGTATTCCCAGATTGAATACAGCATTTCCCTGTAGGGCACCCTCCTTTTTGCTGTATTTTCATGTAAAACTGGGACAAAACTCCTGTACATTTTCCTGTATACTCAAATCAATTCATGTACACAACTGACTTCATTGTGCCGGTCAGTAACATCACTATAACAAATGTTAGGGCTCAAAGGATCTTAGAGAAGTTATGCCTCACATGCCGATCTTTGAAGAAAAGATACAGTAGGTCCAAACCAGAGAGTCAACATCACAAAAACTAGGAGGGAATATGATGATTGGCTTTTTAACCCTTAAAATCTAACATAGGGCAATATGCTCATGTCTGATTTCAAAAATAAAAAAAAAAACTTTAAAAAAAAAACACTTCACTTTCAGAATTTTGGAATTCTGCTGCCAGTGGAATTTCCAAGATTCTATGGCATTCTAGGGGAAGCTTAATTTAAAAACTTCATACGGCTCTAGTCAATGCAATGCCAAGTAGTTATAATAGCAAAATATAGACCTCTAGTTGTGGCCCATAAGATTGCATTTATATGGAAGTCAGTGGAGAGCATTCTCTAACCTCCCAGCTAGCAGGAATTTCCACTGCTGCCTTCTGGACTCAGGGTCTTCCCAAGCAGAGGGGATAAACATAACTCTGACCATCCTGTGTGAAGCAATGCTTTCTAATGTTTCCCTTATCTTGACCCTTAGTTTAAGTGCATGACTAAGGACCCTGGTTTTGCAGAGGGGATAAACATAACTCTGACCATCCTCAGTGTGAAGCAATGCTTTCTAATGTTTCCCTTATCTTGACCCTTAGTTTAAGTGCATGACTAAGGACTCTGGTTTTGCAGAGGGGATAAACATAACTCTGACCATCCTCAGTGTGAAGCAATGCTTTCTAATGTTTCCCTTATCTTGACCCTTAGTTTAAGTGCATAACTAAGGACCCTGGTTTTGCATTTTTCATGGAAAAACTGGCAAAAAGCATGGGGTCCTGGTTTGTGGATCCTGAATTCTTCCACAGGTGCCAAACAGAAATTGCATGTCACTGCACAGAATCCCCAAGATTTCAGCATCTTAAAATAGATCCTGCTCTGCTGTGCATTCTTTCTGCTCAGCTGCTTATAGAATCAGTAAGGAAACCACCCGCACTGCTTCGCTGTAACCACCCATGCTTCAGTTTAACCGCCCACACTTCCCTCCAACCTTTCAATCAGCTGTGGACTGCTCTCCATCCTGAAAGCACAGTTTTATTTAGTTTGTGCCTAAACTTCTTTTGTTATTTGTATTACAATGGGTGATATATAAAAAAAGCTAATTACAACCACACTCAGGGAATCAGGCCAGGCAGTGAGGACAGGGAGTCAGGTTTAAAGTTTAACTGCTCTTGCATCTAACCCTTCATTTGATCAGCTGATGTGACTGCTCACCAACCTGAAAGTAATGTTTTTGTGTAGAAAAAGTATATGCCTAAATGTTTTTCACACTAGATGATTTAAAACAACAACAACAAAAAAGCAAAATATTAGCCCACTCGGGGAATCAGGCTGGGCAGCAGGGGCAGGGGTGTCAGGTTTAAAGTTTAATAGCTCTACATCTAACCCTTTGATCAGCTGATGCAACTGTTCTCCATATGGATAGTCACGATTTTGTGTAGAAAAAAGTCTATGCCTCAGCTATTTTTACACTGCATGATTAAAACCCCCCAAAAGTTTAATATCAGCACACTTGGAGAGAAAAGGTATGAGTGAGTGTGTGTGTGTGTGTGGGGGGGAAGGGTCAGTCAGCTGTCCTAAACTGCATTTATTTACATGTGAGTCTCTGGGAAGTTGAACTGTTGGTGTTACTGAGGTAAAAGTCTCAAGGGATGTTTGCTGATCTGGTTGTTTTTGTACAGGATCAACCAACCTGAAGGGGGTCTTACAACACTGTGCAGTCACTGACATCATCAAGGCAGTCCCCACGTCCCCCTGAGGTATGACCCCTGCCAGATCAGCACACAGCACTTCTGCATCAAGCTCTAAACCCCATCAGCCCAGGGCAAGGGAGTCTGGATCAGCTCAGCTCACAAACCCAGATCTCCCACTTGCCAGTGTTGTGCACCACCAGCCTGCACCACTTTTTTGTTTTTAATTTTGGGAGTGTTTTTTTAAGCTAGGTGGGTGAGTTGGGCTGCTGATGGTGTAAATACAGACAGTTCTCCATGCTGCTGTTGTTACTTGTATGCCCTCGAGTGAGGGTGCCTTAGCTTCTCTGTACCCCTGAATTTTCTGTATGACCTGGGTGCTGTTGTTACTAGTACTGTTCAGAATGCAGAATTCCGCCATCAACATTACTGCAGAATTACCATTCTACCAGAATTTTGCTGGTTCTTCTGCAAAATTCCACCTGCTGCAATCCGCAGAATGATATTCTGTGGCACATAATTTTTTCCATGGAAAATCATTCTGCAAGTAACTTCACAAGCCATTCTTTCCCTGATGTCTAGTGCCCCCTCCCTCGCCAATTGCTGACATGTAAATAAAATTGAATGGACCCCCCACAGATTGTTGGCTAACTCCTTTCCCTGGTATCTAGTGCCCCTGCCAATCACTGACTCCAGTAAAATAAATAAATTAATTTCCAATTTCCCTGGTATCCAGTGGTCCACCCCATCCCAATCCCCTAAGTTGTTGTTCCCTCCCTGATGTCTAGCTGATCCCCCTCCCTGTCCCCAGTGCCCGGCTGTGGCTGGCTCTGATAAAAAAAAAAGAGTCTTATTCTGCCTGGTGTCTGGTGGGTACCTTCCCATCCCCAATCCCCTTTAATTAAAATATATATTTCTTCCTGGTGTCTAGTGAACCTCCACCCTTGTGGGTGGTGCCCCACCACCCTCCTCCCTGTAACCCCCAGCTGGTGACCAGCACAGCCCTCCCTGTACACTTGGCCGCCGTCGGACTGAGCTACAATGAGGGAGGTGCTGCAGAAGCATGCACTCATTCACTTGACAAGACAGCTCTGTGGAGGGACTGCCATGGGGGGCAGAGACTAGAGTGGAGGGCTGTGCCAGTCACCAGTGGGGGGTCGGGATGGGGGGAACAACATGGTGGACTGGGGTCCACCACACCATTCCCTTTATCCTGACCCTCTACCAGTGAGTGGCACAGTCCTCTGCTCTGGTCTCCAACCCCCATGGCCGTCCCCCTGCAGAGCTGTCTTCAACTTGTCAATGAATAGGTGCATGCTTGTGTAAGCACACACTCATTCATTGTGGCTGGCTATGGTGGAGAGAGAGGGCTGTGCCAGTCGCTGGCTGGGAGCTGGGTTGGGGGAGGAGGGTGGTGAGGCACTACCTGCAAAGGTGGGGGTCCACTAGACACCAGGGAGGAAATTACATATTTTTAATTACAGGGGATCGGGGATAGGAAGGGGGACCGCTATACACCAGGGAGAATATGACTTTTTTTTATTAGAGCCTGCCACAGGCGGGCATTGGGGACAGGGAGGAGGGGTCTGCTAGACTCCAGGGAGGGAACTAAAACTTAGGGGATTGGGATGGGGAACTACTGGACACCAGGGAAATTGAAAATTAATTTGTTTTACTGGGACTAGTGATTGGTGGAGGGGGTACTAAACAACAGGGAAAGGAATTCACAGGTGATCGGTGGTTGGGGGGGCCACTAGACACCAGGGAATTTTATCAAGCAGTGATCGGTGGGGGCCTTGGCCAACAGAGTTGTCCATGGACTGGAGTTTCCGTGGAAAACCATTCCACAACCATTTCATTGGAACATATTTCTACGGAAAAGTTGCAGAAATACTTATTCTGTGTGGAATTCCACCATTTTGTTTCTGGTGAAATCTGATGAAATTTCCATGGAAGTTCAGAAATTCCATGAAATTTCATTCTGCTGGAATTTGAAAATTCGGCACAGCACTAGTTTTTACCTAACCTGACACTGCATGATGCCAGAGTTGGTGGGAAGGAGGTACTGCAACAGCACCCCAGCCAGACTGCTTACTCAGAGTTACACAGCAGGTAAGATGCCATATACTGTATGATGCATGTGGGCAGAGTGAGGCTGCTGGTGTTGCTGGCTGTGTACCCCTAAGTGAGCTGTGTGGGAGGGGGGGGGGACTTAGCATCTTTGTGCCCTTGAGTTATAATTATATTGACCAATTGTTGTCACTTGACCTGCCACTGTATGGATGCCAGCAGGGTTGAGTGAGGTGCTGAAACCACACCCTCACCAGAAAACACACTCAGGGACACACAGAAGGTAAGGCACCGGGTACTATATGATGCTAGTGGGCAGAGTGGTGCTCAGTTCATATCTAAGTGCATATGTGAAAACTAAAAAATCCCCTTTTCATGGAGTCCAAGTTAAAAAAAAGTATCCACATGTTTAGAAGATGCATGATTTTCCATTAGAAGGCCCTCCACTGATCAAGTGTGGATTTTTTTAGGTGGAGTCACTTTAGGCAGTTAAATGTTAGATAGGACTGAACTGAGGGAGTCCACCTTGGCATCTGAGGTTGGACTTAATTCATGTCTGAGTTCTGAAAAGCTAAGAGACCCAGAAATTTGTAACTTGGGCATGTGGAGCGTGGGTATTGAAGGAAGGGGATTGTAGTGATGTCACTACTGCCATCACCCCTGGGGGATGGGTCCTGCACTGTTGCTACTGCCATCACACCTGAGGAATGAAGGCCATATTGCTTCTGCCATCACCTCTGAAGGATGAGGGCTACAGTGTAGCTGCTGCCATCATACCTAAGGGATTGAGACCTTAGTGCTGCTGTTGTCACCCCGAAGGATGGGGCCATAGTGTGCTGCTGTTGTCACCCCGAAGGATGGGGCCATAGTGTGCTGCTGTTGTCACCCTGTAGGATGGGGCCATAGTGTGCTGCTGTTGTCACTCCTGATGGATGGGGCCATAGTGTGCTGCTGTTGTCACCCTTGATGGATGGGGCCATAGTGTGCTGCTGTTGTCACCCTTGATGGATGGGGCCATAGTGTGCGCTGTTGTCACCCCTGATGGATGGGGCCATAGTGTGCTGCTGTTGTCACCTCTGATGGATGGGGCCATAGTGTGCTGCTGTTGTCACCCTGTAGGATGGGGCCATAGTGTGCTGCTGTTGTCACCCCTGATGGATGGGGCCATAGTGCTGCTGTTGTCACAATCAAGGGATTGGGGCCACAGTGGGACTGCTGCCATCACACCTGAAGGATGAGGGCTACAGCATAGCTGCTGCCATCATACCTAAGGGATTGAGACCTTAGTGCTGCTGGTCTCACCCTGAAGGATGGGGCCATAGTGTGCTGCTGTTGTCACCCCTGATGGATGGGGCCATAGTGTGCTGCTGTTGTCACCCCTGATGGATGGGGCCATAGTGTGCTGCTGTTGTCACCCCTGATGGATGGGGTCATAGTGTGCTGCTGCTGTTGTCACCCTGTAGGATGGGGCCATAGTGTGTTGCTGTTGTCACCCCTGATGGATGGGGCCATAGTGTGCTGCTGTTCTCACCCCGAAGGATGGGGCCATAGTGTGCTGCTGTTGTCACCTCTGATGGATGGGGGCATAGTGTGCTGCTGTTGTCACCCTTGATGGATGGGGCCATAGTGTGCTGCTGCTGTTGTCACCCTGTAGGATGGGGCCATAGTGTGCTGCTGTTGTCACCCCTGATGGATGGGGCCATAGTGTGCTGCTGTTGTCACCCCTGATGGATGGGGCCATAGTGTGCTGCTGCTGTCGCCCCTGATGGATGGGGCCATAGTGCTGCTGTTGTCACAATCAAGGGATTGGGGCCACAGTGGGACTTCTGCCATCACACCTGAAGGATGAGGGCTACAGCATAGCTGCTGCCATCATACCTAAGGGATTGAGACCTTAGTGCTGCTGGTCTCACCCTGAAGGATGGGGCCATAGTGTGCCGCTGGTGTCACTCCTGATGGATGGGGCCATAGTGTGCTGCTGTTGTCACCCCTGATGGATGGGGCCATAGTGTGCTGCTGTTGTCACCCCTGATGGATGGGGTCATAGTGTGGCTGCTGTTGTCACCCTGTAGGATGGGGCCATAGTGTGTTGCTGTTGTCACCCCTGATGGATGGGGCCATAGTGTGCTGCTGTTCTCACCCAAGGATGGGGCCATAGTGTGCTGCTGTTTTCACCTCTGATGGATGGGGCATAGTGTGCTGCTGTTGTCACCCTTGATGGATGGGGCCATAGTGTGCTGCTGCTGTTGTCACCCTGTAGGATGGGGCCATGGTGCTGCTGTCGTCACCCCTGATGGATGGGGCCATAGTGTGCTGCTGTTGTCACCCCTGATGGATGGGGCCATAGTGTGCTGTTGTCGCCCTGATGGATGGGGCCATAGTGTGCTGCTGTTGTCACCCTGTAGGATGGGGCCATAGTGTGCTGCTGTTGTCACCCCTGATGGATGGGGCCATAGTGTGCTGCTGTTGTCACCCCTGATGGATGGGGCCATAGTGTGCTGCTGTTGTCACTCCTGATGGATGGGGCCATAGTGTGCTGCTGTTGTCACCCTTGATGGATGGGGCCATAGTGTGCTGCTGTTGTCACCCTGATGGATGGGGCCATAGTGTGCTGCTGTTGTCACCTCTGATGGATGGGGCCATAGTGCTGCTGTTGTCACCCTGTAGGATGGGGCCATAGTGTGCTGCTGTTGTCACCCCTGATGGATGGGGCCATAGTGCTGCTGTTGTCACAATCAAGGGATTGGGGCCACAGTGGGACTTCTGCCATCACACCTGAAGATGAGGGCTACAGCATAGCTGCTGCCATCATACCTAAGGGATTGAGACCTTAGTGCTGCTGGTCTCACCCTGAAGGATGGGGCCATAGTGTGCCGCTGTTGTCACTCCTGATGGATGGGGCCATAGTGTGCTGCTGTTGTCACCCCTGATGGATGGGGCCATAGTGTGCTGCTGTTGTCACCTCTGATGGATGGGGGCATAGTGTGCTGCTGTTGTCACCCTTGATGGATGGGGTCATAGTGTGCTGCTGCTGTTGTCACCCTGTAGGATGGGGCCATAGTGTGCTGCTGTTGTCCCCCCTGATGGATGGGGTCATAGTGTGCTGCTGCTGTTGTCACCCTGTAGGATGGGGCCATAGTGTGCTGCTGTTGTCACCCTGTAGGATGGGGCCATAGTGTGCTGCTGTTGTCACCCCTGATGGATGGGGCCATAGTGTGCTGCTGTTGTCGCCCCTGATGGATGGGGCCATAGTGTGCTGCTGTTGTCACTCCTGATGGATGGGGCCATAGTGTGCTGCTGTTGTCACCCTTGATGGATGGGGCCATAGTGTGCTGCTGTTGTCACCCCTGATGGATGGGGCCATAGTGTGCTGCTGTTGTCACCTCTGATGGATGGGGCCATAGTGTGCTGCTGTTGTCACCCTGTAGGATGGGGCCATAGTGTGCTGCTGTTGTCACCCCTGATGGATGGGGCCATAGTGCTGCTGTTGTCACAATCAAGGGATTGGGGCCACAGTGGGACTTCTGCCATCACACCTGAAGGATGAGGGCTACAGCATAGCTGCTGCCATCATACCTAAGGGATTGAGACCTTAGTGCTGCTGGTCTCACCCTGAAGGATGGGGCCATAGTGTGCCGCTGTTGTCACCCCTGATGGATGGGGCCATAGTGTGCTGCTGTTGTCACCCCTGATGGATGGGGTCATAGTGTGCTGCTGCTGTTGTCACCCTGTAGGATGGGGCCATAGTGTGTTGCTGTTGTCACCCCTGATGGATGGGGCCATAGTGTGCTGCTGTTCTCACCCCGAAGGATGGGGCCATAGTGTGCTGCTGTTGTCACCTCTGATGGATGGGGGCATAGTGTGCTGCTGTTGTCACCCTTGATGGATGGGGCCATAGTGTGCTGCTGCTGTTGTCACCCTGTAGGATGGGGCCATAGTGTGCTGCTGTTGTCACCCCTGATGGATGGGGCCATAGTGTGCAGCTGTTGTCACCCCTGATGGATGAGGCCATAGTGTGCTGCTGTTGTCGCCCCTGATGGATGGGGCCATAGTGTGCTGCTGTTGTCACCCTGTAGGATGGGGCCATAGTGTGCTGCTGTTGTCACCCCTGATGGATGGGGCCATAGTGTGCTGCTGTTGTCGCCCCTGATGGATGGGGCCATAGTGTGCTGCTGTTGTCACTCCTGATGGATGGGGCCATAGTGTGCTGCTGTTGTCACCCTTGATGGATGGGGCCATAGTGTGCTGCTGTTGTCACCCCTGATGGATGGGGCCATAGTGTGCTGCTGTTGTCACCTCTGATGGATGGGGCCATAGTGTGCTGCTGTTGTCACCCTGTAGGATGGGGCCATAGTGTGCTGCTGTTGTCACCCCTGATGGATGGGGCCATAGTGCTGCTGTTGTCACAATCAAGGGATTGGGGCCACAGTGGGACTTCTGCCATCACACCTGAAGGATGAGGGCTACAGCATAGCTGCTGCCATCATACCTAAGGGATTGAGACCTTAGTGCTGCTGGTCTCACCCTGAAGGATGGGGCCATAGTGTGCCGCTGTTGTCACCCCTGATGGATGGGGCCATAGTGTGCTGCTGTTGTCACCCCTGATGGATGGGGTCATAGTGTGCTGCTGCTGTTGTCACCCTGTAGGATGGGGCCATAGTGTGTTGCTGTTGTCACCCCTGATGGATGGGGCCATAGTGTGCTGCTGTTCTCACCCGAAGGATGGGGCCATAGTGTGCTGTTGTGTCACCTCTGATGGATGGGGGCATAGTGTGCTGCTGTTGTCACCCTTGATGGATGGGGCCATAGTGTGCTGCTGCTTGTCACCCTGTAGGATGGGGCCATAGTGTGCTGCTGTTGTCACCCCTGATGGATGGGGCCATAGTGTGCTGCTGTTGTCACCCCTGATGGATGGGGCCATAGTGTGCTGCTGTTGTCGCCCCTGATGGATGGGGCCATAGTGTGCTGCTGTTGTCACCCTGTAGGATGGGGCCATAGTGTGCTGCTGTTGTCACCCCTGATGGATGGGGCCATAGTGTGCTGCTGTTGTCGCCCCTGATGGATGGGGCCATAGTGTGCTGCTGTTGTCACTCCTGATGGATGGGGCCATAGTGTGCTGCTGTTGTCACCCTTGATGGATGGGGCCATAGTGTGCTGCTGTTGTCACCCCTGATGGATGGGGCCATAGTGTGCTGCTGTTGTCACCCCTGATGGATGGGGCCATAGTGCTGCTGTTGTCACAATCAAGGGATTGGGGACACAGTGGGACTTCTGCCATCACACCTGAAGGATGAGGGCTACAGCATAGCTGCTGCCATCATACCTAAGGGATTGAGACCTTAGTGCTGCTGGTCTCACCCTGAAGGATGGGGCCATAGTGTGCCGCTGTTGTCACCCTGATGGATGGGGCCATAGTGTGCTGCTGTTGTCACCCCTGATGGATGGGGCCATAGTGTGCTGCTGTTGTCACCTCTGATGGATGGGGGCATAGTGTGCTGCTGTTGTCACCCTTGATGGATGGGGCCATAGTGTGCTGCTGCTGTTGTCACCCTGTAGGATGGGGCCATAGTGTGCTGCTGTTGTCACCCCGATGGATGGGGCCATAGTGTGCTGCTGTTGTCACCCCTGATGGATGGGGCCATAGTGTGCTGCTGTTGTCACCCCTGATGGATGGGGCCATAGTGTGCTGCTGTTGTCACCCCTGATGGATGGGGCCATAGTGTGCTGCTGTTGTCACCCTGTAGGATGGGGCCATTGTGTGCTGCTGTTGTCACTCCTGATGGATGGGGCCATAGTGTGCTGCTGTTGTCACCCTTGATGGATGGGGCCATAGTGTGCTGCTGCTGTTGTCACCCTGTAGGACGGGGCCATAGTGTGCTGCTGTTGTCACTCCTGATGGATGGGGCCATAGTGTGCTGCTGTTGTCACCCCTGATGGATGGGGCCATAGTGTGCTGCTGTTGTCACCCCTGATGGATGGGGCCATAGTGTGCTGCTGTTGTCACCCTGTAGGATGGGGCCATAGTGTGCTGCTGTTGTCACCCCTGATGGATGGGCCATAGTGTGCTGCTGTTGTCACTCTGTAGGATGGGGCCATAGTGTGCTGCTGTTGTCACCCCTGATGGATGGGGCCATAATGCTGCTCTTGTCGCAATCGAGGGATTGGGGCCATAGTGGGGCTGCTGCCATCACACCTGAAGGAAAGAGGGCATAGTGGTTCTTCTGCTGTCACCCCTGAGGGATGGAGCCATAGTGCTGCCACTGTCACACCAGAGGGATGTGGTCTATATATGTTGCTACCATCATGACTAAGGGATAGGAGATGCATTACTGCCATCACCCCTGATGGATGAGGGCCATCGTGCTGCTGTCACACCTGAGGATTCAAGGCCATAATACTGCTGCTGCTGTTGCAGTCATCCCTGAGGGACAGGGGCCATAGTTCTGCTGCTGTCACACCGGAGGGTTGGGGCAGGAATGCTGCTGCTGCTGCTATCACACCTGAGGGATGGGGGTCATAGTGCTGCTGCCATCACCCTTGAAGTGTGAGGGTCGTAGTGCTGTCACCAGTACCCCGAGGAATGGGAGCTATAGCGCTGCTGCTGTTGCCGCCATCACCCCTGAAGGATGGGGCTATAGTGCTGCCCCTGTGGCTGTCACTGCCACCCCTCAGGGAGTGGGATGTAGTGCTGCTGCTGCTGTCATCCCTGATGGATAGAGGCCATAGTGCTGCTGCTGCTAACATCACACCTCAGAGTTGGGGGTGATAGTGCTGCTGCTGCTGCCTTCACACCTGAAGGCCTGGAAACCACAGTGCTGCTGCTGCATCACACTTAAGGGTTGGGGGCCATAGTTCTGCAGCTGCCACGGTCACCACCAAGAGATGGGGCTACATCACCTCTGCCACCTCTGAACGATTATTGGCTATAGTGCTGCTGCCATCACACCTGAGGGATGGAGGCCGTTATGCTGCTGCTATCACCCCAAAGGGTGAGGACCATAGTGCTGCTGCTCTCACCACTGAGGGATGGCAGCTATAGTGCTGTTGCTGCTGTCATAGCCACCCCTCAGTCATGGGTCTGTAGTGCTGCTACTGTCACCCCTGATGCACAGGGGCCATAGTACACCTGCTGTCACCCATGGAGAGATAGGGGGCATAGTGCTTCTGTCATCTCCCCTGAGGAGTGAGGACTGTAATGCTGCTGATGTTACCCCTGTGGGATAGAAGCCATAGTGCTACTGCTGCTGCCATAACCCCTGAGAGATGGGGTCATAGTGCTGCTCATGCTGCTTTTGCTGTCACCCCTGAGGGATGGTGGCCATAGTGCTGCTGCCGTGTCCCCTGAGGGGTGAGGGCTGTAATGCTGCTGCTGTAACCCTTGAGGGATGGGGGCCATAGAGCTGCCCCTGCTGCTATCATTGTCATGCCTCAAGGATGGGGGCCATAGTACTACTGCTGCTGCTGTCACCCGTGAGACAGGGGGGGCCATAGTGCTGATGCTGAGCCTGTCATATATGAGGCTGGTTGACTTGCGATGCCAAACATGAGGTCAGCAACATACGCGTGCAAAACTGCTAAAATACATGCTATCTGTGAAATATATCATTAAACACAGCTCACAAAACAGAACACCAATAAAAACAGATTTTGCCTTTGTAGACACCAGTGACAATACCAGTTTTTCCATTTGGCAAAACAGATTTTGCACTTTTTCAGTCATGGTAAATCAGTGTTGCTGTGCATGACCTGTAGAGCTGTGCAGAATGTGGAAATTCACCAGCAGAGTTCATGCGGAATGGCAATTCTGCCTCCAAAAAGCATTTCAGAATTTCATTGCTAATTCTGCAAAATTCTGAAAAAAAATTTTTATATAAACTATGGAATCGTTTTCTATGCATTATATAATTTGAACAATAGTGTTCCGTGGTTTGCAGAAAATTCCAAACTTCTTCAGAATTCCACTGGACGCAGAATTTGAAAATTCAGCACAGTGCTAATGACCTCTAGTTCTGTATGCAGTCACCAACTCAAACAGTTATGTATACGCTCCCCAGTCCATTCTCTTTTACAACAGTGTGCCACAATAAGACATAGTGAATCCTTACCACAGAATATGCCTCTAGGCAGAAACGTCCCAAATAATTAGATTCTACATTAAGCTGTTCTTTAAGCCAGACACATGCCTCACCTGCCCTGCGCTGGTGTCACTAGTCACTGATGTCGAAATGCTGTCCATGGGTGTCTTCAGGCTCCCAGTGGGCTGAGGCAACACTTTCCCAATGCCTTGTGGTAGCCAGCTGAACACAGTCCCCGGGGAGCTGGGAGGCAAGCAGAGAAGATTTACTTGTACTGACAAAAGAAAAAGGGGGGTGAAGGAAACAGTGATTCCTGTTTCCAATAGAGGACCCTTAGAGCAGTAGTATTTGTTAGTTGGCAAAAAACCTTATTATTTAGGTTTTCAGCAGTGATTTATTTTTGACATTCTTAAATTATCAGTCCAGTTTCCTCTGATATCTTTAAAATAACTTTTATTACTAATTTAATAATGAATGACTCAGATCTTAAAAGATGGCTGTCACAATCATTTTTTGACAGTCCCTTCCACTAAGGTTGTGTTTTGACTACACAGTGTAGATTTCTGCTGTGAAGTAGTAGGATGATGCTGGCTCACAACACCACAGCAAGATGTTTAAATTATTTATAGTGGGTGTGGCCAGAGAGCAGGCACTTTAAAAACTTTAAAACCACATATCATAGATCAGTAAGGAAACAAAACACAAATAATAACATGGATATATGGATGTTTGTATATCCCCGAGGTATTGGAAAATGACAAACTCACAAAAATCTTTGTAAAATAAATAATGACCCATATGTCCTTTATTAACTTTTTTATTATTTGTTACAGATGAGGACTTTTTGACAGTACTGGTCCTCACACCAACCTTTTATGGTAGATATTTCACTTCCTCAGGCTGTGCTGTCACTAGAGAAAATGAATGCGTTTCTTGGATGACGAAAGTTAAACTGGGTACTCAGGAGACCTTTTTATTACACTGTTGGATACTAGATTGACAGTATTATAACATATTCCTCCCAGCTGTACTTATTTATGTATTTGTTTATTTGAAAATTAGTAACCAGGAGAGGCACACTTAGACGAAGCATCCTTCCAGATGTAACCTGGGGGTAAGGGGAGAGGAGACAAAAGTGCAGGCATAAACAGCAATATGAGTACAGCAAGCAATGTAAGTGTACAATGTAATGTGTATACCATGTGTAACAAGCATTTGTCAATGCCAAACATTCGCTTGCAGGTATTTGCAGTGGTGTTTGGCATGTATGGTGCTTTACCCTAATGCCCTGTGCGATTGCTGGTATTTGCACAATAAATTGTCAGCATGATCTTTTTGTTACCCCCATTGTGCGCTACATAGGCAGAAACACGTTTTGGGCAGGATGTGAAAAATGACAGCTGTACTGCTCATAAGGAAGTGTGGTAAAATGCCAATGTTGAAAATCTGGAGTGGAAATATTGAAAATTCGCACACCTACGAGCGTGCGTGGTAACTGTGCAACACACGCTCGTAAAACAGTCATTTTTAGGAATTTTTTCACCAAATTTTCAACATTGCCATTTTAAAACCTCTGCTAATGAACAGTGTCACTGTGATTTTCTTACTGTGTCCCATACATTGATTTCGCACACCAACCGCGCCATTGTGCACTACATAGGGGGAAAGACATTTTGGGCAGGATGTGAAAAATGACAGCTGTACTGCTCATAAGGAGGTGTGGTAAAATGGCAATGTTGAAAATCTGGGTGAAATATTGGAGATTGGAAACTCAGTGTAGGAACTGCCAACGCGCTATAAAACAGTTATTTGTAGGAATTTTTAACCAAATTTTCAACATAGCCATTTTAAGATCTCTGCTCATGAACAGTGACACTGTGATTTTCTTAATGTGTCCCATACACTGAGTTCGCACACGGACTGTGCCATTGTGCGCTACATGGCCGGAAACACGTTTTGGGCAAGATGTGAAAAATGACAACTGCAGTGCTCATAAGGAGGTGTGGTAAAATGGCAATGTTGAAAATCTGGAGTGAAAATATCGAAAATTCGCAAACTTACGAAGCGCATGTAGGAACTGCGCAACGCAGACTCATAAAAGTCATTTTTAGGAATTATTTCACCAAATTTTCAGCACAGCCATTTTAAGACCTCTACTCATGATCAGTGTCACTGTGATTTTCTTAATGTGTCCCATACATTGAGTTCGCACACCGACTGCACCATTGTGCGCTACATGGGCAGAAACACATTTTGGGCAGGATGTGAAAAATGACAGCTGTACTGCTCATGAGGAGGTGTGGTAAAATGGCAATGTTGAAAATCTGGAGTGCAGATATTGAAAATTCGCAAACGCACGAGCGTGCATAGGAATTGCAATGCACGTCAGAAACAGTCATTTTAGAATTTTTTACCAAATTTCAACATAGCCATTTTAAGACCTCTGCTCATGAACAGTGTCACTGTGATTTTCTTAATGTGTTCCATACATTGATTTCGCACACCGACTGTGCCATTGTGCGCTACATGGGCGGAAAGACGTTTTGGGTGAGATGTGAAAAATGACAGCTGTACAGCTCATAAGAAGGTGTGATAAAATGGCAATGTTGAAAATCTGGAGTGAAAATATTGAAAATTCACGAACTTACGAGCCTGCATAGGAACTGCGCAACGCATGCTTGTAAAACAGTCCTTTTTTGGAATTTTTGCACCAAATTTTCAACATGGGGTTTTTGGGACCCCTTCTCATGAATGATGTCACTGTCATGGTGTTATTCAAGGCCAAAGGGTGATTTCACGCAGTGACTGCGCAGTGCCTGCGAAATCACCCTTCGGGCCCGAATAACACCATGACAGTGACATCATTCACGAAGGGGTCCCAAAAACCCCGTTGAAAATTTGGTGCAAAAATTCCAAAAAATTACTGAAAAATGCAATAAAGTTGAAACCCCCCTATGTAGCCCCATTATACAGCTTACCAGCATTTCCTCAGTTCGCAGTCGGCTTTGAAGAGTGCAGACGTGTTCCCGGTCCACCGGAGATCGCCGCTACCGGAGTCCGGAGGTAAGTATGGGGTGGGGGATGTGAGGAGGCTGTGTGCAGGGTGGGTGCGGTTTTGGGAGGGGTTGGGAGACGCGTCAAGGGACCGCTTGTTTTACAGGAAAAAAGACGACGGGACGCTTGCCATGCTGGGGTGGGCTCCTCAGCATGGCAGAAGATGTGTGGGGGCTGATGAGTCGACTTAGGATTGGGCACTTTCGCCGCATACTACGCTGGGGCCAAGGAGCTGACGGGATTGGGCACCCTGCTGGTAAAACAAACTGAACGGGTTTGCCACGCTGGAGTGGGCCTCAGCATGGCAGCAGGATGGCTTGGGGGCCGTGGAGCCGACGGGAGCTTGGGCACCCCATCGGCAAACAAACAACGCCTGCCATGCTGGGGTGGGCTCCCAGCGTGGCAGGAAAGCTTTGGGGGCGGTGTGATGCGGGGGGGGAGCGCGTGACGGAGGGGACGGCTGTGGCGCTCAGTATGGCAGCAGTGTTTTCCTTTGAAGCAGAGGAACACCGCTGTCATACTGAGCTCCTGCACCCATTGGTGCAGGACCGCCACGTCTGCTCAAGGGAGCAGTGCATTGGATGGGAAAGGCACACCTCCAAGTGTGCCACTCTCCCAAAACGTTCCTTGCACATGCGCGCAAGTGAACGTAAAAATGCAGGAGGGAAAATTGCAGTGACAGTGGTATACACCTCAAGATGGTACAACGGGCATTGTAACAGTACTATGTATAGTATTACAATGTGTGGGAGTTACAGGTTATGAAATAGCAGTATCCATGGTAAAAATAAAGTCCAGGCAAAAGCCAATCAGGTGGTAAAAAAAGCAGCAGTGGTTGATAACAAAATTACAAATGGAGGAACCCGATTGTTACAGTTTTGTGGCTAAAATAAAACAGGTTTGCAACCAAAAAAGAAGCAGGATCAAGTCAGACCAACCAAACAGGTAAGGATTAACCCATGACAGTGCGTGGGTCTCTCAGTTATTAATGTATGGGTGGGGGGGGCTGGACCACGAGGCCAAAGAGTGAGTGGTTCCAACCACCCAGCCATACATAAATCCCTGAGAGACACACGCTCTGGAGTGGGTTAATCCTATTGTAACATGGGAAAAAGAAAGGGTTTGACGCTCTTTTTATGTTTCTCTTCCTCATGTTACATTTGTGTAAACGTAATTTTAAAGTGCAAAATTGCAAAGGTTCTGGGAGGACATTAAGGGTCCTACCATGGGGAAGAGAAAGGAGGTTGCACCTGACTGGAGAAACTACATGCTGAACTTTTTATATTGTGACTGCAAGGGTGAACAATTACTGATTACATGCAAATGTTATCAACATTTCAGAATATGTGCTCATTTTGGTTGACTTAGGTTTGTAAACTGTGGAATCATCTACGTTTTTCTGCTATGTTTGATGTTTGGGATTTGGCTGCTGTGCACTATGGGAAATGTATATATTTAAATGCAGAGGAGATCTGGTAGTTGTTGCTCCAATTCCCTTGGCCAACCAACAGATGGTAGTACACTGAGGCTTACATCTTTTTTATCTGTGAATTTTACAGCCAACATTGCACATTAATAACGTTGCCCCTTTCAAATGATGTACATGAAATTGAGAAAGCACAGCCTCTGTGTCAGGAACTCTTGATTCTGTAAATTCCATGTAGCTCAGTTCAGGGGAGGTAAAGTTACAGAGGTGCAGAAAAATGCAACAGTCTCAGTTTTTGAAAATGTTAAGCCTTTTTTTGCCACCCAATAACTGAAAAAATTGGAGACTTCGAAACCTGAAACTTTCAGGTTTGATTGAGATTGGTCCAATGTGTGTGCCTTTGTGGTTTTTAGGTTCCACTGTTTAAGTAGTTTTTAAAACATTTTAAAAAAAGACATGGAGGCAATCTGGGAAAACGGGCAATCTGGAAAATCATATGTGGCCTACATTACTGTGTAGTTACGGAAAAGGTATATGTTTCTGAGCCAACAGACCAAGTAAAAAAAAAAACACATTACATAGTCATATAGATGTTTTCAAGCTACTTATGATGGAAATTTCACTTAAGCATATCTATTCTTGTTTAACAGCCATCTGTTGGCCTGCCGTGAATTGGATGCTACGACTGAATGGTACTACTGCATCTATAAGAAGTTCTTGTGATGGGGGAAGACAATGTCGGCGGACACAGCCATACATTAATTGAGGATTAATATATGGTCAGCTGATGCAAGTTGACCAATCCTGCACAACTCTTTCTCTTCCCCATGTTACAAGCAGGGAAGGAGGGAAGAGGGAAGTCAGGGTCAGCAGGGGGCTTGTCAGGAACAAGACAGGGTGGGGAAAAGTTTCAGCTGGCCTTTAAAGGAGAGTGCAGAGGAAGACAGTCAGAGAGCAGGGGGGAGATTGTTCCAGATAGATGGGAAGCGATAGGTGAAAGCAGATTACCCAGCAGTGGAGTGGGGTGAGAAGGTGCATGAGACTCTAGAACAAAGAGTGTAAGAGCCAAGGGGAATGAGAGAGAAGTGGGAGGAGAGGTAAGGAGGAAGAAACCTGAAACAGTATTTGGAAAGGAAGGAGGCACAGTGAGTTAAGAAACATGAAGGGAGAGGAGGAATAGAGAGTGAGAGGAATAGATGGAGTAGTGATGAATGTAAAAGGGAGAATTTGTAGGGAAATGGCAGAAAGCATTGCAGACGGTATCCAGTCTGGCAAGGGAGGAAGAGGGGGCAGTGCCATAGACCACATCCACATAGTTGAACACTGGGAGCACCATTTTTGTGACCAGCTCCTGGCAGACCTAGGAAGAGAGGCAGTTCTTGCTGCAGTACAGGGCACCAAGTTTAAGGTGGAGTTTGGAATGGATGGCTTTCATGTGGGTGGAGATGTCTACTGTACTGTCCAGTCACACACCTAGGTACCTGAAGTAGGAGACAGCTTCAAGGGGGGAGCCATCCAGGGTGGTGAAAATGTTTGTGGGGGGGAGAGCCTTTCCAGTTTCTGGCTGGTACCAAATGTCGTGGAAATATGTTTTTTAGTGTTGATCTGAAATTGGTTGGCTAGGGACCAGCATAGGACATTATGGAAATTGCACTGAAGCAAACCTTCCAAGGCCCGAGATGAAGGACCAGAGGTGAAAATAACTGTGTCATCCACATATATGTGGATATGCAAACTGGTACAGATGGATGGCAGGTTATTTAAAAAGATTGAAGAAAGAATGTGTAACAGCCCACCCCCCTTGACTTACCTGGGCTGTTCCGGGGTCCTTGGGTGCACACTGCACATTCCTCCGAGGGGGCCAGCCTGAGTTCACAAGGGGACAACGATATACTGGAGAAGAATGGCACAGTGCCTCCACCTGGGGTAGTGATAATGGGATACATGTGGGATAAAGTCTAGGTTACACCCCAGGAAAATGCACTAATTGCCCCACAGTTGCTTTCCGCACAGTAACCACGCACCCTTTGCAGTAATCAACAAATAACAGCATATAACATGAACCAATAGCAGTTTTAGTATAGGAATGGGGAAATAAGGGGAGAAAATAGCACAACAATAATAAATAACAACAACTATACTCTACACTGTCTCCCACACCTCCCACCTGCAGGTGCACCCAGCTTTCCTGTCAAATGGCTGTTAGAAACAGTCAATAGGTTGTGGTGGGTACCTCACAGGAGTTGCTCCAAAAGGCAGGGATTTGGTGGGGATAAACAGTCTTGAAACTGAAAAAAGGGCCCAATAACTTCTAAATACAGCAGTCTTTTTAACTTTACTGCCTGGGTGCAGCTTTAAACTTGGCACAGTCCTGCCCAAGACTTAACCCCCTTGTCCTAACTAGCTAGCTAAAGTAGAAGACTCCTTGGGGCAGCAGTCCAAAGGTACTTACAGTCTGGTGAACAAGGGGGTTCAGCAGGCAAATTATTTCAAAACAGTACTGGGCTCATATAGGAGTTGGTGGTGCCCCACGACACAGGTTGCAGATGAACAGCAGCTGGTCTTCACCTGTCTGGCCTTTCAAATCTTCGCTTTTGTGGACTTTGTATGTGGTGATCACCTGACAGGCCTCTTGATGTCTTCCTCTTCGATAATCTCTCTAGTGGTCGAGGGGACTGGGGTGGGTAGGTCTCCCCTAGACTTTTTTCTGCTTGAAAGCAGCTGCTGGAAGCTCACAGCATGGCTGGGCTTTGGTTCATTCTCTGGCTCCACCTCACACAACTTCTCCTGCTAGACTCAGTTCTGAGCTTTCAAACTCCTGCCCCTTCATGTGAAGTACAATTACTCAGTCTCTCTTTTCTGTACTGCAAATCTCTTTTCTCTGCAGCAAAATCTCTTTTTCTCTGCCACAAAATCTCTTGCTCTAGTTTCAGGCCGTCAATCACAGAGCTCAGACTTGCAGCAGCAAGTTCAGATCTCACACAGGGAACCCTCACACAATTTAGTTCTTTCTGTGTTGCTACTTACTTTTCTAAGGTGCTCTGCAGCTTGTCCAATCCTGGGGCAAGCAAGGCCAATGGGGCAGACAACTGGCCTACTGGTCTAGATAGCCCATAGCAGTCTCTTCTGCTCTGCTCTCTCTCTCTTGGACTCCTTCTGGAATCTTTCATTTGGTGGGCAAACAGTCCTTTTTATCACTTTTGCAAGCTCCCCATCTGATTGGCTGCACAGCTCCCAGGCATTTTTTGATGCCCTCTCACATTTTCCAGTGGCCCCCTGCTGCAGGAGTCCTATGGGGGCCACCATTACTGTTTACACTGCCCCCAGACAAAAGCAACCGCAAGCTTTAATTTTAAGCCCATTCAGGGGCTCACACTCACTTATCCTGGCTCCACTTGGCCAATGGGAACCAAGACACCTTTTAATTCTTTGGGGGAGCCCCCTTTATCTCACTTGGGCTCCCACAACAAAGAACTCCCCTTCCACGCCCTTTGTGGTACTTTTAAAATGGAGCTGTGGCTCCTTTAAGGCTGGATGGCTCGCTGGACATGCATGTGCACATGGCGCAGCATGGCCACCTTGTTTATTTACATTTTCACTGGTCTGTGTCCCCGCTACTCTCTGGACCAGGAAGATGCCTCTAGTGAAACCACTGACTACCCTTTTTAGCAAATCATGGGAGGATGGTGTGGTACCTGAGGACTGGAAGAAGGCGGATGTGATTCACCTTCACAAAAGTGGGACCAAGACAGAGGCAGGAAACTATAGACCTGTCAGTTTGACCTCTGTGGTAGGGAAAGTGATGGAATCACTTCTGAAGGAAAGAACTGTTGAGTACCTAGAGGCCAGGGGGGCACAGGATCCAAGGCAGCATGGGTTCACAGCAGGAAGGTCATGTCAGATGAATCTAATTGATTTCTTTGACTGGGTGACCAAAGTAGTAGACCAGGGAGGGGCTGTGGGCATGGCCTACCTAGACTTTAGCAAGGCATTTGACAAAGTCCCACACAAAAGATTAATAGTCAAATTAACCAGCCTGGGAGTGGGTCCCAGGGTGGTAGCCTGGGTAAAACATTGGCTGGACAACAGAACACAGAAGGTAAGTGTAAATGGAGTCCACTCTGAAGAAAGAGGGGTTACTAGTGGTGTACTGCAGGGTTCAGTACCGGGTCAAGTCCTTTTTAATGTCTTTATAAGTGACATTGCAGCGGGACTGGAAGGAAAAGTATGCCTCTTTGCAGATGACACAAAGATCTGCTTCAGGGTTGATACACAAGGAAGCGTGGAAAGGATGAGAAGGGACTTGGCAAGGTTGGAGGAATGGTCAGAAATATGGCAGCTTGGATTCAATGCAAATAAGTGCAAAATAATGCATCTGGGAAACAAAAACCCAGGGGAAGATTACACAATGGGGGGGGGAGGTAGTAACAACAACAAAAATTGAAAGAGACCTGGGGGTAATCATATCAGATGACTTTAAGGTTAGCAAGCAATGTGAGAAGGCAGTAGGGAGGGCTGGGGGGATACTGGGATGTATAGGGAGAGGCATCACTGGCACAAAACAGGAAGTTGTTATCCCTCTGTACAGACAGTTGGTGAGACCCCATCTGGAGTACTGCGTCCAGTTCTGGAGACCCCATTTCCGCAAGGACATAGACAGGATAGAGGCAGTCCAGAGGAGGGCAACTAAAATGGTGCAGGGTCTGCAAGAGAAGCCATACAAGGAGAGACTTAATATGTATACCCTTGAGGAAAGGAGGGAGAGGGGGGACATGCTAGAAACTTTTAAGTACCTCAGTAGAATCAACAAAGTCTAAGAGGGTAGCATCTTTCAGAAAAAGAGATGTGCAAGAACAAGGGGACACAATTTGAAGATAGAGGGGGCGTGGTTCAGGGGCAATGTGATTAAGTATTTTTTCACAGAGAGGGTGGTGGACTCATGGAACAGCCTTCCTGAGGAGGTTGTGGGGTCTAAAACTGTGGAAGAATTCAAGAATACATGGGACAGACATAAGGCAATTTTTGTGGGGGGTAGGAAGAAATAGGCTATTGGTTAAGTAGGACCTGCAGCTCATCCTGTAGGTAGGGAAATGGGCAGACTAGGTGGGCCAAGCGGTCCTTATCTGCTGTCAAAGTCTATGTTTCTATGTTTCTATGTAAAGTGCCTGGAGGCACGGAACACATTTCAGACCTTGGCCCCCATCTGCTAAAGGGCCAAGGAACAGGATGCAGGTGTCCGTAGCTGCAGGACCCACAATGGGGCACCAGGGTCTGAATCCCACCAGAGTCCACTACATAAGCCTTCCAGTCCTGATTCCAGCTGTACAGGGGACCGGAGGCAGAACAAGGATCCTGCAGGGCCATAGCCCACTGAGGTAAGTTCCACACAGGGTTAGGGTATGTTAACAGATGGGTCCAAGAATAGAGCCCTGGGGGGACCCAGACTGAATGGGGAAGGGGGAAGTTCCCCACCAACCTGTACCAAAAGAAGATGGTCAGAGAGACAGGATCAGAACCAGTCAACAACAGAAACTGAGAGTTTGGCTGAGCTCAACTTATCCAGAAGGAGGAAGTGGAACACCGAGTCAAGGGCCTTAGCTAAGTCGATGATGATGGCTTCTGTGATATGACTCTGATTTATCCCAGTAAGGACAGAGTTAGTGACTTGCTGCAGTAAAGAGACTGTGTAGTGGTATTTATGAAAGCCAGACTGGAAGGGAGAGAAGAAACTGGAGAAGTAGAGGATGTCAGCAAGCTGGGAGTAAAGTATTTTTTCTTGCAGCTTGGAGAGAATGGGGAGAAGACAGAGATGGGCTGGAAGTTGCCAGGAGAGGTGGGGTTCTCCCCTTTGTAGAGAGGGAAAACCTTTGCAAACTTCCAGGGCTGAGTGACAGCACACAGAGAGAAAGAGGGATACTTGTTCTCCACAGTGTCCCAATATTTGTCAGTATGCATGTTACTTTAGCAGTAAGATACAATAGGGAGTTGGACAGATGGTTTCAAAAGGTAATCCTGGCCCCATATGCCTAATTGTGCAGTTCACTGTGGTGGTGGAATTACTGAGTGACTGCTCTCCAGTTTTTATTTATTTATTTATTTTACTTTTTACAGTATAGAATTTTTGGATGGGATAGGCATGCTAAGTCGAGGCTCATTTCCAGGTGAGGCCCAGGGGTGGGGGTGGCTGTGAGAGGTACAGTGCAATGAAAACTTCTCAAATACATACAGTCAGTCATAAATATAGATCAGGAGGTAAAAACAACAAATTCTAGTTCAAAAAGTCCCAAAACAATGAGACCATGAAGCAGCAGTATCCAACAAGTATCCAACAAGTCACCTGGGAAGCAGCAGAGGCAGGGCAGGAAGAAAAAGTGAAAAAGCAATTGGTTCAACAAATGGGTCAACCACCATAGGGTGAAAACAAATTTTGCCGAGGACAATTGGAGCACAGGAAAATGGCTGACAGCAAGGTGCACGACAATGATTGCGTTGCGCACCTGACTGGTTGCAACGCATGTTGGCCCCATTGCGAGGGGGAGCTTTGCCTCCCCACACCCACCCTCAAATAAGTATAACCACTCACGCTGCACACATTGGGGGGGACAGAGTTAGAGACCCATGTTCCCATCTGCCCACAATCGCTGCTGTGCCGAAGTCCCAGTAGCCCAGATCATGTCTGCCCTAATTGCTTTGCCCAGATTTCCTTTGCTGTCATTCCCACATGCAATTGACAGAATACCTCAACAAACTATTCACCAGCTGTATGTTGTAGCAATAAATCAGGGTGACTCACTCAGCTGCAGTAACTTGTGTTTTGAAGACTGTTAGGGTGTGGTGCATCTAAACTTATCTTCCCTTTTTATGTTTGCTTGATGAAGGCACAGCAAACATATTAATATCACAGAAAGAGGATTTTGGAGGCTTGGTCATCTTCAGCATATCACAGCCCTAGAAACATCAATCTCTGTCCACTATGCCTGTTTTTTTTGTGCTAATGAATCCCATGTAGAAAGTACTCAGCCAACCACAGTTCTGGAAAATGCAAAGCAGAATTTCCTGTGTTCATGTGTTACTTTAAGTTTCCTACTGGCAACGTGTCTTGTGCTTTATGTACTTCCCCTATGGTGCTGTTGAGTGGTTTGTTTGTCTGTGTTGTGGGCCTGGCAGAGATGTTGCACTTTGTTTGTTTTGGGCTACTACAGACTGTATATTAAGTGCAGTTACAGGGATGTGAAAAAAATAACTATTTAAAAAACTATTTATGTATCCTTTAAGCACAGTGGTACTGAGTGTTCCCCTAAGGAGAGGAGGGGCATATTTAAACACAGCTGTGGCTTGGCAGAACTCCTGCCTACCCCCTGAGGAGAAAGGGGCACCATTAATAGAGCCATGGCTTGGTGGTGCTCCTGCCCACCCCCTCAAGAGAGGGCTGTATCTTTAACAGAGCTATGACTTAGTGGAAAAATAATAAAATCATTGGTGGTGTGGTGGTATCACCCTCTTGCTCTCCATTCCAGTAGCACTACAAATAAAACATCAAGTTATTGGTGCAGCAGTTAACTTCCCTTGTGTTCCCTTTCCCATATATTCCTGACTTCCATTCCCTTTACTGTATAGTCCTGGCTGTCTCAATCAAAACATTGATAGTCTGGTGGTATTCCCCATCAGCTCCCTTCCTCTAGTAGTGCCCCCCCCCCCGAAAAGTGGCTGCCCCTCACAGGTTGCAGCTCAGCAATAATACTTTGCTTCCTTCAGTTGACAACTGCGTCATTGACAAAGAGCCATGACTTGGCACTGCTCTTTCCCACCCACCTCAGGAATGGGGAGTTTGTTAACAGAGCAATGACTTGTTTTATCTGTGAGCATCTGCAGTGTGAGAAGAACAAGCAAGCAGGAGAAGAACTCCACTGTTGGAGCACTCCACGGAAGGAAGAGGCGAGTAGTGCCCCTAACTTTGTCCTGATACCTGCTAGGCTGTGGAAAAAATGATCTGATTCAGAATTTACATTCAGTGAATGTATCAAAACCCCACATTTTAACCAACGGTGAAGCAGGTCTGAAGGAACTCCTGTTTCTTTTAGCAGTTTGGCAATTCATCATCATCATCGTCAATTTATTTTTAAAAATCGCCTTTCCAGAGCTCAGGATGCCCTTACAATTAAAACATCATATACGTATAATCATATACATGGGCATGCAACTTCAACACAATTAAAATAATCATAAAATCCCTTCCTACCACTTTAAATCTTATTTGGTAACTGATAGAATTCCTTCTTGGAATTATAGCCCAGAGAAGGCTTGATTAAAAAGAAGTGTTTTAAGGGATGCTTTAAAACCCTCAACGGTCAGGCTATCTTCAACCTCTTGATGCAGCACTTTATACAGGGATATGGTCTTTCTTCTGGACACACCAACTATATCAAGCAGAAACTGTTTCAATGCACTTAAATGGAGAAGCACATACAACATAAAGAAGAAACCAAGAATCAGCCTCCTCCTGCTTGTATGCTTCCAGTGTCAGACGTCAGTGTGACTTTATATAACTTGGATAATGATGATCCAGAGACAACAAAAGATATTTGGGATGTTTTCTCTGACACATTGACTGCCACTAAGAAATGTAGTAAGGCACACATCTCACCAGAGCACATAAAAGGGGTTTATCTAGCAGAGCCACAGTTAAAGTAGTGATTTAATTCTGGAAAGACCGGCAAGTCCTTTGGCCCGCACTGGCTAAACGGCTCTATATTTTCCTGGATGCCCTCCAACATCAGTTACTTCAGAAAGATATTTGAGCACAACTGGTGTTATTGCCTCACCACTTTGCACCAGACTGCTCCAGGCCAGATCCTGAATATTGAATTCTTAGCCTTTCTCAAACTCAGCTTACCAGAGATCAGCTTCAGCTAGCCATTTGGTTATTCCTATGTCCAGCAAGTCACATGAAATGCTATTCCTTCTCATATACCTAATGCTGGCAAGACTCCTAGGTCTCCATCTGGCACTGACAGCACCACAGTCCAGCTCATTACTCACAGCAACTCAGGCAGTGCAAAGACTTTGGCACACACCTCTACATCTACTCCTCTTGACGACTTTTACCATGTCAACATAGAAACAGAAACATAGAATGTGACTGCAGATAAGGACCATTTTGCCCACCTAGTCCGCCCCTTTTCCCTACCTAATGCAATAGTGCAAACCCTAGTTGCTCTGTGGCTTACCCTCTCTTTCCTACTGCGAGAGCCCTTGTATGTATATCCCATGCATTCTTCTTTGAAATTTATTCAACTTAATTTTTTTTTGAAATTCAAAATCTTTATTGGTTTTATAAAAGGAAAAAAAAAACAGTTACAGCTCATGATAGTATACTGAGACATCACATTCAGAAAAATTAACTTATCCCCCGTCATCCCGCCCCGGAGTGTGCCCCTAAGAAGGTATAAAAGTAGAGACTATAGGTTATGGGATATGCATGGGGAGTCAGTAGGTCCACAAACCATTAATGCAGATATAAGACGTATAATTTGCCCCACTTTTTGTCAAACAGGTTGCGTCTATTGAGGGAGCTGGCAATCAGGCGTTCAGTTCTGAAGCAAGCTGAAAGATCGTTCAGCCATTCATTGTAGGATATGACTAATTGGTTCATCCAGTGTTTGAGCACCAGCTTTTTGACCACCATAGAAATTAGAGCCATGTGATATTTACGTTCCTTGACCCTAATGTTAGTGTATATACCCAGAATACAGATCTCTACAGTAAAGAGGTCCTTCAAGTCGAGCAGGGGGTCCAGCCTGGATTGGACTAATCACCACAGAGGGGCGACTTTGTCAGACTGACAGAATATGTGCAGTGGGTTTGCTTTTGCACTACCACACCTAGAACATCTAGGGCTAGAAAGGCGGCCAGTTTTGGCCAGTTTAATGGGTGTGTAGTACATGTCATTCAGGATGTGGTATTGAGTGAGTTGGAGCTTGTCCTGGGAGTTGTAGGCATAGAGATCCTTCCAGACCTGTGCCCAGTCAATGGTTAGCTCAGATTTATTTTTATTTATTTGGTTTTTGTTTACCGGGTAAGTACACTAGGCAACAATGTTGCCTATATTCAGGCACGACCCGGGAGAGTACAGACAGGGGAGACCAGAGTCAACATTAAAGAGTATTTCATGACGCAGCATGAGGTGAGAACAAACATTTGAACAGTATACATAATAGAGAAGTCCATATTTTGGAGCCAGGTAGGGGATCTGGGTGGCCAATAGTCAGGAGGTAAGCATACAATAGAGCTATGCAGTGGGGGTTTGGATGATAAATCATGGAAGTTATCCAGAATGGGTTTTACCTTGGAGGGCTGAGGAGAGATATCAAAAGATTGACCAAGTAGGTGTCTCAGCTAGAAGATTTTGAAGATGTGCACTGGGATCAAACTATACTTCTCAAGGATGTTTGGCGATGACAGGAGAGAGTCATGGGAGTAGAGATCTGCTACAATGGCATTCTGTAGTGGAGGTAGCCAACCACGGATGATATGAGAACCATCTATCTTGATGTTAGGGTTAAGAACAAGTGGCTGAGCAAAGTCCCAGCATGGGAAGATTTTATAGAAAAAGCAATATTGAGAGAATACTTTTAGTGAGGTTCCAATCGCTGATTGGCGAAGCGGGTCGGGTAGGACTTTCCATGGAAGATAATTGACGGCAGAGGAGAGGAGACTGTGCTTTTTTAAAAGCTGAGTTTCTAGTTGTAGCCAGGTAGGTGTGTAATCCTCTGCTATAGTGGAAAACCATCTGCCAGTCCTAGCAAAGTGGCTAGCCCAGTAATATAAAAGAAAATAAGGGAGATGGAGACCACCCACCTCCTTAGAAAAAACCTGGAGTGCTTATGTAGCCAGATGAAGCCAGAGATAAGGTAGTGAATATACTGAAAAAAAAAGAGAGGAAGCCAGATACTCAGCATGAGTAAAGGATAGAAGAGCATGGGGAGGACATCCATCTTTATAATATTAATTTGTCCTCATAAGGATAGTGGGAGAGATTCCCACCTTTGGAGGTCTTGTTGGAGAGAAACCATCAGGTCATTGAGATTCAGCTTTTTGGTAGTCAAGGGGTCAGTAGATAAGAATATACCCAAGTACTTGAGTGAGTGAGGATACCATTTAATATCGAATTAGTTAAAATCTGTGGGTAAAGTGATTTAAGGGGAAGATTTCAGTTTTGGTGAGGTTGAGTTTATAGTTGGAGAGGTGGCCATACTAAGCTGCTACCTCAAGTAGGTATTTCAGAAAGGTTACAGGGTGTTCTAAATGAAGAAGAATATTGTCTGCATAAGCAGAGAGGGTTGAGGTGTAGTTAAGCACTGAGATGCCCTGTATTTGGGGTGACAATTTAATGTGATGTAGGATGGGCTCCAAATAAAGATGAAAAGGAAGGGTGATAGGGGCAGCCCTGCATCATGCCAGTATAGAGAGGGAACCGGGGGGAAAAAATCTCGTTGCAATAAATCCTGACTGAGAGAGAGGAGTAGATACACCGGATCCACTGAAGGAAGATAGAGGGGGGAAGCCCATTTTTCATAGCATCAGCCAGAGAAACTCCCAGTCCACTCTATCAAAAGCCTTCTCGGCAACTAGCGAGATCAAGGCCATTGGGATCTGGGAAGAGTGGGCTGTCTGGAAGATATGGGTAAGTTTCCTAAGATGATCCATGGAGGACCGCCCCTGAATGAAACCCACCTGCTCTGGACTCAAGAGGTGGCTCCAGACCCTCCTAATATGCAGAGAGAGAGTATCTTGGTGAAGATCTGGATATCACAATTTAGGAGAGAGATCGGTCGGTAGCTGGCAGGAGATGTGTGGGATTTATGAGGCTTGAGAAGAAGAATTATTGTAACTTCTAATAGTGATGGATCTAGGAGGTCAGCATTAAGCAAGTATTGGTATAACTTGGGCAGAAGGGGAGCTAAATCATTAGCGAAGGTTTTATAAAAATTAGAGGGGAAACCGTCAGAGCCGGGCACTTTATCTAGGGCTAGCTCTTGGATTGTGTCTTCTACCTCTTTCAGAGTGATTGGAGATGGCAGGGAGAGCTGTTGATGATCGGCTAAACAGGGTAATGCAAGAGAGTCTAGATAAGTCTCTATATCCCAGGAGGATGACGGAGAAGGTCTTTTACCATACAAGGTACAGTAAAAGTTTTCAAAAACCCAGGCAATGTCCCAGGGAGCTGTTTTGGTGGAGCTTTCTGGGGCCTGAATGGAGGGGATGAGCCTAGAGCTTTTCAGTTTACAGAGACAGAGGGCTAAGAGTCTGCCAGCCTTTCTCCTTGGTCTGTATAGTTAGGCTTTGTTTTCAGGAGGGCATACTCTGCCTTTTATCTCAGCAAGTCTGCATATTTATTCCTGAGGTCAAGAAGTTCCGACAGGGAAACAGAGGAAGAGGAGGACGATAAGGATAGCTTGGCCACCCTTATTAGAGATAAAAAAGACAAAGCCTCCCTTTCCCTCTGTTTCTTCCTTCTAGAGGCTAACTTAATAAACTCACCGCGGAGGTAGCATTTAAGTGCACACCATACAAGATCTTCTCTATGCACCGAACCGCTGTTAGTGGCCATAAAGGTTTGAGTAGAAGATTGGATCCTGGAGACAGTGGTTTTATCTTTTAGTAGTTGGGTATTCAGCTTCCATGACTTTTCCGTCTGCATATCAGGGTCAGGGGAGAGAACCACCCAGGCCATCAAGTGGTCAGAGAGTACTGTTGGCTAAATTCTGGCCTGATAGAAGCCTGCTAGGAGAGGAATACTGGTTAAGATATAGTCCAATCTGGACCAAGATTAGTGGAGGGCAGAGTAGAAGGAGAAAAGTCAGTGGGATGGGTTAAGTATGCACCATGGATCACAGAGCCCGAGTGTGTCCATAAAATCGTTTAGCACCCTTTGAGGCGAGGAAGAGGGTTTTAATGGCCAGTGGGTCCTATCCAAGTCCTAGGTAGGGGAAATGTTCCAATACCCCCCCAGGATTACAGAAGTGAGTAGAAAGGAGGAAACCTTGCTGACAAGGTCCATAAGAAATAGCAGGTCCCCTCCCACCAGCCCATATACTGAACTCAGTACCACTGTTACACCCAGAAGGGAGCCCTTGACCAGGATGTATCCACCATGGGGGTCCACAATAGAAGAGTCTGCCTGGGAGGGAATCGTATTCATGATTAGGATGGCGAGTTCCCTGAGGCAAAAAATTGGGACACGCCTTGCCTACGCAACCAAAACGCCCTCTTTTGCCAGTAAATGAGTTTCTTGTAATAGAATGATTCCTGCATTAAGTAGAGTGCAATGTTTCAGGACTTGGTATCTGTTCAGTGGGTCCTTGACTCCCCTGACAGTCCACATAACAATTTTACCAATCTTTTGGAGTTCTACGAATGGGTAACATCAGAACTGGACAGGGGAAAGCCTGTGGATGTATTATTCTTGGACTTCAGCAAGCGTTTGACTCTGTCCCCCACAATGGTCTGGTGGAGAAACTGATGGGGTTGGAAGTAGGCCCTTTGATTGTCAGATGGATTGAAAACTGGCTAGCTGGATGCACCCAGAGAGTACTGGTCGGTGGGGAGCTCTCGAACCCTAGAGAGGTCGGTAGTGGGGTACCACAGGGCTCGGTCCCGGGTCCGATCCTATTTAATGCATATATATTGGACATCAGGGAGGGTATAGGGTGTGAAAAGAGTCTCTTCACTGATGACTCCAAGATGGGAGCAGTAGTTGAGGGGAAAGAGGGGAGGTTGGCACTGCAAGGGGACCTGGACACCCTGGAAAGCTGGGCTCACACATGGAAATTAAATTTCAATATCACCAAGTGCATGGTGTTACATCTTGGGTGGGGAAACCCTAAACACAGGTACACCCTGGGAGGGAAGGCGCTGGAGGCCTCAACAGGGGAAAAAGACCTAGGGGTCATGGTGGATGCATGTATGAATAACTCTGAGCAGTGCAGGAGAGCGGCTAGCAAGGCAAACAGGATGTTGGGATGCATCGTAAGGGGGATCACCTCTAGGAGCAAGGAAGTGATTCTGCCGCTGTACAATGGACTGGTTAGACCACACCTTGAGTACTGTGTACGGTACTGGAGACCACACTTGAAGAGGGACATACAGCTCCTGGAGAGGGTACAGAGGAGGGCAACTAAGATGATACGAGGACTAGGGGATTTGACGTATGAGGACAGATTTGAGGAGCTCTGCCTGTTTTCATTGGAGGTGAGGAGAGACGGGGGGACATGATTGAGGTCTTCAAGTACCTCAAGGGAATAAATAGGGTAAACATGGAGGGGATCTTTAGACTAAAGCAGGGAGGTATCACCAGAGGGCATGGTTTGAAGTTGGAAGGTGGAAGGGTGAGGGGAAAAGAGGAGGAGGTTTTTCACTGAGAGGGTGGTGGACCCTTGGAATGTGCTGCCTGGCGAGCTGGTTCAGAGATCCACAGTGGAGGGCTTCAAGAGAGGGTGGGACAGACACAGAAAGAGGATGTATCAGATGATGGCCTGGCCCAGGGGGGTGGGGATGGATGATAGGGGTTTCTGGAACACAAGGGGGGGCCTTGGCACCCAACTAGGGATCTGAGGTTCGAGCAGACTCGATAGACTGTAAGGCCTAATCTGCTGGCAATGAGTATGTTAGTATGTAAGTACGTAATAGCCCTTCCTAAGGGTTAGTCTAGTAAACAACCTGAAACAGTGAATAGATAAAGAACTCCTGCAGCGCACACTCCAACCCACCCTCCTCCCTCCCAACCCACCCAACACATTATTAGCGTCCATAAGGATCAGGAACAGCAGAGAATTAACATCCTGAACTATAACAGTAAATAAACATAACCCAATACCCCCACCCAGGTACCCCCCAAAAGAATTCCAGAGGTAGGAACAAACAAATTGAGTAAGCTGTAGATCTGTCAGGTTTCCCCCCCAAACCCCTGCAACCAAAATCTTGAAAACCCCAACAACTATTTACATGGGACTTCAATATTGTATGGGTAACAACTGAATAGGAATGAAAAGTAAAGGAAGTCCAACCCCATACAGCTTCCCAACCTAGTAACAAAAAACATAGACTGAAGGTAAAACTATAACAAAAGGGTAGGAAGCACCCCCCCCCCATCATTCAGCACGCAATGCAGCTCTACCTTGAGCCTGCATAATCCAGAGCACCCCGTCATCCCCTGTCCAGGTATGAATCAATAAACATGGTTCTAGCTCCTTCTAACTTAAGGTGTGAAAACATGTCCCCACCCGTAACCCATTCGGGCCAGTAAATGCCCCTAAGATATATGGGTAGGAAAACATGTTATGGATGGGGTCCCTGAATCTGCCAAAAACAGGCACCATGTATCTGGACTGCAGACCGCATTAGGCTTAGGCTAGGCATAGGCTTATTATTAGAACCCAGTAGCCTTTTAGGAGTGGAGAAAGGCTAGGGATCTAGGTCCTTGATAGGGAGGTCTGTAAGTAGGCCAGGGACTATGTGGTATATGAGACCTGGGGCCCAACAAGTATAAGCAAAATCCCCATTGATCCCCATATGTTGGGAGCAAAAAAAAAAAGAAATTAGCTACATACACACTACACGCTACACCTGTGACCTGGGTTCATTAACAACCTTGGAGTGCCAGTGTGGGGGGAGGGCGGCGCAGGATCGAGCATGCTGATGGGCAGCTCTCTTCTCCCGTGGGTGGTTTGGCACCCCCCCATAGTTCCCCTCCCACTGGGTGGAGGTCTGGTCAGTAGCGTAGGTGGAGAGGGGGTGGAAAACAGTTACGGGAGGAGGAAGGGTCTGGGCTGGCACCACATGGAAACATAGAATTTGACGGCAGATAAGGACCGCTTGGCCCACCCGGTCTGCCCATTTCCCTACCTACTGGATAAGCTGCAGATCCTAGTTAACCAGCAGCCTACTTCTTCCTACCCCCACCCCCCAGAATTGCCTTATGACTATCCCATGCATGCTTGAATTCCACCACTGATTTTGACTCCACAACCTCCTCCGGAAGGCCATTCCATGCATCCACAACCCTCTCTGTGAAAAAATACTTCCTTAAATTACCTCTGAGCCGCCCCTCTATCTTCAAATTGTGCCCTCTTGTTCTTGCACACCTCTTTTTTTGAAAGATGCTACCCTCTTGGACTTTGTTGATTCCCTTGAGGTACTTGAAAGTTTCTATCATGTCCCCCTCTCCCTCCTTTCCTCGAGGCTATACATATTAAGCTCCTTAAGTCTCTCTTCATATGTCCTCCGGTGCAGACCCTGCACCATTTTAGTTGCCCTCCTCTGGACAGCTTCCATCCTGTCTATGTCTTTATGGAGATTGGGTCTCCAGAACTGCACACAGTACTCCAGATGGGGTCTCACCAGCTGTCTGTACAGAGGGATAATAACTTCCTGTTTTCTGCTGGTGATGCCTCTCCCATGCATCCCAGTATCCCCCAGCCCTCCTTGCTGCCTTCCTCACATTGCTTGCCCACCTTTAGGTCATCTGATATGACTACCCCAGGTCCCTTTCCATTTTTGTTGTTGTGTATCTCACCCCCATTGTGTACTCTTCCCCTGGGTTTTTGTTTCCCAGGTGCATTACCTTGCACTTCTTAGCATTGAATCTAAGCTGCCATACATTTGACCATTCCTCTAACCTTGCCAAGTCCCTTCTCATCCTTTCCACCCCACCCTGTGCATCAACTCTGTTGCAGATCTTAGTGTCATCTGCAAAGAGACATACTTTTCCTTCCAGTCCTTCTGCAATGTCGCTTATAAAGACATTGAAGAGGACTGGTCCTAATACTGAACCCTGCGGTACCCACTAATAACCCTCCTTTCTTCTGAGTGGACTCCATTTTACTATTACTCTCTGTGTCCTATTCTCCAGCCAATTCTTTACCCAGGCTGTCATCTTGGGACCCACTCCAGGCTGGCTAACTTATATATTAATCTTTTGTGTGGGACTGTGTCAAATGCCTTGCTAAAGTCTAGGTAGGCCATGTCCACAGCCCCTCCCTGATCTACTACTTTGGTCACCCAGTCAAAGAAATCTATCAGATTCGTCTGGCATGACCTTCCGCTGTGAATCCATGCTGCCTAGGGTCCTGTGCCCTTCTGGCCTCCAGATACGCGACAATTCTTTCCTTTAGAAGTGATTCCATCATTTTCCTATCACTGAGGTTAAACTAACAGGTCTATAGTTTCCTGCTTCTGCCTTGCTCCCACTTTTGTGAAGGGAATCACATCTGCCCTCCTCCAGTCCTCGGGTACCACCCCATCCTCCCATGATTTGTTAAAGAGGTAGTCAGTGGTGTCACTAGTTCTACCCCTTAGTTCTTTAGAATTCTGGGATGAATCCCATCAGGCCCCATTACTTTGTCCACCTTCAGTTTTAAGAGTTCTTTCAGAACCCTTTTCTTCTGTAAATGGGCTGGTATCAACTTCTGTATCCAGAGTGTTACTACTGTTTGTTTTATGTACCTCCCCTCTTCCTTTGTAAATACTGAGCAAAAATATTTGTTTAATATCTCTGCCTTTTCACATTCTCCTCTGCCCACCCTCCCTCCTCTTTATTAAGCCTCACTATCCTCCCTTGGTCTTCCTTTGCTCCTGATGTACCTATAAAAGGTTTTATTCCTTTCTTAACTGAGTTGGCTATCTTTTCCTCAGTTTGAGCCTTTGCTGTTCTGACTGCCTTCCCAGCCTCCTTTTGCTTTAACTGATACAGTTCTCTGTCCTGCTCTGCTGCAAGATTCCTTGTACTTCTGAATGCTTTCTTTTTCTTGAACCTTCACTGCCACTTCCTTTGAGAACCATAGTGGTTTCTTACATCGTCTTGTTTTGTTTATTTGCTTCACACAAGGCTCGTTACCTCTGTGATGCCAGTTTTATTATTCCCATTGTTCTTCCACCCCTCCTTCCCGCCCATTTGCTAGTGCATTCCTTAGGCACTCACCCATTTTGGCAAAGTCAGCCCTCCTAAAGTCCAGTACTTTTGTCTTTGTATGGCTTGACTCTATTGCTGTGTTTATTGTGAACCATACTGTTTGATGGTCGCTAGTTCCCAGATGGCTACCCACTTCTACATCTGTGATCCTCTCTCCATCTCCATTTGAGAGTATCAAGTCTAATATTGCTCCCTCTCGAGTGGGCTCCAGTACTAGTTGTCTAAGGCATGCCCCCTGTAGGGCATCTAGAATAACTGCACTCTTCGAAGTGGCAGCTGCAACTGTGCTCCAGTTAACATCTGGCATATTCAGATCACCCATCAGCAATATCTCCCCTTTTTCTGCCATTCTAAGTATACTTTCTATCATTTCCTTGTCCACTTCCTCCCCCTGAGAAGGGGGTCTGTATACAACCCCTGTGCGGATTGTGGTGCCATTGCCTGTCTCCAAATTTACCCACAGTGCTTCTTCTCCTCCCTGTTTACCCTTTTGTTCTGTTGCTTTTATTCCTTCCCTATGTAAAGAACTACTCCTCCCTCTTTACCCTCCCTGTCCCTCCTGTAGATAGTGTATCCTGGTATGTTTACGTCCCAGTCATGGTTTGTGTGTACCATGTTTCTGTGACTGCCACGATATCCAGATGTTCCTCCTCCATCAAGGCCACTAATTCAGGAAGCTTGTTACCTAGACTACGGGCATTGGTACTCATTGCTCTCCATTTTTGATGGCCTTACCTTCTGTTGCAGCATCCCCACTGACCGTTCTACCTTGGTCTTTTTCTCATTTAGTACCCTGTTTTGTAGGGAGAGGCTGGGATTTTTCTGCTGCTTGTCAGTGCCTCCCCATTGACTAGTTTTAAAGCTTGCCAATGAAGCATTTAAACCGATTGCTCAAAAGACTTGTTCCCTTCCTGGACAGATGCAGACCATCCTGCCAGTATAGGCTGGTGTCCCTCCAGGTGGAACCCCAGTCCCCAATGAAGCCAAACCCCTGTGCTCTGCACCATTTTTTCAACCATTCATTAAACTGCATGGTGCCAATTACCCTCGCCTCCCCCATGCCTTTGACAGGCAGCACCTCTGAGAAGGATACTGTGTTTGCTACTTGTCTTAGGCCCCTCCCCAACTCTGCAATGTCCTCCTGCACTGCTCTAACCTCATGATGAGCCAAGTCATTTGTCCCTAGGTGGACAATTACGTCCAGCTCAGAATCCTGGTGTGTAGTGTGCCTCCACATGCTCATATGGCCGTGTGCCAGGGCCTCAGGGGTCAGGGGAGAAAACCAGTAAAATACCTGTGTCCCTGTCGCCAGTTGATGGAAGAAGGCGATGGGGACCACATAGCTATATTAAAAAAAAAAAGCACCATATCAGGTCAGCATGTCAGAGCAACTGTAGGACTGCTGCTCATGACCTAGGTGACCCAGGTTCAGAAATGAACAAGGGTCATCAATGACTGGCCAGGGGAGGGTGGACAAAGAAATGGACTGGCTAGGGGGAGGAATGGACAAGGAAATGGACCAGCCAGGGGAGGAGTAGACAAGGAAATGATAGAAGGCATCCTTGGGATAGCAGAGAAAAGGGATATATTGCTGATGAGGGATCTGAATATTCCAGATGTTAACTGGAGTACCTTTGCTGCAGCCACATCCAAGAGCAGGGCCATTCTCAATGCCCTACAGGGGGCATGCCTCAGACAGCTAGTGTTGGAACCCACTCTGGAAGGAGCAGTCTTAGACCTGGTACTCTCAAATGGGGACGAAGAGAGGATCTCAGATCTAGAAGTGGGTAGCCATCTGGGAACAAGCAACCACCAAACAGTGTGGTTCATGGTAAACTTAGCTGTAGAGTCAAGCCATACAAAAGTGAAGGTACTGGACTTCAGGAGGGCTGATTTTGTCAAAATGGGATAGGGCCTCAGAAACGTACTAGCAAACAGGCAAGAAAGTGGGGTGGAGCAACAATGGGGAAACATCAAAACAGCCATCACAGAGGCAACAAGCCTTTGTGTGAAGCAAACAAATGAAAATGAAAATAAAAACCACTATGGTTCTCAAAGGAGGTGGTCAGGAAGGCAAGGGAGAAAAAGATAGCATTCAGGAAGTATAAGGAAACACAAAAGGGGCAGGACAGAGAACTGTACCAGTTAAAGCAGAAGAAAGTGGGAAGGCAGTCAGAATAGCAAATGCCCAAACCGAGGAAAAGATAGTCAACTCGGTTAAGAAGGAGGATAAAACCTTTTATAGGTACATTAGGGAGTGAAGAAAGTCAAAGGGAGGGATACTGAGGCTGAATAAAGAGGAGGATGGGTGGGCAGATAGGGACAGTGAAAACGCAGGGATACTGAATGAATACTTCTGCTTAGTATTCACAAAAGAAGAGGAGGGGGAGGTACCTAATCCAGTCAATAGAAGCGCTCTGGAAAGGGGGTCAATATCAGTCCTTTCACAGAAGAAAGGGTTCTGAAAGAACTCCTAAAACTGAAGGTGGACAAAGCAATGGGGCCTGATGGGATTCACCCCAGAATTCTAAAAGAACTAAGGGGAGAACTAGTAACACCACTGACTACCCTTTTTAACAAATCATGGGAGGATGGTGTGGTACCTGAGGACTGGGGACGGTGAATGCGATTCCCTTTCACAAAAGTGGGAGGAAGACAGAGGCAAAAAACTACAGACCTGTCAGTTTGACCTCAGTGGTAGGGAAAATAATGGAATCACTTCTGAAGGAAAGAATTGTTGAGTACCTAGAAGCCAGTGGGGCACAGGACCCAAGGCAGCATGGATTCACAGTGGGAAGGTCATGTCAGATGAATCTAATAGATTTCTTTGACTGGATGACCAAAGTAGTAGACCAGGGAGGGGCTGTGGACATGGCCTACCTAGACTTTAGCAAGGCATTTGACACAGTCCCACACAAAAGATTAATAAACAAATTAGCCAGCCTGGGAGTGGGTCCTGGGGTGGCAGCCTGGGTTAAACATTGGCTGGACAACAGGATGCAGAGGGTAATAGTAAACAGAGTCCACAGTGAAGAAAGGGTGGTTACTAGTGGGGTACCGCATTGTTCAGTACTGGGACCGGTCCTTTTTAATGTCTTTATAAGTGAAATTGCAGAGGGACTGGAAGGAAAAGTATGTCTCTTTGCAGATGACACAAAGATCTGCAACAGGGTTGATACACAAGGTGCGGTGGAAAGGATGAGAAAGGACTTGGCAAGGTTGGAGGAATGATCAAATGTATGACAGCTTAGATTCAACGCAAAAAAGGGCAAAGTAATGCACCTGGGAAACAAAAATCCAGGGGAAGAGTACACAATGGGGGGTGAGATACTGACAAAAACAAAAATGGAAAGGGACCTGGGGGTAGTTATATCTGATGACCTAAAGGTGGGCAAGCAATGTGAGAAGGCAGTTAGGAGGGCTGGGGGGATACTGGGTTGCATAGGGAGAGGCATCACCAGTAGAAAACAAGAAGCTGTTAACCCTCTGCACAGACAGTTGCTGAGACCTCATCTGGAGTACTGCATGCAGTTCTGGAGACCCCATCTCCGCAAAGACGTAGACAGGGTGGAGGCTGTCCAGAGGAGGTCAACCAAAATGGTGCAGGGTCTGCACCAGAAGACATACAAAGAGAGACTAAAGAAGCTTAATATGTATACCCTCGAGGAAAGGAGGGAGAAGGGGAACATGACAGAAACTTTTAAATACCTCAAGGGACTCAACAAAGTCCAACAGGGCAGCATCTTTCAGAAAAGAGATGTTCAAGAACAAGGGGCACAATTTGAAGATAGAGGGGGGGCAGCTCAGAAGTAATGTGAGGAAGTATTTTTTCACGAACAGGGTTGTGGATGCATGGAACAACCTTCCTGAGGAGGTCATGGAGTCAAAAACAATGGGGGAATTCAAGAATGCATGGGACAGACATAAGGCAATTCAAGTGGGGGGTAGGAGGAAGTAGGCTGTTGGTTAACTAGGATTAGCAGATTAGGTGGGCAAAGCAGTCCTTATCTGCCATAAAATTCTCTGTTTCTATGTTTCTAAGATTCAGGCATCCAATGGACAGCTCTCCTCCCTTGAGGTGGAGGGGATTCTATGTCTTGCCACAGGAGTGCCACCAGAAAGAGGCCAAGTTGTAGCTTAAGTGACTTCAGTAGAAGGGGCAGGGCTGTCAGCGGATCCTGGTGCACATGCAAACTAACGTGGACATGCAGGTTATTGAATGCTGATGCCCCGGGGAGGAAAAACACTGAAGAAAATAGTTTTGGCTTGATCCAGCACCCCCTCACAGGTACTGCACAACCTATGTGCCAGGACACCCCCACCATATGTGATCCTGGGTAAGTAATGGATAACTGATAAGTCTGCAAGAATGTAAGTGAAGGGGCTGAGGGTGGTGGGGTGGGGGGGATGCAGGGGCCAAGAGATAGGGAAGTATGAAACAAAGGATGGACAACAAAAAGAAAAAGAATGCACCATATAACAAGGAAACATGTCCCCCGACCCTATAAGTTATATTAAATCTTGCATCATAGGTGGTGGGTTCTCCTAGTTAATCTTTTCCTTTTCCAACACTGGTGAGGGTTCTGTAACTGCAGAGTTCACTGTTTAAGTTGAGCATATCCAGGGTATCTGCAACATCAAAAGGACAGCAGCTTTAAAGTGAGTGAGGGAAGTGACCCAAACATTTATAGTCCTTATTTTCCCTTTGTAAGCACAACAATTTCACTATTAAAATGTGGCTGTTTATTGCCATTGCCACTTGGCTGCTTCAACCGCCCCTGCTTCTGTCCCCAAGAAGAATTCCCTGCAGGAAGAAAGCCCCCTTCCCCCACTGGTGTGCCCACTGTCTTTCCAGCAGAGTAAACATGGTTAATAGCTTCTCGATTGTCTCCCTCCTGTTTTTCAGAAGAAACTTCCCTGCTAGATTTGTGGCATTGAAAACATACATGCAGGTTTTTGTAGGATGATCTGCAAGGTTCGTAAATCTTTCCTGTAGCTAGTTATTATATGTAATAGCAAGTAAATCACCTGTTTGGGACTTGTAAGATCAAACAAGACAGTTAAGTCATACTTCAGTCCTCTTTCAAGTTTTCATTATTGCGTGATGCTAATCTTGTTGTGTTAAATGGTGTACTTTGTACTTATTCTTTTAATTTAAACCTATGGCACCATAAACAGAAAGAAATGGACCAGCAAACTCCTTTATTACGTAACTTAAACTTGCCAAAAAAAACAAGATTTTTTTTTTGCTTTAATAGAAATGTTAAAACCAGCTATTAGTCAGATGCTGTGCATCCTGTCCTTTAAACATTTTAATAAGTAAAAAACACAGCAACAACAAAAAAACTGGAATATTTAGTCATTCAAGTTCACGTAAAAACAAAGTTCAGGCTCCTGCCATTGGTTTCAAGTTGCTCTGAGCCAAACTGCATTGAGACTATTTCAAGGCTGCCCTCTTTTTCCAAGTAGAAAAACAGGAGAGAAAGCAGGAGTAAAGTAGTGACTAGCCAAGGTAGCCCAGGCGCAAATGGCATAGGCCTCCAGGAGGGCACGACATCTGACTGGGTGTACCCCTCCCCCCTAACATGGATCTGCAACAGCACTCATCCCATAAAAGGGTCCTGATTTGTGGTTCCCATTCTTCTCTAACCTCCTTGAGGGCTGAGTGGGGCAACAGGCACAGTCTTCCTTTATATGTTGGCTCGCGCTTGCGCGCCAGCCAACATATTGTATTAGTAGCGGATTTGGAGGCGTGGTCACTGTTGGCAAATGCAGGGCATGCATCAGTAGGTGCGTCCCTCATTCCCCAATAAGTTAGCATGCAGACACCACACCAGGAATACCTAATGTGTGAGCACGTCTAAGGAAAGGTCCGCTGCAATGAGAGCAAAGCTCGTCATATGCAATGGCACCTCCCAACGTGCCTTCCCTGGTGAAACATTAGAGTAAACATGGCAGCACATGCTGCCTGCCACAATGCCGACTTTGGGGGTGTCCAATTCCCCTGTTGGCATTCCCTGACCCAGTTTATGTGCTGACGGGGGAGCCCACTCCCCGTCAGCATAATGTACCCCCCCATTTGTTATGTGCCAAGGGGGATGCCCAATCCCCCTCGGCTCTTGCCCCCCCTTCAGTATGTGCTGATGGGGGTGCCCAATCCCCTATCAGTTAGCCCCCACAAACACTCAGGTGGCATGCTGGGAGCCCACCCCAGCATGCAAAATGCCCCAGTAAAAACCAAAAAAGTCCTGCAATTTTTTTTTTTTTTTACCTGTAATTGAAGAAAACGGTCCCTTGTGGTCTGTTCAGCTCCCTGCCCCAACCCGCACCCACCCTCTGCGCACCCCTGTCTCCCCACACCCCTACCCTATACTTACCTCTGGAGTCTGGCACGATGTTCTTCGGTGGACCGGGAACACGTCTGCACTCTTCAAAGCCGACCGAGAGCTGAAGAAATGCCGGTAAGCTGTATAATGGCATAAATAGGGTTTTTTCAACTTTGGTGCATATCTTGGGATTTTGTTGGAATTTTTGCACCAAATTTTCAAAATTGGGTTATTGGGGCCCCTCCTCATGAATTCAGTCACTGTCATGGCGTTATTCGGTCCCGAATGGTGAATTCGGGGTCACTGCTCGGAATCACCATTCGGGACCAAGTAACAAAATAACAGTGCCACTGTTCATGAGGTGGCCTCTCAAAAAGCCTACGTTGCAAATTTAGTGAAAAAAAATTACAAAAAATGGCTGTTTTATGAGTGTGCATTGCGCTGTTTCCACACAGCTCGTACCTTTGTGAATTTGTAATATTTTCACTCCAGATTTTCAAAATTGGCATTTTTCCACACCTCCTTATGAACAGTACAGCTGTCAATTTACGTATCCTGGCTGAAATGTGTTTTCACATGTCCAGCGCAGAATAGTGCCGTCGCTGTGCAAAATCAGTTTTCAGGACAGTTTGAGAAAATGATGGTGACACTGTTCATGAGCAGAGGTCCTAAAATGCCTATGTTGAAAATTTGGTGAAGAAAGTCCATAAAATAACTGTGTTACAAGCGTGCGTTGCACAGTTTCCACGCACCCTTGTAGCTTAGCAAATTTGCAATATTTTCATGCCAGATTTTCAGCACTGGCATTTTTTCACATCTCCTTATGAACAGTACAGCTGTCATTTTTCACAGCCTGCCCAAAATGTGTTTCCTCACCTGTGGCGCACAATGGCATGGTCACTGTGGGAAATCAACTTTTGGGACAGATTAACAAAATCACAGTGCCACTGTTCATGAGGGGAGGTCCAAACATGCCTATGTTGAAAATGTGGCTAAAAAAAATCCCCAAAATAATTGGGTTACAGACGTGTGTTGTGCAGTTTCTATGCGTGTTTGTAACTTCACCACTTTTTCATATTTTCACTCCAGATTTTCAACGTTGCCATTTTTTTACGCCTCCTCATGAACAATACAGTTGTCAATTTCCACATCCTGCCCAAAATGTGTTTTTGGCCCTGTGTCACCAAATGGCATAACCACTGTGCAAAACCACCTTTCAGCTAACAAACTGATTATGCCGCTCTTCATGAGGTGGGGTCACAAAAAGCCTATGCTGAAAATATGGAGTGAAAATACCAACAAACTCCTACAACGTTAGGGTTTCCAACTGTAACACCCCACCCTGTAGAAACTGCCAGGCATCGGGGGTGTGACTTGGGATCATTGGCTGTAATGCTTATGCCATTCCACCCCCAACCCCACCCTGCAGCCAGTGACAAGCATCGAAGTGTGCCTTGGAGTGTTCGGCCATAAAGTTCACCCCATTCTCCTATACTGTACCCATCTCAGCATATTTCCTTATGGAATGGGGTAAGTATAAGGTCCAAAGACCCCAAAGCACACCACGATACTTGTCGGTGTCTACAGGGTAGGGTGAGGCCCATTCTCCTATACTGCACCCGTATCGTGTATTTCCTTATGGAATGGGGTAAATATAAGGTTCAAAGACCCCAAAGCACACCATGACACTTGTCAGTGTCTACAGGGTAGGGTGAGGTAAAATGGCATGAGCATTATAACTGATGCCCCAAAGGCACACCCCAACGCCTGTCAGTCTCTGCAGGTTGGGGGTGGGGTTGGCGTCAGTTCCATACTTTACTGCCATTCCTATTATGCATCTCTAACTCCTGCACTATCAATGCCAATGCTAGCGAGACAACATTCGGCATTGACAAATGCTTGTTCAGATCTGATACAGGCTCCACACTAGCTCAGTATACCACCAGAGCTCTTTAAAAAGGTATACAGTAGGCCACAAGGGATCAGATATTGATTATTAAAATAAACATCAATGTACTGAGGGGATTATGCTCCATCCCTCTCCCCAGCTACACTATTACATTTTTCTACTTTCTCTTATCTGGTCTCTATACTTTCTTTACCTTCCCCACTTTTACAATCACTGTTACTTTACAATGTACCTTTTCTTTATTATACCCTTCACTTCTGCTCTTATCCCATAACCTTTGTATTTGTCCCCTATTCTGTCTCTCACTACTCATTTCTCATGTTACCCTAACCTATTTTTCTTTTATTTCCCCAGGTTTGCTTGAACATCAGCTGTCTACCTATCAAATAAGTAACTTTGTTCTTTACTTCTAATTCCCTAGTTCCCTCCTCTAGAACCTCTGATCCTTTGAGTCTCATCAACCTCCTGTTACCTTGCTTTTCAGCTCCATACCACATTGCCCATGCTCTCAGGATTCCTCCACTCCACTGGAGCAGGTAAGTCCTTATTTTAATGAATTCCTCTCCACTTCTCATGTATAACAATTTTACTACTAAAATGTGCAAGTAAATGTTATTGCCATTAGCCAGTGTTTGTTTATAAGGAGCTTTAGGTAACCCAAAATAAAATATTAACTTAAGGTATAGTGTAATAAGTGTTTGTGTCTTTTTTCTGTCATTACTTCCTATGTGCCTACAAAGTATTTTGATACACTATTTTTTGAGAAACGTTCAATGTAACTCCCCCCACCACGGGAGGGGCTTACCTGGTCTGCCTCCCAGCCGTCTGGTCTTGCCAATCCCAATCCAGTGGTGCCCCTTTATTGCTCCTGCCATCCCTAATGTGCCTGTTTGCTGGGGGGTCCAGAGGAGTTGTGTGTAAATGTTTAAAACCACCAGCCCAGCAGTACCGCACATTTAGTGAGGTACAAGCAGTCAAGTGCTGCACAGCTCGGTGTGCATACATTCAAACTGGTTCTTGCTGAAACGTGCAGGGTGCTGCATTCGGCTTGCAGAATCTGACAGCGCTGCAGTGCTTAGTATTAACACTGCCCAGGTGGCTCAGCAAATGTCTTCTTCATGTGTTCTAACCCCTGGGGCCCCAAGACACAAGTGAGGGTTTGGAAACACACTGGGGAGAAAAAGAAATTTAACTCTACAAAAGTGCTTTTAGCCACTGTAGCTTTAACAGCAGCCAAGGCTGCACTGTGAATGTATTCTCTGCCTGTCACCTGGGTGAGAAAGTGCTATAGTGCTAGCGACAAGCAGAGGGAGACCTCTTTATGCCCCATTCCACAACCGGACAATAGAATAAAGGACATCTGTTAGGGCACATGGACATTTACTTTTAAAATAATACAAGAGCCCCTTAAACAGACTTCAAAGTTGGGACTCCGTATAGACTGTTCTGATGTAAGCCATCTTGGTCACCCCGATCCTTGCCTTATCCAATCAGAGTTCGAGGAGCATATAGGATTGCTGCTATGGCTCCTGGGTAGGAGGACAGGACAATACTCTTGGCATCTTCAGCAGCATCCAATCAGGTGTTGAGTGGATTTGAAATACATTAATTCTGTAGTTGGACAGCTGTATCAACCAATCAGATGCTGCCATGTTCTCCTCTGACCTTGTGGGGGGGTCAGCTCAAGGCAGTTCTACCTGAAGCTCTCTGTGAGATGGGGGGGCTTAGACTGTGTCTGGAAAAAAGTATGGTAGTCAGCCTAAGGCTTCCACAGCCACATTCTAGGAGACTTGACTGAGGCATTCTACAACCTGGGAAGCCAGAGTTTAAGTGTGAAGCATTGTTTTGTTGCCCTGAAGCAGTCTGAGAGAAGCCCTCAGCCTGTGAGGAGGGTTGGACTGTGTCCATGTCAAGAGCTTGAAGTTTGCCTGTGGGATAAACAACCAGCATCAGGAGGCATTTACCAAAAATTCCCGTTGTCTGAGAAGCCAGTTGAAGTATGAATAGCTGTTTTGTAGTTTGAACCTGCAGTTTGAAAAGACCTGAGAGACTGATTGCAACCCCTAGCCCTGGGAGGTGATTAGGCTCTGCTCCAGGAGGTATCCACATCTGCTAGCCAGTAGAAGGAAAGAAGACTGTTTGATTCCTGAGCTCCAGGTAGTGTCATAGCCAGGCATTATCCATTGTCTGTCCCTGTGGGTTTGGATGCCTGGATGTGTGGGGTGAAGTGTGTGGCCCTGGTCCCCAGTACTGTTCTTTTTCAGCACCTGCGATGCCACAGAAGAGAAGGTGAAAGGCTGCAAGAGTCTGCCACCCTGCAGAGGTGACCAACTGCAAAGAGCCTGCTACAGCCACGTAAACAGTATCCCCGGATACATTGTTTGAGGTCCGCAGCACTGCAGACTGAACAATTTGCTATTGTGCAGACCCTGAAAGAACTGAGCCCACAGAACCATGAGTAAATACAAGGCCTGCCCTGCAACCGAGGGAGTTGTCCCTAGTTCTCCAAAACTATTGTTTTTCCAGCTGGCCAGGAGTTGTTTGTTCTTCTTAAAACAGTCATTGCATCAATTCAAGGGGTTTATGTTTAGCTAAGTGTTTTAAAGTGCATCGACGCCAACCAACCAGCTGTACTGTTATCAGGCCTGCAACTGCTCCAACTGGATACCCAGGCCGACTGTGGGTGCTCCCAACTTGATTAATTGGGGAAAAGCTGGTACCAGACGGGTGTGGGAGAATTGAGGTGCACGTTGTGTATGCTGGTGGAGGGGCACCATTACTGCCGTTGTAACTGGGGTTGTGTTAATGTTTGCATATCAAATGATTGCACCGTTGCTCTTCCTGCATCCTATGTTCTCTGCCCTATTCCTACCCCTTTTTGTGAACAAATCACTGGTTAACCTTTTTAACACTGTGAGCATATTATTAGAGACTGATAATAATTATATGTGTTTTGAAATACTGCAACCAAGGCTGGTGTGTGTGGAATGACTACAGGGGGAAATGGGAAGGTATAGCAGCCCAGAGGGTTGTACCAGACAGACAGCTGGCCCACTATATTGTAATGCTGGATGTAGGCACCACGCTAACTAACATTTATTGGTAAAGAACCCCCCTTTCTATCCAAAACAGAGCCCAGGCCACTCAACCTTGTTTAAGCCCACGAGGCTGGGGTAGTAACCAAAAGTTATACAGCGATCCTGTTACATTAAATAATATTTATCAATTCTTGTTGTTTTATGATTCTGTGTATTGTGTTGTATTTCTTTTGTTCTTTTTTATTGTAATTTAGCTTTATTCAAGCATTAGCAATCAGATACAGTACACTGACAATACAGACACTGATAAAAGAAAAAGAAAAATGTCAAACATATGACCAATATGTATCACAAGTTAAACAAAAGTAATAACCAACCCAGAACTAATTGTTATGCTTGCAGAAATGTTCAGCAGTCACTATATATCTCTCTGGATACATTGAATCGCGGGAGCCAAGATGGCCAATGCCACACTGTAGTTCTCTCTGCAGCACCCGAGAACTTTGTCTTAAATCAATGTCTATTTGGCACTAGTAAGCCGTTTTTTCTGCGATTAGTGCTAGATGATCTATTTACAGTTGAATCCTTCACTTTAATCCTTTTACGATGTCCAAGCATATCAGAAAAAACAAGAGACCCCTTGGAAGCCGCTTAGATGGCCAAAACTCTATTAGGTGGCAGGAGAGCTACTCGGCAAACGACACTGACACATAAAGGTGCTTTCCTTATGGATACAAAAAATAATCACCTGAAAGCTGAAGAATCAGAGGAAAATAAGATATTATCTGGCACGTCTTTTACTTTGGCCTCCAAGCCTGGATTCCCTGCGGTGACCACGCTGAGTTCACTACTGGGTCAGCTGCAATGGATTCTGCTGGAGCTTCTCTCAGTGGCTCCTCCTCTTAAACTTCTAACCAAAATCATGGAGTTACCAGTGGGGTGACAAAAATGGAAGCTGCCAGCCCTCCTGTGAACAGTTTCTCTCTCCAAGCCATGGAGCAAAATCGTGCACTAAAAGCAGACCCTTCGGAAGGTAGCTCTCAGTCAGAAACAGGCTCCATCACGACTTCAAACTGAGCTGATGCCTGTTCAGAACTGAATCCCTTAGATATCCTTTACATTAATAGTGAGGTGTCTATGGACCTGCCATCTACTGGGTTACTCTACTCAAATCCCGCTACGATACCAAATATGCTGATTGCTACTCCTGACAGTAATTTATCTTCCCAAGTTACTTCATGTTTACAAGTGCCTTTACAGTCTACATAACCTGTATGGAACTGCCAAAATTTGGCAGAGCAAGAGATTTCCACTTCGGTATCTGTGGATCTAGTTGCAAATACTACCGAAACAAATATAAGTCTAAGCAACAGCAATCAAAAAATAATGCTAGTGTAGCAGCTGAGGCACTACAAACTGCGATATCTGACACAGCAGACTTTAACCCAAAGGCATTTAAATCTGCAAATCAAACTAAGGGATCCTGCTTAAATCATAATACAAATCAAGCACCACAATTTAACTTACCTCAGCAGGCCTAAGATCCCTGTCCTCAGCTTTTGATTCAACAAGCTCAATCGGTGAATCAGCCTGTAAATCAGCAGTCTGATGACGCACCTCAGTGGGTACAAGAATTAAAAACGGATATATCGAACTATAAATCTGAAATGCAGACCAGTCTGGATAATATTTACCAATCACTGAATTTCATTACTCAAGCACTTTCTCAGATAAATATAAGGCTTGACTCAATTTCTGAGAGGATGTCTACTCTTGAAACACGAATGAACACTATAGAAGCAACAGTTGCACTTATCACAGAATAAGTAGCATTACATAATATTCAACTAAAAACTCTTATGACCAAAGTTCAGGAGCAAGAGGATCATGTTCGATGAGATAACTTGAAATTAATCAGGATCCCTGAAGGCTTGGAAGGCTCAGGTGACCACACACATTTTTTTGAGAAACTAATCACTGTTGTGATGGGGAGAAATTATCCACAAGATGCTATAGCTTTAGAACATGCTCACCGCACAGCTTCTTCAAAACGTCTTGATCCACAAGCTAAGTATTACAACCCTCTTCGAATGGTCTACATCAAACTTCATCGGTATCAGGACTGTGAATCAATTTTACGCAAGACCAGGAATGAAAAGTGTCTGACCTATGAGGACCACATATTTTCAGTTTATCCAGACTTTACTCAAGCCACAACCCATTAAAGGAGGTCCTTCAATCAAGTCTTGACAGTCCTACATGAAAAGAGTATTCAATATACTCTTTTACCTCCAGCTAAATTATGGGTTTATCCTCATGGCAGACTTAGGTATTTCACTTCTCCTCAAGAGGCATTAAAAACCGTTGAACATTTGGAGGTGCATCCTCAAGTACATCGGGAAGCTGCCTATCAGAAGGACTTGCAACAGTCTTTAATGCACAGCCTCTCTGGCCAAAAGATACAATGTTTTACATTCTATTCAAGACTCTGAAATTATCCCACCAGCAACTGTGATCACCTCACCCAGTAGTAGTAGTAAAAATGTTTTTATTTTTACTGGCAATCATTTGACAAGCAAATTTTCCTTACCATAGGGCCACTAGTGCCCTGTTTTCATGGTAATCCTGTAGTTGACATGTTTTAAGTTACAGTTATAAACAATAAAAAACATATATTCCGCAACAAAATACTTAAACAATACAATCCATTCAACATACAAGTTATACACATACTGCAAAACTCTAACAACATTCGCATTCATGTGTAAAATTCTGATTCAATTTGAGTTTAAAAGAATCTATGGACATATTCATATCCCTTAGGTGATTTGGGAAATTATTCCAGGTAATTGCAGAGCGATATCTAAAGATCATTATTCCAAATTTATTTTTAACCTTAGTTATCCGCAGTGTATTTCTTTTCCTCAAACAGAAGTTGTGATCGGTCCATTCTAATGATTTTATTAATCGCTTGGGTTGTTCTGTCTTAAATATTTTGAATAGCAGAATGGACCATGCTCTATTTCTTTTGTTTTGTAATGAGTTCCTGGCCAATTCCTGATACAGTGCACAGTGATGAGTGTACAAGTCACACCTCAACACAAATTTAGCAATTTTGTGATAGTTCACATCAAGTTTAGTCAAAGCCTTGTTTGTTCCATTTGTCAGTATATGACTCCCGTAATCCAACAATAGAATAAGTAGTTGATTATCAACCAATAACCGATCACTTTTAGTTAGGCAATAGGAGATACACCGAATAGCTTCCAGTTTCACTCCTATCTTTTTTGTAAGATTATTTACATGGGTCTCAAAACTTAGGCAATGATCAAATTCAGTACTGAGATATTTGTATGTTAATGTCTGGTTCAAAATACGTCCATCAATAGCTCTAATTTCAATTGATTATTTTTTTTTAAATTTTCATTACCCCTATCAGAATGAAATAGCATTACTTGTGTTTTCTTTATGTTTATTAATAAAGATTTAGTCTTGAAACAATTTTGCACTGTGTAAAAATCAGCCTGGAGCTTAGCTTCTACCTTATTCTTGTCTAATCTTTGCTACCAATACTGTGTCATCTGCATATAGTGTAATATGAATATACTGAATTAATTTAGGGAGGTTATTCACATACACCAAAAGCTACAGTGGACCCAAAATTGATCCTTGTGGGAACACCCTTTGTTATTGGGGATAGAGATTAATTACTTCCACCTACTGAGACTAAACAAAGTCTGCCTTCCAGGTAAGATTTGAACCATTTAAGTGATTCACTTCCAATCCCTATATCAAATAGACAATCTAACAAAATATTATGTTCCACTAAGTCAAAGACTTTTGACAGATCCATGAAGACCTTGCCCACAGATCTACCATCCCCCAAGGGGGTAACAAGTTGGTCAAAGAAATCCATGAGCGCAGTGTCTGTGGAGTGCCCCTTCCGAAACCCAAATTGTGTTGGAGTTAGCTTATTGTTTTTTTCCAAATATTCCATTAGTTGGGAGTGAATAAGGCATTCCATGATCTTAGAGATAATAGGCAACAGAGCAATGGGCTTATAATTACTTGGTAAAGTCGGGTCTCCTCCCTTAAAGATAGGAATAATTTTTGCTTTTTTCCACTGTTTGGGGAAACCCCCTGAGTTAAACTCAAATTAAACAAGTCTGTTAGAGGCTTTGCAATGACATCTGCAGAATCCTTTAAAAATCGAACTTCAATATTATCGAGGCCACTGGATTTATTATTCTTTAATTTATTTAATACTTTTAATACTTCCCCTCTCCTTATTATCCTACATTACAAATTGACCAACTTATCCAATCAGATAATACAAACTCTTCTCATCCCAATTAGGAATAATTCAGGGATGCATGATGTTACCTTTCTTCCCTCCCTTTTTGAGTTTACACATGCGCGGTGAACTCCTTGGGATAATAGGATTTGAGGGATGTGACACTGTTTGTGCAATGCAGAGTGCTCTGCAAGCGGCATGACAGTATCGCACCAGTCATCAGCCAGGCTGGTCCTGATGCTGTTTTGCCTGCAGTGGTCTGCACTTGAAAAGAAAAAGTTGCACCAATCAGGAGGCGGCTTTTTCCTTTTATCTACAGGTCACCCCAGAGCAAACAGCTGTTTGCATTGTGATGTCTCCACCTCACCACACCACCAGTCCCTGCCTGAAAGGAGGAAGGAGGCGCATCCTCACCTGCCTCCTCCACGTCCCGCTGTCTCTGGCTCTAAAGTTTCTCTCACCCATGCAGAGCAGGCCACAGCATAAGCTCTGTACAGGCTAGGAGTATTCAGTGCCCGAAGGCACTTTTACTGTAAGCACAATCAATCACACTGCTGGACCCTCCCCCCCACCTGCCAACATCGGGGTGCTCAATCCCCGTGTCAGTCTGTATCCCCCCATTCTTTAATTTGGCACAGTGGGAGCCCACCCCAGTGTGCCAAAACCTGCTTTGGTGTTTCTGACAGTGGGATGCCCACTCCCGATGTCAGATGTACTTCACATATCCTCCTACCTCAGAGTGCCAGTCCCTGGGTTGGCATGTGATCCCATGATCTCAGCCCAGTACTCTGGCACACTGGGAGCCCACTCCAGTGTGCTGAAATCCATAGTTTTCCCTGTAAAAAAGAAAACAGACCCACAACATCTTTTTTTTTAACCTGAAAAAAAGGAAAATGGTCTCTCGTCATTCCTGCAGGCCCCCTCCACCAACCTGCATCCTCCCTCTGTGCACCCCACTTCCTTGCACACCCTCACCCACACTTACCTCTGGAGTTTGGGAGCAGTGATCTTCAGTGGAGTGGAAACACATCTGCACTCTTCAAAAGCCGACCGCAAACTGAAGAAATTATGGTAAGTCCTATAATGGCGGTGAATGGGGGAAGGTTTTAGGTTTTTTTTGTGTGTGTTTTTTTACCAGGAGAGACACACTAAAGTGAAAGCTTGTTTACAGGTGTGATCTGGGAGCACAAGGAAGTTAAGTGACTTGCTCAGGGTCACACAGTATGCAAGTGGGTGATGTGGGATTCAAACCCAGGTCTCCAGATTTGCAGCTCAGAGCCTTAAACCACTGCGCGATATTGCCTCCTATCAATTTAGGTTGATATCTCAGTCAGTTTGGTTGTTTTGGTCCCAGAATTTCAACATGGGGTTCTTGGGACCCCATCTCATGAACACAGTCACTGTCATTTCATTTCTCGGGCCCGAAAGGTGATCTTGCGGTTGCTGCACGGAATCACCTTTCAGGATCAATTAATGAAATGACAGTGCCACTTTTCATGAGGTGGGGTCCCAAGACGCCCTTGTTGCAAATTTGGTGAAAAAACTCCAAAAAATGACTGTTACGAGTGTCCGTTGCGCAGTTTCTACACAAGCTTGTAACGTCATCAATTTTAAGATTTTCACTCCAAATTTCCAACATTACCATTTTTCCACACCCCTCTTATGAACAGTATAGCTGTAATTTTTTGTATCCTTCCCCAAATGTGTTTTTGCACCTGTGGCGCAGAATGGAGCAGTTGCTATGTGAAATCAACTTTCAAGATAGATTAACAAACTTCCAGTGCCACTGTTCATGAGAGGAGGTCCCAAAAAGGCCATGTTGAAAATTTGGTGAAAACATTTCAAAATATTAGTGCATTATGAGCATGTGTTGCGCTGTTTCTGCTCACACTCGTAACTTCCTCACTTTTTCATATTTTCACTCCAGATTTTCAACATTGTCATAATTTCCTCACACCTCCTCATGAACAGTGCAGCTGTCATTTTTCACATCGTGCCCGAAATGGCACACTCGCTGTGCAAAATCACCTTTTGGGATTAAGTAACAAAATGATACTGCCACTGTTCATGAGGTGGGGTCCCAAAAAGCCCATGTTGAAAATCTGAAGCAAAAATACCAACAAATGCGTGGGGCATTAGGGTTTCCAACCGTAATGCCCAACCTTAACGCCCACCCTTAAAATGCAAGGCAGAGGAATATACACAGAAAAATATGGAAGGCATGTACAACAGCAATACCATTAGCGAACTCTCGGCATTGACAAATGCTTGTTTTTTCAGCCTTACTCAGCTTAACAACCGCAGCAAGGGAGACAGAAGAGAGGCGTGGGTGTGGGAAGTAAGTAAGAGAGTAAATGACATGAGGGAATGGAAAAAAGGAAGAGGGAAAGAAAAAGAAGGAACCCCTTTGTGTTTTTTTTTTCTTTCTCCTTTCTTTCTTTCCTGTCATTGTTCTACTTTTGGTGCCCTTCTGTATTATTTTTTATGAATGGTACTCGGGTGTTTACAGTACTAGAACTGCTTACATATATGGATTTGTTCTGCAGCGGCACATCTTTGTTGATAATTGGGGGGGGGTTAGGGCAGTATTAGTGAATAGATGTATTGAACTGGTACTATCTTGTGGAGATCTAGGACACTTTTCTTTTGTTTTTCATGTCTCTTATAATGTGTCCTATTGTATCTCGATGATTTTATTTAATATTAATAAAAAAAACAGTCACCGTAAATCAGAAGCAAGACAGTACATGCATATAGTACTATAGGTGGTCCTTGATAATTGTGGACCAGCTAACTGGGCTGAGGAGTGAACAGGGTTCCCCTGCAGTCCACTGATGAGTATGAGGGATAACAATACATTAGTCCTCCAGACCCCTGTTGATCTACATGTCTCATGGTCTCCAAAGAGTCAAGAAAGGCTCCTTCACAAATTCACTGCTGCAGTAATTCTCTCCAGTTTTCTAATTTCCCCCACCTTGCCCCATCAGAGGCCAGCCGGGGGACCATATCTGATAACCAACATAGAATTATACATTTCAGAACTGCTACCAACAATAACAGTAACTATTTTCTCAAAGCTTTATGTTTTGGTAGTGGCCCTGGTAAGTGAAGGACCAGGGCAGTGAATGCAAAAGGTATCTCCTGACCAATAATCTGACAAATTGTCCAATGTAACTCCTCTCAATAGCTCTGTTGTTGAGGGAACCCCTAAAAATATGATACTGTGTGACTATTCCATCACAGAGTCTCCAACATCAGTCTCTCTTGGAGGTAACAAAGTGCTTGGTTATGGTTGGGGTTCTAAAATGTCTGATGACCACCCTCCATAGGAATTTCCTCCAAGTGGTGAGGACATGACCAGCCAGCCCTTCAGCAGCCTTTTCACCCACTGCTCTGGAGGTCTCTTTAAGGCCCACTCCAGTTCTCACTGCTGTGTAATTTGGAAGGACGTTCTAGTGTCCTGCCCAGTGGTTTGTACATTTCTGAGATGTACCCAAATTTATTTTTCTGTACCACCCCAATAGAAAGGGCTTCCAACAGTGTTTGTGGTTTGGTAATATAGGGAATTGTACCCACAATGGTCAGGAAAGACCTAATTTGCAAATAGTGAAAACAATTCTGACTAGGGGAAATTAAATTGCTCTTGCAATTACTGGGAAAGACTTGACCTGTCCCTTCACCATGCATTGCGAGAATCTCTTCAACCCTTTTTTTTACGCCAAGTGTCCAGCATCTCTTGCTGGAAGTGTGAAACCTGCACAATGTCTAAGCAATGTAAGTGGTCCCCCTAGAAATTCTGTACCCATCTGCTTGTGTCTATGGTCTTAAACCATAGGAATGGGACACCAAAGCATTAGTTACATGTTTTCTGATCACCTGGGGCAGCCGAGCCACAGGGAATGCAAATAATGGCATGACTGCACTCAACTCTTCCTCAGCGGCATGCCAATGGAACTCTCTACATTGTCTGGCCTATGTCATCAAGGATGCTGCCTGTACTGTCAAGTAGTAACTATATAGGTTTGCGTTGCTAGCCCCACTCTCAGGACCATTAAGGTCCTCCTGTTAACCCATGGCCTGGAGCCTCCCCCCAAAAAAGTAGATATACCTCTGTGGAGTCTTGACCAGTAATGCCTCACAATCTTTACTGGGAAGGCTTGAAATAAGAAAAGGAACTGTGGGAGAATATTCAGTTTAAATGAGCTTGTTCGTTCTAGTACTGAAACTGGAAACACTTCCTACCTAGCCACATCTGCCTGTAAAGTCCTGAATAAACATTTGTAATTCACCTGAAGCAGCCTAGTGAATCTCTGGGTCACTGGTATCCACAAATATTGAATATTGTTATGTGTAACCCACACGGATGGGACATTTGTCCGAACTGCAGCCAAACAGTGCCCACTGATTAAATAGAAGTGCCTCTGATTTTATATAATGAATCTTATAACCAGAGACGACAACAATCTTCCCTAAGGTATGCACCAGTTCTGATACAGAAACCAAAATATTTGACAGGAAAAAAATAGAGTCACTTGCATGCAAGGAAACCTTTTGCTCCTTGCCGTGCATCAACAGACCTGAAATCCAGCAGTTCTGGCAAAATGATAATGCCAACATTTCCCCAACTAATAGCAAACAACAATGGGGACAGAGAGCATCTCTGCCTGGTCCCCCTTCTTAGTGGCATTCTCTGAAACAACAGAACAACCTTAACCACCGCCTCTGGATTAGTATTCAGGGCCTCCGTGCCATGAATAAATTTGGGGCCAAATTGAAACAAATGCAGAGCATAATTTAGAAACTGAACAGTTACCCTATCAAGGGCTTTCTCTGCATCCATAGAGATAGCAAGCCGGGGTTGTTTGGTCACCCTGGGCTAAAAAGATATTTAGAAGGCATCTGATGTTATCTTTTAGAAAACATCTTCTGCTGAACCCAGTTTGGTTTGGGTGCATGATGGAATCAGTAAGGTTCTGTATCCTATTGGCCAGAATACCTGTGAACAGCAATGAAATTGGACTGTATGAGCTGCACTCCATCAATGTGGCCTTTCTTTCTGGCTGTCAATTCTTTTTTTAACAGTGAACTGGCTGACCTGGGACTGTTAGCCAGTACATATACCGTTGGCGATGGGTCGTTGTTGTTGTTGTTGTCCCCCCTCCCCATTGCTATTTTTCTAACTAGTACACCACAACAGTTTCCTGGGATTTCATGGATATTTCATGCTGTTTTGCACAAGAAGATCCACAAGTTTCATGAGGATGCAACTAAAAAAAGGTCTCCTCCTTTGTGTGTGTATCAATTGCCTCCTACCACTGCCATGTGGTGGTGTAGTCAGTCAGTGCGTGGTTTTCAGTGTTGAAGCCAGAAAGCAGAGCTGTCAGCACCCAAAACAAGCTGTAAGCATTTCCTGCTCCCCTCTTCCATCAAGCTGCCAGTTGTATCTGCGAGAGAAAGGACTGAAGGATTGTGGTGGTGGTGCTGAGTACCTTGGCTTTGCTGCAGCCTTTCTTTCTTCCTCTTGAGATATTTTTTTCTGAATAAATGTTTCTGGGAGAAGGAGAACTTATTCTGGGCAATTCTGTTTTGTTGCTTGGTTCTAGGGCTGGGGGAGAAAGAAGATGTTTAAACAGAGAAGAGAAGCTTGTTATTCCTTTCTTCACACTTGACCATCGGGGCCATAATCATTGCCAACATGTCCACGTACAATGTTTCTTCATCAGCTAAAATGTCTTTTTGTGCTGGTGGAATAGTATTACAATTTTCTGCTTATCCTTTTACAATTTAGCAGCAAGCAGAAGATAATGGAGCACATCCTCACTGCTGGGTCTGCCAGCCCTCTACCCTAGTCCTATTGGCCTTGTCCATCTTATTGGCTGCAAGAGATAGTAAACCCAACCCTGGACCTAGTTTTTCTCATCTTTCTACTTCCGCCTACTCTGCCTGGGTAGGGTGCTAAAGGACTTAAAATTAGCCATCTAAATGTAAGACTCTTTATCCCTAATTTTCGGATGAGCTTGGGCAAACCACTTCAACCCAGATATTCTTGGTATCTCTGAAACCTGGTTAAAGCATAATTTATTTATTTAGTGTTTGTTAACCAGGTAAGCACGCAAGACAGTCAAGTGCTCATTTTCAGGTGCGATCTGGGAGAGTTACAAGCGATAACAATACAGAGTCAAGGCAACAGCAATCAACAAGATACAGTCAGGTACAGGCAATAATAACAAGGAAGCAAAATAAAGTGTCGAAGCATAACAAGAAATAGTCAAGAGAGCAACAAATATCAGCAGGGCAGATACAGAGTATACCCTGGGCACGCGGGGCAACCGTGTGTAATACTTCTAGGAACCTCTGTGCCTTACCTGGCTACAATTTGTTAAGGTGTGGCAAGACCTCTTCAAAGAAAGGAGGGGACACACTATGATTTACCACAAAGCCCGTTTAAATGTCTCTACCCCTATCTCCCCCTCATAACAGGCCAGCATTTCGAGCTATGTCATGCTACCTTTGTTTTGAGTAATTCAAAGAAACTGCACCTTTTTTGTTTATATACTACCTGCTGGCAGTAATCAGAGACTTCTATCCCTTATCAGCTTTATTGGCCCCCTCACTCAAGGTAACAAATTCATCCTTTTTGGTGACTTTAATATTGATTGACTAAAATGTAATAACAATATTATAGAGTTATCTCTTAACAAGCTGCAGCTCACTCAGATTAATTCTAACTCCACCAAGCTCTCTAACAACAGGCAGTGTACCACCCTTATTGACTGGGTACAAGTATCAAAGATGGATAGAGTAGTCTGGTTTGGTATGCTCCCAGATACTATCAGTGATCACTCCCCTGTCTTTTGTGTATGGCAGGCTAAGAAGCCCAAAGTCCCCCTTCATTTAATTCACTTTCATTACTTTTTTGTTTAATTCTTTATTTAGTTTCTCAGGTATAGTAACAGGAAATAAGGTAGCAGTATGTAATATGCAGCTTTTGCCAAATCCACTTTCATGATTTCTCACGCTTTGACCCCATTAAGTTTAAACATGATGCAGCTAGTCAAGACCAGTATAATTTGTGGACTGTCACCGATGTCAATCTGACACTTTCACATTTTTGTAAAATAATTTGGTGGTCTCCAGGATAAGCCCATTCCCTTAACTACTAGGAGGGTTCGAGACCCAATTACCAAAGGGCTGGATCCCCCCCCATTGTCCCAGCTTAAAAAGAGTGACAAGTGCTGGGCAACCATTAAGGCCACTAACTCTGCCTCTGACTGGATAAGCTATAGAATGCTTAGAAAAGAATGCAGACAGGCCATACCATGGAATAAAAGTAGCTACCACAGAACCCTGTTTGAATCCACCATTGGTAATCCACGTCACTTTTGGAAATGTATTAAGCAAACCCTGGATCAGGATGGTACTTTCACGCCTACTGATATTAACATTGGAGGAGTACATTGCAATAACTTGACTACAATTTTGGATGCCTTCAACTACTTCTTCACTGACCTCTCAACATACAGTACACTGGGACAATTCCCAACCCCTCATCTAGCCTGGTATCCACTTCAATTCCTGAATTGGTGTAACACTCTCCTTTTTTGTTTTAAAAGTGCAAGGGTCTATGTGGTATGCAAACTCTTGTGGCAGATCCCAGGAACTAAATCTGCTGGCTCAGATGGGATCGCTTCCAGACTCCTTAATGAGTTGCAGCTAATGAATTGGCTTCCCTGATAACTAGAATTTTCAATCTGTCCCTCTCTTCTCAAATTGTACCTGATCCCTGGAAGATATTTCACAAGGTACCAGTGCTTAAATAAGGTAATTGCAAAAATGTCTGCAATTACAGATCAATTGCTATCCTATCTGTACTTAACAAAGTCATGGAAAAAAACTTTGTTGCTACTCAGCTCTCTAAATATCTCTCAGCTCATGATCTCCTCTCTCCAGCTCAACATGACTTCCTCCAGAACCATTGTACTACCACAGCCCTACTTACACTCACTAATAGCATTACTAACGTGTTTGAAAAGGCAGAGATAATAGGCACTGTTTCATTGATCTTACAAAGGCCTTCAATATAGTTGATCACCCCATGCTCTGCAACAAAAGAACAGGTACGTAAGAACTTACTGTAACAGTAGATGTTCAAGAGAATCTCCTCCATTAGGCCACACCTTTGGAACTATAGCCATTGGATGCTAGAACCAAATGGAAACTTTTGCTAGCTAGGTGCCACCCATGACAACATCCACATCTGTGTCTATATAAGTATGGGTGGCTCCATCACTCTGCAGTTACCTGCCAGAGATTAGCCTCGGAGGACCTCCAGCCATGGAGAACCAGGAAATAAGACCAGCACCAGGCATACAAGGAGAGGCATGAGGCTGGATATAGGATAATGGAGTAGCATTTAGGCACAGCATCTGATGTACCCCTCACTGAAGCAGAAGCGGGAAGTAGGGAGGAATGACATGGCCTAAGGGAGGAGATTCTTTCAAAGATCTACTGTTATGGTAAGTTCTTACGTAACTGTTCTATCTTCTTCAAGGATATCTCCTTCATTAGACCACACCTTTGAAATGATGCTCAAGCAGTCCCAAATAAAAACTGTGAGGCTGGTACAGTGTGATATATACAGTATATATATTCAGGACAGGAAGATGCCAGCACGTCTACAAGAGACAATGTCTAGGCTGTAATGTTTAGTGAAAGTATGGACAGTGCTCCATGTAGCTGCAGAACAAATGTCAGCAGCAGAAACATTTTTTTTAAAAAGCAACAGAAGTGGCCATAGCCCTTGTGCAGGAACCATGAACCACACCAGGAAGGACCCTTACCATACTTCCTGTAACAAAACGTAAAACAATGTGCCAGCCATTTGGAGAGGCACTGTTTAGATACAGGGGCACCCTCTTTCCCAGGTACAAATGAAACAAGAAGCTGAAAGAACTTTCTGCTGTCCTTGGTATGGGTAACACAGTATCTGAGTATTCCATCAGAGTGTCTTCTGTTGTCCGATCTGGCTTCTTTCTTCTCTAGAATATTGCCAGGATCTGGCCGTACTTGGCTCAGGATGACCTAGCAATGATTATCCATGCTTTCATCACCACTAGGCTGGATTACTGTAACTAGGGCTATCTGAAGGTTTGATGCATCAACTGCAGTTAGTGCAGAATGCCACAGCCCAGATGCTGGTGGGTTCTTTACCAAGGGACTACATTACACTGGTCCTCCGTGCCCTGCATTGGCTGCCTTTGCATTCGCGAATTACCTTCAGGATCTGTTTGTTGACATACAAGGCCCTACATGGTTTGGGACCCGACTACTTCAAAGAGTTCTTGACTCCATACCACCTAGTCCACCCTCTCCGCTCCACCAAAGCTGTTCTGTTGGTTGTCCCTCCAGCTAGGCTTAACTTATTGGGCAATACAACCTTTGGAGTGGCAGCCCCTATTATCTGGAATTGAATCCCATATTACACTTGTTCAGCTAGCATGGTGGAGGCCTTATGAGGCTTCATTGAAAACCTTCCTACGTGATCAAGATTTTAATATGACATGATCTGATTTTATCTTTAGCTATCATTTAACTTTGTATCTTATTTGTGTTTGATTGGTATCTATTTATGTAAAGCACTCTGAGCCCTTGTTGGATTGAGCGCTATATAAATAAATGTTCCTTGCCTTGCCTATCTACATCCAAAGTATAGAGCAATACCTCACCCTGATTTGCATGCTCAGGGTAACAAACAGGAATGTGTATTGTTTGATTCAATGTAAATTCAGATGCCTCCTTCAGTAGAAACTTGGGATTTGTAGCAAAGAAACTGTCTTTGTGAAAAATCAAATAAGAAGGCTCACACATTAGAGCCTGAAGCTCAGAAATCCTAAGAGCAGAAGTGATTGCAATTAAAAATAATGTTTTCCATGGTAGGAAATATAAGCCGCAACTCACGACTGGTTCAAAAGGAGCCACTGTCAGTTTCTCAAGCACATAATTCAAGTCCCAAGGTGGGACTAGATTACAGATAGGAGGTTTCATATGGAGAATACCTCTCAGAAAGGTATGAGACAGCTCTAACTGGGCAACTGTAGAACCATCAAAAGGGGTTTGGAAAGCTGATATAGTAGCCAGATGCACCTTAAGTGAGGAATACTGTAGGACAGACTCTGGCAAGGAAAGCAAGTATTTCAAGACAGCATTTACAGGATAGGTAAATGAGTCCCAATTCCAGGAAGCAGCCCATGGAGTGAACTGTTTCCATTTATTAAAGGAATAAGTGTGCCTGGTAGAAGACTTTCTAGCCACGATTAGTACATCAGCAACCTCAAATATACCTCAGAATGTGCAATGGCTATGTCTTCAGGAGCCATGGGTGCAGATGTAGGGAATTTGGGTCCAGATGAACCAGTGATCCCTTGTCCTGTGACAACAGACACCAACACAGACATAGAGGGACAGAAGGCTCCACTACCATCTACTGTAGAAGTGAAAACCATATTTGGCAAGGCGTAATGGAGCAATGAGGATGAGAGTGTCACTCGCCATTTACAGCTTCAGCAGCACCCACTGTATTAGTGGAATTGGGGAAAATGCATACAGGAATTTCCCTCTCCAAGAGAGGGACAACATGTCTCACCAACAAACTCCAGACCTTGGAGTAAGTGAGTAGAAACATGGCAGTTTTGTGCTGTGTGGGATGCAAAAAGGTCCAGCTCTGGATGACCCCATCTTGCGAAGAAGTCGTATAGCACGGAGTTCAGCAGTTCCCATTCATGAATTCTGGACTGTAACCTGCTTAATCTGTTTGCCAAGATGTTTTAAAAATCTGGGATATGCAAGGCTGATAACTGTAGGCCATGGGACAGGGTCTAGTGCCATAATCTCACTAACTCCCTGCATAGGAGATAGGATTGAGTGCTTTCTTGTTTGTTGATGTAGTACATCACACTGGTATAGTCCATCTGGATTAACAGCGGACCGGGGTAAAGATGCTCCTGAAATGTGTGGAGGCTGTACAAGACAGCCCTAATTTCCAGGACATTTGTATGCAGCTTGGCCTCCTTGTTCCATGACCCCCTACATCTGGTAAAGACCAAGATAAGCACCCCAACTGGAGCCCAAGGCATCCATGGTGAGGATTTGTACAGGAGCTGGTACATAGAAACATAGAATTTGACGGCAGATAAGGACTGCTTGGCCCACCCAGTCTGCCCATTTCCCTACCTGATGGATAAGCTGCAGATCCTAGTTAACCAGCAGCCTACTTCTTCCTACCCCACCCCCTAGAATTGCCTTATGACTGTCCCATGCATGCTTGAATTCCACCACTGTTTTTGACTCCACAACCTCCTCTGGAAGGCTGTTCCATACATCCACAACCCTCTCTAGAAAAATACTTCCTTAAATTACCTCTGAGCGCCCCTTCTATCTTCAAATTGTGCCCCTTGTTCTTGCACACCCTTTTTGAAAGATGCTACCCTCTTGGACTTTGTAGATTCCCTTGAGGTACTTGAAAGTTTTTATCATATCCCCTCCTCCTCCTTTCCTCGAGGCTATACATATTAAGCTCCTAAGTCTCTCTTCATATGTCTTCTGGTGCAGACCCTGCACCATTTTAGTTGCCCTCCTCTGGACAGCTTCCATCCTGTCTATGTCTTTACGGAGATTGGGTCTCCAGAACTGCACGCAGTACTCCAGATGTGGTCTCACCAGCTGTCTGTACAGAGGGATAATAACCTTGTTTTCTGCTGGTGATGCCTCTCCCTATGCATCCCAGTATCCCCCAGCCCTCCTTGCTGCCCTCTCACATTGCTTGCCCACCTTTAGGTCATCTGATATGACTACCCCCAGGTCCCTTTCCATTTTTGTTGTTGTTAGTATCTCACCCCCCATTGTGTACTCTTCCCTGGGTTTTGTTTCCCAGGTGCATTACCTTGCACTTCTTAGCATTGAATCTAAGCTGCCATACATTTGACCATTCCTCTAACTTTGCCAATTCCTTTCTCATCCTTTCCACCCCACCTTGTGCATCAACTCTGTTGCAGATCTTTGTGTCATCTGCAAAGAGACATACTTTTCCTTCCAGTCCCTCTGCAATGTCGCTTATAAAGACATTGAAGAGGACCGGTCCTAATACTGAACCCTGTGGTACCCCACTGCTAACCCCCCTTTTTTCAGAGTGGACTCCATTTACTATTACTCTCTGTGTCCTATTCTCCAGCCAATTCTTTACCCAGGCTGTCATCTTGGGACCCACTCCCAGGCTAGCTAACTTGTATATTAATCTTTGTGTGGACTGTGTCAAATGCCTTGCTAAAGTCTAGGTAGGCCATGTCCACAGCCCCTCCCTGATCTACTACTTTGGTCACCCAGTCAAAGAAATCTATCAGATTTGTCTGGCATGACCTTCTCGCTGTGAATCCATGCTGCCTTGGGTCCTGTGCCCCTCTGGCCTCTAGATACGCAACAATTCTTTCCTTCAGAAGTGATTCCATCATTTTCCCTACCACTGAGGTTAAACTAACAGGTCTGTAGTTTCCTGCTTCTGCCTTGCTCCCACTTTTGTGAAGGGGAATCACATCTGCCTCCTCCAGTCTCTCAGGTACCACCCCATCCTCCCATGATTTGTTAAAGAGGGTAGTCAGTGGTGTCACTAGTTCTATCCTTAGTTCTTTTAGAATTCTGGGATGAATCCCATCAGGCCCCATTGCTTTGTCCACCTTCAGTTTTAAGAGCTCTTTCAGAACTCATTCTTCTGTAAATGGGCTGGTATCAACTTCTGTATCCAGAGTGTTTCTACTGTTTGTTTTAGGTACCTCCCCCTCTTCCTTTGTAAATACTGAGCAAAAATATTTGTTTAGTATCTCTGCCTTTCACAGTCACCCTCTGCCCACCCTCCCTCCCTTTATTAAGCCTCACTATCCTCCCTTGGTCTTCCTTTGCTCCCTGATGTACCTATAAAAGGTTTTATCCCTTCTTAACTGAGGGACAGAATGCCCTTTAATAAATTTCTGCAACCTATCCACATTAGCAATAATCTGCAAAGCAGAGATGTGATGAGACTTATTTGTTCCAGCTCATCCGTCAACTGATCCCAATGTACTCTGGGTGTCCACCGAGGGATTCTCATATGGAGGTGGGCTAGTGGCACAGTCACTGTAGCCACAGACATAAGGCCCAGGAGCCTTAACATTGTTCTTGAAGAAATATAGTGACTCCTGTGTACCAGCTGTGCTTGGCAATCAGATTGTCTGCTCTATCCTGTGGAAGGAAAGCTCATCTCTTCTCTGTGTCCAAGACTGCCCCTATGTACTGCAGTCTTTGGCAAGGGTCAGTATAGACTTTGGCGCATTCACTGTGATCCCCAAGTCATTGAACAACTGTTGTGTCCAAGACAGAGTATGTGGTAGATCTTCCCTGGAGCTGGACTTCAAGAACCAGTCATCCAGCTACAGGAATACATACAGTCCTTCCTTGCGAAGAGCTGCTGCCACTACTACCAAGCATTTGGTGAAGCCCCATGGTGCAGAAGACAAGCCAAAGGGCAATACTCTGAACTGATAATTTTCCCTTCCAGCACAATGCAGAGGTATTGACTGTATAATTTCCTGATCTTGACATAAAGATATGCATCACTCATGTCCAGAGAACAAAGCCAATATCAAGGTTGCAGAAGGGGAATCAGAGCTTGCAGCATTACCATTCAAAAGGCATGGAGTCATGTTGCCACGTACAAAAAATGTGGGGCAACAAATGCCGCAAGGAAAACAGCGCTGTACTAAACAAGGTCGGGTAACAGAGTGACCCAACAACAGTACAGCCCCATCAACAGTAATGGGAATTCTTATTTTGTGGGGTTTCTGCTTCAGCACCCCCTATTGGGCTTTAGCTCCTACACACACCCCTGCCTTAAAATAATCAACTACAGGGGGCCGTGGACTTCAGAGATAGGGAGAACATTGACAGAGGGAAAATTACTGTTTTATAGTAAAAAAAAAAAAGGTGCAGCAGGCGAAGACCTGGTGGAAGCTGAACCACAATCCCAGATCTCCTATTACTCTGTGTGCTGGTGCCCTAGCCACTCCACCATGGGAGTGGCTTGACTGGGTACCCCAGCACATGGCAGCTTGATCCCTCATCAGGTGATATGCAGAGAGACAAGAGTAGCAGTAATTCCTTACCGCTATTATACCCCGTCATGCTTTGCACAGCGTGGTTCTTACAGCGCTCTTTCTAGTGTGCTGTTTTGACCTGGTACCCATTCAAAACTTTTGTATTCAATGTAAAAATTGAGATGCCTGAGATACAACACAGGATGCAAATCCCTGTCCATTTCGGGACCAGAAAGTATCTGGAATAGAACTGTTTGTGTCTTTGTTGAGGAGGAACTGGTTCTATAGCATGTTGTTCAAATAATGACTTAACTTCTTCCTTCAGAAGGAGCAAATAGCTCAGAAGATAACAAGAAGGAGGTAGATGATAATCTGGAGGGGTCTATAACAGCTCCAGAGCATATCCCCTTGCAATTATCTTCAGGACTCACTCATCTGTAGTAATCTTCCACCATTGTTTCAGGTGCAGAGAGAGTCTGCCCCCAACAACCACCCCTGGAGGTAACAGTGGAGGTAGGGGGGCGTCTGGAAGAGAGTCATGTGGAACTGGTGGGGCAGTGCCACTGGTACCAATTGCTGTCGGTGCTTTCGTGTGGGCACCAGGGGGAGGGGGAACCAGCAGGGTGCCACCTCCTCTGCTACAGCCTTGTTGACAGTAGGCACAGCCTCCTCTGGCAGCAGGCTGATGGAAGGAGCCTCTCCAATGACCTGTAGCAGCAGTAAGGTACAAGGATGTTACAGACCTTAGAGTCATTTATGTGGTCTGAATGTCACGTGGGGCTTCTTCAACATCATAACTGAAAAGCTTTGTGCCTCTAAATGGAGCATTCAGAACTGCTTGTTACACATCATTGGCAAAGCCAGCAACTATAAGCCACGAATATCTCCTCATGCAAACGTGTGAAGCAGCAACTCCAGCAGAAGCATCAGCTACTTCATAAGCTGAGTGTAAAAAATGTTTGTCCACCTCAGTACCAGAAGATAATGGGCTTCATTCTCAAAGGTTGAAGCAGGGCTTTCACAAGCCCTGCGTCAAACCTTGTGCTGCTCCGAACACATTGCCGCATCAGTACCCGATTCTAAAATGTGCACATTTGTGACACTTTACACCTTTACAGTGGTTTGTTTCAAATACATGGTGCAAACTCGTGAAAAGGTCCCCGAGGTTAGACCAGCAAAAGCTGGTCTAACTCACAGCATGTGGCGCACAGGATCAAGAATCACGATTGCTAGCCAGGAAATGCCACAAGTCCCATGCGCCATGTGTTCAGTGCACCCGAGGCTTGCGGCATTCGAACTCCCTTTGAGAATCGAACCCAATGCTTTAAGTAACTCATTCTTGGCAGAGCGATCAGACAAAGCCTGGGCTGCAGTACAAGCAGCTTTCCACAGGCTGTTCTGATATTTTAACATGTGGGTCTGGTAGTTAGCAATTCTACAGCCCAGTGAGGCAGAGGCAAATGTATGCCTGCCCATCACATGCATCCTCCTAGGTTCTTTAGCAAGAGGCACAGTACTCATGTGCTTAGGTGCCCTGGACCTATCATGAGCAGCCATGATGACTACAGAGTCAGTTTCTGGCTGGTCAGCATAGTAATACTTAGCAGATGGTGCATGATAATGCTTGTCAGCCTTTCTAAGCACTGCAGGATGTGAGCTAGTTCTGTATCATGCAGTGCAGGTAGCATCTTCTAATGTAGTAGGATAAATAGGGGGAATTATAATGGAGTGTGTGCAAGGCACCTCCAAAAATTCCACTAAATTTATGTTTGTGGAATCATCCTCTTCCACAACAAAGCTCATGACAAACTGCATTTGCTGCATCATGACTTGAAATATTGGATCCTCTGGAGGAGATCTCTGTGTATAGACCACTGAGTCCTCAATGTTGGATGAGAGAGCAGAACTAGGCTGTGGTGCAACTTATTATTCTCCCTCATATTCCTCCTCTAAAACTATGAGGTCAGGAATATATTCAGCTTCATTGTCGACATATGTGTCAACAACATGCATTGCAGAATACACTGGCAACACCACAGTGGCTGACAGGAAGGAATCTGCAGCTTGCTAGCAGAGGCCATCAATGAGGGCTATGGAGTAGGAGGCCCCATTGGTGGAATAACTGCCTGTAGTAATAGTCCAGACAGAATGCGTCCGATCATTTCTGAGAATGACTCCAGCACAGCCTGAGAGTTGATGGTACCCTGTAAACATGCCAGGACTACTTGCGTCGATGGGCCTTGGCTCAACAACGATAGTGTCCTACTGTCTATAGTAGGTATGGCAGCACCTAAACCAAGTCCCCCACCTTGGTGTATCATTGATGCTTAGGGGAGCTGTAGTCACCAATGCCAGAGCATGCCATGATGCAGTAGAATTACTTTGTCTCAACGGTGACTGGGACCTTGCTGGCAAAGCAGATCTTTCTTTATCTCTATGTTTATGCTTGTGGGTGGATGATGAGGAGGGCCACGATGATGACTGTTCCCTGTCCTGATACTTCGACTTCAGTGGCCATTTGTCAGCTGATGGTGAGGGAGACATAGACTTTGGGCCCTGTTCCTTCTCCATGGCATTCAAAGTTTTGAGAAGAAAATGTTCTTTTTTTTTTATACTTCCTTTATTATGCAAGTTTATAAGTACACTTACAAATATTAGATTCAATACAATCAATCCTTTGATAAAACCGTGTTACAAAGAGCTATACAAACTTAAGCCACAACAGTTAAAACATTGCTTTAAAAAACTATGTGGGCTAAACATCAGGAAATAAAAAAATAAAAGAAATATGAGCAGAGGGTGTCTAGTGGACCCTATCTAATAATTATATTAGATTAGGATAAAAGGAGGTGTCATCAACTCAATACTGGTTATACCTTGTGGAATCCCCACCCTAGAAGAACACTGGGGCAAGCTCTCACCCCCAAATCAATGTATTTGGTCTTGTAACAGCTCCCATCTTGTCCAACGAGAATTAAACACTTCCAATCTATTATGAGAGCTGTTCATTGTGCTGTATTATAAGAACCAGTGTTTTTCAATCTAGGACTGTTGGGGAGACACCTGGAGCCATTTTTTGGTAATAGACTTATATGCTGTGCACAACAGGATGGACCATAAATATAGAATGGTTTTATCTTTTACTCCCTCAGGTGGGACCCCCAGCAGCCAACTGACTGCAGGGAGAGGTAGCTGGAAATCTAATATGGATGCTATATGTTGGGTAATCTGATTCCAGAAAGTAGATAATTTAGGGCAATAATAAAATATGTGCTTATGAGATACCTTAGCCTCTCCACACTCCCTCCAACATTTAGGAGATGCTCCAGGTCTTCATAATGCAACAGCCGTGGGGACAAGGAAGAACCTCACCAGAACCTTCCACACAAAGTCTCTCCAAGTTGGGGATGAGGTAGTGACCCATGTCCCCCTTCAAACCTTCTGCCAGTCTTTGGTACTGATAACCTGGGCTAACTCTTTTTCCCAACTTGCTTTTACAGGTTCCATTGAATGAGCTAATTGTTGTATCAGGGATTTATATATAATAGAGATGGCTTTTTCACCCTGGGAGGAGTTCCAAATTTGTGTGAATGGGGTACCATCTTCCCACAGATGTGGCCCTTTCTCTCTACTTCTAATTTATTTGGTAGTATAATCTCTGATTTGATAATAATAAAGTCTATCCCTCTCCATTCATGCAAATCTTTTTTGGCCTTCTTTAAAGCTTATTACAGTGGTACTCCGCATTAGCTGCCAGGGGGCTACTAAACCCCTCAGGGCCTGGGCTCTGTACCAGGGCTCACCGAGTCTGGGTTGATAATGAGGAGTTTCCAGGAACCATCGGTATTTCCAAAACTGTTGCTGTGTGGCTTTATGTTTTGTTCCTCTTCTCCACCCCTCCAAAATGGCCACTGTGTCCTCCGGGACCGCTTGCATAGCCTGTTTCAATACAGTAGGGGAGAATAGGCTTGCTTGTAATGGGAAGGCAAGTGTCCTGGCCAAATCTATTTGTTTCCAGGCAGCCTGATAGATATCAGTTCCCCAAGATAATGCCAGTAGCATTTGAGCAGCAGCCCAGTAATCAGTCAAAGAGGGGGAAAGCCACCCCTTCTTGGGCTTTAGGGAGATACAATTTGTTTAGACGGACCCTTGGTTTTCTATGGTTCCATTGAAAAGCACTAAAATCTTTTCGCCATGAAAGAATTTCTTTATGGGTATACTACAGGGGACACACTGAAAGAGATAAAGGAACCGAGGAAGGGTGTTCATTTTTAGTGAGAGAGTGCGTGTGTAGAAGGAGGGAAAGAGACTCCATCTCCTTAGGTCTTGTTTGAGGGTGTTCACCAGTGGTTCATAATTTAGAGTGTATAATCAGGGTAAATCATTTGTAATTTGGATTCCTAAGTGTTTCATGGTTTGTTTGTCCCATTTAACTGACGACATCTTCCTAAGTTTGGGCGAGGGGCTGTAACCAATAGAAAGAGCCTCTGTCTTTTTTATATTTAAAGAATAGCCTGCCAACTGGGAGAAGTCTTTAATTTTCTGAAAGAGAGCTGGCATCGAGGAGTCCAGGTTGGACAAATAGATCAATAGGTCATCGGCAAACAGGGCCAATTTGTGTTCCATGCCTGCAAGTTGGACCCCTGTGATATCCAAGGAACGGCAGCGGTATTGAGCCAAAGGCTCTATATAGAAGGCGAAAGTAGGGGGGAGAGGGGGCATCCCTGCCTGGTCCCTCTGTATAAGAATAAGCTTTCTGAAATGTGACCATTAACCCTGATAAATCCTGAAGGTTTCTTATAGAATTTGAATATAGTATTGGAGAATTGGTCTGGGAAACCAAAAGAGGCAAGGACCCCCCCCTCAGAAACCTCCAGAAAACCATAGCAAATGCTTTCTCCATGTCCAACCTGAGGAGAAGTGTTGGAATTTTCTTTGATTGGGTGTGTTCTATAAGGTAAATAGTGCGCCGGACATTGTCTTGGGCTTGTCTACCAGGGATAAAACCATACTGGTCCGTGTGAATTTTTTGTGGGGCAAATGTGAAAAGGTGTTTAGCCAAAATTGAAGTAAATATTTTATAGTCTGTATTCAATACAGATATGGGCCTGTAGGATGGGCAGAGGGAGGGATCCTTATCCTGTTTTGGTATGACAGAAATGATGGCCTCATTCCAGGAGGGTGGGGTAGTACCCTCCTTGGATGTTAAGAAGGAGAATACTCTGTTCAACAGCAGGGATGTAGACTTAGTAGAGGTCTTGTAAAATTCACCCGGGAGTCCATCCAACCCTGAGCATTTCCCTGTCTTTAATCTTCCTATTTCCATTTCTGTTTCTCTAATGGGTATTGGGGCTATTAATTGGTTCAGCTGTTCCTTGGAGAAGGTCAGTAACCCTAAGGAGGCCAGGAATTCCCTGATTTTGTGGTTAGGGGGAGTGGCTAGGACTGCTGAATAAAGAGAAGTATAATTATCCAAGAAGGCTTCTGATATATTTTTAATAGTATTCTGTATTTCCCCTGTTAGGGGATTTTTAATTTTTGTAGTGGTGGACTTAACGCATTGGGCCTGCAATTTGGCAGCTACTAGCTTTAGGAACCGTGGTCTCCATCAAAAAATTTGTGCCTTAAAAGCATTAGTTTTTTCTCTACTTCGTAATCTAGAATATTATTAATTTCCTTCTTTAATTTAACGAGCTCCCGGTTCCTATCTTTGGATGAACTTAATCTTTGGAGTTCCTCTAGTTCCCTAATTCTTTGCTCTAAGGATACTCTGTGGGCTTCTCTTTGCTTTTTCTTATATGCTGAGATTCCAATCAGTTTCTCTCGTACTATTGCCTTAATAGTATCCTATAGTATTGCTGTTGTGGTGTCCTGGGTATCATTTTCAGAAAGGGCCTGTCTAATTGTATCCTCAACTGCTTCCTGAACCCCCCGATCTCACAACAAAGATAGGTTTAACCTCCAAAAGGTGTTTTTCGGAGTTGCCTAAGATTTAACTTTACAGAATAATGGGGCATGGTTGGAGAGTATAAAATCCCCGGTCCACATTCTCTGTATCATCCCCAAGTGTTCCTGGGAGGCCAAGAAGAAATCCAGGCAGTAATATGTGTTATGGACCTGAAAGCAGAAGGAATGTCTGAGTGCAGTACCGTGTATAAACCTCCACACATCCTTATATCCTAGGTCCTGGAGCAACTTCTGAACCTCCCGGGAGGCCCTAGTAGCTTGGCCCTGTGTGTTTGATCTTGAAATTCCCTCTGAAATGTTAATATTGAGGTCCCTTCCACATATCACCTGACCCTCAGCCCACTGGGCCAGGTGCACAAAAAAGGATCTATAAACCTGAAATTCAGAGACGGGGATGTAGACTGAGGCTATTGTGGTTTTTTGCCCATCCAGAGTGCCCTTCACCAGCACATATCACCCCTCCTTATCAGTAACCATCTCTGTAATTACAAACTGTCGAATCATCACCACCATCCTCCTTCTCCTACCACCCTTGTAGGAAGAGGTCGTCACATGTGAAAAACCCAAGCATTCGAACTTCTTATGTTCGGCTTGTGAGAGATGGGTTTCTTGCAGTAGCAGGATATCAGCCCCTGTACATTTTAGGTATTGCAGAATTTTACTCCTTTTTATAGGGTTGGTTACCCTGTGCACATTATATGTGCACATTGTATATATCTGTGTCATTCTTGATGTTTAACTACATCATCAAGCTGGTCAACCCCATCCTGTTTCCCTTCCCCTATATGTGGTGACATCCTCCCTCTCCTCCTTCTATTTAAAGATGATATTTCACATCCTCTGCTCAAAAGTTCCTGAAGCCCAATAAACTTTCTATAATTTGTAAAGGCCAAATGGCTAAAACAAAAACAAGAAACAGCAACAATAACAATAAGCTGAATTAAGCAATTGCATCCAAGATAGGAGGCTAATATACTGGATTAGCTTCTATGTCCTCTCACAAAGAGAAGAACGAGGAGGAGGAGGAGGAGGAGTACTAGTGCTTCCACGTAAGGAAGACCTTCCCAAGAGCCACAATTTAGAAGAGCTCTGTAAACTGCAAATACCCAAGGGTACAAGTAGTCACAGGCTACACAAATGGTATATTGTGCTCCTGTACCACGAACTACTAACAAGAAAAATCATTAATAAACTTAGTGCAGAAATTGGCCTGTTGCTGTGTAATTTGTTCTGAGAGCAGTGGTCGTTGTGTTATTCCATCCTTCTTGATCCCCCCTCCCCCCCACCTATAACAAAGCAAAAGATGAACAGACCAAGGGATGTTCCGATAAAAAAAAACAACCAAAAAACAGCTCTGCTGAAATTGCATTTGCCTTCGGAATCCTCCTCCACCCTGATACTCCAAAACCATTAACTTTAACACAAAACAGAAACTGTGTTCTTTCAATATGTGGGCCAAAGGAAGGCATCAATCCATTGTGATGTGCAGTAGTCTCTGAAGCTCCTGCCCAAAACGAAGTGTCTAGTTACAACTTATTTCCCATTTTAGAGACTTTGGGCATTAAGGTAGTATATTCAAATTGACTGCCTCTTACCCCCCTCCCCCATCCCACACAGCTTCTTCAGCTGGGACCACTTCTTTTAAAGCTGAAGTAAAAAAGAAAAGTCATAGGGTCTGTGTACTTATCCACCCATGGTCCTCTGGAGGCAGGAAAAATTCCAGGAAGGGTTCCTGTGCAGCCGCTTATTGAATCGGTCATGCATTTTTGAAAATCCATGTTTCAAGTGGGTTTTTCTGTTGATCTAGACTTTCTGTCAAGCAGGTTCTGTATTTTGCGTAGGGCCTCTGAGTGCTGCATTATTTTGGGTCCTAGGCGTTTCCTTCCCCTGGTGCGTTGACAAACCGGTCACTCTTCCCCTTGCTTTGGTTCCGGTACTCTGGTACAGCGATTTTTCTTTCCTTCAAAGCAGCTGCTGCCTCCTCGACTGTTAAGTAAATTTTAACAACATCTTCCCAAAAGATCCGTAGCCTCAAGGGATATGGAATGTGGAACCTGATCGCCTTCTCGTGGAGGATCCGCAAAATAGGAAGGTAACAAAGCCTCTGCTGCAGAACCTCTTGGGGGTAATCATGGTCCAGAAACAAGTGATGGGACAGGTATTTAATCTCTTTTTTTGCCCATGGATGCCTTAGTATGTCTTCCTTGACACTATATGAACTAAGTTTGAATATAATAGAACGAGGGCGGGCCGCGGGGTCTGATGGCTTCTGTTGTAGTGACCGATGGGCCTGCTCCACGTGTAGTGTGTAGGTAGCAGACAGTTCCAGCACATCTTTCAGAAGATTCTGTATAACGGGAGCAACCGGGGCAGTCTCCATACCTTCAGGAAGGCCATACAAGCGTAAATTGTCACATCTTGACTGACCCTTGAGATCGAGACATTTAGACTGAAGTTCCCCTGTCTGAGCCAGAAGTGATGGAATTATCTCGGTAAGCTTGGTTGTATTCTCTTCTGTCTCACTACCCACTCCTCCATCAGCCCCATCCCTGTCTCCATTGTAGATAATTGGTTTTGTACAGTTTTGAATTCTTGTTTATTTTCCTTTCGTAGTTCCCTTATTTCTTTAAGAAGGGTTTCAGATCTAGTTCTTGAGAGCTGCTTGTTCTCCCCGTCAGTATCATATTTGGCTGCATGGGAGCTGGCTGGCGAGGGAGATCTGCTGGGGGGATCCTCATTTAATCTAACACCATCCTTGCTCTTATTCTTTCATTGGATGTGATTTCTGCCTCTACTGCCTGCCATAAAACTTCCTTCTGAGCTCTGCGACATTTCCACAAAAAATTGATAGGTTTTAGGAGGTTTTGATTGTCGATCGGGTTGAGGGCACCTGAAGTTAAGCTCCTAGAGGCTCCATGACCTAACTGGAAGTCGAGAAGAACATTTTCTGGACATTTCTTGTAGCATCACCTTGTAGCATGGTTGAAGCTCTGGCAAATCTCATAAGTCCTCATGCTGTCACACAGGACCAAACAGCACACTCAGACAGCCTGCATGTTTTCTTTGTAAATTTTTTATCTGCACTTATGATACCGAAATAAAGGTTCTTTAGATTTCAGTGGCATGCAGAGACAGCAAAATAATACTTGTAATAAATTATTCATTTATTTTATTTAGCATTTTGGTAACTGAGTAAGCCCACTGAGACCAAAGGTCCCTTTTTAGGGGTGACCCAAAATTAGTTGCATGCATCAACCATAATATAACATGTACAAAGAATCACAACAGTAGAGAACTCACATCAGTAAATGTAAAATGACATAATAGACATGGTATACAACTTTCTTACAGTGATTATTAGTTACATTACATAGTCATAAAGCAGCCATCACAAATTAAAGAATTAATGACAATAACTAGATTGATGGTGTTTCCTTCAGCAGGTCCAATGAGGATGATCAATAGTGTGAAAAGTATTGAGGAGTGATGGGGCTGCTCATGCTTATATAGACACAGACGTGAGATGCCATCACTGGCAGCCCTTGGCTAGCAAATGTTTCAATGTGGTCCTAGCACCAGATGGTTATACTTGCAAAGGTGTGGTCTAATGGAGGAGATATCCTCGTACAAGATCTAAAAGTTGTGGGTATATCTGAAATTGCCCTCCACTGGTTCAAAAGTTACTTGTCTGACAGGCAGCGAGTCAGGATCAGATCCTACCTCTTGGACTCTGCCCTCATCACAACTGGGGTCTCTCAAGACTCAACATTTTGGCCCCTCATCTTCTAACTCCTTATTAACTCGATCGGCCACTGTATTTGAAATAGTACGCCTATCCTGTATGCGATGATCTGATGTTCTTCCCGTGCCTCAAAATAGGCAAAAGATCATCTAGTGCACCTTACCTGGTTAATAAAAACTAAATGAAATGTGGGTTGAGTTGGGCTCTTTCAATGTCAAATAAAAAGTCTTGCAGCAGTTTTAACAGCAAGGGCAGGTGTTCATATAAGAACTTAACCAAGCAGGGGGCCTTCTCAGCCATCAGATACCCCATATAGTTAAATATAGTTCCCTCCAGGTGCCAAGTCCCCTCATTTCTGCTGCTTTTGTGTTTTTATATAATGTAAGTGAACTCAGTGACCAGACCTTCCACTTTACCAAAATCAGCATAAAACTCTTGTTATAATGCCTGAACCTCATATATGAAGGTATTCAACTCAGGGTCAGATGCGGCTGGGGGAGAGGTCCTATGTCCTGTCTGGTGAGAAAATTGGCCATAGCCTCTCAGTTTCTGTGTGTACAATCTTGGGGCCAGGGTCCTCTATATTCTGTATATAAAAGTCGCCATACCTTCTTGCTTCAGCTTCTTTTTGCAGCTGAGTTTAAAAGCCTTTCCCTCCTCTACCCTGATATATTTATTCTGTGTAGTTCTACATTGCTTTTCTGGTTCTAGGTCTGGAAGGGGCATTAATTGTTGAAAAAGGGCCATAGCAAGAGAATGGAGAATCATGGTGTTTAATGCACTGTCTTTGCAGCAGAATCTCTCTCTATGCAATTCTACATTTTTGTGCTAATGATACAATGCAACTTAGTTAACACTAATGAAACCACACAAAACAGTTAAAAATGCCCGATGGTCTGTGTCACACAGTTGCCTCCAATGGACCTAGAAAATGTTGTATTTTGTTCTGTTCTGGTACATTTTCATCATTTTCAAGTATTTCTTCAATTAAGTTTAACCCATGCCCTAGGTTGTACTTTATTAACAAAGTACCACGAAAGACCACGAAAATGCACAAAAACACTTACAACATTTTGCTTCCGATCCCCACCATTATATGTAAAATATCCCCCCCACACACACACACACACATTAAAGCCACTTGAACTGCCCTTGGTGGGACCAGTTGATCTCATTATCTGTAAAACTGCTCTATTGGCTACGTGTTTCTGTAAATGCAAAGCCAAGAGTTGATCTGCCCTATTGCCCCCTTCAAAATAACTTTTCTTCATACTGTATATTGAAACTGCTTTTCCACTGCCTCATTTAGTAAAGTGGTCAGGGTCCTTTTTTTCTCCATAGCCACTCCTTAACCCTGCTGTTCAACGTAATCTGGTGTTTTGTCTCTAGGTCAAAAAATGGCCCTCTCTAATTCTAACCTGTGCTGTGTTTTCTTCTTCTTAACCTTGGTGGAACATTGTATAGTTGTTTCCCTGATTACTACATTTAAACAATTCCACATGATTGCCACAGGAGTGTCACCTTTGCCATTAAAAGAGAGCTATTCTGCAATCTTGGCTTTGAAATGTGTAACATATGTTTTCCCATTCAGGATCCCCACATTAAGCCTTCAGAGTGTATTCTGCTGCGGAGGGGCAGTCTCCAACTCCAACAGCACAAGGGCATGGTCATAAACTGTGAAATTCTTAGTGGCACATCTGGTCACCTTAGACATCCAGGCAGTGGAGACACAGACGTAATTTATTTATAGTATACTTGTGAATAAAAATCATGCCAGGAAGCATAACACATAGAAGATTGTGTATGATTGCTCATACACAACAAGGGTATTTTTCACTCGAGAGGTTTCCATGGTAACTGGAGACCTCGAGAGTGCAGCTCAAGAGGTCTCATTACCATGGAAACCTCGAGAGTTGAAAAATACACTAGTTGTGTATGAGCGATCATACACAGTCTTTTACACTGTATGGTAGCTCGTAAAAAGTCTGCCAATACTTTTCTTTAGATTCCGGCGTAGTTTTCTGTTCCTCTGGCCTGTTTCACCGCCGCAGCCATTGTTAATGCATCGCCGGTCGCCTAATCACGCATGCGCACCCCGCGTCCATGCATGCGCACACACCTTCTCAGTGTTATGCTGCACTAGCTACATAGCTAGTGCAGCACAACAGCTACGATGACGTAGCTAGTGCAGCACAACAACACTGTTGGGAGCATGGATTTCAATGCTCAACAGCGTTCTACCATACACTATATGTAATCTTTTGTCTCTTGGATTTAGGATGCCCTAAGTATCAATCAGAACCAGTTCAGATGCTAAGCAGGTGAGCACTTTGCCAGCCCTAACAATCCCCACCTCTCCTTTGCCCCTTCTGTCCACCTCCCCAGACAAAATAGAATTAAAGTCTCCTCCTATAATATGTAAATTATCCAGAGAAGTGGCAGTGCTCAGGAATATGTTCTTTAGAAATTGTAAGCTGTTTACAGGAGAATTAGGTGCATAGACATTGAGCAAAGCACATTCTGTTTCCCAATATAGACTTCTTAAATGCACAAAGTGCTCCCCTGGATCATAATCTGCCTAAAGAACTTTAATCAGAATATTCTGGATTAGGATAATGGTCCTCCTGTGATGTGGGTGGGCAGCCCGTGAAGCTGCATGCCCTTTGCCTAACCCATACCCTTCTATATTTTATATATTCCCCACTGATCAGATGGGATTCCTAAAGAAAAGCAATGGAAGCTCTCGTTCTACTCAGCTCCTGTAAAATTTGACCTATGTAACCAGGTTATTGACCATCTAACATTATACAGAACTATCTTAAGCTCTCCCTATGATCCCATGACTAAGTGGGTAAACAAAACCTGGTTCTGTCATACCTCCAACACTTCTGCACCCCCCCCCCATTTGTAGCCTCCTGAACCTCTTCTGTCATCTTGCAAGCATAATAATGGATGCAAAACTAGCTGCAGCAGGCAGTTAACAGGAACAGGAACAGTATCAGCAAAGCAACATATCATAAGATAAACATCAAGTTTTAACATTCCAAACAGTATTATCTGGACAAGAAGTCTACCTGGCAAAAATACCAGCGAGTATTAATCAGAGTTGTGACTTCAAGGTTAGTATGATAAGTACAACTTCAGTTAAGATCGGTGACCAAGCCATCCTTATCAGAGGGTTTAATGGTGATGGCAGTGTTCAGTTTCATTTCAGCTGCTGTAGTACTGGCTAATTTGGCTGATGGTATGTGCATCCGTCAGAAAAGAGAGCATTCACATCTTTGTCACTAGGCTCTCAAAGGTCACAATCCCAGGAGACATGGATTTAATGGGATAAAAGATGGATTTGGGCTTAAAAATTCACTAAAAAAAAATACCACCAACAGCTTAATCTGGCTCAATTTCAGTTGCTTACCATCTGTATCCCCCTCCCCCAGTCGCCCCTGTAAAAGGGACTTCTAGGCCCAGTGGACTTACCAGGTCAACAAAATTCAGTAAAAAGTGCTACATTTAGTGAAAAATATCTCTCTCTACAGTAGATCCATATTCAAAAATCTACTTTTATTGTCAGTTCTTTATTGCTATGTTTTTCTAAGTGCCTGGTCAAGTCTAGGTATTATATTACAGTGATTAGAATTAGATATTTATTGCTTTAGAGGTTTAACATAGATTGTCTGATTATCCTCTGTTTACAGGTTCCTTGGATTCAGATTTAACAATCCATGTTTAGATTTCATTATATTTCACTTGCACCATTGGGGCATTTGTTTTCACTGATTGTTCTTTTTTTAAAAGATTGATTTTTGTATATCTAATTGGTGTTTCAACAAAACTGGTCACTGTAGCTTTAAAGAGGGGTTGATTTGGGAACAGAAGGGAGGGAAGGAGGCAGGCAAGGTGTCTATCTGGTGCCATGGCTTGGAGGGATGGACAGTGCATCCTAAGGATCATTAGGGCAGTGGGGCTGGAGGGAGAGCTGGATGTTACTGTCCATCTAGGGACTACAGACCTAGCTAGGGATGGAGCTGGGAGTGTTCAGGGAGATTTTAGGGAACTTGGGAGGGGTCTGAGGCAGATAGCAAGCACGGTGACTTTCACTGAGGTGCTGCCTGCCTACGATCAGGGGGAGAATAGGGTTCTCAGCACCAAGAGCTTCAGCTCATGGTTGAAGGAATGATGTAGAGGTTAACAGTTCAGTTACATTGGGGACTGGGGGCCAACCTGGAAAGTTTTGGCTTATACAGAGGTGATGGCCTGCATCAATCTGGGAGGGGAACTGCAGTCCCCAGTGGATGGTTTAAATGTCACTTTGATTCATTTAAACTACCTCAGGGGGGTTGTGGAAGAAAAAAGGGAGTTCTGGTTCTGTCTAGGGATGGGAGGGATGGATGTGACCTGGTTCTGGCTCTTTCTAAGGATGGTGGCTGGCTGTGAACAGGCTCTGGCTCCATCTGGGGGGATGGGGGCTGTCTAGAGTTGGGAGGATCAGCTGTCACATGGTTCTAATTCTGTACAGGAATGGGGGGTTGGCTGTTATCCTGCTGTGGCACCATTTAGGGATGGGAGGGTTGGCTGTGACCCAGCTCTGGTTTCATCAAGGGATGGCAGGATGGGATATGACCCAGCTCTGGTTCCATATAGGGATGGGAGGGCTGGCTGTGACCCAGCTCTGGTTCCATCTAGGCATGGGGATGGGATAGGAAGGATAGCTGTGACCCAGTTTTGACTCTGTCTGGGGATGGGAGGGCTGGCTGTTACCTGGTTCTGACTCTTTCTAAGGAGGGGTGGCTGACTGTGACCTGGTTCTGGCTCTGTCCAAGGAGAGGTGGCTGGCTGTGACCAGGCTCTGGCTCCATCTAAGGGTGCGGGTGCCAGCTGTTCCTGTCTCTGGCTCCATGTAAGGTTATGAGGTCCAGCTGTGACTTGACTCTAGCTCTGTTTAGGAGTAGGAGGGCCAGCTGTGACCCAGCTCTGGCTCCACTAGGGAAGGAAGGGTCAGCTGTGTCCCAGTTATGATTCTGTCTAAAGCTGGGAAGGTCGGCTGTGACATAGTTCTAATTCTGTACAGGGATGGGAGGATTGCCTTTAACTCAGTTCTAATTCTGTGTAGAGATGAGAGGGTTGGCTGTTACCCTGCTCTGGCTCCATCTAGGGATAGGAGGGTGGGCTATGACCCAGCTCTGGCTCCATTTAGGGATGTGAGGGCTGGCTGTGACCCAGCTCAGGTTCCATTTAGGGATGGGATGGAAGGGACAGCTGTGACCCAGGTCTGGCTCTGTCTAGGGGTATCAGCACAACTTAGATAAATAAGTTACGGTTACAAAAAAGTTTTCTTAAATTCTGATTGTTTGAAGAATATTTACTTCAAGATACTCTTATATGTTTAAAATTTAATAATCATCTCATTACTTGACCATTTTATTGATAGTTATTATATAGTAAGATGGATTTGTATTAATAGTTTTTTAAGTGTGTTTTGTTGATAACCTGATATATGATATTTATTTATTTTTTTTATTTTATTTTAGTTTTTGTTAACCAGGTAAGTGCACTAGACAAATCCTGCCTATTTTCAGGCACGACCCGGGGGAGGGGGGATACAGATGAATGCCAACTGACCTTGAACCAGATTAAGCTGTTGGTGGTATTTTTAGTGAATGAGGGAAATTTGGCCAGGACACTGGGGAAATTCCCCTACTCTGTCAGAGGGGATTCCCTGTCCAAGATGGAGGACACTCTGCTGCCTGCTGTTGCTGGAGCTGTGGAGACAGGAGACCTTGTCTCGACTCCTGTCTCTGTATCTGAGGAGACCACGACTGTTAACCGGATAGCCATACCAGTATCTTCATTGTTGGAAGACGATTTGCAGGAGGTGCCTGTTGTTCCACAGATGGTTCGTTGTGCCGAGGTTCGTTGTAGCGAGGTTAGTCAGCTTCAGCTTGAATGTTCAGGGGGACCGCAAGAGACGCACACTTCCTTTGACTCGGAACCTTCGAGTCTGGAAGTGCCTGTACCGCACGACTGTTTGATGGAAGCAGACCGCTGTCATACGTCCGCTGAGATGGGCTTGCAGCAGAGTCTACGAAGCAAGAAGCAAAGACGGTGCCTCTGGCTACGGGCGGCACTTTTGTTTCAGTCCCCTGAAGACCTGCTCTCGAGTCTCTGAGCAGGTTCCTTGTCGGACGTTCACGGACGCTATTTCTGGCAACTCTTTATGTGTGGAGGACTCAGTAAGTACTCTTTTGGCGGTGAGCCCGCCCTCTGTATCCCAGGATGATCTGTTACCTTCCCAGTCTTCTCCTATTAAGGCAAACCCCACTGTCGCCCCTGCATGGTCTGTAGATGCGGCGCTACGGGTGGCAGGATGGGTGCAAGACCCCAAGGTGGGTTCCTGGGTCTCGGGGCCATCCCCAATAAGATCCCCTAGAACTGTGCAAGATATGATATTGGATGGGGGAGAACAGATTCCCCAAACTGTGACTGACCCTTTGGACCTTCCTCATGAGCTTCGTCTGACCCAGAATCCAGTCCTGGGCCTTAACAAGGTCCCTGCTATACAGACTTTTCCTGGTTCCGACCCTATGGCTGAAGGGACCTCTGCCACTGTTCGACCTCCCTTTCCTCTAACTGGGCCAGCAAGGTCCTTCTCTTCTTTGTTTAAATTTCCGGTTCTGGAAGCTAAGCGGCATAATGCTGTTAGGCTTTCTTATAGAGGTGGACTAGCGGACCCCCCTGACCGTGTGTATGTGGCCAGAACACTGTTAAAGTATTCAATGAAGTTTTTTGCCCACGAAATATATGCCCTGATACATGTCTCAGGGGAACTAACTTTTGACATTAGTTTTCAGACATCTCGTGGCCTTGACCGTTTTTGGTCAAAATATCACGTCTTGTGTAACACTGCTCTTTGGACCCCATTTCAGGCTATACCCCTCTCAAAACCTGCTTTCAAGATAGTTACTGTTATGTTTCACAATGAGGGAGTAGATGTCTCTAATATTGTTTATTGGTTAAAACAACGTTGTACTTTACAAGGTCAGCCAGAGGCAATCTTGGACTCTGAAAACATATGGATGGGGGTTGGAAATTTAAAGTCATGTTGAATGTTTCTGAATCTGGACCAGTGCACTTACCAAATTCTTTTTTTTTAGGTCGGGATAGAGGAGTTCTGTTTTACCCAGGCCAACCTAAAGTGTGTTATAGATGCGGGGATCCCTCACATCTGAGCAGTGCATGCGATAAGATCAAATGTCATAACTGTGGTGAAATGGGTCATGTAGGTATGCATTGTCTGAATGACTGTAGGTGTAATCTTTGTGACGAGATGGGTCACACATTTCAATCATGTCCCTGGGCTGCACATACCAAGGTAACACATGATGGAGATGTGGATCAGCGTTATGTAATTACTCAAGCCCAGAAAGCTCGCCTCCGCACTACATTGGATGCCCCCTCTATAGAGGTGACTCCCCCTCCCCCTAAAGCTCTGGCTTTGGAAGCCTCCTGTAGTGATGTACCTCTGTCAGTCAACAAGGCTCACCCCCGGAAGGTACTGATTTCAGCATGCCCTATGGAGCTAGAGGCTGTGGAGCAGGTCCGGGCTCTAGTACCATGCCTCCCTCGTGAACCTGCCAAAGTAATATGTACATGAGTCATTCGATCTGGTTCCACACCTTATTGTCCCTCTGAAGGCCTGCGCTGCACCTTCTATTGTACTATCGAATGCCTTTGAGGTGCTTCAGTCGATATCGGACGATGCAGGTGGCGAATCTGACTCTTCCTCTCTCGGTTCTTCCTCCTGAAGGTCTTGATGACTCTGAAATACCATTAAGCACTGGCCTTTCACAAAATGGAAGGCCAAGGTTAGAACTGAAAGGACTAAGGTAGCAGGAAAGAGAAAAACTTGATAGTGCTGGTTACTTTATTTGTGAGCTGCCATGTCACAATTTACATGCCACACTGTTAATGTAAATAGTTTGAAACGTGTGGACAAGAGACGGCTGGTGTTTTATTTTTGAGGCTTTTGCCATTTGGGATATTTCTTTTACAGGATATGAGATTCCATACTGTGCAGGAGATCCGACTGGCTCAACGAGATTGGCTTATGGGTCCTTCCTTTTGGTCGATAGGCCAAGACTCCTGCTCTGGTCTTGGCATTTTAATTAACATTCCTGAGTTTAGGCTTTTGAAGCTGTTTGATTTGGCCCCTGGTAGAGCTTTGATTTTGGAATTTTTGCTAGGGCAATGCCCGTATCGGGTGGTAAATGTCTATGCCCCCCAACTGAAAACTGAGCGGATAGCTCTTTTTGATTTAATTCGTCCTTATTTACATTCTTCTTTCCAAATCATATTTTCTGGTGACTTTAACTGTGGCCTTAGTCTTCGGGATAAGAGTTCCTTTGCTACCACTAAGAAACTGTACTGTGACTCACTCGTACTGGGACGCATGAGTCGTACTGCCCGTTTGATGGACTCTTATTTTTCTTTCATGAAACAGCATACTCCCACATTCCAGAAGGGTAGGCTGGCCACCCGCATTGATTTTGTTTTTACCTCCAGTATTTTTGAAGTTACTTCGGCTGTAGTGCAGGCGGTAGCCTTTTCTGACCATAAGCTGCTCTCTGTTAGTTTTGGATCTCCTGCTAGTTGTGGTAAAGGGCTGGGTTTCTGGAAATTTAATGTTTTCTTATTACAGGTACCATCATTTCAGCAAACCCTTTTGTCATTTATTCATGCTCGTAAGTCTGTATACCCCATGTATGATGATCCAATTCAGTGGTGGATGGATACTAAACGTACTTTAACTGGAATGTTGAAATCCTATAGTCGAACAAAAAGCAGGTCTGAATATCTTGTATATTTACAGAAGAGGGCTCATTTTCAGTCTTTACTGTCACTAGCATACTTGATGGGGCAGGATCTTGTGCAGCAAATACAATTAGTACGGAAGGACATGTTGGATTTCCAGTCTAAACAGTCGCAACAACTGTACCACTAACATAGCTATGCTGTGAAAGGTACTCGGGAAGTTGTTTCCGTTTGAATCTAACTATCATCAGATTGCCCATAAATCAATGTCATGTCTTATCAATTTAAATGGAGATCTTTGTACTTCTCTATTCGGACTTATGTCAAATTGTTACTGACCATACAACTGCATTGTTTTCCCCTCTACCTACTGTGTCAGTGGACCTGAGACAACTGTACGGTGCCCTTGAAATTCCTTCTCCCTCCTTGCAGAGTGTAGAACTTGCATGTCAACCCTTCACGGAATGGGAAATTCAGTTAGCTATATCCTCCTTGCCCCCACGTCGGACCCCTGGTCCGGACTGCCTCCCTACTGCCTTGTATAAATTTTGGGGGGAATACCTCCTTCCAGAATTGACCTCTGTGTTTGCTTCCCTTCTTGCCTCTGAACATATCCCCTTGGAATTTACTAAGGGTACATTGATTTATGTATATAAACGGAAAGGTGACATTAAGTCCCTTGACAACTGGTGCCCCCTCTGCATGTTAAACACGGATTTTAAGATATTGACGAAACTTATCGCACAACGTTTGCTTGGGTTGGCTGAAATAGTTATTCACCCAGCCCAATCCTGTTCTCTACCTAACAGGAGAATTTCTGATCACTTGATTCTTCTCCGTGAACTATTTTCGCATGGTTTATCAGACTCTGTTTCTGGGCTTATTGTTTCGGTTGACCAAAAGGCTGCCTTCGACTCCGTTAGCCATGATTTTCTATGGAATGTATTGCATTTCCTGCACATTCCTGACAAGATGATTCGCTGGATTCAGACACTTTATAAGACGGCAACCGTTGTTCCGCTGATTAATGGTTGAGCGGGTCCGATGATCCCGGTGAAACGGGGAGTTCGCCAGGGTTGTCCACTGAGCCCTCTATTATATGTTTTTTTTCTGGATGTGTTGCTCCGACGTCTTAATGCTCATCCCCAGATTCATGCCATCTCGTGTTCGGTACTGCGATCACTGTTCACAGCGATTGCATATGCGGACGATGTGTGTTTCCTAGTAGCTGATGAGGCTTCGGCGCTTGTCTCTCTCCAGGAATGTTCCTCTTTTGGTGCATTATCTGGAGCAAGTATAAACTTTGGTAAGAGTATGGGGATTTGGTTGGGTTCATTCTCCCACTCTTCAGATACTATTGGCCCTTTACGTGTGATAGAAGGCCAAATCCATATACTTGGTGTTTATTTCGGGACGAGAGATTCTGATTCCTTTAACTGGGAAGAGAAGCTGAAACAGGGCAGAAGCATGGTGACCTCTTGGAACAAGGGTCAGATTGGGAAGAGAAAACATGTTTTTCTGATCAAAACTTATCTTCTCCCTCTGTTTTTGTATTTAAGTTATGTTTTCCTTATCCCAAAACAGCTGGAAATGATGGTATTCAGCTTATTTTTTCAAGTCCTTTGGGGCAGTCGGTTGAATCCGATCAAGAGGAACATTACTTACTTGCCTACTTTTGAAGGCGGTGTTCAGATGATTAACCCGTTGCTTTTCTTTACTAGCATTTTCCTTTCGGCCAATCTGCGGCCTTTACTGGTGAACACCCAGAGAGGGTGGGAAGCATGGTTTTACGACTCCTGTAGGTATTGGTTTCACATGTGGGAACATAATTCTTTGGGTGTGTTGCGACAACATGGGGATGTCCCGGTGTACATTAAGCATATGTTTCTTCGTTTAAAACAATGGCAAGTGTCGTCTCAGACTCTTATTTCGAATCCGCATAAGGCTCTGTACAAGACACTTTTGTCCTCTGTTTGTAAGGTACCAGCCCCTTTTCCAAAATGTCCGGACAGCTGTCTACCCTCGCTTCTAGTCCTGTTACGTTGTTCTAGGATCCCTGGCCACATGTGGGACTTTCACTGGTTATCTTGTCATGAACGAATAAATGTGAAAGCTAACCATAAACATAAACAGTCTCAGGATCGATTTTGCTCTAGACCTCTCTGTATAGCTGTCCCGGAGACTATTTCACATTTGTTTTTTGATTGCTCTTATATTGCGAATTGGTTGCCCTATTTGGCTGACTCCTGGGATGTTCCTATATTCTCCACAGTAACATATCAAAATATTATGTATGGTGTCTTTCCCTCTCACTGGTGTCGATGGCACAGAGACACTCTGAACCTTGCATTTCTTGTCATTAAATGGAATATTTGGATGTCAAGATGTATGTTTACCTACAACAAAAATTGTGTTCTTATTCGGAACTTGAAGGAAAGATAGTAGCGGACTTAAAGAAAATATACGACCATGAAAGGACTTTGTATTCGGCACCGTCTCTGTTGGCCTTGTGGACGGCCCTCCCATGGATCACAAATACAGACTCAGCTATAACTTGAAGGACTTATGCAGTATTTTTGTTGTTTTTCCATTTCCTTTTCTTACTTTTGTTTTTTTTTTCTCTTCTTGGTTTTCCTGTATATTTCTCATTGATGTATTTTATGTTGGCTTGTTTGTACAATTTTTGTTTCAATAAAAATGTCCCCTACTCTTTTCGATAAGTGCCATGGGATCTTTAACATCCACCTGAACTACCACCAATCCAGGCAGGTGGGACCTTGGTTTAACATCTTATCTGAAAGACGGCACCTCAGAAGTACAGCACCCCTCTCATGCTGCACTACAGTGTCAGTACTGGGATATTAACCCAAGTGCCATATAAAGACATATGTAGAGTTATGCATTTATTATGATCATATTTACAATGTATTTTTAATATTTCCATACACGCATTTGTTGAATGTGTTCTATGTATTAGATTTTAATCTAATAATAAAAAAATTTATTGAGAAGAAAAAAAAAGTCTAGGGGGTGGGAGAGCCTGCTGTTCCCAGCTCTGGCTTTGTCTATATGTGTAACAGGGATGGCTGTGATCTAGCTCTTATTTCATCTAGGAGTGGGAGGGCTGTGACTCAGCTCTGGCTTTGTCTAGGGAATGGGAGGGCATAAACTGCCCCCCCAAACTGAAGCAGGAAAAAGTGAGTACCCGAGAGGAGGAGAATCCCCTAGGGAGCAAGATAAAGAAAAAAGCAGTGTGGCAGAAGACAAGGGAGATGGGAACAATGGTTGCAAAAAAGAGAGGGGAAAAGTATGTGAGGCAAAAGGGGAAAAAGGAGGTTGCAGAAAGAGTGGGAACAAGGTATGGAAGGCCATTTCTGCAAATGCAAGGAGTCTTGGAAATAAAATTCCAGACCTAGAAGCCATCATGGCGGAGGCAGACATGGATATTGTGGCATTACTGAGTCATGGTGCACAGGAAACCATGACTGGGACATGGCCATATCAAGCTATACTCAATAGTTCAGGAAGTATAGGGTGGGGAGAAAGGTAGAAGGGGTGGTGCTATATGTAATGGCGGGTATACAAATGATGGAAATGCAGGGTAACCAGGGGAGAATGGAGGGGTTGTAGATACTATGTATCACTCTGCAGACAGGAACTGAAGCCACTATTCATACTGGAGTGATATACAGTCCTCCAACACAGGGGACGGAACTGGGTGGAGCACTGGGGGAAACCATTGGCACAATGGCATAAAAAGGGGAGGTGCACCTTTTGGGGACTTCAGTCTGCCGGATGTAGATTGCAGCCTCCCACCTGTGGCCTCAGCTACGTAGAAGCAGGGACATCCTATACTCCCTGGAGGGAGCATTTCTCAGGCAACCAGTCAGACAGCCCATTCATGATGGGACAATACTGGACCTGGTACTTGTGAACAGGGACAGTGTTGCAGACATCATGGTGGGAGGCCACCTGTGGACCAGCGATCATCGTACAGTGTGGTTCAACATAAGGACAGCAACAAAAGTAAATGACACAGGGACAAGGGCCCTGGACTTCAGCAGAGCATATTTTAAAAAAAAAGGTGAATAATGGCTTGCCAGCACAGAGGCTCAGTGTTATCCCAGGTTTGGTGATGGATTCGGGAGTCAGAGGGCTGGCTGGGGGGAGAAAGACTGAGTGTCCCAGGGACTGCTCTCCTTCTCCGGAGGAGGGAGGAGTGTCCAGCACCATGTGGACCTCTGGTGGAGGCTGGGGGTACTGCCGCTGCCAGCGCCACACATTGGGGGGTGCAGGGAGAATGCTGACATCATTGAATGTCCCCACCCCCAGGTGGATCTCCACATACTAAAAAACTCCAGGCCTGTTCATGATGGCCCCCACCTCTACCACAGCTTCCGTTGTGATTAATGTCTGCCAGAGGGGGGTCTTGCTCCCATGGCCTCGCCCTGGGGGCAAGCTATGGCACAGAGATCAGGTTAATTAGGGAGGTGGCACCCACCCGGCAGTGCCACCCGGAGGGGTTAAACTTGGGCATGGGGGGTGGCGAATGGGGCAGGGGGCCAGATCCCAGGTATGGGGAGAGGGTGACTGGGAACAAAAAAAAAAAGGTGAATGCCTAATAGACAACCCAGCAGTGGGAGATGGCCTGGGTGGGCTAGAGGAGCAGTGGGACAAATTAAGAGTTAGCATAGTGGAGACAGCAAACCTCTGTGCAAAACTAGTGAGCAAAAACAGGAAGAAAAAAGATACAGTTTTGATTCTCAAGGGAAGTGGCTGCAAAGGTTAAGGCTAAAAGGATAGTATTCAGAAGGTACAAATAGACACAGAGGGAGGATGATGAATGTGTATGAGGAGAAGCAGACAGAAGTGGGGAAAGTGGTGTGAGGTACAAAGGAGCAAACTGAGGAAAGGATAGCCAAAGGGATAACTAAGTGGGAGGGGCAAGACCTTTTTAGATACATAAGTGAAAAAAGGAAAACAGCGGGAGGGACTGCTAGGTTAAAAAGGGCACAGGGGGCTGTGCAGAGGATGATTGGCAAAAAGCAAATATTCTGAACAGATACTTCTGCTCAGTCTTTACAGTGGAAGGGGAGAGGGTTGTGTGACAGGGAGATCCTGCAACTCTTAAGAGCTGAACTTTTCTTAAATCTGTTGCAACAGTTCTTTTATTTCTTAGCCTGTTCTATCCTTTACAATTTCTAGTTCATAAATTTGGCCACCTATGGGTGCCCCCTTCCCTTTCTTGACTATGCTATAGTGTCCTCTTTAATTGTCCTTTTCCCTCTCAGGTTCTCATACAGGGAGGTTATTGTGGTGACCTCCAAGCTGATGTTAAACAACAGGCTGTGTTCCTCATTGTTGGATTTAGTATGCAATAGCACTATGTCATAAAATACCTTGATGTATATGCCTCATGTGTATGAAACCTCTGAATGTTGAAAATACCATGGCACTAGGTGTTTGTGATAAAGATAAAACATTACTACAGGACTGTATTATAAAAATTAATTTACTGGGGTAGGGATATCAGAACCCCCCCGTTGTGTTATTTAAAATACATGTAAATTATAGATTGTTTGAGGCCCTTCGGCACCATACAGTACATTCCCGATTTAAGCTGAACCAGCCTGAGGTTTCATGGTGATTCACATATACATCCCATGATGCTTTGTATTATGGGGATATGTGTGATGTTGTGTTTCTTTGAAACTTGACTTTATTGCCAATGCCCTTTGGGGCAACCCTTGCTTTAGTGCTTTTTCACTGAGGTTCTTTGTCTTTAACTTGTTTTTGGGTTGTTCTGTTTTTGAGCTCCCCATCACCCAAACTCACAAGACCTACATAGGGGATAGTTCATTTCCACAACAAAGATAGAGCAGTAGATCAGTGGGTCATTGGGTGTTAAGTGCAGAAGGACATGCATAGTCTGTTGCTGCAAACTGATGTATTGAAGAAGGGATATGCCATTGTTTAAGGTTATCCCCTGTGTTTTAATAAACATCACACAGAGATTGTGCGTTGAACCTGAAGTTCTCTGTCTGGTCCATCTGTTATCCCACAACCCCTCTACAGACTTGGTGTTAGAAGTGGGATGACTTGCTGGAAACATCTGGACTGAGCTAGGGGTACATTTTCCGGCATATTTTGCTCAGATATCCCAGGTGGACCGATGCACCAGGAGTTGCTAAAAGAGAATCCAGAGAAGAAAGTCCGAGGAGTTCTGCTCAGAACCATGGCCAGCAGATTGGGAGAGAAGCTGCTGCCTGGACTGGACCTGGGAACTCGGAGGAAGACCAAGCCTGAAAATGATGAAGAGAAGAAAGAGGATGAGGAAGACTTGAGGGAACTGCTACCTCTTAAGATGCTCCACCTGAGGACATAGGGGAGTTGTTGAAATGGCTCTGCATAAAACAGGTGCATAAGGAAATAGATAGAGACACTGAGCAGAGAGATAGAGACATTGAGTGGAGAGATAGAGACATTGAGCAGAGAAGTTAAGATGCCAAATATGAGGATACCATGAGGGTCTTGCATGCCAGCAGTGCAGGGCAAACAGAAAGAGCCAGTAGCCTAAAAGACATTAAACTGTCTAAACATTTAAACAGTGATGATATTGAAGCCTACCTTAAAACATTTGAGAGGATTGCTCAAACATGCGCATGGCCAAGTGAACAGTGGGTTGTTCGACTGGCACCGCACCTGACAGGCAATGCCCAGTTGGTTTATAGCCACATGGACTTCTGAAAGGCAGAGGACTATGACCATGTGAAGTAGGAGACCCTCAGATGCTATGACATAAACACTGAAACCTATTGCCAGAGGTTTAGGTTTCTTAAAATGCAGTAACTGGATACCCCCTGAGAGACTTAAGCCCGTCTCAAGGAACTCTGCTACAAATGATTGCAGCCAGATACTGTAACAGGAGTAAGGACCAACTTCTGGAGGCGGTAATTATTGAACAGTTTATTAAAGTTTTACCTCAGGATGTACAACTTTGGGTTCGGGAGCATAAGTCTGATTCAGCGAATAAAACCATAATTTTGTCAGAAGACTTCCTGGCAGCCCAACCATGCAGATCCAGAGGGTTCCAAGGAACATCAGCGGCTGCAACCACCAGCAATCTGGTAAGGAACCCTTTTACTTATAAACTGTCAAATCCAGCCCCAGTGAAACAAGACTGGAGAGCGGGGGGGGGGGTGAATTCCTGTAGCAGAGATTATATGCCATGGGTGCCAAAAGAAGGGACATTGTGTAAGAAATAGTCCTAATATAAAGAAAGAGACAGCTCACCTAGCCTTAGTGAACTGCAATCACTTTATGTCTACTGTACAGACTGGATCACAGCAGATGATGAGATTGATTGATTTAGGGGCCCACCAGACTCTTGTGCGAGCAGATCTGGTGACTGGGTATAATAAAGGGCTGGATACAGCAGTTATCTGTGTGCATGTAAATACCTATTGCTACCCTATAGCCACCATACAAATGGCTGTTCAAGAAAAGACACATGAGGTAGAAGTGGGTTTGGTACCTCGCCTACCCGTGCCAGTTGTTATTGGGCATGACCACCCAGACTTTGCTTCATTTATACATTGTCATGCTGCCCAGGACTCTGCTGTAGTTACCATAACTACCAGAGCTCAAGTGAAGCAGGGACATCTACCATCTGTGTTCCCATTTGATGATGATGTTTTTGAGGATCCTGGCAAGGACTGTAAAACTAAAGCAGAGAAGAGGAAGCTAAAGAAGCGCTGGATTGATACTCATGCTGGTGTGCAGTCAGACTTGGGACACACTTTTAAATGCAATATGCAGCATGAGCAAAAAGAAGTTCCTTCACTTATCCTTTTTTTTCGAAGGTGGAGAAGGGAGTGGGAAAAGGTGCCCCTCTGTTGTAAAACAGGAAATACTGTACAGCGAATAGACTAACCCCAGAACTGGAGAGGTAGTAGACCAACTAATGGTTCCAGAAAAAGTCTGCTCCCAAATCATGTATCTTGTGCATGACATCCCTTTAACAGGCCATGCAGGCAGAGAAAGCACCCTGAATAAGATATTACCCAGGTTTTATTAGCCCTCTATCCACTAGAACATAGCTGAGTATTGTAAAGCATGTGCTGAGTGTCAGAACGTAGCCTAGGCAGGAAAAAGGGATAGAGTACCACTACAACCCATCCTCATTGTGACTAACCCCTTTGACAGGATAGCCATGGATGCAGTGGGTGCCCTGGAAAAGAGCTCCAAGGGTAACAGATTTGTACTGATCATATATGATTACACTACCCGCTACCCAGAAGCTATCCCTATGAGAACTGTCACCGCCACAAGGATAGCAGAAGAGCTAGCAAAGGTGTTTAGCTGCATGGGAATCCCCCAGGAAATACTTACTGATCAAGGCAGTAATTTTAATGCACACCCGCTAAAATAATTATACAGTCTGATGGGAGTGGTAGCAATGCTTAATTCCCCATACCATCCACAGACTGATGGCCTTGTAGAGAGGTTTAATCAGACATCAAAGAGAATGTTGAGTAAGTATGTAAAAGAAGAGGGTAAAGATTGGGATAGGTACCTCCTCTGTTTACTTTTCATTTACAGAGAAATCTCTCAAGCATCCACTGGTTTCTCTCTATTTTCATTACTGTATGGGAGGAACCTGAGGGGGCCACTAAATGTGGTTAAAGAACACTGGGAAGAAGGGAAGGAGGTGGGAAATCTTAATGTCGTAGAGTACATGACTCACTTATGCAAACACCTGGTGAGGTATATCAACTTGGCACACCAGAGCTTAGAACAGAAGCAAGACTTGCAGAAAGAAAGAAAGATACAACCAGGGTTTGAAGGCTAAAACATTTCAGTCAGGGCACAAAGTGTTGTTACTCCTTCCCCCCACAGAGAACAAACTACTCATGAAATGGTAGGGCCCCTTCACTATTTTGAGGCAAACAGGAGCAGTGAATTATGAGCTTAGTATGCCAGGAAAGAGCCCTCCCCCCCGAAAATTTATCATGTGAACCTCCTTGGAAATGGCATGAAAAGCCTAACCCTTACCTTTATATCCATCCTGAAGTTAGGGAGTCAGAGCTGGAGATTGCCTATAAAAGGCTAGAGCAGTCAGGACAGTTGGGGGAGATCCATATAAACCCTGAATTAGAGCCCCAGCAATAGAAAGATTTGCAGGGGCTATTACAAGAATTTGAGCCCATATTCACAAACATCCCAGGGAGGGCCAAAGGAATTGTTTACAGCATAACTGCCACACAAGACAAGCCCATACACCAAACGCCCTACAGATTGCCCATGAAGGTGAGGGATGAGGTAATTCAGGAAGTCAAAAAATGGAGCAGTTAGACATAACTGTGCCCTCAAAGAGTGCATGGTCTTTACCCATGGTCATAGTGGACAAGAGAGCGGGTGGGATACGTCTATGCCTAGATTTTAGAAAGCTTAACAACACATCACTATTCGATGGCTATCCAATGCCCTGAATAGATGACATCATTGACAGGCTAGGCAATACACAGTATATCTCCACCCTTGACCTTATAAAGGGATACTGGCAAATTCCCTTGTCATGTGATTCACAAGATCTGCATTTAGCACCCCAGTTGGTTTATACCAGTTTGTCACAATGCCATTCGGACTACATGGGGCCCCAGCCACTTTTCAGCATTTTATGGACCACATACTAAGACAACACATTGACTACTGTGTGGCTTATTTAGACTATCTGGTCATATCTAGCCCTGACTGGGAATCCCATGTTAGACACTTGTCCCAGGTATTGCAAGTCATAAAAGAGGTAGGAGCGACCATTAACCCTGTTAAGTATGCCCTAGCAAAGTCTGAGACAAAATACCTAGGGTTTATTTTAGGCAACGGACAGGGAAAGCCCAAGGTAGAAAAAGTGACAGCAGTAGTGAACAGTCCCATACCTGCCACAAAAAAGCATGTGCGATCTTTTCTAGGTCTGGTTGGTTATTACCAGAAATGTATTCCTAATTTCTCAGCCATTGCCAGTCCTTTGACTGATCTCACTAAAAAGAGGTGCCTGAATAAGGTTCAGTGGACCCCTATTTGTGATGAGGCTTTTAGGAATATCAAGGTCATTCTAAGTACAGCTCCTGTATTGAAAAGCCCTTACTTCAACCAAGTGTTTGAGGTTCAAACCAGTGCATCAGGGAATGGTATTGGGGCAGTCTTATTTCAGAAAATAGATGGGTGAAGAACACCTGATCATGTGTATCGGCAGGAAGCTACATGAGATGGAGAGAAGATATGCTACCATAGAGAAAGAATGCTTAGCTCTGAAATGGGCTACTGAGTCTCTAAAATATTACTTGTGGGGGGGGGCTGAATTTAGGGTTGTAACTGATCATAATCCCCTTTGCTGGTTGCACCAAATGAGAGAAAAAAAATCCCTATATAATGCAGTGGTACTTAGCTCTTCAGCCCTAGTGATTTATTGTATCCCATGGGGCAGGGACAAAATATTTCATGTCTAGCTATGGTGTAGGAATTGATGTCAATGAAATATGACAGACTTTCCTTAAAAGGAGATAGTGCAGGAAGGTATCAATAGTCTTTGTTGAGAAAGGTGTTAAAGCCTCAGGGTACAGAATGATGATATCCACTGTGTTTATGATAAAATGTTTATCTTTAATAGGGACCCTGAGATGGAGCTTCTGAAGATGGATGAGTGGAAGCTCCATCCCTTCCTGGGACAGGAAGGTGATAAGCAGTCTGAAATAACTGCTTCCTTCTTAAGGTGGGGGATATGTGACAGGGAGATCCTGCCACTCTTGAGGACCTACCTTTCCTTGAATCTGTTGCAACAGTTCTTCTATTTCTTAGCATAATCTATCCTTTACAATTTCTAGTCCATAAGGTTTGTCACCTATGGGTGCCCCTTTCCTTTCTTGACTATGCTATAGTGTCCTCTTTAATTTTCTTTTTCCCTCTCAGGTCCTCATACTGGGAGGTTATTGTGGTGACTTCTGAGCTGATGTTAAACAACAGACTGTGTTCATCGTTATTGGATTTAATATGCAATAGCACCATGTCACAAACTACCTTGATATATATGCCTTATGTGTATGAAACCTCTGAATGTTGAAAATACCTCGGCACTAGGTGTTTGTGATAAAGGTAAAAAGTTACTAAGAGACTATATTATAAAAATTAAGTTACCGGGGTAGAGATATCAGAAACCCCCCATTGTGTTATTTAAAATGCATGTAAATTGCAGATTTTTTTTGTACTTTCTGTTTATTATTTTGAATAAAAACAGTACAGGCAATACTCTCATATAAGAGATACAGCAATACAAACAGTCACCTATGGACCAAATGCAAGTATCAGTGGGGGTACAACAACTCTCGCTCACATTCTAATATAGTAGGAGCTGGGGGATATATGTAAATATAGAGATCTATGGCCTCAAAATACCAAAATATATTGTCCAGTTTTGCCAGCTGCTTCAGTGGCTTAGGTTTTAGTCCATAAGTAGATATCAGAAAATAAGTACACGCACTAAACCAGTAGTGCTATTTTACCCAACATAAAATAGGTAGAAGACAAAGCATTTATGCTTTCCCCACACACCCCACTTCACAACTCCCATAATAGGCCTAGTATTTCAAAAACCATAATACAGCGAACAGTATTATTAGCAAGAATATAACTAAGGCACATCACAGCAATCGTGTTAGGTTACTTATCCTGAGAAAAAATGGGATATAACAATGTATTTAAAATTATAAACCATGTCCCATATGAACTATACCAAAGTCACTTTATTTAAATGTCTCAACACAGTCTCTCAAAAAATAATGCCAATAAGATACTGGTCATTTCAAAGGGCTTTATACTTAGCCTTCCTCCGATTCTGACTCCCCAGAAGCAGTCCCTGGATGCACTTTCATCTGAAATTCAATCGCCACTTTCTCTATCCATCTACTGGCATCCTGCGGGTCTGAGAACTGCCATCTTTTCCCCCCGTATGTAACATGAAGGCGAGCCAGGAGAAGGAATGAATGCACAATGCCAAGTGCTCTCAATTTTTGTCTGGTAGCATCAAATTGTTTTCTTCGAGCTCTCATCTGGAACGAGAGATCTGGAAACATAGAAACATAGAAACATAGAAACATAGAATTTGACGGCAGATAAGGACCGCTTGGCCCACCCAGTCTGCCCATTTCCCTACCTGATGGATAAGCTGCAGATCCTAATTAACCAGCAGCCTACTTCTTCCTACCCCCAACCCCTAGAATTTCCTTATGACTGTCCCATGCATGCTTGAATTCCACCACTGTTTTTGACTCCACAACCTCCTCTGAAGGCGTTCCATACATCCACAACCTTCTCTGTGAAAAATACTTCCTTAAATTACCTCTGAGCCCCCCTTCTATCTTCAAATTGTGTCCCTTGTTCTTGCACACCTCCTTTTTGAAAGATGCTACCCTCTTGGACTTTGTTGATTCCCTTGAGATACTTGAAAGTTTCTATCTGTCCCCTCTCCCTCCTTTCCTCGAGGCTATACATATTAAGCTCCTTAAGTCTCTCTTCATGGGTCTTCCGGTGCAGACCCTGCACCATTTTAGTTGCCCTCCTCTGGACAGCTTCCATCCTGTCTATGTCTTTACGGAGATTGGGTCTCCAGAACTGCACGCAGTACTCAGATGTGGTCTCACCAGCTGTCTGTACAGAGGGATAATAACTTCTTGTTTTCTACTGGTGATGCCTCCCTATGCATCCCAGTATCCCGCCAGCCCTCCTTGCTGCCCTCTCCATTGCTTGCCCACCTTTAGTTCATCTGATATGACTACCCCAGGTCCCTTTCCATTTTGTTGTTGTTAGTATCTCACCCCCCATTGTGTACTCTTCCCCTGGGTTTTTGTTTCCCAGGTGCATTACCTTGCACTTCTTAGCATTGAATCTAAGCTGCCATACATTTGACCATTCCTCTAACCTTGCCAAGTCCCTTCTCATCCTTTCCATTCCACCTTGTGCATCAACTCTGTTGCAGATCTTTGTGTCATCTGCAAAGAGACATACTTTTCCTTCCAGTCCCTCTGCAATGTCGCTTATAAAGACATTGAAGAGGACCAGTCCTAATACTGAACCCTGTGGTACCCCACTACTAACCCCCCTATTTTCAGAGTGGACTCCATTTACTATTACTCTCTGTGTCCTATTCTCCAGCCAATTCTTTACCCAGGCTGTCATCTTGGGACCCACTCCCAGGCTGGCTAACTTGTATATTAATCTTTTGTGTGGGACTGTGTCAAATGCCTTGCTAAAGTCTAGGTAGGCCATGTCCACAGCCCTCCCATATCAACTACTTTGTGGCCCAGTCAAAGAAATCTATCAGATTTGTCTGGCATGACCTTCCGCTGTGAATCCATGCTGCCTTGGGTCCTGTGCCCCTCTGGCCTCTAGATACTCAACAATTCTTTCCTTCAGAAGTGATTCCATCATTTTCCCTACCACTGAGGTTAAACTAACATGTCTGTAGTTTCCTGCTTCTGCCTTGCTCCCACTTTTGTGAAGGGGAATCACATCTGCCCTCCTCCAGTCCTCAGGTACTACCCATCCTCCCATGATTTGTTAAAGAGGGTAGTCAGTGGTGTCACTAGTTCTATCCTTAGTTCTTTTAGAATTCTGGGATGAATCCCATCAGGCCCCATTGCTTTGTCCGCTTTCAGTTTTAAGAGCTCTTTCAGAACCCTTTCTTCTGTAAATGGGCTGGTATCAACTTCTGTATCCAGAGTGTTTCTACTGTTTGTTTTAGGTACCTCCTTCTTCCTTTGTAAATACTGAGCAAAAATATTTGTTTAGTATCTCTGCCTTTTCACAGTCACCCTCTGCCCACCCTCCCTCCCTTTATTAAGCCTCACTATCCCTCCCTTGGTCTTCCCTTCACTCCTGATGTACCTATAAAGGTTTTATCCCCTTCTTAACTGGGTTGGCTATCTTTTCCTTGGTTTGGGCCTTTGCTGTTCTGACTGCCTTTCCAGCTTCTTTGCTTTAACTGATACAGTTCTCTGTCCTGTTCCTTCCGTGATTCCTTGTACTTCCTGAATGCTTTCTTTTCTCTTGAACCTTCACTGCCACTTCCTTTGAGAACCATAGTGGTTTCTTACCTCGTTCGTTTTGTTTATTTGCTTTACACAAGGCTTGTTACCTCTGTGATGGCAGTTTTATTATTCCCCATTGTTCTTCCACCTCCTCCTGCCCATTTCCTAGTGCATTCCTTAGGCACTCACCCATTTTGGCAAAGTCAGCCCTCCTAAAATCCAGTACCTTTGTCTTTCTGTGGCTTGACTCTATTGCTGTGTTTGTGTGAACCATACTGTTCGATGGTGGCCAGTTCCCAGATGGCTACCCACTTCTACATCTGTGATCCTCTCTTCATCTCCATTTGAGAGAACCAGGCTAAGATTGCTCCCTCTCGAGTGGGCTCCAATACTAATTGTCTAAGGCATGCCCCCTGTAGGGCATCTAGAATAACCCACTCTTAGAAGTGGCTGCTGCAACTGCACTCCAGTTAACATCTGGCATATTCAGATCACCCATCAGCAATATCTCCCCTTTATCTGCCATTCTAAGTATACTTTCTATCATTTCCTTGTCCATTTCCTCCCCTGAGAGGGCGGTTGTATACAACCCTGTGTGGATTGTGGTGCCATTGCCTGCCTCCAAATTGACCCACAGTGCTTCTTCTCTCCTGTTTACCCTTTTGTTCTGTTGCTTTGATTTTTCTTATGTAGAGCTACTCCTCCTCCTCTTTACCCTCCCTGTCCCTCCTGTAGATAGTGTATCCTGGTATGTTTATGTCCCAGTCATGGTTCTGTGTGTACCATGTTTCTGTGACTGCCACGATGTCCAGATCTTCCTCCTCCATCAAGGCCACTAATTCAGGAAGCTTGTTACCCAGACTATGGGCATTGGTACTCATTGCTCTCCATTTTTTGATGGCTTTACCTTCTGTAGCGGCATCCCTCACTGACCTTTCTACCTTGGTCTTTTTCTCATTTAGTACCCTGTTTTGTAGGGGGAGGCTGGGATTTTCCAGCTGCTTATCAGTGCCTCCCCCCTTGACTAGTTTAAAGGCTTGCCAATGAAGCATTTAAACCGATTGCCCAAAGACTTGTTCCCTTCCTGGACAGATCACGGACCATCCTGCCAGTATAGGCTGGTGTCCCTCCAGGTGGAACCCAGTCCCCAATGAAGCCAAACCCTGTGCGCCACACCATTTTTCAACCATTTGTTAAACTGCATGGTGCAAAAGTACCCTCGCCTCACCCATGCCACTGACAGGCAGCACCTCTGAGAAGGATACTGTGTGTGCTACTTGTCTTAAACCCTACCCAACTCTACAAAGTCCTTCTGCACTGCTCTAATCTCATGATGAGCTAAGTCATTTGTCCCTAGGTGGACAATGACATCCAGCTCAGATCTCGTGCAACTGTTCTCGTGATCCTAAGGATGCGCCTGTCCCTCCAAGCCATGGCACCAGGCAGGCACCTTACTTCAGTTTTCCTGCTCCCCCAGTTCTATCCCCCATAATTGGGTCCCCACCAGGAGCTGCTTTCTTTCCCTGTGGTGCCTCTGCCTCCTTCCTGAGGGCCTCCCTTGTGACAGTTGTCTGCACCCTCCTTAGTCTCCTCTGCGGGTGCATCCATAGGGGAACTATGCTCCCCCAGAATGGTGAATGGATTGTGGAGTGGAACAACTGACTGGGTGTGCCTCTGTTCCACCACCCTTACCCTCCCTGAGCCCACTGTGGTCCAACTGCTGTGCTTTCTTTGCAACCTCTGAGGTAGTGGTGGTAGTGAAAGAACTTAACATTGTGTCCCAGGACCTCAGGAGGACACTCCATTTGCACTGTAGTGAGTAAAATGTCTGTCACCTCCACCCCCACAGTTCTCAATAACACAGTCTGGGGCTGGTTAGGGCCTGCAGGCCACATTCTAGAATTCACCCTATATACTTGGTGGAGTTTGGTCCAATCAGAGTCGTCAGGTACATGTAAAACTGCCATCCAAGCTGTTAAATACTTCAGAAAATTAGCCCCTGCCACTCCTTCTGGTAGGCCTACCAGATGAACATTCCCCACTCGTAGGCTGTTTTCCACAGCCTCCAATCTGCCTCACAGTTGCTGGTTCTCTTTTGTAAGGAGAGCTGTGGTGGCTTGTGTCGCACTGGATCTATTACCAGCATCAGCTACTATGTTCTTCAAAGATATCAGACCTGCATCGTGGACCTCAAGCTTTTCTAATGTTCTTTCAATTTTAGCATCCATAGCATGTGCCAAATTTAGAATAGCTTGCCAAGGTGGGGTTCCAATTTATTACTGTGCTGCGAGGACCCAGGCTCTTCTGAGGTTGAGGCCAATGATTGTTTAGTTGCTGCAGGCCTTACGGTTCCGGTCGCTTGAAATTGTATGTTTTTAGTATGACCCATGGTGATCTTGGTAGCTATAAAAGGCCACGCACTTGCAGAATTCAAATCCAAATGTAAATATTCTGCCCAGAGACCTTATATCAAGGATTTTATACTCTTTTAGGAGCCGCGATGCAGAGCTGCTGGAAAAGACATCCTGCCTAGAAACTGGCTCTCTAGTGCCCCCAACTACAGACTATTTGCGAGGTCCTTTGGCACCATGCATTCCTGCTTTAAGCTGAACCAGCCTGATGTTTCATGGTGCTTTGCATATACATCCCATGACGCTTTGTATTATGGGAGTATGTGTGATGTTGTGTTTCTTTGAAACTTGGCTTTATTTCCAATGCCCTTTGGGGCAACTCTTGCTTCAGTGCTTTTGTACTGAGTTTCTTTGTCTTTACCTTGTTTTGGGATTTTTCTGTTTTTAAGCTTCCCATCAACCGAACACACGACCCACATAGGGGATAGTTCATTTCCACAGCAAAGATAGATCAGTAGATCAGTGGGTCATTTGGTGCTGACTAAGTGCAGAAGAAGGACATGCATAGTCTGTTGCTGCAAACTGATGTATTGAAGAAGGGATATACCACTGCGTAAGGTTATTCCCTGTGTTTTAAATAAACATCACACAGAGATTGTGTGTTGAACCTGAAGTTCTGTGTCTGGTCCATCTGTTATCCCACAACTCCTCCACAGATTGGACTGCATAAAAGCAGCAGGTACACTTTGGGGGGGGTAGACACAAGTCCATTCACAGAGGAAAGAGTCTTGAAAGGACTTGTGAATCTGAAAGTGAATAAAGCTTTGGGGCCAGATGGGGTACGCTCAAGGGTGCTGAAGGAGCTCAGGGAGGTACTGGCTGAACCTCTGACAGCCTGTTCAACAACTTACAGGAAACAGGAGTGGTTCCAGAGGACTGGAGGAGAACAGATGTGGTTACACTTTATGAAAGTAGCAGCAGGAAGGAGGCTGGCAACTATAGGCCGTCATTCTAATGTCAGTAGTGGGAAGCTAATGGCATTGCTGCTAAAGGAAAGGCTTGTGGAAAATTTTGAATCCAGTGGGTCACAAGACATAAGACAGCACAGATTCACAGGGGGAGGGTCATGTCAGATAAACCTAATCAATTTCTTTCACTGGGTGACTAGGGATATAGAGCAGGGTGGGACAGTGGATATAACCTGGGCACGGAACTGGTTGATGGGTGGAAGACAGAGGGTAGTGGTAAATGGCACTTACTCGGAGGATAGACGAGTGACCAGTAGAGTACCTTAAAGCTTGGTACTGGGACTAGTCCCATTCAGTGTCTTTTTTTTTTTATTCAAGTTTATTTAGTAATACTGAACATGCAGTATACCCACCTGTGCCACAACAAGTGGCCATGGGAGTGGTAGATTGTTAAGACATATAGTTAGTCATTCTGGTGTGTGATGCATATCAAACAGCAAACACCAACCATAAACTTCTGCTAGAATAAAAACATATTAAACATGAAATAAAACAGTATTAGCACCATATAATGTAAATCCACAAATCCTATCACTGTAAATAATACCGATTCCTGTCCACATAACACTGATGGGCTGGAGGTGAGTTCTGTAGTTCAAATGCAGTGGGGCTGGATAAGACCAAAAGAATGCCTCCCCATAAAGTTTCATTAGCCAAGTATTGGGTTTCACATCCCAGCTTAAGAAGAGCTATCCTCCCCAGAGGTATCAGCTCTAAAATCCCCTTTACTGTATCTATGCCAGGGATTCCAGACAGTTAGAAATCACTGCCTGCTTAACTGGAGATCAGCAGTTATCTGCGCCATCGTTTCAGTTTCAGAAATGTTCTGTTTCCAGAGGTCAATTTGTGGAGTTAACCATGTCAGTGTAATGCACTTCAGTGTTGCCACTCAGAGGATGTTGCCCAACCTCTGTCTCTGTTTGGGACCCTTCAATAAAGTGGGAAGTCCCAGCACTTGTTCCCCAGATGTTTTTGGGATTAGGATCCCCAGTATGTCTTGCATTGCCTGAGTGACTTGATACCAAAATGGAAGAAGGAGAGGGCATGCCCAAAAAATGTGGTAATGAGAACCAGTTCCCCATATTGGTGCCACCAGTCTGCTGTGAAGTTCAATGTCTTTATAAGTGACATTGTAGAGAAGCTGGAAAGGAAGGTAGGCCTCTTTGAGATAACAGCAAAATCTGCAACAGGGTAGACACTCCAGAGGGTGGCAGAGAGAATGAGCAGAGACCTAAGAAAACTCAAGGAGCAATCAAAGGTATGGCAGCTGTGAATCAATGCAAAAAAAGTGCAAAATCATATACCTAGGGCACAGAGACCCAGGGTGGAGAATAAAATGGGGGAAGAGGTTTAAATGGACACCAAACAGGAAAGGGACCTTGGAGTAATCGTATCAGATGACCCCAGGGGGGCCAGGTAGTGTGACAAGGCAGTGGGTAGGGCAAGTGGGATGCTGTGATGCATAGGAAGGGGTATCAACAGCAGAAGGAGGAAGGTGGTGTTACCACTGTACAGAGCGTTGGTTGGCCCTCCCCCCAGAGTACTGTGTCCAGTTCTGGATACACAGACTGTGATGGCACATAAAGGGTCACTGGGCCCACCCAGTCTGCCCAATTATGTTTATTTTTTATTAGTAGTATATCCCCTACCCTACCTTACCTCTATGTTTTCTTGTGCCTATCCCATGCATTTTTGAAAACATTTACTGCTTTTGCCCCCACTACCTTCTCTGGAAGGCTATTCCAGGTATCCACCACCCTTCCTTTGAAAAAGTACTTCCTCACTCCCTCCTGAATTTACCCCCTTCCAGCTTCATATTATGTCCCCTTGTTTTAGAGCACTTTTGCTTCTGAAAGCTTCTGCTTAGGGAGGCAATATAGTGCAGTGGTTTAAGGCTCTGAGCCGCAAATCTGGAGACCTGGGTTTGAATCCCACAGCCCCCACTTGCATATACTGTGTGACCCTGAGCAAGTCACTTAACTTCCCTGTGCTCCCAGGTTGCACCTGTAAAAAAGCTTTCAGCTTAGTGTGTCTCACCTGGTTAAACAATTGGAAAAAAAGAAAGCTACTCTCCTCCTGTACCTTATTAACCCCTGTAAGGTTTTTAAAGGTTTCTATATATATATATGCCTTATGTGTATGAAACCAGTGAATGTTGAAAATACCAAGGCACTAGGCACAAAATAATACATGATAGGAGTGATGCAATGCAATGGCTGTGGGGCCGCAGTGTTCCGGGAGACATTCTGGAGGCTGCGATGCTGCCCTATTTGCAGGCACCTCTCTGGTCTGAGAGAGGAGGTTGCCCGTCTCCAGGCTGACCTGGCTAGGATTCATGAAACCTCCTCTCCCCCACCCAGGGACCACCAGGGCCAATGCTACTACCTCAGAGGTTGCCAAGAAAGAGGAGAGGCTGGACCAGGGTGGGCTCAGAGAGGAGAGGTGGTGGAACAGAGTTGCATCCTCAGCTGTACCTCTCACAATTCAACACACTCTTCTGGTGGATAGTGGTTCTCTATGGAGGCACCTGGAAGTGGAGACAAGGAGGATGCTGGGAACCTTTACAAGGAGACACACAGGAGGGTGGCATGGGACCCCACAGGAGGAAACAACTCCTGGTGGGGGACTCAATCATTAGGGGGGTAGAAATGGGGAAGGAAGGGGGTGCCATGGCTTGGAGGGACAGGAAGTGAATCCTCAGGATCATGGGAGGAGCTGCAGGAGGAAGGGAGCTGGATGTCATTGTCCACCTAGGGACAAATGACCTGGCTAGGAATGGGATCAGAGCAGTGCAAGAGGAGTTTGTAGAGTTGGGGAGGGGCCTTAGACAAGTAGCGCATACGGTAACCTTCTCGGAGGTGCTGCCTGTCTATGGCAAGGGTGATGCTAGGGCACTCCTCACCAGGGAATTCAATGAGTGGTTGAAAAACTGGTGTGGAGCTCAGGGTGTTGGCTTCTCTGGGGACTGGAGAGCCACCTAGAGGGATGCAGACCTATACTGGTGCGATGGTCTGCATCTGTCCAGGGGGGAACCAGGATCCTAGGTGAGAGGTTTAAATGCTTCATTGGCAAGCATTTAAAACTAATGAGGAGACTGAGAAAGGAACGAGGAAATCCCAGCCTCCCCTCCACAAAACATGGTAATTAGTGAGGATAAACACCAAGGTAGAGAAGTTATTAGGGAGCAGGACAGAGATAAATGTAAAAAAAGGCAAAGGCAGTAAGGACAGGAATGGGGCTAAAAGGGGTAAGGCTATCAAAAAGTGGAGGGTGATGAGTACCAATGCCCATATTCATGTAACAAGCTCCCTGAACTAGTGGCCTTGATGGAAGAGGGTTGCCTGGATATTGTGGCAGTCACAGAAACATGGTACACAGAGAACCATGACTGGGATGTCAACATACCAGGATACACAATCTACAGGAGGGACAGGGAGGGTAAAAGAGGAGGAGGAGTAGCTCTCTATGTAAAGGAAGGGATCAAAGCAACAGAACTAAAGAGTAAACAGGGAGCAGATGAGGCACTCTGGGTCACCCTGGAGACAGGAAATGGGACCACAATCCGCATGGGGGTTGTATACAGACCCCCATCTCAGGGGGAGGGAATGGACAAGGAAATGATAGAAGGCTTCCTTAGAATGGCAGAAAAAGGGGAGCTATTGTTGATGGGGGACCTGAATATGCCAGATGTTAACTGGAGCACCTTTGCTGCAGGCACGTCCAAGAGCAGGGTCATTCTTGATGCCCTATAGAGGGCATGCCTCAGACAGCTAGTATTGGAACACACTCGGGAGGGAGCAATCTTAGACCTGGTACTCTCAAATGGGGACGGAGAAAGAATCTCAGATTTAGAAGTGGGTAGCCATCTGGGAACAAGCGATCACCAAACAGTGTGGTTCACGATAAACACAGCCATACATCAAGCCATACAAAAGCAAGAGTATTGGACTTTAGGAGGGCTGACTTTGGGAAAATGAGAGAGTGCCTCAGAAAAGCACTAGCAAACAGGCAAGAAGGAGGGGTGGAGGAACAATGAGGAGTAATCAAAACAGCCATCACTGAGGCAATAAGCCTTTGTGTAAAGCAAATCAACAAAACACAATGAAGGAAAAAAATGCTATGGTTCTCAAAAGAGATGGCAGGGAAGGTTAAGGAGAAAAGGATAGCATTCAGGAAATATAAGGAAACACAGAAGGAGCAGGACAGAGAACTTTATCAGTTAAAGCAGAAAGAGGCTGGGAAGGCAGTCAGAATAGCAAAGGCCCAAACTGAGGAAAGGATAGCCAATTATGTTAAGAAGGGGGATAAGACCTTTTATAGGTACATTAGGGAGCTAAGAAAGACCAAAGGAGGGATACTGAGGCTTAATTAAGGGGAAGGAATGTGGGTAGAGGGTGACAGTGAAAAAGCAGGGATACTGAACTAATATTTCTGCTCAGTATTCACAAAGTAAGAGGAGGGGGAGGTACCTAAACCAAACAAGAGAAACACTCTGAAGACGGGGGTCAGTACCAGTCCATTTACAGAAGAAAGGGTTCTGAAAGAAGTAATAAAATTGAAGGTGGACAAAGCAATGGGGCCTGATGGGATTCACCCAAGAATTCTAAAGGAACTAAGGGTAGAACTAGTGACACCGCTGACTACTCTCTTTAACAAATCATGGGAGGATGGGGTGGTACCTGAGGACTGGAGGAGGGCAGATGTGATTCCTCTTCACAAAAGTGGGAGCAGGACAGAGGCAGGAAACTACAGACCAGTTAGTTTGACCTCAGTGGTAGGGAAAAATGGAATCACTTCTGAAGGAAAGAATTGTCGAGTACCTAGAGGCCAGTGGGGCACAGGACCCAAGGCAGCATGGATTCATGATGGGAAGGTCATGTCAGATGAATCTAATAGATTTCTTTGACTGGGTGACCAAAGTAGTAGACCAGGGAGGGCTGTGGACATGGCCTACCTAGATTTCAGCAAGGCATTTGATACAGTCCCACACAAAGATTAATATACAAGTTAGCCAGTCTTGGAGTGGGTCCCAAGGTGGTAGCCTGGATAAAAATTGCTAACAACAGGACACAAAGGTAGTAGTAAATGGAGTACACAGTGAAGAAAGGAGGGTTACTAGTGGGGTACCGTGAGGGTTCAGTACTGGGACCGGGTCCTTTTAATGTCTTTATAAGTGACATTGCAGAGGAACTGGAAGGAAAAGTATGTCTTTTGCAGACGACACAAGATCTGCAACAGGGTTGATACACAAGATGGAGTGGAAAGGATGAGAAGGGACTTGGCAAGGTTGGAGGAATGGTCAAATGTATGGCAGCTCAGATTCAATGCAAAGAAATGCAAGGTAATGCACATGGGAAACAAAAACCCAGGGGAAGAGTACACAATAGGGGGTGAGATACTGACAACAATAACAATGGAAAGGGACCTGGGGGTAATTATATCAGATGACCTAAAGGTGGGCAAGCAATGTGAGAAGGCAGTAAGGAAGGCTGGGGGGATACTGGGATGCATAGGAAGAGGCATCAATAGTAGAAAACAAGAAGTTGTTATCCCTCTGTACAGACAGTTGGTGAAACCCCATCTGGAGTACTGTGTGCAGTTCTGGAGACCCCATCTCCGCAAAGACATAGACAGAGTGGAGGCTGTCCAGAGGAGGGCAGCCAAAATGGTGCAGGGTCTGCACCAGAAGACATACGAAGAAAGACTAAAGGAGCTTAATATGTATACCTTGAGGAAAGAAGGAGAGAGGGGACATGATAGAAACTTTCAAGTACCTCAAGAGAATCAACAAAGTCCAAGAGGGTAGCATCTTTCAGAAAAGAAATGTGCAAGAACAAGGGGCACAATTTGAAGATAGAGGGGGGAGCTCAGAGGTAATGTGGAAGTATTTTTCACAGAGAGGGTTGTGGGATGCATGGAACAGCCTCCCTGAGGAGGACGTGGAGTCAAGAACAGTGGGGGAATTCAAGAATGCATGGGACAGACATAAGGCAGTCCTAGTGGGGGGTAGGAAGAAGTAAGCTGTTGGTTAACTAGGATCTGCAGCTTATCTGTTAGGTAGGAAAATGGGCAGACTAGGTGGGCCAAGCGGTCCTTATCTGCCGTCAAATTCTATGTTTCTATCATATAACCCCTCTCCCTCCTTACCTCCAGGGTGTACATATTTAGCTCTTTAATATCCCCCTTCCTCCTTACCTCCAGGGTGTACATAGTTTGCTCTTTAGGTCTTTCCTCATAGAGCGTTTGATGCAGACTGACTCTGCACAATTTTAATAGCCCTCCTTAGGACAGCCTCTGCTTTATGGCTTTTCTGAGGTATGGTCTCCAAAACTGTACACAGTACTCAAGGTGGGGTCTTACAAGTGATTTATATAGGGGCATAATCATCTCTCTTCCTGCTGGAGATACCCTTGCCTATGCATCCCAGCATCCCACTGGCTTTCCTGATTGCTTTATCACACTGTCTGGTCACCTTAAGGTCATCTGATATGATAACCCCTAGGTCTCTTTCCTGCTTGGTCTTTGTCAGTATCACCCCAACCATCTTGTACTCTGTTCCTGGGTTCCTATGGCCAAGATGCATTATTTTGCACTTTTTCACATTAAAACCCAGTTACCATACCCTTGACCACTCCTCCAATCTATTTAGATCCCAGCACATTCTACCAACCCCCCCAAAGTGTGTTCACTCTGTTACAGATCTTGGTGTCATCTGCAAAGAGGCAGACCTTCCCTTCCAGTTCTTCCACTAAATTGGTGCAGGGGCTGTACCAGAAGCCCTGTGAGGAAAGGCTGATGGATCTCAATATGTACACCCTGGAAGAGAGAAAAGGGGGGGGACATGATAGAGACCTATATACCTCATGGAAGTGAATAATGTACAGGAGAGGAGTGTGTTTCAGAGGGGAACATGCACCAGAACTAGGGGGCATGATATGAAGCTGGAAGAGAGGGATGTAGGAGGAAGGTGAGGAAGTATTTCAATGAAGAGTGGTGGATACTTGGAACAGACTTCCAGCAGACGTAGTGGGCTTCATACATGCATGGGATAGGTATAAGGAATTATTATTAGGGATGCAGGTAGGGTCTGGAAAGGGGGGGCAGACTAGGTGAGTGGCAAGGAAAAAAGAGGACAGACTAGCTGGGTGAGGTGGTCCTTATCTGTTGACAAATAGGTTTCTATGAATGCTCTAACCTGACATAATTAGCAAGATAATCACCCAGAGGTGGGAGGAACATGGGCACATTATCGGGTTTGAAACAATGTAAAACTTATACAATCCCTACCTACAGCCAACAAATTGGATTCCAGGTTCAAAGCTAAATCCCATAAGCAAACCCCCTTAAGGGTTAGCAGCAACAGTTGCTTATATGTTATTGAAATCTTTTTAATGTTGTAGTGATTGGAATGAGGTGAAATTATGCCCATATTTATGAATACTTATTTTAATGCTGATCAGAAATAAGAGATACAATATACTGGATGCCTAAATAATACAGAAAGGTAGATATTTTCTGATTTGTGTGGTTTCTATAAATACACATGCAATTAAAAGCCTCAAATCCAGAACAAAGCAGCATGGGTATGCAAATCCCTGTGTGTGTGTGTGTGTGTGTGTGTGCATATGCATGCATGGTGTGTGTGTGTGTGTTAGGGGGGTAAAGTGACTTAAGAAAGCTTGGTACTACATTCTGATTTCCATCTCACTACTCAGACCTGAGCACAGCCAACACACACACACACACACACACAAAAGAGTATGTATGGCAAAAATAGGGAGCCGCTATCGTTTGCCACCTAAAAGTAAAAAATATTAAAAAAGCATTATTGGGGGTGCAACATGGGCATCAGTACATCCCACATACCACATGCCCTGGTGGCAGCTCCTTAGAGGCACTCTGCCTGTTCCACACTGGATCCTGGGAGGAGTTGCAGGAAGGCTTGCTGTGGTGGTGAAGTCAGAGTGGTGTGAATGGAGGTGATAATCAGGAGGATGTCCAGCTGTGTCTGACTGGGGATCCTGTGGTAAGCAGTTCACTGGGGGATGTAAATATAAATGGAATCCTATGCCAATATGGCAGTGAGGAAGCAGAACTGGCATGCAGATAATTAACAAAAAAGAACATTATCTGAGCATGTATAGTGGGTCAAACGAGTACAGTACTGCACACTTAGGATGCTGTAAACCCTTCCACTGGCTGACCTAGGTTGCACTAGAAGGCCCAGCAAGAGTACTGTTGCATTTACCACCCCTTTGATTAAAAAAAACAATCATCATATGAACTGATATGAAAAGTTATATTAATGATCAAAGTTACCTATCAAGTCACTCAAATATTTTGTGAGTGGCAGGCATGGTTCAGAATGGAACATAGAAAAGGTCCATTGCTGGCCTATCAGATAACTAGTAGGGTTACAGCTCCCGATGCTGGGGATGACATCAGGGATTGGATGGGGGGAGGAAGATCGAGCACCCTACAGGATGTTCTTCTCTAGGAGGGCAGGCAGTATTCTCTGCTGCAGTACCACCACCTGGGTGACTGTGGGTGGTGGTGGAGATGGGGAAACTTGAGTGAGGGAGGAAGCAGCCTGCTTCTGGAGTACAGTCACAAACATCATGGAGCCGTCACCAACTGCGTCCTTGAAGATGGGGAGAAAACAAAGGAAAAGCCTGGATTGTGGCAGCATGATGCTGGCACATTGGGACCATGCCACTGTCCTGAAACGAGACCAGCGGGGAACTTGCCTTACCAGACCCTTTGACAGAATCCACCATGGGGTAGAAATGCCCTATGAACCACATGAGGACAAGTAAGTGCCAGAGATGGAGATGGATGGGGCTTGGGGATCACCAGGCAGAGGTGGGCAGCACCAGTGACTGGGAGAAGAACAAAATATAAATAAAAAAAAAAGATTAGGTGCAGAAAGTGGGGTTGGCGTGGTGGAGATTTAATCTGAACTAAGTTTTTCAATCCTGAACCCATACCATAACCATAGCAAAAAATTAGAGCCATTTCAAACAAACTCTGGTCAGAGTCAACACAGCTGCTTCAGAGCAAGAAGTTTGAGTGAAAACTACTTAAAGTTGCTGCCACAGCTGACGGTGTACAGTACTTGCGATGCTTCAACAAATCAAGAGGAACAGGCACAAGACTTCAATCCAGGAGTAACAATCAATTTGTAGAGGTAAAAAAATCCAAACTAGATCAGTACCTCCAATTGTTACCTAGCGCTTCAGAGATAAACTCAGTTATGTTTGTCACTGGGCCCCCCTGATGAAGAACTGAGTTTATGTCTGAAGCACCAGGTAAGTGCAGTGCTCTCTGTGTGGCTACAACATAATAAAATGTTCCTACAATTGAAAGTACTGATCAAACCTGTTTTTTCAACCTCTACAAATTGGTGTTATTCCTGGAGTGTGATCCCCTGCCTGCTTTAACAATAAGAACACCCTTGGAGTGAAATAGCTTTCAAGACACTGACCCACTCAGGTGGTGGAGTCCCAAAATGCTGCAAGCATTTTCAGGTTTAGTTTAGGATAATAGAATAGAATAGAATTTGGTACATGCTTGCATGTATAGTTACTGTGTCTCTTATGGTTATAAGGGTGCATTCTTGAGTTTTTCGGGTGACAGAACTGTAAAGCGTAGTTGAGCAGTTCTGGGACACAAATGACTTGAGCAGAAACTCTTGTATCCACAAGACACATGGGAACTGTACAAATAAATGTATTGTGAATCATGTTGAAGATTTCTTTTAAGAAATGGAACATGAATTTAAAATACAACTGTTAGATTTTGTGGAAAATTAGAGAAACCCCTGGGTGATGAAAGGGACTACGCTATCTGAATTTAGAACTCTAGCATTAAAACTACTTGCATGCGATGTTTTGTGGGAAAAAATAGTGCTAGAAAGGTTTAGAAATAAACAATCCTGATTAGCTAAGAATGATGTCACAGTTTATAATGTTGTGTATAGAGGACAGTGGATGGCTAACCATGCAAATCAAGCCTGTGTTGTCACTGACCTCGACAGTAGTCAGAACCCTGCTGGCAATGCAGACTTGTTGCGCATGTGACTGGGCATCCACTGTTTTATACAGTATATGATTTTTATCTTAAAAAACTACATTGTTGCCCCCCACACAATCACACACAAAAGACACATAATTTGGGGAAATTTTAAGACTAATAAAGCCACCCTACACCCAACTGTTAATACTCTTTGCCATGCTACTAACAGTTACTGCTGTTACATGCTACTGCTTATAAAATCATTTGAAAAAAAGCTTACTTCATAAAAAAGGAAGACATGGGTGATAAGCGAGAGCAAGATCTGTACTTATGTGCTTCCATTTAAATCAACATGGATTCACAAAAATACGTTATAGTGCAGATTGTGCTCGTGCTTGCTTCCCAGTTCCTTTCATTTTTGTAAGTAAGATTTTTTTGAAATTATGTTGAAAGCAAAACACTATCAGTGGTACTGGGTAGGGCATTAGCAGCTGGGTGCAGTGTGGGTTTGTTAGTTAAAATTAATAAAAAAATAAGAAGTTTCTGTGTTTGGGTCTATGTGTGCATGTGTGGCGAGGAGAGACAACTGTGAAAATAACAGAGCACAGGTGGCACTGATTTCCCATTTTCCATTCTTATTAAAAAGCTATTACACCACAGACAAGTGCAACAGCATTCTATGACCTTTGTCCTGTGGTACCAATGTTTTTCAGTCTGGATGGAAAGCCATGCAGAACAGGCCCTAACTATATAATATAGTGTCTTTCATACACACTGTAACCCTAAGTGCTTTACAAAGCACCAAGTTATAGGTAGTAAAGGGTTATGTGCAGTACACATACGGAGGCCACTGAGTACACTCATATAATACACACAGGCATACTACAATAAACCGGGTGGTTTTCAAGCCATATATCTGGAGGGCCACACAGTGCAGCCACCAAAAATTATGGGTGGCCTTGCTCTTTACATTTTTCATCCCATTCCCTTAATACAACATATCTTTTTTCCCCACATAGTGCAGTACATAGAAAATGAAGTTCCTATTGTCTTCTCTCTTGTGCTGGTAGAAAATGGCCAAATGCTGACATCAGCATAGTAGTAGAATTACCATTCATAGGCCCAGCAATCTGAGTTCTGGAATAAGCCAGAGTCATTCGAGGATGGCTAGGGAGTGGAGGACTGAGTGTCTTGCAGGATGCTCCCCTCCTCCACAGTGGGAAGGTCTCTGTCTCCACTGCAATGCTGCTACCTGGGTAAACACAGGTGGAAGCAGAGCAGAGGCATGGTGGTGGTGGAGGCATCTGCTGGGCTCACAGCAGGCATGCAGATAAGCAAAAATCCAGCACACTCACACACCAAGAGAAAGATAAGGTCAGTGACAAAAATGCTAAAAGTAAAAGTTTAAAGCTTTATTAGCCAATATTAGCCTGTGAATCTAGCACCACAAAAGCCTCAGTGCTTCGGGTTTATCAACCCTTCCTCAGGAGGCGTGGTCCGCAGATAAGCATACTGCTGTTCTGAACCCTATGTGTGGACAGCCCAGGGATAGGGAGGAAACAAAAAACAATAGCACCAGCAGTAGTCAGAGATGATCCTCCAGTATATCTGGAGGACTCTGCACCACTCTCACTATGCTGCTTGATGCAACATTAGAGATTTGGGGAGGCTACTGCCCACTCCTGTCCCTATCTGTGGTGCAGTGCCATGGCTTGATGGAAGTGGTTTATTGCAGTCAGAGGTGATAGAGGTCTGGTACTTTGAGGTAGCCCAAAGAAGAGCTGCACCTGAGATTGGAAGGGGCATAAATAGTAAGTTAAACAAACAATGGGGCGCTTACCATTTGCATAGTGTTTAAATAACATTTCAGTGGTGGTGGTGGGGGGGTTGAGGAGGGTGCAGTCCTCCTGGACTGCCATATCCCCACAGAAAATTAAATAGAATTTCACTGAACACTGCCTGGTGCCAGTAAGGACGCCAAGCACACTGCAGAGGCTCCGAGGACTAGGAGCTGGAGAAGATAGGGCCAAAGAGGGTAGGATATGTGGTTTGTGGACAGGCAGTGGGGGCTGCATAGCGGCTACTGCTGCCCTTAGGCAGACATAGCTAATGGTTCCCTCTACCATCCCTATGCCTCAAGGTGTTTGTGTCCAGGATTGAGCAGATACTGGCCTATGCTACCTGGCAAGCCACTGTCCCACCCACCTACGTAGAGAGGTGCACTGGTCAGGATGGTCAAGCGTACATGACAGTCCAGATTTGTGAATGATGTTCATTCCACAAATCTGGACTGTATCATCTCTGATATCGACTTCTACGCCCATTGGCTGTAGCTCTGCACCAATGGTGTGCAGCCCTACCCAGACAGTCAGTCGGTGGGCGCGGGGTGGCAGGCGGAGTGGGATGCTGTCGCTCACGCCGCGGGGAGGAGGTGAGGGGCCTGCAGGTGGGTGGGGACACTCAGACACCAGGGAGATTTTGGGGGGTTGTGATGTGACATTCTGCCCGCGATCGGGGCTTACGATCCATTTGACCACCAGGGAGAGATTCGGGTTGGGGGTTACATTCTGCCCGCGATTGGGCACGGGGGGGTTCATACACATTCTGCCCGTGATCGGGCTGTGGGAGATGTGCGTGTGTAGGGGGGTGTGTCATGTACCTGGACTGCCCGCGATCGGGCTGTGGGAGATGTGTGGGCGGGGGAGGGGTTCGTGTTACACTATGCCCGCGATCGGGCTGGTGGGGGGGCACAGGGACCGAGTTGGAGGCCAGCCAGGGGTTGCAGCTACTGTGTTGTGCCCTGCAATGCAGCAGCTCACCTGTGGGTGGCCCTCAACTTAAGCCTTTTTTTTTTGGCTCAAGGTTGTGCAGGCGCAGGTTGGGGGTTGCGCATGCACAACTCTGCACAACTCGACTGAATATCAGGTTGCGCAGGTTATGCATGGATCCTCCCCCTCCTGTTGAGCATGCATTCATTTGCATTGCTCTCTTGCGCAACCTGTTGCCAGTGGCGTAACTGCCTCCTGCTGAATACCGCAGAATGGCGCATTTTGGACTTGCGCATGCGTAACCCTGTTGCGCATGGCACAACCCTTTTGAATATCCAGGCCAATGTCTTTAATATACTGTAGGTCTGATCTGAACAGGGAAATGCAAATAAAAGCATACCATTACAAGTGGCTGAAGATTAACTACGAGGATAATCAAGGGTTAAAAGTTCCTGAGAAGGGAGTGTGAATGATGAAAACCAGCTCTGTAATTTGATTCAGCTCACTGTGTGATAGCAAGCAAGCAAGCCAGAGGGAGAGAGAGAGATATGCAGCAGAAGAGGTGTGTGTGTGTGTGTGTGTGTGTGTGTGTGTGTAGAGAGCATGCTAGACAAAGGCATTCCTTTAAAGTAACTCAGAGTGCTTTGTTCTTGTTTTTAATGTTGTTAACATTCAGAGTTTGGCAGGCTACACCCCCTCTGTTCCAAGCTCTTTCTGTTGCAAAGCTTCAAGGGGCTTGCCTATCCCAGAGCCATCCTTCCTTAATGCTGTGTAATGGGCATGCTCTATTTCATGCTTCACTTTTTCAAGAGCAAATTACTATACAAAAGAGCCCTCGTTCTTAAAAAATATCTTTATTGTAAAAATCAGTGCAGTTAGGACTATACACAAAGCTATCTATCTCACATGCCCTCAGAATAATGAATATGAGTTTCAATAGGAATCGGAGCAATTACTGCCTAACAGTGTCTATGTCTTAACAGGCACAGTTAGTAAGAGGCTATAAGAATGGCTTAAAAGGAAGTGATAGTTAAAGTACCTAACTGAAACTTACAGTCCAACAATGAAATAGTGCCATCTAGCAGAGGTGGAGGAGGGGCCAGACACAAAAATATCACTGTCATAAATGGAGACAAAGGTCAAGCGTTGTGAATCATGTCCAGCTGAACCACTCAGGGGAAGAACACAGTCTTATTATCCTGTTACAGTCATTTATATCTCTCCTACTCATAGCAATACGTCAGCATGGTGACATCACCATGCAGCTGTAAAAACAAGGACATGAACTCAGGGGTGATGAATCCCCAACCCCTTGGCAATTCTGTAAAAAAAAAAAAAAAAAGATATTTTGGGGGCATTTTAATTTTTGGATCCATACCTCTTATCAGCTGCAGGTGCTGAGGGCAGCTCTGCATGTGGCACTGGTGGAGGTTCTGATGGTTTCTGTATCTGAGGTTGAGACAGTTCTGGTTTACTTCCTATGATTAAAAGAAAACACATTTCTTGCAGACATCATTACTAACAAGATGAACTCCAGTTGTATAGATAAAGGTACTGCACATTAAATCATAAATAATTCTTGTTTTTTTTTTGTCTGGTTAAGTAAACAGTTATATTAGTATCTATTACACATGTATATCACATATATTTGTAAATATAGGAAACAACATTTGAAATGTAAAAAAATACATTTATATATATATATATATATATATATATATATATATTGGCAGTATACCAATAACATATACAATAGTCACCATCCTTATTTCAATATATTTGGAATTTAATCAATATATTTTGCAATATATATATATACATATACATATGTATAGGGCCTGATATTCAGAAATGCGCCTGGCAATGGTGCAAGTGGATGCACAGCGCAACTGAGCTGCACTGGAGCAACCAAGGGAGATAGTCAAAATAGATGTGCCATGGCACATCCTTTTGGAATATAGCAACGAATGCAACCTGTGCAAATACAATGCACCAGTGCATCCCCCCAGACAGGTCTGAATACTAGGAATGGGCAATGTGCCAGTACATCAGAGATATGCCATGTGCAAATTCTTGATATTCAGACACCGATATGCAGATGGGGCCATTATGCATGCAAGGCACAAATGGAGCCACTAGCATGTCATTATGGTCTCATTTGCATGAGTTGTGCAGGGCTGGCCAGTGAAATGCACCTGGCGTCCTGCACACCATGCAGTCCTGGCAGTGGAGGTCCAGAGGCCCCCACCAGCCATAGCAGTGATGGCCGTGCAGGATCCAATGCCCATGTCTCTGGTAGTCTAGTGGTAACCTCACCTCCCCTCCCCTCCCGTAGCGGTGATCGTCGTAGTGTGATCTTTAAATCTGCCCTGGCAGTCTAGTTGTACCCCTCCCTCCCCATCCCGACCCTCTGATCACCGTTGTATGTAACATAGTAATATCCCTGGTGGTCCAGTGGTTCCCCCCTTCCTGCCTGAAACCCCGATCACCTGCGATGTGCTACTGTACAGTACCCTGGCAGTCCAGTGGTAACCTCCACCCCCCTCCCACACAGGACCCCCAGCCCACCCAGCTCCCCCCTGGTCATCGGCGGGTAGCATACTCACCTGCATACCACTGTGGCTGCCCACAAATGACAGCTTATAGTAGTGGCTGCAAGCTCATTGGTCCACACTGTGGACCAATGGGCTTGTAGTGCATACTGTAATAATTCACAACTTTGTGAATGAATGACTTCATTCACAAAGTTGTGAAATATTACAATATGCACTGCTAACCCATTGGTCCACAGTGTGGACCAATGAGCTTGCAGCCACTACTGTAAGCTGTCATTCGGTGGGTAACTGCGGTGGTATGCGGGCAGGTATGCTGCCCACTGATGACTTGGGGGGAGCTGGGTGGTCTAGGGGTCCTGTGTGAGTGGGGGTTACCACTGGACCACCAGGGTACTGCACAGTAGCACGTCGCTGGCGATCGGGGTTTCAGGCGGGGAGGGGGGAACCACTGGACCACCAGGGATACTGCTATGTTACATACAACGGTGATTGGAGGGTCAGGATGGAGAGGGGGGTACCACTGGACTACTAGGGCAGTTTTTAATTTTACACTACAGCGATCGCTGCTACAGGAGGGGAAGGCAGTACCACTGGACCACCAGGGCCTATTGTGTGCTTGTGCACAGCGTTGAGGGGGGATTGCCACCCACGGCCGGTGGCTGCTGTGTTGCGCACTGTGCTACAACAGCCCACCGGTGGGTGGCTTGTACTTGAGCCATATTTTACGGGCTCAATTTTGAGCCCAGGTATGGGGCACATCTCAGGGTTGTGCCAGCAGATGTGCTGCACATACCGGGCTGAATATCAGGATGTGCTGCATATGCATGGGCACTTCCCCTGGAGATGTACAGCATACATTATCTTTGTGCCCCGGCACATTGGGAATTGCACTGCACAATTCCCTTTTCAGAATATTGCCCCGTGGTGCAGTTCTGGGGTTGTGCTGATACACCTCAGTTGCGCCAGGTGCAACCCCTTTGAATGTCATGCCCTCAGTATACTGAAGTGGTAATAACATGTATATTTACAGTACATTGTAATATATTTGCAAATTTTAAAATATATAGAAATATATTGATTCTCCAATACATTACAATATATTACAAAACAAGTAGATTAGAATATATTTTACCATTTGTAAATATATTGTTAATAATAGTTTTTAAAATATATTTCATTTTCGTAAGGGAGGATAGCTGCAGTAGAAATCCCCTCCAAAACAGCTAGCTCCAACAAGATACCTGGATTACTTGTCACTACAGCAAAATTCCTCTCAACGACAAGATTTCTTCTCCTTTATTTCACAGGCAAACTCCCATTTAAGTCCTGTGAAAGACATTAAAAGTATTTGCTTCTCACAGCACTGATCCCTCTCGACTTGATCAGAGCCCAGGACAGACTGCCCAACTCCCCAAAGTCTCTGGGATTTCCCTTGAGAATCCTGCTGTTTGACTGACTGCCCAGCATTATCAATCACTTTCATAAACCCTCTTTGATTATTAATTGGGGAGGTCTCTTGGTGCCTGAAAATAGTTAACATCCCCTACCATAAGTCCTCTCTCACAGTCTTTGGGTGCCCAATTCTCAGATTGGCTGTCTTCGGGGGTCAAGGCAAGGCAAGTTTTATTTTTTGGGTGCCCAATCCCGAAGGCTATGGGCGCCGTACACAAAATACAACTATTCAATTAAATAACTTCAACTTCTTTATTCTTTTTAAAAAAGCACAAATCAAGCTATCTAAGCACTTGTGCAAGGATAAAAGCAGCATAAAAAACATTCTACACAATTAAAACAGAAGACTCATATGAGTTGTCAATCATATTCTGGAAAGGCAAGCCCGAATAAATACGTTTTCAATGCCGACTTGAAGCTCCCCACAGTCAGGCACTCCCTTACTGAATGAGGTAGAGAATTCCACAGGGTTGGTGCCGCAAATGTAAATGCCCTTGCACCTGATGTCTTAAGATAGACCCTGGGAATCTCTAGCACTCCCTCATTGGTAGAGTGGAGTGAGTGGAGGGGACGATAGGGATGCAGGAGTTCTTGCAGGTTGTGTAGACCCTGTTTGTGTAGGGCACTACAGATCAGCAAGCTGACCATTAAGGTGATTCGCCACTGAACAGGCAGCCAGTGCAGTCCACGGACAGCAGGTGTTACATGGCGAGATTGAGGAAGACCAGTCAACAACCTGGCTGCCGCATTCTACACTAGCTGCAAGCACCAAAGGTCAACCCCTGGAAGCCCTAGGTAAATGGAGTTGCAGAAATTCAGGCGTGAGGTCACAAAGGCATAGACCAATGTTGGAAGGTCATCAGGAGAGACCAGGTGTTTTATCCTGGAAACATTTCCTCAGATGGTAAAAAGAGGATTTGACAACAGCCGATGCCTGCATTTTAAATGTTAGTCCCTCGTCAAAAATAATGCCCAGATTCTACACACAGTCCGCGGTCGGCAGCTGGATACCCCTGAGCCAAGCCCGGAAGGCCGTCCAGCTGGTTGTCCCTCAGCCTGACGTCCTGGGTCCACTACCAACACCTCTGTCTTGTTTGGATTCAGTTTCAGCCAATTGGCACTCATCCAGTCCAGGATTTCGGAGAGGCAGTTGTTAAAGACCAAGACAGAATCATTCTGCCCGGGCACAAAGGACATGTAGAGCTGAGTATCGTCCACATAACAGTGGAAACTCAGCCCATACCACCTCACAATGTCGCCCAGTGGCAGCATGTACACTGTGAATAACATGGGTGACAACACAGAGCCTTGAGGGACCCTACACAGCAGGGAGACCGGGTCAGAGGAAAAAATCCCTGACACCACTGTCTGAGATCTGCCGGTGAGGTAAGAGTGGAGCCATCTGAGGACTGTTCTTGACAGTCCACAGATGACCCTTAAGTGCTCTAAAAGCACACCATGGTCTACAGTGTCGAATGCTGCAGAGAGATCAAGGAGAACCAAGATGGAATGGGTCCTCCGATCTGTCTCTATCAGGAGATCATTTAGTACCCCGGACAAGCACTGTCTCGGTACTATGCCTCTTCCTAAATTCCAACTGGAGAGGATCGTAGATCTCATGGATGGTAAGATGATCCTCCAGCTGCAGCGCAGCTGCCTTCTCTATAACCTTTCCTACAAAAGGAAGGTTAGAGACAGGCCTGTAGCTGGCGGGACAGTCTGGGTCTAAAGAGGATTTCTTCAAGAGTGGAATAACCTCCGCTCCTTCAGGGTGTCTGGAAACACACCTTTCTCTAAAGAACATCCAACTATCTCCGCTAGAACTGGGCCGATGACCTCTACACATCCACAAGGAAGCGTGTTGGACCCGGATCCAAACCACAGTAGGTCGGCCACAAACTCAGGATGATCTTCACGACATCCTTGATCGCCAACTGATCAAAATCAGACCAAACAGGTCCAAGGGCCACAACCCCCACCAATCGCTGCAATTCCCATTAGAGCAAGCTGCACAGACCTCAGCTCTGACGCAAGCAACCTTATCTACAAAGAACTGAGCATACTCATCACATTTCTCTTGTGACAATGCTCTCCGAAGCTGCAGACAGGCTGTACTGCACAGTCTGTCAACAGTCTGAAAGAGCTGAGCTGATCGAGTCTGTGAAGCAGTTATTTCCCTAGACAGGAATTCTGCCTTCTTACAGGAGATAACCAACTGGTATTCTACATAGTGAGACATCAGTCTAAGTTTGTCGGCATCCAGACCTGATTTCTGCCAGCGTCACTCCAACCTTCATCCCACTCACTTCCAACTCCTGGAGTCCATCACATCAAGGGGACCGACGGCGAAGAGTGAGGTGGTTCATGAACAGGAACAACAGAATCCAGTGCCTCTGCCACAGCCCTATTATAAGCATGTAGTAGATTCTCTGGATCTGTGCTTACCCTAGGCAAGCTCGATAGGTCCAGTACCACCATTAGGCCATTTAGGGTCAAACCCCCTCAATGGGCAGAACCGGACCATCTCCACATGGGCAGGCCTATTAGGGGAAGCCATGAAATTGGACCTTATGATGTGATGGTCAGACCATCTGACCGGCTCCACCACCATGTCAGAGGTCTCCATTCCAAGTAAGAAGACCAAATCCAAGAGTGACCATGAATATGGGTCACAGAGGTAATTACTTGTGTGAAGCCCAATGAATTCATTAGCTGGAGGAAATCCTGACCAAACTGCAAGACTTTATCATTGACCCAGGCATTGAAGTCCCCTAGCACCATCCATCTGGGGCACCCCAACACCATATCAACGATGAAGTCCATGACTTCCTGCAGAAACTGCTTCTCATCATCTGGTGGATGGTAGACGAGGAGGATTCTGCACCCTACACCTGTGCCAATGATACATTCAAAGGACTTGGGCCCCTCCACTGGTACATCAGTAAAGCCCAATTCAGTTCTAAAACAGATTGCTACACCCCCGCCCCAGCAAGCCATCCTCAGGCAGTGTATCACTGAATAACTGGCTGGAATGGCTAACTCTAAAACTGGGCCAGCATTTTCATCCAGCTAGGTTTCCATGATGCATGTCAGGTCCAATAACCCAAAAAGATCAGCAATCACTGCTGTCTTGTTTTTAATGGACCTGGGGTTGCATAACACTGCCCAAGTAGGACGAGCTACTGGGGTCGGTTGTGATAACTGCCCACCCAAAATGGAGCCCTTTGGTATGAGGACTAGACAAGGAGGACCTCTCTCCAGAACCCATTTCGCCCCAGGGTGCCTCCTGGGCCCTACCACCCCAATCCATCCACTGTGCTCCACTTCCCCTCCAGGTCCTTGGTCCCTGGCCCTATGCCTCTTCCTCACAATCTGCAAAACTTGACACTGCCCATACACCTCGCTGGGCAACAGGGGAGAGGGGGAATCAAAAGACTGGAAGCCATGAAGCTCAGAGAGGGAGTAGTGCCTAACTGGGGGAGTTCTCTGCCAACACATATCAAAACAACTGTCAGCCCACTTAGTAACAGCTACAAGTACCACAATTAACTCAAATACTCAAAACGTAAAATTCAATATCCCCATCCCCTAACTAATCCCCCCCCCCCAAAAAAAATAAAAAAATAAATCACAACACAAAACTTTAAGGTCCAGAGACGTTCAATAGTTCATAAATCCAGGCTGGGGTTATGCATGCCATGCTTATAGTCAATGTCTTTGGCAGAATGAGACTCCCACTCCCACCTGTCCACCAGAAAATTGACCAAGTTGCTGTGCTCTCACCACAACAATCCAGACAGAATGATAATGGATATAGGGCTCTCTCACTGCCCAAAATGTCCAGTCCAATCCAAACAATCCAAGCTAAAATAAGACTGAATGAAGGGCTCTCTCACCACCCGACTAATAGAATATGTCTAGTCCAACAAATATAATTTCCAGCAGACTCCTGTCCTGGTCACTTGAGGGTCCTTCCAAGGTTCCTTCTGGTGATAAAATAAGCTTGCTGGCAGGACAGAGGGCTCAGGCATTCAGCCACTGAAGGGTCTGGCAGGCCCGGACAGAGGTCCACTGACCCCCCCTTCCCCGTTAGTCTGCCCCGGGCAATCACCACCTTCTGGCAGTGAGACCCAAACCTGCTTCACTGACTGTCCGCTCCCACCCAGCCACCCTATCCGCAGGACCCGAGGAAGAAAATTAGAGGAGCAAGATGAAATGAAGATCTGAGGCCTTATACCAGGCCAAAACCCCTTCTCACCTTCTGGTTCACTGAGAGCTGAGGGTGAGTCACCTAGAGGGCAGGGCCCCAGCCGGACAACTCCTCGCCAGCGAAGCCCCCTGTAGAGCTCCGGGGTAAGGATAGGCACTAAGCCCTTCGGCCTACAGCCTACCTCCCCCCTTCCCCCGGGCAACCCCAACCTAGACTCCCACACCCCAGGCAGTAAGAATAAGGGCCTAGCTGGTTTACCAAAGTCCCAAGCATGATGCTTCTTGCCGAAACAAGTCCCGCTAAAAATGGAACAGACTTACCAACCCTCTCAGCTCACTCTCAGTGAGTCCCAAAGACAACAAAGTCACTTTTCTCCTCTTTCTTCACTCGTCAGGGTTCTTCTCATTTGTGAATACCAGTTACTCCCTTCGGTGTTTTCCCCCGGAAGTTAAAACACAGGGCTCACAATGTTTCAATAAGATCCCCTCAGATGCTGATACAGATGATATGGCGCCCAAGTGAAACCAATATAAGGAGTCCGATGGAGTTTCTTCAATAAAAAGTAAAAGAGTAAAAGTCAAATGTAAAACAGGTCACCTACAGACACATGGTGACCAGTATAGTGGTAAACAAAAAATAGAAAAATGCACTGCCAGCAAAGGAAATAGCTGGCCAGCTGTTAATACCAATGATCCTTCCAAAAAAGCGCGGCAGATAAACAACCAGCGTTTTCGCTGAACAAAAAAAAAAACCCGTTCAGCGCTACCTAACTAATCTTCTTCACTGTGACTGCCCTAACTAGGCAAACTAGTAAAACTAAATTAAACCAAAAAAAAATAAGAGAAAATGAAATGAAGGATCAAAACCAAACAAAATATCAGAACATTAAAACAGCTGCTGCTAAGGCTGACCCATTCCGGATGCCATCTCTCTATCTTGCACTTTGACTGCACTTTATTAAAACAGATACATAAATAAAATGCTAATAAATAACAAACCATCTAAATACAATTAAAAATAGCAGCAATCAGTAAAAGGCTGTCCCACTGAAATATACCAACCAGTGTCAGAGAAGGCCTGACTAAACAGGAGGGTCTGAAGGCAGGTCTTGAATACTTCGACTGAAGGGGCCTCCCTTACAGATGGAGGCAGTGAATTCCATAGAATGGGGCCAGTGACACTAAATGTTCAGTTGCCAGCAGTTTTAAGCCTCGTCCTGGGAATCGCAAGGAGGCCCCTAGAGGAAGAGCGAAGGGAATGGACTAAGGCAGCAGGTGTCAGAAGGTCTGACAAGTATCCAGGGCCCAGCCTATGTAGGGCCTAAAGGTGAGCAAACCCACTTTGAAGAGGATCCTCCACCTAAGTGGCAGCCAGTGCAGTTCACACAGCACCGGGGTGATATGGCAGTATTTAGACTGCCCTGTTAACAGTTTGGCAGCTGCATTCTGCACTAACTGCAGCCTGCGGAGGGTACCTTCCGAGACCCTGAAGTACAGCGTGTTACAATAATTAAGCCTGGACGTTACGAAGGCATGTACCAAGATGGGGAGGTCCATGGGTGGAACTAGGGGCTTGATCCTGGCGATATTCCTAAGATGATAAAAGGTGGTCTGGGCAACGGATGTCACCTGAAACTCAAATGCCAGTCTGCTGTCAAAGATCACACCAAGATCACGCACCCTAGAGGAGTCCTTTAATGGCACAGAACCGGAAGCACGGTGTGAGATCGAAACTGCCCCAGTGACACAACTACAGAGCTGGCTTGAATCCCGACTGCAACAACAGAGCACAACCACAGCAGCCGACACATCCCCACAGCGTTGCACAACATAGCACCCATAGCCACAGGGACTACCTGAGGGGGCTGGCATTGTACATCAGATGGCAGGTGAGTCCTGGGGTGTAAGCGGGGGGGGGAATGTACCTGGCACCCTGCCTCTTCCAGCCCCTGTGGCCACTGTCCTCTGTGCACTGGTCCTTTGCCAGCTGTACAGTCTCATGGGGGCCGGGTGCTCTAGGCTGGCCATGTAATCCTGCTGTGGTCCTGCAGCCACTGCCCATTGTTGCCATGTGTAGTGCAGCGCTGTGCCTACCAGTGACCCCCACCCACCTCCAGGCATGTTGAGCTGCTGGCCGTCAGGATGTCCATGGCTGGGGGGGGTTCATCATCGTGACCCTCTCCGTGGAGTCTGCCAGTGGTGCTGCTGCGGTGTTCAGTGGCCGTTCGGGATCCTGTCCATGGGGGTGTCTGTCAGGGCAGCTGTGATGGTGTGCCGGCTGTCAGTATCCTGTGCAGTGGGGTCATTTGCGGTGGTTCCCAGGTGTTGCTGTGGGGGATGTCAGGTGATTTAGTGCCGATCTCCTGTGGTGCTTTCCACAGAACCCAGGAATAACCCTATTACTGCACCAGAGATCATCTTATCACACTTTCCATTTTCTCCACCACCAGTACCTCCATCTTATCGGGGTTCAGTCGCAACCAGCTGAAGGCCATCCAATCATTGATCTCGGTGAGGCAGCTGTTTAGCACTTCCACCGCACTGGATATTCCAGAGGCAAAGGAAAGATACTACTGTGCCCTTTTGGGCTGTTTTCTCTCAAACAAACTGCATTCTGCAGTTTGGTAAGCAAACTAAGGAGAAGCTGCCCGACATTCACCCTCCAAGCAAGGGGACTACTGTGCCATTTTGGGCTGTTTACTTTCAAACAAACTGCATTCTGCAGTTTGGTAAGCAGACTAAGGAGAAGCTGCCCGATGCTCACCCTCCAAGCAAGGTACGGGTTGGAACTCTGAATTTTGCCATCTACCCCTGAAGGAATCTCACTTGCCCCTGTTTGCCAGTGTTTCTCACACTATGTGCAGCAATCCAGAAGTCTTCTAGGAACTGCTGCCATGAAATTAATGCTAGGACTGACCTCTGCTTGACATGTTCTTGATTTCTCACTTTAAGTAATGTTTAGTCTGATGTACAGATTTCTTAAGAGTTGATTTAAGTTTTGAGAGAGGTTTTAAGGTAGTATGAATTTGCCATCTGCCCTGAGCCCTGTGCCCCTTCTCTTAGAGCTGTAAGTCTGTGGGCTGCACCCTTAAGCTCTGTGTCCCATTGAGGCTGCTGCAGAGCGCCCCAATAAAACTTGCTTCAGAATCTCCCCGTTTTTTGTTTTTTTTTGCTGACTTTTCCATTAGCAGATGATTCTTTTAGCCACTAGAGGGCCCATTTATAAGCACACTTACCCAATCAAACACAATACAGTTCCTGTCTCATTTCACTTATTGTGTGGTCAGTCTATCACTATTCATCAGTCTTTGCCCCCTTCCTCTTCTACTGATTGATACTGATTTTTCCCATTTGCAGCTTACACTCTTCGCCCACTAGAGGGGTTTTCCCCCAACCATGCCAAAGCTGCTCTACATCTCCTTACTCTCTACTATCCCTGGGCACTCTTCCTTTACTGCTCAGCTGCTACTGGTACCTACACTCCATTACTAAGTCTGCTCTCCTTCACCTTCTTGGTACAGACCTCACACCGACCGGAGCACCTTTCCTCCACACTAGGCACCTCATCCCCAGACTACCCCACAGTGACTTGGCCCTCCCCACCCTCGACACACCCGTGACCCCCCAACACCCCCACCCTGCCAACACCCCCACTCTCCGCCCTCCAAGGCCTGATCTGGACCCAGCTCTTCCCTGCCATTCCCACCCTTCGCACTTTATCTATCCCATGCACCCTGATTGTAAAGTCCTCAGCTGAGTGTCGACCCAAGGGTCTCCATCGCCACCGGCCACTAACCAGAATAATTACACTGCTATTATTATTTTCTGGTAATGTACACCCAAACCCAGGACCTATGGCTTCCAGCCCATCTAAACCCTGTACTGCAACTGGCCTCCGCTTTGCATCCTTAAACATTGGCAGTCTCCTAAAGAAATCTGCTGCCCTCCAGTGCTGGGTCGTTCAACATCAACCTGACATAATTGCACTGGTAGAGACTTGGCTCTCCAAATCCACTCCCGATTCTGCTATCACCCTCCCTGGATATACCATCTACAGGGAGACCGAGTGAACCATCTGGTGGTGGTTGCGCACTACTCGTACGGGACTCCCTTATAGGTCAGGCACTCCCATCTCCTAAACTTGATTATGGAGCCCAAGCCCTCACCTTAAAAATCACACCTGACCCCACCCAAGGCCCTCTGTTCCTTACGATCTCCTACGTATCTCCGGGGAATCAAAACCAAGCGGTCCAGTCCCTCATTGACTACCTCACATCTCTCCCTCACAAAGTGGAGCAAGTCATCCTAGGTGATCTCAATGTTAACTGGCTTGCCTCCACTGCCTCCCATATAAGGGACTCCTTTGCTGCCCTGGATATGTTCCAGTTAGTCATCCAGCCCACCAGATTTAGCCACTCTACTGGCACCAGCACTCTCCTAGATGTTGTTATATTTAACCGCCCCTACAAAATCCGGGATGTCACTGTCCTCCCTGACTCTCTTAGTGATCACTCCCAGTCCTCTGTCTCTGGTCATCCTCCACTCTGAAGCCAGTGTCCCAGGCCACTCTACGCCACCATTTTATGCCCCAGTGGCCTCAGAAAATTAAAACAATACCTAGCCCAGCTAGACTGGTCCCCTATCCAGCGTGCCCCTGACATTGACTCAGCTCTTGACCTCTCCACAAATGCCTTCTGTAAGGCTTGTGATCTTTTCGCCCCCCTCATCAGGATTCGCTCCAAAAAATGCAATGCCCCATGGATCACCTCACCCTTCCTCCAGACACTCAAAAACAGAGATAATCTCTGGCACATTGCTGTAGAATCTGGAATGGCATCTGAAAGACAGGCCTACAATGCAGAACGCAATAAGTGCACTTGGGCCATTAGGCAGGCCAAGGCAGAGCACTACCAGACCACCCTCACTTCCACTTGGGGTTCAGCACGGCCCTTCTGGGATAATATGAAAGAGCTAAATGGGAAGTCCCGCTCCCCCCCCCCACCATCTCAACTCTCCATCAATGGCACCCCACCACAGATTCACTCCTTGTGGCAGTTACCTTAACACTGCCTTCTCTGACCTAAGCTCGGTCTCCCAGCAGCTTCTTTGACCCAATCCACCTCTCTCCCTCCGGTCCTACATCATCCACCATTCTACCTCACCTTATCCCCCAAGCCAGGCGCACCTGCTAAAAGCCTTAGGCAGCTAATAACCCCAGCAGTGACTCCCTCAACTCCAGGATCCTCCGTATGGTCTTGGACGAAGTCCTAGTCCCCCTGACTGACCTTCTAAACTGGTCTTTATGCCTGGGTCAGTTCCCAAGTGCTTGGAAAACTGCTGAAATCACACTCATACATAAGAGTGAGGACCAATCCACCCCCAACAATTACCGGCTCATCTCCATCCTCCCCCCACTCTCCAAAGCCCTTGAAAAAGTGTTGATCCAGCTCTCTGAATACCTAACCAAGTACAACATTATGTGCCCAGAGCAGTACGGTTTCCACCCAGGACACAGTACAACCACGGCTCTCCTGGAATTCTCCCAACACCTGCATGCTGCTCTCAACTCTGGCAGGCTTGCAGGAGCAGAGTTCATTGACCTCTCCAAGGCCTTTGACACTGTCTGTCATCCCCTTCTACTCGGCTCTCTCCACTAACTTGGCTTCTCTGGTGGTCCCATTTCCTGGTTCTCTAGCTACCTCTCTGCTAGATCCCAGCGTGTCAAGATCAGAAGCTCCCTCTCCAGTACTCTTCCCGTTCGCTCTGGGGTCCCTCAGGGCTCCATCCTGGGTCCAATACTTTTTAGTCTCTACCTCAACACCCTCCCCAGCTCATGTACCAGTAAAATGCTCCTCTATGCTGATGATGCAGTCCTCATTGCCTCGCATCCCAATCCCACCTCCCTCCAATTATCCCTCCAGCAAGCTTACAACCAAGCTGAAAGGTTTTTTGGTGACCGCAGACTGGTCATTAACCTAAAGAAAACCAAATCAATGCCCTTCTCCCACCACCAAAATAAAGCTAAAAATACCCCCCTTTTGATTATCCCCAGCACTCTGCACCCGCTAGAACAAGTGACCACATACAAGTACCTAGGCATCACGTTCGATACTGCCCTCTCCTTCCACACCCACATTAATGCCCTGTCAGCCGCCATTAACTCTCGGATTGGCCTGCTATACTGGCACAGGGACTGCCTGTCTCAGGTTGCCCTCAGGCTGGTTATCACCTCCTCCGACTTGTCCCTCATGGACTATGGCTTACCCATCTATGCCTCAGCTGACAACACTGCCCTCTCCAAAATCCAACTCTCAATCAACAAGGCCTGTAGGCTCCTGACTGGTGCCCCCAACTGAACTCAGACCTGCCTTCTCTATACTACCACCAATCTGCTCAACTTTGAGGAGCGACTGCTCTACCAGACCTGCCTTCTCGCTAAGAAATCACTGCTAGGACTCCCCGGTCTCCACCTCTCTACCTCCCTCCCTACCACAGGTTGCAACAGGGGGTTAGTTGCACCTACAACAGCGGGGATTAAAGATATGGTTCCGAAGGGCTGTTTTGAAGGAGCCAATTTTTGAAACCTGTGGTACCTGCCTGCCTTGCCCCCTGGCTCGACAACGTCCACTGGACAGCCTCTCCCTCCCCCAGACCCACTCCTTCCCTACTAGGTCCAAACAGGGATGTAACCCACTGTCTTCTCTGAGGACCTACTATATCTATGAGTGTAACTCACAATTTTGTAATATTATGTAATCTAAGTAACATACAAACTACTGCATTATGTAACCTAAGTGTATCTATGTTAAATGTTCCTTTTACTTCACCTGTAATGTTATCCTCTGTTTTAATCTGCACTGAAATAGCTGTCTTGATGTCTGCCCCCCCCCGTGACGAAGTGCCTTTGTAAATGAGTCTCTCACTCAAAGGTTGTAAACCCGATTTGTATTGAATAAATAAAGAATAAATAAAAATACAATTGGGTATCATCAGCATAGCAATGAAAACCAAAATTGTATTTCCTAATGCGCACTCCCAGGGGCAGCATATACATGGCAAACAACATTGATGACAGGACCAAACCCTGAGGTACTCCACACTATAGGAGGCTAGAGGAGGAGGAGAAATTCCCCATCACTACCCATTGCCTCCTATTTATGAGGTAGGACTCAAACCAATGGATGACAGTGCCGGCTAGTCCACAAAATTCCCTCAGGTGGTCAAGTAACACCCAATGTTCTACTGTGTCAAATTCTCAAGAGAGGTCAAGGAGAACAAGAACTGTCCCTTCCCCCTCGATCGCGGGCCCTAAGGAGGTCATTGAGCACCCGAACTAATGTTGTTTTCTATGCTATGCCTCACTCAAAACCCAGACTGGAGGGGTTCGTACAGGTCAAAGGTCACAAGGTGCTCCTGTAGCTGCTGAGCCACAACTTTCTCAACAATCTTCCCTAAAAATAGGAGGTTGGAGATTGGATGGTAATTCGACTTGACGTCAGGGTCTAATGATGGTTTCTTCAGAAGAGGCCTAACCAGTGCCTCCTTCAAGGTATCTGGGAAGACCCCCTCTGAAACAGAACACTGGACAATCAAGGCGAACACCAGGCCAACAGTGTTGACACATCCCATCAAGAAACGCGTCGCCACTGGATCAAGTTCACAATATGTGTGCTTCAGCCCTTGGGCAACCTCAATGACCTCAGCCACCTCCACTGGTTTAAACTCCTCCCAACCAGGCGGAGTGCCCTCTGAACATCCAAGGTGATCACTGTCGGCCACAGTGTGGCACACTGGTGGAACACCCTGCTGGATGGTAGACACCCTGTCCAGGAAGAATCGAGCAAACTCTTTGCATAACGTGTCAGAAAAGGCTTTTTTTGGCTGTAGATAGGCTGGGTTTTACAGCCTGTCCACAGTCCGAAATAGCACTGTTGGTCAGTTGTTCCCAGCAGCAATCTCCCTGGACAGGAATTCTGTGTACTTATGGATGATTACCCCCTGATACTCAGCATAATGAGAGTGCAGGGCCAGTTTGTCCACCTCCAGCTCGGACTTTCACCAGCAGCGCTCTAACATCCGACCCAAAATCTTCATCACCTTGAGCTCACCATTGAGCCATGGGGACCTCAAGTGAGGGGATTTGGGTTGTACATGGACTGGTGTGAGGGAGTCGAGCGCGGCCGACATCATCCTATTATAGGTGGCGACAGCCTCACCCGTACCGCCTACACATGCATTACTCACACTAAATAGATCTGCCACCGCCAGAAGTTCCTCCAGGGTCAAACCCCTCAAAGGGCGGTAGCTTACCATCTCTGCAGGGGGAGGGCTCACGGGGAGCCCAAGCGAGAATTTCACTGTGCAATGATCAGACCAAATGACCCACTCAGTCTTGAGATTGTTAATCTCAAGACCAAGAGAGAAGACCAGGTCCAACATGTTGCCACCCTGGTGGGTCACGGAAGAAACTTCTTGCGACATGTCCAGAGATGACATCATCTGGAGAAGGTTGTAACCTAGCCTAGTGGATTCACCATCGGCCCAGACATTGAAATCCCCCAGAACAAAACATCTGGGGGACTCCAACATCTCACCGATGATGAAGTCGGCTACCTCCTGCAGGATTTCCCCCATCACCCAGGGGGGGGGCGGTAAACCAGGAAAATCCTGCAGCCTGCGCCTGGACCCCCACGTACGGCCACACATTCAAAAGAACCCAGCCTTCCCACCTGGTGCACAGTGAATTCAAGCTCGTATTTAAAACAGATGGCCACTCCCCCACCCTAGCGTTCCACACTGGGGCGGTGCACCACCAAGTATCCAGGGGGGAATGACGGCTTCTAGAACCGGGCCTGCATCCTCACCCACCCAGGTCTCTGTAATGCAAGCCAGATCGACAGAGGAAACCAAGTCCGCTATAATTGCAGTCTTGTTCCTAATCTATCTGGCATTGCAAAGCACTACCCTCGGGATTGGTGGGTAGTGTAGCCCTTCTGGATACTAGTCCACTCGGTCTGGTGGAGACCCTGGGGACGGGAACCAAACATGTCTGGCCTCTCCCTAGGTTCCGCTGACACCCAGAGCGCCTTCTGCACCTGATAACCTCAATCCTTCCCTCACCCAATGTGCATGGGGCACCTCACCATGATCGATCAATATGAGGCCTTCTAATTCCAATCTCCCGACAGCAGTGAGCTGTAGTGGTGGAAACTGGAAGGTCGGTATCGGTCAAAGTGTCACAAATATGGCTGCTCCCATTTAGCTCCACAGTTCAACAGCAAGCCCCCCAAGCAATAAAGTTCTGGTGCAGCTAGTCTCCCTGTTTTTTATATGCAATATCCCCACTTGTCAGCTGTCCCTTTTGCCCCCTGTCAAACACTGCCCCCACTTAACATTACTCTTCTCTTTCCAGCCTGTTTCTGCCACCGAAATACAGTCCCCCTAGATAGCAGGTGGGCTTCCTCATCACTATTCAGTGGGGCTCAGGTAAATGGGGGCACCGGGACCGCCGAAATATCTTGAGTTTGACCGCACCAGCGGTCGGTAAATAAAGCACTCTTCTGTGCATGCGAAAGCATGCCAGCTGCTCAAGAGAACAAAATGGAACACCGGCAGCTCAAGACCCATCTCCTCCGGCCCACTGCAGGCAAACAAACACAGAGGCTGTTCAGGGATTCAAGGGGACTATCCAGGACTCGGGCTGTGGCAGTGACTACTGGGGGAGATAATGGGGCACCACAGGAGGAATGGGGCTATTAAAAGTAAGTCCCCACAAGGGGGTTATACAAAATTACATTTTATTTTAAAGATGATTAAATGGGGCTGGTTCATCGAAGTAGAGCTTCTGCTCATGAAGCCACTGCATTGGTTTGGGAATGAACCCAGATTGTTAGGGACTGGTCGGGGGAGGAGGATCTAGTCTCCCAGAGGACACTCTGTAAGTCTGGGGATGGAGGGCTGTGCTCCCTGCTATCACACTGCCACCTGGGTGTCCACAGGTGGTAGTGCAGCTGAGGAGTGATGGGCAGGAAGAGACACAGCCTGGCTCCTGCACACAGATCATGCACTTAACTGTGCATGTGTGCATTGGAGCCCATATTGGAAACATCTCTATAAGGAAGGGCCAGGACAGTGAAAAATGCCCTGAGGCACAGCAGCATGATGCTGGCACTCACAGGTACCACTGCTCCCGAAAGTCCACTGGTCCCCACTCCAGCAGCATTACGCTGGCACTCTCAGGCCCCACCTGTCTCAACTACCCACTAGTACCCCACACACACACACAGCACCATGATGCCAGCACTCACAAGCCTCACCTCTCCTGACTGTCCACTGTTTCCCCCACATGCAGTAGCATGACAACGGCAGTCACAGGCCCCACCTCTCCCATCTGTTCTCTGGTATCCCCCCCCCCGCACACACACAGTACCATGGTGCTGGCACTCACAGGCCCCGCCTCTCTCAACTACCCACTGGTACACCCACCCACACACAGCAGCATGATGCTGGCAATCACAGGCCTCACCTCTCCTGACTGTCCACTCTTTCCCCCACATGCAGTAGCATGACAACGGCAGTCACAGGCCCCACCTCTCCCAACTGTTCTCTGGTATCCCCCACACACACACACACAGCACATGATGATGGCATTCACAGGCCCCGCCTCTCTCAACTACCCACTGGTACCCCACCCACACACAGCACCATGATGCTGGTACTCACAGGCCCCACCTCTCTCAACTACCTACTGGTAACCCACCCACACACAGCAGCATGGTGCTGGCAATCACAGGTCCCACCCCTCCTGACTGCCCACTGGGTCCCCACACACACACAGTAGCATGACAGCAGCACTCATGGACCCCATCTCTCACAACTGTTCTCTGGTATCCCCCCCATCCCCCTCACACACACAGTAACATGATGCAGGCACTCCTGGGCACCACCAATCCCAACTGTTCTCTGGTCTCCATATTTCGCAGCATGATGCCAGCACTACTGGGTCCCACTGCTCCCGACTGCCCTGTGCTCCCCACACACAGTAGCATGGCAGCAGTACTCATGGACCCCACCTCTCCCAACTGTTCTCTGGTCTCCATATTCCGCAGCATGATGCCAGCACTACTGGGTCCCACTGCTCCCGACTGCCCTGTGCTCCCCACACACAGTAGCATGACAGCAGTACTCATGGACCCCACCTCTTCCAACTGTTCTCTGGTCTCCATATTCCGAAGCATGATGCCAGCACTACTGGGTCCCACTGCTCCCGACTGCCCTGTGCTCCCCACACACAGTAGCATGGCAGCAGTACTCATGGACCCCACCTCTCCCAACTGTTCTCTGGTCTCACCCCCACACGCACACACACAATGGCACAATATTGGCACTCATGGACACCAACATGTACAGCTGCCCTCTGCTCCCCACACAAAGTAGCATGACAGCAGTACTCACGGACCCCACCTCTCCCAACTGTTCTCTGGTATCCCCCCACACACACACACACATAATGGCACAATGTTGGCACTCATGGACACCAACATGTACAGCTGCCCTCTGCTCCCCACACACAGGAACATGAAAGTGGTACTCACGGACCCCACCTCTCCCAACTGTTCTCTGGTATCCCCCCCCACACACACACACACAGCAGCATGATGCTGGTACTCATGGGCACCACCGCTCCCAACTGCCTTCTGGTCTCCACACACAGCAGTATGACACCAGCACTCATGAGCCCCACCGCTTCTGACTGCCCTCTCTCCACACACAGTGGCATGACACCGGCACTCATGGGCACCTCTGCTCCTGACTGCCTTCTGGTCCCCACACACAGCAAAATACTGCGGGCAGTCATAGACACCGCCACTACTGACTGCCCTCTGGTCCCCGCACACAGCAGAATGATGCCAGCACTCATAGTTCCATGGCTCCTGATTGCCCTCTAGTCCCCACTCAGAGATGCATGACACTGGCACTTATGGGCACCACCGCTCCTGACTGTACCCTGGTCCCCACACACAGCAGCATGGCACCAGCAGTCAGGGGCTCCACCACTCCTGACTGCCCTCTGGTCCACACACACACACAGCAGCATGAAGCCAGCACTCAAGGGCCCCACTGCTCCTCACTGCCCACTGGTACCCCTCCCCACAAACACATACATCGGCATGATACTGATACTCACAGGCCCTATCTCTCCTGATCACACACTAGTCCCCCACTCTTACACACAGCAGCATGACGCCAACACTCACGGGCTCCACCTCTTCCAGCTATCCTCTGGTAGCTCCCCCAACCCACACACAGAGCAGCATGATACTCTGGCACTAATGGTAACACTGCACTTGACTGTATCTTGTCCCCACACACAGCAGCATGATACTGGCATTCATTTGCACCACCACTCCTGACTGCGCTCTGGTCCCCACTAACAGCAGCATGACACTGGCACTCATGGACACCACTGCTCCCAACTGCCCTCTGTTCCCCACACATACACAGCAGCTTGATGCCAGCACTCATGGGCCCCACCACACCTGAGTGTCCTCCTGATGGAGACCAAAGCAGCCCCGGTTCTCTGGAAGGAGCCCACAAAATGAGGGGAATGTCCTCATTGGAGGAAATGCCCCTATATGACCCCTGGCACCAGGTATACAACAGAGGTTCATTCTGTGCAGGCAGTTGCGGAGGGCCTAGGGAGCAGGTGGCTCTCACATACCACAGGTGGAGCTCAGCAGCCACCAGTGGACCCTCCACAGAGCCTGCAGAAGCAAAGCAGACAGTTGCAGAGAGCCTAGGGAGCAGGACGCTCTCACATACCACAGGTGGAGCTCAGCAGCCACCAGTGGACCCTCCACAGAGCCTGCAGAAGCAAAGCAGGCAGTTGCAGAGGGCCTAGGGAGCAGGAGGCTCTCACATATCACAGGCGGTGCTCAGCAGCTGCCACTGGACCCCCCATGGAGTCTGAAGAAGCAAAGCAGGCAGTTGCAGAGGGCCTAGGGAGCAGAAGGCTTTCACATACCACAGGCATAGCTCAACGGGCACCAGCAGACCCCCCACAGAGCCTGCAGAAGTAAAGCAGACAGTTGCAGAGGGCCTACAGAGCAGGAGGCTCTCACATATCACAGGCAGAGCTCAGCGGCTGCCAGTAGACCCCCTGCAGAGCCTGCAGAAGCAAAGAAGGCAGTTGTAGAGGGCCTAGGGAGCAGGAGGATCTCATATGCAACAGGTGGAGCTCAGCAGCCAGCAGCTGACCCTCCACAGAGCCTGCAGAAGCAAAGCAGGCAGTTGCAGAAGGACCTAGGGAGCAGGCTCTCACATACAGGCAGAGCTCAGGGGCATGCCGACCCGCCCCTCATAGAGCCTGCAGAAGCAAAGCAGGTATTAAGACACCCTGGAGCAGTGTTTTGTGTTGGTGGGCAACAGTTGATAGCTTCTCTGTGCTGGACTTTTCATTTATTCACCAAGGATTGTGGACATTTTTCCAAGGAACTTTATGACTGACTGAAGTATTCTTTTAGCAGGGTCATGAAGTCTCGTAATCTATGTTCTGTCAGGATGCATGGATTTGAACTGTTTTATAGGAATTGAAATGCTGTAAATATTGTAGAGTCTTGTTATGTGTTTAAGTTTGTGGGGCTATGCAGTGTGAGGGATTATGCTATCTGGTTTACAGTCCCCCCTGCCCCCTCCATGTTTCCCACACATTCGTGCCGTCCCTTTGCTGTAGGTGGGGAGGACTCCATCTTTACTGATCTGTTTCATTCTGTGCAGGCAGTTGCAGAGGGCCTAGGGAGCAGGGGGCCCTCACATACCACAGGTGGAGCTCAGTGGCTGCCAGCTGACCCCCACGGAGACTGCAGAAGCAAAGCAGATATTAAGACTCCCTGGAGCAGTGTTTGCGGCAGTGGGTGCTCCTCCCACCCTGGGTGGGGACTTCCTTTATAGAGTCACAGTGTTATGTGAATACCTATCTCTGCTAGATTCCAACGTCAGATTATACCAGCTGTCCTCTAGGTGTCACTGCTGTACAACCTTGTACACTCCCTAGGTCTTAATAGAACTTGAGCTTGCAACAGCCTACAGCTCCCTTTGTGTGTCAGGTGTTATCACATCACACATTAGTCGGGTGAACAGCTTTCCATTCTCCCACTCTGGGTTATTAAGCTACTATTCCCACTGAATCACTTAGTGTGGGATTTGATCCTCGGTCACAGTAGCCAGCCCCAGTCATAGTCTACAGCTCTGCCCACTAGGCCAAACTGACATAACTGTTGCATCTGACCAGATCCACTTGTACTTCAAGCCTCACCCTCCCTGCTTTTGGTACGCCCCTATGAGCTGTAGGGACTTTGCCACTAGTGCATAGAGCCATCTGTTGGCGTATGCCTGAACTAGAGGCGGGGTATATTATTCCCATGTGGTAGGGGCAAACTGATAACTGAACTGAACTATTTAATGCAACAGGAGTACAGGGTCTGTAAGAGAAGGGGGGAAGGTAAAAGTTTACCTCTGAACTACTGTTAAAGGCAGCAGGAGTACAGGATCTTTAAGAGAATAGAGGAAATGTGTATATGACTCTCTGAACTTTTGTTTAAGGCAGCACGAGTTCAAGGGCTTTAGGAGAAAGGGGGAGAAGTATTACAAATAGCTGTACTACAATTTCTAGTGGACTTAGGGTGTCTAAACTTGTGGTCAGAAGCAGGTAGGGGAGCAGTTGGCGGAGGCTATTGAGAAGGGGGACCAGAATGAAAAGCTGTATGCTCTGAAGATGGGATACCAGGGCAGAAGAGGAGTGTTGGGGGGGGGGACAGGGAGGGGGCACCGTGACCATGTTCATAGGGCAGAAACAGGGCCTAAGAGGATAGTGAGGAGTAACAGACGCAGAAAAGTGGTTCACATGGACATGCTGTGGAGAATGGGAGGTTGCCCTATATGTGTGAGATTGTTACACTTGGAGACTGACATTTTTAAGTTGAAGAAGGAGTGGAGATGCCTGCATGGGAGGAGAGCACGGAGGATTTGGTGCACGCTTTGTAAACAGTGGAGAGGAAACAATTGGACTAAAGTGAGGTACGAAGAGGAGACAAGGGGGGAGAAAGGAGGTGCTGCTCAGGGGGCAGAAGAAGTCAGCAATGATAGGTTCAGAACAGGTTGGAGTTAATGTGAAGAACAGGTATGCACCTTTACAGAATTTAAATGACAGAGTTGATCATGAGGAGACTGACACTGAGGGTATGAATGTTGGGAGAGGAAGAGAGCGGGTATTAGGAGGGAGGAAAAGAAAAAGAAAGACCTGAGAGGAAAGGTTAGGACAGGGCGGAGGAGAGAGGAGGGGGCAGGCATGGGGGTAGTGCTGGGATCGAGATAAACGTGGGTGGGAGTGGGGACTGGAAGGGGAAATGGGGTCACTTGAAGGGGGCATTGAAGTCGGAGCAAGGGTGACATTAGGGGTGGGGAGGAACTGGACAGGGATCAGGGAGTCACTTGAGGGGTTTTAGGGTGGGCAGTAAGGGTGATAGGCCAGGCATCCCAGGCAAGGGATGGTCAGCAGTGCACAAGGGAGAGAAGGGCAAGAGGGTACTGAATGGGGGGGGGGACAAGGCCAAGGGGAGGAGGACGGTGGAATCTCCCAAAAGAGTGGGGGGGACCATGGACTGTAGGATAACAGAGAAGAACAGGGTTCTAATACTGGGGGACTGCATAGTTAGGGATAACAAATAGCGGGAAGGGTGATGGGAGGAGGAGCTCTATTAGGGTTGAGTGCATGCCGGGTATGACGGCACACAGGGCCAAGCACCTGGTGCACTCTATTGTGAGGAAGCATGGGGAGATCCCCTACATTGTGGTGCTCCTTGACACAAATAATCTAGATGGGAACAGCGTGCATGAAGTACAAGCAAGGTACAAGGCGCTGACCACAATTTGTCAAGCCGAGGGGAGCATGGTCTCATTTTCCAAAGTCCTACCTGTGCCAAGGACAAGCATGGACAGGAAGCAGAAAATAAGAGAATTTAATGAATGGTTGGGCGTTTGGTGCCCAGCTATGGGGTTAGGACTGGTGGGAGACTGGGGATCTACATGGGATAATGCAGAACTATTCACTCGAGACAGACTCCACCTGAGCAGGGAAGGAAAAGATGCTCTGAAAAATAAGCTGGGAGAGTCCATCATTAGTAAGTGGGATTTAAACTAGCAGTGGGGCGAGGCTTAGACTGGAGGGGCGGGCAGCAAAGCATAGCAAGGGAAGGCCAAAGTCTCTCCCACCAATAGGAAAGCTGGATGAGAAATAATACTCACAGTGGGCAAAAGGTACAGGAAAAGGGAAGGCCAAGAAGGATAGAGTGATGGGTTGGAAGGTGGTCTTGAAAAATGCGAGGAGCCTGAGGGACAAGTTGCCTGAGTTACAGGCAATGATGACTGAGGGGGAGGTGGACGTGGTTTCAGTCATAGAGTCATGGGCCACACAGTACCATGAGTGGGACTTAAATCTCCCAGGTTACACTACGTATAGGACGGACAGGAAAATTGGAATGAGGGAGGGTGGCAATGTTTATTAGGGAGGGGATAGAGTGCAGCAGTGAGGAAGATGTGGACGGGAATGTGGAGGTGTGATGGGTCACCTTACATGATGCTAAGGGAAGGAAGGTCAATCTGGGAGTTGTCTACAGACCACCATCACAATCGGAGGAACAAGACAAGGAACTAGTTGAAAACCTTAAAACCCACTGTAGCAGGGGTGTTGGCAGTACAGTGGTTCTGGGGGATTTTAACATGCCAAGGGTAGACTGAGGACTATGGCGTCTGTGTCTGCTAAAGAGCAATGGTTACTGGACACATTCCAAGATGAATTTCTGTCTCAACTGGTGGTAGAGCTGACCAGAGAAGGAAGCATTCTGAACTTGGTACTGGTAGATGGAGACCAGGTTAAGGACTTGGTAGTGGAAGACCCACTCACGGGGAATGACCACTCCACAATATGGTTCTACTTCAACCTTAGGAGGGAGTAGAACCAGACAAAGATGAAAGTAGTGGACTTTAGGGGAGTGGACTTTGGGGGATGGATGCCATCCTAGAAGGACATTTAGGGAAACTCAGTCCAGATATGGGCACGGAACATAGGTAGGAGACACTGAAGTTGATCCTGCTAGAGGCCACGAATACCTGCACAAAGGCCCACTACAAGACAACAAGGTCTAGAAAACCTAATTGGTGGACCAGGGAGGTGCAGGTGAGTGTGAGGGAAAAAAGGATGGCCTTTCGTAAATACAAGAGTTCTCATGGGGAGAAAGACAGGGAGGAGTACCATAGGGTTTCCAAGGAGGTGAGCATGGTTGTAAGAGCAGCCAAGACATCCAAAGAGCTGCAGTTGGCACAAGGGAGCAGGGAAGGAGAGAAGGAATTTTTTAGGTATATCAGGGAGAGAAGGAAGGGTAGGGGGCAGATCAACTGGTTAAAAAAGGAAGGTGGATGGACAGAGGAGGTGGTTGAGCAGGCTCAGGTACTTAATTAGTACTTCTGCTCTGTCTTTACAAGGGAATGGGATGGGCTGATTCCACAGGGGGGTGGCAACGCAGGGGCTGGGGATGGGGGGATATTTACGGATGGTGAGATCTAGATGAGGAGGGTGTGGGGAGGCTCTTATGTCCACGAGGACTGACAAGGCCCCAGGCCTGGATGGAATCCACCCCAGGGTTCTGAAGGAAATGCCGGATGTCCTGGCTGCACCAATGATGGATTCATTCAATTCCTCCCTCCAATCAGGTTGTGTTCCTCTTGATTGGAGGACGGCACACGTTGTGCCCCTCCACAAGAGCAGACCTTGGGATGAGCCAGGAAACTACAGACCAGTCAGGCTGACATCCATAGTGGGGAAACTTTTGGAGTCCATCTTGAAGGAAAGGATGATGAAATTCCTGGAGGCTAATGGCCTTCACAATGTATAGCAACGTGGGTTCATCCAGGGGGGATCCTGTCAAACCAATCTAGTCGAATTCTTTGACTGGGTGACAAGATCCTTGAATGGTGGCAGGCCGGTTGATGTCCTGTATTTGGACTTCAGCAAAGCATTCAACTCAGTACCACATGAGAGACTGATAAGTAAGCTGAGGAACTTAGGGGTGGGGGATAAAATGGTAGGCTGGGTTGGGAACTGGCTGAGCAACCGGCAGCAAAGGGTGGTGGTGGGGGGGTCTTCAATGCCCAGAAGGGTTATCAGTGGGGTACCTCAAGGATCGGTGTTGGGCCCACTGTTGTTTAACATAACCATAGCGGACACTGGGGAGAGTATCAGGAGCAAAACAAGCCTGTTCACTCATGACTCCAAACTAGGAGCTGAGGTGGGGAGCAGGGCACTCCAAGAAGACTTGGAGAGGCTTGAACAGTGGTCACACACTTGACAGCTGGGGTTTAGTTCTTATAAGTGTAGTGTACTACATTTAGGTGTTAGGATCCTGGATATGGCTACCATTTGAGGGGGCCGGGGACAGCTTCAAGGAGGAAAAAGATCTGGGAGAGGTAATAGATGCCAAAATGAATCGCTCAGAACAGTGCAGGAGAGCAGCAACAAAAAGCAAATAGAATGCTAGGGTGTATTGCTAGGGGGATAACATCGAGGAGAAGGGAGGTTCTCCTGCCCCTGTACAATTCCTTGGTGAGGCTGCACTTGGAATACTGTGTACAGTTCTACCATTCTTACTTAAAGAGGAATGTTATTCTGCTGGACAGAGTCCAGAAGATGGTGTCTAAGATGATCCATGGGACTTGGGGATAAGTCCTATGAAGGGAGACTTAGGGAGCTGAACCTGTACATCCTGGAAGACAGAAGGGACAGTGGGGACGTGATAGAGATCTTTAAATATTTAAAGGGGATCAATAGAGTAAGCACAAAGGGGTTGCTCATACTGAAAGGGGAAGGAACTACAAGGAGTTAAGCCTAAAATTGGTAGGGGGGAAGTACAGAGGAGAATTGAGGAAACGTTACTTCACAGAGAGGGTGATGTCACCTTGGAATGTGCTACCAGCGAAACTGATGTCAACTGAATCAGTGGGGGGATTCAAAAGAGGTTGGGACAGGTACATGGGTAAGGTACAGGTAGGGAGAGAAGCGAATAGCAGGGGAGCTCTGTGGGAGGAACATGCGAGAATGGAAAGGAAAAGGGGAGGGGGGGCAGCAGCACGGACAGTGCTGAGAGCTGCATCTTGGACAGGCGCGATATACTGTTAGGCCTAATCTGCTGGCAACTTAATATGTTAGCTTGTGGGTGGAGCCGGGAGGGGGCCTGGCTTAGGTGGGCAGCCTCTGTGACCAGAAGAAAGGAATATATAAGGAAAAAATGGTTAACTGGACAAACATACTGTAGTAGGAAATCTAAGTATGTCAGGAACGCATACAGTAACTACTAAAAATGTTATTTTGAAACTTTTTCTCAAATAACATGAACCACTTTAAAGGAGAAGAGACAAACTGCAGCATTCCTCATTCATTATTGCCACACCCCACTCCCTTTCTGTATCTGTCTCTCTTTCTGTGTTTTCTGTGTCTTTAAACAGCTCTGAGCAGAAGAGCCACTAAACATCTGTCTCGAGCTCTTGGAAGAAGCTAAGTGTCCAGTTCAACTCAGCCTCTCCCTCCACTGTTATCTTACCTCCCATCCCTGTGAGGTGTACCCCGAAGGCAGATGGGGGTGGCCCAGAGCTATGGCTGCCGCCCATGATCTGGTCTCCCAGCGTGACATGGGGGGGCTGCGCAGCATGGGCCAGCAATGTGCAAATTGTGTATGGCCTAACTCTAGCTTGAGCCCCAAATTTGAAAACCAGGGGCCTTTATGCAGTCAAAGATATGGGGTACAAAATAATTCCAAGTGTCTCTTTGTGCCACCATTGTGATATACGCTGCGGGGTTACAAGCTTTTCCCTGCGTTATTGCAAGGAGCATTGTGCCAGCACAGGGAAAGGGATGGGGCCCCTGGCCCCCACCAAATACTGACTAGATGCCACAGCACCTCCAAGCCTGTTGAGCTGCTGCAAGCAGTTCTACATGGGAGGTGCAGGTTGTGAGTCTTCATTGGACTGAGAGCAACGAAGGACCAAAGTGAGATATGGCTAGGGAGTAGTGCTGTGTGGAATTCTCAAATTATGATGCAGCAGAATTTTGAGGAATTTCAGAAAATTCTGCCTAATTTCAAGAAATTTCGTTGGTAACAGTATTCCACCATTTTGAAAGCAAAACACGTTTTGCAGATTAGAAATCTGTGGTTTTCAGATTCCTTTTATGCAATTCACGTATGATTATTCCACTGTTTTCCTAATCCATGGAAAGTGATTCTGCTGCTTACATAGAAAGTTTTTTCAGAATTCCACGGCTTTGAAAAAGAAATTCCAAAGAAACATTTTGGAAATTAGCCAGTGAAAACCTGCATTCCGCACAGCTGTAGTAGGGAGCAGGGGTTCCTCTGGATGCCAGGGAGACAACATAGCTAAGACAGTGGAGTCGGCGGGGGGGGGGCTGAACCACCTGGGAAGACTGTTAAGACACCAGAAAAAGATTACTTCGTGGCTCACAAATGGGCATAAAGGAACAGATCGTCACATCGGGAGATGACTGAGGCAGTAGCACCTCTAACCAGGGACACCATTGGACTGGAACTCTGCCATGCTCAGACCTCCATGGGTGCCACATATCAGCATGTTTGCTAATGCAAACCCCATCTGCACCCGCTAGATCTAAAAACAAGATATAGTTACTTTCTCCATGTGAAAATTCCATTGGCGACAAGAGCAAGACACTTTTTTGATGGGAGGATTCCTGTAGAAATGAGATCTGATCACTTTCTTTAAGGATAGATTCCATTAGAAATGAGATCTGGTCACTTTATCAAAATATTCCATTAGAAATGAGATCTGGTCAATTTCTTTAAGGGGAATACTCCATTGGAAATTAAATTTGACCACTTTCTTGAAGGGAAGATTTCATTAAAAATTAGATTTGGTCACTTTCTCTATGGGAAAATCCCTTTAGAAAGGATATCTGAATACTTTCTTGAAGGGAAGATTTAATTAGATTGCGATCTGGTAACTTTCTCAAAGGGAAGATTCCATTAGAAATTAGATCTGGCATCTTCATCTAAGGGAAAATTCCATTAGAAATGAGAGCTGGTCACTTTCTCTGTGGAATGATGCTTTAGAAATATGTGATCACTTTCTCTAAGGGAATATTCCATTAAAAATGAGATCTGATCGGGGGGAGGGGTGTGTGGCCTGGCATCCAAAATCGAAGCAAAGTAAAATTGAATAGATGACCTTCCTGGCTCCTGCCTTTAAACATCTGACAGAATTGCCAACCCGAATGACAGGAAAAACTGCAGACTACTCAACCAGAACATCTGGGCAGCATTTTAAGACCACTGGCTCACAGATCGGCTCTTGTAAACCTGAATTCTACTTCAGAGAACACTTTACAATTTGCCATGAGGCACCAGTGGCAATGCTGGGCAGCATATCATACCCACAGTAAGATGAGTCTTGTCTGAAAGCTCCAGCACTTGAAGTATAAGGGGGTAAGGACTAAGCATGGCATCCCCCAAGCCACCACTGGACATTGTGGCCGAATTTGCTAACCTGACCGCTATGCTCCACAAAATACTATCAGACACATTGGAGCTTAAGTTGACCACAAATAAGACACATGAGGATTTAAAATGGGTGGCGGACCATGTGGCAAAGAGTGAAGCTGTGGCACAGCAGCATGAAGCGCATCTCACCAAGCACCAGTCCATGCTGCAAGAACAACAGGCACAAATCCAATATTTGCTCAACAAAATGAATGATATTGAAAACCAATCCTGCAGAAACAATGACAGATTTGTTGGCATTCTTAAAGGGATGGAAGGTAGGGAGTTGATTCCATTCCTGCAGTCAGCACTACCAGGTATACTTCAACTAAATAATGCGGCCCTGCCAGAGATCGAAAGGATGCACTGCAGCCTTGTTTCCAGACCTCCTCCGGGGGAGAGACCCCAACCCATTTTGTGAAAATTCTTAAGGTACCCACAAAAGAAATGTACCTAAGGATGGCCAGGGAAATGAAAGCTTTGAAATGGCAGCGGCATAAAATTAAAATGCATCAGGACTTCTCATATGACCTGTCAAAACGGCAGAGGGCCTATGCTGATGTTAGAAGAAAACTGCACCAGCTAAATATTTCAGCATCCCTCCATTATCCAGCAATGCTCAGAGTGACTTACAAGGGAGAACGAATAATATTTAATCATCCCACCAAAGTCAAAATGTTCCTGGCAGATATCGGAAGAGAGGGAAGGGCTGCTGGCCACCCTTGTACCATAACACAGGGTCCCTCGTGGCAGCCCATGGAAACCAATGTCAAGGAGAAGGCGGTTGAGGGTCCAACTGATCGCAATGGCACACAGTGATGAAACCTGCCAAAAAGTACAATGGGGCAGACCCAAGAAGCACACAAAAGTGAATCAGAACACCAAAGCTTTATCCCGAAGAAACACGTCACAAAGCCGCCAGTGACTGCAAAACCTTTCTGACGCAAGCTGTGTATCTTCAGGGGAAACCCCAGTCAAAACTGGGAACAGATTTGCCGTTCTGAGGGATATGTCCCCTACTGTGAACAAAATCCCGTTGGCTGTGTCTCGACTGCCCCCGGGGGGGTGGGGAGAAACAACAGAGGACATTATGACTGATTGGACCACTCTTTGCCATGAATGGACAGATTACATCGGCATTTAAGAACAGGATGTGGGCTCAGAGCCTGCACATGCTTCCCCTACTGTCATCTTGAGGGAGTGAAGCAAGGTAAACTAACATGGTCCTGGGACAATGACTGGTATCAGTCTCTAAATTCTTCCTGCTGTGGATTAGTTATATGCCTGCCGTGGGGGTACTCTGGTGCCCTTGCACAGCCACAGGATTTATATATATTTTTTTGTCCAGAGACTTATGCCTGTGTGGAGTGCCATGCGGCATGACTATGTCATAGAGACTGGAGAGTATGCCCATTTTGTCCCTTCTACGGCACATCTGCACCACACATCATGTCTCATAGCTTTAGGCTACCTGCCTCAGACAATAGAAACATAGAAGTTGATGGCAGATAAGGACCGCAAGGCCCGTCCAGTCTGCCCATTTCTTTTTCTACCTTATGAATGTGCCATCGGCCTTTGCTGTGTCAATGGGAATGTTAATGTTATAGTTTAGTCTGTTTGAGTATACACAAGCTGTCTGCATAGTAATCTGAAGTATTTGTTGCTATTTTACTTGCCAGCTAAAAAGCAGCTGCTGCCAAAGACAGGTAAAGGGGAAGCTGCAGTCATAGATATGGGGAATGGGCTAAAAACGACGTCGGAGCACCTGCTTCTAATGGGACTTGGCCCAGATGTCCGCATGGATCTTGCTCCATGTTTGCTCCCTGCAGCGTTGTGCAACTCTCCTTTGTTCACTCCTATGAAGGAGAAATGGAGGACAGATAACCATTTGCGATGCTAGCCCCCCGACTAAAATAACGATGAATTAGAAGTTCATGGCTGCATGGGAATTGCCACTGCAAATCCTGCAGGAGAAGACAGTGAACTTCTACCTCCCCCCCTCCCTGTCAACCCATTTCAGCTGAATATCATGACGAAGGGAGAGGCCAAAGGGGTCTAGAATATTGAAACATCCCCTCTGTAATGCAAAATTCAGCAGTAAGAAGGATTAGATCCCCCCTCATCCTCGAATCTCTCCCCTCCCCCATAAAATTGGCAGAAGCAACATGATACATGGCACCAAATCCCAAACAGATAAGTCAGTATGTGGTTAATCGCTTCCAGACAAAGGGTCCGGAACTCCCCCCCCCCCCACTTTCCTAGTTTGGGTCAACTGCAAGGCAGGGGCCACAGGCCTCATTTAGAACCTGTTTATTGTTAACTAGATATGGTTTTGAGGTTCTTAAAACTGTTGCTAACTTTAAAACTGTTTGATGTGTCTGCCCCGGAGGGTTCTCCATGCCCCTGGCATCTTCAAGTTGGAGGTGCTGGGCAGCATTGAACAGTGCCTACTGACATAGTTCTATTTGGATATTTGTCCCTGATAGGGGGCACTAAAGTTATGACTGTAGAGATGAAATGCAAAAAGGGGAATCTGTACAGGTCACATCGAGGTACACACTCTGAGTTAATCCCCCCATTAAGTGCTACCTGGAATGCCAGGAGATGCTGGTCAGGGGAAAATACTGCCGCTCGTGGATTTTTTAAGCCAAGTGTGAAACCCAAAGTGGTAGCACTTAGGGGTCTATGTGCTTTAGGGTATGGTTTACTGATAAAAGACTCCCCACTCAGATTTCCAAAACTCTCCAATGGATAACAAGGGGGTAATCTCAGCCACCTACTGAAATGTGAGGGGCTTGAACTCACCTATAAAGAGGAAAAAGATTTTAGCTAGGCTCAAAAAATTAAACAGGCAGATCGCTTTTATACAGGAAACCAAATTCTCTAACCAAGAAGCTTCCAAGTTAGTCAGGGAATGGGTGGGATGGCAAGTGCACAGTATCTCGAGGACAGCCAGGTGCAGGGTCTCTATCCTCTGCCATAAAAACCTGCACTGGGACTTACTAGACCACAAGAGGGACGGGGATGGGCATTGGATAATAGCAAAAGTTGCCACTCCTATGGGGAAGTTGGTTTTAATAAATGCTTATGCCCCAGAATTTTTTCATGATATTTCCCAGACTATGTCCAACTTTGCAAGTGATGATTCTGAGATCATCTTGTGGGGGAGATTTGAACTTGTCATGGGACCATTTTCTGTATAGGCTGAACTCTAGGTCAGAATCACATACTAAATCTCTGCAAGCTCTGAAGGACCTAACTGCCCTCCATAGTCTAAATGACATTTGAAGACTCCAGCACCCAACAGAGAGGGATTATACCTATTTCTCAGCAGCCCATCAAATGGTGAGTAGAACTAACTACTGGCTTACTTCCCCCCGAATTTCCCAGAATGTAGTGGCATTCAAAATTACCCCTCTGTACTTATCTGATTATGTCTCTCTGACCATGGCCCTAATGGGTGGACCACATAGCAAGAAATCCCTGGCATGGAAGGCTGATCCCCCCTCCTGCAGGATGCAGAATTTAAATCTTAGGTGGTGAAAGAAACACACAATTACTTTGCGGACAACCCATCCAGGTCTGCACCCTCGATGGCCATATGGGAGTCCTTCAAGGCAACCCTAAGGGGCAAGATAATTAGTTATGCCTCATACCACCAGAAGCAAAGTGAAAAAGAGGCAGCCGAGCTGGAAAAGCAGCTGGCTAAAAAAGAAACTGTATACAGACAAAATCCTGGTTCCCTAACCTCCCAGACCCTTATCTGTGAGATAGTTAATCTAAGGATGTGGTTAGACAATTTAGCTACTAGAAAGGCAGAATTACAAATCCAAAGAATGCACCACAAATACTAGGCCTCAGGGGAGAAATCAGGAAAACTCTTGGCTTTCCGCCTGAAAAAGCAACAGGCTGAGAGGCACATAGCACAGCTGCAAAATTCAAAAGTGGAACTCCAACCTCGGAAGCAGGAGTTAACCAGGCCATGGCAGAATTTTACAAGTCACTGTATAGCACACATATTAATTGGGACCCCCAGAAATACAGAGACTTTGTAACACCCCTGAACTTGCCAAAACTTTCCAGCTCACAAAGTGAGATGCTGGACAAACCCTTGTCTTAAGAGGAGATCAGGGAGGCCATATCCTATTCCTCAGTGGCTCCCCACAAAGCCTCTGGTGCAGATGGCTTCCCGTCTGACCTATACAAGCTGGTCCAAGAACCAATCTCCCTTCCTCTGTTAGAAATGCTATAGGAGGCCCTGCAGAAAAAGAAACTACCCGACACTTTGAGGGAGGCCATAATCACAGTGTTACCAAAAGAAGGGAAAACCCCTCCCAACCTGCCAGCTATAGGCCCATCTCCCTGATCAATGCTGATAGCAAAATCTTGGCTAAAGTGCTGGCTGCCAGATTGGAAGAGGTGCTCCCATGCCTGGTTCACACCTCGTAGGTGGGTTTTATAAAGGGACGAGTAAGTGCAGATCATTTGTGAGCCTTAGTCACACTAATGCAGGGTGCAGCACTAACTCGCACTCCTGCTGCAGCTATCACTGTAGATTTGGAAAAAGCTTTTGACTCAGTGGAGTGGGAGTTCTTGCATGCTACCCTGCAACATCTCAACTTTGGCCCCTACTTTAGAGGCTGGGTCAATGAGCTATACAATACCCCACTGCTAGGATCCTCACTAGTCAATCCCTCTCTGACCCATTTACCCTCCACAGGGGGACCAGGCAGGGGTGCCCTCTCTCTCCCATGCTTTTTATCCTGGTGATTGAAGTACTGGCATGTGCACTTAGAGCACACCCTGAAGTGTAGGGCCTGAAGGTGGGAGGTATTTCAACTTATACACTCCTATGTGCAGATGATTGCTTAATCCTAACTCAGGACCTGCAAAAAAGCACTCCCCTTATAATGAATCTCCTGGACTCCTTCGCTAATATATCTGGGCTCTGCATTAATATTTGAAAAACTGAAATGCTTCCACTAAACTCCCATGACCTGCCAACCATGATTGCAGGCATGGGGCTGGCCTGGGTGAAAGACCACATGAAGTACTTGGGAGTTCTAATCTCCCCTAAAATTCAGACCCTTATGGACAGGAATCTCTCTCCCCTGTTAGCTCAGCCCCAAGCAGAAGTCCACAGATGGAAACATCTCAGTCTATCTATGCCAAGGAAAATAGCGTCTGTAAAGCTAATGAATGCACCAAGAATCTTTTATCTGATGTCCCACTTGCCACCAGAAGTCCTGAATAAATGGCTAGAAAAGGTTGACTCCCTGGTAGGTAACTTGTGAGCCACTACAATTCCTCATTATAGCAGGGCAAAGCTGAGAGCCCCTTGTAACAAAGGTGGATGGGGGCTCCCTAACTTCCCACTTTATGCCTTTGCCTTCTCTGTAGCTAGAATATGCAGAGGGTTTCAAGATCTAGGTACAACAGACCAGCATGGTGTGACATAGAGCAGGGTTTACTGGGAGGGACAGATATTTCTTGTTTCTGCAGGGCTCATTACCCAGTAAACTAAGATACTGGAGAGTAATACAGGATGCACTCAGGTTGTGGCAAAAGGTAGGACAGTTAACTAACTCCTGTCTTAACCCAAGCACCCTGGTTTATTTGCAGAACACCCCCAGCTGGGTGATAGATCATAAACCCATTAACTGGTCAGGGTGGAGGGAAAGAAAAATACTTAAGTTTAAAGACATTCTTATGGAGGTTGGACAAGGCATTGATTCCTTCATTTCACTAAAAGAAAGGTACCTCCTGCCACAACAGGATTTTGGAAGTATCTGCAAATAAGATATGCCTGCAGCAGCAGGTTCTATACATCTTGCAAATGTCATACATGCACCTGGAAGGGAAGCAATCAATGTACCCCGCTGCCCCTAGCCAAGTGGTCTCAACAGAAAAAGGGACTAGCAGGAATCATATACAAGATGCTACGAGACGTAGCTGCAGTGCTGACCCTTCCAGTAGGGCCAGGGCCAAATGGCAAGAGTTTCTCGGCTCACCCATATCTGATAGGTAATGGACCACATGTTGGTCAGCAGCAAAAAAAAGCTTATCTGGACTCTCACAGCCTCTTGATACAAAATAAGATTCAGCACCTCTGATACCGCACCCTCTCCCAATTGAAAGCCATGGGGTTGCTCCTGTCTGATATAAGCTGGAGGTGTGGGACACAGGGGGCTGACCACCTTCATATTTTATGGCAGTGCCCCCCAATTCATTCCTTCTGGGATGGGGTTATTCTATGCTGTTCCAAAATACTGTACAGGCAGTTGCCTAATCCCCTGTGTTATGGCTACTGGGACTCTCCTCAGATTTAATGGAGGTGCCCCATCATCCAGACTGTGGCTATTTCAAGCTTCAGTGGAGGTTAAGAGGGCCCTCCTTAGACGATGGTGGTCTCTTGAGATCCCCACTTTTCAAGAATGGGTTATGGCCATGAAGAAACTGGCACATTTTTCTAAAATGTCTCATTTTGCTGCTAGGATCACCCACATCAATAGGAAAAAGTGGACCCCATTCGAAGCGTATGTAGTGGCCAGAAGCAGGTCCCCCAGATCAGAGTGAAGACTTACTAAAACCTCTCTAAAGTTCCCAGGTATAGGCCTCATACTGTACTCCTGAACAAAGTGAACTACTCTGCGTACCACACCCAATACTAGAAGATAACACCTGACTTAACAGTTCTGCTTTTGCACTATGTAAGAACCCCCACGAGACCTCAGTAGAGTATTAACCCACGAGCTACCACAAATGAATGTATTAGTTTAAGATAATTAAACTATATACTCATCTTGCAGCAAAGGAATTACTCCAATACGCCCCTAACTAACTGTGTACCCCTAAATGTTTATCTGATTCACACATTCACTGTTAAGAATATTCATATGTGAAATGCTCTATGTACAATTACTGTGTTTTAAACTGTTATGTACAGTACTTGATGTGTTTACTTCTGCTGTTCATCTGTAAAATTTGAAAAATAACCAACAAAAAGATTAGCTGTAAAAAAGAAATGAGATATGGTCACTTTCTCTAAGGGGAGATTCCCATAGAAATAAGGCCTGGCCATTTTATTTATGGAAATGTTTCATTAGAAATTAGACTTGGTCACTTTCTCTAAGGGAAGATTTCATTAAAATGTAATTGGTCCAATTTCTCTAAGGGGAAAATCCCATTAGATGAGATTTTGTCACTTTCTCTATGGAAAGATCCCATTAGAAGTGAGATCTGATCCCTTTCTCTATGGGAAGATTCCATTAGAAATAAGATCTGATTTTTTTCTCTAGGGGAAGATTCCATTAGTTCAATGTTTGGTGCAGAGTGTGGTGCTTGTGTATACTTATGAACTTGAAATTTATGAACTTGGAGTTTGGTCTTTCTCTATTTTCACCCTTGGTAGGAATGCCGGGTAGGTGTAAGGAATAGAAGGCCCAGCTTCAAGGGTGAGAAGAGTGCCGGAGGAGGAGGCAGGGAAGAATGGTGGGTGATTTTGAAATGCTCCAAGCGGATCTAATGGAAGTGGCTGTCTTAAGTGGGGGATGCTGGAGGACCTAATTCCCACACATTGAACCAGGGGCCTTTGGCCCTTCCATTCAATGTTTGGTGCATAGCATGGTGCTTCTGTATACTTATGAACTTGGAGTTTGGCCTTTCTCTATTCCCACCCGTGGTAGGAATGCTGTATAGGTGTAGGGAATAAAAGGCCCAAAAAGGTTGCTAAACGGTTTGAGATTACCTCCTCCAACTCATGGAGAGTGTGGCCAGTAGCACGGAGGAGAGGAAAACCCCCTGTAAAGGAAACCTCTGAGGATCCATGGCTACTGATCTGTTCATTCTGCAGGCAATCTATGAGGAGATAATCCTAAATGCTTTGGATTGAGTTTCGGTTCTGGTTAAGTCAAAGAGTCAAATCCTCTGAATCTTTGATGGTAAGAGTAGAAAGGTTGATTCTGGAAATTGAAGTGGAATCCAAGTTGGATTAATGTCCAGAGGAAGGAAGATGGGTGATTTGAACGATTCCGGGATATCTTTGTGGTAGTCAGTATTAAGGTCTCGAAGGCATACGTGTGATAAGATAGATTCGAACAGTGGAAGAGCATGAGCCTTATAGCTGGAATGCTGGAGCTCAGTATTGGAATATGGTTGATGATATAAAGGGTTTCCTTGATGAATCTTCAGAACTATGAGGAAGGAAGGAAAAATGAGGACCTTCAATTGGATCAAGGAGTTTGTAAATTTGGTAAGGTTGTCAGAGATTGGTTAAGGATGATAATGGTGGATATACAGGATACATAAATTGAACAAACTGGATGAAGTGATGAAATTCTGGATGTTTGAGTATAGTCAGTGGGTTCAAGTTCAATAATTTCACTACATATCACTATGAGGAATCTCATAATCTTCTGATCAACAAAGTGGTAATCTTCGGCTGTTGAAAAGGTATAACTGAATGGACTGGATGATGTGGACTTGTCTTCTGAGTCTTCAATGATGTAGGAGGACCAATTCTTGAATTTGACAGCGAATTCCAAGTTGCTAGAGCAGGAGAATCTTGTAGGCAGGAATTGGATGTGCTTTAAAAATCCAGCTAGGAATAACGATGCCAATTGTGAGGGACATAAGGTAGAAGTGAAGGAGGCTGAATCCCCAGAGGTGGAATGCCAAAGGCATGAGATATATGGATTGTGAACTAGTACTGGATGCTGAAATGTATTGACTTGACACTGGAGTGCCGGAAACAGTGAATGGAATCATATGTGAATGAAAACTGAATGGTGGAATCATAATCCAACAGATGATGTGAGCACTGGATGGAGGATACATAGTAGGATGGATGATGGGTGCTGAAAGTCTGAGGCAAGGTTGGATGTAATTAAGATAATCACAGGAATGGGTGAGCGCTAGGTGGTGGTGCATTTGGAAGCACCAAAAGAACATGGAAGGAAGGAGCTGAGCACCAGACAGTGAAGCAGCAGATGGTAAACAGCACCAGAGTACAATGGGCAGGTCCAGATGTGAATTGCATGGCTTGATGTATCTCCGCTGGATGAGAAGTTTGAGGCACTGCATAACCTGGTCTGACACAGTGGCCAGATTTAGGCAAGAATAGCTATGTATTGGAGAGGCATGGTTCCCAATTATGGGTATGAGATGCAAGGAAGTTCTAAGAAAGACATCAGATGGCTTCTGGCAAGTGCAAAAGAGTAATGGAATGGGCTGATGCACTGTTGCCACTGACTGGGAATGGAGATTTCAGAATAGATGGAGCAGCTGTCAATGGATAGGGTGTGAAAGGCTGCTTTGGAAGTTGTACAATCACAGTGCTGTTCAGATATTTCGGGATGGAAGTAAGTGTGTGTTTCAATTTCTAGTAATCAGGTTCAAAGAGGATTTTATTGAGGTGTCTTGACGAGAATATTAGGATGAAGAAGCTTCCATGATTCTGAACTCAGTAATTGGTTTGGTTTTGCAAGGAAGGAGTCTAAGGAGGTGAATGAGAAGTAGATCCTCTATAAGTTGATTCTGGAAGGATGGACAAGCCTAAGGCGGTAGTGATTGAGGGAAAGTAATAGTGTTTTGGAGCAGTCTGACGTTTTATGTTGGCATGCAGGTCAAGGAATGTTGATAGATTAGGAAGGTCTTGATTAGATGCCGGAGATGTAATTAAGGTGGCGCTCCAGTGCTGGAGTCGAACGATGGAATAGTGGATGATTGAGGTGGATGGTGGAATTGTAATTCCACAAACAATTTAAGCACCAGATGGAGGAGACATAGTAGAATGAAGGAATGGTTACTGGAAGCCTGAAGTGAAGATCCATTCAAGGAACTAAATCAATTTATGGTTGAGCACTAGACCATGTGCACTTGAAAACCCCAAAAGGAATGCAGAAGGAGGACATACAGGGGGCAATCCAGAGCCAGTCCAAAGGCAAAGAAGGAGAGGATATTCCAAAAGCCAAGGAGGCAGAGGTAGGCAATCTGAAGGCTGAAGCCAAAGTAATGCAGAAACGATAGACATACAGGTTCAGAAGTCTAGGTAGGTGGCAATAACATAATCTTGACATGGAGAAGGAAACCCAAGGCATGGAGGAGCCAGGAACAGGGTGTGCCAAAGGTCAACTGAAGGACAGACACCTGTGACCCAGAACCATGATGCATCTCTGAGGCACCAAGTCCCCAACGTAGGAAAAATATGGAGCCCTGAGCATAGCATCACAGACCAGGCAGCAAACAGAATTCCAAAAGTCCAACACTACAAGGCAATGGGAGTCTGATGGAGGTCAGCATGGAGTAGATCCTGAGCAGGCAGAAAAAGGAATGAAGGAAGGAACTGAACATGTGGAACAGGCTGCCATGAGCAGAGCAGCACAGATCAGGCAGCAAACAGAAATCCAAAGGTGCAACACAATGAAGCAACAGGAGTCCGACTGAGGTCAGCACTGAGGGAAGCCAGAGCAGGCAGATTATGGAATGCAAGAAGGAAATGAACACAAGGAACAGGATCCCATCACTGGTGGATGGCGAAGGCCAGCCTTCACTCAATGTCTCCCAGGCAGAGCTAGAGACGGAGACTGTCCAAGAAGTGAAATGAAGGGGAAGGAGCAGAGAATGAAATCAGAAGACATGGACTCCCATCCCCAGAAGATAGAGCAAGCCCACCTTTGCTTAATACCCCAGAGGCAGAGCTAGGGACAGAGACTGTCAGTACAACAGAGGAAGGATGGTAGGAAGGGAAACAAGGAATGTCTGCCAACCCTGGCAGCCTGCCTATGCTCGATACCCCTCCGGGCAAAGCTAGGGAAGGACGGAATGGTGGTACAAACCAGAAAAAAGGAACAGACTCCCATCTCCGGCAGATGAACAAGCCCACCTTCTCTCAATATCCCACTAGGCAGAGCTAGGGACAGAGACTGGTGCAACAAAGAAACAGGAATATGGCAGAAACTTCAAGTGGTGGACAAGTCCAGCTGCGATGATGAGGAAAATCTGGAGAGCTACAGAAAGGAGCATAATGAGATAGGTAATAGTCCAAATGGCAGCAGCAGCAGAGAATGAAACATAGAAACATAGAATGTGATGGCAGATAAAGACCACTTGGCCCACCAGTCTGCCCATTTCCCTACCCAATGGATAAGCTGAAGATCCTAGTTAACCAACAGTCTACTTCCTCCTACCCACACCCCCTAGAATTGCCTTATGTCTGTCCCATGCATTCTTGAATTCCCCCCACTGTTTTTGACTCCACAAGCTCCTCAGAAAGGCCGTTCCATGCATCCACTACCCTCTCCATGAAACAATACTTCCTCACATTGCCTCTGATCCATCCTTCTTCTATCTTCAGATCGTGCCCCCTTGTTCTTGCATACCTCTTTTTCTGAAAGATGCTACCCTCTTGGACTTTGCTGATTCCCTTGAGGTACTTGAAAGTTTCTATCATGTCCCCCCGTCCCTCCTTTCCTCAAGGGTATACATATTAAGTTCCTTAAGTCTCTCTCTTCATATGTCTTCTGGTACAGACTCTGCATCATTTTAGTTGCCCTCCTCTGGACTGCCTCCACCCTGTCTATGTCCTTGCGGAGATTGAGTCTCCAGACCTGCACTCAGTACTCCAGATGGGGTCTCACCAGCTGTCTGTACAGAGGGATAACAACTTACTGTTTTCTACTGGTGATGCCTCTCTCTCTATGCATCCCAGTATCCCCCCAGCTCTCCTTTCTGCCCTCTCACATTGGTTGCCCACCTTTAGGTCATCTGATATGACTACCCCAGGTCCCTTTCCATTTTTGTTGTTGTTAGTATCTCACCCCCATTGTGTACTCTTCCCCTGGGTTTTTGTTTCTCAGATGCATTACTTTGCACTTCTTAGCATTGAATCTAAGCTGCCATACATTTGACCATTCCTCCAATCTTGCCAAGTCCCTTTTCATCCTTTTCACCCCACCTTGTGTATCAACCCTGTTGCAGATCTTTGTGTCGTCTGCAAAGAGACATACCTTTCCTTCCAGTCCCTCTGCAATGTCACTTATAAAGACATTAAAGTGGACTGGTCCTAGAACTGAACCCTGTGGTACCCCACTAGTAACCACCCTATCTTCAGAGTGGACTAAGTTTACTATTAACGTCTGTGTCCTGTTCTCCAGCCAATTTTTTACCCAGGCTACCATCTTGGGACCCACTCCAAGGGTGGCTAACTTGTATATTAATCTTTTGTGTGGGACTATGTCAAATGCCTTGCTAAAGTCTAGGTAGGCCGTCTTCATACCCAAGGAAGATGTAGCTCAGTGATGTCCCACATGGAGTAGTTACAAAGAAGAGGAAGACCCAGGTCATACTCAATCAATTGGATAAACAGATGCAATGTGATAGATGGATCCTGAAGTCCTCCAGTCACAATTGCAGTGAATACACCCACAAAAGGGAGGCCCAATATGTTCAGTGGTAAAGAAGTTTTCTATCAAGTACATGATTGTATAGATGGCGTGTCCAGATATAGTGCTAATATTATTAAGAACAACAGGAAACCCAAGCAGAGCAAGGGTAATTTCCAAAATAAAATTCAAAGTGCTATGCCATAAACAAAACAGGCAAGAAGTATGGAAAGAACAGTGGTCACGAGGATGGAATTCAACATGTCCCAAAAGCGGCCAAGTAGCATGAGGAGGTACAGATGGACTGAAATGGAAAGGAATCTCTGAAGGCTGTTGTTCAAGAAGGTGAGCTAGGTCATTACAGAAAGTAAACTTGGGATGCTGAAATGCCCCAACGTGCATCAATGCATGGAGTGCAGGTAAGACAGAAGTAATACATGCCTTAGTGACATCAAAGCTTGACTACTGTAACGCGCTCTTCCTCGGGGCCACAGGAGGATCTCTCTGCAGACTGCAGCTAGTGCAAAATGCAGCTGCCCGGTTACTTACTGGGCAGCAAAAATTTTGCCATATTACGCCGGTGTTGCATGAATTGCACTGGCTGCCAGTTAGGTGGAAGATCCTTTTTAAGATGGGTCTTCTCATCTATAAGGCCCTATAAGGGCAGGGTCCTGGTTATCTGTTGGACCTTCTAGTACCTGCTCTCTCTGTCTGCCCCTTCTGCTCTTCCGGTAGGGGCCCCCTGACGATTCCTAGGATGAGGTTGAGATCTGCTGGTGACAGAGCTTTTAGTATTGCCACTCCCATTCTTTGGAATTCGCTGCCTTTTGGGGTTAGGGGGGCCCTACTTTAGAGATTTTCAAGGCCCGCCTGAAGGCCCTTCTATTCTTCCAAGCGTTCCAGGACTAAATCATTGAATTTAGTTGAATATGTCGATTACCTGATGTGTTATACATTTTACTGTTGTATTTAAATGTGTTATGCATCCTTTGCTATTTTGAAATTGTATTTATTCATTTTGTACAGTGCCCAGAGCCTCTGGGATTGGGCGTTTTTAAATAAATTTTGCTTGCCTTGCTTTGCCTAAATGGGGGGGGTTGGGAGGAGGAACAGCGAAGAGGTATCCAGAGATGAACATTGCCGGAACGAGTGGTAGCTTAGAGCGGCAGGAATTGAAATAACTACAGGCAGTTACTTGCCCCCAGAAATAACAACACAAACATCTGATATATCCATGCACAAATGAATGGCATTCTGTGAATAAGGAAGTCAAGGTCAAAGGCGGCTGCAGCATAGCATGGGGAAATCCAAGGGGCTTGACATTGGGAATGAGTTTTCAGGCACTACATTAAAGTCATAGTATTGGAATCCTCATAAATGGAAAGGCAAGTCAGCAGGGCATCTCTAGTACACTGTAGCAAAGCTAGGAAGCTGGGCGCAGTGGGTGATGTCACACCCTGGAAGCACCGGCAGAGGCAACAGAGTGGCGGCAGGCAAAATGGCTCAAAATGCCCTAAGGAAAGCAGAAGCCACAGGGTACCACATGTCAGAAGCCAAAGAAAAGGAGACTGTGCCCTGAAGAGCAGCACTGGGCAAGGCAGGTTCTAGGTGGGAGACGGGGAGGCAGCAATCAAGGAGGACAATCCCAGGCAGGCAGAGACAGGAGCAGGCAGAGACAGGAGCAGGCATGTAAAGCAGGGATAAATAAGTTCAAGGCCAGGCAAAGCACCTTGGAAAAGTGCAACTGAATGGTGAGAGCAGTAATGCCACTGAGCTGGTGGAACAGGGTAAAACAGAGCAAACATAGAGCCGAGCAGGAACACAAGGCCGCCCAGCAGCAGCATGCCCAGACTGATCTCAAAATGCTGCAAGTGGAGGTAACGGAAGTGGCTGGCTTAAGTGGGAGATGTGGGAGGAGCTATTTCTCCCACATTTAATCATGGACTTTTAGCCCTTCCAAAATGAGGTCTGGTCATTTTGTGTAAAGTAAAATTCCATTAGACATAAGATTGAGTCACTTTCTCTATGGAAAAATTCCATTAGAAATTAGATCTGATCACTTTCTCTAGGGTAAGATACCATTAGAAATTAGATCTGATCACTTTCCCTAGGGTAAGATACCATTAGAAATTAGATCTGGTCATTTTCTAGATGGGAAGATGTAATTTAAAGTTGAGATTTGGTCTCTTTATTGAGGAGAAGATTACATTAGAAATGCGATCTGGTCACATTCTCTAAGGGAAGATTCCATTAGAAATTAGATCTGGTCATTTTCTCAATGGGAAGATTTAACAAAAAAATTAGTTCAGGTCACTTTTTCTAAAGAGAGGATTCTATTAGAAATTAGATCCAGTCACTTCTCAGATGCAGATTCCATGGATGCTGGACTGATCCGTCACCCCAGTGTTGTATGGAACATGTTTTGTGGCTGGGGGGAAAAAAAAGAAATCCTACTAGCAAATACCCTTAGAACAGTGAAATTCATTCTGTTAGTTGTGATTACCCACAAATGTTTGCAACAGCTGATAACTCTTAAGTCAGGTTCTCCATGGGAAGGCTCTAAAGAAAAACATGCTACCTACAGTAAATCCTTCAAGCAGCACTATGAATTCTGGGGATCAGCTGTGACAAAAGCCACCTTGCAGTGACTGAGGTCTGAGTTTAGCTGCGTCAGTTTTGAATTCATCACAACAGTGATTGCACAATTGGTTTCGTGTGTGGTGAAAGTCGTGTTAATTTTTGTGGAACTTTTTTTTTTTTTAAAAGGCAACTTTCTGATTTGTGTAATTTTTCTGTGGAAATAGCATTTTTTAATGGATTTTTTTGTGCACTGTGTATTTTTGTTAAAATGGCATTTTCCAGAAATGAACATCATGTACAAATGGGGTTCTGAACAATTTTCATAGGCAAAAAACAATTCTGTCCATGCTTTATTTTGAGGAGCAGCACATACAAGCAGCAAGCACATTAATTGTACCTTCTTTCTCTGTTTCTTTTTGTTCTTCTTTTTTTGGCCTGTGCATTTGTTTGCTAGACAGAGACAGAGAGAGAGAGAGAGAAATCAGTGGTGGAAAAATGAAGCAGACAATGTAAAAGAAAGGGTGAATGAATGCATTATAATAACTGGCATACCCCTTTATCACACTAATAATCCATGTGATCAAATGCCATGATAACGGGATATGATGTCCTACCCAGTTATTATGTAATCTGGAGTGCTCATGCTTCACTTTCTCTGTTCACAGTACAACAGAAGGCAACTTGATTTTTGTGCTCATGTGCTCGAACAGTATGGTTCACGATAAACATAGCAGTAGAGTCAAGCCATACAAAGGCAATGGTACTGGACTTCAGGAGGGTAGACTTTGCCAAAATGGGTGAGTGCCTAAGGAATGTACTAGCAAATGGGAAGGAAGGAGGGGTGGAAGAACAATGGGGAATAATCAAAACTGCCATCACAGAGGCAGGAAGCCTTTGTGTGAAGCAAATAAACAAAACAAAATGATGTAAGAAACCACTATGGTTCTCAAAGGAGGTGGCAGGGAAGGTTAGTAAGAAAAAGAGAGCACTCAGGAAGTACAAGGAATCACAGAAGGAGCTGGACAGAAAATTGTATCAGTTAAAGCAAAAGGAAGCAGGAAAGGCAGTCAGAACAGCAAAGGCCCAAACCGAGGAAAAGATAGCCAACTCAGTTAAGAAGGGGGATAAAACCTTTTATAGATACATCAGGGAGCGAAGGAAGACCAAGGGAGGGATAGTGAGGCTTAATAAAGGGGAGAGGGGGTGGGCAGAGGGTGACTGTGAAAAGGCAGAGATACTAAACAAATACTTTTGCTCAGTATTCACAAATGAAGAGGGGGAGGTACCTAAACCAAACAATAGAAACATGCTGGATACAAGAGTTGACACCAGCCCTTTCACAGAAGAAAGGGTTCTGAAGGAACTCTTAAAACTGAAGGTGGACAAAGCAATGCGGCCTGATGGGATTCATCCCAGAATTCTAAAAGAACTAAGGGTAGAACTAGTGACACCACTGACTACCCTCTTTAATAAATCATGGGAGGATGGGGTGGTACCTGAAGACTGGAGGAGGGCAGATGTTATTCCGCTTCACAAAAGTGGGAGCAGGGCAGAAGCAGGAAACTACAGATCTGTTAGTTTAACCTCAGTGATTGGTAAAATGATGGAATCACTTCTGAAGGGAAGAACCTATTGAGTACCTAGAGGCCAGAGGAGCGCAGGACCCAAGGCAGCATGGATTTACAGCAGGAAGATCATGTCAGATGAATCTAATAGATTTCTTTGACTGGGTGACCAAAGTAGTAGATCAGGGAGGGGCTGTAGACATGGTCTACCTAGACTTTAGCAAGGCATTTGACACAGTCCCACACAAAAGATTAATATACAAGTTAGCCAGCCTGGGAATGGGTCCCAAGATGGTAGCTTGGGTAAAGAATTGGCTGGAGAAAAGGACACAGAGATTAATAGTAAATGGAGTCCACTCTGAAGAAAGGGGGGATTAGTAGTGAGGTACCGCAGGGTTCAGTACTAGGACCGGTCCTCTTTAATGTCTTTATAAGCGACATTGCAGAGGGACTGGAAGGAAAAGTATGTCTCTTTGCAGACGACACAAAGATCTGCAACAGAGTCGATACACAAGGTGGGGTGGAAAGGATGAGAAGGGACTTGGCAAGGTTGGAGGAATGGTCAAATGTATGGCAGTTTAGATTCAATGCTAAGAAGTGCAAAGTAATGTACCGGGGAAAGAAAAACCCAGGGGAAGAGTACACAATGGGGGTGAGATACTAACAGCAACAAAAATGAAAAGGGCCCAGGGGGTAGTCATATCAGATGATCTAAAGGTGAGCAAGCAATGTGAGAGGGCAATATGTAGGCTGGTGGGATACTGTGATGCATACGGAGAGGCATCACCAGTAGAAAACAGGAAGTTGTTATCCCTCTGTACAGACAGCTGGTGAGAACCCATATTGAGTACTGCATGCAGTTCTGGAGACCCAATCTCCGCAAAGACATAGACAGGATGGAGGCAGTCCAGAGGAGGGCAACTAAAATGGTGCAGGGTCTGCACCAGAAGACATATCAAGAGAGACTTAAGGATCTTAATATGTATAGCCTTGAGGAGCAAAGGGAGAGGGGGGACATGATAGAAACTTTCAAGTACATCAAGGGAATCAACAAAGTCCAAGAGGGTAGCATCTTTCAGAAAAAGAGGTGTGCAAGAACAAGGGGGCACAATTTGAAGCTGGGGGGGGACGGCTCAGAGGTAATGTGAGGAAGTATTTTTTCACAGAGAGGGTTGTGATGCATGGAACAGCCTTCCTGAGGAGGCTGTGGAGTCAAAAACAGTGGTGGAATTCAAGAATGTATGGGACGGGCATAAAGCAATGCCAGGGGGGTGGAGGTGGAAGAAGTAGGCTGTTGGTTAGCTAGGATCTGCAGCATATCCATTAGGTAGGGAAATGGGCAGACTGGGTGGGCCAAGCGGTCCTTAACTGCTGTCAAATTCTATGTTTCTATGTTTCTGCACCAGCTATTATAAAAAATAACACATAAGCGACTGTGGGTTTATGAAGTTTATTTTTTAACACCCTCTCAGTGTATGATGACCACATAAACCTCTCAAGCTCTGCTCTCAAGATTTGTGGGTCATCACACACCTTTGGTGTATTAACAAACTTTATAACACTCGGTTGTGTATGCATTATTCTCTATAGGTTATAGTGATAATAAAATAGTGGTTGGAGTTTACGAGGTAATAAATGGACCAGAGTACATAAAAACCAAGACTATAGATCGAGGAATTTATTAACACCACATTCCCATTATTACTGAATAAAACATCGGTCACTACAACATTACAGCTATTATGTTGAAATAGACAGAAAAAGAGTTTTAAAATAGAAGGCCAAAATTGCTGTCTCATTAGCGCTAAAGAAAGTCCATGAGAAAAACTGAAATGTTTGTCAGTTTCTCACAGATGTGCTGTATCACTAGTCTTAGTCAATCAGAATACTAGGATTAGTACACAATTTCATTATTGAGTTGACTGTCCAGTTATCACAGCATAACGGGACAGTTGTCCTGTGCTCTGATTGGTTGAAAGGGATCTTTTTCAGTATAATTTTAGATGAATAACAGTCAATGGCAATACAAATATCAGAACAAAGAACAAGATGACTTTAATAACCAGGCTTCCTTTTTTCTTTGTAAAATATTCTTCAAGAAGATCTGTTGTTGAAATGCGATTCTAACGTTTTTATGTTTAAAATACGTTATTGTAGTTTTCCAAATAATGCACAATGATGCATCAGAAAAACTTTTTTCAGCATTGACATAATCTTTCACCAGTAGAACCATGCAATGTTCTTAGTTCACAACCCTAGGAATACAACAAGTGAGATTTTATCTCTTTTCGTGTGGCAATTCATATAGTGAATTACTTGATTTTACAAGGAGAGCAGATTTTTTTTTTGTGTCAGTTTTTATCCCTCTCCCTGCTGTTATCTTCAGGGAGGTACCCTGTCATGGCAATTTAAGCCGCCATTCCAATGACAGCGGGTTTTGCTTCCCTGTTTTAATCCTTCAAGCCCCCCTCCTCTCCTTGGTTAGAGCCATGCCTGGTCAGCTTATGTGATGCAGCGTGCTGATTCTGGATGAGGCAACCTCCCATGCCCCACCTGCAGGGGTTGCTGCATGCCATAACCCACTGTCAACCCTTCCCAGGTGAGGCACACTGCACTCTGGCAGCCTGTCTTCCACGATGGTGACCTGAGTCAGCAACCAAACCCAGGTCACATGCATGGCAGTGTACTGGCCATCAGGGAGGCCTGGAGAGCAGACTTTATTATTATTTCTACTGTATGAGTGCATTTAACCTATCTCTTTTGTTAAAATAATATTATGAAAGAGTTTCATGAGTGTTGGAGTAAATGACTTTATACAATATACATTAACATTTTTTTATGCTAAACAAAACACTATCTGTACCAAAGGACAAAAAACTAGCTAGTTACATTTTTTATCTCCACAGTAGGGTATGTCATAAAATTTATCTAGCAAGTTGGGTACATCACAACAAGCTTTTCATTCTACTATCTGTGCCCTGCGGTCTGTGAAACTGCACAATCCAGCCAGCACAAGCTACCAGGCACTATGGTAATGGGACACTTTTACTTTATAAAACAAAATCTGGTCAGAGCCAACAAGACTGCATAATGCTACTTTACAGGGATTAGGAGCCATGTACAGGGAAATTGTTTTTATATGGAACCTTGAGCAGTTCAATATGCCTTTTGAATTGTCCGCCAATAACAATATCCACTTGTGATTGCTGGCCCTGTTAAAGTTAACACATTCTCTGGTGTCCACAGGTACAGCCCACCCTCTGACTGATGGCCTGTTAATTAAAAAGCATTCCCTACTTGCAAATGCTTTTAAAGTTACACCCTCCTGCCTCCCCATACTAGTTGTATTCCCCCCTGTCATTAGTGACTTTAAGTGCTCTCTTACTGGAGGACTTAATGCGTTTCAACTTCCTCTGCTTCTCTGGTCCCTGCTTCTTCCCTTGTTCATTCTCTATTTTCCCCCTTCCCTTTGTCACTCTGTTTTGAAACAGGACTGCAGAGCTGGACACAGCTTCTTTTCTTCTACTTGCAAATACTTTTAAAATTACACCCTCCTGCCTCCCCATGTTAGTTTCACTATTGTCTATACATAAACAACTACACCTGCAAGATCACCTTGTGCCTCACTGCCACCCCGGGCTCTCTGTTCCACCAAGGGTTGCCTCCTAGGGGTTCCCAGGGTTAGGCTGTGTTATTCCAGTGATCGGGCATTTTCCTTGACCATGCCTACCCTGTGGAACTCCTTGCCTGGTCACCTACAGGAGGCACCCTCAGTGCAAACCTTTAAAAAGGGATTGAAGACTTTTCTGTTTAATCAGGCATTTAACTTATAAGGAGTTAAGTAAATTCTGATTATATTTTAATGATTGATAGTTTATCTCTATTGTTGTTACCCCATTTGATATGTATTTTAACTGTGTTTTTAAATAATTTTGTCTTTGATGTTCAGCGCTCTGAGTCTCCGGAATAGGGCGCTATACAAATAAAGTGTATGTCTGTCTGTCTATCTACCTATATATCTATCAACTTTGCTTTTATGATTTAAAGTTAGGACTGCAGAGATGGACACTGCTTCCTTTCTCCTACTTGGAAAAGCTTTTAAAGTTGGGACACTAGAGCTGGACACTGCTTATTTTCTCCTACTAGCAAATGCTTTTAAAGTTAGGACTAGAAGCTGGACTCCACCTCTTTTCTCTTACTTGCAAATGCTTTTAAAGTTAGGACTGCAGAGCTGGACACCACTTTATTTTTATGGCTGCAGTAGGCGGAGCCTGCAGATGTTTTGCATGTACAAAAGGAGTGATGTCATGTTTTCTGTCCGTGGAACTGACTGAAGGCATAAATAGTCTCTTCCACCTTACCCTCCTCCAAGTAATGTTTTCTGCCCTCAAATAAATACGCTTTCATGTTAGTAAATGGTTGCAGGATACTATTCTATTTCTTAAATGGGTAGTACAAGAACTGGAACCTGAGTAGTGGGAGGCAGCATTAGTTTTTTGGGGGGGAGTAAGATCCAATCCCACAACCACCCTAGAAGCTCCTAAAGATCCACCCCATCTTTTTTTGATTCATGTGGGAGGGGCATGAGGTGGCTCTGTCGTGCTGTAACAAGACACACTAGTGTGGGACCTGTATCAACCAACAAAACAAGTCTGTGCAATGATCAAGTTGTGGAGCCCCTGCATTTTATTAAGGACTAGGAGAACAGAAGATACTTAATGCCTTTATTAAGAACTAGGAGAACAGAAGATATTTAATGTCTTCAAATTGACTTAAAAAACCTTTGGAACAAATGATTATCAGAGCCACCCGGGACATCAGAAGGAGACAGCAATTAAGGAGTGAAACTACAGCTCCCAAGGAAAACAATAGACACAACATTCTAATTTACAGTAAGTTGGAAGAGCCACAGGTTTTTCTTAAACATTTATATACTAAAAACATAAAGTTCAGCTTTTGGGATTAACAATATTTGTTTACCATATCCAATCTATATGTATATAATTTGTCTTCTTAGTAGTTTCAAAACTTTGAAAACATTGGTGTTAGTAATGCATTTAGAAATACATTTTGTAATTGTCTTTACAGTTAAACGTGCAATTTCATGTCAGGGCACATTTTTTGGGGGAGGGGATTCAAATTATTTTAATCATGAAGTATTGGTGTTAGTAATGCATTCAGAAATACATTTTCAATTGTCTTTACACTTAAACATGCAGTTTCATGTCAGGGCACATTTTTGGGGGAGGGGGTTCAAATTATTTTAATCATGGGCACAGTACTTGGTGAAACAGACTTTGATGATAAAGTGTGTTTTTTCTTTTAAGTTTGAGAAGTATGTATTAGAAAACATTGAACAAGAAAACAATTGGTGATTTTAAAAGCTATTCTGATAAGAGCTGATATTAAAAAAATCTCAGCTATATTTTTTATTTTATTTTATCAGGGACACTAGAAACAGGATGTTAACATTTACTTCCTGGAACCTTCTATTCAGGTTTTTATTATTGCATCTTGTCCCAGGCAATCTTTCCAGAGTGCAGTTTGTCAGGGCACATTTTTTGGGGGGGAGGGGGTTCAAATTATTTTAATCATGATGCATTGGTGTTAATAATGCATTTAGAAATACATTTTTTAATTGTCTTTACAGTTAAACATGCAGTTTCATATCAGAGCACATTTTTGGGGGAGGGGGTTCAAATTATTTTAATCATGGGCATAGTACTTGGTAAACACAAACTTTGATGATAAAGTGTGTTTTTTTCTTTCAAGTTTGAGAAGTATGTATTAGAAAACATTGAACAAGAAAACAATTGGTGATTTTAAAAGCTATTCTGATAAGAGCTGACATTAAAAAAAATCTCAACCGTATTTTTTATTTTATTTTATCAGGGACACTAGAAACAGGATGTTAACATTTACTCCCCGGAACCTGCTATTCAGTTTTTTTTATTACATCTTGTCCCAGGCAATCTTCCCAGAGTGCAGTTTGCCAGGGCACATTTTTGGGGGAGGGGGTTCAAATTATTTTAATCATGAAGCACTGGTGTTAATAATGCATTCAGTAATACATTTTTTAAATTTCTTTACATTTAAACATGCAGTTTCATATCAGGGCACATTTTGGGGGGAAGGGGTTCAAATTATTTTAATCATGGGCACATTACTTGGTAAACACATACAATGATGATAAAATGTGTTTTTTAATTTTTGTTGTTGAAGAAATAGAGAACTCCCTGGTATGGTGGTGCCACGTTCAAAATTAGAAATGCTGCTATGACACACAATGGGACAGCACACATCTCATTTCAATGGAGTAAGCAGACCTCCTTCATTTTCCATTTATGTGGGTTCAGTGATTACCATTGTCACATCTTGTAATACTAGTGCTAAGACAGCTCTTTATTGAAAATATAGGTGTCTCAATGCAAGATGATAAAGAGCAGCTAGAAAAACTAACATTCATGTAAAATTCTTACATATTTGTTTAAGACACCAGCTCAGCATCCAGCTGTTAAAATTCCCAACTGATGTTTTGCACTTTTTTTTTAATTGTTTAACCAGGAGTGGCACACTAAGCAGAACGCTTGTTTACAGGTGCAACCTGGGAGCACAGGGAAGTTAAGTGACTTGCTCAGGATCAAACAGTATGCAAGTGGGGGCTGTGCAATTCAAACCCAGGTCTTCAGATTGGCAGCTCAGAGCCTTAAACCACTGCGCTATACTGCCTCCGCTATACTCCTTCCTTTGTGCATCCTCAAAGTACTGTGCAGCAATTTGTTAGCAATAATTTAAGTTCTGCCAGTGTGTATAATAACCTGGCAATGGCATTCCATTGATCCAGTTCTTAATTACATGCCTACATTGCTTTGGCATACAATTGCTAGGTAACCATAATGTCACCTGTTACACGTTCATTCTTTGGCTCCTAAATGGCAAAACAGTCCATTATATACACTTAAAACATGCATTTAAAATATGTTCTTTTCAGGCTAGAACAGGAGACAAGATTAACATGAATTTTTTTCCGTTTCAAAAATGGAAGCTGCAGTCCCAAGCAACTCTTGCCCCCCCCCCCAATTGTTGTACTTCTGCATGTCTCATTGGTAGAATGACTGATCTGTGTGTTTTTTCATTTTTTTTTTATAACAGCCTACTCTCTAGCCAGCGAAGGAGCACACCCTTGCTCCTGGGGACACTTAGCATATCCCAAACCACTGACTGTCATCATTTACATTAGTCCAGTCAGAAGAAAGGTGCTACTTATTTTTACCATTAAATAAAAAAAAAAGAGGAAAGGCCTAATACCTTGAAACAAATGTAAGAAAAATTATTCTGCATTTACTTTGAGACATATTTTTTCAGCTTTCCTCTTTATAATAAGAGCTGCTGATGCCACAATGACAACTTTGAAAAAAACGAATAACTTGGTACAACTCAGTTTACATTTTAAATATATTCTGTAGGTTTCTTCTGCCTATCTTTTATTACAGAGGAAATTTGGATGGATATATGATCTTTATCTGTTAGAGTTCATCTGCCTCTACAACTTACTCCCTACTTCAAGTCATAATGCTATGTTGTGACATCACAGTCTGCTGTCATGGGAGTAACTATGATGTCACAAGCCATGCATTATGACCTCAGGTAGGGAGAAAGCACCAGGAATACATAAACACTTCAGGAGCAGCGGTCCTCTTTTCATGCAAATGGCCTCAGTAAAAAATAATGAGGGAAAAATACAGAACTAATGTGAAATATAAACTGAACTGTGTCTAAATATTATGTTTTATTTCACTTATCCTGAAGACATCAGATGCTCTTTAAGACTGGCACTCTGCTTGGGGGAGGGTGCTCATTGGAACAAGGTGGCAACATGTATGTTACATGTATGTTTCAGTGCTAAACTATAACACAATTATTTCATTGTTTTTCCTGTACTATAACTGTTTTAAGACATTCCAATATATGCTTAAACTCATAGGCAATTACTGACAGCAAAATAGTGCTGCTTGAAATGTTTTTCAACCCAAATTAGTGAACATAACTGTGACTCATGGGTGTAGGCAGGCATAGTCCATGTACTCCATGGTGTACACTTTTATTAAAGGGGGGGGGGGACAGCAAATAGGCCCTGAACTGCTTTCTTAGTCCATGGAAACAAAACAGAACCAGCAGAACCTTTCTGTTAGTTTATTCATATTAATCAAAACCAGGAGGATTGGTCACTGATACTGTCATTGCATCCCAAGGACTATACAGCCTTATAGGGTCTGGGCTGGTATTTTGGTGTCTTAATGAACAATGCATGGTATCTGTATATACTCATGTATGGGGGGGGGGCAGCAACCAGTGTCATGGGGTACATAAGTTGTATTTATTGTGCCAAACAGGGCAACAAACACAGTCCTGGTGTACATATTTATATTGTCTAGCTACACCCCTGCTGTGACTCTAGGAGCAGTTGCCTCTCCCAAAGACTGTCATGAATATAACTTCACCCTCTGTCTGTCTATCTGTATGTCTGTCTATGTAATTATCTATATTTCTATCAGTTGCATCTATCCCTATTTCTACCTACCGTATATGTAAAATAAACCTGCATATCACATTTGCCTGCACTCTGAACACATACTTATGATACAGTGCATATTTGTACTCCACTCCTGTATAGACCTCATACTGTCCTGATATTCCCATTATCACAGGCATAACTACCATAACCTTATAAACAGCGACCCCTTATAAAAGTTACTATCACATTTTCTCTCCTAATGAAGTCCATCATTACAACTGACTGCCTGACATCAACACATAACTTAAATATAACTTACATCGGCGCATGGACAAACCCCCTGTTTTTCTCTATAAAACTGTGTAAATAATCCCAAGACTGAACATATGCCAGCCATTACTTTTTAATGTACTACCACCTATTGTACCTGTCAAACCTATATTGCTTACCATTCCTTCCACTGAAATCTTCACCTCCATATCTTTTCCTAATAATGTGTCTGCCTTCCTTAGAATGCAAAATAAAACAAACCTTACTAGTTAAAAATCATTGTGTTGTTTCTCCATGTCTCCTTAACAGTTCCACACAACCTCATTAACTTCATTATGCAGCCGTGATGGATCTGACCAGATTTTGTTCCTACTTGCAAATGCTTTTAAAGTTAGGACTGTAGAGCTGGACACCACTTCTTGTCTCCTACATGCAAATGCTTTTAAAGTTAGGACTGCAGGGCTGGACACCACTTCTTTTCTCCTACTAGAAACAGCTCTTGCTATTGCTGTAACCCTTTCTTTACTGGTTTCACTTGCTTTAGGAAACGTCTAACAGAAGAGACTGGTTGCATTTGAAATAGAATGCAATGCAGATTGGCATGGTTCTGGAGTTCTGTTGTTGGCTTCTCATTATGACAAGGTTTTACTGTTCCTCTAAAAAGCATGTTACTTTTGAAATGTACTGGCAATTTTTTTGGACATACTCTTCTACTGTGCATACTGTGGTACTGTGTAGGGGGAAGGAGAGGGCTGTGTGTGTATGTGTGTGTGTGTGTGTGTGTGTATGTGGCATACTGTAGCACAGTCGTGCTGGATTTCAGCAATTTATAAAAGATGAAAGGTACAAAAGATGCATTTATTCTTTGTTGTCATTTGATTAAAAAAGCAGCAAAATTAAAAAACCTCCTGACATGGAAGATTTATACTAAACGGAATTATTGCTGAAACAGGAAGTGACAGGCAGAACAAAATAGTGCCTCTGCAGGGGGAGGGAGGGCAGTTGTGAGGTCGGCAGAAGGGAGAGGCAGTGGAAAACCAATGCTGTGAACATGACTGCAGCACTGTGTAGGCACACAGGATAGCTGTTTGGTCAAGACCCTTTTCTCTTCTACTTCATAGCAATAAGTCAGCATGCCTCCTCCCATGCAGCCTTAAAAATTACACTAGCTTAAAATGCTAATATATAGTGTATAAACCGCACATGTGGTGTGTACTCATGAGATGCTATTTATCTTCATTCATAGTCAGTGACCTCTTTTGATCTCATTTGTGGCTTCATGACTCATGAAAGTCAAGAGGTCACTGACCACTTATGACAATACATATCATATCAACTGAGCATCCATCACATATCCCCTATGTATTACAGTTTTTGAAGCAGGGGTGACAAGACACAAAGAGGCTGAATTGACCAATGATGCTGGGCCCAAACCATCATTTGTGATAATGATTTCTAGTTAGCTTGAAATTTGCCAGATTGAAAACAGTAATGGCTCAAGTCTTCTATTCATCCACACAGGACAGGAGGAGTTCTGGTCTCCTCAGTGCATGCTTCCTCACTCTGCCCTCTGTCAATGTGCTGTGGAGGGCGCTTTGAGTTAGTGAGATGGTAGCGCAAGACACAATCCATGCCCATTTGATCCTTGACCTCTCACAAATGACCGACAAGAGTGCCAACTGGTGCCAGTCATAATGATGGTTCCTGTTAGAGATTGGCAAGCCAAGGTTGACTTGGACATCTAGAGCCCAGTATCTGACTCAACCACAGCTCTACATCCTTTAAGGGGAACAGTCCTGTGAAGAGCCCTACACCAAAGTGCAGAGCTGTCCCCAGTAAAGAGACCTGGAGATTCATAAAGTTATCTTTCTGTTTTGGTTTGTGAACTTTAATTGATCTGGTTGACCCTGCCATCACCCTTTCTTGACATTTTGTAATAATCACCACTCCAGGCATATCCTAGAATCACCTGCAACTGACAAAAGCCACAGGCTGCAGCCATGGGAGGTTCAGTTGACTGCACTATGTAAAAGATTCATTTAAATCTGAGTGGAATTACCCTGTTACCTCCTTTGCTTCAAAGTACCTATCCGGTCTCAGCTTTAAGGTAAAAACAGTGTCAGCTAATACCATCTCTTCTGGAAAGCTATTGCAAGTGTCCACCACTCTTTCTGTTTAACCTGCCATCTGAAAAACAGCACACTCCAACAGCATAGCATTCCCTTATTACTGCGTTCAGGCGCCAGAATTTATGGTGCAAGCCCAATCCCAGTGTAGAACTAGAAGTCATAAATTCGACATGCAGTAAACTATGAAATCACAGACAGAATGCTTGATCCTGGTGGACAGCACTATATCTGAATACTATAACCATGTCTCCCCTAAATCGTTTCTTTTCCAAGGAGTACATTTCCACCAGTCTATCCTCAAAGCCTATGTTTCCCAAGCATTCAACAATTTTGGTCTCTCTTCTCTCTGAATCTTTTCAGTCCCGCCAATATCTTTCCTCAGAGATTTGTTGATCAGAACTGTATGCTACACTCAAGCAGACATCTGACTAGTGATCTGTACAGGAGAATTAACATATATCAGTCTGCTTACAATGTTTCTCTTAATATATCCTATGATATAGATCCTCTGCTAGCAGCTGCTCCAGACTCTTTGTCTGCAAAAGCCTAAAGTGTGTCGCCTACTCAAGGGAGGGAAGATGACCAACTGAGGAGGCTGTGTCTCTTTACTTCAGGAGAGTGAGAGGTGTATCTTCCAAATTTTTATGCTTTACACAGCAGAATTCATGGTGTGCCATCTTTGTCTGAAGTGTCCATTTTAGAATGTTTTAAGGATTTAAGAGCAATTAAATTTTATTATGGTTAGAAGAAGCATGTTTTGTGTTTTATCTCTTTGTCACAGAACCTGGATTTGGAGTCTAGGAAATACTGCTTAGAAGTTACCTGCAACCTGTGGATTCAGATCCTGTTCTTGGTTGGAATCTAGTCAGTGGAACCTGAATACCCTGAAGTGCCAACCTGAGAGGTCACCAGGAGTTATGATGAGTTGTGAAAATTGAAAAGTTTGGAGCAGCTTGGGATGCATGGAAGAACAATAGACTGATGGAGAACAACACCCTCCACCATCTCCAGCTCACATCTCACAGGAGTCTGAATGGAGGGAATGGAAATCTGATGATCTAGCCACTCAGTGGGGCAAGAAAAAAGGCTCTTCCCCCAGCAGATTGGAGTCTAGGAAATTATCCACAGGACAGGAAAGTGTATTTTAGAAACAATGCACAGTAGCTGATAACTATCAGCACTTGAAACTGAGTCACAGCTAACCCCATACTAAGGATATTAGAAAAGTAACAAAGCATATTTTATTTACAGTATTTAAGCAGTCAAATAGTTACATTACCTTTTTCTATGATTTCACACCACTATTTTTCTTGTACTAGAATGCAGGAAATTGTTTTATAACAAAACAGTTTTTACAGAAATGCTGTTTTTATGGGCTTTGCAAATTCACATAGAGATATTATACTTTATCTGTACTGGCTATAATTACAGTATATAGTGTACATGCATAGATTTATAATTGTAGATATTTTCTTCTAACAAAGACTTTCACACAGTTTTACATGCTGATGTCATTACCCTGCATGCTTTACAGTCTGTTTCTAGTTATCTTTGTCAGAATTCAATCTGACTGCTGGCGTGCAAGGACATTTTGCAGGTCTTTCAGTTTTTCCTGCAGTTTGAGTTTGGGGTTGAGTATTTCCCATATGTCTTTTTGTGTGCTTTAGTTTGGTTAAAGCACTACAGACCTTGGGCCAGATATTCAAAACTTTGTGCTGGGCACAAACCGTTTGCACAGGTTTAGCGCAGGATTAGTGTGGGTCCACTATATTCAAAAGGCCAAATAGTGCACGCAGACTGCATTAGCACCAGGTAAAATCATAATGTATGCAAGAGGCACACTGAGGGGGCGTGTACATGAATACAGGCGCAATGCTATATTTAGTGACTAGCACATCGCAAAGTGGTTTTGTGTGACTTAGCGCAACACTTTGTGTGGTGCAAATTACTGCCCAGGAAAAGGTAGTCTTAACCCTGGGCAATCCAGCTTTGCGTGACATTTTGGCTTTGCGTGGCATTTGCGTGGCTTTTGTGTGGCTTTGCATGACCCTAACCAATAAGTATGACACATAGAAAAAGCCAGACATAGTGGAAACATGCTGCTCACTGATAGCATCACAATGATGCCATCATCTGCCACCAGTCCCAGCCATGCCAGGCAGTAAGTGATGACCCGGCCCCCTGGTTGGACACTATGGCAGTGTGGCCATACAGCACACACCTGCAGACCACTCTTCTGTGGACACCAACAGATGCCAGCACACACATGTAGCACTGTGGGCAAGGAGGGTGTTGAGGGGGGTGTATAGGTGGCCAGGCTGCACCACAGACCAGGTGCAGCCACAAGACTGGAACACATCACACAGTGCACATGGGCCAGTATTGGGAATACCCCAACACCAGTGTGCCTGTCTGATCATATGTGCTCCCCCAGCCACATACTGCACAGCTGTACAAACACCACAGCACACACAGCCAGCCATGTATATGTCACTGTGAGCATCCTATGCCAGAGGTGCAGCATCTGTGGGTCACACAGCAGTGTAACAGTAATGTCCACTGTCAGTGAACACCTGCAAGTTGGGCCTGTCACTGTGTACAGTGCAGTGGTCATCACTGCCCTACACACCATAGGCATTGCTGTGTCCCTCACACTACTGGTCCCCTTGCTACTGTAGTGTCTGCTGTGCACTGTAGCATGACCTACAGTGTGACAATTGCATGCAGCACCACCACCGCCACCACCTGTGCCTATGCTGTGTTGTCCCCTGGGGCACAATATGCTATGCTGTAGTGTATACATGTAGCCTGCAGCCACCATCATGCACTGCCAGACTGACCTACAGGTGGAGCAGCAGGCAGACCCAGCCAGCCCCTGTACTTCCAGACTGACCTACAGGTGGAGCTGTGAGACCTTGCAGTAACGCTGGGCAAACTGCATGCAAATCAGGGTATAATGAGATGCCAATCTGGATGTTTGCCCAGAGACTACCTAAGTAGGCTCATTTGCATGTCAGTTTTGAAAATGGCAAAGTTTAGCACCGGGCAAATGGCTTAGCTCCGTGCTAAACCCACGCAAACATGTTAGCACCACGCAAATGGTTCTGGGAATATTACACAGTTTTGCACACTGTACTTTCACATGCGCTGCTGCCTGCAGCTGTACTGAGTCCATGCATTTGCTGGCACACACATTGGCCACATAGTTTACCTCTACCCACCTTCGCGTCACTGTGCACTTGGCTGCTGTTGTGGTGTGCACTTCCTGGTTGCTATATTCAGAGCTGTCTTATTCCTGGGCTATGTTTGCACTGTACTCCCAGCCAAGATTGCCCTGCTTCCTTAGCATGCTGTATTCAGCAGGGTTAGCACTGGGGCTATCCCTTTTGAATACAGCTGACTATTGGGTCTGGGCTACTTTAGCATGCCAGGCAGTGCTAATTTAGCCCCGGGGCAAAGTTTTGAATATCTGGCGCCCTGACTGCAGTTTGCCTTATCAGGATATGCAGAGAAATGTTTAGCACATACATGGCGTGATGTAAATTTGTTTTGCATTTGTGTCTCATATTCTTTTTTATTTTGTATTGTAATGAAATTTTAAATTAAATGATTGATTTTACATTTAACTTTGCACATTTCACAAACACAAGAAACAGTGAAGTATATTGTTTATGTAGGAGATAAGTTTGAATTATCAAGTAGTTGCACATATTATTGCTTTTTCTTTTTATTGTTTATGTTTTTGGGCTGTTTGTGGATTTCCTAAAATTTGGGAGAGCAGAAAACCCGGCTGTGATACTGCAGTTACAATATTCCTTCCTTTGCCCGAGAGACTGCTTAATCTGAAAATGACAGTCACTATTTACCGACTTATTAAACTGATCAGCCAGAAAGACTGGATTGAAATCATCTATATAGACAGACCTCCTTTGGATAAGGTTTCTTTCTGTAGTATTTATGACTTTTTTTTCTGACATTTAATACATCATCTAGTATTTATTTATGAACAGGCTGCTTCTAGCATTATAAACACCATTTGCTATCAAACTGGGCTTATATTAATTTCATAGATTGGTACTCTTGTTGATTTCATTTTAATCTGTTGATTTATCTGACTGTTTTTATTGTCTAGCTTAAATAAGGCAGCCAACAGAAAAACGGTGTAAATAAGCCTGCTAAAAATAAGTATAAAAGTAGTAGTAGTAGTAGTAAAAATATTATTCATCTATAATGAATTGGGTAACTCAACTGAGACAAGTTCATTTCAAGTGAGGTCCATTGTGCAAAATTGCAAACAGTCAACATTAACATAGTTACAAATAATTTAAACAAACACACTTCATTTACAATAAATACAATAACTACAAACACATTGTACAAGTCAGATGAATACAATACAAATACAATAACTACAAAAAAACGTATACAAGTCGTCAGAAAAACATATATTACACAGGATGCAAAGCCATGGGGGCAGTACTTATTGTACAGATTAGAGAAGGTGAAACTATAAACCTTCATAAAATGCCAATTCTCCTAAAATTACAAAAACATAAGGAGAAACGTTTTTGTTTATTGGGAGAGCAGTCATGGAAAAACAGTCATAAGCACCAACATTTTTTCCCTAACTAATCTATTCAACACTATTTATGTTAATTCAATATTCATTCTTTGCCTAGCTTCTTCCACAAACCAGGTTTTTATTTCAGTTAGGTTAAACTTTTTACCTTCCAGACAGAAGGTCTGGGGCTGTGAGTTCCACAATTTAGGGCCATAATAAAAGAAATGATTACACCCTAGAGTTGTTCTGCATTTAGGAAGATTGTATTCTATGCCTGTAGCTGACAGGAGTCCTTGTTTGATTGTTCTGAATGTCAGATAATCTGAAATGTATTCAGGGACCTGGCATTTAAAAGATTTTAATCATAATAACAAGGCATGCAGCGAACGCCTCTCTATGAGACTTAGCCATTGCATTTTTACATAAAGTTCAACTCTATGAGTTCTCTTTGGAGCATCTAATATGAACCTAGCTAACTTATGGTAGATTACACCTAACCTATTTAAGCTCCTTTGAGACGCTCCAAAATATACAATATTCCCATAAACGATTAGGGGCAGAACCAAAATATTTACCACATATTTCCTTGTGGATTCAGTCATACAGTACTTGTTTCTATATAGGCAGCCTAAGCATTTCCCTATTTTCTTTTCCACCATTCCTATGTGTAGATCCCACTTTAGTGCATGATCCACATGCATTCCCAAATATTTATAACGAGAAACCTGTTCTAAAGTGCTATTATTAAAAGTTGTGATTTGTAACAATATATTTTGGGGAGTCATATTTTTTTGTCTGGAGAAAAGAATGATGCTATTTTAAAGATGTTAACAACACCTGGTGCTAAAATAATTAATTACAGTATTTTAGGTCTGCAGAAAGACACTGGGAACTGAGAGGGAACAAGAACATATGTCAAAGGACCATTAAACTCAAGAATGACCTTATCTTCAAAAGTAAGCAGGCTATCCTCACAGAATCCTCTGCTAGGCCAAATAAAGGCATTAGAGAAACCAGTTCAGGAAACATGGACATGAGATAATTATAGAGAGTGAAAAGCCAAAACTGAATTTAACAGCAGACAGTCTTATTGAGGTTGGTCCACGACTTCACTGTTCTGAACTTCTAGCTCCAGAAGACATTCCAGATAAATAAATGCCTGTGGTCTCACCTTATAATAACTCCCAAGATAAAAATCAGTTGATAAAGTTAAATAGTGACCCAAATAATAGCTCTGTAACCCCTCCAGCAATTGAGGTAGATGTGAGAGCTAAAGAAACTGGAAATGTGATCGAAGGCAAAAAACTTTTGAGAAAATCTATTTTGAGAGACTTCGACATATTCATTTGACCTTACATTAAAACATTAAGTTTAGATCCACCCTCAAAAAAAAAAAAAAACAGACATCCCACATTTGAGGACAGGGGAGAGAGATCCAAAGATTAAGGATTTACCACAACCAAAGAAACTGGAGGACAGGCAAAGGTCTATGTTAGAGGGAGATTAACAGGTGAAGTATATTAGTGGGATTAGATGAAACAGAAAAGAGATTAAAACTGAGAATCATTTCCTTAGAGAAATGGTAGCTCTGTTGAGGGTTGTCCTGCACATGGGAAAGGATGCGTAGCATAATAATGATAGTAGTCTCCCTTAGAATTACACTCCTTTATTACCTCAGGAACCCCCAGAGTCATCTAAACATAACATGGCAGGAAATGCAGATATAACAAACAATATTGCAGTGCCTCAGCTTGTTTTTTTTTTGCCCAAGTTCCATACATAGAAACATAGAAACATAGAAGTTGACGGCAGATAAGGACCGCAAGGCCCATCCAGTCTGCCCGTTTCTTTTTCTACCTTATAAATGTGCCATCGGCCTTTGCTCTGTCAGTGGCCTATCTATTCATACTCATTTGTATTGCTCCCTTATGCCTATCCCATGCCTGTTTGAAGCCCTGCACTGTATTCATAGCCACCACTTCTTGAGGTAGGTCATTCCATGCATCCACCACCCTTTCTGTGAAAAAGAATTTCCACACATTCCCCCTTAATCGGCCACCCTCTAATCTCATGCTGTGTCCTCTTGTCCTGCTATTTTTCTTATATTTAAACATGTTAGACTCTTTCACCTTGTTAATGCCCTTAAAGTGTTTGAATGTCTTGATCATATCACCTCTCTCCCTCCTTTGCTCAAGGGTATACATATTGAGCTCTGTTAATCTGTCGTCATATGTCTTCTGATGCAGTCCCTGCACCATTTTGGTTGCCCTTCTTTGGACTGCCTCAATTTGGTTAATGTCCTTGTGAAGGTGTGGCCTCCAATACTGCACACAGTACTCCAGATGGGGCCTAACCAGTGTCTTGTAAAGAGAGATTATTACCTCCCTCTTACGACTTATGATACCCCTACCAATACACCCTAACACCCCCCTAGCCTTACCTACTGCTTTAGAGGTCTGCTTGGATGATTTCAGGTCATCAGTGATGATGATGCCCAAGTCTCTTTCTTCCTTTGTGACTGCTAGCAACTCCTCCCAGCCTATAGGTGGCTTCAGGGTTTCTCTTCCCTATGTGCATGATCTTGCACTTCTTTGCATTAAATCCCAGTTGCCACTCTTCTGACCATTTTGCTAGTTTATCCAGATCTCTTCTCATTCTGCCCACCCCATCTGGATCATCTACTCTGTTGCAGATCTTGGTGTCATCTGCAAACAGACAAGCCTTACCCTCTACACACTTTGAGAAATAATTTATATTATATGCAGCTCCATTTTCTTGGAATAACTTGTCTCCTCAGCTTAGAATTTCTCCTACTCTTGGTATTTTTAATTCATAGGATTCATAGGATAAGTACAAGTCCATCATCATTAGCAATTTTGACCTGAATTTCTATAAAGGATATCCTAAAACATGATTTAAAAAGGTTGTTGTTGGAGGAATCCATTTGTACCTGTCATTAGTTGATTTTGTGCACATTAGTTTTTGTTGTTTTGTTACCATTATGACTTGGGACATTATGTAAATGAAACTTGCTTCTCACAGAACTCCTTTTTTTCCTCAACTATTTTTTCTGCTCCATCCATGGGGAACTCTCTCCAGCTACCTCACATCACCCCCAGCTCTACATCCCACCATGATACCCTACCTCTCATCACATCAGCCAGGCAGACCCCTCGGCCCTGAGCTCCTCCAAGGTAGGGCTGCCCTATCCACCCAGGGCACTCTATCTATAATCAAGTATGCCCGGCTGAGTGATCAGGGGAGAGAGGAGAATGCCCAGTGTTGGGAGTGTGGCTAGGTGGGGATGAAGGAGCTTTCACCTATCCCCGAGGATGGGGATTTTTCTCTTAAGGTTTTTCCCCCAGGATCACAGCCTTGTAGTGACATCAGCACAGCAACCCACAGAGGTCCGCCAAGCTCCTCCCCCATAGCGGGTCCTGTGCCAGTGATACCTCCGGTCTCCACCAGATGTCTCTACTGTGCTGGAGACACACCTGAATCCCTCCCTGGGAAAGGAGAGCAGTTCATCAGATGCTCAGTCCTTTCCCTCCCCTGCTGACCCACGGCACCCAAGCTTGTTCCCAAACTCAAGTTGCCAGCATGGCATGAGGTGTGGCATCCAGTGCCTCATCCCTCAGCACCACCAGGCTGGCTACTCCTCACAGAACTCGTCTTGTATCTTATGTAACAAAAATTGCAGAAAAGGAAGCTGAAGAAATAGATGCATTAGTAAAGGAGCTAAATGAAAGGAAAAAGCAGTTAGAAAAAGAAGTATGTCACACTATGGAACAAATAACAGAAAAAAAAACATAAAGGTGTGGAGGAAAATGAAGCTGGGGCAAAGAATCTTTACAGAGTAGAGCAGCAGATAGCAAGTCAACTGTGCCTCACAATTAAACAATACATTAAAACCATAACAGTAAAATAATAAATTAAGTTATAAAATGAGATCAGGTCAGTAATATATTCTCACAGCAGCCAGTGCAGAACACAGAGAATGTGTATGATATACTTGGACCTGGAAGTCCCAGACCCCAGATGGGCTGCCGTATTCTCCACCAGCTGCAAGTGATGCAACAGCTTTGAGGATAGCCCAAGGTACAGAGCACTATAGTAATCCAGTTGTGATGAGATTAGGGTGTGCACAAGTGTTGTTAGGTCAGTTAGTCAAGAAAACTCTTGATTCGGGAGATATTACAAAGAAGGAAAAAGCCACTGTGGACAAGATCCAATACCTGGTGTTCTAATGTCAGTTGGAATGCACAATGACCCACAGATTTTTCACACTATCTACAACTTCCTGTGCAACAGCATCTAAACAAGGTAGAATAGTATTGCTACTTCTCGCTGATGAACCAAACCAACTTGGCTCCACCAGTAACACCTCCATCTCTGATGGGATCAATCTAAGCCATCTGGCCACCATCCAATCTTGAATTTCCCTAAGACACTGAGTTCCAAGATAACTGCCCTATCGTCAGATACACAAGACACATAGAGCTGGGTATCATCAGCATAGCCATGAAAACCCAAGCCACAGTAATTACCTCACCCTATGGCAACACATAGACAGCAAACAATGTGGGAGCTAGAATAGACCCATGAGCCATACCACAACAGAGTGCAGAACTACTCAAGGTGAAAGAGCCAAGTGTCACCTGCTGTATCCTCCTGGATAAGTAGGACTCAAAGCACCATAACACTGTCCATGTGATTCCTACATACAGTATGGCTTCAAATGAGCCACTAGCACCCCATGGTCCACTGTATTGAAAGTCAAAGAAAGGTCAAGTAGAACCAAGATGGAACAACATCTGCTATCCCATGCTAGGTGGAGACCATGGTGCACCCTGACTATAGCTGTTTTCATACTATGGTGAGGCCAGAAACCGGACTGAAATGACTCATAGATGTTATATTTCTCCAGGTGTTGTTCCAGCTGCACCACTACCACCTTTTTGATCAACTTCCCCAAAAAGGGAAGGTTTGAGACACGCATGTAATTTGAGAGTACTTCAGGGTCCAGAGATTTAAAAAAAAGATGCTTCACCACCACTCTTTTCAAAGTGAAAAGAAAAAACCCTCTCTAAGAGAACACTCAACAATCTCTACAAAAGTTGAACTGAATGATCTCCAGCACTCTAAAAGAAGCCTGGTTGGCCCAGGGTCCAACATACAGTAGGTGGGACGCAATCTGTAAACTACCTGAAGAACATCTTCTGTCAATGCTGGCTCAAACTCCTCCCATAAAGATGAAGTGCACCTGTCATCAAAGACTAGGTACTGTCGACTGGTGACAGGCCACTTGAGGATATCCCAGCCTGGATAGAGACACATTGTCCAGGAAGAACCTATTAAACTCATTACACTTATGTATGGAAAAGGCTCTACAGGACTGCAGACAGCTAGGATTTAGCAATCTGTCCACAGAATTGAAGAGCTGAGCTGGTCAGTCCTTTCCAGCAGCACCTGTGACAAGTCCTCCTCTGAGTGGGACCTCCACCAACAATGCTCCAACCTCGGCACATTTGTCTTCAGCCTCCTCAGGTCACCATCAAAACCATGGTGACCTGCATCAGGAAATCAGGGGGAGGACACAAAGAGGTGCTAGGGAGTTGATAGCCATGGCAAGAGCCACATTGTGGCCCTCCACAGTGGTCTCAGCTCCAAAACACAGATCATCTCCACATGTGGGATGACCAGTGCTGCCAGGACACCCTGAGGCTCAAGATTTCTAAAACAGTGATAACTGACCATCTCCACAGGGGAGGTTAACCCAGGGGCCCCACAAAGGAAACGTATGGCATAATGATCTGATCAAATGATTGGATCAACCCTGACATTGCTAATATCCAGACCCAACAAGAAAACCAGGTTCAAAGCATGGCCATGCTGGTGAGTACAAGTGGCAACTGCTTGCTCAAAGCCCAGGCAAGATATCACTTGGAGGAACTTTTTCCCAAAAACAAGATGATTCATTGTTGACCAAGGCATTAAAGTCACCCAGAACAAGGAGCTTAGGTGACTCAGCTACCAGGTTGGCCACGAAACAATCAAGTTCCTAGAAGAATTTGCACTCATATCCCAGGGAATGGTATATGAGTATGGTATTGCAACTTGTACCCAGCCCACCTTTCACCTACATGCTTTCAAATGACCTGGTCTCTCCTGTGGAGTATGCCATCAATCCTAATGTAGATCTAAAGCAGATGGCTACCCCACCGCCCCTGCACTCCTGCCTAGGACAATGCACCACAGAATAACTTGATGGGATGGATGCCTCCAGCACAGGACCTGAGTCATCCCCCAGCCAGGTCTCTGTGATACATACCAAATCTGCCAAGGAATCCTCAATAAAAGTCTTCATCATAGCTGTTTTATTCCTTAGAGATCTGGTGCTACAAAGAACTATTCTAAGGGGAGGAACGGTGTTGGCTGATCCATTGGTCACCTGCTGACTGAAAATCTCAGTAGCCCAGGGAATAGGGATCAGGCATGGGGGACCTCTTGCTAGAAAGAATCTACTACCCAAGCATCTCCTAGACATCACACCCCTGGTCCTGCCACCCTCATCTACCCGAGGAGCAACTCTACATTTTGAGCAGTGTCCCTGTGGACTCCAACCCCCTGATAAGCAACTTCAATATCAAATTCAAAAAAGGGAAAAGAAAGTGACTCATTTTACAAATATGAAGAACTTAGTGACCAACGTAAAGTCACAACATATCTCACTAACAAAACAAAATGAAGGCTTGACAATAGATGAGAGAAAGGGAAAAATCAAGAATGGAATTATTTTACCAACTCTATATTTCAAGGGAATCCGAAACCAGAAGGTGAAAGCACACTTACACTAAAGCTATCAGTATAGAACATGGCTAAAGGAGTGTTTGGTAATGAATTCACCTGGGCAGATGTAAAACCTTCAGATCCTGTAGATACAGGGTCGAGCACAACAAAGGCTGGATCTGTCTTGTGTTGACTAGCTGTGAGAAAATGGGTGCACTTTTAAAAGCCAGTGCAGCCGTTGCATAAATAGGGATTAAGCTGAATATCATTTTGAAGATGAAACAAGATAATGAAAAATAAATGAGGATAATATTTGTGGGACAAAGAGAAAAGGACAAGCACAGGTTAACAGTCAGCAAAGAATAATAAAGTGTTTAAAATCTGTTGAACAGGAGCATAGTTTTTGGGATGTGGAACATAAAAAATTTATAAAGAAAGGGAATAGAAAGGTCTGAGAATAAATACAAATATTGTTTTATATAAGGAAGAAAGCTGTCTCTAGTGGCAGTTCAGAAACTGAATCCTCTGTCGAGTAGTCTTGGAACACAAATTCCAGTATACATGTGTTGGATTTTGAGGAATGACTGCTTAATAATATAAAGAGTACTACAGCCATTTTAACCTGTTGAGCTGGGATACAACCAGAATAAATACAAAACTGGGAGACAAAAAGTGGATTAAAAATATGAGTAAGTTTGATGTGCTTCTCTTTCAAAAAACATGGCATTGTAGCTATAATCCTAATTATATTGACGGTTTTAGCCTCTGGGTTGCCTCAGATACCAGTGAGACAAAGTCTGGATGCTCTAGAGGTAGATTAACATCTTTGGTCAAGTAATCAATAAGACATGACAAGGTGTGGGTTGTGGCCTGATAGGAGCATGCCCCAGGTGTGTTATGAGGCATGAAGCGCTTCACCAGGTGCCTTTAGCACCTGGGAAGTGCTCTTATCAGGCCATAAACCACACCTCAGAGTGTCTTATCGTACTTATAAAATGGGTCCCCTAAGTAACTATTCAAACCTAGCCAAGTTATACTATTTAAATTTTAAATTTACTTTCCTTTAAGCTGAGGTTTTATTGCCTGAAGCTGTAAAAATAGTTCCCCATTAAGGTGATTTCTGAGCTGTGTCATGGTCAATATACAGCACCTCTCCCTCCCACATACTATTCGGGGTGTCCTCCCCATCCCCAACCCCCACACACTGTGTTAAATTAGATCCCCAGTGGCACACGCCCATTTTCATATAGGGTGTTTCTCCTAGCGAGTAATGGGCAGAGCGGCCCTTTGTTTTGAGACCGTGCTGTGGTTTCATTAAAAGCGAGTGTGTCCATTGCCAGCTGCCGTAGTTGCAGCTTGTAGAGTCCTGTTTTGCAATATCAAGTTGCTCACTCTGGGGTAGCGTGTGAAACTTGGAGTTTTTAAAATACATGTTTCCCTTTTAGAAATTGGGATTTGAAACAACCACTGCAGGAATGGGCCTGCAGTTTTGTGAGAAAGACTCATAACAGTGGCACACGGATCACTCGGTTTCATTCTGGTCAGTCAGCTTTCATTACAACAACAGCACAGGTTATACTTTTATTTTGTAAACCTTTGCCCTGGGGTGACTTTTTATCACCTAATGCTGTGCAGTTGCTTCTCTATTTGTGTGTGTGTGGGGGTGACTGTTCTCCACCACGGTGACAGAGATCCACTCCAGCTAGTTTAAAAATTTTGATGTGAGCGGGCTGCAGCACACTGATATGTTTCTGTAGTAGTAGTGGGGTTCAGATTGACACAATTAGTGCTGGCTAGAAAAGACATTGAGCCAATCAGGAGTCAAGAAATTTCGTACCCATGTTATAATACATCTATAAATGTCTCCTGTTTACAGTCTTATAGAGTACCACACTTCTCCTGGGTGTAGCTTAGCTTCCTCTGAACTCTATGCAATCTTTGATACATATATCCCGCCATCCAAATATATAGCCAGGTTTGAAACTATTTTATATTCTATTACCGCTTCCAGCACAGATGTTAAGGAAACATTCCCACAGGCTGTTATTTCATAGGCTAGTGACCTAAATGCCAGAGTGGGAGACCTAATTAGAGGTGACACTAGGTATGACTCATACCTTTATTGGCTTAGATAAAGTGGATTACAGAATTTTAAAATTGACAATTTTCCTGTTGCAAAGCTATTAGCATCTATTTTCGATTTTTTTCTCTTTGCCACAGTGCATTTTCCAACAAATGGAAAACTGCAAAAATCAAAACCCATTCGTATGTCATGCAATAAGGATGTTGTTTCCAACGTTCATTCCATATTACTATTGGCTTCACTCTCTAAGATTTTAGAAAGGATAGCTTTTTTTACTAGCTCTGGTTGCTGCTATTCTGTTATGAAAATAATAGGTATGTATGATTGCAATGCAGCTCAATAACTGGCTGTTGCTTGCTGTATCATTGTTACTGCTCTGCATTTTGTTGAACTTAGAAGTATGCTTATGACTTGTAACCGATGTGCAACCTTTGTAAACAAGCTTACGTGCTCAAAGGTGTTTGTCTGAAACAGCCATGGTGAGGTTCGCCAGCTGCATGCGTGGTGCCTTTGACAGGGGGCACCATGCTGCAGCCATTTTTTGTTTTTATTTGGAGTCTCTTCCCATCAAGTGTGGGGTTCCCCAGGGCTCAGTCCTGGGACCCTTTCTTTTTTTCTTTAATTTTGAATTCCATCCCACAATCCTGCATAGCACCTGGGGCCAGATATTCAAAACTTAGCCCTAGCGCTAAGGAGTATTTGTACATGCTAACTAGGTTTTGCACCCGAGATGTGAGTGGGGTCTATATTCAGTTACCCTCACAGCATGGGCAAAACCTGTTAGCACCTGAGTGGTAAGTTACCACTGTGTCCATGCAAATGAGGGGACCCTTCCCTGCATATGGATGTAGTGGGAAATTGAGAGGTTTGCCCAGGCTGTAAATGCCACCCGAACAGGCACAAGTTACCACATTTGCAAACCCTGACTTAACAGGGTACAAGGCCCTGATGGCAGGCAAGGTGGCAGCAAAGGTACTGGATCTGATTGACCCTCTCACCCCCTGCCCAACTCATTGCAGCAATGCATGCCCTGGTGTCTTGTGGCACCCCCCACCCTCTGATCCCCATCCCCATAATAGTGTAGTTATTCCCTGGTGTCTGCTGGCACCCCTTGCCCTCTGATCCCTGTCCCAATGATAGTGAAGTTATCCCCAGTGTCTAGTGACACCCCCTCCCCCTCCTATCTCTATCCCCATAATAGTGTAGTTATTCCCTGGTGTCCAATGGCACCCCCCACCCTCTGATCTCCATCCCTGTAATAGTGTAGTTATTCCCTGGTGTCCGCTGGCACCCCTTGCCCTCTGATCCCTGTCTGATGATAGTGAAGTTATCCCCAGTGTCTAGTGACAGCCCCTCCCCCTCCTATCTCTATCCCCATAATAGTGTAGTTATTCCCTGGTGTCCAATGGCACCCCCCACACTCTGATCTCCATCCCAGTAATAGTGTAGTTATTCCCTGGTATCTAGTGGCACCCCCCCTTCTGATCACCCAGCCCCATAATAAGTGAGACAGTCTGTGGCATCTAGTGGCACCCCCTGCCTTCCAATCATCTGGCCCTGTAAGTGTTCAGGTATTCCCTGGTGTCCCGTGGCCCCCTTCCCCCACAAGCGCCCATCCCATCAACAAGGGAAAGACAATAATCTACAACTACAATAAGGCAAAATATAAGTGTATCAAAGAAAACACAAATATTTAGAAAAGGGAAATGATCTCAACAAATGTTGGCAAAAGTTACAAGATAAACTAGTGGAACAAAGAGATGTGTTTATTCACTTTAAAGGAGCATATAATAAACATGGCAAACCACCACCATGGTACTCAAACAAACTAGATAAAATTATTTAAAAGAAAAGAAGGTTATATAAGAACAATAAACTAAATCCATGCCCTATGATCAAGGGGCACCTGAAAATAATAAAAAAGTAATTAAAGAGAGAAATTAGAAGAGCCAAGTATAGGTACGAAGTAAAACTATCTGAATATGAAGTATTAAGGCATTCTACGGCTACATTACTTCCCTCAGATAAAAGCATAGGTCCTATTAATGTAAAAAAAATAAAATAATAATTAATTATATAGAAATAGCAGAAGAACTTAAAGGGAAACTCCAGATGCTACAAAAATCACAGCAGTTGCTGCAAAAATGCTCTGATTCAGGCTTTTAGCCTTAATGTAAAGTTTAAAAATGTAATGTATTAGTCTTAAAGTTAGTTTCTGTACCTGTTTAACATGTTATTTAATATCCAAAGACCTGTGCTAACCATCATGTCAGTCGAGCCGCCCGCAGCCATCTCGTGCACACTAGGTGGCTTACAGTGTGTGGGGTATGCTAATGAGGGCTACCAACTCTGCCATTAACTGGTAGTCCTTGTTATCATACCCTGCACTGGATACTGCCTGGTGTGCTCAAGATGGCCGCAGGTGGCGCAGGTGTTTGCATATTAAATAACATGTTAAAGAGGTACAGAAAAAAATTTACTTTTAAACCTAAATGCCCTAATTGGGCATTTTGCAGCAACTGCTGTCATTTTTGTAGTATCTGGAGTTTTTCTTTAATAAATATTTTTGCTCTGTATATCAACCGAAGAACAAAAAATTTCCAAAGTGAACGAGGAGAGAATGATCAGCTTTTTACCACATCAAGGGAGGAAATATTAAATAACCTAAAGAATAGTAACCAGACAAAGAAACAGGACCAGTTGGTGTAAGTCTAAGACTCCTAAAGGAATCAGCGATGGAACTAACACTTGTACTACAATACTTATTCAATAGATCAGTTTAACACTGGAGCAGTACCAGATGCTTGTAAGATAACTGTGGTTGTCCTATTTCATACGGCTGTGGGTGGAGCCTAAGACATTTTGCTTCCTGTAGCTCAAAATGGCCAATCATGGCACCTTCCATTGGACTTTTGGAAGTATCCTTTCAAAAGTCCAACAGAGCTCTTAACACTCCACCATGATAGGCCACTATGGAGTAACAGCCGCACTATTTTGGCTGTTGCTTCTGCATTCTGGGACAAGAACTGTGCATGCATGCCTCACTCACATGCAGAGTTCCACTGATGCACCATCTTGCGAATGGCATATTGCCATTCACTGCAACTGCATAAGCGGGAATGCCGTGCATGCACAGTTGCGTCACCACCACCATCTTTCTGATGACACTCTACGACATTGTCAGCACTAGATCTCTGGAGTTTCAGAAGCTTGCCACAGCTGTACTGGCTCTGGCTAGATCTTGTTAGAAAGGGAAATAGGTAAACACCTGGTAACTATAGACCGATCAGCCTCACATAAGTACTGGGGAAGGTAATGGGAACATCTGTTAAAGGAATAATAGAAAAGGAATGTGTAAGGCTAAATGTCAGTGACAAATTGCAACATAATTTTAACCCAGGAAGGTCCTGCATTGCCAACTTCCTCATCCTTTATGAGAACATAAGTAAAAACTTGGATACCGGTAGTTCTGTGGATATACTCTATGTAGACCTAAGCAAGGCATTTGACATAATGTCCTACACCAAATTACCTGAAAAACTTAATTACATTATTTAGGAGGCAGTATAGTGCAGTGGGGTAAGGCTCTGAGCTGCAAACCTGGAGACCTGGGTTTGAATCCCACCGCCCCCACTTGCATGCTGTGTGATCCTGAACAAGTCACTTAACTCCCTTGTGCTCCCAGGTTGCACCTGTAAACAAGCTTCAGCTTAGTGTGTCTTGCCTGGTTAAAAAAACAAACAAAAAAACATGGATATGTAACTTGCTAAACAAACTGGACCCAATGGGTTAATATAAAGGGGAACTTGTCAAAGGAGGGTAGAGTGATGATGAGCGGTGTCTCTAGGGATCGGTACTGGGACCTGTCTTATTTGGGTTGTGCAAAGGAGACTTAGGCAAGGATATAGAAAGCACATGTAGCAAATTTGCTGATTATATGAAACTAGGAGGGACTGCAAATACTGATGAGGAGGCAGGTAGAAGATCCAAAAGAACCTAGACAACATCATGGAATGGGCCAATCAACAGGAAATGCCATGTACTAGTTCTAAGTGTGTGGTCATGCATTAGGAAAAAAACATGCAAAAACAATATTATGTAGAAGGAACTGATTTAAAAAGAATCCCATGCAAAATTATGATTTACGCTAAAACAAATCATCTCCTGAACACTATAAAAAGGCCCTTCATGCCTAGGTCAGAAAAAGTATTATTCTCACTATATAGGCCCTATGTGAGACCTACTGTATAGTAGATTATGGTTCATAGTTTAGGGAGGGTTAACTATTGGTGATACTGTAATATCAAGACTGAACAGATCCAGCATAGGGCAACAAAAACGATAAGAAGACTAGACCACATTTCATATGAGGAGAGGCTGGAACACTTGGGTTTGCATACATCGGAACAAGGAAGAGCATGGGGGATCTTTTATTGTTAAATTATTTATTTATTTATTTGGTTCAGACAAACACCTTTGAGCATATAAGCTCATTTACAAAGGTTCCACATAGGTTACAAGTCATAAGGGTACTTCTAAGTTCAGCAAGATGTAGAGTAGTAACAATGATACAGTGAGCAACAGCCAATTATTGAGTTATATTACAATTACACATATGTATTATTTTCATAACAGAGGTAGCAGCAACCAGGACTTTGTCGGAGAAGAGGAAGAGGCTATAGTGGGGTTATTGGCAGCTCCATGAGCACTGTTGTTGTGGTTGGGGGGTCAAGGGCATTGACAGATGACTAGGTGTGCAGGAACATGTCTAAGCTGCTTCTTAAACTGTCCAATCTTATTTAGGCTTAGTATGGATTCTGGGAGCTTGTTTAGCGGCTGAGGGGCTCTAATGGCAAAAGCTCGTGATGCTTGTGCTGTTCTGTGGAAAGGGGTATTAAGGGTGTTTTTGGTCATGGCCCAAGTGGGGTAAGGGTTTTGGTGAGGTGCTAGTAGGTTCTGTACCCCAGTAGGTAAGAGACCCAACAGTGCTTTTTTCCTAAGTATGCAGGAGTGGAATTTTATTCTGTCCTGTAAGGGGAGCACGTTGGAGTGGGAGTATAGTGCACAGGTGTGTATAAGCCTGTCAGCATCCAGAATTAATCGATAGGCTTTGTTCAGGTGTAGCTTGACCCTCTTGAAGATGGTGTTGAGGCTGCTCCATAGACAGTGATCCCATAGCCAGTGGTGGGGAGGAGTGAGCTAGTGACTGCAGCTCACCTGGCTTCAATGGTGAGGTTGTGCCTGTGTCTGTAGAGGGACCCTAGCTTTCTGTTGGCTAAGTTTACTATGCAGTTCACATGTGGATCAAATGAGGGGGTGTTATCCAGTGTTATTCGCAGGTACTTGAAAGTTGTAATTTGTTCCTATGGCTTACCCTCCTCATTTATGATAATCAGTGGATGCGTCTTGTTCTTTATGTGCGTACCAGAAAAGAGTATTGTCTTGGCCTTTTTGTAGTTCAAACTAGTCTATTTCTCTTGAACTAGCCCTCAAGTGATCTGAAGCTGCATTGGAGATCATCTGTTAGGGTGTCCTGGCATGGACTGCTATTAAATGTCACAGCATCGTCCACATACAGTAGTATCTCAGACAGAGGACAGGCCTCTGGGAGATTGTTAAAGAACAGATTAAAAAGGAGCAGACCCAAAATTGAGCCTTGCAGAACCATGATTATCACATCTTTAGGATCTAGATAGTACCCCATTTATTTTGATGCATTGCTTCCTCCCAGAAAGGTAGCTGCTAAACCAAGACACTGTATCCATTGAGAGACCCAGGGAGTGTAACTTAGTGATAAGGAAAGAGTGATTAACAAGGTCAAAAGCTTTTGTTAGACTGATATAGATTGAGCCAATCAGGTGACCATTGTCAAGGGCTTAATGGAGATAATTGGTATACTGAACTAGAGCTGTGCTTGTGCTATGTAGTCTGCGGAAACCATGTTGTTGGTTGCAGAGAAGGTTGTAACTGTTGAGGTAGGTGACCACTTGGTCTGACACTGCTCTTTCAAGTACTTTAGATGGGGGAGAGTATTGAGATGGGTCTATAATTTGTAACAGTAGAGCAGCACCCACTTTTGTGAACTGGGGTGACATGAGCTGTTTTCCAAATGTAAGGGAATTGGGAAAGGCACAAGGAGATATTGAAGATTTAATTTATTGGGGGAGCAATTTCATTGATGGATAGTGTTAGTAGTTTTAGATCAAGTGTATCACTCCCCATTCTGATTTTGCCTAGGACCTGCTTAATATATTTTTTGTTTCGACTAATGAGCTGGTCTTAAAGTAGAACTTGGGGGTCTTAGCCTCATTAGGTACAGGATCACTGTGGTGGGTGACTTCAGGTACAGGTGGATAGTCTGGAGCAGGGGGCATATATAATATGCATAATGACTATGAATTGATGGATTCACTAAATCTGATAGGTGGACAGGATAAATGTGATTTAAAAAAACACAACACATATCCGAAACTGTCCCACTTTAAAACAAACTTAAGGAAAATGTACTATACACAATGGATGGTGAATGCTTGGAATAATATACCATAAGAGATTGTTAATAGTACAAATGCAGATATGTTTAAAAAAGAAATAGACATCTAGTTGCCGGAAGCACAAGTCTTATATAAATTGAATTTAGAGATGGACTAGTTTAGACAATACTGTCTTTTCCATCTCGTAAACCATAGTATTAATTGTGGTATGTTAGATACTGGTAGTGCAGGGAGTATGGACAGCATGAAGATAAAAAAGCAGTAATTAAAAAAGTATGTGGCATTGTAAAGGACACTTGGAAAAGAACATATTTAAACTCATTTGAATTTTAAGTAGCAGTATTTGTTAACTGAAATAAGTACATGCTATAGTGTTTTTTTACTAACAATGTCTTTGTTTTTTGCAGTTAGTGATGTTTCTCCCTTGGCCCCAAGCAGCCCTCCAGATGCTGGCCACCCCTGCCCTGCTCCCCCAGTTTTCCTCCAGGGCTTACCTTCAAGCTAATGCAGCATGGCCTGGGTATTTGTCAGGGTTCAGGAATACTGAGTGGCCGGGGTCAGTGGCAGTTTGGGATGCCATTTTCCATTTTCTTCCTGAAGGGTGGCATGCAATGTCACCCAGATGTCCCCATGTAAATGTCCATGTCCACACCTTCCACTTCCTTCACTCTATATGACGATCCCAGACTGCCTTACCCCCCACCAACACAAGGGACCAGGTGAACTCAAGGCACTGAAACATTCCCTCCCAAGGAGAGGAGAGCAGTCCGCTGGATGTTCTATCCTCTCCCTACATTGTACTTCATTTCTAAACTTAGATGTTAGGTTTTGAATTTTTTTAATGTCTTTACTCTCTGGCCACACTCACTATGAATACATTAAATATTTTGGTGTGGTGGTGTGCTGTTTACCATTAGAAATATGTGCTAGCTCCCTTCTCATAAATCCACAGCATGAATCCAGCAATGCAAATTCAGAAAATAACCTCACAAGAACACGTTTTTAAAAACTGCTGGTGGCGTCTAATTATTAGTGTTACTAATTAAGAAACTTAGTTATAACATCTGTTTGAAAACATCTGAGTGAAATAAAAAACACTGAGACTATGTCTAATGTCAAGTATGCTATTACTAAAAGTCTATATATATATATATATATATATATATATATATATGACATTTTGCTGATTGACATATACTGCTGCTTTACATTGAATCTGTTCATCTGCTGTGCAAGATATCATCTTACTTTTTTGCCCTAAAGTAATCCAGCTTAATGTTTTTATTTTCAGGGCTGCAGGTAGGCGGAGCCTGCAGCCCTACTGCGTCAGCTCTAAAAACAAGCATTTGTCAATGCCGAATGTTGCTTGCTTGTATGTGCTGTTTAGGTATTTGGAAGTGACAGTTTCATGCCTTCCTCCCAAGACATCCACTGTGTCTTTCCGCTCAGTATTCACAGAAGAGTGGGAGGGGCAAGGGCCACAGCAGTACAGCAGTTGCCAAGGGGGTGAAGAGGTGGACAATAGTCCATTCAAAGGCAAAAAAGAGTCCTGCAGGAGCTCACTAAATTGAAGGTAGACAAAGCAATGGAACCAGATGGCATACGCCAAGGATATTAACAGAACTGCGAAGGAGATAGCAGTACCTCTGGCAGCCATGTTCACTGGAGTCATACAACATGAGTGTAATTGAGAGGTACATGTGGTCCCTCTACACAAGTCCGGCAGCAGGGAGGAGGCAGGGAACAATAGGTCATTCAGCCTCACCTCAGTAGTGGGGATGATCATGGAGACATTGCTTAAAGAAAGGATAGTGGGGCATCTAGATGCCATCGGAACCCAGGACCATAGACAAGATGGATTCACAGTGGGGACATCGTGTCAGATAAATCTGGTTGATTTATTTGACTGGGTGACAAAGGAAATGAATCAGGGTGGGGCAGTGGACAACGCTTACCTTGATTTCAGCAAAGCCTTTGACACCATCCCATATAGGAGGCTGATAAACTAGCTGGGTAGGCTGGACATGGGGGAAAGGGTGGTAAACTGGGTTAGAAACTGGCTAACAGACAGGAGGCAGAGAGTGGTGGTAAATGGTATGCAGTCTAGGGAGAGGGGGTGACCAGTGGGGTGCTGCAGGGATCGGTCCTGGGGCCAGTTCTGTTCAATGTCTTCATTAGTAATATTGCAGAACATCTGAAGGGAATTTTTTCACCATATTTTCAACATAGCCATTTTAAGACCTCTGTTCATGAACAGTGTCACTGTGATTTTCTTAATTTGTCCTGTACATTGATTTCGCACACCGACTGTGCCATTGTGCGCTACGTGGGTGGAAACACATTTTGGGTGAGATGTGAGAAATGACAGCTGTACTACTCATAAGAAGGTGTGGTAAAATGGCAATGTTGAAAATCTGGAATGAAAATATTGAAAATTCGCGAACTTACGAGCGTGCGTAGGAACTGTACAACGTACGCTCATAAAACAGTCATTTTTTCGGAATTTTTCACCAAATTTTCAACATAGCCATTTTAACACCTGAGCTCATGAACAGTGTCACTGTGATTTTCTTAACTTGTCCCATACATTGATCTCGCACACCGACTGCGCCATTGTGTGCTACATGGGCAGAAACACGTTTTGGGTGAGATGTGAAAAATGGCAGCTATACTACTCATAAGAAGGTGTGATAAAATGGCAATGTTGGAAATCTGGGTAATATTGAAAATTCTCGTATACGGCGTGCGTAGGAACTGCGCAATGCATGCTCGTAAAACAGTCATTTTTAGGAATTTTTTCACCAAATTTTCAACATAGCCATTTTAAGACCTCTGCTCATGAACAATGTCACTGTGATTTTCTTAATTTGTCCTGTACATTGATTTCACACACCAACTGCGCCGTTGTGCGCTACATGGGCGAAAACACATTTTGGGTGAGATGTGAAAAATGATAGCTGTACTACTCATAAGAAGGTGTGGTAAAATGGCAATGTTGAAAATCTGGAGTGAAAATATTGAAATTTCGTGAACTTACGAGCCTGCGTAGGAGCTGTGCAACACACGCTCGTAAAACAGTCATTTTTTGGAATTTTGGCACCAAATTTTCAACATGGGGTTTTTGGGACCCCTTCTCATGAATGATGTCACTGTCATGGTGTTATTCAGGCCCAAAGGGTGATTTTGTGCAGTGACTGCGAAATCACCCTTGGTCCAATAACGCCATGACAGTATTTATCATTCATGAAAGCAAATCCATATTGATGTTATTCTGAAATTCCCAAAATACCTGAGATATGCAACAAAGTTGAAACCCCCTATCTAGCCCATCATACAGCTTACCGGCATTTCCTCAGTTAGCGGTCGGCTTTGAAGAGTGCAGACGTGTTCCGGTCACGAAGATCATCCGCGGAGGTCCGGAGGTAAGTATAGGGTGAAGGGGGGTGTGGGAAACTGGGTGTGCAGTGGGTGGAGTGCGGGTTGTGGGAGGGGTTGGGAGGCGTGCCATGGGACAGTTTTGTTTTACAGTTTTTTTAAAAAGACATCGTGGGATGTTTGCCACGCTGGGGTGGGCTCCCAGCATAGCACAAGGACATGGAGGCGTTCAGCCGACGGAGATTGGGCACCCCGTCGGCCATGGCATTTGTTGCCACGCTGGGGTGGGCTCCCAGCGTGGCACAAGAAGCGTTCAGCCCGGCGGGAGATGGGCACCCCTGTCGACCAAAGGACCGCTTGTCATGCTGGGGTGGGCTCCCAGCGTGGCACTTACTACTGGAGGGGGGATGCAGCTCAGCTGACAGGGATTGGGCACCCCGTCGGCTATACAGTGCGTGCGGGGAGCGGGGGCGCTTTGCGCCTGCGTGGGTGTCTGTGGGGGAGCTGCGCGTGAGCAGCGATATCTTATCGGTGCTCACTGAAGCATCACCCCTTTCAACTGTATCATTTGTTTGTCAGACAGCTCCAATGCATTGGCTTACAGGGGCCGCGCCTGCCAACACACTGACTGAATTGGAGGAGGAGGTGACACACCTCCGAAATCTCCGATGATGGCACTATGTTTCTTGCACATGCGTGCAAGCAACATAATGAGCTACAGGATTCAGACCGAAGAACACTTCTTTGGAGTTTTCAAATGATCCTTCCACTACTTTGCAGCCCTTCAATTTAACCCTTGCAGTGCTGCAGACTAAACATATGTGCAGACAGAGCTCAGTCAAATAGATTAATTCTAGTTCTTTTGGCAGCCTTGTAGTTCTTGTAATGAGAGGGCTCCAGTTTTTGGTTTGCATTACAGATAACAGTACCTAAATGCACAGCAGTATCAAATTACATGCTTGCACATCTCTCCCAGTGTGTGTGTGTGTGTGTGTGTGTGTGTGTGTGTGCGTGCATGTGTGTGTAGCAATGATTTACAGTTCTTATGAAACACAACAGAAGATTACTTCAGAGAAGCTAATTAACACAAATATGCTTTTAGCTGAGAAGCCCCAGAAGGGCAAAGTTTATCAATAATTATCCTCTCTCATAAATTTTAAACTGTTTCATTAAGTTTCAATACAGCATTCTACTGATAGAAAAATCTTGGGATTCTATACTCCCTAATACATGTAAGATGAGCTTACAACTTTTATTGCAAGTGTCCTCGTGTTTTAAAGAGCACAGTTGAGTGAAAGACAAAATGCTGAAATGAGGCCTAATTGCAAGTTGAAATTAAAATAAAATTATACAATATAACTATGTGCGTGTTTGTGTAATATATATTTATACAATGTATGTTTTGGGATAAATAGAAGTGTAAAACATGATAATCTGAGCTAGGCAGTGAAGATAACATTGATATCTCCATGTTCCTATATGTCATGGGGATATCTTCACGCTCCTATACGTCATTCTGAAACCACTCCGATATGTGGAACTTTCACTTTCTTGTACTGTAACTGAGTGCTGTCTACAGTTGTAAATCAAGATTTACAATAAGGCACGCTCTGCACAAAAACAGCAAAACACTGTTTTTAATCTCAACTTTCCTTACTTTTGTAAAAGAGAACTTATCTGGTTGATCCTGCCAGACCGTCGTACCAATGTAACCACTTTCACTTTTCTTTCTGTCATTAAGTGCTATCAATATATGCACAGTACATGATCACTGACGTGCTGATACACATTTAAAATAATGCTGTCTCTCTTCAAAAAGAAAGAAACATGCCTACTCATCCTAAATTTACCCAGCTTTCTATATCAGAGTATGCCAAGTAACAATGTGACACAGAGTGTGCAGCCAGTGAGTTGGCAAATTCCAAAAAGAGACCGCAAGTCCAAGTCACAGTTGCCATAGCAACAAGCGCTCTCACTCCCGGCTACTGTTCTCAGGCTGCTGATTTCCTCACATTGCACTCCCTCTCTTTTTGCTACAATCGGAAACCTCTTTTCCACAAACCTGAGTAAATGAAAGTAAAATACATACGTTTGTTACTTTTCCAGCACTAGCAGTCCTTCTACCAGAATATCACCATGTACAACGAACAAGGCTTGGCTACGCTACATAAGCATATTAAAACTGAAAGTGGTGCAATGGTAGGACACTCTGTAAATGGCAGAATCAACCACATAAGTGCTCATACATAAAACTAAGGCACATTAACATAAAAACCACAGTTATGTTACTTTTTTTGCACACAGAATGTCTAAGTTCAAATCACTAGCAGGACTTAATTTACTGCTATATGTAGTGCTCGGTCATGCTACATTAAAGCAAAAAAACAAAGTGCTTGATTGGCGAACAGTGTGAAATGACACAAACAACAAATGTTTTAAATCACAAATGCTGCCTGAAAGTTAGGTGGCAGATATGGACAGTTTTGGGGGGGATATAGAAAGTTCTGTGGAGGAGCACTAGTAAGTCACCTGAGAGGGGCACAAAAGTGAGGAAATTCTATGTTAGGGTTCCCACCCCCCATTGCAACCTATCCCCACCCCGCTCCCACCAACAGGCATCAGAGTGTGTGTTGGGGTCATTGGTCCTAACTCTCACTCCATCCCATGTGTAAACAAGCTGAGGTGGTGTAGTATTGGAGAATGGGGTGAGAGTTAGGAACGACGACCCCAACGCACACCCCAATACCTGTTGGTGGGGGCAGGGTGGGGTGCAAGGGGGGTGGCAACCCTAACATTGAATTTCTTCACTTTTGTCGCTGTGGAACAACCCTAACTGATGCATTAAACAGAGTTTCTTGCCATGAATTCCCCTTCTTTTTGAGAATGAGCACTATAAATTATAAATTGTTTGTCACATAGTAACGCTAACGGTAACGCAAACACAAGAGCAAATGGTAATGCACATTTTGATGCAAAGGTAAATGTTAACACAAACGGTAACAGAAACACAAGCACAAATGTTAATGAAAACAGAAATGGTAACGCAAATGCTAAAGGCAACAGAAATGCAAATGTTAACAGAAAGAGTAACATAAATGGTAACGCCAACGGAAACTCAAACGGTAACAAAAATGTAAACGGTAACAGAAATGCAAATGGTTAAGGCAACAGCGCCGCAGAAGGAAAGAGTAATGCAATCGACAACAGAAATGCAACTGAAAATACATACAGTAAGGGCAACAGAAACGCAAACGGTGATGAAGATGCAAGCAGTAACAGTAAAGCAATTGAAAATTCAAACAGTTACAGTAACAGCAACGATGATGCTAAAGTGAACAGTAACACAAAGGGAAACGCAAATGCAAGCATATACAGAAACGCAAATGGTAATGCACATGGGCACGGTACTGCAACTGGAAATGCAAATGCTAATGGTAACAGCAATGATGAGGCCAAAGGAAACAGAAATGTAAATGGAAGCATGTACGCAAACGGTAATGCACATGGTGATGCAAAATGAAATGCAAACAGAAACAGTAATGGAAATGCAAATGGTAACAGTAACGCAAATGCAAGTGCAAATGAAAATGCTAAGGGTAACACACATGGTGGTGTAGATGAGAATGGTAACACCAACAGAAATGCAAATGGTAAGAAAAATGCAACTGGTAACAGAAATGCAAATAGAAATGCAAATGGTTAAGGCAACGGTGCCACAGAAGGAAACAGTAATGCAATTGATAACGGAAATGCAACCAAAAACGCAAATGCTAAGGGCAACAGAAATGCAAATGGTGATGAAGACACAAACAGTAATGGTAACGCAATTGGAATGCAAACAGTTACAGTAACAGCAACGATGACGCCAAAATGAACAGTAACGCAAAGGGAAATGCAAACACAAGCAGTACAGAAACACAAATGGTAACATGCATGGGCACGGTACCGCAACTGGAAATGCAAATGCTAATGGTAACAGCAATGATGAGGTCAAAAAAAACAAACGCAAATGCAAATGGAAGCACATATGCAAACACAAATGGTAATGCACACGGTGACGCAAAACGAAATGCAAACAGAAACAGTAATGGAAACACAAATTGTAACAGTAACGCAAACGCAAACGCAAACAAAAACGCAAAGGGTAATGCACACGGTGGCTTAGACGGTAACGGTAACACAAACGATCACAGAAACACAAGTGGAAACAGTAAGTGTAACAGCAATGAAGGAGGCACACACCCTTTCTGTCCCCAAAAGCTGCATAGAGAAACACAGTGAATACGTAAGCAATAAGACACGACAGGGTGTGCATGGAACAGATTTTACCGCATGGCCAGGGGCGTAATAAGGCACGATGCCTTGGCCTCAGCCACCGTCGCTGAAGTCCCTGAGTTCAGATGGAGGAGAAGCATTTGAATTTTCATTGCTGTTTGCTCACCTGAGGAGAAAACAGTGCTGCAGTGAAACAGGTCCCTAATAGCATCGGTGAGTGTTCAATCTGTCTCTCCCCCCCCCAGCTACCCGTTCCTGTACTGTTACCTACAGATCGTTTGTCTCACTCTGAGCTCACTGCTACTTCAGAGCTGTAAATAAAAAAAAACACAAGAAAAGTAACTGTTGTTGAACTGAAGGCTTTGAGCACGTCTGTCACTGCGACGGAAATCTTTAGATCATCATCGAACGAACCCCTAATTTGGAGGGAGGAGGATTTTCCATGACAGCTGATAAAGTTCATGTTTCTTGCATTACTGACTGTCACAGCTACCTCTATTTGATGATTGTGCCCACTGCATTTTCTACATGAACTAATGAAAAGCGAAGTGAGCTATGTAATCAGTGTTATGATGATTAGATGTGTTAACTACAGAGACCCTCAGGGGTTCCTGTCCCGAAGTCTTAGGGAGAAAAACAATGGCAGCATTTTTAAATGGCAACATTCTAGCTTCATGATATTTGCCTTTTCACTGTCGTACTTTTTTTTACCCATGCATGAAACATATTTCATGCATGGTGAGCTAGATCTCTGATTGGTTGGTTTAGCCTACCCATTTTATAAAAAGAATGTATGCATAATAATGGGCCTCGGAGCGGAAAATGAACACTTGGAATACTAAATTGCTTATATCTCAGGAACCGTACGACATAGAAAAAAAATTAAAATTTCATATTATTTATGACTTTTCTGGCTAGTTTTGTACTTAGCCCCCAATGGGGGCTAAGCATTTTTCTGACGAAAGATCCATATCTCGAAGAGCTTCTGAGGTAAGGGCCCTGAAAGGCGCAGCGGACGCTGTAATGTTAGTCTATGGGAAAAAGCATCATCTTTGGAGTACCGTAACTTTGCATCCCTGTAATATTTTGTCACCAAACCACCAAAGGGCACATCTGTGGGATGTTTGCTTTCTTTCCTCCAAATTGCATCCCAAAAGACCAAACCATTCTTTTGCAGCAGGGTGGCAAATAAATTCCTGTTATTTTGGGCATAGTGTCGTGAAGTAGTGTTGCAAATCACGACGCTTTCACAAAAAAAAGTCACAAAAGTGACACTACTTTGCAACACTGCAGTTTACAAAAATTTCAAAAACATATTTCTGGGGTGTTTAACCCCTCAAAAAAGACATGGCTAGCATCCTCAGCGCTCGACTAGGTGAGCACAAAAAGAATTGTGTCTCTAGAGGGTCCCAAATTTAAATGGCAAGCATTTCTTTGACCAGTAACTGAAAAAAAAAGGCTGACTCACGACACAACAGGGGTCATTTGTGACATTAAAAACTGCATTTGCGACACTGTTGAACTTTTTGTTAACTTTTCCCATTGACTATAATGGGAAACTTGTTTTTTGAATAACTTTTGAACCATTTAATATTTTTTCATGAAAGATTCAAAAGGCACACCGGGGACCCTGGCCGCATGTTCCCTGAAGGTTTTGGACCAGTCATGCAAACTGTGCAACCTGTAGGCACGAACAAGGAATGTGCAAATAAAGCATAAATGCAACACAGAAAGGCACTTTATAGCTCCACAACCATATATCTGACCATTACAAAACCTGGCAGATCCAGAGATTTGTGGTACCGCTCTGTGCCTGCCAAATTTCAGGCCAATCTGTCCTATGGTGGCAAAGTTATTAAGCTGCAAAATTTCACACTTTTAACTTAAATCCTACTATAGTGGCACTATCAGTGCTAGTATATGTGTGTGTATATATATATATATATATATATATATATATATATATATATATATATATATATATATATATATATATATATATATAAAACACACGACATGCATGTAAGTAATAAAGCTATGACAGGATGTGCATTAAAGGATTTTAATGCACACCCTAGGGCATGCTAAGGCATGAGGTCGAGGCTGAGTGTCCTTACATCCCTGGGAAGTGCATTAAAATTCTTTAATGCACACCCTGCAGTGGCTTATCACACTTATAATATAGGCCACTATCATAAAAGGATTAGTTTGATTTACTGTGACAGAGATTAAAACTTATTTACTATTTTCAAGAGTGTACAACACATTACCTCTACAACATCTAAAATCTGAAAAAAGTAGTCCCTATTAATGAATAAAATAGCATATCTCAGCAGTAGGTGAACTAGTACAGTACTTTGCAGTAGTGGTAGAATGTTGTTATAGGTAGAAATCTACCTTTTTATAACAATGTTTTACCATCAATGTGACGTCACGATATTGTTAAGCCATCGATGGTACGTCACATCGATGGGTTAACATCCAGGAACAGGCTGCACATGCGTGCAACTTAATTGAGTGGCTATGAAATGGCAGCGGGGTGAGAGCATGACCCAGAGCAGAGCGGCGGTGGCACAAAAAAACTGCAGTAAGGAACTGCTTTCTCATTTTTTAAACATAAACGGTACCATACACTATAAAATATAATGTATGATACATCGATCATCAACCCTTTTTTAACCCATCGAGAGGTTGCCAGGGCGACTATATAAACCTCGAGAGCGAAGCTCAAGATGTTTACATTGCCATGGCAACCTCAAGATGGTTAACAAAGCGGTTAACAATCGATGACCATACATTATCCTCTAGTTAATATATGGATATGCGATTTAATAGCATACAAAAGCATACAAAAAAATCCCAGTAATAGCATTGCACAGAAAGTGGTAATAGTACAGTTGCTCACTGATAATAGCATTGTTCCAAAGTGATAATACTATTGCTCTCTCATGAACAATAATATTATCACCAAAAGACAGCAGCGCATGTGCTAGTATGACCTACCCATGTCTTCTGAAATGTGCCTTTTGATTGGCTGCTTTTCCTTAGTGAGCAGTCAGAAGAAATCTCAAAACATGGCAGACTTCCCTCACTGAGCGAGACACTAGGGAGCCCTCCATATTTTGCTGTTTTTTTTTAGACTGTGCCCCAAATGGATTTATCTATGTAATTCTGTGTTCCCTGTTTCCCAACAGCAGGAAAAGGTAGGAATGGCTACTAATAATGTTATGCTGTGTTTGTCCTTAACGGAAGGTGGAGGGGAGTAGTCAAGTGACAGAACAAGCAAGACGGGGAATGACAGCGTGAGATGGGGAATGACAGCGTGAGACAGTGAGGTGGTTCGCCATCACCCAGACTGTCCTTAACTGAACTGGCAAACCGCCCATCTCAGAAGACCACAAAACACACTCGTATTCATATATTAAAAAAAAACTATGTATGGTTCAGTGGGTATTACCGGTCAGCAATACCATCTTGCAGTTCTGGACATGTAGGAACCTCTCGATGGTATTACTGACCGGTAATACCTACTGAACTATACATTATTCTATTTTTATTAGTAGAGTTAGTTGAAAATAAATATTTTCTCAGTAACATGTAAATTATCATATAAATGCACTGTAACAAATGTAAATTTGTAAAACATAAGGAGTGTTTAAAACTTAATTTTCATTACACTGTAGTTATATACTTTCATTGAAGGCAACCTCCTCATTATTTTTGTTTTTTACTTATGTGTTGTGGTCTAATACATAAAAAGGAACACTGCTATGGGATTGAGGTGAAAAGTTAGAAAAAAACTTTAAACCTGCCAAGTTGCCTTTTTTTTTGGTGGTGGGGGATAGATTTCACCTGAAAACACCTATATATGATTAAAATGTACGTGCTTTTATAAACATCAGCAATGTAGTTGAGCAGTTTGGATCTACCTCTGCCAATGTAACTGTGTTTTCCCACCTTTTCGCTTTGTTTACAAAGTATTACTATATTGCCTACTTTCTTCATCCTGTTTTTTTTTTCTGTTTCTCCCCACATTCAAGACATAGAATGTTTATCATGAAATGTTTACCATGGAATACAGGGATTCAAAATTCTGCTCACTTCCACTGGTAGAATGTTACTCTCCTAACATACTGTACACACAGACAATAAAGGCCTGTTTTAGAGCCAGAGACTCAATTATCTCACTGTCAGGGCAAGCAGAAGAGATTTCCCCAATGAGCAGGTAAAGATAGAAGGGGGATTTTTCACTGTCAGTAAGGAAACAGTTGTAAAGAAAACTATAAACAATACTTAATGTTTCTAATTTGTTCATGTGTGTAAGGATATATATATATATATACACACACACACACACACACACACATATATACACATACGGCATACAGAGGGTTTAAAGTGAAGTTTACTCAAAGTGAACAAATGTTTCACACAAAATATAATACAGAACTTAGCTTGAGACATTTTCCCAACTATACTCTCAATCAGTTAATGCACTACATAAACTTTAAAGCCTTCAGTGTTGTAACAGCATTTAATACATGATAATATCAATTGTAAGTATAAGTGCCGAATAAAAAAACAAAAAACAAAACTACTTGTCAAGGACCCCCAAGAAAAAGAAACAATGAGCCTGATATGTACAGATTTCAATAGTGTCAATGTATAACAAACGTACAGAACCAGTCCAAGGAATCTAAATAAAAACTCATGGGAATAGAATCCCACAGCCCCCTTTCCCGGGGAAAGGCAACTAGTAGGAATGAGATATATGTACAGCACATGCATCCTAATACATCATCATTCACACCAATCTTTGCAATATTTACCCAAAGGAATTGAAGAGTTGATTTATATTAACCTTTTCAGGACCTATGTAATTAATCACATTGGAACTCTCATAGTTTTATACTTGTAGGAAGGGTAAATAAATGCTAGGCAGCTAATGTTTTAGGCGTTTTCTGAGATTGCAAGGGGCATCCTAGGGAATTGCAAAGAATCATGGTGTTGCCAATTGCAGTGCTCAAAGCATTGAACAAAGCATTTCCATGTAAGGCAGTCTCCTTTTCCCTGTATTTTCCATGTAAAACTGTTGGAATCTCTCAATCTTTGCTCCCAATGTTCTTACATCTCCAGAACCTCTTGCTGGTATTATAGCACTGTAGCAATATACTGGCACAATCGGATAGCCTGGCTAAGATGCAGTATATCATATTCAGCGGGGTCATACTTTTATCCATTTTGGCAATGTACTGACACAGGATAGCATTGATGAGATGTAGGCTCTCATTTTCAGAGGGGTCTTAATTTTACCAATTTCTGCAATGTACTGATACAGGTTAGCCTGACCACGATGCAGTATCTCATTTTCAGTGGTGTCTTTCTTTTACCCATGTTTGAGTTCTAACAGAGGCTACAGCATCTAACTGCAGAGCAATTCCTAATTTCATCCTTGACCATCTCTCTCAATGTGTGTATGTGTGTAGCAATGATTTACAGTATTTTCTCTGAAAAGTTGATTTATGTTAACCCTTTCAAGGACCTATCTAATTAGTGGCATTGGAACTCTTATTGTTTTATATTTGTAGGAAGGGTAAATGCTAGGCAGCTATTGTTTTAGGGGGTTACAGAGGTTGCAAAGGGCGTCATAGGGAATTACAAAGAAATTATAGGAGTGTCAACTGCAGTGTTCCTAGACTGAACAAAGCATTCCCCTGTAGGGCAGCCTCACTTTCCCTGTGTTTTCCATGTAAAACTGGGACAAAACTCCTGTACATTTTTCTGTATGCTCAAATCAATATATGCATGTAACTAACTTCATTATGCCTGTAAGTAAAATTGCTATAACAAATGTCAAGGCTGTGTTATGTGCTCTTTAGCCCTGTTACAATGTACTGACATAAGATAGCCTGGCTGATGCAGTATATAATATTCAGTGGGCTCATACTTTTATCCATTCTGGCATAGTACTGACACAGGTCAGGTTTGTTGAGATGCAGTATCTCATTTTCAGGGGGTCCTAATTTTACCCATTTTTACAATGTACTGATACACCTTAGCCTGGCTGAGATGCAGTATCTAATTTTCAGTGGGGTCTTACTTTTACCCATGTTTACATCTACGTACAATGTACTGACACAGGACAGATTTGCAGAGATACTAATTGCCGCTGTGTGCAACATGGCGGTGCTGACTTAAGCTATGCATATGTAAGTATCGTCCACATGTAGTCATGTCAGTGCTGCCATGATACGGCTGACTCCAGAGCAAACTGCACATATGCGAGTATCAGTCATGTGCAGTTCTGTAATCACAGCAGTATCAGTTACATCTGACTCTGGTGTGGCAAGAGCACGGCATATTCTTTTCAACACTCTTGCCACTCCTAAAAGCTCTCCACAGCTGTATTGGTTCAATGCTGGCAAATGCTAATGGATGGGTAACACTGGGGACCACTCTACTGCCTTCATGTCCACTGGCTCTATTGGCAGGTCATTCTAGAAGGCCACCACCTTTTGGAACAAAATATGCTTCCTAATGTTTCCCTTAAACTTGCCACCTGTTACCTTCAGAGCATGTCCCCGTGTCCTGCTGGAGAACATATCCATATGTTCAGTCCTGTCAATATCCCTGAGATTGGGAAGACTGAGCTCATGTCCCATCTCAGTCTGCTGTTCCACAGGGACATGCAAAAGGATGAGGAGCACCCACATATGTAGAAAGCACCAGGACCACAAAAATATTATTAAAAGTCCTTTATTTAAGTTAAGTGCATAGTGCACCCACATATAGTGAGCATAAAAAAGTGGTGGCTGAGCCTTTCTGCAACTATCATTTCTCCTGACTCTTGCCAGGTGTCATCTGAGTGATTCACTCTGATGATGCCTGGCAGGGGCCAGGAGAAGCATTACTTTCAGAGTGGTTCAGTCGTCACTTTTTTATACTCACTATGTGTGGGTGCACTATGCACTTTACTTAAATGAAGAACTAATATCTTTGTGATTCTAGTGCTTTCTGCATATGTGGGAACTCCTCATCCTTTTGCTTGTTTTAGTATTTTCATTGCTGAGCACCATATTACTTGTTCTGCCACTCCAGGTCCATTTTTGCTTTGTTCCACATGGAGAGGACAGTAATACATACCGGTTAACATAAATGTGGATATTATCTGTTAAACCTTTCCAAGTATTCCTGTTTTGAAAATGCAGCTTCCTCTTAACAAAAGTATCTAAACAGAAAGACCACCAGCAAATGTTTTTTTCTTTTTAGTACTGAACACATTTTACTGCTGCAGTAAACGTAAACACTGCAGGAAATATGAAGAAACTGATAGAGGGAAGCTTACAAAGAGTGTCAGTTGGCATTTTACTGTATGGGACTGCATAAATATGCAGAACTAAAAAATGCTACATACATTCACTGCCACTAAGTAAGTGGCAGATGGTGGTGGTGGTGGTGGGGGATTTGTCAGCACAAAAAGGGGGCTTGGTCTGCACTCAGAAAGGAGTGAGAAGATCAGTTTTCCTATGTGGGGCAGTGATCCACAAGTTGTAAAAAGTTGAGGTTATTGAAAATATGATGGATCATAATGATCTACATAACCCATTTTCTTAATGCAGAGATTTTGTCATCAAAAAAGGTGGGTTGGAATTGACAACTATCTGACATTTTTCACAGTCCCCCACTCAAAAAAGAATATCGACACCAACTTGCTGCATTATAAGACTGCACCAAAGAATATAGCATCTATGCCAAACTCCATGCTGCATTCTTTCAGCAGGGTCTTTATAGAGTACAGTACCACAATAAATTTTCTTTACCTTATCCTCACTTTCATCTGAATGCACCCTGACCCACTTTCTGCCTGATATCATGATATTTAGGGCTTGATTAAGTCAAGTTGTTTCCAAAGTTCCTCCCCATGGAACAAGTTAAACTTTTTCAATGTCAAAAAAAGACTAGCAATGCATTCCATTGCCTTGAATAAATGTAATATGGGGTGGTATTATACTTTGCGCATTCTTGTATTCTATGATTCTTGTATGTTCACCTATTAATTTATGAGGCTATGCTGAATTTTGCAAATGTGGGCTCATAACTTTTGTAATATTGAATATTTTTGCCACAACATTTCAACATAGCCATTTCAAAACAGTGACTCATGAATGTGACATCTGTCATTTTTCAACTTCTGCTCAATATTTGTGTTTGCAGCCCAAAATCTGATTTTGCAGTCCCTGCACAACACCACCTTTATGCCAGGAGTTAACCATTTTCTCTGCCATTCTTTATGAGGCAGGTTCATCACAAAGCTGTGTTGAAAATTTGGTGTAAAAATATAAAAAAAAATAATTTTCAATATTTTAAGCTCAGATTCCTCTTCTGCAGCCCTATTGGCTCTGGCCAGAGTTTGTTTTATCTGTTTACTGAAATGGACACAATCAATGCCTCTTCTTCTGGCCTTAAAATGTCTCTAATAGAGCCATGTAGAATGCAGAATTTCACTCCTGACATGCTTTTTGGAATTTTATTTTTAATTCTGCTGAATTCTGAAAAGTATTTCTATGTAAATTGGGAACCACTATTTCACAGATTATGTACTCTGAGGAATACTGTTTTACATTTTTTTGGAAACTGGATCCATGGTTTAAATAAACCGCTGAACGTTACTCCACAGTTTAAGGTTTTTAAAAAAATCTGTTTGGGGAATTTTAGAATTTTGTAATTCCACCTCTGACAGAATTTCATGGAATTAGGCAGCATTTCTGAAATGCCATAGAATTTCTACTGAAGTGGAATATGAAAATACTGTACCTAACAGTTCTAAAAAATGTCCCATTCATGTAATATCGTCAAAACTTGTACATTTCAAACCTTTAATCTCACCTTATTGTATCCTTCCATACCCCATACTGAATTCTGATACCCCATTGTGTAGTCTAGCCACTGATGATGCTGTGGGAGGAGGCTACTGATTTATGACTACAGTGCAGGGCTTCAAACAGGCATGGGATAGGTATAAGGGAGCAATACAGATGAGTATGAATAGATAGGCCATTGACAGAGTTCAGGCCTATGGCACATTCATAAGGTAGAAAAAATGGGCAGAATGGATGGGTCTTGTGGTCCTTATCTGCCATCAATTTCTATGTTTCTTTGAGGGACTGGACTGTGTGAGTGCACATACCTCAAGTTCAGAAAGGTGATTTTAACAGGAGACATGGAAGGCGTGTCTGTTTTCACACCAACAAAATTAATGTGTTTTTTTTGTGGTGGGAGCCTCCCTTCCAAAAGGAGTTAGTACATACCCCTGTTGGACACCTTAATCTACAACAGGACCGGTGGAAGGCTCCAAGGGGGTACTAATTATAGTGCACAATGGCAAAGTAAGAGCTACTGATATTGTCTTACCTGTTCTGTGCTTTTGCTGCTGGTGTCTGTCATCTGGACATTAGCTCTGGGTGTCTTTGGGCTGTCATTGGGCTGGGGTATTACTTTCCCAATGCCTTGTGCTATCCAGGTAAACACAGCCTCTGTGGAGCTAGAAAAAAAATTGAAAATGACACAGTACTTTCATTTCTCCCAAGTCATAAGCGTTACAAAGTCATATGGCAGAAGAATAAGAAGATTGAAAAACACCCCCACCTGCCCAAATATGTCTATTAAAATCCTATGGAAACCTTTTTAGGAATCTGAAGTGACGGTGCATTGGGGTTACAATGGAAATCAGTGGTCACAATGGAACATTGTAGGAGTCACAATACAAGTTATGGGGTTACAATGAAAATCAGAGTCACAATTATCATCAGTGTGGTAACAATGAAAATCACAGGTATCAGAATGGAAAACATAGGGGTTACAGGGGAAATCACTGGGGTCCCAATTGCAATCAGTGGGGTTAAAATAAAAATTGTAGGGAGCTGAAATGGAAATCATACGGAATACAATTACAGGCAGTGGGGTTACAATGGAAATCATGGGGATTACAACCTCTGCCAATTTGCCATCTCCCCCATCTTCATTAGGGCTACCTTTGCTTCCCAGAATGCCTTTAACCATGCTAAAGAGCACAGCCTAGATGTCTGAAACCAAACTCCTTTTTCTCTCTGCTCCCTCTGTTTCTGCAGCTCTAACCTACATCCTAAACCTAGCTTTGCAGTTCAGGACTATCCCCCAGGCCTGGAAGCAGTCCAAAGTCCTCCTCCTCTTCCACAAAGGGGATGACTCCTCTTCCTCCAGGAGCTACAGTTCCTTCACCCTTCTTCTTGCCCAGACAAAAGTGTGGGGTAAAAAGTCAATATTCATTCTCCCTCCTTTCCAGTTTGGATTCCACAAACCCGTCTCTATGGTTTCCTCCCTTCTATGTGTCACTGATTCTTATAGGGAAGGATTTTTACATAGTTAACTGCCCCACATGTTCCTTTTCATGCCAGTCATGTATTCTTTTTTTTTTATTTATTATGCTTTTTCACACTACCCGCCACCTTTCCCTCAGCCTGGATCATGACCCCCTCTGCTCCCACCTCCACATTGGCCATGACTCCCTGATACCCCGTGGCTTACCCCCCCCGGGTGGGATTGCAGCACAGGCAAGTGCTGCAAGCTATGGGATAGGTTATGGAGCTGGCCTGGGAGCTCATCAGAGTGGAGGGGCAGGCTTCATCCAGGTGGCAGGCAGCAGTATTTTTCCCCCTGTTTTCCTGGAGGTGGGAATGTGCAATGATGTCCAGCATCTGCTCCACCTCCCTGAACGTTCTGGTACTGGTTGCTGCAGTACCCCTGGCCTCCACCAGGGGTCTGTCACTCCCTAGTCACACTCCCCTGCCTCCCCCCAGAGAAGGAGAGCAGTCCTTAGGATGCACCATCCTTCTCCCCCTGGCTGGCCCTCCGATGACCCGGGTCTGTTCAGAACCCAGGTCACCAGCATTGCTAGTGGAAATAAAACTGCTGCGCTGATGGGCTGGTGCCAGTTATGTATTCTTATATACTTTCACCAATTTATGATAATAAATAATCTAACTTTGGGTACCCTCAGATCTATCCACCTCCTCAGCTGCTACTGCTCTTTCTTTTAATTTTTCTGAGACATTCAATGACATCAGTTACACTATTTCATGCTATTTGTATGAATGGGCTGGAATGGTGTTACTGATGTCATAGATTGTTCAAGTAGTAACTGTTGAGGAAAAAGGGATTCAGAGCAGTTACAAAAGCAAACACTTTGGATTATTAATTAAAGAAAAAAGGACAAAACCTATCACAACATTGGATCGACACTAAAAGGAAAACAGGAGGCATCTAGAAGTGTAAAAAACTGTTTCCTATCACTTTTAAAGAGCTGGATGGGGTCCACATCACCATGGCTATTTTCATTGAATTGGCTAAGGCCTACGATACAGTGACCTATCTCCTCCTCCTCCTAGATAAGCTAAAGGGGGCTGGTCTATCTGACCTGGGGAGCAGGTTGTTCCACTCCTACCTTTCTGACTAGCACCAGTCGGTCAAGGTTGGCAATGCCTTATCTTCTCCCCTGAGCATCAACACTGTTGTCCTGCAGGGCTCCATTCGTGGGTCTGTCATGTTCTTTTTATTATTATATATGTGTACCCTGCTTTATCGCTGTCATGTATATAATTGCTGTTTTGTATGATTATTAATGTTCTTTGCACTTTGGGGACTTTATATTTGGTTGTACGTCCTTCTTATTACCCATTCTGCACCCAGCTGAAAGGAAGATGTATCATCAAAGAATAGTTACTTATCCTAACGGTAGATATTTAACAGAATCTACTCAATTGAGCCACATCATGGAACTGTAAGTCATCAGTGTCAGGACCACTTGGAAACTTTTGCTAGCTGGGGCCGGCCATGCTAATATGTATCATTGCTGCCTATATAACGTGAGCAGCCTCATCATGCCTCAGTTCCCCACCAAAGACAAGCTCAGAGGATCACCAAATCAGCAGGAAACAAAACAACCAGGATCAAACAAGACACACAGGAGAGGATAAGGAAACCTGAGTAATATAAGGCTGAAGGCATAAGAGGAAAACCAGCTTGTGAGAGAAGGGAGAATAACTACCCACCACCTGAAAAAGGGGGAAGGGAGGAAGGAGGGAAGGAGAGCTGTGGATCAATGGAGGAGATTCCCCCAAAGATCTGCAGTTACAGCAAGTAACTAATGTATCACCTTCGAAGATATCTCCCTCCATCGAACTATATTATTGAACAATTCCCAAGCAGTACTAAATCACAAAGAGAGGGAGGAAGGAAGGATCTAAATACCCTGATTAAGGAGGCCTTGCAGGACACTAAGGCCAAATCCAGCACATCTACAAGAGTCGATGTCCAAACTATAATGTTTAGTGAATTTATGAATAGTGCTCCAAAAGGCTGCAGTACAGGTGTCAGCAGAGGACATATTGTGAAAACAAGCCACAGAAGTAGCGTCTCAGCAAGCAATAATACCCAACAGGGTGGGCGATATTAGGCAATACCAGACCACTCAGATATGTAATGAGGCCCGACACCGCATGCAGAGGGCCTTATAGCCCCTGCAATGTCCAGTATTTACCATACCATCCACCTTGAAAGGTATTCTTGTGTTTAGAAAATGGGCTCTGTGTTAAGATTTTCATAAAGTACTGTACCTACAACTATCCAAAAAAAAATGAAATATAAATGAGAAAACCAGAAAGGTTCTGTTAAGTAGTTCCTCCACTGATGCACTGGGTAGTAGAGGGCTCCCATTGTTAAGTCACCCCTTCCCCCCCCGAAAGCAACTGCTTTAGAATGTTGACTAGTAGTACAGGGCTCCTGTTGTCAAGTTAACCCCCCCAAGCAGCTGCTTCAGAATGCTGACATTGGGCAATTGGAGGGATGTTGTACACCTCCCTTTTTGCTACTGTTTTAATTAAGTTTATTGTGATCTTTTTTTATTTTGCTATACCTTTGAATCCTCTCATTTGGCAGTTGGGAGTGATCTGTGTGGGCATCATGCGGTGTGAAGAGAATGGGATAGCAGAGGAGCCATCAGCAAGAGAGTGGGATAGTGGTTCAGCCGTCGGGAAGCAACAGACACTTTTTTTAAATACAGTTATTAAATGGAATACATTGGGGAGGTGTGTGTGATGGTAATGCAAAATAAGCACAAATAACAAGCAGTTTTATTTTTGGGGAGTGAGTGAGCAAGCAGCTGGAGGAAGAGGGAGTGAGAGAGTGATCTGGTCTCTGAGAGTTGGGTATCGACAATTATGGGGCATGGAAGAACAGGACAATGTAGTTAAAAAAATAATAAAGACAAAAAGTAGGCATTGATGAGGATGATGTGTGGTTTGGTAGCTGGCAGTGAAGTAGGGAGAGTTGGGGGCCAGGAGATCTCGCTAAGTGAGACAAAAAAAAATTGGCGGCTATTTGAAATTTAAACAAGGAATTTTTAGCCAGTTAGGGAGCAGGGTGGACACTGGGATACTTCAGTGGGTGAGGGGGAACTGTAGGCTGGTACTTTTTATTTACAGGGCACTCACTGTAAGTTAATGTGCCTCTGCCAGCCAATCAAATTTCTAGTATTTTTAAACCCATTTTCTAATGGGTAGAATGAGCATGGACAGGATTAGGAAGCTGATTACTGTGCTTCTGGTAACAGAAATAAATGCAGCAAGTCAACCATTTGGAAAGACCCTGTTTGAAATAGGGGAGTCCACCATCCTGTGGGTGAAAGCCACTAATAGCTGGGGTGATGTTCTACAATGCTTAGTACAATCAAAGTACCAATGCAATAAAGGAATAATGCATGATGACAGGGTGTGTGTCATGCTGGGATACACACACTGGGGAGGGGAGGGTTGGACACAAGGCCGCAGGCTGAGTGCATCCAATGCCCCAGGTGTAATGTTATCCCAGCATGACACACACCCTGGAGTGCATTATTCCTGTTATACAATGGCTTGTCCTTATAAAGAATAAAAAATAATTTTAAACAATGTTTTTGTCAGTGTGGGAAAATATTTTTGTTTCTAAAGAGAAGATGAGAACATGCACCAATGCACCAAAAACAATCAATGGAACAACAGGCAATCAAGAGGTTCACAGTGCTGAGACTAGACCACGTGGTGTTATGCTGGGATAACACCATGGGTCTAGCTCCAGACTGACCAATCACAGTACAAGATTCTTTCTTGCCATTGTATAATGTCTGATGGACACCAAGCATGTGCAGATGATGTTTCTCCACTATCTGTGGGAGTCAAAAAGTAAACCAGAAGATCAATAATCTGATTTACTCTTTGCTCATAAACCACCTTTGGAAATGAGGATTGGTATGCAACGTAACCCAGTCCTTGTGATAAACAAGATAAGGAGGCTTGACAACCAGAGCTTGCAATCAGAAATAAACCGAACAGATGTCATAGCCAAAAGGAACAGTGTATTCCAGGAATGGAAGCACAGTTCACAAGTACAATAGCAGCAGGCTCAAAGGGAGGTGCAGTAAGGGTCTCCAGAACCACATTAAAGGCACACACTGGAACTGGATCATGCACTGGGGGCTACAGAAGTAGAATACCTCATTGGAACCTGGAACAAACCCCAAGCAGGACCACTGTTTTGCCATCAATGAGGGCAGGAAAAGCTGACACAGTAACCAAGTGAGCCTTTATTGCTGAATACCCATGGCCCACATCTGTAAGAAACAGGAGGTAGCCCACAACATGACATGTAAAGGGGTCCAGCTGATGGACAGTACATCAAGTCATAAAATGTTTCCATTTTTGAGAGTAGGCGTATCTAGTAGATGGCTTATGAACTGCCAGCAGAACAACTGGTGAAACTGAAAGTGCGAGGGCTCTACGTCTTCAGGAGCCAGGTGTGGAGGTGTAGGTACTGAAGATCTGAATGCCCCTGAAAGCCCTGCTCCTATAACAGAAGAGCTGCTCAAAGGGGGAATGAGACAGGGGGTTCTACTGCCAATTACTGAGGCAGAGGGAATCAGATTTGTCTGTGCCAGTATGGAGCCACTGAATTGGGGTGGTCGACTTGGCCAGCAACTTGATCAGAACCCTCTGTATCAGAGAAAATGTATACATGAACTTCCCTTTCCAAGAGAGGGACAACACATCTCATTATAAACTTCAGGCCCTGAACCAAGTGAGCAGAAAAGTGGCAACTTTGCATTGTAACAAGACTCAAAGAGGTTGCTTTTCCAGGTGACCCCAGTTTACAAAGAGGCCACCCACGTCAGAGTCCAGCAACTCCCATTTGAGGACCTGGTACCAATTTAGACAATCTGCTGGGTGTTGAGGGTACCAGGCAGAAAGATGGACTGACAGGAACATGTTGTGTTCCAGGCCCCCAGTGCTCAGTGCTAGACTCTCATTGCCTCTCTGCAGAGAGGATACAAGTAGATTCTGCCATGGCAGTTAATGTAGTACATCACCTAAATGCTATCTGTATGTATCAATGGTTGGTGACTCTAGAGGGTAGCAAAAGCCTGAAGATCAAGCAGAATAGCCATTATCTCCTGAGTGTTGTAGTGCATAACCCTATCTAAGGGGACCATTGACCCTGAGCTGCAATGGACCCAGATGGGCACCTCACTCTGAACCTGTGGCATCTGTCATCGTCACTAGAAGAGAAGATGAACAGAGAAAGGGGATCCCATCTCTAGGCTGGAGCAGTCCAACCACCAGAGCAGGAAGTGGTGAAGCAGAGGAGCTACTCATATAAGACAATCCAGTTTGTTCGAATGCTGAGCACACTGGTCGTGGAGGAACCATTGAGGAATCCACATATGTAGACATGCCAGTAGGACAGTGAGAATAGCAGCAGCCATGAGGGCTATCAGTCATGGAGACATCTGACTGAGACATAGTCACAAGAAGAATTCAGCTGAGCCTGTGCAACCAATGCCATAGCATGGTCCAAGGGAAGAAGAACCTGTCCAAGTAATGCGTCAAGAAATGCCCAGTAGTTCAAAGAGCTGTCTGGTGAGAAACAATGTATAACGTATTGTCTCCTTCAACGAAGCCTTCAGAAGTCAATTGTCGAGGTATGGGTAAACATAATGGCCCTCTCTCTTGAGGTGACTGTAAAGCATTTGGTAAAGACACCCAGTGCAGAAGACAAACCAAAGAGTAACACATGAAACTGATAGTGAGAGCTCTGTAACATAAATTACAGGTACCATCTGTGGGACTTGCAGATCTGAATATCTAGGGAACACAGCCAATCCCCTTGCAGCAGTAGGATGAGCAGGGGCTCTAGAGAGATCATGCAGATCTTTTTGTATTCTATAAACAGGTTGAGGCTCCAAAGATCCAGGATGGGATATAAATCTCCAGTATATTTTGGTACAATAAAAAACAAATAATAATATCCCTGATTCATTTCTGCAATCAGGATGGGCTCTATGGCCCTCTTACAGGGAGGGATTGAACTTCCTCCCGTAAAAGGGTGAGATGTCCCTGAGGGTAATGGTTTGGCAAGAGAGGATGTATGGGAGGGACAAAGAGGAGTTCTAGGGTATGTCCTGGTTGAACCACCTCTAGCAACCAAGCATCTGTAGTGATCTCCTTCAACTTTTAAAGGAAGAAGCAGATGCAGCCTCCCAGAAGGACATCCTGATCTGCAGGGATAGGGGAGGTGGAAGGGAATCAGAAGGCTCCAGGGATGGCTGACATCTTGCCATGTTCTGCACCTTTGGTGATCCTGGCATGGGCACCAGGTGGCAAAAGGGTCTGAGGGGAGGCTTGGGTCCACTAGCAGTCATTTTCAGGTCCCCTGGAATAACCTCTTCCAGGTCCGGCATAGGGCCTATGAAGGGAACCCTGGTCTTGACCCTGAGGCCTTGGATAAAGGGTACGAAGGGACCTCATTTAGACATCTGGAGGTCCTTCAAATCAGACTCAGCAAGGATCAGGTATAAGACATCAGTAGCAAATCCAGCCACATGTAACCAGAAGTGGTGGTGCAGGCAAATGCCAGAAGCAGCTGTATGAGCAGCAGAATCAGAGGCATCATAAGTCAACCTTAAGGGGTGCTTACCAGCCTCCAAACCATGGGTAACCGTCTGTTGGACTTCAGTTTTCTACGGTCCATTGGGTAGCTTGTTAGCCATGGCAGCTAGAGACTTTCACAGGCTAATCTGATATTTAATCATGTATACCTGATAGTTGCCAATCCTTGTGTAACCCCCGTGGGGGCTTACCTGCTTGACCCGAGGCTGCCCCATTCTCCCGTTTCCCTTGCTTAACCCCCACTGCTGGCCCGAGTCCTAATTTGCCTCCTTAAGCCTCTGTCTGGACCCTTCATTAGTTTTTTTAGCTTGCCGGTGAAATTGGGGTTGGAGGAGCTAAACCACAGAGCCACTGCACTGCCTGCAGTTGGAATGAGAAGTGGCAGCCCACGCATGCACAGATGCACATCGTTATTTTCTTACCGTATTTGCAGTAACAAGAATGCCTCTCTGGTGGTCCTTGTCCCCTTGTTGAGCTAATTAGGGATTGGAGACACGGAGGAGGCATGAAAGGTGAGGCAGAGAATATTATTTACAGAGAACCAATGAGCACTTCAGAATTGGGGGGTATATTTAAATATTCATGAGGTGGTAAATTTAAATATGCATGAGGCATCCTGAATGATAATGGGAGAACCTGCCTAGCACCTGGGGACAGTGCGTATCAGTGTTAGCAACAGGCAGAGGGATAAATGAAAATATTAAACCCTGAGGTTGTTTAACAGGGCACAGAAATTGCTACAGAACAATGGAGGAATTGTTTCATAAATATGTTTATTCTGGCTGGAGGAGGACTGTAAAAGTGGGAACAGCATAGAGACTGCATGTGCACTGTTTGTTGGCAGCCATGTTGTGCAGCCTTTGACCTCAGTATAGCCAATCGGAGGCCAGGATTGCTAGAAAGGACTTCTGGGACAGTAAAAAAGAGTTATGGGGAGAAAAGCTGAGGAAATACTTGGTGCCCTTTCATGTGTCGAGGGAGCCTGATGCATATTAATTTTTGGAAGGGACAGTTGTTTTGGCCAATGGGGAGCTGCCAGAGAGCTCTCAAAACCCAAGGACTTCTGGTTCTGGTGTCAGTTTGGTGGGAGCCCCACCAGAGGGAGGGCTTCAGCTCATTGGAAGAAATGGGGCTGCAAGGCTTGGGAAAGGCCTGCTGGGGGTTGCCAGTCACTTGTCCCTCAGGGCCTGCATTTGCCTTTCCCCTTGGTGGAGGAATATGTTCAAGGAGTCTTGTTTTGCAGATCTGCTGAGAGAGAGAGAGTGAGAGAGCTGCAAGGTCCTGCAACAGTCAGCTTTGGGAGGAAGCTACACCACAGCGGTGAAGGTTCTGTTTAAAGGTTTTCCAGGAAAAGTTTGTCTGCTACCTTGGATGATGCAGTGTCACAAAAAAGGGGATGAACATTTGGCTAAAGTAAGGAAAGTGAAAATTCTGGTTTATGGAAAATGGATAAATGGAAAAATCAAGGTTCAGATTTATGGAAAATGGTATGGGAGTCTCCCGTACACACAGAGGCTTGCCAGTAAATCCAGGTTTGTCTTCAAAAGGAGAAGCGAGAGCCTTTTCTGGTCTGTCAGCACCTGCTTGGTGGGGAAAGTTGATTTCTAGTATCAAGGCACGGTTCGAGTACATGGTATGTTCGGTTTGTGCCAAAGTTGGAGTCCATCGGAGGAGCCCATTTGAATGTGCTCAAGTCTTACTGAAACTGTATGCTCAGTAAGAATCAAGAGACTATGTTCTGTATGAAAAGGGACATGGGTGTCACACTGGCAATGTGGCTGAAAATGTCCTTTGGGAGCCGGATGTGACTAAAAGATTCTTCTAAAATAAAGTTGCCTGCTTGATTGTGAAGCTGAGAGACTGTGAGTTTCTAGCCTCAGCCACTAGCAAGGCAAAGTCTGAGAGAAAACATTGCTGCATCAAGATGCTGTTGATTCCTGGCTAGCCCATTGGCGCATTGGTTGGATTTCCGCTTGTGGTGCCGTCAACCCGGGTTTGTGGATTTCTGCTTGCGGCACTGGTGACCCGGGTTCAGGAACGGACCTGAGTAATCGGAAGGCCAGCCAGGGAGAGAAGGATTGAGCGTCCCATGGACTGCTCTCCTTCTCCAGGGAAGGGCGTGGTGGGTGACCGATGCAAGAGGAATCCCTGGTGGAGGCTGGGGGTACCACAAAATTGGGGCCAGATTGACTCTGAGGGGTGGGATGGATACTGGCATCATTGCATGCTCCTGCCTCTTGCTTACAGGGGGAAGAAAATTGAGCTGCCGGCTGCCATCCATGATGACAGCCCTCTGCTCCGATTAGTCTCTAGGACAGCCCTCCTTGACCTATCCCATCAACTTTGGTGCTGGATGGGGAGACCGGTGCCACAGCCCCACCCTGCGGGGTAAGCCAGGGGGTATCAAGGAGAGGGGTGCATCCAATATGGAGGTGGGAGTGAGGGTCCGTGACCTGGTGGAGTTATGAGGAGGCTGGTGGCCACAAAAAAACATAGTAAATTTAAAAAAAAGTTGCTGTTGATTCCGGTGGAAGGCCATTACCAGTGGGGAGCCAGACCATGGGGTCAGTCCTGGGTCTGGGTTCACCTGTGGCCTGGAAAGTCTTGCATTTGTGCTCTGCATCTGGCCTGCTTGGTGGGCTGAAGGGGACAAGAAGCTAGAACCTACAAGCAAGTGGAAAGGTGCCAGTGTTCCAAGCTACAAGGTGTCTGCTACACATCTACTCATCTCCAGCTTCTGTAATTCCAGAGTTCTGCTGTTCGATCTCCCCTAGAGCTACAGTCCCAATGTCATATGAGACTGTCTGCAGAACCATGAGTAACTGTAGGAATTGTTCTGCCCCTGGGGAGTGTACATAGTTGTCTTCTAGTTATGCCCAATGGCATAGTAAAATGCTAAAGTGATCAAAGAGGAAGGGAGAAGTTAATTTGATTAAAATTTAAGCGCACCAATGCTGGCCAACGAGCTGCACCATAAGCCTGCAACGAGTTTAGTACTGGGTACCCAGGGACAGATTTGGGGGCATCATCTGCACTGGGGACTGGTACCAGTTGGGGCTGTGTAATGGTTAACATCTGCAGTTACTCAGAAAGCTACAGTAATTCTAAACCATCAAAAGGGTTGGTGGGTGGCTTGCCTTAATAGTGTTTTGAAATGCAAAATGTAAAATGATTGTTTGCTGTGCCGATATTAAACAATGCAAAATGTTACTTAACATCTACTCCACTCTACTGATTCCTAACCCTTCCCTTGTAAATAAATGTTGGTTTACTGTTTCCGGAAAATTCTGACTCTTGAGCATATTATTAGCTTAAGCCATTAATTCAAAGTGTTGAATTTGGGGGTGCTGGTGTATGGCAGCTCCATGTGTTGGGGTGACTGTATGGGGAGGTGAGTTGGTATAGCATCCCAGGGGGTTGCACTGTTAAATATCTGACCCACTTAAAATATACTCTGGGTGGAGGCACCATGCTAGTTTATTTTATCTTGGGAAAAAAACTCATTAATAGCAAAATGGGAACCCGGGCCCCTCAACCTGGTTAGCGGCCACCCAAGCAGGGGTAGTAACCATTTGTAGACATGGCACCAGGACTACACTTGGGCCAAGGGAAGCAGATACGTCCTCTTGCGCATCACATCCAGCTTCCTCGATTCCTTGTCAGGCGGAAGACAGAGCATGTGTTTGAAGCTTTAGAGCTGTCATATGCAGCCAGGATAACCACAGAATCCATGATGGATTGTGTGGACTAATAGGGCTTACCTGAAGGGGCAGGATTTTGTTTATCCACCTTACTAGGCATGGTAGGCAAAGCAGTTGGACTGTGCCAAGCAGCCATAATGGCATCCTCCAAAGCTAAATGGACAGGAGAAACAATAACTGTTAGCAAAGCAGAAACCTCTAAAAATTCATAGAAGGTCTTCTTGGAAAAATCCTCTTCCTCAGCAGTGAAGTCCAGCTTGGTCTGTAGCTACCTGAGGAAGGCCTAAAAAGAGGCACCCTTAGAAGTGGACCTTGGTGTATGATGTACACTGTTCTCACTACAGGACGATATAGTGGAGCGGGAACCCATCATATCGGGGGGGGGTCATGCCTTCTTTCTCTTTTTCATATTCCCCCTCCATTAGGACTGGATTATATTCTAGCACTTCTTCCTCTTCAATGGCAATAGGCATCAGGTCAATGGTAGAAGGTGGCCACAATGCAGATATCATCGATGGTCCAAGTATTGATGAAAGAAGTGAGGTGTAGGAACCTGCTTAGGGAGTGCTGTTATCATCGTTGAAGTCGACGGTGGCTGACATGGCAGCTGTGGCAAGGTTAGTGTCAACGCAGACCCATGGGCAGAAGCCTTTGAAACAATTTAGACATAGTTTGAAATAGCATCTGCACATCAATAGGCCTTGGCAGGGTCTATGACTACTGAGTCATCAATGGCACAGTGCCCAGCAGCAGAATCAGCAGAGGGGGATTAAAGCCAATGCCAGACCCCAAACTTGGAGTCTGAGAGATGGGCAGGGGGGCAGCAGAACCCAAGGACTTAGCCTGGTATCTGTCTTTTTCAGCAGACTTACCTCTTTTAGAGGTGATAGAAAACAGTTTTTACATTTCTAGATACCCCCAGTTGTTTTTTAAGTGTGTACTCAATATTCGGATATGTTTTTGACGCTTTCTGCTAAATTAATAGTCTAATTTTGTTGCCTTTGTAACTACCTTGAATTCCTCGTTTCTCACCATTCGCTGCTCTCTCTTTTCATACTGGCTGGACATTCTATGACATCAATAATGCCATTCCAGGCCATTCAGATGAATAACATGGAATGGTGTTATTGATGTCATAGAATGTCATAGAAATATGGAAGGAAAGAAAGTGCTGTAGCTGGTGAGGAGAGTGCAACTCTATGTATAGTTGAGGGCACCCCAAAGCTATATTATTTATATGTCAAAAAATGGTCAAAGTATATCAGGATACATAATTGGCATGGACAGGAAGATGGAATGGCATCTAACTTAGCTAGGTAAAAATCATTTCCTATCTTCTTTAAGAGGAGAACGAGACCTGATGGGAGAGGCATCTTTGTCACAATGCCGCTGCATATCTTTATCAGCATTGCAGTGTTTGTCCACCAGTTTAGCAGCCTTCTTATCCTTGTCTTTCTTCAACAAATCTACAGGCAGCACGACTGACCACAGGGAGCTGTGGGTTGACAGCAAGCCATGGGGAAAAGGAACGGGTGATAACGGTGATGCAGTCAGTGATGCTCACTGTTCGTCCTCCATAGTCTTAAGTTTTAAATGAACTTCTAAGGCTTTCTCGTAATGCTTCTGTGAAAATTGGTTAAAACCCTGGCAAATGCTGCAGGCCTTCACATTGTGAGAGAGGGCCAAGCAGTGGATGTACATGTCACGAGCATCGTCCTTATAAATCTTGATTTGACTGCAATGACAATAGTGGAACAGCAGTTGTGGTGCCATATCTTTCATCAGTGATACAAACATGAATGTTAAATGAAAACAAAAAGAGTAGAGAAGTAGAAGCATTAGTGACACTTGCAAAATTCAATAACAATACTCAGCCATGGTGGACTGACAAGAGGTTGACGGCAGGAGAAAGAAATGAGGCATGATGGAGTCATACACATTATTTAGGTGGCAACGATGCACATCAACGTGGGCAGACTGAGCTAGCAAAAGTTTCCTGATGCCAACTGTTTCCAGTTCCATGGCATGGCTCAATGGAGAGAGATAGTGGCAGGAAAGATCAATCATTATCAGTTATGTCCAAAGATCATGTTCAAGCTTCAAAAACCATCATTGTGATCATAACTAATGATGATTAAACATGATCATTAAATGACCACCAATCAAAAACAATGATGTTATGGAGATGATAATTGTGATTAATGATGCTCTAATATCATTATGCTTTTTCATGCTTGTCCATGGTCATGATTACTGCAATAAAATTATATATATATATATGTATGTATATATATATATTTCTGTATTTTTTAAATATATCTTGTCTTCTATTTAGACTTTACTGGAATCACTAGTTATGATACATCTTCTATACAAACACACTGCTTTCAATTATACTTACACCAACACCTAACTTCTTACTAGGGTTATAAAGGCTCAAACTGATTTGTATAGCCCCATTCAGTGTTTCCTTTTAAGATTGCGGTGAATTCCTAAAAGTACCTGGTTTGTGCTGAAAAGCTTTCTAAACAGTCTGCAAACTGTACTGCCAAGGCAAAATTATTTAAAACACTAGGGGCCAGATATTCAAAGCTCTGCGCGGGTCAAAAAACATTTGCGCGGGTTTAGCGCGGTATTAGCGTGGGTCTGCTATGATCAAAAGGCTGAATAGTGCAGGCAAACAGCATCAGCACCAGGCAAACAATAATTATATGCAAGGGGCAAAGTGAACATGAATACAGGTGCAATGAGATAGTCAGCGACTAGCGCCGCACTAAAGTGTTTAGCGCGACATAGTGCGACCCATAGCACGGTACAATTTACCGCCCAGAAAAAGCTGGTCTTAACCCTGGGCAAACAGCTTTGCGCACTTTGCACGGTGCTATCTCAGCATTAGCGTGGCTTGCGCGTCCCTAACATATGAGTATGACACTTAAAAACTGCCAGATATGGAAGACACATGCTGCACATTGATGGCACCACAATGATGCCATCAGCTGCCACCAGTCTGAGCCAAACACAAACAGTGAGGGGTGATCTGACCCACAGGGGACAGCATGGTAGTGTGGCCATATAGCACACACCCGCAGACCATATGTCTGTGGTGTGTAACAGATGTCAGCACACACATGCAGCACTGTGGGTATGGTGGCAGTGAGGGGAGGGTGTATGGGTGGCCAGACCTCACCACAGCCCAGGTGTGGCCACAAGGCTGGGACATATCGCTCAGTGCACATAGGCCAGTAGTGGGATTATGCCACCACCTGTGTGCCTGTCGGATCCTACATGCCCCCCCAGCCACCTTCCACACAACTGTACAGATGTCACAGCACACACTGCCGGCCATGTACTTGACACTGTGTGCATCCCATGCCACAGGTGCAGCATCTGCGTGATAGTACTGTCCACTGTCAGTAATTACCTGCACGTTGAGCCTGTCACTGTGTACAGTGCAGTCAGCATCACTGCCCTACACATCATAGGCAGTGCTGTGTCCCTCACACTACTGGCCCCTTTGCTACTGTAGTGTCTGCTGTGCACTGTAGCAAGCCCTACAGTGTGACAGTTGCATGCAGCACCACCACCACATGTGCCTATGCTGTCTTGTCCCTTGGGGTACAATATGCTATGCTATGCTGTACTGATTACATGTAGCCTGCAGCTATTATCGTGCACTGCCAGACTGACCTACAGGTAGAGCTGCGGTTGGACCTGGTCAACCCCTGTACTTCCAGACTGACCTACAGGTGGCTCTGTGGGACCCTGCAGTAACACTGGGCAAACTGCATGCAAATCAGGGCATAATGAGATACTAATCCTGTTGTTTGCCCAGAGACTACCTAAGTAGGCTCATTTGCATGGCACTTTTGAATATGGCACATTTTAGCTCCAGGCAAATGCATTTGCACTGGGCTAACTGCTTAGCTCCGCGCTAATGCCATGCTAATGTGTTAGCGCGGTGCTAATGGTATGGGGAATATCATACAGTTTTTATCACTGTTCTTTCACAACTGCTGCTTCCTGCAGCTGTACTGAGTCCATGCATTTGCTGGCACACACATTGGCCATGTAGTTCGTCTGTACCTGCCCTCACATTGCTGTGCACTGTGCTGTTGTTGTGGGTTGCACTTCCTGGTTGCTTTATTTAGTGCTGTCTTATTCCAGGACTACGTTTGCCCTGCACTCCCAGCCCAGTTTGCCTGGCCTCGTTACCATGCTATATTCGGAAGCTGTTTGCCCTGGGCTATTCCCTTTGAATATAGCTTGCTTTGTGCTCCGGGCTATGTTTGCCTGCCAGGCAGTGCTAATTTAGCCCTGGGGCAAAGTTTTGAATATCTGCCCCTAGGAATTACCATTGTTTTGGTTTATAAACTCTGTTTTTTGAAATATGAAAATTTCTTATGCAAGTATATGTACCATACCTAACACTTGCATGTACTCTTCCTAAAGGGATTAAAACTTAAGTTCACATGATTTGCATTCTAATTAATTTGCTTTCACTGATATTCGACAATTATATTTTCATATTAGTTAATATCTGACAATTATATTTTCATATCAGTAACAAAAGTTTGCTAACTATAACTCATGTGATTTACAGTCTTACAATGTCAAACTCATAAAATCATCAATGATCCTCAGTGATCATCACTTGATGATCTACAGATCATTAAATGCTATCATGCTGACTTAATCTTATAAAATAATCATCTGCTGGGGATTTCAAATTTACATGTTTGATGATTAAATCATGATCTAGATGATAATCTTAGATTATAATTTCCACTGATGATCATATGGTAACATTTGAGGATTAAAAAGGATCATTCATGACTGACCTTCAAAAAACATGATTGATGAGTTAAACAATAAACCATGACAGGGTGTGGGTTATGCTGGGATCTGCCCACACCTGGTGTGGTTTGGTCACAAGGCCACAGGCCTAGTTAGTAAACCGCACCAGAAGTGGGTAAATCCCAGCATAACCCACACCCTGGAGTGGTTTATTGCAATTCTACAATGCCTCCCTCTTTTTTGTGACATAAAAATTGAAAATAAAGTTTTTTCCCCCATTTTATATGATTTTTTTGTGACTTTGTTGCTACGCCAGAAAAAATAGTGCTCTGTTGATAGGGTGTTGCTAAGGGGCAGTATAGCCTAGCGGTTAGAGTATCAAGCTGTACATGAGCTTTATCCAACAGGCCTGGGTTTAATTGTTTGATTCCCAGAACTGAGATAACTGTATCCCAGCTCCATTTTTGTTTTTAGGAGCTGGGACAGGTTTTAAAGTTTGTTCATGGACCGACTTGTTTCATACACAGAGCAATGTCTCTATTTTTGCCCACTCTGCGCATGCACGGCATCCTATTGAGTGAGAAGTGAACTGTACTGGCAGCTGTCTCTTTTGTATTTTATTTTTTAATTTCATTTGTGCATAATGAAGTACAAATTATAGACAATGGCACTGGCATTCTCTAACTGAAGAGATAATGGCAGCGCTACAGAGGCAGAACGGCTGTTACGGGGCAGAGGAGTGTGGAGTAACCGCTATGGAGGCTGGAGAGAGGGAGCAAGTGTCACAGGAGCCAAAAAGTATTGTTATTTATCCTTTTTTTCAGTGAGTTGTTTCTGGAGGCAGTTTACTTTTTGTTTTCTGTGATGGCATGTGCACAGTTCAGAGGCTGCAATCAGATCTGGGTTTACCAATACTTCAAGGTGGCTGTTCAGTGTTTTGAATTTTAGGCTGAAATGTATTTTTTCTCATACCTGACTGCAACTGAGTGATGAGGCGGGTGCGACCTACAGAAAAAAAAGAGTTTCTTTATGTAACACAACACAATATTATTTTTGCAGGCTGGTTCTTTTCAGGGAACAGTTTCACCTTCTCCACATTTGAAACTCCCGCTTTAATGTCACACTTAGTGGGGAGACATGGTGGTTTTGCCAGTCTTGAGTCATGGGTCAGATGGATTTGAAAACAGGAGTTTTAGATGTGGCTGACAGGCACCTTCGCTGTGAGTAATATCAGGATTTACCATGGCTGGAGGATGCCAGTCAGTCAATCAAAAGCAGTGATTCTAGGATGCCATCGTATAATTACAGATTCACCCTTGTGAGGGTTCCTGGCATGCTTGGCAATGACCTCTGGCTCAGTGTGCCTTACCTGGTCAACAAAGTTTAAATAAATACAATCACAGAGGTTACAATGTATGCGATAGGTGTTTGTCTTGAAATAGGGGCCACAATTACAATCTCTAGGATTGCAATGCAAATAATTTGGCTTACTCTGTAAGTCATATGGGTTACAATGGCAAGCATATGGGGGAATGGGGGAAATCTGGGAGGATAAGGGGCTGTACACTAGGTATAGGCTACACCTCAATTTGGAAGGGAAGGAAATCCTTAAGCTGAAGATATAGGGGTTCATCAGTGAAAGGTGGGATTTAAACTTGTGAAGGGGGAGGAATAGGAGCAGGGACTGTTGCAGGGGGCCAGACAAAAGAGAGACTCAGTTTCCACCCCCTAGGGAGTTGGAGGAATACAGAAAAAGGTCAACAGGTAGGGTGCAGGGGAGAGAGACTGTGGTCACATGGAAACATGAGGGGAGGAAAGATCTGGAGGGTGGTCTTGCTAAATGCCAGAAGCTTGGGAGGGAAGCAGGGGGGGAGGAAATGGACAGGGACATGATAGAAAGTATACTTAGAATGGCAGAAAAAAGGGGAGATATTGCTGATGGGTGATCTGAATATGCCAGATGTTAACTGGAGTGCAGTTGCAGCTGCCACTTCGAAGAGTGCAATTATTCTAGATGCTCTACAGGGGGCATGCCTTAGACAACTAGTACTGGAGCCCACTCGAGAGGGAGCAATATTAGACTTGATTCTCTCAAATGGAGATGGAGAGAGGATCACAGATGTAGAAGTGGGTAGCCATCTGGGAACTAGCGACCATCGAACAGTATGGTTCACAATAAACACAGCAATAGAGTCAAGCCATACAAAGACAAAATTACTGGACTTTAGGAGGGCTGACTTTGCCAAATGGTGAGTGCCCAAAGAATGCACTAGCAAATGGGCAGGAAGGAGGGGTGGAAGAACAATGGGGAATAATAAAAACTGCCATCACAGAGGTAACAAGCCTTTGTGTGAAGCAAATAAACAAAACAAGACGATGTAAGAAACCACTATGGTTCTCAAAGGAAGTGGCAGTGAAGGTTCAAGAGAAAAAGAAAGCATTCAGGAAGTACAAGGAATCGCAGAAGGAGCAGGACAGAGAACTGTATCAGTTAAAGCAAAAGAAGGCTGGGAAGGCAGTCAGAACAGCAAAGGCCCAAACTGAGGAAAAGATAGCCAACTCAGTTAAGAAGGGGGATAAAACCTTTTATAGGTACATCAGGGAGCAAAGGAAGACCAAGGGAGGGATAGTGAGGCTTAATAAAGGGGAGGAGGTGGGCAGAGGAGACTATGAAAGGCAGAGATACTAAGCAAATATTTTGCTCAGTATTTACAAATGAAGAGGGAAGGTACATAAAACAAACAGTAGTAACACTCTGGATACAGAAGTTGATACCAGCCCATTTACAGAAAGAAGGGTTCTGAAAGAACTCTTAAAACTGAAGGTGGACAAAGCAATGGGGCCTGATGGGATTCATCCAGAATTCTAAAGAGTTAAGGGTAGAACTAGTGACACCACTGACTACCCTTTTAACAAATCATGGGAGGATGGGGTGGTACCCGAGGACTGGAGGAGGGCAGATGTGATTCCCCTTCACAAAAGTGGGAGCAAGGCAGAAGCAGGAAACTACAGACCTGTTAGTTTAACCTCAGTGATAGGGAAAATGATGGAATCACTTCTGAAGGAAAGAATTGTTGAGTATCTAGAGGCCAGAGGGGCACAGGACCCTAGGCAGCATGGATTCACAGCGGGAAGTTCATGCCAGACAAATCTGATGGATTTCTTTGACTGGGTGACCAAAGTAGTAGATCAGGGAGGTGCTGTGGACATGGCCTACCTAGACTTTAGCAAGGCATTTGACACAGACCCACACAAAAGATTAATACACAAGTTAGCCAGCCTGGGAGTGGGTCCCAAGATGACAGCCTGGGTTAAGAATTGGCTGGAGAATAGGACACAGAGAGTAATAGTAAATGGAGTCCACTCAGAAGAAAGGGGGTTACTAGTGGGGTACCGCTGAGGTTCAGTATTAGGACGGTCCTCTTCAATGTCTTTATAGCGACATTCTGGAAGGACTGGAAGGAAAATATGTCTCTTGCAGATGACGCTAAGATCTGCAACAGAGTTGATGCACAGGGTGGGGTGGAAAGGATGAGAAGGGACTTGGCAAGGTTAGAGGAATGGTCAAATGTATGGCAGCTTAGATTCAATGCTAAGAAGTGCAAGGTAATGCACCTGGGAAACAAAAACCCAGGGGAAGAGTACACAATGGGGGGTGAGATACTAACAACAACAAAAATGGAAAGGGACCTGGGGGTAGTCATATCAGATGACATAAAGGTGGGCAAGCAATGTGAGAGGGCAGCAAGGAGGGCTGGGGGGATACTGGGATGCATAGGGAGAGGCATCACCAGTAGAAAACAGGAAGTTATTATCCCTCTGTACAGACAGCTGGTGAGACCCCATCTGGAGTACTGTGTGCAGTTCTGGAGACCCAATCTCCGCAAAGACATAGACAGGATGGAAGCTGTCCAGAGGAGGGCAACTAAAATGGTGCAGGGTCTACACTGGAAGACATATGAAGAGAGACTTAAGGAGCTTAATATGTATAGCCTCGAGGAAAGGAGGGGGGGACATGATAGAAACTTTCAAGTACCTCAAGGGAATCAACAAAGTCCAAGAGGGTAGCATCTTTCAAAAAAAGAGGTGTGCAAGAACAAGAGGGCACAATTTGAAGATAGGGGGCGCTCAGAGGTAATTTAAGGAAGTATTTTTTCACAGAGAGGGTTGTGGATGCATGGAACGGCCTTCCGGAGGGTTGTGGAGTCAAAATCAGTAGTGGAATTCAAGCATGCATGGGACAGTCATAAGGCAATTCTGGGGGTGGGGTAAGAAGAAGTAGGCTGCTGGTTAACTAGGATCTGCAGCTTATCCAGTAGGTAGGGAAATGGGCAGACTGGGTGGGCCAAGCGGTCCTTATCTGCCGTCAAATTCTATGTTTCTATGAAATAAGATGCCAGAGCTCCAGGCGATGCTAGCTGAGGGGGCGGTGGATGTGGCAGCTGTCAGTGAAACCTGGACCACCCCAGGGCACGACTGGGACCTAAACCTGGAGGGCTACACTATGTTCAGGAAGGACAGGGAGAAGGGAAGGGGAGGGGGGGTAGCACTGATAGTCAAAAATGGCATTGATATAGGAGGGGAGGAGGAGCCAGAGGGAACTGTGGAGGCAATTTGGGTCACCCTGAAAACAAAGGGGGGCAAGAGAGTTAAAATAGGAGTGGTATACAGACCCCCTGCACTGGCAGAGGAACTGGATGAGAGTCTGGTGGCAAATGTCATGAGACGCTGTAGATTGGGCAAGGGAAGGGTGGTGTTGATGGGTGATCTAAACATGCCAGGGATGGACTGAGGGACTATGACGTCCTCAGTGGCCAGGAAGCAGAGGTCACTGGATGTCTTTCAGAACTCATTCTTAACACAGCAGGTGGGTGAGCCGACTAGGGAGGCCCGGACACTGGATGTAGCCTGGCAGACAGTGTCCAGATTAGGGGACTGGAGGTGAGGGACCCGTTGGCAGGGAGTGATCATACCACAGTCTGGTTCTGCCTAGACCTTGGGGGGATAAAGGCCACACAAAGACAGCGGCACTTAACTTTAGGGGGACAGACTTCAAGGGGATGGAAAGGATCCTCAAGGATCATTTGGATGGGATAAGGCCTGACATGGACTCAGACAGTAGGTAGGAAATCATTAGGAGGGGGTGCAGGAGGCTACCAAGACCTGTGCAAGAGTGAGGCACAAATGTGGTAAGGCCAGAAAACCCTATTGATGGACCCGGAAGGTTCAGGAGGCAGTGAGGGAAAAGAAGGCTGCCTATAGGCACTTCAAATGCTCAAGGAGTGAAAGGGATCAAGGGGGACTATGAGCTGATGGCCAGAAGGGTCACTAGGGTGGAGAGATTGGCTAAGGCAAGGAAGAAGCAGAACCTGGCCAGGGAAATCAGGAGGGGGAACAAGGGGTTCTTTAGATATAGTACATTGAGGAAAAAAGGAAGGTGAAGAGGCAGATTAACAGTATTATAACAGGGGAGGGATGGGCACGGGATCCAGGGAGTAGGCCTAGGTACTAAATGAGTACTTTGCCTCAGTTTTTGCCAGGAAGAATGGGGGGCTGCATCATCCAAGGGAGGAGACGGTGAAACTGAGGAGCGGGCGGGATCCTTACCGATCGGGAGCCCCAGCAGATCTAGGAGGAGGGGGTTACATCACTGTTAGGAGGGGGGAAGGCAGAACAGGGGGCCAGGGGGAGGAAGTGGAGGTGGAAATCCCAGTAGAGAGAGTGAGGGAAGCCCTCAGGTCCCTTAGGACAGAGAAAGCACCAGGGCTGGATGAATTACATCCAAGGGTACTGAGGGGAACTGGCAGATGTCCTGGCGGAATCCCTGATGGAGCTTTTCAACATCTCTCTGATGGTGGGGTTGGTGGCCCAGGACTGGAGGATGGCACATACCGTGCCTATCCACAAGAGAGGATCAAGAGAGAAGGCGAGGAACTACAGGCCCGTCAGCCTGACATCGGTGGTGGACAAGGTGATGGAGGGTATTATCAAGGAGAGGCTGGGGGGGTACTGGAGAAGTTGGGGTACCTGGACAATAGACAGCATGACTTTGTACCAGGAAAATTGTGTCAGACAAACCTTGTGGACTTCTACAACCAGGTGACGAGTGCCCTGGACCAGGACAGGCTGGTGGACGTCCTCTTTCTTGACTTCAGGAAGGCATTTGACTCAGTTCCTCATGGGACCTATTGGATAATCTTGGGGAAATGGGTGTGGGGAAATGGATGATCAGATGGATAGGAAATTGGCTCTTGGAGCGTACGCAGAGGGTCGTGGTTGGGGAGTTAGTCTCATCTCCAAGGAGGGTCATCAGAAGGGGTCCCTCAGGGATCGGTCCTAGGGCCCCTGCTGTTTAACGCCTATGTCTCTGACATAAGGAAGGGTATCAAGAGTGAAATGAGTCTCTTTGTGGATGACTCGAAGTTGGGAACAGTGGTGGATGGGGAGGAGGGGAAGGTTACCCTGAAGGAGGACCTAAATGCCCTGGAGAGATAGTCAAGGAAGTGGAGTCTGAGGTTCAATGCAGGGAAATGCAGGGTTCTACACCTGGGCACCAGAAACCTGGGCCAAGTGTATACCTTGGGGAGGTAATACTTCAAGTTTTGATGGCTGAGAAGGACCTGGGGGTGGTGGGGGATGTCAAAACAACTTTGAGACTTGTAAGAGGGCAGTGGCCAAAGCCAATAGGATGCTGTGATGCATCGCCAGGGGGATTACCTCCAGAAGGAGGGAAGTGATAATCCCTCTGTACAACTGCTTGGTTAGGCCGCACCTCGAGTACTGTGTGCAGTTTTGGAGGCCGCACCTAAAAACAGACATTGCACTCCTGGAAAGGTCCAGAGGAGGGCAACCAAAATGATCTGAGGCTTGGGGAAAGGACCTCTGGAGAGAGGCTCAAGGAGCTCAAAAAGTACACGTTGGAAGAGAGGTGGGATGGGGGGGACATGATAGAGGTCTTCAAGTACACAAAGGTGCTAAATAGGGGAGGCTCAGTCGGGGCACTCCAAAGGAAAGAGGGGGCAGCTAGAGGGCACGGGTGGAAGCTAGAGGGGGGAAGACCTGGGGGAAAGGAGGAGGGTAGTGGAACCATAGAATGCACTGCCCAGGGGACTAGTGGAGGCAGAGACTGTGGAGGGGGTCAAGAGGGGTTGGGCCAGGTACAGGGGTAGGGTTGTGCTGGCAAAGTCCAATACGGGGGAATATCTCAGACTGGGAATGGAGAAGCCTGAGGGGGTGGGGGGACAGCAAGGTCAGCTCCCAGGTTGGGGGCTGACCAAATGAGCAGACACGAAAGACTGTTAGGCCTACTCTGCTGGCATTTTAGTATGTTAGTATATGGATCACAATAGAAATCATAGTGGGATACGATGGAATCATATGGTTTACAATGGAAATCTTAAGGTTTACATTTACCATCACTAGCAATGGTAGCATTTACAGTGAAAATCACATTGTTGGGGATTACATTAACCATCAATTTATCTCTCCTTCCTTGAGGATCAGCAGCTCACTCACTGTTTCATCATCTATAGTAAATTCTGGTTCTCTTCTTCTCTTACCTGCTACCTTTCATCACTCCTCTCCCCTTTCTTCCCTTCCTCTTACTCCATCAGTTCTTCAGATACCTGCTCCTTGTCTATCCACCACTGCAAAACTTCTACTGGGAAATCGGCCCTAACCTTGTGGCAGGGCAGGGTTGATAGTGATGAGGATATAAGGGAATTGAAAAGTAACCAGGGGAAATTGATAAGATGGTCTAAAATCTGACAACTGAAATTTAATGCCAAGAAGTGCAACGTTATACACTTGGGGAGTGGAAATCCATGAACTGCATACTGGATAGTGGTAGAGGGGGGGAGGGAGGGGGTTGACTGGAGCAGGCCTCAGTGAAAAAGGGTCTAGGAGTGATAATTAGTTTCAGCCTCAGGACCTCAGCCCAAAGTAATGGTGCATATAGGAAAGCAAGAAGGATGCTGAGATGCGTAGGTAGAGCCTTCTAAAACAGAGTGAATAAAGTCATCCTACCACTTTACAGGTCAATGGTGAGACTGCATCTGGAGTACTGCATGCAGTTCAGGAACCCTAACCTAAAGAAGGACAAAGACCACCTAGTGTTGCTCCAAAAGAGAGTGACTAAAATGATTCATGGCCAGTAGGGAAGGTATTATGAGGAAAGACTATCTGGCCTCAGTATGTATTCACTAGAGGCCAGGAGAGAGAGGGGGTACATAACTGAAACATTCAAGTACCAGAAGGGTATAAACAGGGTGGCTAGCCAGCAACTGTTCAAGCTAAGGAAGGGTTTGATCACAACAAAGGGTCACAGCTTTAAGCTGGAAGGGGAAATTTACAGGAGGGACATGAGAAAATACTTATTCTTGTAGATGGTGGTGGAACAGTGAAATCATCTTCCAGAGAAGCTGGTCAATGTTAAAACAGTAGGAAGTTTTAAGAGATGGAATATACACATGGGACTGGTGAGGATGACAGAGTAGGGGATAAGGTCAATGGGGTGGGGGGTTAGTCCCATGGAAACAGAGGGATGACTGGTCTGCTTAAGGCCTAGTGAGTGCTAGACTCATGAGGGCCTAGTCAGGAAATGGGTAGACTTGATGGTCCACAAGTCTTTTTCTGTCCATAAACATCTATGTATCTTCACCCCATATCACACTGGTAAATGAGCTCAGGCTCAAGTGTGTTTCTTGTACAACAATTTTAAATTAATTAATTCATTCATCAATCAATCAATCAATCAACCAATATATAAATAAATGGAAATCATAGGTGGTTATCCAGGAAGCCATTAAAGTCACTTGTAATTCATAGCTGTAATGGAAATCATAGCAGTTACAACTGCAATCATAGGGTTTCCATTGCAAATCATAGTGGTTATGATTACCAACACTGGCGTTACAATAAACATCTTAGTGGTTACAATTACCATCATTAGGGCTGTAATAGAAATCATAGGGGTTACCATGGAAGTCATGGGGGTTTCAATCAAAATCATATGGTATACAATGGAAAGTGTCTGGTTACAGTGAAAATCACAGGGGTCACAATTTAAGTCAGTGCTGTTACAACAGAAATCACAAGTGTGACAATGGAAATATTAGGGGTCACAAAGAAAATCTTAGGGGTTGTAATAAACATCATAGGATTATAGAGGAAATTTTAAGTGTTACAATGCAAATCATAGGAGTTATGTAGGAAATGGTAGGGTTTGCGATGAACATCATAGGCATTACAATAAAAAGTTTAGGGGTTACAAAGGAAATCTTAGGGTAGTAGGGGAAATCGTAGGTGGTATAATGGAAATCATAGAGGTTACAATGGAAATCATAGGCGTTACAATGGAAATTATTGGGATTGAAATGGAACTCACATGAGGTACCATGGGAATTACAGGCGCTACAAGGAAATAATAATGGCTACACTTCAAATCATAGAGGTGCAATGGAGTTACTAAGAAAATCACAGGATTCCAAATTAAGTCATAGATGTTACAATGAAAATAATAGAGAAGGGGACATGGAAACAATGGGGGTTACAATAGAAATCATATTGGTTACATTGAAATTGTAGGAGTCATGGAAATCATAGGGGTTACAGTGGAAATTATAGGGGTTTCAATGGAAATTGTTTGAGTTGCAATGGAAATCATAGTGGATACAATGGAAATCATAAGCTACATTTGAACTCACAGGGTTATAATGGAAATCATAAGATTTACTCAGGTTAGACTGGTAGAAGTAAGTCAAAATGACCCAACAGAAATCATAGTTGTTACAGTGGAACTCACAGTGGCTATACTTGAAATCATAGAAGTACAATGGAGTGTCACAGAGTGCTTCTGTGATGGAAAAGGGGCTTTATAATTTGTGTTAGGTATTTTTCCTTTTTGCCCTGTGTTGGGAGAAGTCATGGGGAAAAGTTTGAGTAAGGGAGTTTATGTTTAAATATAGAAAACAAAATGATAATGGATAAGGGGATGGTTGCAGTTGTAGTGGGGTTGTTATACTTTATTCTTTTATATTTTGGTTGTGCAATAGCTTGCTTTTGTGTTTAGTCTTTTTTCTGGTAAGAGAGCAGCTGCCCTCCTTGCGTGTATGTAGCCTGGCCACCTACATATCACGCTTTGAGAGTAACTGTTTTCTTGGCTGTATTGCTTTAATTGTTTAAGTTAGCTCCTGAGTCAAACGCCCCCCCTCGTTCGGCAATTCAAAGTGGCGAGTGATTTAAATCACTCGATTAGATTTGTCATTTTTAATCTTTAAAAGCTCTCGCATTTTGTTGCCACTTAATATCCAGTATTTCCTGGTGCAAATCTTAATATTTGCCAATATTCATGATAAAATTGACCGATTGGATTGTCCCAAAGGATTTTTCCTAGGATTAACTTAAAGGATTAAAGGGCATTTTGGGCAGCAGGTGAGCTTATATTACTTGATACATTGTCTTCTGTTCCGTTGAATAGAAGACACATTTTCAGTTCGAGTTATTTATTTAATTCGACCTCGCGAATATGCGAGGTGGAATTCATTGGGGAAATCACGTCGTTTTCCAGGTTGTGTTGTTCTCCCACTTGGGAGATTTTCTCTTGGTGTCTTTTTGTAGTTGTACCTCCAGAATGTGTGAGAGGTCTAAAAAAATAAATAAATCTTTATTTTCCAGGACATGACCGGGGTTTGTCTTTCGCTTAAGTAAAAGGTTTGCTTTTATTCAGAAAACCCCTCGGTCTGGTTGTCGGCTCTAGACATGGATTTGAAGACTTTGCCTGCCAATAAGCCAGCCGTTTATCAAAGGCTGGTTTGTTGTAATGGAGTATTTTTCAGTCGGACAGTTTTCGTTGGTTTACAACGTGGCGTTGTCAATCCCTGTCCCATTTGGATTTGTGCTCTGTTATGAGGGTATTTAGCCCATTTAATTTACTTTAGAAAATGAATTCTATATTTAAGTAAGGATGATAGAAGCTAGCATACCCTCCTTAGTTGAAATGAGACATTTTCCTGCTTTTTGGGAAAGAGGATGGTTTTCTTTATTTTGTGGTTGGCGTTTGGGGAGTTCTTGATGTCCGGTCTCTTCGGCATTTAGTGCTATTTTGGGAGTTGGCCGGGCACTCCCTGAATGCCTTTATACTTTTGTTAAAGGGGTGGTTCTTTTTCACACTAGAAAATGAATATAAAAACATCTAAAACTATTATAATTTATTTTGCTGATAACATATAAATCGCTAGAGTAATAGAAATGTGTTTATGTTAATTAAATTAAATAATGATGCAGTGTTTGAAGAAATTAAATTTAAAATGTTCCAGTGGGTGGAGTTAATGCATCACCTGATTACTGAATGATATAAAAGAATGGATAGTCTTTAGGGATTTTAGATGCGACTAGGAGAGAGACGAGAAAGGAGGGTCTGGAGAGTACTTCGAGTGATGTTAAACTACTATATAAGATGTGTCCCATAGAGGATTGATGTGAGTTCCAAGGAGCCTTGTTGATGGAAAATGTCCTGCTTTGGAAGAAGATGTGAATCTCTATAATAAATGTTGAACTATATAAAAGACAGTCACTGTGTTATGCTATCTGATTGCCCACATAAACCTACCCCTACCACATGGAGTTACAGAGAAAAATCAGTGATTACAACTAAAATCACCAGAGTTACAATGGAAATAATGGGGGGAGGGGGGCGTTACTATGGAAATAATGGGAGTTACAATGGAAATCATACTGGCTACAATGAAGATCATGAGACTTACAACTGAAACAAAGGGTTATAGTGAGAATCATAAGGGTTATATTGGGAATGACTGGGGTCACAATGGAGTATCAGTGGAAATGATAGGCGTTACAATGGAAGTTATAGAATTTACAATGGGACTTCTAGGGAATGCCATTAAAATTATGGTGTTTACAATAGAAATCATTGGAGTTACAATGGCTGTCATAAAGGGTACCATGAAAATAAAAGGGTTTACAATGGAAATCATATGATTATAGTGGAAATCATAAGGGTTAAAATCAAAATCATGGGAGTTGTAATGGAAATTACAGGGATTACAGTGGGAATATAACGGGTATAATGGAAATCAAAGGGGGTCTCAAAGGAAATCAAAGCAGTTAAAACTACCATCATAGGGGTCTCAGCTGTAACCCCCTTAGTGATGTCCCACAGAACCCCTCCCCACATTCATACACCCATATGCCTCTGCAGTTGTTCAGGGCTGTTAAGGCTTATTATACATAGCAGCTCATTGACTTCCTGCAAAAAAGGTGAGGGTGCAGTAATCAAAACCACGGCATTTCATTCAAGATTATGTTGTTGATGGCAGTATTTGCTTTAAGTGACATGTTGGCTGGCACAGTCTGAGCCTCCTTATAGTTGACAAACCATTGTCTCCCACATTGAAGCAAACCCTGCCCATCCACATGGTAAACTATGCTATGCTTTAGTACCTCTTTTCTGCTGTGGATTCAGGGATCTTGCCTGGCTCCACTAGTGCCTGGGATGGGGCAGATATTGACTCTTTCCTCTTTCCATCACCTAAGAACATAAAGTTAAAGACTATTTATTAGTTCACTGAAATGTGGTCAATACCTCAAATCCATTAGTTAAGCAATGAATCCTATCAATCAATCAATCAATCAATCAGTCAATCACTTTATGTCATGAAGTACAAACTACAAAATAATGTGTATTTTGTTTAACAGAACCGCCACTAATATCTTTAAAACCTGTAACTTTTACATTTTTGGTTTAGAAACATATATATTTTAAATATTTTAAATGGAATTACAGAGTCCAATCAACATAAATAGATCATGACAATATAATACTTGTCCATATAATATATTGTTGTTAAAAATAACTGGATTTAAAAAATTTTCTGACCCACTTCATGTTTTTATTATATCAATATATGGAACATTTCGCAATACCATGCATTTATATATCAACTTGCCTAACTACAAGCTTTCATTAAAAAAGAAAGATCTTAAAGAATCAGTCCTATCAATACAGTGTCTTTGTGTTAGTAGTGTTATACTGTGTATGTTTTGATACTATTTCAAATTGCTTTCTGAGTATATGATCAATATATGTTTTTCAGTGTGACACAGCCATAAAATGCTAAGCACATAGGCCCCGATATTCAGAATTGCACCTGGCAAAGGTGCAAGTGGTGGCACAGTGCAACTGAGTTGTGCTGTAGCAACGTAGGGAGATATTCAAAAGAGATGTGCCATGGTGCAGCTCTTCTCAATATAGCAGATAATGTGCAGGGCGCAAATACAATGCTCATGCCCCAGACAGGTCTCAATACCAGGAATGGGAATGCTCCAGCACAATTATAGCTGAGCTGGGCACAATACCCAGATATTCAGACCTGGATATGCAAATGAGGCCATTATGCATGCAAGGTGCAAATGGGGCCATTTGTATGTCATTATGGTGCCATTTGCATGTGTTGTGCAGGGCTGGCCAGTGAAATGCGCATGACGCCCTGCACAGCATGCGATCCCTGTACCAGGGACCTCAGTAGTACCCCCTCTCCATTCCGTGCCACTGCTCACCATTATAATGACGCAAAAACTACCTGGTGACCCAGTGGTTCCCCCTACCCTGCCTGTAACCCCCATCACTCAAAATAGAATATTAACAATGCCCTGGTAGTCCAGTGGTACCCCTCCCCCCTGACCATCTGATTGCCCGATATAAAATATTAATAATGCCCTGGTAGTCTAGTGGTATCCCCCACCCCTCAAGTAGCTCCGATCAGCCAAAAGAAAACAGTAGTGCCCTGGTAGTATAGTGGCACCTCCTGCCCCTCCTGTAGCTCTGATTGGCCAAAAAAAAATATTAGTAGTGCCCTGATAGTCAAGTAGTACCCCCTTCCCCCAACCCTCTGATCGCTCGATATAAAATATTAATAATGCCCTGGTAGTCTAGTGGTACCTCCCACCCTGCCAGTAACCCCGATCACCCGTACAGTAGGATCGAACATATCACTGATGGTCCAGTGGCACTCCCACCCACACAGGACCCCCAGCCCACCCAGCCCCCCATCATTGGCGGGTGGAAGCAAACCAACCTGCATACCTCCGTGGCTGCCCACCCAATGACAGCTTACAGAATCAGCTGCAAGTTCATTGGTCCATGCTGTGAATGACTATTACAGTATGCACTGCAAGCCCATTGGTCCACAGTGTAGACCAATGAGCTTGCAGCTGATACTGTAAGCTGTCATTCAGCAGGCAGCAGCGGAGGTATGCGGGTGGGTTTGCTGCTGCCCGCCAATGACGGAGGGGGGAGCTGGGTGGGCTGGAGGTCCTGTGTGGGTAGGGGGGTGAGGGGTGCCACTGGGCTACCAGGAATATGTTTGATCCTACTGTATGGGCAATCGGGGTTACCGGTGGGGTGGGGGGGTACCACTAGACTACCAGGGCACTAATAATATTTTCTTTTGTCTGATCAGAGCTACAGGAGGGGGAACCACTAGACTACCAGGGCATTATTAATATTTTATATCAGGCAATCGGAGGGTCGGGAAGTGAGGGGGGGATCCACTGGACCACCAGGGACATTTGTGTGTACTTGTGAATGGTGTTTGGGGGGCCTCACAAGGCTAGCAGCTGCTGTGATGAGCCTTGCATTACGGCAGCTCACCTGTGGGTGGCTACCATTTGAGACATATTTTTTGGGCTCAGCTTTGTGCCCCGGTATGCAATGCATCTCAGGGTTGTGCCAGCATATGCGCCGTACATCCCAGGCTGAATATCGGGATGTGCCACATATGCATGGGCACGCCCCCTGGAGATGTGCCACATACATTATCTTTGCACCCCGGCACATGAGAAATTTCACTACAGAATTCCCCCTTTTGAATATTGCCCTGGGGCACATTTCTGGGGTTGCCCTGGTGCAGCTCAGTTGCACTAGATGCAACCCCTTTGAATATCTCGGCCATAGTATCAATACTATTTTTTGCATCAATAGACTATATTAATACAATTGTTTTGTATAGATACATAACAGTACAAGAATTTTTTTTAATAATTTTATAAAAAATAGTTTTTCTTGTTACTTTTTCAAAACGTTGGTTATAGTAAACAATTGTTTCTGAATTTTGGTAATACTTATGATTATTTAATTAGAAACTGTGTAGTCTACAGCTTAACTTTTCATTCATCTTATGCCCTCAATCACATTACAGACATTTGAGTCACCCATGTGGAAATTTCTACAGCACTCTTCCTAGCTTTTGCAGGCTTTGTCTACAAATGCATCATAAGACAATAATGCAAAGTACAGTATCTCTAAGCAGTGTACAGTCTCACACAAAAGGCAAATAAATGACAATATATTTAGACGATACTCTAAAAACAGGAAGAAGCATTGAGTTAATTTCTCATCAAACAATACATTCAAGCTGATAGACCCTTCAAAATAAATGAGCCTTAACCTGAGCCCTGAAAGTGGGCAAGGCAGGAGTGTCCCAGATTTACAGCAGCACAGCATTCTACAAACGTGAGCCATAGATGCAAAATGCGTAGTTACCCTTAGTTTTCAACTCCAAGCATGGAATACATAGCAAGTTCTGCATACTCAATCACATACATTGAGAAAAAGAGTGCTGGAGACAAATGTTGGCAGTGTACTGAAGCAAGGAGCTCAACGATGGAGTGCTTTTTAGACAAGAAAAATATTTTGAATTTACAGTAACTCTGCTTAACTGGGGGTGTCACCAGCCAGCTTCTAGATAGCCACTTAATTCCCTAATTGTCTGCAACCAGTAGCCTAATCCTTAGACATGTATCTAAAGCAAGCAAATCTGGAACCCTCCCGTGAGTGAAGTTGGATGGGGACATCATGGTGTGTTATTACTATCAAAACTGTGGCTGTAAATCAATTTTTAAAGTTAAAAACTGCCGAGTGAAAATCACCTCAGATGATGGATTGGGGCCTACTTTTTACTCAAACTGACACTTCAAGCTTTCCTTCGGGCCCGGTTGGTTTCAACCATGGCTTCCTCCACTCATCAGGCGACAGCACCAACCAAGCAAGTTCATATCACTGCTATGCTCTTTCAACTACTGCGGGACACTGCTGAACTTAAAATCACCACATCCCAGATTACTTGTGATCTGTTGTTCCCAGGAGACCATGTTGCCACTGTAGTGTGAGTATGTCAAGGGGAACAGCTGGGAGAATCCTCACAGGTCCTGATATGAGAACATACATCAGGTACTTGCTAATAAAATAGATGACATGGAGAGCAGAGCCAGGAAGAACAATGCCCGACTGGTTAGGTTTCTTGAAGGAGCCATGGGACCGGCCTTGATAGTCTTTCTCCAGCATACTGTTCCAGCAATACATAATGCCTTCCTCTGGAGCTCAGAAAGGTGCACTACTCTCTGGCACCCAAACCCCAACCAAGGGAGTGCCTGAGGCCCATTCTTTGCAGATTCCTTTGATACCCACTCAAAGAAACTGTGCTACGCCTCTTGAGTGAACATGATCCCTTCAAGTGGGATGGCCACACCATTCAAATATTTCAAGATTTCTCAGGGTGCTCTAGTGAGCACACTTACTGAGAAGACATGCTTCACCTCGACGCTATCAATCCTGGTACTTTTGTCAACTATATTATTTTACTACTCAATTTCATCTCGCAAGTCCAAGATTCAGATCTCTCCTCTCCTACAGAGCAAAAGGATACTAAAATTAAAAATGGGACTTACTAATAAAGGTGGTCCCAGCAGATCTAAAGATCATCCACCGCTTGAACAACAGGCTGCCACAGCACCAGTGGGAACAGTAGGGTTGGGTGATCCCCCTTGGCAGTCCCTTACTCTCTCCATAAAGGTAATTGATAGCAAGGTGGAGGAATTGCAGAAATGCTTTGGTGAACAAATATAAAGACCGAGATGGCCAACCAAATGACAACTTCAGTGGAGGCTCAGGCCACCAGAGTCATCAACAGGACAATCAAATTGGTGCAGGAAAACAGTCAACTGCGCTACCGAATGGAAGCACTGGAGAATGCCCAATGAGTGGTAAACTTACACCTCATGGGTTTGTTGGAGGGAAGTGAAGTTCCCAATTTGGTATTGTTCCTGCAGGACTGGCTACCTGGTGCGCTTCAGGTGGATTTGTGAGCAGAGAACACCTTCTTTATCAACAAGGCGTATCAGATCTCCCCATGATTGGCCCCTGTGCAACAGACATTGCCATAAACTATTCTCATGGTTACTTCAGGGGTACACATTGGGGACTCATTCTTGATGGCAGCTCATGAGTCTCAAGACTCCAACTTTCAGGGCACCACTCTACATCTTTTTCCCGACCTTTCCATTGCCACTCGCTCCTGCAGGAAGAAGTCTGACATGCTGCGGGCCAGGCTGCAGAGTTTAGATGAAGTTCACTTCTTACTGTTGCCAGCAAGGCTCCATATCCACTACGGGGGCCATACATATCAATATAATGACCCTAACGAAGCAGGGGTTTAAGTGGAGGCCCTGGGAAAAGAATTTGCAAAAAACAGATGGGCAGCAGAGGCTGAATTGGAGGGAGGAGACCTGAAATACTGAACTTTGCTTTACTTATAGGTTTGTAAAATCAGTTTAACCAGGGACTGTACTTGAGTAGAAATGTTTTTCTCCTTATACAAGTTTATGACCACTAGTTGGAAGGTTAAGTTTATTTTTAGATCTCCTTATCAGGGGAAGACATATCTTGTAGCTGGGTGGCATGCTGTTGATGGAAAGTACAGCAATGGTGGCCAACATGCAGTGACCACGGAAATCACCATAAGTTCTCTGACCTTTTGGTGTAAGTCAATGCTGCCATGGTATGTACAATCTATGTTGCAAATAATATTAAAGTTTTTCACTGTCAGAGGTAAGGGGATTAAGTTTAAGGCTGAATACAACAGTCAGTCCTTCATGAAAGGGGATCATACTTATTCTAATGTTTTACAAATGAATGCTTAATAAGTTATGGATATATTCATACTTGCAGGATATCTAACACAGTTGGTTGACATTGGAACTGGGGTACTGAGGGGCGGAGGGCTGCATTACCTTTAAAGTTAATTTTAACATCTTGGGTTTGGGATCATATCAGTTAGTTAGCTGAATATTCACCCATGTTCGTATTACTCATCTGCATGATTGCCACACTCTTGTGAGGTGCAGCCATTGGAATACATTTGTTTAACTCTACATGATATACCTCCTCCTCCTTAAAGCAGACAACTTAAGTTATAGATGTTTCTGTATTCCATTAAATAGCTCCTTTTATCAACTGATGTATGCCTGGTAGGACGTATAACCTGTATGATGTTTTATCATCAAAACAATAAAATGTAAGTTAAAAAAAAGATTTCTATGCGAAGCTCTCGTAAAGAAGAAAGGCCTACACCACAGCCAGTTAAAAACTCACCCAGCTCTGAGTACAGTATTCCATGTGACATCCAACAATATTAAGAGTGCAAATAAATGTCAGATTCCACAATTTCCAGTCCCCTACTGTGGTAGAATGATTTATCAAAGACACCTGGCTGGACAATGACTTTTCTACTAAATGCAGTGGAATGGCAAGATTGTTAAGGGAAGCTGGACACCTGATGGATACAGCCATAAATCAGAATGGACGGTACAGTTCTGCTTTTAACTCCCTTCAGGATGCTAGAGACCAGTATCACCCAGCCCTAGAAGTCGAGGTTGGGAAAAGAATAAAATGCCTCCTTTACATGTCTTCTATCACAACATCGCTCCAAAAGCAGGAGGATAAGCCCTCCTTCCTCATCTCCTATGAGCAGCTCTCCAGCTTACTCACCTCTGAAAATGCAAAATAAGTTTGCTGCTTTGCACTGTACCTCACCACCGGAGGAAGACCCAGCTCAAGACTTGCCTGCTGCAGAGCCCAAGCCACAGGTTGAACTGTACGAGATCACTCAGAGTCCACTCCTATGCCAGACATCTCAGCTACCTTGTGGGCCAACCTTTTAACCACAGCACTGTCAGAGTCAATTGCTAGCCCACCAGCCATTAACCAACCCACTGACTCTCCCCCACAGAGGCCGCAGTTCATCTCAACAGGTAAAAAACCGAATCACAGTATCGATCTTATTTGAGGATATTTCATTCCACATTATGGAACTGTAAGGTGTCAGCATTCGGACCACCCAGAAATTTTTGCTGGCAGGGGCCACCCACATTAACACATCTTGTCAGCACCTATATAATGTTGGCATCCCCAGCATGCATCACTTCTTTCTCCCACTGTCAACCACTTATCAGTCCACTACAGCTGAAGAATGCCATCAAACTTGGAATATTTCACTGTCACTACTTACTTTTAAGTTTTTTATTTTACATTTACTTTTATTTGACTGTGGGCCACCGACAAAAAAATAACTGTTGTTCCTTTATTGCCATTGTGGCGATGTTAAAATGTATAAAGATGATGACCACTCAATTTGTATCCATTGCCTTGGTACACACCCCAGTGTTAAAGAGCTAGTTTAGCCAAAACAGGCAGTCGTGAAAATAATACAAATTTTGAAGAAGTAGTCTGCTGTGATTTTTTATTTCTGAAGTACAGTGTAAGCCGCTTACCACAGACAGTTTTGTGTATATACATTTTGTCCACCTAAATCAACGTCCACAGTTGCCGGCAGGTGGTGCCGTTGCCTACACATGATTAAAAATATGCCGCTCATGTTACAGTACAGTACTGTAATGGATTTTATCAAAAGCAAGATAAAAAAATTGGCATGGTGTGCACTAACAACCTGTCGATGAGTGCACTAACAACTGCTAACTGCAACCCATAGGTAGTGCATGGAACATATCAAGAAAAGCAAAGTATGTTCTGTACAGGACTTTACGTTTCATGGTAGAGTATTGTACTGTTGGGAATCATGAAACTTAAGTGGCAAAGTGTTCACCATCTCTGGGAAGCTGAGTTAACAAAGGATTTGCTTCTAAAGATGGTATGCTTGTCAGCCTCATTGTTAATCTTGTGCTTTTCACAGTTTTTAAAGTTCGAGGAGGGGTGGTGATTAAAATCACTCAGACAGCTTGCATATTTCACTTAAAGAAGCTGTCTATCTTACAGCAGGTAACCTAAGGAGCTAACTCCAGAAGCGCTTAGGTAATCACCATTTAATAGCCTGCATTGGCACATTTAAGATCTGTTAAGTGAAACAGTTATCACTGCCGGGTGCAACGAATCGCTCAGATAATGCTGATGATCGCAATCAGCTGTCCTCATTTGCCAGCATGTAACATCAGCATAAACAGGTAAAATATCTACTGCAGTATATGGGGATGGTTTGTGTTTTCAATTACTGTCCGCCTTCCCCACTTGTCTGCGGTATCTGTGTCCGCCGTACGTGGAGTGTACTGTACTTTTCTTTTTCCTTTTGCAGATTAGAAAGTCTTCTGTGTAATAATATTGTGCTGGAAGTGTGGAACATCTCTTAGCCTGTCAGATGACATATCTATTTCTATCACCCCTCACTACATCATCATCATTGTGATCTCACTGACAATGACATCACAGGTAAGTGACCTGACAGCCATTGAGTGGCTGCTCGTAAGCAAAACTGATGTTGCAGTCAGTGAAGTCACAGTGCTGATGATGTTTTGGGGGGCAATACAGAGAGATTCATCAGCTGCCAGGCAGAGCACAGTTCCACACATCACACTTCCTAACATCAGGTAAACGATCTTCTAATTAACCAAAAAGGAAAAGAAAAAGCACCTCAGATTTAAAAGGTAATGGTTGACTGCTTTTAAAAACTAATGTTCGTTTTAGGCAGTACATTAGCTCTTTAAAGCTTACTCGGTTTGCCAGTTTATACCAGGCAACCAGATGTCACAAGAAAACTTTTGAAGTACATCTAAAGCTTAAGGAAATGGAGAAACAGGTTGCAGCAAAGGCAAATTCTCTGTCACTAACCACTTCTGTTCCCATTTCATCACTGGCTGGTTGATCCCCATGGTCAATGACAGCCATCACTAATTTGTCAAAGAAAAGGGATAAGTCCTGTAGGTTGGTGTAAAAACACCGCCACTCTGAGAAAGAGAAGTGGTGCAAGGCCACTTCCCTAGACCATTCCCATTCACCTCTAAAAGAGATGAGTCTACTGGAAAAGATGGTTCCCCAGCTCTGGTTGTGGGTCCTCCTCCCCCCCAGCTGTCTCCCAGACACCAAGCTTGGGGTCTGGTGCCAGCTTGCCTCCACCACTAGGGGGTTTGCTACCTATACCACTGTTGGGCACAGCCCCGTCGACAGTTCAGCTATTGTTAACTCCTTCAGGTGCACAGTTCTTGTACCAAACAATTTCTGAGCTGTTTCAGTGTCTGTTGCCACTGCAACTGTCATTGCTGTCTCCATCTGCACCCTCACCTGGCCCTATGTCGACCTTACCATTGACATTCCAGTTCTCAGTCCTGGCTATAGGGCCAAGCCCTGAATGACCTCTGTTGACAGGACCCCCGTCAATAGCTCCTCCTCACTTGTCTCCTTGTCCCATCGACCCTCAGCTATTTGATTGTCAAAGCTGATGACGAACTGGAGTACAATTCAGAGTATATGGAAGAAAAGGTGGAGGCCATAGATGATGGAGAGTCAATAGATGTTGTAGCCTCAAGCGAAGGCAGATGCCAGAAGCAGCCACAAGCTCAACAGTTCCATGTCATAATGGCGATCGCAGAAAGGTGATCACTGTTAGGGCAAGAGTACATCACTGAAAATCAGTTTCAGAGATGTACACTCCCAGCGCACAGCAAGATGGTGCCGGGGACTTGGGTTGTTTTTTTTATGCGGGGGCTGTGACCCCCACACCCCACCTGCTAAAGGACTCTAAACTCCAGGGGAGTGCATGTCAGTGGGGGGAATTTATGGCCGGGCTCAACAAAAGAAATGCGTGCCCGGACCTGAACCCTGCACCCTCGCAACCCTAGTCTGCCACCCATCAACCATGTCACAGGGCCAGCTCAGCAGCCCACTGCCACATTACGCCTCACAAACCCTACCTCCCCCCTTCCGCCTGTAGCTCAGCGTGCTTGCTGCCCCCCATGTGAGTGTACATATAGCGATATCCTGTTGCTATATTCTTGGACCCCCCCATCAGATCGCCCTCTCTGCCCGGTAGCCCTGTGAACAGGTGCCACGATTGAGTCGCACTTTTTGAAAGTGCTCCGTCGCAGTCAAGATTGTCATGGGCTACCAGCTCAACTCTGTTCTCTTGCTCAGAGGAGAGTGTACAAAAAATTCCAAGGTATCTACCTGAGGATGCCTCATTTCAAGCCTTCCTGAAACAGGTACAGGCTAAATTGGGGTGTCCAGCAGAGGAGGATGATTCCTCCAAGAAAAATTCCTATGAGTTCTTGGAGGTTTTTGTCTTTCCTAGGGTCATTAGTCCTCCAGTACATTCTTCACTTGAGGATGCCACTGTGACTTCTTGGCATAGGCCAGCAGTTCCAAGAAAGGCTGATAAACAATATCCAGCCCCTACTGCTAAGCCCTATTATTCACTACAGACTGAAACACACTCAGCGGTGATTATGGCTGCTCATGACAGATCATAGGCTCCCAAACACATGACTTCTGTTCCTCCGGATAAGAAGTTGAGAAAATTGGATGTGATGGGGAGAACATTTGCTTCTGCTTTCCTGAGCCTAAGGATTGTCAGCTATCAAGTGTACATGATAAAATATCAAAATTGCCTTTGGAAGATTATGGCCACCCTGACTGAAAAATTGCCAGAGGGCCAGGACAAAATATTGCCACAGCAGACTATTGCTAATGGTCAGGAGGTTGGTAAGCACCTGCTATGGTGTGCCTATAATGCCTCTGATACTGCTGCCAGGGCCGCTGCCTCTGGCATCTGCCTTCACTGCCACTCTTGGCTAAGGGCAGCTGGTTTTGCCTCAGATGTGCAGCAATCTGTAATGAATGCTCCATTCAGATGTAAACAATTGTTTGGCAGTGATGTTACTATGTAGATAATGCATTGAGGAATTTACAATCCTCAAAAATGACTTTGAGATCCCTGCATACTTCTCTTGCCCTCCTGCTGGAGGAGGTTCAATCCCTCCTCCAGAAGAGGGCTGTGATACTTGTCCCAGTCTCAGAACAGAACCAGGCTATTACTCCCAGTACCTTCTGGTTCAAAAATGGACCAGGGATCTACAGATCATACTATATCTTCAAGGACTGAATCTATTCACCACATACAAAAATTTTGAATGGTCTCTCTGCAAGAACTCCTTCTGACATTTCTAAAAGGGGACTGGATGGTTGCTCTGGACATGAAGGATGCATACCTTCATGTAAAGATCCACAAGTCACACTGAACACATGTTTCATGCTCCAGGGCTTATACTACTAGTTTCATGTCTTGCCCTTTGGTTTATACTCTGCACTGCAGGTCTTTACCAAAGTTTCTGCAGCAGGGACAGCTGCTCTCCACAGAGAGAGCCTCTGTGTTTTCCCCTGTATAGATAACTGGCTGTTTTAGGTCCCATCACAGGAAGCCATTTTATCTACACACTGTTTTGGACACTTTCAGTTTTTCAACCTATGGGGTATACTGGTCAAAAAACAGAAGTCGATCCTGACCCCTTGTCAGAGACTCCAATACCCGAGGTAGTTCTGGACACAAGTCTTGGATGGGTATGTCTGCCTTCCAACCATGCTAAGGCACTAATGGGCCAGGAACAGCTGGTATAATCCAATGACCATGTCTCGGCCAGATACCTTTTATGGCTAATAGGGCTGATGGCTGCTGCAATACTGACCGTCCCTCTAGCTCACCTCCACGAGGATCCCTCAACAATTCCTCAAGACACAGTGGCCAAAACACTCCAGTGAGTTGGAATGTCTAAAACAAGTGACTCCTCCACTCCATCACTCCCTGCTCTGGTGGTTGGACCATCCCAACCTAGAGACGGGGTCCCCATTCCTCCGACCATCCCCCATCCTGGTGATGACCACGGATGTCTCTGATTCAGGCTGGGTGCCCATTTGGGTCTCTTCAGAACCTAGGGCCAGTGGACCCCTCTGGATATGGTTCTGTGCAGCAACACTCTGGAGATGAGGTCTGTTCTGTGTGGCCTACAGGTCTTCACTGCCCTCCTTGTGGAGAACCAGCTGCTGAATCATACAGACAATTTTTGGGTAATGTATTACATCTACCAGCAGGGTGGAGTTCATCTATGCCTCCTCTGCAGAGAGGTGATGAGAGTCTGGCATTAGGCAGCAGAATGAGACATATTTCTGTCCACAATGTTCCTACCTGGTACTCTGGAGGCACTGTTTTTCTCCCATACCCCCAAGGAAGTCGGCACACTAGGAGATCCAAGGGACATAAGCACACCAAGGCATGCCAGCCATCCTGGAACTCAGCGGACATCCTCCCCTCCCATGGCATCCCTGAGCTGCACCTCCACCTGTGGACTCACAGGTGATGGTATTGCAGTGGAGATGGCTTCCCTCCCTCCCTGGAGGAGGAGAAGAGCGGTCCTAAGGATGCTCGACCCTCCTCCCCCTGGCCAGCCCCTGATGTTCCGAGTCTGCACCCGACCCCAGGTCGATGGTGTCACAAGCAGTAGCTCTACCGCTGCGCCAGTGGGCCAGCGAGAGTATGGAGCATTGTTTACATATTCTAAATGTCTGGAGGATGCTGCGTTGGTACCTGAATTGTGCACAGGTTAGTAGAAAGTCCTTACAAATGTTTGTGACTTTTGCCCCAAAATGGAGGGCTCTCTGATTTCCAAACAGGGCTTGTCCAAATGGCTAGCAAATTGTATTATGTTTTGTTACCAGAAGCACAGTAAGCAGCTTCCTGGTCCTGTATGGGTTAACCCCACCTGCAGGGTGGCTACTTCAGTGGCTCGTTTCTCAAATGTGTTCGCTGCTGACCTATGTGCTGTTGCCTCTTAGAGTACAGTTCATACATTTATTAAACACTATGGTCTGGACATCATCTGTGGTATACACGCCAGCTTTAGCCTCAATGTCTGGCAAGGCCTCCTTACTCAGGATCATTAGGTCTTACCATCCTCCCTCTGTACTTGGTAGTGCTTGGGAGGGACTCATTCCATGATGTAGCTCAATGGAGGGAGATATCTTCAAAGAAGTTAGAATATTTACCTTCTATAATAATCAATCGTCGTGAGCCACAACTCTCCTTCACATCTTTCCCTCTTGTCGGGTGATGGGTGACTATCCCTTCTGCTCTGGCAAGCTGCCTCTCCTCTGCTGCCTCATACAGCATCAATACTCAGGCATCCAAATCCTCTCCTCTGTGTTTAGTTTGGTCCTGGTCGCTTTGCTTCCTGCCAGTCTGATGATCCTTTGAACTTTTGCCTCATGGGAAATGGAGATATGCTAGGGATGCCCACATTATATAGGTGCCAACGAGGCTCGTCAATGTGGGTGGCTCCAGCCAGCAAATATTTCTGGGTGGTCCTGATTCCGACAGCCTACAGATCCATGATGTGGCTCAATAGAGGACAGTCTCTTGAAGATCTATTGTTACGGTAGTTAACTATTCTTTATTTCTCTTTTGCAGCCTGCTTTTTCCTACTGTGGTCACCCTGATCTCCCCAATAACTGCTCCAAGATGGCCTACCATGCAGCGATGAGAGTGGAGTTACCAATGCAAGATCTAGTACCCCTTGAACTTTGCATGCTATCAGCTACAGGCCTTAATTTCACTAATCCTAAATTGTTTCACAGGCCCACCTATCAGACCCTGTGCAACAAACTGTGGACGGACTGCCGCCAAGTAAGCGGTGCATAGCTCGCATCTCCAGTCTAATATCTCCTCGTGTGCCCTGAAAACTAGCAAAATGCTTGGAAACTTTAGTTTTTTACCAGCTCACCTCTCAAGTAGTGCAGACACATGATGCTAGCAGAACCGGGCCCTACTTCCCCTTTTAGTCTCACTGTCTGCATGATGCTGTGAAATGTAAACTGAGATGAGACAAACACATGAAGGAATATTTCCACCTAGTGAGCTAAAGTAAGTCCCCCTACCAATTCATCACTAAGACAATATCATGAGTAACTGAGCAGACTTACATCTGAAACTGATTTACAAGAGACACTGCTCTATCTATGGCTATCTGACCAAGGCACCAACTGCAGGTGCAGATTACTCTTTTGCTAACAGAAGTGTGTTCCACTCCTCATATGAACTGTTCTTTTATTCTAGTTCCTTTCTAACTTATTTAGTTTTAAGAAATGGTTGATTGTTTGCTGTTTTGATTAAAATAACTTATTGAAACCACTATTACCCAGCTTCAAATCCCACTCTTTCCAACTCCCAGCCCCTACCAAGGTCCCAGCACCTTCTGCAGGAAACGTCCCTGATCCTAGATGATCTTTAGTTTACTGCTCACAGCCATTCACTGGGCCACATAAGGACTAATGCATATTATTTTCTTCCCCCTTAACCCTCTATAATCAATACTGTCTTTAGGATTCCCCGACCACAAAATGAATAAAACCCTTCCAAGATCTATCATACTATTTCAGTTGTAATGGCAAGGGGCAATGGACCTGTATGTTTTACTTCCACAGTGGGTATGTGCCAGATTCTTATGCTGTATAGGCTGCCTGTAATCACAGATCGATGCCTGACAAACAATGTCTGCATTTAGGAGACGGGTATACCTGGGGCATAGCACAAATAACATACTGAAATCAGGACTTTGTCCACATAACTATTTGGATGTAAAGCCCTGATGTGTGCCCCTTACCGTGAGATCATGCTTTAGTGGAATGAAATAGGGCAGCTGCCTGCAGGGTAATGGGCTGAGCACAGACACCCCTTCTACTGGGAAACTACTAGTACCTCAGGGAGTGACTTGTTCAGATAAAGGTGGGTATATCCCTCTTTGCCTTTTCTCTCCTTCCTAAATGGCAGTCTTTGCCCTCTGAACTACACTGAATATAAACCAAAACCACTCTCAACATCTTATATTAGAACAACCACTTGAATAGAATGCATCAACTTGCAGTGAAGAGCAGGCCTGACATGAGCACCCCTTCCGCCTCTCACCCCTCATTTTTGTTATCCTTTTTTTACAGCCATTTGCTCAGTTGGCCGTAGACACCACTGAATAATATTTATATGGTAGCCAGTGAGCTAATTAGTTACAGCAGAGGGGTTCTGGTCCATGACTCCCTGAACAAATGGGTCGTAACTGGAAACTACACATTCACTTGTTATAAGGCATCTGGTTTACTAGGACAAAGAAAATGAATTGTTCAGATAAGAATGTTAGTTTTAGCCCATGTTGGACACTGTTCATGATTCTGCTAACCCCCCAAGTTGGATTTGTTTGGTTCTTGGTAAGTAATATTCTGCCAGCCCATGTGGACCTATCTGACCCAGTTTATCCTTACCCCAGGGGTCCTTGTAGCAATACTGATCTAATTCAATTGAGAGGAATTATTTTTCCTAGATTGTCCATAGGTGTCCCCTCTCCCTCCCCCATTTCTGTACAGAATGGGGGTTAAAATTAGATAACTATGATGAATGTACAGTAGTTACAGAACATTTCTATTTCTATTTCAGGTTCTTGCAGTACAGTATGTATGTTACAGAGTATTTCTTATGTGTTGGAATGTTACCAAACACTTTGAGTGTAACTAGGCTCCCCACTTGATCCTAATCGACACAGATCAATTTCTTGTAAACATTGACCAATACCCCCCCAATAGATCCCTTTATGTTTAACATAGCTTGTACCACAAGGAATGTGAAGGGCCTTAATTCACCTGTTGAAAGTAAACAAATTCTTGCTACACTTAAAAAGCTGAGGACCCATGTTGCTTTTTTGCGAGAGGCTAAATGGATATCCACAGAAGCAGCCAAATTAACAAACTCTGGTCAGAGCCGATACAACTGCGCAGAGCTTTTAGGAGCTTTTTATGCCCTATGCAGCTCTCTTTGAGAAGGCAGCTTGGGTAAAGGAGCAGCAAGTACAGGGAGGAGCTGCTTTTCTGTGCAGATGCTAAGGCGGCAGTGCAAGGCGGGGAGGCCCAGGTGGCAGGGAGTCTATTTAGTGAAGCTGCTCCCCGGCATATGAAGAGCCAGGAGGTTGTTGAAGGACCAGAGGAGGCAAGCAGCAGCTGGAGCTGCTGTTTTGTAAAGCCACACTGTGGCTAAAGCAAAATGGGGGGGGGTTTAGAGAGAGTGAAGTGAGCGGGCTAAGGAGGCAGCAGTGAGAGTGGTGCATAAATAAATAATAAAGAAATAAAAATGGTACCTGCCGCCTCCCAGTGCTGTCTGCTTGCCAGCTGGCTTTTTGCAACTCCAGAGTATGCCATTCACTAGATGGTCCAGATTGCAGAACTGTGCATGCAAGGTACACATGCATGCACAGTCAGTGGCCATCTTGTGCACGGCAGCCATCATATCTGCAATTGTGGAAGGAAAATAAGTGCCCCCCAATGTGGATGTGTTTATGCAGCTGGTGGAGGGGAAGCCCCGCATAAACACAACCACTGAAAACTATGCCGAAGCATTGTGGAAGCACACCAGACAGAGGTCCGGTCATGTGCTTCCCAAGTGCTACTCTTAGATGATGATGATGGCATAATGTCTGCGGAACTCTGCCCACACAGCCATAAAAAGGGTTATTCCTTTAGTAAACATTTTTTTTTGGTTCCATGTGATAACGTCAACCGTGTAATAGCAATCGCCTTTTGGGTGATCCTACATCGCCGAAAATGAATTTCAGCAATGTAGACTCACGGCAAACTGCAAGACGGTGCCCAAGATATAAGGTTTCTACTTTTATCAGGAGCTGCACCCCCACACCCCTACTAAAAGATTCTCAACTCCAGGGGTGCATGTTGAGGTAAAGTAAAAAAAAAAACAAAAACCCTGACCTGGATGCGAAAACGAGGCGCCAGAACCGAACCCAGCACCCTCCCAACCCCAACCTGCCACCAACCCACCATGCCACACGGCAAACTCCGCGAGCCCACTGCCGCAGTACACCCCACAAACCCACCCTCCCCTTCCACCCACTGGGGACAGAGCACGGTCCCTCCTAACCCCACCCTGCGCGCTTGTATATATAGTGATACCATGTCGCTATATGCGCTGAATCCCCTATCTGGTCACCCTCCCTGCCATGTAGCCCTGTGCAAAAGCACCGTGACTGAGTTGCCCTTTTTGAAAGCGCTCAATCGTGGTCACCTTATACATGGGATACCTTTTTTTTCTCCTGTGTAAATTCTAAGTTCCTGGCATACTTTGCCATGCCCAGAGCTTGTTCTAGCACAATCCCCAGGGAGGAACCACTGGGGCCACCCACAGGGCAGGAGCATTAGGCTGGAAGAGGAGAATGAGGGGTTAAAAAGAGCTGTGGCTCCCTCTCACTCTTCCTCCAAAGGGCTAATAGAGATTAGGGATAGTTCTCAGTTGTCACAGTCATTGTAACCATGAGCGGCTTGGGAGTATGCCAGGGCAATGGTACAAGGGGAAAGGATCAAATTCTTCCAAAAGACTCCACTTCCCAGTTGGCAAGAGGCGAGGAGCTGCAGGATCTGGTTCCCTGTTTGGGGGGTTGTGGCTAACCTCATTGAGCTTGCCTGTGGTGCAGGGCCGACAGATGGTGGTGGTCACTAGACACCCAGCCATATGACCTCTCTGCTCACTGAGGTTTGGGTTCAAACTCAGACAGGTACATTATTTCCTCGGTCCACACAGGGATACAGCCCTTCAAGTGAAGGGGTGCCAAGAATCTAAGGTTAACTTGACAAGACTCCTTGAGCTGTGCACATCACTTTGATAATATAATATGTTAGTTAATAAACATATGGCTGCAGCCATTTTCTCCAGACTGGTATGGTGTGTGTTTGTCCAGCATAAGGGGTTATGGGTCCTAACAAGACAATTTTTTTTAACAATCTTTGTACCAATATAGTAAAACTATATTGACAAACATTTAAATGTTTTCAGAGTTTTGGTTCACATACAGATCAGGGCCCACATATTAAAAAGAGATCTGACAATGCATCTCTAGACTTGTGAGGGCCATCGGGGGTATAGCAAGATGTGCCCTGCAAACCCAACTGCACCACCATGCAGAATATTGCAATGCAGGGATGCAAATGAGGGGTCCCTCATGCATATTCCCTGCATCGCAATATTCAAAGGACCCCTGGTGAAGACATGGATGGCTACACCGGCACACAGATAAGTTCCCAAAACCCTACCCTAACTATGTGCAGGGCAGGGTGGTGCCCTGAGCACAGTCCGGGGCTGGTCACATAATCCCCCCTCCCTGAGCCCCGATCCATGTCAGTACTAAAAGATAACACCATCCGTTCCCTGGTAGTCTAGTGGTCCCTCCGCCCTGGCCCTAACCACCGTAATGTACAATATACCCCAGAGCCCCTGTTCCATAGTGTAGGGTCCCGCCTTCTCGCCCCTATCACCGTGTGGCACAATATTAATATTAAAAGATCCCTATTCCATAGCGTAGGGTCCCCATTCCCTGCCCCAATCACTGTAGGAATGAAACAAAACACACCATTCCTGGTTTTCCATAGTGTAGTGTCCCCCACCTCCCCGACCTGGTAGGCATTAACCCACCACCCCACCCCCCTTCCAATTCCATGCCAGCGACTGGCATAGCCCTTCTCACACTGCCACAGCCACTCACCAACTGATCGATACCCGAGCGCATACAGCAAATAATATATGCTCATTGGTTGTCTCACCAACCAATGAGCGCGTACTATTCACTTGTACGTGCTCGGGTACCGATCAGTCAGCTGCTGACCATGGCAGGGTGAAGTGGGCTGTGCCAGTCACCAGCACAGGACAGGATGGGTGTGTCTGGGGTGGTGGGTTACTGCCTACCGGGGTCAGGGGGTGAGGGGACATTACATTATAGAAAACAGGGAATTGTGTCTTTTGTGTCATTCCTACAGTGGCTGGGGCAGAAAGGGAGATCACTACACTATGGAAGCTGGCATCTTTTACTATTACTATTCTGTCACTCAGAGATTGGGGTGTGGAGGGGGGACACTACACTATGGAAATGGGGATCTTTTTATATTAATATTCTGTCAATCAGTGATCGGGGCGGGGAGGGGGTACCACTAGACTACCAGGGAACAGATGGTGTTGTCTTCTACTACTGACATGGATCAGGGCTCGGGAAGGGGGGACCACTAGACTACCAGAAAACCAATTTTTTTTTTAATTTAAATACTGACATTGATCGGGGCTGGGGAGGGGAGAGGGCTGGCCAGGTGCAATTAGCCTGATGCAGTCATGCTATTGAGCCCATAATGGGTATGCAGGAGGCCCTTTTGCGCCATGCATGCCCAATGAGCTCATTTGCATATTTCAGCTGAATATCATCCCTGGGGGACATGGCACATCTAGGTATGTGCCTCGCATTCCCCCACTGGTGGTCTTCAGCCCCGCACCCTGGATGTGCCGCATCATACATGGCAGCCGCCTGCTATGCACCACGCTACCATGGTCTGATATTCAAACAGAAAATGCGATCTGTTCTGATCATGCATTCTGTTTATATATCGCATAAGAGTCAGCTAGCCCAATTTTTTTTGTGCGACACATCGATTTCCACATGCATCTGTCCGGCTCTGAATATGGGGCCCCAAATACAGTAAATAAAATTCAGCTAATGTGTACATTTATAATCCATTTGCAAAGTACTGCTATGGTGTCACAAAAATCTCAACATCCTTCATTTCATGTTCTGAAATCAGTGCTGGGTGAAAGAGAAAAATCTGTTTTTCTCACATGTTTTGCTAAATTGCTCCAATTTTGTGTAATTTCATGCATTTTCTTGAACTAGAACAGTGTGTTTATAATGGGCACATTTAGTTGAAATTGCATTTTTTAATGGCATTTTTAAAAATATGCAGTTTGAAAAAATCTGCAGACATTGCACATGCTTTAAAGATCACCATATTTTTAAAAATGCACACTACGAAAAAAATTATGCTTTTTGAAGAAAGAAGCATTGGTGAAATTACACTACATTTTGGGACAATTTCATGGAAACTGCATGAATGTGAAATCTATTTGGTGCAATTTCACAAGCACAATAAATATTTTGTCCAAGCTGGCCTGCCGGCACAGCAGCAAAGTGTTCGCTTGCGGCACTGACATCCCAAGTTTGGTGACAGACTTGGGAGTTGGAGGGCCAGCCAGCGGAGAAGGACTGAGTGTTCTTGGGACTACTCTCCTTCTTCAGGGGGAGGGGGGAAGAGTGTCTGGTGCTATGTGGAACTCTGGCGGAAGCTGGGGGTACCGCCACTGCCGGTGCCTCACGATAGGTGGGTGGGGCAGATGTTGGCCTCATTGCACATCTCCGCCCCAGGGATCTGCATCATACTAAAAAATTCCGGGCCCATCCATGACGGCCCCTGCCCCCACCACTGCTCGCGTTCTGACTAATGCTTGCTGGGGATCCCTCCTGTGGCCCCACCCTGTGGGGCAAGCCAGGGCTAAAGAGACCATGTTCCTTTGGGAAGGGGTGCCCACCCAGTGGTCCTGCCCAGGGGGGCACGCCTGGGTATGGGGGCGGCGAGCAGGGTGGGGGGCTGGAACCTCTGGCACAGAGGGAAGGAGTCCAGAGGGAAAAAAACCCCAAAAAATAAATAAATATTTAGTCCAGCACTGTCGGTATTCCCACATCTGCCTTGCAATACTTCAGAAGATAATAAGGTGCATACTGTAGGAAAAATGAATCCAGTACTATGGAAGTCAAGTACAATGCAATACCCCTTGAGCTAAATAGAGTGCAAGGCAGACGGTAAGGCAAAAGTGTAAAAGTGAGGCTTAGATACCAGTAAAGAAACAGGGCAGGGAGGGGATGTATAAGCACCAGTTTTCTGAAAGCACTCAAACCTGTAGCTGTTTTGTCACCCCCCGATGCAGTATGTTTACCACTGTTCACTGTAAACAAACTTACCAGCTGTTGTCTTGGGTTGTTCTTTGCTCTTAGCAACTTGTTTTTCCTGTGAGAAAGGAAAAAAAAAACAATATAAATACAAGGCAGTCAGCCGAGCAGGATATTATGCAGTTTAACCATTAGGCTGCCAGAAGATTTAGAATGTATAGGTTTTTAGGATGTGTATACATGCCGGCGGCACAGCTAGGGTTAAATATCTAGGATAGCAATTAGTTATCCCAAAATTATGATTCGACTTTAGGGGTGACCCATACAATTAGCAAGGCCACTTATTTTTACAGAAAAAAAAACCAGAACAATTCTAGAATTTGGACTTTCTACTCACCAGCAAAACCAAGGCATTTCACTGAATTTGACATATTATACCAGATCAGTGAATCTTCAGAACTTGCATTTTTCTATAAATGCTTTCCAGTACTATTTACCGGTGCTATGCGGAATACAGAATTCCACTGGCAAAATTAGCATAGAATGGCCATTTTAATTCCACCTACTGTGATCTACGGAATAATATTCTGTGGAAAAGCAATTTTTTTTCCACAGAAAATTATTCCACAACAATTTCTGTGGAAAATATTGAGATCCAAAGAATAATATTACATGGAACAGCATTTATTTCTGCAGAAAATCATTCCACAACAATTTTCTACTGTGGAATTTTACCATTCCATTTGTGGCAAAATAAGGTGGAATTTCAGCGGAATTTTGAAAATTCCGTGGAATTTTTTTCCACCAGAATTTGAAAATTCCACACAGCACTATTATTTACATTTTGCTTTATTTAACTTGATGTACACTTAGGGCCAGATATTCAAAAGGGTTGCGCCAGCGCAAGTCCGAAATTGCGCCATAGTGCGATATTCAGCAGGAGGCAGTTGCGCCACAGAAAACATTCTGAGCAACAGCGCAATGCAAATGAAGGTATGCGCAGCCGAAGGGGGTGGAACCATGCATAAAGTGCGCAATGCGATATTCAAAGGCTTGCGCAATGCGCAACAGTGGATCAGGCGGAAGTTGCGCCATGGCAGAAATGAGCCAAAATAAAAAGGCTCAAGGAAGAGGCGCAAGAACGCGACAGGGAATACACATGAGGCAGCCAGACAGAGCAGGCCACAGCAGTAACCAGTGCAGGCCAGGGAGTGGTGAGGACAGAATAGGGGCAGCTGAAGGTGTGTGGGGTCACAGAGTGCAGAGGCCAGTAGGTGTACCCGGTGCAGTGGAGGTAGCAGTCAGGACAGCGGGGGAACAGATCAACAACAGCCGGGGGGGCACAAGCCAGGGAGATGGACAGTGCCAGCTTCCACATGGAGCTGTAATGAGGGAGATGAAGGCATGCTGCGGGGGCGTGGCGTGGAAGGGCCTGTCAGCGTGCGCCCTCAACAGGCAGTACCGTGCCCATCAGCTTTGAGTTGTCAGACGTAGAGATTGTGGGCCGGTACTGCCTGAACAGGGCAATACTGAGGCGGCTCTGTGAGCTGTGCAGTGATGTGATGCAGGCACCCTCACGACGGAGTCACGCTCTGTCAGTGGAGACAAAGGTAACAGCCTGCATGTGCTTGCTCTGCCACGGGTACCTTCCAGAGGCCAACAGGGGACACCACAGGCATAACACAGTCGGCCATGTCACGCATCCTCACCCAATTCCTCAGCGCACTGCTGCCACATGCTGCGGAATACATCCATTTCCCCAGCACTGCGGCAGAGTGTACAGCAAACATACAGGAGTTCCACAGGGTAGCACGTACGCCTGGCATGCTAGGGGCAATACACTGCACCCATGTGGCCATTCAGAGCACACTGGTCCCGATGGGGCCACATATCGCAATCGGAAGGGGTTCTCCAGTGTCAACTGCCAGGTGGTGTGTGATGCCAGTGGGCGCATCATCAATGTCTGTGCCACGCACCCTGGCAGAGCACACGATTCATTCATATGGTACCAGTCTGCACAGTGCCATCAATTTGAGAGTGGGGACATCCCCACAGGACATCTAGTGGGTGAGTATGCATGTAGGATTGGCAAAGTGGGGGCAAGGGTGGGTAAGCCACAGGTGCCATGGGAGTGGCACACAGGGCTAGGGGCAATATGGGCCTGAACATAGACACTAACCTCCACTATCTCCACACAGGTGACAGTGGATACCCACTCGTCCCTGGCTGCTCACACTTATCAGCGCCCATGACCCCATCGCAGCAACGCTTCAATGAGGCACATGCCGCCACACGCAACATCATCGAGTGGGTGTTTGGGATGCTGAAGGCACGCTTCCGATGCCTAGACACCTCCGGTGGTGCCCTACAGTACAGTCCCTCAAAGGCCTGTGGGATATTCCTGGCCTGTTGTATCCTGCACAACATGGCCAAAGACTGTGGGATAGCCGTACAGGTCGAGGAGGGGAACAGCAATGGGGATGCTGGTGACACCGGTGATGATGGGGATGAGCAACCCCCCCTTGGATGGCGTGACCCTCAACTGATCCAGCTGGCCCAGCTGCACCGGGACACCATCACAGAGGAGCACTTTGCACAACACAGGTAAGTCATGGGGTCATGTGCAACCAACACTGTCCAGGGTGCAACCCACATACACACAGGGTAACACACCAGGGGTGCATGACGGCGAGGGGAGTGGAATGGTACAGGAGCACAAACACACAACCAGGGAGGGGCGAACAGTCACATGCCACATGGACAGACACACACACGCACACCAGGCACAAAGTGCACAGGGGCAGGTGCACAGCAGAGCAGGAACAGACATGTGAAACACACACGTCCACAGGCCACCTCCACCACCTGTACTGTCCATGTACCTGTGTCAGATGCTGGGCACCCTTGCACCTTGGTGTACAGTGCAATGCAGGCATCATCATGCACACACACCTGTAGACAGCAGTCGGGAGGGTGTGCAGGTGGTCCGTGTGTCGGTGTGTAGGGCAGGGCACCCACTGGTGCACTGCCCACCATAACACACATTGCACACAGGGCAGCACCAGACAGGGCACGCACTGGGAGACAGGTCAGTCATGTGGCACAGTGCCACGGTCACGTTGGATGCGTGGACACCCCACTGAGACCCAGCAGCACTGGCAGGATGAGCATGGGCCACTTGGGGTGGCACCGATGGACCACCAGGAGTCCCACTGCACGAGCGTGATCTTGTCCGCACAGGGGTCTGCAGCATACCGAACATACCTGCACCAGGGGTGCTCGGGATGCCCACAGCTGAACCCGGCGTCGACAGGGTGGGTGTCGCACGATGCCGGGAACGGGGAGTGGACAGCGTACTGTGCGGTGTGAGTGGCACAGGGGCACCTGACTGTGTGCCCAATGTGGCCACAGCACTGACCACTGCCTGTGTCAGCCTGTCAATGGCAGCGGTCACATCCACCCGCATATGGTCAGTCCAGGACAGGATTCTCTTGTTGTCCCTGCTGTGCCACTCCAGAGCCACACACGGTGCCTCCATGGATGATGCAACCCACATCTGCTGCTGTACTGATGCCTGCAGCAGGCGGGTGTGCTCATCAAAGAGGTTGTCTGCCACATCAGCAACCTGTCCCTCAGGGTCTGGAAGGGCCTGATGTACAGCACCCCTTGAGGGTGGGCGCTGCTCACCAGGACCAGATCTGGGCATGTCCACAGGCAGTGCACCTCCAGCACTGCTGAGCCCTGTACCCCCAGTCCCGGTTGGTGACTGCTGCTGCTGCCCCTCCACCTGCTGTGCCCACGGGATCAGTGGTTCCCCTGCTGTGGCCGCAACAGTGCCAGTGACCTGCACAGCCACCGGTGCTGCCCCACCGGTGCTGACAGGCACAGCCTGGGACTGTGCTGTCATGCTGGCACACACGTCGGAACCAGCTAGATCCATGGGCATGTGCTGGCCTGCTGTGTGTCCATCCTGTGACACACACATGTCAATGTCCATAGTGGTCGGTGCATCATCAATGGTGCAGTTCTGTGCCACAGCCACAGCCGCAGCATGCTGGCATGCTTGCATGCCAGACCACTGGGACACAGGAAGGGCACTCCCCACACCTGTCTCAACATCTGTGAAGGCAGATGGCCGTGCACACTGCCGCAGTGCACGCCAGCAATCTGCGGAGGTGGATGGGCCCTCCTCCAACACCGGGTGGCTGTCCACAGTGGACAGGCCCTCCACTGCTGACCCCTGCAGACGCACAGGATCTGTAACAGAAAGGAAAGACACGTCAGTGCATGTGAACTACCTTCCCCCCAACATGACATACCATGCAGTGATGGGCTACCACCTGTCTGGAAGCCACCTCCAGGCACACCCTCAATGGCGCTGCGCTGCATGCTTGCAGTGAGCATGTCCTCCGACGGGGTCAGCTGCACCACCTCCGGCTGTCCACCGCCTGTAGCAGCATGTGCCACCCTGATGGCTGCAACCTTCTCCTTCACCCTCCTCCTGTCGGTCCCCATCTTCTTTTTTCACTCCTGCACGGAGCGCTGGTGGCTGCCGTGCAGGTTGACGGCACGTGCCACCCCCTCCCATGCATCAGCTCAGGCCTGAGGGGTGCCCCGCCGTCCACTGAGGAGTGGCTCCTGAACCAGGTATGCCTCAAACAGTGCCTCTGTCTCCGCCTTGGTAAAGTTGGGCCTCCTCTTCCGCTCACCATCATCCTCCTCACCCAGTCCTCGCTCAGTCATGTCACGGCCTGTATGGGTGAGAGTGGTCACCTGTGACTGTGCAGTACACAGCTTCTCTGGGGCCATGGTCCAGAACAGCAAAATGCATGCAACTCACCTATCAGCTGCAGTAACCGAATATGGCCACTGCAGATCAATGTCGACATTTATAGCGCAATGCATGCAAATTAGGAGTGGAGCAACTTTAATGAGATGCAAATCGCACCGCTGCGCCATTGAATGGCTGATCGGATGATTTGCATATGACGGCTGAATATCGTGCTGTTGCGCTTTGCGCAATACGGTTGAGCCGGCTGAGCCAATGGCGCAGTTCTGTGACTGCGTAGTACACCGCACTGCGCATGCCCAGGTAGCTTATGCAGGCGTCTGCCGCGCTGATGATGTGCTGTGCGGATCGGCAATTCAGGACATGGCCACCACTGTACCAGTGGTGCTACAGCGCCGGTCACCACATGGCGCTGTGACATAACTGCGCAATAGTCCACTGTGGCAATGGCACGCAGGTGACCGATCGCACTGGATATGTAGACGTCCAATGGCACTGTGCATGGCCTTGTGCCAGAGACCCATGACTTTGTGCCTGACCTTTGGCCCCTTGGCGCTGTACGTATGGCATGTCTGCAGCTCTATCGCGCTGTTCGGTAACAGAGTGATAGGAACCGATGGCGCTATATGAACAGCATGATTGGGACTGACGGAGTTGTGTTGTGCAACATTTCCACGTGGGGTTGCCGCGCTGCAGAGCGCCATATTGCCTACTATATACCTGCAGGGATGGCACGCAGGAGAGCTCCACAGTGGAGTGCTTTGGAGGTGGCCAACCTGGTGGCTGTGGTGGAGCCTCACCATGGGCCACTGTTTGGGGATGAACCCCTGAGTGTGACCCGCACCCATGTGTGGCAGCAGGTGGCCACTGATCTTGAGCAGGCCACTGGGCGGCGGAGAACAGCGGAGCAGTGCAGGCACCGGTACAGTGACCTGTGCAGGAGGGAGTGGGCACTGCTGGCGTGCCTACGGTCACATGCCAGGAGGGGCATGGTGCCTAGGCTAGATGGGTGAGCCGTCTATGCACCTGTATTGTCCACATGGGTAACACTGTGTATTGTGACCAGCACATGGGGGAGGGTTGGTCTATGGTTGGCTGTGGTGGTGTTTGCAGGTGTGTGATGTATGGGTCTGGCTGTGTGGGCAGGCATACTCATTGGGGCAGGGGGCTGTCTGCTTTGGGATTTCATTGATGTGTTTCTCACCTTTTGTTTCCCACAGGCGTGGAGGAGCGGAGGTGGGCCCAGGATGAGGCACGGAGAGGGGTTGCAGAGGTGGCTGGCCGAGGTGGTGGCGTGTTGGGCCACAGCAGCAGCAGCAGCAGCAGCAGCTTGATGAGGGTGAGTGTCATTACATCATGGATGCTATTGCATGCTGTGGGGGGGCAGGGCATGGCCACCATCCATGGACAACACTGCCATGCACGCGACATGTGACAGTCAGCACTGTCCAGTGGCACTGCATGTCTTGGAGTGCGTCACTGGTGGTCCATGCATGCACTGGGCACATGGCTGTGGCACTAACTTCCCACCACGTAGCCACGTCACTGTACAGACTTGGTTGTGCTGTGCTGGTCATGGGTGGGGTGTGTGTGCAGTGGCACACATGGCTGTTGCTGCCTGGTTGGGCTTGTCTTGTGCACGGTCACTGTGGGTGGGTGCAGTCCATCACAGGGGTGGGGCACTTGGCTGTATGCCATGCATGTTGGGTGGGCTTCAGGGTTGTGGACAGTCACAGCCATTGATTCTGTTCCCTTGTCCTAGGTGTCCGGGTCCTGAGGAGGATCGAGCAGGCTGTCCACCACCTGTTGGAAGTGTCCTTGGAGTCCCTGAGCATACTGAGAGAGATGCACCGGAGGGGAGTGAGGCATCGGAGGAGGACCCGGGACCAGAGGCAGCCTGTTGATGTGCGGCCTGGCGGGGCAGTAGCTGGCCCACACCTACCTCCTTTACCCATCCCTCACCCCTGCCTTCCCTCACCCAGTTCTTCACCCCTGCCCCTTACCCACCTCTACCTTGTAAATAGCTGTAAATAGTTGTGTGTTCCTGTTCATATTTTCTTTCTATAAATCTATTTTGATATGAATACTGTGGTGGTCTCTGATTTGCAGCTGGCTATAGGTGCTCAGTTGCAGTGGTGTGCATGGCATCTGGGGTGGTATTGTCCTGGGAATATGTGTGTGTGTGTGTGTGTGTGTGTGTGTGTGCGTGGGGAGGTGTCCATGGTGTGGTAGTGGCTTTCAGCCAGTCTGGCCATGTGCTGCCACACACCGCTGGGTGCTCCTGGTGGGTCTGGCTTGTATGGTTCTGTGGTACACGAGGTTGCATTGTGCCGGGGGGTCATGGGGATTCCTGCAGTGACGGTGACAGTCACTGCTCATGGGTGGTGTCTTGGGGTACCAGTGCAGGGTGTGCTGTGCACAGTGGGGTGCTGTTGTGCACTTGGGTTGTCCGCCTCCCTTGTGTGGCAGTCTCAGCTTGCCAGTGGGTGTGCTGGGGCACCATGGCCCAACTGTGCTTTGTTGGCTTGTTTCCATGGGCCGGTGGATATTCCGTCCCTCCACCAGTGATGCTGTGCTTAGGGTGTGGGGGTGTATTGTTTGTTCTGCAGTGTGTTCCTGTGCCCATCTGTGGCATGGGTGGTGGGCCCCTGCCTACCTCCCTGGTTGTGCAGTTCCATTGCTCTGCTGCTGGGGGGCTCTCTGCTTGCGCTATGGCACCTCTGGACTGCTCAGCTGGGCTGGTCTTGTTGCGCTATGGCGCATCATATCTGCTCAGCTTCCCCTTCCTGGTTGCGCAATGGCACAGGTTGTGCAATATTCAGATGTTGGCTAGTTGCGCAATTTGACTTGCTCCATGTTTGAATATCGCGTCTGTTGCGCGTGTGCGCAATTGACTTGTGCTTACTCCTGCTATTGCGCACATTTTGGGTGCAGTTTGAATATCTGGCCCATAGTCTTCTTTTATTCGGAATACTATATACATACTACGTTTGACAGCAGGATCCTGGTAAAATCCAGAAATTAGGCTACCGATTACTGGTACGATCTTGGTATTTCAAACCTTGAAAACAGAATTTAATTTCTTCAAATACCAAAAATCAGTGGCCTTGACAATTCATAATGCTCCAGAACAGAACATCAGCACCATGCTGTGTAAATGATCCCGTGAGGGTGATGGCATGAATTATAAGATTTTGAAGCTCTATAAATAACCAAGAGCTGTGACCCTAACTAGGGTATATGGGTTCCTTGCAACACCTCTCAAGTGTATGGTACAACATTAGAAAAATATGGCTGTGGCAGCAGGCAAAAAAAATAAACACATTGTACACATTGGTTTATAGCTAGAAATGGCACTTTAAAATAGAAACTTACAGCAGCTTTGTATACTGTTTTATAAAATAGGCAAGAGTACTGGTATTTTAAGAATCTAATTGGTCCTTAGCCATGATAAATCCTGCAATTAACCAATGGCAAACAGACTAGCTAGCTTAATTAGTAATTACCCATATTACAATCTTTACACCCAGGGTCTAATTTTCAAATGATCAGGAATGGCACACGGTACTTGCACTACCATGGAATGGCAGAAGGGGCCCCCCTTGCACTACATCATGTGCCATTTCCTGGGCTGCCTGTACCAGCCAGGCTTATGATGCACTTGCAGTGGATGCACAGCCGCATCCTGGTGGATGGGAGCTTGTGCCTAGGTAGTGCTGGCACATCCTCTTTTTCAGGATTCTAGAAGGGCTGCAGTGGGTGCAGGACTTGCCAAGAGTTAGACCAGCCTGGAGCTGGTCTAACAACCCATGCACTGTCCCTGACACTGGTGCAGCCATGAGAGTTGAGCCTGTGCCTGCCGATGATGGCCCACAGTGGCAACCACCATCCTGCCACAAGGTGCAGGGATGATGTTGACACAGTGCAGGTCCAGTACAGGTGCCCCAGCCTCCTGAAGTCCTACTAGACATTCCCCGGATAGCATACCATGCTACAGTGGTGATCCCTATGGTGCCGCCAATGCCATGCCCACGCCTGGGCATGTCTGCCCCTACCACAGTTCCCAACCATATGCCGCTCCCCCCCAAGATCACAGGCATAGTCTGCCCCCCAGCCATCCCCATTCTGTCCCACATGTCCTGGTACTGGCAGTGTCCCTGTTAGGCAAGACCTGTGGTGTCTGCTACCTCTCCCACTCACTCCTGCCAGACACCCTCTCCCACAGCTGTTGGTAGCCACTGAGGCACATAGTCTTTGGACTTCAGCACTGGTCGTTATGGCACAGGACCATCCCGCAGCTTGCTGCAATGCCCTCCCGTGTGCTTTCTGTGTGGTGCATGGGAATGGATGCACTGACTTGTGGGACTTCTGTGTTGGGGCCCCACCTGTAGTAAAATAAGGTGCAGGATCCCTGGCGCACCAGCAATCGACACAAGCTGCTGTATGCCACAGCTTGCATTGATCAATGGGACCCTTTGAAAATCAAGCACCCAGTGTTGACCGAGAGCTTGTCATCAAAATGGTGCTAACTATCTTTGACTATGCAGATGTGGTCTCTGGGTCTTCCCTCTCCACCACCCTGGTCAGACTGGATTCCCTCTGTAACTCCTTCTGTCACTTTGCAACCAACTCACCCTGTTGTAGAAATCACTGTTCATTTTGCTCATCTCTATCCATTCTTCCCCTTCCATTCCTTCACCAGATGCACTCTGTCTCCTTCATATGTAAATGCTGGTTAGAATCCCTTTCCTCCTACCTCTCCTCACTCCTCTCCATTGTCCCTTCTGCCTCTTGCTACCTCCGCTCCAGGGACCATCGCACCTTCGCTTTGCCATGCCCCGTACCTCAGATGAACAATCAGCCTTCGCCTGTTGTCTCTCCTTACTTTAGAACCAGCTTCCCTCTTCCATTCATTTCACTGCCTCCCCTGCCTCCCTCAGACACCAGCTGAGACTCCTTCCTTTTCCTCCTTGCTCCTATTTTCCTTCAGTGTAACAGTCACCTTACACCCTGAATAACCAAGTAACAGCCAGTTTTTTTTGTTTGTACATTTTGCACTTTCTATGCTTATTGTGTACCACGATTTGCTCTTTCCTTGTTAACACTGTATTTATCAAAGCTGTGTACTGTTCTTACCCTTTACTACCCTTCCCCGGGTCACACCTAGAAAGCAGCCCCTGCTCAATGTGCCTTTCCAGGTTACCAATTTCCAAATAAATGAAGAAAATAAATAATGTACCTCTTGGAACTTTAAACTTTTAACTGCATGCCCCCCCTCCCCGCTTAAAACCTTCCACCAGGCAGTAACAAATGGAAACTCCCTTAAAAAATAAAGTAAATGTTGTTTCCCCTCATCTTCCCCTAATTACACACATACACTAGTTTATAAACGAAGTACTCCTTAGCTATAATTTCTAGTGTTCATTTTTGTACTATTAAAAAAAAATCACCTTCCTGTTCTTACCTGCTATCCAGAGAAATTTCTATGCTTACCCTGCCAGTGATAAAATTTAGATTGCAGCTCCATATTGGGGCTTTTATTACGAGTGTGTGTGTGTGTGTGTGTGTGTGTGCGCGCCCGTGTGGGTGTGTGCATGTGTGTGTGTGTGTGTGTGTGTGTGTGTGTGTATAATTATGGAGAAACTTTTTTATTTAGTTGCTTTTGGTAACCGGGTAAGTGCGCTAGACAAAAACCTGCCTATTTTCAGGCACGACCTGGGACAGTACAAGTCCAATTACAGAGGGCAACAACATTTACAGTTATAGTGAGCAGTTAGTGTTACAGGAGTTATAGAGTTTAGTGATTAAAATGCAGCAGATACAGATTACAGGTCAATAACCGTTAATGACAGTTACAGTTTTAGTAAAAATATAGATCAGAATACTAACAGTAATAGTTGAGATTAAGATGGTAATTTAAGATCCAGTTGAGCAGCAGAATCTATAAAGAATAAGACTGCAGTGCTGAGTAGATGGTCCAGGTCTAGCACAGAGCAGGAGAGGCAGGAAAAGTGGAGAAGCATGTAAGTGCTTTGTAAGTAAAAGGCCCTCCAGGGCTGGGTTAAGACAAAAACAGCTGGCAAGTTAATATTTTAGAGAACACAGAGGAGGCATTGGACAGCTATGGGATGAGTGAGTAACAGAGACCAGCAAAGAGAAGAGATAGAATTAAAAGGGGTGGGGGAGGGGATGGTAGTAAGTGCCATAGAAACTGAGCTTATGGTTATGGCAGAATAGAGCTGCAGGAGGGAATCAGGATAGAAAGTTGTAGGGCAGTGTTCAGAAGCAAGAGCAAGTGTCTAAGGTTCTTAGGTATGAGAGGAGTTATTTTTAAAAAACATGGGATTTCGAAGCTTTAATGTAGTGGGGCAGGGAGTTCCAAGTTTTAGGGACAAAGTCGGCAAACGCTTGTTCTCCCATTTTAGTTGCACAATGAGGAACTACATGGAGGGCTTGAGCAGAGGATCTAAGCAGGTGAGAATGTTAGACTGGGACAAACAGGGAGGACAGTGACACAGGTTGTGAGGATCTAACAATATTGTCAATTAGGCAGCCGGTAACGTAAAGTCATCTGGAAGGGGGGGATAGCCATTGTATGGCAGAGTACAGTTCACAGTGATGAGTGAGACGAGGGGCAGATAGGGCAAATCTGCATATGTTGTTTTATGCAATGTCCCATTTGTGAAAGAGTGGTTGAACTCTTGTATTCCATAGTTAACAGTCATTACATCTCTTGAATATGAGAAAAGACATGGAAAACAGCCCCTAACTGCCTTAAAAAAAATTCTGTACTTCTTAAAGGGGTGAAAAAGGAAAGCAGTTAAGCAGGACACAAGACTCAGTAGTTTGTTGCAGGTAAACAGTGATTTATTTAAATTCAAGCCATTTAAAGAACAACCTGGGTACACATAATATCACAAATGTTTATTACAGAGGACACCCACATACACAGAATGGGGGAGAGACTGGAAAGTCAAGGTGAATCACTCCTATGCTTCACTATTACAGGCTTTGACTGGAGAACTGCTCAGAACATGTAAATTATTTCTTTCAATGCAGTTCAGAAGTGAGACAGAAATAAGTGCCCTGGAATTATGGAATTTGTTGACAGAAAAGGAGTGGGAAACCCATCTGGTCTGCCCTGTCCCTAGCTGAGATTTAAATAAAATACCATTCTACTGCACTACTAGCTGTGCTGCCAGGACAACTGGAAACCTGGGGATCCCAAAGGCACTCTTTGTCTCTCAAAACACACTCTGGAGCCACACAAATTACAATTACATTTTTTTATTTACAAGGAGTGCAGTGTGCATATAGTTCTGTACTATTTAGAAATGAGAAAGAAATAAGTGCCCTAGGAGGGATTTGAACCAAGGCCTGATCAGAATATTGTTTTCCTGCACTACTAGCTATGCTACCAGGACAGCTGGGAACCTGGGGATCACAAATTCACTCATCCTATTTCAGTGCACACCGTGGAGCCACACACAATTAGAATTAAGCACAGACTGTCAGTATGGTGGCCTCACTAGGACAATTAACCAAAAGACACAACAACATCAAGAATCAGCTAGTGGAAGAACTACAATATCTGAGGAACAGTTGATACAAAGATTTACATTTTTATTATGTAAACCTCTCTGTGTTAATTTTTGCACACATAAGCAGGAATAATGGTGTTATCCTACCCCTATATTAAATACTTTCCATCCCAGATGGACTATTGCTCGTAGTTCTAGAACCCACATCTCAGGAAAAATATTAACCACCTTGAATGCAGAGATTCTAAAATGATACATGGCATCAGGAATACAACATATCAGGAATAATTGGATCATCTGCTGCAGTATTCTTTAGAAAGGAGGCACTTAAGAGGAGATTATGCAAAATGAGGAATTAAGAAAGAAGCTGTGCTTGGTATACAAAACACTAAATAATAATTTAAGGGGTCACTAATTTTAATTAGAAACATTAAAACAGAAAATGATGCCAGAAAAAGACCTTCTGTCCATAATGCCAGAGAAAGACCATTGGTCCATTCAGTCCACCCATAAACCCTAACAAACCCAGGACCTAATGTCCAACCCACACTATCCACTCCCATGCTCCCTGCCATACTGCTACCACCCTGAGCAATCACTAAGCCCTTCAGTCTGTCCCAGCCATGTTTGAAATCATTGATAGTTTTGGTGCCTACCATATCAGCTGGCAGATTGTTCCACAGCTTCACATCACTTTATGTAAAATAAAACGTTCTCACTTCCCTCTTGAACCTACCCCCATCAGTTTCCACTCATGCCCTCATGTTCTTGATCCACTACTTATGATAAATAGTTCCTTGCAATTTACCTTGTTCATTCACTCAGGAACTGGAAGGTCTCTCTCCTACCTCCTCTCTCTTGTCTGGCCTCCAGCGAGTATATGTTCAGTGCCTTGATCCAGTCCTGGTAAGATCTGCCCTGCTGGCCCCAAGTCATTTTGGTCACCATACACTGCACTGTCTCCAGCCTGTCCTTATCTTTCCTTAGATAAGGACTCCAGAATTAAGCACAGTACTCCAGGGGTGGAGCCAAACCAGTGGTCTATAGAGAGGTAGTAATACCGCCTTCCTGCTGTTAATAACCCCTCCTATACACCCCAGCATCCTGTTTACCTTACTGTAGATCTTGCTACACTGGCTTGATTATTTTAGGGAGCCACCAATGATGACCCTTAGGTCTCTTTCCTCAGAGGTCATGCCCAGGTTTACCTCCTCCCAACAAGTACTCTGTCCGGGAAGTCTCGTTCCTTATATGCGTCACCTTGCACTTTTTGGCATTGAATTTCAAGTGCCAAACCTTTCATCACCTTTCTAGCCTTTGTAAGTTTCTTTGCAACTCCCTCACTCCCTCAATACTGTCCACCTTGATACAAAGCTTAGTGTCACTACAAAAAGATGCATCTTGCCCCGGATTCCTTCTCCAATGTCACTGATGAACATATTGAAAAGGACCAGACCCAGATCTAATCCTTGTGGCACCCCAGTGGTGAACTCCTTCTGTTCTGCTTTGACTTCATTAACCACAGTCCTCTGCTGTCTCCCTTACAACTAGATTCAAATTCTCACCCATCTAACTGTCCTTTGCTGCACCCATGTCCTCCAGCTTCTTCAGCAACCTTCTGTGAGGTACCAAGTTGAAAGCCTTGTTGAAATTGAAGTGCAGTAAATCCGCAGTGTGGCTCTTATCCACCACCCTTATTACCCAGTGAAAGAATATTATGAGGTTAATCTGACAAGACCTCACCTCCACGAACCTGTGCAGCCTACTTTCCCGGATTCCACTGCTCTCCAGGTAGTCCATGAGGTCCTCTTCAACTAGTGTTTCCATTAGTTTACCCACAATAATGGTAAGACTGACAGATCTATATTTACCCAGTTACATCTTGTCTCCCTTCCCCATGGAGTGGGTTTAAATCCGCTACCCTCCAGTCTTTTGGAACTACCCCATCTCAACTGAGCTACCGAATAGTTCTATCAGGGGTTCAGTTATTTCCATTGCCAGTTCCTTGAGCATCCTCAGATGCCTCCCATCTGGCCCTGGGGCCGTAGCTATCTTTAGGTCTGCTAGCCCTTTCCAAACCCTTTCAGTGGTAGATACTTGCTTTCTCATCTCAGGGTCCCTCTTACAGACACCTTAATGCCACTCTCTGGGAGAGGTCCTCTGTCTTCTCTTCTGAATACAAAGCAGAAGTAGTCATTAAGAATGCCCTCTTTCTGCCTGTCCTCCTCAATTATCCTACCTCCCTCTGTTAGCCTAACAATTTCTAATCCCTTTTTCTTTTTTCCCCTAACATATCTAAAGAACATTTTGTTATACTAAAGGGGATGGGGGGGGCAGAGGGTTTTCTTTTTTTTTTTTTTAATTCTGTATTATTTTTTCTCCCCAAGCCGCTAGGGGCCCAGTACTTTTAGCCCGGTCATGGAGCTATGGACTTCCACCCCTCATATCGGCCACAAGGCCCCCTCTGAAGCCCCATGGCTTTCCCCCATGGCAGGGCTGTGGTACTCTCCCTGCATGCTGCAGACATCAGATAGGTTGGAGAGCCCTGGCCTGAGGGGCTAATCAAAGCCATAGCAGGCTTCATGAAGGGCGGCTGGCAGCTGTCCTGATTTTCTGCTTTTCTGGGGAGGTGGGGCCATGCAGTGAAGTCTGGTGTCCACCCCGCCTCCTATACACACATCAGCGCCAGTAGCTGTGTGACTCCCGTCCTCCGCCAGGGGTCCCTCATGCGCCGGGCACTTCCCCAACCTCCCCCTGGAGAAGGAGAGCAGTCCGTAGGGTGCTCTATCCTTCTCCACCAGCCGGCCCTCCAGTGACCCTGGTCCATTCCCAAACCCGGGTTGCCGGCATCGCGAGCAGAAGTCTAACCACTGCCCCGATGGGCCGATCAACAGAGGGTTTTCACTGCTGAGCCCATTGCAGTTGAAACCTGGAAGGGGCTTGGAAGTCCAGACCAATGACCACACACTGTGGTTGTGACATAATTTGCTGCTCATTGGGCAGAAACTTTGTATACTTGAAAGGGCCGATGCTGCTCCAATCAGAGAGGGCTTCAGTCTTTTCGTTTACATGAAGCCAATTAGCAAGCAGCTGATCAGCTTTCAACATCAGGACAGACGGCTTCTTTCTCCCTGTCCCCTCCAGGTGGCTCGATAGCCTGCCCTTCACAGTTCTATAAAAAAAAGTTTTTTATGTAAGCAGAGAGGGGTGATCACCCCCACTATTACTTCTTTCTCCCCATCCGCTCCAGGTTGCTCACCCATCCACCTTTCTCATCTCTATAAATATTTTTTTAATGTAAACGGAGCTGGGTGCCTATCCCTGCTACTACTTCTTTCTCCCCATCCCCTCCAGGTAGCTTGCCTGCCTGCTCTTCCCATCTTTTTTTTTTTGAAATTATATTTTATTGTTTTAAAATAAAAACAACAGTTTATATATTCTCATGCCAGAAATCAATATTCAGTACATACAGCATACATCAAATGTTTCAGATCTAGGTAATCTAAGCAATCTGGTTTTCGGATATTAGGGGTAGTCCATTAAATTATGTCCAACAGTTCGATAGTCCTTAATATGCTGCACCCTACAAAACTTTGGGTGGTCTAGTCCAAGTATAGAGAACCTTTCAGAATTACACAACAACCAGTGTTGCTGTGACCCCCAACACAAACATAATATCCTTCATGTGTGGTGTTCAATTCGGACATTCCACACACACCCCACAAAACATTGAAAGAAGAAAATACAAACAAATATTTTCAATCCCTTAAGGTCTGGTTGCTTCATATTGCAAAGAGAGAGCAAAAATACATGGCATATGTTTACTTCAATTACTGCAATTTACTTATATAGTTAACCACAAAGAGCTCCAATACTAAATATTATATAAAGATGTTATGAAATGGTAATGAACTGCAGTCTCAAATAGAGCTCTTGTAAAGTATTAACTTAAAAATAAAGAAAAGAGAGCTCAAGTAACTGTTATCTGTAACTTCATCTCATTTCAACTAGTCGTTGTGACTGCCTCGCCTAATCAGGGGCCCACTGCTCACTGCCCTCCACTTCAGTCTTGACAGCTACCTCTCCCCGCCTTGCCCCCTTCTACCTGCCTACCCCCTTGCCGCTTCTCCCTTTCCTCCCATTTCCTAACTTTTATCCCTCTCCTTTAGAGCTCTTACCCTCACCCTCTACCCTCCGACAATGGCCCTCCTGCCTGCATACCCCCTTCCCTCTCACCTGCAGTACTTATTTCTAAGATTGCCCTTGGCTGGTATGTCATCCTACCTAACATTTGGCACATTTTGAATTACTGGAATTTCCTAAGCCTCAGTCTCTTACTTCTTTTTATTGTGTAACTATGTATTATTATGTTGACCTTTGTATGTATGTATACCTCCCATTCCTTCGACGTGGAACCTTTGTAAATAAGCAGTTCCTGCTCAAAGATATTTGTAATCCTAGATGTCAATAAAATAAAAAAAAATAAAAATTAAAATTGTATAGTATTTAGCAATTATAAACATCCAAAGCTCTCCTTCCCTGTATAGTAACTATTTTGCCTAGGTAAATTAAACCAAAACAACAGCCATGCTAGTTCATGTACCCTCTCCTTCCAATTCAGAAGAATCTTGAGATGGTCTTGCACGGGAAAACTCCTGTGAAATAGCCTCCACCTTCTTACCGGCTTCCATTGGGTCAGTGTATTGAAAAGTTTTTCCACCATAATGCAGTCGAAGCCTGGCTGGCATTAGGAGAGAGTGGGTTATTTCAAGGCCACCCAGTTTCCCCCGAACCCCATCAAATTTCTTCCGCCTCATTCTTGTGGCATAAGATAAGTTGGGAAATAGGTGTACTGTGATACCCTGAAAGTTCAATCATTCCGTATTTCAGGCTGCTTGCAAAATGCGATCTCGTACTGCTGATCACAAAGTCACCAGAAGAGCAGTCCGGGGTAAGTCATGCATTGCAGCCACAGATCTGGGGGATATACGACAGGCTTTAACAAGCGTTGTGCCCAGTTCACTTGATTGCAGTCGCAGGGCTCCCAGCAGCCATTCTCGAAGGAAGTATAACAGATCGGCCCCTTCACAGTGTTCAGGCAACCCAATGATATGGACATTAGCAGCCCGTTGAGAATTTTCAAGGGCTTCAAGACGATAACGCAACTGAGCATTTTCCTGCTTCAGCTTACTTGCAGTTTTCAAAGCTTTAATTACCATAGATTCAGCCCCCGAAGCTGTTTTCACAGCAACCTCTATTTTTGCATCTTGTTCCACAAAATGAGTCAAGATCGACTCAACCTTTGTATCAATAGCCTGCATAGAAAGTTGTAGGGCCTTCCAGGGTGGATCAACCGTCGCTGAGATTTTAGCTGCTCCTTCTGTTTGAACAGCTTCCGCTGGTGGTCATTTCGAGCTGCCCGCGGGACCTTTATTTGTTCGACCCATTTTTAATAAACTTGACTCGTAGAACTCAATTTCAGGGTCTATTTTTAGGTTTGCAACCAGCAAAGAGTACTTTTTTTCAAGTTTTATAGTAAGGAAGTGCAGAGCTCCAGTTGAGCATGTCTAGTTGGTAGGTGTGCTCCACAGTGCCCCGCTCTTCCCATCTTTTAAATAATGTTTTTTAAATATAAGCAGTCGGGGGTGCTCACCCCCAGTACCACTTTTCTTGACCCCCCCTCCAGGTCACCCACCCCTGTTCCTCAACAAGCCTGACACTAGGGTGCCCAATCCCAGTGTCAGAACATATCTGAAATAAAGAAAACTGTCCTTCGATGTTTTTTTTGTAACTTGTAAAAAATTAAACTGTCCCTTACCGATTCCCCCACCCCACCCTGACTTCCAACTCAGTAGTCACCACCCCACACCACCCCACATATCCTCACTCACCTAAACAGGTCCCAGGTCGAAGACCCCTTCTCTGATGAAAGACATGTCTTGCTACTGGAACTGCTGATTGCAATATGAGAAACTAAGGTAAGTGCGGTTCAATGTATTCTAATGGGGTTTTGAACTTTGATGCATAATTTTGTAATTCTTGTATATTTTGGCCCAAAAATTTTAAAATGGCCTCTTTGGGACCCAACCTCATGACCAGTTGTGGTGGAATTATGCAAATCAAGTCAGAAAGGTGATTTCATGGTCATGTTGTAGAATCACCTTTCAAGCAGGATTTGAACTTTTTTCTGTTCTTTTTTATGAGATGGGGTCATAAGAAGGCTATGTTGAAAAGGTGGGGTCAAAATATGTAAAAATGGCAAAGTTATGCGCATACATTGAAAATGTTCTACGCTCTTTCATAACTTGGTAATTTTAAATATTTTTACCCCAAATTTTCAGCACAGCCATTTTTTGACACCACCTTACAAACCCCAACAGTTGTCATTTTTCAAATCCTGGCCAAAATGTGTTTTTATACCTGTGGTGTGGAATGACATTTCAGTGGCGTAGAATGATGTTTTGGTGGGGATTTAAAAATGTTCAGCTACTGGGTTCATTAGACGGGGTAATAAGAAGGCTATGCTAAACATTTGGTATACAAATACAATAAAATGCCCAGGTTATGACTGAACATTACACTATTTCAGTGTTCACTCATAGTTTTGCTAATTTTCAATATTTTGACTCCAAATATTCAACATACAGTAGCTATTTTTCACACCACCTCATAAACGTGACATGTGTCATTCTTCTAAATCCTGGACAACATGTGTTTTTTGCACCTCAGGTGCAAAATGCCATTTCAGCCAATATACTAGAAATGGTATATGTCATGTCTATAGAGTGAATCCTAAAACAAATATCTTCAAAAGCTTGGGTCAAAATAAAAAAAAAAATGTTTAACAACCTTTGTGTGTAGTACCTATCAATACCAAACTCCTGTACAGCACATATCTGCGAGCAATCAGTTGGCATTGACAAATGCTTGTTTTTGGCTCTCACTGCTTTCCTGACCTTTCTAGATAACCATATAGGTTTCTTGTACCTGTTTCTTTTGGTTCCTTTTCTCATGCAAGACTTTTCTGTCTCAAGAATGGCCACATTGATTACCCCCCACAAAGTCTTCCTCCACATCCCTGATGCAATCCACTCCAACTAACTTAAACAACAAATACAAGTTACAAATAACTAACAAATTATGAGTGAGACAGCCAATAAAGATCTAAAAAAACATTTTTTCACACAGCAGGTGGTTAAAATTTGGAATAGTCTGCTAAATTTGGGTAATTCTAGAATTCTGGCAGCAGCAGACTGGTTGTGTTTGTGAGGAGCTCCCTGAGCAAAGTGCTGTTTACAATATTTTTTTATATTTAAAATATTTTTTTCCATGTCAGTTGTGGTGACTGTGAAAGAGGAAATTGTTGTCTCCTGAAAGGTGTAACATTTATTTGACAGATGTTGATTGGGAGTCAGGACACTTATTACATTTCTTTTTTGATTGGTTGAATCTGATGTAGTTCCTTTTATCACTATATTTTTAAGAATTTCTGTTAATGTCCTTTGTGGTGTCTAATCTTGAGGACCTAGATGTCATGTCCAGGCATTTTGGCTGCGTTGGTGTCTTTGTTGTGTTAAACATTAAGTTTTTCTAGTGATGTATGCCTAATACACATTGTAAAATGAAGAGAGGAAGCCCTGCTTTCTGATTGGTTATTACCTGTGCATGAAATCTGTTGCATGCACAGGTAATAACAAGTTCCTAAAAGTAGGACCGCGTTGAAAAAAACACTAAATCAGTGTGCCATTAGAACACAGTGTATCACCTTGCACTGCCTCTTTCTTTTTAAACTTTTCCATTTTGCCAATGACAGTCTCACTTCTGGGCAATTTGCAGTCTGGGGGAACAGAAGTACTTCCTCTTTGTCAGTAACCCAGTACTTACGATCACAGGAAGAGGAGGGACTGCTCCATCCTGAATGTCTCCTAGCAGAAGTTATTTGAAATTCCCATTTCTCCTGCCATTGAGCTGACAGTTCTTTGAGTCCCTGATGACTCCTATTGCAGTTGTGCAGCCCGTTCATACACATGGTCAATGCTGCCTCCTGTTAAATCATTTTCAATTCACTTGGCGGTCCCAATACGGCTGTTCTCTGTTTAATGAACAGGGCTTTTTTTTCTATGGCTCTTTTAACATAACCCACCAACTCTCCAAATGCTGCCCTCAATCGCATCTTCTGCCTTACCCAACAGACCACCACAACCGTACTCTCTAAATGTTTACACGCTCCACCCTCTGACAAATGTAAAAGAGTAAATAAAATAAAAATGAAAACAAAAACAGTCATGTTGCTGTGTATCTGGATATGACAATGTGCCTGAGTTGGGGGGGGGAGTCAAGAATGTGTGGGGAAGGACTTGGTAGCCATAGCAATCATCTCAGGCTATGGTGGCCATACTGGGACAAACATCTAAGCAGCTAAAAAAATCTATTACAGGGAGAGGAACAATTTTTTAATAATGATTTTAATTTTTCACTATTTAAAGATAAAAACTTTGATTTTTTTAGATGCACATACAGAGGGCCATTTTATAGGCACAATAAGTCACTCTGGGGGGTGTGCATTTAACAAATCTTAATGCACTTCCAGGGGCTGAAGGCACTTGGCCTGCAGCCCCGTGCCTCACTACGCCCCTGGGCGTGCAGTAAAATCTGTTCCATGCACACCCCATTGTGTCTTATTGCTTACATAGTACATCAGATTTTTTTGAGCATTCTCTGATTTTGTATGTGTCATATATTTTGGATTTGCTGATCTGTTGTGGAAACCTGTGAATGGTGTGTTGCTGTGATCTTGTCTGTTGTTTAAAAAGCTTTCTGGGCTGCTAATTTCTACTTCTTTCTCATTTCTAATTGCTTTTAGTTTGTGTTTGCTTTTGTAAGCCAACATCATAAGTGCATTTTTTGCCAGCTACTGACTGCTAACTGCTGACTGTTGCTAAGAGAAGCTGTTCTGGCATTGTGTTCTGGGTCTGTGATGGACTCAGAAGTAGCAGTACACTGTGTTGTATGCTTTCACTCAGTCCACTGAGTTCTAGAACACCAGGAATAAATTCTAGAATGCTAAGTGTTTTGTAAATCTTAAGGAAAATGTTGCTTGTCCTTTGTTTTAGCATTTAAATTAACCAAGGTTAAGGGAGTAAGTAAGGGAGGCATAAGAAGTATGTATGTTAGTCAATGGAGTCTGTGTGTTATAGTTAGGTCTTTCAGTTGCATCCTATCTAGATGAGCACTACGAGTTAATTTTGTACGTGTGTTATATTTGGGTCTTACAGCTATACCCTGTCTGGGTAAGCACTAAAGGATAGTCTTTATTCCCAGTTTCCTGTGCTACGGATGAACCTAACAGATGCATCTTATCCCGGTGAGCACTATGCATTTCTTAGTATTTTGTTAACTGTGAACCTGTTGTAAGAAATACACATCAGCAAGGTTTAGCCTCATTCAACAGCCTGTATAGGGATGGGGTTCAAAGGGGAGGCAGTCAGCTGTGGTGGCTGTGGGGTGCTCTTCTCTAAGGATATGCTCTGTAGGAGGTGGCACTGCCCCATCTGCAGGACCATGGCAGAGCTCCAGGGTCAGCTGGCGGCAGCAAGGATTAAAGTAGCTCAGCTGTATCATCAGCTCAGCCAGAGCCCACCCCACAACCCCACTCTCCCAGAGATCCACTGGTCCAGGGGGATGGAGAGTGGTGGGGAGCAGGAGTGGGAATAGGGGAAGGATAGCCATAAGGAGGTTGGCCAGCTCATCACCATCAAGATGGTGAACTGCTTTGTACCCCTAGAGTAGGCTCAGGCCCCTAACTCTGCTGTGGGTGACTCCAAGTCAGTCCGTTGGAAAAGGCAGGACAACGAGATGGCACCCATGGGGAGCAAGTCTCCCAGGAGAATCTTGATGATTGGAGACTCAATGATTAGAGAGGTACAGAGGGTGGCGGTGGGGAGGCTGGATGTGAGGGGGATGGTCCAGTGGCTTCCTGGTGCAACGGCCATCAAAGATTTAAACAGAATAGGGAGGATGACAAAGAGGTAGGAGGGGGATCTGCGGGTGCTGGTACACCTGGGTGCCAATGATCTGGCAAACCAATCTATAGAGATGGTGAAGTAGAACTTCTGCAGACTGGGGGACAGACTGGTGACACACTCAGCTTCCCTAGCATTTCCAAAGTCCTCCCTGTGTGGAGCAGGGAGGGGAAGCAAGACAGGGTAAGGAGTGATGTAACTGAGAAGTTTAACAGGTGGCTTAAGGGATGGTGTCAGGAGAAGGGGTAACACATTGAGGGGGATTGAGGGAACTTCTGTTATAGGAGACTCTTCAAAGGTGATGGACTTCACCTGACAGGATGGGGGCCTGCACACTGGAACAGAAGTTTGATGTCTATATCAGATGTTTAAACTGACTGTGGGGAGACTGGAACTAGGGGGACCACAGTGGCAAGTGAGAGGAAGGTGATCCTAGCTAGTTCTCCTCCATATCTGGGGGCTTGTAGCAACACAGTGGGTGAAAAGTGGTTTGTGGCACCAACTGGACCAGGTGAGGAGACATTACAGAAGGGTAAAGTAATGTGAAGTGTGCAAAAACCAAAATAAAACAGAAGGATGAGAGAATGAGGGAAGCACAAGAATAGTAGCAGTGGAGGATCAAGGGTCAGATGGAAGGGGGCATGACTTAATACCAATAACTGGGTAACAAAATCACTGAGCTCCAGGTGCTGATGATGAGGTGGACCTAGTGGCTATCACAGAAATGTTGGCTTCAGAAAATAATGACTGGGATCTAACAATCCCCGGGTACTCATTGGGATACAGGAACAGGTAGAGGGGAGGAGTAGCCTTTTTTGTCAAGGAGAGCATCAAGATGGGGGAAGATGGGAGCATCAGATGTAGTAATGGAGAGACTGAGTCACTGTGGGTGCCACTTATGGCAGTCTCAGGCAAGAAACTGCACTTGGAGGTGATCTATAGACCTCCAGGGCAAGTTAAAAACAAAGACAGAGTCCAGGGAAGAACTTGAAAAAAGCGTGACAAAGGGGGAAGCAGTGGTGGTGGTGATCTGAACATGACAGACATCGACTGGGATATTCCAGTGGTCAGGAGCACCAGAAGTCAGGCCTTGCTGGATGTCTTCCAGGACTGTTTATTGGTGCAGCTCATTAAGGGACCCACTAGGCACTTCTTGATGTGGTGTTCACCAACTTGGAGGTGACTGGAGCTGTGAGAATGGGGAAGCCACTGGGGAACAGTGACCATAACTCCATTTGGTTTGAACTTGCCCTTGGGTCTGGAAAACCCCAATTGAGAGCTGAAGTCCTAGATTTCAGAAGGGCAGACTTCATCAAGCTGAGATGGAGGTAATTAAGGGAGCCATTTTCAAGGCATCTAAGCTATTCATGAGAACAGTAACCAAAAAGAACAGGTTCAACAGACCATTATGGTTCTCAGCAGAAGTCTGGGAAGTGGTGAGGGGTAAACAAAAAGGCCTTCTGCAAGTATAAAGAAAAGCAGGGAGAGGAAGACTGGGGAGACTACATACTGAAAAATAGGGAGGCATAGAGGACGGTTAGGGAGGTAAAAGCAGACACAGAGCTGCATGTTGCAGAGGGGATCAAGAGTGGAGAAAAATGGTTCTTCTGATTTACAGTATTAGGGGAAAAAGGAAGAAAGGGGGAAAAGGAAGAAAGAAGGGGGAACTGTAAGGTTTGCAAAAGGGGGTAAGGTGATAGAAGAGGACAGACTAAAAATGCTTGTAATTTAGCTCAGTTTTCACTAAGGAGAATGGTAGGCCCATGCCAGAAAGTGACATCAAAGTGGCCATTAAGGGGGTCCTGAAGATGAGGCAGCCAATATTTACAAGCCAAAGGATCCAGAAAAGGCTGGCAGCACTAAAACACATAAGGCCCTGGGACCGGATGGGTTGCATCCAAGGTTACACAGGTAGCTGGCAGCAGAACTGGCTGAACCCCTGGTAGGTCTATTCAACATCTATCTAAGGATGGGGGTAGTTCCAAAGGATTGGAGGATGGCAGATGTAGTTCCATTTCATAAGGTGGGGGAGGACAAAGAACATGCAGGGAACTACAGACCTGTCTGTCTTACTTTTATTGTAGGGACGCTGATGAAGTTACTGGTCAAAGAGGACATCATGGACTACTTGGAGAGCAATGGCCTCCAGGATAGTAAACAGCATGGATTCGTGGCAGGGAGGTCTTGTCAGACTAACCTGATAGTTTTCTTTGACTGGATGACAAGGGAATTGAATAGGTGCCATGCTGTGGATTTGCTCTACCTCGGCTCCAGCAAATCTTTCAACTTGGTGCCAAGAAAATAGAGGGCCTAGCTACAGCTGAGATCATAGAAAACTGGGGAGGTAACTGGCTAGAGGAGAAGCAGCAGAAGTTTCTAGTCAATGGGGTCAAGTCAGCAGAGAGAGAGGTCATGAGTGGGGTATCACAGGGATTTATTTTGTGACTGGTCCTCTTCAGTCTGTTCATTAGCAACATTGGTGAGGGTCTCCAGGGCAAGCTGTGTCTCTTCACAGAGAACACCAAGCTCTGTGGGAGGACGGATAGCGATGAGGGAATCGGGGAAATGTAGAGTGATGTAAGAAAGCTAGAGAGGTGGTCTAATGTTTGGCAGTTGAAATTCAATGCCAAGAAGTGCAAGGTAATGCACCTAGGGAACAAGAACCCTAAGACAGAGTACTGGATGGATGGAGTGAGACTTAACACTATGGCTGAGGAACAAGACCTTGGAGTTATCATCAGTGACTCCCTCAAACAGTTGAGTCAGTGCAACAAGGCATGTAGCAAAGCAAATAGCATGCTGGGATGTATCCGAAGGGGTACTGCTAGCAGAAGGAAAGAGGTAATACTGCCCCTATATGGATCCTTAGTGAAGCCACACCTGCAGTATTGCGCCCAGTTCTGGAGTCCTCACCTCAGGAAGGATGGAGATTGGATGGAGACGGTGCAGTGCAGGGTAACAAAATGACTCAGGGTCAACAGGGTAGGGTCTATGAAGAGCACCTCAAGGCACTGAACATGTACTCACTGGAGACCAGAAGGGAGAGGGGAGATATACTAGAAACCTTCAAGTTCCTAAAAGAAATTAAGGTGAACTGTGGGGAAATATGTAGCTTGAATACTAGTTCACAGTAACATGGACACAAGTGAAAACTGACAGGAGGGAGGCTCAGAAGGGACAGAAAGAAGTATTATCTTACAGAAAGAGTGGTGGAGCCATGGAACAGTCTGCCTGCCGAAGTGGTGGGTGCTAAAACTGTTGGTGAGTTCAAGCACATCTGGAATAGAATGAAGGGTAAAGTGGTTGCAGGGAGCGGCAGATGCTGGAAGGGGAATGACGGGATAGATGAAGAGGGCTAAGACCCTGGAAGGACAGTGGGTCCCAGGGCTAAATAGGGAACTCAGGTACTCTGGATGGACCACTGATCTTTTTCTGCCATCATTGTCTATGTTTCTGTGTTCAGTCTCTTTATCAATATGTCTTCAAGAAAAACTTAGATGAACACATGGCCCTGCACAATCTAAAGAGTTATGACTACTAAGAAATGGGGACAGTTTATATTGGATACAGGCCTCCTTCTCTACACTATTCAAGAATTAACCAAAGTATTATGTGAAATTAAAAAAAGAAAACACACTATAAGCATAATAACATACTCCATGGCATATGAGCTAAATTATGAAATGTGTAGAAAGAATGCTGGCTATTGATTGGCCAGTAGGTATTTTTAGCTATGCCATTATCCCAGCACAATAGCTCAGCTGAAAGTAGCTCAACAAAATATGTTTAAAAAATACATCCAGTTTACTAAAAAGGAACTTTTTCATAATCGCAAAAACGTGCTCCAGGGAGTGCATTATGGTGGGCTAACAGCAGTTCTTGGTGGTGGAAGCACTCGGCTTCACCTTGTGCTTCAATCCACCCAAGGTGGACCATTATCCCACTATAGTGCACCCCTGTCATGCCTTATTGCTTAATAAACATATTTCTCAGGTGTTTAAATGCACCAGGGGCCTGGGTGGACTGAGCTACATGGTTATTCTGCTGGGTGTCATTGTTTACTTTCAGTGTTCAGTGCCCATTCATATAATTACTTTAGACTTTGTGGTCTGTTACCCTCATACAGGGGTTGCGTATGATGCATCAAAAATAAGAGGAAAAAAGGCTCCGCTCAGCATGGCCACATTGATCAAAATCCCAGGAGCACCAGGAAAGGCCCCAGGCATCTCTACTATTTCCTTCAGTTCACAAAAGAAGTTTAAAGGCAGCTCCAGAACCCTGGTGCATAATTTTAGACAGCAACACCAAAAAAAGAAAAAAATGTACTTGAAGCCAAACTTGTATGCTACAAGAACATTTAATGATATACTACAAGAAAGTTTAATGAATAAAGCACTTACAAAGTGCACGGTACCCAGAGGCAGCTGACCCACCCATGAAACGAGTGAGTCAGCTGCCACTAGGTACCATGCACTTTGTAAGCATTTTATTCATTCAACTTTCTAGTAGCGTATCATTAAACTTTCTTGTAGCATACAAGTTTGGCTTTGAGTGCATTTTTTTCTGGTATTTCCTGCAGTTGCTGCTTGTCCTTCACAACTTCCCAGGAATCACCACCTTCCCCTCTTCAATTCTTCAAGAAAAGAAAAATAAACACACTAAAACACAGCCTATGGTAAACAAGTACAAATGACCATCCCAGCTCTGCTAACCCAGCCAAACTCACCTGCAAGTAAAACATAATTCACACAGAGCCCCTGCCTGACCCAGGGGGCAGAAACAGTGCTGCCCCAACCCAGTACATATGAGGCCCTCACAGAGCTCAGGGGACAGAAACAGCACCATTGAAATACACAAGAAGTACTTGCCAAGCCTGGGGACAGAAAGCACACAACTGCAATAATCACAGAGCTCCCACTTGCCAACAAGTGCAGACCTGTTCCTCCAGGTTCTTTTGGTGATACAAGCATCCATTTGCCAGCTCATAGTCTCTCCCCAAAGAAAAAAAATATCAAAGAAACAAATGATTTTCTCTTCAACACAAACTGCAAAAAAAAAAAAAACAGAAGAAGAGAATTATTACAATGGTTGAGGGTGTACTTTTGTCATGCAAAATTTTGGAACAAATCATGATTTTGTCATGGTCAGAATGGCAGAAATCATAACAAACATCATGAAAAGTCATGGATCCATCATGTGTTAAACAAATTACCTGTATTTTGATGCATTTTTTACAAGCACATCAGCAAGAACAAGCATTTGTCAATGCCGAATGTTGCTTGCTTGTATGTGCTGTTTAGGTATTTGGAAGTGATAGTTCCATGCCTTCCTCCCAAGTCATCCACTGTGTCTTTCCGCTCAGTATTCAGAGAAGAGTGGGAGGGGCAAGGGCCACAGCAGTACAGCAGTTGTCAAGGGGGTGAAGAGGTGGACAATAGTCCATTCAAAGGCAAAAGAGTCCTGCAGGAGCTCACTAAACTGAAGGTGGACAAAGCGATGGAACCAGATGGCATACGCCCAAGGATATTAACAGAACTGCGAAGGGAGACAGCAGTACCTCTGGCAGCCATGTTCACCGAGTCATTCAACATGAGTGAATTGGAGGAGGGCACTTGTGGTTCCTCTACACAAATGCAGCAGCAGGGAGAAGGCAGGGAACAATAGGCCGTTCAGCCTCACCTCAGTAGTGAGGAAGATCATGGAGGTTTTGCTTAAAAAAAAAATAGTGGGGCATCTAGAAGCCATCGAAGCCCAGGACCATAGACAACATGGATTCACAATGGGGACATCATGTCAGACAAATCTGGTTGATTTCTTTGACTGGGTGACAAAGGAAGTGAATCAGAGTGGGGCAGATGGACAACTTACCTTGATTTCAGCAAAAGCCTTGACACAATCCCACATAGGAGGCTGATAAACTGGCTGGGTAGGCTGGACATGGGGAAGGGTGGTAAACTGGGTTAGAAACTGGCTACAACAGACAGGAAGCAGAAAGTGGTGGTAAATGGGGTGCAGTCTAGGGAGAGGGGTGACCAGTGGGGTGCTGCAGGGTCTTCATTAGTAACATTGCAGAACGGCTGAAGAAATTTTTCACCAAATTTTCAACACAGCCATTTAGACCTCTGCTCATGAACAGTGTCACTGTGATTTTCTTAATGTGTCCCATACATTGATTTAGCACCGACTTGCGTCATTATTAAGCTATATGAAGCGGAAACACATTTTGGGCAAGATGTGAAAAATGACAGCTGTACTGCTCATAAGGAGGTATGGTAAAATGGCAATGTTGAAAATCTGGGTGAAAATATTGAAATTAACTTACGAAAAGATGCGCAGGAACTGCAGAATGTACGTAAAACAGTCATTTTAGGAATGTTTCACCAAATTTTCAACATAGCCATTTTAAGACCTCTGCTCATGAACAGTGTCACTGTGATTTTCTTAATGTGTCCCATACATTGATTTTGCACACCGACTGCGCCATTGTGCGCTACATGGGCGGAAACACGTTTTGGGTGAGAAGTGAAAAATGACAGCTGTACTGCTCAAAAGGAGGTGTGGTAAAATGGTAATTTTGAAAATCTGGAGTGAAAATATTGAAAATTCATGAACTTACGAGCGTGCATAGGAACTGCGCAACGCATGCTCGTAAAACAATCATTTTTAAGAATTTTTTCACCAAATTTTCAACATAGACTTTTTGAGAGCCCACCTTATGAACACTGGCAGTGTTGTTTCATTAATTGGTCCCAAAAGGTGATTTCATGCAGTGACCATGAAATCACCCTTCAGCCCGATTAATGCCATTACAGTGCAAGAATTCATGAGGAGGGGTCCTAAAAACCCCATGTTGAAAATTTGGGCCCAAAATTCCCAAAAATGCCTGAGATATGCAATAAAGTTGAAAAAACACTATTAATTCCATTATACAGCTTACCGGCATTTCCTCAGTTCGTAGTAAGGCTTTGAAGAGTGCAGAGCGTGTTCCAGTCCACCGAAGATACGTCGCGCCGGACTCCGCAGAAGTAAGTATGGGGTGAGGGTGTGGGAGGCAGGGTGCGCAGTGGGTGGGTGCGGTTGTGGGGGCAGGATGACTACGAGGACCTTTTTGTTTACAGGTTTTTAAAGTAAGACAACGCAGGGGCGTTTGCCACGCTGAGGTGGGCTCAGCATGGCACCTGGAAAGCTTTTGGGGCGTGCAGCCATGGAGCTGGCGTGGGATTGGGCACCCCCGTCGGCTATAACAGTTTTTTGCCATGCTGGGGTTGGCTCCCAGTGTGGCACCTGGACTGCTTTTGTGGGGGGGCGTGGAGCCGATGGGGGATTGGGCACCCCCGTCGGCCAGACAGTGTGTGCGTGGGAGGGGTGCATCAGCACGCAGTATGCGTGCTTGCGTGTGTGTGTGGGGGGGGAGAGCTTTGCTCACTGAAGCGGAGCTCTCCCTTTCAACTGTACGACCACTGCATTTTGAACTGCTGTCATAGACAGCTGCAGCAGTGATTGGGGAACTGGGGCCGCCCCTGCAAACACACTGACTAAATTGGAAGATGGGTGCCACACCTCCGAAAATTCGGAAGATGGCACTATGTTTCTTGCACATGCGTGCAAGCAACATAAAAATGACATTGTTAGGCTGCCCCAGTAGAAGGAGGCAGCACCATCTGAGAGACTGGAGCTCATGTACAAGCCCCAGGATCCCACATTGGGGTCAACTGGGGACCATGTGCCTTGTGTTGAGGCACAAAATTATTGGCCTGTCATTTGTAAACACCAAAAACTATTGCACTTTAATGGAAAGTGCTAAAAATCATAGCACTGTCAATTATGGGACATGCCAGAAATCATGGGGTTGCATGGGAAATGCCAAAAATCATGAGATTGTCACAAAAATTGGAAAAATCATGAAATCCATTATTTCCATGATTTCTGTTGCAAAGGTACAGCCCTAACAACTAGAGATGTCACAAAGTTTTACTTTGCCAGCGAAGTTTAATTTGCCTTTGCGAATAACTTTGAAAATTGCCTACTTTGCCAAATCACCACTTCGCATTGAGTTTTCTTGAGAAATGGCACTTTTTCAGGTGAAGTCTGGTGAAGTTAGGATGAAGTTAAGGCGAAGCTGCAACTTCACCACAAATTTGAATCTTTACCTGAAAAAGTGCCATTTTGCCTGACAGAAAAATGTTGCGAAGTCAGCACTTCGCATTTTGTGAATTTGGCAAACTTAAATTATTTCATGGAGTGATGATTGACGACTTAGAACATCTCTACTGACAACAGTAGTGCCAATAAAGTAGTTCACAGATGGACTACTTTATCAGCACTACTATTGAAAGATGTATGAATTCTATATGTGATGGCACCATGGGAAGTAAAATGAATGTCCTTCATTTTAGCCTCATTTTAGAGCATAGGTGACTTTAAAATCTTCCCTTACCTATGGTAAGCAGAGCTGAAAAGTGCAACTAGCAAGACAACAAGAGGTATGATGTTCAAAGTCTAGTTTCAACAGCTGGCCCGGTAGTGCTGCGGGAGCAGTATTGCTCACTGCCCTGGCAACCCAAGCTGAACAAGCTTGAGTCAAGTGTTGGCTTGGCAGGAGGACAGAGCACCCCAGGGACAGTTCACCTCCAGAGGATGGAGGTTAGTGTACTCTTTACCACACCTACCACCAGGCTGAAGATGTGTGGAAGTGTAGCTAGAGTTGATTATGCAGGAGGGGGCATCACCTAACATTGGGGAGACCAAGCATCCAAGGTGTGTGTATGCCAGGATGTCTCTCGTCAGTGTCCCAAGGGAGATGCATGGGAAAAATTGGAGAAGAAAAACACCTCAGCAGGCAGGGTGATGCTGCCACCCCTCCAAGCTTTGAACAACTGACCACAAGTACCCATCCCCATATTGGTCCAGGATAAGTTGTGGGGTAAGTCCTGGAGAAGGTAGATGATGGGGCTCTGGGCACACCCTGGTGAATTAGGAGAGAAACAAAGAATAAAAAATACTTCAACATAGTAATGCAGTAGTTAGATACATAGGTACTTAGTTGGCTAAAGTTAGATAAAGACTGAGTCAATTGGGTCTACCCTGGTGTTCCTACTAGCTGTGAGTGAAATTACAAAAATCTGTTTTGCAAAGTTTTCACAATGTTACATCAATTTTGTATAATTTCACCCCATTTCCAAAACTAGAACCATATGTTTAAAATGGTCAATTTTGGCTGAAAATGCACATTTTTTAAATACCACATTTTTAAAAATGTGTGGTTTAGGAAAAAATGGTGTCATTTGCTAAAACTGCGCATTTCTTAAAAAGTCATATTTTTTAACATACAGTATGCAGTTTAGGACAAAATTACACCAGCTGAAAAAAACAAGAATCAAAATTACACCAGATTTTGTTGCTATTTCACAAAAATTGAATGAATGCAAAATCACCAAATACAATTCTGCAAGCATAATAAAAACAATTTCGCCTAGCACTACTTCCTACACTGCTTTGCTCTCCTATAAATCTTAAGTGGTCTCAGGCATTATGGGCAGTACAAGGAAAAGCATAAGCACTGAGGAAAAAGAGGTAAGGGCAGTGCATGCCAGGTAGGTCACAGGACTGGAGAAGAGGCTCTCGGCATTGGGAGGGCATGGCAGAAAAACAGTGTAGTTACAATATAAGTACACTGTAATGGCATTGGGTATGCCACCCTTATGGTGACACCAACACAATGAAATACACACCTGTCGGCAAAATCGACACTTTGCTGACAAGTCTCTGTGACTGAGACAGGGGCATGCTGTCTCCCGGTCCTGCACCCCCACCCCAAATCAACTCCGACTGGAATTGAGAATCCTAAAGATGGGGGGGGGGCAGGTGGCAGAGCCCCACAATAAAATAACAGGACCGGGAGATACACATGAATCATGTAGACCGCAACTTGTGGTCGACATGATTCCTGTCGGTGAGATGCCGGTCGACATAAAGGATGTCGAACCAGCATGGTAGAGCCCTGGCATTGTAACTGCAATTACCCCGTTGCATGTAATTAATGATTAGTGAAACTGACACTTAAAATAAAGTGTAACCAGAAGTCCATATGGTGGCAGCCTGGGATGGCCGGGGGGGGGGGGATTAAAAAAATAGTTTCTTTACCAAAAGAGCCCTGACAGCTAGAGCTGTGTTGAATGTGGAATTCCACCAGCAGAATTCATACAGAGTGGTAATTCCGCTTCTGGAATTTGGGTTTTACGTAAGCAATAATACCCGACAGGGTGGGCGGTATTGTGCTATACCTGACCGCCCGGGGCCTAATGAGGCCCGACGCCACAGGCGGAGGGCCTTATAGCCCCTGGAAGGTCCAGTATAGCACAATACCGCTCACCTTGGAGGGTATTATTGCGCTTAGAAAATGGGCACTGTAAAAACTATAAGTTTAATAACAAATTAAGTATAAAATTAGTTTAATATGAATGTTGTAATAAAAAAGTTCCTCCGCATGGATTTGAATGCTTTGTTTGTTGTTGTTGTTTTTGTTTGCTGGTCATCATGGTTACCCCCCACACACACACACACAGACACACACACACAGACACACACACACAGGAGCTGCTCGTTTGCTGCCGTGATAGAATGGAAAGATGATTTCTGTTACACAGACATCTCCGATAGCTCAGCGTGTGAGAGCAGACAGTATGCTGCTTGCTATCTCTGGAATCTCATCATCAACGTGCTTGGTAAACCTGTGTACCACGCTTGAGAGAATGTTTCTGTGCAGTCATGTGGCAATATACCCCGGAGGCACTTGTGAGAAGTGGCTCATCTGATTTATTTAGTTTAAAATGGAAAGTGATGGAGATCAGGAGCTGTTGCACCTCATGTAGGCACTTTGTTTCCTTTGTTTGTGTCGCCCCCCCCAGTGGCAGTACAGTTTACTTTCAAACTGGGACTAGGAGCTGTTACGATTGGCATGAGAAGACCGAGAATGTCAAAGCGCCGACAGCAAATTGAGCAGAACTGCGGGCTCGGGGAGTGAGGGGAGACTGGGAAAATGATGGCGTGAGGGAAAGAGTTTATTTTTATTTAAAAGAAAGCTTTGGCTGGTGCTGAAAATATAGGGAGGGGGCGACACTGAGCAGACGAAATTGGTTGCGATCCCGCTACAGAAACTGTTTTCATTTTTTTTTTAAGTGTTTTGGGACCAGGAGCGCAAACGGGCAGACAGCTGAAGGAAGGGACGCAACAGCATGGTCAGCTCTCTGAGAATTATACTGTCAAGTCTGTCAGCAATCAGGGCAGCAGCATGTACAGTAAAAAGTTTAAAAAAGTAACATGACATGAGAGGGATGTTGGTGTTCGGTTTCATATAGGTGGCGCTGAACTATGGAGCCTAGATGGGACCAGCAGTATCTCTCGCTAAGCGAGAGAAACAAAATGGTGTCTCCAATAAACTGAAAATTCTAAGGGGCATGGATTTTTCAAGGTAATCAGGCAGCCAGAGATTGGAGCTCATTATTTCCCGGTCTCTGTTGCCTGATACTGGACCGGGTAGTTCATGACATTAGCCAATCAAAAAGGAGAATGCCCTCTACCCATTTTCTAATAGATGGATTGCACACAGGTTAGTGGAGAGAAAACAAGCTGTACACACACATGGACATATTTCACATGAGGTTGAAGTTGGAAGTGGAGTATCACAAGGGTCGTGATAGGTCCTTTGCTTTTCTGTATATATATAAGTGATCTTAATATTAGTAGTGGCAATAAACTAATCAAATTTGCAGACGATGTTAAACTTGGAGGTGTGGTAGATACTTTTGATGATAGACTAAGGTTTGGTCAGGATATTTTGACTGTTGTTGAATGGGCAGAGAGAAATGGGATGAAACAAAACCTGAATAAATGCAGTATAATGTATATAGGGAAGAAAAATATTCTTCAGGAATGTAACATCCAGGGGATTAATCTGAGGACATCAGGTTGTGAAAAAGATTTGGGAATATCTATCAAAAATGACTTTTAAAGTGAAGCTCACAGTAAATATGTGGCTAATAAAACTATGAATTTAACAAATAGTGTAAGAAGAAGTTTTTTTTCAAGGAATGAAAGTGTTTTATTACCATTATGTAACAGTTACATAAGACCGATCCTTGACTACAGCTCTTCATGTTGGAGTTCTTATTTAAGGAAAGATATAAGGTTAACCGAAAAACCTCAGAGGTCCTTTACAAAATTAATAGTAGGTTGCAAAGGGAAATCCTACAGTGAAAGACTGGAACATTTAAATCTATGGCCATTGGAATTGAGGTGAAAAAGAGGGAACACATTACTATTGCATAGAATTTTGAAGGATGATACATTAAAGAATGAAATGGGCTTAGTGCTAAAAGATCATAAATATGATATGAGGGGACATAAGAACCAGATTAAAGAAAGAATATACAGAACTGTGACATGGAAACATAGTTTTGTCTCTAGGTCAATTAGATTGTGGAATGAATTACCTGAAGATGTGGTTAATGCACTGACATGTCAAGTTTTTAAAACTAAGTTAGATTGGTATCTCAAAGTTAGTAATTCTGTTACTTTCACTGTGTAGTGGGGATGACTAATACGGGCATTCGCCTTCTGTTATCTTATGATTCCAGGTATGATTCCAAGTATGAAATGTTATTTAATTCCATGGAACTGCGAAAGGCATACCACAGCCACACCACCACAGGTCTGGACAGCTAGGGTCCAGGGGCACCAAAACACATGAGACTACTCACAAATCAATGTCCATATTAAGAGTTGGGGTCCGTCATACTGCATATTTGTTAACTGATGTTGGTGCACAGCTTTGAAGGGCATTACCCTCACCAATCATTAACATGTTCCATTACTTCATTGTTCACACTGGCATGGTCTATTCATTACTGTTATCACTGCTACTGCTACCATACTACACTGCCTCTCAAATGGACTGGGCACCACTGCTTCTTCAGACTGTTTGGAAACCCTATGTCCCTTATGGGTTCAGCCAAAAACTAAGTGCATTTTGGTACCCTCCCCAGGCAGGGAGAGGCAGTAACTTGGCGGGTAGTTATGCCTATGGGTGGCTGTGTGTCAGCTAGTGACAACTCATGGATCAGCCACCAGAATATGGTGTAATCCTAAAATATTGCATGGTTGGTTCAGTCATGTGTACCTCACTTCCAGCAGCGTACTGATGGTTCTAGTGACCCAAAGCAATGGACTCTCATGTATGGCCCAACTCCCAAGGGACTTAACTGACATCAGCTCTTGCAAGGCCACGTATTCTGATGAACCATTACTAACAACATTACAACACAGTTTACCTACGGGTAATTGAAAGTTCAAGGTACTTTTCCTCCTCTGAAGAGATTCAGTGAAGATTTACTTATGTACTACTCCCTCCTTCTCTGAGGGGAGTGGATCCACAAGGGTCCCAGCGACCTACTGTGAGAGGAGGCCCACAACTACTCCCTGATGCCACATGGGTTTAGCTGATTTTTCCCCTCTGGGCAAGACTCCTTCTGGGTCTCTCTCCTCTGGCTGGTCTCCAGAGGTGCCCCTACCAACCCCAGGAGGTGGGCGAGGAGAGACACAGATCCCAATCCTCTGCTCTTCTTGTATTCAAACTCCATAACCCTTGGTGCCCCAGACCTCTCTGGATCTGGATGTTCTGGAATCCCATCTGGTCTTGGATCTGGATCTGAGCTCTCAGCTAGCCTCCTCTTCTTACAGTGTAAAGCGGGAAGAGCAGGACCATGCATATTCATGTGTGGGATTCTCACTTCTGGCAGAGTCAGAAAGCACAGAGCACAAACTCCAGACACTCTGTCTCCTAGCTGAGTCCCACTAGAGAGCAGCTGTCAGGCTTAGGCTTAACTTTTGGTGCTCGTTAGTAACCTGCCTTGAGCTTGGCAGAAGAGAGAGGCCAGCTACAACTAAATCTGTGTTTCTTTTTTGATTCTGCTTTCAGAATTTTGGAATTCCATTCCAATGAAATTCTGCAGAATTTGATGGAATTTCCAAAATTCTGCAGTATTCTGGCAGAGGTGGAATATGAAAATTACAACTCTGTTCAAAGACTGCATACTGTAATGCCATGTAAACTTTCTTGTACTGTGTAAGCAGCTTGTCTTTGTGTATCGTGCTGGAACTTGCAGTTACATATATCATTATAATCACTGGAAAATAATTTTTCCTAACAAAAAGCCATGAATAACAAAATAGAAGAAAGGGGAATGAGGGGCCACTAGGGCTCTCACAAAAACAACAGTAGGTAGGTTGGGCTGGGCAGACTTGATAGGCCTCAGGGCCTTTTTATACCAACAACAGCTATGTCTCTATGTGTGTTGCTTTCTGTTATAAGCAGCTGCCTATAACAGTGTTTGCATGCCACAGTCCACCTGTTTTTACTGTCAGGGGGCACCATGTTCCCCACTCAACACACAGCCTAGGTAACAGCCTCAGGTCATCCAGTGACGAGCTCTGTGGTTTGGCTAGTAACCTCCCACCGCAGCTGTTTTTCACTTGCCTTAGCACCATGTTTTTTTATTTTTGCACTGTGTCTTCCCTTATCCCTTGTCCACACTGCTGTTACATTTGTTTCTCTCAGGCTGCATCACCTCAGTGCTTCTGGATGTTTGCTGCTGCTGCTGTTTGACTGACAGAACATGGAGGGAGGAAAGAGATGAAGCCAGACTGCAGATGCATTGTAGGAACAAGGAAAGCAATAAACTTAGCTGAGATGGAGAGCCCCAGGGGTCGCAAAACTGCCATAAAGCTAGCAGGCAAATTTAGGAAAAACTCTTAGTAGCAGACAGAGAGAAGGACACACTAGGATTTCACACACAAATAAAAACACTGTGCACAACACATGTTTTTGCAAATTCTGGGTGTACTACTCCTTTAATATGTCCCATGTCGCCACTCGTTGTGGGATAAGAGTGGTTTCACTTGCATTCTGCTTGAGCAACAACAACTCAGCTTCACTTCACTGTTTTTTCTCTAGCAGAACACACCTGAAACCACTCTTATCCCACGAGTGGCGACGGGGGACATATTAATACTGTATATAGAATAAATAATGGGGAAATGTGAGTTACAAGGTGATAATTCAATCAAGAGGTTTATGGAACATAATAATCCACGAGGCCAAAGGCCAAGTGGATTGTGATGTTCCATAAACCCCAAGATTGAACTGTCATCTTGTAACTCACACTTCCCCATTGTTTAATGTTTATGACTGCGTAGGCAGAGCACTGCAGACATATTGCTATCATTCTTTGTAGGATCCGTCTGGAAGCATGTGACCGGATAGCTGTCTGACATGCTTCCACAGTGATCTGGCATAGTTCCAGTAGTCATGTTTATGCAACCCATCCCCTCTGCTGGCCATATAAACACACCCACTTTGCAGGGCACTTCTTTTTCTTCTGCAGCTGTGGAAGTGATGGCGGCCATGCGTAAGATGGATGCTGGTTTGAACTATGCATGTGTGAGTATCACGTATGTGCAGATCTGTCATAGCTGACATCTCGGGCATGGCTGACTCTGGGGAAAACTGCACATGCACAAATATCGTGCATGTGCAGTGCTGACATCATCGCCATCTTTGATATGGCTGACTCTGGTGCAGCAAGAGCACTGAGTACTCCTTTTATCTACTTTTCTCCCTGCCCAAGGCTTGCTCCAGGAAACTACTATTGTATGCGGACAATGGTGTCCTCTACAGCTCTCACACTGACTCCGTAGCCCTCTGCTTGGCACTCCAGAAATCTTGCACGGAAGTTGAATCCTGGTTCATTCAACATAGGCTAGTATTAAATTACAAAAAAAAAAAAATCCATGATGTTTGCACACCCCAAAACAAGAACATAGGACAAGCTCTGCTCATACTGAACTCCATAAATGACCCCCTCGAGCAGGTTACCTCATTCAAATACCTTGGTATCACCCTAGACTCTGGGCTCACCTACCATGACCACATCCGAATACTGAGCACCGCTGTCAATGTGCGTAGTGGTCTATTTCACAGGTACAAGCACTGTCTCCCACCAGAAGCTCTCCTCCTAGCTGTCTCTGCATCTATGCTATTACTAATAGACTACAGAATCATCATCTATGGGGCTGCCGACAACATGTATCTAAACAAAATTAGACTGGTCCTTAATAAGGCCTGTAGACTTGCTACAGGCTGTGCCAGACTCACACATACCTGAACCCTTTACACCTCAACAAACTGGCTAAACTTTGATGGGAGGCTCAAATATCAGGCCTGCCTCTTTGCTAAAAAAATAACAGCAGGGCTACTCCCGCCTGCCCTCTCCCCCTACTCCAGGCACCATTGTCCACCCGCCTCACTTGACAATCGGCGACAACCCACTTCAGGATACCTCACTGCAAAACCACTTCGGGTCAAATAACTTTTAGATACCTGGCCCCTAACTGGCTCAACTCACTCCCAAACTCCCTCCTCACAGAACCCAAACTTGGTCAGTTTAAGTCCCAACTAAGAGACCTAATCACTCATGAATCAGTCTGTGACTGCCATTGAATCTGACCTTCCCACTCCCTCCCACCTCCCCTGACTATGGACTTAACTCTAGTCCAGCCGCCCCTTGGCGCACCTATATTTTGACAATGGACACCTCAGTCCAGCCTAGGCCTACAAGTAACCACCAGGGCATGGCTTGTGCCACCACCCTGCAGTGTATGTTTTGTTACCTAGTACCATTTGCACTGTGTACCTATGTTTGGCAGCACTCTGTAACTCTTTATCTTCAGCTGCCTTACTGTGTTATCTGTAACCATTTTTGTATCCATTTGTAACCATTTTGTATCTATTTCTGTAATTATTGTGTTAGTTGTTGCTATTGTCCCTCATGTCTCTGTTTCCAATGATGTGAAACCTTTGTAAAGGAGTCTTTGACTCAAAGGTGTTATCCGATAACAATCAATAAATAAAAAATAAATAATCACTCTCACCTCTCTGAGCAGCCATATCAGCTGTGACCAGAGTTTGTTTATATTAGATGGATAACCCCACAGTTAAAGAAAGTGACACTAAAACAAACGGCAGTAGCAGTTTTCCTGACACTGCTGCTGTTGTGCCTCACTAGTCCTGTATGCACATCTAGTGAATATTGTATGCCATGGCTTGAGCTCAGGAGGGCTTTTCTTAATTGTCACATGGTGTGGCCACTGGCCAAGCCCATGAGGGTTTTTCTTTTTTCTTTTTTTGCGCCCTTCCTGCACCCCAGCCAGGCACTCCTTCAGGCCACCTGGGATCTCTGCACTGCCCACCACCCTTGCCGCCATCTGCTACCCAATATCTACAGCCCCCAGGTAACCCAATGTATCCCATCATTGGGAGGGGTCTCCTCTTCCAAGGAGAAAGTGCCAGTAGGTGTAACCAGTTGGCCCGGGTGCTGCTGGGGTCAGTCCAGGCTGTCAGGGGCTCCATGGTGACAAGGGTCTGGTGGCCATCATCTGGTCAACCAGAGTGCCAGTTTCCATTTTCTCCCTCAGGAGCGTGGTGTGCCACTGACATCAAGGCACATGCCAACATCTGTCATGGTCCTCTTCAGAAGGGGCCCAACACAGTGTTCTTCCCCCAGCCTCCACCAGGAGCCAGCAAATGCTGGGCCGCAGAACCCTCCCTCCCCGGGAGGAAGCGAGCAGTCATCAGATGTTCAAGCCTTCTCCCCCTCGGCCGGACCTCCAGTGCCTGAGTCCATTCCTGAACCTGAGTTGCCGGCGTAGCAAGCAGAAATCCAATCGCTGTGCCAATGGGCCGATGAGGGCTTTTCAAAGCAGCCACAAGATGTGGACATGTGGTTCGAGACCAGGAGAGTTTTACTTATCTGCCACACTGTAAAATCTATACTTCCCTCACTCAACCTACCACACACCCTACTGCACAAGATTCCTCATTCAGCAGGAGCCTTAAACTGTTAGTAAACTAGCAAAAAGGTGCAAAACAAAACAGCAGCCAACAATGTTCTGACAACAGAGGCTTCTTCCTGGTTCCCCGATCAGCTTGTCTGCTGTCATGTTAGAATTTCCCCACACTCACCCTACCTCATCCTTCTACTATCTTCTGTGCCCAGGCTTTTTCTGTTCCCAACTATACAATATGGTCATAATTTCCTGATTCCTGACAACTGACCAGCAAATAAACCATAAACCAGGAAACTGCAAACATGAAAGTAGAGAGAAATGATCTTTTGCACGCTCCATACTGTACCTTCTCTCTTTCACCCATAACAAACATTGCAGATGAGGAATGAAGCGTAATGCCATCTTCACTCATCTGAAAGTGAGTGAGTGAGGCATGATGGCAGCAGTGTGAGGAACACTCCAGCTGCTATTTGTTTTAGTGGCACAAGCGCTATTTTCTTTTCTCTCACTTTGCAACAATCTACTATTGTTAATTGACAGGTGGCAATGATCTACACTTACAAATGGATTATTGCCACCTGTCAATCAAAAAGCATGGATTATCACATTTAGAAAAATGTTTCTGTCCATGGGTTATTGGCCTTAGCCATATAATATAGTCTCATTACACACACCACACCATGCATTATTCTATATATAGTGTGTGGTGAAGCTTTGTTAAGCATGGATTTCCAGATGCAGAGCCCAACAAAACAAACGCAAAAAGTCGTAAAAGTAGTGACGTTTATACCGCAGTAGAACAATTTTTCATTCTGCTGCAGTACAGATGTCATAAGACAATGGGCTGCTGATCACCTGATTGGCAGATGCACTACTACTGCTCACAGTGTTGTGAAGTGTGTGGTGAGTAGCACTTTCAGAAAAATAAAAAAAATTAAGCAGATGAAACAAGAGAAAAGGACTTGTAGTGTACTTTTTACACCATACACTATATAAATAGTGTATGGGAGCCCCAATACACATAACAAGGTTATTCTTTCACCTCTTGGTTACCAGGATGACAGACAGACCTCTTGAGCATCGCTCTTACAGTCTTTGTCATCATGGTAACCACTTGGGTGAAAGAACAGCCTTGTTGTATATGGGTTTCTATACACTATTCTATACAGTGAAGCCCACCAGAATGAAGCACAGCACTGCAGAATTCTGCAATAGAGTTACTGCAGCAAACAATGCAATTTCAATGGGAGTTAATTCCTTTTGTCTTGCCGTAAACCTGTGACACTGCGCTTCATCCTGGTGGGCTTCCAGGCTGTACGCAGATGATACGCTATAGTGGCCTCAGGCAGAAATATGGAGGAACTTCAACTAAATTTGCAGTCTGATTTTTCCAATATTGAGGGGTGGTTCACCAGGTCGAGGTTGCTTACAAATGTAAAAAAAAACAAAGTGATGTATTTTTCCCCTAATAAGGATGTTGGGGGTAAAAAGGCAGCCAAACTTAAGATTCAAACTCAAAATTTTACTACATTGGAATTGGTAGACAGTTATTGTTATTTAGGAGTTAAAATCGATTCTGAGATGACTTTTGCAAATCATATAATAAATACAATAGGGAGAGTAAACAAGAAAATAGGGGTTCTGAAAAGAACTACAGGTTTCTTGGGTGTTTCTGACAGAAAGAGGATAGTAGAACAAATTGTTCTGCCAACCTTAACTTATGGTCATTTTATTTATAGGGTAGCAAACAGATCATTGTTGGGGCATCTTGGTAGGACTCACTACAGGCTCACTAGATATGTTCTAAAATATAGTTTTTACACTCATCACTGTTTACTATTGAGTAGGCTCGACTGGCAGCCATTAGAGGTAGGACACAATAGAAACTGGTTATTATTATTATTGCATAAGTTATTATCTTCTGATCATCCAATATCTCAAATTTTACTTCTTAGTGGGGGACCAAATAGGAAGACTTTAAATAGATCAGTTCATTTGAACAAAATGTCGCCAAGTAAATGCTTAAACTGATTTGGGGACAGGACAATTTCAACTAGGGCAGCAGCAGTAGTATGGAATCCACTTCCTTCATCAGTGTGAGCGATCTCAGAACACTCATTTTTCTCACGTTATTAAGAAAACTGTTTTACATACTTGTAAATGCTTCAATTGATCTACTGTAATTACTGTGCTATGTTTACTAGTGCTTATTTGTATAAGTCTGTATGTTATGCTGTGTAAATGTTATTTTATATTTTGTATGTTTGCAACTGAGGTATCCTCACAGGACTGTCTTGTAAACCGGATATACATCCTAATGACATGATTCCTGTTAAAAATATTTTTTTTACTTTTTACTATATAGTATATGGTTAGGGTATTTTCTGCATGGACTTCCATCCTAACTAAAATGCTGTTGTCTCACTGTTCAAAGGTCATGGAATACTGTGGTACTCTTCTGTGGTACAACAGTGTTTTAATTAGGATGGAAACTCAGTCTAACTGCATTTTGTGCACTTCACGGATGCCATTTCCACTCACCTCACACATAATCCCAGCCCCCCAACACAGAAACTGTCCAAGTTTAAAATGATAAAAAATACAATAACAGATGGATTTCTATCTGTTATGGAGCTATAACTCCATCGATGGATAGTGATGATGTCACAAACCTCATGAACAAAGCTCGAAAGGTTTGTAATGTCATCACTATCCTGAGACAGAGTTGCGGCTCCGTAACAGACAGAAATACATCTGTTGTTTTTCATAATACGTGGCAGATTCTAACCATACTCGATATCAGTCTTAACAGTTTTATGTGATAAAGGCGAGTCTCAAAGCCCACCTATCACATAGAGCAAGCAACCTTGAGCTCATAGTGAAAAGGGCGACACATATTATTCCGACCATTGCAAATAGCGATGGTCGGTACAATACTTAAGTAAATCAGAGACAGGAATCTTGTTTTTATGCAGGGGCTGTGCCCCGTGCCCCCCTTGTGGGGAGTGGCCCCCTGCACCCCCTAAACTTAAATAACCAACTTTGAGGGGGGTGCAGACCACAGGGCAAGTTGCCGGATCGTGTAAAAAAAAATTTCCTGCCTGTAGCCGGACCTGGGTCTGCTTGCATCGCAAGCAGTGGTGTACACCACTATGCTATGCAAGCAGCTCAGTGGGAATCAGCCACAAATTATGTTATATCCTGTATAGTGAGTACAGCTCCTTGCTGCACTCACTATACAGGATCTAACGAGGTATTGCACCACTCGCTCTCTTGTAGAGCGCTATTATTGAGTCACTCAAATGTGTAGTGCTCAATAATAAGTGCTCTACATGGGTGCTTCCATCTTAACTGCTCACAGACTCACACAGCACTTTGTCTTACCACTCGCACATTCATGCAGCCCATCTCACACACTTACAGAGTACTGTGCCTTGCCAGCTCTCATGGCACTCTGTCTTACCAGATCACATGTTCATGCAGCCCAGCTTGCACATTTGCACTTTACTCAGTCTTACCAGCTCGCACACTCATGTGGCAGTTTACCTTAATAAAATAGAGAAATCCCTAATCCAAGTTGGTAAACTTTTAATTAAGTTAGGAAACGGGGGAAAAACATGGGCCAAAAAAGAAAAGTTTTTTTCTAAAAAAGTGCTGAAATTCCACAGTTCCTGTCACTGTTTCAAATGCCAGTTTCAAACATTGACAGGGTAACTGTCTTCACAGATCACTCTCGCTGTCACCTGTGATGGATAGACGAACCGAGCTGCTCATGAGTGTACTTAGATTTCTAATCTGTAATACTACCTTTTTAATGTCAGATCGATAGTATTATGGATTTCTATTGTCAGCACAATGGTATTATGACTCTCTGAACCTGCTGTCTATAGAAAAAACACCTAACCATGTATTGCAAATAACCTCAGCAACTAATACCTCACCCAGTGCCACAGATAGGATTTTCCTTTTAAAATAATAGTAAAGGAATCTTACTTTTAAAAAAACAATAAAGAACCTGGCAACACGCAAAATGGTGAGCCATGCAGTAAGTGCTTTTATTTAAATCTGTGCTGAGTCATAAGGAACTGGTTACAACGCGAATATCACTGTCACTAGTGATCAAATAAGATCCTTTCACAATTATTTTATAATGAAAATCTTATCCATAGTACATGTTCACAACTATTTCCCAAAAGTCCATCAACCCCAAAACCATTGCAGCCCACTATCATAGGTATTTTGTCTCTACCCACATAATCATAATGTTGCTCTGGAACTGAATGCTATAGACACGGAGATTTTATTTTATTTATTTATTTGTTAACCAGGCAGGTACACTAAACCCAGGAATGTTTTCAGGTATGACGCTGGCCATAAAGATGACACATACAGGCAAAAGGAAAACAGGTACAAAAGATACAAAGTACAGCAAGTAGTTAAAATATAAATGAAGTGATATGAAACAAAAGGTACAGAATTGGGCAAACTGAGTATCAAGTGACCTAAGTGTGAGCAATTATAGTGCACAGAGTCTGTGAGCCAGCGCAGTGCCCAGCATGTAAGATTGCAGCAACAAGCAGTTTCCACAGTCAAATATCATTGTAATAACAATAGTTTTCAGGGTAACTGTGGCACCTCAGTTGTCACAACAAGATGGGGAGCAGATGTTGTGCCATAGGGAGGGGGTCAGTTTAACATCAGGAAGTGTAGTTGCAGGTGATAGAAGCCATGACATAAGCCTTGTAGTGCAATTTAAATAGGGGTTGTGATCCAAGAGTCTGCAGTGGAGCAGAAAGGTTGTTCCAAAGATTCAGGGCAGCAGAGGAGACGGTCTTCTGACCCATACATGTGGTAACTTGAAGGCGCGGTAAGGCAGGATAGAGGAGATCCAGAGGTCTCGAGAGCAGGGCTTTGACCTGAGGAGGGGGGGGAGAGAGGGGACAGTCCTTTTCTCTATGGAATCTGTCAATGATGCAGCTTAGGAGGAAGTCCCAGTGGACCTGGGGGAGGAAGCCAGCCTAGGGCCTGATGATCACAGCTGACCTGCTGCCATTCTCCTTCACTGACAACAAAGGCTTCCGTCGGCTGATAGCAAAGGCATATCACAGATGCGAAGTGCTGTCATGGACATATATGTAAATGCAAGCAGTTCCTGAACTTCATGAGGCCATTACAAGTGTCCTGTCACATCCATCGCAGCACTCTGCCTCTGATTTTATACATTTAAGCACAGATATGTGCAGCAGTGGTCCAACAGCTGCAAGCTCATATTTTTGTGTTACAGCACACCAGGCTACACTGTCGGGGGAAAGGAATTCAGTGACCAAAAATACACCAAACCAAACTGCACAGGAGGAATTAGTGTGTCAGGAGTTCACCAGCATGGCACACTCACGATGAAGAGCATGGTGCAGGTGCACAGTGGATCAAACATTCTGTCATCAGTACTGAATGAAATGGAGAGCTGGCTCATTTCACTGTCACTTAAGGCATATTTATGCTACCTAATTAGCATTGCTGTGAGAGGTGTGGATGAGTTGCATCAGTGCCTTCATTCATGAGAGGACAGCTTGGAGGGCATACTAGGTGGCTCCGTTTCAGTGCAGAACGGATGCTGTTTGGATCAGAAGCCCTACTGGTGTAAGCATTTTTTGTTGGCATGTAAACATGCTGTCACTTGCAATTATGCAGCATCGCAATATCCTTTGTCAAAAAATCTCCTGATCAAACCAGAAGCAAGTTCTTGATTGCAAGGATGCATTTTGCTGGGCTAATACTGGGCACAATATATCCTATAAATTATTAAAAGCAGCCAGTTGTGAATATTAATGGCTGCAGGCCTTAGAAGACAGATTATGGAGGATAAATACTAAAAAATGTTCACTGTAAACTGCAATGTGTGTCAAAAAGATGTTTTTCGTATTTGCAGAGCTGTCACAGGTTCATTAAGATATTACATGGGATTGCTAAAGCTGCTGTCCCCAACCCCCCCAACCCCTAACCTGGGCCTTTGACCCATAGATGAAATGCTGATCCCAATGCAGGAAGTGCAGCATGCAACACAGCCTGAGTCTGCACTAATTTAGATGGGTGATCATGTAAACTTGCATTGGCATCACAGTGGTCCAAGCAGCAGAAACTGGAATGCACCACAACAGCACACTGAGTAGTAATGTAAATGCACCTTTAAAGCTGGCTTCATAGCCAGTAACAATGGGGCAAATGTGATAAAAGCAAGCTCAGAAGGTTTTTTTTGGTGCTGTACCTGATGCACTTCATTAACCTTGTGCTGCAGAAATTTCTGACACAGCTAGATATGAAGTTTATGCTCATTGTCTGCTGGAGAATTTGTATACATTTTTCCACTGTCAGGCAACGAGGCAGCATCCTGTCCTCCTGCCTGATCCAGTTTTGTAGCACCAATGGTGAGTTCTCCATTCCGCTGCTGGTATCCCCTCTTCAGTTCCACCCATCTTTCAATAAGTCCAATGGTTGGGTGCTCAACCCTGCCAGCGAAAACCACAACAACCTTCCTCAGAGTCCCCATAGACAGGTGCCCAACCTTGCTGCCACAGACCACAGTAAACCCCCTACCAGCAAAGCCCAGCAGTCAGTTGCTCAACTCCGCCACCAGAGACCACAACAAACCTCACCACCATCACCAAGGTCTGGTGGTCAGGTGTCCAATCCTGCCACTGGAAACCACAACAACCCCCCCAACAAAGTCCGGCAGTTGGGTGTTCAACCCTGCTACCAGAGAACAGTACCCCCCCAACAGTATATGATGCTAGGTTGCTCACCCTGGTGCTACCAAACAACACACTAACACATAGGTACCCAATCTCCAACATTGGTTCCTGCAACAAAAAAAAAAAGTCCCTCATCATCCTCTGTTTATTTTTTTAAACCTGAAAACCATCCATCAACATGTCCTGCTTCCCCTACCCTCCAACCCCCCCCACCACCATCACAACCCCTGTCAGCACACACCACCCTAAAAAACCCTGCATACCTCACTTACCTATTCAGTCCACCACCAAACTCCTCTGCCAACTGGCACATCCTGTTGCTACCAACACTGACAGCAAAAGACAATACATGTTCAGTTAGTGGCTTTTTAATTCATTTTGAACTTTTACTCATAACTTTTTCATCTTTTAAAATTTTTTCAACATTTTTTAGCATATCCTTTGTTTTACTCCACCTCATAAACAAAGTGTAACTTTTCAGATTCCAACCAAAATGCATTTGCACAGTTGCTCTGCAAAATCACCTTTCTGGATGGGATTTACAAAATTCTACTTGTCTTAAACATACAACATCATGATCATGAGAAAGGATATAAACCTACTTGAGGCAGTTCAGAGGACGATAACAAAAATGTCCAGGGACAGCAAAGCATATGAGCACAGGAGAAATGACCTCAACATGCACTCACTTGAGGAGAGGAGGGAGGGGGGTACATGACTGAAACCTTCACGTACCTAAAAGGTATCAACAATGTGAATACCGGGGACCTCTTTGGCCTTAGTGGGAATAGGATCACAAGGGGACACTGCTATAAGCTGTCAAGAAAAGGTTCAAGAAGGAGGTCTGGAGACACTTCTTCATGGAACGAGTGGTGACGGGGTGGAATGAAATCCCAGAGGAGGTTGTCTCACTGGGGATGGTGGATGGATTCAAGAGGGATGGGACACTGTGAAAGGGAGGGTCAGGGTCACTAGAGGGGGAAAGGAAGGTGCAAAGGGGAGGACAAGGTTCATGGGGCAGGGATGGAGCCCAAAGTAGGTGCTGAGTAGAGATTATGCAATTTGAGCAGACTAGAAAGACCTACAGGCCTTCTTTTGCTGGCTATATTCATATGTTCATATAAGGCGGATCATAAAAAGAATACATTAAACAATTTCAGGTCAGAATACCAAAAAAACAATGAAGCTATGAAAAAATGTTTTTTCAACATTTACTCAAAATTTTGTGCTTTTTGCAGATTTTAGCCTCAAATGTGCAACATAGCCCTTTGTTACCACACATCATGAACATGCCTGGTGTCATTTTTTAAATCCCCTCCAAAACATGTTTTTGCAGTTGCTCTGAAAATCACCTTTTGTACAGAATTTTTAAAATTCCGCCTATCCTGACCATAAGGTGGAGACGTAAAAAGACGTTGAAAATTTGAGGTCATAACTTAAAAAACAACAAAGTTATGAAAAAACTGTGAACTTATACAGATTTTTTTTATTCTGTTTTTCATCTCTAGGGCCCCCATACTCAAACAGTTAGCACTGCACTAACTGGGTAAGTGACACGCTAGCTGTGAATAGCAACAACCAATACGGTGGGGGCCATATTTATAGGTCCGCGGTGTGCTGTGCTGACCTGACAGCATGACAGCACAGAATATATAGCTGTACCCATGCAGGGAGATGCAGAGAGAGCTACTAAGGCTAGAGATGTGGTCTAATAGTTGGCAGCTGAAATTCAACTGCAGAAACGTGGGGTGAGCATTCCTGGTAGGTCTACCCAATTATGGAGTCCACCAAGATGGTAACAAAGGGCTTAAAACACTCTCAGAAAGAAATTATGTGAATTCATCCACCAGCAGACTTAATTTCACAGTAGCCTCTTGTTTTATTTCATTTCCGTTTAGCAGACTTAATTTCACAGTAGTCTCTTCTTTTATTTAATTTCAGGTTTTTTTTTTTTGCATGGCCACTATATTTCTAAATCCCAAACATTTTTGTCAATTTCTTTCGACTTTGGCACGGGAAAGTGGTCCTGTATTTCAGAAAATATACAAAGACATTTTAATTTCATACTTAATCTGTTGTGTCACAACTTCAGTATAATTTAACATTATTACGAATCCTTTGCACCATTACTTTATCAACGAATTAATTCTTACCAGTTTCAATGAATCCAGATTTTATTTAACCACGTCTATAGATTGAAGTCACTCCCACCAGAGCAGTGCTGTATCTGGCTTGGTAGTGAAACTCTGAGTTTATGAATCACCACTGAATAGCGTCATTAACTGGGATCTCCACTGTTCCAAACGGACGTGGAACATCACTGACACAATCAAGTGCCTAATCAGTACAGTAGCTTCCACTACCCAGCCAGAGCACTGCTCTGGTGGGAGTGAGTTCCACCCACAGAGGGGGTTAGATAAAATTTGGATGCATTGAAACTGGTAAGAATTCATTCATTGATAAAGTAATGGTGCAAAGGATTTGTAACAATGCTAAATTATACTGAAGCTGTGACACAACAGATTAAGTATGAAATCTGCTAGCGGACAAATTCACATAATTTCCCTTTAAGAGTTGAAATTCAACCCCAAAAATGCAAGGCTATACACATAAGGAAAAAAAAAACAACCAGGACACAGTACTGGATGGGAGGGGTTAAACTTAGGACTACAGCACAGGAAAGGGACTTAGGAATAGTCATGGTCAACTACCCCCCCTCAAATCGCACCTCCGTCGGCAGGACTGGTCCCCCATCTTCAAGGCAACAGATACTAATACTGCACTGAGCAATTTATTCACATTTTCAATGAAGCCTGTAATACATTTGCCCCCCTCAAAAAGCATAAAGTTAAATCGCTCAGTAACCCTTGGCTGTCAGGAGACCTCCTAAAAAAACTTAAATCCAGGGACCACCTCTGGGAACTGGCTAGAAACTCCGGTAAGCAACTCAACATCCAGAATTATAAACGGCCACGGAACGACTGCACCAAATCCATTCGGCAACAGAAATCTGACTACTATAAAAAATGCTCTCACTAACTCCTGGGGAAATGGGAGGGATTTCTGGAAAAACATTAAAGATGTCACTGGGAAGCAGTCAAAATCTTCACCAAACATACTCAACATAAATGGGCACATTACATTCGACTCTAAAACTATTGCGAACACTTTTAACATCGCTTTCACTGACCTTAGCAGTGTTCTCCCCTCCGACTTCTTCCAAGATGTGTCAACTCCCATCCACCCCAACTCCTCCACCCATGCCTGTCACCCACCTTTCTACTTTAGAGCACTAAAGAAACATCAAGTCCGAAACTACGTTGCCAAAGCCATCAGCAAATCTAGAACAAGCTATGACACACTTGACCTCAAGCTACTGGCCCTAACGCTTGATGAGGTACTTGGGTCCCTCACCAAGATCTTTAATCTCTCTCTTTCCTCAAGCCAATTCCTGGGCAAATGGAAAATGGCCACTGTTACCCCAATTCACAAAAATGGTGATAAGGCTGACCATGTGAACTTCTGCCCTATCTCCATTCTGCCTCCCCTATCCAAGGCACTGGAACGTATAGTAGCGGACCAACTTACCGAGCATCTGGACAATTATAATATTCTTTGTAAACAGCAACATGGCTTTAGAAAAGGTCATAGTACATCCTCTGCCTTACTCAAATTCACCGGCTCCATTCACAGCTCCTGCGACAATGGACAACTAACTGGTGCTATTTTCATCGGCCTGACCAAAGCCTTCAATACTGTCCACCACTGCCCCCTGCTGAGCCAACTAAAAAATGCTGGTCTCTCCAATGATTCAATCTCTTGGTTCAAAAGCTGTCTTGAAAACCACTCCCAGCATGTAAAAATTGGAGATGTGCATTCTGATTCCAAACCTGTCCTCTCTAGAGTCCCCCAGGGTTCAATACTGGGCCCCCTACTCTTCAGCCTGTTCCTTAACACCCTACCTGACTCCTACACTGAGGATATCACCCTGTATGCCGATGATGCAGTAATCCTTGCCACACAACAGGACCTGAAGAAATTGCAAGAAAATCTCCAACTCGGCTTCTCCTCAGTTGAGAATTGGTTCACAAAACACAAACTGATCCTTAATCAAAAAAAAACAAAGGCCATGATCTTCAGCAGCTCCCATAATAAACATAAGCACTTCCAACTCTCCGTTATCACCAGACAAGGTGCAGCACTGGAACAGGTCAAAACTTTAAATACCTGGGATCACCCTTGACCCTGTACCTCTCCACTGCCCACATAAACCATGTCGCCAAAGCTGCTTAACTCTCAGCTAGGCCTGCTATTCCATCATAGGAAACACCTGACACCCGAAGCTCTCGCTGTCGCTGTCCAGAGCTCCATCATATCCATCATTGATTATGGCATTATCATCTATGGCTCTGCTACAACCACTGCACTCAAATGTGTATCCACCGCCCTCAACAGGGTCTGTTGACTTGTGGAATTCAAGCATGCATGGGACAGTCATAGGGCAATTCTAGGGGATGGGGGTAGGAAAAAGTAGGCTGCTGGTTAACTAGGATCTGCAGCTTATCCAGTAGGCAGGGAAATGGGCAGACTGGGTGGGCCAAGCGGTCCTTATCTGCCGTCAAATTCTATGTTTCTATGTTTCTATGTCACTGGCCCCCAACGCCTAACTCACACCTGTGACCTCTATTCTCAAACTGGATGGTTGAATCTTGCCAATCGAATAAAACACCAAACTTGTATTACTACTAAGAAAATCTTGCTGGGCCTTGCCCCCCCCCCATACAATCGAGAATCCACACCCGACATACCAGGGGATTGAAACCTCAGCTTCTGCAAATCCTGCATTGCCGCAAAACACAGGGCCAAAGATCCTTTGCTTACCGGGCCACTAGTTGGTACAACAGTCTTCCCAGCAACATCTCATCCTAACTATCGCTCAGCACTTTTAAGACTCGTCTCCACCTAACACTCACTACCTCCAACCTCTGTGACTGTTGTGGCTAAACATGTCTTTTGGTTCCATAGCTGAAGATGCCCTTTTGGATCCACATCTACTCCTGCACTTTGCCTGCAACCCCCCCGATCTTCACCTCCCCTGCTGGCCCATGACAAATGCCACCTGGCTGCACTACCTCTATTCTTATCCGCCTTACACCTCTCCTCTCTCTGTCCCCCCAACCTACCTCCCCTTTTCTCCCATCCACTTAGTCTCCCTGATTTCACCCTCCTCCTTTCCCTTCCCCTCCCCCTCCCCAAAGTTTCACCTTATTGTTCTTTTTTCATCTACAAGACTATGTGTTTTTTTTTAATTTTATAAACTGTTATCTTTGCTTATGATTGTCTCAATTGTACCTATGACGTGGAACCTTTGTAAAAGAGCCTCAGCTCAAAGGTATTTGTAATCCTAGAACAAATAAATAAATAAATAAATAAAATAAAAAAATTCCGTGAAACAATCAAGTCAGTGTAACAAGACCTATGGTAAGGCTAATAGGATGCTGGGGTGTATCCGAAGGAGTATAAACAGCAGGAAAAATTAGGTACTACTACCTCTATATAGGTCACTGGTGAGGCCACACCTGGAATACTGTGCTCAGTTCTGGAGTCCTCACCTAAGGAAGGACAGGGACAGGCTGGAGACAGTGCAATGCAAGGTGACCCAGATGATTTAGGGCCAACAAAGCAGATCTTATGAAGATTGTCTCAAAGCACTGAACATGTACTCACTAAAGACTGGGCAAGGGGAGATATGACAGAGACCTTCAAGTTCCTGAAGGGAATAAACAGGGTGAACTGTAGGGAACTATTCAGCAGGAGCACAGAGTCAAGAATCAATCAATCAGTCAATCAATGCTTTATTTATCATGCCCCTTTCAAAATCAAGGCGCTGTACAGTCATATAAAAAAATCAACAGTATAAATTATTTAAAATCTGTCTGGATAAGCCTGAGAGAATAAAAATAAGTTTTTAACATAGTTTTAAAGAACCCGAGGTCACAAGTGGAAACTGGTGGAGGGTGGGGGAAGGGAGTTTCAAGAGGGATGTTAAGAACTTCTATTTTACAGTAGGGGTGTTGGAGCTGTAGAACAGTCTGCTCGCGGAGGTGGTAGGCACCAAGATCGTTAATGGTTTCAAGCCTGGCTGGGATAGTGAAGGGTTTGGTGGCTGCTCAGGTCAGTAGCAGAAGAGAGAGGAACAAGAGGTGTACCGTGAGGAATAAAATCTCATATGAACAATAGGGCCCGGGGGCAGATAGGGAATTCTGGGCAGACTAGATGAACCTTTGGTCTTTTTCTGCTGTCCTTGTCCTTGTCTATGTTTCTATGTAAATGAGGGATTCCCCATTCGTATTGGGTGCAGCAGTATATGCAGCGGTTTCGGTAGCACTGAACAGCCTCTGTTGCAGCACTATTCAACAATATCGAAATGTTGCCCTTAGCACCATGCATATCACCCCCCCCTCCCAATCATGCATCTGTAGCTATCTTGCATATTCCTCATGGTCTACTGGTCCTCCATCCCCTAATCACACATTGTGTAGCTGTCTTGAAAATTCATGGTGGTCTAGGGGGTCCTCCTGCTCTCTGATCACCTGTCTTGTAGCTGTCTTGAATATTCCTGGTGGCCCAGCACTTTGCATGCCCAGTGAGATCATTAGCACGTTAGGGCTAAACATTGCCCACAGGGGCAGTTTCTTTTGTGTTAACTCTATTTTAAATTTTGTGCAGGAACATATACATTCATTAGAGAAAATAGTTTAGCCAACACTTTTGAATGATACATAAAGTGAAGATAAAAATGTCATAAAAAATGTATAGCACCTTGTACTAGCTGAGCTATAATGGCTAACAATTTGTCTATAACAATCTAGTACCTAATTTGCAGTCTCTGCTATCCCCCCTGTGGTTCCTGACCAAGGGGTATCTACATACCTTCATCCCTTCTACACAGAAACATAGAAGTTGATGGCAGATAAGGACCACAAGGCCCATCCAGTCTGCCCATTTCTCTTTTTTTTTTCTTCTGAGGTGGGTTCACTCCTAAGTTAGTAGGTTCCGCTCCATAGCATGTAATGACAATCCTCAAGGAAAGACTGGTGCAATTTCTTGAGGATAACAACCTCCAGGACAGCAGGCAGCATGGGTTTGTCTCAGGCAGATCCTGCCAGACAAATGTGGTTGATTTGTACAACTGGGTTATGAGGGCACTGGACAGGGGACATGTGGTGGATGTCCTGTACCTGGATTTTAGCAAGGCCTTTGACCCGGTGCCACATGGTAGGCTGACCTGCAAGTTGAAGAGTCTGGGAGCAGGAAATAAACTGGTCAGATGGGTCAAGAACTGGCTGCAGGGTAGACAGCAGAAGGTATTAGTGAGGGGGGAGACATCTGAACCCAGGACAGTAACTAGTGGTATACCACAGGGCTCAGTGCTAGGACCAGTTCTGTTTAACATTTTCATAGCCGACACTGCAGTAGGGATTAAGAGCAAGATCAGTCTCTTCGTAGATGGCACAAAGATTTGTGCCGAGGTAGATGGGGGGAGGGAGCAAAGGTACTTCAGGAGGATTTGGCAAAACTGGAGGAATGGTCTCACACTTGGCAACTTGGTTTCAATGCCAAGAAATGCAAAGTGATGCATTTAGGAGGCAAAAACCCAGGACACAGTTATTGGCTGGAGGGTGTCCTGTTAACAAAATCCAAGGAGGAGGAGAAGGATCTAGGAGTGCTGGTAACCGGGGAGATGAACCACTCTGCTCAAAGCAGGAAGGCAGCAGTGAAGGCAAACAGGATGCTAGGTTGCATAGCAAGGGGATTACTTCCAGGAGTGGGGAGGTCATCTTGCCCCTGTACAGGTCCCTGGTGAGACTGTACCTAGAGTACTGCATGCAGTTCAGGCACCCCTACTTGAAAAGGGACATCAAACTATTGGAGGGGATACAGCGCAGGGCAACAAAAATGATCCTGGGATTGGGGCACAGACCATATGAGGAGAGACTCAGAGAACTCAACATGTATACCCTGGAGGAGGAAAGAAGAGAGAGAGGGGGGATATGATTGAGACCTTCAAATACCTGAAGGGTTTGAACAGAGCAGACACCAAGTGTATGTTCAGTCTGAAGGGCAGAAGGAAAACCAGGGGACATTCTATGAAGTTGGAAGGGGCAGGTTCAAGAGGAACGGAGGAGGCACTATTTCAAAAAAGGGTGGTGGCAGGTGGAATGCTCTGCCAGAGGAAGTCATATTGCTGCAGAGTGTTGAGGGCTGCAAGAGGGTGGGATAGATTCAAAGGGGGGTTACAAACTGGGAGGGGTGCAAGATGGGGGGCATATGAGGAACGGGGGACAGCTGCAGTCTAATGGACTAAAGTGCTGCACACTCGAGCAGACTAGATAGACCGAATGGCCTGTATCTGCTGGCAATTTTGTATGTTTGTATGTGGCATAAGTTCCCATATGCCAGTGAATTATTCCCCTTCCCCATTTGCACTGAGCTGAGCCCTTTCCAATGTTATACATTCAACCAAGTTCAGATGCCACTGTGCAATCGGTGTGTGTGTGTGTGGGGGGGTTGGGGTCCACTTTTTCCAGTATTGTTCAAAGGTTTTCTGGCATTTACTAAAGCCAAGTCCTACAGTGCCCATGCCACCTCCCCTCCTCTGCTATCTCTGTACTCTTCTGCCCTAAAAAGGAGCTCTAGAGGTGAGCTACTGTAGGCAGGGTGGCCCCCAAGATTCCCTCCATAGCCCTATGCACCTCATGCCAGAATGGTGTAAGTTTAGAACATTCTAGGACCATGTGCATATAGGTGCCTTCAGCTCCTCTGCATTTTTAGCACACTGTACTTACACATGTTTTTAACTTGTGCAGCTTTACAGGGGAGAGATAGGTTCAGTATAAGAAGTTGTACTGGATTTTAGGAGGCTACTGGGACAGGCACAAGTGCCTGGCCCTTCTTCACATTTCGGGTGTGATGTGGTATCCAGATCTGCCCCCATGCTGCCCAGTAGTCCTCATCCCTTGGGGTATGCTACCTGTTATTAGTTTACAGAAGACAGATAATGGTTTGGAGCCTGGCTGGGGGACCACACTGTGCTCTTCATCAGTGACCACATGGGACTGAGCTTCCTCCCCCTTCTGTCCCTCAGAAGACCTTTCACACACAAAGAAACAAAGTATGTGTCTGGAGTGATTCTGAATTGCCTTTTAAGCTCTAGGAAGGGGGCTATTATATCCCCACCTCTATAGAGATCTTCTACCCTACAGACCCCCATCTTCTTCCATTTTAAGATCCCCTGGTGCACAAATACAGTATAGCCCTTCATACCTTTAAATGCTGCGGTGATAGCAGCCACTGGTGATACCCTTTCTTTGCGCCCAATAAATTTGAGTGATTGCTGCCAAAAGTGGCAGGTAGCATTTGAGAAGGGATTTTTGGTTCTGAGGGTACTGGCTCCCCCAGGGCCAGGCTAAGGCCACCCTATCCTTCAATGATCCCTCTCTCAGGGAGCCCTCTTCTAGCTCTTCCCAAAGGGGCTTGTTTGAGCCTGTCTCTGGTCCCAAAAATGCCAGTTATGCTGCCCAGTAGTAATGCTGAATAAGTGGCAAGGCCAGTGCCCCCTTTGATTGGTTCTTATACGGTAGATGCCTGGATTCTAGTCAGCTGCCCCTTCCATAAAAAGTTATGAAACAGGCCCTTAACTTTCCTAAAAATGTTCATGGGGAGTTTAATTGGGATTGCCTGCAGCAGGTAGAGGAGCCTTGGAAATGTTGTTTCCTCTGTATTATAACCTGTATTGTACTGTTATATATCCCGTATTGTACTGTTATCCCGGGTCGCCCCTGAAAAAGGGACCTTCGGGGCTGAGTGGGCCTACCCAGTCACCAAAATTAAATAAATAAATATATTCATTGTTAATGTATTAACCCTCACTATTAATATCCGGTGTAAAGATGCCCACCTACTGATGTCCCCTTTGATCTATTTGAGGAGAGGTGGAAAATTTAGCTTGCAGTCTTGATAGCCACCTGCGTATATTAATTCCTAGGGATTCCACCTCTGTTATTGGAAGGGTTAGCCCCCCCCTTTTTTCTTTCCAACATAGAGCAGCTCCCTTCCCCCAGTTAATCTTGTGGCTTGATAAGCTCCTATATTTTTTCAGTAAAAAGGCTATGAGAGGAAGAGACACTCCTGGGTGCCTGATATATAGTAGCAGATAATCCACAAAGAGGGTTAATTTGTGTTCCACTCCCCATATGCACATACCCACTATGTATTTGTTGTTTCTTAGAGTAGCTGCCAACGGCTCCAAAGACATCACATATAGAAGTGGCAATAACAGGCAGCCCTAGCACATCACTCTTTGTAGTATAAAGGGATCAGAGAGTCCCCATTCACCATTACATGTGCCAATGGGTCCATGTAGAAGAGACTCAGCCAGCTCCTAAAGGCACCCCCTCCCAAGACTAAACCTCTCCAGTGGATAATGTAAGTACCCCCACTCTACGTGGTTAAATGCCTTCTCAGCATCGAGAGCCAGTGTACCAGCTGGCTCCCCTTGCCCCACCTCAAAACCCCATTTAAGGCCCTGCATATTTTGCCTTTGCCCTGTCTGCCCTTTACAAAACTGAACTGGCTCATGTGAATTATGGTAGGGAGGAGTTCTTCTAGGCATGTGGCCATTACCTTAGCCAGAATTCTGTAGTCTGCTGTAAGAAGAGATATGGGCCAGTAGAGCAGAGGAGGAGGTCCTGCCCAGGTTTAGGCAATACAATGATTTAGACAACAGGATGATTTTTGCTGACCACATGGATGGGGGCAGCTCATCAGCTGCCATTCTCTCTCATAGCATTCCAATCAGGGGGTTGTCACTCACCCATGTCCTGATTGCCCTTTGCACTTCTTCCCACACTATCGATGCTTCCAGATCTGCCTTCTGATCTTCAATAATTGTGTTACTTGGGGCATTTTTGAAAAAGAAAAAACAAGTCCTGAATTGAGAGACTGCACTTTGAAGTGTAGAGTGCCTGTAGTATTGGCAAAACTCCCTTTTTGTATCTAACAATTTGGTGGAAGTCTCCCTTCCCTCTGTTTGTATCTTGGTGTTGAACGCTGCTTCCTCTTTTGCCTTCAGTTGCCATGTGAGACATTTACCTGCCCGATCCACCTCTTAGTAGGCACCCACACTGCTCATTAACATTTGCCTCTCTATGACTTTGGTATTCATAGTGTTATACTCTACCTTAACTCTTTGAAGTCTTGTATAAATTAGTAGGTCCTGGCTGACCTTGTGGGCACATTCATTAACAGCTGTCTACTGCTCTAGGTCTCACAGTCTGCAATGAAAGTCTTTTTTCTTGTGGGCAGCAAATGAAATTATTTCACTCCTCAGTGTTGCCTAAAGGGCTTCCCATCTTATGCACTCAGATGTTACTCCCTCATTGTTAATGGTCAGGTATTCTTTTACCACTTTCATTATGTGTGTTTTAAATTCTGCATCTTTGAAGAGGGTGGGGTCCAGTTTCCAGTGTTTTATTCTGACCTGACTGTTGTCCACCCAGCTTTTCAACATGCAGGTGCATGGTCTGATACTATAAAATTACTGTGCATGGCCTCCACCACCTCAGGGAGCATCCCCTGGCTTACCAGTATTAGGTCTATTCTGACGTACAACTTATGGGCATGTGAATAAAAGGTGTAGTTCCAAGTGGCTGGGTTGTGGAGTCTCCAAATGTCTATCAACTTATCTTCTGACACTAAGGCCTTTAGTGCTCCTGCACTCTTGGTGGGTTTGTATCAGGCAGGACTTATTGGAGCAGTGCATCACCCCATCTAGAACGCAAGCTGGCATCACCTCTCATTATCCATTCTCCTATAAAGTGGGACATTTCCACTGATAGATTGATGGAAGAAATCTGCTGTATAGAAGGATCCAATGGAGACCACTTTTCCTAATCCAGCCTGACCTGCATAAATGAGAATTTGCCCTCAGAGTCATTAACAGATCTCAAAACCTCCACCTCAACATGCAGCCTGATTCAAATTGCTGTGCTTCTTCCCTTTGAATTAAATGTGGCTCCCATCCACGTTCCCATTCAAATTTTAATTTAAATGCTGTAATTCCTGTTCTGTTGCATGAGTTTCCTGCAGGCATACTACATCAGGATTGTATTTTGTTAAAACTTCCATATCCCTTTCCCTCTTATTTGTGGCTTTGAACCTGTTAATGTTCCAGGATAATATTTTCAGGGATTCAGCAATAGGTGCTACTGTACACACTCACCAAACCCATATTATTTTTTGCCATTTGAGGTGAGTTTAACTACCTTATGCACATACAAGATGAGTGTCTCTTGCTCCAATGCACTAGAACCATGCTTCTTGCATTGCAAAAGTGTGCTCTTCCCCATCCGTGGCATCCTTATCTTCCCCCGACCTCCATCTCTAGTCATCCCTCTTGAGATCCTTATTCCAACTGGACTCCTGGTGCTCCCACAACAATGGTGGATTTTTTTTCTGTTGTGTTATCAGGCAGTCCCCGCCCCCCAATTTGATGCACACACTGGTCTCCAAACTTGCACCCTGCATTACCCCTGGTGCTTGGTCTGGAACCGGGCCCCTCCACTCAGCACCTGTCATGTCCCCAACCCACACTGATCCTCCTCTTCAGCCACTTAGTTATACATTCTTCAGGGCTTCTACCCTCTAGTTCTTCAGGTGAGCCAGTGATCTTTATGTTACATCTCTGGGCCCTATTCTCTTAATCATCCAGCTTCCTCTCTAATTGCTGCACCAGTTTACGTAAATGAGCTTTTTCTCTGGCCCACTGCACTAGTTGATCCTTCACCATGCTGACTCAGGATTCCATTTCTGTAAGTGAGGTGGAATTGCTGACTGTCATTTCACTAAGTGTCTCTACAATGCCTTGAATATGTTCCATCCCGGCATTCAGATTGCCGAATCCAGCACACATTTCTGATCTCGTGGCAGATATCAGGGTTCGCACTTCACAGTGAAGCAGCTTCCTCCAGCTCCTCATTCTTCCCTGTCACTCTGTGGCCATGCTGCCAGCCCTGGTTCTCATCTTTGGCAGGCCTGTGGTCTCATTTTGACAGCTAAAAGGCAATTGCATCTGCTTTTTCTGGGCTTTCGACATACTTCCAGTCCCACAGCATTGTATGCTGCTGCTTTGAGGATGTTTTAAAAATGGATGTTGTCACTATTAGGGGGATTAGAGGTGCCTTGAGGAGAGCAGTGCCTTTAGGCATCCACTATCTCTGCCTGCTAGGCCACCCCCCCTTCCCCAGGAATACTGTTGTTGTCCCGTCTGGGCTGCAGTATCTCCACTGGGATCCTGTGGGTCATATTCGGTCTGGAGCTGTGTCAGTACAGCACATAGTTACTATTCACTTTGCCAACATGGTCCCATATTCTGAAAGTTAGCACACTACAGTCAGAGCATGCTAATTATCTGAATGTTGCCCCCAGATTGGCTATGCACTAACTGCCATGCAGCACTCCTGTCAGCACAGCACACAAAGCTGGCTCTGAATATGAGGATCTATACCCCTTAGCCTGGTGGGACTCAATGTCCAAAGAACAATGGCTACTTGCAGTAGGAAAGGTCTGCCCATAACCTCAAGATACTGTTGTTGTAACAGCATGCAAGCAAACATGTTCAGCATTGACAAGTGCTTGTTTACATTAGAGATAATAAGTCTCTCTGTTCTTAACCTTCTCTGCTGTTGGCAGCATAATTTGTATTTACGTGCAAACTTAATGCATTTTGTGTGATATAGCATTTTCTCAAACAACTGTAATCACAACAGTCTCCATATGGTACCATTTTATTCATGGCATGAGAAGTCCCTTCAACTATTTGCACAGAAATGACTATCCTTCCTACCAAGCAATGAAATATTGTGCATTACTTCCTCACTGTATGAGCAATAATGACTGCATGTCCTGGCCCATTAACAGTAGGCCAAATAAAAGTGCTGCGTGTTGGTTGTCTTAGTGAATTGGATCCTGTTTAGTATTGTTTAGTTTTGCTCCATGGACACTGCCATGCTCCTCCTGATTCCTTTCTTCATGGCCAGGACCATTAACAGCATTGAAAATAAGTGCTGTTTGTTGGTTGTCCTACTGAACTGCATGTTGTTCAGTACTGCACCATGGACCCTCCCCTACTTCTCCAGATTCCTCATGACCCAAATCCTTCATCAAAACAGACCTGAACCAGAAATTCACTCATGAGAGTGTCACTGAGTGTGTCACTGATAAAAAAGCCATGGTCAGAGTCAACATTCATAGACTTACTGGATTTATAATGCAATGTTGTGAGAGCAGAAGCATGGTGCCAGGTTGCTACATTCTTTGCAGAGCCCAACCATCAATGTACAGTATGTGGATCTACTAGCAGACTCCTGCTCCGTGTGCCATCAAGTTGTAGTGCTGGTCACACTTGCTCCTGGACACTGTGGTGCTTTCTTCAAGGCATGAGCATCACTAAAGTAACCTTAAGCATTATATAATTTTTAACTCCCATTTGTCCTTTTTTACAGTTAATTTCAATCTACTAGACAGGTTGGATAGGGACAGAATAGCCCAGGTTCGCTCCTCAGTCCTGTGACTTAATGGCTTTCATTGTTGTCTTTACAGGTTTGGAGGCTGCCTAATGCATTCTCCTCATCCCCTTTCTGCCATGTGCCATCATGTTGTAGTGTTGGTTACTCCTCCTCCTCTTGGGCACTGTTCTGCTATCTTCTGGGAACAACCATCACTAAAGTGACAGCAGGCATTATATCATGTTTTAATTCCATTTTTCTGTTTTACAGGTATTTTCAATCCACTAGACTGGATGGACTGGGACAGAATAAACTATGTTTACAGCCTTCTGACTTTTACATGGACTTTGTCGGCAGAAAAGGACCACTTGGCCCACTCAGTCTGCCCAGATGGTCCCTGCCTAGTCTGTCTCTACAGACCCTAACTGGTCTCCAGCGACCCTTCCTCCTTCCTGCTTATTTACTAAAATTCCCTATCCTATGCATGCTTGAAGCCCCCTACTGTTTTCACCTCTATCAGTTGTGCTGGTGGTATGTTTCTGGCATCTACAACTCTTTCAGTAAAGTAGTACTTCCTCACATCCATTTTAAACTTCCCTCCTCCAGCTTCATCACATGCTCTCTGGTCCTGGTGCTCTTTCTGATTTGACAGAGACTCCTCCTGCACCCTGTTCAACCCTGTGAGGTACTTGCAGGTCTCTATAATGTCACCTCTTGCTCTTCTCTCGTCCAGGGTGTACATGTTAAGATCCCTCAGTCTGTCCTCATGGTGTTTCTGGTGCAACCTCTGCACCATTTCAGTTGCCCTTCTCCGGCTGCCCTCACCCTGTCTATATATTTTCTAAGGTACGACCTCCAGAACTGGACACAATACTCCAGGTGGGGTCTCACCAGTGAGTGATATAGTGGCAACACCAACTCCTTCCTCCTGGTGGAGATACCCTTCTCTATGTAACCCAGCATCCCACTGCCCCTAGCCACTGCTTTGTCACACTGCCCTGCCACTTTGAGGTCATCAGATATAGTAACCCAAGGACCCTTTTCTGCTTAGTGACTATTAGTACCTCCCCCCATCCTATACTTAGCTCCTGGTTCCCATGCCCTACATGCATGATTTATCACTTTGTTGACACTGAACTCCAACTGCCATACTCTTGACCACTCCCTGAACTTACCAAGATCCCTATGCATTTTCTCCACCCCTCTTGAGTGTCCACCCTATTAGAGATTTTAGTGTCGTCTGCAAAAAGCATACCTTCCCTTCCAGTTCTTCTGCAATGTTACTTATGAAGACTTCGAAGAGGACCAGTCCAGTATGAAGCCCTGTGGCACCCTGTTGGTTACTCTCCCATGATTAGAGTGAGTGCCATTAACCACCCCCCTCTGTCTCCTATCCGTTAACCAACTTTTAACCCAGTTCACCACTCTGGATCCCACTCCTAGGCTGCTCAATTTCTTTATCAGTCTCCTGCATGGCACAGTGTTAAAGGCCTTGCTAATGTCCAGATAAGGCCATGTCCACTGCCCTCTCCTGATCTATTTCCCTGTTCTCCCAGTTGAATAAATCAATCTGATTCATCTGGCATGATCTCTCCCCATGAATGCACGCTGCCTGTGGTCTTGCAGTCCATTGGATTCAAGCAACTCTATCAACTTTTCCTTTAACAGGGTTTTCATTAAATTCCTCACTACTGAGGTAAGACTCAAAAACTGAAAAGGAGATGTGCGCTTGTCCGGTGCTAGTCAGTGGTGCTACTGCAAGTATATACTCTACCCTAAAACTTGAACTGAAGACTGGAAGTAGCACACACAACAAGAGAAAACAAAACAAAAAAAAGGCATTTAGCCAGAAAAGATGTTTGTCAAAATTAATTTGTCAAGTGATATAGCTTGGAAGACTACAAAGCTGCAGACAAATCTGTCTAGGACCTTCAATCTGTAAGAGCTCCACCTCTTGATGAAGCTCATAGAGTGAAGCGCCGAGCCAGATTTGTTGGCAGCTTTGTAGTCTCCTGAGTTATTTCACTTGATGAATACATTTTGACAAACATCTTTTCTGGCTGAATGCCTTTTAATTTTTGTTTTCTCTTGTTATGTGCACTGTTTTCAGTCTCCACACTGAGGTGAGACTGACTGGCCCATAACTGCTAGCCTCCTCCCTCCTACTGCTCTTACGTAGAGGGACCATGACTGCCCTCCTCCAGTCCTCTGGAACTGTGCCAGTTGCCAGGGAGCTGATGAATAAGGCCATCAGTTGCGCAGCTAGCACATCCCTGAGTTCCTATAGTACTCTTGGGTGTACCCATCTCACTCCACAGCCTTGTCTCCCTTCAGGACTTTTTCCTCTGAAAATTGACTTGTGTCCAGCCCCCTTTGTTCCTTCTGCTCCGTGATGGTCTGTCCCAACTCCACTGTGAAGGCTGAGCAGAACTACCTGTTCAGGATGTCTGTTTTTTTCTGGGTCCTCTTCTGCACAGTTTTCCCCTGCTGTCCTACTTATCCTCACTATCCCCCCCATTGCCTTCCTCTTCTCACTTATGTACCGGAAGAAAGTCTTGTCTCTTTTAGCTACAACCTTGGCTATCCTTTCCTCTGTCTGTACCTTCACTTCCCCTCCCTGCCTTTCCTGCTTCCCTCTGTTTTACTTGGTACATTTCCCTGTCTTCCTCCCTCTGTATTTCCTTATGCCTTCAGAATGCCACCCTGTTTTCCTTAACTATCCTGGCCACTTCCCTAGAGAACCATAATGGTCTCTTTTTCCTTCCACATTTACTCACTTCCTTCACATAGAGGCTGGTTGCTTTAATTATGCCCCCCTTATTTTTCCCCTCTGTACCTCTACCCCTCCCTGGCAATCCCACCAAAGAGGTAGGCTCTGAGGCAGTCTCCTCTTTCTTTAAAATCCACCCTGCTTAGGTTCGGGACCCTCGTCCTCATGTGTTTTTTTTCTTTTCCTGTCTTAAAGATCAAGGGCAATCATTTAGCACATTGGGTGGGATATTCAGAGCAGTTGCACCATGCACAATAGGGATGCACCCGGGCAAGAGCGGACATGCGTAAAAGTGCCATATTCAGCGGCATTGGATGCACAGTACAAAACACAATGTGCCACAGCACAACAGTAATGAATGCATGCACAAGTGCAGGGGCGGAACCAGGAATAATGTGCACAGTGCGATATTCAACAGTAGGCGACATGTGCAAGAGCGGAGCAAGCGGAAGTTGCGCAATAGTGGATATGAGTGAATACAAAAGGGAGCAAGTGAGGGGAGGATGATTGCACTGCAGAGGAGCCAAAGCAGGGGAGTGTGGAGACAGAGTGGCAGGGAGCCACGAAAAGAAGCAGGGGCCAGGTGTGGCCAAGTGGTAGACAGGGGGGCCACTGGAGGCGTGTGCGAGTGCGAGTGAGAGTGTGTGTGTGAGTGAGTGAGTGTGAGTGTGCATGTGTGTGTGAGGGCCTGAGCATGCCACAGAGGAAGGAGAGCAGTGGGGCAGAGGTAGGGCATACAGTTGTGAAGTGCCAGGGGTGCACCCGGTGCAGGGGCAGTACCAGCAGCACACAGTCGGGGGGGGACCAGGTAGACAGCCACCTGGGGGGGCACCAACTAGGGACATGGCCAATGCCATCTTCCAGATGGAGGTGGTAATGAGGGGTGTAAGGAGGCAGGCAGCAGGGAGGCGCGGCCTTGGAGGGGCCCATCGGCGGTATGCCCAGAATGGGCTGTACCGTGCCCATGTCAGATTCGAGCTGTACAGTGACATCGAGATCATGGGCCAGTGCCAACTGAACCAGGCTATTCTGAGGTGGCTCTGTGAGCTGTGCAGTGAGGAGAGGCAGGCACCCACACAACGGATCCAGGCGCTGTCCGTGGAGACAAAGATCACAGCTGTCATGTGCCTGCTCACCACAGGCACCTTCCAGAGACCAACAGGGGACATGACAGCATAACCCAGTCAGCTGCGTCACGCCTACTCACACTATTCCTCAGTGCACTGCTGCCACATGCTGCGGAGTACATCCATTTCCCCAGCACACAGGCGGAGCACACAGCAAACATGCAGGAGTTCCACAGGGTAGCACAGTTGCCTGGCATGCTTGGGGCCACAGAATGCATCCATGTTGGCATCTGCATGCCACCTGGCCAGGAGGGGGCAGTGTATATTAATCACAAGGGATACCCAAGTGTCAACTACCAGGTGGTGTGCAATGCCAGGGGGTGAATAATCAATGTCTGTGCCACGCATCCTGGAGGAGCACACAATGCCTTCATCTGGCACCAGTCTGCACTGTGTAATAGGTTTGAGAGTGGGGACATCCACACTGGCCATCTGGTAGGTGAGTATGCAGTGCATGCCAGACGATGGGTGCAGATGGGGGTGTGTGTGGGGCATGGGCAGGGATGCCATGGGGAATGGCCTAGAAGGCCAGTCACAGAGTGTCACAGACCACCATGCTAATGATACCTCTCTACACACAGGTGACAGTGGGTACCTGCTGCAGTCCTGGTTGCTCACACCATACCGGCACCCCTCAACCCCAGTGCAGCAACAGTACAATGAGACACATGCCACAACAAGGAATATTATTGAGCGGGTGTTCGGGCTGCTGAAGGCATGGTTCCATTGCCTGCACACGTCAGGTGGTGCTCTACAGTACAGCCCCTCAAAGGCCTGTGGGCTATTCCAGGCCTGCTGTATCCTGCACTACATGGCCACTGACTGTGGAATAGCCATTGAGGTCGAGGAGGGGGACAGTGGTGGGGACGATGATGACGCCAGTCCAGCTGGTGTTGGGAAGCAGCCCCTGGGTGAAGGGATCCCCGGCTGACCCAGATGGCCGAGCAGCACCGGGACACCATTGTAGAGGAGCACTTTGGACTACAGAGGTAGGTCAACAGGGCCACGTGCAAGCACCAGGGGCAAGGGCACAGCTGACAGACAGGCAGGGGCGGACACCAGGGAAGGTGGGTGGCAGGGGTGTGGGAATGGGTGGGGACCTGCACACAAAAGCAGGAAATAGCAGGGCTGCATGCGGCATGCACACACAGGCACACACACCCCAACCCATGCCCACAGGGCCACATGGACTCCCACCCCCACAGGTCCCCCTCACACCCACACAGGACCCAACACAACCACACCCAGTGGCTGGCACTGTGTGTACCTCAGGCGTTGAGCACCATTGCACAGTGGCAGACAGCGCTATGCTGGCATCATTATGCACATGCCACAGTGGCCAGCAGCTGGGAGGGTGTGCACAGGGACCATGTGAGTGCAGGACAGGGCACCACACCCATGCGTTGCACACAGAACACCACAGTGCATACTGGGCAGTGGCATACAGCGATCATGGAGGGGGAAGGGTCAGCCATGCAGCACAGTAGCACAGCCACCACAGATGCATGGGTGGCCCACCGAGACATGCCAGCGGTAACAGGCTGACCAGTGGCCTCATGGGGTGGCACCGATGGTCCCCCGGGGTGAAGCTGCCTGAACATGACCATGTCCGTGCAGGTGTCTGCAGGCCACCAAACATGCCCACACCAGACGTGCTTGGTATGCCCACAGCCAAACCCGGCATCGACATGACAGGGGTCGCCCGACACCACCGAGAACAGGGGGGTGGACATTACACTCTGCGGGGTGTGTGACAGCTGGGCACACCACCAGTCGGCCAGTGTAGCCACGACAGTCGCCATTGCAGTGGTGTGCCTGTCAATGGCTGCAGTCACATCCACCCGCTGTTGAGCTAACTCTGCCAGGAGCAGGGCATGGTCCCTGCTGCGCCGCTCCTCTGCCTGGTGTAGCTCCACACGGAGTGCATCCACTGCTACCACAAGCTGCACCTGCTGATCCACAGAGGCCTGGAGTAGATGGCTGTGGTCATCCAAGGGGTCATCTGCATAGCCAACATGCTGGCCCCCTTGATGTTCCTGACCCTGTGGCACAGCGCCCCATGACGGTGGGCACTGCACAGTGGTGCCTTACTGGGGTACGTCTTCACGCAGTGCACTGCTGCCACCCCCTGCCCCCGTCCCCACATCAACACAGTCCAGCTGCTGCTACTGCCCCTCTGGCTGCCAATCACCGGGCACCACCAGCGTGGCTGCAGCGGTGCCACCAACCCCACTACCACATCCACATGCCAGTGCTGCCCCACTGGATACTGCAGACATGGCCAGGACAAGGGCTGTTGGGCAGGCAACCATGCCAGTTCTGCCCACACTGCCGCCTAGGCAGATGACATTTGTGGGATCCCCCTGTGACCCACCAACATCACTGTCTGGGACATGTGTCACATCATTATCGGTACTGGAGTTGTCCCCGATCTGTGTCTCAACACACAGAACACCATGACTGGCATCACGCTGGAACACAACCAGGGTCTCATCCGCAACCACACCACAGACATCAGTCTGGACAGCTGTGCAGGACTGCAGGCAGTCGGTCCCTCGGACACCTGTGGAAGTGGATGGGCACTCCACCAGTACCAGGGCCACCTCCTTGGTGGACACACCCACCACTGCTGCCCCATGCAGATGCTCAGGAGCTGTAAAGGAACACCGTACCATTAGTGGTTCTGCCTGGCCCTGGACCCTGCCCCCCCACCTCCCACACACTGCCAGCACCGGTCCTACCATGTAGTGATGAGCTGCCACCCATCTGGTAGCTTCCGCTGGGAACACCCTCAATGGCACAATGCCACATGCTGCTGGCCACCTGCTCCTCCAGTGACGTCAGGTGAGGCACGTCCTGCTGGCCCCCACCAGTGGCTACACGCACTGCTCTGATGGCAGCCACCTTGTCCTTTATCCTCCTCCTGTCCGTGCCAACCTTCTTCTTGCACTCCTGCATGGAACGCTGGTGGCTGCCCTGCTGGTTGACCGCACGTGCCACCTCACCCCATGCCACCTCACGGGCCTGTGGTGCGCCCCTCTGTCCACTGGGCAGTTGCTCCCTGTTGAGGTAGGCCTCAGACAGGGCATCCAATTCCACCCTGGTGAAGTTGGGCCTCCACTTCCGCACCCTCCTCTGCTCCTCATCCTCCTCACATTTGGTCATACTTGTGCCTGGGGTGATGGACAGGTGTTAACATGGACTGTGCAGTCCCATACAGCCCTCCCAGACCACTGTCCCCATGTCCCCACAGCATGGCACCCACCTCAAAATGCTGCAATACCGACCTATGGCCTGTGCATCTCCATGTCGCTTTTATAGCACATCGCAAGCAAATGAGGGCATGCGCAACTGTAATGGGATGCAAATGCAGTGGATGTGCTGTGGAATGGCTCATGAGCTGATTTGCATAACCTGGCTGAATATCGTGTGGATGAACCTTGCGCAATGGTGTTGAGCATGCTCAAGTTGTGGCGCACCACTGTAACGTGCGCAATCGGCCCCACACCACCCATGCATGCGTGCTACCACGTATGCTGGTGGCATAGCATATGCTCCATGCACGGGAGGCAGTGCACTGCACAGCCACTACTGTGCCTGTGGCGCTTGTGCACAGTATGTCCGAAGGGGCACACATGCCATGGGCGCCATGGCGCCTCTGCGCAGTAGGCCACTGCATGTTGTCACACACATGCACCCTTCCGCGCAACATACAGGGGCCTCCCAGTAGCACAGTGGTGCTCCGTGCATGGACAGACCCATGACCCTGTGACTGCCCTTTGCTCTCTAAGCACCATGCGGCCGCATGGCTGCCCCCAGTGTGCAATCTGGTGCCAGCACGATTGCGACCGGCAGCGCAGTATTGTGCTGCCTCATACGTGAGACACGAGGCGCTGCGAGCACCATTTTGAGCTCAGCAGAGGCTGTATGATGCCACACACCAGAGCCCCTGTGTGGAGTGCTACTGAGCTTGCAAACCTGGTGGCTGTTGTGGAGCCCCATGCAGGCGCCCTGTTTGGGCAGGTGCCCCTCCTGAGGCCTCACACCGAGGTGTGGCAGGAGGTCACTGAAGACCTTGAGGAGGCCACTTAGAGCAGTCAAACTGAGGAGCAGTGTCACCACAGCTACGGGGACCTCCAGTGGTGTAACCCCGACTGCCTGGGATGACTGCAGGCATGTGCCCAGCGGGGAGCCGTGCCATGGCCAGGTAGGTGCTCCTTCATCATCACTAGTCATAACTGACTGTCCTCGGGGCACAGAGTTTGGCAGGCCATGTCGCCGGAGGGGGCCAGCACCTGTGTTGTCAGTTGTGGGGGTGCATCATGTCCACCCTGTGCCACCATGACCCAGACAGGCTCTGCGGGCACATGCACTGGTGGGGGGGCCTATGGGTCAGATGTGTACTGATGAGCCTCTCTCCATGTTTTCCCCCTAGGCCCAGAGGGCATGAGTACCGTGATTCCCTATACACCTGTGCATGGTCAGTTGCAGGGGTGGTGGTGAGGCATGGTCCCTCTGCACCTGGCCCCTCCAGCTGTGCATGTCCCATGGTGCCCTCTGCACCATCCTGTGGGACTGTGAATGTGGGTGGGTGTCACAGATGGGCTGTGGGTGCACTCGGTGCCTGGCTGTGCCACTGCCCTCACACTGCATTGCCATGACACCGAACGGCCAGGATGGTGCTGTGCAGTGCATGGGCGGTGATGGTGTGCAGCGGTTTGCATGGCTGCAGGTGCCCAGGTAGGCAGATCATGTGGACGCACTCACTGTGGGTGGTTGCATGCCATCCCAGGGCACAGGCCACTGATGCATACTGTGCACATTGGGTAGGCTGCGTTGGTCAGAACAGTCACTCATACTGTTTCTGCTCCCTTGTTCTAGGTGGACCGTGCTGGGCAGCCATGGAGCGGACCCTCCAAGAGATCCTGCAAGTCACCTGGGCCATGCTGGAGCTGCTGGAGAGGATGGACAGAGGTGACTGGCGGTGGCACCACAGGGAGGAGAGAGAGAGGACCAGGGCCACTGGTAGGGCCTGCAGCACATGACTACACTCCATCCCTCCCTGAACTGTACTTCACAACCCCATGTCCCCCGCCTTTGCCTTTCCCATTGTCCCCTGCCCTTTCCCCTCTCCCCCTGTAGTGTCCTTGCACATCCCCCTCCCATTGTAAATATATGTACATAGTTTTTCTTGCTGTTGTGTTGTTTATTAATATATATTTTTATATCTATGTCCGTGTCAGTCTCTGATTTGCAGTGGGCATATGGAACCTTGCTGCAGTGGTGTGCAAGGCTACTGTGGGGTGGTGCTGGCCTGGCTGTGGGTGTGTCTGGTGGGGCTCCTCCACTGATGTGGGTGGGGGCCATGGGCTCTGTCCATGGACTGTGTGGTGTGCCCTGTGCACTGTTTGCCTGTGTGCAGCAGGCTGGAGTGCATGTGCCATGTCCCAGCCGCCACTGTCAGTGTGTGCTGTGCCTGTGCAGCTGTGACCATTGCTGCTACACCACCACCATGTGCGACTGTGGTACGCATGGTCATGCTGACCCCACCACTGCATGCTTGGCTGCTGGCGTGCCTTTGGGGCAGTCCATACCTGCCACCTTCCAGGCACAACACCCTTGCAGCTGGCATCCCAACCCCTGGACTATTGCACGTCTGTCCCTGTTGCCACTGTGGATGGTGCTATTGTCTGCCCCTTCCATGCAGTCCATGGTGGCTGGGGCGGTGCCTGTGGTCTGGTGGCTATCACATGGGGCCCTGCTGCATGTGGGTGGTGACCTGGTCATAGGCCCCTGCATCTGCCATCAGGGTGGCCAGGCTCATGGGGCAACAGCCACATGGTAGGCTCACCGGCACCATGGTGGTGGGCAGGTCACAGGTACATGGCACCATGGGCTTCACGATGGCAATGTCTGTTGCACTGCTTTGTGTGGCTGTTTGCTGGGGTACCCATGGGACTGGGATGGGGGCATTGTGTGTGCCTTGTGTTGCCTCCTGTGTGGCACATGACTCCATGCACCACAGGAGGGTGCTGTGGTGTCTGGTGGGGCTGGTGCTGAGATGGGGTGTGTGCATGGGTAGTGGAACATGCTCAGGTCCTGTGTTCAGAGTGCCTTCCTGCTGGTGGCAGCATCCGGGGTGGCCCTTCTCACATGTGGGGTTCCTTGGGTACTGGTGCCAGGTCACCCACCTTGCTGTGCCTGTGTGAGACCATGCTGGAGGGCATTGGGTGGGTTGTGGTGGCATCAGTGGATGGTGTCACCGCACGTGGTGGGTGGTCATGGTGGGGATGTGGTACATGTGCATTGTGCCCTGCGGCAACTGGATGCCTTGGCATGGTGGTGGTGGAATGCCTTCAGTGTCATGCACTGTTTGGTCATGCTTCTGGGCTAGGTGTCTCAGGCTCACCATACTGGGGGTGGTCAGCATTGGTGTGGTGCCATGGCATGGGTGGGGCCTGGCCTTCCTAGTGTTCCAGTCTCTGTTGGCCGGGGGACAGTGCAGGGGCACCTTGCCCAGCGGGTGGGATCTGATGGGTCACATCTGCTGTTGGTTCAGTGCTGGGGATTCATGGGCCAGTGGTCTGTCCTGCACCCATCTGGTTGTGCAGCTCATGGGGGCCTTGCCCTGGAGGAGGACTGGGGGATGGGGGTTGGTCTGTCTGTCCTGCTGCATGCTCCTCGGGGCATGACGCATCCATGGCTGCTGCTCAGCTGCTTCCTGTCTTTGTCCCTGCTTATCCCAAGGGGTGCTATTGCACATCGATCCTGCTCCATTGAGCATCCCTTGTTGCGCTATGGCACATTGGGCATGATATTCAGCCATGTTGCGCAGGCGCACCTTGTCCTGTGCATGGCTTGAACTATCATGCCCTTGCGTTCCATATTATTCGGACTTGCGCCTGCTTCCTCTATTGCACATCTTTTTGGCGCAGTCTGAATATCCCACCCATTGTTCAAAAAAAGCCTAAAAACATCTGAATTCAAGTCCCTGTGTTATGAGTAGTGTTTCCTGAAAATCTCATGCTATTTGGTTTTGTGGTTTTCTTTAAATCAACATTTAATGACTTGTCCTGTACTGACTGAAAAAGCTTCAGCAGTGTATGTACCTGCTTGACTGATGAGCTGTTAACTTCCCAATTAGAACAATCTGTGAGGTAATTGTTTGTTGTTCAGGGGTTTTACAAACTCACTCTCTGGTGTTTGTTCAGATGAATTAGCTGAAAATCCACAATTTGTCCTTCCAAAAAGCTGATCATTTGAGTTTCAGTGCTAAATTGAAATGGTATGCGTTTAAGAAATCTGCTTATCTGTATCACAGATGCTGCCAGTTCTTTCTCATTAAAACTGTCTTTTTTTCTAGCTGTATAACACTGGGTTGTTTATTTAATGGATATAAAATAAATCTAAAGTTTGTATATTCATACAAGTTGTTTGATGTAGCCTCAATAAATAGGTACATGTAAGAACAATTTTTCTTCCTCTCAGATTGACAAACAGGTGCCTTCCACACTCTGCTATTTCAGGCACATGTACAATATGAACTCACAAATTTCAGTTCTTTGATGTTTTCTGTGTGAAAATACATAATGTATAACTAGAAACAGTATATAGCATCCTGATGCCTCTTGTCTCCTGCACCATAGTTGAGGCAGCTGTCTCTGATGCCTGGTCCTCTGCTTCTACAAGCCCTCTGTCTCTAGCCCCACATTCAAGGCCACTGCACCCTGCTACCCACTGTCTTCTCCCACACAGTTGGGATTGCCGCACCCTGTTGCTCACCATCAGCCTGAACAGTCAGGGCTGCTGCACTGTGCTTCCCCATGCCAGAACAGTAGGGATTGTTGCAACCTGTTATCCACTGTTCCCCAAACCCACAGTTGGGGACATTGCACCCTATTGCCCCTTGTTCCTGTCTCCACAGTCAGGGCTGCTGAGCTCTGCTACACCCTAGGGTCCACTGTATCTTTCCTCTGCAGTTGGGGCTGCTGCACTATGCTGCCCCATGCCACCAGAGGTGGGGCTTTTGATTCACCCTGCTATCCACATCCAATGTCCCAAATGACCAGGGATGCTACACCATGAGCACCCCCATCCCACAGTCAGGGCTGCTGTACCCTGATGCCCCCCTGTGTCTGGCCCCGCAGTCAAGGCATCTGCACCATGCTGTCCACAGTCCCCTACTACCATAGCCAGGGCTGTTGCACCCTGCTCTGGACTACTCAGGCAGGGCTGCTGTGGTCTGCTGTGCCTAGAGCCCCTTGCCTCTACAGTTGGGGCTGGTGCACCATGTTGTCACTTGCCACAAGAGTTATGGCGTTTGCTGCCCCCTGTCCTCTACCCCCATAGTTGTGTCAGTTCCACCCAGGTGTGGCTGCTGCATCCTGTCCCATAGCTTGGGCTGCTGTACCCAAATGCCTCCCTTGTCTCCTGACCAAACAGTTGGGACTTCTGCACCCTAATGCCCTCTGTCCTTCACTCACATAATACAAGATGAAAGCATTTTCCTATTGTTTTTAATTTCTTTTGGGCAGTGCAGCAAACAAACCTGACTTTGGTGGCAGGGGGCAGTATGGTGCAGCAACCCCAACTGCGGAGTCATGGGGCTGTGGAGGAACTGGGTTGTAGGGTGCAAGAGGGTACAGCAGCCCTTACTGTGTAGACAGGAACAGGGTGCAGCAACTCTGGCTACGGTGGCAGGAGATAGACTACAGCATGGTGAAGAAGCCTTGATTGTGGGGCAGAACACAGGGGGGGGGCAGCAGGGCACAGCAGCCCTGACTGTGGGATGGGATGTCCATGGTGCAGCAGCCCTGCCCATTTGGGAAAATGGATGTAGGTAGGAGAGTGCAATAAAAGCCCCACCTCTGGTGGCATGGGCATCATGGTGCAGCAGCCCCAAATGTGGAAGCAGGAGCATGGGATTCTAGGGTATAGAAGTGCACAACAGCCCCGACTGTGGTGACAGGAACAGGGGGAACAGGGTGCAGTGGCTCTGATTGAGGGGGTTGGGGACAAAGGGCCACAGTAGGGTGCGATAACCTCAACTTTTCAGGCAAGGGGCAGCAGGGTACTGAGGCCCTGATTGTTCAGGCAGGACATAGGGCAACAGGGTGCAGCAGCCCTGACTGTATGGGACAAGAGAGGGGGCAGCATCCTTGAATTTAGGGCAGGAGACAGGGTGCATGTGGGGCAGGTGACATGGGGCAACAGAGTGCTGCTGCCTCAACTGTAGGCAGGAGATGTGGGCATCAGGATGCCATGAACTGTGTCTAGTTATACATATGCATGATGTGTTTTAACTCATAGACCATCAAATAACTTAAATTCCTTAGTTCCTATAGTACATGTGCCTGAAATAGCAGAGTGCGGCAGGCACCTGTCTGTTAATCTGAGAGGAAAATAATGTTCTTACATGAACCTATTTATTAAGGCTACATTAAAAAGACAAACTACTTGTATGAACTAACAAACTTTTGACTTATTTTATATCCATTAAATAAACAACCCTGTGTTATAGCTATAGAAAAACACAGCGTTTTGATCAGAAAGAACTGGCAGCAGCTGTAATACGGGTAAACTAATTTCTCAGATGCATACCACTTTAATTCAGCACTGAAGCTCAAATAATCAGCTCTTTAGAAGAACAAAATGTGGATTTTCAGCTAATTCATCTGAACAAACACCATAGACTGAGTTTATAAAAACCCTGGAAAACAATTACCTCACAGATTGTTCTAATTGGGAAGTTAACAGCTCGTCAGTCAAGCAGGTACTGTACTTACACTGCTGAAGCTGAAGCCTAGTCCCATATGATGTCATCACTCACCCAGGCTCAGTTAGAGGGACAGATACAGCCTGACTGTTTTTCAACTAGGGCAGAACAAGTTAACAAATGCTGCTTTAAAGCAAACCACAAAACCAAATAGCATGTAACTTTCAGGAAACACTACTTATAACACTGGGACCTGAATTCAGGCTTTTTTTTTACAATGTATAAAATGGTTGCCATTGATCTTTCATGTTAAACCACACTGCATGGTGATCGCTGGTACCTAGGGGACTGCCCACTGTGACTTCTGCAATGCCATCCCTACTTGTAAGAACCAGATCCAGTACTGCCCTGTCCCTTGTAGGTTCATGGACTAGCTGCCTGAGAAGGCCCTTTGTCGGGAGTCAAGAATAGCCCTGATCCTTGCCAAAGGTGCAGCTGGAAGGCTCCAATCCACATCTGGCAGATTGAAGTCACCAACTAGAAGCATCTACGCCTTGCTTGCCATCCTGATGATGACTTCCCTCAGTGCCTTATCCAACAACTCTTCCTGTACTGGAGGTCTGTATACTACCCCTGTAGAGATAGTGGCCCCAGCACCTGGTTCCAGGATGACCCAGAGTGCCTCTAGCCCTTTCTTTTCTTCTGGGTGCCCTTGCACTTCCCTGGCCCTGATTCCCTCCCTTACCAATAGTACAATCCCTCTTCCCCTTCTCTATGTCCTGTCTCTCCTGATCAGAGAGTATCCTGGTATGGCCATGTCCCAGTCATGGCTGCCAGTGTGCATCACAACTCCGCTGAGGCCACCAAATCCAAGCTAGCCTCCACCACGATGGCCTCCAGTTTGGGATTTTATTTCCCTGACTCCTTGCACTGGCACACATGGCTCTCCATACCTTACTCCCTCCCTGCTTCCCTGCTTTTCCCCTCTTGCCTGTGCTGTTCCCTGACACGCTCCCTAACCCACCTCTTCCCTTGTTACATCCATTATCTGTCTCCTTTATCCTTTACTCTTTCCCTGATTTATGCTGCCCTTGTCCTCTGCTTTGTCCTCACCCCTGTCTTCTTGCGCCCGCTCTGGGGGGAGTTTACTGTTTCAGGCCCTCCCTTCCTGCTGCTTCATCTTCTATGGGAGATAATCCTTGTCTCCCTTTGTTCTATAGCGTCCCCCCAATCTAGTTTAAATGCTCATCCAAGTAGCATTTATACCTCACACTATGGATTTTGGTCCCCTTCCTGTAAGGATGCAGTTTGTTTGCCCTATAGAGGCCCATATCTTCCCAGGTTGACCCCCGGTCCACAATGTAGCCAAAGCTCTCTTCCATGCACCATGCCTTCAACTAATTGTTAAAAGCGCTGGTGCAGAGTGTCCTTTCCTCTCCCCAGCCAGATACATGTAACACCTTGGAAAAAGCCACCATGCATACCACTTGTATGTTTTTTTTGTGTGTGAATTTAGTGCTTGTGAAAGATGCAGATTCACAGTACTGGAAACTAAAGCCTTCTGTTTATCCATATGACAGATACAGCATGGGTGATCACAATGCAAGCTTCACCACACTGCCCTCACCACACTGCCCCTCCAATGTGCCTCAACTCTGTAATAGAGGGACCACCATGTAGGTGACAGGTTCATTCAGACTCAATGCACACTTACTCCATGAACTCTCAGTGAGACTGACAACAAGGGTTCCAGTTAGTGCCACTTGTGTTGGTGGTCTTGTGATATAAACACTTTCCCACTGGGAACTGGACTGAGACAACCACAACTCAATTCACATAGGCCACTGAATAGTCTTTAGGTCATAATGGCTTTCGGCCGCTACCGACTTGGCCTAAAATTTGAACCAGTGATCTACTGGGGAAAAGATCCCTAACCCACTACCAATCAACTGAGACATCTATTTCACTGTTGTTACTTAATGGTTTTCATCATTATCTTTGCAGGTTCTGATGCCTGATGCCTCCTCTTCCTCCTCAGGCTGTGTGCCATCATACTGTGGTGTTGGTTACTCCTCCCACCGGGCACCATCACGTCTTCTTCAGGGCATGGCCAACACTAGATGAATGCTGCTGCCTCCTCTGCCTCCTCTATTTAAGTATCATGCTGTCTAGTTCCTACTGGGCACTGCTGTGCTTTCTTCGGGGCATGACCATCACTAGATGAGTGCTGTTGCCTCCTCCTCCTCCTCCAGCCAAGTACCATGCTACTTGCGATGTGTTCTCATTGGGCATGGTCATGCTTTTGTTTGGGAATAGCCATGACTAGATAGATGTTGCTGCCTCCTCCTCCTCCTCCAGTCATGTACCATGTACTGTACCATGTTGCTGGTGCATTCCCACTGGGCCCTGTCAGACTTTCTTCAGGGCATGGTCATCACTACATGGTTACTGTTGCTTCCTCCTCTGTGTGTCATGTCCTTTCCTCCTCCAGGTCTCCTACTCCTAAGTTTTCTGCTAAGTATATAGAAGTTGGGCATACACTTTACTAAGAAAGTCACAGAGTTGGCCAGCAAGGAGATAAGCTCTTGATGCTTTGCAATCTGCAAAGGGACCAACTTTGCCAGAACTTGGAAAAGTTTAAATTCGCTGTATCACGATTTTCGAGGATACTGATTTCCTGTTGGTCAGTATAGAATGGTGCTGACTGAAGGTTCTCATGAAGTGGTTGCCAAGGTAACCTGACAAAGCTTTGTCTCAAGGATTACTGTGGCAACCATTTCCACTGAACCTTCAATAGCACCATTCTGCATTCCACACTATCTGTTACCATCTTGGTAGAAGCAAGAAGGTTAAGTGCAAGACAGTTTTATATTGAGTAAAAAAAAAACAAACTTACTCTTTAAGTGTTTTTTTAACTACTTTGATACTATTAAGCTGTCTAAGTACTGTATTGCATATTAAGCTGTCAATAAGATGGTACTAACTGGGTTATAACATGAAGCAGTGACCGTACACAGCAGAACATGTGCGCAGACAGAAAATATGGGCAAGCAGTGCCAGAATACTAAGTGCTTCTTACCGGTTCAGTCTTCTGGGGTACAGAGACTGCTGTTTGGGATGTAGGCTCCTGTTGGGGTTCTGCCTTTTCTTCCACTCCTAAGGTTCCTTGGGGATCAGGTGGCTGCGGCACCACCTTCACTATCCAGCTGAACATCCTTTATCAGGGTGAACACCTCAAAGATAAAAATATAAAAGATAGTTATGGCTGTTTATAAAATGGGCCATGAAAATATTGTAACCTTACTGGATGAAACACATCGCATGACCATTGATTATTTTCTGATAACCGCACACCTTCCCTTAACTACTTAGTTTTTTTCTAACAAGTAAAAGCCCATTTCATAAATGGGATAACACACTCCAGGGTGTGCTGTTATAAGGGAGTAATGCATTTTTTAGCTGGTTGTGGCACTCAGCTTTGTGTCATGCCTAGCAACTACCCAACGAGTTCATTATTACCTTATGACCACACACACTGTCATATGCTGTCACTTACTTAACACACTGCTTGTTAAAGACCCTGTGAAGATGCATAGGAAGTCTTTGGAAAACATCTTTCTACACAATGCAGCTTATATTTTCATACCAATATTTTTCATATCACTATGGATACTAACTAGAAAACATGATCAATACCCTCCTAGATGTCATTGGCTCTGGCTGTTTGTCTTCACCAGTCATCATATACCGCTGTTACTCTGTTGATGATATCATAATGATTTCTATAGCAACACGTTATGATGTCCGGTATAGACCATCAGCCAGAGCAGTTGAGGGGTAGGAGACAGGGATCCTAGATTTCTGATAATTAAGCAATAAGGCCTGCTAGGCTGTGTGTTGTGTTGTGATAAGGCCGTGTCTTGGGTGCGTTTTGAGGCCTGAGGGCACAGGCCAAGTGCCTTTAAGCATCCAAGAAGTGACATTATCCCAGTATTGTGTATGCCCTGAAGTGCCTTATTGTGATTATTGAATGGATCTATTTATGTATTTCTGATCATAAGTAGGCTGTTTTGTGGGCATTAGTTTCATCTGTGAGGTTGTACTGGGGTAACATCACAGGTAAAACTGACACTCCACCAACCAGCTTTTAGCATTTTTTTAATCCATGTTATAATGTACGGTGCTTATTTATGACAAAAAGGAGAAAGCTACAGAAAAAAGATAGAAGAATACTGAAATGTTTCTAAAAATTATGTTTCCTCAAAGTGCATGTTAAGATGTCAGCACTGAGTACAAATATAAAAAAGCAGTCAAACCTGGCATTATTACTCCCTTCTTCCTCAACCACAGTGAAAGGAAGGTAAACCTTTAACTCATACATCAAGATGAAAAAGAAGAGATGGGAAAAGCAAACTATGTAATTCATCTCTACCTCAGCCTATGCATAAAGTGGAAGTAAAGGAGACCTGTGTTGCACCTGAATATCACTGTTTACCATAGAAGCTATTTTAAAAAAAAAAAAACGGGTTCCATTTCTAGTATTATGCAAATAACATTAAAAAAAATCCTGTAACTTAATTGGCCAGCTAAGATCTTTACTCATGGGTAAATCCTACAATAACCCATGGCTGAGGAAGAGTGATTATAAAAAACAGAACAAAACATAATTTTATTTTTTTTATTTATTTATTGAAAACATTGAAAAACACCTTTGAGCACAAGTGCTCATTTACAAAGGTTCTATATCAAATACATAGTCACAAAAACATTACAAGTACAATAAGCAGTTCCAGAGGAAATGCAGTCAAGTCAGGCTCAAAGCACTTAAGACAGATCAATTACATCAAGTTTTAAATATATCCATCCAGATCACTGTGTCAAAAGTCACAGGACATTTTACACATGGGTACATTGTATAATCCAATGCCAAAAGAAATAAGAAGCAGCCACACTAAAAAAATCAACTGGTTCAAATCTTCTTGTACATCATCATAAATTTGTTTCAAGCAAGTCCACCCATTTCAATCAATGTTTCACTTGGTAAGACTTCCTCAGAATTAGGTGATCCTTTTAAATACATATATAAACCAACTATTACAATCGTATAGTAGCCATGTACAACAGTTCATACTATCCTATAGGATATAGACTCAAAAAAAGCAGGCTTGCTTGATTGTTCTCATATCTTATTTCCATCAAACTCTTTCCTGCTGGTTCTATAATAATTCATGTCTGTCACAATTCCCCTAAAGTTAAAACTTTAAGACAGTATTCTTAAATGCATAGCTGTGTCAAAATATTTTCACATGTTCTTGTTTTTCAAGCACTTGCTACACCTGCATGCTCTCCTTATAAGCCACATTATGCGGTCACCTGCAGTGGTTCCCTTTCATTAGTGTAACTTACAAAATGTGTTCACATCAGTATTTCACCCCATGTGGCACACCAAAACATTTTAATTCATTATATTCCATGCATAATTAATTCAGAAAACAATCAATGTCATTTCCTACTGAATTCATGATAGCATACCCTTATTGGATTCGCAGTTTGATATTATAATTTTCTCACTAATAATCACTTTAGAGTTATATACAGTATATAAATTTGGTGTGGTGTACAAATAAGTTATTCAACACTTTCTAAAATAAAAAAAAAGTTCTTAAAACTGGTGTTCTCAGGAGACACGGTGTGTCCACTGACTGTGTCTCTCAAGGATATGGGTGATTGGGGGATTGCCCACTTCTCTTGTGGTTAAGATACTCAGCTCTTCCTTGTGACACACCTCACGAGGTCTGAGAAAATCCCCCAATAACCCACACCCTGTCATGCCTTGTTGCTATGTTGTTCCATCTTGACTGGCCTTTTATCAAACTCTGTTAGTACTTCCGACTTACACTCCAGTGAGAAGTACAGTTTTAGAATTATATCATGTAGCTTATGTCCCTCTCAGCCATAGAGTTCTGTTGTAGAACATGGATGAATTGTGGCAACAATGTAAAAACTTAGCAAGGACAATCCCATGCCGGTTGGCCCAAGTACCATCCCCTACCTATTTACCCCCAACTGACATACTAGTATGGACTCTAGCATAGCTGGTTTAAGAAATCCTCCCCTCCCCCAGCTTACTGCCTACTCCCTGTTGTTGTTGTTGTTGTTTATATTTGAAAAGTTCTTGTAGAGAACCAAGTACATTGCATGTCTGTCTACTAGACATACTATGACAACCATTGTATAATGTTTCTTTCCACCTAAGCGAAATGTATCTGGCTGATGTACATTGTATATGAACAGCCTGTACAATGTTAGTCTACCAGAGTTCTAGCAGTTCATCAATTTTTCCCATCTTAATGCTACTTTGATTATACCAAACATACTGCAAATGTATGTTGGCAATATTACTATTTTCATTACTGTACAACTTGTAAAATTTGAAAAACTCAATAAAAATATTTTTGGCAAAAAGAAAAAGAACTGAGCAAGGACATAAAGTACATCACACAGTTCTAAAACATGCTACAGTCAGCAGTACATAAATCAGAAATACTCATTAAATGTATTAAAAGTCCAATAGACATGGAACAATAACAGAATTGTAATCAGTATTAACAAAAAGTTTCCGCAGGACAATGACTTGTAGAGAATTCTGGTGTAAAAGCTGGTGGGACAGGGACTATTGGAGGATTTAGGATTCATCCCCTCCCAACGTCTGGTAAGGGCTATGCACAGAAAAAAAGCAACACTGTTTCAGCCAGCCATCTTCTACTAGCTGCTGGTGCCACAGGGAAAACAAACAAATGTAGCATTTAGGAAACACATATTTATGCATTTTTGAGTTTACCTTCTCATCTCAATTTCTAACAGTATTTGCACAAAAATAGTAATTTTGTCCAGGACACATCATCTGATTTTGCTGATCGTGTACACAAGAAGTCATAATCCTTAGCTTTTGACATTGCAAGAATTTCCCTAGCAATCTTGAGAGATACAATGAAGGAATATGCTGACGTACTCTCCACTTAATGGCATACAATTCCTATTGATGATCTGCATAATTTGTTTTTATATATTGCACTGATATATAGATTATAAATTCACAGGGCAGATCATATTAAAATTATAGCACATGTATAGCTATAAAATGTCAAACACTTCTATTAACTATATTGTTTACTGGAAACTTCTATGATTATGAACTCTTACCCAGATTATAGATTACAGGAATGTCCCTGACCAATCACAGCACTACCTTCAGTTGCATGTGAAGTATTCTTACTACCATAAGAGTACCTCACACGCTGAGCAACTGTAACAGGCTTCTCACTGACCACTTGTACTGGTAACGTTGTTATATAAAAAAGTTATTTTTTTATGTAATGAAGTTCGTGATCTATAATAATTTTGTGGGTCCATTTGGAGGGTTTCTTATGGACCACAGAACTGCTTGCCTTTGCATCACAGTCCTCTGGTCCTAAGAATGCATGAGGCAACACTCTGACATCCATAAAAGTCCTCTAGTTTAAACTTTTTAATTTTAAATTCAATTTCCAGTTTTTTTTTTTAAACAGAAGTCTTTAACATGAGTTTTAATAAGTTTATAGGTGCAGTCTTGGCATCTAATATATGTTTGTATGTACAGTTATGGCATCTCTTATGATTGTAACAGTGCCTTCTTGAGTTCTTTGAGAGAACTGTGAAGCAAACCTGAGCACATCTGATACACAAAAGCATTTAGAAGGCACATTTATAACCATAAAAGATTCCAGAATTATACATATATGCATATTATAAATCATGGTAAAGACTTCTGTTTCTTTTTTTTTAAGGGAACTTGAATTCAAAATTAAAATGTTTACTTTGTAGAAAATAAGGGAAACCCCACTGTTGGAAATGGACTATGCCAACTGAACTTAGAACTTCAGAATTTTTTAACAGTTTGCATGAGAGACCGTCTTATGGTTATTAGAAATAAACAATCCTGAGTAACGAGCAATGATATCATGATTTATATGAACCATAATATATGAATTGCAAAAAACTGCGTTAATGCTCTAGTTAGGGTTAAAGCCACAAAAGTAGGGAAATGTGGTGTTAGGGTTGGAACCCTGCACACACCATCAGTCATTGGGGTGTGCCTTGGGGTCATCAGCCCTAATGCTCACCCCATTCCATAAGTAAATAAACTGAGACAGGTACAGTATAGGAGAATGGGGTGAGCGTTAGGGTTGATGACCCCAAGGCACACCTCCAACAACTGTTGGTGTGTGCAGGGTGGGGATGGGGTGTTAGGGTTGAAAACCCTAATGCCAAATTTCTCTACTTTTGTCGCTTTAACCCAAACTAGAGCATTAACACAGTTTTTTGCAATTTATTTCCTTACCTTTTGAGATAGTGTAATGGAGTGCAGGGTCCTTTGGATCCTACGCTACCATCCCTCCATAGATGCATATATGTATATAGCTGTGGCAGCACAGGGCTCTCTGGGCCCTACACTTCCATTTATAGGACAACAGTGACCAAATTGCCAGCTTAGGCATCTTATTATCCCACCTCACGTACCTAGTACTGAAAATTTTCAAATCCCCGTCATAATGTAATTCTGCACAACTGCAATGGCATTCCACATCACAGGTGTGAAAACACATTTTGGGCAGGATTTGAAAAATGTCAGCTGTGACATACATGAGGTGAGGTAATAAGAAGGCTATGTTGACAATCTGGGCTCAAAATATTTTATGTTTCTAAAGCTACAAGTGGGCGTAGTGAAATAGCAACAAATGGTTATAACCTTGGCATTTTTTCACATTTTGACCCCAGATTTTTAACATAGAATTCTTATGACCTCACTTCATAAACCCCAAAGGTGAAAATGTTCAAATCTGTGGCAAAACACCATTCTGCGCCACATGTGCAAAAACATGTTTTAGACAGGGTGTAAAAAATGACAGCTGTACGGGTATGAAAAAATGGCTACGTTAAAAACTTTGGGTCACAATATTTAAAATGACCAAAGTTATGCATGTGCATAGAAACATTTCAATGAACGCTCATTACTCTGGCATTTTTAGGAATTTTTTCACCAAATTTTCAATGTGGCCTTTTTGGGACCCCACCTAAAGAACACTGGTTGTGAAATTTTGCTATTTTGTCCCAAAAGGTGATTTCTCACAGTGACCATGAAATCACCTTCTGGGCCCAATTAATGAGATGACAGTGGCAGTGTTCATGAGGAGGGGTCCCAAAAAGGCCATGTTGAAAATTTGGTGAAAAAAATACCTTAAAATGCCAAAGTTATGAACATAAGTTCAAAACACAATTGAAATACATTATATGGCACTTATCATGATTCATCAGTTCACAGTTTGGTTTTGAAGAGTGCAAACGTGTCCTGGTCCACAGTAGATGACAGCGTACGACCTCTGGTGATAAGTATAGGGCAAGGGGGGTGTGGGGTTGTGGGTGCTCAGTGGGAGGGTTGGGATGGGGGAGGGGAATGGTGGGGTTGACAAGGGATGGTTTTCTTTATTTCAGGGTTTAAAAAAAATAAAAGATGTCATGGGATGGATGTCTTTTTTAAGGAAAAAAACTATTTTGGGAAACTGGGAGTGGGCTCCCCAGTGTCCCACACTGTTGGGGGGGATGTTGACACCAGAATTGGGCCCTCCAATATTGGTACTATGATAGAACAAGGGTCTGTGGGGGGCATACGACACCGGGGGTTTACATCCCAGTGTTGGATTATATAAATAAATAATATCAAAATATAGGGGGATGGCGATTGGAGGATGGGGGTGCCACTAGACACCAGGGAAGAAATAATCATTAGGGGACAGCAATCGGCAGGTGGGGGGGTGCCACTAAACACCAGGAAAAGGTGCGACTCACAGTTAACACTACGGCTGGTAGCATGACTTTAGCTGCAGCTGCAGAAGTCAAGAAATTCCTGGTGTTCTCATACAGAGAACGCAGGGGAAGCATTCCTCTCATTAAGCTGGGCATCTGGGATTTTGGGTGTCCAGAAAACATTACTGGGCACAATGTTAAAAAACAAACATCAGAATCCAGCTAAATGGGTCCTGTTTAGCTAGGTTCTAATGTTTATTTTTAAAAATCACAGCATTTGTATTTATTTTCCACATTTGTCAATTCATGGAAATAATCAACAAGATGGCAGTTGTCACAGCACAAAAAAAATGTTTGGCGTCTTGCCAAACAAGTGGCGCAAAAGCAAACCAGGTATTTGTGGCATCAGCATTTTACTTTTGCCACAAAACATTAACAGAGTAGACACACCAGAGGGTGTAGACAGAATGAGAAGGGTCCTGCAGAAACTTGAAGAATGGTCAGGGGTTTGGCAGTTGAAATTCAATGCAAAGTAGTGCAAGATAATGCATATGGGGCACAAAAACCCTGGCACAATATATCAGTTGAGGGGTGAGGATATAGCATGCACCAAGCAGGAAAGGGATCTTGGGGTTATCATCTCTGATGGCCTCAAGGTAGGGAAACAGTGACAAGGCAGCAGGTAAAGCAAATAGGATGCTGGGATGCATAGGCAGGGGCATCACCAGCAGGAAAAGGGAGGTCATAATTCCACTATACAAGACACTAGTGAGGCCCCACCTGGAGTACAGTGTACAGTTCTGGAGACCATACCTACGTAAGGGCATAGACAGGGTAGAGAAGGTTCAGAGGAGGGCAACAAAGATGGTGCATGGATTGCATCACAAGTCCTATGAAGACAGATTGAAGGAACTGAACATGTACTCCCTGGAGGAGAGGAGGGAGAGAGGGGATATGTTAGAGACATACAAGTATCTTACAGGGAGGAACAGGGTGCAGGAATACACTATTTTTAAGCGAAAAAGATGTTCCAGGACTAGAGGGCATGGGATGAAGTTGGAGGGAGGACGATTCAGAGGAAACATGAGGAAGAATTTCTTCACAGAATGGGTGGTGGACAAGTGGAACACCCTGCCAGAGGAAGTGGTGGGGGCTGAAACAATCACAGGATTTAAGAATGCATGGGATAGACATAAAGAAATTCTGGAGGTCAGGGGTAAGGGGCAACAGACTTCTAGGAAAACATAAACTGAACTTACAAGCTCAAATGGGCAGACTGGGTGGGCCATAGGCCCTTATCTGCCGACACTGTCTATGTATCTATGTATTTCAAAACCCCTACTGCACATGCGCAAGTTGGAAACCACTAACATTTAAAGCCTCATAACTCTGGAACCCTTTTATATTGTTTCATCAGACCTGTCAAAGGCATTACCTTGGGACATGACACACGTCCCCTGCAAGTTTGGGGCAACTATTCCTTTTCATGTAGGCTGTAGGTGAGAGCAAAAAAACCCAATAATATTAAGTATAGGAAAAAAATGCTTTTTTTTTCCTAAAGTGACACATGCAGAGCTCAGAAACCAGACATGCTGCCATCAAAAAAATTTCCCCACAGCAAACTTTGCCTACTAGACAACACATACAAAATTTCAGCTCATTCCATCAAAGAGAGCCAAAGATAGTAAGGTGCACAAAAATTGAGTTTAACATTAAACAGCCTGCTCAACCCTATGGCAGGCATACCCATGGGATTTAATCAAAATTCTGTGAAAATAGCACCAGGCATTGAAGATACATACCCGGTTATGTTTCCGTACATAGGGATAGTATTAAGGCTGTGGTAATGAAATGTCATGATCTCATGACGTTTCCAGAGAGATTGTAGTAGTTCCAGAATGCCATACATAGAAACATAGAATTTGATGGCAGATAAGGACTGCTTGGTCCACCTAGTCTGCCCATTTCCCTACCTAATGGATAAGATGCAGATCCTAGTTAACCAACAGCCTACTTCCTCCTACCCCACACTAGAATTGCCTTATGTCTGTCCCATGCATTCTTTCAAATTGAATATATTTTATTCATTTGTAGGAAGAGTTAAGATATCATTTAACTCATACATTTAACATTAACTTGACACATACATTTTGTTTGAACGTTGTTCTATGTTAGGGTCCTGTTACAATACAGAGTCTTGTAAAGTATATATTATAAACATGGTTTCAGTTGTGTTCAAATATTACAGTCACAGCTAACTACAGAGACCCTTCATACTCCTCCTCCTCCCCCCTCCCCAAACCCCCCTCCCTCTCCCTCCCTTTCAGGTATGCAGCAACAGTGTCCATCATTCCCAGTAATCCAGGTAAGGTAATCGGGGGGGGGGGGATCATCTTTAATGAAGTCATATCACTCTTGTAGTGCTGTCCCCTTCTTGCCTTAGTTACTTATTTGGCATCCTTAAACCACTAAATAGTCAGTAGAGTATGTAAAGGTGCCCATGTTTTTTGATAGTATTGTGATCTCCGTGCAATGTGAGCAATCGTGTTCTCGGCCTGCAAGGCAAATAGTATCTCTTTTAGCCATTCCGTATATGTAGGGATATTTTGGTCTAACCAGTGGCGCATAATCACTTTTTTTGCACACACTGATATTAGCGTCATATATTTTCATTGGGTGCCACTTAGAACTTCACCATAGTCTCCTATTATACAAATTTCCATCTTGAATGCATCAGCTAACCCTAAAAGTGGGTCTAAATTGGACTTAATACTATTCCAGAAAGGCGTGACCTTATTGCATTCCCACAATATATGCAACAAAGTGCCTGGCCTTTGCTTACAGCATGAACATACATTTGAGGAGATTTTCCCCATCTGATAAAACCTAGCTGGGGTATAGTATAAATCATGTATAACGTAAAACTGTAAGATGAGGTATCTGATCCATTTCACATCTTGGTACAATTGTGACCAAATTTTTGGCCATGAACGAGGAGCTAAGGTGTTTGGAGGTAGTACTTAGTTCCAGACATAATGCGGCTCACCTTGCTTTTCTTCCATGGCCTTCCTTAAGAGACAATAGAAGTGGGAAATGAGGTGAGAGGAAGGTAAGTTAGGGATAGCCTGTAAAAGGGGGCCATTTAGACACTGTGTCCAGTATCCCACTCCAAAGTGTCTTAGGAGCATATGTTGCAACTGGAGGTATTTAAAACAAAAAGTTTTAGGGAGGCTAAACTGTGAGCTGGCTACTTGAAAAGGTATCAGTGTGTGTTCATGAAGTAAATCTACAACTCTCAGTTGGGTGTTACCCGGCCAGAAATTGTTCGAGAGGGGCAGTCCCCCTATTTTGAAATTGGGGTTAGCACATATAGGCTGGGAGACATCCTTTACCAGAGATATCTGAAAAAAGTTACACATTTGGGAGTGTACTCAAAGTGTTGTTTCCATAGGTGTGGCTTTGAGATCTTTAGGCAAGTTCTTGAGCGGGGGAAAAAATGAGAGCCTTGGGAGATATGTTGTGTGGAGAGAGTAAACTTTGCTCAATCTGATACCACGAGGGAATATAATGAACACTCTTCTGACAGGAACTATCCTTCATCCAACATGCTAGGACCGAACAAACAATGGAGAACTGATAAAGGAGCAAGTCTGGGAGTTGTAAGCCCCCATTGTTCTTACTCCTCTGCAGCTTAAAGAGAGCTCGACGAGATGTCTTCCCACCCCACAGAAAGTTGGACATAATTTTTGTTGACCTGGGTAAACCATGCTTTAAGTAGAAAAGGTTGTATCATCTGTAGGGGGTACAGAATTCGTGGAAGGATGTTCATTTTCAGAACATTAACCCGTCCCCAAAGAGTTAATGGCAACATGGCCCAGTGGGAGAGATCCATTTTGATTTGCATAAGAATTTTGTCCAAGTTGTATCATTTCATCCTGGTTTCCGAACAGGAGCGATATATACCTAGGTATTTTAGCTTATCTCTGGTCCAGTGGAATCCAAGGTGAGCAATTTCAGCCTGGAATGTATGAACATTTAAGGGCATCACTTCTGTTTTTGTGATATTGAGTTTGTAATTAGAAAAGGTCCCAAACCGTTTGATAATTTCGAGAGCAGCGGGAGCCGATTTTGAAGGGTGAGTTATGTGAAGTAAAATATCATCGGCATAGACCAAGATTTTGTATTGTGTGGGCCCAATAGAGATACCGGTAATATTTGTGGATAGTTTAATACATCTAATGAGCGGTTCCAGATATAAGTCGAACAGGAAGGGGGAAAGTGGGCATCCCTGTCTTGTTCCTTGTTGTAACTTAAAGGGATGAGATAGATGCCCATTGCATAGTATACGTGCTGAGGGGCAAGTATATAATATCTTGACCCATTGTATGTACTGTTTTGGGATATTGTAAAGTTGTAACAAATGGAATAAATATTCCCAGGAGACCCTATCGAACGCTTTCTCTGCATCCAGGGACACCAAAGCAGCTGGAATTCAGGAGTCCCTGGATGCAGAGATCAAGTATGCCAACTTGCACATGTGATCAGACGAGACCCTACCAGCTACAAAGCCAACCTGTTCACAGCTTATTAGACTTTGCCAAACCTTGGATAGCCTAATGGCCATAATTTTTGCCAGTATTTTTATGTCAACGTTAATTAATGATATCGGACGATAATTTGTGACCTGAAGAAGGTCCCTATCAGGTTTTGGGATAACCACAATGGTGGCCTCAAATAGGGTAGGGTCAGTAATACCACGCTCAAACATATAGTTGTAGGTATCTAAAAGCATTGGCCCAATTTGTTCTTTGAAAAGTTTGTAGAATTCTACTGTGAATCCGTCTGGGCCTGGCGATTTATCTGTGGGGAGGGAATCAGTAGCCTGTGTTATCTCGTCCTGAGAGATTGGGGCTTTAAGCAAGTTTACTTGGGATGTGTTGAGTTGTGGGAGTTGTATCGGCTGCAAGAATTGTTCCAAGATTGCCGGGCAAAAAACAATGGGAGGTATGGGAGTACAAAGTTTTGTAGCACTCTTGAAAGCAGTTAGTTATTTCTCTCGGGGAAGTAACTATTTGTCCTGCAGAGTTTTGAATACTGGGAACAGTTCTATGTGAGGCCTGTGCCTTAAGTCGCAAAGCCAGAGGTTTTCCTGCTTTGTCGCCCTGATCAAAATACTTAATCTTAGAGTGTATAAGAAGATACTCTACATGTTCAGTCAGAATTGAGTTATATCGATCCCTTAAAACTTCCAGAGCTTTAAACGGATCCTTTGTGGAGTTCGGAGAGAGTGACATCTCCGTGTCCCTGATATCCCTCAACAGAGCGGAAGTGACCTTTGTGGTTGTTTTTTTTTAACCGTTGCCATGCGAATTATCTCTCCTCTAACTGTACTTTTTAAGGCACCCCATAGCATGTCTATCTTGGTCATGGAGGGGGCATTTATCTCAATAAATTTTGAAATGAATCCGGCCAATTGGTTCTTCAGGTATTCTGATCGAAATAATTGAGAATTAAATCTCCAAACCTTGTCCCTAGATATAAGCGGGCCCGGGTTCCAACCTAGTAAAGTGGGATGGTGATCTGAGATCACCTTGGGGAGGTAATTACAGGTTGTTATAGCTGAGAGATGTCCCACGTCTACGAGAAAGTAATCTAAGCGAGAGAATGAGTTGTGTGGAATAGAGTGGAATGAATATTCTTTCTGGTGAGGGTAAAGGTCCCTCCAAGGGTCTATTAATCCAATGGAGTCCATCATTTCTCTGATGGCAACCTGCACTGGGGAGAGAGACAGAGAAAGACTCGGAGAGCGATCTATAACATTACAATAAACAAGGTTCCAATCTCCTCCTAGCAGTATGGGAAAGTGGGACCATGGGGTAAGATCATTCATAAGAGAAACAAAAAAGGATGGGTCCTCCATATTGGAGCCGTATATGGAACCAAGCACTACCTCAGTTTGATCCAACAGGGCCTTAATCAAAATGTATCTATGCTGAGAGTCTACTATGGTGTCTATAAGTCTAAATGGGACTCTTCTTGCTACGAGAATGGCAACCCCTCCCTTCCGAGTATCCGGTCCACTCCCAAAGGCCTGGCCAACCCAGGATCTTCTTAATTGTGAGACCTGGGAAGGAGGCAAATGGGTTTCCTGGAGAAACACTATATCAATGCCAAGGTTACGGAGATGCGACAATACTTTTGCACATTTAGCCTGAGACTGAGACCCTTTTATATTCCATGAACATATTTTATATGAAGTCACCTTATTGGCAATTTTTTTACTGGGTTATCCAGCTTTACTCCAACAGTTTTAGCATTGCTCAGATTGTCCTTGGGATAGCCCTCTTTCAAAGGCTGTTGTGCTGCATACCTGATCCCACCCACCCTCCTTCCTTTTAAGCCCCGCCTCCCCTCCCCTCCCTCTGCTGTACATCACCCTTCCCTGTACACAGCCATTTTGTAGAGGCTCTCCCAGGGCCATCTCCCAGTCATATTATATTGATTAATCCCAGGCCACCAAAATATCAGACCTGGGGAAAGCCCGGGGAGCCCCCCACCTAAAGGTTGCATACTCCCCCCTCCCTTCATCCTGGTTCGCAACACCCTTCTTGAAATTGCAATATCCAGGTCTACCTCTTCCCCTTCCCAGCTCCACACAATGAGAATATAGCATATGTAAAAAAAAAAGGGGGAGGGAAGAGAGGGGTAAACAATAATATTATAAAACACTGCAAGCAAATCCCCTCATATCAACCTTGTTAAGAACAGCGTTAGAGCCATCTTTTAATTTTCGATCCCTCCACCCTTCTTCTGCCCTTCAGTCCATCTTCATTGTTCCAGTACTTGCTTCTAATAATGTTATCTTATTTTAGCGTAACAGTGGTACCCCTGCAGCCTCTTGGCTTATGGGAGGGGAAGAAGGGAGAAGAGGAAGCAAAAATTGCTGAAGAAGAAAGAAACAAGACAAAAAAAAAAGGGGGGGGGAGTAAACAAACTTTGGAAGCCTTGAGAACTCTTTCAGTGTTCAGGTCCTCTTGAAGGTGTTAGTTAGTGACACCCCTGCCGTTTTCATACAGCTCTGAACACTGTGGAAGTGCACCCAAGTCTGTAGTTAGTCTGCCATGCAAGTTCTGTAAACCATAACACAGGGCAGGTGCATATCACACCCTCTTAATTAGTCTTTCCTCAAATGACAGGGATATATATATATATTAAAATAAAATAAAAAATAAAAAAAAATTTAAAAATATTTCCTCCTAGTTCAGGAGCGGCACAGTCAGCCCTCTGATCCTCATGATACAGGGCTGTTCCTATCAAAAAATGCAGTTCTCCAGACGAAAAGGAAAATAAAGCAGGTTAAGTAGTCCAATCAATCCACAGACTTTGAGTGCCCTCTTGTGACGGTAAGTATGAATGTCATTAGGGCAATACAAAAAAGTGGCAGTACAGCATATTGAAGCCTTGACACAGAAAAACTAATAGTTCCATAGGTGTTATATCCTTCCCAGTTATTCCATCTCTTTGTTTCCCGGCTTTTTCATCATCTAGAAGGTGAAGCCAAGAACTGGGGGAACAAAATCAAGAATAAAGCCAGTTCTTACTCATTTTCTGCAGTAAATGCAATCTTTCCCTTTCGCTATAAACCCTCATCATTCTGCCATATTTCAGAGAGATCCAGAACCGTAGCAAAATTTTACTGAAACCGATGTTTATTAGTTAGATCCATATTCAACACCATTTATCTTGGTTGTCTGCTCACTAAACACCATAACTAGCAGTAAATTCAGCATAGCTTGAACAGATCTGGAAACATCCCTGCTAATTCCACCTGAGCTTGCTGAGCTGTATCAAAACTCCTCCAAGAATTTTGATGGTACACTAATAGTTTGGATGGGTATTGAACTTTGAATTTGATGCTGCGGCGATTCATTTTGTGACAGTGGGGTGGTAGGCATCCCTTCGTTGCCTTATGGCTGCTGGGAAGTCTTGGGCAAATTTCAGCTTCTGTCCCTCCCATAGAATTTCCTGAAGGCTCCTAACCTTTCCCAACACATGCACTTTATCTAGGTAGTTAAGAAATTTTAAGATCAGGGGCATTGGTGCTTGGCCAGTCGCCGGTTTGGATCTAAGCGAGCGATGGGCCCTCTCGATCACATAGGTGGTGTTATTAGGCAAGGGGCCTGCTATTTTAGTTAGCAGCCGTTGCAGGAAAGTGATCGGGGTCGCCCTTTCTGAATCCTCCGGGAGGCCGAATATGAGGATGTTATTTCGGCAGCTACGGCCCTCCAGGTCCTCCAACTTAACCTCCATCTTATTCAATCTTTGACACAGCTCCGGGAGCTCAGAGTCAACTGTTGCCCTCCATCCTTCCAACAAGGCTGTCCTGGCCGTAACATCTTTGACCGCTCGATTAGTATCAGTAAGTTCTGTTCTCATAGCCTTCATTTCTGAGGTAAGTTCCTGGAGCGCTACTCGGAAGGGATTTAGTTCTTCTAAGAATTTCTGCTCCGTGAGAGGGGTGGTTGGTGGTCCTGTAGTCGGTGGTGAGCCCGCTTTAGTAGCTGCCCCAGGCTGTCCTTTGGCCATTTGGAATTCTTCTCTGGCGTCTGTGGCGGTGTGTGCGGGGGAGGTGTCTGGTGCATCTCTGCCTCCATTCTTAAGTAGGCCTGATTCTTGTTTCGGCTTTTTCTCCCGGCCACTGCTGCAACCGCTTTTGCCTGTTTAATAGCAGGTTCAGGAAGTTGTTGGGAGCTATATAGCACTTGTACTTTTGGGATCAATGCAGTAGTTACTGGTAAGTTTTCTTAATAAGGCAGAGCTGGGGAGGAGATGGGCTCTCCGAGCTACTATTCCATTAGTGGCATCACGTGATCCCGTCCCATGCATTCTTGAATTCCCCCACTGTTTTTGATTCCACAACCTCCTCAGAAAGGCTGTTCCATGCATTCACAACCCTCTCCATGAAAAAATACTTCCTCACATTACTTCTGAGCTGTCCCCCCCAACTTCAAATTGTGCCCCCTTGTTCTTGCACATCTCTTTTTCTGAAAGACGCTACCCTCTTGTACTTCGTTGATTCCCTTGAGGTACTTGAAAGTTTCTATCATGTCCCCCCTCTCCCTCCTTTCCTCGAGGGTTACTCATACTTAAAAAAGTTGGGGCCACTGGGGGTCAGTGAATATTTTATGAGCAGTGAGGTAAATAAATGATTGATTTTTATGGTGCCTGCAGGGGGGACTGGAGAGGTGAAGCCCCGATCTGTGCAGCATTTGGGGCTTCTCTGTTACTGGCAGTTCTCCTTTAAATATACCCTGCAAAAAAGAAAGCTGTCCATCCATGTCTGTTGCTGCCGCCACTGTTAGTCCCCCTATGCAACCCTACCATTCAGCACCCCCACAACCCCACCCCCACAAACATAACACTGACACTGAGGGTGCCCAATCCCCCAGTGTTGCCACCTGAAATAAAGAAACCCATCCATAGTATTTGTTTTATTAAATATACCCTGTAAACAGGAAAACCATCCATCAATGTTTGTTGCTGCCGCTGCCATTAGTCCCACTACCCAACCTTCCCACTCAACATCCACCACCTCCCCACACTCCCCACAAACATAATACTGATACTGGGGGTGCCCAATTCCCTAGTGTCACCATTTGAAATAAAGAAAATTATCCCTACTAGTTTTTTTAACATACCCTGTAAAAAAGAAACAATCCATCAATGTCTGTCACTGTCTCCACTGTTAGTCCCCCCCACCCCACCGTCCCACTCAGCACCCACCATCCCACCCCCAAGCCCACTTACCCACCAGGGTTCCGAGGTGTAATTCTTTCTGGACTGCAGACACGTCTTCACTCTTCAATGCCAGACCGCAAACTGAAGAAATCAGGTATGCGGTTCAATGTATTTCAGTGGGGTTCTGAATTTACTGGCATAACTTGGTCATTTTTGAATATTTTTGCCCCAGATTTTCAACACGCCTTTTTTTGGAACCCCACCTCATGAACAATGGCAGGAAAACTAGGCAAATCTGTCCAAAAAGGTGAATTTTACCCTTGCTGCGTGAGATCACCATTCGGGCAGGAGTTGAACATTTTCTCCACCTTTGCTCAAGAGATGGAGTCTTAAAAAGGCTGTGTTGAAAATTTGTGGAAAAAACTATTAAAAAACAACAACTTTATGAGCCTGTATTTGAAATTTATGAACTCAGGCTCATAACTTTGATAATTTTCAACATTTTGACCCCACATTTTCAATATAGCCATTTCTTCACAGCACCTCATTAATGTGACCACTGTCATTTTTCAAATCCTGTCCAAAATGTGTTTTCACACTTGTGGCATGCAATCACCTTTTGAGCAGGATTTGAAAATTTTCTCTGCCCTTGTTCATGAGATGGGCTCATAAGAAGGCTATGTGGGCTCATAAGAAGGCTATGTTGAAAATTCAACGTAAAAATATGAGAAAACAACAAAGTTATGAGTCTGTGTTGCAATTTTTCAAAGCACGCTCATAACTGTAATAATTTTCAATATTTTGACCCCAACTTTTCAACATAGCCATTTTTTCACATGACCTCATGAATGTGACAGTTATTGTTTCTCAAATCCTACCCAAAATGTGTTTTAACACTTGTGGCACAAAATGACGTTTCAGACATTGTTTTAGAAATGACACTTGTCATGCTCAGAAGGAATGGTCATAAAATGATTATGTAATGCCCCAAAGTTGTGGTATTACAGAAAAGTGGAAGCAATAAAAATAGGGGTTCACAGGTGCCCAGGGATGCCTGCTGTTTGTGTGGGGCAAGCAGCGTACAAGTAATAAAGGGCCCCTCATGAGTAAATTTCCCCTCCTTGTAAAGAAAAACACTGATAAAAAAATTGAGAAAGGTGCCCAGTGCACTAAATACATGTAAAAGATAGATTTTATTGTGCTGTACAAGTAACAACGGCCTGAATGGAATGCTGTGCTGAGCTGCTCATGCACAGCATTCCACTCCAGCCATTCCAGAATGAGAAGGTTTAAGTTTTAAAAATGTATTGTTCAGTTGGTAGTTCCTGGGCAGCTGTTGAGGAGAGAGGATGCAGCAAGTTAAGGGGATGAGGAAAAAGGGCTTGCCGGTGGTTGAAGCCATCCCCGAGGACTTGCCTGCGTGCCTGCTCTGCCTCCAGTGCCTGAAGATCCATCCTGTAGCTGTGTGGCGTGGTCAGTAGTGCCATGGGGGCACCACAAAGAAGAAAACCTGTCTGGTGCAGCCATTTGGGCTGAGAGCCCCGGTTTGTTTATTTTATTTTAAAAATAAAAGTTTCCTAGTCCCTCGTCAGTGGCTAGCAAGGGCCGCATCACCGGTTTGCCTGTCGGCCTTCCAGAGGCCCCCTGACATCTGCTGCATTGCCAGAATCATGCCCTCCCACTGCCAGAACACCTCCCTCCTTCTGATTCCTGATCCAGAGCCCCAAGGAGTGGTGAGTCGGTGGCAACACCTGACTTGTGCTGTCTGCCCAACCAAAGGAAAAGACTGTGTTTCTGTTCATATTTAAACGTGCACAGTAGGCACAAGGAGAAGTAGCTGAGCGCCGCAGGAGGGGAAGGTCAGAAGGACCCTTAATTTAATATTTAAGAGTGAGTGGGGTGTAGCAACGCTCATGGGAGGAGCCAGCAAGCGAAGCCAAATAGGAGGCCTTTTAAATATTCATTAGGTGGGTTGGGAATAAGGAGGAATAAAGGGGACAGAGTGGCAGCAGGCTGAGACAAAGCCTTAAAGATTTAAAGGGGCAAGTCTGCCCAGTGTCTTAAAGGCACCCATTCAGGAAGGCCCAGCAAGTTAAAACGGTCTCATTTAGAGAGGCTTAGTGTGTGTAGTAGCCCAGTCAATAAGCCCAGTACAGTTAGGGCAACCCAGCCCACTACAGTTAGGGCATCCAGGCCCAGTAGTAAATAGGGCAATTAGGCCCAGTGCAGTTAGGGCAGCCAGGACCAGTAGTAATAAGGCAGCCAGGCCCAGCAGTGAATAGGGAAGCCAGGCCCAGAGTAATTAGAACATCCAGGCCCAGTGGGAATAGGGCAGCCAGGCCCAGAGTAAATAGGGCAACCAGGCCCAGTGCAGTTAGGGCATCCAGGCCCAGTGTAATTAGGGCAACCAAGCTCAGTAACTGGGGTATTTGCATTGAAGTGCTCAGGGGTAGCCAGATCCTAATAAAGAAAGACCCCAAGAGGAAAAAGGGTCCAACCAAGGGGTGCTTGGCACACAACCTGTTATAAAGTGACTGTCAGATACCGTACTGTTTCCACAAACTGTTTATGCCTCAAGCATATAAAGTGTTGTGTTGATTGCATAAAGCACCGAGACTGTATTGTGATACATTAGGATTGTGGTTATTTGCGCCTGCAAGTAAACAATTGCCCCGGATTGTTGCAATTTGTCCCTGCTCCAGGCAGATTGACCCTGCAAGTAAACAATTGCCCTGGACTGTTGCAATTTGCCCCTGCTCCAGGCAAATTGCCCCTGCAATTGAACAATTGTCCCAGATTGTTGTGATTTGCCCCTGCTTCAGGCAAATTGCCCCTGCAAGTGAACAATTGCCCCAGATTGTTGCAATTTGCTATTGTTCCAGGTAAATTGCCCCAGCAAGTCATACATTCCAGTGTACAGTGCTCATAGAAGTACCAGTGTGCAGTATCAAGTCTGTGGACTCAATCTTCATCCTCCATCAACTCTTCACATCAGCAGTCTTTAGCAAGCAGAAAACTTCAGCATGTTCTTGCCCATCATCTGCCGTAAGCCGAAATCAATGTCCCTTGGAGAGTTGTGGCTGCCGGTTCCTGATCAGCTTGGAAGTGAGACAACTGGAAGAAGCCTCGTCTGTCACTCCCAGACGCCTGCCGAAAGACGAGTCCATCGTGGCCAAGGTGTGTTCATGGCCACTGGTTTCTTATTTTGTTCTTTAACCTTGTGGAATCCAGATCTTCATCTTCCAGCTTTTCTTCCTGCTTGTTCCGTCCTTCATCACCTGTGCGATCTTCTGGGATACAGCTCAAGTTTGGTGGCCCTCCAAGTGGATCCGTCACCAAAGCAGCTCAGTAGTTGGTGTCTTCAACCTTGGACATCCTCTGAGTAAATTCTTCACCAAGTCTGGTGTTTAGTCTTTGGCAGGCCTGGTCGAGGGTCGGTGCCAGGAAACCCCACAGCAGTGTCTTCTTCATCCTTGGCAGCCCTGGTCGAGGGTTGGTGCCGGGGAGACAGCAGCAGATCCTTCTCTTGTGGCAATCCTGCAGGTGGATTCCTCACCACATTCCATTTCTTCATCCTTGGCAGCCCTGGTCATGAGTTTGCACCGGGGAAGAGCTTACCCAGTTCAATTATGTTGAAAATGTGGGGTAAAAATGTGAAAAAACAACTATGTTATGAGGAAATGAATTGTTCCAACATTTTCTCATAACTTTAGTTTTTGCAGATTTTGGCCCCTAATGTTTAAACAAATACCTTGTGTTACCCCACGTCCTGAACATGGCAGGTGCCATTTTTCATATCCCTTCTGAAACTTGTTTCCACAGTAGTACAGCGAAATCACCTTTTGGATGGGATTTTAAAAATTCTACCTGTTTTGATCATAACATCAGGTCATAAAAAGACTGTTGGACATTTGGGGTCAAAATGTGGGAGCCCCCCTTAAAAGTAGATATTGCCTCTCAGCTCCCTATCCTTTGAAATTACAATATAACAATGTGTCAAAGCAGAACACAACTGAAAATGAGATATTGCATCTCATTTGCTCTCTCCTGGGTGAATATTTAGCAAAAATGTGTACAAGCAAGACCTGATACAACAGCAATAACAGCAGCGAGCATTTGACATTGACAAAAGCTTGTTTAAACTAGAGATCCATTGAGGCCTAAAAGGGTCAATAGTGTCCCCTTAAGGAGCAAATAATAACACTGCCCATGGATAAATGTTCACTAAAGTGTAAGGGGTGCAAGATACTGATTTTCCAGGATTTTCCCCTGAAGCTTGCAAGCAGGCATAGAGAGTGCAACACAGCAAAAAAGGACTTGGCTGGCCTGGACATAGTGTATTGTTTACGATAACCAACAAAATAGTAGCTACAATGGAAAGGAGTCTGGCACATTTTTGAGATCTCTGAGGACACAAGACAATTTGTTCTGAAAAATTGGCTGGAGTCTTTGGGGAGCACATTGTCGTAATAAAAGCAGAACAAATCCTGTCCATCAGCAGCAAAAAGGCCCCCCTCATGGAGCCCTTTGACACGGCAGCAAGAGGGACAGCAAATGATTGGACGGAAGAAAGCAAGAAATAAGGACAAGGAATGGCAGTCCTCAGCCTTATGATCCCCTCACAGGCAGAGAAGATGGAGTAGGAGCTAAGGTTCCCACCTCTTAATGCCAGTATCCTCATCTCTGAGCAAACCCATCCTGCCAAAAATCCCACAGATTACAACCCAGCTCTGACAGCGGCCTGAAGACAAAATTCTGGACTTGCATTAAATGAAAGGCACCATGCAGACCACCTCCAATCATACCGAACAGCCACTATTAGTGCTCAACTGACCTCCTCTGCTAGCTGGGCAGACATAGCCTTGGGTGCAGACATGGATACATACAGTATCTGGACATGAGTAACTGAGGTCTCCTCCCCCCAACATTTAGACTTGGTATCCGAGACACCGGAGCTGGTTGTCCTAGAAGGCCGCAGAAATGCAGAAACAGTAAGTATGTGTGTGAATTTGACATTTTTTGTTTTGTTTTGTTTTTTTTAAGTATGCTGTTCCTGGGACTAATGATTATCTGGCTATGCTTACAGGATTTAATTACCAGCCAAAATAAATGCTTGTATGTGTGAACAATAGTGGGGATGTAAGGAAATTGCTCAAGAGGGAGGGTTAAGGGTGTAAGACATTGGCCATCCTAGAAGTGGCAGAAGATCCAAGCCTGCAGGGCAGAGAAGAACCTCCAATATTGACTTCCCAACCCCATGTGGTGGAGACCAAGGGAGTTTGGGCAGCCTACAGACTGGGAGACTTATGACTGATCAAGATGGCAGGCCAGATCAGTAAGGTTGCCTCAGATGTGGTCTGAGACACCCTCTTTTTCTTTGCTATCTCCATTACAAAGCTCACCTTCACACTTGCACATCTGGTAACTGGCAGAACCACTTTTTTCCCATACTGTCACTCTCATCAGATCCAAGGCTGACAGGACACTGTCAATCCTGCAAACCAAGTGCAGCATAATACCCTGGGGTGGAAGGAAGATACTCTGGAAAATAATGCCGGTGGTCATGATGGCCATCGAGTGTACTGCCCTCCCCCAAAATAGGATCGGAACCGAAGTCGGGACACAGAGACTGCTGCAGCCTGTGGTTGTGAAGGTCATCAAGTGTACTGCCCTCCCACAAAATAGGATCAGAACTGAAGTCGGGACACGGAGACTGCTGCAGGTATGAATCGAGGACTTCTATGCCCCAGTGGCCGCTTTTCGGAAAGCTCCAGCCGTGCGTTTTGAACAAAGGACTTTGTGCTGTTCATGCCTTTTTTTTTTTAAATGTTTACTGGTCGACAGAGCGATGGAGATAGTTTATTTCTGTTGTAGCTCTGCCATAGGAAGCTGTTTTTTACTCTTTCCTCGTGTTACTTTAATTTGTTAACTCAGACCAGCTATGCTTCACCCCTTCCTAGTGGTTACCTTAATTTTAAATTAGGAGGCTTTGTCTGGAAAAAAAAAATCTCCAAAATACTTGAGATTGGGCTGTACTCACTGGGGGCACCTGTACTCAATTTCAGTTATTTTAACCACTCTCCTTTATAGTGCCCCTTCCCTCAGAGGAGTACTTAACTACCTACCCTGCCTGCCCGGAGGGTAACTGCTGTAGATGGTGTTAAAAAAGAGAAACATAGAAACATAGAATTTGATGGCAGATAAGGACCGCTTGGTCCACCCAGTCTGCCCATTTCCCTACCTGATGGATAAGCTGCAGATTCTAGTTAATCAACAGCTTACTTCCTCCTGCCCCCCACTAGAATTGCCTTCTGCCTGGCCCATGCATTCTTGAATTCTTCCACTGTTCCTGACTCCATAACCTCCTCAGGAAGGCTGTTCCATGGATCCACAACTCTCTCTGTGAAAAAATACTTTCTAACATTACCTCTGAGCCATCCCCCCTCTATCTTCAAATTGTACCCCTTGTTCTTGCACATCTCTTCTTCTGAAAGATACTACCCTCTTGTACCTTGTTAATTCCCTTGAGATACTTGAGTTTCTATCATGTCCCCCCTCTCCTTCCTTTCCTCAAGGGTATATATATTAAGCTGCTTTAGTCTCTCCTCGTATGTCTTCTGGTGCAGACCTTGCACCATTTTGGTTGCCCTCCTCTGAACAGTCTCCACTCTGTCTATGTCTTTGCGGAGATGGGGTCTCCAGAATTGCATGCAGTACTCCATATGGGGTCTCATTAACTGTCTGTAGAGAGGGATAACAACTTCCTGTTTTCTACTGTTGTTGCCTCTCCCTATGCATCCCAGTATCCCCCAGCCCTCCTTATTGCCTTCTCACATTGCTTTCCCACCTTTAGGTCATCTTATATAATTACTCCGAGGTCTCTTTCGATTTTTGTTGTTGTTATTAACTCACCCCCACCACTGTGTACTCCTCCCCTGGGTTTTTGTTTCCCAGATGCATTACCTTGCACTTCTTTGCATTGAATCTGAGCTGCCACGTATTTGACCATTCCTCCAACCTTGCCAAGTCCCTTTTCATTCTTTCCACCCCACCTTGTGTATCAACCCTGTTGCAGATCTTTGTGTCATCTGCAAAAGAGGCATACCTTTCCTTCCAGGTGCTTTCCAATGTCACTTATAAAGATATTAAAGAGGACCGGTCCCAGTACCGAACCCAGCGGTACCCTGCTAGTTACCCTCCTTTCTTCACTGTGGACTCTGTTTACTATTACCCTTTGCGTCCTGTTGTCCAACCAGTTTTTTATCTAGGCTACCACCTTGAGACCCACTCCAAGGCTGGCTAACATGTATATTAATCTTTTGTGTGAGACTGTGTCGAATGCCTTGCTAAAATCTAGGTAGGCCATATCCACAGCCCCTCCCTGGTCTACTACTTTGGTCACCCAGTCAAAGAAATTTATTAGGTTCATCTGACATGACCTTCATGCTGTGAAACCATGCTGCCTTGGGCCCTGTGCCCCACTGGCCTCTAGGTACTCAACAATTCTTTCCTTCAAGAAGTGATTCCATCATTTTCCCTACAACTGAAGTCAAACTAACTGGTCTGTAGTTTCCTGCCTCTGCCCTGCTCCCACTTTTGTGAAGTGGAATCACATTTGCCCTCCTCCAGTCCTCAGGTACCACTCTATCCTCCCATGATTTGTTAAAGAGAGTAGTCAGTGGTGTTACTAGTTCTACCCTTAGTTCTTTTAGAATTCTTGGGTGAATCCCATCAGGCCCCATTGCTTTGTCCACCCTCAGTTTCAAGAGTTCTTTCAAAACCCTTTCTTCTGTGAATGGATTGGTATCGACCCCCCATTCAGAGTTTCTCCTTGTTTGGTTTAGGCACCTTCCTCCTCATCTGTTGTGAATACTGAGCAGAAATATTTGTTCGTACCCTGCTTTTTCACTGTCACCCTCTGCCCACGTTCCTCCCCTTTATTAGGTCTCTCTGTATCCCTCCTTTAGTCTTTCTTTGCTCCCTAATGTACCTATAAAAGGTTTTATCCTTCTTAACAGAGTTGGCTATCTTTCCTCAGTTTGTGCCTTTCTATTCTGACTGCCTTCCTGCCTCCTTCTGCCTTAACTGATAAAGTTCTCTGTCCTGCTCCTTCTGTGTTTCATATATTTCCTGAATGCTATCCTTTTCTCCTTAACCGTCCCTACCACCTCTTTGAGAACCATAGTGGTTTTCCTTCATTTTGTTTTATTGATTTGCTTCACACAAAGGCTTGTTGCCTCTGTGATAGCTGTTTTGATTATTCCCCATTGTTCCTCCACCCCTCCTTCTTGCCCATTTGCTAGTGCTTGTCTAAGGCATGCTCTCATTTTTCCAAAGTCAGCCTTCCTAAAGTCCAATACTCTTGTTTTTGTATGGCTTGACTCTATGGCTGTGTTATTGTGAACCACACTGTTTGGTGGTCACTTGTTCCCAGATGGCTACCCACTTCTAAATCTGAGATCCTTTCTCCTTCCCCATTTGCGAGTACCAGGTCTAAGATTGCTCCCTCCTGAGTGGGTTCCAACACTAGCTGTCTGAGGCATGCCCCCTGTAGGGCATCAAGAATGACCCTGCTCTCGGTTGTTCCTGCAGCAAAGGTACTCCAGTGTAAATTATAAGCAGAGTTCACCCTCAGGTATCTACTTGTTAGCTACAGAGCAGTGTATAACAGCTCCTGCAATTTTGTTTATTCAGCCTATGTGTTAGCGAGCTACAGTATAGTCAAGTTTAGTGCATCTCAGGAACATCTTGTTACTTTCAGAGCAGCAGTGCCTGGTACCACCAAATGTATGTTAACATAATCTCTGCACACTTGTTTCAGCCACAGAAAACCTAACTGCATGCTCCAACAATGCTGTTACCTCGATTAGCTTAATCCAGACCCCTTCTCCTACCCGCTAGAACCATAGCAAATCCGATCTCTTGTACCTGTGTAAGTTGCAATAGCCACTCCTTCTCCTACCTATATATAATCTGTGTTTTCCTTTCACAGCCGGTGGTCGTGAAGGCCATCGAGTGTACTGCCCTCCCCCCAAAATAGGATCGGAACCGAAGTCGGGACACAGAGACTGCTGCAGGTATGAATCTAGGACTTCTATGCTCCGGCGGCCACTTTCCTAAAAGCTGCAGCCGTGCACGTTGAACAAAGGACTTTGTACTGTTCTAGTCTTTTTTTTTCAAATGTTTACTGGTTGGCAGAGTGATGGAGATAGTTTATTTCTGTTGTAGCTCTGCCATAGGAAGCTGTTTTTACTCTTTCCCCGTGTTACTTTAATTCGTTAACTCAGACCAGCTGTGTTTCACCCCTCCTTAGTGGTTACCTTAATTTTAAATTAGGAGGCTTTGTCTGAAAAAAAAACAGAAATCTTCTATGCCCCGGCGGCCGCTTTCTTGAAAGCTCCAGCCACGCATGTTGAACCCTGCCAGCACTATGCGCCGCCTTTTATAGGGTGAGTCTCTTTTATTGGGTGAGTCTTGTGTGAAATAACCAATCAGGCCATTTCCTCATTTGCAGGTTATACGAACTCGGCACTAGTGGCCACCCATCTCTCTTCCAGCTGCCGTAACACAGCGTCTCGTCATGCTGCCTCTCCATATTGCTCTACTGAGTCTACTCTTCCCCCTAACATCCCTCTCACCTGCCACCTTCCCTGAAGCTCCTTCTTCCTGGGCAACCTCTCCCCCCCCCCTCACTCCACCTTCATCCCTGCCCCATCCCCACATGCCAACTTAATCAATTGGAGAATAGGCGCTACCGTCCTGCCACCTTCCTTCATATCTCCAAAAAACTTCTCCCTAATGCCACAACAGCTACCAACACCCCGCAAGGCGAGATGGGCACTGTGCGTAGCAAAACAGTTAATACCCCTACTGCTACTCCTAGCAGAGGATGTTGAATCAAATCCCGGGCCACCTGCCCCCCCCCACCAACAATAGCACCTCCCCTACTCTCCAACTCCCACGAGGGCTCAAAATTATGCACCTTAACATTTGCAGCCTCCTGAACAAAATCACCCCCTCCAACTGTACGTACTCTCCCTACACCCTGATATCCTTATTATCACTGAAACTTGGCTGAAACCCCATAGCTTGGATGCCAAAGTATCTATTCCTGACTACTCCATCATTTGACATGACCACCCGGGGAAAAAGAAGGGTGGGGGCATTGCCCTGTTCATCTTTGCCAAACTTCAATTCGCATCATTCCAACTCCCCAACCAAACGCACCCTATAGACTCCCTCCTACTCAAAATATCACTCCCTCACTCCATCCCTTTATACATAATGGGGTCCTACTGCTCTCCGGACACCCCGCTGCATGCCATCTTAGAACACTTAGGCACCATAAAGTCGCTCGCCTCGGGGGAGAACTACACCTCCTCAGGGATTTCAATGTCAACTGGCTCTCTAATACAAACTCTAAGCTCAAAAACCAGGTGATTGCACTAAACCTATCCCAACAAATCACCAAACCCACTCGCTTAAATCATAAATCCCTTAACCACTCTCTCCTTGACTGGGCTCTCATCACATACTCCCATTGGGTGCTAGAAGCTGGTACCCTCCCCGATGCCCTAAGTGACCACCACATGATCTACGTAGTAAGGAAAATATTCAAGCCCCAGGTGCTGCCTCCATGAATACTATTCACCAGATCTTACAAATTTCTAGACCTTGCTGCACTCCTAACTGATCTATCTGACACTGATTGGACAGTCATTCATCATGCCTCTTCCATCGACTCGACCCTGGAATTTTTCAGTTCCAAATTTCTTGCAATCTGGGACTACTATGCACCTCTCAGAAGAGCCCGTGTAAGGGGCACTCACCTACCCTGGGTTAACGTAAATATTATCGAACAATTCCATGCTGGGGACATGGCCTGGAAATCTTACAAAACAACTGGCACACAGGCAGCCCTCCAACACTACTGCACACTCCATAACTTATGCACTAGGTTAATTCGACAGTCCAAAGTCAACTTTTTCAAGGTCTCTTTCCACTCAAACCTCAACCACCCAACAAAATTCTGGAAGTCAATGAAACCTCTGCTTTCTCTCCCTTCCCAGTCACCCACCCCAGCCCTAAATGTAAATGGCTCCATGGTCACTGACTCTGGCGATGTGGCCTCTGTTTTCAACACATTTTTTACCAACTGTGCCTCCTCCCTTCTATCCTCAATCACGCACCTCCCCATGACCCCATAACAACCCTTGTCTCCCCCCCCCCATCCTCCCGCTTCTCATTTTGCACGGTCTCCCCTGCCAAAGTGCTAACAGCCCTACATTCACTCAATCCTTCCAAAGGTAAATTCCCCTCTGGCCTTGACTCCAGGATGCTATACCTTTCTGCCCCAGCCATCGCCACCCCACTGACCTCCCTCTACAACCTCTCCTTCTCTCTCGCCAAAATCCCGGCTGAATGGAAACGTGCCACAGTCATCTCTCTCCCCAAAGGTGGCGACCCCTCCTCGCCGACAATTACCACCCTATCTCCCTTCTCCCTGTTCTAGCCAAAGTCCAGGAACAACTTGCTCTCACCCAACTATCCACCTTCCTCGACTCCTCCTCCTTTCTCTCACACTACCATTCCGGCTTCCGGAAATCACACTCCACTATCACCTCCCTACTAAGGCTCACAAACGACATACCTACTGGCATGGATAAAGGGCATGTCACCTCAGCCATCTTCATCAACCTAGCTAAAGCTTTCGACATGGTCTCCCACTCACTCCTGTTATCTAAACTCACCCTTGCCAGCCTCTCAGGTGAGGCCACCAGCTGGTTCACCTCTTATCTGGAAGGGAGGCAACAAGCAGCAAGAATTAGATCACATATCTCTGCCCCACTTCCTGTCAAAATAGAGGTTCCACAAGGCTCGGTCCTTGGCCTGCTACACTTCTCTATCTTTCTAAATGACCTGCCCTCAGCTTGCCCGCTCTCATCCATACACATGTGTGCCAATAACACAGTACTATATGCCACAGGTCCCTCCCCCACTGAAGTGTCACCCAGACTCCAGAAGAATGTTAATGCAATCCAGCTCTGGTTCCACTGTAACCATCTATTTCTCAACCCAAGGAAAACTGTCTCACTCACCTTCAGGACCAGGCAAAGGCTCTCCCGGGTCCTCACATCCCCTACCTTCCACACTTTAGATGGGACCCTCTTGGAGACCTGTACCTCATTCAGATACCTCGGAGTCTGGCTTGACCAACACCTCGACTTCTCAGCCCACATTGACGCAATCCACAAAAAACTTCACCCTGAACTGGGAGCCCTCTATCGAAACAGAGGTTGTATTCCCCTGACAACCCGCAAAGAAATTGTTCAGAAAATGATCCTCCCGCTATTTGACTATGGGGACGTAGTCTATAGCACGGCCCCCAAGTCCGCCCTGGCCAGACTGGACCCTCTCTTCCATTCGTTCTGCCATTTTGCCCTGGACTGTTCACCCACTACTCACCACTGTGACCTCTACAAATCCTTAGATCTGCCCTCCTTACAGGATCGGAGAATGGCGCACTGCGCCAGGTTAACAGCAAAATACTGAACCCAGACCCTCCCCTCGTACCTTGCAACTACCCTAGCTTCCCAAACTCCTTCAACTTACGCACTCCATAACATCGACTTCAGGCTCCTCTCCCTTCCACGCATGTCCTCCACCAAAGGTCAGCATGCCTTCAAGTATCGAATGCCTTACGTATGGAATTCCCTCCCTGCCGAACTTAGACATGCCATCTCCTCTCAGCAGTTAAACCTGCTACTCAAACAGCATTTTACCACCCCCTGCACATGCAGCTAGCCCCATAGGCAGCCAAATTACCTGTTCATCTGTAGACTTGCTTATATGTCTGGCTTTACCATTAGAAACCCTCTAATGCTGCGGCACTTAGCCTCACCATGAGCTCCATCCATCTAGCAGTATTAGACTCTACTCCCCTGCCAAGAGGCAGGTGTATGTTGTACAATATGTTTTCTCTCATCCATGTTCTGTACCTATCATGAAATGTTTGCTAATTACTGTCTATCCAACTTCCCTCTCTCCCAGGACACATCTGGAATTGAACATTGCATCGCTCAGTATGCCCTCCTGGTTAAACTTTTAAATAAATAAATAATGCCAGGTGTTCAGCTTCTATATAGTTGTGTTGAGCTAAGAGTAGTAGGACTCCCTCGCAACTCTATTTCTACCACATATTGATGCATCTGGGAGGAGTACACAGTCCTCTGGATAACTTGTGGACAGCCCCATTTTGGATGTTGATTGAGTTCATGTGGAGAGTTTAATCTCTACCACTTAAAGTTTCTTTCACTGATTCTGTCTTGATGCTCTGTTGGATGGGCCACTGTGTGCTCTCCATTCATTTGGTGAATAAGGCTGTGGTCAGAGGTAATGAGGGAGTAGTAGGAAAAGCACCCATCCTTCCAATATTGCCAGTTCCTTCTCCCTCAAACATCACTGTTTCACTATTGTTAAATTGCATAAGTTCTTTCTCCCACTGCCAGCAGGTGGCAGTGTTGGATGTGTTGTTTTTTTTCTTAGCGGCAATAAGCTGAAGTTGCATAGCGTGCATAAACATGGAATACCTGGTACTTGTAATTTACTTCTCTTTTCTTCCATACTGAAGGTAGCACTGCCTCCTTCTTCCTGATTCTCAATCTATTCTGGTTCTGTTACACTTTATCTCCTATAATGCAAAGAGCCACTGGTCCTCTCTCCTTTACTCATTTAATATCTCTCCAGGGAACAAAGCTCCTTATATAACTTAGTGCAGATAGGACATCACAAAGCATGGCAGATTTGAAGGTTATATTGTGGAATATGCAGGGGCTCAATCATCCCCAAAAGGAACAAAATACTGGACACCTGAAATCTACTAGGTGGGACAAAGTTTTCTTTCAGGAGACCTGCCTTGTAAAAGTGGAAACAGCTAAGTTAGCTAGGGAATGGGCACAGGCAATAGAATCAAGTATATATACAGCAACCATATTAATAAGAAATGTTTTTAGTAACAGAGGGGAATCCCTGGGAGACAAGAAGGGTCACTGAGTAATGGTTGGTGGCACTATAAACTCACCATCCATCACTACTGTGAATATCTGTACCCTGAACAAGGCTGATGCAGAGTTCCGATCACTCACTCAAAGCATCTCAGATTTTGCTACTTGCAAGTCCTCCACTATAGTGGTAGGGGACTTTAATCTGGTCTGAGACTCTGGAATTGATAAACCTGCCACCCGCCAGGGGTCACCACTCATAATACAGTTACATTAGCAGTACTACAACTGGGACAGAAACTCAACCTCATGGACCTGTGGAGGGTGATCAACCCTACTGGTGGCAACTATGTATTTGGCTCCTTGAGGCATAACTTCCTTCCAGCGCACTCAAAAGCATTACAGGAGCTCAGGGATGTTCACATAGACACTATACTCATATCAGTCCACCCACCTATAAGCTTTGACATTCACACAGGAAGTGACCAAAACTCCATATTGGGGGCAGAACCTCTTCTTATTGCAGTCAGAAGAATTCAGATCTTGAATTATGAAGGAAACCCTAGCCTACTTCAAATTAAAATGCACTTGGTGAAGTGCCCAGCAAAACAATTTGGGACACCTGCAAGGCATATATGAAGGAACGTTTTAATAGTTTGGCAGCATGTAAGAATAAAATCTGGGATTCAAACATTGGCTGCTCTATATAATGAATCACTGGAGATTAAAAAGAAATAGTATTTGAATCGTGACTGATATATGGAAGACTTGCATAAATTATTATTAGGTCTAAAATACTGCATAAATACTATCCTCCAACACCAGGTTAAAAGAACCATCTTTTTCACTGGACAAAAATATTGGAAATCTGGAGAAAGAGCCAGCAAGCTGCTGGCATATAAGCTGAAAAAGGAAGAGAGCAGAGAATTCTGGTCTGGTGGTGCTGAGGGCTGAAGTGCTAGATGCCACACCTCGCACCACGCCAGTGACCCAGGGTCAGGAATGAGCTCGGGTTGCCGGGGGTCTGCCAGGGAGGAGAGGATTGAGCATCTGGAGGACAGCTCTCCTCTCCTCTCCTCTCCTGGGGAGGGTGGGTACTGGACTTCCCGACAGCAGCGACTCCCAGTGGAGACAGGCGGTGCCACAGCCAAGGGGTTGTGCACACAGGGGTGGAGGCAATGGCGGACATCCACAAGAAGGATGTAGGAGCCTGCTCCACTCAAGATGTCATTGCACATCTGCAGTTCCAGGGTTCTGATCATGCTCACGAACAAGGAAAATCCCTGTCGGGCCAGTTAGACAATGATGACTGCCACATGCCCACTGTCAGATCCCACCCACATAGTCCCTCAATAACCTCTGACCCTCAGACTGCCTGTGACCTGCTAGATGAGAGAAGCACCAGTGTAGTGGTGGTGGCCCCACCCTGGGGGGACGCCAGGGGGCTGAAGAGCTGCAGGTAGGTCCTGAGGATCGGAGTACAGGGGGGGACTATGGCTGGGGGGTCTCAAGCTGGGCAGGACAAGCCGGTCATCTGAGGGAGTCTCAGTCGATGATGACCAGAGAGAAAAAGACAATAAAAAAAAAAGGAAACAAAAGCTGAGTCTGTTTAGTTGGACTGAGAAAAAAAGATGGCCCTCTTATCACCAACCTAGGGGAAATGAACAAGGCATTTTGGAAATATTAAAAGTTTTATGAATTGAAAAGGGGTGGTGGGGGGAATGCTAAAAGAATTTTTGGGTAATATCTCTTTACCCCAACTCCCTGGAGAGGTGACCTACAAGCTAGACTCCCCAATTTCAGAACAAGAAATCAAAGCTACCGTCATATCCTTGTCTAAAGGGCAGATTTCTACCAGTACTCTTGCAGCTGGTGGTTCCCCACCTCATGCAGGTATTACAGGACCACCACAGAGGCAATCAGTTAACAACAGCAATGCAAAACGTTGTCATAAAGGTACTACCAAAGCTTAGGAATGACCCCAGTCAGTGTGCTAGTTATCAGCCCATCTCCTTTATAAATGAAAACTTGAAGGTCCTGACAAAAATCTTAGCAACTAGAGTTGAAATAGCTCTCCTTCACATCATAAATCAGTCCCAGACAGGATTTATGAAGACTCGGCAGTGTTCAGACAACATGAGGATGGTACTTAATGTAATACACATGGCCAAACAAGAAGTATTCTCCTCAATGCTTGTCTTGTCACCATTGATACACGAAAGCTTTTGATTCAGTTGAATAGGGATTACCTCCATGCAGCTCTAGAAATGGAAGCCCTATGGCTTCCTATATTCAGTGAGTCAAAACCCTGTATGCCTGTCCAATGGCTTCCATTCTCATCAGTAGCCTAATACCCCATTCTTTTCTCCAGCAGAAAGGACCAGACAGGGATGTCCAGTCTCACCTCTCCTTTTCTTAATTGAAATAGAACCACTGGCTAGCAAAATCTGACTATCACAAAAAAAATTTCAGACATCAAGGTGGGCAGCATAGAGACCAAAACCCTATTATACACAGACAACCTACTCCTTACAATTTCAAATGTGAAAGAATCTCCTTCTGCTGTTTTAGACTCCCTGATAGATGTTGGTAAATTATCAGGCCTTTGCTTCATCTGGTCCAGAACTGAATCCTTCCCAATTGTCAACAGCCACCTACACTGACTAATCAGCTGTGGCTAACCCTGAAGTAGTCTCAGGCAGGAATGTGATATTCTGGCATTAATCTAGTTCTCAGTTTAAATAAGGTGCAGCAATTAAACTTCCCAAGTTTCATTAATGAGATATCACAGGACTGTGAGCGATAGCAGAAGCTAAATTTATCAATTGTGAGGAAGGGTGCAGCCTTTAATCCCTACCCAAATTGCTTTATTTATTTATTGTTATTTATTTATTGAGTCTTGGATTGCAACACATTTGAGCAAAACAACTCATTTACAAAGGTTCCACATCAGTAGTACAAAAACAAAACAAGGTAAACAATAGATAAGTAAATAGGAGATATCAAGAATACACTTAAAAAAATTAATACATCAAAAGCAATCAAAATAGCACTGAATGGTTCTCAATAAAACAGTGGACTGGGCTAGAAGAGAGGGCAGCCTGGGAGGCCTTGTCAAAATCTAGGAGAGAAAGTAATGGGGTGTAAGGTGGGTGATGGGAGAAACAAGAAGGAGAAGGAGATGAGTTGCACAGGAGGTGGAGAGGGAAGGAGCAGAGTTGCAAAGGAGGTAATGGGGATAGAGTGATGAGAGGATGGGGAGATGGAAGGAGGGAAATGAGGTGAGTGCAGAGAGAAGGGGGAGTGCGGGTGAAGTAAGGGGGAGAAAGACAAATGAATAGTATAAGAACAGGTGGTGTTTAGTCAGGAGAGGGGGCAGCCTAGCAGGCCTTGTCGAAAACCCAAGAGAGAGAGTACTATGGGTAGGAGAGAGGTAAGAGAGAGAAACATAGGGAGAAGGAGGGGAAGAAGTTGCAAAAGAGGTGGCATGAGATAAGAGAATGGGTGGAGGGTGGAAGAGGGAAGGTGAGGAGGAGCAAGGGAAGAACTTGAAGATGCGTGAGCAGAGAAGAAGCAGGGGTGAGGGCTGAAGGGGAAAAGGCTCGAGGGTAGGATCGAAATGAAGTACCAAGAGTGAAAAGTGCCAAAAGGTATAAGTACAATGACAACATAAGCAGAAGGCTGCTAAGGGCGGCAGTCACATATACTGTTTGCTAATAGATGTTGTCGAAGTTTGTGTTTGAAAGGGCAGCGTTTTGACTCTGCAGAGATATCCCTACCTAGGGAGTTGAGCCAGAGGGGGGGTTCTGTAAGTAAAAAAACTCTGACCTAAGGTGGTGCGGCATCTGGGAACGGTAAAGACCTGAGTTGCTTTACTGCTTAAGTAAGAGCAACTGCCTAATTTAGAAGAGCATCACTGTGGGCTAGGTGCACCAGAGAAGGGTGAAGGCTCCTGTGGGTTGGGGCATATAATGTATCTTTAGAAGTCAAACAAGTACTGCAGTGAATAAGAAATGACAAGTTATCCTCTCCATTATGGATAAAAATTGAGCAAAACAAATGTGGACTTACAGCTGTAAGTCTATTATTCAAAGTGCTCCTCACACCCACCGACCTCTGTAAGTGCCAATGAAATATGCAAGGGAAACTTGCAGAAATGTGGCGAGAATAAGGGGTTGGATACAATCCTCATGCTAGAGGTCCTTGTACCTCTCCGGCACAACCTCAGTTTTGTTTTTTTTATTTAATTTATTTTTATTTATTTATGACTTTGATAACCAGATAAGTACACTGATCCCAGGAACTGTTTTCAGGCACGACCTGGGCCGTGACAACGGCACAGGAGTAACAAAAGCATAATACATTAGAACAAGGAAGATCAGATTACACACAGATGGCAAATATAATTAATGGGAATACAACAAAGGGCTGAAAACAATATGAGATACAGAAATTTAAATACAAGTGTAACCCCCACCCCTGCCTTTTTGCCAAAACGACAGGTGGCATGCTGTTGGCGCTGGCAGCAATACCTGGTGGGGACCTGAGTTCGGGGAGGATGAGGTTACCTGGCACAAGGGGACCTAGGTTTGGCTACTCTGCACAGGGGCACCCAAGTAAATCTGAACACAGGAAGCAATAACTGTAATGTCCAGAACCGGGAATGGAATTTTTCAGTGTGGCTTTTATTCACAACTAGCTGAACACAACAAAGCACAGATGGACCCCCATGGGACTCGTTTACTGATAATGCAGATTAGAGACTACAAGTGGTCCACTTGAAGAATGAACCATTTCTACTGTTTTCAGGCTCTGGACCCACCAGGCACACAGCCGGACTTGCAGCGCTGGATACACACGCTCAACTGGCCCGGCCCCTGCCGCCACTTGACGGTGGTTCATTGGAAGAATGAACCCATTTTTACTTGTTGTGGCTCCACACCACTTAGAGTCTGCGACTCCTAGAGAGATTTCTTCTACTTCTTCTGACCCCATCTCACAAAGAGAATTCTTTACCCATGTTGTGGCTCCCCACACCACTTAGAGTCTGCGACTCCTCGAGAGATTTTCCCATTTGCGACCCACGTCTGGGTACTTCCCTCATCACTGGCCAAGTGCATGAGGCTAGTAGCAATCACAGCAGAAATCCGTAGAGGTGGACCTGGTTACTAAAGATGGGGGGTGTTCCCACCTCCAGCTCCCACAGCCCATACCCGGCCATTTCTCTGGACAAACTGAAACTTCGGACTGTAGATTAAACAGTGGATGAACTGTCGCACCTCCTCTACAACATTACTTGAATTCACACAGCACTTTAGCTTTTGACACTACTCCATTTGCTTGTCCTAGTACTATAGGCCTCCCAAATAGTAGTTCAAATCCCAGATTTCTTCACATTTCCCAAGCTGAAGAAACACATTTTTTGCCCTCTCAAATTAGAGCAAAACACTCACCCTTTTGTTGCAGGTGCCCCACAGGCGAAGTACAACTTTTTCCACTTTTCAAGCACAAACCAAAACTGTAAAAGGCAGCTTTCTTTCTTTAGTAGAAATTAGAGGATTGCCCCTGGAATCTACATGGGGATACTTTACTTCCCCCCTCCCGGAGGGAGGGGGCACTGAGACCTGGACAACGGTTTCCACCACTTGAAACTGGACACTCACTCCTTCTCCCACAGAAGGTAAACAAAAGGCTGACTTTGAAAACTCTCAACGTTCTATCTTACTCCGTCTGCTGCAGATTCCAATGTGGCTTATGCAGCTGCAACAGTTCTATTGGTGATGTCATCTCTCAGTCTCAGCTGAGACTGAGAACAGAGTGAGACAGTGCGAAACCCATTTAACTGGAGTTTCACAAGCTGCCTTCCCTGCCTACCACTAGGTCTTACTGGGATTCTAGTAACCCCCGGTAACAAGGGGGTTACACAAGGCAATATACACAGCAAAAATATACACAATATTATTGAAACAACTAAAAGTACCAAGTGTCTAGTGACCATGGCAGACAAGCAGAGGAGGGAGGGGGAAGGTGGAACTACCCCAAAAAAGAATTGTGAGCATTCTAGAGAAAAAAAAAAAACTTTTGTGGACCCTCTGGACAAAAGTGAGGATTTTAAGAGTATTTCGTCTTCTATGCACACATACACTCTCAAATCCTTCACAGACCTGCAGATAGAATGCTCTCCACCTCAGTCAGACCAGTGGAAATACTTCCAAATCAGGCATATTTATAAACTATGACTAAGCCCAGACTACCGGAGTCCTACACCCACTAAGACTGACATAGTCAGGAGCATGGCTCAATCAGGAAAAAAAGGGGAAGAGGTGGACACTTAATAGATTCATTCAACAACAGACGCAAGCCTCACTAGACATACACCGACTTTACTGCAAGCAGGATCTACAAATTAACATTACTCAGAATACTTGGGGATGCTTGTTGGGCCTCAGCCTTCCCCCTATGTCCTTTTCCACAATGCTTTTTGCCCACAAGCAGACAGGATCTCAGCCTTGTACCCTGCCCTCCTAACTGGCATGCACCTCCCCTGACCCACTGGAAGTTGAGTTCCCCATGGATCCTGCCCCCCCCCATGGTGAGGACAGGGGAGGGAGGGCCTTCCCCATGGCCACAAATCTAGATGCCTTCGGTGGTCAGGTGGTGATGCAAGCTAAGAGAGGGTGGTAGATCTTGATGATGCTTGCCTCTCCCATTTTCTGTTGTGCTGCAGTGGCAACATGTTAGGATGTGCGCATGGAGGTGCGCACACACAGCAGAGCTGCGGTCCCTCCTTTCGAGTCCCTCGCTGACCTGCACTATCACTGGGCCTCCACCCAGTGGAAGTCAGAGGCTGAGATGTCTACCCCCCCCCAGGAGAGGAGAGCAGTCCTTGGGATGCTTGATCCTCTCCCACCCTAGCCAACACCCAGCACCCAAGCATGGGGCTGGTCCCAATTTGCACTTTGTGTGCAAAAACATTTTTCTTTTTCTACTTACTGTTTACTGTAGTATAGTAGATTGCATCAGACTAATTTTTCTTATTTCCAGGCTGACATATTCTGTAACCACATATCCCAGAATCCCCTGAAGCTGACATCAGAGCAGGACTGCTGCAGTGGAAGATTCCACAGCCTATAATACCTGTTAGAGCTTTTATAAGCTCTGGTCAGATGTTTACTGTCTCTGCTTTTCTCCCAGGGCTAGGCACAGTCCTCTGTTAGACAGTACTTAGCCTAGGGAGGACAGTGGCACCAGCAAACAAAAAGATCACAGCTTATATAAACTCTATCATGCACTACAGGCTGTTGAATCTCCCACTGCTGCAGTCCTGCTCTGATGTCATCTTCAGGGGGTTCTGGGATTTGTAGTTACAGATGTCAGCCTGAAAATAAGCAAAATTAGTCTGATACAATCTACTAAACTACCATTAACAGTAAGTAAAAAATACATATTTTTATACACAAAGTGCAAATTGGGACCAGTCCCACACTTTTTTATTTTTTTATTTTTGGGTTCAGAATCCTGTTACATCTTATTATAGCCTGGGATTAATCCCATATCTATTCAGAAGACAGGTTTTCATCCTTACCCAGACTAAGGCATGACCTGAATTAGAAACAGAAAAGGAAACATATGAAAAAGGAATCTAAGATGTACAAAACAGAGAGGGGTGACTAACAATTATATAGATTTGTTTTGCAATACCTCTGTGAATGCAGCCCAGAGCATTTCGAATTTACTTATTTCACCGGATCTAGCATAAGGTAATCTTTCCAGTTTAGCACTTTCTATCATGAGATTTAATAATTCTTTATATGACAGAGACTCGACATCTTTCCATTGTTGAAGTATGACGTTTTTAGCATTTATTAAGATTAATTTAGTCAGGTCTGCCTGTTGGTTAAACATACTTCTTCCCTCAAAAATATGGAGAAGGATAATACCTGGATCAAATAGGGTATCCATTCCTAAAATATGCTGCAGAAGCCCAAATATTTTCTGCCAATAGTAGAAACGTAGAAACATAGAATTTGATGGCACTGGGATGGCGTTCTTGTTCACATTATAATTGGTAAGCTAATCATTTATCGGGTTTATCATTAAAGAAATAATAGTTTGACCTTATCCTGGCAAGATTGTGTTCCACTTTTTCATTCTCCTCCTTATTGTACATTTCCCTTACCCTAAGGGCTTCATTTAAGTCCTCCTCTAAGCCAGAGATAATATGTTTCAACTGTGCTGCATTTAATTTATTCTCAAGATCCTGCAATTTAGTCCTAGATTTCTTTTTTTAGAACTATTTTGACTAATCAGCTGTCCTCTTCAAGAGGCCTTTAAGGAGTCCCATACTGTGTTTAAGGGAATGTCCTCCTGAGTATTTAAATCCCAGAAGAAACAAATTTCTTCCACTAATTTCATTTTAAATAGATCATCTTTTAGAAGATATGGATTTAATTTCCAAAACAGATCTCTCTGCCCACTATTGAACACAAACTTCGTGTCCAGAGGAGCATGATCCAATATCTTTATTGGATCATACTTAATACTAAAGACTGAATGTAACAGAGATTTCAATATAATCATATAGTCAATTCTTGAATACAAATCAAAAGCCCTGGAGTAAAAAGAAAAACTTCTTAATCCTGGATGTAGATCTCTGAATGTATCTGTTAAGGCTAGTTCTTCCAAGAATCCTTTAACGAGAGCAACTGCTCTAATTTTTTTCCACACTATGCAGCCTATCCTCTCTAGCTAAAGTGAGGTTAAAGTCTCCGCCAATTATCATAGAGGATGTATAGTTTGCTATTTTAAAAAAAAATTCTGGAAAAAATCTGTATCTTCTTCATTTGGAGCATATATGCTAGATATGGTAATATCTACTCCATTTTTACATAGCAGAGCTATAGCATATCTGCCAGTAATGTCAATGATAGAATCAATAAGTTGTAACTGAAGATTTTTTTCCATACAATAGTGACACCTCTGGTCAGGTTTGTGTATGCAGCTGAGACTCCATTGCCTTTAAATAGGTTTACTAAATATTTAAAGTCTCTATTAATAAAGTGGGTCTCTTGCAAGAGCAAGCAGTCAGCACCATTTCTTTGTGCTTCATTAATAATTGTATGCATTTTATTTTTTACTATGGGCACCCTTCATATTCCAGGTCATACAGTGTAGATCCCACATAAGAAAAGCAGATAGAAATAGTATGTGTGCAAGAAGTGCAACCCCATAATTCTGGTCACTTCTTTTATACAATAATTTATAACCAAATAAACATTACTTACTGAATCCTTTTTTTCCCCACCAGCTGTGTAACAAAATATAACCAACATAAACAAACAAAACAATAGTGCACTAACCCACCACCTAACATAAAAACATCTAACAATCCTCACCGAAAGTTTATCCCTTTTGCCCCTAGAACCAATGGCCAGCCTATAAGCTGGCACCATGGACCGAGTGCCCACCCTGTATTACCGTAAGACAGCTGTGGCTCCTAAATTGGAGCCCTCCATGTGCAAGTGAAAGCTATAAGAAATGGGAAGCCAGAGAGGCAGAGCTTGCAGGGAGGAAAGCCTGAGTGACACAGAGCCTTTCTTTCTTTCTTTCTTTCTTTCTTTCTTTCTTTCTTTCTTTCTTTCTTTCTTTCTTTCTTTCTTTCTTTCTTCTTCAGACCGTTAGTCATCTTAAGTCAAAGTTGATGGACTATTTCTTTTATTCATATTTGTTTCCGGTGAAGAGGATGAGGATGTTCGTTTCTCATTCGCTTTATTTTTCTCATTACCTTGAGTATCTTGATTTTTGCCTTCATTATGATCTTTTTTTTTTGAGGTTGAAGATGAAGCTGAATGGCTTGACCTAGGTGTTGGGCCTTTCTCTGTGATTAATGTTCTGACATGTTTTTCTGCTTCACAAGGTGAATAGAAGGTAGAATCTCCTCCGTTATGGAAGATACATAACTTAGCTGGAGGAATCATAGAGTGTCTGATATAGCGCTCTTGTAGTAGGATATCACAAAAGCAAATGCTTTTCTTTTTGATAAAACCTCGGGCCCAAAATCTGGAAACACCTGCAGAGAAAGGCCTCTCACATGAATGCCCTTTTCCATCCTGGCTTTTTCTAGACTACGTTCTCTATCTTGATATCTATGTGGTCTTATGTAGACAAATCTTGACTGTCTACCTTTATAGTTTGGGTTTACCATGGCACGATGAACTCTATCTAGTTCTATCGTTGAGTTCCCTTCCTGAGGAAGTATTGCTTCTGTCAGCAAATCTTCAAAGCATTTAATTGCATCTGCACCTTCTAAGCCTTCTGGAACTCCTCCTAGTTTTAAATGACCTCTCCTGCTACGTGTTTCCAACTCTTCAACTTTTCATTTTAAACTCTCCAGCTCTTTCTGTTGTTTTTCCAGTTGAGTGGCCATGGATCATAATTTATCTTCTTGCTGGCTCACCCTGTTTTCTACCTCATCTATTCTTACAGTCATGTGCTCTACTTTATTTGCCAGGGCATTCAGAGCTTCTGTGAACCCCTTCTGAGAGTTGTTTATCTAAGAAAATCCAGCTCTCATCTCAGTTAACATATTGTGTTTGGTTTCCCCTTTTTTAGCTGTTACTTCTGTCTCTATTTGGTCCTCTATTACTATTTCTTTTTCTTTATCTTTAACTTCTTGACCTTGACTTTTAGTGTCAGATTTATTTTTGTATTTTCCTCTGGCATACTGCCCAGGTTAAATGATTTTTCTGTATCTTCTGAAACTTTCAGAGCTTTTTGAGGATGTAGCTGTCTACCTTATCGTCAAGCTTGTTTCTCTTCTCTGTATAGTCTGTAATCTTTATCTGTTTTTCAGATCCTCCTTTTGCCAAACATTTCTCATCCCCCCTTTTGAACATATATTTCTTCCCTTTTACTGTGGGGGTTACTCTAGTAGATTACCCTCTGCAGGCAACTCCACTTTGTCCTCTTGCTTTTATTGTCTTTCTTTTGCACGAGTTTGAGCCAGCATATATCTGGCTTCCTTAATCCTATGAAATTGTTCTGATGTCAGGTAATTAAAGTACCTAAAGAGGAGAAGGACCTAGATTTTTAAACAACCTCCACGGGGGCTAGGCCAGAGAGTAGTATGGCAACAACCCTTATAAAGCAGACCAAAAAATAGAAACACTTCCTTTTTTTTTTTTTTATTTTGCTAAAGCATGATCTGCTTGTTTGTTTAATCCACACAGACTTCCAAGCTAGTGAACATAGCTTGATGCAGACCCTTTGCTCTTAATTTCCTTCGGTGCCCTTCTTATAGCCTGCTTGTAAACTATTGACACTTTCTTCCATAATTACTTCACTCAATTTGCTGAAGGTTGGAGCCCTTATTTTAACATCTACACTTCTCTTCTTCCCCTAACACAAATGAAATGAACAGAGATGCACCTCAGGTTATGGAAGAAGTGACGGAGCACGTGCAAGATGGCGACATGCTAGTGCGGGTGTGAGTGAGCCAGATGCCGAGATGCAGGGAGCAATCTACAGTTTGTGGCATCTACTAAAAAGTTAGGTTTTCTCTTTTTTGCCTTATTGAGCTTCTTTGTCTCTTTGACTTTGTTAGTCCCGGTTGTCAGTTTTTTTCTTTTGTATGGTCAAGTGTCTGTCAGATGCAGTGATAACCGGGCACAGCATGAAGAAGCGTCACTTAGTTCAAGGGGTTTGCTTGTGTACAAAGGATCCAGATATTGGGAAGTGGGGAATGGTTTGCTGTAGCAGGCTGGGCTTCTCCATCTCTCCTTTTTTTTCCCGGCAATCTTGACTACAATTAACGGCTTTTTGAATTTGATCTCAGCAGCTGAAATGGTTGTTAGCAGTGGCATTGTTTGAGTCTACAGTATGTTCCACAAATGAGTGAATGTTGTGCAGCACTGGGGGAAAAGCACCAAAGGAATATCAGAGGGCAAAGATGTCAAATCAATATGCTGTTCTTCTAACCTTTAGCTAACTAAATGTGGGGAAGGGCTGTATTATATACAAATTATTGCTAAAACACCTGATGTTTCCCCCTGTGCCTTACTTTCTTTGGTTAGGTTGTTTAAAGACATCAAGTGGCAAAATAATCAAGAGCTTCCATAACCAGCCCCACACTTGGTTGTGGAGCTCTTAGTGCTGACTGTTCCCTTTAAATGGTAAAGGCAAGTACAGGTTACCATAAAATGAGCTCTCCTTTCCCTTATTATGTAGCCCTAAAGGGGATAGTTTAATTTAGGAATCTTTTAAAAGACTCGTTTATCTGTACTTTCAATTCTAAGTGTATCTTGGCACTTGCTAAGTATCTCTTGTGTCATGCATGTGAAGTTGTAATGCTACTAAACTCAGTGAAAACTTGATATATGAAAAAAGAAACATGTAATGCCTAATGAGATTGATTTAATGCTAAAGAAGGCTCCAACCTAAAAACTGCAGGTCCAGGTGCTTTGCCCAGCATAAAGTACAAACAAATAAAATTGCTGCATTTGCACTTGTACTTATATAACTGTAAAAAATAAATTCTGGTCAGAGCCAACATGGCTCCTATATGATCCTGGCTGTGGGTTGTGCATATAAGAAACAAAACTGTATAAGGTACAGGTTCAGACTTGACAAGCAGCACACTGTAGTGAATGGAGAGTGCAAGCAGCGGGGTCAGCAGCAAGAAAATAGTGCTTTGGTGGGGCAGTACTGAATGAAGACAGTGGACTGACTGGGCTTCAAGTAGCAGAGTGATTGTGCTACAGCTCCACAATTTTGTACTTAATTTGGAATCTGGTCATGTACTTCCAGAGCCCCCTTTTTCTACTACATAACAGCAAGACGTCAGTATAGCTAATGCTATGCAGCCATAAAAATCAACTGTATGAATGACCTGGGCTAACACCTCCCTACTGTAGAACAACATGCAACACATTCCTCCATATCAAATCAGATGCTACTAATCTCCCCAAGAGCTATCTTCCACTAAACTGCTTGCCACAAAATATAAGTTATACAGTGCCGTTCACTAGGATCAAGTGCTCTGTGTGAGATATCCAAATTTCCTGCATGTCAAATTGAAGCAATTATCATTGGATTACATAGAGTCCTGCAGCACCTTGCAGGAGATCCCAGCAAAAAATTGTGATACTGTGCTTGATCCTGGTGGACAGCACTGTATCCTGGATAGGGCTTTGTGGAATGCTGAAATGCTGATGCAAAAAATTCTCTGTAATTTAAGAAAATTCCACAGAATTCCACTGGTAGCAGAATTCCAACATTTCACATATGAAATGGTTTCCATGGATTAATAATTTGTAGTTTACATTTTTGCATTATTTTATCCAGGTACATAAGTGAGAAGAGAAAAGCAATGGGAGGGATAGTAAGCATAAGGAGGGCGGCAGGAAGAGACTGTGCAGAAGAGGATCAAGAAAAAGTAGACATCCTGAACAGGTACTTCTGCTCAGTCTTCACACAGGAGGGATGGGGGGATGGATCACCAGAGAGCAGCAGGAACAAGGGGGGGGGGTGGACACAAGTCCATTTTCAGAGGAGAGTCCAGAAGGGACTTGCAGCTCTGAAAGTGAATAAGGCTATGGAACTGGATGGGATACAACCAAGGGTACTGAAGGAACTCAGGGAGGTGCTAGCTGCCCCACAAGTCACATTATTCAACAGCTCACTGGATACAGTCATGGTTGCAGAGGACTGGAGGAGAGCAGATGTGATCCCTCCACATTAGAGCAGAAGCCTGGAGGAGGTTAGCAACTATAAACCAGTAAATCTCCCCTCAGTGGTGTGGACATTAATGGAAACCCTGTTAAAGGAAAGATTGGTAGAGTACTGTATCTTGTATCCAGTGGGCTACAAGACCAAAGGCAGCATGGATTTATGGGGGGAGAGAAGTCTTGCCAGATGAATCTGATTGATTTCTTTGACTGGGTGACCAGGGAAATAGATCAGTGCAGGGCAGTGGATGTGGTCTATTTGAAATTTAGCAAGACCTTTGACACTGCCACACAAGAGACTGGCAAAGAAAGTGAGCACCCCAAGGCGAGATCCAAAGTAGTGAATTGAGAAAGGAAATGGTTAACGGATAGGTGACAGAGGGTGGTGGTTAATAGCACTCACTGTAATGAGGGGAAAGTGACCAGTGGGGTGCTGCAGAGCACGGTACTAGAGCTGGTCCTCTTCAATGTTTTGATAAGTGACATTGCAGAAGAACTGAAAGAGAAGGTATGTCTTTTTGCAGATGACACCAATATTTGTAATAGATTGGACACTCAGGAGGGGGTGGAGAGAATCATAGGGACCTTGGAAAACTCAAGAAGTGGTTAGAAGCTTGGCAGTTTGGGTTTAATGCCAAAAAATGCAAAATCATGCACCTAGGACATAGGAACCCAGAAGCTGAGTACAGGATTGGGGAGGTACTGACAATCACTAAGCAGGAACGGGACCTTGGGGTTATCATATCTAATGACCTCAAAGTGGCAAGGCAGTGTGACAAAGCAGTGTGTAGGGCCAGTGGGATGCTGGGAGGCATAGGGAGAGGTATTTCCAGCAGGAGGAGGAGGTGGTGTTGCCACTGTATTGCTCACTTGTGAGATGCTACCTGGAGTATTGTGTACAGTTCTGGAGTTTGCACCTCAGAAACTACATAGACAGGGTGGAGGCTGTCCAGAGGAGGGCAACTAAAATGGTGCAGGGGGTGTATCAAAAGCCCTACATACAGAGAGTTAGGGATCTCAACAGGTACACCCTGGAAAAGAGGAGAATGAGAGGGGGACATGATAGAGACCTACAAGTACCTCACAGGGGTGAACAGGGTGAAGGCGGGGTGTCTCTTTCCAATGAAAAAGAGTATCAGGACCAGAGGGGATACAATGAAGCTGAGGTGGGGGGGTGAGTTTAAGAGGGATGTGTGGAAGTACTACTTACCTGAAAGACTTGTAGATGCCTGGAATTGACTGCCAGAGAAAATGGTGGTGGCAAAAATAGTAAGGGGCTTCATAAATTCATGGGCTAAACATAGGGAAATATTAAAAAAACAACAAAATCGGGCACTCACCCCCTTATTGAAGTAAACCCCACTCCGTGATTATTTTAAATACATTAATGCAAAATTCTATATTGGTGCCAGGAACGACACATAGACAACCTGATACATTCTGGATCTTTACAAACTGATCTTTTGTCAAAGGAGCAGTTTGTAAAGATCTGAAATGCATCAGGTTATCTGTGTATCATCTCTGGCACCAATAAAGAATTTTGTACAAATGTATTTGAAATAGTCATGGAGTGGCATCTATTTCAATAAGGGGGTGACTGCCCAATTTCTGGTTGTTTTCCAATTGAAGTATTTGTATTGAGTGCACCACAAGCCTGGTGTGACTATTTTCTGCAACATAGAGGAATATTAGTAAATAGGCAGGGAGAAGGGAGGGTCACCGAAGACCAGTTAGGGTCTGCAGAGACAGCCTGGGCAGGCAGATTAGGTGGGCCAAGCAGTCCATTTCTACAGAGGAATTCTATGTTACATAAACTACGCATTCTTTTTCCTCTAGTCACTGAGTATTACACTGTTGTTTTACATAGAAACGCTTTTTGGAATTCTGTGGAATTTAAAACAAAATTCCAAAAAGCATTTTGGAAGCAGAATTGCCATTCTGTACCAGTTCCAATGACAGAATTTTGCATTCTGCACAGCCCTAACACTGGAATAGATGCAGGAAAAGTCTATACTGATTTAGACTCCCAACAACCTCATGGCAATTAAACAAAAAGGCAATAAACAAAAATCATTTGCTGCCATGGATCAGCTTATGTTAAATGAAAGCATCATGGAGGTCTGCAAGAAGAGCTACAGCCTAAGTGTAACCCCCTTGTTCCCAGGGGTTACTAGAATCCCATTAGAATCAGTGGCAGGCAGGGGGAGGCAGCTAGTGAAATGCCAGTTAAATGGATTTCACACTGTCATTCTCTGGTTTCAGTCTCAGCTGAGCTGGAGGATGATGTAATCATGGAACTGTCGCAGCAGCATAAGCCACACTCAAGCTAGCTGCAGGGAGTTAGCTTTGGAATGTTCAGTTAGAGTGAGTTAATCTGTAGAGTGGAGTTCCAGGAGGAGGCTGCAGCCTGCAACAGCTCCTCAGTTTTAGCTCTGACAGAGAGCTACCGCTGTGTTTTGGGTAGTTTGTTCTCACCCTAGAAGAAGAACATAGAAGACAAAGATTGAAGTGGTGAAAATCGTTCCAAGTGGGTTTTCCTTTGCCCCATCCCAGGAGGGATTGGGGCAATCTTCAGGGTTCAGGGGCAATCCCCTCACCCAGTCTGGACTGTTTTGAACCTGCCTGAGATTCAACTGCTCTGTGAGTACCTGTGACTTTTGCAGGAAAAAGCCCTGGGGCACCTGCATTCCTTGTGATGAATTTTCTCTGTCAAAGGGATCCTGTAACCTAGACTGTTTTCTGTTTAAAAGTGTCTGCTACAGTTGGGGTCTAGTGAAGAGACAGTGCCAATTACAGAACTTTTAACTTTCTGACACCTCAGACGTGTGTAATGTAGTATGCTAAGTGTGAAAGACATTTCAAGATAGCATCTACAAGTTTTCTGTGAGGGTGTTATTAACCAGATGAATGGTCGAGTATAAATTTGGAAGCAAAAGGTGGGAGACCCCCTCATCTCGAGCAACCAGTTTACCTCTCTGGGTTCAGTTTGGGCACCTGTGTTTTCTCTCAGTGCATTTGGTCAGTGCCTGAAGAAAATAGTTTACCCAGACATGGGTTGGATTCTCTGTGAGCCTGTATGTGCTGTTTAGACTTCGAGGGTGCCACCAGTAATTCCTCATGAAATATGGGAAAGTGTCCTAGCACTGGCCGTGTGTGTCTAGTCAAGAGGAAATGTATCAGTTCTGGCCATGTGTGCCAACCTCCTAATTCAGAACCAGAGAGTTCGCTGTGTGTGTTTAGTATGCCTATGCTAAATGGGAATTCAGGAAGTCTGTACCTCAGTAATCTGTATTACCAGTAGGAGTAGCCCTGTGGGGGGGTCCATCTTAGCTTTGTGATTATTCTCTGTGTATGTGAATAAAAGCCACACTCTAGAATCCCAACCTGGTTTGGATAGTACTGTTGTTGCTTCCACTGTGTCTGGATTTACTTGGGTGCCCCTGACCAGAAGTGCAAACCTAGCATAATTGTGAGCAAATATTTTCTCCCACGGACCTAGGTTGATGGCCATGGTAAATGGTCCCACCAGGTGTGTGCCAGGTAGTTGCCACACTTGGTTTGCCTGTCTGTGTATGGCAGGCTCAGAAGGAAATGTACTGTAAACTGAACTGTAGTGGCAACCCCATCCCTCTCTTTGGCGCCATGTGGTGAGAGGAGCAGCCCTGCTAGTTAGACAAGCGGGGCCGGTGGGGGGTGATTACATAAGCATAGCACAGGTAGGCCACCAAAAAGCATGTCATAATACCCCATAGATGTTGAAGGCAGGAAAAGGCTCAATCGTCCGATGTCACTGCATGAAGGGCCGCGGGACTTCACAAAACAGGTGAGAGGATCCATTCAAACAGCACCGAGAGTAAGCAATCGGCATTTCAGCAGCTATGCAGCAACTAAAGAGTACAAGAGCATTTGTGGAGTTAAGCCAAAGTAAATTTCAGTGCTTCACAAAGTAAATTTCACTGCAGCTTAACTGAGCAACTGAAAGGTAACTAAATTGATCTAAAAACAATACTGAAACCATGTCTCCAGAGGAATAGACATAAGAAATTTAGACGCTCCACATAAAGCAGCTCAACTGTTTAAATGAGGTATGCTGTTTTGAGTTAAATGGGGGGGCCAAGCCTGAAAAGGCTGCAGTAAAAATATTATTTTGTTTCATAAGTACTGTGGCTAAAAAGAACTTACTGAGTAAACATGTTTAATTACAGGACATGTAAGAAGAAAGTAAAGAATGAAATATAGACCTGTTCAGAGATAAAAAAAAAGAAAGGTTTAAGGCAGACACTTCATGACTGGTATGTGTATTTGCACTAATGGAGTCAGTAAAAATGAAACTATTAAGGAAACAGATGTAATGAGAACAGATAATGATGTGAACATATTTTTAACTGACTATTAAGAAAAAAAAACATGATCGAGCTCAACTCTAGAGCGAAAAGTAGGGGACACAAAATAAAGAGGTTTTGGAAATTAGCAAGGGACTGCTGGGGACTTGTGATAGCCACAGTAGTGGCTAATAGCAGAGTCGGACTGCCGCATTGGCAGCCAGCAAATTGACCAGTGATCGCCGCATTGGCAGTGGGAGAGAGGTCTCATCGGCAGCGAAGGAGGACCGGATCAATGCTTAGAGGGCAGAGACTGGAGGGCTCACTCTGTGCAGCTGGAATTTTGCAAAAGCACCCAGCTGCAAAAGACAAACACAGGGAGCTGTTCTCTCTCGTGTTGGGGCTGAAAATGGCTTCCCCCCACACCCACACCCTCCGTGAGCCTTTGTTAATTACTCAAACAGGCGGGGGTAGGGCTTGACGTCTGTGGGGAAGGACTTCAGTTGTGAACTGAAACTGAACAAGATTGGACAGAGGGTCTGGGGGGGGGCAGCTCAGGGAGCAAGCCACTCGCATCAAGGGTTGTACTTGTATGATGAGGTTAATGGCTAAGGTTTAAAGTTATATTACCATGGTTAATGATAGCTGTTTGAGTTAAAGCTGGCAGGCTGAGTCAAGGTTCGGTTAATAGGTCTGGATTGAGGTTAAATTGTTAAAAGGTCAAATTGTTTGGGTTGAAAGCTGGCAGGCTCGAGGCTCAGCTAATATGTCAGGGTTAAGGTTTTAATTTGTTAAATTGTGTTGCGTTGGAACGTGCAGGACAGAGTAAGGGAAGGGAGGTTGATCACCAGGGGCATGGCAACATGGGGGGGCAAAAGGAGAGGGGATGGCCTTGGGGAAGAAGAGTGTGGGCTGGAGGATGGAGCAGTATGGGAGGGCACGCCTGGGGGAGGGTCAGTGGCAGCCTCGGGGGATGCAGCAGTATGGAGGGGCACAACAGAGTGTGGGCCAGTGGTATAAGGGGAGGGACGACCAGTGGAAGGAAGGGAAAAGGGGGGCATGGGGGAGGAAGAATCATGGGTTGTAATAACTGTGATGCAGCATTATTCATGAACACTCTGTGGAGACTTGGGACATGCCCAGTTTGCCTAGGGCTGGGGAGACGGGAGACTGAGCTAGCATGACTACAAAGGGATTTGTCCTGGGTGAGAGGTGAAATTGTCAAGTGGATCAATAAGGCAATCAAGCAGAGGTAAGGAGACAGACTGTCCGGGGGGACAGGAGGTGGAGAGGGCAGGTCACACAGGAGGTTAGGGCGAGTAGACCCAGATCAAGAGAGGGTGACATGACGAGCAGTATGAGGGGCATTTTTGAGCATAGATACACAGCAGGCTGAAATAGATATTGGCCCTTAACGGAGCTGACAGAGCAAGAAAAAGGCAATGGGATAGACGGTAATGGGAATAAGGAGCCATGCCAGGAAAGGCAGAAAAAGACAGAAGCAAGGGCTGATCAGGCTAAGGAGGACATTGGGAAGGGTGACAAAAGGAAAGAAGGGAGAAATAGTATTGGGGACATGACATGACAGTCAGGAGCAAGAAAAAGAGGGTGAGGGAAGCAGGAGGGGGCATCCTAAGGGGGGGAACAAAGGGGGGGCACAAGGTACAGGCATCCAGGGAGGGCACTCCTAAGAGAAGAACAGAGTCGAGTGCAAGTTACAGGCATCCAGGAAGAGAATGGGGTACTAGGGACAAGGGTAGAGAGTAACAGGAATGGAATGGGCAGAGGCTGGAGGCATGGGGAGGAAAGGACAGGGGACGATCTGGAGAGGCAGGGGAAACAAAAGGATGATGGGGGAAGGGTGGAGGAGGAGGGAGACCGGGTGGAGGTCAAGAGGAACTCAGGAGAGAGCCAGGTAAGGGTGGCAGAGGCACCCTTAGGATTAATAAAGGAAAAATCGGTAATAGTGTATGAGGAATCTATTATTAAAGGAGTCCACTGACTAAGAAATGGAGTAGCCTTCAAGGGGAGGCTGTTTTTTTGTGAGCCAGGGATGGAGGGGTGCAGGGCATTCCCAAAAATTAAGGAGTGCATTAGGTTGATTGGGGGGAAGTCTAACCTGGTTCTTCACCTAGGTACAAACAACCTGGCCGGGTAGGAGGTGGGGTAGGTGCGGAAGAGATTTATGGAACTAGCTAGAGAGTGCAAAGGGATGGTGGAATCCATAGCTTTTTTCAGAAGTTCTGCCAGTACACTGCACCAATACAGCTAGACAACTGAGAATCAAAGACTTTAACCACTGGCTAAGGCAGTGGTGTAGGAGGAAGGGCTATGCATCTATAGGAGATTGAGGGGATACATGGGTGGACCAGCATTTGTATGCAAGGGACTGGTTGCATATAAACGACGAGAGGGCTAGGATTTTGAAAGGGAAACTGCAGGGGTGCACACATAAAATACTGGAGAGGGCTTTAAACTAGGAGAGAGGGAGGGTGAAGCTAGGTGTAGACCAGTGGGAATGGTGGGAGGATCTAACCTAACTCACTCTCCCCCATAGTTGGGGGTGAGAGAAGCTGAAAGAGGGGAGAAGGGAGAATAACAGGGCTGATGAAGGGGCTTGCTAGCAAATGCCAGGAGTCTAGGTAATAAGATGGGAGATCTACTGGCGGTGGTGGCGGAGAATGACCTAGACCTAATTGCAGTTATGGAGACCTGGTGAATTGAAAACCACAGTTGGGAGGTGGAAAAACCTGAGTGCGTACTCTACAGGAGGGACAGGACAGGAAAAAGGGTGGGTGGGTTGCCCTTTATGTAAAGGACGGGATTAAGGTGATGATGTGCGGGGGAAGAGATGGACCAGCAGAGACTCTATGGGTCACTTTGAGCAAAATGGGGGGAAGGCAGTGAAGTTAAGAGTGGTCTACAGACCACCAAATCAGGGGGAGGAAATAGACAGGCAGGTGGCAAGGGAGATATAGGAGATGGCCAGCAAGGGGGAAGGTGTGGTGGTGGGAGATCTAAATCTACTGGACATGGCTTGGGACATCCTGGCAGCATCCACAGAATGGAGTAGGGAGTTGCTGGAAGCCTTGCAAGGAGTGTTCATCAGCCAGCTGATTATGGAACCAACTAGGGGGTGTGCCATAATTGACCTGGTTATGACAAATGGGGACAGTGTCAAGGGAGTTGAGGTTGGGGACAATTTGGGGGACAGTGACCATAGGACAGTAAACTTTAGGATCAGAAAAGGTCAGGATAAGAGCAGTTCCAACACTAGAATGTTAGACTTTAGAAAGGCAGACTTTATGGGGATGAGGGCAATGGTTTGGGAGGAACTGGAGGGGAAGGAAGACTTGGAAGACATGGAGGAGCTCTGGGAGGAATAAAGAGAGGAATACTGAAGGTGACAGAACTGTGCGTTAGGATGGTTTGCAAGAAAAGGAGGGGGAAGAAACCACTTTGGTTCATAACTGAAGAGAGGAATGCAGTTAGGGAGAAAAGGAGGATGTTCAAGGTATACAAAGCATCACAGAGGGAGGCTGACAGGGTGATATATAAAGAAAAGCTGCGGGGAAGGTGATCAGATGGGCAAAGGCTGAAACAGAAAAGCATATAGCAAGGGAGGCAAAAAGGGGGGATAAGAGGTTTTTCAGATACGAGAGCAACAGAAGGAAGGGGAAGGGGAAGGGCGGGATTATGAAGCTCAAGGTGGGGGGGCAATGGTGGAAGGAGATATAAAAAAAGCCAAGGTCCTGAATAGATTCTTCACATCAGTCTTCATGGTGGAGATGGGGAAAGGGCCGAAGTTGGAAGGTAGGGGAAGAATGGGTAGTGAGATGGACTCAAGTCCCTTCACGGAGACTAGGGTACTGGAAGGATCAGAAAAACTATGAATGGACAAGGCGATGGGTCCGGACAGGGCTAATCCAAGGATACGCAAAGAATTAACACAGGAATTATCAGCACCACTCATGAGTTATTTAACCTGTCACTACACAAGGGAAGGGTTCCCGGGGACTGGAAGAGGGCCGAAGTAGTACCCCTACATGAGGGGAGAGGAAGGGAAGAGCTGGGAAACTACCGCCCGGTTAGCTTAACCTCTTGTCAGAAAACAAATGGAGGCACTTATTAAGGAAAGGCTGATAAAATATCTAGAGGCACAGGGCCTCCTAAATGACGATCAGCCTGGATTCACAGGTGGCAGGTTTTGCCAGACCAACCTGATTGAATTCTTTGACAGAGTGACAGAGATATGGGACCAAGGGGAGGTGGTGGACGTGGCCTACCTGGACTTCAGGAAGGCATTTGACACCGCTCCCCACAGGAGGCTGATAGGCAAGATAGATAGATAGCTTAGGAGTAGGGAGCAAGCTCACAAGCTGGTTAGTACACTGGTTGGAGGAGAGGACGCAGAGGGTTGTGGTGAATGGGGAGCACTCAAAGAAAGAAAGGGTGTTGAGTGGGGTTCCTGAGGGGTCTGTGTTGGGACCCATACTCTTTAACATATACACTGGGGACATCAGGGAGGGTCTTCGGGGGAAAGTGTGTCTCTTTGCAGGCGACATGAAGATATGCAATAATAGAGTTGATCTGATTGGAAGAGTGCTGGAGGATATGAGGGGGATTTGGTTAGGCTGGAGGAGTGGGTCAGAAAGGTGGCAGCTGCAGTTCTATATAAAAAAGTGCAAAATTATGCACATAGGGCAAAATAATCCAAGGGCGACGTACCAGCTTGGGGGGGGGGGGAGCTGGCAGTAACAGAACAGGAAAGAGACCTGGGGATCACTATTTCAGACAACCTGAAAGTCCAGAGTCAGTGTGACAGAGCTGCAGGGAAGGCACTCAGAATGCTAGCATGCATAGGGAGGGGATTCACAAGCAGGAGGAGGGAGGTGATCCTGCCACTTTGCAAAACCATGGTCAGGCCATACATGAAATATGGGGTCCAGTTCTGGAGGCCATACTGGCAAGGGGACAAAGACAGACTGGAGAGCATCCAGAGAGGAGCAACCAAGGATGGTGAGGGAGCTGCAGGGGAAGTCTTATGAGCAGTGTCTGGAAGAGTTGGGACTGTACACAATGGTGGAGAGGAGGGATATGGTGGAGACATTTAAGTATTTGAAGGGCATAAATAAGGTGAAGGTTAACAGCATCTTTAGAATGAGAAAGAACAAATCCACTAGAGGCATACCTACAAGCTGGAGGGGGGGGATTCAGGGGGGACATCAGGGGAAGGTTCTTTACCAAGAGGGTGGTGAGGCCATGGAACAGTTTGCCAGAATGGGTAACATCCTTGCATGCACTTTATGACATTTACTGTCTGCTATCCAAACATAATAAAATTGTGACTGAAAATTAACCATTTGACACAGTGATTTTCAAAACATGAAATACAGTTATCCCCAAAGTCTCATATTCCCAAAATAGAACAGCAAAGTCATTGAAAAGGGCTGATCTCACCCAAGTCAAAGTTCATCGAGCACTAGTCATCACTGCTCCAGGGAGCTTTCTTGTGGCTACGTTCCCAATGGCTGAAATAATATTCTGGATTGAGCTTCATGCAGAGGCAACCAAAGGAATGCACTGCTGTCACACTATACTTTACACATCCACCACCAATGTCCTGGAGCATCACATAATGTTTATACAGGGTCAGTCCCTCAAAAGTATTTTTTGCATAAATGCCCTTCGCAATCCACTGGGCCTCCTGCAGCTGATGCATGGTGCTGTGGCCATGCAAGTTATGCTTTCTATAGACCTTACCAAGGATTCCATGGAACGCCCAGCCCGATTGTTTCTGTTTAATAATGTCCCACATGTGTTCTGTCAAATACGGATAGTCCTACTGTGGGAACTCTTGCTGCACATGCCGACTCACATTGCACTCCACTTGGGACCATTCTGGGAGACTTCTGATGGTTCTCCATGGGGCTTGTCCTTGTGGGAGTCACACTCCATGTTCATACTCCCATTTCTGATGCTGTGACTTCTCTACCTGCCCCCATCATTCCGATGGCTGGAGAGGGGAGGCAACTTCATCTTTAGACCCTTCTTCAGACTCCAGCATCTTTTCAGAAAAGAGGGGAGCACCGCTTCCGTTCGCATCCCATTCCTCCTACTCTTCTATCTCAATTTGGCCTTTAGTCACTCCAGCCTGTGACTTCCTCGGTGGGAAAATGCCTGTCTTCTCCACCTGGGAACGCTGCAGAACCTTTACCTGGAGAACAGCTCTAGAAGATGTAGCCTCCTCATTTTTACTTTTGGGCAGTCTGTGGGACAGAAACAGTCTCTGCTGGCTCTGTTCAGGTGGTTTCACGTCTCTGCCTGGCATCACCAAAATCGGCAGGTGTCAGTAGAATCTCTGCAGAGATAGATAGTGGGTTGCTCGACCTCTCCCATGACCACGGTACTGCTGCTCACTTTCCAGGAGGGCATTCTCAGGCAGCATGGCCAGGGCAGCAGCCATGTCCTCCCATCCTCCCAAGCTGGTATCGTCTGACATCAGGGAGGTACTGGATTGACTCTGCCCCAAAACAGCCAAACTGGAACTACTGTAAACAGTACAGACAGGCAGCAACGTTATACCCAGGCCCTTGTGTGACAGAGCTGAATAAGTCCCTCTCATATTTGTTATGCAGAAAGAATTAAATGCAAGGATCTGTTCTATCCTCTCCTTTTCTGTCTCTTGTCTGGTTGTGCAACCAAATGGTCTTGTGAGACCTTGGAACTGATCACTCTGACGGTCTCGCGATTCTACACCTCTCGCTATTGCTCTGCCTTCTCTTGTTTTTTCTGCCTTTTCTTCCCCCTTGCATATCTGCAGTTTAAAAATATATGTGAATCTTTATGTGAAACTGGGATCCCTTGGTTTGAGGGTCTATATAGTTATACTGTTGAGGTCATTGCAAAAAGCTATTTGGAATTTAGGGGGTTAACCTGAGATGCAGTTTGAGCTCCTCTCAGGCTTGTTTGCAAACTCTTTTGAAGAGCTGTCAGCAGGAGGCCAGCTTGGGACTACATTCTATTTGCAAGCCTGCTTTGCAAAGAAACTGACAAGAACATTTTGTGAAAAACAGGATGTCTCATTAACGAGCTCAGAATGAAGACGTTAATCACCTGGCAAAGACTTGTTATAAAAAGAGCAACAATATTTTTTCTGGAAAGACTGCGATTTGCAATTGAAAAGAAACCCTCAGATGAAGGACTTTTGTTTTCTCTTTTTCATAGGATTCACAGGATAATACGAGCTGGTAGGTCCAAGGACCCATTGTTGCTCGACACTTATTTAGTGGTGATACTCATATTTTCTATTACCCATGTATTAGTCTAGTGATGACTTAAAGGACACCACAGTTTTACATATGGCTATAGATTCTGGAAGGGCGTTCCATGCTGCAACCACTCTTTGGGAGAACCATTTTTTTCCTTTTATTCGTTCTACATATTTCGCTTTTAATTTTTAAACAGTGTGTATGTGTGCTTTTAGAAGAGACTTGAGATGTCAGGCCAATGGTTTCCCATAAATAATTTTCTCTAGATGCGCGAAATACAATACCAAGCATAGATCACCCCGCAGCCTTCTATAATTCATTGAATACATGTTCAGATCCCTCAGTCTGTCACCATAAGTCTTCCATTGCACTGTCCTAATTCTTTTGGTTACCTTTCTCTGTGCTTGCTCAATCAGTACTTTGCCCTTCTTATTTTGTGGTGCACAAAGTGGCGAACAGTACTCGAGATGAGGCCTCACGAGAGATGTGTACAGGGTTACAATCACATATGGGTTATGGCTCTCGATATATCTAAATATGCATCCTAGTACTTTATTTCCTAATTTTACTTTAGTTCTAATATGGGAGTTGAAGGACAGATCATTTGTAATGATCACTCCAAGATCATTTTCACACGTTGTTTCCCCCTAACAGGGTACCATTTAGTTCATACTTGAATTTCTGATTTCTTGGGCCTAAATGCATAACTTTACATTTGTCCAGGTTGAATTTTAGTTTGTTCTTTTCTGCCCATTGCCCAAGCTGGCAGAGATCTTTCTGCAGCTTGTTAGATGCCTTCTGGTTGTTGACAATGGCTCCCACTTTACTGTCATCTGCATATTTTCCAAGCCAAGCCCCTTCTGAAACCACCATTGATGAAACTACTATGTTGAAAAGTGTTGGCCCCAGGACAGAGCCCTAGGGCACCGCCTTTGTATATATAGCTATTCTGGACATTTTTTTTGTTATTTTTATTGTACCGTTATTGATAATAATAATAAAACACTACTTGCGAATTTTACAACTGCTCCTGGTTTTCTTATGCTTTCTGATCTATGCCTTGATGACACCTTGGTGTGGCATAGGGCACACTCTGCTGACACTGTCACTTTCTCACTTGCTTCCACATCTAATAGAACATCTTAGGTAGCACAGTAATGCCCGATGGTGCAGGTGCTCGAGCCATCTTGTCACAAGTTGATTGTTCAGGTCAAGAATACCAATGATCACAAATACAACAGGCAACTCTCTCGCCAGGTCCAACTTACACTACAGTCCTGGGCAGAAACAACAGGAAATATAGCTCCACCCAACCAAAATCAAGCAGTCTAATCCAAGAAGATTATTCCAGTCTATTTGTATGGCAGTCACATGGACCGGATGTAAGATCCCATCCAGCAGACCCTCTGGTGCCTCATAGACCACCCAAAAGGCACAAACTGTCCCAGTCCAAAACTTCATAATAGTTGTGCAATACTTGAAATAAACTTTCAGGCACATCCAATGTCTTCAACCAGCACCAAATTCAGGGTCTGGGGGGGCCATGGACAACAAACAACATCCCAGATGAGCCCCCATGTTGTAGCCCCCCCTCCCTGGTGTCTAGGGATGTGGTGGTAAAAGTTCATGGGGAGGGGGCACCCACAGCTGCAGAAACACTTCCTGGCAGCCTACATTACCCAGGCCATGGCAGAAACTGGGGTGCTCGCTGACCCCTACGATGCTTGGCTGAAAAGGGAAAACACTGGTTAGCAACAAAACAGTTCAAATGAATGATACAACTTCTGTACTCCAGAAACAAATGGGATCCCTTTTAATCAAATCAAATCAAACTTTATTTATATGAAGGTGCTTTTCAAGAACCAAGGCACCTGTACAAAAGTTTCTAAAACTAATTCTAATTAAAATTCTAAATCAAAACTATTCCATTAAAATTAACAATAAAATTCAAAAATCAGGGTAAGCCAGCTCAAATAAATATGTCTTTAGTGAAGATTTAAAAGACTCAGTGGACAGGCACTCTCTCACCCGACCAGGTATAAAGTTCCACAGGGTCGGAGCCGTGAATGCAAATGCTCTGGCCCTAGAAGTCTTCAAATAGACCCTGGGAACCTCCAGCAATCCTTCATTGGAGGAACAGAGCAGTCAATGGGGGCAGTAGCATGGTCCCTGTTTGTGTAGGGCCTTATAGATCAGCAATGCGACCTTAAAGGTGATTCTCCACCACACCAGCAGCCAGTGCAGTTTCTGGAGCACATGCATAGATACATAGACAGTGTCGGCAGATAAGGGCCTATGGCCCACCCAGTCTGCCCATTTAAGTTTGTAAGTTCAGTTTATGTTTTCCAGGAAGTCTGTTGCCCCTTACCCCTGACCTCCAGAATTCCTTTATGTCTATCCCATGCATTCTTAAATCCCGTGATTGTTTCAGCCCCCACCATAATATGATTGGCTCTTGATGAGCCAGTCAATAGCCTCGCAGCCACGTTCTGCACTAGCTGCAGGCAGTGGATCTCCACCCCTGGAAGCCTTAGGTAGAGAGCATTGCAATAGTCAAGGCGGGAGGACACAAAGGCGTGGATTAATGTGGGAAAGTCCTCAGGTGGAACAAGGTGTTTCACCCGGGCGAGGTTCCTCAGATGATAAAATGAGGTCTTGACAACAGCCGACGCCTGAGCCTTAAGCGTCAGTTCAGAGTCAAGAACAATGCCCAGGTTATGCACCCATTCAGAGGCCTTCAACTGGTTGCCCCCAAGTATAATACCAGAAGGACAACCAGGAAGAAGCCCCTCTGCCCGATGACCTGGGTCCACAACCAACACCTCAGTCTTCTCTGGGTTTAATGTCAACCAGCTGGCACTCATCCAGTCCTGGATCACAGTGAGGCAGTTGTTAAAGACTGCAATAGCATCGCCTTGCTCAGGCACAAAGGACATGTACAGCTGAGTATCATCCACATAGCAGTGAAAACTCAGCCTGTACTTCCTTATAATGCCTCCCAATGGCAGCATGTACACCACGAACAAAAAACATGGGGGACAAAACGAAACCCTGTGGTACCCCACATGATGGGAAGAAGGGCCGAGAAAAAAGTTCCTGACACCACTCTTTGAAACCTGCCCATGAGGAAAGAGTGGAACCATCTGAGGACTGTTCCTGACAGTTCACAGATCAACCGCAGGCACTCCAATAGAACCCCATGGTCCACTGTGTCAAATGCCGCTGAGAGATCTAGGAAAACCAAAATCGAATGGCTCTTCTGATCTCTCGTCATCAGGAGGTAATTTTGCACTTGAACAAGGGCTGTCTCAGTACTATGCCTCTTCTAGAAGCTGGACTAGAGAGGATTATAGACCTCGTGGATGGTAAAATGGTCCTCAAGCTGCAGCGCGACTACCTTTTCAATAACCTTGCCCAAAAAGGACAGGTTAGAGACTGGGTAGTTGGCGAGACAGTCTGGGTCGAGGGAAGGTTTCTTTAGAAGGGGTGTCACCACTGCCTACTTCAAGGAATCTGGGAACACACCCTTCTCCAATGAACAACAGACAATCTCAGCTAGGGCTGGACCGATGACATCCAAGCACTCCATAAGGAGGCGGGTTAGGCCCGGATCCAAACTACAGCAAGTCGGCTGCAAATCCTGGACAATCTTCACGATTTCAGTGATTGCCAGCCAGCTGAAATCAGCCCAGACAGCCTGGGTGTCTGTGCTCTCCCACCGACAGTCGCAACACTCAACAGAAGGCACTGGTTGGATCTCCGACCTGATGGTGGCAATCTTATCAGCAAAGAATAGAGCGAACTCCTCACACTTCGATTGTGAAAAAGCTCTCTAATTCTGCAGGCAGGCTGGACTACATAGCCTGTCCACAGTACAGGAAGAGCTGAGCTGGTCAATTCCTTGCTACAGAAATCTCTTTGGACAGGAACTATGCCTTCTTATGAGAGATTTCTGACTGATAGTTCTGATCATGAACCATCAGTCTAAGCTTGTCCCCCTCAAAGCCAGATTTCCACCAGCACTGTTCTAACCTTCGACCCACTTGTCTCAACTCCCTCAGGTCCTCATCAAACCACGGGAACTGAGGACGCAGAGTGAGTGGGCGAACATGAACAGGAGCTATGGAATCCAGGGCCTCCGATACTGCACTATTATAGTACTGTACAAGTTCCCCTTGATCCATGAATTCACCTGGCCTACTTAATAGATCCAGCACCACCATCAGACCACCGAGGGTCACACCCCTTAAAGGGCGGTACTTGATAATCTCCAGAGGGGCAGATCTATTGGGGGGAGATACAAAACTGAATCCTATGGTGTGATGGTCAGATCATCTGACCAGTTCCACCACCAGGTTAGAGACTTCCATCCCCAGGAGGAACACCAGATCCAAGAAATTACCCAGATTATGGGTCACAGCAGTAGTAACCTATGTGAAACCCAACAAAATCATCAGTTGGAGGAAGTCTTGTCCAAACTATGAGAGTTCATCATCGACCCAGGCGTTGAAATCCCCCTGGACCAACCTCCTGGGGCATTCCAACATCATGTCGACCATGAAGTCCACGATTTCCTGCAGGAATACTTTCCTGTCTCCTGGTAGATGATAGATGAGAAGTATCTGGCAACCCACATCTGTGCCCATGATACACTCAAAGGATCTGGTGTCCCCCACTGGTAACTCCATAAACTCCAGTTCTGTCTTAAAACAAATAGCTACACCCTCACCCCTCCAATCCGATCTCGGGCGATGCATCACCGAGTACCCCACTGGAACTGTTGATTCCAAGATTGGGCCAGCATTTCCATCCAGCCAGGTCTCGGTGATGCAAGCCAGGTCTGATGTTCCAATAAAATCAGCAATTATTGCTGTCTTGTTCTTTATCAACCTGGCATCGCACAGCCTTGCCTGAGTTGGATGAGTGGCACAGTGAAAGCATGCTATTTGGCCAACAATTGTGGAGCCCTTGGGTACAGGAATCAGGTAGGGAGGACCCCTTTCCTGGCACCATTTCACCCCAGGGCACCTCCTCTTCCCTACCACCCACTCCATCCCCCCCACTCCTCCCCCCCAAACCAGGGACCCGCACCCCTCTGACCCCGCCGAGCTATCTCCAGGGTCCGGCAATGGTTGTAAACTTCAGAGGGTAAAGGAGGACAGTTGAAGGGGTGCAGATCCCTGAGCCTAGAAGAGGAGTAGCACCTGTCCACCGTAGACAACTGCCAACACATGGTTCCTCCCCAAAACTAACAGCAGTGCTCCAATAATAATAAATCCCACACAAAGAATAAACAACCAACTAATAAAAACCCTCCCTATCCTAAAATGAACCCCCAAATCTTTATCATAAACTACCCCCATAAAAGAACTCCCAGCAATACATAGAATTATTAAGTTGCAATAAAAGTACAAATTCAGAGCTTAACATGTGAAATAAAAGTCACTGTATGAAGTTGCTGACGCTCTCCAGGCTAGAAAGTTCCAGTAAACTTCCTTTAGACCTCTCACATCCAAGAACAATGCATGCCAAAGGTTCCACTTAAGTCCGCTCCCACCAGGGCTTGTGTGGATATTACAGAAACTTAAGAGATTGAGTCAGTTTTAAGGCACCCTCACTGCCTTGATCCTGAATAATACCAAAAAACTGGAGTCTTATCAGTATGCTGAGGAAGGGAGGACTCAAGTTCAATACAGGAGACCAATAAATAGTCCAACAATCCTACGATCCTGATCCATGGAAGTTTCCTGATAATAAAACAAGGTTGAGCTATACGGTGTTGCACTCTGGCTCAGTCAGATCTCCCAAACAGGCCTCTCCCACCAGCCACCGTAGCCACCATTGTCTAGGAGTTGTTTTCTTCAGTCAACTGTGATGGAACAATAAGAGCGCAAAAACCTCCTCCCAGGCCCAAATAGATGCAAAAGAGGGCTCGCTTGCCCAAATAATCCCCAGGTCCTCCGGAGCCGTGCTCACCCTCCTGCGACCACCCCCGAGAAACCTAGCAGCACCATGCAAAGAGCAGGCTCTTCAGCCTACCCTTTAACTGGCCACGTTAGAGACCAGGCAGCAGGTCCCCCCCTCATTCACAACAGTGCCCCAGATGCCAAAGGTAAGCTCACCTCAAGGTTTTGAGATCAGGACTAGTCAGCCAGAGTACAATCCAAAAGTCCCACAGAGTAAAGCTCTAAAAGTATTCCGGTGAAAGTCTCCAGTCAAATAAGCTTTCTAATATTATTCCAGAAATCTTGCTACGGCATATTTCTTCCATCAGGCCATCGTACTACTACTCCGCACAACCTCGTAGTAATAGACTCCTGTCCTGACCCCCTCAGACCGTCGGATCCCAGCCATAGCTTTTCAGGATGGTCTGACCACTGCAGTAGGCTACTGGATCTTAAATAGGCAGAGCCCGGTACATAGTCCCCTGCCTCCCATTCAAGTCGAAAACCCATCTACCTCCAAGACGCCAGCAGGATCCAAGTTTATAGATGAAAAAATGGGAGTAGTTGAAAGCAGTCCCTATAGCATTTCCAAAAGCAGTGTAGTAGCCCAAAAAGCAAAACGGAGCTGCGAGCTGACTTGCTAATTCCTCTTGCTGATCACAAAACACCAAATGCCAGATGCCAGGTGCCGGTTTTCAACTAGCACATTCAACTGTCCTTGCTACACTACCACTAGTCTGTTCTTTACCGAAATAAAATAAACTTGGAATAAACTTCTAATAAACTAAAAGCGCACAAAAAACATAAAAGAAAATGCAAAACAGTGCTCCGACATCTCCTGCTGCTGCTGATAATGTTATAACTTGAACCAACTTCCAACAAATCACTCCATGGAGCAATGACAAATTTAAACAGTGGTGAAACAGTACATTGTTGCAGGACTGCGGTGGTCACATTAGCAGCATAGTCCCTGGACCAAGGAGGTCACAAAACGGTGGAGTCCATCTAAACAGAGTCCATTATGGGGCATTATTCAGATGACCCCAACAGCATTGCAGGCAGCTCAGTTCATCTTAAAATGAAGAAATCAGCACATGCCTCACAGTCTAACAGTTCTGCCCCCTCATTCTCCCTGGTCATGACCACTCAAATTGGGGCAATTGCCACTATGTGTCTCTCTCGTTATGCAGGGTTGTCCAGCTCGACACACAGCTTGGGGCTAACTGCTCCCTCCCAGCTCTCAGTCTCACAGGCCTGGCTATGGCTGAACACCTCGGGCCATATCTCCACTGTTCATTTGTCCCTCCTTCTCCACTGGGCTGACCTGGCACCTCCCGGCCACCTCCAAACAAAAACACAACTGCTGTTAGATGATACTCCCAGGTGCTGACTCCCTAGACACTCCAGGACTCATTCTCCTCCTCACTGGCACTGAGCTCTCCCTCAGCCTTTCCTGTGAGGCACTTTCATATCCAGCAGCACAAAATTGGGGAGGTCAATTCCTGGGGTTCCCCAACCCGGGGCTCTTTTCAAAATAGATGCCACCATGTCACTCCCAGCCTTAAATACTGCCAAATTCCTGATTGAAGACTGCCCGACGCATGAGTGGGCAATCAGCCCCACTCGATGCCTACTCCCCACTCTTTCCTTCTCTGACCTTGGACCTCTCAGACTTCTCGTGCAGCAAAAAAACATAAGAACAGAGATACGAGCTGAACTCTTAGACTTTGTGGGTCGCTGGTCCTTGTAACCACTCCAGTTCTGCCTCACTACAATGCACTAAACAGTCTGTTCAGCAGCTTGGGGTATGGGCTCATCTTGAAAGATAGGGACCATATACACAGTCCATACAAAAGAGGACCACAAAGGTGATCGATGGCAGCAGGGGGGTCATATGAGGAAAGGTTGGCAGATCATAGTATGTATGCACTGGAGGCCAGGAGGGAAAGTGGGGACATGACTTAGACATACAACTTCTTGCGAGGATTCAGCGGGGTAGACTGTAAGGATTTGTTCATGAGGAGTTTGGGTTTGTATTTGTTTTACCAGGTAGAAGCTGCATTGAGCAAGCTCATTTACAAGGAGGTCCTGGGTGGGACAGAGTACAAAAACAATACAGCAGGATAGACAAGGTACACTAAGGACATTATATACTGGGAGGCAGTATAGTGCAGTGGTTTAAGGTTCTGAGCTGCAAATCTGGTGACATCCAGCAGGCCAGACCTGGGTTTGAATCCCACAGCTTCCACTTACGTACTGTGTGACCCTGAGCAAGTCTCTTAACTTCCCTGTGCTCCCAGGTTGCACCTGTAAAAAAGCTTTCAGCTTAGGGTGCTACTCCTGGTTAAACAACTAAAAAAAAAAAAAGGACATTTGTCACAGAGCTATAAAATGATACCAGTACAGATAAAAAAGAATAGTAAAGGGGAGGAAGGGGGAATTGTTTAACCAGGAAAGGCACACTAAGCTGGAGTTTGTTTCCATTCGATGCTGTTGTGTACATTCGACACTGTTCCACACAGGAGACTCGTAAAGAAGCTGGGAAGCCTTGGAGTGGGTCCTAAGGTGGTAAACTGGATGAGAAATTGTTTGGGGGACAGGAGACAGAGGGTGGTGGTAAATGGAGTTCACTCCAAGGAAGGGAGGGTGACAAGCGGGGTGCAACAGGGATCAGTACTGGGACCAGTCCTCTTTAATGTCTTTATCAATGATATTGCAGAGGGCCTAGAAGGGAAGGTATGCCTTTTTTCAGATGGCACTAAAATTTGTAATTGGGTAGACACTCCTGGGCTGGGTGGAGGGATGAACAGTGATCTTGGGATGTTACAGGGGTGGTCAAGGGTGTGGCAGCTTGGTTTCAATGTGAAGAAGTATAAAATCATGCACTTGGGGCACAAAATCCCAGGGGCAGAGTACAAAATTGGGGGTGGGATGTAATATTAACCACCACCACACAGGAAAGGGACCTGGGAGTAATCATATCTGATGACCTAAAGGTGACCAGACAGTGTGTCAAGGCAGTGGGGAGAGCTAGTGGGATGCTTGGGTGCATAGGGAGGGGTATCACTAGCAGAAAGAGATAGATGGTGTTACTGCTTCATAGATCACTGGTGAGACCTTGCCTAGAGTACTGTGTTCAGTTCTGGAGACCATGGGCTTGATTCTCAAAGAACCCTTAAGCTGGCACAAGCTGCGGCAGATGGCAGCTTGTGTCACAGTCTGGTGCACCAGATTCTCTATTGGGCAGGGTCCCAGTGGCAAAGTCCAGCGGCTTGTGGTAACCCTGGCTATGTGCCAAACAGGGGGTGCATCTGCAAGGTGTGCCATAAGCTGTGTGGCGGCTGTGCACCACTCTACCATGTCCCTGGTGGCTTGCGGCACCCCCTTCAGCCCCGATCCCCATTAGGTGATGTGAACACCCCCTCCCTGATCCCTGATAGTGCCCCTCATAATAATAATAATTACATCCCCCCGACCTGGTGGTCTAATGGCCCCCCTCCCCAACATGTACTGTATATAGTATGCACTCAGTGAGCTGTCAGTCACTGAGTGTGTACTATATACAGTACGCACTCATTCAGAGCTCAGTCGGCAGCTTGCTATGGTGGAGAGGAGTGGGCTGTACCAGTCACTATCTCTGTTACGGGGTGGGAGAGCGGGGTGGTAGGGCACTGCTGGGTCGGGGGGGGTTCTCTAGACCACCAAGGTTAATTTGGATACAATAATTTCGGGGATATCGGGGATCGGGGAGGGGGGCCACTAGAGCACCAGGTTGGGGGATGTAATTATTATTATTATGAGGTGCAAAATCGGGGATCAGGGAGGAGGGCCACTAGACCACCAAGTTGGGGGGGATGTATTTATTATTATTATGAGGGACAATATCGGGGATTGGGGAGGGGGGACACTAGACCACCAGGTTGGGGGGATGTGTTTATTGTTATTAAGAGGGGCAACATCGGGGATCATGGAGGTGGGCCACTAGACCACCAAGTTGGGGGAATGTATTTATTGTATTTATTTTTATTATTATGAGGGTCAACATTGGGGATTGGGGAGGGAGGCCACTAAACTACCACAGGGGATTTTATTACTCTAATGTCGGGGACAACAGGAAGGGGGGATCGCTGCACATTGCTGCTACCAGGTAAACTCTCCCGGTGGTGAAATTTCTAAGTACCCTCAGACCAGCCCTGGATGGTCTAAGAGGGTACTTAGGAATTTCACCCCTGGGGGGAGATTTGTGAATTGCGATTCAGGAGATTTGGCACCCTTCATCTCCTGCAAGTGCATGGCGTAAGGGCAGCACAAGCACCATTAGGTGCAGGCTGCATGTGGTAGGGGCAGCCTGCCTTTGTGAATTGCTCCTGGAGCATTGTTTGGCTCAAGGGATACTTTGCACCAATCATTGGGATGCAAGCCCCTTGTGCCACCCAGGTGCATTGAGAATCAGGCCCCACGTCTCTGGAAGAACATAGACAGGGTAGAGGTGGTCCAGAGGAGGGCAACCAAAATGGTGCAGGATCTGCATCTCAAGCCGTATGGGAAGAGACTGAAGGACCTCAATATGTATATCCTGGAGGAAAGGAAGATATAATAGAAACATTAAAATACCTCACAGGTGTAAATAAAGTTCAAGAGGGAAACATTTTTCAGAAAAAGTGATGCTCAAGAACAAGAGGACATGCTATAAAGCTGGACGGGGAGACTCAGAGGAGATGTGAGGAAGTACTTCTTCACAGAAAGAGTGGTGGATGACTGGAACAGCCTCCCAGCAGAGGTGGTGGGGGAAAAATGGCAATGGGCTTAAAGAATTCCTGGGATAGGCATAAGGGAACCTTAGAGGTAAGAAAAGGTGGTGGTGGGGGTAAAGCCGGAGATCAAGTATGATCTGTGGGGTTATAGTAGACAGGGAAAATGGGCAGACTAGGTGGGCCAAGCAGTGCTTATCTGCCATCAGTATCTATGTTTCTACATTTCCAGGTGCAACCTGGGAGCACAAGAAAGCAAGTGACTTGCTCAGGGTCACACAGTATGCAAGAGGGGGCTGATGGGATTCAGACCCACTTCTCCAGGTTTGCAGCTCAGTGCCCTTAACCACTACACTATACTGCCTCCAAAACACAAGATATAATAAATTGCAGATCAGAAATGTGAGCATATGAGAAGGGGGAGAAAACAAAAAAAACATAAACATGGTGGAGGAATGAGGAAACAATTCAGAGCAGAGAAATTAAGTGACTGGGCACACTAAATTAGTGTAACATCAGCCTGCAAAGACCACAAGAATAGAGATACGAGCTGAACTTCTTAGCCCTTTGCGGGTCTCTTCTTCTTTGTTAGGGGGTCCTTGTGACCACTGCAGTTCTACCTCACTGCAATCCACTAAGCAGTCTTTCAGCAAAAAACACAAGAATAGAGATATGAGAATGAGGGAACAGTGACTAGAGGACATGGGTGGAGATTGGTTTGAGGGAGATTCAGGAGGGACATGAGGAAGGTCTTCCTCATTGAGAGGGTGGTGGACAAATGGAAAAGACTGCCAAGAGAGGTGGCTGAAGCCAAGATGTGATGAGGTTTAAACATGGGTGGGACAGATACAAGTGAATACTCTACCCGAGACTCCTTTTCTGCAATAGACCTAACGCAACTAGTTACCCACCCTACCAGGACTAACCCCAAGAGAGGCTCCAGTACCCTGCTTGATGTGGTACTCACCAACCGCCCTAATCGGATCCCCAATGTACAAGTCTTCCCAGACTCTCTCAGCGATCACTCCCCATTCTATTCCACTGGTCAACCTCAGTCCCAAACCCATAGCACAGTCCACATGCGGCGGCGTCTAATACCTGGTGGACTGATAAAACTAAGGAACTTCTGTCCCAAATTGACTGGTCTCCTATACAGGCAACTCCTGACATCGACACAGCTCTCTCCTTCTTTACCCAAACTTTTAATAATGCCTGTGGATATCTTTGCCCCAGTGTTGACCACGCCGTTCTAAAAGGAAGAATGCCCTAGGTTACCCCAGCTTTGATCCACCAGCTCAAACATAGGGACAACCTATGGCACCGTGCCATTGAGACTGGCGGCCCAATGACAGGCGGTTATATGCTGCCGCCGAAACAAGTGCACTGGGCCATCAGAAAGGCCAAGTCTGAGCACTGTCGGTCCTCACTCTCTGCCTCATGGGGAATCCCAGAACCTTCTGGGATAACATTAAACAGTTAAATGGGAGTGCACACTCCCCACCCACCAGATCAGCATTAATGGTGTGATCTCCTCAGACCCAGCCCTCATAGCCAACCACCTCAACACCTCATTCACTGACCTTAGCCCTATCCTCCCTACAAATTTTTTGACCCTCCCCAGCACCTGCCGTAAATCTTTCTCACCCTATTTTCTCCTCGCGTGTTTCTGCCCAAGAACTTAGGCGCACCTTATCACTGCCCTCAAGAGTAATAGTACAGGCAGTGACACCCTGGATCCGTGGTATCCTACGGCTGGTCTTAGACACAGTCCTTACCCCGATCACATGCCTCATCAACCACTCTCTTTGCCTGGGAAGGCCAACTGCCTGGAAAGTCGCCACTGTCACCCCTATCTTTAAAGGTGGTGATAGGACTGTGGCTGGAAACTATCGACCGATCTCCATTCTCTCTCCTCTCTCCTCTCTCCAAGGCCTTGGAAAAAGTGGTGGCCTCTCAAATCTCTGACTACCTCTCCACCTACAATGTCCTTTGTCCTGAGCAGCATGGCTTCCAAGCGGGCCACAGTACCAACACAGCCCTCCTAGAGTTCTTCAACTTTCTCCACTCCTCCTTAGACACTGGTTCTCTGGCTGGTGCTGTCTTCATTGACCTCTCGAAAGCTTTCGACACTGTCTCCCACCCCCTCCTTCTTGATGCCCTTAGTCTCTCTGGTTTTGCTGCTGGGCCTATCTCCTGGTGCGCCAGTTATCTGTCTGACTGCTCACAGCGTGTAAAAATTAATGGGACCTACTCAGACATCTGCCCCATCTTTTCTGGGGTTCCCCAGGGCTCCATTCTGGGCCCCTTACTATTCTCCCTTTACCTTAACACCCTTCCACGCTCTTGCTCGGGGAACATTCTATTGTACACTGATGATGCAGTCATCTTTGCCTCAAATCGTAACCCTACTGCCCTCCAGGACTCGCTGCAGAAGTCCTTCACTGAAGCCGAGAGGCTGGTTCAAGGAACATAGATTGGTGATAAATCTTAAAAACAAAACCATGTTCTTCACTCATCCCCAAAACAAGTCCTGCAACTTCAAACTCCTCATTCACTCTGGGTCCTCATTCCCATCGAACAAGTTTGCTCCTATAAATACCTAGGGATCCATTTTGACCCTCCTCTCCTTCCATGGACACATCGCTGCCCTAGCCACTGCCACATATCCGATTGGGCATCTTACATCGGTATAAACACTGCCTCCCGGAGGCTCTTGACTTCATGTCCTCCTCTATCCTGTCCCTAGTGGACTATGGACTGCCGGTGTATGGTGCTGCTGATCAGACCGCACTCCATAAAATTTGCACTACTCTGAATAAGGCCTTCAGGTTAATTACTGGAGCACCTAGGATGACACACACCTGTCTACTGTATGCTAAAGCGCTGGTACTTGATCTCGACGAGCACCTCAAATATCTTACCTGTACCCTTACAAAAAAGACCCTCCTTGGGCTTTCCCCACCAGGATTGACCACCACCATACGCCGCTCTGTCCCACTAGTTCATACTCGGACCTCTGGGAAAACCTCTCTTGTTGTCCCTAGAGCTAGGACCTCTCACGGCCAAAGAGCCTTCAGCTTTAGGGCCCCCTCCTGGTTCAACACACTGCCCCCCTCCATCTCCGAAGCTCCAACTATATCGTGCTTCAAAACTTCCTTACGTAACCACCTTATTAACACCCGATGCTGTAACTGCCACTAGTCAAAGCCGTACTCAATACTTATGACAAAGCTTATTACTAAGCTGCTAAGGACAACATAACTCTGGTATTGTTTGCATCCATCCTACCTGTACCAGCGTGTTTGTATCTATGTCTTAATTTACTGTTATACTTATGTGTTGTACTGCTATACTGTGTATTTTGGTTTGTCTTACTGTGACAAGGTACCTTTGTAAATGAGCCTATGGCTCAAAGGTTTTCCAAACTGCTGTTTAAATAAAATAAATAAAAAATTAAAAAATAGTGGGACCCACAGGCAGAATAAATATTCCTTCGCTGGTGTCCACTGGTACCCCCTTCCTCCACTAATAGCTGTTGTAATACTTCTGTGGTGTCCAGTGGTTCCTCCCCTCCCATCATAGTAGACTTTTCCTCCCAGCACTGAGAGTGATGGCAACCAGCTCTAACTGTCTACTCACCTCCCTGGCCATCTACCATGCTTGTTCCAGTACCTATGTACAGAATTGTAGAGCTATACAGGAGTTGCCATCTGAAACAAACCTATGTCCATTTTGAACTAGTTTTATTTCAATAATTTTTTACTGTTGTTCGTAACTTGGCTGAATAATAACTGATTTGCCAAACTTGGGAATGACTTACAGATCACCACTCCCCTCAAAGTGGGCTTGCTCACCTATAAGGCTCTATACGGATCGGGTCTGGGCTACCTATCTGACCTCCTGACACTTGTTCACCCAGTGCACTCCCTTTGGTCATCTACAGAAGGTTTCTTGGTGGTCCCAAGAGCACACCTTAAAACAGCAGGAGATCATGCTTTTGAAGTGGTGGGACCTGTTCTATGGAACTCTGTCCCACGAGATCTGAGGGAGGCACTCTTCGTAGGAAGCTTTAAGAAAGGTCTGAAAACACATCTTTTTAATCAAGCTTTTAACGTACATTGATTTTATTGAAATGAACTGAACCTTTAAGTATACAATTTATGATTATTTATAGTATGCTATATAATTGTATTGACCCTGATTTATTAATGTATGTATTACCCTCTTCTATATATTTGCTAAGCGCACAGAGCCCCTGGGATTGGATAATATATAAATAAAGTGACTTGACTTAACATGACACTTTAGTGGTGACTGGCAACTTCCACCTATAATGGGCATTTGGTGAGCAAGTGTCAACTTTCCTTGCCAGTGAGGATCGGGTGAGGGAGGAGCAGTAACACTAGACCACCAAGTATATGTACAACTTACCATCAGGGATCAGGTATGGGGGGGGGGGTACCACTGGAAACCACGTATATTTCAAAAATGCCATTGGGAATTGGGTGAGGGGGTATCACTAGTCTACCAGGTATATGCCAAACATATCATCAGGGATGAAGAAGAAGAATCACTATTTATATAGCGCTTTCCATACACAGTGTATCCCAAAGCACTTTACAAGCAATGCTAGACTGGTAGTGAAGTGACTGAATGTGTAGTGGCGGCCATATCACACATCAACACCTACACACAGCCTGGACAATTGCATGAACCGGTTTACGGGAAGGGGAAGGTTGGCCAGGAGACTGGGAAATTTTGTTCCCTACTCTTTGCGAAGAGTGCCCTAGGTTCTTTTACTTCCACCTGGACACCCACCAGGATGGGTAGAAGGAACTTCAGTTTAACATCTCATCCAAAGGACAGCACACCCAGCAGTACAGCACCCCCCCCAATACTTCACTCGGATGCCTGCATTGTTTGGGTGCAAGTCCAATTCTGGTGTGGGATGAAAACCCACGACCTTCTGGTCCAGAGGCGGATGTGCTACCAACTGAGCCACGCTGACACCTCAAGTGGGGGTTAACACTAGACACCAGATATATGTCAAACATTCCATTGGGAATTGGTTGAGGATGGGGGGGGTACCACTAGACTACCAGGTATAGTTTAAATATACCATCAGGGATCAGGTGAGGGAAAGGGGTTACCACTAGACTACTGAGGATTATATAATGCTGATCTGGCCTTGATGCCAAATCCTGTTAAAATATACACTTCAGCTCAATGGGTGTGGGGGGGGGAATGTTTTGTTTTTCATCAGGCACTAGTGCTGTTGGGGGGGGGGAGTTACACACCATTGTGTATATTACTCAGAGTAAGAGTAGGATTTTGAAAATGATTAATAGGGCTGCCACAGCAGCTTTGAAGCACTTCCAAAATACTGTTAATATACCACCATGCCTTGTAAGAGTGCTCCCTCATCTGCATGGGTGCAGTGCTGTATTTAGCATGATAAAAACAGAATTTGATGGCAGATAAGGACCTCTTGGCTTATCCAGTATGCCCATTTCTCCCTACCTACACTTTCATCACAGACCATGCCCGATCTACAGCTTTCTCCCTCCCTCTCCACCCTTCCTTTCCACTATGATTCCATTGTGCTTATCCCATGCATTCTTGAACCTCGTCACTGTTTTTGACACTATCATCTCCACTGGAAGGCTGTTCCAGGAATCCACTACTCTTTCTGTGAAGAAATTCTTCCTCACATCTCTCCTGAATGTACCCCCTCCAGCTTCATAGCACACCCCTTTGTTCTTGAGTACCTTTTCTTCTGAAAAATACTCCCCTCTTCTACCTTATTTACCCCATGAGGTATTTAAAGATCTCTAGCATATCTGATGTCCCTCCTCTTTTCCCTCTTTTCCAGGGTGTACAGATTCAGGTCCTTTAGTTTCTCCTTGTAGGGCTTTTGATGCAGACCCTGCATCATTTTAGTTGCCCTCCTCTGGATCAACTCTGCTCTGTCTAAAATGGCATAAAATGGCTTCCACTAGATCTCAGGTGGCAACTCCACATCTCAAGCCTAATATCAAAGTGCCTCAAAGGTAGGCTTTTGGATTATGTAAGCAAGAGCATCAAAGTGAAGTCTCCATACAGTGGCCTAAATTGAGCCTCCAATGCTAGAACTCAAGATTCCTGCATTAAAAACCAAAATAGGTCACTCCTCTTTCTACTACAAAGGACTCTAAACTTGGAAGAGTCTACCAAAACATTTGAGACCACACGGCAAATCTAGCTTATTGCATAACATCAAAGCCTGGTTACAATCAATAGCATCCTTGGTAAGATCATGCTGCCCAGGCTCTGCCCCAGGTAATCCAACCCCCATCCCTGCCTCTCTCCACTCTACAAGACATGCCAAACACCTCCCCCCCAATTGCTGTTTTTTTTTTTTTTTTTTTTTTTTATTACCAATAATTTTACCAGGTGAGACACACTAAGCTGAAAGCTTGTTTGCAGGTGCAACCTGGGAGCACAAGGAAGTTAAGTGACTTGCTCAGGGTCACGCAGCATGCAAGTGGGGGCTGTGGGATTCAAACCCAGGTCTCCAGATTTTCAGCTCAGAGCCTTAAACCACTGCGCCATACTGCCTCCGTCTGTCCCCCCCCCCCACACCACACACACCCAAACCACAGGATATGTGACTGGCTCCTGCTGCCTGATTATATCCTCTCTCACTTTTGACTCTGCTAACTTCTACAACTTCCTATCTAGTTTCTTGTTATTTGATCTGTCGCTGTATTAAATGAATTACGCAACCATGAAAACTATATAATTTATGCAACCATGTAGACTATGTAAATCATGTTACTATGTAACTACATAACCCTGTAACTAAGAAACTATGTAATATCTTCTGTTGCCAAGGTGTCTCTTGAAAATGAATGCTAGTTCAAGGCATACGTACCTGTTCATATCTCAAGAATACACTACTGCTACTCCTCCTCCTCCACGCTATGTCCTTCCAGAGATGTGGTCTCCAGAACCGAACACAATACTCTAAGTGGGGTCTTACCAGCAATCTACACAGAGGCAACACCACCTACCTTCTTCTGCTGGTGATACCCCTCCTTTTGCACTCCAGAATCCCACTTGTCCTCCCTACCGCCTTTTTTAACACTGCCTGGTCACCTTTACGTCATCCAATATGATTACCCCTGGGTCTCTTTCTTGCTTAGTAGTCGTCAATACCACTCCACCCATTTTGTACTCCACCCCTGGTTTTCTGTGCTCTAAGTACATTATTCTGAACTTCTTTGAAACCCAGCAGCCATACCCTTGACCACTCCTCTAGTTTTCTCAGGTCTCTACTCATCCATTCCACACAGCCCCAGACTGTCCACCCTATTACAGATTTTGGTGTCATCCGCAAAAAGTTAGACTTTCCCTTCCAGCTCCTATGCAAAGTCACTTATAAAGACATGAAAGAGGACCGGTCCCAGCACTGCTCCCTGAGGCACCCCACTGGTCATGCTCCCTTCCTTGGAATGAACTTCGTTTACCACCACCCTCTGTCGCCTATCCCCTAACCAAATTCTTATCTAGTTTACCACCTTTGGACCCACTCCTAAGCTATCCAGCTTGCTTATTAGTCTTCTGTGTAGAACGGTGTAGAAATCTTACTGAAATCTAGGTAGGCCACATCCACTGCTCCACCCTGATCTATTTCCTTGGTCACCAAATCAAAAAAATCTATCAGATTTGTTTGACATGACCTCCCCCTGTGAATTCATGCTGCCTTGGGTCCTGTAACCCACTGGAATTAAGATATTCCACAATCCTTTCCTTCAGCAGTTATTCCATTAATTTTCCTACCACCAATGTCAGGCTGGCTGGCCTACATTTGCCAGCCTCCTCCCTGCTACCACTTTAGTGTAGTGGGACTACATCCGCCATCCTCCAGTCCTCAGGAACTGCTTCTGTTTCCACTAAGCTGTTAAACAGAACTGTTAGAGGTGCAGCCAGTACCGCACTGAGCTCCCTCAGTACCCTTAGATGCACCCCATCTGGCTCCATCACTTTGTCCACTTTCAGATTTAGGAGTCCCTTCAAGACTCTTTCCTTTAAGAATGGACTAGTGTCCATCTCCCTTCCTCAAACGCTCTTATTACTTTTCTGTTTCCTCTCCCCTTCTAATTCCTCTATGAACACAGAACAAAATACTTGTTCAGGATGTCTGCCTTTTCCTGGTCCCCCTCTACACGGTCCCACATTTCCTTTTTAACCCTACAGTTTCAGCCCTGATTTTCCTCTTTTTTTCCCTTACATACTTCAAAAATGTCTTATCCCCTTTCATTACCGCTTGAGCTATTCTCTCCCATTTGCACCTTTGCGCTCCTTACTGCTCTGCCTTCCTCTCTCTGTTTCCCCTGATACACTCCTCTTTAATCCTCCCTATGCATCTCCTTATAACTTCTGAATGTTACCCTCTTAGATTTTACCTTTTTTGCCACCTCTTTTGTGAACCATGACGGTCTCTTATCCTCTTGCTTTTGCTCACTTGCTTGATGCAGAGGTTTGTTGCCCTCAATATGGCCTCTTTTATCTTTGTCCACTGTTCCTCCACCCCACCCAGGTCATCATCCCCCACTACAGTAGGTCGTCATCCCCCCTTTCCCAGGTGATCACCCATCATTCACCCATCTTTATAAAATCTGCCTTTCTGAAGTCCAAGACCCTCACCCTTGTGTGATTTGATTCTGAAGCTGTCCTTATATTAAACCATACTGTATGGTGTTCACTGGTCCCCAAGTGGCCTCCCACCTTGACATCTGCAACACTGACCCTCTTAGTGAGTACCAGGTCCAGTATTGCCCCATCACGAGAGGGTACACTGACAAGTTGCTTGAGGAATACCCTCTCTAGGGAGTCCAGGATGTCCCACTCATAGCTGAAGTTGCAGCTTGGAGGCTCCAATCTACATCTGGTAGACTGACTGAAGTCCCTCACCACCTCCCGCTTCTCTGACATTTTGCCAGTAGCTTCTATCAGTACCTTATCTAACTCCTCCCCCTGTGCTGGAGGTCTGTAGATTGTGCCTGTGCGAATAGTGTCTCTGTTCCCTGTCTCCATGGAGATCCACAGTACTTCTGCCCCCCCAACAGTATTCCCTGTATAGTGTATAGTAGAATGTTGTTCTGTATAGTATTCCATCCCTTTCAAAATGCTGTTCTACCATAGTTCCAAGGTCATGGAATGCTGTTCTACCCTACTGTGGTAGAACAGCATTCTAGAACCTGTAGAGACTGCATGAGTCAGTTTCATTTTGAAAGCAAAAGAACTCCCAAAACACATTTTTCACACAGTACTATACACTATAAAAAATACAGGATGAACAACTCTGTGCACAACCAGTGTGTTTTGCCACCTTGGGGTTCTGATTCCCACGGACCTCTCGAGCTTCTCTCTCGAGATCAGAGGGAATCAGAATCCCTCTGTGGCAGAACATACTGGTTCTGCATAGTTGCCCATTCAGTATTCTCTATATCTCTGCCAATGTTGTGTTTTCCCTCACATAAAGCACTACACTCCCTCCTTTCTTTCCCACTCTGTCTTTCCTAAACAAAGTATAGCCTGGTATGGCTATGTCCCAGCCAAGGTTTTTAGTGCACCATGACGTAGTAATGGCCACACTATCCTGGTTGGTCTCTGCCATAAGGAAAGGGAAAGGGGAAATTGTTTATCCAGGAAAGGCACACTAGGCCAGAGCTTGTTTCCAGGTGCGACATGCTCAGGGGGTCAGTATGCAAGTGGGGGCTGATGGGATTCAAACCCAGGTCTCTAGGTTTGAGCTCAGTGCCCTTAACCACTATGCTCTACTGCCTCCTAATGACCATTATGACCTCCAGGTTTGGAATCTTATTTCCTAGACTTCTAGCTGACTTTCCAGATTTTGTTAGCACTCTGCTTGTTCTCCTCCTTTTTTCCTTTTTGGCCCCTCCTTTCTCCCCTATCTTTCATGCTCCTGTTCCCATCCTCCTTTGTCTCTGTCACCCTTCTTCCTCCCTTACTTTGCTCCATTGGGGGTTCCTCTCCCCTCAGGTTCTCCCTATTCTCTAAAGCAGCCTGGGGGGGGCAGTTTCTGCCTCCCTGATTTCTTCTGCCATCCCCCTTGGCCAGTTTAAATGTTCATTGCAGTAACATTTAAAGTGTCCACTGAGGACTGCAGTTCCCCTCCTGAATGGATGCAATCCATCCCCCTGTATATGCCCTTATACACTTAGCACAGCATTGCTCCTGTTAGTGCCACAGTAATTGTTTGACCCAAACTAAGCACAAAGTCTCCTTTTTCAAAAAGGTATGGCATTGCCATCCAGTGTGTAGATTATTTTACTGACTTATTGTATAGTCCATATTATTATACAGTGATACTGAACTTAATCTTGTCCCAGCTCAGTTTGTTCCTTAATCTCAGAGTACCTTTCTGCATGATGCCCCCCCCCAAAAAAAAAGGTTATTGTCTGAACATAGCTCTCTTATGCCTACTATCTTTGGTATCTCAGAAACTTGGACTGATTCATCCATTAAAGACACTGAAATAAATTTATCAGGTTACACAGTCTTTCATGGTGACAGCAACAGACAAGGGGAGTGGTAGCGATCTTTGTTTTAGATAACATAAGATATGACTGTATCAGGTCAGCCATTTTGCTGATATTATAAATGGTAAAGTGCTTAACTTCAAGGTACACAAATCTTTTACTTCATTTACTGTCCCCCAAAATTAAAGCCACCGAAATTTAATTATTCTAAAAAACTGAATTTCAAGTCACATCATTCTTCATTACTAAGGATGTTTACAGTTTTCCCCCTTGCAGTTCATGCTTATTCAGGAGCTAAAGTCATCATACCTTGTGTGACATCAAAGCCATTTCCATAGCAACAGACTGTGATGTCACACATCAAAGCCATTTCCACAGCAACACCAGAGTCCGTCTCAGCTGTAAGTGACACGTAACGGGCAAACATCCAGTTTTCATGTAGATATCCTTGATGAGAAAAAACATATGGTTCCAAAATAAAGATAAACTTGGGATGTTTTGTTACTACACTCTGCTAATGCTGACCAATAAATTTGTGAATGACTATATCCTCAGTTCATTTTCTTTGCAATTCACATTTTAACCCCCACCCCTTCCCTCACCACAGTGTTCTCATCCTTCAGGTCAGGTCCAGCCACATCCCACCATGTCTGTAGTGCTTACCACCATACCCCATATCCTATGGCTTTTCCCTTGTGATCAGGCCTGGCTGCAGCCAGCAGCATCCCTCATCACTCCTGCAAACATGGTGGGAACAGCCAAGGTTGGGTCAGAGTTGCTGGTAGCGGAGAGCAGGGCCTTGACTCATCAGCTATCATAATGCTTCACTCCACGCTTTTTCTAGTTGGGCCCTTCCACCTCCCCAGCATGTAGCCAGTGAGGGCCCATGGTGCCAGCCTGTGAATTGGGAGTTGCCGACACTGCATGATCACCCACAGCATCAGGACAATCCCTCTTTCCCACCTGCAGGTGGTGCTCAGAGAGCGGGGAGCTGTGCACTCTCCCCTCAGCGTCAACATGCAATGCTTCCACATCACGTTTGAAACTCCACAGGTGCAAGGGAATCAGGACTGAGAATCAATCCAGGGTCTCCCACATAGTGAAGCAGTGCTCCACCTGCTGGTGCCACTGGCTTGGGCCGGGCCCATGTCAGTCCAGCTCTAGTCTATTGTCTTTTGTTATCTAGTTCTCCCTCAAGTGGTGCAACTATAAATCTCATGAACCCAACCACTGGCACAGAGAACCAAAGTCAGAGCCTCTGGAGTCCAGACATGCTTGCATATGACATCCTAATTTACATGTAACCCTGCATTTAAACATTGCTTTTTGGGGTAGACCCTTTCCATGAAACTGATCAATTCTTAACAAAGACTGGGGGCAGGCCCATTGGTGCAGAAGTACTGTAGGGCTACCGCTTGGGATGCTGATAACCCAGTGTGAGAATGAAAATGTTTACTTTATTAGTTAAAAAAACAGAACCCGTGATAGCACCCTTCTCATTGCCAGTGTTTTACATGTGTAACTGCACGCTTTGTCAAGGCAAAGACTGCCTTGACAAAGCACATAATTTCATGCATGAAACATTGATGGTGGGAGGGGTGCTACCACAGCCTCTGTTTTTAATAAACATACATTTTTTCATCAAATCAATGATTTTGGTATGCAGTTTGTGATGCCTGTAGCCTGGCTTCTTCTGCTCTGACCATGTGTTGTCTCTCTTGATTGTGGCGTGACACTACATGGGCCTGTAGCCACCTTCCTGTTGTTCAAGCAGGCCAATTCTAAGACATGCTGCTGCACAGGCAATCTGAGTATGGGATCTGAGCCAGGTCACTGTGTCGGGGGAACAGGCTTAACTGAGGTAGCTGCTGCTCAGTAGTGCCCCTCAGCCTGGGGGAGGTGGTACCACAGCACCCCCTACAGCTTGTCAGGGAGCTTGCCTCTCACTGTAGGGATGCAGTGATGTCAAGGCCATCAGAGGCATGGCCCATATCACTGGGATGGAGGGTGATATTTGGGAGAAAACTAAGAAAGAAAAATTCTCTCAGCTGTCTCCATGAAGGTTCATAGATCCCGTGCAGGATATATTCCTGAATGACACCTGGAAGGGGGAGAAACAATAGACTGCAAACAAACAAAAAAAAAGAAACTGCAGGTAGGCACAGCTCAGAGGAGGAAAGATGCTGGCTGACACTGGCATGCATGATTGGGCATAGTGTCTTAAGCTGACACCTTTAATGAGGAACAGGAATATGGAAAAATGGCCCTGGCACCTGTAGTAGATAGGCCCATGGTACATCTTGGCCTCTGCCCTACCAAAGCACTGCCACCTGATAAACTACTGCTGTTGGGGGTATATCCCCACCCCATTCCTAACCAGGGGGCAAACCAGGACTCTGTGTAGGGCTGGTGGTAGCAGTAAGGTGGGGGCGTAGAGTCCAGGGGTGTCGAAGGGCCAAGAGGAGGGAAAAGTACAGATTAAAAAAAAAATTATTACTGGATAGAAAACCTGCTTACCCTGTTCAGACTGCTAAAGCATCTGACCAAAGGAACTGTGTGGCCCCGAAACCTAGTATGCTACAACATCAATTGCATGTACAATACCTTATCCAATAAAATGTTTTGCAGTCTCCAGTGAGCCTTGCCAGTATCATTAAATGGTTCTTAGAGGAAAAGGAAAGCCTTCTGTAAATTCATCCTTCTAAATTTCAATCCACAGAGTTGACAAGTCCAATTGTAAGAGTAAAAATCCTTGCTTCTTTGTGTAAAGCCAAGGGGTTCTCCTTGCTTGCTATGCCTCTCTTCTGATCTTGAAGTGGTCCAGTCTGTGTAGCACAATTCACCCTGGAGGCACACACCATCAGAAGCAAGCTCCTGAGTTCAGTGTTACCTGCACTGAGTCAGCGGAAGAGCCAGCCTGCAGATTCCATAGCCATGATGGCAGTCCCCACCCCTGAGAGTCTAGTCTCAGTCAGTTGGAGGACTCAGGTTAATCTAATCTGTCAATTGATGTAGTACACAAATTGGATTAGGAGTACAAGAAGGGATCACTCACACGCTATGGGACAAATAAAGGACAGAGCATGCTATGGGACAAATACAGGACAGAGAACTCCATGGTAAATGACCAGCAAATGCACACTAGCATATTGAATATTAATAGCATCAGTTCCACAGAATCCTAAGGTTTGTAAAGCTCTCATTTCTACTGAATTATATGGGATCCAAAGCCCCATTGCAGCAGAATCATAGGGGATGCAAAGCCCCTGTTTTAACAGAATCAGGGTTTGCAGAGCCCTGATTTCAACAGACTCCTAAGGGTTCAAAGGCACCAATATCAACAGAATCATGGGTATGCAAATCCCTCATATTAAGCAGAATGATACGGGTGCCATGGCCCCATATCAACAGCATATTAGGGTTTGCAAACCCCCATTTCAACAGAATGATAGGGGTTCCAAATCCACATCTCCACAGAATGATAGGGGTTACAAATCCCCTTTCTAGCAGAATGATAGGGGTTACAAACCCTCCGTACAACAGAATCATGGGGTATGCAAATCCCCATATCAAGCAGAATGGTAGGGGTTCCAAAGCCCCCATATGAACAGCATAATAAATAGGGTTTGCAAAGCCCCAATTTCAACAGAACCATAGGGGTTCCAAAGCCCCCATATCAAAAGAATCAGGGGGTATGCAAAACCTCCATATCAACAGAATGATAGGGGTTCCAAATACCCCCTAAAACAGAATAGGGTTTGCAGATCCCCCATATAAACAGAATCACAGGGTTTGCAAAGCAGAATCATACGGTTTATAAATAGTACAGTATTTGTACCCACTGTAGACAGAGAGCAAGATAGATAGACTGACAGACAGGCAGATTTCACCATTCCATAACTCAAAGCAGTTTGTAATAATAACTAGAGAGACAGAATGACTGTAGAAAGGAGGCAATCCTGGCAAGTCTTTCCTGCTGGAGGAAGCACATTTCTCCTAGAAAAATGTTTCACTGCCCCAAGGCAAACTGGCTACTTGGATCTGAACTGCACATAAAGCATTAGAAAACATTAAACATGCTAGAGACTATGACTGTGCGACACACACACACACACACACACACACACACACACACACACACACACATATACACACACACACGCACACACACACGAGCACGTACCATAGTTTTACTGCTCTATCATTGTGTGCAGGAAAAACACTGGGTCACATGATAATCAAAAGCACCTGATGGTAGTTACAGAACAGGTTGTGTAGATACTGGCCCAACAAAGGGATGGGGACTCATGTCCACTTGAAATGGTGTGAAAGTATCAGAAGGCTGCTGGGAAGAACTCTGCTTGAAGAACATAGGCTTGACCCCAGGAGGTAAGTTTGGAAATCCCTTTGAGAATTAATAGGATGCTACTGGGCTAATTCCAGTTTTGCTGATGTTGCAGCCATAGTTCTTACACCATCCTGCCTGACACGCATTAAAAAAACAAAACACTTGTCTGATTACAGGATGTGTGGGAGTAGGCTGAGGAAGGTAAAGTTGTCAGTCTTAGAATAAAGGCACTCAGATTTCAGTACTGGATCCCTTATTTTGTCTACCCTCTCTGCCTCACACTCTGCAGCCCCCACTAACCCTGCCACACTTCACATGCCACTGGCATGCCCTCCCTTTTCCTGTAATCTCTGTGTGCCTTTATTTCCTAAACCCACCCCTCTTCTAGCTTTCCCATCCTCCTCCACTTCCCTTCTACTGTATGCCAACCTTTTCCAGGCTTTTCCACTTCTTTCCTTGCCACACTTCCAATCACCCTCCCAACTCATCCCCTTCTCATCCATCTCTTCTGCTTTTACTAGGACATGCCCCCTTCCCTGCATTCCTGTTTTCTCACCAATGAAAGGCCAATTAGGAAATATCAGCATGTTTCTTCTCTATTATTCATCTCATAATAAGTTGCATCAAAAGTGAAAGTTAACCCAATTTTCAGAGCTTTCCTTCTCCCTACTTCACACCAGGAAGAACACTTTACCATGTAGATTTAGTGGTCAGCCCTTACCTAGTTAGAAAATTGTCTGCTATGTAGACTCATCTTTGTCTGGTAGCCCCCCACAACCCCCTTTTCCAAATCAAGACGCACACACAGATCTTGGAGAAAATGGCTACAGCCATGGGTTTATTAATTTCATTACAACCAAATAGAGCAGGGTGTGCTGCCAGGAGGATGCACCGCTCATTCGGCACCCAACACCTGCCCTCAATCTTGGGCCACCCCTGGTGTGTGCCAAAATACTTCCCATAGCTCTTGGGGAGGTCATGTGGCCAAGGTTTCTGCAGCCCCCTCGCCTGGCACCGCTGTCCTTGCAGAAAATCTGATCAGGATAGACCGTGACCCCCCTTTGGTCGAAGTCTTGTGGTCCCCTGTCCTCATGCTGACCAGGGTGATGAGTCCTTTGGGAGAAGTTGCCTCATCCCCCTTCTTCCCTGGATACCTTCGGTCTGCACTCCTCCAATTATAGCCACAATTTTTGTCCTTTAAACTCTGACCTATTTGTCAGTCTATGGAACATCAAATGTAACTGTAGTAGCAGCACCTATAGTCACTGTAGAGGTTTCATAAAGAGCACAATAATATCCCTCCTCAAACATTTGCAGTAGCAATAAATACATTCTTTCTCAAATGTATCCTTCCCCACATCTGGAATAGCATGAAATCCATTGTCTAGTCAACCTTCCCGATGTGTAGTATAAAATACATTTTCTGTCTATTCATCCTTCCCTGGTATCAAGGCTCTCCACAGGCATACACAAGTATTTTTTTTAATTTACTGATGATTCAGAGTATGAACTTTGAGCTAAGCAGCTCATTTACAAAGGTTGCACATCAGTTCACAAAAGTTACCAAAATATACATTAGTTACATTGATTGCAATGTTCAGCAGTGTGTGACAAGTACAAACCAGTAGTTAAGACAGATCATACACCAACAGCAATAGGTGCTGCCCAGTTAGGCATTGTCAAGACAGTACAGCATGTCAAGGTGCATACACAGGAAAAAAGAGATAGCAGCCCAGTAGGCATTGTCAAGAGAGCACAGCATGCCAAAGTACATGCAGAGGAAGAGAGAGATAGCGGTAGACTCTGGGTGACCACTGTCATACCATTGTCAGAGTGTGAGGAGCTGTGATATGTGCGAGGTCAGGGATCATCTGTGGCAATTACAGTTGTTTATATTAGCCAGGTGGTCTCAAAGTTCCTTCTTGAAGGTGCCGATTTTGCTGATGCTAGCTATGGTGTTGTTGCCTCCCATGTATCCCAAATTATCATACTTAAAGGGACACTGTCAACCATTTTTGCATCATATCATTTCTAGCAGAAAACCCATATGTTATGATTGCTTACCTTCTTTAAAATTCTTTGATGTTGTTGGCTGTTGTGTCTGTTTCCTTTCCTACTAGAGCTGAAATGTGTGGTAATGGTGTAATTATACCCAACCTTGTTTTGTCTCAGATCCTTTATCTACTCTTATTACATGTTTCCTGAACATTAGGGGACACCCCAGAATAATGTGGCCATTCATGATGCAACAGTCTCCTCCCTTCCAACTGCATCTTGAGTGGCTAGACTGCACTGGGGTGTTCTAAAGTCCAGGAAAGATGCAGAGGGAGCTGATCAAGGATTGTAAACAAACACATTCTTGTGTGGTAACACCAGTATGGTGGGCAGCCTGTGTTTCACTTTTGGAAGAAAAAAAAGAATCAAAATCAAACTACCAGCTACATCAGCAGAGTCTACAGAATGTGAGCAATCATAAAATGTGTTTTTTACATCAGGGAAAATTTGAGGCCGAAGGGGGGTTGACAGTGATCTCTTAAAGCACTGGCTTCAAGTTGGGAATGCTTGGTGGTGGTGCCACTGCAGAAAATATATCTTCAGAAGTTTGTGCATCATTTTTAAAGGTTTGGGGCAGCTTTGCCCAATATCTCTAGAACAGCATGAACCAAGTTCCCTGTCTCTTCTATCACCTCCCCCTTCTTCCTCCTACACTCTCCGCAACACCACTCCTCCCCCCCCCTTTTCCTTCTAGAAAATCTGCTGTTGGTCAGTCTGCTTTTTCCTACCATTTTCCTAAACTTTGGTCCTCTCTACCCCTTTCTATTTGTTCGGCCTCTTATCCTTCTTCTCTAAAGTCTCTTCTTTGTGTCTGTAGTTATCCTTCCTGCAACTGTCTATGACCCTTTCCTTTTGTCCCCCTTACTGCTTGTTATTTGTTGTCTTCTTCTCCCCCTTCCTCTAGTTTTGTTCTGTTCATGTTGTTTCACTACTTTTCCCTTCTTCTCATATAATGGGAGGGCTTTAAGCCCGTGGTTCGATGGGTGGAGCAACAAACATCACTCCCCCATCGAGCTCAAAGCATCACAACATCCTGGGTGTGCCAGGATTCTTTTTCATTGTGGCCGGAGGTGCTGCCCTCCCTTGTTCTGGTTTGTTGTTTTTCTTTTTTTCTTTTTTTTTTCAATTCAAAGTTTATTAATACATTTTCCACAATAACAGGCAGTTACAATGAAAATGAGATAAAAGTACAGACACAATATAAAGGGGTAACTGCCCAACCCACCCATCCCTCCCTTACTGCAGTAACCAAACCTAGTATCCCCTAAATGCCAAGCTCTTTACCTAAGAGCCCACATGGCCGTTTAGACTAAGACATGATTAAGACTGAGTCAGTGAAATTAGAGAGTGAAGGGGATCCCAAATTTTGATATATGCTGCCAATCTATTATGAAGACTGGCAATCGCTTTTTCTGTACGTAGCTTGTACAGGATTTCGCTTACCCATTCTTGGAAAGATGGAGAGGACTTGTCTTTCCAATGACATAAAATAAGCTTCTTAGTTGATAAGGCAATCATGGAAATATGAAACTTTCTTACTTTAACTCTAATAGGAGACAGGTCCCCTAAAAGGCAAATATCAGGAGTGAAGTACTCTTGAAGGCCCAGTAAAGGGTCCAGGGAAGTCTTAATTGAATCCCATAAGAGGGAAACTTTGGGACAAGACCAGAACATATGAAGAAGTGTTCCTTCTTCCTGCAAACACTTAATACATATATTGGAGTTCAAGAGACCCCATTTCTGTAGTTTAACCAGAGTGTAATACAAATTATGTAATATATGATATTGCATGAGATGCAGACTGTCTTGAGAAACATATTTATGACAGGATCTCCACAGGGATTGCCAATCCAGATGGTACTGAGGGTGGATAGAGTTCCAGAATCTTGTGGGTCCAAAGGAACCCCCATATCTCCTGTAAAATAAAACCTGATATAATTTAGATATAACACCTGAAGATCCAATAAGTGAAGAAACCTCAGGTATCAGGGCTGTGACGGTCTGGAAGGGGGGGTATTACCAAAAATTATTGTAAGTAGGTGTCTTAACTGTATAACTTTGAAGTGAGAGGGAACCGGAATATGAAATTTCCTGATAATATCTCCCACTGACAACCATTGCCCATCTTCATCCATGAAAGAGAGAAGTTTCCCATCCCCCAATTGGGACAACCATTGGCAGGGAATCTGATTCTTATTAATAGTGAAAGATGGGGAATTCCAGATAGACTGGGCCAAGTCCAAGTGGGGAGTATATTGCAAAAATGAGCACAATTGTGCTTATACCTTTAAAGAGGTAAATATTGTAGGGCATTCCTCAGTCATATGCACCTGGGAGATTTTAAGATAGAATAAGGTAAGGGGGTCCAAATTCTTGGACTTAATTTCATCTAATTTAATCCTAAGCCAAGCCGGTTGCTCTTTTTCTGGGCTGGGAGATACCCATCTCAGACATTTTGCTAAATGACTGGCCCAATATTATATAGCCAGATGGGGACTCCGTAAACCCCCCTCAAGTTTTGGAGCTGCCAATTTGTAATAAGCCAATCGAGGATACCTATAGGGCCAAATAAATCTAGTGAATATGCCATGCAACTTTTTAAACCAAAGTAGTGGGATGAAAGTATTGAGAAGAGATAAAGGGTAAAAAATTCTAGGAAATATATTCATCTTAATTATGTTGATCTGGCTCCATAATGAAATGGGAAGTTTGGACCACCAATGAGATCATGAGTTATCAGCTGTGAGAGGGTTTTCAGATTTTCCCTAAACCACGTTAGGGGGTTACAAGATAGTTTAATGCCCAAGTATTTAAATGACCTGGGAGTCCAGCATAAACCTAGAGGACTAATATCATTTTTGAATACCTTATGATTTAATGGGAAGAATAAGGATTTGCTAGCATTCAGTTTGTAGTTGGACAGGTCACTAAATCTTGCTATTTCATTCAACAAGGCCGGTACAGAAGATACTGGATGAGATAAATGTATCAGCAAGTCATCCGCATATGCAGTGACTTTAATTTCATGACGCCCAACCCAAATACCTTGTATGGAGGCATTATTGAGAATATTTTGGATGAGAGGTTCCAGATATAAATTAAATAACAGAGGAGATAAGGGACATCCCTGTCTAGTCCCTGAATGGAGTGAAAAAGGTTTGGAGAAGGCCCCATTCCCGGAGATCCTTGCTGTAGGAGTTTTATATAGTGTAGCAATCCAGGATATGAATACAGATGGGAATTGAAAAGCTTCCAAAACTCAAAACAAAAAGTTCCAATTCACTCGATCAAAAGCCTTCTCGGCATCCAGAGAAACCAGTCCTGCAGGGAACTCGGCATCCCTGGTAGCCGAGAAAACATGAGATAGGGTACGCAAGTGGTCAGATGATGAACGCCCTTTCATAAATCCTACCTGGTTTGTACCTATTAACTCAGGGAGAACTACAGTTAACCTATTGGCTAGTATTTTCGAGAGAATTTTAATATCCTGATTTAGAAGGGAAATAGGTCTGTAGCTCTGAACAAGCTCAGGATCTTTATCTGGTTTAGGGAGAAGAATAATCAGAGCCTCAAAGAGGTGAGTATCTGCCTCTGCCCCAGTTAGAATATATTGAAATAAACGACAAAGTACTGGTAATAAAACATCCCGGAAAACTTTGTAAAATAGGGAGGAGAATCCGTCGGGGCCTGGGACTTTGTCTGCAGGTAATCCACTAATAACCTCAGCAATTTCCTCCTGTGATATTGGGGTAACAGAAAACCCTTGTGTTGTTCTGAGGGGAGGCAGATGGGAATCCCTCAGATAATTCTCCGTACTCCCAGGACAGGAGGATACTCCATGTCACTGTACAAACTTGCATAATTTGTGGCAAATTCTTGCACTATTTCAGTAGGAGATACTTTCAGGGACCCATCTGCCATTGCCCTGATTGGAGGGATAAATCTCACTGATTCTTGTTGCTTAATACGCAATGCCAGTAGGCGCCCCACCTTTTCTCCCTGATTCGTGTAGCTAGCTCTTGTACGAATAATAGCTAATTCTGCTTTTTCCCAAAGTAACTCTGAATATCTATCTTTCAACACTAGGAGTTTCCTCTTGTCTTCATCTGGGGCATTAGCAGAAAAATTATTTTCAAGTGACCTAATTTGGGATAGTAATGATATTAATTCCTTCTCCTGTGCCCTTTTCCTACCCACCGCCATACTAATAAGGATCCGTCTCATGAAAGCCTTAAAGGCCCCCCACAAAATATCCGGCTTTGCACTATCTAAAGGGTTGGTTAAAAAAAAGGACTCAATTTGCTCCTTTATGAGCTTGCAATATTTAACATCTTTAAGAAGTTGTTCATTAAGTTTCCATCTGGTTTCCCTGTTAAATAAATTAAGGAGTGCCAATTTGCACAACACCAGTGAATGGTCAGAGACAGGGCCAGGTTGAATCGAGGAAGTCTTAACCTCAGGTAGGAGAACCTGAGAAATAAATATGTAATCAATACGGGACTGCGAGCCGTGTGCCATTGACCTGAAGGTAAACTCCCTAGAATCAGGGTGCAAGACACGCCAGACATCGAAGAGCCCGCACTGATCCACTAGGTCTTTAAAAACCCTCTGCCCCAGAGTGACCACTCCCGGTCCACTACCTGACCTGTCAAGATTAGAATCTACAACTTGATTAAAGTCACCCCCCAAAATAATCCTGATGGGAAGCATTGGAAGAATAACAGATATGAGTCTCATAAAAAACCCTGGATCATCTATATTAGGGCCATATATACTACCAAGTAAAAGTGGCACTGACCAGAGAGTACCTTTAACTAGGATAAACCTTCCCTCAGGGTCTTTAATGACCTGTGTAGAAACAATTGGCACACCCCTGTTGATAATAAGCATGACCTGACAACTGTTAGTAGATCCCTGAGCATTATAAACCAGGCCCACCTGTTGCCTCCTTAACTGTGAAGCTTCAGTTTCTAATAAATGGGATTCCTGTAGGAAAGTTATCTGAGAGCGTAATAAGCTTAAGTGCTTGAGAACCTGATATTGTTTTTTTTTTTTCCTGATCCCCTTAACATTCCAAGTCGCAAAAGTCACTTCTTTGGCCATCTAATAATAGCTGTTAGACTTAATATGCTCAGCTCAGCACTCAGGATACATAATACATGCAACCCTACTCCCACAGTTACTGCAGTAAAGCCTCCCTCCTCCCCAACCCCCACAATTAGTCCATTCCCTTCCCCCAGTCACCCCATTCCCCTAACAAAGCCCCAAATCCCCACCCCCACCCAACCCCTACACTGCCACAAGCAACGTTCAGCACAGTACTGGGTCTTTTCCTCCATCTCCCGCCTCCCGATAATGCACCTCTGCTAATGGCAACAAAACTTACATTCCAAAGTAATGATTTGAGAAAGCTAACGATGTTAATTACCCACAAAAAATTAGAGAACGGCCTTGGGCTTCCAATGCCTGCACACGCCTATGTATTAGCATGATAGTGAACTGATAAATGAAGTGTACTGCCAAACTCATGAATATGCCGGATAACCTTGGGAGCCAGAGTGAGACTGAGAGTGAAAATTAGGAGTAACCTTGCCTCATGGAAAAGCTATGTAGAAACCAGAACCAGATCGGGAACCCAGTCAAGGGGAATAACTGTTTCCTCAGATTGAGAACAAAGATCGGGAAAAACATTGCAACCGTGGCCCAGGGGAAGAAAATCTTCCCTGAGATTACCAACCCTAGATTGCAAAAAATCTCCTTGGGGAAATTTGTTGCCCTGAACTCGGGACTATTGAGAAGATTAAGGGAGATCCCCCTCGAATTAAGAGCTGCACAGCTATGGATTACAAATACCTAGTACACCCTCTAGTGGCCACAACCCGATCCTGACATGGTGAACATAAGATGCAGAGAAAGCCCAAGACCGCTCTGATATCCGATCCATGTAAAGTAAACGTTAATCCTTGAATCAACAAGACAAACTCCCCCTTCTATTCAATTTACAAAACTGAATATACTTAGACATGGAGCTCTGTTCCCAAAAAAGCAAACCCCGAGACCCCAAGTGTCTTTGCCCTTAGCTGGAGTTGACCTTCTGAGATTAGGGCTTAAGGAACTGTTAGCAGGCATGCCTTGCACTGATCCCCCCAGTCCAAGTAATAAAACAAGAATTTCCAATACAACTCGTTAACATTATCTCCTCAAGGAAGGAGAAAATAACAGTTCCGATCCGCAACTCCAAGCAGCTCTTCATCCCACGGACAGGGCTTCTCAGGGCTTACGAAACAAGTCTGGTAGCATGGATTTAAGGCTCGACAGGGCAACTGCAGGATCATCGTAGTTAAACCAGGATCCATTTATGAAAACTTGTACCCTGGCCGGGTATCCCATCCTAAATTTCAGGCCTGCGGCAATAATCTTGGACATGATAGGATGAAACACTTTCCGCTTCAGACGAACCAAACCAGGCAAATCTTGTGCGATTCTCAGTTTTGTATTCTCCCAACAAACTGCTTGTAAAGCTCTCACTTTCGGCAAGAAATGCTGTTTCTCTAGGAAATTCAAAAAGTGACAGATGATAGGGACGGGGGAGCATCCGGAGAAGGCTTAGGTCGCAGAGACCTGTGAGCTCGCTCTGTAATATATACTGGGCCAAAGGGAGAGGGGCCAGCTACCCATTCCACCAACTTCTGTGTAAATGCCACAGCATGCTGGCCCTCTTCTCCCTCTGGTAGCCCAAGTATCACCACATTGTTTCTGAGGCTACGGCCCTCCAAATCTTTGAGCTTGGCCTCGAGACGAGATAGCTTCTGTCATGTAGACACCAATTCCGGATCGAGATTCTCTAACTTTTTCTCCATCGAGACTATTAGAGCTGTATTATCAGAGACGGTTAACGAGACTTCATCATTTTCTAGAGGTTTTCAGGTCAATTGCCATTTCTTTCTTTTCTTCCACGAAGGGCTTAAACTCTTCTAAGAACCTGTTGAGCGTTAAAGGTTCTTGTTCCCCGACTTGACTCGAAGGATCAGGCCTCTCTGGCCCACCCGAGACCCAGGATTTCTTTGAGGCCTTTTCAGGAGTAGCAAGGGGGGGGTGTTTCTGCGGGGCTTTCTTCATGTAAGCCTCCATCCGCCAGTCTAGCACACAAAACAGACTTCCAGGGTATTCAGATAATAGTAAATCTCAAAAGCAGAGGAAATGGAGAAATATGAACGTCTAAAAAAGACGATTTAATGATCAGGAGGCAGGAGCTTAACGGAGGAGCTTCTACTCAGCACTCTGCATTACGTGATCCCTCCCTGGTTTGTTGTTTTTCTGTGCCTCTGGTCGTGGGTTTCCTTTCTTTCCTATTGCCCCCCCCCCATTCTCCTTGTTGTTGCCACGTTTTATTTTGTCTTGATATCCCCCCCCCTCCTCACTGTCTCTCCTTCTGCCCTGTCTGTTCCTTATCTCATTGTGCCCCCTCTCTCATATTTCTTTCTCTCGTTATTCTTTTTTTGTTCTCGACTGATCCTTTCGTCTTTCCCGTTCAGTGGATTTACGGCCTTCCTTTCGATGCTAGCATTGCTTAATCCGGCCCCCTCATCAGCACCTCACTCCTGCAGCCCCCTTGGGCCTCTCCGATAGCTGCCTTGGTCCACGGCTCCATTCTGCCCTCTCGGCATTTCAGCTCCCTGACTCTTGGCTGTACTGTTTCTCTCAGTGCTCGGCGACTACGGCAATTAGCTACCCAGTGCTTCCACCATATTTTTCAGGCTGCCCTCCAGCTGTCCATGGCTCCACTTCTCCAGTATGCCCTGTTCTGCAGCTCAAACCCTGCCCCCTGATTTTACTCCTTCCGCTCTTCCCCTGCTTCTTGCTTGGCCGTTCTCATCCAATCTCGCTGCTCCTGTGTCTCTGCTGCTTCTCCGTGGTGTGCCTTGGCATTTTTGCTCCTTCCTTATGCCTCTGGTTTGGGCATTTGTTCGTTCAGCCTGCAGTCACCCTGTTCAGTGGGTGATGGAGTTACTGCAGCTTGCGCATTCGGTGCATCCTGCTGAGTCTTCTCTGCTGTCAGTTCTGTGATTTCCTGTGTTTGCAGCCCTGCACTTTGTTCATGCTATGGGGTCCATTCAGGTAGGTTTCTTTTGTGTTTGAGTGCTTTTTTGGGAAGGATCCTGTTCGGGTTCTGGAATCCATTTACCCTTTTTAACTGGCTCGGTTTGTGATCTTCCCTGAGTGCTTAGTCTGTGCTGTCCTATCTAGTATGCATTCCTATAGCATCTCTCATTTGTTTAGGGATTAAGCCTACTTCCTTTTGATACATACTGATATACGTTTCTCCACTGACTTTGCACATGTGTTTTTCGCGGGTCGGCCCGGGTGTCTGACCTCTGGCGTTATGGTGCTCATTTTGACTATCTATCTCTTCAGTATATGTATATCCTGCTTTCTATTGCTACAGTTAGTCCCAACTACACAATTGATTTGAACCCCTGGTTTGCTAGCCTCAGCCTTCAACTACTATTTCCTCTCATCGACTACTATCCCTCCATCCTCATCCGACTCGCCCTTCTGCAGTTCTCATCCCATACCCGCTGGATTCTATGCTAACCTATTGCCCTTCCTACCATCATTCATCCTTTCTTACCTCACTTTCCCATACCGACCTCCATCGCTTGATTCCCTCATCGTACCTCCTCCGTTTCCTTATTTTACCTTCCTTGTCCTAGCGCCTTTTCTAGTACCAACCCTCATGGCTTCACTCTGCTCTTAGCTTCGCTCCTCATCATACATCGTCCAATTTTGCTCACTCCTTATCATCCCTAGTCCAGTTTTGATCCTCGATCACTCACGAAGTTGCCTCTGGTTCCAGATCTCCCTTCTTGGCCTCGGGGTCTACCTCCTTTCGAGGAGCCTACTTATTCCTACTACCTTTGTACAAGTTCCTTTTCAAGTTTATTCCTATCTCCTCCTCTTCATGTTCTGTACCAGCCATCATGGATTCACTCCAATCTTGGCTTCGCTCCATAACTGTCCATTGTCCATTTTGCTCCTATTGCCTGCTCGTTCCAAACATACCCTCTAGTTCCAGGCATGCCTTCTTTGCCTCGTAGTATACTTTCTCATATCGCTCAAGTCGCTGCACTCCTCCGCAGTGTTCAGCCTCATTATGGAATCTTGGCTAGTTTCAACTGCCTCTCCCATCCCTTTCTTGCTCCTCCCTCTGGTGGGTGCTCTCCCTCCTTCTTCGTACAATGCTCCGTCTCAGCTTCCCTCCCCTCTTCATTTTATCGATATGTGGGTCTATTTCCAGTCCTCCAGGATTCCCTCCATCATCATACCTCATCTGTTTCCTAGTTCATTCCTTATCCCGGCCCCCGCTTGTTCAGCTGTCCACTTCATTTGGCTGTCTCTGGCGACCTCTCTCTCACTGCTCTCAATATTTCTTTTCGTCACTGCATCAGCCTCTTCTCCCCATTGTGTAATCTATCAGTACTGCCCTGGCTGACTTCGTCTGGCCAACACTTGACATTTCTTTTTGGCATACCTATCCCGAATGATCTGCCACCCACCATGATACATCAGCTGGTCTTGCTCTCCTTGGGTCCTATGCTACCCCTTTGACCTTCCCCTCTTGTTTGTCTACCCACTGGTTCTGGAATTGCCTTCTTGGCTTCTGAGTTTGCCTCCTTTGGAGGAGCCTCATTGCTTGCAACCCTATTGCATCCTGTGCTACTTCATCAACCTTGCCATCAGGGTCTGATTCCCATCGTAGCCTACATTCGATATTTCTTTTAGGCATGCCTATCATCATTCCTATGCCACCTCATCTCCTTGCTTCCTCAGATCGATTCGATATCCAGCCACAGACGTGCTGGTCCCCAATACCTTACCTCGATCTGCTCGTCTTTTCCACTGCTCATTCAGTATGCCTTGGCTGTCTCAATCTGGCCTGCATTCGTTATTTCTTTGGGCCACCTCCCATTAGGTCCCATGCTCCCTAATCTACCTACTATGTTTCTGCAGTGCTCATCATCGTACATTTTCTTCTTCCTTAGTCACCTCGATTCGGCTTTATCTCCGCTCCGGGCCTTGCCTTCTTGTCTGTAGCCCTTTGCTATGGGCCAAGTGACTGCTCTACACCATTGTTCATGTTCATTTACAGTCTCCTTTTTCCCGATTGGCTCATTTGAACCACTGCACTCCTGCGCCAATCATCATTTTCATTGAATCATTCCTGTCTACCTCCCATCGTTTGCTCATTCTTACTTCAAGGTTTTTCTATTTAATGATACCAGCTGCATCCTTCTGTGTTATCCTCAGTGCTAGTCTTCCTTGGGAATCTGTCTAATTCTGCCTTGAAAGTCTCACTCTTCCTAGTTTCCAGTCTCTCACCTAGTGGACTGCTCCACACGCTGTTCGTTGCCCTCTGTGTATATTGGTGCTTTCGATGTTTCGCCTTCTCTCTTCTCCCCCCCCCCAACTTTGAGGATTCGCCCTGTAGTTCTGCTTGCATTCACTGGCTTCAACAGGTACGTATGCTTCACCCTGTCTGTTCCTTGTAGTTTTCAGACCTTTTTAATCATGTTTCTCCTAACCCTTCTCTTTACTAGGCTTACTAATTTGTATATATCCAGTATTTTTGTATGGCTCTTGTTCCCTAAGCAGCCATTTGGCTTGGTCATCCCGTGCTAATCTACTTCACTTGCCTCTGAACTTTGTTCTTTCCTACCTCAATTTCCCCATCGACCACTCCTGCTTCGGCGTGCCCTCATACTGCTCCCTCTCCTCAGCACTCTCGACAAACTCTGCCATCCAGGATTCCACCCAGTCATGGCTTCTATCTCCTTGTACCATGATTTATCTATTTGTTTGCACTGCCATTCATGTCCTTGGGCCATCCATGGCTGATTCCGTCTGACCCTCCATTGAACCGGCCCTCAGTGCCACCTCGTCCAGCTTGCCCTCCTGCCCCTTGCAAAGCCTTCCTCCTTCACAGAGTATACTTGCTCCATGTCATTCGTCATTGATTCCTTCATCTGTGCTTCTTCGACTTATTTGCCCCCTCAGCTCCATGATACCTGGCCTCGACCTGCTCATCTAATTCAATCCCTCTCTCAGTATGCCTTGACATGGTTTGCTGCCACGTCTGCACTATTCCCTTGCTCTGTCTGACCCTATATATCATGAATTATACACTGCCTTATCTGACTCACTCCTGTGAAGTTCTCATCCCATACCGGCTGGGTCCTATGCTACCCTACTGACCTCCCTATCGTCCTTCGTCCTTTCCCACCTCGCTTCCCATACCTGCTTTCATGGCATCGATCCCTTATCATTCCTCATCCGTTCTTGTTACCTTCCTCAGCCTATCGCTTAGTCTAGTTCTGACCTTCGTGGATTCTTTCCATTCATGGCTTCTCTCCTCATCGTTCATCATCTGATTTGTCTCCCCGTGATCGCTGTCCTGTGCTTACCTTCTGATTCACATACCATTTGGTTCCTGTCATGCCTTCTTGGCCTCAGAGTCTGCCTCCTTTTGAGGAGTAGCATGATTTGGGTGACTCCATGGTGCATGATATCTTCGTTCGGGTTGTTTTTATGTTCCTTTCCGTCTCCTCTTCTTCTGCTTCCATACCGGCTCTTCAAGATTCAATCCCTTTGTGGCCTACTGTCGATATTTCTTTTTTGGGCATACCTAACATACCTCCTAGAACACCTATTAACCACGGCCATCCTACCATGTGTGTAGAGTTCATAACTCCAGTCATATCGTGTTCATAAATCCAATCATCATTCACTCAGCATTACCTCAAAGCGTATCTATTTACATCGCTTACTCTAACGTTCCTATCACTCAATTCCGTACTACCTCATTGACTACAACCTCAGGGTCTAATCATTCAGGGTCTAATCATTTACATCGTATAATTAAGTATGCCTCTTCAGCCTCAGTGTCTGCTCACTTGCATCGCTCAATCAAGCGCATCGCTCCATCAAGCCAGTCTGAAGTATTATTTGTCTCCTCATCGACATATATGGAATATCCTCGTGAGCTTATCTGGATACCCCTTGCTGCTCTGACTCATATATGGATTTACTGCCTCCCATCCTTGCTCCCCGATGTACCATCTCTCATCGACTACTCAAGCATACCCTCCTTGGATCCAGCAAGGTTTATCTAGTTTCATCGTTCCCTCGAGCATTCCATCATTGGCTCTGATACTACTCATTGACCACAACAACAGGATCTAATTCTTCACATCGCATAATCATGCCTTATCGACCTCAGTGTCTACTTCCTCGCCTCACTTAGTCGATCATACCTATTATCGGATCTTATGCTACCTCATCGACTTGCCAACCTCCTGCGGTGATCATCACCATCAGTATTCATTTTGCCTCATGTTTGTATTTGATATGCGTGCAGCCTCATGTTCCATCTTCGATCTGTGCTTTCTTTTAGGGATCTTCCCTATTCCATCATCATCCTCCCTACTCATATGCCTCTAGTTACTGAACCCTTTATTTTAAAGATATGCATCCTCAAATCAAACGTTGTCAGCCTGGAAGGAAGGCGACCTAGGCCTTGGATCCCCAGAGGTTTCCTCCTCAAAGAGATTTTTTCCTCTCCTCCATGCCAATGGTCATAATATTAGTTAGAGTTAGTGCTTTCTTCTTGTTAGTTAGTTAGGTTCCACTGTTGGATGGAGGTGGATGGTGGCCTGGCTTTCCCCTCTCTCCTCAGGAAGTTAGCCCTTCTTCTCACAGAATTCATTCATCATCCTCGCCTCTACAAGCTTGACATCTTTGGGTATTCTTTTTGGGCTTCTTCCTAACCTACCTTTAGCCAACTCATTCATTTCCAGCACCTGTAGTGGGGAACCCTCCTCTAGGGTTCCTTACATCAAACGCCTACAGGGTGGTATATCCCACGGATAGAGAGGCAGAAAAGCCACAAAACAAATCAAGTTACACAAGCATCATCTCATATTATCTTATTCAGTTGTGTAAGCACATCGAATGGGAGGGCTTTAAGCCTGTGGCTTGATGGGCGGAGCAACAAACGTCACTCCCCCATCGAGCTTAAAGCATCACAACATCCTGGGCTAGCCAGGATTCCTTTTCATTACCCACCATCCACCCCTCCTCCTCCAGCGGCTTGTCTCTCTTCCCCATGGGCTTCTTCCTAACCTACCTTTAGTCGACTCATTCATTCCTTCCCGGCACCTGTAGGGAGGGAACCCTCCTCTAGGGTTCTTGCGTCGTACCCCTACAGGGTGGTATATCCCATGGATAGAGAGGCGGAAAAGTCACAAAGCAAATCAAGTTACACAAGCATCATCTCATATTATCTCATTCAGTTGCGTAAGCACATCGAAGGTATTGTTATATTTTTCTAATTGTATTCAGTACTAATTTGCCTCTAATATTTGTGATCCTGTGTGTCTGTCTGTATCATTGTATTTGACTTCTGTACTTTTAGTATTATACTGATTAGTTATCTCCTTCTCCCTCCTCTCCCCCAGGACACATCTGGAAATCAACTGTTACAAGCTCAGTATGTATTTCCCAGTTAAACTTTAAAAAAAATAAATAAATGAATAAATCTTTTTGTACCTCCACACAACATCTGAGACAGCATGAGCTAAGCTCTCCCTTTCTCTACCCTCTGGGGTTGGGGGTGAACATTAGGGTTAAAACCCCCAAGGAACACCACACCACTGATTTGCCAAGACTCCTGAGACTCCAAACCCTAATTGTTTCATTCCCTTACTTTTTGCACTTATCATTCGTCAGCCCTAATGTCTGCATTAACCTAGTTTTTACAAAGAACATATATTTATGTTTATGGAATAGGGTGGACTCAAATCAGTTTAGATAAATCATTAATATCTCTGCTAAACAGTGAGTAGTGAGGTAAATGCATTTATCTCAACAGTTGCATTTCTCTCAGTAGTTGCTGTGCCACAACTGCCCCCCCCACTTTTGCCAGCACTACTTCCTACCTTCCCACTGTATGGTGTCTTGGTCTGGTCTCACACTCTCTCTACAGCTGCCTAAAGAACATTGTCTACCATTCTAGCAGCATACATCACCTTAAGGTCTGCCACAAAAAAAAAACAGGTACCTCTTGCAGCATATACCTCCATTTTTGTCTTTCCTGTAACCGCCCAAACTGCCGCCTCACCCAGAACCTCCTTCATAATCTCGGTTCATTATCAACTCCATCTCTGCTCCTCTACCCAAACTTCTGTCTCCCCAGGTAATCCACAAAACAAACCCACATCTGTCTCCCTCCCACCATTGTGCCCATGACAGTGAGAACCCAAAGCTTTTTTTTAAAAAGTACCTTTATTAGCATTTATGTTCTCCTCACTGTAGCTCTCCCAGCACTGATCCTGCTCTGTTTTTATCTACTTGACTACCCGCCTGCCATCCCACTCGCACTTCCTCCCAAAAGCATCACTGCACCCAAAAAAGACAGTTTATTCGGTTTTACTCGGTTTGGTAAGACATTAGTAAGCTTGTGCCCATCTAGAATGTCTCCCATGACATTGTGCATGTATCAAGTATTTCTATGGGTCCATCCCAGATGTGAGCCTAATTTGGATTTAAACATGTCAAAAGCTGTTGCACTGACAACATGCTGAGGCAAGTTATTCCAGGCCTTCGACACTGTAACAGTGTAAAGGTTGTCCCTTTTAGTGGCGTTAGCCTTGAGAATCAGTAGTTGTTGATTATGACTTCTCAAATTAGGTAGACAATTATTATGTTGAACTCCACCATCTGTTTTTAACACAAGATTGCTTAGGAATCTGTATAATTCTAACAGGTCACTCCTTTTCTGCCTTTCTTTGAGGCTGACCAGTCCGGTGTGAGTTAATCTATCTTCATATTTCAAAGTTGCTAACCTTGAAATTATTTTAGTGGTCCTTCTCTGAACCATTTCTAGTAATCCCCCATCTTGTCTTAGATATGGACTCCAGAATGGGGAGCATGTATCAAGATACGAGCAGATGTAGGCACAGGTGTCAGATTATATGGACCCATGGGACCCAAGCTCCAGCAGTATATTGAGAAGGGGGCGCAGCCCCACCAATAATCATCTATCATTTCATCACCATATTTTGGGGGGCACTGTTTTTTCAATTTTTCCTCATTTGTTGTGTCCTGGTGTAGTGAGCATCCCCTGTGACCTGCTGCTGTGGCACATACCCCCCCCATGCTGTGAAGGGAATGATCCCCCCATACCTATTGGGTGGCATTTTGTAAAATTTGCACCTTTTTGTGCTCCAAACTCAGTGCACATGCGCATAAAGTGAGTGGGCCAATCCAACTGGGTGGCAGTGAGTGGAGTCAAGTAATGAGCATGGCAGGCAGGGGGACGATGATCAAGAGCCAAAACTCAGGCTGGGTGGTCGGTGAGGCGTGAGGGAGCATCACGAGCCAAAATGAGGGACATATGGACCCCCACGTTATTTATTCTCATTCCCATCCTTAATCGTCCTAACTGCTAGGTTAGGATTTATGGCATCCCGCATGATCCTGCTGTGCACTGTTGCAACATACGCAGACAGTAAGTAACTGGTTAGCAAGGGCCAGATCAGTTGTTTAGCTTGTCAGTGGTCTGGGGTAATAAACAGAGGCAATTTCCTTGCAGCTGTGCAACCTGCGCATGCAGTGTGTGTTGGTGAGACTCGAGAGTGGAGGAAGCATGTGTTCTGTGGAGAGGGGGTAATGGGTACAGAAGGGGGTTCTTGTTTCTCATGTGAATGTAATGCTTCCCTGATCCTGAAAGCAGGAGGGATGCAGGGCTATTGATCCAGGCTGTACTGTGATCCTAATCACATGGGGGTGTCAGGTAGCACTAGACAACTCGCACGCCTTGTTGAATCGTACCCCCTTTGAATTATTCTACTACTGTATTCTTCGCTAACACTGGCTTCAAAAACCATTTGGCTTTGAATGAGAACGTTATACTTTTTTTAGAAGCTTCACATAATTTCAGAGTGGAAAGGTTAGCTAGCAAGCCGAGTCCAACACCCTAAGTGGTGGGATCATGATGCAAGTATCTCTGACACATCTGCATTAAACTGGTAGAGAAGATTTTGTTTTGGGATACGTGTGTGTACAACTACATCGCATCCTGGATTTTCTAATTTATTTATTTGCTTTTATTAACTGGGTAAGCACACTAGACAGCCAAGTGCCTATTTTGAGGTGAGACCCGGGAGGATTACAAGGTACATACATTCAAGAACAGCAGGAAGAGTCAATGTTAACGTACAGAAAACATCAGGCATAACAGAGATTAATAGGCAGCTAACAGCATAAAGGACTTTAGGCACAAACAGATAATGTTTAGATATCAGCGTAAGATACATACTAGATGATTAGGTAGTTAACAGCATAATACAGAATAGTACAGAGAGTGCCAACAGGGCAAACAATATAGGGTAAGCCATACCTGTGGTGGGGGGGGGGCACTAGGTGGGTAAACAGGAGGAGTACAAAACTACAGGAGAGAGACCTGGAAAAGAGGGATAAGGCAGGGTACCCTTCTGGAACAGGTGGGCAGGGAGTGGGCCCAGTGCAAAGATGCCAAATTATTGTTTTATTGTCTATTGGCTGTAAATGTCCTGTCTGGATTCCCTGATTGGAAACTGTTATGTCACACCATATTTCTGTCTTTATATGGACCAATGAGGAGACACCTGGTGGGAGTTGTTTGGAAATCAGTCTGATACTAGTATGCAGACATAATGTCCATGGTTACGTAAAATGCACCCCTTCCCACAAACATTCTCAGGAAGGAAACAAATCTGTTACTCCTAGTATGCAAACATGATGTTACCATGTGCATGATTGCATAAAATGCACCTCTGCCCCCAACCCACCCAGACTCTCACCTCTATGCATAGGTTAGTACTGCTGTCTCCTTCTGCTGTGATAAAAGAAGGCCCCTCCCCCTCGCGCACCAGAAAAGTCCCGCTGAAAGCCGAGTGTGAGGTGCCGTGGGCTCTGCGGCTCCGGCGGGCCTCCTCAGCGGAAAATAGGAATCTGCAACTGTCAGCTCCAGGCCCCTGCCTCGGTGCAGGAGAGAACACGAAACCTGAATCGTCCTGATCCTGCTTTTGCCCTACCCTGGACTACAAACCAGACCCTGCCGATGGAAAAAACAGGAACTTACCTTGTGTGAGGGCGGCTGTTCGTGATCGTTGAAGCGCGACCTCCATTCCTCTGTCTCTGCTTGACTTTTCGGCCCCCCTGCCCTCCCCGTTCCCTCCTCCCATTTAAATCCTCACTGGCTCCGCCTCTTGTGAACTGCATCATCCTACCAGCTAAGATGGGAGGTACTGCTCATATCTCCAGCGGTTCAGCTAAATACTTCTCAGTGAAGTCCTTCCCACTCTTCACCCCCCAGACTATACTGTATAATCATCCTTGACTGGTTTACTGCTTTTACATGTGCTACAATGCTAGACTGTTGATGGTACTCATATTGACAAAGTTTCTTCTTGTCTCCCTGTTTTTGTGCCTTGCTCAATTTGTTTATCTGGCTGAACTTTCACCTGGTTGGTCCCTATAGATCAGCCCTTTGTCTATGGTAGGTTCTGCTATCGAGAGAGCAGGTTCCCCCTTGCTAGAGCCGTGAACTGCCTGCCTATAGTGGCTAGTGGTGTAAGTTGTCCTATAATCCAATACCGCCACCTATAGTGCCAAATTTATTTGCCTGACTTATAAGCTGACTTTTAGATAGAGCTAAATAACAGTGTTGTGTGTATTCCCAAGGGAGTGGGTACTTCCTGACTTCCAGAAGTCCAGTCTGGTCCCTCCTCCCCCCTACTGTTGCATTCCTTGCGCTTCTCATCTCCTTATCCATAATTGCCTGGTGCTAACCAAAACCTGCTCCTCGCTAACCCATTTCTTCGCTCAGTATTCCTTTTGCCTCTTCCTTCCCTGTAGCTCCTCTCTGGATCTGACACAACCTACTAGCAGGCCAAATATCTCCAGTCAGAGCATGGGCCTGGCACTCCCTCCCTCTGCTCAGGGAGGGTAGGTACTCTCGCATGGTGGATAAAAAGGGTGTGCTGACAGCCCCCTTCAGGATGCTGGTCCTTGTAGGTCTCGTACTGGGGCTTACCCTGCTCCAAGTGGTCACCATCCTCCCGATGTCTCTGGAAGGCAACTGGAGAGGGTTCCCCTCCTGTGAGACTACTGACTTCACCTTCTCAAATTCCCTAGTGAGTAACAAGGCCCACCAATGTATTACCTGCTGCCTAGACCTTCGGTGCCTAATATGCACAGCCAGGGTCAAGCGCATCCGAGCTCGGAATTCCCCAGCTGGCCAATCCCACATGAAGTGGTATCTCCCCTGGCTCCTCCTCCTAATAACTACTCATGGCTGGAATATTGAATCAACCTGGCCCACTAAATCTGACCCCTCAACTCCTCCTGCATGGGGCGCAGGTAGAGACCTAAAAATAGCTCATCTCAATGTTAGGAGCCTGCTGCCAAACCGTGATGAGCTAGTAGCATGGGTGGCACTATATAAGCCCGATATCCTTGGCATGCCCGGGACCTGGCTGAAACCCTCTGTCCCCAATTCAGCCTGTGCACTCACTGGGTATGAGTTCACGCGACTGGACAGAGCTGGGAAGAAAAGGGGGGGGTGGCATATTGATCTACTACCGGAGTCATTTGAAAATCTCCCTAGTTGCCCACCAACAATCCAGTGTGTCCCCCTGTGAGTTTCTGCATGTGTTACTCCTATTTGGTGACACAAAGAAACTGCACCTTGTGTGCACCTACAACCCTCCAAAGGGTGGCTTGTCTGGACTAACTCACCTCATGGACTCAGTCGGTCCCAGGTGGGAAAACAAACTTATTATCCTGAGCGATACTAACCTAAATTGGGAAGGTGGCAATGTGAAGCACATCGAGTCCCTACTTGCTAATCTTACCCTGACCCAACTTATCCAGGAGCCAACTAGGCAGTCGGCAAATGGGTCCTCCTGCTCCCTCCTGGACTGGATCATATCCAACCGCCCAGACAGGATTGCATCAGCAGGCACGCTGTCTGACTCCATATCTGACCACTCTCTGGTCTTCTGCGTATGGAAAATTCCCTCGCCCAAAATCCCTCACAAAATTATACACACCAGAAATTACTCCAGATTTGACCCAGGGGGGTTCCTGGAGGACTTAAGGCTTACTGACTGGTCAGGGGTGCTTGGAGCCACTGACCCTACGGTGGCTACCTCTCACTTCCTTACCACCTTTGGGGTCCTGCAAGACAAGCATGCCCCCATGGTCACCCGTAGGGTGTGGGGTCTGCTACCCTTTGGCTAAACGGGAGTCTCTTAGCCCAAATGCGAGAGAGAGACAAGTGTTGGGCTCTTTTTAAAGGTTCCAGTGATCCCTCCACTTTTCAAAGATATAGACACCTTAGAAATAAGTGTAAAAAGGCCATTAGGGGTGTGAAGAGTGAATTTTGCAAGGCCGCTCGACTCAGTACTGCCAGTGATCCTAGAAGGTTCTGGAGAAATATAAAAACCCTTGTCAGTGGATCCTCCCATTCCGGGGTAACAGACATGGTTATAAACAGGGTGTCCTGCAATAATCCCTATACTATCGCTAACTCCCTAAATTCACACTTCTCTGACCTCTCGGCTCTTACTGCTCTCTTCCTGGCCAATGAGAGCTTGCCCCCCCCCCACTCGACAGATGGCTCTCCCTACCAGGCAAATGTTCTGCCTTAGGGCTGTGTCAGTTCTGGACAGACAGCGACACCTTGCAGGCCTCTCCCAATGCTCAGCCCAGGCCTAGACAGCCTGGAGCCCAAGCTCCTAAAGCTTGGTGCTGCACATATGACCTCCCCAGTAGCTCACATTTTCAACCTATCCCTTGGATCGGGGATCATACCCGATATCTGGAAAGAGGCGAGGATTGTCCCTGTTCTGAAGCAGGGCAATCCTAAATCACTGGATAACTACCGTCCAATTGCTATTCTCTCTTCCCCCAATAAGCTCCTTGAAAGGATAGTGGCTTAGCAGCTCTCGGAGTACATTCACTCCCATGAGCTGCTGTTCCCAGCCCAACACAGATTTCGAAAGGTGCATAGCACCACCACAGCCTTGATCTCGGTAACAACAAGCATCAGAACAGCTATGGACCATGGCAAACTCTCCGGTGCCATATTCATTGACCTGTCCAAAGCCTTCGACCTTGTTGATCATAAGCTGCTTGGCTCACAGTTGTGGTCTCTTGGCCTCTCCCCCCATGCTATGCAATGGTTTACGGGTTACCTGCATGGTCGTAAGCAAGCGGACCTGTTTCAATAAAGTCCTCTCTGAATCCCTGCCAGTGACCTCTGGGTTCCCCAGGGTTCGGTGTTGGCCCCTCCTGTTCTCCCTCCTTATCAATCAGCTACCCAAGGTGACAACCAACTGTAGTACCACCTTATATGCTGATGACTTGGTGGTACTGGCTCACTCCAAGGATGTCGCTACTCTAAACCAGTGCTTGTCCCATGACTTTAACAATGTCTGGTCCTGGATTACCAATCATAAACTGGTCCTTAACCTGAAAAAAACCCAGGCTATGCTCTTTGGCTCCAAGGCAAAAATCAAAGCCTCACAGCCCTGCTAAGCATCACCAGCACAGATGGACCCCCACTACCGGTTGTGACCTCCACCAAATATCTAGGGGTAACACTCGACCCCCAACTTGACATGGGGAGTAATATCCCTAGTATCTGCAGGGCAGTGAACTCTAAACTAGGCCTAGCCTACAGGGCCAAGTACAATCTTACTCTGGTGGCCAGATGTGCCCTTGAGAGAGGAGTACTTCTTCCCTCGCTCAGCTATGGTTTGCACCTATTTGCCCGCTCCCCAAAAACTCACCTCACACGGTGGTACACGGCATACAACAACATCTGCCATTTCGCCCTATCTGCCCCCCCCGTCTCACCCACCGGTGTGAGCTATATGATCAACTTTGCTGGCTCTCCCCAGCCAGATACCTCGATTTTGGGGTTGGGTGCCTCTCGGGGAAAGTGATCAGAACTGGAACCCCCCAAGGGTTAGCCCTGCTCCTACCACAATTGGATGCTACCCCTACCATCTCAGAGCCCTGACCTCAGGGATGCTCAAAGTCCCCTCAACCTGTACTCTTATGGGGGACCGGGATTTTGCCGTTAGTGCACCCAGACTGTGGAACTCCCTTCCTGGTGACATCCACTCGGCCACCTCCTATCGGAGTTTTTGCAACTCCCTGTGGGGATACCTGAAACTAGCCTCTGTGTGTGACTGCCCCAAGCCTCCCTAGGGGAATTCTTAAACTATTTGTCATACTTGCCCCAAGCTGCCTTCGCTAAAGCTGCTTGATACCTCTCATTGACCCTAATGATCCCATTAATCTCTTTCAGTTCCTGGGTTTTCTGACTGTTGGATATGCCTCTTTGACCACAGCATTGCACCATGATCCTAAGCTTGTCCATGAACCTCTGTTGCCCTGGGGTGCTAATCTATATAGTTATAAGTTTAAGTTATAAGTTATATTTTGACCTACCGTTCTTGTGGATAGTGCTGTTACTCCTGTATGTTACTCTTATTAGTCAATGCTGTTCCTCTTTCCCTTATGTCTTGTTATATTTGTCTTGATGTACCTGCAACCATTATGTGCACCTATCTGTATTCCTTTGTTGTATTCTCCCGGGTCGTTCTTGAAAATAGGCAAAATACTTGTCTAGTGTACTTACCCAGTAAACAAAAGCTAAATAAATAAATAACACAACAAAAAATTCTATCAGAAAGATGTAAAACAGAGTAGACTTTTTTCAGTTTATTCATTACCTTTTACACCAGTTTTGGCTGTCCCCAGATTCCCTTCCACCACTAACCAGCCCCCACCTTACCTAAACTCAGCTCATGCCCCCACAGAACATTGATTTGTCTCCCAGGCAGGGTACGAGGTGGGGGTTACATACCCCGTGCAGTCCATGTGGTGGAGTCAGTAAGGCAGAGCTGGCAATAATAATTCTGCTTACTGGTTATTTCACTGTGAGAATAATGCCAGCTCCATAGAGTTGCATTGTTATTAATGTGGGTCTAATTATTGCGTATTTATTTTATTTATTTATTTAAAATTTGGTAACTGGGAAAAGCACCAATGAGTCGAGGCGCGTTTTCAGGTGCAACCCAGGGACAGGGTTACATAGAAAAAATATAGACATTTAAATCATTATTTATGTTTATGTACTTGTGTGGCATTTATGTTTTCTTGTTTGTAATCCTAGCTGGTCAGTGGTTCCTTGGTGATGCAATACTAATTCTGAAGGTGCAATCCCCCCTCTTAAAATGCAGAGTGTTAAGAGAGTGTAAACACATCCAGGACACACATCTCTGTGTAGTCAGCTGAAATGCAGAGGCAGCAGCAGCACTTTCATACAGGACATAAAGTAAGTTTTAACCAGGTAAAGCATACAATAGTGGGCTGTTCAGCCTACAGACGGGTGTGGTTTGTTGACTGAATGCCTCGGATGTCAATAGGAAGAGAGGCAGGGGGTGATGAATCCTCCAGCATATTAATATTAGACAATACATAAAGCATTAAAAATTGCCAGTACTCAGGCATGCACCCGCAGACCTGTGGGTGCATGCCTGATTACCAGGAGTTTTTAAAGCCTTATGTGTGGAGTAATAAAGGAATTGACATTTGCATCGTATTTGAGAGTCCAGTGTTTCCTTTTCAATAACAGTCAATGGTGAGTGGCACCTTTACATTTGGGATTTTCAATTTCTTCTCATACCTGAGTGGCTTAACCCCCAAGTATAGGAGGCTCTACTCCCATACAGCCCCGCTGGGGGCTTTAACCCCTGACCCCTGGGCCCCACCATAAATGTTACAAACCCGGCACCTATGGATGTAGGACATATATAGTGGCAAGATACACTGCTCATTCCTGTTAGTAAAAGCATCTTCTCCAGTCTGGTTTCTTCTTCTGTACAGACTGAATAACCACAGAAACACAGAAGAATTGTTTTAACTAACTGCTAAGCCATGCATTATTAGCGATGTTAGTGTGGTCATGGTCCTGCTCGCTCAGTCCCTGACCTGTCACTTGCTCACTCCCTAAAAAAAAAAAAAAAGATGTAAGCTGACCACAAAAGGCGAGATCAACCAGATCAACAAACTACATTTAATTAAACACACGAACAGCCATTCTGTTGATACCAGCAACCTCTGATCCTTGCTAAGCGATCTAAGGAGCCGCCATGTTTTTCAAACTGTCTGGCCCCCCACACAGAATTCACAGCCAATAAGAAGGCACACTGTGAACCTAGGGGCATGGAGTCCCTAGCAACTGCATTAGTGTCCCTAGCAATCTGCTGTGAAGTGTGCAGTAACACAGCAGAGCACAAAGTAATCCTTCCTTTTTAATTAAAAAAAGCCAAACTAAAGGAAAATAAATAACAACTGCACCCCCAAATCTACATCCCTATTGCATAAATGGAATATGCAGTGGGGACCACACAGAATAAATGATTTATCTGCACTCGAGCAATTTGACTTTGGACACCTCACTTGTGGCTTACACCACTCATGAGGTTATTTGAAGTTAGACTGCTCTACTTCAGATAATTCATTTATTCCACTGGTCCCCACTGCATAGCCCTTAATTATAAAACAGATTTAGGTCTAGAAATGCCAAGATGAAACTACTATCTTATGAAAAAAAGGCAAGATCATTTCATTTACTGGAAGGCAAGACTGAGAGTAAAGCTCTCTTTTTCAACAGCATCCAGCACAAAAAAACATACAAAATCACTACAATACAATACAGTACAATACAATACAATACAATACAATACAATACAATACAATACAATACAATACAGTACAATACAATACAGTACAATACAATACAATATAGTACAATACAATACAGTACAATACAATATATGCTACCTGACGTGGTACTCGTGTACCTATATTATGACTACTGTGATCTATCTATTACCAAGCATGTACCACCAGTGAATGCCTGTAACACTGGTTGCTTTTTTAATCTAAATGTTATGTACTGTACTGTTTTGTTTGCTGTGATGTATTGCTCTCTTGACAAGGTACCTTTGTAAATGAGTCTATGACTCAAAGGTTCGTAAACCGATGATCAAATAAATAAATAAATAGTACAATACAATACAGTACAATACAATACAATACAATATAGTACAATACAGTATAAAATACATTTAGTTCCAAAAATAAGAGAAAGATGATCCAAGTAATTCATAAATTGACAAAGATTCACTCAAAACAATCACAGCAATCATAAAATACTTTGGTAATTGTTGTTTTAAACTGAGTGATAGAAGTAATCAAATTAAGGTTACAACACTTCTTTATCAATTCCCACACTTGAGGAACAGATACAGCCAGAATAAAATACCTTAAAGGGGACAGGAAATGTGTGCTAATTGACAGCAGTTAGTAATGCTCCTATTTACAGAAATTAAATTCACACCTCCAAAAGATCCATATTTAATTGCAACTGAATAAACACCAATGTGAAAAACTGAATTTTCAATTGTTTCCTTTTTATGGACAGCATTCTGTTACAGTTCTCGTCATGGAACTAGTAATTTGGAGTTCTTACTATGTCACGGTTTGTGTACAGAATGCTAAGTATGAGCTATTGTCCTATCAGAACCATGTTCAGCGTTCTGAGCTCAAACCATGACATAGTTAAAATTCCAGATCACTGGTTCTATGAAGGGAACTGTAACAGAATGCTGCCCATAAAAACAAAACAATGGGAAATACAGTTTTTTTACATTACATTTTATTTAGGTACAGTTACATATGGATCATTTAGGGGTAAGAATATCATTCTGAAACTAAGAACATTATAAATAGCTGCTAATTAGAAATCATTTCCTGTCCTCTTTAATTTAGTTCTTTGTCTAGGAATACAAAAGCTTCTTAAATTAGATGATCTAAGGCTATAACCAGATTACTTTCTAAAGTGCAAAGTGTCAATAAGATATTTAGGTAAGGTCCCAGCAATAAAATTATAAACATAGAAATACCAATGAATATCACTTCATACAGCCAGTGAATTCCAACCAATGACAGCATACAGATGGCAATGATGCGTGCTCCATGGGAGACCAGTAATAAATCTTAACATGCTGTGGTACAGTGGATCCAGTGTGCTCAGGACTTTACTAGTTGCATTTCTATAAATGCAATCACAATAGTCAAGAACTGACATAAATAACTGACAAGAGATTTCTTAATAGAGTAACAAAAATGTGATCTATTCCTATGAAAAAAACTTAAGATTCGTTTGAGCTTAATAGACAACAAATATACATGTTGGCCAAAGTTTAAGTGTTCATCTTAGGTCAAGCCAAGGTATTTGTAGGTAGTTAACTCTCTCTATATATATATCCATATCTTTGTTCGATTTCAAGACTAAATCAACATTAGTTGATAGTCTACAATAAAGCAAATAGTACTACTGTCTCACATATGAGCAAGATAGTACTACTGTTTTGCAAAGCTGGGTACTGTATGTCACAATGGAATATTGGAACAACAGAGAGCAGCTTTAACAATGTTGATGACAGTGACATCAACAGCAGTGAAGCAGAACACAGTGGTATCAGCTGAGCTTATGCCACTGGGTTTTGCTTCATTGTAGCCTTCAGCTCAAACCGATGTCACTGGGTTTCACTTCATTGTAACCTTCAGCTCTCCTGATGGCACTGGGTTCCATGCAAGCAATAATACCTGACAGGGTGGGAGGCATTGGGCAATACTGGACCACCCAAGGGTGTAATAAGGCCTGGCGCTGCAGGCGGAGGGCCTTATAGCCCTCGGAAGGTCTGGTATTGCTCATACTGCCCACCCTGGATGGTATTATTGCGCTTAGAAAATATTTTGTATTATTCAAGAATTATTATTGTTTTTTTTTAAAGACTAAAGATTATCATACAGTTGCTTGGTTAGTAAAGTAGTCCCTCTACTGGCATACTTGACAATACTTGCCAGTAGAGGGCAGGGCAGCATTTTACTGCTGCAGACAATATCTCCCATCTTTGGCACCTGAACCTCCCCCCCAACTCACTTGCGTTCTGTTTTTTTGTTGTTTATTTCCCTCACTGAGACAGAAACACATGCAGGTTGTCCTCTATTTTGTTAATGTTCCTAACGGGATCAGGAAGAGCAGCGGAGTGCTGGGTAGGTGCCATGATTAGAAAGGGGAATGGAGCGCAGGAGAGGTATTGTTTATTTATTTTTTTCTTGAAACTGCTTTGTGTAGTGGAGGAGATGTACTGGAAAAATACGCTTTTTCTCTCTCTCTCTCTCTCTCTCTCTGCAATGTATTAATCAGATCATGATCTAACTGCCACGGATCTGATTGCAGAACCAAGCATGTAATCGTGGAGCAGGAGCCGCTCTCTAAGTAACAGAGCAGGGGGCAGCATTTGGAGAATGGGTGCGAGACCAGGGTGAGGAGACTGTACATTTTAAATTAAGTGCAGTTGGGAAAATGCTTATTTTTCTTTGTTCCCAACCACAGATGAAATACTGGACTATTTTTTCTTTGCTTTTAAAAATATGCTTCATTTACTGTTACTCAGTTTTGGCTAGTAGAGGAGCCTGAGGGAGCTGACTGATCAGCTTCGGAAGCAGCGCTGATGATCAGTGTGGTGTGCTGCAGTCGAGCACCACAACTGATTGTTTTAGAAAAAATGTTGTTTTTTTTTGTCTTGACTTCAATTAAGCCACTGCCAACTCCGGTGATGGTGGTAGTTGGGGGGCATAACTTAGTCATTTAGTGGTTAAGAAAATGGCAGCATTTTGAACTTGTGTGCTCAGAGCTTCAGCCAATAAGGAAGTAGGCTGGGCACAAGGATACTTGGCTGGCCATGAGGCAGGTTTTGGGTGGCACTTTTTATTTGCTGGGCATCTATTGAAAGTTAATGTAACCCCCTGGCAGGGGTACTAGCCAATCAGAACCCAGCAAATAAAAATCCCGTTTTCTAATTCACTGTGGCCTTCAGCTCAGCTGATGTCACTGGGTTCCACTTCATTGTAGCCTTCAGCTCAACTGATATCACTGGGTTTCACTTCATTGTAGCCTACAGCTCTCCTGATGTCACTGGGTTCCACTTCATTGCAGCCTTCAACCCAGCTGATGTCTCTGGGTTCCTCTTCATTGTAGCCTTCAGCTCAACTGATATCACTGGGTTTCACTTCATTGTAGCCTACAGCTCTCCTGATGTCTCTGGGTTCCTCTTCATTGTAGCCTTAAGCTCTACTGTTGTCACTGGGGTTCTGCTTCATTGTAATAATAATAACTTTATTTATAGAGCGCCTTTCATCAATCAAGGTGCTGTACAGGTTAAGACAGATGAAACCAAATAAATAATAAAACATGACAAATTCAAATCATAACAGGCAAATAAGATACAAATCTGGTTAGAGCAATTTAAACTTCATATGCAAGATGCAATAAATATGTTATCAGGGCCCTCTTGAAGCGCTCCATGGTCGTTCACTCTCAAATCTGACAAGATAGAGAATTCCACAAGGTCGGAGCCATGTGCATGAAAGTGCGGGCACCTGATGTTTTAGGCCATACCCTGGGAATCTCTAACAACTCCGCATCAGCTGAGCGGAGAGGTCAGCTGGGGCAGTAGGGATTCAGGAGCTCTTGCAGGTAGCTTGGACCCAGTTCGTGCAGGGCCCTATAGGTCAGAAGCCCGACCTTGAAGGTGATCCGCCACTGAATGGGCAGCCAGTGCAGTTCGTGCAGCATGGGAGTGATATGACTTGAATGAGGAGTCCCCATCAACAACCACGCCGCAGTGTTCTGCACCAGCTGCAAGCAGCAGATATCAGCCCCCGGCAGCCCTAAGTACAGGGAGTTGCAGTAGTCTAGGCGCGAGGTCACAAAGGCATGGATCAATGTTGGAAGGTCGCCAGATAGAATAAGGTGCTTAATCCTGGCAATGTTCCTAAGATGTAAAATGAGGACTTGACTGCCGACACCTGCGAATGCAGTGTCAACCCGTCATCAAAAACCACCCCCAGGTTTCACACCTGTTCAGAAGAAGGCAGTTGGGCACCTCCGAGCCAAAGTCCAGAAGGATGTTCCACCACCGACCCCTCTGTCTGGTGACATGGATCCACCACCAACACCTCGGTCTTCTTGGAATTCAATTTCAACCAGCTGGACTTCACCCAGTCCTGGATTTCTATGAGGCAGCTATTAAAGACCAAGATCACACTATCCTGGTAGGGTGCAAAAGGCAGGTAGAGCTGGGTATCATCAGCATAGCAGTGAAACCTCAGCCCATACCATCTTACAATGTCTCCGAGGGACAGCATATACACCACAAACAACATGGGGGACAACACTGAGCCCTGAGGGACCCCACATGGCAGAGAGAGAATGGGCCAGAGGATAAAATCCAAGACACCACCCTCTGAAATCTGCCAGTGAGGAAAGATTGAAACCATCTGAAAACTGTTCCAGACAGGCCGCAGATGGCCCTCAGGTGCTCGAGGAGCACCCCATGGTCCACGGTGTCAAAGGCTGAAGAGAGATCAAGAAGTACCAAGATGGAATGGCATTTCTGATCCCTCGCCATCAGGAGATCATTGAGCACCCAAACCAGAGCAGTCTCGGTACTATGCCTCTTCCGAAAACTGGACTGGAGAGGTTCGTAGATATCATGGATGGTAAGGTGGTTCTCCAGCTGTAGCACAACAACTTTCTCAATCACCTTCCCAGCAAAGGGAAGGCTAGAGATAGGTCTGTAGTTGGCAAAGCAGTTTGGGTCCAGAGCAGCTTTCTTAAGGAGCAGTGTCATCACTGCCTCCTTTGGGGAGCTAATTAGGGTGCTGGGTTCTGCTTCATTGTAGCCTTCAGCTCTACTGATATCACTGGGTTCTGCTTCATTGTAGCCTTCATCTCAACTGATATCATTGAGTTCTGCTTCATTGTAGCCTTCAGCTCAACTGATATCACTGGGTTTTGAAATTGTTAAAGAAGAACTGTGCTGAACCTGTAAGTCATGTTTCCCAGTCGAAGCTACTTTTAAGTACTGGTTAAAATTCTGGTATTGTTCCATCTATACAGGCCTTTTAGTAACCTCAGTGGGTAGTTCTGCTTTACAGTCTGATGGTAAGTACCCTTTTAGAACTGCGTGATGTAGTTTACAATATGTCCCTCTCAGCCACAGAGATCTGCAGCATAACTCATAGAAGAAAATTTATGGGCATCCATACAAAAAAAGCCTGTGTCTGCATCAAGAGTTTTTTAAGGCAACCAGGAATCTTGAGACTGAAACTCGAGAGGTTCTCTGGTTGTCATAGAACACTTGAGATGAACACACAGGCTTGTCTGTGTATGGATGCCCATACGTTATCTTTTATAGTGTATGGGCATCCATGCCTGTCTATTTCAGACACCCTGGTTCCTTTCAGTGAATTAGGAATTGGGGAGGAGGCACTTGATGGTTGGAAGCTAGCTCATATTACTGATTCAGTGTGCTGCAACTTTTTCTGTAAGTCCAAGTTGAAAAAACCAGCTTTCGGCTCGACTGGATAGAGGAAAATTGCTAACTGGAAGCATTCTAAGTTGTTGTGCTGCAGTAGTGACATCACTACTGCAGCACAACAACATAATGATGTCACTACTGCAGCACAACAAGCGTATTCCAGGCATGGAATTCCATGCATAACAGGGTTACACCATACATTATAGATGCATTGCGCCAATTACAGAAGAGTAGAACAGGGGCATAAACTACATCATACAGTTCTAAAATGGTTCGTACCAGCAGCATATAAATTGGAAACACCCACTAGGAGAACTTAAAAGTATGGATAACTACAAAAAGAACATAATTTGAACCAGTATTTAAAAAACAGCTTCAAATGGGAAAACTAATTTATAGATTCAGTGCAGTTCTGTTTTAAGTAATTAAACAAGCATTTGTCAATGCTGAATGTTCATTGTGTGCACTGGTGTCATTTTGGGGGGGTGTTGAAAACCACATTGAAATACATTGATGCTGAAACCCTGGCTGAACTACGTTTTGACAAGCTGTCATATTTTGGACAGTATTTGAATACAGTAGCTCGGGTAATAAGAAGGCTAAATTAAAAATGTGGGGTGCATCACCAGCCCCAGTGATGCTGAGGGTTGAAGCGCTGGATGCCACACCTTGTGCCATGCTGGCAACCCATGTTTGGAAAGGAGCATGGACTGCTGAGGTCGGCGGGGGAGGAGTAGGATTGAGCATCCCAGGGACAGCTCTCCTTCTCTGGTGAGAGGGGCGACCAGTTGTCGGTGTATGCCTGGCCCCAAGCAGTGGCTGGGGGCTGGCACACCAATACTACAGACATTGGGTCAGAGGCGGGGCAGATGCCTGATGGGGTGCACACACGGGAGCGTGTGCAGCACTGTAGCTGGTGTTCTAGCACATTCCACCCCTGAAGGGGAGAAACCAGAAGGAAAAGCTCATAGCAGATGATGGAGGGAGCTCGTGGTACCCAAGGGCAAATCTAAACGTGAGGGGGAAAATTGGCTGCAATGTTCCACCCCTACCCTTATTTAATAAATATGATGCCCTCAAACATGACACAGATGTTCCATCCTATGATGCTTTCATCAATATCTCCCGCAGTGAACCTTTAGTTTCTAGTCCACCCCGTAGGAGGGAGAATAGTTACACTGAGATTCCCACACCTAAACAAAAAAAATCTCAAATAAGAGACAAAATGAAAGAAATGGGTTTTTCACATTACATAATTAATTGGGTATCAGGTTGGTTGAATAAAAGACATCAGCAAGTTAGAATTAATGGCACACTTTCTCAGTCGCTGAGTGTGACTAGTGGGGTCCCACAGGGATCTGTGTTGGGACCGACCCTGTTTAACACCTTTATTAGTGATTTGCAGGTTGGCCTGAAAATGTTCTCTCGAAATTTGGTGAGGATACCAAGTTGTGTGGCTCTGTTCTTACATCGTTAAGCAGAGAATCCATGAGGAACAATTTAAAATCTATTGAAGAATGGGCAGTTTTAAATTAGATGACACTTAATTCGGACAAGTGTCATTTTGTGCATTTTGGTAAGAACAATCCTAGGCAGACTTATTTTCTGAACAATGTGGCCCTTCATGTGCCACCATTAGAATGAGATCTTGGGGTAATCATTAACAACAAATTATCTTCCAATGATCATTGTATGATGATAGCTAGGAAAGCCAACGCCTTGCTCACTCGGATCCAACATTCATTTGTGTCTAGGACACAGGAATGTGTAATTCCACTGTACAGAGCTTTTGTTAGGCCCCATTTGGACTATGGATCCCCCTGCTGGAATTCCTACTTAAAGCAGGATGTTGACAGAATTGAGAGGGTGCAGAGAAGAGCCACAAAAATGGTCCTGTGTTTATCCAAACTAGACTATGAGGAAAGATTAAAGGTTATGGGGTTACATTCTCTCTGTACAAGACGTACAAGAGGTGATCTTCTCCTCTTGTATAAAATCCAGAATTCTCAGGAGTTAATGCATCACTGTGGCTTACATTTTTCAACTAGTTGGACTTCCCCACGGTACCATAACAAACAGATATTTGTTTCTAAAACTAGAACAACAAAAAGGTTAAACTACTTTACAGTAAGAATACCCAAATTATGGAATCTTCTTCCACAATACTTAGTGGATAGCAGTTCTAATTTAGTCTTCAAGAAAGGGTTGGATTGTTGGCTGGAGTGGAATAACCTTAAGGTATACTTATCCCACCAATGTGGTGGGGGACAATCTCGAAGGGCAGTAGCCTTCTTTTGTCCCTTGAAACCAAGTAAACCAAGTAAACCAAGGTCCTACCCCTGAACAGTCACAGTGCCGACCCTTGTACTGGATCTGGTCTTGGGGGTAGCTGGTCAGCGTCGGCTGGTGGATGTTGGGGTATGAGACTGGGACTCCATCCAGATAGAGAGGGCCATAGAGCAAGAGTACAAATAATCCTCCAAAATTTGCAAATTTTAAAGAGTTCTGCAGTTACTAGCATGTGTACTAAAATTGTAACAACTGGCCATAACTTTGTCATTTTTTCATATTTTGACCACAAATGTTGAACATAGTCTTCTTTTCACCTCATCTCATGAAATCTGTAGGTGAAAAGTTTCAAATCAGTGGGAAAATGGCATTCCACACCACAGGTGCGAAAACACATTATGGGCAGGATGCAAAAAATGACAGCTGTACTGTTAATGAGGTGGTGTGATAAAAAGGCTATATTGACAGTTTGGAGTGAAAATATTGAAAATGACCAAAGTAACATGCATGTGTAGAAAATTTTGAACAACTGAGTTGTTTCACCAAATTATTAACATGGCCTTTTTGGGACCTCGCCTCATGAAGAGTGCCACTGTCATTTTGTTCACTCATACTGAAAGGTGATTTCGCCATTCTGAGCCACAGGTGCGAACACACATTTCAGGCAGGATGCAAAAAATGACAGCTGTAAGGAGGTGTGAAAAGCTGGTAATGTTGAAAATCTGGAGTGCAAATATTAAAAATTGGCAAAGGTACGAGCGTGCATAGAAACTGCACAGCGCATGCTCATAATGCAGGCATTTTGTGGAATTGTGTTCACCAAATTTTTAACATGGCCTTTGAGGCCTCCCTCATGAACAGTGGCACAGTGATTTTGTTAACCCATCCCAAAAGTTGATTTTGCACACCGACCATGCCATTCTGTGCCACTGATGCGAAAACATATTTTGGGCAGGATGTGAAAAATGACAGCTGTACTGTTCATAAGGAGATGTGAAAAAATGGCAATGTTGAAAATCTGGAGTGGAAATAATAAAAATTGGCAAAGTTGTGAGTGTGCGTCGAAACTGTGCAACACACGCTCGTAAGGCAGTCATTTTTTGTAATTTTTTCACCAAATTTGCAACAAGGGTTTTTTGGGACCCCACCTAATGAACAGTGGCACTGCCATTTCATTAATCAGTCCCAAAAGGTGATTCCACCCAATGACTATGAAATCACCTTTCGGTACCAAGTAACGAAATGACAGTGACATGTTCTCGAGGTGGGGTCCCAAGAACCCCATGTTGAAAATGTGGGGCCAAAATTCCTTAAAATGGCTAAGATATCAGCATAAGTTGAAACCCCATTGACTCCCATTATACAGCTCTTACCTTCATTCTTCAGTTTGCTGTCGGCTTTGAAGAGTGCAGATGTGTCCCAATCTGGAGAAGATGACAGCACCTAACCTCCAGAGGTAAGTATGGGGTGGGCTGGGGAGGTGGGTGTGCAGTGGGAGGTGGGGATGTGAGAGGGGCTGGGGAGACCACGAGGGACTTTCTGTTTTGCAGGGTAAAAAAAGATGCTGGGGGATGTTTTTCTTTCTTTACAGGTGTAAACAAAAAATGTATTTGGGCACACTGGGGTGGGCTCCCAGTGTGCTACATGAGTTGGGGGAATAGGGCTGATCACAGGGAATTGGACACCCTAGTGTCGCTGATCAAAGTGATTGTGGGGAGTAGGGCTCCAACACACGGGAGTGGGCATCCCGGTGTCAAAAAGCAAACAATAAAAAGTAAAATAATTTGGCACACTGGGGTTGGCTCCCAGTGTGCCACTATTGTGGGGTGGGGAATATGCTGACACAGGGATTGGGCACCCCAGTGTTGGCACGGCTCAGTACCAGAGGGTGTGGGATGGCCAGCTTACAGTGGGAGGGTTGTATTTGCTGAGGGAGTGCTGGGAGGGAGAGGGGAGGACAGCTCACTGTGGGAGATAGCAGGAGGGCCTGAGCTTCAAAGGACAGAGCTGAGCTGCTACTGCATCAGCTCTGTCCTTTGAAAAACTTGCCCAGACCAGACCCCTCAGAAAATCAGTGTCATCAGGACACTGCCTGCTGATTTGTCTGCCACAGACCGGCCACTAGAGCCCCGGTCTCCATTGGACTTGCACCCCTCACACCCCTCTCTAGCAACTCTCATAGCAACATGTTCGTCTGCACCTGCATGCATGACGAACATAAAAATGTATATTGGAGCCAGCCTGGTGGTGCTGAGGGTTGAGACACTGGCCGCACCACCTCATGCCATGCCATTGACCCGGGTTCAGGAGTGGACTCAGATCATCGGGGTTGGCGAGGGAGGAGAGGATTGAGCATTCAGAGGACTGCTTTTCTCTCCTGGGAAGGGTTCCCAGGGTTTCATTGCCATGTAGTGCCTCCCAGTGGAGACCATGAGCACTATATGCTGGCAGGGACTTGAAAGGGGGGAGGTCACGGCGGACGACTGTGGGAGGGGGTGGACGTGCACCCTCCACACAGTGACGTTATTGCACATTTGCACCTTGGAGAAACTAAGGAGAAAAACCCTGGCTGCCAGCAAGATGATGGCAGGACTCATGCGTCCAGCCCACATGTCCAATGCCAGCTCCTGACCTGACTTGACTCACCGTAGTCCCCACCTCCTCCCATATGGGGCCAGCGGGAGAGGGGGGGGAACCCAGCACCTGATTTCCTGGTCGAGGGAGGGGGTTGAAGTGGGCGGTATCAGGCTGGGCCAGTGGGTCTCCAATAGAGAGATGCCCTGGTAGTCAGTGATCAGGAGGAAGAAACAGAGTAAAATAAAAATGTATATTGGGCAGGAAAAAAGGCTTCATTAATAAAGGGCCCTAAATAAGGGAAAAACAGGACTACATCACAACAAAAACACAAAAAAAATACACCAGGTGATAAAACAAACTTCATACTTACAGAATTTTGCAATTATATTAGAAAATGTAAACAACATTTTTTGTGTTCTCTTTAAGTTTCTGCAGTGTCAGTGAATGGGAAGGAATCTTAAAACAACTTGCAGGGGCACTACACTACCTCAGTCTCCTTTAGGGTATTTCTCCTACATCCATCAGCCTTTTTACTAGACGCAGACTCCAAAATCAGTACTTTAAAATTCATCTGACCCTTATCAGAACCTGAAGACAGGATCTGATATGGTTCATTTATAAAAAATGGCATAGGTTCTGGATTTGTTCTGAACTTTTCTGAACCAGTTCTCCCATCCCTACTACAGACATAGATACATAGATACATAGACAGTGTCGGCAGATAAGGGCCTACGACCCACCCAGTCTGCCCATTTGAGCCTGTAAGTTTACTTTATGTTTTCCTAGAAGTCTGTTGCCCCTTAACCCTGACCTCCAGAATTCCTTTATGTCTGTCCCATGACATGTGTTCCATGCCATTGCAACTCATTAGTGCAGTAGCTGTCTCAGTAGAGTACCAGGTTGGGCCAGTGGTTATAAGGTAATTAGTACACTTGGAGGTACAGTGGAGTGGAGACAGTTCACAAGAAGAGCAGTGCAACAGTTAGATCTGTAAAAGATGTGAGGAGAGAAGTCTGCAGGATCCATAACGAATGCAAGGAGAGCAGTGGGCGAGATCTACAAAGGATGCAAGCAGAGCAGTGTGCAAGATCTACAAAGGATGCAAGCAGAGCAGTGTGCAAGATCTATAAAGGATGCAAGTTCATGAAGAATGCAAAGAGGGACAGTAGTGTGTAGAATCCATAAAGGATGCAAGAAGTGCAGTGTGTGTATAATCCAGAAAGGATGCAAGGAATGCAGTGTGCAAGATCCATATAGGCTGCAAGGACAGCAGTGTGCAGCTTTCATAAAGGATGCAAAGAGAGCATGTGCATGATACATAAAGGATAGCGATGTGCAGGATCTATAAAGGATGCAAAGTGCGCAGTGTCTAGGATCCATAAATGATGCAAGGAGAGCAGTGTGTAAGATCCATAAATGATACAAGGATAGCAATGTGCAGGATCTATAAAGGATGCAAGGAGAGCAGTGTGCAAGATCCATAAAGGACGCAAGGACAGCAGTGTGTACAATCCAGAAAGGATGCAAGGAGTGCAGTGTGTACAATCCAGAAAGGATGCAAGGAATGCACTGTGCAAGATCCATATAGGATGTAAGGACAGCAGTGTGCAGCTTCTATAAAGGATTCAAAAAGAGCAGTGTATAGTATCCATAAATGATGCAAGGAGAGCAGTGGCTAGGATCCATAAATGATCAAAGGATAGCAGTGTGCAGGATCCATAAAGGATGCAAGGTGAGCAGTGTGTAGGATCCATAAGGATGCAAGAAGAGTAGTGTGTGGGATCTATAAAGCATACAAGGAGAGTGGTATGCAGGATCCATAAAGGATGCAAGGAGAGTGGTGTGTGGGATACATAAAGTATGCAACAAAAGTAGTGTGTAGGATCCTCAAAGAATACGGGGAGAGTAGTGTGTAGGTTCCATAAAGGATTCAAGGAGAACAGTGTGTAGGATCCATGAAGGATGCAAGGAGAGCAAGGATGCAAGAAGAGCAGTGTGTAGGATCCATAAAGGATGCAAGAAGGGCAGTGTATATGATCTATAAGGTATGCAAGGCAAGCAGTGTGTAGGATAAATAAGGTTGCAAGAAGAGTAGTGTGTGGGATCCATAAAGCATGCAAGGAGAGTAGTGTGCAGGATCCATAAAGGATGCAAGAAGAGCAGCGTGCAAGATCCATAAAGGAAGCAAGAAAAGTGGTGTGCAGGATCCATAAAGGATGCAAGGAGAGTGGTGTGTAGGATCCATGAAGGATGCAAGGAGATTGGTGTGTTGGATCCACAAAGGATGAAAGAATAGAGAATAGCAGTGTGTAGGATCCATTAAGGATGCAAGGAGAGCAGTGTGTAGGCTACACAAAGTATACAAGAATAGCAGTGTGTTGGATCCATTAAGTATACAAGGAGAGCAGTGTGTAGGATCCACAGAGGATACAAAAGGAGTAGAGTGTAGGATCCATAATGGATGCTAGGGGAGCAGTGTGTAAGCTCCATAAAGAATGCAAGCAGAGCAATGCCTAGGATCCATAAAGAATGCAAGGAGAGCAGTGTGCAGGATCAGTAAAGGATTCAAGAAGAGCAGTCTGTATACTGTGAGTTAGACTGTGGGTTTAGTACAGTAGAAGGCTAAAGGCCATGATAACTGCCCCCACTACTCAGTGGATGCAACTACTAGAGTTACAATCTTGTAGAAACTTGTCAAGCCTCAGTTTAAAAATAGAGAAATTTAGTATTGTATGATCCATAAAGGATGCAAGGAGAGCAGTGTGTATGATCCATAAGGGATGCAAGAATAGCAGTGTGTAGGATCCTCAAGGGATACAAGGAGAGTAGTGTGTAGGATCCATAAAAGATGCAAGGAGAGCAGTGTGTAGGATCCAGAAAGGATACAAGGATAGTAGTGTGTAGGACCTACAAAGGATGCAAGGAGAGTAGAGTGCAGGATCCATAAAGGAGGCAAGAAGAACAGTGTGCAGGATCCATAAAGTATGCAAGAGGAACAGTGTGTAGGTTCCAAAAAGAATACAAGCAGAGCGGTGCTTATGATCCATAAAGGATGCCGGGAGAGCAGTGTGCAGTATCCATAAAGAATGCATGGTAAGCAGTGTGTAGAACCCCAAAAGGATGCAAGAAGATCAGTGTGTAGGATCCATAAAGAATGCAAAAAGAGCAGTGTGTAGGATCCAAAAAGGATGCAAGAATAGCAGTGTGTAGGATCCTCAGAGGATACAAGAAGAGTAGTGTGTAGGAGCCATAAAGGATGCAGGAAGAACAGTGTGTAGGATCCATAAAGCATACAAGAAGAGCAGTGTGGAGGATCCATAAAAGAAGCAAGAAGTGCAGTATGTAGGATCCATAAAGGATGCAAAGAAAGTAGTGTGTAGATTCTATACAAGTGAAATATTTACTGTATATATTTTTTGTATATTTGTATATATGTACAGTTCTCCCTCATTATAACGAACTCCCTTGGAGCCAATCGTAAAGTTCGTTATAGTGAGGATTCGTTACAGTGGGAGAGACCATGTATATTATTTTTCCGCGAGTGAATAAGACCCCCCCCCCCCCCGAACAAAACCTCAACCTGACTGTAGTCTGAAGAATGTTTAAGATCAGTTCTCCCTCCTCGGACACTGAGTCAGATGGTAGCACTGATCTTTTCTGTGTTTGGCTTTATTTTTGCAGATCAGCTGATAAGGAAACAGAGGAGCCAAAAATACAGCACAGTATTATTTTTATTGTTGTTTGAAAGCACACAGTCATTTAAACTTTATGTAGGGAACACTGAGCCGTAAGGAACCCCCATAAGGAATCCCGTAAGTTGCGATTCCTTCAGCGTAGCACACCAGAGTCAAGGGAAGACTTTAATTTTTAATTTTTTTTTTTATTTTAGTTTTTGTTGACCAGGTAAGTGCACTAGACAAATCATGCCTATTTTCAGGCACGACCCGGGGAGGGGGATACAGATGAATGCCAGCTGACCTTGAACCAGATTAAGCTGTTGGTGGTATTTTTAGTGAATGAGGGAAATTTGGCCAGGACATCGGGGACATTCCCTACTCTTTTCAATAAGTGCCATGGGATCTTTAACATCCACCTGGACTACCACCAATCCAGGCAGATGGGACCTCGGTTTAACGTCTCATCCGGAAGACGGCACCTCAGAAGTGCAGCACTCCTCTCATGCTGCACTACAGTGTCAGTACTGGGATATTAACCGAAGTGCCAGATGTGGGAACTGAACCCACAGCCCTCAGATCTCCCGGCCTCAGAGGCGAGTGTGCTACCTACTGAGCCACTGGCACTGCAAATTTGATACAGTTGGACATGGAACATCGGAGCAGAGAAGTGAGATTTAATTTCACTGTACAGAATTTTTAAATGGAACATCAAGCAGACAAGGAAGCTTTAATTAATTTACTGCATTACATGGGGGTCAAACAAATTGCTAAGTGCTGTGGCTAATTGAAAAGGCACTGTAATTTACAGATTAATACAGGGCTATGTGGGTATGCTGTAAATGCAGCCTTTGATTGGGGCCCACGACCCGCATGCGTTACAATGCAGGATTCGTTATAGTGGTGTAACCCCCCTAAAAACGGCGGTTCCCAAAAAGTCTTCCTTGTGCTTGCCTAAATGCTCACTGCCAAGCTGGTGTCCTGTGTTTTAGCAGTTTAAATGTGATTACCAGAGCCTGTATAGCCTCTGTGTACTGTCTCTTTAAGAGCTGCCTGATTGCAGCATAAGTAACCTGGCAGGGAGCTCCATTGAAAGATGTAACTATTTGCCGAAAATCATTTAGAGTGTTAATGATAATGTAGTTTGTCTTACCTGTCTTCTTTGCAACAAGGACTGTCTTGTTTGTCCCTATCATTTGGCCCGGGACTGTGAATTGGACCAATCAGTTCTGGTGGGACCTAAAATGCAGCCGGACTCAGGAGCTGTCTGAAGTCAAAATCTGTAGGAACTGTAGTTTTGAGCTTTTTGTGCCTTTTTTGCAACTGAAGGGGGAGGTCTTGCTTTGACTGACAGCCAAATCAGCCGACCAAACCTTTTGGATCTGAGGGATTTCCCCAAACTGCCTTCTGTTTAGGGCAGAGCTAAGCTGGAAGCTGAAGAGGAAGGAGCTGAAGTGATTCTGAGCAGCAGTCCTTAGTGGATTCGCATGGGAGAACTATGAAAAGGCTGAGTTTTTGGCCTGCACATCTGCCTCTTGCTCCTTAAAGGGAGAGAAGAGAATTATTTTGCACTAAATCCAAGTTTGTGTGACTAAAGTAAGCTACAGAAGTGGGCCAGGCTCAACCTGAAGAAGACCGAAGATTTTGCTGAATGCGATTGGCCTGTCAGGAGTTCCAGCTACCCCTAAGCTCCTGGTGTGTGCAGAGACTTTGCGACTGTGACTGGGGAGCGCTTTGCGTGGTACAGTAGAATTCCCTTACATGTAAATGTAATATGAGCTGCTAGTGGGTCGTGAGTTAGTCCCCCACTGTGTGAACTGTGTTCTGCTTGCTGGAAACTGTATCCAGCCCAAAACGGACAGCATCCAAATTTGTCTCCATGCGGGCTGGGCCTTGCCAGACTGGCCCAGCCAGACTACCCACTGCACAGAGAAGCCATCGACGAGAGACCTACCTGGGGATCAGCCCCCTGCTCCACGCTTGAACAGGAACGACACCTCTGCGACTCATGTGGTCCCTGCTTCTCCTGGCATTCCAGATCAACCACCTGCAGTCTCGATTTTTGTCCAGCCTGTGTCCATCCTTGGGTATCGTGAGTTAATACCAGGGTAGCTCCCTGCAACAAGAGCTTAATCTGAGTGTGTCATCTGATTGTCTTGTTGTTTCATTTCCTTTTTGAACTGAGCCCTCTGGCTCCGGATTACAAATATTGTGTACTGTGCATGTTGTGTTTTCCATCACAGGGCCCCAACCAGCTGCAACCCCGGGCAACGGTCCTGGCTAGCCCATCTCTTCTCCACCTGGGTACCCAGAGGTGGACTGTGTGGGGGGACTCAAAGCGCATACATAACTGCTTGATTGATATAACCTTTAAGCTAATTAACCTGATGTTGCCCCTTCCTTGTTCAAGTCCCCTGAATAAATCAGATCTAACTTTTTCTGCATGTAATCTGACTGTGGTTCCAGTTTGTGCTCAAAGTACTGTACTGTTGCTATTTGCTGTGCATAACCTTGTTTTTCAGGGGGTCCCCAGGATCAAGCCAGAGGAACCAGCCCTGATGGTAAATGTAAACAGTGTGGGTACTTGTGTGGTGTATCAGGGGTATTGTGAAAGTGATTATTGTACAGTGTTCAGGCCACTAGAGGGGAAAGAGGGGGGTTACAGTGTCCCGGAGGGCTGTGCCCAGGTTAGCTTGACCACTACCAACCCTGATCTCTGGGTGGAGGCACCTGTTTCAGAACTCAGGCCCCTTAACCTGCTACTAGCCAAGCAGGCAGGGGTAGTAGTCCTAGGGATAGCTCCACCTAGGGGTTACATCTTGGAGGCACCACTGGGATTTTGTGTCTTCTAGTGGCCAAATTTGTGAATTGTTGTTAAAAATAAATGGCTACCCCAACAGAAGTGGCTGTACACCAGTTGGTGGGGTGGTGTACTGGGCAGAAGATCGACCCCTAAAATGCTATACTTATCCTGGATATTCCCCTGGGTACCAATAAGGACACTGTAGGGGAGTACTTTCCAAGGCTGAATGTTTACAAAACCCTGTGGTGGAAGGTCGACAGGCTAATCTGCTCGCCCAAAGTTTCATGGCCTTAGTAGAGTGTAAGGACCCAGTAGACAGTTCCAAAGTCCCAGGGACTATCAGCCCTGAAGGAGCCCTCACTGCCTGGGGAGTGATAACTAAAGACAGTAAAGACCCCGGGGAGAATGAGCCCACCCCCACTATCTGAGACTTTTGAGGAGAAATTTGCTAAGTTGTTGCTGGAGGAAGGGAAACTGTGGAGGACTTAAAGAAACTATTCCTGCCACCTGGGGGTGTTCCTCCCCCAACACCCCCTCCTGCTCCAGCACCCGTTATTGCCCCTCCTTCTGTGCCCATGCCAATGCTGGCTCCTATGTCTGTACCTGCCATTAGTCACGACTCTTACCGAAGGTTGAGAATCTTCTCCGGCACCCTCCCCTCCCCCCAAGGGGAGGATGATTGAGAGACCTGGATAGATTGTGTTGCCCCTTTGGTACCTGAATGGCACTGTGCAGAGGCTGAGAAATGGAAAAGGATCATGGAAAGTTTGAGGGGTCCTGCCCTAGAGGCCATTAAATTTCTGAGGTCCACAAACTCTGATGCATCTGCCCAGAAGTACCTATCTGCACTCAAAGGCAATTTTGGGAGCATTGAGTCAGGGGAGAACTTGATGTGGAAACTTCAAGGTACAAAGCAATGGCCAGGGGAAAGTTTGTCTGCATATGTTACTCATCTGGCAAGAGCGCTGCAGAAGGCTTACCGAAAAGGTGGGATAGCCACCAGTGACTTAAACCATGTGAGGTTGGGGCACATACTGCAACATGCAAAGCATTCTAAATTGCAGCTCCTTCAATTAAGGCTCCCAGATAGAAGAGGTAACCCACGGACTATTGTGACTTTATAAAAGAACTCCGGGAGGTTGAAGATGAAGAGGGGGATTTTAATTTTAGGTGTATCGCAGCCCAAGTGATCACGGCATTGGAAGGCCCTTCTGAAGAGGGGACCAATGAGGGTGTGCCGCCATGGGATGAACTGCTGAGGGAGTTCAGGGAAACAAAAAGCAATCTCTTTATGAAGGCCTCTCCTGCAAGTACAGGCACCGACCCTTATCCAACTGCATCTGCTATGGGGGGGGTGTCTACCCAGGCATCTCCTGCTGACAGCAGCTCAAAACTTGATGTCTTGACTATGAAAGTAAGAGAATTGACAAGATGTCTCCAAATGTTCACCACACAGCAGACAGAGATGGCACCAAGGTTTTCAGTTGGTAGTACTACCACCCCAGCTCCCAGTGTGATGCCTTGGCCACCCCAAATCCCAGAAAACATATTTTGCCATAATTGTGGGAAGGATGGGCACATGAAGAGAGAATGCCGGTCCACAAAAAACCTAGATAAAGTTGTATACAGGCTTCAAGGAGCGCTTCAGAGAATGAATCAGTGGTCGAGGAGTGCCCAAAATGACTGCAGTGAAGGTTCAAGAAGTAGTAACTCAAATCCCTATGTGGCTAAATCATCTCTCCAGGCCTCTGCTGCTGTCCCTCCAGACTGGTTCAAAATAGTGGGCCCTTCAATGGAGACTACCGTGGCTGTGAATGGTATTCCTCCTTGGGCTGTGCTGGACAGTGGGTCACAAGTGATGATTGTATTTAAGGATTGGTATGACAAACACTTATCTGCTGTACCCTTACAGTCCCTGGAATGCCTACATGTGTGGGGGCTGAGCGACAAGTCTTATCCCTACCTAGGATATGTCCACCTCTGGTTGTCATTTCCTGCAGCTGTAACTGGTGTAGAGGAGCAAGTCGAGGACACTGGCCTTAGTGTGTCCGCCCTACTGGACTATGCAGTTAGGTTCCCTGTTAAGGTGAGACCAATCCATATGTGTGGGAGACTGGCACAACTTTGTCACTGAGAAACAAGAGCGCGGACTAGGAGGGCCCTAAATTCCCGCTCTGATCAAGAGGGCCTATGATTTGCAACAGAACCCCAAGGGAGTGGACCAGGATGAACCGGTAGGGGTTGCGTGGAAGAAAGATCCCGATTCAGTGGTACTGGCCCCTAACGCTCAGTGTACCATTCAAGGGGAGGTCTGTCTCAACAAAGATGTCAAGAACAAAATACTGATGTTTTACGTGCCAGGCGATGGAAAATTGCCGGAAGGATTATTGGTTAAGCCCAGCATCTTGCCAGCTCGTGCTCATGCCTATGCACGATGAGTGATGGTCCAGATTCATAATGTGTCAGATCGGGAGATCCGGGTGAACAGAGGATGCACCCTAGCTATGGTACACTGCACAGACACTGCAGTGTTGCCCAACAACAAGCACACCCTGGCAAGACAGATAGAGTGACTCCTGACTTGTTTGATTTTTGGTGACTCCCCGTTGCCAGCTGAATGGAAGACTAGAATTAGCCAGAAACTTGCCCAGAGAGATCAAGTGTTTTCATTGAATGAATGGGACGTGGGATGTGTCCAGGGTGTGGAGCATCACATATGTCTGCATGATGAACGGCCATTTCGAGAGAGGTCTCGACGCCTAGCCCCTGCAGACATAGACGATGTGAGATGACACTTGCAGGAAATGCTTGCGGCTGGTGTGATACAAAAATCCAGGAGCCCATATGCTTCTCCCATTGTGGTTGTGCATAAGATGAACGGATCTGTAAAATTGTGTGTTGATTATCGAACTCTGAATTGGCGGATCATCCCCGATAAATACACCATGCCCTGTATACAAGATGCTCTGGATTGTTTGAATGGGAGCAAATGGTTCTCGGTGTTGGATCTTCACAGTGGATATTACCAGATTCCGATGGCTCCAGAGGACCATGAAAAGACAGCCTTCATCTGTCCTTTGGGGTTCTATGAATTCCTGAGAATGCCACAGGGCATATCAGGCGCCCCAGCCACCTTCCAGCGACTGATGGAATGAGCAGTGGGAGACATGAATTTGCTGGAATGCCTGGTGTACTTGGATGATGTCATTGTGTTTGGCAGCTCCCTAGAGGAACATGAGAGTTAACTGTTTAAAGTACTAGACCAACTGGAAGATTTCGGCCTCAAGCTGTCCATCGACAAGTGCCAGTTTTTCCAAACCTCTGTGAAGTATGTGGGGCACATAGTGTCTACAGAGGGGATAGAGACTGATCCTAGTAAAGTTTAAGCCTTGACTACTTGGCCTCAGCCCCACAATCTGAAAGAACTACGTTTCTTGGGATTCTGTGGCTACTACCGCCAGTTCATAAAGGACTATTCCAAAGTGATTTGGCCATTCTTGAATCTTACCCAGGGTTACCCTCCTACCAATTGGAAATACAAAAAAGGGTCCGTCAAAGAACCAGATAAAGCATATTTCCACCCGGGTGAACTTTTTGGGTCCCATTAGATGCCTGACTATGAAGCAGCTTTCCAGGAAGTCATATACCAGCTCACCCACACCCCCATCCTCACTTATGCTGATCCCACCAAACCCTATGTGCTGCATACTGACGCCAGTCTGCAGGGTCTAGGAGCTGTAGTGTATCAAGACCATGAGGATGGTTTAAGACCAGTGGCATTCAGCAGTAGGAGCTTGATGCTGTCAGAGTGAAACTGCCCTGTGCACAAGTTGAAGTTCCTTGCGTTAAAATGGGCCATTGTCGACCAGTTTCATGATTACCTCTATGGGGCAAAAATATTGGTGAGGACTGATAATAACCCATTGACCTATGTACAGACTTAAGCTAATTTAGATGCCATGCGGCGCCGGTGGCTTTCTGCATTGTCAACATATGATTATGCTGTAGAATACAGACCGGGCCTAGAATCATATTGATGCTGGCCCTATCCGGCCATTTCCAAGAGTGACTAGGTCAGGCTGTCTAGGCATTGACATCGAGCACTGTGCCAAAATTTTGATAGAAATGAACAGATGTCTCTGGACACAGCAGACTGTTAGTAGATGCTTGGGCCCTCTGACATCTGCGCCACGGCTGCATATTGCCACTTCTGTGCTCTAGATATTAGTGCACTACCTCAGTTTGACAATGACAGCATTCAGTGGGCTCCAATCCTGAGATTCTATGATTCAGCCAGCACTTGGCGCCATTCGTGCAGGAAAAGATATTGTCAAGTTGCATTCTGATCTAGAACACTTTATTGTTTAAAGAGCTGAGGTTGAAGCTGCTTAATCATTTGTTGTATAGAGAGACTGTAAATTGAGGTGGCCAAATAGATAAGCAACAATTGGTCCTGCCCACAGCCTTCAAAGATTTGGCACTGAGGTCCCTCCACAATCATATGGGCCACTTTGGTATCGACTGGACCCTTGACCTAGTACGATCTCGATTCTACTGGCCCAAGATGGGGGCCGATGTTGAGCACCATGTAAGGACTGGTAGTCGTTGCCTGCAGAGAAAAGCCCTGCCTCAGAGGGCCGCTCCCTTTGTCAACATTACTACCAGCACCCCAATGGAACTAGTCTGCATGGACTTCTTGAGTTTAGATCCTGATCAGTGAAACATTGGCAATGTGTTATGGTTATGAACCATTTCACATGGTATGCACAAGCTTTTCCCACCAAAGATCAAAAAGCATCTACCGTGGCCAAGGTGCTAGTGGAAAATTTCTTCATCTACTATGGTGCCCCCCAGCGAATTCACTCTGATCAGGGCCGGGATTTTGAGAGTAGGCTAATCAAAGAAATGCTTTCTCTATGGGGGGTGTGAAAGTCAAGAACCACCCCTTATCACCCGCAAGGGGATACTCAGCCAGAACACTTTAACCGCACCATGCTAGACATGCTAGGCACCCTCCACCCAAAAGATAAGCATAAATGGAGCCATCAGATTAGCACCTTGGTACATGCATACAATTGCACGAAGAATGATGCTACCGGGTTCTCTCCCTACCACCTCATGTTCGGGAGAGAGGCCCTGCTGCCTGTTGATGTCTGTTTTGGGGTTTCTTCCGATGGGGTCTGAGCCGAAGATTACCTGCAATATGTACAAAAACTGAAAGCTCAATTGAACCATGCCCATCAACTGGCCCAGACAATGGTCACCAAAAGAAATCTAGCCAACAAAGAGAGACATGATAGAAAAGTAAAGGTTCAAGAGCTTAGGCCTGGAGACCATGTGTTGTTACGAAATTTAGAATTGCATGGTAAACACAAAATTGCTGATCGATGGCACCATCTTCCCCATGTCGTAGTTGGGAAGCTGGATGATTTGCCAGTGTACAAAGTGCGCCCAGAGAATAATTCCAAAGCTTACAAGACCATGCACCGTAACCACTTGCTACCAATTGGTCCAGTTCAAATTGAGGCTGAACCTGCCGAGATTGATTCCCCTGGACCAGTGACTCATGCTGCTGCAAGAAAGAAACAGAGTCAGCCTGCCCCCGTGGTTGCCAATTTAAGACTTCACCCGCAGCAGGCCCAGAATGACAGTGGCTGCCAGTCTAACTCGGATGACAGTGAGTGTGATAATGCCTATTACCCCTCATATGAACTGAGTCAGTTGTTTCGTGGAAATCCTATGTTGAATTATGGGGATGAAACTGGGCCTTCTGGACTGCCTAACCCCTCGGCATCATCCTTGGAGCCAATGCTCCCTGAAAGTGAAGTGCAAAGTATCACGTCTGAGGATGCTGAGTCTTTGTGTATTGTGGAACTGTATGATTTGCCTGAAGGAGAGGTTGATGGTATGAGTCCTTCTGGTGACATGCCAGAAATTGAGGAACACTATGAGAGTGCTGACAACCCCCCTTCAGTGCCAGAATGTCTTCAAAATGAGCCAAGTGTTGTAGAAACAGAGACTACAGAGCAAGGGGCTGACAGTGCTCCAAGTCTGGACATTTCTATCCAGGCAGAGGCACCCCTCACAAGTGATGAAAGCCCCAAGGCTGTTGCTGAAAGTACAGAGACTGTGGTTGTTCCCTCCAGAAAGACTGGCTGAACTGTCAAGCCAGTGGTGCGTTTCAGTTACGATTCCCCCGGGAGGCCAGTGGATTTGCCTCTCAATGTAGTCCACAAAGGTGTTTATGTCTCTCAGAGCTCACTGCCCAAATTGAGCTTGACGGGCCATTCCAGGTTACTTGTTCTGCCTTCTCACCATGGTGCCCCTGCCCCATCCAGCCCCAAGTTAGCTGATAGGGAAGGGCCCCCTCTTGCATTGTTTAGAGTACAAAAAGTTATTACATGATTCTGTATAGTAATGTTCAATTTACCAGTGTGAAATATGCATAATATATTGTCAGAATGGAAATGATATAGTGGAGTACATTGAAATGTATAGTAAAGTGACAAGTTATGCCAATTGATGAATCAGATAGTACTTGTATAGCATGCTAATGGTATAAATGTCTTGTATATGTTGCATTTTCAATGTTATGATGGTACAGACTTGACGCGGATGCCAAATTTTCCCCAGGCAGGAAAGGGTGTAACCCCACCTACAAATCGGGGTTCCCAAAAAGTCTTCCTTGTCCTTGCCTAAATGCTCACTTCCAGGCTGGTGTCCTGCGTTTTAACAGTTTAAATGTGATTACCAGAGCCTGTATAGCCTCTGTGTACTGTCTCTTTAAGTGCTGCCTGATTGCAGCATAAGTAACCTGAGATGGAGCTCTGTTGAATGATGTAACTATTTGCTGAAAATCATTTAGAGTGTTAATGATAATGTAGTTTGTCTAACCTGTTTTCTTTGCAGCAAGGACTGTCTTGTTAATCTCCATCATTTGGCCCGGGACTGTGAATTGGACCAATCAGTTCTGGTGGGACCTAAAATGTAGCCGAACTACAGGAGCTGTCTGAAGACAAAATCTGAAGGAACTGTAGTTTTGAGCTTTTTGTGCCTTTTTTGCAACTGAAGGGGGAGCTCTTGCTTTGACTGACAGCCAAGTCAGCCAACCAAACCTTTTGGATCTGAGGAATTTCCCCAAACTGCCTTCTGTTTAGGGCAGAGCTAAGCTGGAAGCTGAAGAGGAAGGAGCTGAAGTGATTCTGAGCAGCAATCCTGAGTGGATTCGCATGGGAGAACTATGAAAAGGCTGAGTGTTTAGCCTGCACGTCTGCCTCCTGCTCCTGAGAGGGAGAGAAGAGAATTATTTTGAACTAAATCCAAGTTTGTGTGACTAAAGTAAGCTACTGAAGTGGGCCAGGCTCAACCTGAAGAAGACCGAAGATTTTGCTGAATGTGATCGGCCTGTCAGGAGTTCCAGCTACCCCTATCCTCCTGGTGTGTGTAGAGACTTTGCGATTGTGACCAGGGAGCGCTTTGCCTGGTACAGTAGAATTCCCTTACATGTAAATGTAATATGAGCTGCTAGTGGGTCGTGAGTTAGTCCCCCACTGTGGAAACTGTGTTCTGCTTGCTGGAAGCTGTATCCAGCCCAAAACAGACTGCATCCAAATGTGTCTCCATGCGGTCTGGACCTTGCCAGACTGGCCCAGCCAGACTACCCACTGCACAGAGAAGCCATCGACGAGAGACCTGCCTGGGGATCAGCCCCCTGCACCACGCTTGAACAGGAATGACGCTTCTGCGACTCATGTGGTCCCTGCTTCTCCTGGCATTCCAGATCAACCACCTGCAGTCTTGATTTTCGTCCAGCCTGTGTCCAGTCTTGGGTATCGCTAGATACATAGACAGTGTCGCAGATAAGGGGCCTATGGCCCACCCAGTCTGCCTATTTAAGTTTGTAGTTCAGTTTATGTTTTCCAGGAAGTCTGTTGCCCTTACCCTGACCTCCAGAATTCCTTTATGTCTATCCCATGCATTCTTAAATCCGTGATTGTTTCAGCCCCACCACTTCCTCTGGCAGGGTGTTCCCTTGTCCACCACCCGTTCTGTGAAGAAATTCTTCCTCACGTTTCCTCTGAATACGTCCTTCCTCCAACTTCATCCCATGCCCTCTAGTCCTGGAACATCTTGCTTAAAAATAGTGCATTCCTGCACCCTGTTCCTCCTGTAAGATACTTGTATGTCTATCATATCCCTCTCTCCTCCTCTCCTCCAGGGAGTACATGTTCAGTGCCTTCAACCTGTCCTCATGGACTTGTGATGCAATCCATGCACCATCTTTGTTGCCTCCTCTGAACCTTCTCTACCCTGTCTATGTCCTTACGTAGGTAAGGTCTCCAGAACTGCACAGTGTACTCCAGGTGCGGCCTCACTAGTGTCTTGTATAGTGGAATTATGACCACCCTTTTCCTGCTGGTGATGCCCCTGCCTATGCATCCTAGCATCCGATTTGCTTTACCTGCTGCCTTGTCACACTGTTTCCCTGCCTTGAGGTCATCAGAGATGATAACTCCAAGATCCCTTTCCTGCTTGGTGCATGCTATATCCTCCCCCCCAACTGATATATTGTGCCAGGGTTTTGTGCCTATATGCATTATCTTGCACTTCCTTGCATTGAATTTCAACTGCCAAACCCCTGACCATTCTTCAAGTTTCTGCAGGTCCCTTCTCATTCTGTCTACACCCTCTGGTGTGTCTACTCTGTTACAGAGCTTTGTGTCATCAGCAAACAGTGAAATTCTGCCTCTCTGGGTCCTCATGTAATGTCACTGATGAAGATATTGAATAGTACCGTCCCAGCACTGATCCCTGTGGTCACCACTGGTCACTCTTCCTCTGTGGAGTGACAGCCATTTACCACCACCCTCTGTGTCCTGCTGCCCAGCCAGTTACCTACCCACCGCACTACTGTCCTGCCCACACCCATATTCCCCCAGTTTGTGCAATAGTCTTCTGTGGGCACAGTGTCAAAGGCTTTGCTGAGTCCAGATAGGCCATGTCCACTGCCCTCCCCTGATCCACCTCCCTAGTCACCCAGTCAAAAATTCAATGAGGTTGGTCTGACATGACCTTCCCTGGTGAAACCATGCTGCCTTGGGTCCTGTAGTCCATTGACAACCAGATGTTCCACCAATCTCTCCTTCAATGCTTCCATGATCTTCCCACTACCGAGGTGAGGCTGACTGGTCTGTAGTTCCCGCTTCTTTGTTCCCACTTTTGTAAGGGGATACATCTGCTATCCTCAAGTCTTTGGGTACCTCCCTGTTCCTAGTGGTCGGCTAAACAGGATAGCAAGAGGTTCAGCACCACCTCTCTTAGTTCTTTATGATCCTGGGGTCACCCATCTGGCCCTATTGCTTTATCAACTCTTATTATTCCAGTTCCTTCAGGACCCTTTCTCGTAAAGGGACTTGTGTCCATTTCTGCACCATTCTCACCCCTTGTACTCCATTCAGACCCATTACCCTCCTCTTCCTCAGTAAAGACTGAGCAGAAATACCTGTTCAATATGTCAGCTTTACTGTTGTCATCCTCCACACAGCCCCCATCCTCCCCCTTCAGTCTCACTATCCCTCCCTTTGCCTTTCTTTTTTCACTTATGTACCTGTAAAAGGTTTTGTCCCCTCTACCCACTGATTTTGCAATGTGTTCTTCTGTCTGAGCTTTGGCTTCCCTTACTGACCTCCCTGCCTCCTTTGCTTCTCCTGGTACTTCTCCCTATCCCCTTCTGTCTGTGTCTTTTGTATTGCCTGAATGCAATCTTTAGCTTTTCACTTTCTTTGCTACCTCTTTGGAAAACCATATGGTCTCCTCTTCCTTTTTCTTTTGCTAACCTGCTTAATACATAATTCTGTTGCTCTTGTAATCCCCATTTTAAATACTTCCCACTGTTCCTCAACCCTGATTCCTGCCCCATTCCCTTAATGCCTCTTTCAAGTATCTCCCCATTTTCTCAAGTTTGCCCCTAAAATCCAGGATCGTGTTTTGTGTGGTTTGGTTCTACTCTTTCCATGATTTCAAACCACAGTGACTGGTGGTCACTGTTCTCAGGTGCCCCCCCCACCTTACCCCCATCACACTGTCCCTGTTTGTGAGCACAAGGTCCAGTATTGCTTTCTGCCGAAAGGCTGGTTCCATGACCAGTTGCTTGAGGAAGGCACCCTGAAGGAGTCCAGGATAAATCTGCTCCTAGTTGATGCTGCTGCTGCTGGGATGCTCAGACCACGTCTGGAATATTGAAGTCTCCAACCAGTACTACCTCACCCTTGTCTGCCATTCTCTGGATGGCTAGCATCAGCTCCCTATCTGTTTCTTCCTCCTGGGCTGGTGGTCTATAGACCACACCTGTGCGGATGGCTGGCCCCATTTTCCTTTCCAGCTTAACCCACAGTATCTCTCCCCCATTTTGTTCCTCCTGGATCTCTGTGGCCCTTGTCATTTTTCACATACAGTGCCACTCCTCCTCCCTTCCTGCCTGCCCTGTCTCTTCTGAATATGTTGTAGCCAGGTATGGCCAACTCCCAGTCGTGGTTATCATTACACCAGGTTCCAGATGGCCACAATGTCCAGGTTCGACTGCACCATGACAGCCTCCAGATCTTCCATCTTGTTGCTAAGGCTCCTGGCATTTGCACATGACTTCATGATTTGACCTCCCTAGACTGTTTCGCTGTTCTACTCAGCCCCTTCCTTGGTTGTCCTTTATCCCTGGTTCACCTTGCTGTCTGCCCTTCTGCTGAATTTTTGCCTCTATTCTGCCTATCCACTCCTGGGTGCTAATCTCCATCTTTTGCACTTGGCTAACCTCCACATCCTTTCCTTCCATTTCTCTGGGTACCTCTATTTGGTTGTCCCTGTTTGGCAGTGTGGCATATGAGTTCTTGAGTGGAATAGGATCTGGGATGTGCCTCTGCCTGACTGGTCTAACCCTCCCTGAGTATCGTGAGTAAATACCAGGGTAGCTCCCTGCAACAACAGCTTAATCTGAGTGTGTCATCTGATTGTCTTGTTGTTTCATTTCCTTTACGAACTGAGCCCTCTGGCTCCGGATTGCAAATATTGTGTACTGTGCATGTTGTGTTTTCCATCACAGGCCCCAACCAGCTGCAACCCTGGGAATGACAGTCCTGGCTAGGCCCATCTCTTCTCCACCTGGGTACTCAGAGGTGGACTGTGGGGGACTCAAAGCGATGCATAACTGCTTGATTGATACAACCTTTAAGCTAATTAACCTGATTTTGCCCCTCCCTTGTTCAAATCCCCTGAATAAATCAGATCTAACTTTTTCTGCATGTAATCTGACTGTGGTTCCAGTGTGTGCTCAAAGTACTGTACTGTTGCTATTTGCTGTGCATAACCTTGTTTTACAGGGGTCCCCAGAGTCAAGTCAGAGGAACCAGCCCAAGTAGTAAGTGCAAACAGTATGGGTACTTGTGTGGTGTACCAGGGTATTGTGGAGAATTATTGTCTGATGTTCAGGCCATTAGAGGGGAAAGAGGGGTTACAGTGTCCTGGAGGGCTGTGCCCAGTTAGCTTGACACCACAACTCCTGATTCTGGGTGGAGGCACCTGTTTCAGAACTCAGGCCCCTTAACCTGCTACTAGCCAAGCAGGCAGGGGTAGTAGCCCTTGGGATAGCGCCACCTAGGGGTTACAGTGGGATTTGGTATAACGAGGGAGAACTGTATATGTTAAAGGAGTGAGTAAGGGAGGTGTAGGAAGTACTCTATATATACAGAACACCACATATAATGTAGGCCTTTTTGGTTCTAGTCTAAGGGTACTCGGCAGATAGAGCAAAGCACGTTGTTACTGACTGTCTTTGAGTTATAGAAACAGAGAATTTGACGGCAGATGCAGACTGCTTGGCCCATCCAGTCTGCCCATATTTTTCTACCTCATCGCAGATGCTACTTGATTTTTGGCTCTTTCTCCCTTCCCGCTTCCTTTCCACTAAGGTTCCCTTCTGCCTATCTCGTGCATTCATGAACCCTACCACTGTTTTCACCCCCCACCAGCTCTGCTGGAAGGCTGTTCCAGGAATCCGACACTCTTCCTGTGATAAACATAGAACACATAGAATCTGACAGGTAAGGCTGCTTGACCCCCCCCCCAGTCTTGACCATTTTCCCTACCTAGATTCTCATTGCAGACCCTACTTGATGTACACCTATTCCTCCCCTTCTCCTCCTTCCTTCTTTTCCACTATGATTCCCTTGTGCCTATCCCATACATTCTTGAACCCCGCCACTGTTTTTAATCCCACTACATCCACAGGAAGACTGTTTCAGGCATCCACCAACCTTTCTGTGAAGTACTTCCTCACATCTCTCCTGAATTTACCCCTTTCCAGCTTCAAAACATGTCCCTAGTTGTTGAGCACCATTTTCTGAAAAATACTTCCCTCCTGTACCTTATATACTGTACTTCTATGAGATATTTAAAGGTCTCTATCATAGTCCACTTCTACCTCATCTCTTCCATAGTCTACATATTGAGGTCCTTTACTTTCTTCTCATATGGCTTTTGATGCAGACCCTGCATCATTTTAGCTGTCTTCCTTTTGACTGCCTCCACTCTATGTCCTTCCAGAGATGTGGTCTCCAGAACTGGACACAGTACTCAAGGTGGGGTCTTACCAGCAATCTATACAGAGGCAACACCACCTCCCTCTTTCTGCTGCAGATACTCCTTCCCATGCATCCCAGCATCCCTCTCCCGACTGCCTTGTCGCACAGCTTGGCTACCTTTAAGTCATCTGATATGATTACTCCTAGGTCTCCTTCTTGCTTGATTGTCATCAATACCTCTCCACTTACTTTGTACTCTCTCCCTGGGTTTCTCTGTCCTAAGTGCATTATTTTGCATTTTTTTTGCATTGAAATCCAGCTGCCATACCCTTGACTACTTCTCGAGTTTTCCCAGTTCTCTGCTCATCCTTTCCACCCCACCCTAAAGTGACCACCATGTTGCAGATCTTGGTGTCATCCGCAAAGAGGCAGACCTTCCCTTCCAGATCCTCTGCAGTGTCACTTATAAAGACATTAGAGAGGACCAGTCCCAGGACTTATCCCTGAGGTACAACACTGGTCACCCTCCCTTTCTTGGAGTGAACTCCATTTACCACCACCCTTGTTTCCTATCCCCTAACCAATGTCTTACCCAGTTTACCACCTTTTTACCCACCTCTAAGCTATCCAGCTTGCTTACTGATCTCCTATGTGAAATGATGCCGACAGTCTTACTGAACTCTAGGTGGGCCATGTTCACTGCTCCTCCCTGGTCTAAGTCCTTGGTCACCCAGCCAAGGAAATCTAACAGATTTGTTTGACATGCCCACCCCAGTTTGAATCCTCACTGTCTTGGGTGTTGTAAGCAAGTAAATTCAAGATATTCTTTTTTTTTTTGCGCCTCCCCTTCTCGTCTCTAATGCTCCTCCCGAATGCCTGCCCCAACTCCCATACCGGCTATCACCTCATATGGCAGTCCTCCTGGGTAACCTGGCGTAACCCTTCGCCGGGTGGGTCCCTCTCCTCCGAGGGGGAAGGCACCGGTGGAGTGGCCAGGGCACTTTTCCATTGGCCCAGAGTACTGCTGAGGCATGCCAGTCATGGGATCGGCAGCAGCGGAGGACAGAGAGACCATCATCTGGGCAGCCAGGAAGCATTTTCCGGGTTTTTCTGTGAGGAGTGACGTCCTGACGTCAAGGCATACACCAGACATCTGTCACTCCCCCTTGAACTTCACTCCAGGTGTCACTGCTGTGCTCCCAGCCTCCGCCAGGAGTCAGCATGCGCCAGTGCGCATCCCTACCCTCCCCCAAGAGATGGAGAGCTGTCCCTGGACGCTCCATCCTTCTCCCCCCGGCTGGCCCTCTGGTGACCTGAGTCCGTTCCCGAACCCGGGTCGCTGGCGTCGCAGACGGAATCCAACCGCTGTGCCGATGGGCCGGCTAAATTCAAGATATTCCATAATCCTTTCCTTCATCATTGTTGCCATTAACTTTCCCACCACCAATGTCAGGCTGACTGGCCTGTTATTTCCAGCCTCTTCCCTGCTACAACTTTTGTGAAGTGGGACCACATTTGCCATTCCAGTGACCTGCTAAACAGGACTGTCAGAGGTGCAGCCAGTACCTCCCTGAGCTCCCTCAACACCTTTGGATGCACCCCATTTGGCCTCATTGTTTTGTCAACTCTCAGGTTTACAAGTGCCTTCAGGACTGTCTCATTTGAAAAAGGACTAGTTTCCACCCTCCTACCCTCAAAGCTCCTGTTACTGTTTTATGGTCCCTGCCCTTCCCTTTTTCTGTGAACACTGAGCAGAAGTATTTGGTCAAGATGCCTGCCTTTTTCTGTTCTCCCTCTGTACAGTCCCCACTGCTTCCTTTTTAGCCTTACAATCCTTCCCTTTGTCTCCCTCTTTTCTCTTACATATCTAAAACAAGCATTTGTCAATGCCGAATGTTGCTTGCTTTTATGTGCTGTTTAGGTATTTGGAAGTCATTGGAGTGCAAATACTGAAAATTCGCGAACTTACGAGCGTGCGTAGGAACTGCGTAATGCACGCTTGTAAAACAGTCATTTTTAGGAATTTTTTCACCAAATTTCCAACATAGCCATTTTAAGACCTCTGCTCATGAACAGTGTCACTGTGATTTTCTTAATGTGTTCCATACATTGAGTTCACACACCGACTGCGCCATTGTGCGCTACATGGGCGGAAACACATTTTGGGCAGGATGTGAAAAATGACAGCTGTACTGCTCATAAGGAGGTGTGGTAAAATGGCAATGTTGAAAATCTGGGTGAAAATATTGAAAATTTGCAAACTTACAGGCGCCCGCGTAGGAACTGCATAATGCACGCTCGTTAAACAGTCATTTTTAGGAATTTTTTCACCAAATTTTCAACATAGGCTTTTTGAGAGCCCACCTTATGAACACTGGCAGTGTAGTTTCATTAATCAGTCCCAAACGGTGATTTCGTGCAGTGACCGCGAAATCACCCTTCGGGCCCGAGTAACGCCATGACAGTGCAAGAATTCATGAGGAGGGGTCCCAAAAACCCCATGTTGAAAATCTGGTGCCAAAATTCCCAAAATGCCTGAGATATGCAACAAAGTTGAAAAACCCTATCTATCCCATTATACAGCTTACGGCATTTCCTCAGTTCGCGGTCGGCTTTGAAAGTGCAGACGTGTTCTGGTCCACCGATGATCGTTCTTGCTGAGCTCCAGAGGTAAGTATGGGGTGAGGTGTGTGTGGGGAGGCAGGTGCGCAGTGTGGGTGGGTGTGGGTTGTGGGAGGGGCAGGAGACTACGAGGATTGTTTTTATATTTACAGGTTTTTGTTTTTTAAGAAGGCGGCGGGATGTTTGCCACGCTGGGTGGGCTCAGCATGGCAGCAGGAAAAGCTGTTTGGGAGTCGTGAGGCGATGGGGATTGGGCACCCCCATCGCCAAAACAAGATTTGCAATGCTAGGGTGGGCTCCCAGCGTGGCACTGGGAAAGCTTTTGGGGGCTGTGCAGCCTTTGGAGCCAGCGGGGGTTAGGCACCCCCGTCGGCTATAACAGTTTTGCCACGCTGGGTGGGCTCCCAGCGTGGCACCTGGTTTAACTGTTGGGCGTGGAGCCGGCGGAGGATTGGGCACTCCCCGTCGGCCGCTGATGTACATGGGGAGACAGCACGCAAATGTGCTTGTGCATGTGTGTGCATGGGGGAAGAGCTCTGCTCACTGAAGCAGAGCTCTCCCTTTCAACTGTATGCCACTGCATTTTGGAGCTGTCATAGACAGCTGCAGCACTCATTGGAGAACTGACTGCATTGGAAGACGGGCTGACACACCTCCGAAAACTCGGATGATGGCACTATATTTCTTGCACATGCATGCAAGCAACATAAAAATGATTGTCCCTTATTGATACTGTCTGGGCTATTGTTTCTTCAGTTTGTTCCTTTGCACTCCTTACTGCTTTTCCTGCTTCCCTCTATTTCCCTTGATTCATCTCATTTTCCTCCACCCTCTGCATCTCCTTGTACCTTCTGAATGTAACCCTTTTAGCCTTAACCTTTTCTGCTACATCTTTCGGGAACCATAGCTATCTCTTTTTCTTCCTGCTTTTGTCCACTTGCTTGACACAGAGGTTTGCTGCCATCACTATGACCCTGTTTTAGCTTGGCCCATTGTTCCTCCACCCCTCCACATTACCCCCTTCTGCCAGGTCATTCTTGAGGTATGTGCTCATCTTTATAAAACCTTCCCTTCTGAAGTCCAGGACCCCCACCTGTATGTGGTTCAGTTCCACAGCAATCTTTATACTGAACCACACTTCATGGTGATCATTGGTCCCCAGGTAGCCTCACACCTCAATATCTGCAACACTGTCACTGTTAGTGATAACCAGGTCCAGTTTTGGCCCATCATGAGTGGGCTTACTGACTAGTTGCCTGAGGAACACCCCCTGCAGGGAGCCTGGAATGTCCCTCCAGAGAGTCTAGAATGTCTCTGCTTCTAACTGAAGCCACAGCTGGGAGGCTTCAATCTACATCCCACAGACTGAAGTCCCCCATCAGCAGCACCTCATCTTTTTCTGCCATTTTGCAATGGCTTCTAACAGTACCTTATCTAACTCCTCCCACTCTACTGGAGGTCAGTAGATCACACCAGTGAGAATAGTGGCTCTGTTCCCTGAATCCAGGGTGATCGACAATACCTCTGCCACCCCCCAATCCGCTGTATCTCTATCACTTTTATGCTCTCTTTCACATAAAGCACACCTCCTCTTTTCCTTCCCACACTGTCTTTCCTGAACAGAATATAACCAGGTATGACCATGTCCCAGTCATGGTTTTCAGTGCACCATAAGTTGGTAATGATTATTATACCCAGGTTGGCCTATGCCATGATGGCCTCTCGGACTGGAATCTTATTTCCTAGACTTCTAGCATTCACACATGGCATTCCAGATTTCGTTAGCACTCTACTTGTTACCCACTCTTTCTTTCTTGCCAACTCCTTCTCTTCTCTCTTTTAATACTTCCGTCCCCCTCCCTCTCCATTACTATCACCCAGGGGAACCCCAATAAGCCCAGGAGGAGTTTAATTTGGATGAGACCAGTGAGCCCAGTAGGTGGGTGCAGGGGGCTGGGAGTTTTCCCGGTTTTCTCCCCGGGGAAGGTGTGGCATGCAATGACAATGGCACACCTCCCAGTCTGATACAGCCCCAGATGTCCAACCCTTGGCCTCTGCAAGGGGTCAGTACCTAGCTGGCAACATCCCCCCTCCCCCCAGAGGAGAGCAGTCCATGGGATGCTCAGTCCTCCTTCCCCTGGCCGGTTCTCTGACTCCAGAGATTGCTTCCGATCCTGGGTTGTCAGCATTGCAAGTGGTAGTGCTACCGCTGTGCCGGTGGGGAGGCTCACCCTTACTTCCTGTTGCCATGGTGATCACTAGGATACATTTCTCATCCCTCCAGGCCATGGTGTCTCATAGGTTGACCTCACTGTCCACCCCCATTCTTATTCCCAAATCCATCCCCTGACAATCGAGTCCCCCACCAGACATTGCTTCATCGTCCTCCTCTGGGGTACTTTTGCACCTGCTCTTGGGACTCCACTATGGAGGGGCCCCACATCCTCCCTGGCTACTACCATGGGTGTCTCCTCTTGGCAGCCCTGTCCCACCAGAGTAATGTACGAATTTTATAGTGGTATCAATTGAGGAACGTGCCTATGACCCAGCCCCCCACCCTTCCAGAGCCCAAGTGCATGCAGATGGGGCAGTGTTGTAGTCACCAGAACGTCTCCCTCAAAACCACTGCCTCACAGGCACCACACTGCATGACTCCCAGGATTCCCAGTTCCTTCTCTCCCTGTGTTACTTGGAAATTTCTTCCTGTTGTATTTGTTGTACCCCTTTGCACTCCTACCCTAAATAGGATGTTGCTCCTATTTCTAGTTTTGGCCAGTCTTTTGTTTTCAACCGTTCCTTTTGTACCCTTTACTCTGATAGAGTATTTTTTGTTTTACTCCCTTTTGTTGTTTGTTATTCTCCTTGTACACCTACCCCTAGATAGGGTGTTGCTTCTATTCCCAGTTTAAACCCATGAAGTACTTCACTGCATCTTTTCTAAATTTACCCCCTCCAGCTTCATAGTGTGTCCCCTTTTTCTTGAGTACATTTTTTTCTGAAAAATACTTCCCTCCTTTACCTCAGCTAACCCCTGTGAGATATTTAAAGGTCTCTATCATATCTTCCCTCTCTTTCTCCTCTCTTCTAGGATGCATGTATTGAGATCCTTTGGTCTCTACTTTTAGGGCTTCTGATGCAGACCTTGCACAATTTTAGCTGCCCTCCTCTGGACGGCGATTGTGTAGAGAGTCGGACCACCCAGGTTGCGTAGCGCAAAAGCTATGGGAATTGCACGCCGCTTTCCGCTGTTAACGTAAGCTTAGTGTAACTTACATAACGAGACACACGTGTCAACTGACCCAACTACCACAAATAAAATAAATTATCATAAAAAAGTGTAAAAAACAAACATAATAGCAGACTTAATCAATGTACTTTTTATTTATTTATTAATTTATTTATTTTTTTTATTTAGCTTTTGTTGACCGGGTAAGTGCACTAGACAAATCCTGCCTATTTTCAGGCACGACCCGGGGGAGGGGGATACAGATGAATGCCAACTGACCTTGAACCAGATTAAGCTGTTGGTGGTATTTTTAGTGAATTAACCTTAATCCATCGGGGGCTGTGCCCTCAAGACTCTAGTTCGGGCCATTCTGCACGTAGCACGCGAACATGACATTTGCTCATTGTCAGTTACGCATTAAGTGCAGCTCCACTGCTGGTCCGACTCTCTACACAATCACCCTCTGGACTGCTCCACTCTGTTTATGCCCTTCCGGAGATGTGGTCTCCAAAACTGTACAAAGTACTCAAGATGGGTCTTATTAATGAGCTACACAGAAGTACACTACCTCCCTGTTTCTGCTGGTGATACCACTCCCTATGTACCCCAGAATCCCTCTATCCCTCCCAAATGCCTTGTCACACTGCCTGGCCACCTTTAGGTCATCAGATATGATTACTCCCAGGTGTGTTTCCTGCTTGGTGGTAGTCAGTACCACTTCACCCATTTTGTACCCTGCCTCTGGGTTTATGTGCCTTAAGTACATTATTTTGCACTTTTTCATATTGAAGCCTAGCTGCTATATCCTTGACCACACCTGAAGTTTTCTCAGGTCTCTACTCATCCTTTCCATACATCCACAGAGTGCCCACCCTATTGAAGATCTTGGTGTCATCTGCAAAGAGGCAGACCTTCCCATCTAGCTCCTCTGCATGTCACTTATAAAGGCATTTAAGAGGATTGGTCCCAGCACTGCTCCCTGAGGTGCCCTGTTGGTCACCCTCTCTTACTCAGAGTGAACTCCTTTACCACCCTATCTCACCTATCCCCTAACTGATTTCTTACCCAGTGTACTACCTTTGAACCCACTCCTAAGCTACCTAGCTTGCTTACTAGTCTCCTATGTGGAACAGTGTTGAAAACCTTACTGAAGTCTAGGTAGGTCACGTCTACCACTCCACAATGATCTAATTTCAAGGTCACCCAGTCAAAAAAAATTATCAAATTTTTTTGACATGACCTATCCCTGTGAAACCATGCTACCTTTGTAACTCAGTGAATTCAAGATATTTTATAATCCTTTCCTTCAGCAGTGATTCCCTACCTCCCAGTCTTAAATGCTCTTCCTCTCACTCCTTCTAGTATGCACTCTTTTCCTACCTACTTGCACTTGATTCCTGTGACTGTACCTAAACCCCCTCTTCTATTGCTTTCTATAGGCTAGCTTACTGCCCATCACTGTAATGATTAATTGCTTTGTCTTGTTTTCCATCCCTCCTTTCCTTCCATCCCTGCATGGATGGCTACTGCTAAACATATGTTTTTCTGCTTCCCTGACTATCCCTGCGAGGATATTAACTGTTTTTTGTATTATTTGACGATTTGTACCTTATTATTGTCCTGTTTTTGTAAACTGTATACTGTACTCTCCCGGGTCATGCTTGAAAATAGGCAGGGTTTTTGCCTAATGCACCTACCTGGTCAACAAAAGCTAAGAAATAAATAAATAAACCTTCCCACCACTAATGCCAGGCTGACTGGTCTGTAATTGCCAGCCTCCTCCCTGCTGCCACTTTTATTAAGTGGAACTACATCTGCCCTCCTCCAGTCCTCTGGACCACTCCTGTTACCAGTGAGCTGTTAAACAAGACTGTCAGAAGAGCAGCCAGCAGTTCCCTAAGCTCTATCAATACCTTTGGATACACCTCATCTGGTCCCACCGCTTTGTCCACTTTCAGATTTGTGAGTACCTTCAGGACTCTCTCCTCTGAAAAATGACTAGTGTCCACCTCCCTCCTTTCAGAGCTTTCCAATTCTGGATCTAGTACTGACCAATGGGGATAGAATCACAGACGTCCAGGTGGAAGGTCAACTGGGGTCCAGCGACCATCACATAGTGTGGTTTAGCATAGGGACCGAGACACAGTCTAGTCACATGAAGGCAAAAGTCTTAGATTTCAGGAGGGCAGATTTTGCTAAAATGGGGAGTTGTATCAAAGAGGCATTGGTGAGAAAGGAGACAGGAGGAGGAGTTGAGGAGCAGTGGGAACAACTAAATGGAGCCATGGGGGGGTGACTAGCCAATGCATCAGTCTGGTAAATAACATCAAGAGAAGAAGGAAACCACTGTGGTTCTCAAGAGAGGTGGCAGACAAGGTAAGGGCCAAAAGGGCAGGTTTCAGGAAATATAAGGAGATTCAAAGGTAGGAGGAGGACGGGGGGTGTACCTAAGAAATCTGAGGGAAGCAGGGAAGGCTGTTAGGACAGCAAAGGTGCAGACAATGAAGAAAGGGGACAAAGCATTCTATAGGTACATTAGCGAAAGAAGGAAGACTCGGGGGGTTGTAAGGCTCAAAGGGGATCAGGGGAGTGTAAGGAGGGAGACGTGGAAGAGGTGGAAATACTGAACAAATACTTCCGTTCAGTATTCACTAAAAAGGGGAAGGGTCAGGGACCACAGCTGGGTAACAAACATGAGGGGGGGGTAAACACAAGTCCATTCACAGTGGAGAGCGTCCTGGAGGAGCTCACAAAACTGAAGGTGGACAAAGCAATGGGGCCAGATGGCATATACCTGAGGATATTATGACAGCTGTGAAGAGAGGTAGCGGCACAACTAGCAGAACTGTTCATGGAGTCATAGGGTTACCACCTGTTCTGATTTTCGTAGGACAGTCCTGATTTGGGCAGCTGTGTCCTGCAAAAAAACATGAAAAATACTAAATGTCCTGATTTTATAGTAAAAAAAATATTTTATAACCTTCCACTAAATGTTGCAGAAAACTACAATACCTTAACTAAAACACCTTAAAATGATAAAAAACAATAGAAGCAACTAAGAAACTACTGCACTTAGCCTTAATTCTGCTTATATAGAGGAAACAAGTCTGTTGCATCATTTGAGGTTACGCACTGTCCTGCGTAAAATCATGTTTCAGTAAGAAATGTCCCACTTTGGGCCTCTGAAAAGGTAGTAACCCTATGGAGTCACTCAACACAGGAGTGGTTTCAGAGGACTGGAAGAGGACACTTGTAGTCCTTCTACACAAAAGTGGTAGTAGGGAGGAGGCAGGGAACTATAGGCCAGTCAGCCTCACCTCAGTAGTGGGTAAGATCATGGAGGCACTGCTTAAAGAAAAAACAGTGGCACACTTGAAATCCAGCAATGCCCAGGATCCAAGGCAACATGAATTCACAACAGGAAGGTCATGTCAGATGAATCTGACAGATTTTTTCGACTGGGAGACATGGGAAGTAAATGGGGGGGTAGACATCACCTATTTCAATTTCAGCAAAGCCTTCAACACCATCCCACATAAAAGGCTGGTCAACAAAATGAGTAGTCTGGGTACTGGGCGCAAGGTGGTAAACTGGGTTAGGAACTGGCTAATGGACAAGAAGCAGAGGGTGGTGGTAAATGGGATCCAATCAGGGGAGAGGGGAGTGACCAGCAGGGTACCTCAGGGATAAGACCTTGGACCAGTCCTATTTAATGTCTTCATTAGTGACATTGTGGTAGGACTGGAAGGAAAGGTCTACCTGTTTGCAGACGACACCAACATTTGCAAGAGGATGGATACTCCAGACAGGATGGGGAGAATGAGGTGGGATCTGGAGAAGCTTGAAAAATGGTCTGGAGTGTGGCAAATAAGGTTAAATTCCAAGAACTGCAAAATAATGTACCTGAGAAGAGGGAACCCTGGGGAGAGCTACAGGATGGGGGGTTGCTGACTATCACCAAGGAAGAAAGACACCTGGGGGTTATCATTTCTGACAACCTAAAGGTGTCTAAGCAAAGTAAAAATGCCACAGAGAGGGTTAGTGGCATGTTAGGATGCATAGGCAGAGGTATCACTAGCAGAAGACGGGAGGTGGTGATGCCATTGTACAAAACGCTAGTGAGGCCTCACCTAGAGTACTGTGTACAGTTCTGGAGGCTGTACCTTCATAAGGACATTGACAGGGTGGAGGTGGTCTAGAGAAAGGTGACTAAGATGGTACAGAGCTTGCACCAGAAAACATATGAGGAGAGACTAAAGGACCTCAATATGTACTCGCTGGAGGAGAGGAGGGAATCGAGGGATATGATAGAAACATTCAAATACCTTAAGGACATAAACAAGGTGTAGGGGGAGACATCTTCCAATATAAGAGATGTAGAAGAACGAGGGGGCATGATATGAAATTGGAAGGTGGCAGGCTGAGGGGAAATGTGAGGAAGTTTTTCTTTTCAGAGAGGGTGGTGGACACATGCAATAGACTGCCACAGGACGTGGTGGGGGTCAAGCACAGGGAAGGGTTTTAAACATGCTTGGGACATGCATAAGGGTACCTTAGAAGTGGGAAGGAGGGGTGAAAAGCCATTGACCAGGTAGGGTCAGAGGCCACAAACTAGTGTAGGGCTTTTGGGCAGACTGGATGAGCCTGGAGGTCCTTATCTGCTGACAGTTTCTGTGTTTCTATGTGCCCCCCCCCTTCCTATGTAAACACTGAACAAAAGTATTTGTTTAGGATGTCTGCTTTTTCCTGGTCCATGTCTGCATAGTTCCCCCCTCCCCCCTTTTATTTTATTTTATTATTTTTTTTATTTGGTTTTTGGTGACTAGGTAGGTACTCTAGACAACTGAAAGCCTATTTGGAGGTACAACCTGGGAGAGTACGAAGCACAAGATACAACAAGGTCAAAAGCACAAGTACATCAAGTCGACAAGATACAAATATAGAGCGCTAACAGTTTCAGGGTACGGATATGTACAGCATGACAATATTGGCATTGATAAATAATTAGAATAATTACAAATTAGGATAAGGCAAATGCAAAAATTACTGGTTAGGAAAAGTACAATATGAAAATATTGCAAGTTGACAAATAATTCGCTAAGTAACAAAGTAGATTAAACAAGTACATTCTGAGGTGTGAGAATCAAATTAAGCAATGTACATGCGATTGTGATCAAGGGGGCTGGAAGCAGCTGCAGGTCATGGATTGAGTTAGGTAGTACTTCAGGGATGGTTTGAAAGAAGACGTAATGGCAGAGCTGCAAATATTTGGGGGAGTGAGTTTCATTACTTGGGAGGAAACCTTACAAGTCCTCCCTTTGTGTTCCTCTTTTCACTTGCATACCTAAAAAAAATGTCTCGTCCCTTGTTGATACTGCCTTGGCTATTCTTTCTTCGGTTTGCACCTTTGCGCTCCTTACTGCTTTTCCTGCTTCTCTCTATTCCCCTGATACATCTCCTTATTCTCCTCCTTCTGCATCTCCTTGTACCTTCTGAATACAAGTATCAGTGTCAGTGGCTCTGTAGGTAGCACATTCGCCTTTGAGGTAGAAAGATCAGAAGACTGTGGGTTCTATTCCCACACCAGATACTTGAGTTAAATCCCAATACTGACACTGCAGTGCAGCATGAGGAGGGTGCTGCGCTCCTGAGGTGCCGCCTTTTGGATGAGACGTTGAACCGAGGTCCCATCTGCCTGTTCAGGTGGATGTTAATCATCCAATGGCACTTCTCAAAAAGAGTAGGGGGATATTTTTATTTAAATCATAAAACAAAATATACACAAATCAGTATTGCATTATACAAAACCATAATAAAAGAAAATCCAAAACATAAACAAGTATTACATCATACAGTAATCCCAAACATAAGAAAGAAATACTATAACCAGACCCCCCTCTCCCTCCCCACTAAAAGAGTAGGGATTTTTTTTTTTAATTAGAACTTCAAAATCAAATCAATACAAAACAGTGTTGCCTCACACCAAATAAAACACAAATCATAATAAAATCAAATATGTATTATAGTCATACGTGTCCTAATATACTTTCTAATACAGATGTAGAATCCAAATCATATCGTAATACTAAAGGACCCCGCCCACTAAAGAGCAGGGAAATTTTTATTGATAAAACATAAAAATAAGATAAAATACAACCAAACAGTATCATAGCACATGAAATCAGAACAGAAAAAATGAAAACAAAAGCATGAATTACATCATACAGCGGAACAAAAAGTAATCAAAACAACCTGCCTCCACCAGAAATCAGAAAACAGAAAAAGAAACTCGACTGAGTAGTAAATATCAGACTGTCAAGCAAAACCAGTTGTAATTACTCCCAAACAAAAAGTACAGACCCTCCCCAGAAAAAAAGAATAGGGGCATTCCATTATAGAACAAAAGAAGGTACAGATCAAACAGTGTGTCATCACACAACAGCAGAAGAAAATAAAGAAGTAGTACCTCATACATAGAAGATATGCTCAAAAACAATATTTTCCCACCAGTGTAAGACAATCTGATGGAGTCCAATGGTACAGTAGCATACCAAATTCCTAACATAATACATATATCAACCTGTTACTGTAGGTGATTGGTACTTCACAATCAGTAATCCAGAAGAGGCCCTTCCATGATGCTAACAATTTCTCCCTTGGAAACAGTGTTTTTTCCTTGAGATATAACTTCTTCAAATCAGGCTCAGCTTTCTGTAAGATTCCTACATGTGTACCCACTTTTTGCTGCAATGTAAAACCACATCTACCCAGTCAAATCTGCCATTTAAAACTGATGATCATGACTCTAAGGGTACTAATATGCCATTGTCGCCATTTAGGGGAAAAGGCCCCATACATGATATTGTCATATGTTACTGAAGAAAATACGTCTGCCCCCCATTTGTGAGCTACATATATAACCCCTAGGTGGTGCTATCCCAAGGGCTACTACCTCTGCCTGCTTGGCTAGTAGCAGGTTAAGGGGCCTGAGTTCTGAAACGGGTTCCTCCACCCGGAGGTCAGGGTTAGTAGTGGTCAAGCTAACCTGGGCACAGCCCTCTGGGACACTGTAACCCCCCTCTTTCCTTACTAGTGGCCGGAACAATGCACAATAATCACTTTCACAATACCCCGATACACCACACAAGTACCCACACTATTTGCACTTATCACCAGGACTTTCCTCTGGCCTGGCCCTGGGGACCTCCTATAAAACAAGGTTATATACAGCAAATAACAGCAGTACAGTACGCTTGCACAAACTGGAACCACAGTCAGGGTAAATGCAAAAAAGAGTTAGATCTGATTTATTTAAGGGACTTTAACAAGGGAGGGGTGTAATCAGGTTAATTTGCTTAAAGGCTGTATCAATCAAACAGTTATGCATGCACCTCAGGGTTCATAAACAGTCACACACTCTGGGTACCCAGATGGAGAATGGTGGGCTAGCCAGGAACATTGCAGCTGGTTGGGGCCCTTTGGTGGAAGAAAACAACATGCACAACACACACTATTTGTAATCCGGAGCTGAAGGGCTCAGTTCGTGAAAAGAAAACAATAAGACAATCAGATGACACACTTTTAGATTAGGCTGTTGTTGCAGGGAGCTACCCTGATGATTACTCACGATACCCAAGACTGTACACAGGCTGGATGAAAATCGAGACAGCAGGTAGTTAATCTGGAGTGCCTGGAGAAGCAGGGCCCACACAAATTGCCAAGGTGTCGTTCCTGTTCAAGCATGGAGCAGGGTGCTGATCCCCAGGCAGGTCTCTCATCGATGGCTTTCTCTGTGCAGCGGGTAGTCTGGCTGGGTCAGTGTGGCAAGACCCCGGCCAAATGGAGACAAATTCGGATACAGTCCATTCTGGGCTAGATACAGCTTCCAGCAAGTAGAACACAGCTCACCCAGTGGGGAACCAAATCACGACCCACTAACAACTCACAGCACATTTACATGTAAGGAAATTCTACTGTACTAGGCAAACCGCTCTCCGATCATGATCGCAGAGTCTGCACAAACCGGAGATTCAAAAGCAGCTGGAAATACTGACAGGCTGATCACATTCAGCAAAATCTTCGGTCTTCTTCAGGTATGAGCCTGGTAAAAAAAATCAGTGGCATACTTCATTCTCACAAATTTGAATTCAGTCCGAATAAACTCTATTTTCCCTCTCAGGGACAACAGGCAGATAGGCAGGCCAAAACTCAGCCCTTTCACAGTTCTTCCATGCAAAACTACACAGAACTGCTGCTCAAAAATTACTTGAGCTGTTACTTCTTTACTTCTCAGCTCAAAACTGAAACTAGCTGCAGCAGCCTGAGAAATTCCTCAAGATCCAAAAGGTTCGGTTGACTGATCCTCCTGTCAGTCACCCCCTTTCAGGTGCAAAAACACACAAAAAGCCCAAAACTACAATACTCACAGATTTTGACTTCAGACAGCTCCTGTAGTCCGGCTCCATTTTAGGTCCCACCAGTACTGATTGGTCCAATTCACAGTCCAGGACCAAGATAGTGGAGATAAACAAAACAGTCCTTACTGCAAAGAAGGCAGGTTAGACAAACTACATTATCATTATCACTCTAAATGATTTTCAGCAAATAGTTACATCTTTCAACAGAGCTCCCTCTCAGATTACTTATGACTGCAATCCAGGCAGCTCTTAAAGAGACAGTACACAGAGGCTATACAGGCACTCTCTGGCAATCACATTTAAACTACTAAAACGCAGGACACCAGCCTGGCAGTGAGCATTTAGGCAAGCTCAATGAAGATTTTTTCAGGAACCCCCATTTGTAGAGGGGTTACATCCCTCCCTGCCTGGAGAAAACTTGGTGTCCCATCAAGTCTGTACCATCATACATCAGTTAACATAAACTTATTACTTTACTATACTTATTCACTACACTTCCCAATATTTTTTCCATTCTGACAATACATTGGGCATATTTCACACAGATAAACTGAACATTACTATACTGAATCAGGTAATAACTTCTTGTACCTTAAACAATGCAAGAGGGGGCCCTTCCCTATCAGCTAACTTGGGACTAGAGGGGGCAGGAGCACCATGGTAAGAGGGAAAGACAAGTAACCTGGAATTGGCTGTCAAGCTCAATTTGGGTGGTGAGCTTGGTGAGACATAAACACCTTTGTGCACCACATTGAGAGGCAAATCCACTGGCCTCCTAGGAGAATCATAACTGAGGCATGCTACTGGCTTGACAACTCGGCCAGTCTTTCTGAGGGGGACAATTACAGTCTCTGTACTCTCAGCACTGGTCTGGGGACTCTCTTCACTTGTGAGGGGAGCCTCTGCCTGGAGGGGAACATCCAAACTTGGGGCGCTGTCTGCTCCTTGCTCTGCAGGCTCTGTTTCTATAATACTTGAATCATTTTGCTAAGGCTCAGGCACAATCAAACTTTAAGGCAATGAAGTGGAGGTTGTCAGCTCTCTCATGGTGTTCTCCAAATTCTGGTATGTCACCAGAAAGACTCATTCAATCAGCCCCTCCCTCAGGCAAATCATACAGTTCGACAATACACAGAGACTCAGCATCTTCAGACGTGATACTTTGCACTTCACTTTCAGAGAGCATTGGCTCCAAGGATAAAGCTGGGGAGTTAGGCAGTGCAGAAGACCCAGCTTCATCCCCACAACTAATCATGGGGTTACCTCGAAACAGCTGACTCAGTACATAAGAGGGGTAATAGGCATAGTCGCACTCACTTCGTCAGAAGTGGACTGACAGTCACTATCATTCTGGGCCTGCTGTGGAGGAAACCTTAAATCTGTGACCACTGGGGTAGGTTGACTGTGTCTCTTTCTTGCAGCAGCATGAGTCACCGGTCCAGGGGGCTCAATTTCTGGGGGTTCAGCCTCAATCTTGACTTGGCCAATAGGTAGCAAGTGGTTATGGTGCATGGTCTTGACAGCTTTGGAGTTGTTCTCTGGGCGCACCTTGTACACAGGTAAATCATCCAACTTTCCAACTACTACATGGGGAAGATGGTGACACCAATCAGCAATTTTGTGTTTACCATGCAGTCCCAAATTGCGTAACAACACACGGTCTCCAAGTTGAAGCTCTTGAGCCTTTACTTTTTTATCATGCCTCTCTTTGTTGGCTAGATTTCTCTTGGCGGCCATTGTCTGGGCGAGTTGTTAGGCATGGTTCAATTGAGCTTTCAGTTTTTGTACATATTGCAAGTGGTTCTCGGCTTGGACCCCATCTGGAGAGACCCCAGAACAGACATCAACAGGCAGCTGGGCCTCTCTCCCGAGCATGAGTCAGTAGGGGGAGAACCCAGTACCATCATTTTTCGTACAATTGTATGCATGTACCAAGGTGCTAATCTGCTGGCTCCATTTGTGCTTGTCTTTTGGGTTGAGGGTGCCCAGCATGTCTAGAAGGGTGCGGTTAAAATGTTCTGCTTGTGGGTCTCCCTGCAGGTGATAGGGGGTGGTTCTTGACTTTCACACCCCCCATAGAGAGAGAGAGAGAGAGAGAGCATTTCTTTGATTAGTCGATTCTCAAAGTCTCTGCCCTGGTCAGAGTGGATCTGCTGGGGGGTACCATAGTGGACAAAGAAATTTTCCACTAGGACCTTGGCCACGGTAGATGCCTTTTGATCTTTGGTGGGAAAAGCTTGTGCATACTGTGTGAAATGATCTGTAACCACTAACACACTGCCAATGTTCCATTGATCAGGTTCTAAACACAATAAGCCTATGCAGACTAGTTCCATGGGGGTGCTGATAGTAATATTAACAAGAGGGGCAGCCCACTGAGGCAGGGCTTTTCTTTGCAGGCAGCGACTACAAGTCTTTACATGGTGCTCAACATCGGCCCCCATTTTGGGCCAGTAGAAGCGAGATCATACCAGATCAAGGGTTCTGTCAATACCGAGGTGCCCCATGTGATTATGGAGGAACCTCAGTGCCAAATCTTTAAAGGCCATGGGCAGGACCAATTGTTGCTTGTCTACTCTGCCAGTACAATCTACTGTCTCTCTCTATACAACAGCTGATTGAGCAACTTCAATATGGGGTTTTCTTTAAACAATAAAGCAGTTTGCAAGTCAGTGGAACGTAACTTAGACACATCTTTTCCCACATGCAGGGCATCAAGTGCTGGCTGAATCATAGGATCTTGGGATTGAGCCCACTGAATGCTGTCATTGTCAAACTGAGGTAGTGCACTAATATCTAGAGCAGAGAAGTGGCAATAAGCAACTGGTATGCGGGTGTCAGAAGGGCCCAAGCAATCTACTCAACAGTCCACTGTGTCCGCAGACATCTGTTCATCTTTATCAAACTTTTGGCACAGTGCTCGAATGTCAGGTTTAGACAGCCTGACCCAATCACTCTTGGAAGTGGGCCTTCGTGATAGGGCATCAGCATCAATATGGTTCAAGCCCAGTCTGTATTCTACAGCATAATCATAGGTTGATAATGCAGAAAGCCACCGGTGCCCAGTGGTGTCTAACTTAGCTGAAGTCTGTACATAGGTCAATGGGTTATTGTCAGTCTTCACCAATATCTTTGCCCCATAGAGGTATTCATGAAACTGGTCAACAATGGCCCATTTTAGCACAAGGAACTCCAACTTATGCACAGGGTAGTTTTGTTCGGACGGGGTCAAACTCCTACTGGCAAAAGCTACTGGTCTCAGGCCATTCTCAAGGTCTTGATACAGCACCGCTTCTAGACCCTGCAGACTAGCATCCATATGCAGCACATAGGGTTTGGTGGGGTCAGCATAGGCAAGGATGGGGGTGTGGGTGAGCTGGTATATGATCTCATGGAAGGCTGCTTCACAGTCGGGCATCCAGCGGAGCCCGAAGAGTTCACCTGGGCAGAAGTATCCTTTTTCTGGTTCTTTACCGGCCCCTTTTTTGTATTTCTGATTGGTGGGAGGGTAACCCTGGGTAAGGTTCAAGAGTGGGCGAATCACCTTGGAATAGTCTTTTATGAACCTGTGGTAGTAGCCACAGAACCCCAGGAAATGTTATAGTTCTCTCAGATTATGGGGCTGGGGCCAAGTAGTCAGTGCTTCAGCCTTACTGGGATCAGTCTCTATCCCTTTTATAGATACTATGTGCTCCACATACTTCATGGAGGTTTGAAAAAACTGGCACTTGTCAATGGACATCTTGAGGCCAAAGTCTTCCAGTCGGTCTAGGACTTTAAACAGTCAGTTCTCATGCTCCTCTAAGGTGCTTCCAAACACAATGACATCGCCCAAGTACACCAGACATTCCAGCAAATCCATATCTCCCACCACACGTTCCATCAGTCGCTGAAAGGTGGCCGGGGTGCCCAATATCCCCTGTGGCATCCTCAGAAACTCATAGAATCCCAATGGACAGATGAAGGCTGTTTTGTCACGGTCTTCCAGGGCCATCAGGATCTGGTAGTATCCGCTGTGAAGATTCAACACCGAGAACCATTTGCTCCCATTCAAGCAGTCCAGGGCATCTTGTATACAAGGCATAGTGTATTGGTCTGGGATGGTCCGCCAGTTCAGGGTTTGATAAATCAACACACATCCTAACAGACCCATTCTTCTTACGCACAACCACAATGGGAGAGGTGTATGGGCTCCTGGATTCTTGTATCACACCAGCAGTGAGCATTTCCTGCAGGTGTCTTCTCACATCATCTATGTCTGCTGGGGCTAGGTGTCAGGACCTCTCTCAAAATGGCCATTCATCGTGCAGGCGTATGTGATGCTCCACACCCTGGACACATCCCACATCCCATTCCTTCAAGGAAAACACTTAGTCTCTCTGGGCAAGTCTCTTGTTAATTCTAGCCTTCCATTCAGCTGGCAATGGGGAGTCACCAAAGTCAAACAAATCTGGGGTCACTCTCTCCTTCTCATCAGGGTGCTTGTTGCTGGGCAATACTGCAGTATCTGCACAGTGTACCATAGCTAGGGTGCACCCTCTGTTCACCCGGCTCTCCTGATCTGACACATTGTGAATCTGGACCATCACTCATCGTGCATAGGCATGGGCATGAGCAGACAAGATGCTGGGCTTGACCAATAATACTTCTGGCAATTTTCCATCGTCTGGCACATCCAACATCAGTATTTTGTTCTTGGCATCTTTCTGGAGGCAGACCTCCCCTTGAATGGTACACTGCACGTTAGGGGCCAGTATCATTGACTTGGGATCCTTCTTCCACACAATCCCCACCAATTCATCCTGGTCTACTTCCTCGGGTTTGTGTTGCAAATCATAGGACCTCTTGATCAGAGCTGGAATTCTCAGGGCCCTCCCAGTCCATCGCTCTTGTTTCTCATGACAGAGTTGTGCCAGTCTCCCAAACATATGGGCATTTGTCTCAATTAACAGGGGGACCCCATCATACAGTCCAGTGGGGGGACACACTAGTGCCAATGTCTCTACTTGCTCCTCTACACCAGTTACAGTTGCAGGAAAACACAACCAGAGGCAGACATACCCTAGGTAGGGATAAGACTTGTCACTCAGGCCCCATACATGTAGGCCTTCCAGGGAATGAAAAGGCACATCAGACACGTGTTTGTTGTACCAGTCCTGGAATACGATAGTCACTTGTGACCCACTGTAAAGCACGGCCCGAGTATGAATACCATTCACAGTCACCGTAGTCTCAATTGAAGGGCCCACTATTTTGGACCAATCTGGGGAGGCAGTAGCAGAGGCCTGGACAGATGATTTAGCCACAAAGAAATTTGAGTTAGGGTTTCTCAAACCCTCACTGTGGTCATTTCAGGCACCCTTTGGCCACTGATTTGCTTTTCAGAGCTCCCCTTGCAGTCTGTTTACTACTCTTTCTAAGTCCTTCTGAGACTGGCATTCTCTTTTCATATGGCCATCCTTTCCACAGTTGTGACAAATGATAGACTCCTGGGTCATCCTGGGAGAAAACATCATATGAGGAACTGAAGCAGTAGTAAGAGATTGGGGTCTAGTATCTGCTTGCAGTGGTGAGAGTGGTGCAACGTGTCTTAACAGTTCCTTTAGAGTGGCAGTCAATCTGGTGATCTCAACCTTGGAGCCATCCTCGGTAGCAGATGCCTGAGGGTGCACCCCCACCCCCATGGCAGTCACGTCCTGAAAGGGACCCAAATCTTGTTCTATGGGGGAAACCCTTGCAGAGGCACCTGTCTTCAACTCTCGGACTTCCTTTAGTAGCTTTTCTTTCCAATGCTGGGCCAGGGCGGGAAGTCCTTTGCATTCTCAGAATGCTCATTAAGTGCCGACTTTTGCCCCTGAGCCTCACTTGGCTGATCACTCTCGGTCAGTTGTGCAGCAGCAGCAGCAGATATGGATGCAATTCCCCCACGGGGTTACCTTTGCTCAACCCCTCGAATTTCTTTCATTAGCTCGTCATAGGTGGGGGGCGATTCCAGTCGAGTGGCAAGAGGCAACTGAAGCAGCAACAATTCTGAAAACAGAGCAGACTTAAGGATCCAGTCCAGCCTAGTTCGATCTAATTCATTTGACGGCAAACTACCCTTTCTGAGGCACTCTTGTAGCAGCTTTTCAAGCCAAGGTACATACACAGACAATGGCTCCTCTGGGTACTGCTGAGCGTTTTTTACTCTCCACCACAGATCCTCATCTGAAGCCAGGCTCCCATACACATTCTCCAATGCATCAAGATAGTCCTGTGCGGTTACTTCGGGGTTATTGGCCCGCTTGGCATGGATGGTAGCCAGGGCAGGACCTCGGAGGCTCTCACTCAACCTCTTTTGTTTTTCTGCTTCTGAGTATTGCCATTCAAGTACTAGAGGGGCAACATAGTCTATCCAGGTCTCCCAGTCATACTCCCCCTTGGGGATTGGGAGGGTGCCCGGGAAGATGCTCAGCCTTTGGTAGGAGCCATGACTAATGGCAGGTACAGATATAGGAGCCAGCATTGGCATGGGCACAGAAGGCGGGGCAGTAACAGGTGCTGGAGTGGAGAGGGGGTGTTGGGGAAGGAACACCCCCATGTGGCAGGAATAGTTCTTAAATTCCTCTATGGTTTTCCCTTCCTCCAGCAACAACTTAGCAAATTTCTCCTCAAAAGTCTCAGATAATGGTGGGAGCTCATCCTTCCCAGGGTCTTTACTGTCTTTTGTTATTACTCTCCAGGCAGCTGGAACCCCTTCTGGGGCAATAGTCTGTGGCACTTTACAGCTGTCCACGAGGTCACTATACTCTACCAAGGCTATGAAAATGTGGGCGATCAAATCAGCCTGTCGACCCACCACCACACAGTTTTTAAACATTCAACTTTGGAGACTGCTCCTTCTACAGTGTCTTTACTGATACCCAGGGGAATATCCAGTATAAGCTTTTTGGGGGTCAATCTCCTGCCCAGTACACCACTCCACCAACTGGCGTACAGCCATTTCTACTGGGGAGCCATTAATCTTTAACAATAATTCATAATTTTTGGCCACTAGAAGGCAAAAAATCCCAGTTGTGAGCCTCCACAATGTAACCCCTAGGTGGTGCTATCCCAAGGGATACTACCCCTGCCTGCTTGGTTATGGGCAGGTTAAGGGGCCTGAGTTCTGAAACGGGTGCCTCCACCCGGAGGTCAGGGTTGGTAGTGGTCAAGCTAACCTGGGCACAGCCCTCTGGGACACTGTAACTTCTGTCTTTCCTTACTAGTGGCTGGAACAATGCACAGTAATCACTTTCACAATACCCCGATACACCACACAAGTACCCACACTATTTGCACTTACCACCAGGACTTTCCTCTGGCCTGGCCCTGAGGACCCCCTGTAAAACAAGGTTATACACAGCAAATAACAGCAGTACAGTACTCTTACACAAACTGGAACCACAGTCAGGGTAAATGCAAAAAAGAGTTAGATCTGATTTATTTAAGGGACTTGAACAAGGGAGGGGTATAATCAGGTTAATTTGCTTAAAGGCTGCATCAATCAAACAGTTATGCATGCACTTCAGGGTCCATAAACAGTCACACACTCCGAGTACCCAGATGGAGAATGGTGGGCTAGCCAGGAACGTTGCAGCTGGTTGGGGCCCTGTGACGGAAGAAAACAACATGCACAACACACACTATTTGTAATCTGGAGCCAGAGGGCTCAGTTTGTGAAAGGAAAACAAGAAGACAATTAAATGACACACTTTTAGATTAGGCTGTTGTTGCAAGGAACTACCCTGATGATTACTCATGATACCCATGACTGGACACAGGCTGGACGAAAATTGAGACATCTGGTGGTTAATCTGGTGTGCCAGGAGAAGCAGGGCCCACACAAATCACCGAGGCATCATTCCTGTTCAAGCATGGAGCAGGGGGCTGATCCCCAGGCAGGTCTCTCGTCGATGGCTTATTCTGTGCAGCGGGTAGTCTGGCTGGGCCAGTGTAGCAAGGCCCCGGCCAAATGGAGACAAATTCAGATATAGTCCATTCTGGGCTGGATACAGCTTCCAGCAAGTAGAACACAGTTCACACAGTGGGGAACCAAATCACGACCCACTAACAACTCACAGCACATTTACATGTAAGGAAATTCTACTGTACCAGGCAAACCGCTCTCCGATCACAATTGCAGAGTCTCTGCACAAACCAGAGATTCAAAAGCAGCTGGAAATCCTGACAGGCCGATTGCATTCAGAAAAATCTTCAATCTTCTTCAGGTAGGAGCCTGGTAAAAAAATCGGTGGCGTCCTTCATTCTCACAAACTTAGATTCAGGACGAATAAACTCTCTTTTCCCTCTCAGGGACAGCAGGCAGACAGGCAGGCCAAAACTCAGCCCTTTCATAGTTCTCCCATGCAAAACTACACAGAACTGCTGCTCAAAAATTGCTTGAGCTGTTACTTCTTCACTTCTCAGCTCAAAACTGAAACTAGCTGCAGCAGCCTGGGAAATTCCCCAAGATCCAAAAGGTTTGGTTGGTTGATCCTCCTGTCAGTCACAACAAAGGCTCCCCTTTCAGGTGCAAAAAGGCACAACAAGCCCAAAACTACAATTCCTATAGATTATGACTCCAGACAGCTCCTGTAGTCCGGCTCCATTTTAGGTCCCACCAGCACTGATTGGTCCAATTTGCAGTCCAGGACCAAGATAGTGGAGATAAACAAAACAGCCCTTGCTGCAAAGAAGGCAGGTTAGACAAACTACATTATCATTATCACTCTAAATGATTTTCAGCAAATAGTTACATCTTTCAACAGAGCTCCCTCTCAGATTACTTATGACTGCAATCCAGGCAGCTCTTAAAGAGACAGTACACAGAGGCTATACAGGCACTCTCTGGCAATCACATTTAAACTACTAAAACGCAGGACACCAGCCTGGCAGTGAGCATTTAGACAAGCTCGAGAAAGACTTTTTAGGAACCCCCATTTGTAGGGGGGTTACACATACCTCCAAAAATCCTGAATAAAAGTACAATCAAAAAACAAATGTACTATAGTTTCCTCCTGGTTAATGCATTGTTGTCTACTACATAATCTTTCTATCTGCTGTTTATGTTTATTAGTGCCAACATTAATTATCTCATGACATGCCAGCCAATGCAGATCCCGCATGAATTCTGGGACCTTCTTATTAGTCAATAATTTCTTTAAAGCAGGCAATCAAGTATCTGGACACTTCAAAAACTTTATCCACATGACATAAAGAATGTAAAAGATGAGTGTATAGATGTTTTCTGGTTAAGGTCCTGACAAGATCTACCGTTAAGTGCCATTGTTTCAATCGTAGAAAAGTTTCTCAAAGATAATTTGGAATGACTTCTAATTTTCTGAGTATTCCCAATCTGCCGAACTTTCAATAGTCCAACCAAATCTGACAGGTGTTATATAGCAAAGTTTCCCAACCTACTGTTTGAAGCACTAATACAGGTTTAAGATTACTCTGAAAAAAGATGCTATTAAAAAACAGAATAGGGTTAACCATATTCAAGCCTCCTTGATTTATCTGTAGATAAGTTGTATTGCGTTTTATGAGGTTGAGACAACTGCCCTATAAAGCCTGAAAGAAAATACTCCATAAAGTAGTCTCAAATTTTTTAGGTAGTGGAAAAATATAGCTGACATACAAAAAAAAATGGAATCAGGTAAGTTTTTATCAAATAAACTCATTTTTTCTTAATAGTTTAGTTTAGTTTTAGTTTTTGTTGACTGGGTAAGTGCACTAGACAAATCCTGCCTATTTTCAGGCACAACCCGAGGGAAGGGGATACAGATGAATGCCAACTGACCTTGAACCAGATTAAGCTGTTGGCAGTATTTTTCTTAGTGAAATAGTTTTCCACCTATTCCAATGAGCATCTTTTTGTCTACCCATCTCCAGTTTAGATTCCCAGTTCAACTCATCCAAGTTCCCAATCCCAAAATCGATACCTAAAATCTTAATTAATTCAGTATTAATGTGAATACCAGAAATACAGGCTGGAGGTTGCAGTGAGAGATTCAACTGATAACCTATACATTTCTGTATATTCAAAGATGCCCAAAACATTGTTGAAAATCACTACACACTGACACTGCCATCTGAACAGAGCCCTCATTAGCCACCAATAAATTCATATCATCTGCATAGGCTACTATGGTGTGTTGTAAGTACGAACCATTAATCCTTAAAGGTCTAATACAGGGAGTAGCCACAATCTTTCGAAGAAGAGTGTCTAAAAAAAAAACATAGAGCAGAAGACTGAGGGGGGTAGCCCTGTCTCACCCCACCCCATATGTGAATCATTAGGCCCTTCCACTCATGGACTAAGGAAACAACTGTGGCAGCTCTATATATTGCTCTTATCCATTGTACAACATTCACAGGCACCCTATAACAAGACAAAACATCCCACAAAAAATCATGAGATACAAGATCAAAAGCTTTTGTGTGATCTAGTGAGACGAGGTACCCATCAACTGCTCCTCTCTTACCAGATTCTACAATTTCTATTATTAGCAACAATAAATCTTCGATTCTTTTCCCTGGTATTGAACAATATTGAAATCAAGAGATGACTTTCATTGCCAATAATGATAAACACTTTGTTAATATTTTTGTCAGCATTTTAAAATCAGAATTCAAAAGGCTAATTGGCCTCCAATTTTGTATGTCCTCCCTATCCCCCTTTTTATAAATATAAATTAAGACTCCCTTATTCATACTAAGGGGGATTTGTGCAGCACATAATAGGGTATTATACATTAATGTCAATTCATCTCCGATATCAGGTCCAATAAGTTTATATAATTCATTGGAAAGCCCATCAGACCCTGGCGTTTTCCCAGTAGCAAGAGATGACAGTGTTTCTAAAACTTCCTGCACTGTAATATGTTTCGAGATATCCTCCAACAATATAGTATCTACTTCTGGAATATCTAAACCTGCCAGAAATGTCGGTGTCATATCCGCATTAGAAAGTAAAGGCCCATGCATGGTTAGAGTATATCTAGATACTAAATTCAGAGTGTCTATACGGGATGTACACAAAGAGCCATCCAACTGTCGCATGCTAGTCATTTCTGTCTTTGCCGGTTTTTGATAACAAGTATCATAAGGACGTACCATCCCAGAGGGTCCTTGAGTTTCATATTTTTGTTGATAATAGAGGGCCTTTGATTTCTGTTCATGATAAGCTAACAACTGTGTCTTTATATGAGAAATCTGTACGGTCAAGTCATGTCTGGTTTCATATGCTAGAGTCAATAATTTTTTAAACTGAAACCTACTTTGTAAATAAGCTAAATATAGATTATGACTAAGAGTCTTGCTTAATTTTTTATATAATTTTGTAGGTCAGATTTAGTAGTTTCCCACCACTGAGAAGGATCATCAAAAAGAAAGAAAGGCGTTTTCCTAGCAGCAATGAAATCCCTTATAACCTGCACCATAAACTCTTTGTGCAATAATGAAATATTCATCTTCCAAATTCCCGGGCCTTTGACCAAATGTAATTATTGATCCAAAGAAAAATAAACTAAATCGTGATCCATAAATTCTGCCGTTGAGTGGTAGCCATACCCACTGTAAGATTTCTAGAAATAAAAAAATAATCAAGACGGGTAGCCACGCACCCTTTATGAAAAGTAGGGGTATGCAATTTAGTTTTACCATAATATGCATCATAAAGTCTTGCTTTTGTAATGGTGTCCCATAGAAAATTTGTCTCACAATATGTTTTACTGTTAGATGCTTTCGTCTGAAATTTAGAGGTGATGCTGCAATTAAAATCGCCAGCAAAAATAACACTACCAGAAGTATACAAGAAGAGCTGAATGAATTTCAAGAGTTCTATATGCTCTGCTTTTGTCTGTGGTGCATAAAGGTTAATCAACCGAAATGTTCTAGAGTGTATGCTAACGTCAAGGATTAAAACTTGTCCTGGCACTAAATCAGTCAGCTTAATCAGTTTCATGATTGGAGCCCTAAAAAGAATTCCCACCCCAGATGCAGTTTCCTGATCTATGGACCAAAAAGAAGGCCCATACACCCAGGAATTCTGTGTAGCTTGTATTTCCCGGGTCGTATGAAAACGCACATCTTGCAGAAAAAAAATCCTGTTTGCAGATCTAAGATATAAGAAAAGACTCCTTTTCTTTTGTCCGACCTCTTAATACTATTAGTATTAACAGTGTAGAAAGTTAAATCCATTAACTAAAAGTCAAAAAGCTATTCATTTAAATCTCCCTTTCTCATGGAATACCCCCTATCTTTCGTTTTCTGTGTGACTTTCCATTTTTTTGGTATTGAAGGCTGATTCAGAGCACTTGGATTTGAGGAGGTCTCAGGAATAGGAGATTCCAAAGAAGAGGTATCAGACTCTTCTTCAGAATGTTCAGAAATGAGTGCTTTATACGTGTTTGCCAGGGGAACCGATGTCGGGCCCATGGGCTCTTTAGGCTGGGTCCTTTGTGATCTACATCTAGTAACCCTTTGCTGCAGCTCTAAGTCTGATTGTACGGGGGGGGGGGCATACTTGACTGCATTAATACAGGGTCCTCCACTAATTTAGGAAGCACTGGCTCTAGTTCTGTCACTCCCTCTTCTCTGACCATGCTAGGGGATATAAGTAGCTGTGAAACCTGAGGAAGAAGCAGGGGCTCATGCAGGGGAACAGAATCCTGGTGGTTAACCATATTCGATAGATGCCCTGAGTGGTGCAGGTTCGAACTACCTATCCTACTTTTCTGAGCCAAAGTAATGAGAAGTCTTTGTTCTTCTCCAGCAGCGTGGCCCGATGCATTGTGAGCTGCCCACTTACAATTTTGGAAAGTATGGCCACTTTCACCGCAGAGGTTATACAAACATTAATTTAAACACTGAGTGCTCATATGTCCCAGTTCCCCACATACTGTACATCTAATTTGATCACAAATACTGCTTAAATGCTCCCCCGAGCCACATTTATAGCATGTCTTGGGTTGTCCAGGATAAAAAAGGACTCCCCTATCCCGACCCAGAAAGAAAGAGTTAGGCAAATGTAACACACCCTGTTCGGTCCTTGTTAACAGAACTTTCACCTTCCAACCACCAGTCCAAATATTTTTCATATCAAAGATTGCTTCAGGATCTTCCAAAACAGTACTTTTTTGTTTGAGCCAATGCGTCAGAACAGTTACGAAAAAGGACGGTAACAATCTTATGTTCAGGTTTAGAAAGAGGGGTTGCCATAAGAGGCGACCACAAAGGAGTTTTCTTGAGCGTGTTGTATTTGGCCTAAAAATGTTGGAGGCCTCCAGCTGTTTTAAAGCTAATATCAAACGTCGCCTCTCCTGATACATGAATCAGGACATGCAGTTCATGTGCAAAGAACTTCATGGAGTCTTTAAGAAGTTGTCATGCAAGAAACACCCTGCCAGGCACCTTGCTCAATCCCCCGGTATATAACAATCTCACTGCATTTGACGTTTAGCAGGTAAAACTGGCATTTTAAAGAGAGAAGCATGCGGCCTTGCAGCAGTGTGATTCAGAACAGTCAAAGGCCTATTGACAATCCATTCAGGTGCAGAGGTATCAGCGGTTATCGGTTGCACAGTAGTATGAGGCAAATTCAAAATCGGGTTTGGCGTCAACTCTAATTGTGAGGGGATATCGAGATTAAGGTCAGAAACAGAAACTAAAGGCAGGTTCAGTAAAGAAGTACCGGAAGAAACAGAAATAGGGGTAGGTCCCGATTCCCACTGCTTCAAATCTGAGTTTTGCACCCATCCAGCCTCTTGCAATGCCTTGTTCACAGACCAGTCACTATTCTGAAAACTCCCTGAGTGAGATCGTCTAGGGTCACACAAAGGTTTACTTATGGCAGCCAGCCCCAACATATCCCCAGCCCTAGACACAGTGTCAGTCGCTGTTGTACCTGGAAGGTGTACGTCACCCAGCTCCACTTGTTCCGCCCAGCTGGTGGCGGCGTCCTTTGATGCTGCTGCATCAGAGGTTTCCATCTGGGCCTTATTGAGAGCAGAGTTCCATTTGTCAGTCTGTAAATCCCGCATCTGTTTTCAAAGTTGTGACATGTGAAATAAGAACTGCTGCTCTGCTTCTTCCAGCTGCTCCGATAAAGCTCGCAACTCAGGATGAGAACCTGTGGACATATCAGACATTGTAGGACATTCCACCTCTTCATCCTCCACAGTAAAAAGCTGCTCCTCTTCTATAGTATTATGCAAAATCACCGCTGAATTCTTCATCTCCACCATGGTAGATTCCATAACAGTTTCTGCTGCAAGGTTATCCATAATCAGATTTACCTCAACCTGTTGCAAAGTAGAAATTGAGACACTCTCCTCAGTGTCCATCTCCTGCTCCACTCCTACAATCAAGGCAGCCATCTTGCTGATCAGCAAGAGACCAGCGGTTTCCCCTACTGCAGAGCTGGGGAATTTCCCTGGTGCCCTGGCCAAATCCCCGATTCACTAAAAATACCACCAACAGCTTAATCTGGTTCAAGGTCAGTTGACATTCATCTGTATCCCCCTCCCCGGGTCGTGCCTGAAAATAGGCAGAATTTGTCTAGTGCACTTACCCGGTCAACAAAAACTAAAAATAAAAAACTTTAAGCCTTTACCTTTTCTGTCCTGACTTTTGAGAACCAAAGCTGTCTCTTTCTCCTCATACTTTTGCTCCCTTGTTTATTCCAGAGGTTTGTTGCCTTCACTATGTCCACTCTTAACTTGGCCATCTGTTCCTCCACCGCACTCAGGACATTTCCTTTTCCAAGGCATCCCTGAGGCATTCACCCATCTTTAAAAAATATGCCCTCCTGAAGTTCAGGAGCCTTACCCTTGTGTGGGTCAATTCTGCAGCTGTGTTTGTATTGAACCACACTGTACAGTGATCACCGGTTCCCAGGTGACCTCCCTCTTGACATCTGCAACACTGTCCCTGTTAGTGAGTACTAGGTTCAGTATTGCCCCATCATGAGTGGGTTCGCTAAACTGCTGCCTAACGAACACCCCGTAGAGGGAGGACAGGATGTCCCTGCTTGTAGCTGAAGCGACACCTGGAAGGCTCCAGTCTATATCCACAGATTGACTTTCCTCCACCAGCAGCACCTTCCTCTTTTCTGCCATCTTGCCAATGGCTTCCACCAGTACCTTATCTAACTCATGCCCCTAGGCTGGAGGTCTCTAGATCATGCCAGTGGGAATAGTGGCTCTGTTCCCCATCTCCAAGGTGACTCACAGTACCTCCGTCCTCACTGTATTCCCTGTATTTCCATCACATTTATGCTTTCTGTTACATAAAGCACCACACACCCTTCTTTCCTTCCTACTCTGTCCCTCCAGAACAAAGTTTATCCTGCTATGGCCATGTCCCAGTCATGGTTTTCAGTGCACCGTGACTTGGAAATGGTCACAATATTCAGGTTGGCCTCTGGCATGATGGCCTCTAGCTTTATAATCTTATTTCCTAGACTTTTGGCATTCACACAAATGGTCTTCCAGATTTTATTACCACTCTGTTTCTCACCCCCATTTTTCCTTTTTATCCTCCCCTTCCCCCTCTCTTTTTTTTTTTTGAAATTGCAATTTTTATTATTTCCTTTTTTTTTTCAAATGACAATGGGGTACAGAAAAGAAAAAGGGAGGGGGACACAATGAGGCATAATACATTCTAGCTGACTTAAAAAGAGAGAGACATATACAGCCAAAACAGTTAATCAGGCCTTTCCTTAACTAATACAGTTTTTAAGTTACTGTTCTAGCTATGACCCGACAAAGACTCTAAGGCCATCACTCTAAAATTGTAACACCCTCAAAGTCTAGCCCTAAACCTCCAAAATAATAATACATAGAAAGGAAAGGAAAGGACCCCCCCACCCTCTAACCATTGGGGTGGGAAGGATAAAACACGTACATAAACAGAAGACATTACTACACACATATACCCAAAGACCCCTCCTACACCTGCTACCTCCCCCCCACCCTCCCAGACCCGTGGTGCGGAGAACCCTTCCAGAATTGCGCTAGGGTCCACTACTCCTGTCTAGAATATCCTGTCCCCTCAGGCAGTCCACCAACCAGCCCTTGCAGGCCCCCTAGTCCAGAGCTTCTCCTGCCAAGATGTCTAAAACAGTAGTTCCCTCTTCAACACTCAAGTATTCGAAAAATGGGAGCCAGCGAGATTTATGTGTATCTGGCTTTAACTGTAAATTCGCTGTGATCCTTTCCATTACTTTAATTTGGTTACAACATGACAACCAGTGCTCCCCACTAGGAGGGGTTTTAGAGAGCCACAACTTGGTAATGGCCTTCTGGGCCGCAGCCAAAAGGATTGGGAACAGGTAGTTGGCTTTAGGTGCTGCCAAACCTTGTGGGGGTTCCCCTAAAAGCAAATGATGAGGATGGTCAAAATTTGCCACCTGAAAGATCTGTTTCAGCCCACGATTAATGCCCTCCCAATAACTTTTAATTTTCGGGCATCCCCAAAAAATATGTTCATGCGTTCCCACCTGCCCACAACCCCTCCAGCAATCCTCTGAGTGAATTTGGCCGAAATGTTTGGTTAGCACTGGTGTTCTAAAAAATCTTGTAAGTAATTTCCACCTAAATTCCCTCCATGAGGGTGAAGCAGAGGTTCTGTAAGCCATCCTCCAAATTACCTCCCACCTTACCTCCCCCTTTCTCAAACCCAATTCCTTTTCCCAGAGTGTCTGAATCCTCTGTTTGGGTTTCGAATCTACTGGCTCACCTGCCACATAGATCTTGGAGATCAAGTGAGTCACCTGAGGCGAGTCCCTTAACAACTCTATGAGAAAATCGATGAGAGGATCACTGACTCCAGACCTCTGCTCCCCTATCTGCCCCTCTTCTGTGTGTAAGTAATGTCTGATTTGTAAATAGGCAAAAAAATCGGACGAGGGAATTTTAAACTCTTGTTGAATCTGTGCGAAACTTTTCACAGTGTCTCCACTAAATAATTGTGCAAAAGTGCTCAGTCCCAACTTTCGCCATTTCAGGAACACTGGGTTTTCCGACCCTAGTTTGAACTCAGGTCTTTCCAGAATTTTTCCCTGCCTTAACACCAGTATCTGAGCCTGAGCCCCTGACTCTTTCACCGTTTGTAACCAGAGTGTGATTAGTGTTTTGAGCCCAGGGTTAGGTAGACCGTGGACTACCCTGAGGTTCCTGTTATTGAAGAGAATTGATGGGAGGGTATACGGGTTCAAAAGCTGTAAATCCATTTTGGCCCAACTCTGCACCAGCGCAGGAGATGTATAAACCACCAGGTACTGTAATTGGGCCGCTTTGAAGTATCTTTTAAAATCTGGGCCTCCCAGGCCTCCCCTCCCTTTAGGTAACTTCAACAGGGCCCAGCTCAACCTAGGCTTCTTTCCCACCCAAATAAAATTGCTTATCAATTTTTGTATATCTGCCCAAAATATTTTTGGGGGACTTAAAGGGATAGCGTTGAACAAGAACAGCATCCTTGGAAGGACAATCATTATTACTGACTCCACCATACCGAAAATGCTAAGTGGTAAGGCAGCCCATCTGGCACAGTCCTCCCTCACGCATTCCAGCAATTTCAGATAATTAACCTGAAACAGTTTGCCCAGATCTCTCGGAATATATATTCCCAGGTATCAGAAACTGGTAGTGTTCCACCTTAAATCAGTCATATTCCTAACCTGGAGTGGAACTCCCGCTCCTAAAGAGACAAACTCTGATTTGGATTCATTAATCTTAAACCCCGATATGGAGCCAAACTCCCTCAGCGTGTTCATCGCGATTGGTAGGGAACATTGAGGGTCACCTAAATATAGGAGGGTGTCATCCGCATACAGAGATATGCGGTTGTCAACCCCCCCCCCACTTAAATCCCCTTAATGCCCTCATGGGACCGAAAGGCTTCAGCCAGCGGCTCCATACTTAGGGCAAAAGAAGGGCAGAGGGACAACCCTGCCTCGCTCCCTTCTAATAGAAAAGGATTGGGAAAATAGTCCATTCAATCTGACCTTGGCTGAGGGGTTAGAGTATAGGGTGCCCACCCATGCTTGAAATTTGGGGCCGAGACCAAATTTCTTAAGGACTTCACCAAGATATCCCCATTCAAGGTGATCAAAAGCCTTTTCTGTGTCTAGCGTAATCACTACTGCTTGCTGTCCCCCGGACTGGACATGGGCCATTACCATAAGTAACCACCTGATATTATCATGGAGGTGCCTACCTGGCATGAAGCCCGACTGGTCCGGATGGACCAGCTGAGTCACCACCATCTGGAGCCTGTTTGTCTATCATCCTGGCAAAGATCTTGGCATCCAGGTTCAGCAACGATATAGGGCGGTAACTGCCACACAAGGACGTATCCTTGTCCGGCTTCGGGATAACAGATATTAGGGCTTTTGCCCAGGTGTCTGGGGCATCTGAGGAAATATGGGCTCCATTACAAACTTCGAGGAGTAGCGGGGATATCTGGTCACAAAACTTCTGGTAAAACTCTGCTATGTAACCATCTGGGCCCGGTGCTTTATTGTGTTTAAGTTGTTTAATTACTTCTCTCAGCTCCAGCAGAGAGAACGGTCTATCAAGTTCTTTTTCAAGGTCAGGTGAGAGCCTGGGCAACCTGAGACCCTCAAGGAACTGCCTGATCAGGTCAGGGTGGGTTACCCCAGACTCAGACTTGTACAGGTTCTCGTAAAACTTTCTGAAGCATGCCGCTATTTGGGAGGCTCCTGATACTTGTTTCCCAAGATCTTTGGGATCCTGCACCCCAGAGATAAACCTATCAGCCTCTTGTTTCCTTAATCTAAAGGCAAGCAGTCTGCCTGCTCTATTGCCCCCGCTGTAGTATTTCTGTGCTGTAAACCTGAGGGCATTTTCAGTTTTTAACATAAGGAGGCGCTGCATTTGTTCCCTTGCCACTTGAAGCTCCCTAAGTACATTACGAGTTCCTCCTTTCTTATGAATCTCCTCTAGCTCCTTAATTTTTTGCTCTAAACTGTCTTGTTGCCATTTCCTGGCCCTTTTTTGTTGTGTTGAATACGAGATTACCTTGCCTCTCACCACTGCCTTTAGCCCGTCCCAGAGGTACTTCGCCTCTGACACCGACCCGGTGTTTTCCCTGAGGTAGTTTTCTATCACCTCTTTTATCTTGGAGACAAAACCCTTGTCTCCAAGGAGCCCAGCATTCAATTGCCACAGGGATTGCTTATACTGCCCTCCCAGGGAGATGGACAGACTGACTTTTGCATGGTCAGAGAGAGATATGGGATATATCTGCTGATCTATAATAGAGTCCACCCTGGATTTAGGCATGTAGAATCTGTCCAACCTTGAATATGAATCTTGCGGATGGGAGTAAAAGGTGAAGTCCCTACTGGAGGGGTAACTGTCTCTCCACGTGTCTACCAATCCCAACTCCATTCGGAGATGAGTTAATGTCCTGGGTCCTACTCCTTTCTCCCTGCTTCCTTGACTTCCTGATCTGTCTAACCTAGCATCTTCTACACAGTTCCAGTCCCCTTCCATAACTAGATGACCCTCTGGGAGCGTAACAACTACTCCAAATTTATACCTAAAAAACTCAGGGTTGACGGGCGTGGGGGCATATATATTAACAATATGGATAACCTTCTCCGCAATCCTCCCGGAGAGGACCGCCAGTCTGCCCTCTTCATCCAAAAAGAATTTTAACGGAACCAACCCTAGGCCCTTACGCACTAAAATGGCCACCCCAGTCTTCTATGGGTTCTTATGGGATGAAGCAAAAACCTCCCTCACCCACAAACGACGCAATTTTTTATGCTGTAATGCCGAAAGGTGGGTTTCCTGCAAGAGACCAATACCACAGTGCACTTTCGCTAAATCTTTCAATATACTGTGCCTCTTTGCAGGAGAGCCCAACCCCTTAACATTGTATGTAATCAGTTTTAGGGTCCCCATGTTGATCTTTTCATTAAACTCATCAGTCTCCACACTATCCCCTGCCTGATGTTCCTACACTCGTCCCCCTTGCCCTGGAGGACAGCGAACAAAACTCCACTTGTGACCCCAGGAATACCTTCACCACGGGTCTCCCTCCTCTTCCCCACGCAAATCCCCCCCAGTCCCCAGCATCCCATCCCAACAGTCCCAAAAAATTATGTACAAACCCCAACCAGAGACTTGCATTATGAAAAATGAACTATGTACAGTACAGTCCCATCGGACTATGCTCGGAGAGAAGCTCCCTCCACCCAGGAGCATGGGCTGCTGCGTGGCCCTCGACCCCCACCTTGGCTAAGGGAAACAGGGAAGGTGATCTCCCAGGGTGGACTTTCAGCAGGAAGGTTCAAACCCTTAGCAAGAGTCAGCATGATCCATGGAAGAGACAGACAAATGAATCGCGATCGGCCGACCTCCACAGGGATACCTGTCCCCTGAACTGGCTTCCGGTGTTGGTGATGCAATAGCTGTATCAATCAAGACTGGTAGGCTGACAGGAGCGTGAAAGATCGCACTCATCCCCCCCACCAGACTGCCACTTAAACCAGTGATTGACCAGGTATTAAAAACAAGGGAGAGGGAGAAAGAGGGGGAAAAAAAAAGGGGGATAAGAGGGAAGCGGGGGGGAGGGAAAAGAAGGAGATGGGGGGGCCTCCACCCGGTGCCTTTTGGGCCACACTGCCAGTGAGTTAGCCGACCATCAGGAATCTAACACTCATGGCTGAGCAGAGAGCCTCCCCCCCTCCACTTAACATAACTTCTTTGCGCCTGCATTAACCTGTGCAATAAGGAAATGGGTTTCCATATCCAGGGCCAGTCTGCATATATCACGGGAGTAAGCGCGGATCGTACCAGTACCAAGGCCACTACCAGGCCCAGCTCTGCCCCCCCATGAGAGAAGGCCCATCCATTAACTTACTACTGAGGCCCTCCCAGATAACAAGACCCAGACCCAGAACAAAATCAATTTGTATCTCCCTCTCGCCGACCGCCATTTCTTAACTCAAAATACTGGGCAAAATTTCCCAAAGGCGGCTAGAGAAAGGCCCTTTAATCAACATCATTAACTTGTTAATAACCAGCTACAGTAATAGAATCAGTCCATTCAGAATGAATAGGCAGAAGGATAAACTGAAGTATCTGTCCCAGTTGCCGTCAGTTCACTTTCCTGGCATGCAGGCCTTTCCCCAGTTGACACAGGTCCTTACACAACTGATCGTCTGGGCCCCTGGTCTTGAAGCTCTCTTTTCCCCCAGCAGCCTTACTTGTCGTCAACTAATTTAGATGCAACAGAGTCTGTTCCAAAACATCTGGCTGCAGGTCTGGGAGTACAATTCCAGCCTTTTGGAGTGGCTTTTTCACTTGCAAGAGGGAGTCATACACCTTGCTGCCTGTAGACCATTGCACTAGCAGCTTTGCTGGATATCTAAGGAAGGCTTTTATTTGCTTTTCCCTCAGTGGTTTAATAACTGCAAGGACTCTTTTCCTCTTTTGCATAGTGACCTGGGGGAAGTCATGGTCTAAATATACCCGTTTCCCATCTAAATTCAGATCTCGTTTACCTCATGCTTTACGTAGCACCATCTCCTTGACCGGGTAGCGAGTGAATTTGGCTAGGATTGAACGAGGGAGGCCATCGTTCTTCGGGTTGGGGCCAAGGGCCCGGTGCACTCTTTCCAGCTCAAGAGGCTCCGTAACAGGGATATCCAACTCTTGGTGAAGCCAGGATTTGATAAATTCTACCAGATTGTCCTGCTCAGCTCCCTCTGGAAACCCAAAAATTCTGATCGTTTTCCTTCTCCCCCTCGATTCCGCATCCTCGGCCCTGGCCGTTAGCTCTCTCTCCCTTCTGGCCAAATATATTACTGCCCTGCTAAGTCGCATGGAGTCCTCGTGGAGCTCATCAAGGCCCGACTCGAGCTCTTGCATTCTTCTCTCTAAATGCTTCAAGTCCTGTTTAATGTCCTTAACATTGCTGTCAATCCATTGTAGCATCTTTACAATATGGGCCGTCACCCGGCCATCCATGGAGCTCCCCCTTGAAAAAGCCTCCTCATCCTCCTCTCTCTCGGTACCCACCGCCGATTCTGAGGCCCTAGACAGTGGTACACTCGGGCTACGATCAGATCTGGATCGGTGCTTATTCGGGGCTTTCTAAGCACTTCTGCCCCATGAATTCACTACCTGGCTCATTGTTTTAACTGCAGGCTTGGCAAAGAATTAGTTTAAACGTCTATTAACACCGGATTAATGACGATTTTTGCACCACCACCGTGGAGCTTAGAGCTAAGCCGCCATTCAGTCTCAAGACCCCTTCTACTTCTCTCCCCCTCTCTTTTTAATCCTCCTGTTCACATCCCCCTTCATTTCTACCACCCTGCTTCCTTTATTTATTTGCACCCTGGGGGATTCCTCTCCTCTCCTCTTGGGTTCTTCCTACTCTCTACTTCAGCCTGTGGGGGTGGCTGTTTCTCCCTCCCCAATTCCTTCTGCCTCCCCACTTGGCTAGTTTAAATGTTCATCAAAATTATATTTAAACCATCCACTAAGGACTGCAGTTCCCCTTCTGGATGGGTGCAGACCATCACCCCTGTATAGGCCCTTATCCCTCCAGGTGGTTCCCCAGTCCAAAACTGAGAAAGCAGCTAAAAAAAAGATATACTTGCAGCACAAAGGCAAATATTATAGAAAGTACCATGTGTCAAAAGCCCTATATCACAACTCGGGAGAAAAGCTCTTACCAGCCATAAGGTGCGATAAGACATTTATTCAAAAAAATTAAAGTAAGTGGCTAAAGTGGCAAACACGACTCAATGTTTTGCACTGTTTACGTTCTTTATCAAGAGTAGATAAAGCATGTGAATAGTGCAAAATGTTGAGTCATGTTTGCCACTGTAGCTGCTTATTTTAAGTTTTTTTAAATACATGTGTCTTATTCCACATTACGGCTGGTAAGATATTTTTTCCCGAGTTGTGAGCTAGGACTTTTAGTACAGGGTCCCCAGACCCCAATGTAGCTGAACCCCATTCCTTTAACCATAAGTTGAAGCTCCTGGTGCAGAGATCCCACTCCTTCCCCCTATCATAGACAGACAGCACCTCAGCAAAAGTCACTGAGTGTGCTACCTGTCTAAGACCCTTCCTCTGGTCCCTAAACTCCCCCTGCATTATCCAAGCCCCATCCCTAGCCAGGTTATTAGTCCCCAGGTGGATAATGACATCCAGCTTTCCCTCCCATCCTGCCACCCTAGTGACCCTCAGGATCCACTTCCCATTCCTCCTGGCTGTGATGACATCAAGGCACCTAACCTGCCTCTCTGTCCCTTTCTATTCCTTAATCTATTCCCCTCCCAATTGAGTTCTCCACCAGAAGTTACTTCTTCCTCCTCTGGGGTCCTCTACCACCCTCCTTGGAGTGTCCACTACTGAAAACCCCCACATCCTTTCTGGTCACTACCATGGGTACCTCCTCCCACGTGTCCTGCCCCACTAGAGTGGTGTAGGATTTTTATAGTGGTACCAGTTGAGGAATGTGCTTCTGACCCACCACACCCAGCCTTCCATAGCCCACCATAGTCCATCCATTCCGCTTCCCTGGTATCCTTTTGGGTAATGGTGGCAGACTTTGTGGCCCCTAGTGGGGGAAGAGGTCCTCCAAATCCTAGCCAACTCAGCCTGGAGTCTAGTGACTTCCTACCTCAATGCAGAGAGGCGCATGCAGATGGGGCAGCACCATAATCTCCAGAATGTCTCTCTTATAAACTGCCACCCCACATGGAACCACTCCCAGCATTCCCAATTCCTAGTCTCCTTGTGTTACCTGGAAATGCTTCTGTACCCTTACCCCTGATATTCTGTTTCTCATTTCCCCCTTTTTTGTTCATTGTTTTCATTTTTTGTTATTTTTTGTTATCGTAGAATCAGTATGGAGATGAGGAACAGTGGGGAGTTAGTCCATTATAAGGACTGTGGTGTGGTCTTCTCCAAGATTACACTATGGAGGAGTGGCCACTCTCTCCCATCTACAAGACCTTTGCAGAACTACATGCTGAGTTGGTAGCAGCAAGAAACAAGATATCTCAGCTGTGGCACCAGCTCAGCTGGGGTCTACCCCCACTCCCTCTGAGGTCTACTGACCCAGGGTTCAAATGGCGGTGGTAATGGGGGGAGAGTGTGGCAGGGGCAGAGACAACGGCTTTGACCAATCTCATAACATCCAGACAGTAAATCTCCTTGCACTCCTGGAGGAGGTTCAGCTACCTGTCTCTGTCTGGGGGGAAGGGCCTTTGAGTCAGTCAGGAAAAATGAGTAGAACCATTTGGTGGCACCCAGAGGGGTGAGCAGGAGGAAATCAGAGAGGAGCATTTTAGTGACTTTGGTGACTCAGTGATTAGGGAAGTAGACAAGGTGGTGGGTAGTGGAGGTAAGGGGAGTGAAATGGCCAGCTGCCTTTCTCGTGCATCAGTCATCAGGGATATAGGTAGTATAGGGAGGATGGTGGAGAGGGGGAGCTGGGGGTGCTGGTACACTTAGGTAGCAGTGATTTGGCAAACCAGCCTGTGGAAGAAGTGAAGCGCAACATTAAGAGACTGGGAAACAGATTAAATGTGCACTTGGCTTCCTTGACCTTTTCTGAGGTCCTCCCTGTGTGGAATAGGGGACTGGCAATGACAAAGTAAGAAAGGAAGAAACTGGGGAGTTTAATGGGTGGTTGAAGAGATGTTGCCAGGAGGAGGAGTACCACTTTGTGAGGGACTTGGGGGCTTCTGGGACAGGAGGCTGTTCAAGAGTGATGGCCTTCACCTGATGAAACAGAGCGCAAGGGCTGTGGGGCAGAAGTTTGATGTCTACATTGGACAGTTAAACTGTCTGTAGGGGGAGGAGAAAGCTAGGGGAATCGCTGAGAAGGGAGAGCTGGAGGGGAACTAGCTAGGGCTCCCCAGAACAGGGAAATAGTAGCAGCAAGGTGGATAACAGTAAGGTTAATGTTCAAATTAGGTTGAGGAAGAGGCCAATGAAGAAGGGCTGACAAAGTCTACATTCAGCATGGAAAATAAAAAAAAAAAAGGAGATTAGGGAAGAATAAGGGTGAAGAAACAGGAAAAAGCCAGAGAGGATCAGGAGAAAGGTTGAACAGGGTCTGCTTTAAAGGGACGCATTCATGTACAGTTGCTGACATAGTTTATAAGCCCATTAAAAACTCTTTCAAATGAGACATTGGGCTGATATGTAGCTAGAAGCACTCCAGAGATGTAGATGATTGGGTCTGTTCAATATTATTACTACATCACCACCATTTGTAGAACATTGTGATCTCATCGAGTAAGAAACTTGGCTTGACTCAACTCAACGTAGTTAGGAGCAACTTGTTCCTCTGAGTTTTCTAAGAGCCTGGTAAATAAGATTGATAAGCTCCAGGCAATGGTGGCAAACATTGCGTTGGACCTAGTAGCCATCACAGAAACTTGGGCTACAGAGAATAATGATTTAGGACAGACCCCGGCTACATCATGTTTAGACGTGACAGAGGAAAAGGTAAAGAACAAAACATAGCCCTATATGTCTGGGAGGGCATAGAGGTAATGGTGGATGGAAACATCAGGGGAGGTAATGGGGAAACAGAAATCACTATGGGTTTAGCTCACAGCATTGCAGGCAAGAAACTATAGAGAGGGGTGATTGATAGACCGCCAGGACAGAGAGAAGAGAGAATTAAGGAGCTACAGGCAGAACTAGAAAGGAGGTATGGCTAAAGGGTAGGTGGTGGTGGGAGATATAAACAGATTTGCACTCCATAATGTAGCATGCTATCTGCAGGATCACATGCATTCTGCCCTCTGGAGGGAAGGCTGGGCCTTGATCATAACTAGAAGAGCTCCTATGAACAGCAGCTGCTGTGAGTGGGCAGAGCTGAGGCTTCTAGATTCAGCAGAACTCCAGAGGAAGGAGGGAACTGAGAGGCTGTGGCCACTACTTGTTCAACTTTGTGGTTGGACAAACTGGCTGCCAGTCAGATTTCTGGCCTGGAGTCTTAATTTTCTCAGGTGCATTGCGAGTAGTGCAAGGAAAGGAAAATTAACCTGTTAAGGGTTGCAAGCCCAGGGACCTAAAAAGGGACAAAAGCTTAGTGTTGCTCGGATAGTGCTGCCATGGATCCACCAGTGATCCGGTGGATGGTGGCACTATTCGAGTTGGATCCAGCCAAATATGGAGGTTAGATCCCAGGTAGGATCCCACATTATCTGGTGCCGGATCCAGGGATCTGCTGTCAGATCCCTGGATCCAGCTGTCGGATAACGCAGGATCCAACCAGCGATCCAGCTACCGGATCCACAGGCAGATAGTGGAAGTAACTGGCAGATCCACTATCCTGCCACAAAGGGCAGGTATCTGTGGATCCGGATTTGTATGGATCCATCTGAGCAACACTACAAATGCTTCCAAAAAACCCATTATAGATTCTCTTCCTACAGGGGGGTTACACATGTATGGGTCTTATATATTAGCACAGGGGATGTTTAGACCCTGAAACCTATCAGAAAATAGTCCAGTCTCAAATTCTACCCATAACAGAATATGCTGACATAATTTATGATTATTGTGCAAAGGATAAATTATCAATACTAGACGTGCTTTTTAAATGGTTGGCTGGTACGTCTTATATTAAATTGTTCTTCTGATACACACATCAAAGTGAAATGTATAGCTAGCTGGGTTGGTCATCATTACCAAAACGACATAGATGAAATACAATTTTGTTTTCCTTGAGATGTATGTGGGGAGTTGTCCTGGACTATCTGTTAGAAAGGATTTCCTTTATGGAACTGCACTTGTCTGTAAAGAGCCATTGTACTGCCTAAAACTAATATTAGTTTTTAAAAGCGGTCAACCATTACCGTTTATATTGGAGGTACCCTTTGTTTTCTATTTAATTAGTTAGAAGATTGTTTACCTGATATTAGTAGATATGACATGTGGAACAGCACTCTGCATGGCAGCTGACATATCTAGCTCTATTCCCCCCCACTACATCTTCCGCATTGCGACCTCACTGACTGTGACATCACTGCTGGTTACAAACAGCCATGCAGAGGCTGCCAGGTCAGTTGCTTGTGATGTCACTGCCAGTGAGATCATAATGCTGATGATGTAGTGGAAGGGCATTGAGATAGATATGTCAGCTGCCAGGCTGACAGCTATTCCATACATGTAGCACAATATTAGCACATAGAAAACTTTCTAATGAGCAAAAGGAAACAGAAAAATACTGTACTTCAGAATAAAAAGTTACAACTGACGACTTCTTAAAATTTGTATTATTTTCCTGTCTGCCTGTTTTGACTGCACTAGCTCTTTAAGGAGCTTGAGTCTTTTGGAATTATCTGTTCCAGGCACAAATACAAATAGGACATCACATTATTATAGCCACATGATCCCTCAGACCTGGAATTCATTACCCTCACAATTAGACACAGAGATATAAGATTGCCATCCTGTACACTATTGAAATCCTGGTTCCTGTCTTTCCCTCAGTCATGTGATGGATGTAGGAAGAATTCTGGAATTCCTTGAATTAACAGTATTACTTTGTACTATATGTATATTTTGTATAATTTGTGAACTTTATATTGTGTTATTCACTGTGGATCCTTGTGTAAAAGCTGATAATTACATGTACAGATGTACTATTTTAATATACTGGGCCGGATATTCAAAAGGGTTGCTCCATGTGCAATAGGGTTGCGCATGCGCAAGTCTGAAAGTGCGCCATTCTGCGATATTCAGCAGGAGGCAGTTGCGCCACTGAAAACAGGCTGAGCAACAGCGCAATGCAAATGAAGGCATGCGCAACCGGAGGGGGTGGATCCATGCATAAAGAGCGCAATGCGATATTCAAAGACTTGCGCAATGCGCGAAAGTGGAACAGCTGGAGTTGGTCCCAGCGGAAATGAGCCAAAATAAAAGGCTCAAGAAGAGGCGCAAGAAGCGACAGGGAAGACACATGAGGCAGAGAGACAGAAGGCCAGAGCAACAAACAGTGCAGGCCAGGGAGTGCACAGGACAGAAGAGGGGCAAGGGAAGGTGTATGGGGCCACAGAGTGCTGAGGCCAGTAGGTGTACCAGGTGCAGTAGAGGTAGCGGTCAGGACAGCGGGGGTAACAGAGCAACATCAGCCAGGGGGGGTCACAAGCCAGGGAGATGGACAGTGCCAGCTTCCACATGGAAGCTGTAATGAGGGGGGTGAGAATGCATGCTGCAGGGGGCGTGGCAGTGGAAGGCCCATCGGTCGCCCCAACAGGCAGTACCATGCCCGCATCAGCTTTGAGCTGTACACAGATGTAGAGATCGTGGGCCGGTACCGCCTGAACAGGGCAATACTGAGACGGCTCTGTGAGCTGTGCAGTGATGTGATGCAGACACCCTCACGATGGAGTCACGCTCTGTCGGTGGAGACCAAGGTGACAGCCTGCATGTGTCTGCTCGCCATGGGCACCTTCCAGAGGCTGACAGGGGACACCACAGGCATCACACAGTCGGCCACGCCACGATCCTCACCCAATTCCTCAGCGCACTGCTGCCACATGCCGCGGAGCACATCCATTTCCCCAGCACCGTGACAGGCGTCATAGCAAACATGCAGGAGTTCAACAGGGTATGCGTATGCCTGCACTAGGGGCCATAGACTGCACCCATGTGGCCATACCAGCGCCACCTGGCCCCATGGGGCTGCATATAGGAACAGGAAGGGCTATTCCAGTGTCAACTGCCAGGTGGTGTGTGATGCCACTGGGCATAATCAATGTCTGTGCCACACACCCTGGCGGAGCACATGATGCCTTTGTATGGTATCAGTCCGCACTGTGCCATCGATTTGAGGTGGGGACATCCCCACAGGCCATCTAGTGGGTGAGTACGCATGTAGGAATTGCAAACATGGGGCAAGGGTGGGAATGCCACAGGTGCCATGGCAGTGGACACAGGGATATTGGCAATATGGACCTGAACATGATACTCATCTCCACCATCTCCACACAGGTGACAGCGGATACCACTCCGTCCCTGGCTGCTCACACCATACCGCACCATGACCCCATCGCAGCAATGCTATAATGAGGCGCATGCCGCAACACAACATCATCGAGCGGGTGTTTGGGATGCTCAAGGCATGCTTCGATGCCTAGACACCGGCGATGCCCTACAGTACAGCCCCTCAATGGCCTGTGGGATATTCCTGGCCTGTTGTATCCTGCACAACATGGCCAAAGACTGTGGGATAGCCATTCAGGTCGAGGAGGGGGACAGCGATGGGGACGCCAGCAGCGCCGGTGATGATGGCGATGAGCAGCCCCCCCTTGGACGGCGGGACCCCCGACTGATCCGGCAGGCTCAGCTGCACCGGGACACCATCACGGAGGAGCATTATGCACGACACAGGTAAGTCAAGGGGCCATGTGCAACCAACACTGTCCTGGCGCAACCCACAGGCACACAGAGTAACACACCAGGGGTGCATGATGGCAAGGGGAGTGGAAGGGACCAGGCACACAAACACACCATCAGGGAGGGGGCGAACAGTCATATGGACACACACACACACACACACACACCAGGAGCGTACATGGGCAGGTGCACAGCAGAGCAGGAACAGACATGGCAAACACACAGATCCACAGACCACACCCACCACCTGTACTGTCCAAGTACATGTGTCAGATGCTGGGCACCCCTTGCACCTTGGTGTACAGTACAATGCAGGCATCATCATGCACACACACCTGTGGACAGCAGTCGGGATGGTGCAGGTGGTCCAGATGTCGCTTGGATGTGCAGGGCACCCACAAGTGCACTGCCCACCATGACGCACAGTGCACACAGGGCAGCACCAGACAGGGCCCGCACTGGAAGACAGGTCAGTCATGTTGCACCGCTCCACGGCCACAGCGGATGTGTGGGCGGCCCCGCCATGACCCAACAGCACTGGCAGGCTGAGCAGAGGCCACATGGGGTGGCACCGATGGACCACCAGGGGTCCCTACTGTGCGATCGCGACCTTGTCCGCAGTGGGGTCTGTAGTATGCCAAACATACCTGCACCAGGGGTGCTCGGGATGCCCACAGCAGAACCCGGTGTCGACAGGCTTGGTGTCGCATGACGCCGGGAACGGGGAGTGGAGAGTGTACTGTGTGGGGTGCGCGGTACAGGGGCACCTGCTTGTGTGCCCAGTGCAGCCATGACAGTGACCAATGCCTGGGTCTGCCTGTCAATGGCGGCAGTCACATCCATCCGCATATGGACCATCTCTGCACAGGCCAGAGCACAGTCCCTGCTGTGCCGCTCCACAGCCACGCACAGTGCCTCCACTGACGCTGCAACCCGCCTTTGCTGCTGTACTGATTCCCGCAGCAGGCAGGTGTGCTCTTCAAATGGGTACTCTGCCACAACGGCATCCTGTCCCCTAGGGTATGGAAGGTCCTGATGCGCAACACCCCTTGAGGGTGGGCGCTGTTCACCAGGAACAGGAATGGGCATATCAAAGGGCGGTGGGCATGTGCCACCGCTGGACACTGTACCCCCAGACCTGGTGGGTGACTGCTGCTGCTGCCCCTCCAACCGCTGTGCCCCAGGGACCACTCGTTCCATTGCTGTGGCTGCAACAGTGCCAGACACCTGCACAGCCACCGGTGCTGCCCCACCGGTGCTGACAGGCACAGCCTGGGACTGTGCCGACATGCTGGCACACACATTGGAACCAGCTAGGTCCAGGGGCACGTGCTGGCCTGCTGTGTGTCCGTCATGGGACACACACATGTCACTGCCCATTGCAGTCCTTGCATCATCAATGGTGCAGGTACGTGCTACAGCCACAGTCACAGCATGCTGGCATGCTCGCATGCCAGACTGCTGAGACACAGGCTGTGCACCCCCCACACCCGACTCACCGACTCCAGAGTTGGCAGCCTGGCGTGCATGCTGGTGCAGTGCATGCTGGCTGGTGAAAGAGGTGGATGGACCCTCCTCCATGTCCAGAAGTTCTTCCTCACTGCCTGGACCCACCACCACCGTCCCCTGAAGATGAACAGGATCTGTAACAGAAAGACAGGACATGTGAGTGCATGTGAACAACCTCCCCCCCCCAACACCACCACCATGTCATACTGTGCAGTGATGGGCTTCCACCTGTCTGGAATCCACCTCCTGGTATGCCCTCAATAGCACTCCACTGCATTGATGCAGCCAGTCGGTCCTCAGCCGGAGTCAGCTCCACCACCGCTGGCTGTCCCCCGCCTGTGCCAGCACTTGCCGCCCTGAGGGCTGCCACCTTCTCCTTCACCCTCCTGCGGTCTGTCCCCATCTTCTTTTTGCATTCCTTCATGGAGCGCTGGTGGCTTCCGTGCAGGTTCACTGCCTGAGCTACCCCCTTCCATGCAGCCACACGGGCCTGAGGGGTGCCCTGCCGTCCACTCAGTAGTGGCTCCTCCTCCAGGTAGGCCTGGAAGAGGGCCTCTGTCTCCGCTGTGGTGAAGTTGGGCCTCCTCCTCCGCCCACCATCCTCACCCTCACCTTGGCTCTGCTCGGTCATGTCGATCTGTATGGGTGGAAGTGGACACCTGTCACTGTGCAGTCTACAGCGTTACCCCATGACCATTGTCCAGAACATCACACAGCATGCAACCCACCTCTCACCTGCAGTAATCAAATCTGGCCAGCGCAGCCCAATGTCACACAGGTATCGCGCAATGCATGCAAATTAGGAGTGGAGCAACTTTAATGAGATGCAAATCACGCCACTGCGCCTTTGAATGGCTGATCAGGTGATTTGCATGTGTCAGCTGAATATCGCGCCGTTGCGCTTTGCGCAATACGGTTGAGCCGGCTGAGCCAATGGCACAGATCTGTGACTGTGTGGTACACTGCATTGCACATGCCCAGGTAGCTTACGCAGGCATCTGCCGCGCTGATGATGTGCTGTGCTCGATCGGCAATTCAGGCCATGGCCACCATTGTGCCAGTGGCGCTACAGCACAGGGCACCATTTGGCACTGTGGCACTACTGCGCAATAGTCCACTGTGGCGCTGGCATGCAGGTGACCAGTCGCGCAGGATGCATAGATGTCAGATGGCGCTGTGCGTGGCCTTGCATCATAGACCCCTGACCTGGTGTCCGACCTTTGCCCCCTGGCGCTGTTCGGCTGCCATGTGTACGGCTCTGTTGCGTTGTTTGGTGACAGCACTATGTGAACCGACGGCGCTATATGAACAGTGTGAATGGGACCTATGGTGGTCTATTGTGCAACATTTCCACGTGGGGTTGCTGCGCTGTGGGGCGCCATATTGCCTGCTGTACGACTGCAATTATGGCACGCAGGAGAGCTCCCCAGTGGAGTCAGGAGGAGGTGGCCAACCTGGTGGCCCTGGTTGAGCCCCACTTTGGGGCACTGTTTGGTGATTAGTCCCTCACCATGGCCCGCACCCATGTGTGGCTGCAGGTGGCCACTGATCTGGTGAGGGTCACAGGGCGGTGCCGGTCTGCGAAGCAGTGCAGGCACAGATATAGTGACCTCCACAGGAGGGAGCTGGATGTGCTGCAACACCTCAGGTCACGTGCCAGGAGGGGTGTTGTGCCTAGGCCAGGTGGGTGTACCATCTATGCACCTGTATTCTCCGTAGGGGTGTGACTGTGTTTTGGTGGAGGTGCATGGGGGATGGCTCTGCCATGGTTGGCTGTGTCAGTGTGTGCAGGTGTGAGATGCATGGGTCTGGCTGTGTGGGCAGGCACACTCACTGGGGCAGGGGGCAGTCTGCTTTGGGGTCACACTGATGTTTTTCTCAACATTTGTCACCCACAGGCCTGGCGGAGAGGATGCAGGCCCAGTCTGAGGAGGGCCATGGCAGGGCCCAGGTGGCGGCCGGAGGAGGCGTGAGGGGTGGGCTACAGCGGCAGCAGCAGCAGCAGCAGCAGCAGCCACAGCTGCTTGATGAGTGTGAGTGTCATTACATCATGGATGCTATTGCATGCTGGAGGGGGTGGGCATGACCACCAGCCATGGACAACACAACCATGCACGACACAGGCGACAGTCATCACTGTCCAGTGTCACTGCACGTCTGTGTGTGCGTCACTGGTGGTCCATGCATGCACTGGGCACATGGCTGTGGAACTGGCATGCACCACATTGCCACGTCACTTGACAGCCTTGTTTGTGCTGTGATGGACATGGGCAGCGTGTGTGTGCAGTGGTGCACATAGCTGGTGCTGCCTGGTTGGGCGTGTAATGTGCATGGTCACTGTGGGTGGGTGCATACCATCACAGGTGCGGGGCACTAGGCTATATGCCTTGCAGGATGGGTGGTGTTCAGGGTTGTGGACAGTCACAGCCATTGACTGTGTTCCCTTTTCCTAGGTCTCAGCATCCTACGCCGGATGGTCCGTGCCCTCCAGTGGCTGACGAGGGTGTCAGTCGTGACACATGACCTCCTCAGGGACATGCAGCGCCATGGGGTCAGGCAATGACGGAGGAGACGGGAACAGCAACAGGCAGCAGGAGACCAGCCTGCCAGGCACTGAATATGCTTCCCCTTCCCACTTCACCCATCCCTCCTACCCTGCCTTCCCTCTCCCAGTTGTTCACCCCTGCCCCTTACCCACCCCTACCTTGTACCCCACCCCCTTGTCTTGTGCATATCTGTATATAGTTGTGTTATTGGTCTTGGTGTTGTACATATCTTTTTCCAATATATATATATATTTTGTTATGAATACTGTGGTGGTCTCTGATTTGCAGCTGGCTATGGTTGCTCAGTTGCAGTGGTGTGCATGCCATCTGGGGTGGTATGGTCCTGGGTATGTGTGTGTGTGCGTGTGTGTGTGTGTGCATGGGGAGGTGTCTCCAGTGTGGTAGTGACTTTCAGTCGGTCTTGCCATCTGCTGCCGCCCACTGCTGGGTGCCCAGGGTGGGTCTGGCTTGTATGGTTCTGTGCTACATGAGGTTGCAGTGTGCCGGGGGGGATGCATGGTGTTTACTGCAGTGACAGTCACTGCACATGGGTGGTGTCTTGGGGTCACGGTGCAGGGTGTGCTGTGCAGAAGGGGGGGCTGATGTGCACTGTGGTTGTCGACACCCTGTGTGTGGCAGTCTCAGCCTGCCAGTGGTTGTGCTGGGGCATCATGGCCCTGCTGTGCTTTGTTGGCTTGTCCCCATGGGCCAGTGGATCATCCATTCCTCCCCCAGTGATGCTGTGCTTGGGGTGTGCGGGTGTATTGTTGGTTCTGCAGTGTGTTCCTGTGCCCATGTGTGGCATGGCTGGTGGTGGGCCCCAGCCTGCCTCCCTGGTTGTGCAGTTCCATTCCTCTGCTGGGGGGCTCTGCTTGCGCTATGGCACCTCTGGACTGCTCAGCTGGGCTAGCCTTGTTGCGCTATGGTGCATCATTTCTGCTCAACTTCCCTTCCTGGTTAGCTATGGGCGCAGTTTGTGCCGATATATTTAGATGTTGGCTGTGCGCAGTGACCTTGCTCCATGTTTGAATATCACAATCGATTGCGCCTGTGCGCAAGTGACTTGCGCTTGGTCCTGCTGTTGTGCACTTTTTGGGCGCAGTTCGAATATCCGGCCCACTATGTTTAATAGAAAGGAAACTTTGTATTACTATATGTAACCATTTCAGATGATGTTGTGTACTAGGGTCATCATTGTAAATTAGCTTTGCTCAATGACTATTCTTGAATAAACTTGAAACTTGAATATAGGCAGTGATGATGCACGTCACCATGGGTGACCCCAATTAGGAAAATTTTCCAGGATCCTGATGCCGACGGCTTACAGTTCTATGATGTGGCTCAATGGAGGGAGATATCCTCAGAGAAGATCATACATTCACAGTATGAATCTGGTTTAGACAGGTGAAAAGTAATCTCAACAGAAGAGATTTTTAAAAATGAACAGTGATGGCCATCTTTATTGATGTGAGTCATTAATTACAAATATGCTAATAAAAGTGGTTTAAAAATCTCTGCGGGAATTAGAAATACACTGATGAGGAACCTAAGGACATTAGAAAGAAGAAATGTCTTCATACTTGCTATAATTTCCTTTTCTGTTAGCTCCAACATTGTAAATGGGTAATCATAACAACTGGGTTTAGTGCACCTCTACCAGGGGAATAGCACAGCCCAAGCTTTAGAATGTTGGACATATGAGGATTCCAAGCAGTAGCAACTTCCTTGTCACTACTGACCTTGCAGTGCCTCAATAAACTACCATATTTGCCTAGTTTATAAAAGAAAACAATTAACTAATTACTTGTACATAACATTCTTTCTACACTTTAAATAGAAAACTGTCTTACCTTATGGCAGACCTCCAAAAGAAAGCCTATTCCATACTGGACACAAGGCTTAGTCAAGTCAGTTCTTTTGTGGAAAAAAGGTCGACAGGAAACAGAAACGTTCTGAACCAGCAATCTTCTGCAGTCTGACATTGTCAAACACAACAATGAACTTTGGAAGACAAAAAACATATGCAGGGAGACTACCTGCAACAAGGAAAACACCTTTAGTGATAGACAACTAAACCTATTAACATGTGTGGTCACAGTCTGAACAAAAAACATCTTTTTTTTTTTAGGAATACAGCACTGCAGGATAATAGAGTAGTGCCCTGATAAGGTCATAATAGGGGTTTTAACCAACAAAGGACATCCTCCACTGGAATACCAGATAATATTCTCCCACAGGAGCAAGGCTCCTGGGTGGGTCCCTTTGACAATGTTGGAGCTAACAGAAAAGGAAATTATGGTAAGTATGAAGAAATTTCTTCTTTCTGTAGTGCTCTACTTTGTCAATAGGTATTCATAACAAGTGGGTTCTAAGAAGCAGTACCCAGGACAACTGACAGGGGGAGAATATTATCCCATAAGTCAGAAACAAGTACTGAAGAAATTATGAATGAACTATTGCTAGCAACACTCTGTGGCCAAAAGCTGCTTCAGCAGAACTCTGAGCATGCAACTTGTAGTGTTTTGCAAATGTGTGGATGCAAGACCATGTTGTAGAGCTGGCAGGGTCTAACTGGATCATAAAACATCACGCCAGAGACAGATGTGCAGAACAAAGGTTTATTACCCTAGCAATATACAGAGGATAGTCTAGATAAGTAATCTTACCAGCTAAGAGTCTGGAACAAACATATACCTGGTGAGGGAAACATCTATCTCCCAAGAACCTAAAGAGCTTGCCTGTGTACATAACATTATATAGATCTGATAAAAAAGTCCCGTTATCAGAATAATGGGCTCATGTACATAATAGAAATCTTGTGTTTAGCTTCCCATTGGTGAATACATTGGGCATCTCGTACCCAAGGCTGTGAGATGTTGCACTTGCACAGGATACATTATTATGCTGATTAACTTCATAAAACAATTGACTGATTCTTGTATTATTGTTAATCACAGCATCATGACTTTGTACCACATGTGGCAGGCTAAGACCACAAATGTGTTATTAGGCTTCTTATAATATAACAATTGTCAGTAGGTGGCATACTAAGGCCACAAATGTTTTTTTTTTTTTTTTGCTAAACAGTAGTACAATATTTCTCTGTCAGTACATCCTAGCTACATTAATGACATATTATCCCTTCTCTCTGTTATGATAGGAAATGATGGCCCACATTATGGATGGCAGGTCTACATATTCCCCCTTTGTTTCCTGAATAAAGAGGCAACACTATTGGGGTAGTAGGGTAAGTTACTTTGGTGAATGAGATTCATATAGAAACTTTAATTGAGCACACTGTTGCTTTAGAGTCTTTCTTAAACAGAGCAAGGCTATAATAAGAAAAATGATTAAAAACATTTGGATTACAACAAAACCTTTAAATGTCAGTTCTAACCAAGTATTAGACAATGCAGTACTGAGGTCACCGTCATGAAATTGAGCATTTAGAGAATTTCCTGCCTTAGTAATATTACTGCTGATGTGCACTAAATGTGTAGCCTTCCTTGCTAATAAGAATTTTAGATTCAGGGTGAGGGGATCAAGATGCACATTGAAAACCAATAAATACTGTGTCATAGCATACAGATTGTCAGGGTCACTATCAATGTAACCATGTTCCCAGGTGGGAACTGGAGTGATAACTGTATGGTCAGTGACAAAGCTCTCATGAGGCATGAAGCAAAAGTTCGATATGGGAATGTCACACATCAAGGGTCCATAAGAAAAAAGTCTGGTGGTTTGTCACAACATAGTATTGTCCATCAGAGTTGTAGGTCACACGAATTTGAGGAAGATGCCTGTTCATGAGCTGGATAGGGCAGGTGATGGAAGTATTCATCAGTTGGCTGGTGTGGAGTTGGATGTCTTCTTGGGAGGCATTCCTGGAGGTATTCAGACTGGCTTGATCTTGATCTGCAGAAACAGTTACAAAAACAGTCTCATTATTATGTGGGTCATCAGGAAACTCTAATGATCAGTCCATAGAGTCTGGTGAGTAACCACAAACTGATGCAGTTACATCAAATACATCACATCTGCAGAGATAGTGAGAGCTCCTTTTGGCACAACAGTCTGTATGTGGGGCAACCCAGGAGTCAAGACGAGAATGAAGCACCAGCAAAGGAGGCAAATTAATCCATTCTCGATAGATGCTGCCCTCTAGATGCCTCATGGAGTGATTGACTACAAGCTTATCAAAGAATGAAGAAACTTGTCAAATACTGGAAGAGAAACTGTGAATGTAACATACATGGTGCGCTGAATACTGCAATGGTTTGTAGTGTAACAAGGTCCTTGATATGGGTGTGGAGTAGCAAAACCCAAATTTCATGCAGTGGCTAAAGAAAATGATACTGTCTTATCTGTACACTTGATTGTGCAGGAAAGAGATCTGCAGTGGGAGCAATACCATTTAGTCATAAATTTATCTTGGATCAAATCTAGGATCCTCCCCGATTCCAGATCTTGGAAGAGATTTGTGATAGTGTTAAGTGCAAAACTATCATGTACTGTGCATATGATTTCCCTGCCTATGTGTTGCTCTTGAACCTCTTTATTGCTTGAAGAACCAATTGGTTAAGATTGTTTCAGGACTCATTAGATAAACATGCAATATCATGCATGTTATACACTGTGAATCTTTCCTCTTGTGAAATACCATCTATACTGTGTAGCATAGGTATTATCACATTGTTGGCTAATCTGGAATTTAAAATACTGTTATGTCTTTGAATTTTAGCCAGATCAGCTCAGTTTCAAATTGCCATTCCAGATCCAAATTTACCTGTAACAGTACCTGCTATGCCTGCTGCACCCAATGCGTGTTTGTGACGTTAAGACCTGAACACCCCTCAGCGTTCAATTGTGTGATGCCCAGCTACAGGGTCCTGTGCTTGTGCTTGACATGCTGCCATTAAATCTAACAACATTATAGAATGAAAATGTGACACATTGGTTAAGGAACAATGACCGAATCTGGCCATATTCCAATGTGTGAGATTCAATACTACGGGTATATGCATAAACTGTGCATTATTAATCAAAGTCCCAGGGATGGATGTTGCTGCCAGGCCACTTTCTGGGCCAGGCTCAAATGTAGGGCATTATAGAGGTTCATCTTTGGTGAGTTACTGTAAGGAAAAGTGCACCTGAAACAAATGTGTGGTTGAAACAGATTTTACATATTGTAATGTTATGAAAATGTGTGCAAAAGTCTTTATTGATCTTTGCTGTAAGGTTGTAGAGGCCTGTATGTTGCGGGGTAACTTGGCATATACACAAAGTTCCAGTTGGGCGAATACATGTGTTGGGCCAACCATTAAAAGTTTCTTTGGCAATGTGGGCTACTGGAAGTTGCTGTCCATCAAGGCTATCAGTTTTCTGGTCAATCTGTACAGCGGAATGTGGTGGTGCCACCACCAGTGTACTTAAGTAGACATCTTTTCCTTCTTGTACAGAAAATTGGGTAGATGGGAGGTCAATTGTTATGCCTATACCAGGGGGAGGAGCAAGGTCGGGCAAAGGGAAGTAGGTTGGGTCATGAGGATTTATGGCAAGAAGAAATACATGGATGTGTGCCTGGTACGCCTTGGTGTTCAGGAGCTTCTGGTGATACTCCTCACTTTGCAGGAGCTTTTGGTGGGGAGTCAGGTGGGGTGTTGCCAGATCCATCGGCCACTGGTCTAGTAGTAGGAACAGGATTAGCTTTCCTCTGGTGTCCATCTTCTAGGTTTTCCATTTTTGTGGATTTGCAACAGCTGAAATGAAGAAGAACAAAAAGGGTTAGGCAGACAGGCCTCTTTCCTTCTGGGGTGGAGGAAGGAGCATTTAAACAACATTTTCAGTATTTCTAATCACCTTTCAAGCTCTTTAGCCGAATGTCATGGTATCACTTGTTCACTGCTTTCTTGCTGTCAGTGATACGCACTTGGTAAACAGCGGGACTCAGTTTGTTGATGATGTTCATACTAAGATTCATACTAAGGTCTGAAGAGCTAAAAAGACTTTTGGCTCATATGTGCTCCTGTAAGTTAACTATAATAAGCTAAGTAATGTGCATTTTGTATGTGACAATCCAGTTTCATTTTAAACTCTTGTTTACTCTTTCTGTTAGCAACATATGACGGTAATGCATTCCATGGATTTATCACCCTCTGTGTAAAAAATGCTCTCCTATTTTCAGTGCTGAACCTATTATGTTTTAATTGCATGTTGTGTCCCCTTGTACCTATATCGTGAGTTTTAAAGCTTAAGTCTAATTCTGTATATAAAGTAGGATCCTGCAAGAGACTATAGCATAACATCATATCTCCCCTAATTCTTCTCATGTGAAGAGACATTAAGTTTAATTTTGACGACCTGTTTTCATAACTCTGTTCTCTACAATAATAAATTCATTTTGTAGTTTTTCTCTGTACTTTTTCAATTATATCTCTATTATTTCCTTTAAGTGGTCCCCATAATGGGCTACCAAAATCCGATAAAGGTATTATGTAGGCTCTATACAGAGGCATGATCACTTTTGTTTCCCTACTTTTAAAGTTGCTTTTAATTGTCCAAAGTACTTTGTTAGCTTTAATAGCCTGAGTTTGACAGTGCTTGTCATATGTCAACTTATTAGATATGATGACTCCTAGGTCTCTTTCCTCTGTTATTTTTTAAAGAGAGATGTTATTCAGATGGTAGTTTGCTTCAACGTTATGTCTACCGAAATGCATCACTGAGCATTTCTCTGTATTAAAGCACATGCCCAATTTAGTAGCATCTTCTGCTATCATATTTAAAGCTATTGGTAATTTATTCCGGTCAAAGTCAGAATCAGCAACCCAAGCAAGTTTAGTATCGTCAGCATATTTGCTGATCCATATACCAGTTCCCGAACCTAATTTAGATATGAATAATTGAAATAACAGGGGTCCCAACGCTGACCCTTGTGGGACTCCACTAATTACTTTTATTATCCTAGATGTGTGTCCATTTATGCTTACACATTGCATCCTATCTGTAAGCCAGGACTGTACCCACCCAGTTAGTCTATGATCTATTTCGAGATTTATCATGGTTGTGATTATCTTCTTATGTGGTACTTTATCAAAAGCTTTGGATGAGTCCAAAAAAATGCAATCCACTAAATGTCCCTAGTCTAATGCTTTGGAAATTTTTTCATAGAAACAGAGTTGGTTACTGACACATGATCTTCCCTGGGTGAAGCCGTACTGAGATTGATCCAGGAGACCCCTGTCTTTTATATGGTTATATAAGTTATCTTTAATAATTGATTCCATGACCTTACCAACTACAGTCATTAAGCTAATAGGTCTATAATTGGTACAATCAGTTTTATTTCCCTTCTTGTAAATTGGTACAACAATTGCATTTAACCAATCAAGAGGTACTGTTTATTCTGAAAGCGATTTGTCATATAGTATTGCTAAAGGTACAGTTATCTCTGGAGCTAATAATTTAAGCATTTTAGCTGAGATTTCGTCTGGGCTAGCAGAAGTAGAATTTTTAAGTGCTTTAATTTTACTAGCTACAGTTTCAGGGGTAATTTCTATGTGTAAAAGTTTTCCAGTGGGAATATAATCTACATATACTTTATCATTTGAAAAAAGTGACCCAAAATAATTATTGAAAATAGTTGCTATTTTATGTGGGTCTTCTATTTGTTTGTCTTCATGTGTTATGGTTGAAATCCCAATATTGATTTCTTTTAATGAATTTACATAACTATATAATTGTTTAACATTGTTTTTGTCTGCTGTACTAGCAAGTTTGTGTTCCATCCTGACCTTTGCTTTTTTGATTGCATATTTACATTTTTTGATGCTGCTTAAATTTGGACCAGTTTGCCTCTGATTTCAAATTTATGTATTCCCTGTGTAATCTTCTTTTCCTTTTCAACATCTTTTTGATTTTATTAGTTAGCCTTAGTTGTTTTATCCTCTTATTATCATATTTTTTCCTTTTTGTTATGTATGTATTACATACATGCGTAATCTCATTTTTTATTTTCTCCCACATTCCATTGGTTGATTTACCTGCTAACATATTTTTCCATGAGACAGTAGTAAGATATTGTTGTATGTTCTCTTTTTTTGCCATGTGGAAATAATAAATAGTCCTGCTTCTTTTTACTATGGAGTATTCCCCTTTAATGCTAAAGTAAATGCTATTATGATCACTGTTGCTCAGTGGTGCATCTATGACACAGTCAAGAATCTTAATATTATTATTAGTCAAGATAATATCCAAGATATTCTTCTTTCTTGCTGGATCTTTAACACGTTGGTTTAGAGATAACATCTGGGTTAACGTCACAAAATTCTGTCCTGCTTGACTAGTTGCAAATTTATTTGTCCAACTGATATCTGCATAATTTAAGTTTCCTAAAAAAATATCCAGACCTAATTCACAGGCTCTTTCTAGTTCCAGATTAATTAGATCTGATACTTCAAGGCAAGTATCTGGAGGGCGGTAACAGACACCCAAGATTGCGTTTGTATTTAATGCTTTCCCGGTCTCAATTTTCAACCAAATGGACTCAGTGGGTGAGTTTTGTTTCTTATTTTATCTGATATGTCTAATGCCCTAATGCTATTGGAAATGTAAGCTGCTACACCCCCACCCTTTTTGATATTTCTATCAAAACTGTATAATTGGTATCCCTCAATATCCCTACCCCATATATCATTCTCAGTCCACCATGCTTCAGTGATAAAAAACATATGTATTTTCTTATCCTCAGTTTTTAATATTGATCTTAGGTCTTCCATTTTGTTTTGTAGACTTCTGGCATTAGCCATGTAGCAATTAATTATTTTACCTTCATTACTTTTATGTGTTGTCTTATTTGCTATCTTGTTTATTGATTGACCTGGGGGTGCTATAGTATTCAAACAATTCCTTATAGCCATACCCCCAGACTGAAATCAGTTTAAATGCAACTCTTGCATAATTGAATTTGCCATAAGTTTAGTCCCAGTTTTATTGAGATGTAATCCATCTCCCACGTAAGATGCCTTGTTATTCAAAAAAGTATCCCAGTTATTTATAAAGGTAATTTGTCTCTCAGTGCATTTGTTTTTGATTCTGGTATTTATCCTTTGTATAGTTTGATTTTTTTTCAGGATGACATTTTAGCAAAGGTAGAATCCCCGATATCACTGGTGTTTGCCCATGATTCTTAATAATATCAGTAAGATGCATTGTTTCTTCCACTATGTCCTTTTCATGATCTTTACCTATATTGTTGGTTCCAACATGGACAACAACTGTCTGTGTACTTGGTTGTTCTTCCATAATTGTGGGTACTATGTGCATAATGTCCTTGGTTCTAGCCCCGGTAGACAATTTACTTCCCTATTAGCTTTGTCTTCCCCACATATTAGTGTGTCCATTCTTCTTAATAATGAGTCCCATATCACTGATAATTTCATCTCACACTCGTTATTTCATAGTTTCATACATGGATATGAGTCCAGAAGGCAAAGCCCATAAGGAACTCGCCACCATAATATTTAACGGTGGTAACTATATTTAGAGGTTAATAGATATTTATAGATAAATATATGCACTAAGAACATTTAATATATAAATATTGCTAGCTTGGGGTCCCTGAAGATTTAACCACTTTTATAGGAGTATGCATTTTATGTCCTTAAAGAAGTGGTATAATAAGTGTTTAAAATAAAAGATTGCTATACAAATGAGAATCCTATTTGAGCATATTGCTAATAGATTTACAGTATGCACATTAATAATCACTGTACTTTAACACTGCATTGTTCAGATAATAGTAGCAAAACATATTTTTTGTTTTAAAAAAGGAATAAATGTTATTGCTTACTATGTAGATAGTTTTTCTTATCACCAGCAGCATTTATTATTCCTTTTTTGTATTGATTCTGTGTTTTTCATAATGAAGCTTTTTTAAATTAAGTGTTTATGTAAAATTTATATTTGATAATGGTTTTAATTGCTACTTGGTAAATTTAAAGAGCCAGGTATCTCTGTGATGGACTGAGTAGATTTAATGGATTATTAACATTTTTGTGCTTTGTTAATTATAGATAACAAAAAAGTTAAAATAATTATCATTTTAAAGCAAGGAATGTTTGAATATGTGCTCAACCTGTCTAATTGGTAGCCAATTAATTATTAGCCTGTTAGTATAAAAATCCGGGCTTGAAAACAGTGAACCAACTCTGATGAAGCCCAGTAGTTGACTGGGTGAAATGTAAGTCTTGTCCGTGGGTCATTTTGGCCTTATGTTTTATCGTTTTGGTGTTTGCCACAGTGTACAATAAATATATTTTGACACAAAACTTCAGTGTCTGATAATGTCCTTACAGATGTGTGCTCATTTTTTCTGACTGCCTTATTTTACATATAGCACCATTTCCACTGCTCGGTGCTAGTTGCTTCTTGCTTTGATGTTCATTTTTCAGCAAGCACGGGCGAATTAATCATATTTATTTTAACATCTATATGGACTAAGTGCACCATTCGACTAGAAGCACCTTTCAATTTGGAACTTTTTGGTTTATGGAATAAGTGGCATTGCCTTACGTTAAGTTGGATGTAGTTCAGGAGATGATTAAAATATAAAGTGGTGGTGGAGGACGAGCATATATTCCAAAGAAAGCTGAAAGCTGCAGGGAAAATTCAAAGAATTAAGCTGCTGAATCCAACAGTGAACAATTAGTTGAAGCAGCTGGAACGGGTATTGCTACATTACCATAATGAGCCAAGGTAAAACACCTAAGATGTCCACACTTACACCAAACATGATGGCCAGAGGATTCGAGGAATTGATATTTAACACTGCTGGAGATGGGAACCCCCTTTTGAACAATGCTGTGCAAGAAACTACAAGTGTGGGTGTGTCTAATGTTAAAACCACATATAGAAAACTGGAGAGACTTGTTTTGAAGGGCCGATGGATGTTCTGGCATAAGACCACTTCAGAAGCTTATTTAACGGTTAATAGAATTCCTTGAGGACTTAGATCAACACAGAAACCTTCCTATGTGACTGACAATATTGAATTTATGGCTCGATGGCCTAAAAACATGTATGAAGCATCTGTTAATAATATCAGTCTCATATTAGAATTTGCTAAACTGGTGAGAGAGCAATTAACTGCTGATATAAGTGAAACCAAGACCTTGCTTAAAGCAACAACAGAAACAGCAGAGTTTGAAAGGCTGAATGAATTGCTTTTTGGCAAAGTAACATGCTATTACATCAGATTAAAACAACAAAAACATAAAAAGTTCCTCAGAAATGAGTGGGACTATTTAAATAATCAAGTTTTTGATTGGACTGATAAAAATGAAGGCCAACATACAGCTGAAGGTCCTAAATCTACACTAAAAAAGAGCATTAATACTACTGAAGGAGTCACCAATGATTTAACAGTTCTAGATTACACTACAGGTCCTTTTGACACAGATGACTTGGAGCTCACCTTAGAAGGTGACTCGGGGGAATCTGAAATAGGACAGTCTCCTTCTTTAATTCAGGGGACAAGACGCAGCCAGCACTACAAGAAAACCCACTTGCAATTTCAACCACACCATTAAGGAGGATGAGGTGGGAGGGTGGCGTGGAGGAAGAGCCAAGAAAAACTACTGATTTCATGATGCATATTAAATCTACAGCCCTCTGATGTTACTAAAGTACCAGCACATAGTAACACTAATGACTCTGTACAAGGACAGACTGATGATGTTGTACTTACACCAATAGTTAATTTGCCACATTTTTCTTTAACAGATAATGAGATTTCAGTTTTGAGTAAAGGACTGACTTTCTGCCCTACTACTGATATTAATTGGTTTGATGTATGTGTGGATTTGAACAAATTTGCTTGGAACTTAACTTTTAAGTGTCTTTATGAGGGAGAAACAACTAACCCTCCTGTCACAGGTTTTAGTCCAAGGTCAAAAAATTGTCCAAACCTTAATCCAATTGTTTCCTTATTTTTCAAGAAATGTGAACTTGATATTGAGAAAATGAGGGCTAGTCCCTCTGAACAGGGTAAAATTCTGCATAACTGAACAAAAGGGGAACAATTGGCACTTAATGATTTGAAGAAAAATAATGACATTATCATCAGATCAGCTGATAAGGGGGGGAGCAATAGTAATCTTAAATAAAAAAGATTGTATACAGGAAATTGAGTGACAGATTTATGATATTACTTTTTATAAGGAAGTACAAAAAAATATTGTGCAGACTTTTAAAAAGGAAATAGAGGGAATCTTGAATGTTGCCTTCCTAAAAGGGAACATAACAGATGCAGAATACAAAGCAATATTGGTACAATGTCCATTGATTCCTGTAATATATATGTTACCCAAGATACATAAGAGTCTGCATAATCCTCCGGGACGCCCAATAATATCGGGGAGGGGATGGCTCACTGAACCCCTCTCGATGTATCTGGATCAACATTTACAACCATTGGTAAAACAATTAAGATCTTATTTAAAAGATTCTACAGATGTTATTAATTTTATGGGAGATTTGGACATGGATAAAAAATGTTTTTTTGCCACTATAGATGTGACATCATTATACACGGTAATCCCTCATCAGGAGGGACTGGAAGCACTTGAATTTTTTTGTAATACTAGGACAGAAGAACAACTGGTATCACTTCCTACATCTTTTTTGCTACATATAGCTAATGAAGTCCTTACAAAAAATGCCTTCTTGTTTCAGGACAAACTGTTTTTACAAATTCGAGGAACAGCATGGGGGCTACCATGGCACCCAGTTACACCAACTTGTATGTTGGCCGCTGGGAACTTGAGCATCTTTACAGCACCACCACAAATCCATACATACACTGTTTGGATTTGTGACGGTGCTTTATTGATGACATATTAGTTATATGGAAAGTCACAGAAATCGAATTTAGAGGATTCATTGATTGGCTAGAAAGTACTAGTTCCTGTTTGAGATTCAAATATGAGATACACAGCACTGAGATTAATTATTTGGATTTAAAAATATACAGAAATGAGGGGAGTGACATTTGTACTACATTACATCAAAAGAAAACAGACAGAAATAGTTTATTATGATATGAGATTTGTCATCTCCCCATGTTAAATTTAATATTCCTAAAGGGTAGTTAGTCAGAACTTTACGAAATTGCATGGAACAGGAACAATTTAAACAGAAAAGAGCAGCACAGATTATTAGATTTAAGGAAAGGGGGTACAGTACCTATAGTATTGCAACAGCAGTACAGAAGGTAGGAGATATGGATAGAATAAGCACACTTACATATAAGGAAAATGGGAAAGAGAATAACCAGAAATATATTTGCCCCTTCGATATCACTTTTTCCAGTAGGGCTAACAAGATAAAGGAGATAGTGGCCAATAATTGGCCCATCTTAGAATTGGAATCTAAGCTTAAACAGGTGGTAGAACAGTGTCCGAAAATAATTTTTAAACGTGCTAGGAATATTAAGGATATAGTAGTAAAAAAAAGATATTCCAAAACCAGAACCCTTGAGTCAAACAATACTTGCTCCTTTACCTGGTGGTACCTTCAGATGTGGTAAATGCACTTATTGTAAATTTGTTCAACCGTGCAAGTTTTTTACATATCCGATTACAGGTAAAAAATATTTACATTAGAGAATTTATTGCCTGCTATAGTAGTGGAATTATTTATTTATTACAATGTACATGTGGGGCTTATTTTGTAGGGAGAACCATCAGACAATTTAGAACCAGAATGGGAGAACATGTGAGAGCCGTACAAAGAAATGATGTTAGCTATGCAGTAGTTAAACATCTAAATGAGAATAGATTTGGTCAACATTTTTTTTCTTTTGTAGGTATAGAGCAAGTAAAACTAGGTACCAGAGGGGGAGATATTTAAAAACTAATAGGACAACATGAAAGTTTTTGGATCTATGAACTAGAAGCAAGGAAGGGTAAAGGACTGAATGATAGCATTGATCTGTCAGCTTTCCTAAATAAATTTAGGGATTAATAGATATTTATAGATAAATATATGCACTAAGAACATTTAATATATAAATATCGCTAGCTTGGGGTCCCTGAAGATTTAACTACTTTTATAGGAGTATGCATTTCATGTCCTTAAAGAAGTGGTATAATAAGTGTTTAAAATAAAAAATTATTATAAAAATGAGAATCCTGTTTGAGCATATTGGTAATAGATTTACAGTATGAAAATTAATAATCACTGCACTTTAACATTGCATTGTTCAGATAATAGTAGCAAAACATATTTTTTGTTTTAAAAAAGGAATAAATGTTATTGCTTACTATGTAGATAGCTTTTCTTATCACCAGCAGCATTTAATATTCTTTTTTTGTATTGATTCTGTGTTTTTCATAATGAAGCTTTATTCAATTTAGTGTTCATATAAAATTTATATTTGATAATGATTTTAATTGCTATTTGGTAAATTTAAAGAGCCAGGTATCTCTGTGATGGACTGAGTAGATTTAATGGATTATTAACATTTTTGTGCTTTGTTAATTATAGATAATAAAAAAGTTCGAATAATTGTCATTTTAAAGCAAGGAATGTTTGAATATGTGCTCAACCTGGCTAATTGGTAGCCAGTTAATTATTAGCCTGTTAGTATAAAAATCTGGGCTTGAAAACAGTGAATCAACTTTGATGAAGCCCAGCAGTTGACTGGGTGAAATGTAAGTCTTGTCCGCGGGTCATTTTGGCCTTATATTTTATCGTTCTGGTGTTTGCCACGGTGCACAATAAATATATTTTGACACAAAAATTCAGTGTCTGATAATGTCCTTATGGATGGGTGCTCATTTTTTCTGACTGCCTTGTTTTACATATAGCACCATCTCCAATGCTCGGTGCTAGTTGCTTCTTGCTTTGATATTTCTTATTACCCATGAAAGTATCCAAACGTTTTTTAAATTGTTCAACATTGTCACTCATAACAATATCTCTTGGAAGAGTATTCTAAATTGGTGGTACCCTTTGAGTAAAGAATTTCTTCCTTTTTGTCGTTCTACATACAGAGGTGTTTAGCTTGAGACTGTGGGATCTTGTGCTGTTATATGCTTTTAATTTTTCCAAGCAAATAGTTTCTAACATAGATTCTTTCTGGAAGGCTTTGAAAATATAGATTAGATCTCCATGTAGGGATCTATAATCTAAGGAAAATAACTGGAGTGATCTTAGTCTATCTTCATAATCCTTATTATTTTTTGGACCAGGGCACAGCGAGCCAGCAGAGGAATACAGGCATGATTTCTGTACAATGCACCCAATTTAAGGTGTAGCTTTCTATGGATGGCATCAATGTGTCCAGAAAATGTGCAGTGTTTGTCAAGCCAGACCCCAAGGTACCTGAAGAAGAAGGTAACCTCCAGTAATGTACCATCTAGGGTGTGGTAAGAAGGGAGGGAGTTTAGCCAAGAGAGTCTTTGCTTTGTACCATAGGTTATGGAGACTGTCTTTTTGGCATTTAAATTGATTTTCTGAGGTTTGTCATAACAAATGGGAGTAGTAATCTGTAGGAGTTGCGAATCAGTCTCCTACCATTCAAACTGCCAAAAAGTGCTGTTTTCCAAGGTCTGCACACAGACAACTGGAGGGCAGGCAGAAACAAAGTGCTGGTAAAACATATGCAAAATGACTATGACAGATTTTTTTACTAATCAAATTGCAGCTTCAACATTTGAAGCACGGCCGGCAATGGCATACTATGTGAAAAAGGCAACTGTGAAACATCAGAAAATCACTTTAAAAATAACTGGTTAGAACGGAACCATAGCTGAGTGTAACGTCCCCCAAATGGGGCTTACTTTTGTACCTCCGGGTGTGCTGCTGCTGGCGCTCCATTCCTTTCCGGCAGCTGCTGCTGCTTAGCCCTCTCCCCCTGTGTTGTTGAGCCCAGTGGGGCTCATAGAGTCTGTTTGCAAGTGGTTGGCATGTTTGCCTTGGGCCGTTGTTCGCACCACTGAGAGGCGCATTGTTCATCTGACCACTGGTTGTGGTAAAAAATTGGGAGGTCTTTCCCAAAGGTTCCCAGTTCTGTATTAAGTTTAAAAGGCACCGGGGACACACACAGGGAAGGGAAAAAATGTTTTAAAATAAATAAACAGGCAGACACCATAAGTGCTGCCTCTGTGGCACCAGTGTTAAGGGGCAAAGGTTAGTGCAGTAAAGCCCTTAATGAATATTAATAAGCCCAGGCTGTGTTTCTGGGGCAGTGTGTTACGGGACCTGTGACTCTCTGAGAGTACATTTTATTACATTAGAAGTGGACATGTTTGAGAAAGAAATGTTGGGGCTACATAAATGTGGGGACATTGGCTAATAAAAGTAATCTCCCTGGCTACACCAGGATGTTATATTTGGGGACAATAAATAGACTGCCACAGACTGTATATGCAGCCACCATTTTTGTGCCGAGCAACCAATCAGTGGCCAGGATTTCGCTAAGGGACTTCTGGGACAGTGCCAGAGACCTGTGGAGAAAAATCAGGGACAAAATCTAGGTGCCAAAATGCTGTCCAGTTAAAGTACTGGGACTGTGATTTTCAGTCTGGACAGCCAAGCGGATTACAGGAATTTTACTCTTTATAAAAGGAGGGACTGTTTGAATACAGAACAGTTTATGGAGCAGTTTGAGTCAGTCTGGGTCGAGCCTTTGGAATGTCAGGAGGCTTTCTGCAGCTCAGGGAACTTGGGGAGAGGCCTACCTTGCCTCTTTTCAACAAAAATGCCTGCCGAGTAATTGGGACAGCTAAAATCTGCAGAACCAGCTGCAATTCCTTCCCAGTGGGAGAGACAGAAAAAGGTTATTTTCCAGAGTAAATTTCCACACTGAAGGTGAGCTCAGAGCTGCTGAAGGATCCCCAACTGCATTCAGTGAGAAGCCGATTTTGTCTCACGGACTGCACCTGAAATTGATGCCTTTGGTTACTGAAATGTCTCCAGTCAGTTTGCCAGAGGGAAATCTGAACTGCTGTGTGCCAGCTTGCATTTCCAGGACTGCCATGTGCAAGTGAGTAAGCTGTGCGGCCTACCACTGAACTGTACCCTAGCTGAACTACTGATGCCAAATAATTTGCCTAATAGACTGTCGCTGCCTATAAAAGCCAAGCTACCAGACGACCAGAGAAGAGAATCAGCTCCTGCAGAGAAGTTCATCATGGGTTGCTGCCACCCTTGGGGGCTATGCCTTGATAAGGGGGTGAGTCGGGCTAGCTCCGATCCCCGTATCCTGATCCTTGCCAGAAAGGACGAAGTCCTGCAGCCACATCCTGCCTTGAGGAAAGCCATCCTAGAAATCAGCCCAGATCCCGAGGTCCATGGTTCAGTGAGTACTTTAGGGTTTTACCCTGCAACACCAAATAATTTGGTTGTTCCAACTGATCTGTTTTTCAAGTCTCCACTTGGGTTTAGACCGCTTTTGCAGGCCATTGGGCCTGGGGATTACAAATTTCTGGGTTTTTCACAAGTGATTTATGGTTTTACAGTCAAATACAAAAGAAAGCTAAACCACTTCTTTATTTAAGGACCCCAACCAGCTGCTACGCCGGCCAGCCCATGGTACAGGGTTTTATTTAACTCCAAAAATTGATTAGCGTTTTGCTCATAAAAATGCTAAAACATTGTGAAAATGCATAGCACTTGCCTCACTGTGTTTAACAAACATAACACTTCCAGAAAACCTATATAAATACTTTCTGTATGGTTAGCATTGTCCCAAGAAAAAAACTGCTAATCAATTATTTAAAACCCTGTGGTACCACTTCAGGTCTGCAACATAGCTTATCCAGGATACCCAGTGAGGTCAACTGGACATTCAAAAGGGGTTAATGTCTTAGTTTAAATGTTATGTAAAGTTGAAATACTGATAAAATCAAAAGTGCCAATTGGTCTAATTTTAATCTGCATCCCCTACCCCTTATTTTAATCCCTAAATAAATCTGTTTGTTGTTCAAATGTTAATCTGATCCATGAGCATATTATTACTGAGTGCTGGGGTTAATGCAAATAGCTGAAAGGCACTGTGTTATTGCTGGTAGCCATCCTCTTTACAGGTGCTCAGGGTGCATGCTGAGTTCCAAACCCTGATGGTAAGTGGTCACGTGAGCATATTATTAGCACTCTCTGTTAATTATGAATTTAATGCACAACAAGGTATTTATTGTAATTTCAAGTGTGGGGCCACTAGGTGGGTGGTTATAGCATCCCAGAGGGCTGTACCAGAGCAGTTAAGCTACCCCAGTACCATTCCTCTGGGTGGAGGCACCCATTCACAGAACTCAGGCCCCTCAACCTGTGCTTAGCCTTACAGACAGGGGTAGTAACCCATAGGATAGTGCCACCTAGGGGTTACATGTACTTTGTCAAAATCATGTTGAAGTTTATAAGCTACAACAGATGGAGAAGAGCCAGATGCAAAAAGGGCAGTATCATCTGCATACATGTGGATGGAGGTGAGAGGGCAGGCAGAGAGAAGGTCATTTAGGAAGATAGAGAAAAGTAGAGGGCCCAACACAGAGCCCTGAGGAACACCAGTGTTGATGGGAAGGGATGGGGAATTAGCATCACTAATCTGAACAGATTGTGTTCTACCCACTAGGTAGGAAAGAAACCAATTGGTGGCTGCAGTACAGAGACCAGCAGCAGTGAGTCTGGCAAGCAGAAGGGGGTGGGAGACTGTATTGAATGCCTTGGCTAGATCAATAAAGATAGCAGAGGTGATGAGGCCCTGGTCCATCCCAGTGAGTATGGAATCAGAATGTCTCAGGAGGGAAGAGGTAGTGGAGTGGTGTTTATGGAAACCAGACTGGTAAGGCATGAAGAAAAAGGAGGAATCAAGGTATGAAGAGAGTTGGGCTAGAACCAAGTATTCCTTTAGCTTGGCAAGAATGGGGAGCAGAGAGATAGGTCGGTAGTTACCAGGGGAAGAGTGATCACCTCCTATAGCAAGTGGAATAACAGTAGAATGTTTCCAGAGAGATGGGACAGAAGCAAGAGAGAGAAAGATAGGTTTAGTAAAGATGCAAGTGGAGTAGCAATGGCAGGTGAAGAGAAGTAAAGGATTCTGGAGTCGAGACCAGAGGGGCACTTACCCTTAGAGGGGTTAAGGGCCAAAAGAGGAAATTTGAACATTGGATGGGGCTAAAGGATGGAAGGAGAAAGAGGAGGAGGATGAGGGGAACTGAATGAGAGGGATGGGGGGGGAAATGAAGAGGGAGGGAGAGTGGAAAGAAGTGAGGAGGCACAAGAGGTGAAAAACTTGTTAAACTCAATGGCCACAGAGAGGGGGGATCAGCTAGGGAGATATCATCCACTTTTAGAACATGAGGTGGGGGATGAGAAGAAGGGAGGAACAAGGAGTGAACCACCTTTCAGAATTTAAAGGGGTGATTGATGTTTGAATTGAATGTAGCTGAGAAATATTCAGCTTTGGCCAGTCTAATTGCACTAGTGCAAGCATTTCTGAGAGTGCAGTATTTTTGGAGGGCTATAGATGAGCCAGCTTGTTTGTGTGACATCCATGCCTGATCTCTGGCACACATACAAGGTAATAGTTCAGCCAAAACCCAAGGGAGATGAGAGCCACACACACAGGTATGTCTTAGGGGGGTATAGCAATCCCAGAAGGTGAGCAACTTAGAACTAAAGTATTCCAGGACAGAATCAATGGAGGAAAACTGGGAGATGGAGGATCAATCAGTTTTAGAAAGGTCATTGAAAGGAAAGGCCAGATTCAAGGATTTATACGAGCAGACCAGTAATATTTTCAGAGGGGCTTTTTGGAGATGGATTTCATGAACAGTGTATACCACCTGGTGATCACTTAAGGTATTAGGTGGTATACCAGAAGCAGTAGTGCCATGTGGGTGAGTGGTGAGAACCCAGTCAATTAAGGAGTGATTTAGGGATTTGGAGTTTAGACGGGTGGGTTCCTTTATTAACTGAGTAAGATTAAGTGAAGCAATTTCATTTCAAGTTTTATTTTGTGAGAGTGAGACCCAGTTCACATTACAATCACCCAGTAAATACAATTCACCTGAAGAGGAATGAGACTGAAGTGTAGAAAGTAAAGTAATATTGGAGGAAGGAGAAATATTTGGGCAGCAGTAAATCCCTGCTACAAAAATGGGTAAGGAGCTGGGAGGGAGACCTTTATCAGAAGAAGTTCGTAAGCCTTTGGGAGGGATGTAACAATTATAGGGGTGAATTGGATGTGGGAGGTAATATACATAGCAATGCCATGACCTCTGGTGCTGCGGTTCTGACAGAGGAGGGAGTAGCCTGGAATTGAGACACTCACATCAGAAATATTGGATTTTAATCAAGTTTCAGTAATGACTAGAATGTTGGGAGGGAGGTCTAAGGCTAATGGCTGCAACAATGTAGGTTTAGGGAGGAAGCTCCTGATATTTAAATGAACTAATTTCATCCTGCAAGGAATTTGGGGTACAGGGAGAAGACTGGGCCAGGGTTACATTCGACATCCCCAGCTAACAGGAGGAACAATGAAATGAGGAGCTTGAAAGTGTGAGAAGAAGACTTCCTGGGTAAAGAGTGAGGAAGCTGTGGAAGATAGGAGTGGAAGGACGGGGGGTGGAACCTTAAAAGCAAGTAAGCTAACATGAAAGCAGGGGGGCCAAATAGAAGGACCAGGAGGTCAGGAGTTGTGAGACCAAAGGAGACAAACCAGGGGAGAGGTGAGGAAGGAAGATAGCGATAGTATGGACTCAGAGAGGAATTGAGGCAGTGGGAGGCTTAAGACTTTTCCACCTGGCCCAATACGAAAAGCTGGTCCATACACGAGTATAAGCTGCGGAAGAAGATGTTTTTCTGTCAGCTATCAAAGTACCCACTACTTTCTTAGAGAAATCTAAATTTTGGAGCCTCCTCCTACTAGATTCAGGTTGCGACCTACATCATTCCTGAATTTGGATGCTGAATAGAACCCTGAAATCCTAGCACTAGAAAGCCAGAGGGTGCTTGTTGAGCTAGGTTCACTAAGTCTGAGAACCACTGTCTTCTTGGTCACTCCAGAGCTACCAGAAGGAAGCTTCCTCTGAGTGTCTTATTTTTTGTATGACACTGGGGAGAAGAGGCAGTGGAGGAAAAGAATATGCTCTGATGAAGGTCCACTCCTGAGTCAGAACATCCACTGCTTCAGCCCGTGGACACCAAGAATGGCTGAAGAACATTGGAGCCTGAACACTGAAGTTGGGTGCAAACAGATCGGTCTGTGGCCAACTGAACCTGTTGCAGAGAAAACTGAACACCTCTGGGTTCAATCTTCACTCCCCAAGGTGAACATTATTGCAGCTTAGACAGTCCGCTTGAATGTTCAGTTCCACTGCCAAGAGTACTACTGACAGAGAGAGAAGATTCTTCGCTGCCCACCTGAGAAGATCAGAGGCCTCTTTTAGCATCTCTGTATTCTTTTGCTGCCTTGATTGTTTAAGTACATCCCTGTGATGGCATTAACTGACCTTATTTTTCCTCTTTGGTCTGCCACAGACTTCTGAATTGAAGAAGAGCCAGATGAACCACCCTCATTTTCAGAGCATTTATGTGGAGATGCTGTTCTTGCACTGACCAAGTTACCTGAGTGAGTAGTTGGTTCAGGACTGCCCCCCAACCATGCAGACTGGCATCCAATGCTAGAATCAATTGTGGGAGGAGTTCCAATGGAACCCCCTTGCTCATAAGCTGCACACTCACCCATCAACTCAGGGAGTGTCGTAGCTGAGAGGAGAGGGAGATTCTGGCTTAATAATCTTCCGTGTTGGATCCCAGGCCATCAGCAATCCTATTGGAAGGGGCTGCATATGAAGCAAGCCCATGGGACTAGATCTATCACTGCTGTCAAGAGATCCAAGACACATAGTAGGTTGAAGGCAGAGGTCGATGACAGTCCTGGGCCCCTGAACTTCTGTCTCCTTTTGCAAAGGCAAGAGGAAGACCTTCCCTTGTTTCATGTTGAAGACTGCCCCAGGTGTTCTAAAGTCTAAGATGGTTCAGGAGAGTGTTTCTCCTGGATCACCACGCAGCCCTGGGATTCGAGCATCTCCAGAGTCCTGAATAAGCCTGTCATCCAGATAATGATAGATATGATGCCCCTCTTGTCGAAGTTGAGCCATCAGAAATATTGACACCTTCTAGAAGACCCTAGGGAGCTGTTGCAAGTCCAAAGGGAGGTGCCCTGTACTGGGAATGTTGGCCCAGTATCAAGAACCTAAAATACTTCTCTTGAAACTGATGAATTGGAATGTGAAGGTAGGCATCCGTCAGATCTATGGAAGCTAGAAAGTCCCCCCACTGAACAGATCAGGTGATTGACTTCAGGGGCTCCACCTGAAGGTTGTGTGGCAAATGAACTTGTTCAGATGCTTCAGATCCAAGATGGGCCTTAAACTCCCTGATTTTTTTCTGGAAACTATGAAATCGATCGAGTAGAAACCCTGACCTTGTTCACTTGGCAGAACTGGCCCAATGGCCCTGATTTGAATGAGGTGGTTTAGGGACTCTGACACCGCCTGTCTCTTTGCATCATCCTGGGAGACCAGGGACAGCAGAAACATCCCCTTGAGGATATTGTATAAAATTCTATGGCATAGCCCATGTCTAGAATTTCCAAAACCCAAATGTCTGACATTGTTTGGGCCCATGTAGAGGAAATCCTGTAGTCTTTCACCAAGGAAGGTGGGCAGGGATGGGCCCTTGTACTCACATAGTGAGGTACCAGGCTTTTTGGGTAGGACCTCCTGCACGGCGTTTGGCCAGGGCCCCTCTGTTACTGCAACCCTTGTTACCTGAGAGGCTCCTATATTCTCTGGTTACCAAAGTTTCTTAAATAGCATCTATACTGAAACTGAACAACAAGCTTCCCTCAATGGGGAGGTTAAACAGCTTAGATTCTGAAGCTTGATCAGTGGCCGAATACCCAAGCCATTCATTAGAAGTGGAGCTCACACTAGGAAGGAGGTGCTTCTAGACAAAATAAGAACAGCAAAATCTGAGAGCACAAGTCTCTTGTAGAAAAAAAGATTTATTTATGACATATTAAATGTATCTATAGCATAAAAATGCTATAGATACATTTAACATGTCGTAAATAAATCTTTTTCTACAAGATACCTGTGCTCTTGTGAATTTGAAGGTGGTGAGTGCTCGACTTCTCTGGTTTTGCTGCCTAAGCCATACACCTCGCATGGCTGATACAATGTGGTAGGCCGAATGGGCACACATGTGCAAATTTTACACTGTGGAGTAAAAGTGGACACCATGGCAACCAACTGCAAAATGCTTGCTCCATCCAAATCAGTAGGAATGAAACTGCCCAGAGTAGCGATCCACAAGTTCAAGGCTCTGGCAACAATAATGTATGTTGGTTTGTGCCATTAGAGGGGAGTCCTCCTACATGTGGCATTTACCCATTTGTCATGGGAATCTGTTAAGGCCAGATAGCCTTTGATAGGCAGGGCAGTGTTTGACGAATTATAGACAGCCTTGTCCACCAACGGAGTGGCTTCTCACCTGTGAAATTTCTCCTCTAAAAATGGAAAAAGGCCACGCCTTCGATTTTGGAAGAAACTTTCTCTGCTCCACATCAGCCCATTATTTTATTGAATTCTGGTGACCGGGTAAGTCCACTGAGACGATTACAGTCCCTTTTTCAGGGTCGACCTGGGGTCGTAGTTAGTACAGTAAGCAGTGCAAATGCACAGGAAGTCAAACGGAGAATAACAGTAGGATTTACATTCGTAATACATTGGATACAATAATTTAGTTCTAGATATAATTGCCACATAGATAACATACATCAAGTTCAAGCTATATACATGCATAGCTGCTACACAACAGCAAAAGGAGAAAGAATGGCTCGTGAGAAGAGTTAGAGCTTATAGTGGAAGTGGGCTGATTCTTGCTCAATAATTTGGTCACAGTGAAGAAAACTCGGGCTGACGACCACTGTCTCCATGGACTGTTCCTCCTTGAGCTGAAAAGATCGACATCCCTCAGCTATCAAAAACACAAGGACTTGTTGTCAAACACGGGAAGAATTGGAATCCTTCATCAGGGCTCCATCCACTCCCCTTCCTGTTCCTCCTTCTTAGTGGGGATGTCCTCTTCTTCAGAGAGTAATTTTTTTTTTTTTATAAAAAGGTCAAGAGCTTCCCCAAGATCCCCAAATTGTCATTCTGACCTTCAAAGTAGTCAGGGTCAGGGATTTGCCTTCACATCTGTCTCTGCAGCCTTTCTCATTGTGATGCACCTGGACATGCCTGTGTAGGCTCCCCTGACCTGAAGGGCCCAGTTTGGGGTCAGGTGTGTCTGCTGGGATGTCATACAGAACATTGGGGCCTAAAAGCTTGCCCAGGAGCAACAAAAGTGATTTTTACAATTCTACTTGCCACTGCCAGCTGAAGAACCAGGTGCCCCCCCTTCCCAGCTTGGAGGACCGGCTGGGGGAAACTCTAGGAATATTATGCTGAGCAACACAATGAGGGCAATAGGAACCCATGGAGGAGGGCTTCATCACCCTTTGGAGATCTTACATTGTTTCATTATTAATGGTCTCTGATAAGCCATGGTGCCAAGTATATGTTTATAATTGTGAATGCCAAAAGTAGTGAGGTACAATGACTACCAGAGAAAAAATAATTAGCCCCATTAGCTTGCCTGCGCTAATGGCTCTCAAACTGAAGCTATGGGCAGGGATCAGCATGGCTAGAGGGAGCCGACTAGGCATGTGTGCCCACAGCTCACAATGACCTATATGACATTCGTGCACTAACAGCAGGCATTCACACAAGCACATTAGCACAATGCAAGAGATAGGTGATTGCTCGTGCTAATGGCCATGCTATATGCAACCCATGCACACCTTCTGCTGTGTGAAAACCAAGCACGGAAAAACTGACTGAGGAAGGAGCATGCACCCAACTGTCATGACGGCTTAATGGCGGCCGAGAAAAGCGTCCCGAGGGCTGAGGTATAGAAAACCTCCTAAGACCCTCTGAACACAACACAAGTCAGGAAAAAGCAGTAACAGATAACACAAGCACTAGCCAGGTGGCTAGATCCCCAGCAGCTCAGCAATACAATGCTGCCCAAGGAACATTGTAGACTGCCAGTGGAGAAGCCAGACAAAAACCCCAAAGTTCCTTAGAAAGATAATTTCTTTTCTCCTTTTCTTAACAGAAATTAGCCACACAGAAACCTGAAGCTGGGGGTGGAGTGGGGAATCGATGCAACAGCCGAGGGAAACCCCCAGGTGCCCTACACTACCCCAGAAATAAGTGAAATGTACCTACCTGTGGCACCTTTTCTTCTTTTTTCAAATGGAGACCATTAAAACACCCTAGCATGGCAGAAGTGACTCCCAGTCCACAAATGAAACTGGGTAAAGCAGGTTAGTCAGTTTGAAAGTCATAGCTTAACAGGCACAATTTTAATTTAGGGCTGCTCCCTGGAACCAGTCAGCCCCAACCTGGTATGCAAAATTGTAGCCACAACATAAACCTTGAAAATCTTGGAGAGTCTTGAGAGAAGATAAAGGTACTTGTTTCCCCTTTCAATGGCACAGCTGAACTGGGGAGTTGCTGCTGCTTGGAAACATCATATGCCCAACATTCTAAAGCTTGGGCTGTGCCATTCTCCTGGTAGGGGTGCACTATACACAGTTGTTTTGAATACCCATTAACAATGTGGAGCACTACAGAAATACATCCTTGATAAGAAGTAAGAAAGCAATACATTCACTACAGAAATACATTCTTGAGAAAAAAACTGATGACATTTTCTGCAGACTAGCAAACACTACTGCAGGGTTACACATCTGATCCAGTATAGGGTGAGAGCTGACAAACTACAGACCCATGTTTTGTCCTTTTGGGACTACTCAGTACAGTATCTGCATAAGCCGAGTTCCAGGTCAAAAGAGAAAGGAATTGATGCACTCAAAGGTACCAAAGAAGCAGTTCATATAGAAACATAGAATTTGATGGCAGATAAGGACTGCTTGGCCCACCTAGCCTGCCCATTTTCCTACCTTACAGATATGCTGCAGATCCTAGTAAACCAGCAGCTTACTTCCTCCTACCCCCCACTACGACTGCCTTATGTCTGTCCCATGCATTCTTGAATTCCCCCACTGTTCTTGACTCAACAACCTCCTCAGGGAAGGTGTTCCATGCATCCACAACCCTCTCCGTGAAAAAAATACTTCCTCACATTACCTCTGAGCTGTCACCCCTCTATCTTTAAATTGTGTCCTCTTGTTCTTGCACATCTCTTTTTCTGAAAGATGCTACCATCTTGGACTTTGTTGATTCCCTTGAGGTACTTGAAAGTTTCTATCATTTCCCTCTCTCCTTCTTTCCTCAAGGGTATACATATTAAGCTCCTTTAGTCTTTCTTCAGATGTCTTCTGGTGCAGACTCTGCACCATTTTGGTTGCCTCCTCTGACAGCCTCCACTCTGTCTATGTCTTTATGGAGATGGGGTCTCCAGAACTGCACACAGTACTCAGATGGGGTCTCACCAACTGTCTGTACAGAGGGATAACAACTTCCTGTTTTCTACTATTGATGCCTCTCCCTATGCATCCCAGTATCCCCCCAGCCTTCCTTACTGCCTTCTCACATTGCTTGCCCACCTTTAAGTCATCTGATATAATTACCCCCAGGTCCCTTTCCATTTTTACTGTTGTCATTATCTCACCCCCCATTGTGTACTCTTCCCCTGGGTTTTTGTTTCCCAGGTGCATTACCTTGCACTTCTTTGCATTGAATCTGAGCTGCCATACATTTGATCATTCTTCCAACCTTGCCAAGTCCCTTCTCATCCTTTCCACTCCATCTTGTGTATCAACCCTGTTGCAGATCTTTGTGTCATCTGCAAAGAGACATACTTTCCTTCCAGTTCCTCTGCAATGTCACTTATAAAGACATTAAAGAGGACCGGTCCCAGTACTGAACCCTGTGGTACCCCACTAGTAACTCTCCTTTCTTCGCTGTGGACTCCGTTTACTACTACCCTTTGCATCCTGTTGTCTGGCCAATTTTTTATCCAGGCTACCACCTTGGGACCCACTCCAAGGCTGACTAACTTGTGTATTAATCTTTTGTGTGGGACTGTATCAAATGTCTTGCTAAAATCTAGGTAGGCTGTGTCCACAGCCCCTCCCTGGTCTACTACTTTGGTCACCCAGTCAAAGAAATCTATTAGATTCGTCTGACACGACCTTCTCCTTATGAAGAGCAGTGCACAGGATCCATAAAAGGATGACAGGAGAGAAGGAATATCCAAAGTGTTTGGTTCCTATATCTGTCAGTCATGTGGCACCTGTAACATTTTATACAAAAAGTAATAGAAACATTAGTGCTGTGTGGAATATGGAATTATGCTTAATGGCAATTCCGCTGCTGAAATGCTTGGCAAACTTTTTCAAAAAATTCCATGGAATTCTAAAAGTAATTTAATTTAAACCATGGATTAGTTTTCCACAGGTTATGTAAACCATTGATTAGTTGCCCATGGTTTAAGTTCCACTTACAGAATTTTGGAATTTCTCTTCTGGCGGAGTTACATGGAATTAATTGGAATTTTCTGAAATTGCACGGAATTTCATTCCTTTGGAATTTGAAAATTCTGAAGAGCACAAAAATAATATTTCTTTGTCTCTACAATTTCTACATAGTGTTTGACACCAGAATCAATGAATGTTTCATGTTAATGTATGCTGCAGAATCAATCAATCAATCAATCAAAATCTTTATTTATCCAGGCGATCATCATTGAGCAAGGCTCATTTGCAAGATGGACCTGGGGATAACAGGGTCAGGTACAAAAGGAAATACATTACATATGAAAATAAAAGTACACACATACACAATTATATATACACTATATACAATTTACATCTGAGAACAAAGGCAACAATGAAGACATACGGTAGAATACCTGGCTGACATAATACAAGAGAACCATATACAGGGTCAGGTACACAAGGAAATACATTACATATGAAAAAGTAAGTAGACACATGCACAATTTTATATACACTGTATATAATTTACATTTGAAAACAGAGGCAACAATGAAGACATACGGTGGAATACCTGACTGACATAATACAAGAGAACCATATACAGGGTCAGGTACACAAGGAAATACATGACATATGAAAAAGTAAGTAGACACATGCACAATTTTATATACACTGTATATAATTTACATTTGAAAACAGAGGCAACAATGAAGACATACGGTGGGATACCTGACTGACATAACACAAGAGAACCATATACAGTTGTGAATCAATAAGTTGTGGTCCAAACACATGATAGTAAGTTGCGGGGAACCATTTATGGGTGGCAGCCCCCAAATGCAGTTATAGTTCTGGCTCTTAAACTTGGGAATAAATTTAGACGCTGGCGGACGGTACAGTGGCGAGCAGGAATGGGAAGAGCCAGGTGGGGGGGGTCAAGACCCAATAGCGTGTATTTTGTTAGGATTCCATGGTTGCTTTTCAGGTGTCAGGGTAGGGCAGTGGGAAAAAGGTAGAAGAGCTAGGGTGAGAATTGGGTTGCCAAGGAGGGCTGAGATGGGTAATAGGTACTTTAAGAAGTCGGAGTAAAACAAAAGGTCATGAATATGTATAAGTGGACAGAGAGAGAAAAAAGAGTGAGATTACGGAGTTATGGAGGTAAGAAATTGATAGGATAGAGGAACTTAAATTGGGATTAAGGAAAGCATTTGCAGGATTCCTTAATGAGATGAGAGTAAAGTGTTTTGAAGGTAGAGTCACTGACCGGAGTACTCAGCTTCAGTGTTTTCTGAAGTTTGTTCCAGAGAGAAGGCAACACTGTACTTATAGCCGCTTTACCAAAGCGAGACTTGTCTCTGGGAACTCTTAGTGAGATGGATATAAGGCTTCTCAAGGCATACTTGCCTATTTGGTTTAAAGGAAGGCAGTCAGTAATGTATTGTGGAAGTCTGTTTGAGATTGCTGTCAGTGTCCATAGGGCAGCTTTTCTATTCTGTCTATATTGGAGGGATGACCAGCCCACTGCTGTATATAGGGAGCAGTGGTGGGTAGAAAAGGGGAGACTTGTGATGAATCTCAGAGCTCTATGGTAGAACGTGTCCAGTTTTACGAAATAAGAGGCAGGACATTGACTGTACAGGAAATCTGCATAGTCTATTAAGGAGAGGAATGTTGTTTGGACTAGACGTACTTTAGCATCTCTTGTTAGAAAGCAGCTGATCCTAAAGAAAAGACCCAATCTTTGTCGTAATTTTTTTAGAAGCTCCTCTACATGGTCTATGTAGGATAGCCTGTGGTCCAGCCACACTCCCAGATATTTGAATTTATTGACAAATTCCAATTTTTCACCGAGAATTGTAGAAATTTGCGGTATTAAGCCTGCATTAGCCGGGTTCATTGTATGTACCAGCGGAGAGAAAAGCATGGCTTTGGTTTTCTTAGCATTAAGTAAAAGTTTTTTGTTTAGGAGCTGGTTTTGTAATAAGTTGAATTCGGCTTGCAGGTCACCTCATGCAGCTTCTGGGGTTGGGCGGCTTAAGTATAGTACTGTATCATCTGCGAACAGATGGATGCTGGTTCTGGTTATACAGTCATCAATATTGTTGATATAGATGGCAAACAATAATGGACCTAGTATAGACCCCTGGGGTACCCCTCTCAGTAGAGGTTTGAGGGTTGAGAATCTGCCTTCGGCCTTCACCTGCTGGAGGCGGTCAGAGAGATAGCTATTAAACCACTGCAGGGGTAGTGAGTCCAACCCTAATGCATGCAGAAAGGAGAGAAGCAGTCTATGGTCGACAGTGTTGAAAGCCTTACTTAAATCTAGAAAGACAGCGCAAACATAGTTCTTATTGTCCAGATCTCTTAGCCAGTCATCAGTCACCTTTGTAAGTGCTGTAATAGTACTATGTTTTGCTCTGAAGCCTGATTGGGCTGGATTTAGGAGATTCGTAGATTCTAGGTATAGTAGCAACTGATTGCTTACAATTTTTTCCAGTAGTTTTGCCAGTACTGGAAGAATTGAAATTGGTCTGTAGTTGTTCAGATCACTAGGGTCCCCTGACTTAAACAGGGAATGTGCCATTTTCCATGTAGTTGGGATAGACCCTAGGGACAGGAACAGGTTAAATATATGCATTATAGGCACGGCTAACATGTGCAGCGCAACTTTTATGAAATAGGGGTCAATCGTGTCAGCGCCAGCACTTTTTCCAGTATCCAGCTTCAGTATCAAATCTTCAACTTCTTTGAGTGAGGTAGGAGTCAGGGAGAATCTTGGATCAATGGCATGTGGCTCCATTTCTTCATTGGTAGTCTGTTGACGTAGTAGGTTAGCAGGTGAATTGTCAAATGCTAGGCCTGCAGTCGCAAAGTGATTATTGAAGGAATCCAATACTTCCAATCTATCACTCATGAGATCATTGCCAGAGATGATCTTGTTTGGAAGAGAGATTCCAGGCATATGTCCGGACAGATCTTTGAAGGTTTTCCAGAATTTAGTAAGATTCTTGGAGGCAGCATCAAATTCAGAGCGGTAATAGGCAGCTTTTGTTTCTCTGACCAATTTGTGCAATGGTTTCTTGCCCTTTTAAACTGGCTCCAGTCCAAATGGTTCTGAGATTTTCGTGCTTTTTTCCATAACTTATCCCTCCCTAATAGGGCCAATTTTAGTCCTGGAGTAAACCAACAGCATGTTTTGTTTGATAAATGAGCTTTAACAATTGGAGCATATTTATTTAAGGCCCCTAAGAGGATTGTGTTGAAAATGTCATAAGCTGATTGTACTGTTTTTGCCAGGTAGAAATCTTGCCACTGCATGGAGTGTTCGTATATATATGCTGGTAAGTCGAAATTGCGTTTAGATCTCTTAGCTGTGAACTTTGGTGAAGGTGAAAGTTTATTGAATGATCTTACACCAGCTATGAAGCAGTGATCACTTATATCACTGAAGAAAACGCCAGCATGGGAGAAAAGATGTGGTTTACTCACTAGGATGACGTCGAGCAAGGAGCTATTGTCAGGATTCTTTTTGTTAGTACGTGTAGGTTCATTGATTAGTTGCGCTAATCCATGTGCATCACAAAAGGATAAAAGAGGTGTAGAGGAGTTAGATAGCCAGTCTAGGTTAAGGTCCCCAATAATAATTGTTTCTAGTGGCTCTTGCCCCATGAAGGTGTTGATATGAGAGAATATCTGGAGACCAGCAGAGGAGGGTCTGTAGCAACCTATTATACGCAGAGATAAGATGGGTGAGATTGCAACCCTGAGTGATAGACATTCAAATTCATTTACGATTGTTGTTGAGCCAAGACAATGGGTTGTGAATTTATCCTTGATGTAAATGGCTACCCCACCTCCTCTGGAGTGCCTGTCTGCTCTAAATAGTAGGTAGTTTGGGATATTGATCTCTCTATCATGTGTAGTTGGTCTAAGCCAGGTTTCGGAGATCACTAGTATATCTGGTATGATATGATGGACCCACGTCTGGATCATGGAAATCTTTTTTAATAAGCTGCATACATTGACATGCAGAAAGCTTAGACCTTTGAGGTTAGCTAGGTCAGCAGGTGATGTAACGGCATTTGGGGGCCCAGGATTGAGCTCTACGTCGCCTGAGCATATTAGTAAGAGGAGCAATAACTTTTTTATGGCCGCAAGTGTTAGATTCAGCATTCTGATCTTACTTCATTTGCATCGGGGGGCATCTTGGATTGGCAGATGTTCCCATATAGGTTTCTTCCAGTATACTATAACATAGGTTAACAGTTCGACAGTAAAGATCATTGCAGGTTTGTCTTTAGGCAGGGCTGGTACCGTGTATTGCATAGGTAAATCAGATCTAGTTTCAACAACGACGGCCCTTCTTCCATGAGTGTGTTTAGAAGTCTGAGGAGGTTGTAGAGTCTAAAACTGTGGGAGAATTCAAGAATGCATGGGACAGACATAAGGCAATTCTTGTGGGGGGGGTAGGAAGAAATAGGCTGTTGGTTAACTAGGATCTGCAGCTTATCCTGTAGGTAGGGAAATGAGCAGACTAGGTGGGCCAAGCGGTCCTTATCTGCCGTCAAAGTCTATGTTTCTATGTTTCGTACATTCCACTGCTTAACCTTGATACAAAATGGCCACCTCAGGAAAATTTAGTCTAGGGTCAGATATTCAAAGCCGGACAATTGTACCTTGCAAATTTTAGCACAATGCACTTATTAGTGTACAGCCTTATTTGCCATATATTTGTACATGTAAAGCAAAATGAATGGTGTGCAATGCATGTATGAATGTAGTTGCTGTGGTAGTAGCACTGTGCATTGTGGCAAGGTGCAGTACACAGCCCCCTGCTAGCCACATGAACACCCAGAAGCAAAGGGGGCTAGCATGTCCTAAACAAGTTGGCAGCTTTGCCCCTGGCTGCCGTATTAGAACATGACATATTTGTACATGCATTGCAAAATGATGTTGTGCAATGCATGTATGAATAAAGCAGCTGTGGTAGCACTGCACATTGTGACAACGCACAGTACATAGTCCCCTACTGGCCAGATGGACACCCAGCAGCAAAGCGGGCTAGCATGTCCCAAAAGAATCAGCAGCTTAGCTCCTGGATGCTATATTCAAATGCCAACCTGATAATTACCTCATAAACCATGCAAGGCCCTCATAGGATCCATAAAAGGATGCCACATGGGCACCAAGGAGCAAGGAGGCTATTTGCATTATGAGGCCATTACTGGCATTGTACCATGCTTCTGCACCTTTGTATGTATTGATGCACTATGCAGAGATGTGTGCAGTGCCTCTCTCCCCGTTCCCTGTCAGTAGTGTTAAGTATTATTGTAACACTCCCATTCTCTGGTAGTCTAGTGAATCCTTCACCTTCACTCGATCCCTATCAGTACTGTTCTATATGACTCCTCCCTTGTAATCTAGTGCCCCCTCCCCACTGATCTGGATCATAGAACAACTCCGAACCAGTACACCCCTGTCCAGTAATTTCCCCCCTACCAGCATCAGTCAATCCACCCCCAGTGTCCGGCACCAACTCTCTGCCTACCACCATAGTCATCTGCCATCTGCCTGCAAGTCCAGTAGCAATGGACTTATCACAGGGAGGTACAATCTATCAATACAGGTCTTGTAGGATGGTGTTTTAAGGTCAAGGTGTTGTCCCTCAAGACCTCTATTGATAAATTTCACTTCCATGTGATCAGCTGATTGAAACTTGACTTGTGGACAGTTGGCAGACATGATGGTGAGAAGGGCATAACTGCCAGTCATAGGAGGGACTGGTGTTGATGATGGGGGTTGTTACTGGTCTTGTTGGAGGGTGGGGTTGGTTCAGGTGGGGTACCAGTTGGGGGGTTCTACAATCCAGATTACTTGAGGGTTGGTGGGGGCACTAGACTGCAGAGTGCATATATCTGAAATGCAATTTAGAAGTAAGAAACCAATAAGTGGCCTTGCTGGGATTTGAACCCAAGTTTGCTTAGAATACAGTTCTGCTGCACTAATAGCTGTGCTATCAGGACAACTAGAAACCTGAGGATCCCAAAGGCACTCATTTTATCTTAATGTGCATCTGGGAGCCACACAAATTAGAATGACATTTTATTTACAAGAAGTGCAGTACATTTATATTTGAAATACAATTTAAAAGTGAGAAAGAAATGACTGCCTTAGTTGAGATTTGAATACAGAACAATATCTAGTTTCCTTCTCTCTCCTTTTTCTACCTTGAATTAGAAACATGGCCCAGGGTCCTGGATTATCAAAAGTTCAAAACCAACAAAGACCACTTGAAGTTATTTTCTATGTGCAGATTTAATTTTCAGTGCCACAGTTCCTTACTCCAACATTTCGAGTCAGAAACATGTCTCTTCTTCAGGGAAGTGGCTATAACCATTTTAAAATGTAACAAAAATTCAAATGCAACATTTCATTAATTATCTTATCTTAAATTTGTAATTACATTGTTTAAAGATGGAGTGGACAAATTCTGCATTTTACCTATTATCCTGCACTGTATGAATATATTCAACGTATTCTTTGTATCTGCTTTAGTAATATATTCACCAAAATAAATTCAAAGAAAATTTTCTTATCATTCACTTGCAAATGAAATTATTATATAGTTTCTTTGCTCCTACCCTTTATGCACTTACTTTTAGTGCTTCCACTTTAGATCACATATCCACATATGCACTAAATATTCTCCTTCATTCTATTATCTGTAATAGTGAGATGAACATGGACACACTTTTTATATAAAATCCAAATATTATACTATAATGTGTCTTAATTAGCAGTAATAAAATATCTGATGCTCCATTTCAAATGCTTGTAAGAAAAAAAAAGATTTTCTCAGAAACTGCTTCTGTTTAGTAGTTTTGTTGTCTGTCAAATCTCTGTAATAAAAACATTTTCAGCAGTTAAATATTATTGTTTTTGCATGAGTAAATTAAAAGCCTGCTCACTTCTTGCAATTCCTGTTAACAATTATTTTTTGCATACAGTGAGTAAATTACAGTATCAACCTGTTCACCTCTTGTTATTCATATTTTTAACAATTCTCCCCATAAAGGAATTGTAGTGTTTACATTGTTTCTAGTCCTACTAGTATCGAATATCTGATGTCATAATCTAATAGTGAATTTGTGTCACTGCCCGAATACACTCACCTTATGCAGTTGGATGCTTATTTCTAGCATCTGCCACACGGAGTGGCCACCATATCTATTGGGCCAAACAGCTCCATTGGCTCTCTTTTTATGGGAGATAGGGAGGCATGCATCAGGCAGCATGAGACACGGGAGACATGATGAAGTCACCCTCTTCATGTCTCACTAAGAGATGCACCACAGTGCTTGGCCCACTCTCAGGAAGCTCACAATAGACTGACCTGTCAGTCTTTCTGCACTGATGTGCAGAATTTTGAGCCCAGCATGCTTCCTGTGCAGCAACTCCGTTACTATCTCACAACATGTTCCATGGACAAAAATAGCTCCAAAAAGTTCTAGAGGTCACACACCCTAGCAAAATTCAAAATATCACATTAAAATAATATGTTTAATAAATAACTAGTGTCTTAACAAATTGCTATACTTGCTGGGGAAATTTGTTTTTGTAAAATTAAAATAATGGGGAACTGGATTGGGGGCCCTCCACAGACTGTGGAGAATTACTCAGGTCTCGGAGTATAATTCTTAAGAATTGCATGGTCAGGTTTAGGGATTTGAACCTACTGGACTTGCGGGCAGATGGTGGCCAGTTGTGGGTGAGCAGTGGGTAAGCTGCCAGCTGGGGGGGCACTGGTGATGGTGGTTGGGGGGTGTAACTGGTCTGTGGGGTTACTAGTTCTTGGGCATTCTACAATCCGGATTGTGGGAGGATTTGCAGGGCCACTTGACTACCAGGAAATAGTCTTTTACAGTACGTTACTGTCACAAGTCCACTCCTGTGGGGTGGAGTTTCCCTCTCTCTGCCTCACAGTAAATCCCTCTTGTAACAGGGGGGATAATGGGGTCAGAAACACCCTTTCTCCATGTGAGGGGATACAAGTACAGTCTTGAGTCTTTGTTCCTGGGGTAGAACCCTTTTGGCCACTGCACCACAAACCAGAAAGCCACAGGTGTGTATAGGCTTTGGGGGGGCCATATACACCCTATTATATGTCATTCCCCAGATATGCAGTGCTTGGTTCAAATCCCACCACAGGCTCCTCCTGAGACCCTTCGTATTTCCCTTCATCCTGAAGTCCTTAGTGAACTTCACTTCTGGTAGTTTTTTTTTTTTTTTGCTATGTGTTTCTCTCCTGCCCCCCCAGTCAACTGTACATACTGACCATCCTCCCAGTCCATGCCCCAACATCAGGCCAATTTCCCACTTTATCCCCCATGGGTTCCCCTCCATGGCAGGTTGGTGAAGAGCACCCCCCAAACTTGACTCACCTGAAATGGATCCAGACTTCAGGGGAAGTGCCATTTGGGGTCTGTGCCATGGAGGATGAAAGCTCATACTGCCCAACCAGGAGCACCTTTTCCTATGTTCTTGCACTGGTCCCCAGAGGTGGAGCATGCAGGGATGCCAGCGACGGTGCTGCACATTCTCCTGTGCACACACCCCATCAGGCGTCTTCCCTGCCCCTTGCCAACTTCTTGCAGCATTGGTGTACCAACCTCCAGCTACCGTAAGGGGCCAGGCATGCACCGACATCTAGTCCCTCCCCTCACCAGAGAAGGAGAGCTGTCCCTGGGATGCTCGATCCTTCTCCTCCCCTGCAGACCCCTGGTGGCCTGCACTCACTCCTGGGCATGGGTCGCCAGTGTGGTGCGAGGTGTGGCATCCAGTGCCTCAACCCTCAGCATCACTGGGACACTTTTGGTAGTGTTTGGGCCCTTAAAACAGTCACACAGGTGTGGTATCATTTCAACAACTTTTACCCAGGCAGCCACACACACAAACAACATAGGCAGAATTATTTCTAAATAAGCCAATGGCTTTACTAATTAAATTAATAAGAAAACAGTAAATAACAAAAAGACAAAATAATTTAGGCCTTGGTTACAGGCTATTGAAAAAAAGGAAAGTATACATAAAAGCCTACACTCTAAACACTGAGGTTAAAAGTATACCTTGAGTCCTCAGTTGGAATTTTGAAGTGCAGAAGTGTCCTTAAAAAGTGTGGTAGATGAAGTCTTGGCTCTCAGGGATCCAGGAAAAAATTGTCTGCTCAAGACAGCAGATAGAGAAGATCCCAAATGCAAAATGGCAAAACAGAGGCTTTTGAGAAAGGCAGCAAAACGGCTCAGATACCCCTCTGCATCCTGGTTTTAAAGGGGTTCAAGAGGACAGGTCCAGTCAATGTGGTTAACCCTGAGACTGGCTAGCATTTCAGTTTCTATGGTTACCCAACCAATCAGGGTTCAGCATGTTATTACAATAACACAGATATGCAGTTTCTGAACATAAAAAAAAAACCAAAAACTTGAGTTTAGCCAGCTCAAACTAGATTCTCTGGGGGGCATTCCAGGCCTCCCTGCTGGGAGATGGCCTTCATTACTCAACACTTAAATACAGCTGTCTACATAAATGGTAGCCCTATTCAGCTGTAATGAGCTTAACTCACTGCAGACCTCTCAACACAAATGATGCCCAGACATCCCAACTCTTCATGAGGTCCTGTCTTGGTATCTTGGTAAGCTAGACAAAAGAAGGCTATTACCCATCGGGATTGTCTTCCACATGTGTGGACCATTAATTCATTTTGATTTAGTAACCAGTTGTCAATTTTGTTTTTAAATGTAGCAATGTTCGGTGAGTCAACTATTTCCTGTGACAAAGAATTCCATAACCTAGGTGTTCTGATGGTAAAGAAATGTAACCTTTTTTTTGTTTTTGCTTTATCTACTTCCAATTGTTTTTTGTGTAACGGAGCCACAATTCTTCTAGTTGAATATGTTAGACCACATTGTTCCATCAATATTTGTGATTGCAAGATTTTGAATAATTGAAGGAGATCACCCCATGTTCTTCTCTGTTGAAGACAAAATAAACCAGTTTTCCGGAGTCTAGTAGTATAGTCAAGATGTGTAAGCTGAGGAACGAGTTTTGTTGCTCTGTGCTGGATTTGTTCTATTCTATTTATATCTGATGTCAGATATGGGCTCCAAAATGGAGATCAATAGTCGATATATGGCCTGATATGTGACCTGTACAGAGTCATAATAGTTTGTTCTGATTTGGAAATAGAAGTACAATTTATCCTGCGAAGCAGAGCATTAGTCTGATTTGCTATTTTATTACAGTGAGTTGAAAAGGATAGTTTATTATTTACTAGTATCCCCAAGTCTTTTTCAGCATTGTATTCCTTGATAGTAATATCATTTAATACATAAGGTTATTTAGGGTTGTTTTTTTCCAATATGCAACACTGCAGATGTAGCTACGTTGAAATACATTTTATTGGTAAGTGCCCATTGTTCTACTGATGCAAGATCAGATAGTAAAGTTTTTTTGTTAATCTCATTATTGACAATACCCCCCAGTTTAGTATCATCCGCAAATTTAACTAAGGAATTTGATGAAGAGATTTTCATATCACTGATGAAAATGTTGAAAAGAGTGGGCCCCAGAACGGAGCCCTGGGGAACACCACTAGTCACCCTTCCCAAGTCAGAGAGAGCACCATTCCCCCTTACCTTCTGGGTTCGATTTCTGAACAAACTTGCTATCCATGAGACTATAGATGAAGAAACACCCAGTTGTTTAAGTTTATTAATCAAAATGACATGGGACACTTTGTCAAAAGCTTTACTATAGTCTAAAAGGATAACGTCAGCAGGTATATTTGAGTTGAGGCTTACACTAATATGATTATAAAATAAAATCAAGTTAGTGGTGCAAGAGAAACCTGGTTTGAACCCATGTTGAGATATATCTGTTAAATACAAGGATTTTATTTCTATTTCTAAATGTGATTTAATCAGTTTCTCCATCAATTTGCAAGGGATTGAGGTTAGGCTAATTGGATGTTAGTTTTCAACTCTTGAATGGGAACCCTGTTTAAAGATGGGAGTGACTATAGCAGTCAGCCAATCAGATGGAACTTTGGAATCTTGCAAGGATTTATTAAAGATAATCGATAGTGGTACAATAATTGTTTCTTTTGTTGCTAGGAGAAATTTTGAACTAATATTATCTGGGCCAGAACTCATTGAAGATTTCAGGGTTTGTAATGCTTCCTGAATTTCATTTAGTGAGAACTTGGTGTTCAAACTGCTAGTAGAGTATATGTCAAATGGGACTAAAGGCACATCTTGAACAAAAACAGAGGAAAAATACTTATTTAATTCAATAGCTGTTTCTATATCTGAATTAATTATTTTATTATTAATATTTAATGGACCAATTGTTTTATTGTTGCCTCTTTTACTATTTAAGTAAGAATACAAACATTTATGTGAATCTTTGGTGTGTGCAATTTGGAATTCTAGATTCCGTTTAGCTAGTGTAATCTGTTTTTTTAATGTTCTGACCGATTCCCTGTATTTAAGTAGTATTTCTTTTTTTTTTGGTTGATAGGACATCTTTTTAGTGATAGAAACAGTTTCTGTTTAGATACAATTTGTTTTTTAATGGATCTGTTAAACCAAGGGGGGGATTTTACCTTTATTGTTGTATTTGTTTTTTTCTGGGATATATTGTTGTTCTAACACATGAATTTTAGTTTTAAGTACATCCCAAGCTTCTTCAGTACTAAGTGAAGAAAACATGTATTCCCAGTCAAAAGCAGCTAGTTGTTGATTTATTTTGCAGAAATCAGTCCTATTCTATTGCTTAACTTTGAGTTCATTATTTGTAGAATGGTGATGTAAAGGGATAGTAAAACGTATGGACATATGATCACTGCTGCCGTGGGGATCTAATATCTGTAAGTCAGTTACGGGAATCTCAGGGTTTGTTATGATAAGGTCTAGGATATTATTTCCTCACGTAGGTTCCCTGACGTGTTGAGTTAATCCTAAGTCTATCATAGCTGCAAGAAATTTTTCATCATGTTGATTTGACCCTGTTAGAGTCCCCCAATTTATAGTGGGAAGGTTAAAGTCTCCCAATATTAAGACTGCTCCTTTATTTGCTATGTCAGAAATTTCATCTACTAATTGTGCAGCTAGGTTAATGTCTGTAGAAGGTGGGTGATAACAGGTCCTAATTAATATTTGGGGGAGGCCTTTTGGTTGAACATATACCCACACACTTTCTGATTTTATATTTGCTGAAGATTCGAAGGAAGGGATGTCATTTCTAACATAGAGGCTAACCCCTCCACCTTTTCTTTTGTCCAATTGATTTTTAAAATAATGTTTGTATCCAGGTATTTCAACAATCCGATATTTTTCTGGGTTGCCCCAAGTTTCTGTTATGGCTATTATACCCAAGTTATGGGTCTGAGCTTTAATTTCTAGTTCAGCTAGTTTAGAAATGTTAAGGGAACGAGCATTAAGAGATAAAATATTTAAATGTTTGAGGTACTGGGAATGAATACTAGTAGTAAGAGAAATAGGTAATGACCCAGACTCCCCCTTTTGTGTTAGTTTAAATGGTTGTTTATAAATGAGGCAACCTTACGTCCCAGTAGTGTGCTTCCCCATCTACTAAGATGCAGGCCATCCCAACAAAACAAGGATGGTCTGTTGTAGAAATCTTCCCAATGTGTAAGGCAAGGGATGTTTTGTCTAAAGCATCACTTATGGAGCCATTCATTTAGGGCTTTTGTTTTGGCCATAATATACCCTGAGGCTCTTGGGATAGGCAGTATCTCTGATAGACAGATGTTACAGCCACGTTCTGTCAATAGATTACAGAGAGAAACAAAATCCAGTTTTAGTTGTTGTAGGGGAAGTCTAGTGATGTCATTTGTTCCTGCATGGATAACTACTAGGGGGTTATCTCCGGCTGGTGACAAAATCTTTTTTATCATTGAAGTATTGTCCGCAACCCTTTCCCCTCGGTAACTAGAGCAAGTTCGGTTCTCTTTAACGGGGTTGCAAACAGTATGGTCGATATATTTTATAATGGAGTCACCTAAAATGTATACCTGTTTATTTGTGGGAGATTGTGCTTGGTCTATTTAAGGAGGGGGTAATGAAGTACATGTCTGTGAAACAGCAGTCTGTTGACTGACTGTAGAGTTGGGTTTTAATATCATATTCATGTTTACACCAGATTCTGAACATGTGGTAATGACTTCATCTTTTAGTTGTGGTAGCTGTTCAAAAGAATTTGCTATAGGGATTTCATGGGAATTAGGAGGAGAAGAAACATTTTTTCTTTTAAATTTATTTTGAGGTACTGTAATCCATGTCTCTATCTCGGTTGTGTTTTGTAGCTGAAAGTTAGACGCAGCAGATATGGGTGTGGAGGTAGTAGCTGATGTTCCTAGTTTGGAAGTAGAGGGTACTTGTAAATGGGGTTCATAAGTGCTTGCATCGTCCATTATTTTCATAATGGATGAATTTGCCTTCACAAAGAGAGACATCTGATCAATATAATCCTCCAATGCTTTAATATCAGAATTCGTTGTCTTCTTTGGTTGCAGATGTGCTATTTCTTCTTGTATGCTATTGACAAGTATGCACTTGTCACAAATAAAATTGGCAACTTGTTTGCCGTTAGCATACATCTGACAAGAAGTGCAAATCTTGTTTGCTTTCTTCATTGTGAATCTGTTATATGCAGGTGGAATATTAGAGAGTCTGATTAGATCTAAATCTATCTTGTTTAGCTCAGTAATCTTTGGGCTTGGTCCTGTTGTCCCGGTGGACATGGTAGACACGCCTGAGATGCGCGTGTCTCTGCGCACTGTCTCCGCACATGGCCCCTGCACACACCGCCCACTCACTAAGCGGTCTTAAATGACGCAGGACCGAAAGTGCTATTACTCACTACTTCCAGTTTTGTGTTTCAGATCATGCAGTTTTTAAAATATAAAGCCTTAATAAAGGCTCACCCTAGTTGGCAGAGAGTTATTTCAATTTCAGGCAAGTGTTCCTTGATGTTTAACACAACTGGGACAGTCAAAGACAGTGAAGTACTGTGGTAGTGTATTGCAACACCACCAGTGCCCCACAATCCTTTGTCCACTAGCAGACAAGAGCTGAAATAGGGATGGCAACCCTTTTTCCAGACGCTTGCCCATGTCCGTATAAAAGGAGTATTAACAGTTTACATACAGTTTACACACAATAGTATATGAGACCTCTCACCAGAGGTGTGTTAGAATCAACAGAGGTTTTACATCTGCTGCCCGCTCACTAACGCAGGTCTTAAATGGATGCGAGGACTGGAAGTGCTATTACTCGCTACTTCTGGTTTCGCGTTTCAGATCGTGCAGTTTTTAAAATATAAAGCCTTAATAAAGGCTCACCCTAGTTGGCAGAGGGTTATTTCAATTTCAGGCAAGTGTTCCTTGATGCTTAACACAACTGGGACAGTCAAAGACAGTGAAGTGCTGTGGCAGTGTATTGCAACACCACCAGTGCCCCACAATCCTTTGTCCACTAGCAGACAAGAGCTGAAATAGGGATGGCAACCCTTTTTCCAGATGCTTGCCCGTGTCCTTATAAAAGGAGTATTAACAGTTTGTATACAGCTTACATGCAATGGTATATGAGACCTCTCACCAGAGGTGTGTTAGAATCAACAGAGGTTTTACATCCTTTCACAAACAAATGGGCCTAGCTGGCCTCCCAGCTAGGCTTGATCATTCTTTTGTCTCCTTTTAGATAATTTAATTAACTCAAGTTTCCTGGCTAGCAACAAACAGCTTTTCTGCCCAGTAATAGGAATTCCAACCTTAATCTAGGGTTTATGGCTTTTTTTTTTGTACTCATGATTCCTTGCCCTTACACAGGCTACTATGGGCATCTGATGCATTTCTCATATAAAGTTATATAATACATGACCCATAATAATTAAATATAGCCTTATCTCACCACACTCATCCCTCCTTAACAGAACTTGGGGGGAACACACCCCTTTCTAATAAGGGTTCCACCAGTTCTGCTGTATTCCAACTGGTGAGATAGGCCATCTGCATTGGCATTAGCAGACCCTGACTTATGTCTAATGTCCATGCCATAGGCCTGTAGTGCAATGCTCCACCTAAGACGTTGCCAGTTCATTTTTCTCATCTGATTTAGCCTCACCAGAAGGTTGAGGTCTGTCTATACCTCAAAAGGCCTCCCATAGAGGTATGGCTCTAGCATTTTAAGTGTCCACATCAGGGCAAAGCATTCTTTTTCCACAGTGGAGTATGCCAGCTCCCTGGGAAGTAGCTTCCTACTTAGGTACACAATTGGGTGATCCTTACCACATTGGGACTTCTGGCTGAGGATGACACCAATCCCCACATCTGAGGCATCCATCAGAACAACAAATGGCTTTGTGTAGTCCAGACTAGCCAGTACAGGGGCACTTTAGGGTGCAGCTTTTAGCTGGGTGAAGGCCCTGTTACAGGTGGGGTCCCGTTTTACTTTCTTGGGTTGCCTTTTTTTAACAAGCTTGATAGGAGGGCTGCCAGGGTGCTGTAATTTGGTACACATTTTCTGTAGTACCCTGCAGCACCCAGGAAGCATCTGACCTGTTCTGGGTCTCTGACCTGGGCCAGGCCTCAGTGGCCTTTATCTTGGCCTGGTTTGGACATAGCCATCCCCTCCCCACTGCATGTCCCAAGTATGATACCTCAGGCATGGCAACCTGGCACTTTTCAGCCTTTACAGTGAATCCTGCGTTCTGTATCCTGCCTAACGCTCCCCTCAGATGGGACAGGTGTTCCTTCCAACTGGCACTGAAGATCGCGATATCATCCAGATAAGCCACTGCATACTCTTCAGTACCCTGTGACACCTGGTTGACCAACCTTTGGGAATGTGGCAGGGGCATGCTTCATCCCAAAAGGCATCACCTTAAATTCAAAGAGGCCTATTGGGGTGATGAAGGCTGACCATTCCCTAACTCTGGCAGTCAACTCCACCTGCCAGTACCCCTTTGTCAGGTCTATGGTTGTTAGGTAAGTCGCCCCTCCCAATTTGTCCAACAGCTTGTCTGTCCAGGGTATTGGGTGGGCATCAGACTTTGTGACTGTGTTAAGTCCATGATAGTCCATACAAAAGTGGGTAGACCCATCTGGCATGGGGACGAGGACTATGGGTGAGGCACAGGGATTGTGGGATTTCTGAATTACCCCCTAACTCCAGCATTTCCTCCACCTCCCTCCTAATGTCCTTTAGGAAAGCCTCAGATACCTGATAAGCTGTTCATCATATGGGGGCACTTGCGTCCTCATGTCCACATCATGGATCACTAAGGGGCTCCATCCATGCTCGGATGTAAATAAAGGGGCAAAGTCATCTAAGACCTCCCTCACTTCCTGGCTGTGTTCTGGGGTTAACTGGGATAACAGTTTGATTGTCTCCACAGATGACTCCTGCTTGCTTTCCTCTAGCAAGTCCAGGACGGGGTTATCTTATTCCGTCCCCTCCCCAGGACTACAGACAGCAAACACCATGTCAGACCTATTTACATAAGGCTTCCTCATATTAACAGGGTACATTTGATGGGTATGTCTCCTGTCAGGCAATTCTACAATATAATTCATGTTATTTACCTGTCAGACTACCTTGTATGTTCCCGCCCACTCAGCCTGCAGCTTGTCCTTCTGAACTGGAATGAGGACCATTACTTCCTCACCTGTACAGTATGAGCGAGCTCTGGCTCTGCGATCATACCAGACTTTTTGCTTCTGATGGGCAGCTGACAGGTTGTTTTGGGCCATCCTCATAAGCTCTTTCAGCTTCTCCCTCAGCCTAAGGATATACTCTACTGCGGGAGTTCCTTGGGTGGTGTACTTGCCTTCCCAGTCTTCCTGGATCAAGTCTAGGGGCCCATGCACCCTATGTCCATATAAGAGTTTGAAGGGGGAGAACCCTGTCGACTCTTGGAGTACCTCCCTGTATGCGAACAATAGGTGGGGAAGTTATTTCTCCCTGTCCCTCCCATGCTGTTCAGAAAATGCTTGGAACATTGATTTTAGGGTACCACTGAGTCTTTCCATGAGTCCATTGGCTTGTGGGTGATAAGGTGTCTTGCGTCTTTGCACCACCACAGACTTCTCTCATAAAGATTGCATCAGGTCCAACATGAAGTTAGCACCTCGATCAGAGATAACCTCCTGCAGAAACCCAACAAGGGAGAAAATCCCTAGCAAGGTGTCTGCCACATTGGTTGCCTTAATGGAGGACAGGGTTACCACCTCTGAATATTAGGTGGTGTAACTGACCACCATCAAGATATACCTTTTTCCAGAGGAGCTTGGGGTATTCAAGGGTCCCACAGTATCCATTCCTACCCTCTGGAATGGCTCCTCTACAATGGGCAAGGGAAGCAGGGCAGCTTTTGTTTTAATACCTGCCTTCCCTATCTGTTGGCACTGGAGAAAAGACCTGCAATATTACTTCACCTGCTGGGTGAAGTTGGGCCAATCGCTGCATGGTGCATGTGATTCCCATATGTCCAGACATGGGGATATCATAAGCGATCTTGAGCAACCACTCACGTTACTCCTGGGGAATGACAAGTTGCCTGCCCATCACCCCTCCTCGATCCTCATGTCCTGTGTGTACAGCTGTCCATTGTCCCAAAATACCCAATGTCTCATGTCACCTCCCTGTGTCCCTTGAGATTCTGCACAAGCCCTCAGCCTCTCCAGACTAGTGTCAGTTCTCTGAGCAGCTGCAAAATCTTCACATTTTCCCAAAGCATAGGATGTGTCCCCCTCAGCCCCTAAACTGGATTCCACAGCTGTAGCATCAAGGCATTCAGAGTCACTGCCATCCCTAATCTTCTGACCATTCGTTACCTCTCCCTCCTCAGAGTAACCTTCTGTAGCTGTTTGGTGCACAGCTACTTATGGCTACCTCCCTTCCACTATTCTCCATTTCAGGAGACACAGGCTGGGAGACCAGCCTCCTATTCTCTTCCACAGGGGCTTCTGTAGGGTTCAGAGAAATACAAGGGGCCTTAGCTGTCTGACTGCAGGGAACTGCACACACCACCCCCCCGCTGTATATTATACCCTATAATCATATCCAGAGCAAGGTTTTCTGCCATTGCCACTTTTTGTAGCCTCTCTCCTGTCTCACCCCAGTCCAGGAGAACACTAGCTAGTGGCAGGGTTTTTTCCTCCTCTGTGAATCCCCTCACAGTGACACACTGATTAGGTATAAGCTGTTCAGGCTCAACCAAATCCCATTTTACCAGGGTAAGACATCCCCCTGTGTCCCTTATCCCATGGGTCTGCACCCCATTTACAGTAGCAGGGTGTATATTCTCCTTCATGTTCACAGGCATACTCTCAGAGATACACAGTGCACCCACCTCCTTTTGAGGGACACTTTGTCCACTCTGTGCCTTTTTAGGACACTGTCTATCTAGATGCCCTGGCTGCTTACAAAACCAACATTCATCATTCTTTTTTTTCCAAGACCTCCCTTCTTGGTAACCTGGGGCTTCCCTCTTTTTGTAGAGACATTGAGGATTTTAGCTGCCCTGAAGGTGTGCTTTTCCCTTTCTGCCCTGCAGCACTTGCTCCCCCACTTTCTTTCAGAGCAGTCTTGCTCCTGGCATAGTGATCTGAGAGCTCAGCAGCTTGCTGTGCTGTTTTGGGATCTTGGTCCTCCAGCCAGGTTTTCAGCTCCACTGGGCAAGTCCAAAAGAACTGTTCTAAAAGTATAACCTCCTCAATTTTTCCCACAGAGTTTGCTTCCACTCCCTCTCACCAACGCTTTAAAAACTGCCATAGGTTTATGGCTAGTTCTTCAAAGCACATGTCAGGGTTTTTTTTGGAGTTTATGGAATTTAACCCTGTAAGCCTCAGGAGTCAGATCATACTTTTTAAGTAAAGCAGCTTTCAGTTTCTTATAGTCTTGGCTATCATCATTATCCAGTTGGCCTAGTGCCTCACACCCTTTCCCAGTAAGCAGTGGGGATAGCTGAAAGCTCCAGAATTCCCTGGGTATTTCAGTCTGGATATAGATCTTTTCAAATTAATTAAAATGCATCCATATCTTCCCCTCTTTAAATTCCGCTATTAATTTGGAACTTAATTTATACCCCAGCCCTGGAAGTTCCAGTCTATCCTGCTACTTACCTCCTTTGGAGATGGTCATTGGAGTCTCAACTTCTCCAGTTTGAATTCTCTCTGGTGCTCCTTTTTTCGTTCCTGCATTTCCAGTTCAGACCTCCTCTGCTCTCTTTCTTGCTGGTGCCATTTCTCCTTGGCCTCTTGCTCTCTCTGAAGCTGTGCTTCAAACTTTCTCTGCTCAAATTTCAGCTCCAGTTTCCTCAGCTCCAGCTGTAGTCTGATCCCTTCTAGCTCCAGCTGTGTGGTGACCTTTCCTTGGTGCTGTGGCTCTGGGTTCCCTCTGGTCTTGCTGTCCTTCTCCCTGGGACTGGACACTGCAATGTCTCTTAACACCCCCATGGCCAAGGTCTGGTCCCTTTCAGTCACCAGCTGTGACTTGAGATCTTGGGCAGTCGCTTGCTCATCGGCTGCCACATGACTCTCCATGAGGTTCTTTTTGCTTTGCCCCTCATAATGGACCCCTTTTTCCTGGCACAGCTGCTTCAGCTCTACTACAGTGTTGTCGCTGTACATGGAAGTCATCTTTCTTCCCTACACTACCACTAGTCTGTTGTTCAGCAACCCCCCCCCAAAAAAAAACAGGGTAGGAACTATATCTTGTAATCAATTTGCCCTTTTTCCAATTTTCTTACCTCTTTGTGTGTGGTTGTTTAAACAGTTCACCAATCACACCACTGCACTGCTCATCAAATCTGCCACAAGCCCATTTTCGTGGGGTGGCATCTCCCTCTCTCTGCATCACAGTGAATCTCTCTTGTGATGCTGGGGGGAATGGGGTCAGAGATACCCTTTCTCCATGTGAGGGGATATAAATACAGTCTCGAGTCTGTGTTCCTGGGGTACAGCCCTTTCAGCCACTGTACCACAAACCAGAAAGCCACAGGTGTGTATAGGCTTTGGGGGCCCTATACACCCTATCGTGTGTCTTTTCCCAGATATGCAGTGCTCAGTTCAAATCCCACCACAGGCTCCTCTGGAGACCCTTCATATTTCCTCCCCTCTTTCAACATGAAGTCCTTAGTGAACTTCACTTTTGTTAGTGTTTTGACCCTTAAAACAGTCGCACAGGTGTGGTATCATTTGAACAACTTTTACCCAGGCAGCCACACACACAAACAACATAGACAGAATTATTTTTAAATAAGACCAAGGCTTTACTAATTAAATTAATAAGAAAACAGTAAATAACAAAAAGACAAAATAATTTAGACCTTGGTTACAGGCTATTGAAAAAAAGGAAAATATACATAAAAACCTACACTCTAAACTCTGAGGTTTAAAGTCTACCTTGAGTCCTTAGTTGAAATTTTGAAGTGCAGAAGTGTCCTTAAAAAGTGTGGTAGATGAAGTCTTGGCCCTCATTGATCCAGGAGAAAACGGTCTCTGCTCAAGACAGCAGGTAGAGAAGGTCCAAAATGCAAAATGGTAGAACAGGGGCTTCGACAAAAGGCAGCAAAAAGGCTCAGATACCCCTCTACATCCTGGTTTTAAATAGGTTCAAGAGGGCAGGTTCAGTCAATGTGGCTAGCCCTGTGACTGGCTAGCATTTCAGTTTTTTATGGTTGCCCAAACCAATCAGGGTTCAGTATGTTATTACAATAACACAGATATTCAGTTTCTGAACAGAAAAAAAACCAAAAACATGAGCTTAGCCAGCTCAAACTACATTCTCTGGAGGACATTCCAAGCCTCCCTGCTGGGAGATGGCCATCATTACTCAACACTTAAATACAGCTATTTACATAAATGGTAGCCCTATTCAGTTGTACTATAACAAGCTTAATTGCAGACCTCTCAATACAAAGGATGCCTAGACATCTCGACTCTTCATTAGATCCTGTCCTTTCACAAAACAAATGAGCATAGCTGGCCTCCCAGCTAAGCTTAATCATTCTTTTGTCTCCTTTTAGATAATTTTAATTAATTCCAGTTTCCTGGCTAGCAACAAACAGCGTTTCTGCCCAGTAACAGGAATTCCAACCTTAGTGTAGGGCTTATGGCTTTTTTGTACCCATGATTCCTTGCTCTTACACAGGCTACTATGGGCATCTGATGCATTTCTCACATAAAGTTATATAAAACATGATCCAAAATAATAAAATATGGCTTTTTCTCACCACAGTTATAACTAGGGGGTGATCTGATATCTATTTTTAGATTTGGATTCCTTGTATACCTCAGTTCTGATTCTAAAATTAGGATTTAAGATTTTGGATTTACGTGCTGAAAATCCTAAATCCTAAATTGCAGTATTGCTAATATAAAGTTCATGTTAGAATTTTAGATTGTTGGATGTAGATTCTGAAATCTGAAAATCCTAAATTCTAAATTGTGGGATTGCTGATAGGATGTCAGTGTTAGGATTTAGGATTTTGGGATTTAGGCTTTCAAATCTAAATATCCTAAATACTAAATTGTGACATTGCTGATTGGATTTTAGGATTTAGATTCTGAAATTGGTATCTACTAGAGTACAATAATTGGATTGGATTAAGAATTGGAATAAGATAATCCTAACATCTGAAAAAATGAACAGTGGATACATTTTGAGATATCTGATTACCTCAAAATAACGTTACCAATTGAGATCAGTTGAGGGAGGAAGAAGTATGTACCTTTCTTGGGGTTCAGATGGATTTTGGAAGTGGTAATTGTTAACACTTCCAAAACCCTACCAGTAGGCCTGTGCACCCTGTATTCAGACTCTAGCATTCATTTACATGCAGTTCAAAGTGCGCGCACACACACACACACACACACACACACACACACACACACTTGTGCCTTTGAATATTGCATTTGGTGCACTAATAAGATCTGGGATGTGCAATGCAAACCATTTTCTGTTTGCCTTAAACCAAGTTATCAATACATAAAATATTTGACTAGCAGGCTCAGTGTAGCCAAATGCAAGGTGCTCCACTTGGGGGAGAAAAAACAGAGGTAGGACCTGCACTGCACTGTAAGCCCCCAACCCATTTATGCACCTGAGAGACCCTTGGGCCCCCAGCTGCTTCATCCTGACTGGCTCTTGAGTTTCTTTACCTTCTGGTCCCCATAAGATTGCCAGGCAGGGACTAGCATGGCAGTGTGGTAGCCAGTCAGTAGCTGTGGCAGGAGTTGAGCATGATTCCTTGCTAGAACCATAGCAACAACTGCCGCTCTTGTGTGTCCCATGATCCTGGCCCCAGGACTTGCAAGTGGGGTTGGGACTGGGACTTGATAGCGTCTACACCATCAGGTGTCCCTTCACTGCTTTCCAACCTCAGAGACCAAAGTGGAGATGGAAGCAATGCAGCGATGGCAATCGATCATCATGTTGAAGTTGTGCACATGTGCAAAAAGGAGCAGGAGCTCCACATTTGAAACTGGGCCATGCACATGCACAGACAGCCACAGCCCCATCTCCTGATACAGGAAGTGGAGCCCAGATACTGTAGTAAATCACACAATGGGTGGTTTTTCACTAAAAGCACTTCCTGTTCTCAGGGAAGGCAGCGGGACAGGGACATACACAAATCAAAAAATGCTCAGATCTCTGAGCTCCATTCATGATGGGAGCCCACAGCAATGGAGCCAGATCAACCCAATAAACTGAGGGGTGCAACTGCCTCAAACACCCCAGCCCCAGCACTCACAGCTAGGTTGGGACCAGCCCTAATCTGCCCTGTGGGGCTAAAAAGACAGCAGCAGATGGCTGCAGGACAGTAAGACAAAAAATATTCAAAATGTAAGGAAAGATCGCAGCCACCACTGGACTACAGGGCCACCATGATTTATGGGAAATAGCAAATAATGCTGTGATTGGCTGGTGAGGTGTAGCCAATCAGACAGGACCAGCAACAGATGAACAGCTAATCAGCTGTCAAGTTTCATCCCTGTGAAAGAGGGAGAGCTGTTCCCTTGAGGTCAGTTAGAACTGGGAAAGAAAGAGTGAGGAGGTGGGCTGTGGAGATGACAGCCACCTCAGAGACTGCCTCAGCCAGGCTCTCAGGAGTCTGGTAAATTAAATAAGTATACTTCAGCCAGAGAATCTTCAAAGGGGGAGGATTTTTCAGTGAAATACCAGGGGAGAAAAGCAATCTAGTTGGAAGTGGGTAATCTGCTCTCACAGCATTCCCAACCAGAATTAGATCCAGTGCATCAGGAATTGGTCTAAGCAGGACCCACACCTACTACTGTTCTAGAGGAACTCTGAAAAAAGAGAAGACACAGAGGGGGGAACTACAACCTGAGGTGAATCCCTGATGATGAGAGAGCACAGCAGCCATTGCTATTCTTCATACCCAGTTGCCAGACTGGGTATTATATAGGCAGGCTCATAACAAATATACACATGAAATAAAAGTGGACAAACAAATGTATCTTAAACAAAAACTTGACAATAATATAAAACAAATCCCCAGAAATTGTTGGTACATTATGTCAGAGCTGTTAGGTACAAAAAGGATTGCAGACAGTTAAGGGGCCAGAAATAAGACATGATGGGAGTGGTGCAGTGCAGTGGCTGTGGAGCAGCAGTCTTCCGGGAGATGTTCTGGAGGATGCGGTGTTGTCCCATCTGCAGGCACCTCTTTGGGCTGAGGGAGGAGGTTGCTCATCTCCAGACTGAGTTGGCCAGAATTTGTGGGACCTCCTCTTCGATCCAGGGACCACCAGTGCCACTGCCATTGCCTCAGAGGTTGCCAAAAGAGGAGCTGCTGGACCACACAGTGGCCCAGGAGGGGTGAGGTGGTGGAACAGAGGTGCATTCCTCCAGTGCCACCTCTCCACACCTCTATGCCATTCTGGCAAAGTGTGGTCCTCTATGGAGGCACCCACAGTGGAGACCAAGGAGGATGCTGGGAACCTCCACAAAGGAGACCGCACGAGGGTGGCAGGGGACCCCACAGGGAAGGAAACAACCCTTGGGGGGACTCCATTGTTAGGGAAGGTAGAACTGGGGAAGAAGGGGAGAGGGAGGCAGGCCTGCCTGGCGCCATGGCTTGAGGGACAGGGAGCGAATCCTCAGGATTGCCGGAGCAGCTGCACAGGAGGGAGCTGATGTCATTGTCTACCTAGGGACAAATGACCTGGCTAAAAAGGATTAGAGAAGTGCAGGAAGAGTTTGTGGAATTGGGAGGGGCCTTGACAAGTAGCATGCACGGTAACCTTCTGGAGGTGCTGCCTATTCATGGCATAGGAGAGGTTAGGTGTTCCACACATGGATTCAATCAGTGGTTGAAAAACTGGTGTGGAGCTCAGGGATTTGGCTTCATTGGGGACTGGGGGTCCACCTGGAGTGATGCAAGCCTATACTGGCATGATGGGCTGCATCTATCCAGGAGGGGAACCAGGATCCTAGGTGATAGGTTTAAATGCTTCATTGGCAAGCATTTAAACTAGCCAAGGGGGGAGGCACTGGAAAGGAGCAGGGAAATCCTAGCCCCCCAAACAAATCACGGTAGTAAGTGCGGTAAACACCAACATAGAGGTGTCAATAGGGAGAAGGGCAGGGGTAAATGGAGAAAGTGACAAAGGCAAGGAGGACAGGGATGGGGCAAAAAGGAGTAAGGCCATCAGGAAATGGAGGGTAATGAGTACCAATGCCCGTAGTCTGGGCAACAAGCTCCCTGAGCTGGTGGCCTTGATGGAAGAGGGATGCCTGGATATCGCAGCAGTCACAGAAACATGGTACACAGAGAACCATGACTGGGATGTTAACATACCAGGGTACATAACCTACAGGAGAGACAGGCAGGGGAGAAGAGGGGGAGGAGTAGCTCTCTATGTAAAGGAAGGGATAAAAGCAACTGAACAAAAGAGTAAACAGGAGGAGAGGAGGTACTGGGTCACCTTGGAAACTGGAAAGGGCACCACAATCTGCACAGGGGTTGTGTACAGACCCCCATGTCAGGGGGAGGGAATGGACAAGGATATGATAGAAGGCATTCTTAGAATGGCAGAGAAAGGGGAGATACTGTTGATGGGAGACCTGAATATGCCAGATGTTAACTGGAGCACATTTGCTGCAGCCACATCCAAGAGCAGGGCCATTCTTGATGCCCTACAGGTGGCAGGCCTCAAACAGCTAGTTTCGGAACCCACTCATGAGGGAGCAATCTTAGAACTCTGACTTCAAACGGGGGCAGGAGAGGATCTCAGATCTAGAAGTGGGTTGTCATCGGAAACAAGTGACCATCAAACAGTGTGGTTCACGTTAAACTCAGCTACAGAGTCAAGCCATACAAAAGTAAGAGTACTGGACTTCAGGAGGCTGACTTGGCAAGATGGGAGAGTGCCTCAGAAACGCACTAGCAAACAGGCTAGAAGGAGGTGTGGAGCAACAATGGGAATCATCAAACTGCCATCATAGAGGCAACAAGCCTTTGTGTGAAGCAAATAAACAAATCAAAATGAAGAGAAAAGCCACTATGGTTCTCAAAAGAGGTGGCTATGAAAGTCAGGAAGAAAAAGATAGCATTCGGAAGTATAAGGAAACACAGAAGGAGCAGGACAGAGAGCTGTACCAGTTAAGGCAGAAGGAAACAGGGAGGGAAGTCAGAATAGCAAAGGCCCAAACTGAGGAAAAGATAGCCAACTCGGTTAAGAAGGGGGATAAACCTTTATAGGTACATCAGCGAGCGTAGAAAGACAAAGGGAGGGATAGTGAGGCTGAATAGAATGAACGGTGGGTGGGCAGAGGGGGACAGTGAAAAAGCAGGGATACTGAACTAATATTTCTGCTCAGCATTCACAAAAGAGGAGGGGGAAGTGCCTAATCCAATTAACAGAAGCACTCTTGATAGGGGGTCGATCCTGGTCCTTTCACAGAAGAAAGGGTTCTGCAAGAACTCCTAAAACTGAAGGTGGACAAAGCAATGGGGCCTGATGAATTCACCCCAGAATTCTAAAAAGAATTAAGAGGGAACTAGCGAAACCACTGGCTACTCTTTTTAATAAATCATGGGAGGATGGTGTGGTACCCAAGGACTGGAGGAAGGTGGATGTGATTCCCCTTCACAAAAGTAGGACCAAGACAGAGGCAGGAAACTACAGACCTGTCAGTTTGACCTCTGTGGTAGGGAAAGTGATGGAGTCACTTCTGAAGGAAATAATAGTTGAGTACCTAGAGGCCAGTGGGGCACAGGACCCAAGACAGCATGGGTTCACAGCAGGAAGCTCATGTCAGATGAATCTAATAGATTTCTTTGACTGGGTGACCAAAGCAGTAGACCAGGGAGGGGCTATGGACATGGCCTACCTAGACTTTAGCAAGGCATTTGACACAGTCCCACACAAAAGATTAATAGTCAAATTAACCAGCCTGGGAGTGGGTCCCAGGGTGGTAGCCTGGTAAAACATTGGCTGGACAACAGGACACAGAAGGTAATTGTAAATGGAGTCCACTCTGAAGAAAGAGGGTTACTAGTGGGTACCGCAGGTTCAGTATTGGGTCCAGTCCTTTTAATGTCTTCATAAGTGACATTGCAGAGTGACTGGAAGGAAAGTATGCCTCTTGCAGATGACACAAAGATCTGCAACAGGGTTGTACACAGGAGGCGTGGAAAGGATGAGAAGGGACTTGCAAGGTTGGAGGAACGGTCAGAAGTATGGCAGCTAGGATTCAATGCAAAGAAGTGCAAATAATGCACCTGGGAAACAAGAACCCAGGAGAATAACACAATGGGGGGATAGTAACAACAACAAAAAGGAAAGAGACCTGGGGTAATCATATCAGATGACCTTAAGGTTAGCAAGCAATGTGAGAAGGCAGTAGGGAGGGCTGGGGTATACTGGGTGCATAGGGAGAGGCATCAGCAGCAGAAAACAGGAAGTTGTTATCCCTCTGTACAGACAGTTGGTGAGACCCATCTGAGTACTGCGTCCAGTCCTGAGACCCCATCTCCGCAAGGACATAGACAGGATAGAGGCAGTCCAGAGGAGGGCAACTAAATGGTGCAGGGTCTGCAAGAGAAGCCGATGAGGAGAGACTAAAGAGCTTAATATGTATACCCTTGAGGAAAGAAGGGAGAGGGGGGACATGATAGAAACTTTTAAGTACCTCAGTGGAATCAACAAAACCAAGAGGGTAGCATCTTTCAGAAAAAGAGACATGCAAGAACAAGGGGACACAATTTAAAGATAGAGGAGGGGCGGTTCAGGGCAATGTGAGAAGTATTATTTCACAGAGAGGGTAGTGGATGCATGGAACAGCCTTCCTGAGGAGGTTGTGGGTCTAAAACTGTGGGAGAATTCAAGAATGCATGGGACAGACATAAGGCAATTCTTGTGGGGGGTAGGAAGAAATAGGCTATTGGTTAACTAGGATCTGCGGCCTATCCTGTAGGTAGGGAAATGGGCAGACTAGATGGGCTAAGTGGTCCTTATCTGCCGTCAAAGTCTATGTTTCTATGTTTCACTAACAAATAGGTTTGCGATTGACAGACAATGAGTGCCTCTGGATAGCAGGGTAGTTAATACATTTAATAACTACTTCATTGAGATAGGGACTGAAACTTTAAGATTGAATAATCCCCCTTCATATTCTGGTGATAGGGATGCTAAGCAAATTTCAATTGGAAATGACATACAGAGGTCAGAGGCTAAAAACCACTTTTCAATTTTCCCACCGCTCTGCATGGAGATGAACTATTAAAAATTAATGTCACTAAGGCCCACATGATTGGACAACATTCCCTTAAGATTATAAAAATATGCTGCCCCCGTACTGCATATCCTTTAACATACATTTTTAATTTATCACTCAAATTAGGTGAATTTCCGGAACACTGGTAAATTGCTAAGGTAATCCCAGTTTTTAGGACAGGATATACACAGGATATAAGTAGCTAACGGACAATATCTTTACTTCCACAGATATCAAAACTATTTAAAGGTTAGTGTCAGGACAACTGAAAAGACATTTGGAACTGAACAATAAATTAAATAAACACCAATCAGGCTTTAGAACCAAAAACCCAGGGGAAGAGTACACAATGGGGGGTGAGATACTAACAACAACAAAAATGGAAAGGGACCTGGGGGTAGTCATATCAGATGACCTAAAGGTGGGCAAGCAATGTGAGAGGGCAGCAGGGAGGGCTGGGGGGATACTGGGATGCACAGGGAGAGGCATCACCAGTAGAAAACAGGAAGTTAGTATCCCTCTGTACAGACAGTTGGTGAGACCCCATCTGGAGTACTGCATGCAGTTCTGGAGACCCAATCTCCGCAAAGACCTAGACAGGATGGAGGCTGTCCAGAGGAGGGCAACTAAAATGGTGCAGGGTCTGCACCGGAAGACATATGAAGAGAGACTTAAGGAGCTGAATATGTATAGCCTCAAGGAAAGGAGGGAGAGGTGGACATGATAGAAACTTTCAAGTACCTCAAGGGAATCAACAAAGTCCAAGAGGGTAGCATCTTTCAAAAAAAAGAGGCGTGCAAGAACAAGGGGGCACAATTTGAAGATAGAAGGGGGGCGGCTCAGAGGTAATTTAAGGAAGTATTTTTTCACAGAGAGGGTTGTGGATGCATGGAACGCCTTCCGGAGGAGGTTGTGGAGTCAAAACAGTGGTGGAATTCAAGCATGCATGGGACAGTCAAAAGGCAATTCTAGGGGGTGGGGGTAGGAAGAAGTAGGCTGCTGGTTAACTAGGATCTGCAGCTTATCCATTAGGTAGGGAAATGAGCAGACTGGGTAGGCCAAGCGGTCCTTATCTGCCATCAAAATCTATGTTTCTATGTAACCACATTCAATACTATGTCAGCCTTAATTAAGGTTTTAAGTGACTTGCAATCCAGTTTGGACAAGAGGTTGTCAATATGTGCCATATTTATAGACCCATTGAAAGCTTTTGCTGCACTAAATCATGACTTACTTCTGAGTACAGTAGTAGGTTGACTGAACTAGGATTGATAGGGAATGAACTTAAATGGTTTGAAACTTATTTGAAAGGTTGTAGGCAGTTGGTAGTGATAGGGACATACAAATCCACCCTAGCTCTGATTAAATTAGGTGTTCCCCAAGGATCCATACTGGTCCCTCTTCTGTTTAATATTTATGTAAGCAAATTACAGTTCACAGATTCAGAAATCAAATATTATTTGTATGCAGATGACACAGTCATCTATGTGGAGAGTCATTCCACTGACTATCTTCAAAATAAATTGTAGAATGCTTTTGACCAGCCACAAACTTTTTTGAGGAATATATACTGATACTTAATGATAAAAAAAACAGTCTGTTCTCTTCAGCAGAAATCCTAAAATCAACAGTAATGCTTCCTTATTAATACAGACTATAGATGGTAAAAATATTCAGCAGGTCATACAGTATATATATTTAGGTATATGATTGGATAATGTACTAAAATGGAATGTACATATTGACAAAAGTTCCAGAGAACACTAAGCATTCAGGGTCTCAGGTACTGGCAGAAAAATAATGAAGGACAAACAACTAGGAAGGACCACCCCTGAGGAAGACTAAGGTCGAAGCTCTGGGGTGTTAGTGTGGCTATTTACAGCTTCACACCATTGTTCTCACTGTTTTCATTTCTGATACAGTAGAATAAAAACTTTTCATTTGACACTTGGACCTGAATTTTCAGTAATTTTTCTGCCAGTACCTGAAACCCTGAGTGCTTAGTGTTCTCTGGACTGTTTGCAAATGCTAGCTGGGGCTAGCAACCCTGTACTGAGCAATGGATTCCAACCACTACTGAGCACACCAGTCTGTGGGACTTCTTTACATATTGACAAACCCTGAATAACATAGGTAAAATATTAGGAATGCTTTACAGGCTAAAAAACTGCATGTCAACTGAAGCTTGTTTGAGACATGTTTATTTATTTATTTATTTATTTATTGAGGATTCGGAAAGTACCTTTGAGTCAAAGACTCCTTTTCAAAGGTTCCACATCAGTACAAGTAATACAAGAAGAGAACATTACAGAGCAATACAGAAATAGGATACAAGCAAACAGTCATGATACAAGAGATACAGTAATAGGCTAACAGATACTAGTAGATTCATGGGATTAGTCTCAATGTACAGATACATGTATAAGCTCCATTAAGGAGATAATACAGAGAGTTTCAGATTGGGGTTAGACGCCAGAGGCCCCTAGTCAAAGGATGGGGGCTGGGCTGGGTTCAGTGGCAATCAAAAGGACCAGATGACTGCAGATGGTTCCTAAGGTAGGCTATGTGGGAGCCAATTCTATTCATGTTTGTGAAAGCGTTAGACAGGTTATTTACCCAGGAAGGGGCTCAGTAACTAAAGAACCTTTGGAATTGGGAGGTCCGGCAGCGGGGAACCACGATGAGTTGCCTGCTAGAGCTACGGGTGTCCTGACATGATGGGGCCCATTGGATTAGAGTGGAGAGACTGGGGGGGTCAAGACCAAGGGTAATCTTTTTGGCCATGAGGCAAGTAAGAAACCTGATTCTGTTATCAAGGTTGAGCCAGTCCATGGCATCATAAAGAGAGCATGTGTGGGTTAGACGATCACAGCCCAGGATGAGGCGACAGACTTTGTTGAGGGAGAGCTGTAGTCTAGATAAGGCTGAGGAGCTGGCAGTGCTATAGATTATCATGCCATAGTCTGGAAGGGAGAGGACTGAGGAGGAGGAGACCGCTAGACGAAGTGCATCAGGAGTGAGACAGTGTTTAAATCAGTAGAGGATGACAAGCCGGATATTGAGGGCTGTAGACAGTTGATGAATGTGTTGTTGGAAGTTAAGGGCCAGGTCAAGTGTGATGCCCAGGTATTTAAAGGAGTCCACTTGTTCAAGTGGGGTCTGGTTGGCAGTTAGGACTTGGGGCAGTGGTCTTTCTGGAGTTAAGTAGGTGAGAGAAGTACATAACTTTAGTCTTTTTATAGTTTAGAATAAGGCGCTGTGAGGTGAACCACTTTTCGGCATCACTGAAGGAGGATTGGAGGGAGAGGTGGAGCTGGGTGTTAATACCTTGATTGTCCTGGTCCTGGACTATGGGGATATTCTCTATGCTGGGACCCCAAGGACAGAGCTAGATAGACTAGGCACAATGTATAACAGGCTGGCTGGCTCACTTCTTCCTCGACGTCCCACGAAGGATGCATAATTGTGACCTATATAGAGATTTAAATTGGTCAAAATTACAGGACTGGAGAAATCTGCATCTCTTGATGTTTACATATAAATTATGGAAAAGTCTTTATCCCCAATATAGTTTGGAAATGTTAAACATGAGGCCTGTTAAAGAAGATCTGAGTTCTGCCCTGGGACATGAATTTTAAATCCCTGTCTGTAGGCTGGAGGTGGGAAGGTCCCCTGTCTTTATAGGGGTACTGTACTATGGAACGCTATACCAGTTGTGTTATGAGGGGTTAACTCTATTATTAGATTAAACAAATTAAAAAGTTGGTTTGTTGAGCAGGCACATGTACCCCTGCCTTGCTACTGTGACAGAGTCAACTGAACGGAGAAGTATTTTATATACGATGTCTTGGCCTCTGACATAAATTCAGTTATTATGTTAACATTTTAATTCAAGGTCATGTAACTTTAATCTGTGATATTTTTATTCTTTTCTGTGTTGTAACCATGATGTTGAGTCAAAGGAACCGAACTGAGGATGAGCCCCAGCTCAACTGAGTTGTTATCCCTATTCCTGTGTTATGAATAAAAATTGTTACTACTACTACTACTTCATACAACACCAGGGTGAGAATTTCTGATCCTTCTAACAGGAAACCACTCCTGTGTGCCATAGCAGTCACCTATCAAGGGGTGCAATGAAAGGTCATGGGGCAGACGAATAAAGGCCTTAGAGGCGAAGCTGAAGAAGGGCCTTAGAGGAGAAGGTGACCACAGCATGTTCAGCTCAAGGCCCCCGCCAAGTGAAGCCACTGCCTACATCTGTGCCTGATAATGCAGAGGTGTCACCAAGATTCATTCCAGTGTCAAAGGGTAGAAAGGACAGAGAACCACTTGAAAGAACACTTCGGAACTATGAGCACCTCAAAGCTGCGGCTCTGGGGATTTTCTCTGGAGTAGTTAGATAGTTAGGAACATTGAAACCCTGGGCAGGATGGTGTCCTCAACTAGATAAGCTCAGGCAGAAGACATGCAATGCCATCCAGCCCTGCCCTGTTGTGGATTACACACAGAGGCCCCTTTTGTTCATTTTCTGCAATTTGCCATCAAGTTTTGCAATTTTTCTTAAGCGTGCCATCTCTTCGTCACCCTGGCTAGCTACCAACAACCCAGTGAGGTACCTACCACCACGTAGAGAGCTCTCACCAAAGCCTTTGGTAGGAGTAAGCCAGTTGCACCCACATTTTTGGACTGAGACTGAGACTACCGAGAAATTGTGTGATTGTTTCCTTGCCCCTGCCTTTTTAAATACATTATTCATTTTACTCTTGGTTTTCTGGGTACTGCTATTTAGTACTATATCATTATTTGGGGGTTATCTGTCTGTGTGTGGAATGTTTACACTGAATTTTTGTGGGGGGTGGTTTTCACTGCTACCCCACGTGGAGTCACCAAACTACTACTTCATCATACTGTTTGTGTCCTGTGATCCAAAGAATCCAGGCTGGCTCCCTCAGAATTGAAGGGAGCAGAGGTGGACCATGAGGGACACAGTCGGTCATCAGGACAGCTGCAGGAACTGCCCTGTTACTGAAAGCAAAGTAGGTTGGGCAGCCCCATTTAAACATACAGTGGGGCTCTTCATGTTGCAGTAAGGGAGCGAAAGATCACTGAAGTCATAACAGACAGGGCCCTGAAGTATGATAAGTAGGGATGCCTCTGTAAGAATTCCTGGATGCATCAAAAGGGGGTGACCAGCAGAACAGGGGAAGTATTTCTGCCACTTTACAAAGCCCTGATGAGGACCCACCTGGAGTACAATGTGCAGTTCTGGGCTCCCAATACAAAAAGGATATTGAAGCAGCCAAGAGGGCACAACATAGGGCCACTGAACTGTTCAGGGCTTTGAAGGAGCAAAAACTAGGATTAGAGGCTTGAGGCCACAATGTTCATTCTCGAGAAAAGGAGATTGAGAAGGGGGTATGCAGTCAGTTCTCAGCATAGATTGGTGCAACAACGGTTAACAAGTTGGCGGGGGACTTGGTTCTACCAAGCATCTCACACAATGCCAATATAATTGACCATTCTGCAGGCCCTAAAAAGTTGAAAGGGACTGGATCCCCTTATGACCCCCCCGGTGGTTGCGCCCATGTCTGCATACTCAAGGGTATTGACAAGATCAAACAGATGGAGATGTTTGATCTGCTGTGCTCCAGCAGGATAAATGGACACACATCCTGAAGCATAGCGGTAGTAAATTCAAGGCAGAAGGCACTCCTTCTCCTAGAGGGTTGTGAGTGAATCAATGGAACAGCCTACCGGCAGAGACGGTGCATATAAGACAGTACAGACATTCAAGGTAAGCCTGAACAAATTTCTGCTTACCAAAGGAATCACAGGGTACCCTGGGTAGTAGGAGTGGGGTGTGGAGTCCCTATAAATAAGTACATATTTGAACATCATACTTCTTCATCCCTGCATATAATGCATTGGGGGGATGATGGACCAAGAATAAATGTCAGTATTACATTACAATATGTTACTGTGATGTGCGGTTGAGCCGGCCCAGACATCTACCAATGAATGCATTTGCATGTCATGTGGGGAGAGGGCATAGACTTGTATCCCAAACCCAAGATCCCAGCCATGCTGGCAGGAGTTTACAGTGCAGTCCAAGAGGGTATGTAACGCATTCAAGGAGGGTGGTTTCCCTCTGTGTAGATGAGCTGTATTCTTTTTTGCCATATCTGCTGGGGGGGAGGGGGCGGTAGATGCAGCAAGGATAGTGTCACCCTCAACTGAGAAATAAGGCTGAAAATACAGTTAGGAGGAGGCTGCAGGCAAAGAGGGTTGTTGGGGAGAAAACAAGGGAGATTATACTGGGAATCTGAACTGGCAGTATAGACTAGAGGTTACAGCAATGAGCTGTGAATGAGCTTGGTACATCCTGCAGACATGGGTTTGATTCCCACAACCTGCTAATTAGGTTACATGCATACCCTCTTGGACTGCACTGTAAACTCCTGCCAGCATGGCTGGGATCTTGGGTTTGGGATGCAAGTCTATGCCCTCTCCCCACATGACATGCAAATGCATTCATTGGTAGGTATCTTGGCTGGCTCAACCACAAATCACAGTAACATATTCTGCCTCAGGAGATACCTTCCCACTGCAGCCCTGGCTGCTGCCGTCCAGAGCACCATCGTTGCCACCATTGACTATGGCCTCATCATCTATGGCTCAGCCACGGTTACAGTGCTCAAACAGGTAACAACCTCCCTCAACAAGGCCTGTAGGCTAATCACCGGTGCTCAACGCTATACACACACCTGCAGCCTCTACTCCCATACCAACTGGCTGCAACTTGGCAAGTGTATTAAATATCAAACTTGCATTATGGCTATGAAAATTCAGATGGGCCTCGCCCCACCCAGTGTTGCCACCCTCCTACAACCTAAGATAAGCAGCCGGAGCACCCGAGGAACCAAACCGCAGCAGTTCCAAATCCCCTACTGCCGCACAACCCAGGGTCAAAGAGCTCTTGCCTACTGGGCTGCCTGCTGGCTAAATGGACTCCCTAGTGATATCACCGCTGCCCCCACTCTGGGTACCTTCAAAACCAGGCTCCGCTACTCTCTCATTGCCGCCACCTCCTGTGACTGTAATGTCTAGCCTTGAATGTACCACTGGATGGCCCCCCCGGTCTATTGAATCAGTTCACCCTACAGTGGCTCTGCTGCTCTGCATACAACCGCAAGAGCCCCAGCCTCCTAACACTTTGTGACACCAGCCATGCCCAATGTCTGCACTTTACTTTTTTGTTTCTCTGACAAAGCTCTCCAGGCTGCTTTCCCCCTCCCTCCACTGCCACCCCTCCTTTTTCTCCCTCTGCCTCTCCCTTCTCCCTTGCTGTCCCCTCCTCTCCCTCCCCCTTCCCTTTTTTCTCCTTTTTCCATCCCTCTTCTTTTTCACCTCATTTCTCATCCCTTTACTGAATGTTTGCCTCAATTTATGTTCCTCGTCTGCAATATATGTTTGTACAACAATTAATTGTGTTGCCAGTAACGTTTCTGTCTAAACTGTACCTAATGACACAGAACCTTTGTAAAAGAGCCCTGGCTCAAAGGTATTTGTAATCCTAGAACTCAATAAATAAAAAAAATAAAATAAACCTCCACTTGTGTACTGTGTGACCTTGAGCAAGTCACTTAGCCCTCCTTTGCTCCCAGGATGCACCTGGAAATGAGCTTCAGCTCAGTCAGTGTACCTTCCCGAGCCAAAAAACTGTGAAATAAACAACAAGATACCAGAAATTGTAAATGTAAGAAAAGTTGTATACATGTGGTTTGCAGGCCAGACACCTTCATAAACTGAAAGGAGCTTTCTAGATGAAGTAAAGAACCCGCTGAATCTCATTACCAGATCATGTTCTGTAATCCCAGGCAATCCAGTTAGCTGAAAGTGGAACAGTCCCATTTATTTACCTCAGCAAACTAAAGTCAAAGCCTGGTCGCATGATGTCTCCCGTGCACAAATACAAGGGCAGGCAGCAACGAAAGTGAGATTCACAAGCTGGTACTTTTTAAGGGTATTGTATCTGAACAAGAGAGGTATCACTTCAAATAAGTGGCCTAATTAGTAGTTCAGAAACACATAGTAAACAAACTGTTTTCACTTAATAAAATGTTACTAGGGCTTAATAAGCAGCAATATGCATTTAACACGGATGCAATTGATAGTTAATGCATTAAAGACACATACTGTATTGAGGCAGTTATTCAATGATCAATCAACATTTAATAAGCATACAAAAATATTTTACTAGATGGGTATCTGCTGCTTACGATGTAGTGATGTTGTAATGGCATCATTTATTATGGCAAGCCATTAGGGACATAATTCAGAAATCTCTGGCTGTATAGTAAAACACATACACTATACGGTGAAATACATACATCATATAGTGAAATATATACATTATATAGTGAAATGCATACACAATGTAGTGAACCATATACACTATCTACTGAAATATATACATCATAGAGTGAAATACATATACAGTACTGTATATTGAAATGCATATATCATATAATGAAACACATACATTATATAGTGAAATGCTTACATTATATAGTGAAATATATACACTTTCTACTGAAATACACAGAGTACTGAAAATCCACATACACTATATACTGAAACAAATGTACTATGTACTGAAACATACACTACCTATTGAGATACATACACTACAGACTGAAAACTCCACATAAACTATCTAGCAAAACAAATACTTCACACATTGTAACACGTACACTATATATTGAAAAAATCTGCATACACTATATAGTGAAACACTCTACATATTGAAATACATACACTATCTATTGAAATACATACACTACACATTGAAAAATCCACACACACTGTCTACTGAAACAAATACACATATTGAAACATCTGCACTTCATATCGAAATACATACGATATCTATTGAAATAAATACACTATGTGCTGAAACACCTGCATACACTATATACTGAAAGAAATACACTATATATTAAAACACTTACCCTATCTATTAAAAAAGTTTGCATACTCTATATACTGAAAGAAATATATTACATATTGAAATACATACACAGTATAGTTAAAAAATCCACGTACACTATATACTGAAACAAATACACTACATGGTGAAACACATACACTATGTATTGAAACACATACACTAGAGACTGAAAAATCCACATACACTATATACTGAAACAAATAAACTATATACTGAAATGGACTACATTCTGAAACTACCCATCCCCCCAGCCCTTCCCCCTGAATGGTCTGCCCCTGTATTCATTTCCTGTTGCATTCAGTTAGCTGCTGGCTTGATGAGAGGATGTCTAAAACTACAGAGCAGAAGGTAAACAAAACAAGGCTATCTCTTATTCTAATTCTTTATGGGGTTTTCCATCTTGTTTTGCTTACACACCTTAAAACAAATTCAGAAAAATGTGATGTGACAAAAAACTTTTAGAACTAATTTAAAATGCTGCAGTTTATTCTTTTATTTTATTTTATTTATTTTTATTTATTTCAAGAAATCAGACTTACAAACCTTTGAGTCAAAGACTCATTTACAAAGATACCTCGTCACAGGGAAGGGAGACAACATATTTGTGAATCAAGACAGTGGAGAACAATACAGGTGAGATACAGAAGAGTATACAGAGCAAGGCATTTCAGAGAGCAAAAATATGCAAGATACAGATGAGGATACAAAATTAAGCTATTTAGTGTCCCAGTGGAGCACTCAGGTTACAGTGCGTGTTGTACAGACTACAACAAGCTATTTTAAGTGGACTAGTACATACATCATGCTATAAGAGGCAAATTGGTTCAGAAACGGTGCAGTCGGAAAGCCTTACAATGGCATTTACAGCTTCGAGTGTCAGTGAGGTGTTTGCGTAGGGCAACTTTGAAGGGGCCAAGTTTGGGGATGTTTGAAATGTGCGATGGGAGGGAATTATACCAGGAAGGTGCCCTGTAGTGAAAGGACCTTTGGGAGAGCGAGGTCCTGGCTCTGGGCACCTGGAAGGTGGCTTTGGCAGTATTGCAGGTGATGACTAAGTGGGAGGCCCGTTGAAGGGGTGCAGTGACTCCTGGGGGGGCACAGCTCAAGTAGAGCCTTTTTTGCCAGTATACAGGTGTGGTATTGCAGTCGTTCTTTTAAAGTGAGTATGTTTGAGGCAGAGTAGAGCTGGCATATGTGAGTTCTGCTGGGGGCACCGGTGAGGAGCCTGCAGGCTTTGTTGATAGAGTTCTGGACTTTGGTGAGGGTAGTGGGGTCAGCAGCTGCATAGGTAGGGAGTCCATAATCAACCAATGACAGGATGGAGGAAGTGATAGCAAGCCATAGGGCAAACTCAGGGAGGCAGTCTTTGTGGTGGTAGAGGAGTCCAATATGGGCATTCATGGCAGAGGACAAGGAGTTAAGATGGGCATGGAAGGAGAAAGCCGAGTCAAAGGTGATGCCCAGGCATTTGTATGTTGATACCTGTTCAAGGGGGTGAAGGGTACTGGGGTTGATGCGAAGGTGAGCATTTCTGGAGTTACTTTGGTGGTGTGTGATCAACATAGATTTCGTCTTCTTGAGGTTCAAAACCAGATGATGGTCAAGGAACCATTTTTCAGCTTGGTTGAAGGTGAGTTGCAAGGCGCTCTGGAGTGTGAGTGGGTCGTGGTGTGAGGCGACGAGGACTGCGTCGTTGTATAGAAGCATTTTGCCTGTGCAGGAGCTGGGGAGGGCATTTAAAAAGAGACTGAACAATGTGGGGCCCAGGATGGAGCCTTGAGAGACCCCGGAGCAAACAGGAAGGGCCGTTGATAGGATACCATTTAATTTGACCTGTTGGGATCTATCCCTGAGGTAGCTGGAGAACCAGGCCAGTGGGGCAGATGAGAAGACCAGCTGCCAGAGGGATTCAAGCATTAGTGGGTGACACACAGTGTCAAAGGCCTTGGATAGGTCAATGAACACTGCCCCGGCGATCTCCCCGGCATCAAGTGCAGAGTGTATTTGGTGGGAGAACTCCAATACGGCTGTAGTGTTGCTGTGACCAGGGTGGAAGCCATGCTGCTCTGGGCACAGTATGTTGCATTTGGATAGATTATCCATGAGTTGGGTGGACACTATTTTCTCCAGGGCTTTCGGGGAGGAGGATGGAGATAGGTCTGTAATTGTTTGGTGATGTGCGGTCTCCATTTTTATGAATAGGGGTAATTTCAGCCAATTTCCATGCACTTGGCAACACATGGTAGGTCAGTATTAATTGTGCCATTGATAACCATCTGGGAAGGGGGGAGCAGGTCTTCCCATTAAGCTCCTTTATGTTATCCCAGAAAGCTCGAGCAGAGCCCCAGGATGAGGTCAAGGTGGTTTGATAGTAACTGGCCTTGGCTTGTCTTATGGCCCAGGTGCATTGGTTGCGAGTGGCATTATAGGTTTGCCTGTCAGCTGTCCTGCCAGACTCAACAGCAGTGTGCCACAGGTTATCCTGCTGCTTCAGTTGCTGGATCAGAGAGGGGGAAATCCAGGCAGCATTGTGTCTCTTGGAGCGGATGTTGGTGACCAGGGCAAAGATGTCACAAGCCTTGCAGAAGGCACTGGTGAGGATGGCTAGGGCAGTATCTATATCTGTTGTGAGGGAGGTCGGGGACCAATTGAGCTGAGCAATGTACTGCTTTAGCTTATTAAGGCCCCTGGGGCAGAAATGGCAATGGGGGGGTGGCTTTGTACGCAGGCTTGAGCGTGGGGGAGGACCAGAAGCAGAGAATTGGTGAGTGGTCACTAAGGGAGTTGGCTAGGATGTTAACAGACTTGAATTTGTGTGGGCGGTTTGTGAGTACTATATCTAGGAGGGAGCTGGTCCCCCTTGATTGGTTAAATCTGGTGGGACGAGTAACTGAGATAGATCAAGGGCTGTGAAGTTGTCCTCAATGCGTGTTGTAGTGGAGCCAATCCAGTTTATGTTGAGGTCTCCTAGGATGAGCTGTTCAGCCTGGTGTGGCAGGGTAGAGAGATAGTCTGTGAGAGAGCGGATAGCTAGACTTTGTGCCCACGGGGGTATGTAGGTGGTGGTGAGGTAAAGAGGGCCACGGCCCAGGTCTGGGGTGATTTTTAGGGTGATGGCTTGGGCCTCATGGTCGAGTTTGGGGGTGGGTAGTCACGTGACCCAAGAGGGAGTTCACATGAGTAGATTGCACACCTGCGCCTCAAGGCCACCACGATCTTCTAAAAAGGGTGAAGCCTGGGAGGAGACAGCAGAGTCTGGAGTTGAATGGGAGAGCCAGGTCTCCACTATGGCAAGAATGTCGGGCGTGTGTTGGGAGACCCAGCACTGGAGTGCAACCGTCTTCCTTGAGAGACTGCAGATATTCATAGAGGCAATGCGGCGGCCATGTCCAGTAGGGGTGATGGTGGGGTAGCGGGTCCCGGTCCTGGGTTGGGGTAGACATTCCCAGAGAGCAAGAGGAGTAAGGTGATGAGGCTGAGAAAAGGACTATGGCAGTTGTGGTATAGGTACTTGGGCAGGTGGAAGGACCTGGGGGGGGACAGTGCAGGGGATGGGTAGGGAGTTAAGGGCAGGAATGGCTAGGACAGAGAGGGACCACCTTCCACTGTGTACTGAGGGTAGGGGGGTGGATGTCAGTGGTGAGTGTGGGGGGTGGGGGGTGGTCCAGCGTGTGTGGTGCGTTAGTGGTGAGCGGAGAACAGATGGGAGGGCTAGGAGCAGTGGGGGAATGGGCCCGAGGAGGCTGTGGTTCTGGCAGGAGTGCACTTACAGTGGTGCTGGAGAGATTCTGTGCAGGAATGGGGGGACAGGATAGGGAGTTAAGGGCAGGAATGGCTAGGACAGAGGGGACCACCTTCCACTGTGTACTGAGGGTAGGGGGTGGACGTCAGTGGTGAGTGTGGGGTGGGGGTGGTCCAGCGTGTGTGGTGCGTTAGTGGTGAGCGGAGAACAGCTGGGGGGGCTAGGAGCAGTGGGGGAATGGGCCCGAGGAGGCTGTGGTTCTGGCAGGAGTGTACTTACAGTGGTGCTGGAGAGATTCTGTGCAGGAATGGGAGGACAGGACCATGAGGAATAAAACAAGTACAGAGAACACTACTAGAGACATGTTGGTGTATGGGATGAAGGCAGGGAGATAAGTGTAGGCAGGCAGGATCCCCCTAGTGTTCAAGGAGTATAATCTGCAGGTGGTAAAGTGGGCTGATTGGTTCTGCAGCCTCACATGACACCACGTATAAAATAGAGAGCCGACCAAGGGTGGTGATGAGGGCGGCGGGACAAACAAAGTACCCTGTGAAGCAGGCTGGTGCTGCTCCTGCAAGCTCGTGTTGCGGTGTCCATACCTTTGCTTGGTCCTGGGGGGTAGGGGGCATCCTTGCGAGGCACTGTGAGGGGAGGGCAGGCACTTCTTCAGCCCTCACGACCCTTGGAGCTTCTGTGGATGAAAGAGAGAGGAACACAGAATTAAATGCTTGTTTCTGGAGGTGGGACTAAGGTAAGGGGAAAGCAGAGCTACAACTGCAGCCGAATACTGTTGTGCTTAACACAGGGTAATACTTTAACTACAGCTGTATCGACTGTATACTAAGCGAGCAAATTACTTGTAAGCTGCATTTCCAATAATTGCTTTAAAGTTTCTTAAAGTACTTTGGTTTAACACTTGAAAGTATTGGCTATGGGAGAAAAACTCAGCACAGAAAGGGTAATACTTTAACTACAGCTCTATCGACTGTATATTAAGCGAGCAAATTACTTGTAAGCTGTTAAAGTTTCTTAAAGTATTTTGGTATTACACTTGAAAGTATGGCTATGGGAGAAAAACTCAGCTCAGAAAAACTATCTGTAGTGCTGCACCGACTTCCCGACTTGTTAAAGGCAAACTGTTTGGTAGGTTCTTTGTTGGGAATTCAAAAACTATGTTCTGGTGCCAAAAAGGCAAAGCGCCCTGTGCAGCAGGCTGGCGCTGCTCCTGCAAGTGCATGTTGCGGTGTCCGTACTTTTGCTTGGTCCCGGGGGCGCCTCTGCGAGGCACTGTGAGGTAAGAGCAGGCACTTCCTCAGCCCTCACAACCCTTGGAGCTTCTTTGCTTGGTCCTGGGGTGGGGGGTACTGCGAGGCGCCAGATGGAGGAAGGCACTTTTCAGCCCTCACGACCCCGGAGCTTTGCTTGGTCCTGGGGTGGGAGGCGCCTATGGAGGCGCTGAGGGAGGCAGGCACTTCTACAGCCCTCATGACCCTCGGAGCTTTTAAAAAAGTGCTGCCCTCATTTACTGTTAAAACACATTTGTATGGGAAGCTAATATTCCTAACGTAGACATAGGGGGCTGCATGCATTTTTTCCAAGTTAAATTTTTGATCAGATTTATCTGTAATTAATTACTGTTAGTCCGGCAATTTATCTGAGGTGAATGCTTTTAAAGCACTGCAGAAACTGTGATAGTGTAAGCCAAAAGCTTTACTAGTTTGTACTCTCTGGACTATGTTTTCGTTTAGTTTTTGTTTAAGAAACAAAAATATATATTTTTGCTGCAATCCCTCAGTGCCCAATTCTCATCAGGAGCTTAGCTGGCATATGCATATAATTTGCATGTTCCTATGCTAAATAACTTTACAGTGATGCCTCACTGGAGGCATTCACAGTCTGCTTTGGGGTTTGAGCTTCTCAAACTGTGCTTTATTTCTTTTTTTTTTCCATTGAGATTTTAATTTATTGACATGGAGCCTTTGTAAAGACGTCTTTGACTCAAACGATTGTAATTCCGAATAGCCAAATAAAACATAAAAATAAAATAAAAATCTCCTTAGTCATCCTGCAACCCCCTTGCCCACTGACATCTCCAGCCCAATCACCCACCATTCCCAGGACTTACCTGTTCTGATAGTCCCCCCCACACACACATATCCCCCATGTTGGGGCCAGGAGCGGGAGGGCCATTGACAAGGAGACACATATTCAGATAGGAGCAGAGCCTGGTTACTCGTGCAGAATCTGCAGCAGGTTGTTGGAGCATTCTGCCATAAGGGGGTTTCTATCTTTGTTTTTTTCCCCTGACAGCCAAGTATGCAATGATGCAACTGCACATAAAGGCACATGCTTGCTTTGCGCCTGCCTGAGCCTTCCCACTTATGCAACTCCACTGTCCTGCCAGCCCTCCTCAGCTAGGTGGATGTTGAAGAGCAGGGTGGTCAGACTCCCCTTCCTGAGAGGAGAGCATTCCCTGAGATGCTCAATCATATCTTCCCCCATCTAACTCTTGCACAACCCATGTCCACCCCCACAACTGGGCCACTGGCATGGGAGGCAGTACAGGTATCACCAAGCTGCTAGGTCAGCCCACCAGACTGTGTTTTTATGAGTAAATAAAGACAGTATTCAGATGAAAGAAGAAAGAAAAACTATTTTAATTAGTTTATTATAAATGTTTTAAGTCACATCACAATGTTTTGAATACGGATAAAGGTTTTGCAAGCAAAATAAGATAAAACAATACATAAAGAGTTAGATAAGATAACCCTTTTATGTTTACTTTCTGCATCTTAAGAGGCATTGGCCAGGATTTGTAGTCAATTACGGTCCAATTTTCAGAAGGTTAGCACAGTGCTAAACATTACACTATTAACAGCATGGTTGGATTAGTGTCATATTCAGCATCCCCTGATGCCAACCTGATCATGTGCATGTGCATATGTACTGCTGTGGCCGTGCAGGTAAGTAATCCTCTCCTGCATATAGAGAACAGTGCTATGTAAAAGGTTTCCTTCTTAGTGACCATCAATACCTCCCCCACATTGTATACTCTGCCTCTAGGTTTCTATGCCCCAGAAGTTTGATTTTGCACTTTTTGGCTTTGAACCTGAGCTGCCATGTCCCGTACTACTCATCAAGTTTTCTAAGGTCCCTACTCATTCTCTCCATCTAGACCTATCAACGCTATTACAGACTGTGGTGTCATCTGCAAAAAGGCACATCTGCCCTTCCAGTTCTTCTGTGATGCCACTTATAAAAACATTGAAGAGGACTTGTCCCATTACTGATCCCTCCGGCACCCTACTGGTCACTCTCTCCTCACTGGAGTGAGTGCCATTTACAACCATCTTCTGTGGCTTTGTGCTGTCTCAGGTGCAACACTTAGGAGTGCATGACCCTAATGACTGGCTCTGAAAATGGGGGCCCATGCACCACTGTAACAGGATCAGCACTGCGCTGTGATAAGCATGGCTGGTACTGTTTTAAAAAGCATTCTTCTGTGCAGTGCTAACCTGTTAGCATGGCACTATTTTTTTTTTTGCACAGGATTACTAATTGCATCCAGGTGCCCATACAACTGGGGGTTACTCTAATGCATATAAGGTGTCCAGGTATATTACATGCTTTCTGAAAGTGCTAACACACTGCCATACTGCCTGATTAGTGCTAGTTAACGATTCTTGGAATTGCGTTTTAACTGCACAAACGCAGCCTGCCAGCAAACTCCCCCACATGCGCGCACACACACGCGAGCGCACACACACACACACACACACACACACACACACACACACACACTGTCAGTCCTGGACACAATAAAAAAAATATATAATTCCTTGGTAGTCTGGTGGTCCCCCGCTCACCTAATCCAGGTAGAGCTAGAACATTTATCCCTCATTCCTGCTGCTGTTATATTACACATATTTCTCAGCCTGTCTGGTGCTGGGGAAAACAAATTTCAGCATTAGCGACTGGCCGGAAAATAACTAAAAATGATAAATTTTGTATTGGGCCAACAGAGGGAAAAGGCTACTAAACAGTAAAGCTTCAGTGAAGACTCTTGTGGGAAAAATACCGGAGACAAGCTGGACGCCTTTTTCAGCAACCAGTGAGCTGACAAGGGAACCTTGTACATGTTAATTTTGGTTGGGGACAGTGGCTCCTGCCAATGGGGAGCTGCCAGAAAGCTCCCAAGGAGAAAAAACTTTGGTTTCGGAGTTCAGTTCAGTGGGAGCCCCTCCACGGGGAGGGGGTCTCCAGCCCCTAGAGAGAAGGTGGGGCTGTAGGGCTGTGAGGGGGGGAGCTGCCTGGGGGCTGCCAGTGGTCTGTCCCCCAGAGCTGGTTGTACCTTTCCCCATCTAGAGAGAAAAGAGAGGATTTTGTGGGCAGCTCGGCAGAGAGGGAGAAGAGCAGTATTCTGTTGCTGCACAGAGAAACTGCACCACAGCGGTGAAAGTGTTCAGAGTAAAGGTTAAATGGATTGTGAAAAAGGATTAATGAAATGGATGGATTTGTGTCAAGAAGATGGGGAGAAAGCATCTTCAGTTTCATCTGCGCCACATCGGGGAGACACAAATGATCAAGGATTTTTGATGAGAGAAGTAAGAAAAAGTGTAAAAGGTTCTGTCTGACTCTGGTAACAACAAGGCATCTACAGAAAAAGCAAAAAAAGGTTAAATGACTGTTTTTTGGCAGAGAAAACTGGATTGTAGAAAATGGATATGAAAACTGGATTGGAACCCAGGTTTTAAAAAGCTGAAGAGAGAGAGCCTCTTCTGTCTGGAGTCGACTAGCACCTGTATGGTGAGAAAAGGGGCTTTCTTAGTGTATTTCTGAAAAAAGAGTTGCTGAAGTGGGGACTGAGGTTCCATGCAGGGAAATGCAGGGTACTGCACCTGGGCATCAGAAACCCAGGCCAACTGTATACCGTGGGGGGATGCTACAAGTCCTATGGCTGAGGAGGACCTGGGGGTGGTGATGGATGTCAAGATGAACAACTCTTAGACCTGTAGGAGGGCAGTGTCCAAGGCCAACAGGATCCTGGGATGCATCGCTAGGGGGATTGCCTCCAGTAGGAGGAAAGTGATACTCCCTCCGTATAACTGTTTGGTTAGGCCACACCTTGAGTACTGTGTGCAGTTTTGGAGGCCTCACTTAAAAAGGGACATTGCACTCCTGGAAAGGGTCCAGAGGAGGGCAACCAAAATGATAGGAGGCTTGGGGGAAAGGACCTATGGGGAGAGGCTTGAGGAGCTAAATATGTACACGTTGGAAGAGGGAAGGGGTTGGGGACATGATAGAGATCTTCAAGTACATTAAGGGGGTAAATAGGGGAGGCTCAGTTGGGGTGCTCTGAAGGAAGGGGGAGCAACTAGAGGGCATGGGTGGAAGCTGGAGTAGAGGAGACTTGGGGGGGAAGAAGAGGTGCTACTTCACTGAGAAGGTGGTAGAGCCATGGAATGCACTACTCAAGAGACTATTGGAGGCAGAGACTGTGGAGGGGTTCAAGAGGGGTTGGGACAGGTAGAGGGGAAGGGTTGTGCAGGCAAAATCCAATGCAAGGAGAATACCCTGGACTGGAAATGGAGAATTCTGAGAAGCCGGGGGGGGGGGGTGACAGCAAGGTTAGCTCGCAGGGTGGGGGCTGACCAAATGAGTAGACACAAAAGACCATTAGGCCTACTCTGCTGGCATTTTAGTATGTTAACTTGCATGTGAGCCAGAGCACAAGAGTAGCCACTGTGTTGGAGCTGAAAATCTGTGGGGGCAGGGGGATGAGAGGGTGCTGTCTGGGCAGGTGCCTGCTGTCTGCTCCTGAGATGCAGCAAGACAGGAGACTGCTGTGGTAAACCCTTGGATTTTCAGACTCTGCACAGTCCCCCCAGAGTCTGACATTCAGGAAGGTAGCTGAGGCCGCTTGACTACACACCATAGCAGGTAATTGAGGAAAGAATGAAAATGATCTGAAGAATACATCCTAAACCCAGTGCCAGGTGGGGAGTTCACTGACCCCCATCAGGTGGGTCCATCAGCGGCAAGGGATTGTGGGTTTGTGCCTGTGTGCTGGGATGCTCTAACCTGTGGGAGAGCCAGTCCATGGGGACGCTCCCGTGTCTGGTCCCTTGTGGCTGGCGGGCCTTGTGTGATGCCCTGCGTAGGCCTCTAGGCGTGGGGATGGGCTGCAAGACCTTTGGTCATCCTGAAGATCCAAGTTGCAGCTTCTACACCTTCAAGTGTTAACCATCAGGCCTGCCTCAAGGCCTGCTGATCCATCTATCCAGGACTTCAATCATGTGCCATCCAAAGACTAATATAGCAGAGCCATGAGTGAGGGTAGGAATATATATATATATATATATATATATATATATATATATATATATATACACATATATATATATATGGTTATCTGTGTTCAAGTCCACTGGTGCCAAAAGCCAATTCAAGGTTTAAAGCAATCAAGTGGAACATGCTGGGGGTTGCTTGGTTCAGGTGGGCGTGCCGGCACCAGCTGACCAGCTGCACTTCAGGCCTGCAGCTTGTCATTTAGGTACCCAGGAACAAAATTCAGGGTGTCATTCTGAACTGGTACCAGTGAGTTTGGGTTTGGTAATACCTGCAGCAGTTAGATTGTCAGGTAGTTTGGTGGCTGCATTATAAATAGGTGATTTGGGTTAAAATCAAAAGGAGGAATGCTGTTTGGGAAAATGTTAAATCTTTAAAATGCAAATTTAAAATGTTGCTTAACCTCTATTCCATTCTACCCTATCCTAATCCTCCCTGTGTAAATACATTATGTTGTTACTGTTTTAAAACGGTCTAAAAAGTCTGATTTTAGTAAGCATGTTATTACTAGAAATGAATGATGGACGATGTGGAATGTGGGGATATTCGATTCTGGTAAGTCCATGTATGGGGCAACTGTTGGGGAGGTGGGTTGGTACGACAATACAGGGGGTTGTACTGGTAGAGATATGACCAACTTAAATGTACTTTGGGTGGCACCGCCATTTTTTTTGTAATCTTGGGAAAGGACCCCCAGTAGTATCAAGTATGGGAGTCCAGGCCCCTTAACCGTGGTCAGGCCTGCATGGCGAGGGTAGTGACCCTCTCTAGGACGGTGCCAGAGAGGGGCCACAAGTCAAGAAACACTGATTTTGGTAGTTGTGGTTGTCGTAACCCATGTTTCAACACAAATCACTTCCACACTGATGTCAGCATGGGTTAAGGCAACAGTGTTGGTCTAAATCTGTGCTCTTGCCTACCTCTGAGCAGGGTTTAAGCACAGTTTTAGAACATGGATTATAGCATGGTTTTTACCATGCTACAATCTGGAAATGTATTTATTGAAATGTTTCATCAGGAAGGGCACACTGAACAACAACTTGCTTGTCTCACGGTGCATCCTGGGGGAAAAGGGAATGGGAGTGTACAGTGAAATTCATCAACATGAAGCAGTAGGAGGTACATTATTGTATTGCAGCATAAAGCAATTAAACATTAGCAACTACAGACATGAGGGCACAGAGCATACTAGCATGACATTTATTTATTTATTTAAGCGTTTAACCAGGAAGGCATGCTGAGCAGGCTACTGCTTGTTTCCAGATGCGTCCTGGGGGGAAGGGGTACAAATACATAGTTGAAAGATAATACAAGTGTGGATACATAATGGGAATACCCGCTAGCACAATAGGTCCTGGTTTAAAATACAAAAGGATTGAGATAACGATAGATACAGGCATAGTTTAGATGCATTACCATATAATATAGTCGGATAGGTAGAACATTCAGTGATGTATTCACAGCTTGGATGCACAGCCCTGCCATTCTGTGATCCATAAACTGTCTAGACACATGAGCAGGTAGAGGAGAAATGAGATTGGAGCATGGAGTTAAAGAGCGGGGGGAAAGAGAAGTGATGAATGTTTGCTGTGAGGGAATTCCACAACGTCCGTAGGTGGTAGCTGAAAGCCGCCTGGGCAGCAGCAGTGGCCCTATGTGGGACAGCTAGGGACCAAGAGTCAGTGTTTCTGAGGGAGTATGCTGGGGTGCTGGGGTTGACAAGGGCAGTGGCGAGGTAAGAGGGGAGCAGCTGGGACAAATACTTGGCTGTGAGCTTAGCACAGTGGGACAGTCTTGAATTGTCTAGAGAGGGGAGGTTCGTTGATTGGTATAGGGTACAGTGGTGCATGGAGTATGGACAATTCAGGACAAAGCGACAGAAAGAATGGAAAAGTGGGTGCAGTCTGGCTAGGGTGGACTTGGAACTGACACTATAGACTACGTCCCCATAGTCGAAGACGGGGAGGATCATTTTCTGCACAATGGCCCTGCGGGCAGAAACTGGGATGCATTCCTGGTTGCGGTAAAGTGCACCAAGCCTGGGGTGCAGCTTCTTGATTATAGAATCAACATGGGCAGAAAAGTTGAGGTGCTGGTCCAGCCAGACCCTGAGGTATCTGAAGGAGGTACAGGCCTCCAGGGGGTGTCCCGTCCAGGGTGTGGAATGTAATCGGGGAAGGAAGCCTCGAAAGTCTCTGCCTTGTGCCAAAGGTTACTGAGACTGTTTTCTTGGCATTGAGGAGGAGTTGATTGGAGTAAAGCCAGCGCTGGACCGTTATAAAGTCCAGCTGCAATCTAGTCATAACCTCTGAGGCCGAGGGGCCAGATGTATACAGCACAGTGTTGTCTGCATACATGTGGATAGAGGTATGTGGGCAGGCAGAAGGCAAGTCATTCAGAAACATGGAGAACAGGAGCGGGCCAAGGACAGAGCCTTGCGGTACCCCTGTGGTGACTGGGAGGGGGCAGAGATGGAGGAACTGATTCGGATGGATTGAGACCTGCCTACAAGGTACAAGTGGAACCAACTAATGGCACAGCTGAATAGACCAGTATTGGCGAGTTTGGTCAGGAGGAGTGAGTGTGATACAGTGTCAAATGCCTTGGCCAGGTCGATGAAAATGGCAGCAGTGATGTGGCCAGCATCCATCCCAGTGAGGATGGAATCAGTGAGCCTGAGAAGGGAGGTAGTGGTGGAGTGGGATTTCCTAAAGCCAGACTGGTAGGGGGTGAAAAAGGAGGATGAATCCAGACAGGGTTAAAAGCGAGAGAGTACTAGACACTCTTGTAGTTTTACCAGAATAGGTAGAAGGGAGATGGGTTGGTAGTTGCTTGGGTTTGAGGCATCCCCACCCTTAGGAAGGGGGATTACAGTGGCATGTTTCCATTCAGAGGCTACCTCAGGAAGGGAGAAGGATAGGTTAAAAAGGAAGGCCAGGGGTTTGGGTATGGTGAGGGCTGAGAGGTGGAGCATTTTGGAAGCCAACCCGGTTGGGCATTTGCTCTTCCTTGGATTAAGGGCAATCAGTGTATTATATACCTCATCGGGGTGACCTGCAGGAAGGAGGAAGGGTGAGTTGATTGTGTGGTTCTGACTGTGGTGGTAGGGGTGGTGTACTGTGCTGGGTGAAGAGAGGACTGGAGAGTGGCATTGTTATTTGTGAAGTGGGAGTTAAACAGTGTGGCCACTGCAGGTGGGTCAGTGATGTTGAGACCACCTACCTGCAGGGTAGGAGTGGGGGACTGTGATGGAGGGCTGAGAAGTGATTGTACTACTTTCCAGAATTTGGCTGGGTGGTAGGAGGTGGAATTGAATGTGACTTTGAAGTAGTTGGCTTTTGCTTGGCAGATTTTCCTAGTACTGGCATTACGTAACGTACAGTATTGCTGGAGGTCGGCTGGTGATCTGGAAGCCTTGAAGGATTTCCAGGCCTTGTCCCTGGTTCGGAGGAGGGTTAGGATTTCGGTTGAGATCCATGGGAGGTGAGCACCTCTGACTCTGGTTCGCCTGAGGGGGGCGTAATGGTCCCAGACGGCAGTGAACTTGGCCTTACAGAACTCCAGGGCCTCATCTAAGGAGTTTGATTGACTGATGCGTGACCAGCCAGAATTGACCAAGTCATTTAGTAAAGAGGTGAGGTCCAGTGATTTGAAGGCTCTAGTCATAAGGATTCTGGGTGTGTGAGCTTTTGGTTTGAAGATTTTACGCACAGAGCAGATTCCATGGTGGTCACTAAGGACATCTGGAAGAAGGCCTGAGGCTATGATCCTATGAGGGTGTGAGGTGAGGGACCAGTCTAGAAGGGTGTGATTCAAAGTTTTTGTGATTTAACCGAATGGGCTTGGAGATTAGTTTAGCTGGATTTAGGGCAGTCACCTTGTCCCAGAGCTTGGAGTTGGCCACAGCGAGCCAGTTCAGGTTAAAGTCCCCAAGTATATGGAGCTTACCTCCTGAAGCCAGGGAGTTTAGCTTGTCCAAGTGATCCAGTATAGCAGCTGTGTTGGTGTCAGGGGCACAGTAGGTACCTGCAACGTAGATTGTAATTGAGTGGGAGAGGGAGAGTTTTACCATAAGAGCATCGATGGACTTTGAAGGCAGGGGTAGGGCGACTGGGGAAAAGTGGATGGTGAAGGCAATATACATAGCTAAGCCACCCCCTTTTTTGCCCACATGATCATGTTGGATGAGTGTATAGCCAGGAATAGAAAATTCACAGTCAGGGATGTGGGGCTTCAGCCAGGTTTCTGAGATAATTAGGATATCCGGACTGAGGGACATGGCGAGTGGTTGAAGCTGGGTTATTTTATTTAGTAGGCTACATATATTTAGGTGAGACAGTTTTAGGCCTGGGGGGGGGGAGTTGGTGTGGTACAGAGGCGTTTGGGGTGTGGTGGTGGTTAGGTCTGGGGTTTGGCTCAATATCACCTGCTAGGAGTAGCAGTAGTGTGATCAGGAGTTTTGTATTATGTGCAACCGGGTGCAGCTTTCTGGGGGAGGCATAAGGCCTGGCGATAGCAGGTGTTGGCTGACAATCATGGGGCAGAAGGGCTAGATGGCTGATTTGGAAGCTGGGTGGGAGTACAGTAGAGCCATGTGATAGAGTGTGGAAGTGGTGCCCAGGGTGCATGTCAGCTTTGGTACTGAAGTTATTAATGTTTATTGGGAGCCTGATGCATGGTGCCTGACAGTCCAGCAGATCAGGATAGTTAGATGGTGGGAGGGACACCCAGGGGATGAGGATGAAGATTGTTATAAGAACCAGAGGGGTCATCATGTAGAGGCAGCAGTGTGAGAGTTAAAGTTTCTGCATTGGTGTTCTTAGTGTGGAGGCCACTAGTGGTTGAAAGGTATAGCCTGCAAATGGGAAACTGAGCTGATTGGTTTTGTTTTGTCTTAGTGCCATGTGACCAGCGTCAGCAGGGTGAAGCTCTCTGGTGAGCTGCCGAGAAGCGGGTGACTGCATACCTCTTGCTGTGTGCCGGTGGGGGGAGCAGCTCTCCGGTTCCGGGGAGGGCTTCTGAACCCTCGAGACTTCCAACAGTGCCGTGGGGAGCTGAGCTAAGGAGAATAGAGGAAAAGATAGGGTTTAAAAAGGTAAAAAGAAGGGAGGGGCTAAGCTGCACTGCAGTACAGAAATCTCTCTAAACTAACTTCTAATTCAGCACAACAGAGTTTTACATCAGGGGAATTAGGCTCTCAGGATTAAATTCATTTAAACAGCAGATGCACAGGATTTAAATCTGAAGCATCATAGTTAAACAATTAATGTGCTTTACAACAGTAAATTCGAATTGAGAGCAGCCCAGATCCATCCTTGTGTACCTATGTAAAGCAGCTGACAGCACCTTGCACATAGGCACATCGGCATGCTGGGAGGTTTGGGGAGGTATAGCTATCTATCCATTAGTGCAACACTAGTTACTGGTTCCCCAAACCAGGTGTTATGGACTGTGTGTTCCTACACTCCCAACACCTGGCCATGTCATGCTACCACTAGCCCTGGTTCCTCCACTGGTATATGGCATAACTGTCGAGGTGTCCAGTGCCCCATCCCCCAAATTGCATGCCTGTGTAATGACATCTGTCCCATGTGTCCAGCAGACTCCCCCCAACCCTGATCAATTTGGCCCCAATCAGACACTTGATAAGCTCAGTAATTCCTCTGTACCATTTGCCTGATATCCAGACCAGGGTTCCCCATGTGCCACCGTTAGTAGTCTGGCAAGAACTGTAATTCTTCCATACTGCATCCTTGATGTTGAGTGGTTCCTCCACCCCATAAGTATGATATCCACCTCCCCCTCGACCAGCCCACCCTGTACCACTGCAACTGCCCCAACTTGACCCCAACCTATGGTGTACAGTGACCAGCACAGACCCTCCACTCACATCCATAGCAGCCACCAACTGAATGACAGTTCACAGTCAGATGCCCACTGTAGTAAAAGCTGTTTCTGTAGTAGGTGTGCGATCATGAACATACATAGAAACACTGAATTTGTCATCAGAAAAGGACCACTTGGCCTACCTAGCCTGCCTAGATGTTTGCTGCTTCATCTTCCTCCTCACATGCTGTCTGGTCTCCATCTACCCTCCCACCTCTTCTATAATATACCGCTATGTCTACACCACACATGCTTGAAGCCCCCTACTGTTTTAGCCTCCACCACTTCAGCTGGCAATCTGTTCCAGGTATCTACCAATATTTTCTCACATCTGTCTTGACCCACCCCCCAGCTTCACTGCATTACCCCTGGTTCTGGTGCTCTTTTACATTTGAATGAGACTCCCCTGGACCCTGTTCACTCCTATGAGATACTTGTAGGCCTGTGTCATGTCACTTTTCTCTTTCCTCTCTTCTAGGGTGTACATGCTGAGATCCCTCTGTCACTCCTCTTAGGACTTTTCATGTAAACCCTGCACCATTTCAGTTGCCCTCCTGTGGACTTCCTCCACCCTGTCTATGTTCTATTGAAGGTTTGTTCTCCAAAACTACATTGTACTCCAGGTGGGGTCTGGCAACACCACCTCCATCCTCCTGATGGAGGTACCCTCCCTACACACCCCAGCATCCCACTAGCCCTCCCCACTGCTTTGTCACAGTGCCACGTTGAGGTCCTAAGACATAATAACCCTAAGATCCCTTTCCTGTTTATTGGCTGTCAATAACAGCACTCCCCCCATCCTATACTTAGCTCTCGGGTTCTTATGCCCTAGGTGCATGATGTTGTACTTTTTGGCATTGAACCCAACTGCCAAGCTTTTTACCACTCCTTAAAATCCACAAGATCCCTGATCATTCTCTCCCCCACCCCTGGGTGTCCACCCTATTGCAAATTTTGATACCATCTGCAAAAAGGCATACCTTCCCTTCAGTTCTTCTGCAATGTCACCTACATTTAACAGGATTGGTCCCAGTACTGAGCCCTGTGGTACCCCACTGGTCACTCTCCAATCATTACAGTGAGTGCCGTTAACCAGCACCCTCTGTTTCATATCCATTAACTAGCTACTGTACTAATTGGAAGGCTACAGCCTGTAGTTCAAGGAGGCGGTGCAACAGGACACACCCCCATTCAGCCCATTTAAGGGCTACTCTCCTCACTCCTCACACAAGCATTTTTTCCTTGCCCTTCCACCGACCCCTTCTCCTCCAGTGGCACACTTCTCTTTCCCTTGGGCTTCTTCCTAAAGTACCTTTAGCCAAGGGAATCACTCCCGTGGTACCTCAAGGGGTGGAACCCTCCTCTAGGGTTCCTTCCCTTCGTATCCGTACAGGGCGGTATATCCCATGGAGAGACAGAGGTGAACAGCAAAAGATTATCTATGTTATTTAAGCACAAAACCAGTTACACAGGCACACTGAACCCAATAAACCATTTTGGATCCCACCCCTAGGCCATTCAATATCTTTATCAGACTCCAGTAGGGCACAGTGTTGACGGCCTAGCTAAACTCCAGATCAACCATGTTCACTGCTCTCCCCTTACCTATTTCTCAGGTCATCCAGTCAAAGAAAACTACCAGATTCATTTGGCATGACCTTCCCCCCATAAATCTCTGCTGCCTGTGGCCTTGCAGCCCACTGGATTCAAGATACTCTAAGTCTCTGTTTTAGTATGGATTCCATTAATTTCCCCATGACTCAAGTAAGACAGACCAGACTATACTGTACTTGCTAACCTTCTCCTCCCTGCTGACGCTCTTGCAGAATGGGACTATGTCTGCTCTCCTCTAGTCCTCTGGAACCACTCCTGTTTCCAGTGAGTTGTTGAATAAGGACATGAGTAGTGCAGCAAGCACCTCCTCCCTCCCTCCCTCCCTAGTTCCCTTAATACCCTTGGGTGTATCCATCCAGTCCTATGGCCTTGTCCACCCTAAAATTTGAAGTCCCTTCAATAATACTCTTTCCTTTGAAAATGGACTTGTGTTCACTTCCCCCTCCAGTGTTCATGCTGCTCCTTGGTGGTCTGTCCCTGTCTCTCTCCACTGTGAAAACAGTAGAAGTATCTGCTCAGCATGTCTGCTTTTTTCTGAGCCCCCATGTGCACTCTCCCTTTGTCATCCTCCCTATCCTCAGAATCCCTCCCCTTGCCTTTCTCTCTTTGCTTATGTACCTGAAGAAAGTCTGGTCTTCTTTTGATACCCTTTGGCTATGCTTTCTTCTGTCTGAGCTTTTGATCCCCTCATTACCTTACCTGCTTCCCTCTGTTTTACCTGATACACCTCTCTATCCTCATTCTTCTGTGTTTCTTCATACCTCCTGAATGCCACCTTTTTACAAGTTTCCAAAGAAGGCTATTCTGATGTATCCCATGCTAAACTACACTATGTGGTGGTCGCTGGATCCCAGTTGCCCCTCCACACAGACATCTGTGTTCTGACCACATTGGTCAGTATCAGGTCAACAATGGTCTTTTCTCTGGATCAAGCACAAGCTGCCTGAGACCTGCCCCCTGTAGGGAATCCAGGATGCTTCTGCTTCTGGCTAAAGCAGCTGCCTGGGTGGACTAGTCCACATCTGGCATACAGAAATCCCCCAGCAGCAGGACTTCACCTTTTGTTGCTGTCTTGTGTATACCATCCACAAGCTCCCTGTCCACTTCTTCCCCCTGTGCCGAAGGCCTGTAGATCACCCCTGTGCATATTGCTGAACCTTTGCCATGTTCAAAGGTGACCTACAGTGCCTCAGCTTCCCCTTGTCTACCCTGCACCTCTGACACCTTTATAACCTCTCTGATGTATAGGGCCACACTTCCTCATTTTTTACCCCCATCCATCAAGAATGGAGCATAACCTAGTACATCAATGTCCCATGATTAACAATGTACCATGTCTCAGTTATTGCTACAATGTCCAGGTCTGCCTCTACTATCAATGCCTCCAGGTATGGAATTCTATTTCCCAGGCTGTGGGCATTTGTTACCTGCTTTCCATGTTTTGTATCCTATCCCTCTCCTTCCTATGCTGCTGCTCCCCTGCCCCTCCTTTGCTTCATCCCCCCTCCCCAGTTGTCTTTCTCGTGTGGCCTAGAATTCACTGCTTCCCACTCTCCTTCTGCTCTCAATGTCCCAGTCATCAATTAATTTTCCTGCATGTGCCTCGGGGGGTGGGGACACTAAGCCATCTGACCTTCCTGACTCCCTTCCTGGCCAGTTTAAATCCTTGTCACTGAAGCATTCAAACTTCTTACTTGGGTCCCCATCCCTGTCAGATGCAAGCCATTATCTTTATACAGGCTTGCATCCATCCAGGTGGGGCTTCAGTCCCCCATGAAGCCAAAACCCTCCCTTCCACACCATTTCTTCAAAGAGGGGTTGAATTTCTGGATGTGGAGTGCCCTAGCCTCTCCCCTGCCATGTCTAGGTGGCACCTCCGAGAAGGAGACGGAGTGTTCTACTTGCTTTGGGCTCCCCCAACTTTCTGAAATCCTTTTGGATTCTAGCTACTTCCACTTTGTCTCCTGCCAGGTCATTCATCCCCAGGTAGATGGTAACATCCAGTTCTAGGGACATGGATATGTTGTTCATCCACACTCATTGGCAGGTATCCTTGCCGCTTTAAATCTTGCCGGAAGGTCTTCAAGCTTGCTCCTCCCACCCACCCGGGTGGTATAACTCTCGGCTCCGCCCCATGACGCCAGATCTTCCTTACCGCTTGGAAGCTCAGGTTCCCTCCTTAACGCTCTGCGTTTGAGACTGGTTCCTATTTCTCCGTTTTGCGGATTTTAAAATAAATTTTGCGAAAAAGACTTCAGTCTTGATCCCTCGTGACTGCGATGGACAAATCGACTCCGGTTTGGAGATGCCATGCGGCAGAAGATGTCCTGGACGGATCCACACCCACGTGTGTCTACTGCTTAGGCCTTGAGCACGACCCGCAGGCTTGCGACCTGTGCTCATCTTTCTCGCCCACGCCCTCGAAGACCGTGCTGCCCGATTGCAACTGGGCTGTCCCGAAGCTTTTCCCTCGGTAAAGTCCAAGAGGCCCGGTTGGCGTATCGCGGCTGGCGGGGCTCGGCGGATCAGCTCGGCGGATGGTCGCCTCGAAGAGGAGGCGGGCGCGGGTCAGATCTTTCTCGGCCGCTGCATTTATCCCGCTCTCTCTGGGTTCTTCCTACACGGCTTCTTTTAAGGAGCTTTGTCTGTCCCTCTCCACTAAGGGAGAAGGGCCTACGTCCGCTGGACCTTATTCTCGGTCCAAAAAGAAGGACAGGGGTAAGTCCCTCCGTCGACGCTCTTGGGAGCGGGAAAGGTCCCTCTCCCCGAGTCGTCGACCGTCGGCTTCGGTCGACCGCTCGGCTTCGGCCACTGGCCTCACGGTGTCCCCGTCAGGTCAGTTGACCGAGACTCCCACCGACGAAGTCGAGATTTTTCTCGACCCGTTGGACGGACTGTCGCCTTTAGCAGCCGAGATTCCCCTCTCCCCGGTTCCCCCGGGAGGAGTTGGGGATCCCGTGGGCTCGCCTGTGCCTCCGGTTCCGGGCCCTCGGATGGACCATCCGGGCGAAGGAGTGCGGTTCCGGCCGACACCTCCCGCACCGACCTCGGAAATTCCGGGACTCTCGGTCTCGGTCTCGGACTTCTTTGGGTCCAGCCGATCCCACCGTCATAGCGGTCTCAGTCTCGGCACCAGCGATGGCGCGCAACCGCTCGTCTCGTCCTCCTCCTCGGGCGAGGGGAGCTTCGCGTAACTTATCGACGGCACGAGACCTCATGTTGCAACAGCTCCTCCTGGCGGGAGTGTGCCCGACCCGCCGCCTTCCCGCGCCATTAAAGTGCTGTCACGGGCGGCCGACACAACCCTCGACTTATCCGAGAGCCTATACCCAGGCCGTTGTTCGGCCAAAACCAGTTGCTCCACCGATCTCGGTGGAACCTCCGCCCACAGCCACCTATTGGGGTCCGACCAAGGATTCTCGGTCGGCTAAGGGTCTACCCATCGCTGTCAGTTACCCTCACTCCCGACCGACCTCGGCAGGTGAAGGGTGGCTCAGGCCAGAGGCAGCTCTTCGAGGACTCTTCCAGTCTGAAGATGATTCCTCCTTTTTCTCCAAGCGACTGGACTTGGAGTCTTCAGGAGGTCAGTCAATGGACGATAGCCCGTCGTCCTTCCTAGGACTGCTTCGGCTCATCTCGGAGTCCACCGGGATGGAGCTCGAACCCATTTCCAAACGGGCCAGGTATCCTCACGGAGATTCTGGACCGAGGATCTCCGACGGAGGCCTTTCCGTGGCTGAGGCCATAGTGGGTCCGGCACTGGAGCTTTGGCAGCGCCCTGCTTCCTGCCCTGCGCCTGGCCAGGATGGCCAGGAAGTATCATGGTCCCCGGTTCCTTGTCCGGTTTTGAACACCCTCTGCTGAAGGGTTGGTTACCGACAGCGTTTCGGGCCCGGCAGCGCCAGGGATGTGGACAAACCTCCTGACAAGGAGTCCAAGAAATTGGACTATGTCGGGCGAAAAGTCTACGCTGCGTCCTCTCTCGGCCTTCGTCAGGCCAGTTCGACCGTCCTCATGGCACATTTTTCTCATGCCCTGTTGGGCTCCCTGGATGAGGTCATCCCTCATCTTCCCGCCGATCTGCAGACTACGGTTAAGCAGGTGCGGGACCAGGGCAGGGCAGTAGCCAAACAGCAGCTCAGACTGCTTTGGATATAGGGGACTCATGTGCCAGATCGGTGGCGGCCGCAGTGGCTGTCAGGCCGGCAGGCTTGGCTGAGGATATCCACCTTTACTCGGATACCCAGCACAAGTTGGCGGATGTTCCTTGGGGACTGACCTCTTCGCCCTGGGGTGGAAGGTCACCTGCAGAGGATCGAGAAGTCCAATGCTACCTTGACTCGTTCTTCCGCCAGAAGGACAAAGGCCGCAAGCCACAGCCTAAGCCCTTTCATCCTTCTGTGCCCCGCGCGCCTGCCCAGCAACGCCAGGGGCCAGCAGGCTCGGCCTTGGCATCCCAAACCCAAGCCGCCGGCTTCCTCTAACAGGAGGCAGGGAGGAAAAGGCCCAGGAGGTCCCTCGGCCGGTCCCTCCTCCAAGCCTGCCCAGTGACGGGCTGAGGGGTGTCGCCCCCATTCCCGTCACCTTACCCCTGGGTCCCCCCGAGGGGGGACGGCTCTGGCACTTCCGTTCCGCCTGGTCCGCTGTTACCACGGACAGGTGGGTCTTGGAGGTGGTGGGAAGAGGCCTGCCTCTGGAATTCGAGCAGGCACCACCCTTCAGAGCCGTCGCCCCTCGGGGGGCTTCGGGGTCCCCAGCCTCACTGGCGGCTCGTCGAGCCGACATCGCTCTCCTCCTCCAGAAGGAGGTGATAAGAGAGGTGGCGGACCCTCCTTCAGACCCAGGGTTTGTGTCCAGGTACTTCCTGGTTCCGAAACGGACGGGGGGCTGGCGCCCCATTCTCGACCTACACGACCTAAACAAGTTCCTAAGGTCTCGAACCTTCAGGATGGTCACTCTGGCTCAGATAATACCATCCTTGGAACGCGCCGTGTGGTTCTGCTCTCTGGACTTGCAGGACGCGTTTTTTCACGTCCTATCCGTCCGTCTCACCTGAGGGATTCGCCGGCTTCCAGCGGAAGATCCCTTTTCGAGTTCAAGCCATGCCCTTGGCTTGTCTCCAGCTCCCAGGGTCTTCACCAAATGCATGGCAGTGGTGACAGCATTCCTCGGCGCGGGGTCCGGTGTACCCTTACCTGGACGACTGGCTGATAGCAGCTCCCTCCAGGAAGGAGGCGGAGTGGTCCAGAGATCTGGCCCTCCAGGTCTGCTCTCAACTGGGCCTCCTTATCAACGAGGCCAAGTCGAACTCGAGCCAAGCAGGTGATTCTATTCATCGGGCGCAGCTCGACTCTCTTCGAGCCAGAGCGCGGCTCCCGGCGGACAGGGCCGAGGTTCTTTCCTCCTTTGCCCGATCATTTCTGGTTGGGCAATTGCGCCCTGCCCGGGACTTCCTGCGCCTCCTGGGTCTCATGGCGGCCTGCACCAGCGTGGTCCGTTGGGCCCGCTGGAACATGCGTCCCCTTCAATGGGGACTGGCCAGCCAGTGGTCACAATGCTGCGATCCTTTGGTCCAGCTTGAGTCGGTGACACAGGGGATGTGGAACACTCTCCAGTGGTGGACCGTTCCAGATCATTTGCAGGAGGGCATCCCGTTTGTCCGCCCGAGCTGGCGGTCTCTATCGACCGATGCCTCTCTGATGGGTTGAGGTGCCCATCTGGGGAACACTGGGCTCATGGCCTCTGGTCCCCGCGGAGTCCCGATGCCACATCAACCTGCTGGAGCTCGAGCGGTCCGCCTAGCTCTCCCGCCTTTGCTCCGTTCCTCCGGGGTCAAGTGGTCCGAGTCAGGCGGACAATACCGCGACCATGTACTATCTAAACCGCCAGGGCGGGGCCGCTCCATGCTTCTATGCAAGGAAGCTCTCCGCATTTGGTCACTCGTCGCAGCCTGGAGGCGGATCTCCTAGCCATTCACGTGGCAGGAGCCTCCAACACCCTGGCCGATGCCCTGAGCCGGATAGGGGCTGCATCCCACGAGTGGTCTCTCCTGCCGGAGGTAGTACAGCATCTGTTCTCCCATTGGGGCACACCTCAGGTGGACCTGTTTGCTCCAGGAGAACGTGGTGAGTCTGTTCCATGCCCGCCCCCTCAGCAGGGCTTGCTGCAGGGGGATGCCTCGAGGCAGTGGACCCTGGGCCTCTTTTACGCCTTTCCCCCATTTCCCTTGATCCACAAGGTGCTTCTCAAGGTGAGGAGGGACAAGGCGCAGGTGATTCTGATAGCCCCAGACTGGCCTCGCCAGTTCTGGTACCCAGATCTCCTCAGTCTCAGCTCCAGGACTCCGCGGCAGCTTCCAGCTCGCCCGGACCTGCTCACAGTCAATCAGGGGAAGGTGTTCCATCCGGACCTTCAATCCCTGCACCTGACGGCCTGGTTCCTGAGCGGCTAGAGTTCCAGGCCTTGGGTCTTTCCGACGAGGTCCTCAATGTAGTTGAGGCGTCCCGTAAGGAGTCGACCAGAAAATGCTATGCCTTCAAATGGAAAAGGTTTTCTATTTGGTGTCAGGGAAGGGCTTGGACCCTTCCTCCTGTTCCTTGGCAAGCATCTTGGACTATTTATGGTCCCTTTCTAGTCAAGGGCTTAGGTCGGCGACCCTAAGGGTGCACCTGGCAGCCATCTCTGCTTACCGGCGCGGGCCGGGAAGCAGTCGATGGCGCAGGAGAGGAAGTGGTCTGGCGGCTTTTCAAAGGCCTTGATCACATTTCCTCCAGTGCGGGAACCCCCACCTCCGTGGGATCTACTGCTGGTACTGGCAAAGCTCATGGGCAAGCCATTCGAACCTATGCACAGGTGTGCTCTCTCTCACCTGTCGTGAGGGCCGCCTTCTTGGTGGCTATCACGTCAGCCAGAAGGATGGGGACTCCAGGCACTTTCCATCGAGTCTCCTTACCTGGTCTTCCACAGGGACAAGATTGTCCTCGCCCCCACCGAAATTCCTTCCGAAGGTGGTGTCGGAGTTTCACCTTAACCAGGTGTTGACTCTGCCGGTGTTCTACCCCAATCACACCTCGGAGGCCGAATATAGGCTCCATACTTTGACCCTAGAAGGGCGCTCGCTTATTATAAGGAGCGCACGGCTGAAATTCGGGGAGAGGTTCGCCAGCTGTTTGTCACCTACGCTGAAGCCGCACCTGGCAGACCTGCAGCCAAGCGGACGATAAGCAGGTGGGTCACTTCCTGCATAGATCTCTGCTATAAGTTGGCGGGCATGGAGCCTCCCAGAGGGATAAGAGCTCATTCTACCCGCCATACTGCTGCAACGGTGGCTGCTTCCAGGGACGTCCCTATCCAGGAAATCTGCAGGGCTGCTACCTGGAAGTCAGCAAACACCTTTATTACCCATTACCACAACGACCTTGAGTCACGCCGGGATGCTGGTTTTGGGGCCTCGGTTCTCCAGTCTCTCTTTCCCAAGTAAGTATTGGGGGTGTGCGTCTTGCCTCCCTCCTCCCGGAGAACTGCTAGGAGTCTGCCAATAAGTGTGGATGAACAACATATCCATGTCCCTAGAAATACAGGTTACTCACCTGTAACAGGAGTTCTAGGAATGGTATATGTTGTTCATCCACACGATCCACCCGACCTCCCCGGCTTCGACGCACAACCTGAGCTTCCAGCGGGCCAGATCTGGCATCATGGGGCGGAGCCGAGAGTTATACCACCCGGGTGGGTGGGAGGAGCAAGCTTGAAGACCTTCCGGCAAGATTTAAAGCGGCAAGGATACCTGCCAATGAGTGTGGATGAACAACATATACCATTCCTAGAACTCCTGTTACAGGTGAGTAACCTGTATTTCCTCCCTCCTTGCCATTACCCTTGTGATCCTATTGATCTGCTTCTCATCCCGCCATGCAGTGCTTTCTGAAATGCACTTTACCTCCCTGTCTTTCCTGCTAGGTTCCCCTAACTTCACCCCTCAGACAGCTGAGTCCCCCATGAGGAAAAGCTTCCTCCTCCTCTGAGGTTCTGTTTCTTCCTTCCCTAGTCCTGCATCCTGGAGGATCCACCCATCCTCCTTGGTCTTGGTGGTGCCATTGTGGGGCTGTCACGCTACTGCAAAACAGCGTAGGAGTTGCTTAACCCGACTAGTTGGGGATGTGCTTCAGACACCTTCATGGCCACTTCCCTACAGTACCATAATGGTCCTTTTTATGTTGTCTTGTGTGCAGGTACAAGCAACATCTTGCAGTAGTACCACACTGAGAGGTGTGTCAGCATTGGCGAATGCAGGACACACTTTAGTAGGTGCATACCTCATCCCCCAATTAGCGAGCATGCTAGTGCTGGCACAGAAATTATGGAAAGTGCCACCAAGTTGAAAGAAATCTGCTGCTGCAATCAGAGACAAGCTCGTCATACAGTGGCAGATGACACACCTCCCCAATGTGCCTTTCATGGTGAAACTTTTCAATAAACATAGTGGCTGCTGCTGTCTGCCACACACAATTCCTATACTGACATTGAGGGGTGGTCAATCCCCCATTTTGGCATTTTCCTCCACCCCACACAATTTCTTTGCTAATGGGGTCCAATCCCTGTCTGCATCAGTCCTCCCAAAACTCACGAGGCACACTGGGAGCTCACCCCAGTATGCCCAATATCCCCCCTGAAACTCATGGGGCACACACTGGGAGCCCACCTTAGTGTGCCCAACATTCCCCCTCCAATAAAAACTCATCGGGCACACTGGGAACTCATCCCAGGCTGCCCAACATTTTGTTTAGTTCACCTGTAAAGAAAGAAAACCATCCTTCGATGTCCGTCTTTTGTTTTTCCCTGTAAAGAAGAAAATGGTCCTTCACAGTCCCCGGCACCCCCCCAACCCACACCTACCCTCTGTGCACCCCACCTCCCTGCACCCCCCTCACCCCATACTTACCTCCGGAGGTCCGGCACTACGATCATCTGTGGAGCGGGATGCATCTGGGGTCATCAAAGCTGAACTGCAAAATGAAGAAATGCCAGTAAGCTATATAATGGCATCAATTGGGAGGTTTCAATTTAGGTGGATATCTGAGCCGTTTTTTTGAATTTTGGCTCAAACTTTTCAGCATGGGGTTCTTGGGACCGCACCTCATGAACACATGCTCTATCATCTTGTTATTCGGTCCCAAAAGGTGATTTCGCGGTCACCGTTTTAATATCACCTCTTGGAACCGATTAACAAAATGACAGTGCCCCTGCTCATGAGGTGGGGTCCCAAAAAGCCTGTGTTGCAAAGTTGGTAAAAAAATCCAAAAAAAATGCTGCATTACGAGTGTATATTGTGCAGTTTCCATGCATGCTCGTAACTTTGACAATTTTTTAATATTTTCACTGGAAATTTTCAACATTGCCATTTTTTCACACCTCCTTATGAACAGTACAGCTGTAATTTTTCACATCCTGCCCAAAATGTGTTTTCACACATCTGGCGCACAATGGTGCAGTCGCTGTGGGAAATCAACTTCCTGGACAGATTAACAAAATCACAGTGCCGCTGTTCATGAGTGTAGGTCCCAAAATGCCTATGTTGAAAATTTGGCTACAAAAAATCCCAAAAATAATTGCGTTACAGATGTGCATTGTTCAATTTCTACGCACACTCGTGACTTCACCAATTTTTCATTTTTTCATTCCAGATTTTCAACAGTGCCATTTTTTTACACATCCTCATGAACAGTACAGTTGTCATTTTTCACACCCTGCCCAAAATGTGTTTTCGCACCTGTGGTGCCAAATGGCACAGTCGTTGTGTAAAATCACCTTTCAGCTAATGAACTGATAGTGCCACTGTTCATGAGGTGGGATCACAAAAAGCCCATGTTGAAAATCTAGAGTGAAAATACCAACAAACACCTGGGGCATTAGGGTTTCCAACTGTGACACCCCACCCTGTAGAGACTGACAGGCATCAGGGGTGTGACTTGGGATTCTCAGCTGTAATGCTCATGCCATTCCACCCCCTCCCCACCATGCAGCCAGTAACAGGCATCAAGGTGTGCCTTGGAGTCCTTGGCCCCAAAGTTCACCCCATTCTCCTATATTGCACCCATCTCAGCTTATTTCCTTAATGTATGAGGTGAGCATAAGGCCTGAAGACCCCAATGCACACCACAACACTTGTCGGTGTCTGCAGGGTAGGGTGAGGTGAAATGGCATGAGCGTTATGGCTGACGACCCAAAGGCACACCCCAATGCCTGTCAGTCTCTGCAGGATGTGGGTGGAGTTAGCATCAATTCAATACTTCACTGCCATTCCTATTACGCATCTCTCTAACTCCTGCACTACCAATGCCAATGCCAGCAAGACAACATTCAGCATTGACAAATGCTTGTTTCCTCCTGTTTTTGCTCACTTTCTTCATGCAGATGCTGGTTGCCCTCCCTCTGCTTTTACTTCATTTTCTCCACTGTTCCTCTACCCCTCTCTAACAATCCTTCCCTGCTAAGCTGCTTCTGAAGCAGTCTCTCATGTCTTTAAAATCTAACCTACTAAAGTCCAGGGCCCTCATCTTTTTGTGGCTTGCCTCTGCACCCATCTTAATGTTGAACCACACTGTACAGTGATCACTGGTTTCCATTGGATCACCCACTGTGACATCACTAGGCACTATCATAGCCTCCAGTAGGACAGGGATTCAGAGGAGCAAAGGGAGACAGCATGTCCCAAACAGAATAGCACCTTTACCCCATGAGTCATTTTCAACTCTCAGCGTACTAAGTTCATTGGGCAGGAAAGGTGCTAATGGGACATTTGCCAGTCCATACGGGCTAACTAACATCTACGCACAATGCCTCTGTGCATGACTGTATGGAGGAACTGTATAGAGCAGTGCCAACCCCCACCTCCTGACCGCCATTCAGATGCCCCTGAATTATAATTAAATGATCCCTGGCATCCAGTAGTTCCCCCCAGTCACATTCAGATGACTCCAATTAGTAAAATGATCCCTGGCATGTAGTATTTCCCTACTCCAATCACCATTCAGATGCCCCTGATATTATAATAAAATGATCCCTGGCATGTAGAATTTCCCCACCCCCAATCACCATTCAGATGCTCCTGATTAATGTATTAAGAAGATCCCTGGCATCTTGTTCACCCTGATTGCAAGTCTGAGCCCCCTCTCAATTCCATCCATGAAGGTCCTTCCACCCCTCTCCCCATGGTGGCCCATAAATTATCCCAGCTGTCAATCCCTCCCACTGCAACAGTGACAGGCCCAGCCCCTCTGCTTGCCACCTCAGCTGGCCACTTTCTGAGTGACAGGGAGTGAGCACACACCTACTGTACTATAGAAACAGGTATTCTACAGTAGGTGTGCACTCACTCCCTTTCACTCAGACAGTGGCCAGCCAAGGTAATCTGCTGAGAGGCTGTACCAATCACAGTCACAGGGAGGTGGCTGCAATCTTGGGTAAATGGGAGGCCAATGGCCAGTGGAGGGACCTGGTTTGATGGCTTTGGGAGGGGGCTCAGATTTGTAACTGGGGGTGGGGCTACTAGAAATCAGGGATCATGGGAAAAATTGAAACACAGAAACATAGACAATGTTGGCAGAAAAAAAAAACAATGGCACATCCAGTCTGCCCCTAGTTCCCCATTAAACCTCGGGACTTACTGTCCATACAGGGAGCTAGCCTTCACTATCCACTCCCCTGTTCCCCACCCTATTACTATCAGCCTGAGTAACCATTATACCCTTCACTTTGTCACAGCTATGCTTGAAACCATTTATGGTTTTGGTGCCTGCCATCTCAGATGGCAGACTATTCAACATTTCCACCACCATTTCTGGAAAGTAAAACTTTCCAGTATACCTCTTGAACCTCCCTCCCACCCATCAGTTTCTACTTGTGACCTGTGTCCTTGGACTGTTATTCATGCTAAGTAGTTCTTCTCCATTCACCTTGTTTATTCCTTACAGGAAAGATCTCCGTCATATCAATCCTCTCTTGTCTGGTCTCCAGAGAAGACATGTTCAGTGCCTTGAGCAGATCCGCATAAGGTCTGTCCTGTCAGCTCTGAATCATCCTGATCACCTTTTGTTACACAGTTGTCAGCCTGTCCTTATCTTTCCTGAGGTGAGGTCTTCAGAACTGGGCATAGTACACCAGGCGCAACCTCACCAACTATCTATAAAGAGGCAGTAAACCTATTTTCTTTTACTATCAGAACCCCTTCTGGTACATCCTAGCATTCTATTTCCCTTACTAGAAGCCTTACTGTACTAGCTTGATTGTTTAAGAGAGTCACTAATGATGAATACTAGGTCCCTTTTCTCAGCTGCAGTGCTCAGCTCTACCCCTCCTATCCAGTACTCTGTCCCGGGGTTCTTGTTCCCTAAGTGAATCACCTTGCACTTTTTGGCATTGAATTTCAACTGCCAAACCTTAGGCCACCTCTCTACTCTTTGCATGTCACTCTGCAGTTTCCTACTTTCCCCATCACTATCTACCCTCCCATGAGCTTGGTGTCATCTTCAAAGAGACACAATCCCAGATTCATTCTCAAACGTTGTTAATGAGCATATTGAAGAGGACAAGACTCAGGATGGATCCCTGTGGCATTCCACTTATGACCTCCCTCTCTTCTAATTTGACACCATAATCATGACCCTCTGCTGCCTTTCAACTAAAGCCCCCTCACCCCCACCAAAACATTGCTTATATTTTCCTTCAAATCCCTTGACCTCACACCCTTGCACTGTGACCTAAGCCACTCTGATTTGTCCCCTATCTCACTGGCCTCCTCCATTGACTCCATGCCAATGTATTTTAAAACAAAATTCCTTGAAATATGGGACTGCCATGCCCTCCCCAGTGCAGGACAGAAGAAAAGGTAACTCACCTGCCCTAGAGCACGGCTGAACTCATAGCTTGCTTGCAAGTGCATGATTTGGCCTAGACAGAAAATAAACGTAACCCATTCCCCATGGCTTCCAGAGGTATCATCACCTCTGCAACACCTGTACCAGGGCAATAGGGCTTGCCAAAGGAGAGTAGTTTACATCCAATAAACAAAAAGGCCAGCACTCCTGGAATATGATGCAATTAAAAAAAAAAGATTTATTCCATTGTAAAGGAGGAATGGAACAACCCCTAGTGTCTCGACCATTCGGTCTTCTGGGGAAAGTATTTTACATCCACCTTCAGTGCCAGCAATGGTCACCTGTCTAAATTTTGGAAGGTTGCCACTGTCTCTTCTCCCATCCCACTCAGTCCCCTTTGCCTGTCCTCAAAGTGGGTGGCACCCTTATCTCTGACCCCTCCTTCATCACCACAGAGGTTCAATTCCTTTTTTTACCACCTGAACCTCCTCTCTCCTTTCCTCTCCTCCATCTCCCCTTCCTCACCTCCCTCTCACCCCTGCCAGCCTGCATGCATCTCCTTCCTCACCCCTATTTTTCTTTTTTTTTTTACTTGAAACTTTTTTATTTAGTGAATGATAGAATACAAATACATCTTTATATTTAGGAATCCTATCTGTTCTAAAAAAAACATGCAGTTATAACAAGGTTTACATGCGGTTATTTTTAAGCAAAGTTCATTCAGTTGTCCATTTTGTTTCTTTTCGCAGGTTTCCTTGCTGTACAGAATATGACAATGGATGTCTCTGTTATTTCTGCAAACCTCCCTAACTAGCCTTACTCCTAAACTTGTAATTCTCTATTCTTAACAGATAGATATTCATAGATACCTTTGTTAGCCTCAAAAAACTTAAATAAGAGAAAGAGAGAGAGAGAAAGAAAAAAAACCCCGGAGAGAAAACAAACAAAAGGATATAAGAAAAAAAGAGTTTTCATTCTCAGTGCCAGTTATTATTATTATCAAGATTCACTGCCCTGTTCACTGTGGAAGAAATATTATCCCCCTATTTCCCTATTGGTGTTGCAACATCTTAAAGTCTTAAAATACCAGGGGATTGCTCAGTCTTCCAGAAAGTCTCCATTTACAAACATACTACAAGAGAAACACACTGAGGTGAGGTCCCCAGATAATCAGTTATAGCCAGAACCTTGTTACCAGCCTCTGCTCTAGGCCTATAATATCTGCTCAAGGGTAGGGATGCCCTCTTTTTCTTCTAAATGGTCGAAGAAAGGGAGCCACCTAGCATTAAATTTCTTGGTGGTCAATCTTAACCTTGCCATGATTGCCTCAATGCTCTTCATTTGATTAATATTATTATACCATTGAGTAATCATGGGTGGGTCCTTCCTGAGCCACTTCTGGGTGAGGGACTTCAAGGCCACTGCCACCAGTACAAAGAATAAGTATTTCTCCATCTGTTTTTTCAGATCTATTGGAGGAAGTCCAAGCACTAGGTTTTCAAACTCTAATGTTGTCTTCAGGAAAAATATTTTAATTATTTCTTTGTATATTTCTGTCCAAAAAGGATATCTGGGTACAGGCCCAAAAAATATGGTAGTGTGTGCCTTTGGACCCACAATTCCTCCAACACTTATCTGAAGGGAGGGAGGCATAGTGGTACGAGACTGTTGGGGTCCTAAAGAATCGAATATTGATTTTCCATCTGAATTCTCTCTAGGAGGGTGAGTTTGTTGTTTTCTGGATTCCAGCCCAAATCTCCTTCCATTTGCCCTCTCGAGTACTGTGTTCTGTTTCTGCATCCCAGTGGTCTATTACTCTCTGAATGGCCAACGTACCCCTGTCCTCCATTAGTATTTTGTATATTTGCGAAATGTATGTCTTAGTGTCTTGTGAGATACTCCTCTGGTAAGTTAATGTTACTGGGGTTGCTGGGCACTGGGCCAGCTCTGTTAGTCCGATATTATTCTGTATATAGTGGGTGCATTGAATATATCTAAACGCATCTGTCTCATTTAAAGTGAATTCCCTTTGTATCTCTGTAAATGATTTAAGGCGGTCCACCTCCAGGAGCTGTTTTGGGTATTTAAGTCCCCTAATCGCCCCTCTGTCAAGCGTATCTCCTCTATGAGCAGGAAGCCTGGCATATTGTACAGGGGGAGATATTCCCACACCGGTCTTAGTATCTCCCACTCCTGTCTGGCTTTCAACCACATCGACATGGTATGTTGTGTCAGGGTATTTTTAAGCTGTTTTAACTCTTTGGGGAGAATTCTCCAAGGCAATAAATTGAGTGGCCCCAGCTGACAGTCTTCTTCTTCTGTCTCCCGCCATCCATGACTCCTCCCGCACATCAGCATTTTAATAACCGGTAATAACTGGGCAGCCAGGTAATATTTGGGGAAATCCGGGAGTCCCAGTCCCCCCTCTCTCTTTGTGTTCTATTAGTATATCCCAACGGACTCTTGGTTTTTCCCTGCCCATATAAAATCTGATATCTTTTTCTTTAGGTCTTTCCAATCCTTGTTAGGGATTGGTAGGGGGAGGCTAGTGTAGAGAAACAAGAAACGAGGAAGGACATTCATTTTAACTGTTTCTATTCTGTTTGTAAATGTTAGGGGAAGAATCAACCACCTATTTATATCGGTGTATACCTGTTGCTTTAAGAACCCATAGTTGTATTTATAAGTTAGTCCTGCCTGAACGGGGATATAAATTCCTAAGTATCTAATTTTGGTATCCACCCAGTTGAAGGGGGTCATTTCTTTTAGTCTCTGGTTTGGAGCTTTCCCCAAGGCTAGTATCTCTGATTTCTCTTTATTAATCTTAAAACCAGAGAGATCCCCAAAGTTCTTCAATAATTCTAATAGGTGCAGAAGGGAGGTCTCTGGATCCCCCAGGTAATTTAGGGTATCATCCGCGTATAGGGATATTTTATGAGTTGTGTTTTGGATCTCTATTCCTTTTATTTCTTTCCTTTGCCGTATGGCCTGGGCCAGTGGTTCCATACTAATTGCAAAAAGCAGGGGTGAGAGAGGGCATCCCTGTCTTGTTTCTCTTCTGATTTTAAGTGGGGGGGGGATAATGTGCCGTTCACCCTTACCCTCGCCTGGGGGTCTTGATAGCATAGCTTTACCCAGTTCAGGAAGTTCCCTTCAATACCCATTTTTTCTAGTACCTGGAAGAGGTACGTCCAGTTTAGCCTATCAAAGGCTTTTTCTGCATCCAAAAAAATTGCCAGGTCTGTTTTTGTATTGGAAGTTTTCTTCCGGATAATGTTTAAGAGTCGTCTTATGTTATCACTTAGCTGGCGATGTGGTATAAAACCCAATTGATCAGGGTGGATTAATAATTCAATATATTTTTGAAGCTGAATGGAGAGTATTTTTGTGAATATTTTTAGATCTTGATTCAGTAAGGCTATTGGTTTAAATTATACACATTTCATAAGGTCCTTCCCCACTTTTGGAATCACTGTTGCTAGTGATTGGGTCCAACTCTCTGGTGTTTTACCCTCTTCTAGACAATTATTAAAGACCTCAGCTAGTATCTGGGCTAATGTGGGGCCTAATGTTTTATATAATTTTCCACAGAACCCGTCTGGGCCTGGGGTCTTGCCCCCTGGTAACTGTTTAATAACCTCCATTATCTCTTCTGTTGAGATGGGGCGATACAACTCCTGTTTCATCGCCTCTGATATTCGGGGAAGATTAATCGAGTTCAGAAATGTTTCTGCTCTGCTTCTAATTGTGGCTTCGTCTTTTTCCTCCCCATACAATTTTTGGTAGAATTTTTGAAATTGGAGTGCTATTTCTCCTGGGTCCTCTTGTTTTGCCCCTTGTGGCCTTGCGTTTTGTAGGAAGGGGATATAGCTATCCATTGGAGCTTTTCTTAGCCTAAAAGCTAAGAGTTTTGATGCTCTCCCCCCCATTTCATGATATTTCTGATTTGTGAATCTCAGATATCCCTCCGCTTTTTTATTTTCAAACTCTTGTAAGTTTTTTCTGATTTGGGTTAATTCTTTTTGGGTCTGCCGGTCGTGAGGATCAGCTTTGTGCTTTTTCTCTGCTGTGACTAATTCAGTAGACAGACTGTTATAGGTTATAAGTCCAAGCTTCTTTTGGGCAGAGGCAAAGCTGATTATGTTCCCTCTTATCACCACCTTAAGGGTGTCCCACTTGAGCAGTGCGGAATGGGTTGTTGGGTTATGAACTATTTGAAACTCTTTAATATTTTCCTTTAATCTTTCCACAAATGTTCTGTTGTTCAATAGAGAAACGTTTAATCTCCACAGGGTTTGCCTGCCCTGAGGTAAAAGGTTTAGCCCTATCGATACTGGGGCGTGATCTGATAAGGTTATGTTATGTATTTTAGAGCTTTTGACCTCATGGAGGTGTGTGACATTTGTATAGAAAAGATATATTCTCGAGTACGATCTCTGGGGGTTTGATAGAAGGTGTAGTCTCTTTCCTTCGGGTGGTGTGCCCTTCAAACATCCACCAAGCCTAATTCTCTTGTCAGTGTGGTTAAAACCTTTGAGGCTGTTTTATTTGTGGCCTCCCTCCTTGAGGAGCGGTCCCTTAATGGATGGGGAGCCACAATGAAGTCCCCCCCCCAGAAGTATCTGACCCTGCGGCAGGTCAGCTATCTTCTGAAAAACTTTTTCACAAAAGGTTTCTTGTTGCCTATTTTGGGCATAGCTATTAATGAAATGAATAAGCTTACCCTGAATTTTTGCCGACATTCTCACATATCTTCCCTGCATTCTCCCTTCTGTTGCTTCTATTGTCAGGTGTAAACCCCTGCGTATTAGTATTGCTACCTCTGCCCTTTTTGAATTGGGGTGTGAAGCCGCCACCACTTTCTCCTCCCATGTTCATCATAGTTTAAGATGTTCTGACATTGATAAATGTGTTTCCTGGAGGAGAATCACATCTCCTCTCAGCTTAAGTTCCTGCAAGAGTCTCGTAAATTTTATTGGAGAATTTACTCCTTTGACATCATAGAAGCAGACATTTAAGCAGGCCATTTTGTTATATCTGGAGATTTCTGGTGAGCAATGGGGGCAATAGCCCCTTTAAGTGTGTTCTCGTACCTAAATCTTCTTACCCTTATCTTGCTTGTACCCCTACTCTTATCTCGCTTATTCCCTCGTTTCTCATTTTGAGTCTTTACTATAGAATAAACCAAGAACTTTATAACAAAGACAAAGACTGTGAAAATAATAAATTTAACTCTTAATTTAGAACATTTGTCAACCATTAAACCTTATCCTACTTGACCAACCATGGTCTAACACAGTAGAAGGGAAGAAAAAAGAAGAAAAAATTATTTGTTGCTGAGAAACAAACTCTTTCCCTTTTTTCCCTCCCCCCCAGAAGAGAGGGAAGAAGAAAAAAAAGAGACAAATAAAGAAAAACCACTCCCTATGTGCTTCCCTCAGTCCCTGTCTCCCTTTATTCAAAGGAGAGAGGACGAGGGGATAGCCTCGCTACACTTGTGATGTGCGTGTCCCACACCCACTGTCTCTAATTAAGAAACTCAGAGCCGTTGTTTTTTCCCCACTCTGAATTATACGTCACGTTTCCCTGTTCCGGAACCCTATCCCACCCTCCAGGACCCGTCCCATCTCTTTATACATATTAAGTTCTCTCCCGCCTTCTTGAGCTTTCCACTGTGGGGTATATGTCCTTTAGAGATAGCCCCCGTATACATCAGGTAGGGTAGCCCTTCATCCCTTCTCCCTTTAAGCCGCTGCTTTTCCAACCCTTAGGGCTATTGATTGTTAGTGTTTCCCTTCAGGCAGAGCCTCACTGGGTAATAAATAGGGATGCATAAATTTCTCTCCCCTACCTAATAGCCCAAGCTGTTGTGCCTGTGTTACCCAGGAGTGTCTGTGCAGGTGTTACGGTTAGAAAAGCATGATCTACGGTGCAGCTCCTTGGGGATTACCCCCACAACTGGTTAAATCTCCTTATTCCCACGAAGGTCACCTCGCCAGTTGGCTAGGTCTATGCTACAGTTTCTTACAAACTATCTGGTGGACTAAAAGGCTCTCTGGTGTCGTTCTGCTCTATCCCACGGTCCCCTCCGCCTGGCCTCTGGTTCAACCCTGCTGCCCCCTTGCTCTGATGTAGACCCTTCCCACCCTCCCTATTCCTTATGGTCTCCTCCTCCCCCTCCCCTCTGGCTTCGTCCTCTGGGGTGGTTACCGCTTTCTCCGGCAGTAATAAGCAAGGCTCTAATTCTTAAGATGACTCTTATCTGTCCCACAGTCCCTTAACAGTTTCCTTTTCATTCTTCCCTTTCCCTCTCGCTTTAAGCCTTATTCAGGACTACTGAAGTCACCTTCCCCCGCCCTTCGACCATTACTGCCCTCCTACACATCCTACTCTGGGTCTGGGGGGTAAACAAGAGGGCTTAGCCAGATGAAAGAGGAAGATCAAGGAGGCCTCAGCCCCGGTCTGCATGTAATCGAGCAGTCTCCCAGTAACTCTTCACCTATGGGAAGCACTCTACCCCGCTCCGTGAGGACTGCTCCGTCAGCCAGCAAAATATAGAAAAAGAGCAGCATCAATGTACTTTCATTTTGATCAGCGGGAATTCCAGTGGCCTTTTACTCAGCAGGGCGGTTACCCTGCCATTAGCTATGCCTCCACTGACCAGGACTTAGCGTGCCCCTGTATCCCTATGGGTTCTCCTTTAAGATAAGGCCTCTTCTACGCTCATGTTACTTCCCCTTTTTCTATATTTAATTTCGGGCCTTGAACCTCTTTTATTTATTGAAGTTACCCTATCCTTTTTCCCCCTTCCCCCTTTCCCCTCTTGTTTTTTGCGCTTCCCCCCCCATCATCTCTTCTGGGGGTGATTACCGCCCTTTTTAATCATAACAAGAGGAGAAGGATGGTAACCACAAAGAAAGAAAAATATAAAAAGCATGAGGGAAAAGTGATCAGCCCTCTCAGGAGCAACTTATCTGTTTACAGTCTTAATTAAAGTTCTTTAATTCGCTGGTCTCCTTCCGATTTTCTCTCACGCTGCTGCTCAGCTCGACTGTTGCTGGCTTCCGTCTCAGCATTGGGGGGATGATCTAGCATGCAGGCCTTGGTCTGGTCACTTTCCTCCTGCTTCTGCCCTCTTAATTATCTTCTCTGCTTCTTTCACCAGTGTCTTCGGAATTGTTCCTGGCCGCGTCCTCTTGGTTCCTCTTCCTACTGTATGCCATACATTCTGCTGGAGTTTTCTCTCAAACGCTTCTAATTCCAGATCTGGTAGTGCAATGCCCCATTCCTTTAGCAGTGGGGCGGCATCCAATATGTTTTCGAAGGTTTTCGGGCCTGCCTCCATGTGAAACCTTAGCCTGACTGGGAATAGTAGCTGACCCTTTATTTTTTTCTTCTCCCTGACCTCCTTCAAAACTGCTCTCACTTTAAGCCTTTCTTGTTGCAGCGCTGGGGAGAAGTCTTGCTCGAAGAAGATGCTGTGCCCCTGGTACTTCAGATCTTTAAGTTGCCATGCTTCTCGTAGGATCCATTCCTTCAATTGAAACATCACCATCCGGATTACCCACGATCGGGACCTTGCCTCTGAGTTGATTGGTTTCGGAACTAAGGAGCGATGCACTCTGTCTAGGGTTAGGTCTAAGTCTGAGGGTATTTCCATCGTGGATCGCAGTAAATGCTGCATAAAATCTATCGTGGTTGCATAGCCCTCTTTGGCACCCTCTGGAACTCCATGGATCCGGAAATTATTCCGGCAGGAGCGGTTTTCGATGTCTTCCAGTCTGGTTTGGGTTTTTCGTTCCTTTTGTAGCAAGAACAGGAGGACTTTGTTATCAGTGTCCTGCAGCTCCGTTATCTCGGTAATTCTCGCTGTGTTTTTGCCACCTTGCCATCTATCTTCCATACTTCTTGATGCAGATCCGCAAGTGAGGATTCTATTTTCTGCACCTATGATAGTAATTTTTGAAGGGTTCTCTCGGCTCTCCTCAGAAGCAGGAGTTCATTATCTTCTGTGTCAGCCGATGACGCTGAGAGGTTGCGATCTCTTCGTGAGCAGGCCGAATAGCCCTCCCTTTCCTCATCCATGGTAAGCTGTTTTAACTTCATTTGGGAGCTGTTGTTTTTCACCATTTTTGGTTTATTGTTTCTGGTGGTCATTGAGGAATCGATCTTTGGTCTTTAAGACTCTGCAGTGTATAGTTTGTGGGAGGATTAAGTTAGATTTCTATAGACAGATCCCAGAGCTTTTAGTCTAGTGTCCCATCACTTCCGTGACATCACCGGAAGTCCCTTCCCCCTATTTTTCTTCTCTCCAGTAACTCTATCCTCCATCACCGACACCCTTCCTGCCCTTAATCCTTCCAAGGGTAGGAGCACAGATGGCCTGGATAGCAAGCGCCTCCATTTCTCTGCTTCTGCAGTCTCCTCCCCATTGGCTGACCTCCCTAACCTCTCTTTCTGCTGTTCCTCCATCCCTGCTGACTGGAAGACTGCTACTGTTACTCTTCTTCCAAAAGGTGGTGACCCATCTGCTACTAACAGCTACTGACCCATTTCTCTCCTCTCTCCAAAACACAGGAACACATTGTCTTGTCACAGCTCTCTCCCTTTCTGGACTCCTCTTCCTTCTTCACCCACTACAAGTTTGGCTTCACTTTTGCAAGAACCACTCCACCACTGTCTCCCTGCTCAGGCTCACCAAATCCATTTGCAATGGTATGGATCACAGCCTATTCATCTCTCCTATATTCATCGATCATAGTAAAACTGTTCAGCACTGTCTCCCACCCCAGTTATTAGCCAAACTCCAAGCTGCAGGCCTCTCTGACTCAGCCATTGGCTGTTCCACTCCTACCACATGGGTAGGTCCCAGGCAGTCAAAATTGGTGACCCCCTCTCTCCTTCCTGCCTCTATCCACTGGGGTGCCACAAGGATCTGTGTTAGGACCATACTTTACTCCATTTGCCTTAATGATCTCCCCTCTGTTTGCTTGTCTGCATCCATTTACATGCACACAGATGACACTGTCCTATTCACAGCAGGCCCACAGACTCCAGCTGGACTTCGATTAAGTTCAACCCTGGCTGCACACAAATCAGCTTTTCCTCAGTGACAAGAAGAATGTTTCCATGTCCTTTGGCACAAGACGCAGACTCTCTAGGCTCTCTCCACTTCCTACTTTCCACACTCTGGATGGCTCCCCTGTGGAGGATGTTACCACCTTTAGGTATCTTGGTATCTGGCTAGACCAGCACCTAAACATTTCTGAACAAGTGGATGTTATAGTCAGAAAGCTGCACCCCAATTTGGTGCACTTTACAGGAACTGTGACTGTATCCCACCTCCAGCATACCGTGTTATTATCCAGAGAATGAGCCTCCCAATCTTTGATTATGGTGATATGGTCTACAGTGCATCCCCAGTCACTACTCTTGCCAGATTGAATATAATCTTCAACTATTTCTGCCATTACACTCTCGACTGTCCTTGTAGGATTCATCACTGTTCTATGTATAAAATTCTTTCTTTTTCTTCTCTTGTGGACAGACATCATGCCCACAGTGCCAGCTTTGTGAGCAAATTCTGGCTTGTTTCCCTACCCTCCTACCTCTCTGCCCCCCCAACAGCCATACCCTCAGAAGCTCAAATGTTTGGACCCTAGCAGTCCCTTCAGTCTCCATGACCATTGGCAAAGCCACATTCAACCACTGCATCCCTAAAATCTGGAACTCCCTAGCCCCAGCCATTCACCAATCTCCTCCCTCCTCCCTGGATCCTTTCAAACCACTTCAGAGGTCTCACCTCTCCCTCCGGCACTTGCTAATAAATTTTCCCTCCTGCTCTGCTATGACTTGTTTCCAATTTAGGCACAGCTATAATTTAGGCACTTATGCTCCCACTCTAGGCATTATGCACAAATGTTTACAACTAGTGTTGATTTAAACTGCTCTGTATTTAATCGCCAGCATATGTTTGTGGCTCCTGACTGCGCCGCATATGCATTGTCGATTGTTTGCTTGTCACTCAAGTTCTCATGTCTTGCATTATTATTCCCAATGTAATTTGTGATTATGTGACACTCTCCTCTGCTCTATCAATGGTCTTACAACATGTATGTTACATATTTTGAACTTCTGTGCTATCTAAACCACTTGTACAAGTTCCGCTTCCTCCAAGATGCATCTGGAAATGAGCTCCTAGCTTAGTATGCCTTTCCTGGTGAAACATTTAAATACGTAATTAAGTAAACAAATAAATTCTACACCCATATTATTATAATAATCAGGTAATCTGAATGGTAATTTTTTTGGGGGAGGACTAGACACCAAGGATCATTTTACTATAATAACTGGTGCCATTTTTAACTGGTGCCATTTAAACTGCGATCAGGGGTGTGGAACCTTTAGATGCCAAGGATCATTCTGGTATACTACTTGGGAGCATTAGAGTGGTGACCAGGGGTAGGGTGACAATATGCACCACTGAGTGCTCAAAGGAGGGCAGGATTTTTGGAGGCAGCAATCAGTATTGTAATTTCAGTTGTTAAGAACTTTCAAAACCTTTTATATAGCACTGTACTTTGTATGCAGTAGGGGATTCCTCATTTGCATGGTCGCAGTCATACATACGCACATGCATATGTTCAGGTTAGCATCAGGGGCTGCTAAATATATGGCACCTGTTCAACCATGCTGTTCTCCCACATGGCACGGTGCTTAGATGTTTAGCACTCTGCTAACCTTCTGAAAATGGGGCCCTAATTGACTAAAAATTCCTTGCCGATGCCTCTTAAGATGCAGAAAGTAAACAAAAATGGATTATCTTATTCTGTATCTTTATGTTTTTCCTTATGTTATTTTTCTTGGAAAACTTTTATCCAATTTCAAAACATTGTGATGTGTCTTAAAATATTTATAGCAACTGTAGCTAAAATACAATTTCTTCTTTCATCTGAGTGCTGGTTTTATTTACTTATAAAAATACAGTCTGGGGGCTGGCTTAGTGACTTGGTGGTAGTTGTACTGCCTCCCATGTGAGTGGCCCGGCTTTGGGGGAGGACATGGGTCAAACAGGGGTTGGCTGGTGGGAGAGATGATTGAGCATCTTGGGGACTGCTCTCCTCTCAGGGAGGGGGTCTGGCCACTTTGCTCTTTAACAACCACCTAGGCAAGAAAGACTGGCAGGGCATCAGAGTGGCATAAGGGGCAGGGTTCAGGGAGGCACAAAGCAGTACTTGCCTTTAATTGGATTGGCATCATTGCATGCTTGGCTGCCCAGGTGTTAAACCAAAGGTAGAAAACCTCCAATGGCAGAAAAATCCAACAACTTGCCACAGGCTTTGCATTACTAACCAGACTCTGTTCCTGTCTGAATATGTGCCTCCTTGTGAATGGCCCTCTCCCTCCTGGCTCACCCATAGGGGTGGTGGGGAGGCCATGGGAGATCTCAGAGCAGGTAAGTCCTAGTGATTTTGGGTGATGGGGTGGACAGGTCAGTGTGCAAGGGGGTCAGTGGATGTCCTAGAAGATAAACATCTCCATGGAAAAATAAATAAAACACAGTTTGGGAATCTCAAACTCAATACTACAGTCATACCAAATAAACAGCGTAACTATGCACTATGCGGCTAGACCAGGGCAGGTTTATTAGTGGAGACCAAGTGTCTGGCAAAGCTCTGTCCACCTTGCAGTGCTCTGCAAACATGTAATGGGGAGGTTAGGAGCTGTGAGTGCCACCAGTGAGGCATCACAGTGAAGGTATTCAGAACAGAAATGCGCAAATTGTGCATATGCCAGCTGAGCTCCTGATGAGAACTGAGCCCTGAGTGATTGCTGCAAAATATATATATATATGTATATATTTTTTTATAACCAAGAACCTTTATTAAATAAAACATTCAAATAAAAACAAAAACTAAATCAAAACTAACTCAGTAGAGTACAGACTAGGAAAGTGTTTGACTTACACTATCACAACTTCTGCAGTGCTTTCCAAGCATTCAGCTCAGGTAAGTTGCTAGGCTAACATAGTATTTAATTACACATAAATCTAATCAAAATGTTAACTTAGAAAAATGCATGCAGTCCCCTATGTTTATATGATATGAGAGCAATATGTTAGTAATATCCTAAGTATTAGCTTCCCATACAAATGTGTTTTAACAGTAAATGAGGGCATCACTTATTTAAAAGAATAAACTACAGCATTTTAAGTTAGTTCTAAAAGTTTCTTGTCACATCACAATGTTCTGAATTTTGATGAAAGGTGTGTAAGCAAAACAAGATGGAAAACCCCATAAAGAATTAGAATAAGAGATAGCCCTCTTTTGTTTACCTTCTGCTCTGCAGTTTTAGACATCCTCTCATCAAGCAAGCAGCTAACTGAATGCATCAGGAAATGAGTGCAGGGGCAGGCCATTCAAGGGGGAGGGGCTGTGGGATGGGTAGTTTCAGAATATGGTCCATTTCAGTATATAGTGTATGTGGATTTTTCAGTCTATAGTGTATGTGTTTCAATACATAGTGTATGTGTTTCACCATGTAGTGTATTTGTTTCAGTATATAGTGTATGTGGATGTTTTAACTATACTGTGTATGTATTTCAATATGTAATATATTGTTTTCAGTATATAGAGTATGCAAAAGTTTTCAATAGATAGAGAAGTGTTTTAATACATAGCGTATTTGCTTCAGTATGTAGTGTATGCAGATTTTTCAATGCATAGTGTATTTATTTCAATAGTGTATGTATTTCAATATGAAGTGTAGATGTTTCAATATATAGTGTATTTGTTTCAGTAGACAGTGTATGTTGATTTTTCAATGTGTAGTGTATGTACTGTATTTCAATAGAGAGGGTATGTATTTCAATATGTAGTGCGTTTGTTTCAGTATATAGTGTATGTGGAATTTTTCAATATATAATGTATGTGTTACAATGTGTAAAGTATTTGTTTCAGTAGATAGTTTATGTGGATTTTTCAGTCTGTAGTGTGTGATTCTCAATAGGTAGTGCATATATTTCGGTACATAGTACATTTGTTTCAGCATATAGTGTATGTGGATTTTCAGTACTCTGTATGTGTATTTCAGTAGATAGTGTATATATGTCACTGTATAATGTAAGCATTTCACTATATAATGTATGCATTTCACTATATGATATATGCATTTCGATATACATTATATGTATTTCAGTAGATAGTGTATGTGGTTGACTACATTGTGTATGCATTTCACTACATAATGTATATATTTTACTATATGATGTATGTATTTCACCTTATAGTGTATGTGTTTTATTATACAGCCAGAGAGTCTGAATGACATCCCTAATGGCTTGCCATAATTTATCTCCAAAAGTCATGTTATGTTATTTGGCTGAATGTATCATTTTTACTGACTATTTGACCTGTGCTAGATGTAATTTTCTTGTTCTCATGCAATGTATTTGTTTATGATTGTTGTACTCTCCTGGGTCATGCCTGAAAATAGTCATTTCATGGCTAGTGCACTTACCCAGTTAACAAAAAACCAAAAAATTTAGTTTGGCTCCCTATTTCACTTCTCTCCCTTATCTCCCTTCTTCTCCCTTCTACCCTTACTCCCTTCACAATGCTTGTGTTCACTTGCTTGCTCTCCCACCAATGAAGTCTACTGCTGGCCAAGCTGCTTTATCATTCTGCCTACCAAAAATCTGGGGTTCACTTCCACTTCCATTCGCTCTGTTCCTTCTCTTTTCACTCTGAAATCGATCCTCCATGATTTCGCTACTCATCCCTGCAACTGTTCTTAATACTTGGGTGGAATTCTGCCACCAGACTTCCTCCTACAATACACTAGCCTATTCCCTCTCCCCCAGCTAATCAATGACAACTCCCTACTCCTCATATTTTATTTTGCTGCTTACAGTTCAATGTACTTTTGCCTGTTTTGTAATTTATTGTACGTTAATTGTTCTCTGCATCGTGATTTTTACTATGAAGTGTTTTCTTGTAATTTGCACATACTGTTTTTCTTAGTTCTATATTACTGTATTATTTTTTTTACATTACACCTTGGATCTGTTCTGTATTCTTCTCTTCTCCTCCCCCCAGACACATCTGAAAATGAGCTAATACCAGTTCAGTATGACTTTCCTGGTAACATTTTTGAAATAACTAACTAAATAAATAAATAAGGGCATACCTTTCCTACCCTTGCTGCTGTGTTAAAGACACGGATTTTATTTATTTATTTATTTCATTTCATTTTTGTTGACCAGGTAAGTGCACTAGACAAATCCTGCCTATTTTCAGGCACGACCCAGGGAAGGGGGATACAGATGAATGCCAACTGACCTTGAACTAGATTAAGCTGTTGGTGATATTTTTAGTGAATGAGAGAAATTTGTCCAGGATACCGGGGAAATTCTCCTACTCTTTTTTCGATAAGTGCCATGGGATCTTTAACATCCACCTGAACTACCACCAATCCAGGCAGATGGGACCTCGGTTTAACATCTCATCTGAAAGATGGCACCTCAGAAGTGCAGCACCCCTCTCATGCTGCACTACAGTGTCAGTACTGGGATATTAACCCAAGTACCAGATGTGGGAACTGAACTCACAGCCCTCGGTTCTCCTGGCCTCAGAGGCGAGTGTGCTACCCAGTGTTATGGACTTTTACCCAGGTTAAATGAAATTTAGTGGCCAAATGGCCAATGACTACTGAAAATTTACTCATGGCAACTAATAGAAAAGCTTATTTCACTTTATTCATGTCTTATCTTTAATAAGCACCAACTACCAAAGAGAGGGATCTGAAAGTAATACTTTGTGACTATCTAAACACTTCTGCACACTGCAACAGGATGTGCAGCAAAGCAGAAAGGATGCTGGGGTACACAGTGAGGACCTTCTCGAGTAGGAAGCAGGTGGTGATTCTGCCCCATTACAGGTCATTGGTTAGACAGCACCTGAAGTGCTGGAACCTGCCTCTAAGAGAGGATAAGGACTGCCTGGAGTCAGTTCAGAGGAGGGTGACCAAAATGATGCAGGGTCATCAGGGGAGGTTCTATGAGAAGAGGCTGGAGGTCCTGGGAATATATTTGCTGGAGACCAGATGGAAGAGGTGGGAGCATGACCAAAATCTTAAAATACCTGAAGGGTATCAATAGGTTGGACAGCCAAGGGTTGTTTAGACTTAACAAGGGCATCATAACTAGAGGGCACAATCTAAAGATAATGGGAGTTAAATTTAGGAGGGACGTGACATATGGAAATATTTCCCCATGAACAAATGCAGTGGAAAAATTGAACCATCTACCATAGGGACTCGCTAATTTTCAGACAGCTGATGCTTTTAAACATGGGTTGGACAGCTTCATGGGGCTTGGGTGAGCATTGTTAAGGGAGGTTGGGCAGGAGAAAATGGGACTACCAGAAGTATATGTTGCTCAGGCAGCTCATGGTCGGACCTGTGCAAGACTGGCATTTGACCGAGGTAGGGACTGTGCCAACTCAAGGGACCAGGGGTCTTTTTCTGTCTATGGAATTCTATGTTTCTAACAAGAAATATTTAAATTGATGTGCATTTGCCATTTAAAATGTAGTGCTGTACTGATTGTGTACCTTTCCTACCTTTTGCTGTTATGTGGGAGACCAGAGTTTGCATGTGGTGCTACCACCCCAGTTGTCTCCCATCCCCATACCTTATGGTCTTGCTTTTTGGCTGCATCTGTTTGTAATTCTCACATCCCTCATTGGACATTTCTGCTGATCTAGTGGTCCCCCAACTGATTGCTCCCAGTAATTAATGCAATCCCTGGTGTCCAGTGGAGCCCTTCCAGCCCCATTTCTATGCATGCAACGGTTTGATCTATAGTCACTTGCCAATCTTGGTCCCCAGTCAAGTTTTTCTTGGGTCCTTGTGCACCAGCTCCACTCCTGTAGTACTGCTGCTCATGGTTCTACAGGTGTCTATATTGCTGTATCATGCAGGTGATTGTTTGGGGTCCAGGACACGTCTGTACAAAGCACACTTGATTTGCATGCTGGCACTACCTTCTCCTTGTGCCTGCACAATGCAGGGAAGGCTTGTGACCTCCCTGTATATAGGAAGAATAGTTAACATAACAGTAGATCTTCAAGTGACTCGCTTCTCTTGAGCCACATCAAGGAACTGTAAGCCATTGGCATCAGGGCAGAGATCAAAGCAACCAGGACCAAACCAGGCGCACAGGAGAGGAACTGGAAACCTGAGTATTATAATGCTTAAATCAGATATAAGAGAAGAACCAGCATGTGAGGGCTAACCAGAGAGATAACCACCCAAAAAAATGGGGGAAGGGGAAGGAGGAAAAGCTGTGGCTCAATGGAGAAGATTCTCTCAAAAATATACTGTTACAGTAGGTAACTAATCTATCTTCTTCAAGAATATCTCCCTTCACTGAGTCACATCATGGAATGATTCCCAAGGAGTACCAAAGCACTGAGGGAGGACGGAACTATCAACATATCCTGAGTAAGGAGGTCTTGCAGGACAGTAAGGCCAAATCCAGCATGTCTGTGACAGATGATGTCCAGTCTGTAATGCTTAGTGAATGTGTGAACAGTATTCCAAGTGGCAGCAGCACAGAAGTTAGCAGTGGACACATTGCAAACTCAAGCACACATAAGTAGCCACTCCACGGGTGGTGTGAGCATGGACATGACCAGCAAGCCACTTCCTGCACTTCTGATACAGTAACAGAAATTAATGCAGCAGGCCAACCATTTGCAAAGGTGTTGCTTAGAACTAGGGGAGCCCGCCATCCTGGGGGTGAAATCTCCAAATTGCTGAGAGGATTCTTACAATCTGTAGTACGAACAAGGTACTAACGCAACATCTGGCAGACATCAATGGTGTGCAGATGATGTACCTCACTATCCACAGGAGTCAGAAAGTAAACCTGAAGGTCAGTAGCTTGATTTAGCATATACTCAGAAATGACCTTCAGCAGAAAAGGATAAAGATAAGGCAACCAGAGCTTGCAATTCAAGAATGCATCTAGCAGATGTCATAGCCACGAGGAACAATGTCTACCAAAACAGGATGCACAGCTCACAAGTAGCAGCAGGCTTGAAGAGAGGCAGAGGTTCTCCAGAACTAAATTAAAGACTGACACCAGAATCGGATCTCAGACCAGGGAGTACAAAAGCAGAATACTTCTGAGGAACTTGCAGGAAACCTCAAACTAAGCCACCATTTTGCCATTGGTGAGGGCATGAAAAACTAACACCACAGCCAAGTGAACCTTTACAGAGGAATATCCAGGGCCCGACTCCATAAGGGATAGAAAGCAGTCCATAACTTGACTCACTGGACACATAAACAGGTCCAGCCGACAGGCAGTACATCAACTTGTTTTTCTCATTTAAATGTCCAAACCATTGGAATGCTCTTCCATGTGAACTACGTACTAACAATGATGATGTACTATCTTTGTGTGCTTCACAGCAATGGTTTAAAACTAGCTGCTTAGTGTGTTGCAATTCTTGTAAGAAATTGTAAGCCTGGTTGTGTTATAACTGTTGTTCTGACGATGTGTAAAATTTAACATTTCAGTATTTGTCTATTGTCAGTTGTATTGTAACATTATTTATTTATGATGTACTTTTGTACAAAAAGTGTAATGGTGTGTATTCAGGAAGCCATTGAAATTGAACATTTGTTCAATTGGCTAGTTGTCATCCTTTTCTGTTTTAAATAAAACACTTGAAAACATGAAACGTGAAATCACAAAACATTTCCATTTTTGTGAGTAGGAGTATCTAGTAGATGGCTTATGAGCCACCAGTAGAACAGCTACTATCACTGAGAACACCCCAAAGTGGGAGAGTTCTATGTCCTCAGGAGCCGGGTGTGGAAGTACAGGGATTGAAGATCCAGATGTACTAGACAGCCCTGCTTCTGCAACAGAAGTCCTGTTCATAGAGGGAGTGGGACAAGGAGTTCTACTGACAATTGTTGAAGCAAAGGGAAACAAATTTGTATGGGCCAGTATGGAGCCACCAGAATCAGGGTGGCCGACTTGTCCTGCAACTTGATCAGAACCCCCTGTATCAGAGGAAATGGAGGAAATGCATGCAAGAACCTCCCTTTCCAAGAAAGAGACACCACATATCACAAAATAAAAACCTCCAGGCCCTGGAGTGAGAGAGCAGAAAAGTGGCAGTTTTGCATTGTATGGAGATGCAAAGAGGTCAATCTCCATGCAACCCCACTTTACGAAGAGGTCACCCATGACTGAGTCCAACAGCTTCTATTTATGGAAGAGTGGCAGGGACCTGCTGGGATGATCTGCAAAGGCTTTGAGGGTACCAGGCAGAAATACAACCAACTGGAACAGGTCTTGTTCCAGGACCTAGTGCCATACTCTCATCACCTCTCTGCAGAGAATATATGAGTGAACTCCAGCCTATCAGTTGATGTAGTACATCATCAAAATGTTTGACTGTACAGATCACAGCCAATAACCCTGAAGGAGGGTAGTGAAGGACTGTAGGCTGAGCAGAACAGCTCTAGAATATAACTGTGTAGAACTGTGGCTTAGGAGGACTATTAATCCTGAGTCCTGAGGCGGTCTGAATGGACACCCCACCTAGAACCAGAGGCATCCATCGGCATCACTAAAAGAGGAGAAAGATGGAGAAATGGACAGTTTTCTCCAGGCTGAAGTGGTCCAACCACCAGAGGGGGAGCAGTGGAGTGGAGGATGTAGCTGTATGAGGCATTCCAGTTCATCCGAATGCTGAGCCCACTGGACACAGAGGAACCACTGTGGAATCCTCATATGAAGATGTGATAGCAGGACAGTGAGAACAGCAGCAGCCATGAGGCCTATCAATCATAGTAGACATCCCACTGAGGCATAGTCATTGGAAGAGACCAGCTAAAACTGGGCAACCAACACCATACCTCCATGTCCAGAACTGTGCCTATGTATTGCAGATGCTGGCATGGACTGAGCACTGGCTTTGATTCATTCACCAGAATGCTCAACTGCTCAAAGAGCTGTTGGGTATGGGCTCATGTGAAAATCTCTGATGAAGCCCAATAGCCACTGGGCGAAACATCAGACGTGATGACATTTCATGTCCGCTGTTCTCACAGAGATCATGACTTTGAACTTGTAAGTGATAAGCAGTTTGTTCCACACTATAGCACTTTGCAATAAATTTATGTTGTGAAATACATTAAGCAGTAGTTTGCATTGACTCCTTTTGCTTCAGGTGCATTACATTTTTCCTTTTTATGTCGTTATATTGTTGTTGTATCATAGCTTTTCCTTAGGTTGGTTCTTTTGTCTCACATGTCCTGTGGTGTCTGTGGGTAATGACTTTGGGTTGTTGGGGCCAGCTGGGGGAGGTGCATGAAGCATCCTTATGGAAGCTTGCCCCCTTCATGGGGGTTCCTGGGGTGGCGTTCACACACCCTATTTGCCATACCACCTGTGGAAGCATGGGTGGCACAGCATCTGCCTGAAGTTAAGCACCAGGAGGGGAGGACACTGTTAGGTGCTTGATGGCAGTGTTCCTTCACACGCTGTACCCCTGGATGCCTGTCCTTCACTCTGGCACCCTTGGGGGGGTGGGACACATTAAAGAGGGAAAATGGGGACCTTTACAGTTGAATGAAGCAGGAATCCTGGTACGCTGGGATGAAGCCCCAAACCGCTGGCAACTCCCCATATGCCAGGGCCCAGCTGAGGACCCCAGGAGTGAAGTACTAAGGCGATCTCCCCAAGGGTCCATCCAAGGGTCCTGGGATAAAAAATAAAGTTAAAAAAAAATGAATTATCCACCAATGGATTCTGCAGAATTGAAACCAAGAAGTTGTGAGTCGTCAATGAGAGGAGACATGAAAACACCACTGGGACTCGGAACAGCAGGTTTGAGAGGAGTGCATGTTAGAAATACACCATCAGATGTAGAGAGATTGGAAAAAGAAGATTGATCAGAAACTTGAAGTCTTCATGGACAGGATCAATAACAGTATCCAGAATTTTAGTATGATGCTTAATGCCAGAGAAGTAAGAAAGTCAAATGGTAACCAGTCGTTGGGAAGATGTGGATCTTTTGCTATTGAAGAGTCAAGGAGAGGAAGCCAAGAGATGCTTCAGAGTAAAAGGAACATGTCTCAAGCATTTGAGAGAGTCTGAATGTCATTGGTATCCATTGTTGCACCATGGGTTGGAAGCAACTTTCCAGTGTTTGGAGGAGAAAAGATGGATGATGCATTGGGGTTCAGCTGAGCTTTTGAACATTTGTTATGCCAAGCACATGTAGGAGATCTGGCTACAGCACTTTGGGGAAGTCATGTGTGGAGCAGTAAGCAAGTGGTGGAGCTGCAAGCAAGAGCAAATGAGAGATGGGAAGCAGTGCTGCACACAGTTTGTGGAGTATTTCAACAAGGGAAGAAGTAAACAGCACCTGAGAAGAGAGCTGGATTATCCACAATGAGTTGGAGACCAGCTTGTCATGCTACTGTAGATGTAGACAATTGGACATATATGAGTTTGTGTCCTGGAGCTCAAGAGAGATGAATCATAGAATTCACTGTTGAATCATAGCAACCTGAGGTACAGAATCTGCTAATGTGGGCAATACCATGAGGTACTGAAGAATTGATCCGAAAAGGAGAATCTACACGACAATTTGTGACAGGGGAAGCCAATCACTAGCAGTCAGTTTGAGAGAGGAAAATGATTTCAGGAGAAAAAACCTGACGTGGAGAGACTCCCAGCACCAAGCTTGCCTCAGAACCCACAGCAGAAATCATATCTGCCTAGAAGAGGAGATCAATAGGCATTAAGACAATATGCCTGTAATGAAGTGGAGCACAAGAAGTCAGATTTCCCTAAGAACAAAACAGAGAAACCTACAATGAGTGCTGCCACTACCTTGACTAGAAAGAGTTCAAGCCTAATACCGATTGAAGTTGTCAAGGAGAAGTCTTTGGTAGGAGTGAGCATAGTCACATGTTCAAATTTGGCACACTTACTAGTCAATATAGGAGAGACAGAGAATCAAGGAATGGTGGCTACAGGTGCCACAACAATCATCACAAACTCAGTGTTTATACAGAATTTGGAAGCATGAATTTGGTTTGAGAGGAGCCCAAAGATGAAGATTACACTAGCATTTGAAGAGTCATATAGTCCATTCTTATTTTATTTAATAAAGTAAAGCATCAGGGATTTTTCTTTTGGAAGAAGGCATTGCAAGCCTTTAAGACATACCTCGAAAACTGGTGTTTTGAGGGACAACCCTGATTTTGCCTAAAACTTTCCACTACCACTCCTAAATATGGTATTTCTGTTGCAGAAGAGCAGGGATTCAAAGCATAAAATAATTCCAGACTTTAGCATTATAGTCTAGTTCTCCTTCAGAAATGCCATTACAGCAGAATTGTTAAGCTAGTGTTACCATTTCTTAAAATGTATCAATGATTGTGGCCACTTGTCCCTGATTTTTTAAGCCTTGGCCCTAATTTGGAATGTAGGAGGCTGAGATGTATGCTTCAATGCAAGGTCAATGACTCAGACAGGACTAGGGAGGGGGAAGGGGAGGTAGAGCACTCACTGCAAGTATGGAAAAAGCAGTAGCAGATTCTGAATGTTCTGACCCATCCTCACATCCCTGCAGGGAATATTAAAAACAATCTTCTGAGTGGCCGGCCCAATGATGCAGAGGGCTGAGACACCTTACCTCTCCCACTTTAGCAACCTGACTTTTTGGATTAGTTTGGATCTCTGGGGGTTGGCAGAGGGGAAGGACTGAGAGTGGATTGAGCTGCCATTTGGTAGCTCTCCTCGCTTGGACTAGGGTAGCTAGCCAATTCGGCTCTTGGCTGCCACCAGGTGAAGGCCCATTGATAGTGCTGACATATGACTGGATGACTGTGGTCAAGGGGGGGAGCAGTGATTCCAGGATCCATGTGAGCTCCACGCATTACAGAGATCCTGTGTCCCATGGCTGGGGAGAAATGAGGAAAAATGGAGGTCGAGGGGCTTAGTACTCCCTTACGGTCTGCTCTAGATATATGTATGGAGGGGGAGGATGGCCCTTCCCGTTTCCACCCCGCCATGAGGGGAAAATCTGTGGGAGAAATCCTGACCTTCAAGTGAGTGCTGGGGAAGGTGGAAGCTGATCTGGAGCAGTGGGGAGAGAAGCTGAACAAACACCCTTTGAGCCTGGGAGAATACAGCATATATGGAAAAATAACTGTTCTGAGGGAGTGGTCTTTTCTAGTAATGGCTATTACAATGACTTCTAAAGTATTGGAATAAATTACCAACTCACCAGGTATTTTTCACAAAGAAAAATAAAGGAGGCAGTATAGCGCAGTGGTTTAAGGCTCTGAGCTGCAAACCTGGAGACCTGGGTTTGAATCCCACAGCCCCCACCTGCATACTGGTGACCCTGGGCAAGTCACTTAACTTCCTTGTGCTCCCAGGATGCACTTGTAAACAAGCTTTCAGCTTAATGTCTCTCTCCTGGTTAAAAACAAAAATATGTCTTTTTCATAGAAGGTGCAGCAAAAAGCCTCAGGCAGGGCCTGTGGCCCTGTAACTTTTCGGGATTCCCACTGACACCTTTTTTAAGGGTAGACGGGTCGCATCTGTGTGTTTACCACAGCTGGACTTGAAGTAATTCTCTAGCACATATGAATATTATCATGAGCATTAAATCTCTGTACCTGATGTGTGGCACCTATAAATCACAGTGTCAGCTTCTGACTCCAGCAATTTTTTCTTCATCCTTTGGGTATATTTCTTTTTACAGTTTATAGACTCTGATGATTTTCAAGTCGCCCCTCACTAAGGTGTGCTGTCGCATGGCTCCTACCTACCCATTCTTGACACACCTTTAAATAAAAGAAGCATTTTTACTTTGCAAAAAAATCTGGTGAGTTGATTAATTATTCCAATATTCTAGGGAACAACAGGAGCAGCAAGAAGAAACAAACTCTGCTCAGAGCCACTACGGCTGCCAATACATTAACTTGATAAGGATGCTTCATGGCCTTAAACATAAAGATGAATTGCCATAGTCAGTTCCATGTGTAAATTTCATTTTTGGAAAATGTAGATCATTTACCTGGTTGATCCTGTGTTTCCCATGTGTTTAAATGGGATATACTATGTGATCCCGAAACTCAGTATGCTGACGCTCGGCATACTGAGTAAAATGGCCTGAAATGAAAGGGCCCAAATCACTGACATGCCCAACATGTGAATTTTGGGCATGTCAGTACATAAAGTGTAAAATGTGGGGGCTCCATCCCCCACACCACCCGTGACTAAATTATCCAACTCCGAGGGGGAGCGGACCCTGGAGTAAAATGATACGTGTTACAGGGGTGTGTTGTGTAAAATGTCATGACCCAGACCAGAACCCGAGTCACATGCAGTATGCTGGCTGAGCTACCAGTGGTATTCCCCTCCACACCACTGGGGCAACTCGGCCAGCAACCCCATCCAGCCGTCCCTTCTTACGGATCACATGGGGTAAGGTAGCATTCCATCACATCCGCTACCTTACCCCATTGGGAGCAATAGCCTCGGGTGTAAAAGCATCAGGTCAGTGGATCTGTTGGGCAATGCTGACCAGGAAAGTACGTGTCGGGATCCACAGTTTCTTCCTAATGTAAGTATAACTATATGTGGAAGGAGAGGGGGCTCCACACCAAGGCCTTCAAGTAATGGTAGAAGGAATGATACCTGGAGGAGAGGTATGTCTACATTGGGGACTGTGGGCCAAGCTAGAAGGATAAGAACCTATACTGAAGTGATGGCCTGCTTTCATCCAGGAGGCAACCACAGTCCTCAGTGGAGGATTCAAATGTTATTTCGATAGACATTTAAGGTAGCTGGGGGGGGTTATGGAAGAAATAGAGGAGTTAGAAAGTGGGCCACTACAAACTGAGATAGAGAGTAGGGAGATTCCATGGGGAGAGAGTCCCACCAGGATGCAAGTTATTCAAGGTAGCAAAGGGTTAGAAAAGGAAGAAGGGGGGAAGGAGCAGTCTTTGGAGAAAGGTGTGGTGGAGAGAACATTTGGAAAATGGAGAAAGCGGCAAGAAGAGAGGTGAGGGCTGTCAAAATGGTGCAAGGTCTGCATCAGAACCCCTATGAAGAGAGACTGAAAGACTTCAATATGTACACCCTGGAGGAGAGGAGGGAGAGTGGAGATGTTATGGAGATCTTTAAATACCTTTTGGGGGTTAATAAGGCACAGGAGGAAGATATGTTTCAGAGAAAAAGGTGTTGCAGAACAAGGGGTCAAGATATGAAGCTGGAATTAGGTGGGTTCAGGAGAGATGTGAGGAAGTACTTCTTCACAGAAAGGGTGGTAGATACCTGGAACATCCTTCCATGGGAGGCAGTGGGGGTGAAACCAGTGGTCAGTTTCAAAAATGCCTAGGACAGGCACAAAGGAATTCTAGGAGGAAGGGAAGGCTGGAAGGTGGAAGAGATAGTGCTGTAAGGCAAGTTGGGTCTGCAGCAAAAGTGATCATAACTAAAAATGGGCAGACTAGATGGGCCCAACAGTCATTATCTGCCATCAGTTTCTATGTTTATGTAACCCCCCTTGGGAGAGTACCAGTCTATTTGCCTCTCCCTGTGTTTTTGTGGCCTAATTCAGCCCAGTAGGGAAAAGGGTTAATTCTTCTCAGCACTCAGATGGAGCCTCCTGCAGGTCAGGAGGTCACCATGGGTGCATGGGGGGATAAAGCCCAGCAGTTTAGCTATGGGGGAGTTCCACTTGGAGGAGTTCTGACAGTGTGCATCCCTGCCACTGTAGTAGGACCCCTTGAGTACTTTAGGTTGCAACCTCTCTCTCTGTATATATATTCTTATCTAATAAAGCTATCCCTTTCTTTCTGTCTGGAGGCAGACCACCTCCAGACAACCCTCTGTGCTTCTCTTTAACTTTCTTTTTTCTTCCTTCCATGGGTCCGTATGTATGGAGGTCAACTTCCAGTGACCTCGAGCTCCCAGACAGAATGGGACACTAAACTAGAATAGTTATAGCTATAGCTCTAAAGAATGGCAAGCTATTTTAGCTAGAATGAAAGATATGCATTGTACACAGTAAAGCACCCTAATCAAAAAGGATACAGTGACTATTTAGTGTGTAGGCAGAGAAAGACCTACATCACTAGCCTATACATTAGTATTTATTGCAAAGCGGCAAAACCCTTTCCCTTTTTATTTTCTGTAACCCTGTTGCTGTTATGGAAATGTTAGAACCTGTACTGAATGCTGCAGTTTATCTACTGAATACATTGTACTGCATAATAAAGATTACAGCATGAGGGAAATTACTGTCATGAAAGAACCTAGCTTAAACATAGCTAGTGAAGACATAAAAAGCTAGAATGCAGAAAAGGGGTAAAAGAAAACACAAACCTTCCTCTGGCAACACAATATGCTTTAAACAAATGTACTTCTTGAAGGAGAAGAAGCAAATCAAGTCATTCTTTACCTGAAGCAGGGGAAAGAATGAAATATCTTGTATAGGGGAACAATGGCCCCTTGTGGCCCCTTTTTGTAGTAAGCTGTCTGTTACTCAAGTCGCAGTGGAAAGTTTTCCACCTTTAAGAAGAGGAAGATCCTTCTGGGAAAGTCCCTTCTATTATCTAAAGCTGCTCCTCATTATAGAAGGGTAATGAAGTCCTTTTAGCTGGTTATTTAAATAAATTAATTGCCATGATGATGCTTGGTCACCTGACCCAGGTGGGCGGGTATATATATATATATATATATTTATACAACACATGTTTTGGGATACATGAATGGATAAAAAGTGATATCTCAGACAGGCAGTGAAGATATCACTGATATCTCCATGTTCCTATACGTCATAGTGATATCTCCATGTTCCTATACATCATGGAGATATCTCTATGTTCCTGTATGTCATCCTAATTAGTGAAACTCTTTCACTTTCCAGCGCTGTCACCTGTAAGCATCCCCCGCCCCCAATGCGTCTCAGACATCTATCTGGTTGATCATGCCATTATAGAAGGCATTTAAAAAGTGTGTGATCCTGGCATCACTTTTAAACAAAGCAGTAGTTTTAACATGTATCTGGTTGATCCTGCCACTTACTGCACTTTTGCTTTCTCCCCTGAAACATATCGCAATGTGACCAAGTGTAATTTGCATTAATACTTGATATGGTGCCAGACGTTTACTACAAGGCACCCTGTGTTACCACTTTCAGAAAATCATTACTTTTATCCTCGTCATGTCACTGTTTGTTTGCCTTGCCGTCCTTGAAAGACTGCAGAGTGTAGAGACTCTTGGAGTGTCCCCTGCTTCAGAACAGCAGACAGAAGCGCGAGTGAGTGAGCGAGTGTTGCCATAGCAACACTCGCTCGTGCTTCCCTCTGCAATGCTGAAGCTGAAGCGGTGAACACTCGCTGTGCAGTCTCTACAGTATGCACTTAGTTTGAAAAAAACAACAGTAAGAGTCGTCTTTATCCTGTTTCTAAATGTGGTAACGCAACGTGCCTTGTAGTAAATGTCTGGCACCACATAATGTATCAGTGTAGCTAGCGCTCTGTCATGAAGGTTTGGGGGAGAAACAAAAGTGCAGTAAGTAGCAGGATCAATCAGATATGTATTAAAAATACTAATTTGATTAAAATTAATGGCAGGATCAACCAGATATGTTTTAATCACCTCACAATGCCAGCTTCCAACCAGATATGTTTTTAATAACTTGAACATGGCAGAATTATCCACATAATACATTTAAATACCATATATACTCTGTGTTTGTGGGGGCGTGGATATGAGACATTGTGTTAGAGGGGAGCATGGCAGGTCAACCAAATAAGGTTTTTAAATGACTATGAAATTGCAGCATCAAACAGCTATTTTTAAACTACAACTGCCAGAGGGTTATGTTACGCTGCCATCACCTCTGTGTGATTGATTGTATTGAGGGGTCATGTGGGGTTGTGCTGGACTGGACCCAAAACATATGTTGTATAAACAGAATATGACATGGCCTGACTGAAGATATCATATTTATCTTCACTCGAGGCCAGTGACATCAAGATATCTCACTCGTGGCTTTGCCACTCGTGAGATATCATTGTGTGTATATATTATATATATATATATATATATATATATATATATATATATAATATATATTATATATATAACATGGGTCAATGTCTTCTGATTGAGTGTAGGTGAAGGACTAGGAGAGTCCTGTGCTGCTCAAAGGAGAAAAGTGTAGAAATTAGTTACAAGTTTTTTCTTTGGGATCGCTTTGATTGTTTTGTTTTTACTTTATGTATGGTGCAAAGCTATTGTTGTTTATGATTACAAAATAAACATCCTGCTTAGAAAAGGTGGGTTGCACCAAAAATCTTGTGTTTATGTCCATCTGTATTTCCCACACCTTTACACAAGTGAGCAGTGAGGGAGTTAGAGTGAGTCAGAGCCAGGCTGGGATGATTGCTCACTCCAGTCCCCAGCTGGTGGCACTTTGGGGGACACAGAGGAAGGAGTGGGAGCCAGTAGCCACAAGCTACACAGTATCTTAGGGGGCAATTAAATTCGAGAGGGGAGCCAGCAGCCACAAGCCGCAGAGTGCCCTGGCAGTCTGCACCAATTCGTGTAGGGATCCAGTGGGCAAGAATGTGGCAGGGAATGTAGTGTCCAGAGAGTGAGTTGTCTTGGAACTCCACAGGATGTGTCCCCGTTCTCAATTCAAGTACAGTTGCTGCCAGTTCTGGGAAAGGATGCAGGGGTCATGATGGAACCCCCAAATCCCCAAACCGCTAGGATCACATGTTCTGAGGGGGACCTGCTGAGCCAGTGTGGGGGAGAGAGAGAGAAAGAGAAAAAGAGAGAGAAAGAGAAAGAGAGAGAGATCACTAAGAGTTTGAGTGCCTATAAAGAATAATAGTCTATTAGGCATGGTGAACTGTTTTAGGACTTGTACTGCCTTCAAACTTTTGTGACCATAGTGGTCCTGAGTTAATGCTGTCCTAACGACTGTGAGACCTCCTTTGTCCAGGTAAAAGCTGATATTATGGCCATACTGGCTGTGTGAAAGCTGAATGTGTTCCCCACAAATTAACTGATGCTACCCAGAGCTATGTGTGAATATGTTTAATGAATTTAGGATCACTGTTTCTTCAAGTTCCGCATGGACATTTCGATTTTGAAAGGAACTGTTTAATATGAATTAACCTATTGTTTTCAGCTAGCACCAGTGAGGAAAAGGGACCCTATGTGTGACATCTGGGCCTGGATAACGTAGGCACTGGAAGTGTTTCTGCTGCTATGGGTGCCCCCTTCACATGGACATATTCCATCCATACCCCTAGACAAAGGGAGAGAGAGCTACATTTCTATGTATGACAGGTTATGTGAGTCAAATGGATAAGGCACACAACTGTTATAATTTTGTACTTGAGCAGTTGGTTTACAGAGCAAGTTTAGATAGAAGTGTGTTGTGGTGATTGGGGGGAAGGGTAAGGAGATGTGGGCTTGAGGATTAAATGAAACTAAAAACAAATCAAATTAAATACCTTGCCTTCTAGTATATGCACTCCATCAAGCCCAGCAGTGATGAAGATTACATACATATTCTGTAGGTTACAGTCTGTGATTTCAGAAATACATAATTTCTTTTAGCCAAGTCATCAGCCTCCATTCAGTGCATATAGTAAGCTTTATTTGTAAAAGGTTGGGAAATAATTTAAAAGTTTAAGTTGGCAAAAAAGTCAAGTAAATTATCAGGTTTGGTCAGGTTCACTTTTCAGAATTTCCCTGTATAAGTCTGGTTCCTAGACAGCGCTGAAAAGAACTACACAGCAGATGTGTTTTTTTTTTCATTTCAAACTTCCAGGGTTTGTGTAAGTGAATCTCTGATTGAAATGTGTTTTTGTTTTTTTGCAGGGTATAGTTTCCGTTAAATTGTTGTGCAGGTTGTCTTGCTGAAGGGAAGGAAAGCACTCACCAGGGTGCTGAGTCAGAGCTGTAGCTGATTGTTTCTGGAGGGCACGGGCTTGGTCCCACCCACCCTGCCCTTCACCCCACCCACCCCACATGTGTAATTTCCTTTATATCAGAGGTTCTGACATCACTTCCCCAAAAGGGCAAAGAACATACCCTTAACAGCCCAGCATGCTGCATAGAGGGTAAATGCATGCAAGTATATTTTCTGTTAAATTTTTGTGCAGGTTGTCTTGCTGAAAGAAAGGAAAGCACTCACCAGGGTGGTGGGTCAGAGCTGTAGTTGATTGTTTCTGGAGGGCACGGGCTTGGTCCCATTCACCCTGCCCCCTCACCCCACCTGCTCCATGTGTGTCATTTCCTTTATACCAGGTGTTTTGACATCACTTCCCCAAAAGGGCAAAGGACATACACCTGTCATATCTTTAATAGCTCAGCATGCTGTGTAGGGGGTAAATGCATGCACACGCTCACACACACACTAACAAAAAAGAAAAAAAGGCAAAACATAAACGGGAAGGGAGAGAGATATGTGGGGAGTGGTGCAATGCACTGGCTGTGGGGTTGCAGTCTTCCGGGAGATGTTCTGGAGACTGCAGTGCTGTCCTATTTTCAGGCACCTCTCTGGTCTGAGGGTGGAGGTTTCCCGTCTCCAGGCTGACCTGGTAAGAATTCAGGAAACCTCCTCCCCCACCCAGGGACCACCAGGGCCACCACCACTACCTCAGGGGTTGCCAAGAAAGAGGAGAAGTTGGACCACAGTGGGCTCAGGGAGGGGGAGGGTGGTGGAACAGAGGCACATCCCTCCAGTTGTACATCTCCACAATTCATACACCATTCTGGCAGAGCATGGTTCCCCTCTGGAGGCACCCACAGTGGAGACCAAGGAGGATGCTGGGAACCTCCACAAAGAAGACCCGCAGAAGGGTAGCATGGGACCCCCACAGGGGAAGGAAACAACTCCTGGTGGGGGAATCAATCATTAGAGGGGTAGAACTGGGGGAGGGAGAGGATGGTAAGGTGCCTGCCTGGCACCATGGCTTGGAGGGACAGGAAGCGAATCCTCAGGATCGTGGGAGCAGCTGCATGGAAGAGGGAGCTGGACATCATTGTCCACCTAAGGATGAATGATCTGGCTGGAAATGGGATCAGAGCAGTGCAGGAAGAGTTTGTGGAGTTGGGGAGGGGCCTTAGGCAAGAGGCACACATGGTAACCTTCTCGGAGGTGCTGCCTGTCTATGGCATGGATGAGGCTAGGGTACTCTACACCATGGGATTTAATGAATGGCTGAAAAACTGGTGCAGAGCTCAGGGTTTTGGCTTCATTGGGGACTGGGGATCTATGTAGAGGGATACAGGCCTAAACTAGCACAATGGTCTGCATCTGTCCAGGAGGAGAACCAGGATCCTAGGTGATAGGTTTAAATGCTTCATTGGCAAGCATTTAAACTAGCCAAGGGGGGGAGACCCTGAAAAAGGAGCAGGGGAATCCCAGCCCCCCACACAAAACAGGGTAGTTAACGAGGTAAACACCAAGGTAGAGAAGTCAATAGGGAGCAGGACAGGGGTAAATGAAGAAAAAGGCAAAGGCAGTATGAACAGGGATGGGGCTAAAATGGTTAAGGCTATCAAAAAATGGAGGGCAATAAGTACCAATGCCCATACTTTGGGTAACAAGCTCCCTGAACTAGTGGCCTTGATGAAAGAGGGACACCTGGATATTGTGGCAATTACAGAAACATGGTACACAGAGAACCATGACTGGGATGTCAACATACCAGGGTACACAATCTACAGGACGGACAGGGAGGGTAAAAGAGGAGGAGGAGTAGTTCTCTATGTAAGGGAAGGGATCAAAGCAACAGAACTAAAGGGTAAACAGGGAGGAGAAGAGGCACTGTGGGTTATCCTGGAGACTGGAAATGGCACCACAATCCACATGGGGGTTGCATACAGACCCCGATCTCAGGGGGAGGCAATGGACAAGGAAATTATAGAAGGCATCCTTAGGATTGCAGAAAGAGGGGAGAAATTGATGATGGGGACCTGAATATGCCAGATGTTAACTGGAGCACCTTTGCTGCAGCCACATCCAAGAGCAGGGTCATTCTCGATGCCCTACAGGGGGCATGCCTCAGACAGCTAGTGCTGGAACCCACTCGGGAAGGATCAATTTTAGTCCTGGAACTCTCAAATGAGGATGGAAAGGGGTAGCCATCTGGGAACAAGTGACCACCAAACAGTGTGATTCACGATAAACACAGACGTAGAGTCAAGCTATACAAAAGTGAGGGTATTGGACTTTAGGAGGTCTGACATTGGCAAAATACAGTCCCACACAAAAGATTAATAAACAAATTAGCCAGCCTGGGAGTGGGCCCCAGAGTGGTAGCCTGAGTAAAAAATTGGATGGATTACAAGAAGCAGAGGGTAATGGTAAATTAAGTCCACTTTAATGTCTTTATAGGTGACACTGCTGAGGGACTGGAAGGAAAAGTATGGCTCTTTGCAGATGACACAAAGATCTACAACAGGGTTGATACACAAGGAGGGGTAGAAAGGATGAGTAGGGACTTGGAAAGGATGGAGGAATGGTCAAAAGTATAGCAGCTTAGATTCAATGCAAAGAAGTGCAAAATAATGCACCTCGGAAACAAAAACTCAAGGGAAGAGTACACAATGGGGGGAGGTACTAACAACAACAAAAATGGAAAGGGACCTGGGAGTAGTCATATCAGATGACCTAAAGGTAGGCAAGCAATGTGAGAAGGTAGTAAGGAGGACAGGGAGGATACTGGGATGCATAAGGAAAGGCATCACCAGTAGAAAACAGGAAGTTGTTATCCCTCTGTACAGACAGTTGGTGAGACCCCATATGGAGTACTGCATGCAGTTCTGAAGACCCCATCTCCACAAGGACATAGACAGGATGGAGGCAGTCCAGAGGAGGGCAACTAAAATGGTGCAGGGGGAACATGATAGAAACTTTCAAGTACCTCAAGGGAATTATTAAAGTCCAAGAAGGTAGCATCTTTCAGAAAAAGAGCTGTAGAAGGACAAGGGTGCACAATTTGAAGATAGAGGGGGGATGGCTCAGCGGCAACATGAGGAAGTATTTTTTCATGGAGAGGGTGATGGATACATGGAATGGCCTTCCTTAGGAGGTTATGGGGTCAAAAACAGTGAGGGAATTCAAGAATGCATGGGACAGACATAAGGCAATTCTAGTGGGGGTTAGAAGGAAGTAGGCTGTTGGTTAACTAGGATCTGCAGCTTATCCAATAGGTAGAGAAATGGGCAGACTGGGTGGGCCAAGGGGTCTCCATGAACTACGATGTCCCCAACCCCCCCCAGGCTGGGGGTCTGTGGGCCACCAAGGCCCCCAGAAGCTATCAGGTTTTAGATGCATTCTGGTACATTTTGAGGGTAATTTTGAGACTATCTGGCTGCTTTTAAAGCCTTCTTTGACTTGTTACAAACAACCAATATCACTATCAAAATAATTACTTTTTTATTTTCTTTAAATTAAAACATTATCAAAACTAAAGCAAAAAATCCCACTCTAGCCACCATTCAAACATCTGACTATATACCACTTCTTGTGAATACAGTCAGCTCTCACTACAGCAGGCACTGCACTTGTTACCTTGCAACCTGAACAGAAGACTCTGCCCCCCCCCCAACAATGCACCACACAGTCAGACATACAAGGCAGCAAGAAGGGCACACAAACCACCAGCGTGGAGAGGCATGTGTGTCACACAGCAGACATGTTCACAGACCATCCATACCAGAGAATGGAAATGATACACAGGACCCCCTGGGGGGTTCCTCAAGGCCCAGCATTGACACAGGATGTATACCAGGTCATGAATACTTTATCTGCATGTACCCTGAACTGAGATGGTTGGAGCAGGGAGGGTAAGGCTCAGCAGGGACGGCTACATGAAATACAGGGCATATGCAGTAACATCACAGCCCACGGAACTTGACATGCAGCAAGGATTCAGCAACTTGTGTGAGACCTCGGACAATGGCATGACCATAATTATCACTGCTCTACAGCAAGATGATGTTTCCCATTCATATCCATTACATGGCAGTGAATCTCCAAATCCTCATATGTCATACACCGGAACCATCAAGCACTCCAACATAACCCACACATGACAGCCAACCTGCAGGGGTGCAAAGAAAACTGTAACAGATGATGACCTAATGCCAAGCACATCCCATGGCATGTACACAGCTCAGTCACATGACAATGGCAGGGGAAATGCCAGTGGTAGGCTCATCTCACCCTAAACACCCACGCAGAAGTCATCCCAGACACCAAAGCCAAAAAACACACATAACCTAATGCCTCATCCAAATGCAGCACAGGCTTTAATGCTGAAGAATTGACATCCACCATCAGATGCATGTAGACTTCACTTCATGGGTTCCATGCTCGCACACAGTGGGGGGGGGGGGGAGGCCGGCAGCAAGGGGCAAGCTTACGGGAAAGAGAGATCACTCAAGTCATTGGACGCAGCCCAGCCCCATACTGTTAGATAAGGCCATTCAATACAAATAAAATTATTAATACAAAACTTACCTACTATTCTAACACCATGCTGCCATGAATCACCACTCAAATGAAATTCTGACAAAAGAGAACTGAGGGGACCATGTATGGATTCAAACTCTAAACCTCTTGTTTATCAGGCTATAGACCTTTCCACTACACCGCCAAGCTGGCACAGCAGTGAAGCTCAGGTCTTTAGCTATAGAGGTTAAAGCCCTGCCTGGTAGGCAGCCCTCTCCATTCCTGCCTGAAAGGCAGGACCAGAGGCAGATCTGCCTTGGAGACAACTTTCATTTCAAAAAACGTGTCTATAAAAAAGGCACTTTCTGTATGCCTGTATGTCAACCAATCAGGGGCAAGCTAGAACCACCAATCAGAGCAAGAAAACACTTGTGGGAGGTCCATTTTGACACCAGCTGAATAACCAGTTAGCAGCAACAGGCGGCAACCTCAGTTACTGCCTTCAGAAGGTAGTAACCAATGAGACACAGGGGAGGGTGGGACTAAGTGATCTGCCTCCGAGGCAGCAGCATGTGTAACCAATCAGCAGCAAGAGGTGGGCAAACTCAGTTACTGTCCTTCAGAAGGTATTAACCAATGAGACACAGCAGAGGGTGGAATTAAGTCATCTACCTCTGAGGCAGCGCTGCTTCAGGAGCAATATTTGTCGACACCTCCAGTCACACAGGTACAGCTAGTTGCTCAGTGAGTTAGAGGATTTCTGCAGGACACTCTGCAGATTGCAGATCTATATTTCACATGAACAAAAAGTACCAACTTCAAGACGAGAACAAAGTTATCACTGCCAGGTTATTAAGTTACTAATCCTTCATGGAGAAGACATTTAACTATGCACTACTGCTTTGCACATTAAATAAGTTAATTAAATAAATAAATCCACTATACTGCTGTATCCTGGAAAAATACATAGTAAAAGCTAGACCTAGCTGACAATGAGAAATTGCTTGTCACTTGGACTATCCTGGGTAAATGCATTATAAAAATGGGGAAAAGGAGGACCCCACTGAAAAAAAAAGATCTTGCCTCTCAGCTGTACTATCCTGGGTAACTACTGTGTAAAAACTGGGTCGAATAGAACCCCATTGTAAATAAAGATATCACAACTCATCTGGGCTATCCTGTGTAAATATATTGTAAAACTATAAAAGCAGAACCCTACAGCAGAACCCCACCGAAAAGCAGATGTTGCATGTCAGCTGATCTGTCCTTGGAAAATACATTGTAAAAGTATTCAGATCACTTGTCTTGTAGCTGCCTGGTATTTTCCTGGTGGTCTAGTGGCTCCCCCCCAATAAGGGCATCTGACCACCTCCTGACTCACCCTCTAAGGCCCCCCTCCACCCCTGGTCACATAATGCAAACTGCAGCAGTAGTGATGACTGGCACAGCCCTCTGCTCACCACTTCAGCTGGTTTCAATCTGATGGTCTCTGAGCATTCACAGTTATTGTACAAACATCTGTGTCCACTATACTCATGATTTCTCACTGGCAATCAGGCAGTGGCCAGCCAAGGTGGTGAGCAGAGGGCGGTGTAGGTTACTGTCACTATTGCCGTACTTTGCTTAGGTGACCTGAGCAAGGGGTGGGGGTTTGTGGAGAGCAGGGTCCTGAGTAGGCGGGTTGACAGAGGATCAGATGCCCTTACAAGGGGTTGGGAGATGACTAGACTACCAGGAATATTCAAGACAGCTACAGCACAGTCAATCAGAGGGTACAGAAACCACTACACCACCAGGAATATTGGAGATAGCTACAGGATGGGTGAATGGGGGGGTGGGGAGACCACTAGACCACAAGGAATATATAAGATGGTTACAGAATGGGGGGGCACACACTTGTTAATGGGCCTTTAATGGGCATGCAAATGGGCCATAGTGCCTTCCATACCTAAAGGGGTCATTAGCATGTTAGGGCTAAATATGGCAGACCGGAGCCCTACCGCAATCCCATTTGATCCTCACTACCTCCATTGCGCTCCTGTCAGCCATATTCAGTCTGGGCCTGTGTCAGCATAGTGCACAGTCACTATGCACTTTACCAACATGGCCCCATATTTAGACAGCTTGCGTGCTCCAGTTGCAGTGAGCTAATTGTTTGCATATTGCCCCCCAAGCAGGCTGTGCACAAATTGCCACAGACCACACATGGCCAGCTCTGAATATGGGGACCTATACTGCTTAGCCCAGTGGAACCCAAAGTCCATGAAACAATGGCTCATGATGTTACTAGAAATACCTTCCTATAGCCTCAAAATGCTGTTGTTCTAACTTGTAACAGCTTGAAAGCAAACATGTTTGGCACTGACGTATGCTTGTTTGTTTGGGCAGCAAAACATACATAGCATTACCATGACAGCCAAATGCTTTATTTAATACAAACAGAAAAATATCACACAAGTACATACATAGGAGACAATATAAGTCAATGCAGAGCAGTGCATTCAACTCCAGGGTCCATGCTATCACAAGTGTATAATTAGGCACCACCACAGGGCAGGTATCAGATAAGTGCAATCCCAGTTTAATGTTACAGTTACTCCATCTTACTGTTTACATGTTTTGACTATAGTACTAAATAGAGGAGATTCTTGCTTATAGTAACTTGCAAGCCTCAGAGAGAAGATAGCCATTAGACACAGGCACCAATAAAACTGTCACTTTATTTATCAATCAAGCAGTTTTCCAAATAAACTCCTTACAAATGCAAATTAAATGTAGCCACCCAAATTCTTCCACAGGATTGCCAATACAAAACCTGGAAAGAGGGTTACATGATCTGTATTTACCTTAGTGGGGAAAGTAACTTTATCTCAGCAAACAATCAGATTTACTGAAAAATGAGACTGCCTGTTTCATTAAATTGGAGGCTCATCACAATGACTGACTGCTTGTCTGCCTGTCACAGCCCAGTGACCCCACTGCCACCAGCCGAAACCTGATCTCGATTCACCTTGTGCTGTTCAGTTGCTGATTTAAGACTGCTGCCTGGAAAATTACATGAAAACATCATTGAAGACTTTAAAAAGTACGGGAGCACTATACCCCTGCCAACAATTCATTGTTTAGATAAAAATGTGTAAAAAGAGGGTTCAGGTGTTCTTTCAGACTAAAACAAGCTCCCTATGCTGTTTACACTTCACTGATTGTAGTTTGAGCTGGCAGAAGCATGCAACATGTAGGAAAGGAACTCTTCCCCCCCCACCCCAGCGTAGTAATTTCTGATAGTGGAAGGATCATGGTTCAACTCCAGAATTGTGCTTTGGAAAGGAGTCTGAAGTGCCCTTTTTCCCCAAGCTATAGAAAGAAGTAGTCAGGGCTTCGCCTCTGCAGCCACAAAAACAGAAACTTACCCTGCAGTTACACAAGAAGGAAAGTGACAACTGGTAAAGATTATGTTATACAATAAAGATTCACACTGGTATGATCTACAGACCTCCCTCACAAGGGGAAGAGCTGGACAGGGTACTTGTAGAAGCCATCCACAGAATAACAGCTAAAGGGGAGGCACTGCTGGTAGGAGACATCAATCTGCCAGATGTAGATTGGAGTAGCCAGGCTACAGCCTCGACCAGGAACAGAGATATCCTGGAAGCCCTGCAGGGGGCATGCCTAAGACAGCTAGTGATTGAACCAACACGAGAGGGAGCGACTTTGGACCTGGTACTCACCAACGGGGACAGAATTACAGATGTAAAGGTGGGAAGCCATCTGGGATCAAGCGATCACTGTATGGTGTGGTTCAATGTGAGAACAGCAGAAGAGTCAAACCACACAAAAGCAAGAGTCCTGGATTTCAGGAGGGATGATTTTGCAAAGATGGGGGAATGTCTTAGGAAATCACTGTCAGGGAAGAAGAAGTGGAGGGGGAGGAACACTGGGAGAATCTTAAGGGAGCCATAGCAGAGGCAACAAGCCATTGCATTAGGCAAGTAAGTGTACCCCCCCGCCAGTGTCTAGTATCCAGATGGTGCAAAAGGGGAGGGGGCACTGTGTAATCAAGAAGCACAGTCCAGAAAATAAAGATGCTCATTACTGGGTTCTTGATCACTGTGAGATGGCTTTGCAAGGCTGGGAAGCAGACACACTGCTTTGTCCTTGGGGGAGGGGGGATAGGGATGCTGCAGGGGCAATTAATGTTAAAGGCACATGCCATGAAATAGTTCTTATTAAGTAAAACCAATATCCACTCCGGAATCAAAATTGCAAAACTGATTTAATATAAAGATTATTTTGATAAACCACTCCATGGTGCATGGGGAGTTACATGATAATGGTGGAAGCATTCTTGCAGGCACAGGCCTTGATCATAAATCTGCATGCAACCTTCTTTTCCAACAGATTGACTTAAATCTATGCAGTAATCCCCTTGAGCCAAAAGGCTATGTTTTCTACCAGAAGCAATTAATTGTGGGCTAGGAAGACCTCACATGGAGATACTTGGACTATTAGCAGCACTTCCATTTCATATTCCTCCCTTAACTTTCTTCCCAAACAACTAGTCTTTAATTTAATCTCTCTCTCTCTTAGTCTCAGTCATACTCCAACTGAGGTAGCACCGAGACAGCATGAGATGTTTCTACTGTCCCAATCCCATTCTTCAGTTGCCTTCTAAACTTGGGGTTACTTCAATACAAGGGGAAACACTTTATAGCTGAGGCGTTCTTGATTTCCTTTAAACGGTGTTCACTTTCAGCATGAAAGGTACTACCGAAAACCCTCCTGCCACCCAATCGCTGATGCCCCATGCCTTGAATCTGGGCTCTTCAGGCTGTTATGCAAACCCCTGGCCATCCCAGAAACTTCAGGCACTTTCCGCTCATGCACCGATTCCAATTTCAAGACTGCTTTCACCAAGAGGACCTGGCTGACATGCCACACGGAGCACCCAGGCAGACTGCCACCCCACCTGAAGTCTCAACAGCCTCTCCCCATGCAGGACTCCTCATGCCTCCACAGGCTGCACAAACTAGGGAACCCCAACACTACAGTAGCCCCACAGTCTGGGGAAAAAGGAGTAGTCTGCCACACTACGCCCACAATGATCTAGACTGCCACCTCTGGCTGTGCCCTAGTCCCTCTCTGCCATAGCAGACCCAGCAACAGAAAAATCACCGGCTCCTAGACTGCACTCACCCATGGGCAAGAAATGTTCTACAAAAGGACCCCCAGCAGTGCTTACCCATACCAAGGAGCCAGAGATCACTTGGTGAGCTCCAGTTTCTTCTCCTCTTGGCTCCGTTTCCCACACACAACACTCATGGGAACCAACATTAGTACTCCACTGCTCCCCTACCTTCTACTACCTGAACCACTGCACAACCATTGCGGGTCTTTAAGGGAGAAGGGCTGGGGTGGTAAGTGAACCACCCCAGCCCCGCTGCGGCCCTCTGGCAGACCTTGTGGGCTGTACCCCCCCAGAGTCTCCTTGCTCTACTTCCCCCTCTTCCCAGTCTCTCTCTCATGGTGCCCAAAAAACCTTTTTTTATACCCTGAGGGTGGGGGCCCACTGCTGGCCACAGGCAGTCCCAACACCCCAGACTTACAGACACCAAAACTTCCCTGCCTAACTACAGGCATTTAACTAGCAAGCTCCTGAAGGGGTGCTTACATAAGCAAAACAAAGAGAAAGAAAAACGCACTATGATTCTCAAAGGAAGTGGCTGAGAAGGTAAGTGTAAAAAGGGGGGCATTCAGGAGGTACAAGGAAATACAGAGGGAAGAAGACAGTGAACTGTATCTGGAAAAGCAGAAGGAGGCAGGGAAAGCAGCCACAAACAGAAGAAAAAATAGCCCAGCCAATAACAAAAGGGGACAAAAACTTTTCAGATACGTTAGTGAAAGAAAAAAGAGTAAGGGTGGGATTGTGAGACTAAAAAGGGAAGGAGGGAAGTGTGCAGAAGAGGACCAAGAAAAAGCAGAAATCCTGAACAAGTATTTTTGTTCAGTAGTCACAGAAGAAGGGGAAGGGGAGGGGCCAAAGTTAGATGACAGAAGCACTACTGGGAGGGAGGTGGACACCAGTCCATATAAGGAGGAGAGTCTTAAAGAAACTTGCTAATCTGAAAGTGGACAAGGCAATGCGGCCAGAAGGGATACATCCCAGAGTATTCAGAGAACTCAGGGAGGTACTGGCAGCACCACTGACAGCCCTGTTCAACAGTTTGCTGGAGACAGGTGTGGCACCAAAGGACTGGAGGAGGGTGAATGTAGTCCATCTCCACAAAAGTAGGAGCAGGAAGGAGGCTGGCAATTACAGGCCACTCAGCCTGACCTCGGTGTTGGGGAAACTAAAGGAATCACTGCTAAAAGAAAGGTTTGTGATATATCTTGAATCCAACAGAGCAGAGAATCCGGGACTGCATGGATTCACAGTGGGAAGATCTTGTCAAACAAATCTGATAGATTTCTTTGACTTGGTGACTAGGGAGGTGGATCAGGGAGGGCCAGTGGATGTGTCCTACCTGGATTTCAGAAAGGCCTTCGACACCGACCCACATAGGAGGCTAGTAAACACACTGGGTAGCCTGGAAGTGGGTCCCAGGGTGGTAAACTGGGTCAAAAAATTGGCTGAGCGATAGGACACAGATGGTGGTGGTGAATGGAGTTCAATTCGAAGAGAAGGAGGTGATTCATGGAGTCCCCCAGTGATCAGTGCTGGGACCAGTTCTCTTTAATGTCTTCATAATCGACATTGCAGAGAGGCTGGAAGTGAAGGTGTGTCTCTTGGCAGATGACATGAAGATCTGCAACAGGGTTGACACTCCAGGAGGGGTAGAAAAAATGAGAAGGGACCTAAGCAAGCTTGAGTAGTGGTCAAGGGTGTTGCAGCTAAGAATCAATGTAAAGAAGTACAAGATCATGCACTTGGGGTACAGAAATGCAGGAGAGGAGTACATGATGGGAGGGAGGTACTGACAGCCACCAAACTGGAAAGGGACCTGGGCATAATCATATTTGATGATCTAAAGGTTACCAAATAATGGGAGAAGGTTGTGAGGAGAGCCAGTGGAATGCTGGGGTGCAAAGGGAGAGGTATCTCCAGCAGAAGGAAGGAGGTGGTGATGCCACTGTATAGAACATTAGTGAGATCTCATCTAGAGTACTGTGTCCAGTTCTGGAGGCCACATTTATGAAAGGACATAGAGTAGAAGTGACTCAGAGAAGGATGACAAAAATGGTGCAGGGGTGGCACCAAAAGTCATATGAGGGGAGACTGGAGGATCTCAGTATGTATTCCCTGGAGGAGAGGAGAGGAGAGAGTGGGAGGATAATAATAATAATACCTTTATTTATTAAGCACTGTTCACAGAGTATCAGAGAGCTGTACATCCATAAAACAACAATTAAAACCATAAAATTCTAAAATCAGACATCCATCAATATATATAAAACACAACTACGATAATCCAACATAAATTAAAGAACATCTCCAAAGGCAAGTTCGAATAAATACATTTTTAAAGCAGTTTTAAAACTCCCCACTGTCAGGCACTCTTGTATCCAATGAGGCAGAGAATTCCACAGGGTTGGGGTACAAATGAGAATGCCTGTGATCTAGAAGTTTTTAATCATACCCTGGGAATCTCCAACAATCCCTCGTCAGTTGAGCGGAGTGGTCGGAGGGGGCAGTAAGGATGCAGGAGATCTTGCAGGTAGCCTGATCCCTGTCCATGTAGATCAGTAAACCGACCTTGAAGGTGATCTGCCACTGAACTGGTAGCCAGTGCAGTTCACGCAGCACAGGCATAATATGGCTGAATTGAGATGATCCAGACAACAGCCTGGCCTCAGCGTTCTGCACCAGCTACAGGCGGCAGATATCAACTCCTGGAATCCCTAGGTAAAGAGAGTTACAGTAGTCCAGCCATGAGGTCACAAAAGGCATGGATCAAAGTTGAAAGGTCACCAGATGGAACTAGATGCTTAATCTGAGCAAGATTCCTCAGATGGTAAAAGGAGGACTTAACCACGGCTGACACCTGAAAATGAAGTGTCAAACTGTCGTCAAGAATTACCCCCAGATTTCGCACCCATTCAGAGGTCAGCAACTGAGCACCCCAAGCCAAAGCCCTGAGGGACATCACATCACTGACCCCTCTATCTGGCGACCAGAATCCACTACCAATACCTCAGTCTAGTCAGAATTCAGTTTTAGCCAGCTGGTATTCATCTAATCCTGGATTTCTGCAAAGCAGTTGTTAAACACTGAGGGCCAGATATTCAAACTGCGCCCAAAATGTGTGTAATAGCAGGAGCAAGCACTAGTCAATTGCGCACATGCGCAACAGACGCGATATTCAAACGTGGAGCAAGTCAAATTGTGGAAACCAGCCAATGTCTGAATATCGCACAACCTGCGCCATAGCGCAATCAGGTAGGGGAAGCTGAGCACATATGTTGCACCATAGTGCAACAAGGCCAGCCCAGATGAGCAGTCGAGATGCGCCATAGTGCAAGCAGGGAGCCCCCCCAGCAGCAGAGCAATGGAACTGCACAACCAGGGAGGTAGGCAGGGGCCCATCACCCATGCCACAGACGGGCACAGGAACACACTGCAGAACTAACAACACCCGCCACACACCCGAAGCACAGCATCACTGGTGGAGGGATGGAATTTCCACTGGCCCATGGGGACAAGCCTACAAAGCACAGCTGGGCCATGGCACCCCAGCACACCTACTGGCAAGCAAAGACTGCCACACAAAGGGGCCGGACAACCAAAGTGTACCACAGCCCCCCCCTGTGCACAGCACACCCTGCACCAGAACCCCAAGACACCACCCATGAGCAGTGACTGTGACTGGCACTGCTGGACTCACCATGCCCCCGCACAATGCAACCGTGTGTACCACAGAAACCAAGGCCAGACCCACCAGGAGCCCACAGTGGTGTGTGGCAGCACATGGCCAGACCGGCTGAAAGCCACCACCACACCAGGGACACCCCCCACGCAGACACACACACAATCCCAGGACAACACCACACCAGATGCCATGCACACCACTGCAACTGAGCACCTATAGCCAGCTGCAAATCAGAGACCACCACAGTATTCATAACAAAATAGATATATATATTCAATGAATAACAGAACAACAATAACAGGAGCAACAATAACTATTTACAAATATATACAATACAGGGGTGGGGGTATGGGTACAAGGTAGGGTGGGTGTGGGTAGGGGTGAAGAACTTGGGTGAGGGAAGGCAGGGTGTGAGGGAAGGGTAAGGGTTAGTTGGGGCAGCTACTGCCCCCCAGGCTGCAGATCGGCAGGCTGGCTCGGACCCCGTGTCCTCCGCCGGTGTCGCACACCCCTCTGGTTCAACTCCCTGAGGATGTGTAGGGATTCATCAGACAGCTCCAGCAGGCAGTGGATAGCCTGCTCTATTCTGCGCAGGACCCAGACACCTAGAGCAAGGGAACAGAATCAATGGCTATGACTGTACACAACCCTGAAGTCCACCCAATATGCATGGCATACAGCCAAGTGCCCGGCCCCTGTGATGGACTGCACACACTCACAGTGACCATGCACAGGCCAAGCCCAACCAGGCAGCAACATCCATGTGTGCCACTGCACACACACCCCACCCATGTCCAGCACAGCACAACCAAGGCAGTACAGTGACATGGCTACATGGTGGGAAGGTAGTGCCACAGCCATGTGCCCAGTGCATGCATGGACCACCAGTGACGCACTCACAGACATGCAGTGCCACTGGACAGTGCTGACTGTCACACGTCACCTGCATGGCAGTGTTGTCCATGGATGGTGGCCATGCCCTTCCCCCATAGCACGCAATAGCATCCATGATGTAATGACACTCACCCTCATCCAGCCACTGCTGCTGCTGCAGCGGCAGCTGCTGCTGCTGCTGTTGTGGGCCCACACCGCTGCCACCTCTGCCGGCCACCTCCGCAGCACCCCTCTGCACCTCAGCTTGGGCCCTCCTCTGCTCCTCCATGCCTGTGGGAAACAAACGTTGGGAAATACATTAGTAAGATCCAAAAGCAGACAGCCCCCTGCCCCAATGAGTGTGCCTGCCCACACAGCCAGACCCATACATCACACACCTGCAAACACTGTCACAGCCAACCATGGACCAACCCTCCCCCATGCTCTGGCCACAATACACAGTGTTACCCCTGCGGACAATACAGGTGCATAGACAGCTCACCCACCTGGTCTAGGCACAATGCCCCTCCTGGCACAGGACCTGAGGCATGCCAGCAGTGCCAGCTCCCTCCTGCGCAGGTCACTGTAGTGGTGCCTGCACTGCTCCGCTGTTCGACGCCACCCTATGACCTGCTCTAGCTCAGTGGCCACCTGCTGCCACACTTGGGTGCGGGCCATGTCTAGGGGTTCCCCCCCAAACATTGGCCCATAGTGAGGCTCACCACGGCCACTAGGTTGGCCACCTCCAAGCCACTCCACTGGGGAGCTCTTCTGCGTGCCATTTCAACAGGTTGATAGTAGGCAATATGGTGCTCCACAGTGCAGCAACCCCACGTGGAAATGTTGCGCAATACAACTCCGTCTGTCCCTATCACACTGTTCATGCAGCGTCGTCGGTCCCTATCGCGCTGTTACCAAACAGCGCGATAGAGCTGCACACATGCCAGATGTACAGCGCCAAGGGGGCAAAGGTCGGGCACAAGGTCATGTCTCTGGTGCAAGGCCACGCACAGCGCCATCGGACGTCCACACATCCAGCACGATCAGTCGTCTGCATGCCAGTGCCACAGTGGACTATTGTGCAGTTGTGCCACAGCGCCATGTGGTGACCAGTGCTGTAGCACCACTGGCACAATGGTGGCCGTGTCCTGAATAGCTGAACATGCACAGCACATCATCAGCATGGCAGACGCCTGCGTAAGCTACCTGGGCATGCGCAGTGCGGTGTACTACGCAGTCACAGAACTGCGCCATAGGCTCAGCTGGCTCAACCGTATTGCACAAAGTGCAACAGCGTGATATTCAGCCATCATATGCAAATCAGCTGATCAGCCATTCAATGGTGCAGCGGCGCGATTTGCATCTCATTAAAGTTGCTCCACTCCTAATTTGCATGCATTGCACTATAAATGTTCGACAGTGATCTGCAGTGGCCATATTCGGTTACTGCAGGTGATAGGTGGGTTGCGTGCTGTGTGATGTTATGGACTATGGTCATGGGATAATGCTGTAAACTGCACAGTCACAGGTGTCCACTTCCACCCATACAGACCGTGACATGGCCGAGCAAGGACTGGGTGAGGAGGATGATGGTGGGCGGAAGAGGAGGCCCAGCTTCACAAAGGCTGAAACAGAGGCACTCTTCGAGGCCTACCTGGATGAAGAACCACTACTCAGTGGACAGCGGGTATCCTCAGGCTCGTGGGCTTCAGCATGGGAGGTAGCTCGCACTGTAAACCTGCATGGAAGCCACCAGCACTCCATGCAGGAATGTAAGAAGAAGATGGGGACTGACAGGAGACGGGTGAAGGAGAAGGTGGCAGCCCTCAGGGCGGCACGCGCTGCCACAGGTGGGGGCCAGCCAGAGGTGGTGCAGCTGACCCCGGTGGAGGACCGTCTTGCTGCATCCATGCAGCGCAGTGCCATCGAGGGCATTCCAGGAGATGGCTTCCAGACAGGTGGTAGCCCATCACTGCACGGTATGACATGGTCGGGGGGGGGAAGGTTGATCCCATGCACTAACATGTTCTCACTTTCTGTTTCAGATCCTGTGCATCTGCAGGGGACAGTGGTGGTGGGCCCATGCACTGTGGACATCCAGCCAGAGTTGGAGGAGGGTCCATCCACCTCTGCTGGTAGCCGGCGTGCATTGCACCAGTGTGCACACCTGGCTGTCATCTCCGATGTCGGTGAGTCAGGTGTGGGGGGGGTGCCCTTCCTGTGTCTCAGCAGTCTGGCATACAAGCACGCTGTGGCTGTGGCTGTGGCATGAACCTGCACCATTGATGATGCAACAACTGCTATGGGCAGTGACACGTGTGTGTCACAGAATGGACACACAGCAGGACAGCTCACACCCATGGACCTAGCTGGTTCCAACGTGTGTGCCAGCATGTCAGCACAGTCCCAGGCTGTGCCTGTCAGCACCGGTTGGGCAGCACCGGTGGCTGTGCAGGTCTCTGGCACTGTTGTGGCCACAGCAGTGGAACGACTGGTCACTTGGGCACAGCAGGCGGAGGGGCAGCAGCAGTCACCCACCGGGTCTGGGGGTTTAGGGTTCAGCGGTGGCGTATGCACACTGCCTGTTGACTTGCCCATACCTGGTCCTGGTGAACAGCGCCCACCCTCAAGGGGTGTTGAGCATCAGGCCCTTCCATACCCTGGGGGACAGGTTGCCGATGTGGCAGACGACCCATTTGACGAGCACACCCACCTGCTGCGGGCATCAGTACGGCAGCAGATGCGGGTTGCAACATCCGTGGAGGCACTGTGTGTGGCTGTGGAGCAGCACAGCAGGGACAATGCAATGATCCTTGCAGAAATTATCCAAATGCGGATGGACGTGACTGCCGCCATTGACAGGCAGACCCAGGCATTGGTAGCTGTCGTGGACGCATTGGGCACACAGTCAGTTGCCCCTGTACCGCGCACCCCACGCAGTATGCTCTCCACTCCCCATTCCAGGCGTCGTGCGACACCCAGCCTATCGATGCCGGGTTCTGCTGTGGGCATCCCGAGCACCCCTGGTGCAGGTATGTTCGGCATGCTGCAGACCCCTGTGCGGACAAGGTCACGCTCGCGCAGTGGGACCCCTGGTGGTCCATCGGTGCCACCCCATGTGGCCCATGCTCAGCCTTCCAGTGCTGCTAGGTCTCAGTGGGGCCACCCAAGCATCCGAGGTGGCCATGGCACAGTGCCACATGACTGACCTGTCTCCCAGTGAGGGCCCTGTCTGGTGCTGCCCTGTGTGCAATGTGTGTCATGCTGGGCAGTGCACCGGTGGGTGCCCTGCCCAACACGCCGACACACGGACCACCTGCACATCCACCCGACTGCTGTCCACAGGTGCGTGTGCATGATGATGCCTGCATTGTACTGTACACCAAGGTGCAAGGGTGCCCAGCATCTGACACATGTACATGGACAGTACAGGTGGTGGGGGTGGTCTGTGGATCTGTGTGTTTGACATGTCTGTTCCTGCTCTGCTGTGCACCTGCCCCTGTGCACTTTGTGCCTGGTGTGTTTGTGTGTGTGTATCCATGTAGCGTGTAACTATTCACCCCTCCCTGGTTGTGTGTTTGTGCACCTGTACCCTCCCACTCCCCTCGCCGTCATGCACCCCTGATGTGTTACCCTGTGTGTATGTGGGTTGCGCCCTTGACAGTGTTGGTTGCACATGCCCCCATGACTTACCTGTGTTGTGCGAAGTGCTCCTCTGTGATGGTGTCCCGGTGCAGCTGGGCCAGCCGGATCAGTCGGGGGTCACGCTGTCCAAGGGGGGGGGCTGCTCATCCCCATCATCACCGGCGTCACCGGTGTCCCCATCGCTGTTCCCCTCCTCAACCTGTACGGCTATCCCGGCTATCCTACAGTCTTTGGCCATGTTGTGCAGGATACAACAGGCCAGAAATATCCCACAGACCTTTGAGGGGCTGTACTGTAGGGCACCGCCAGAGGTGTCTAGGCATCGGAAGTGTGCCTTCAGCATCCCAAACACCCGCTCGATGATGTTACGTGTGGCAGCATGTGCCTCATTGAAGCGTTGCTGCGATGGGGTCGCGGGGCACCGGTAGGGTGTGAGCAGCCAGGGGCAGAGTGGGTATCCACTGTCACCTGTGTGGAGATAGTGGAGGTTAGTGTCATGTTTAGGACCATATTGTCCCTAGCCCTGTGTGCCACTCCCATGGCACCTGTGGCTTGCCCACCCGTCCCACAACTTTACTGCTCCTACATGCATAATCACCCACTAGGTGTCCTGTGGGGATGTCCCCACTCTTGAATCGATGGCACAGTGCAGACTGGTACCATATGAATGAATCATGTGCTCCACCAGGGTGCGTGGCACAGACATTGATGATGCGCCCACTGGCATCACACACCACCTGGCAGTTGACACTGGAGAACCCCTTCCAGTTGCGATATGCGGCCCCATCAGGGCCAGGTGGCATGTGAATAGCCACATGGGTGCAGTCTATCACCCCTAGCATGCCAGGCATACATGCTACCCTGTGGAACTCCTGCATGTCTGCTGTATGCTCTGCCGCGGTGCTGGGGAAATGGATGTACTCTGCAGCATGTGGCAGCAGTGCGCTGAGGAATTGGGTGAGGTTGCATGATGTGGCCAACTGTGTTATACCTGTGGTGTCCCCTGTTGGCCTCTGGAAGGTACCCGTGGTGAGCAAGCACATGCAGGCTGTTACCTTTGTCTCCACTGACAGAGCGTGACTCGGTCATGAGGGTGCCTGCATCACATCACTGCATAGCTTACAGAGCTGCCTCAGTATTGCCCTGTTCAGGTGATACCGGACCACAATCTCGACATCCGAATACAACTCAAAGCTGATGCGGGCACGGTACTGCCTGTTGGGGGCATACCACCGACGAGCCCTTCCACGGCCACGTCCCCCTGCAGCATGCCTTCTCACCCCCCTCACTACAGCTTCCATGTGGAAGGTGGCACTGTCCATCTCCCTGGCTTGTGTCCCCCCCCAGTTGTTGTTGTTCTGTTCCCCCCGCTGTCCTGACTGCACCTCCACTGCACCGGGTACACCTGCTGGCCTCTGAACTCTGTGGCCCCACACGCCTTCAGCTGCCACTTTTCTGTCCTGCCTACTCCCTGGCCTGCACTGGTTGCTGCTGTGGCCTGCTCTCTGTCACTGCCTCATGAGCATTCCCTGTCGGGTTCTTGCGCCTCTTCCTTGAGCCTTTTTATTTTGGCTCATTTCCGCCGTGGCACAAGTTCCGGCCGATCCACTGTTGCGCATTGCGCAAGCCTTTGAATATCGCATTGCGCTCTTAATGCATGGATCCACCCACTTCGGTTGCACATGCCTTTATTTGCATTGCACTGTTGCTCAGCATGTTTTCAGTAATGCAACTGTCTCCCGCTGAATATCGCTGAATGGCGCATTTTTGGACTTGCGCTGGCGCAACCCTTGTGCACAGCGCAACCGTTTTGAATATCTGGGCCTGAGAGCCCACTATCCTGGTCGGGCACAAAGGGCATGTAGAGCTGTGTATCATCTGCATAACAGTGAAACCCCAGCCCATACCGCCTCACATACCACCTGGGAAGGGAGAAGCCAGAGAAGGCGATGGGGACAGCAAGGTCAGCACCCAGGTTGGGGACTGACCAAACGAGCAGACACGAAAGACCGTTAGGCCTATTCTGCTGGCATTTTAGTATGTTAGTACAATGTCTTCTAATGGCAGCATGTACACTGCGAACAACATGGGGGACGGCACGGAACCCTGCGGCACCCCACAAGACAGAAACTTTCAAATACCTCAAGGGTTTAAATAAGGTACAAGAGAGTAGCATCTTTCAAAACAAAAGATGTTCAAGAACAAGGGGCCATGATATGAAAATAGAGGGGGGGTAGACAGAGGGATAACATGAGAAAGTATTGTTTCATGGAAAGGGTGGTGGATATATGGAACAGCCTCCTGACAGACGTTCTGGGGGCAAAAACAATAGAGAACTTCAAAAACACATGGGACAGACATAAAGGAACTCTAGCAATAGGAAAGAGAGGGTAAGCCCCAGATCATTTAGGATCTGCAATATATGAAGCAGGTAAGGAAAATGGGTGGACTAGGTGGGACAAACAGTCCTTACCTGCCGTCAAGTGCTATGTTTCTGTGTGTGTAGGATAAGGTAAAGAGACATGGGGGAAGGGGGTCCAGTTCAAAGTAGTGGTCAACTCCATGGACCTGAGAGAAAAATGGTTGCAACCTTTTTAAAACAAAATAGAAAAGGAGGGTTAGAGCAGCATAAAGAAGCAGTAGCTTGCAGAAAATAAATCCCGCTTTTAAGTGGGGCAGGGATCTGACCTTGTTATACAGCAGATGTCTCACTGCAGGGATGTGCATGGAGCCTGCGAGTTAATCTTTTTTTTTTTTTTTTTTTTTTTTTTAATACTTTAATTTTCTCCGGGACCTGAGGAACTCTCTCCAGCTACCTACCAGCCCAGCTCTACCCCCCGGTCTGAAGCTCGGCATTCCAGGCCGACCCTGCCCGGCAGATCCCCTGGCTCTGAGCCCCTCGAGGTGGGGCAGCCCACCCTGGTGCTCTATCTACAGTGTAATGTGCCAGGCAGGTGTCGGAAAAGCCTCCTGGAATCTAAGCCCGATGATGGGATTGTGACCGAGACTGGAGGCGCCTTCGCCTATCCTTGGCCCGGGGTTTTTACTGTTTTTTGTTACCCCCCTGGAGCCGGATGTGCAGTGACGCCTGCATGGAGAAGCCGTATGTGTCCACCATGCTCCTCCCCCTTATGTTCCAAGCACAGCAGTACACCCGGTCTCCACCGGGTGTCACTACTGCGCTAAGGAGCCCCCGAACCCACCCCAGGAAGAGGAGAGCTGTCCTTCGGATGCTTGATCCTCTCCCTCCCCTGCCGACCCCTGACAACCCGGGCTCATTCCTGAAGCCGGGTCACCGGTGTGGCGCGAGGTGTGGCGTCCGGCACCTCAATCCTCAGCACCATCGGGCCAGCTGCTGTGAGTTAATCTTGAGGAACAGCATTTGGAAATGTTGCTCCATGATCTAGCAATACGCAAATCATGTATACAGCATGCCAGCCCATCTCTGGATCGACCTCGAAATGTTTTGTACCCTCTTAGCCAAGCTGGCCCATGCCTGCTGTCTTTGAATTTTAATTCCTCTTCACCATGCAGCCTGTCTCTCAGCTATAGCCCCTTTAACCCGTGCAGATGTGTCTATTAATGCCAATCAAACACGTTGCCCCAGTGACATTCTGTATACTATTACTGGGGGGCTGGCAAACACAATTATGATTGCATATTACACTACATTTATTTATTTCATGGAGATTTACCAGGAAAGACATACTGAGCCATAAAGCTCATTTCCAGACGTGTCCTGGGGATGGGGAGAGGGGATAATTATATAATAACAAGTAAAAAAGTGCAGTAATGTGATAAAGCAATAAGGCACAGCAATGTACAGTAACACACAGTAACACACTGGCAAAATTAATAACAAAAACAAACTAAAATTACATGAGCAGTGTGAGGTACCGGGCACTCCCAGGATGTAATGTCAGGAACAGGACTGGGTAGGAAGCAGTCAATTAAACCAGGAGAGGGCCACAGGGAGGAGACAGGACCCTCTCCTCCAAACACAATCCAGATTTACAAATAAAAATATAGCATTAGCTTCTGACGAAGGACTGGCTAGTCCGAAAGCTACAGTACTTTATTCTTGTTGTTACATCTGTCCATTAAAATGTATCAAATCATTTGCTTCTGGATCTATAAATAAAAATATAGAAACATAAATTTCTGCATACAGAAAAAGACCCCAAGGCCTGTCCAGTCTTTTCTAACCCCACCTTCCCTATGTGGTGGTTGGGACCCTTTGCAGCCCCCAGCTTCCCCTGCTCTCTCTGTGTGATTCTTCCTTATTTTTTTTTTGTTTGCACTAAAGTAGGCATTGGATATTCTGAATACTCATTTTGGCTCCTGTAACACTTATAACTATTAAGTTTCAAGAGTGAAAAATGGATGCATCTTCAAATATGAAGTGTTCTAAGCAAAACAAGAGAGGTAAGAGAATAAAAGTAGTAACCTCACTGTCCCTCTCTAAGCACTTTTATAACATCTCATTTGATAAATAATATTATAAAATGGGGATGAGAAAATCCTTACTTCTGATTGGCTATTACCTGCGCATCAAATCCATTTGATGCACAAGTAATAAGTGCTGAAATGCAGGAACACATTGAAAAAAAAATCAATGTACAATTAGAACGTTCGTGTTTTTAAATGCAGCCATTTTTCCCTCACTAACGTGGCTAATCCCAAACATGCTGGCCGATCTGGTAAACTGTGGTGACTCACACTTTGTACCTCTTACCCCTTTCAGACGACAAACACAGAAAGTTAGTCTTGGTGTGTTATTTTACTTGCGTCTCTGTACCTCTCATTGGAATATATCAGTCTCTCCTCTGGGTTTTATGGTGCTGCTCCCGCTGCCTGCTTGCTCCCACCGTCTCTGCTGGCAACTGTGCTCCCATCCTGCAGCACTTCTTAATCTAGTTCTTACACCTGCTATGTCAATATTTTCCCTATTTTGAATCACAGGCTCACTTCTGGTACTAAAGAAGCAGCACGAGTGACAGAAGTACTTTTGTTTACAGTTCATGCCGGTTCACTCGGTCACGGGAAGTACTTCCATTAAGTCTCTCCCAGTCATGCTGTCTCTGGGCTGCAGTGTGTTATATGTTTGCTGGAAAGGGTCGTACTTGCCTAAAAAAATTAAATAAAAATAAACAGCTGCTCATATCCCACAGTTACAAAACAATCCAGTCAAAACCATGACAATGTCTTCTCCACGCCAGTATTTGGGGGGGAGGGGGGCTCCTGGCTGCATTAGTATTAACTTTGTTTATGTAGCAAAAAGAATGTTTTTTGAATAACAACGTCATTCTTACAAACTGTATCCCATTCAATTGTGTGTGTGGGGGATGCTGCAGTTTTCAGTAAGCACATGGATAGATATAGTACAGTAAATGATAGAAAGTAGCATAGTGAAAAAATGATGTCATACTGCAGTTGACGGAAGAACTACTTCATGTTAAAGTCTAATAATAATACCTTTCATATGTATAAAAATCATTTTTTTCTTATATTTAAAAATTTAAAAAAAAGGTAGTCCATTTTATAAGTGCATTAAGACACGCCGAGGATGGGCATGGAACAGATTTTACTGCACTTCCAGGGGTTGAAGGCACTCAACCTGCAACCTTGTGCTTCACTACATACCCTAGGCGTGTGGTAAAATCTGTTCCATGGACACCCCGTCGGGTCATATTGCTTATAGAAGGCTATATCTATAGTGCAGAAACAGTATTAAATGCAATATTTTCTCAATACGAACATACAAAATTTGCCAGCAGATAAAGGCCTAGAGGTCTATCAAGTCTGCTCGAATGTGCAGCTAGCACCCCTTATTCTGCAGCTGCCCCTCCCTTCCACCCTTCCCCTTCATTGACCCTCCCCCTTGTCCTGTCCCATCTCTTTTAAAGCAGTCCACTCTTGTACTGGATACCACATCTGCAGGTAACGCATTCCACCCAGTCACCGCCCTCTCTGTAAAAAAGTGTCTCCTTATCTCCCTCCTGAACCTTCTTCCCTCCAGTCTCATATCATGGCCCCTGGTGTCCCTCCCCTCCCTTACTTTGAACAGCCCCTCTGTACCTGTCTTGTTTATTCCTTTCATGTACTTAAAGGTTTCAGTCATGTCCCCCCGGTCCCTCCTCTCCTTCAGTGAGTACATGTTCAACTCCCTCAGCCTCCTCCTCGTATGATAAGTCCCCAAGCCCTTGATCATCTTTGTTGCCCTGCGCTGCAACCCTCCAGTAACTTAATGTCTCTCTTCGAGATACGAATGTGCCAGTACTGTCATGAGTACTCCAGGTGCGTCTCACTAATGACCTATACAGTGGCAGAATCACCTCCTCCCTCCTCGAAGATATACCCCTTGCAATACAACCCAGCATTTTGTTGGCCTTTGCAGCTGCCTTCCTATATTGTGCCGAGTTGTTCATTGACCCTGTAATGAGCACCCCAGATCCTTCTCCTCCTCTGTCTGGGCTAGCTGCACTCTCCCCAACTGGTAATTCATCCTTGGGTTCTTTATCCCAAAATGCAGCACCTTGCACTTTTTGGCATTAAACCCCAGTTGCCAGGTGTCTGACCAGGTTTCAAGCTTTGCCAGGTCATCCTGCAACCCCTGCCATCCCCCTAGGTCATCCACCACCACTGCTACCTTGGTATCATCAGCAAACAGACTGATCTTGCTCTTGATGTCCAAAGATATGCCTGCAATGAATATCCCAAACAACACTGGTCCCAACACCGAGCCCTGTGGAATACAGCTCGTCACTACCATGGGTGTGAGAGCTCCCCACCCACCACCACCCTCTGTTGCCGTCCCTGAAGCCAGTTCCCTACCCATCTCACCAGGCTTTGCACCCGCCCCTGTGCCTACTAACTTACTTCCCAGCCTTTTATGCAGCACCGAGTCGAATGCCTTACTGAAGTCCAGATACAGGACATCCATTGCATGGCCCCTGTCCAGTTGCCTAGTTACCCAGTCATAGAACTCCACCAGATTGGTTTGGCAGGATCTGCCCTGTATGAAGCCATGCTGTCTGCTGTCTTGTAGTCCTTTGGCCTCTAGGAGGGCCACCAGCCTCTCCCTCAGGATAGTCTCCATTAGCTTACCCACGATGGATGTAGGCTCACTGGTCTGTAGTTTCCCAGTTCATCCTTGGGGCCACTCTTGTGGAGGGGCACCACATGAGCCATCCTTCAGTCCTGAGGTACACACCCTGAACGTAGTGAGGCATTAAATAGGTCTGCCAAAGGCCCCGCAAGGACCTCTGCCAGCTCCTTCAGTACCCTGGGGTGGATGCCATCTGGGCCTGGTGCCTTGTCCACCCTCAGCACCTTCAAACCCTCCCGAACTCTACCTTCCATGATTTCCCCTTCTGTCACCCCCTCCCCCCTGTTTCTGCCATTTCTCCACCTTGAGTGTCACCCCCTCTTCTCTTTAGTAAATGCTGACAGAAGTACTCATTTAATGCTTCTGCCTTATCGCACCCTGCTTCCACCCAACCTCCCTCCTTCCTAATCCTTACTATGCGATCCTTACAGCTCCTTTTCCCCCGATGTACCTAAAGAAGTCCTTCTCCCCCTTCTTAATGCCTTGTGCCAGCCTGAGTTCCGTAGATGCCTTGGCTCCCCTTACTGCCCTTGTCACCTCCTTCGATTCCGTCAAGTACTCTTCCCTGTCCCCCCCCCGTTTTCTTGTACTTCCTAAAGGCAGCTCTTTTCCTCCTTACCTTTTCCACAACCTCCTTGCTCAACCAGCTCAGTTTCTTAGCCCTAGCCTTCTTGCTGTGGGCCTTGCAGCAGGTTTTGGTTGCCTCCACTATCCCCAGCTTTATGAGCTCCCACCTCTGGTTAGTGTCCATACTAGATTGAATTCTGGCCAGGTACCTTTTACCACTTCCCCCATCCTCCCAAAGTCAGCCTTCCTGAAGTCCAGCACTCTTGTGCCAGATTCCACTCCTTCCTTGCCCATATCCAGTGTGAGCCATACTGAGTGGTGCTCACTCCCTGACAGCGGTTGCTCCATTGTAAGTTCTCTCACAAAGTCCCCATTTGCCAGCACAAGGTCAAGGGTATTCCCTAACCTGGTTGGTTCACTGACCATTTGCAGCAGGAAGCTGTCCTGGAAGGCATCCAACAGTACCTGCTCCCTTTTGTTCCTGGTTGTTGAGGTACTCCAGTCCACTCCTGGCATGTTGAAGTCCCCCACAATCACCACACTATCCTTCTCGCAGGTCCTCCTGATCTGTCCTGCTAGTTCCCTGTCTAACTCCTCCGTCTGAGATGGCAGCCTGTACACCACTCCCATTCTAAGAATCCTATTTCTTGGAATCCTGGATTTGCATCCAAAGTGACTCTGTACTACCCTCCTCCCCTTCCTCCCTTACATACTTGAGTCCTTCCTTCACATATAGTGCCACCCCCCCTCCTTTCCCAATCACTCTGTCCCTACGAAATAATCTGTACCCTGGTACAGACAGGTCCCAGTCATTGTATTGGGTGGCCCATGTTTCCGTGATGACTGCAATGTCCACCTCTCCCTCTGCCATGAGAACCTGTAACTCTGCAGTTTTCCTCCCAAGGCTCCTAGCATTAAGGGTAACCACTTTCCACCCTTTCCCTCCCTCTCCCATCCTGATCTCCTTTACTAGCATCACCAATAGTACTTGCCATTTGTCCTTTGTCACTGTTATGGGGGTAAGCTCATATGGTTTCCCAACCTGTGGTCTCTGCATGTCTCTTGCCCAACTGCCACCCCCCGCTCCTAGTTTAAATTCCCAACTTCCTCTATGTACTCCTTCATCCTCTGTTTCAACACTTTCTTTCTCTCCTCACTCAAGTGTAGTCTGTCCTTGGCATAGAGACTACTGTCCTCCCAGGTCTCTCCCCAACCCCCCAACAGCCCATACCCTTTAGCACAACACCAGGTTCTTAGCCATCCATTAAATTCCTCTATTCTCAGCTTTCTTGTTGTGCTTGCCTTGGGCACTGGAAGTATCGCTGAAAAAGTTACTGATCTTCCTGCCCCCTCACATAATTGTCCTAGTTCCTCAAACCTCCTCTGGACTATATCTACTGCCTTGTCAGCTAGGTCGTTCGTCCCAAGATGTACAGGTATAATTAAATGAGGCTTGTCCCTACCCCTTCTAGCATATTTCAATACAGATTGTCCCACCCTTTCCACTGTCATTCCTGGCATGGCCTCCACCCAAATGAGACTATGCCTCTCCCCCTTGCTGCCCCACCTGACTCCTCTTAGTATTGAGTACCCCAGCACCAAGATTCCACCCCTCTTACTCCCTGCTTGCTTCCATTCATCTCCCTCTTTCATTTCCAGCTCCTCTTCTTCCTCCTGCACATTATTTCCCCCTTTTGCCCCTGTTGCAATTCTCCCAGCAGAACCTCCCCCCGCTCCGGTTTGGTCCAGGCATTTATCAATTACTCCTCTAATTTCTTCATTTCCCTCCTCCACCTTCTTCCTCTCCAGCAGTGCAAAACTATTTTCTGAAGACCCTTCACAAATGCCCGCTCCCTCTCTCTTCATAGTAACCTGTTCTCCTCCTTCCACTCCATGACTTTTGCCACTTTTGCCTCCCTCACAAGTCCCTATCTCCTCCTTCCATTTGTCTTTGTCTCCTGACCTGGTTTCCCCAGCAATCGTTCTTCTTGGCCTGGGCCCCTTTGTCTCTGCTTCCCTTCTTCTGACCCTCTCCTCACCACTGTTGGCTTAAATCGCCCTCCCTCATCTCCCCTTCTTCCTCCCTCCAGTATTGGGCTAAACCCACCCCCAATCTGCCTTGCCTGTCTTAGTTCCTCCTGCAGACCCTCAATCTCCTTTCTAAGTTTTCTGTGTGGTTGCACACTAAACATCCTCCCACACTCCAGGCAATTTTTAGAAAGATTGGTGCAGCGCAGTTGTTGCAGCCTACCACCCTACCCATTGCTGTCGTTGCCCAGCAGCGACCCCCCACCCTTCCAGATGCAGGATACTAAACACTCCCCCAAGTCTCCCCTCTCCCTCCTCTATCAGTGCAAAACATTTTCTTTATTTCCCTTACCTCCTTTGTTGTACAAGTTTAAATAGATTGAGCAATTGCTTTTAATATTCCTATCCTTCCTATCCACACTCAAAAAGAGACTTTAAGTAGCTATTGCACAATCTTATTCAAACTCCTATTCCTCCTTTCCACAATGCAATAGCAATGCAAACAAGTAGCAATGAAAGCTCCTAGATTTGCAGTTACTTCCCTTCCACTGAGATAGCAGTCACCTCTTCACTCACTGCTGTTCCTTTCCTGGATGTCTGCTTCTGCTATGACAGGTGCATATCCTTTGCCCGTTTGAGGAAGTGATGTCAGAACCCTGGTATAAAGGAATCATGGACCAGGGGTGGGTGGGGTGAGGGTTGGGGGGACCAGTCCAAGTCTTCCAGAAACAATCAGGTAGCTGAGGCCCCTGGTCAGACCATTAGCACCCTTCCCCCACTATGCACTAAATTTTGCAGCTAGTGAAGCCAGCAAAAATAAATCACAAAATAGGTTTGCTACCAAAAGAAACAGGTCTCCAATTCAAGCAGCTTCACCAACAGCACATCAAAACAGGCTTGAAATTAGAAGATATAGGTCTCCAGTTCAAAGAAACAGCCCCAGTTAAATCACACCAAATAGGTTTTAAATCAGAAGAAATAAGCCACTACAAATGCAGTCTGCTACACAGTGAAACATCAAACAAATGAGCCCACTTATAGCCACCAAAACAGGTTTCAAAATTCCAACAACCCCCAAACAATACCCTGCTAGCCCCTTAGAAGTAGTAAGAAAGAAAAGAAATAACCTTTACCAAGTAAAATCCACAAGAAACAATGTAAAAACAACAAGAAGAAGCTACTGTACTGTAACAGATCTGATCCTTTCCCCTTCCAGTTCTAGAGCAGCAAGTTAGTGATCTGTATTGCAAGCACCTCTCGTCACTTCCAAGATTGCCTACACGCTGCATATCTGTGGCATATAGGCAACCCTAAGTGGGAATGCCATACAGTGGGGGTCCCGCAGACCCCCCTGCAGCATTCACACAGAGCATGCTAGCCAGGTGCACGATGGATCCCCCGGCCACCTGGGCAGCAATGTGCCAGGGCAGTCGGGGGGAGTGTCAGGAGCATGCCTGTACTATGCACCATTTACTAAGGTGCGTAGTGCCTGGCAGCCTGGACCTTGCTGTAACCCAGTGTGTGGCCCCCCCGGTCATCACTGGCCGGTCGCAGAGGGACTGGGAAACAACCATCCGTACTGCCCCAGCCCTCTAAGCTGATGGGGAGCACTGGGGCAGTCATTCGGGCATGTGCCAGATATTTTACTTTTTTGGTTTTTAATGTGGTTCCACACATCCCATTCTCCACCACACCAAGGGCACAAGGCATCCACTTTGGGACCCAGGTCAGGCATCTGATTGGATACCTGCCCAGGTCCACTCCTCCACACCAGGCTGCCCACATGAACCTGTGCATGGGGGGGCAGGGCCACAGACAGGTGCCCCGTAGGTGCATGCAGTTGTGAGTACCATGCACCCTATGCCTGTCCAGGGCCATGGAATTACATGGGCAGAATATGCCCCATTGGTGAATAGTACCCATTGGAGGCTATTCACTAATGGGCAGAAAGTATGCACCAAAGGCGCATATCCCACCCGCTCAGCTACGCACCCTTGGGAGATCCGCATGGGGGCTGTATTCATGAACACTGGCCATGTGGCTCCTGTATGTGGCCCTGCCTTCTGGCACACAGGTTCATGGGAGGTGGTCAGGTGTGGAGCAGTGGATCTGGGCAGGGAGCCACTCATCCACCCGATCTGGGTCCCACAGTGGATCAGTTGCACCTGTGGAGCACCATTTTGACTGCCACTGCACAGTGCACTGACCGCAGGGGGGTTATGCCCAGTTGGCCACCACCAGCCCTCCTGGTGTGCCCTGATGGCAGGGGCATCTGTAGTGGGGGATCTGATGCTCTCTGCTGTCACCACCACAGCCCATGGTTGCAACCCCCAGGGGGTGTGTATTTGGCCCCCAGTGTTACGGCGGCCCCCACATGGCATAGCCACCAGCCCCCTGTGCACAGCACTCTGCACTTTAGTGAATCATGCGGAGTGCTGGCAAACCCCCCACACTGCCCCTGGCCAGCCCCCGCATGGAGCAAAGTGACTGACGGGGGATCGGGTGCATGGGGGGCATATGTGTGTTGTGTATACCACACAGGGGGCACAGTGGGCACGGGCTGGTGCAGGGTGGGCTACGACCCCAAGTTACACAGCATGTACCCACTCCACACCTTAGTGAGTAGGGCACGTTATTAGTAAAAATGTAACGTATAAATATAATTTATTTTATTTTTGCTTTATGTAGCTAGCCTTTCAGCTCTGACGAAGGGATCCATTGGTCCTGAAACATCAACGTGATCACAAGAAAAAACAAAGTACATTTAAAAGGGAGCACTAACATTACAGGAGCTAACAATGCAACAAATTCATCTTCATTTTGTGTGACATATGGACTACAACTGATTTAGTACATCATTATGATGGAGTCTTGTAATATGAAGAATGAGTATTTTTGGAATGTGATGTAAAATGTCCATGTGAATATTAAATATGGGTAGAGATTCTACAGCGCTGTTCGGTTTTTCTAGTCCTTCAATGATACCAATGTTTCTGTCACACATGTCTGAATCGTGACGCTGCCTTTGCCCCCCCCCCCGACCTCCTTAGGCAACCTGTTCTGTCTATCCAACACCCTTTCTGTGAAGAAAAGCTGCCTCGCCTCTCTCTCTTGAAACTTCTCCATACGCCTCATTATGTTTCCTTTGTAACCACGTCTGCTCAACCTCAAACCCCCCACACTCCACCTTGTTTACCCCCAAGACACAGCAAACAGTTTATTCCACAGCAAAATCACAACAGTCATTAGTAGTGACATCACCATCCTACCTTACATTCTGATTGGTTTATTTTCGCAACAGCAACTATAAACAAGTGCAGGGCAGGGAAAGGGGAAGGAGCAGTCCCCACAAGCTTAAAAAAAAAAAAAACTAGGAGCAAAAAAATAGTACCACTAACTTTTTCTTCAAACACATAAAGCAAAATATTTTATTTAGTTTCATTTTAAAATGTTTGGCCTGGAAAGCCACACTGACCTGAAGCTCATTTCAAGGTGCATTCTGAGATCACCAGGAGGTTTTGGGACTTGCTTAGGATCTCACTGTTGTGTATGTGGAGGACTGTGGGAATCCAACCTAGGTCTGCTGGATGTATCAAGCATGTTTACAGTCTTCAGCCTAGTACTTTATTCCCTTATCAATCTTGTTATTACCTCTTTTAGGCAAGCAACTAGCCCATTGCCACTTCATTACTCCTGTAAAAATTGGATGAATGTTTATCAGTAACACACCATTGCACTGCACTGCACTGTATTGTAATGAATTTGTAACTTCAGTATATATTCTTTGCTGATGCTGTATTCCCTGCCTCCCTGGCACACCCTTGAAAAGCAATTGGTGCACCTAAATGAGGGTATCACAGTGCTGGCAGTCCTAAATAAATTCTCTACCCAAGTGATGCAGTGGGGATTTCACATGTAAGCTGGATACACCACTAGAGGGCACTGTTCTCCAACTGCTCATACCAAGGTTTCTCTGATATCTGAGGAGATGGACAAAGGCTGAAAAATCACATTAGGGCAATGCAAAACAAATACTATTTGGGACAAATACACACAACATATTTCTCAACCTATCAGCATTAAAATTCATAGCACAAGCCTTCAAAATTCAGAAAAAATGTCTAGTACTTTCATATTTTAAGGAATAATGGGCCCGATTCCAAGACAAATGGCGCACGTCGCCCGCATTTGCGAGTTCGGCCATATACCCGATCGGCTGGGGACCCTGCTCCTGATTCCAGAACAGGCAGGGTCCACGGCGCTATATCCTGTGAATTGAGGCACCCAAGGCAGTGCGCCAAAAGGAGGGCACACCTCAACAGTGTGCCGCAAGTCACAGCAATGCCCTCTGACAGGGTGCAGGTCCCCTCCACCGTAGCCCCAAACACACAGCACCCCCAAAGCCCAGTTCCCCAAAACAATTGCAATGCATCGCAGGACTGTACAGACAGCCCCAATGCCAGCCACCTGGCGACATGTACCCGCGATCCCTGGTAGTCCATCCCTGGTAGTCCAGTGACCCCCCACCCGGCAGTGCGAGTCCACCCCCACCCCCCTACACTTGGCCCCAGTCAGTGACTGGAAAAACCCACCTCTCACCTCGACAGCCAGCCACCAACTGAGTTCCCACCAAGCACGTATTACTGTATACAGTACGTGCTCAATCAGTCATTGATTGCATACTGTATACAGTAGCACACGCTCAGAGGGAGCTCAGTCAGCTGCTGGCCATAGAGGTGAGAGGTGGGTTTTGCCAGTTGCTGACAGGTGCTGAATATGGGGGGGGTGGAGGTGGACTGGCACTGCTCGGTGGGGGGCCACTAGACTACCAGGGATCGTGGTAGGCCTGTGTTGTGCACTATATTGACTGTGCATAGTGTGGCACAGGACCAGGATTGGGCTTGTCTTGGAGGGGGTTGTTATCCCTGGTGGGAATATTATCGGCCATTTGGGGTTTTGGGGCATGGGGATGTATTGCTGGGCAGTTGGTGTATTGGGACACTGGAGGGGATAGCCCTGTGGGGTTGGGGTGACAGCAGCCCACAAAGGACTTCTGTGACACAATGGGGGATGGTGGGGGGCTTCTATCCATTTGTGGGGGGGACTGTAGGGTGGCCTTGGCACAGTCCAGCAACCCCCAGTGGATGCAGCATAAGCTTAGACCAGCTAATAGCTGGTCTAACTGTACCTAGACCAATGTCCTCCGGGGGTTGTCTTGGAATTGCAAATGTGTTGTTCCAGCAGCCACCCTCCCAGAACAGGGTGCAACTGCTGGCATAAACCCCCCTTGCGCCATGTCATGGCATAGGACCACTTCAGCACAGGCAGCCTGTGACATGTCACAGGCTGCCTTTTGGAATACCGAATGTCATTACTCCTGGCACAAAGTGCTACTTGTACCATTTCTGTTGGCGCAAGTCACTTTGCGACATGTGTAACTGTTCTGGAATCGGGCCCAATATGTTTATAAATAGTGTGCACCATATACAGTATGTAGTGTTAAGGAATGTTTTCCATCGAGTTAGTACAGTGATTTAGTAAATAGTGTTGTGTGAAAATGAAATATTTTGCCTCGCAAAATATTTCGTGTAATTCTGTAATTACACAAAATTTTTCACCTAGGCCAAACAAAATTTCACCTGGTTTTCCGATTTCGTGTAATGGTGAAATTTCACGTAAAATGCTTTGGTCGGCCAATTTTCCTCATTAATGCTTGAAATTTCACCTCGTGGCACAATTTCACTGGCGTGACTTTTGATTTCGCCGGCAAAATTTTGCTCTCAAAACTAAATGTGCATTGCATTGTGGGCAAATAGGTCAAATAGCACATGCAGCTTGTTTACAGCTCATTCTGTTGCATGTTGAGTCGGAGAGCAGTATGTTGTGGTGCATCAGAGCCAATAAACCCTTTTAAAACCTCTTTAAAAACTTGTTTTTGAGAGCTAGTTGCTCCAAAATATACAGTTTTTTCCTAGTACTCCTAGGGAACATTTTCTAATTTTGTGGATTTTTGCATTATACTTAATTTAATTAGGTTTTACTTTTGCCTGCATCTTTGAAGGAGTTGAGTGGGGTAGGGTAGGAGTGTAAACCAGTGCAGGCTATTTGTTAGCCTTTTACGAACAGATTACTCAAAAATTGTGAGTTATTTTTTAATGTTATTTCTTATTAATTTTGTTACATCTTGACAATTTTTTTTCTCTGAAAAGTTACTCCGTCCTGTCTGAGACTTCCTGCCGCTGTTAGCCTGTGTTACATATTCCATTCTTCCACTTTTAGTTGTGATTGTGAATTCTAAAGTTTTAAACACACGGAGCTGATTTGTTATTTTATTTTTATTTGTTTGTGGTTAGTTCTGTTTGTTGGGGTGTTAACTTGTGTTGCTTAAACTGTGAAAATCAACAGTTCTATATTTTTTAATATGGAAACTCAAATACTTTTACTTGATCTCTTGAACTTGTCCATTTACAGTCGCACTGCTTTGTTGAATTGCTCCCCTGTATTTTATTGCTGGAGCTTGCCTCTGCATATTGCGCAATGTTCCTGTTTTTGTTGACTTACCTTGCCCTTTCTCTGTTACAGCATTGTTTGTTTAACACCTGATGCACATACAGTAGTATAAAATACTATATATTAATATAGTAGTTTTCAAGAGATTGCTTGCTGATCCCTCTCATTCAGACCATTACCATACTGTGGGACTCGCCTCTGTCAATGTTTAATGGTTGTCTCTGTCCTTATATAATTCAAATAATGTGTGGAATTAACTAAGTAACAACACATTACAGTACTTTAGTAGTCCAGACACAGGTGATCTGTATTTAAAGTCGGTCACTTGTGCCCTTTTCGTCTGTGTGTGTTGCTTTAATTCCTGTTTGGGGAAAGAAAAAAGTTACCTTTTTGTTTTTACTAGAATAGGCTACCTATCTTATACAGTATTAGTTGTTCTCTAAGTGCTGCTACCTGTTCTGTCCTGATAGTGTTTGGACTTGTAAGGAAGCCAGTACTGTAGGTGTGACGTGTGAGGTGTTACTGACATAGTTAGTAATACATCCATTCCAGTGGCGGAGCCAGGTTTGGGAGCGTTTGGGAGCTGGGGGGGGGGTGGCCATCCAGTCAATGCACGGGCTCCACAATGGGCACTAAACAGGGAATAAGGATTTCAGCGTGGGCGCTGCTACTCACACTTGGGCAGCCAGGAGGGGCAACTGCCCCCCCCAGCCCCCCCAAGCTCCGCCACTGATCCATTCTTGATTATATTTCTATGATATACTCCCAGAGAAAGGGAAAGCTTTGAGGCAGCAGTGGCCAGCAAAAATGCCTGCTAAGAGGTGGCCCAGTACAGAGGGGAAATGTGGCAGGGGGGATGAGGGAGCTAAGAAGTCTACTGAAAAGAATACAACTTCAGTTCCAGGTCCCACTCCCCATAGCAGCGAAAGCACACATATGTCTGCATTAGTGTCTTCTGCTGTGGACTCTGGTGGTGCGGCAGGTACCAGCAAAGGAGTTGTTAGTAGTACTGGCATACCCATGTGTTGCTTTTTTAAGGTTCAAACTGTTGCATCCATGCTGGTGGGGGATGATGACAGTGAGAAGAAGGGATTGGGAGGCACTGACACCAGCACAGGCACAGTGGTCCAGAAGGAGGGTGATAAGTTTGTCGGTGTGATTGTCCCTGTTCCTGCAGGAGTTGGTGATGATAGTGTTCAATCAGAGTCTGATTATTCTGGAGATAGGGATAGTAAGCCCCCTGAGATTGTTGTAGAGAAAGAAAAAGGTGCCGTGCTGCAAGAAGATATTGATAAGGAGGAGGAGGAGGAGGAGGAAGACAAGGACATCATCGCTATTGGTGGTGATGATGACAACTGGGATGATCCCACATGACAGCCTGAGTTAAAAAAAGGTCAATGATGATGTAGGCCATTTACATGCACAGCCCATGGGTCAGTCTGTCAGCAACTCTATTAGCAAACCTCCAAGCAGTCAAGTAACCACCCTCCCAAAAATAATCTTATGGAAGTGATGAGAGCAGCCCAAAAAACACACACTTCCACACCTGTTTCTGAATTATCCCAGTCGCAGAAGCATCTGAAGTCCAGAGGTCAAAAGTCCCTAGTTTGGGACTTTCATGTGCATGATCCTGCTGAGGAGACCACAGCAATATGCAAACTTTGTCAAGCACGTGTTAGTCGGGGGAAAAGGGAAGCCACATAGGCACCAGTGGCCAGCATGCCCCCACCTGAAAAACAAGCACCTGCAGAGATGGTAGCAACACTAGGAGGATGCCAGAGCTGTTGGTGGCATCTCCCTTGGCAAGTTAAATGTAGTAGTGCAAGAGCAGGAGGAGGGAGTGCAGAGTGGGTTGGTGGTGCAGGAGGAGGGTGAGCAATCCTTTGATCTGTCAAGTAGTGGGCATAGCAGTGAAGGTACCAGTCCCAGTGCCTTGAGTCTAAAAAATACACCACCGCACCCAGGAGCAACCAAAATAACTGGTTTCATGCAGTCTACACAGCCCCAAGAATCATCTGTTACCCCTAAAAGAACATCATTGCTGCTACAAGTACAGCGTGCTGGTCAAACAGCCCCAAAGATGCAGCCCACTCTGAAGGCTATCCTTGAGTGGCACACAAAGTACCCCCCAATCATGCTGCTGCAGAAGAGTTAAATGCTGCCACTGCTGAAATGCTGGCCATCGATCTGTTGCCATTCTCATTCATGGAGAATGCTGGTTTCCGCATGTTGATGGCCCGTGCCTGTCCCAAATGGTAGGTTCCATCGCAAACCTACCAGAGCTGAACAATAGAGTGGCTGATTCCATTAGACATGCATTGAAGCATAGTGCATCAGAATATATCCATCTTAGCATGGATATGTGGACCAGTGGACAGACAGCAGCAAGCTCGTATCTATGCATAACAGCACACTGGGCACAGTTGCCTGGGCTGGTACTTGATTTGGGGCCTGGCAAAACCTGCAGAAATCAAAACTGTGGTGGTAGCAACACACCTGGTATTTGGCAGCATGTAACCCTGAGTATGACAAGTGTTACTGGTTCTCACATAGCTGAGAAAATGCTTAATGTTCTGCTGTCAGAGATTGATGGGTGGCTTCACACACAGTCACTCATAGCAGGATTCATGTCAAGTGATAATGGCTTCAATGTAGTGAAGTGCATTAGTGATGGTGGTTTTTTCAGGGTGCCCTGCCTGGCACACTGCCTTAATCTTGTTGTACAGCAGTTTTCCAACCATGCGGACATTAAGAAACAGTTATTGTCACGCGTCGTATCTGTGTCCACTTCACCCATTCTGCAAAGGCCCGTGACCATCTACGTGACCTACAGTGCAATAACCATCTGCCTCAGCAACGGGTGATGCTTGATGTTGTGACCAGGTGAAACTCCACACTTTGCATGTGTCAGAATACCTGCTGGTGCACAGCACCCGTGACAGTGCTGGAGTGGCCATTGTGCTAACAACAGATCAGTGGCACCAAATGGATGGGCTGTTACACATTCTCCATCCATTCGGGCATGCTATACAGGCAGTGAGTGGGACGCTGCTTGTATAAGTCAATCCATACTACTCATATGTTTGCTGAGACAGACACTAGGTAATGTGCGACACCAGATGGAGGCAAGTGGAGATTATGGCAGTTGTGATTTAATGGATCACATGCTCCACATGCTGGACACAAATACCCATGTATCCTGCATTTTACAGCTGACTTTGCTATCGCCACGATGCTGAATCCACGCTACAAATGTGGCCTGCCTTTTATAATTGAAGGAAGTCGTCAGCGAATACAAAGTTTGACAGAGAACCTCATTAGAATGGTATATGCTGCACACATGAAAAAGGCACATTCTGCAGCAAAAATGGATGTTGCTACCACCACCAGCGGCTCACAGGCAACCCAATCAGAGAAAATGGGCAAGGCAGAGCAGAAAACAGCAAGCAATACTATTTGGGATGTTCCCTTTCAGGTGGGAGTGGAAGATATAGAGGAAAATGAGGAGGAGACAGATGAGGCAGCTGGACTCTGGGTAGCAGAATGAATGGTGGAGGCCTACATGGGGGACCCAAAGCATCTTGCCATTACTGATGAGCCACTGCTCTCCTGGAGCAGCAACATGACTGACTGGCCAGCACTAACATCGGTTGCTGTGAAATACCTGAGCTGCCCACCATCCAGTGTCACTGTGGAACAAGTGTTTAGTGCAGCTGGGGCCATTGTGAGTGACTGTAGGACCAATTTGTCACCCACGAATGTGTCCATACTAACATTCATCAAAATGAATGAAAGGCACATTCCACACAACACAGTGATGTCAGTGACGTTGCCACAGGAACTGTGTCTCGGTGATGAGGATAATGACAATCCCTTGACTAAAGCATCCACCAGCAGTGAAGTGGATGAAGCAGCAATGGTGAGAGAATTCCCACCTGGTAAGAAGTCCGATCTTGAAGACTGTGAGGGGTGCTTCTTGGATGATGTGGAAGTGGAAAAAGGCTGAGTTTACTCAAAGGCCACCCCCCTCATCCACTTTCAGCTCAGTACAGTGTTATAACTTATTTTTAGCTGTGTACCATTGTATTGGTTATGGTTATATGTTATCTGCTGCAGTGTGAAACACTTTCATTTGATCACCCTATGCTGTAAAATGTTGTTTGGTCCCCTGTCCCCCAGGCTATAGAAAGTAGCAGCAATACATAACCATAAACCATAAAGATTATGCATGATTACAGTTATAATGTTTCGCAACAGAAAATATCAAGATACACGTTACTTTTCATTTTGACTATTGACCACGTCTTACAGCAAACGTTGCTAGAGGTTCCCAAGGCTAGGACTAAGGCAGGCCAGAAATCCTTCTCGTATGCTGCCCCTTCCTTATGGAACAACCTCCCGTTGGAGGTGCGAGAAACCCCATCGGTGCCGTGCTTCCGCACCAGACTCAAAACCCATCTTCTATCAAAAGGCGTATGCCAGTGCCACCACACCTGACACTACCTAAATGACCACAACTAACTAAAATTTCTAACCCCCCAACAATGTAGCACTAACTTTTCTCCTCTCTGAACCATCTTAATTCTCTTGAACTATGTCACCCAAAGAATTCATAGTGCTGTCTCGCTAACATGTAGGATAAATGTTTGAATGCAATGAACTACAACTTACCAACATGATACATATAACTCTTATAACTACTGCTATGTGTAAACAGCCGAATACTGTATACCCATGACTTCCTGTATATGTAAATGTACAAAAGTTCATAATGTCTGTACTGTTATTCCCGGGTCGCCCCTGAAAAAGGGACCTTCAGGGCCCAGTGGGCCTACCCGGTCATCAATATTCAATAAATAAATAAATAATGTTGTCTTGATGTCCTTAAAAGTGCTCATGATGGCACATGCCACACTGCCCCCCTCCTCCCCACCACCTACCTGACACACCCATGCACTCCAAGCGACCAAAAAATATTTTCTGCCACTTACAATTTGTGACATGTTGAAGAACCCTGGCTCCTAGTACAAGCTGCATGTGACTGTAGCATGCTCATTTAACCGTTAACACCACAAGCTGAACAAATTTTGAGAAATGGTAAATGGTGACCATCTTTAATGATGCTAGTCATTAATTACAAAAGTAATCATGAAAAGGCTTAACAACTTACAACATCCAATTACCCCAAAAAGTTTACTTACGCTATACTACCAGGTTAAAGTTCTTGTACTGAAATTGTGATGGTTCTGGGGGGGGTGGTCAGGGCAGGGAGGGCAGGGGCCAGTGTATGCTGCCTTCAGTTTGGGTTCCAAATTTTAATGGTTACTGCAGCTCTTCCACCTCAAATGATTAGACAATACATTAGCTCCCTCCACCTAATTGTTTACTAAACACCATCTCAACCATCCATTTCCATATAGTTCCTCCCTGGATGTGGGTGGTATTTACTCGTTAATGGTATGGACACTAGTGGCCAACGTCGCAGATCAAGCAACACCCTCTATCTTGCTCTTGCACACAATACAGCTCCTGCAGGGCCTGGATGGATGTAGTCATCACACAGAGATAGGATGAAACATCAACATAGGAAAATGACCTAAGTAAGACCAAAGACAAGGAAAAATGATGAATACTCGTCAATCTGCATGCCTGGTTTTAGCAAGCAAATTAGAACAAGCATAGAAAAAAAATGTATACTTACCATACCCCGTGATGTCATTAAACTGTGGAAATCACCCCCCAGAAGGAACTTGCTGGGCGGTGCACATGATTCCAGACCACAATGATGAAGCACAGTAGCGTAGCAGGCATTCCCTTTCCTCTAACAGTACTGCATCTGCGTACCTGGAAATAAGACAAAAAGAAGAACAAATTTTGAGCACTGTAAAAATTCCAGCCCACACCACCAACATCCTCCCAGTCCGACCCCCCACCTCTCCCCCACACAGAAGAGCATAAAAAATGAAGAAATACTTACCTCAGGGACTGTGAAAGTGGAACCATTACACAATTAAATAAATCCCCCAGATCTGGTTGAGCAGCAGCAACGGCAGCAGGAGCGAGATTTAGCTTAGCCAGAATTCCTGATGCTGACAAAAGCAAAAAATAAAGTAATTACTATCAAACTCAGACATCCAGATGGCAGTAACAGAAGTAACCCACTAGTAATGAAAATTTAAATATTGTACTTACCGTCTGCCTTGGGATTTGGGATTGGAAATGTGGTGCGTTCCAACATCCCTCAATCCTAATCCCAGCCTGTCATAATGATGTCATCCACAGCACACTGAAAAATAATATAAAAACAGTACAAACATATTAGAACTCAAGACACCACAATACCAACCCACCAACACCCTTATCTTGCACGGGAAAAAAAAAAGATACAGATACGAATCTAATAGATTTCTTTGTCAGGGTGACCAAAGTAGTAGACCAGGGAGGGGCTGGGGACATGGCCTACCTAGACTTTAGCAAGGCATTTGACACAGTCCCACACAAAAGATTAATAAAAAAATTAGCCAGCCTGGGAGTGGGTACGAGGGTGATAGCCTGGGTAAAACATTGACTGGACAACAGGATGCACAGGATAATAGTAAATGGAGTCCACGGTGAAGAAAGAGGAGTTACTAGTGGGGTACCGCAGGGTTCAGTACTGGGTCCAGTCCTTTTTAATATCTTTATAAGTGACATTGTAGAGGGACTGGAAGGAAAAGTATGTCTCTTTGCAGACGACACAATGATCTGCAACAGGATTGATACACAAGGTAGGGTGGAAAGGATGAGAAGGGACTTAGCAAGGTTGGAGGAATAGTCAAATGTATGGCATCTTAGATTCAATGCAAAGAAATGCAAAGTAATGCACCTGGGAAACAAAAACCCAGGGGAAGAGTACACAATGGGGAGGTGAGATACTGACAATAACAAAAACGGAAAGGGACCTGGGGGGACCTAAAGGTGGGCAAGAAATATGAGAAAGCAGTAAGGAAGGCTGGGGGTGTACTGGGATGCAAAGGGAGAGGCATCACCAGGAGAAAACAGGAAGTTGTTATCCCTCTGTACAGACAGTTGGTGAGACCCCATCTGGAGTATTGCGTGCAGTTCTGGAGACCCCATCTCTGCAAAGACATAGACAGGGTAGAGGCTATCCAGAGGAGGGCAACCAAAATGGTGCAGGGTCTGCACCAGAAGACATACAAAGAGAGACTAAAGGAGCTCAATATGTATACCCTCGAGGAAAGGAGGGAGAGGGGGGACACGATAGAAACTTTCAAGTACCTCAAGAGAATCAACAAAGTCCAAGAGGTAGCATCTTTCAGAAAAAGAGATATGCAAGAACAAGGGCACAATTTGAAGATAGAGTGGGGATGGCTCAGAGGTAATGTGAGGAAGTATATTTTCACAGAGAGGGTTGTGGATGCATGGAACAGCTTTCCTGAGGAGGCTGTGGAGTCAAAAACAGTGGGGGAATTCAAGAATGCATGGGACAGACATAAGGCAATTCTAGGGGGTGGGAGTAGAAAGAAGTAGGCTGTTGGTTAACTAGGATCTGCAGCTTATCCTCTAGGTAGGGAAATGGGCAGACTGGGTGGGCCAATCCATCTTTAACTGCCATCAAATTATATGTTTCTACTTACATGTGCAGCATCAGCAGTAAGGACTCTGTGAAGATGATCCACCATCAACCATCCAAAATGGCACTTCTTGTGGCAACTTGGGAATTAGTAGTCACAGACAGCAGCAGACAGCAAGCTACGGTGCCCCAAAATGTCATTCACTCCCTCCCCGCCACAAGGCAGGCAAGTTACAACCACAGAGTCAGTCAACACAGCCAATCAGGACAGCAGCATAGGGAAATGATAATTCTGCTACATGTCTATCTCAATAAGTTGAAAAAGCAGCAGCAGGAGGAAACCAGTGTGAGTAGCAGCAGCATTTTGCATGACAAATTCATTTTCACTGCATGGCAGTGGCACCCCTTTTCAGGTCCATGAGGTGGTGGTTCAGCATTTAACATCAGGACTGACACCAGACCATATTTAAGTTTCAATTTTATCTACCATTTTTGCTGTCACATTTCTGGACATGTGCCTGTCTTGCTCTTGCAGAACACCCTCGATTCAGCATGAGATGACTTGAAAACAGTGGACCAAAGACCATGTTTTGGTTTGGGTGGTGGCTTGGGAGCCATATAACAACATGGCTGCGAGCTGATTTCTGTCTGAATTTTCTGTAACATTTTTTGGGAAACATTTCTGGACTTCTGGTCCATGTTAGTCAGTGGCAACACCAAGATCAGGCCTGAAACCATTGGTAAACAGTGGGCCAAACACCATGTTTTGATCCGGGTGGAAGGCGTGCAACATTTAACAGCATGACTGAGACCTGAAGTGAAGTAGGAAGGTGATAAAGGGGTCTAGAGATGAAAGTCTAAGATGCAAAAAACATTTTTGTTCATAGGAACAATACTTGACATTTGTGGATAGCAGGAGAAAACATATGAATGAGTAACACAAAAGAAAAACAAAGGTAAGGTGTTTATGGGTATAACACTACTGACTATGACGGGAAAGGGGGACAGTCATCTCTAGTCCCCTTTATCACCTTCCTACTTCACTTCCTGATTTTTAATTGCTCCACAGTGGATATAAATACTGCTTGTTGCTCAGTTTTGCTATTCACCTGAAGAAGGGACCTGTGTGGCCCCGAAAGCTTGTGTATAATTCCGTTTTTGTACAAGACACTTAGTGGTCCAATAAAAGGTATCAAACCTTCCATCTTCTTCGGTAATATGAGAGGGGAAAAAGAAATCAGTGAACAAGGAAAAGGACTGATTACTATGGGGAGCATAACATTACACATAACACACAAAACCACTGGACAAAGACATATATTTATGACAACAAAGAAACAAGAGGATATAGAGTAAGATTACAGGACAGAAAAGATTTTTTGTTATTTTTTTTATCTTTTTTTTATTTTGTTTTATTTTTTTCTTATTTTTTGAGGGTGGAGAATGATGAGAAGAGGAGAATATCAAAACACAGTGACAGGGCACAGGAGGATAGGATTCAGAATAAGAAAAAACAATTAACTGCTGCTGACTTCCACTACTTAATTTAAACCTGCCCAGAAGTTCCACCACCACCACCACCATGACGCAAGTCCGCCAGGAGGTTGAGAATTTCTTGCTGGTCCTCCATTATTTTGCTGATATCCCCTGTGGCCTCTCTGAACTCCTGGCGGAACTGGTGAAATTCATGCCACAGTGCTTGCACTTCAGCCTGCACAGCCGCCAGGTCTTCACTGGTGACCACCTGATCAATTACAGCCAGTGCGTACTCAGTGCACACTCAGCATCCTGATGCTGGTGGCGTCGGCGACTGTGGGGTGATTGTGCTGCTGGTGCTGCTGCTTCCAGCTGCTGCTGTGTCTGACTATGGCACCCCCTGTGTGGACTCACCACAGACATAGAAGGGCCACCTTGCTCCTCCTGGCCCCCTTCCCCTTCTCTGTGTTCCTCCACACTGCTGCCTCCTGCTACTGCTGCCAGCTCTTTTTCTTTTGCCCGCCACTCTACTGTGTGGTGGTGCTTGAGATGGCTCCTGTGGCCACCAGTCCCTAAGTGTGTCCCTCTCTTACCCCAGCAAACACTTCTTCCACAAACATTGCAGATAACGACACTTTCATCCACAGCATCTGTGGTAAAAAATGACCATACTGTGGACAACCTTTGTTGTTGCCTGCTGATGTCCTGGATTCCACAATATACTGCTTCTGCTGCGGGGGGGGGGGACAGGCCTCTGCTGCTGCTGCTGGGGGTTGGCAATGGGCTTCTGCTGCTGGGGATATGACACACATGGTCCTGCTGCTGCTGCTGGGCAGGAGGGGGCACTGACTTTGGCTGCTGCTGATGGGGTGGGGTGCCTGACCTTCCCTGTCAGTCCTCACAGGTCTAAATGCTCACCTGTTGAGGCAAATATTTAGACCAGCCTTGTTCTTCTGACCCTCACCTTTCCCATCCATTATCAAAGTTTTAAAAAAAAAAGTTTTCTTAACAGAAAACTAAAAAAAAGTCAGAAAAAGAGAAAGAAAGAGTGTGATGGAGACACACACACACACTCAGTATAATCTAACACTCAGAAAAATATGCACACACACACACACACACAAAGTCCTACCAAAGAAAGATGAAGAAATTAACAGTTTTTAAAACACACAGAATGTGCAAAAACACAATACACACAAATTCCCCTGCTGCTGCGCTCTCTTGACTATCTCTGCCAGAAACATGAGCAAAAGGAAGCTGAATCACAGACTTTCTGCCTGACTGCAGACACCCATGTGACCTGCAGAGAGTAAATCATGTGACAAAGCCTGATTTCGCACTGTTTCACCTAGTACTACCTCAAGCCGAATTTACTGGCGAAATTGATGGCGAAATTTCACCGTAAGTGCTTAATTTCACGAAACGTTATGCGTGGTGAAATTGATGATTTAGCCAGCAAAATAAAATTTTGTAACATCTCTATTAATAATTTGTGTGTTCAGAAATAGTTCTAACATTTTTAATAAAATCTATAAACCTTTGCAGAGCAAAGGTAAATTTCAGTGTAAAAATCCTAATGCTGTGCCAAATTCATAGCAGTTGGGAGGTACTGTATGTGCACAAATACTATACTTTTTACAAATACCAGTATCATTCTTAAATATTTGTATTTATGTTAGATCACATAATGTAGTATTAGATCTTGGTTTAGGCTGAGGTGAAACACCCGTAATTACCACTACTCATTACATGAATGCATATTTTCATGATAACTCTGCATATTTTATTGAAACCTCTCAAACCCTTGGCCCTGTGCCATCATTAACAACAGAAACAAGTCTGAAATGTAAAACAAAATATTTTGCAAACACTGATACACAAACAAATACAAATACAGACACAAATACAAATAACAAAAATCCCCACACCCGTGCACAGCCCTAGCAATCATACATCCAGGCTGCACAAAACCATCAAGCAGAGCAGGCCTGACTATGTTCAAGCTGAAGGGAAGACAATGAATTTAGGCATGGAATAGGAGAAACGACAAACTACTGGTTGCAGTTTTTGTTTATATAACTGATTCCATGATGTTTATTATGGTCACACTTGCACATATTTATTTTGCAGTTCCACATTTTAATAATGTTTTGCACAGCGATACACATTAACTGATGTTGCCACTTTAAGAGTCTGGCACCATAAAAGGATTGCTATTGGTGCGTGACCTCACCTTGAAAAAGTACACTGCATGTCTGCATGAAAACGTTCAGTGGGTCAGCAGTGGTGACTGTTGCTCTTTTATCAAATAAATATGTAACCCCTAGATGGCGCTATCCCAGGGGCTACTACCCCTGCCTGAATTGCCACTAACAGGTTGAGGGGCCTGGATCCGATGGCGGGTGCCTCCACCCAGAGGTCAGGGTTTGCAATAGTTAAACTAACTTGGTCACAGCCCTCTGGGACACTGCAACCCCCCTTTCTTCCCACTAGTGGCCCACATAATATATCAGAATTACCTTCACAGTATACACTTACCCCGGGACTGGTTCAGGCACTGGGACCTCCTGTAAAATAAGATACAGTGCAACAATCACAGTACAATACTTTAACATAGACAAATACCTCAGGCAGTATAACTTTGCTGAAACAAGCAGCTCTGATTTATTTAGTGGGAATATAACAAGGACAGGGGGAAATCAGGTTAATTAGCGTATCACTTTATTCATCTACCTATGGCTCTGTGCACAGGCCTATCCCTACCAGTTACTGTCCCTGGGTACCCAAGCCCTAGTGGCTAGTCCAAACTGTGGCAGCTGGTAGGGGCCCTTTCACACAGAGAAAAGAAAAATTAGTTAAACAGTCAGCAGTACAGTAATTCCATTTGGATTCAATGTGGCAATTCAACAGGGAGCGACTCTGAATTAGTACTCATGACCTCCAAACAAGATAGGGTCCTTCAATGTCAGCAGGGCTACTCTTGAGCTCCATGAGACTCCTCACACATTTATATGGCAAACTGCAACAGGCAAGAGTCCTTCAATGGCAGCAGGATTCACTTGAGCTGCACAAGCCTTCTCACACATTTATATGGTAAACAGTAACAGGCAAAAGTCCTTTAATGGCAGCAGGATTCACTTGAGCTGCACAAGCCTTTTCACACATTTATATGGTAAAAAGAAAGTACTATACCAGGCAGGCTGCTTCTCTATCCCGATCGCAATTACTGCACAATACCCGGGAGAACACACAGCAGATTCAGTTCCTGACAGACCGAAAGTGCAAATCAGCAATTTCTCCAGTCTTCTACAGGTGAGCCTGGTTTCTACTCTTCAGATATCCTTTGATTCTCTTCACAGGATGGATTCAGTCCTAACAAGCAGTTACACAAGCTGCAGACAGGAACTCTGGGCCTTACACCGTTTCCCGACTAAAACTGCACCGAAAAGCACAGGGCTCCTTCCTCTTCACTGCCAGAGCTCAACTGAAACTCCAGCAGACAAAACCGAGCACTTCCTTTGAGTTCCTCCCAGTTCTTGGCTGGATTGGCTGTCACTCACAATAGACTGACTCTGTTGGTCCAAAAGGCGCGAAGTCCAAACTACATCTCAGAGTCACTGCCCATACAATCCTCTTGTGGCTGGCTCAGATTACGAGTCCAAGTTCTGATTCGTCCAAGGCACCATTTTAGAGCTACCTTATCCCACACTGATTGGTCCAGTTCAGCAGTTCAAAACTAGAATGGGAACTAGGCAAACACAGTTCTGACTGCAAAAAAGCAGGTTAGACAAACTGTATTTTCATTATTACTCTAAATGATTTCTGGCAAACAGTTACATCTTTCAGATAGGTTCCTTTGCACTCCTAGTGACTGCAAAATGGAGTGAACTGGCAGCAGTTCGAGTGGTACTCAAGCAGAGAAGCACACAGTCCCCCCATACAAACTAATTATGTCTGCAAGCAGACAGCTCTTAAAGAGACAGTACCAGAGGCTCTAAAAACACTCACTGATAAATGGCTTAAATGCCAAACACCATTCAGGCTTGGAGCATTCAAGCAAGCTCCTGGAAGTCTTTTTGGAACCCCCATTTGCAGGGGGGTTACAAATATATCTGTTGTTATAATCTTACTACCAAGCTCTGGTCTCACGTTTTGCAGTACTAGTGGCTGTGAGATGGCTTACTCTTTGACATATGGAATAGAAGAGCCAGTTTGGTCAGAACCTTCCAGAACATAGATATGAACCTAGAAAGCGTGTTGCCTATTGACACAGCAGCCCCACACACTTCTCAGTGAATGATAGGTCTTTTTTTTGACTCACAAAGATAAATATAGTGAATTCCATATACCTACCACCCTCTGTGAGAAGCTGTACTTCTTCCTGTCCCCGCTGAAATTTCCCCTTGAAGTTGCTTATTATGGCCCCTTGTTGTATTTTTGTTTTGTTTAATGTCTGTGCCCCAGTTATTTGCATAACTCTGAGTGCTTTTGGAAACTGCAGCAAAATTAACTTTCCTCCCATCAATCTAAGCATGTACGCTAACCTGAACCAGGGTAATTTTTACCCAAACATCGTATTTCCCAACTTTTGGTGCTTTAGCTTCAACCCTGACTTAATGTCCAAATGTAGTTTTTGCAGTGAATTTCCTTCCTTTCTTAAAAGGCTATACAACACACCTTCCTATTGGTATGTGGACTAGCTTGACAGTACCCTTGATGGGGGAGGGCACAGCCCAGGATATTCTCATAGCTTATAGTAACATGAATGTTTCAGCTCACTCACTGGGAGCTCCATGTAAACAATTATATAAACCAATTCAATGTTCTCTTTTCCCCAGCAGCTGCTGAGCCAGGGACACCTTTGGTTTTAATAAAATAACAACTCTGACACAGGGACTTCCAGTCACTTGACTCTCCTTTACCACAATGGATGGTGCCAATGCCACACAGTCAATTCATATGAGGCACAGAGACCTAAATCGACTTTTTTTTTTTTTTTTTCCCATATGCATTTTTTATTTCTGTGTTTTTTCATCCCCAGACTCAGGATACCTTCTAGCCCCATCAGCGACCCATTTTGGGGACTTTTTTAACCGCCCATAGGTGGCCTGCCCCATAGGGTCATGCGGGGCCTGCAGGGAACACCAAGTGAGAGGAGGTTTTTCCTCCTTGTGGTCTTGAGGGCTTCATGCATGCAATGAAGCATAGCACAGCATGTCATACCTGCCAACACCCTCCTCATGCACTGTCCTCACTGTTGCTGCCATCCAGCCTCTGCCAGATGGCAGTCGAGTGGCAGGACCCAGGAACCCCCCCCCCACCCCAAGGGAGGAGAGCTGTTGTTAGATGCTACAGCCTTGCTCATCCTGCTGGCCCCTCATAGACCCTGATCCTTTTCTGAACCCAGGTCACTGGTGTAGGTGGTGATGTGGCATCCAGTATCTCAACCCACCACACTAGAGGGCTGGTCATCAGTTCGACTTCTATACAATTAATTATGGTAGTGTTTTGTGTGTTACCTTAGCCCCAGCACTGCAGCTGCAGACAGGCCTATACCAATGTCCTAGACTGTCCCGGTCCTTGTTAACCATGGTCTCTCTGAGCCATGTGCAAATTTTCCTGGTCCTACCTTAGTTACCTTTTGAACTGAAAATCCTGATTTGTTTATTCACCATACAGACCCTGCTGTACCCTTTGAGGTTGTTCCTTCTGCCAATAACAAGCCTCACAGCAACTTGTGAATTTACTTTGGTATGCCAGCAAGGTTCCCACATTATTCAGGGTGAATCAAATTTTCTTGCCTTGGGCTCACTGGACCAACATCCCCAGCTGTGCCCAGATGTCAGGAAACTCCTGATGCCCCCACACACATGGCAGGACCCACGACAGCCAGAGCTCAGATTGCCTTAGCATTTTGTAGCACCTTATACTGTGCTCCCACCAGGGACTGCCTAGTTAAAATGGCCTCAACTGACCAGTTTACCATCTTGGGGACCCTCCACCACATATATTATGGCTAAACATAGGGGAGACAGGTGCTGAATCTTAGGTGCTACTTCAGAAACTCATTAATTGGTGGCAACTTTTCATAAAAGGGATGGAAAAATTCTTTAAAAAGTGAGAAGAGTGGAAGAATCTGGAGAGGGACAGGTCAGTTTGCCCATGCTACTTTCCATCCTTTCAGAACAAGTTCCATCCAACAAAAAACAACAGGACAGGTGCCAACTATACGGGCAACAGAACAGAAATGATGGCTACAGATCACTGTTCAATCAGAACAACAACAGATTCTACAACTGAAACTTCTCAAACCGAGGAAAATCCAATTTCAATGCCTTCAAGTCCAACAAGACAACACAATGACTCCCTTTTAGCTGTTCTCACAAGCATGACATCAACAGCATCAGTAGGAGGATGGCTTCAATTATTTCACAGACAATGTAGAAACACCACATCAGACATATGGGCAAAGAACATGATCATCTAGGGATATGTGATAGAGTTCTCAGAAAGACCAATTAGGGACAGACAAGTGATATCTCTGATATCAAGGAAAAGGCAACACCACAACAGGTATAGGCAGTAATACAGAACCTACTGACAAAGCCATTGCATAGGTCACAGAAGAGAAAAGAAGAAGCGGGATCTACTCTATCTTCTTTATGACAGCAAAGAAGACAGAAAACTTAAGACCGGTGCTAGACAAAATACTTGAATCAGTTCATGAAACCCGAAAAGCTCAGGATGGAGACAATCAGGTCCACCCTTTGGGCCGTAAGACAGGACAATTTCCTGACATCCATCAACATGAAGGATGCGTATCTGCATATCCAAATAAGGCTATCAAACTTCCACTTCCTGAGATTCTGTATCATGGGACAGGACTACCAGTACCAAGTATTGCTGTTCAGTCTGGCCTCTGCCTGGAGGGTGTTCAACAAAGTGTTGGTGATATTATCAGCACACTTTGGAGAACAAGGCATACACATAGTTCCATATCTGGACAATTGGCTAATTCAAACCAGGTCCAGCCAACAGGCCAAAGAAGGACACCCAAACAGTACTACACACAATGGAACAACACGGATGGGTGATTGACAAGGAGGAGAACAGCCTGATGCCCAGTCAGTGAATAGAACATCTCAGAGTGGACATAGACACCAACACAGGACTGCTCAGAGCATCAATGAAAATAATAGACAATGGGATATGTCAGACCTCCTCACTCCGCCAAACACAGCACAGCATCCCAGGCCCATATACTACAGGTTCAGGGCACGATGGCACTGTGTATAGACCCAGTCCCCTGGGCCAGGTGGAATATGAAACCACTGAAAGAACTGGTTGTTCATCATGGGCTGCAGTGGACGATTAACTAAATGGCCACGATATCAGTATCAAAAGTAGCAGCAGCGTCACTGACATGGTGGGCAAGGAGGTCACAATGGACATGAATACAAGCCTCACTGAATGGGGCACCTTACTGGACCACAAGACAACCCAGTGATGTTGGATGAAATTGGAATCATCTCTACCAATCAATGTATTAGAAATGAGGGCAGTGTACAACACCCATATCCACTTCCAGGAATCAGTAAAAGAAAATGTGGTGCTGGTCAGATTTGACAACAGGACCACCATGGCATACATATTGAAGCAAGGAGGAATGAAGAGCAAATAACTTCAAAGGGAGGCAGCAAAGGTCCTCAGCTGGGTGCAAAACAACCTTACTCACGTATGGGAAATTCATTTGGCAGGCAAACTCAACACCATAGCAGACTGGCTAAGTCACCAGCAGATCTACCCAGGGGAATGGCATCTGCACCCTTGCGTACTCAATAAAATAGACTGAAGGTGGGGCTCATTTGAAGCAGATCTAAAGGCCATCAGAAAGAACGTTCTTCTTGAGATTAAGGGAATACCAATTGAAGGGAATAGATGCCTTATCCTTCCAATGGACCTTTCACAGAGCATGTGTTTCCACCCTTACTGCTAATACCACATGTACTGTCAAAACTACGGCAGTCTTAGATGATTATAGTCCTCATAACATCCTTCTGGCCATGTTGCTCATAGTTTTCCACAGTGGTGGCAATGGCACTGGATCACCCATGGTGACTACCATGCAGACCAGACATACTCACTCAGGAACCAGTCAGACATCCAGTCCACAGAACCTCAAATTGATGGCCTTGCTCCTGAAAGGGAGAGACTGTTGAGAGCAATATATCATCTGACCATCATAAACATGATGATTCAATCCAGAAGTGCATCCACCACTTCCATGAGTACACAACACTGGACGATCTTGTACAACGGTGTGCAGAATGCTACATCACTCCAAGCGAAGTTTCTATATCACATATACTCCTGTTTCTGCAACACGGGATGGACAAAGAGCTTCCCCGGCTTTATTTGGGGTACAACTATCAACCATTGCGGCAGTCGGGGGCCAAATAGGAGACACTGCTGTAGGCTCACAACCAGATGTCATCCAGTTCCTCAAGGTGGCACCTTGGGATTCAACTTGGTCCTTAACAAACTAACTACTGCACCCTTTGAACCTGTTTAAAGCATTGACCTATGGTGAATGGGCCTAAAAACAACTTTCTTAGTAGCTGTATGCTCTGAAAGCAGAATTAATGAACTTCTGGGGTCCTCAAGGCGTTTCTACTTCATAGGCCAACAGAAATTAAGCCATAGCAGAACAGATCAGTGCAGCGGCCACGTGGTCCACCATACATTCTTTCTTGAGATCCTATAGACTGGACACATTTATTGCAATGAGGGCCAGATTCAGATCAGTGCTGAACTCTGCTAAAAGATGGTGCTCCACTAGCGACTGCTCTCTTCCACCGTGAAGTGTTCGTACGTGGCTTTTTGGTACCCAGTCTCTAAGAAATTGGAGCGCATTGAGACTGCTACCCACACTGGAAGTAACTCACCTGGTAAAGGTGATTGTGAGAGCATATCTGTATGGCACTTTAAGGCCCAACCAGACAAGAAGACTTGTGGTGACCAGAGCCATAGATTCACTGCTAAATTTTATCAGCATGCTGCAGGGCTGGAGCTGAATGGCTATGGATATAAATAAAGAGTAGTTAGAACAATACAGTTTCTCCTGCTTGTTTAGTTGTCACTATGCATTGTCTAACAAGGTTCAAAACTAAAGATTCTTAGAGGACACAGCCTAGGTGGGATCAAATTTCACTTTGAAGTAACATGTGCATAGTCAGCCTGTCAGGTGTCTATCCAGGGTGTTTCTAATCCAGTCTGTAAGGAATTGGAATGCTGTAGAAATTTGCCCCCACAATTGCCTTTACCAGGTGAGTAAATTTCCATTCTATGATAAAGGTAGCCAATCAATCTCCTCGTTCAACCGGTATCTAGGTATTATTTTAAATGGGGATGTTTCTTGTAACTTGACGGGGCATTTTATTCTTGTAGGGGTACAAAAAGGTATTTAAATGTGTGTATACGTTGTTTAGTTTATAAGTGACAATTATTATAAGTACAATAATGATACGATATACATAGTTCAGAATTTTGAATCATCAGGGCATAGTAAAAATATGTACAGTGTATATACTGTATTAGGCACTTGGATAATTTTTATATTTGGAAAAGACTGTATTGAATTATAGTGAATTGATTTAGAAAATTTGGAGGGCTGTGTAATTGGCTATGAGAAAATTCAATAACAAGTATGGCTTAAGTATATTTTTTATTGTATGTGAAGGCCCTGATGAAGTAACCCAGTGTTATGAAACATTGACCGTATGTCTAATTCTGTGATCTTCTCTATCTATTTAATGATTTAATAAAAAAGAAAAGATTGTTTTGGAACTTCACAAACTGCTGAGCGAGTCTCATTCTCCAATATTTGGTGATGTAACTTTTCCCACTGGTGAGCATGGGGCAAGCCATGGCAAGCTGCTTGGGTAGGTGCAGCTGAGTGAGCTGTTCAGTAAAAGGTACCTGGCCTGGTAGTCAACCATGGGAGGTGGGAGTCACAGCTGTTACAGGGAGAAGCATAGGGCACACAGTCAACTTACTTGTTTTGGTGGTCAGCAGCAGGGTACCAGTAACTGTAATGAACAGAAATGTTTGTAATTTAAAGATCATATGCAGTGGTTTTCAAAACTAAACCAGGCAGCAACACTCAATAAACATTGCTATAAAAACTATGTGTGTTTCAGGTTTTGTAATAAAAGTAAAAAAAGACATACTTTTTAAGCGACTTTTTGTTGTGGTCCATTTCTCCAAGGTAGCTGGATGCTGTGTCAGTATGCTTCAAAGCTGCTGATGTCATTTGGAGTGCTACTCTATTGTGTCTGTTAGGAGGTTATATTACTGCTAATATTGTAATGTTGGTAACTTCACTGCTGTTGACCAGTGTCTGCTTTATTATAAGTTTGATTTGATAGGGACCTTAACTGTGTTAATTCCTGTTAGGGATGGATGTGTTAGCCCTGGTAAAAAGATCATGTTAATGTGGAGTAAAGAATAGCTGAGCCTGAATTTAGGCCAAATAAAAACCTGCCAAGCAGGAAGCACTGGGCTGGCTAGTGCATAGAAACTCTTAGTAATGTTTCGAAACAGCATTACGTCTCCCTGCCCCATTTACTGGGAGATGGGATAATTGTTTTATTGCCATCCTGAGAAATCACCTGTACTGATTGTCAGGTGTGATTGAGCACTGCAGTCTCTAACATGACTACAGGACACATACCTTTCACCACAACAGAATGTTATAGAGTTTGCAAACCTTACGTCAATAGGATACGCTCTCTGACTTCTTCACAGGCTAAAATGATCAGTTTAAACTGTTTATCTGCATTACTGGCACTGATCATGACAAAACCACAATAAAACAGCTGTCTTTTAGTTTCTTGCAACAGGCACAAAGCAAGAAAAAAAAAGCAATCTTTATAGATCTCAGAAATGTGACACTCTTCCCTAGCTTATTTGTACATGACAGAGAATGGCACCCAAAATGACATCAGCAGAGTGGAGATATACTGATTACCACAGGGGACAAAACGTCTCAGCATCTAACAGTGTGGCTGAAGCAGAGCATACAACAAATGGCTATAAATTGTATGAAATGGTAGATTTTCATATGAAACACCAGGTAGGCAAAGCTTTTATAGCAATATTTAATGAATGATGCTGACAGTTTAATTTCTATAAATTTCATCTCACATGATCTTTAAAAAAATATGATAGAAACATGAGCTAACAGAAAACAAGAGAAAGACTTTGGCTATGTAATAACCCCCTCCTTCCAGAAGGGATAATTTGGTTGTTCTGCTGTGGGTGCCCAATCTCAGGTCTGACAGTCTGGAATCAGCCCTGAGGGGATAGCTTGGTGGGAGGAGTTTAGAGTAGAAAAGGATTGTGCCCTCATGATGCCAGGGACTCAAGTAACTCAAGGAGTGAGCAGAGAAGTTAGTCAGTCAGTCAGTCAGAGGTTGAAGGCTGGTTGTAGGAGCTGCATGAGTGGGCCCAAGAAGCTGGCTTAGGGCATGAAGCAGCAGTGCCCATAGAAGCCACATGCCAACAGCTGGAGGAACCCAAGGGAAGCTTCCATTAGTAGAACTACTTGGGCACAAGTGAGAGAGGTAATGCCTGAATCCTGGGACTGATCTTGTGGAATGGGATCTGGGGACACTTCATGATAACTTGGCCATATTGGGGAAGTATTTGGTTGGACCTCTGGGAGAGTGTGGGTACCTTAGGGAGGTTCTCTTCAAGGGAAACAACCCTATAAACCTTGGGCCTGTGGTGGGTTCCTCTGAAGAAATAGAGCAGACCCTGGTGATGGGTGAGTCTGGAGTCCATGCAGATGGCACCCAAAGAAAAAAGCAGGGCTCCGGCAGAAAGGAATGTTGCAAGAAAAGGTAGGAAATCTGTATCCATCATGGATGCAGTGACCCAATGCAGTAGGCACCTCAACACAGCCGCAGCCATCCAGCTTTGCAGGAAAAAAATGCCTGTGAGGGCATGGGGCTGGAAGGGCCTTGGATCACACAAGGCTGTGTGTGGCTGCCAGCTGGGTGGTATCCCACTCATGCTAGGTCCGGGAGGAATCGGCGTTTGGCCGCACAGGCAGGCCCTGGACTCCTGAATACCTACCCTAAATCCCTAAAGTGTAAAAGCAATAATGTGAAAATGAGGCAATTATAGCTGGTGCCTTCATGGTATGGAAGCCAGATGTACATGAGAAAAAATGACTAATGGGATTGCAGGATTTTTCTTGTGCATTTTATTAATTACTGATTTTGTATACACTATGGTGAATAACTTCATGACATTATTCAGTCATTTCAGGAGGTTCTGCACAGCAGTGCCCTTTACTGGTGTTTTAACACGACCATAATTGACCATAATCGACAAAAATAAAGTAAAAAGAATGAAGAAGTGTGACACGCTGTATATCCATCATGCTCGTCATGCTCCTTTCACCCATAAACCACTTCACAACCCTGCAACACAGGCAATGCAGGTTTTGATGGGGGCTGTGGTGGGATTTGTACCAAATCCCTTTTGCTTTAAGGTTGGCCCTCCTCACTGCACTGCCTGTTCTGAGTGATGCATGTACCTCAGGGGGGGGAACAATGTTAACAAGCAGCATCTGGGCCCATTAAAGAAAGAAGGGCAGAGGAAGCTGTGAGGTAGAGACAGGGACCGAACTAAGAATGTTTTGTCAAGCTGAATACAAGTGGTTTGTTTTTTTCTCTGTTACTGAAAGTAAAGCAGATTTCATTTGATTTAAACTGGTGTCCAGAGTGTTCTTTTTCAGAGTGTTCCCTTGGAAGCCACCCAGTTCGCTACTGGGTCACATGAGGACATTATGACTATGACAGAAATTATGACAGCACTAAGGGACTTCTACACCTAAGAGGGGGATGTAAGAAGTGAAAGGATACACAGTGTGGTGTGGGAGATTAATCAGAGTTGATGAACCAGTGGTCTTTTTCTGCCGACAATCTCTATATTTCTATCAAATGTGCTTTGGGGACCCCAGATAGAATTACACCAAAATTCACAAGTCCCTAAAACTGGCTATGATATTATGGATTGGGGTGGAGTGCATAAGGGGCAAATAGGGGGCATTGTTCCCCCAAAATATCGATATTTGGATTGATGGCATTGCAGCATTGCCCTGACCTGAGTTAAAGGGCAAGACTGGACCCTGGCAGACGAAGGGCTGGAAGCTGAGTGTCCCACCTCAGTGGTGGGAGGGTGATCTTTGACCTGGTGCACAGGCACTCCTTCCTGCCCCTGAAAACTGTGGTCCATGCAACAGTAGTGGCATCAATTGTGAGGCAACCATTTGCCCACCTTATGGCTAGTGGATTAGCGCTGATGCGTGCTGGTCCCAACACTGGGAGGGGAAGAAATGGCGAAAAAATATTAAAATACCCATATTTAAAATGTTTTCCCTTTTGTCGGGGGGGGGCATAAGGATTTTAGTAACTGGTGACGTTCTCCCCACAAGTTCTGATTTTCTGTAACTGTTTTTGCACATTAGCGCTAAGGACCATGAAAAGTCAAGTTCCCAAGTTACATGGGAATTAAAACAAAAGGAAAATATTCATACAGAGCTTAATGGATTGGATTTGAGGGGCCTTCACCTGTCGAGATTGGATAACTATCATTGATTTAAGAAACAGCTGCATTCAATTAGCCTGCTGTGCAGCTGCGAACCAGCAGACCTGTGGGAAATGGCTGCCAGGGCAACAGGACTCTGGTCTCACTGGGAGAGGGGGAGACTTCCAACAGGCTGAGCATGAGTGGTGTGATGTAAAGTTTGTGAAGCAGTGGTACAGAGAGGAAAGGCCTTCAATGAAAGGCTTCAGAGGTTTCTGGTGCAGGAGACAACTTTGCAATGGGGGGTTAGGGATCACAACTTTAGACTGATAAGTGAAAAGACGAAAGGAAAATTGCACCTCATTTACTCACAGATGTAGATGGTTTCTGGGTCATTTCAGGAGGTCTTGGTCCCCAGGATTCAGAATGAAACCAAACAAGTGATAATCAGCTATATGTCTATGCAGCTCATAGAAGTGGATCTGGATTCAAATTGTATCCAATGGCTGAGCTCAGCAGCACCGCAACAAGGCACCTCCAAGAGCTGAGACCTGTAATTACTAGAGTTACTCAGATATCTGTTATAAAAAAATGGCTAGTTAGGTATTTTTTTAGGATTTTAGGATATTATTGGGCTGGCAGTATAGCCTAGAGGGTAGAGTAACAAGCTGTGAATGAGCTTGATACATTCAGCAGGCCTGGGTTTGATTCCCACAACCACCACTTGCATACTGAGTGACTCTGAACAAGTCACTTAACCACCCCAAAGCTCCCAGGTTGCCCTTTAAAACAGGCAATTGTGACTAGTGGGTCTTACCCCTTAACAAAGCATAAAGAAACATTAAATATCCTAAAAACCTAGGATATTTTCACCTACATTTTAGAATATCCTAAAATTCTAAATCAGAATATCCTAAAATCCTTTAATCTGATGCTATCTAATGCTTTCTGATGCTAGTTGACATTATCCAGTGACTGGATCAGAAACAGATTGATTCGGATATGGATAATCCACTCCCAATATCTGACTATCCTAAATCAGATCAGATTTTGAGATATCCGAACATTCCTAGTCATTTTTGTGTAGTTCATCTATATTCCCTTTTGCAGGGCATTGTAGGGCCTTTGCTTGCAGTCTGACTTCTTTCCTTGTCTCTCAAACACCATGTGGCAACATGGCCTTTGTAACTGCTGTGAGGAGCCCACAGCTGTTGTCCCACACTGGCATACTAGCAGCAACAAATCTGATGCTCCTTTTGATTTTTTTTGTTTAGTGTAATGCCCTCCTCCTCCCCCGCACTAGGTGGCATAGGACACTATAAATCCTCCGGGGACTGTATGCAATAGTTTATAGAGCACAGTAGATAGTAAGGGGTTAATAGTTTGTTCTCCTGAGGGGGACGAGCTTAGTGGTATAAATAGAGAGGATGAGTCATTTTAGAGGATTGGTCCAGGGGAGGGGGGGCTCCCAGGCAGGGAGGTTCCCCAGTGACCCAGCAGAAACCAGCTCAGGACTCATCCCTCCCCTCCTGGAAGGCCCCAGACATACAGATGAACAGAACCAACAGAGTGTCTTAGAGGAAGAAAGACATAGGGCACTATTCTCAAAAGAGTTAGATTGCTGCAAGTCCTGGGTGTGCCAAACGCACGGTGCATGGGGCTTGTGGCAATCTCAGGGCTGAATTTGGGATTCTCAAAACCGAGCCCTCCAGTGTGCCACATGTGGTGAGTTAGACCAGCTTTTGCTGGTCTAACTACTTTACCTTTACAGGAGCTTACACCGGTCTTTGGTGCAAGCCACTGTAAAGGGTGCAATGTTAAAGGCATAGACCTCAGAATAGGGCTCACCATGCGTCAGTGTGTTTGAGGCAGCTGCGCCATTGGTGCAGGGCTTCTGTATGCCCTGTGCCAACCTTTGAGAAGAGAGCCCATAGTCTTGAGCCTGTCTATCCATGCAGATGAAAATCGTGTGACCTCACCAGTGACCTCTGTATAGTTCACTAGTGAAGCCGCATCTGGAAGACTGTGCCCATTTCTGGAGTTCCCACCTAGGAATGACAAAAACAGACTACAGGCAGTACAGTATATGGTAACCAAAATTATTCATGGCCAGCAGGGCAGATCCTACAAGAATCAGCTTATGGCTCTGAACATGTACTCACTGGAGACCTTCAAGTTCCTGAAAGGACTTAACAAGGTAGATAGTCAGGAAATATTGAGCAGGAATATCAAATTAAGAACATGAAGACAACAGTAGAAGCTGGTGGGGGGGTCAGGAGGGATATAAGAAAGTTTTATTTTACAGAGAGTGGTGAGGGGTGATTTCAGGAGGGATATGAGAAAGTTTTATTTTACAGAGAGTGGCTGAGCCATGGAACAGTCTACCAGCAGAGGTGGTGAATGCAAGAACCTTTAATGGTTTCAAACACAGCTCGGACCAAGTAAAAGGATTAATAGTTACACAGGGGGAGCAGTAGGGCAGGAAGCAATGGGGGGAGATGAGGTCAAGTCCACGTACTGTACCCGCCATCACTGCCTTCAAGCCCCTAACAGATGGCAGTTGTGTAGTGGGACCCATGACCCCCCACCTTGAGGAAGGAGAGCTGTCATCGGACAACATCATCAGCCCAGAGGACTGTACTAGAGAAAAACAGAACTGGAAAACATCTAATGGCAGATTATAAATGCTCTAACATGCACTGCAGGCTATCAAAACTCCCACTGCTGCAGTACTGCTTTGATGTCCTCTCCAGAGGATTCTGGGATTTGTAGTTATAGAAGATGTCAGCCTAGAAGTAAGCAAAATGAGTCTGATACAATCTACTATACTACAGTAAATAGTAAGTAAGCCAAAATGGAACTGCACACAAAGCGCACATTAGGACCAACTGAACTCTTAGGTGTGGGTCTCTTTGTGCTGACTGTTCCCCACTAAACTGGCAACCATACTTCCACTGTATAGGCAAGCACCACAATGGAACCTTTCTTGCCAGGATAAGGTCATACTCGGTTTACTTGTTTTTTGTCAGGCAGAAAAAGGCTCTGGGCCCATCGAGTCTACCTCCCACTCTCAGTGGGTGTATTTACCCCACACCATCTTTATTGATTGTGCATTGCAGCACCATTGTTGCCATTCTAGTGTATGACGTTGTATGTTCTGCACAGTCCTCTTCATGAAACCAGTACTTTGAAGTTTTTATTATTCCATGGCCTGTGTACATAATGCTAAGCATGAGATGTTGACCCATCAGAACCACGCTCAGAGTTCTAAATACAAACAGTAACATAGCTAAAACTCTACATCACTGGTTCTGTGAAGGGATACTGTAACAGAATGCTGCCCATAGATAAAAACTAAGCAATGCAAAAAACATTTTTTCGCATCACTTATTGTTCATGTACAGTTGAACATGGATCACGCTGGGGTATGAATATTATTTCTGAAAACAGAACCATTATGAACAGCTGCCAATTAAAAGTAATGCCCTGTCCACTATAAGGTAATGAAGTTACCTTGCCTGTCAGCAGCTTTCATGGTCTCTGTTTCAACCTTTATTCTGCGTAATGGGATTCATTACACATGCTCAGGGCTGGAAATGGAAGTTACATATGTACTGTAACTGTTGATCTTCCAGAATATCTTCACCATTGATTGTCACTTATGGGTCTGGGCAGGAGGCACTAGGGCACCTCTAGAGTAAAGCTTTTGCGAATGGATGGCCATGGCTACTAGGCACAGTGCCTGCGCACCCCCAAGTGGTGCTGCGTGCGAGCCAATTAACATTGCCGGATTCCTCACTAAGCTTAGTTCTGTTCACCAGGAGAGAAACAAAATGGGGAAGAACTAAGAGAGGGCTAAGAATTTTCATAGTCCAAAGGGACAGGGAGTGAATATAGGAAATATAAATAAACAACAAAATAAAACCCGACTACAAACCTCTGAAAAACAGGGCACACTAGGTGGCACAAAGGGGCAGTTGAGTAAGGAACCAGAGCCTCACACCACCAGCCAGAAAGGAGATGGGTACTGATCTTAAAGGCAGCTGCCCCGAAGCATGTGACTCTGGCAGAAAAGGCAGGAGGGGAATACCCAGAATTGGGACACCCTTGCAACTGAGATTGCATAATTTTCCAAAAAAAGAATGAATCACATAGACTCCAAGAAAACCAAACCCCATGCTGCCAGACAAAGGACTGACTGAATAGTCAGTTTAAATATGCCCCTTTCTTCCCATTAGGGAAAGAAAAGGGGATCTCAGTTGCATGTGGAGTTGTAGGATTGAACAGCTCAAAGGAGTTGAGATGTGTTCCTCTCCCCAGACAGCCCTAATGGTAGTAGTTTAACAGCCCAGCTGGCATAAGGGAAGAAAATGGGCATACCAACCAAATGGTAATCTGACCTAGTCAAAGTAAAAAACACATAAGAGAAAATTTGCCTTACTTCTCCTGCAACCACAGGAATGTACCCTGTGTACAAGAGCTAGTGTACTTGATCCAATCCAGCGCACAGCACCCTTCCACAGGCAGTGCCACTGTCAAGTGGAGTTAGACTGGATAGTGCCTGGAGGTACAGACTGCAACCGACACAACCTGTCCTCTTCCACGGCCGACCACCTCCTACCGAATGAAAGCACTCATGCACCTGCTTGCATAGTAAAAGAGCTGATCAGTTGTTTTACTATGCGAACAAGTGCAGGAGTGCTTTCATTTAATAGAAGGGGGCTGGCCGTGGAGGACAGCAGGTGGTGTCAGTCACCTTTGTTGTTGCTTGCTGGGGTCTTCTCTTTTAAAAGAAAAATTGAGTGCTGGGTGGAGGAGAGTGGGAGTTGGGTGCTGCCAGGGTTGGGGGGAATATGTTTTGATCATTGAAAATCACTAAAGATGGTGACCGGCCATGGAGGTGAGCATGTAGTGGTAGTTTTTTTGTTGTTGTTGGAGACATGAAATTGTGGGCGCTGGGAGAGGAGGAGGAGGAGGAGGAGGGGGGATTGGAATTACAGCAGAGGGTGGGGGATAGTGTTTTTTATTTTAAAGGATTTGGTAGTGGAGGAGGGTGGGAGCTGTTTCTTTTTCTTTCTCACAGGTACGTGAATAATGAATATAAATACCTGAATATTTAAGACCCCAAATACAAATATCTGGCTGAATATTCAAAATAAGTTCTTTGCTCACCCCTATCATAAGATGCCCTGGACTGGTGCCGAGCTACCTCCATGCCCGAAGCAGGATGGTCAGTTGCCTACCTGACTGTCTTGCTCTGTGAGAGTGTAGCTAAGGGCGTGTTCAGCTGCAGTCTTAGGCGATAGTTATTGGTCGCATATGTGCCTGGTGTGTAGAAATGCACATTAGGGTGTGTGTGCCCAAGAAACAGCCTGCCTGCCAAGGGCACCAGTCTGAGTGGAATCTGCATCTGGAGGTCTGTTACGCATGAGGTGCTGAGGCCCTGATGGGAACTGTAGCACTTCAAGCTCCAAGGAGGGGTGAAGTACCTCAACTGCAGATCCTGTGGGTGCATGATACTGCATGAGGAGCTCCCTGGGGATGGCTGGGCTGGAGAAGGGATGCCTCCACACTGCCCCAGATGCCTCCTCTAAGACACTAGGCCATGGAGGAATGATAATAGTATCAAGACTAGGAACTCCGAGGAGTACCAATGGCAGGGCTACTAGATCATGGCTTGTAAAAACATTCAAGTCATGCACCTGAAGCATCTCTACCAAGAACCGGTGGTATAAAGTGTACTCAGCAGATGAAAGCAGATAGACAGATGATTCATTGTCCTGTATGGAGGAGATGAGGCACCAACTCCAAGGATCATTGGTGTTGGGGAGAAGGCCATGAACTGGGCCCTGTCAGACGCACTGTGCCAGTTCTCTAAGGCTCCAGCAAAATCCCTGTGTTGATCCCATGTTAGTGGCCCCTATGAATCAGAGCAACCTCTTTAGAAAATGCCAAGACCCTGTGTGAGAGGGTCGAGACTCATGGTCTTGAGGGCCTTGGTGTGGGCTGCAGAACTGTGTAGGAGGCCTCGCCCGAGGGGAGGGCTTATCAGGTTCATTCAAAGGGTGTCCTCCTACATCCAAGGAGTGATTTGATCAGTGCCCATGGGGGAACCCCCAGGTGAGGAGAGCAGAGCTATGCAGGTCCCACAGGGCAACCCTGGTCCTCACCAGTGGTGGTGACATCCAACAGCTCCAAGGAAAACTCTGCATCTGGGCTGCTATCTGACCCCAATTTGGTACCACCTCTGGCACCAGGCTCGGGATCGACAACAGCCTGGGAGACAGGGTCATCCCATCACCACGGCCGCCTCCGCCCTCAACACCGTGTTTGGTGCCGACTTCAACATCACTCCCAGAGCCACTACCCTCCTCTTTGTTGCACACAACACCAGAATCAAGGATGACCTCAGGGATGACATTATTATCAGTGCCTCACCAGAAGACAGGCCCAGAACCAACACCATGGCTGCTGTAGTCTCTGTCAATGTGTCTGGTGCTGTCACCCTCATTGGTGTTGCTAGTGACACCATGGATGGTGACAAACTCTAAACCAGCAGGAGTATGGACAACAGCCCCTGATGCTAGTCCCTCTTCTGATACCATGAACAGTGTCATAAGGGGGCCTAGTATTGTCCCCAGTGCCACCCGCCACATCGTCACCACAAATGGTGACAACAGCATGGGTGACGCCAGACCCAGTGGATAGTTGCAGCCTTGCCACTTGGGACATCTGCTGCTCTGGGCTGGCAGACTGTGGAAGGTTTGCAGTCAATCAACCAGAAGGAGTTGATTTTACACCAGACCCAAACACTGGAGTCTCCGATGCTTCAATGCAATGAGGTTGAGAACTTCATACTGTAGGTCCCCCAATGAGATCCAGGGGGAAGGCATAGTGTGACCTGATCTTGGACACATGCATGGAACACCTGCCTCTGAAGGTGGGGACTGGGTGACCCCACTTTAACGCACAATTCTCCAGGGTGTGGCAGTCCATAGAGATGCAGGCATCACATACATCCATGTTGTGCTGTGGTCCAAGATAGCCTGTGTAGGTCTGATGCTGGTCCAGAACAGCTATTGATTTCCTACTGGTTAAACCACACAAAATGGACAGCTGTCAGACTGCCTTCAATGATTTTGGTTTTTTATCAGTCTTCAGCATTGTAGAAAAATAACAAAGAAAAGTGACACTGCAGCAAGTTTAAAATAGCGGTAACACAGAAAGAATAGAGGCAATGAGTCAATCTGAGGCACTGCACTCCCACGGTGCACACTCAATGGTGGGGAAAAACAAAAGAGAGGTTAGTGAGGGAGCCAGCAACGGTTATTGACTAGCACACTGCACCATGTGTGGGGTGTGCAGGCGCTGTGCCCTGCAGTCATGACCAGCCCCCTGGCTAAAGCTTTGCTTCTACAGGGTCCTAGTGTTTCCAGTCAGACCCAGTGGGAATCAATAGTGAGGACTGATTCTTTGAAGATATGGAGATTTTGAATGATACAGAGCCCAAACTGCTCCACGCATTTCTTATCACCAGGAGCTACAGTACGCAGATCAGCCCAAGAGCTTCTGAAGGGGTGTCCCTGATTTTGCCTCAAATTTTACCTCTGTTCCTCCTAAAATTTGTGTTTCCATGACTGAACAGTAAAGACTGTAAGCACAAATTAGAGCCACAGGCTTGTTCTTCTTCAAAAAATATATTTTAGACTAAGCCCCTTATTCTACTAGCTTCCTAAAGGGATACCCTCAATTTTTAAGATAATAATAATAATAATATATTTATTTATAAATCTTCTTTCTTTAATCAAGGCACTGTACAACTTAAAAACAAATAAAATCAAGTGAATAAAAAACATAAAAATTCAACTACAGCAGCAATAAATACTGGTCTAGTTATAACAATTTAAACTCCATCTAGGACACTGGCAGTGGACTTTAGGGGGGCAGACTTTGTGGGCATGGGAAATATTCTCAAGGATCACTTGAAGGGGATTACATCAATGACAAATGTGGAAAGAAGATAGGAGGTCATAAAACGGGGACTTCATGAGGCAGTCAGGACCTGCACTAAGGTGAAACGTAAGGGAGCAAGGTCACATAAACCATGCTGGTGGTCCAGTGAGTTCAGGTAGTGGTCAGAGAAAAGAAGGCGGCCTACAAAAAATATAAAACAACAAGAGGGGATAGGGATAAGGAAATGTACCATCTTGCATCTAGAAAATGGTGAGGGGGCAAAGTCCAGTAAAGAGCAATGGCTGGCACAGGGGATACCTGGAGGGGAAAAGGGGTTCTTCCGGTACATTGAGGAGCAGAGAAAACTAAGGGCCATCTCAGCAGATTGAGATCAGAAGGAGGGTGGGTGGAAGAGGTGAGGACCAGGCAGAGGTATTTAATGAGTACTTCGCCTCTGTGTTCACTACAGAGGGGGATGGGATATCTACAAAGCAAGGCACGATGGGGATAGAAGCGGCAGTGAGTGGGATCTGGGGAGCAACAGAAATGGAGCAAGAGGGAGGGAGAGGTACCCCAGGCGTGTCACATCAAGATAAGGATAAAAAGGCCAGTAAGGTGGAGGGGACGGATGATGCTATCTCCGCCGAAAGGGTGTGGCTAGCCCTCAGGGCCCTAAAGAAAGACAAATCTCCTGAGCCAGATGGCATTCATCCAAGAGTACTATGGGAATTGGTGGACATACTGGCTGCACCCCTGGCGGAGCTCTTCAACAGGTCACTTGAGACAGGGAGGGTACCTAGGGATTGGCGAGAAGCACATGTGGTGCCAATCCAGAAAGGGAGATCGAGAGAAGTACCAGGTAACTATAGACCCATCAGTTTGACCTCGGTGGTGGGAAAATTAATGGAGAGTATACTAAAGGAATGATTGGGGGTGTACTTGGAGGAGGTGGGAGGTCTGGATAGTCAGCAACATGGGTTTGTGCCAGGTAGATCATGTCAAACCAATCTTGTGGAGTTCTACGAATGGGTAACATCAGAACTGGACAGGGGAAAGCCTGTGGATGTATTATTCTTGGACTTCAGCAAGGCGACTCTGTCCCCACAATGGTCTGGTGGAGAAACTGATGGGGTTAGGAGTAAGCCCTTTGATGGTCAGATGGATTGAAAACTGGCTAGCTGGACGACCCAGAGAGTAGTGATTGGTGGGGGAGCTGCTCTAACCTAGAGAGGTTGGTAGTGGGCACCAGAGGGCTTGGTCCTGGGTCCGATCCTGTTTAATGCATAGATATCGGACATCAGGGAGGGTATAGGGTGTGAAATGAGTCTCTTTGCTGATGACTCCAAGATGGGAGCAGTAGTTGAGGGAGAAGAGGGAGGTTGGCCTGCAAGGGACCTGGACACCCTGGAAGCTGGGCTCACACATGAAATTAAATTTCAATATCACCAAGTGCAAGGTGTTACATCTTGGGCGGGGAAACCCTAAACACAGGTACACCCTGGGAGGTGAGGCGCTGGAGGCATCACTAGGGGAAAAAGACCTAGATGTCATGGTGGATGCATGTATGAATAACTCTGAGCAGTGCAGGAGAGCGGCTAGCAAGGCAAACAGGATGTTGGGATGCATCATAAGGGGGATCACCTCTAGGAGCAAGGAAGTGATTCTGCCGCTGTACAATGGACTGGTTAGACCACACCTTGAGTACTGTGTACAAGTACTGGAGACCACACTTGAAGAGGGACATACAGCTCCTGGAGAGGGTACGGAGGAGGGCAACTAAGATGATACGAGGATTAGGGGATTTGACATATGAGGACAGACTTGAGGAGCTCTGCCTGTTTTCATTGGAGGAGAGGAGAGACAGGGGGGATATGATTGAGGTCTTCAAGTACCTCAAGGGAATAAATAGGGTAAACATGGAGGGGATCTTTAGACTAAAGCAGGGAGGTATCACCAGAGGGCACGGTTTGAAGTTGGAAGGTGGAAGGGTGAGGGGGGAAAAGAGGAGGAGGTTTTTCACTGAGAGGGTGGTGGACCCTTGGAATGCACTGCCTGGCGAGCTGGTTCAGAGATCCACAGTGGAGGGCTTCAAGAGAGGGTGGGACAGACACAGAAAGTGGAAGTATCAGATGATGGCCTGTCCCAGAGGGGTGGGGATGGATGATAGGGGTTTCTGGAACACAAGGGGGGGAGCCTTGGCACCCAACTAGGGATCTGAGGTTTGAGCAGACTCGATAGACCGTAAGGCCTAATCTGCTGGCAATTAGTATGTTAGTATATGCAAGATGCCATAGATGGGTCTTTAGGGCCCTCTTGAAGCTCTCCATGGTCAAGATGTGTCCCTGATTTTGCTCCTTTGGCCCCTGATTTCTTTAAGCCTTGTCCTTGATTTATGAGGCAAGAGGTTGAGAGGTATGTGAGGTTTCCCACATGGGGAAGGACCTTGCAGTTCTGCTGCTCACTTTCGTTCTGATTATGCTAATGCTTTCACTTTCAGTGTGAAAGAAAACGTTATTATTTTCTGATTTTCATATTTCTGCAACATTTCAGGATGTGATCATAGCTGTATAGCGCAGCTCACAAGGGAAGTCTGAAATTCTAGCTGTGCATGCCCATGCAGGAAGGATAAAGAGGGTGCAGGCAAACTCCATATAAGCTCAAGCAGAAGCAAACCAGCTGCCAGCTCACTCTTATTGCATGCACTGGGTCAAAGAGTAAGACACATGGTATTCCTTTTGTCTGATAATTACAGCACTAAACAAGGGATGAAAGAACCACAAAGGGTTGAGGTGCTAAAAGCTCCAACAAGCCATAAAAGGTTCTGATAGTCATCTTCCGAGCTTTATAAAAAGTTGCTGAACTTTTTAATTTAAAGTACAACTGTGTTGACCACCATGGTCCACCCTTAGTGAAGGTAATAGGACTCCAAAACCAACTTGGAGTGGTACTACATTACCCCCAGAATCCTTTTGGGTCTTTCTACCACCCCACTAGTTTTCTTACTAGATCAGACTTGCTTTGGGGGGGGGTATATTAAGCTCTAAAATCAATGTTTTAAAAATGATCAGAACACAAGAAAGGTTCTGATAAGGTTCATTTACAGAAAATGGCATAGGTTCTGGGAGGTTCTGAACTGATCCAAACTGGTTCTCCCATCTGCACACTAACCAGTGAGAATGTCCAAGGCTACACAGAGAGCCAGTGGCAGTGCTGGAACTGAAACCATGGTTTCCTAGTTCACACTCTTTTGGCCTCAAGTCTGGCCAAATACTGAATCATTGCATACTATATGTGACAGCGGAACCTGTGATCTCACTAAAATGGACACTGTCCAGATGCTCATGAATGTGGCTTACTTGTTCTGCTAGTTATTATGGGAGGGGATGGGCGGAGGGAAGAGTAATGAAAGATGTGTTTTTTATAGCAGCCTTATCAGACAACAGCAGGATTAGAATCACCCAGCCCAACAAATGCCAATCATTCCAATGGGGTCTTATGATGCAAACCCTCCCTTACTACATCTGTTCATTCAGAAATAAGAGGAACAGACAAAGCTGCTAAGAATGGACTTGGGTCTGACTTACTGATTTCCCAAGCTTCCTGTAAAACAAAGCCAGCTGCCATCAGCACGGCTCAAATTTCATAACATTCCCCCCAAAATTGAATTTTAGGATTCCTTTCCTTATTACAGAAGGTGATCTCATGAAACAAGCTCTTTGCTCCTTAGAAGGCATCTGTCCCAACTACTTTTCCTGCCCTGAAGCCATAATCTTTCGCTTGTGACAGCAGAATCCTTTTCAACAACAGCTTGCATGTCAAACAAAGGATTAATTTATGACTTTAGTGCAGGAGTAGGCAATGTGAACAGATGAAGTCTAAGAGGAAAAGTTTTGTTTTCAGCCCTGTCCACACTTGGATTTTAACAACAATTAAACTCTAAGGCCCGGATATTCAAAAGGGTTGCGCATGGCGCAGCAGGGGATTCACGCCATGCACAACCACTGATGAGCCCCAGCATGATATTCAAATGGGGATTGTGCCTGGCACAAATCCTGATGCACCGGAGCGCATCAGTAATGTATGCGGCGTAGGTGGGGGGGGCGTGCCCATGCATACTCTCGCACATCCCGATATTCAGCCCGGGATGTGCTGAGTCCATGCATGTGCAACCCGTACTTGTGCTGCACACAGGTGAGCCAAAAAAGGAACAATGGCTGGCCACCCACAAGTGAGCTGCCATATTTCAGGGTGCAACACGGCAGCTGCCACCTGTGGGTGGCCACCCGAGCTCCGGCTGCACCTCCGTGGCGGCACCCCCCCATGCCCGATAGCGAGCATCTGTGTAAATAAATAACGTCCTATGTCCCTGGTGGTCCAGTGGACCACTCACAGCCCAATCGCGGGCTTAAGTATAATAAAATGCACGTCCTATATCCCTGGAGGTCCAGTGGACCGCTGTCAGCCCGATCGTAGGCTTAAGTATAAACAAATTCATGTCCTATATCCCTGGTGGTCCGGTGGACCACTCGCAGCCCGATCGCAGGCTTAAGTATAAATAAATTCATGTCCTATATCCCTGGTGGTCCAGTGGACCACTCGAAGCCCGATCTCTGGCATTTGTATTAAAAAAATAAAGTCCAATATCCCTGGTGGTCCAGTGGTACCCCTCCCACCCGCCCACTGAGTCCCACAGCCCTGCTCCCCGGTCAGCAGCGGGCAGCAGCACCCCATCCGCCTGCTGCCCCACCGCCCCGCCGACTGACACCATAGGGTGGTATGCCCATTGGTCCACAGAGTGAGCCAATGGGCGTGCAGTCCATACCGTACTACACAGTCCAGATATGTGAATGGATGCGCCGGAAGTGCAAAAACACATTTCAGCCAGAATGTGAAAAATGACAGCTATACTGTTCACAAGGAAGTGTAAAAAAATGCCAATGTTGAAAATCTGAAGTGAAAATATTACAAATTCCCGAAGTTACATGTGTGCATGGAAACTGCACATCGCACGCTTGTAATACAGTCATTATATGGACTTTTGTCACCAAATTTTCAACATAGGTATTTTGCTCATGAACAGTGTCACTGTGATTTTTGTAATCTGTCCCGAACACTGATTTCCCACAGCGACCACGCTATTCTGAGCTAGAAGTGCAAACATGCATTTCAGCCAGGATGTTGAAAATGACAGCTGTACTGTTTATGAGGAGGTGTAAAAAAATACCAATGTTGAAAAGCTGGAGTGAAAATATTACAAATTTGTGAAGTTATGAGCATGCGTGCAAACTGCACAATGCACACTCGTAAAACGGTCATTTTTTGGGATTTTGTCACCAAATTTTCAAAATAGGCTGTTTGAGAGCCCACCTCATGAAAAGTGACACTGTCATTTAGTTAGTCGGTCCCAAAAGTTGATTCCGTGCAGTGACTGCGAAATCATCTTTAAGGACTGATTAACCAGATGACAGTGACTGAATTCATGAGGTGGTGTCCCAAGAGCCCCATGTTGAAAATTTGGTGACAAAATTCCAAAAAATGGCCGAGATATGCACCAAAGTTGAAAAAAACTATTTATGCCATTATATAGCTTACCGGTATTTCTTCAGTTCGCGGTCGGCTTTGAAGAGTGCAGACGTGTTCCCAGTCCACTGAAGATTGTCGTGCCATGCTCCTGAGGTAAGTATGGGGTGAGGACGGTGTGGGGTGGTGGTTGCACAGAAGGTGGGCCAGGGTGAGGGAGGGACCACCAGAATCAACGAGGGACCGTTTTCTAGTTTACAGCTTTCATTTTTTTTTTAAATCCACATTGGAAGGTTTTCTTTTTTACAGGGACATTTGGCATGCTGGGGTGGGTTTCCATCATGCCACCTGAAAATTTGGGGGGGCAAGAGCTGAGGGTGATTGGGCACCCCCTTGGCACACAACAAATTTGGGAGGGGGGACATTATGCCAATGGGGAGTGGGCTCCCCCATTGGGAAAACAAACTGGAAGGGGCATGCCAACAGGGGGATTGGGCACCCCCATCGTTTTTTTGTTTTTTTTAACTGTGTGGGGGAAGGCCTGGGCTAAGCACATTCACACTGCTGTAAGCTACAGCAGTGTGAATGTGCAACCCAGAATGCAATGCAGGAATGCAACTTCAAAGGACTGAGCCACGCTACTATTGGTGCGGCTCCAGTCCTTTGAAAAGTTGTACTGCTCAGCCCGAACAGCTGAACGTGAATCATCACCAGCCTGCTAACTGATTTGCCTGCCGCTGACCTGCCCCTACAAAGGGAGCTCTCCATTGGGCACACCCCTGTAAAGCACCTTTTAGAAATGAGTTTGTCTGCACCTGCACACCACGATGAACTCAAAAAGCACACTACTAGTCTGGGACCGAGATTCGCGCACTGGTCCACCGATGCACCTCTTCCCTCCACTGCCAGCGACACACCCCTGTGAGCTACAGCAGCTGCTCAATGGACCAGCCCCTCAGCAGAGGACTTATCCTCTGCGTCACTACCTCCCTGCCATTAGCTAAGGGGTACAAAACCATGCCTGCACCATTATATCCTTGTGGTATTTTATGTCCTGTAACTGTATTCCCCAGCGCGCTATCTGTTGTGTAGTTTTGTCTTTGCCATATTTGAAATGGCATATTGACCCGGTACCGACTCTCCGATCCAACTATCCATGGTCAGATCCGATGGATCTGACCTTGGACTCCTGGATCCAACCTGAGATCCACAACTATTGGACTCTGGGATCCAACTTTGGTTGGATCATGGTCAGATTCAGAGGTGGATACCAACACTATCTGATGGAGGATAATCAGATCCACAAGACTATCCAAGCACCACTACTAAAAACCATGGTACAGTCCATGTCCTAAAACCATGTTCTAACCCTGCTCAGAGGTAGACTAGAACAAACATGGTTTCCTTAACTCAAGTGTGAATGGGAACCATGCTGAAATTTGGGTTAAGGAAACAGTGCAAGAGAAAGCGTGGATTGCGAGCTACGTAGAACAGCCCCAAAGCCCACAGCAGAAACTAGTGGGTATAGCTCATACAGAACTCAGATTGGTTACCTTTTCCCCATTACCCTGACTGATTTCAGGTCACAGGTATCCCACAATGCACAGCATCACCCACAATGTCTTGTTCTGATGCCGCAATGCTGTACGGGAACTCAGACTGGCTAGCACGGTGTTGGACCACATTGTAGATGCTCCCAGCACTGTGCTAAAGTCTGGTTTCAAAAACATTTTTTAAAATGGTTTCATAGTTTAGACAGACCTTAGTGAAAATCTCTTCAGTAATACAAAATGGATGGGCCTGACATTTACATTGTGGAGAAATTTGGTGTAACCGAGTTCTGCTGATGCAAACTGTGTTTTAGCCAGAAAACAGAAACTCATCTTTTAAAGAAGTAAGTGTTTCCTAGAACTGTGCCAGTCCAGTACTGCCCACGACTGCACTAGGGCTTAAAGTTTTCATTCTGTGAGAAATATAACTAACATGTGTTTCCGCTGCTTCCGACCATCAGTAACAAGGAGCTGGTTCGTTGCTTGAGTACATCCCGAGCTTGTTGGCTCCTGCTTTTACCGGGCTTTTTGAGTTCCCCCCAGAGTATACGTATGAGGCCCGCTTCTGCCGGTTTTGTGGTTGTTAACTGATTGCTGTCCTGTGTCTCTGTGAGGAGCATGGGGAGGCAGGTAACTTTGTGCCTCTGGCTGTGACTGGCCAGAGTGGGCCTACATACTCTTGATAGTAGCAAGGTCCTGAGTTCAGGGTGGCATTGGCTCCCTCCGGGTGGATTCTTCAGAAGCTGGATCCTAGCCAGGATCTGAGGTTGGGATGATGGGCCTGTTGGCAGCTCCCCCTCAAGGAGCTTAAGGAGGGCAGGCAGCCTGATGGTGATCGCTGGCAAATCCTATGGCTCTCAAGGTGACCCATAGGTTCATTATGTGCCAGCCTCCCTGTCAGGAAGTGAGAGTGCCAGATTCACCAGCCTGAGGACAAGGGGTGCCACTGAGACATTGAGGCCTGAGGGTAGGGGTAAAATACAGTGAGCACCAGTCTATCTCATTTGTTGGTGCCTATACCTGGAGTACTGTTGCTCTAGTTAGGCAGGTATATCCCACAGCATACCTGTTATACAGGGACTGGATTCTGAGTAACTATGTATTGGGATGTGATTAAATCCAGCGTCCCGCAAGACTGTGATGGGGACCTGTAATATATCTTATTTGTTCCTCTGGATAAATTTACTATTTCCACTCACAGGTTCGGGACATGTACATACTTATGATTTGAAGCTTCAGCAGGGATGACAGTCGAAAATCTGTCTGTGCAAATCCTCCACTTACTGTAACTAATACTGTGCACGGTACAGTGTAAATAAATTGTTTTGGTTGATGCAACATTGTTTTCAGTGCAGTGCTCCTGTCCTGGTGTTGTATGTAAATAAGTGAAGGGACCACAGAGTGCTGAAAACATATCAAAACCATCTGCTGCTAGGCATATACTTATAGGAGGAAGTAGGCTGTTGGTTAACTAGGATCAGCAGCTTATCTGTTAGGTAAGGAAATGGGCAGACTAGGTGGGCCAAGCAGTCCTTATCTGCCGTCAAATTCTATGTTTCTATGTTGCTGTTGTTCTCTGCTTGCCCCTCCTGGGATCAGTATTCAGGCAGGGGGATAAGTGACAGGATTCTGCCTTATGAACACAGTATAAATAAATCTATTTTTTTTAACCAAAGGGCACAGTTCCAGAAAGCTACATCTCGCTGCCATGCTGGTGGCCCAAGTTCGTAAGTGGATTCAGGTCACTGGGGTACAGCTGGCCAGGGCTGAGGAAGCAATGGCTCCAATAGCGCATTCCAACCAGGGTTGGGTGATGGCATGACCAGAGCTGTGCAGAATGTGGAATTCATACTGAATGCCAACTCCACTGCCCAAATGCTTTCCTGGAATTTCTTTTTATATATATATATATATATATATATATATATATATATATATATATATATATATATATATAGTTGTTTGCTACTCCGTGGCCACCTACTCCTGTTTTCGGGCCCCCTTCTGCCTTCCAAGCCCATCAGCCTCTCCCCCCACCATCTTAGCAGTGGGGATCCACAAGGAGCAGGGGCTGCGAGGGTGATGGGGGGGGCATCACATAAGGCCATGGAGAGACATGTTTTTTTCTGATTTTCTCCCACCTCCGGAGCAACAGTGAGCATGACAAGTGCATGCACATGGAGGTGTGTGTGCCCTTCCGGAAAGTGAGTGCTCCTTCCACCCTCCCCGATGCTGCATCAGCCATTGACTCTGCACTGGGTGTCAGCTGAGAGCGAGGAACTACACCTCCCTAGTCTGGGAGATGAGAGCAGCCCAGCGGTCACTATGTTCATCTCCCAGCTATCCCCCCTGCCAACGCCGGCAGGCCAAGCTTGCTCCCAAACTCGGGTCACCAGCATGGCATGAGGTGTGGTACCTAGTACCTCAACCTGCAGCACAACTGGGCCAGCTCTGGAATTTCTTTTTTAATTTCATGGAATTCCGGAAAGCATTTCTATGTAAACATGTGGAACAATATTCTGGGGAATACGTAATATGAGGAATATTGTTCGGCGGTCTGCAGAAAATTAGTCCATAGTTTACATAAACTGCTGAATACTGTTCTGCAGTGTATATAAATGGCAGATTACCTAATCTGAAGTTTAAAAAAAAAATTTCAGAATTTCGTAATTCTGCTTCCGATGATGTGAAAATAGGAGGACCGGTAAATACAGAAGGGCTTGAACAACTGACACAAGATTTAAAAGAGGTTGAAGAATGGGCTAGGGTTAATTATATGTTTTTTAGTGGGGGCAAATGCTCTGTTGTACATATGGGTACACTTAACAACAACAGGAATATTCACTTAGTGCTAAAAAAATTAAGAGAGTGGAAACAGAACGGGACTGTGGAATTATTATTGATCAGCATTTAAATTGCTCAGTTCATCGATCGAGTATTTTCGGAAATCAGATTACATGATAAGAAATATCAGAAGATCCTTTGTGAGTAGATCAGCATCATTTATATTACCCTTGTACAGGACATATGTAAGACCCTGTCTGGATTATGGGTCCCTGCTGTGGAGCCCTCAGTTAAAGGGGGATACCAAAAAAATTGAGAGGATACAATGTAGAGCAACCAAGATGGTGGGTGGATGGAAAAACTTAAATTATAAGGATAGGTTGATAAAATCAAACCTTTTTAGCCTGGAGAATAGGAGACTGATGGGTGATTTTCTGTTGATGTGCAATATCCTAAGAGATAAGGAGTTAATGAAGGATCTACAGATGGAGATTCAGTACAAACCTGTAGGGCTTAGGACTCATAAACAACAAATAAAGTTAGACACCTCAACCAAAGGAGAAAGTTCAATTTCTTTACACAAAGAATAGGTAGGTTATGGAACCAGCTAACCTTGTTGATTGTAACACGTTAACCTTGTTTAAACAAAGGTTGGATCAATTTATTTTGGCTAGGGGTTGTAGTTGGACCCGCTGATGCAGGTGGATGAAAATATGGGCAGAAGTGTCTTCTTGCATCTACAGCCCAGTATGAACACTCAGTATGAATGAACAGAATTTCATGGCATTAGGTAGAATTTGCAAAATTCTGTGAAATACTGCACAGCTTTAGCCATGACTCACAGCTGAACCCTTGTGGTGGGCCAGGGAGCTTGCCTCCTCCACACAGGCACGTTGCATGTGTGCAAGACCCGCAGTCGGCTGAGTGGTATACACGGGCTGTGGTATGGATAATGATGATGACAGATCTTTATTTTTCAACAGGATAGAACTGTTAGGACTTTGCAGCCCTGTTTACAAAGTTGTCCTGCTTGGATACAAAGTTTCTTATATACGAAGGTGGAATACAAGAGGTTTCAGACTGGCAGTGTATAGCCGTGTACACATGGCCAAGCATCTAGCATGCTGCAGTATTGATCGTAGTGGTAATTCCTCTTGAAACATTGCAGGGCAGCATTCAGACAGCCTGGTGCTGGAGCACTGTAGATGCTCCCCTAGAAGTTCTAGCATTCTGAGGAGGGTTCTGGTGGGTTGGGGGGGGATGAGTCAGTCATTACTGATGTAGACAAATGGCCCTGCAGCACCAGGAGGATCATGGATTGGTCTTCAGACTCAAGTTCAGCTAAAGTTAGCTTTTGATAGCTGAAACACAGCTGAGCTTGCGGAAGTGGTTCTTTTTGAAAAATGAGGGCTAAAAACTGCAAAAACACGATCTGAGGGTCGAGCATACGTGCATGCCCTGTGTCATGGACTCACGGCTCAACCCTCAAACCATGTTTTTGCAATTTGTAGCTTTCATTTTTCAAAATGAGCCATGTCCCCAAGTTCGCTGTGCTTCAGCGATCAAAAGCTAACTTTTGCTGAACTCAGGTCTAAAGACCCATCCACAAGCCTTCAAAGTGCCGGCTGTTCACACAGCCAAGTAGAATGTTGCAAAACGCCGGCACCACTACATGATCCCAGAAAAAGAGGGATCGCTGTCACAATGCCATGCAATGAGTGCAATGGAAAACAGCATTCAGACGTGCACAGCGGCACCGATCTGACCACTGTGCACCACCAACTGCAGCTCAGAGTTGGCCATGTGAACGGGGCTTATAATACATGCTATGAGATGGAAAAATTGGAGGAAAAATGTAGGATAAAGGCTGGCTGGGCACCAGGAAGAAGGTGCTGGTACTCTAGTGCCCCACTCCATGGCTGGATCCAAAGGCAAGTAGGGGAGACAGTCATGGCTAGAGGTTGCCAGGCATGCCTCATGGAGGGTGCCCAGGCTTCAAAGAATAAATCAGGACTGAGAACGAAAAAGCAGGATGAAATACTGTGCACAGTCTGAATGAACAAGAGACATTGACAGTGTGCCAAATGTGGAGAGAGTTCAGGCAATTCTAACAACTACAGCAGACATGAATCTTTTCTGACGCCATTCCACTTCACACCTTGCCATCATTTACAAAATTCCACTGTCTGGACTGGCCTGTAAGACACTCTTCCCCTCCCCTTCCCCACCCCATGACATTCTGTTGGAAGGTTTGCCTTGTTCTCTGGACTTGCATCTGCTAGCTTATCAGAGTTATCCCAGGAGGCAAATTTGGGACCACCCGTGACTTGTTTAGAAATTAAAGAGACACAGAGCTGAAGACTTGAGACAGAAAGCTCTGCATTACTGGTGCTATCGAATCCCACCCTGCAACATGAACCAGTTACTGACAGAAGAGAAGAGTTTGATGTACTCTCCCAGCAGAGCTTATTCTGGAACACAAATGCTGTATGCTTTCTGTCCCAGGAGAGGGCGTGTTAGCAGTTTGGAGCACAATTGATTTTCTCTGTCAGAGCATACTTTGAAATTGAGACCACCACTACAGCCCCTCCCCCCACCTTGGCTTAAAGCCCAGCCTGTCCTTTGTTGAAGTGTAACCAGTTGATTTACAGAGATGTTCAGAGGTTTGTATGGGTGGGGAGGAGCTGAGCTAAAATCAGGTACACTCATCTTAACCAAGCTGGAGTGGTTTACAGGAAATCAGATACTGCACAGAGGTCACATTCCGGTTTTATATGCTCAACACAAAGGAGCGGGTGAATTCCAAACATTAGCATCAAAGTGAAATGTGGAATTTAATACAGACAAAAACTGAAAACCATTTGTCTACTGTTAGTAACAACAAAGTCACGTCTGGGCTATGAGGTCATCACTAAGTCAAATCCAGTTTAAAAGGATTCCTGTATCCCCGTCTTTTGTACTAACAATCCAGCATGGTGTGCAGGGTGTACTGTTCTATTACCCCAATGGCTCAATGAAATAACAGTGCACATTCTAAACTCCTAATTCATCTCGTAATTCAAAAATGGCCTAAGGCAACACCTTCCTACTAGGACAGTTTGTGACTGCCACTAGGACTCTAACATCCATAATGCCCACTCACCCACACTCTCCTTCCCCTTCCTTTTACCCCCACTCTTCCCCCTTGCCCTATCCCTCTGTCTTCCTCTCCCCACTGTGCCTTTTCCCCCACTGGATCAACCTTATAACCAACCTACTACCACTACCTCTCAACCTCCTTGACAAAGCCACTTCTTTTGGCTGCCCACTCTCCCCCCAAGTCTCCCCTCCCCCTCACCTTGACTCCTCCTCGGACTCTCACACTAGGTGGCACACCTCTTTATCTCCTTCGCTACATACAAACACTGTTCTTCACCTTAGTTGAATGCTCTTGATGAAGTACTATCACCATTGGTACTATGAATGACATTGTAACCTTATTGTATGCTAGCTACCTATTATTCGAGTATTGTATATAAACTGTTATCGTTGTCATTGTCACTGTTTGACATGGAACCTTCGAAAAGGAGCACTGAGCTCAAAGGTATGATCCGAATCCCTAAATAAATAAAATAAATAAATAAAGTTACTCCTGCAAACAATACCCTAGCACGGGTGTGTAGAGTGAACTGTCCAATTATTCCATCAAACAACACCCCAGCATGCTGTGTAAGGTGCACAGTCCTATTATTCTCTCAACCAACACCCCAGCGTGGTGTGTAGGGTGCACTGTCCTATTATTCTCTCAACCAGCACCCCAGCATGGTGTGTAGGGTTCACTGTCCTATTATTCCTTCAACCAACACCTCAGTGTGGTAAGTAGGGTGCACTGTCCTGTTAGTCCATTAGCCAGCACCCCAAGGTGCACTGTTTATTACTCCTGCAACCAACACCCCAGTATGGTGTGCAGGGTGCACTGTCCTATTATTTCCTCAATCAACACCCCAGCATGGTGCGTATGGTACACTTTCCTATTACTCCCAGAACGAGCACCCCAACATGGTGCATGTGGTACACTGTCCTTTTACTCCCAGAACCAGCAGTCCAACATGGTGCACATGGTACACTGTCCTATTACTCCCAGAACCAGCACCCCAACATAGTGCGTATGGTACACAATCTTATTATTCCCTTAACCAACACCCCAGTGTGGTGCACTTGTAGCCCCTGTGTGGGGCCGTCCTGGAGAGGGACAGTACCGCTGTCTATTACCTAGGATACAGGTTAAGGGGCCTGGGTTCCCGTAGCTGACATATGGGGTTCTTTCTGAAAAGCTGAAATAAAATGGCGGTGCCTCCACCTAGAGTACAAATTAGTGGGTCTGATTGCCTGCAGTAAAACCCCCAGGGATGTCGTACCAATCCACCTCCCCAACAGTTACCCCAGACATGGACTTACCAGGTTTGAACATCCCCACATTCAGATGAAACATTTACTTTTCCCATTTCAACCAATAACGTGCTCATTAAAATTAGGCCCGGGAGTCATCTCTGCTGCAAAACAATAACATCATGGTTTATTTACAAGTGGGAGGGTTTAGGATGGGGTACATAGAATAGAGGTTAAGTACGCTTTTGATTCAGCATTTCAAGGCTTCGCATTCCCCAAAATCACATTTCCCTTTTTGATTCAAGCCCAAGATTTCAATATATGCAGCCACCAGATCAGTCTAACTAGCGAACTGCATCAGGTGTAACCCAAGCCCAGACCCACAGGTACCAGTCCAATTAAAACCCCAAAGTCCTGTCACTGGGTACCCAGATTTTAAGTTGCAGGCCTGAGGTGCAGCTGGTAGTCGGTGTTAGTGCACTTAAGGAATTTAACTTTAACTTTTACAACACTTTCTCTTATTTACACCTTGGCTCTATCTCCTGCCCTGGTGGGTATGCTTTAACTATTTACAGTGCCCAGAAGCAGGGCAATTCCTGCTTTTTACTCACGGTTCTGCACAATCAGTCCTTGGATGACACAGTTCACTGAAGCCATGGGGGTTGGTGGAAACACAGGCAGAACCGGGCTCGATGCTTGAAGCAGGGGACACAGAGGCTGCAGCTTGCTCTTTTTTCCTCTTGCTTGCAGATCTTGCAGCTTGTCCCCTTCAGCCCATTACAGGCCCTTTGCAGGGCACGTGCACAAGGCCTGCCAGCTACAAAGGACCCAGACCTGGGAGTGGCCACACGGCCCGGCTCCCTCTGATCAGATCACCCTAGCACTTGAGTACAAGACTTGTGATCCCTGCAGTGGTAGACCCCACTTGATGGGGTTAGTGAGTTCCCCACCTGTCCCTGGGTGTCAGTATAAACCTTCAGCACATTCTTTTCTGCTCTCTTCCTTTATCTTTCTTGCCATGGCATGTAGCCAAAGCAATCAGTTTCTTTTCCTGAACATCAGCCTCTGGGGAGCTGATAAGCATCTAAGAACCCAGGATTTACCTCTTTTCCTTGCGGTGTCTCAGGAGCAGGCAACAAGTGCACAACCCCAAAAGGCACCTGTCCATCCTTCTGCATTCACAGTCCCTCAACTTCAACAGAGCCACATTCTTGCCCTGGCTCACACATATTTCCTGCATTCAAAGTCACTTTTCTCACCGTGCAAGTACATAGCAATTCTCCAAGTGAGGAGGCTCACTCTTCCTTTTCTCAGCTCAGCACATTCGTATTCACTTGTTCCTCATTATTCCTCTGTATTCCATCTTTTCCCAGGCTTAGACGCAACCTTTGTCCTTTTGCCAGGCTCAGGACACAACTTTTGTCTTTTTCCAGGATCAAGACACAACCTTTGTCCTTTTTCCAGGTTCAGGACACAACCTCTTCTCCTCCCACTGCTCTGGTGCATTTTCAATTCAACGCAGATTATGGCAACCTGCAGCTTTTCCCTTAGCCATCTGAGCTGCCTTTATCTCACCTCTGTGGTGCAATTTCAGAACAACACAGAACATTCAGCAACCTGCAGCTTTCCTTTCTCTCAACAAAGCTGCTTCTTTAACAAACATTCTCTTCTTTTTACTTCTCTTGGTGGAGCAGGCACTACCTGCCCTGGGGGACAAATTGCTGTCAGCCCCCAGGCACACCCATCCTGCAGCCCCATTTTCTCCAGGGGCAAAAGCCCCCTTCCTTCTGGAGGCACTCCCACCAAACCGAACTCAAACTCTAATTGTCCTTGGCTTTTGGGAGCTCTATCCTAACTCCCCATTGGCTGAAGCCACTGTCCTTAGGCGAAAATTAATATGCATGAGGCTCCCTCAATGCCTCATTGGTGCAGAAAAAGGTGCCTAAACATTCCCTGGTATTTTCCCCCAAAAGTCCTTTCAAATAGTCCCAGAGTTTCTGGCAAGAATCCTGGCTTGGTGGTTGGCTGACTGGTGTCAAATGGCTGCTAAACATGGCTGCTGATGTAAACAGTGCCTCTCAGTTTATCAGTGTTTCAGGTTTCAAATGTCCCAGCGGCCAAACCCTTTGTTTTTACTTAAACATTTCCCCACACAGTTAGAGCCACCCCTGTGCCCTGTAAAGCGACTGCACCTTTTAATAAATCTACTTAACCCTCTGGCTGTCACTGCTGCCATTTATCATTACCCCAGGCAGCATACATAAGCCCCAATGCAGTTCATACTGAGTCCCAGTGTCCCCATCTGACTGCAGCCCAATATTTACATTTTTATCATTCAGAACCCCACAGGACTGTAGGGTCCCCCTTTCCCTTGTACACACTGGCTGCCTTTACTTATTTTATACTTTTTCTCTCCTATCACAAGCGTCGATATCTATGGCACCTAGGCACTGGACAGGGATTGGCTCTTTAATATTCAGACAGCCTAATGAATATTAATGAGGCTGCCCGGGAATCCTTGAGTGCGATTGTCATTCACAAATTCAGCTTTTCTTTTCCTCCCCGGTCCTGCCAATGGTCTCTCTTTTCCTCAACCCTGGAACCGGGACCACCGGGGAGAAAGCCAGAACAGCCTCTGAAACAACTAAACAAAAAATGCGGTACTGCACATGCGTCAAGCTCGGCGGCACCGAAGTGCCATTTTTAAAACCAGTGGCTCCACGAACTAGCTCCTCCGGCCCCGCTCTCTGTAAAAACAAAATGCAGGGGCCGGCAGGAGAGTCAGGGGACACAAGGGCAGCAGCCAGGAAACCTGTACCCAGTCAAAAAAACAGATGTGGGGTTGACCAAAACCCTTGAGGGAAACAGCAGTCTTTTCTGGGGCTCACAGGTAAGCCCCCGACAGGGAGGTTACACTCTTGTTCATTATTCCCTTAACCAACATCCCATCATGGTGTACAGGGTGCACTGTCTTGTTATTTCCCACAACCCACACCCCAGCACGGGTGTGTAGGGTGCACTGTCTTATTGTTCCCTTAATCAACACCCCAGCATGGTGTGTAGGGTGCACTTTCTTACTATTCTCTTTTCCAATACCCCGACATGGTGAGTAGGGGTGCTGTGCAATTGGAGGTACCGCAGGCATATTTCATTTACCAACACCCCAGCATGGTGTGTCAATGGGCTGTTCTGTTGGAGATACCGCAGGCATATGCTATCATCCAACAGTCTAGCATGGTGTGTACTGTAGGGGCGCTATGCTGTTATTCCTACCTTAATAAAGTCCTTTTATCACCAGTCAGCAGCCATAGGGTGTGTAGGGTGCTGTGCTGTTTGGAGGTACTGCAGCCATACTCCATCTACCAACACCCCTGCATGGTGTGTCAAGGTTGCTGTGCTGTCAGAGGTACTACAGACACCCACATACTAACACCCTTGCATGGTATGTAGGGGATTCTGTGCTATTGGCAGCACCTTGCTGTATTCCTTTTATCCCTAGCGCAGCATTGTGTTTGCAGGGTGGGGTGTGTGCAATGCTGTTCAATGTGTTTATTGATATACTCCATCTACCAACACCCCAACATGGTCTGTAGAGGGTGTTTTGCTAGTGGAGGTACACAGTCCCCATATACCAAAATTCTAGTATGGTGTGTACAGGTGCTGTTGGAGTCTACCTAGATATACTCCATCTACCAGCTTCCCAATATGGTGTGTTTGTTGGGGGTTGGGAGGTGCTGCGGAGTTGGAGATGCCTCAATATATGCATCCTACCTTCACCCTAGTATAGTATTTACAGGGCACTGTACCATTGATGGCACCCAGACATATGTGCTGTTGGGGGTACCTGGGCATGATATGTCAATTAACACTGCAGCATGGTGGGTAGGTGGTGCTATGTATATTCCATCTACCAACACCCTAGCACAGTATCTAGGGAATTTCTGTGCCACTGATGGTGGACAGACATACTCCACCCACCAACATTTTAGTATGGTGTGTTGGGGATGCTGTGCTTTTGGAGTTACTGGGACACACCCCATCTTCCAACACTCCAATGGCAGGAGTGTGTGTGTGTGTGTGTGTGTGTGTGTGTGTGTGTTGGGGGGTAACAGGACATGCCCCATCTACTAACACTCCAGCATGTTGTTTGTGTGGTTCTATACTGCTGTAAGTACCTTGGCATTGTACGTCAACTAACAAACCAACATAGTGTGCAAGTGGGACTGTTCTAATGGAGGTATCAGACCATATTCGATCTACCAATATTCCACCTACCAACATCCCAGCATGGTGTACAAAAATGCTGTGCTGTTGCAGGCACCTGAATATAGTCTATGTACCAACACCCCCATGGTGTATGCAAGGACAATATTGGAATTACCTGAGTATATTCTGCAGAAGTGGCTGTACTTTTGGAGATACTTGAATGCATGCCATCTATCAACACCCAAAAGGGGTGTATAGGGGTGTATAACTCTGCGTTCATATACAGTACCTCACCTATTAACACTCCAGTACAGTATGTAGGTGGTACTGTGTTGCTGGTGGCAGTAGATACACCCGATTTACCAACACCTCAACAGGGTGTGTAGTTGGCAATGTACTGTTTGTGCTAACATGACACAGTATTAACCACCGCCACAGCAAAATGTCAGGAGCAATAGGCTGTTGGGGTTACCTTGACATTGGGGTTGGGAGACCCAGTTTGAGTAAGTTGAGAACCTTAACTGACCTGTGACATTGTCTATAAAAGAACCTTATTAGAACTTATATTGGTTCTCTTCTAATATTCTTGAGTGGATGAAATCCCGGGACCATCTTTGTCACGTAGTGCGGGCCACATGTAAACAGGCAGATATCCAGTCCTACAAAAAAATAACGAAACGACTGCACCAGGGCTATACGTGCAGCAAAGAGCCAACACTTCAAAGAAGCACTTTCTCCTACATGGGGAGATGGCAGAAAATTCTGGTCAAACCTCAAAGAACTCATAGGAAAACATTTCAAATCTGTCCCCACCATGTTACATATTGATGGAATTCCCACTCAGGATCCCTGTGCCATTGCTAACAACTTTAACAACGCTTTCTCCTACCCGGGTAGTGTTCTCCTCTCTGACTTTTTCCACCATTCTAATTCGAACCCTAACTTATGGACTAAGAAATAGCCCCTCTCCCATCCTCCCTTTCACTTCAGGCCCTGACAGCTAGTGAAGTCAACAAATATTTCCAGCAGATTTTAGGGAAATCTAGGTTTAGTGGCAACTCACTGGACCTTAAACTTGTTGAGCATACTTTATAAGAAATACTTGCTCCTCTAACACACATAATCAATATGTCTCTGAGGTTCTCACAGTTCCTGGAAAAATGGAAAGCTGCCTTAGTTACACCTATTTTCAAAAGCGGGGATCGAACTTTGACCGTAAACTGTAAACCAATCTCAATCCTCCCGCCACTATCTAAAGCTCTTGAAGGGATAATGGCTGATCAATTAGGACAGTACCTTGAAAAATATCAACTACTATGCCCGCAGCAACACGGGTTTCGGAAGGGTCACAGCACCACAACCACCCTCCTAGGGTTCACGGACTATACACATAACACTTTGGACCAAGGAATCCTTGTTGGGGCGTCTTTCATTGACTTAACAAAAGCGTCCGACACTGTTAACCATGACCTCGTTATTTAACAGCTAGTAGCCTTAGGCCTCTCTGTTGATACTGCTGCATGGTTCAAAAGTTACCTTCATACCTACTCCCAGCAAGTCAAGATTGATAATATCCTATCGGACGACCAGTTCGCTCTGGAGTTCCACAAGGGTCAATACTTAGTCCACTTTTATTCATCTTATTCCTTAACCAGCTCTGTTCTCCTGCCAAGGCCGCATTCTGCTGTATGCAAATGATGCAGTCCTGTTCACCAGTCACCACGACCCAAAAATACTTGAGCACAACTTACAGAGAAATTTTATGGAAGCTGAGAGGTGGTTTAGTAAGCATAAACTCATGAATTAAAAAAAGCAAAAAAAAAAAACAGTATTGTTGTCCAGCACATGAAGCAAGCATAAATCCTACCTGCTCTCAGTCATAAATACAGTGGGTACACCACCAGAGCTAGTACAACACTTTAAATATCTGGGAGTTATGTGGACAGCACCCTGTCCTATTCCCAACACATCGATATTACGACCAAGGCAGTCAATACGCGGACTGCACTGTTATACAGGCACAAGAATTGCCTAACCCCTGAGGCTCTTAGTCTTGCTATACATAGTTCTGCAGTTTCACTTGTTGACTATGGCCTAGTGATCTATGGCTCTGCTACTGACACTGCCCTTCACCGCCTCAAAGTGGCATTGAACAGAGTGTGCTGGCTCGCAACTGGAATAGTCTGGCTCACTCACACATGCCAACTGTATGCCCAGTCTAACTGGCTTCAGTTTGCAGGTAGACTCAAGTACCAGTCCTGTATTATAGCTAAAAAGGTAAACCTAGGCCTGGTGCCCACTGGTGTTCTGAAACTACTCGCCCCAATGAACCCAACCGCTGCACTAGGAGCTCTGAAAGCCTGATCTTCAACATTACCTGCTCCTGCACCACACTAAGGCAAAGGTCCTTTGCACATCGAGCTCCTTATTGGCTTAATGCTCTTCCTCCAGACATCTCCTCTATAAGTAAATTGGGCCCCTTTAAGAGAAAGCTTAGAAATCATCTTATTCTCAATTCCAGATGTGATTGCCATCCTTAAACTCAGCTTGCACTATATCTCCACCATCTCACTCCCTTTCCGCTTCCCCCACCCCAACTCCCATCTTTTTCCACCTCCCCCTCCCTCCCCCAATGGCCAGTTAGTCTCAGGTGCCTGCCTTTTCACTACTTTGAATTGTCTTCCTTCACCTCTTTGCTTACTTCTGACTACGCCTATTGGCTAAAATTCTTCTCTCATGCCCTGTAATTTCCTTTCATTAGCCCTGTGTTGATGATGTTAAAGTTGATATACTTTGTACAATACAGTCTTTTACACATTGTTATTATGTATTGTCTATGCTAGCCATGTATATTGTTTTGCTACTGCACTCCAGTAACATGTTTAGTTCTTGTCTCAACTCTGACATGGAACTGATTTAATTAGTTTTTTCTCAAATGTGTTAATCCAAGATCTTAAATAAATAAATGAATAAATATATTTCACATTTGGATAAGGTTGTGATAATATTTAAAACACTGTACTCCCACAGAAGGTCTTTATCTATAAAGAAGGCTGGTGGACCTGGAAACACCCCATAAAGAAGGCTAGAGGTGCAAGGACCCAGTGAGCTAGATCTGTACTTTAAACTGGAAACAAAATGTCTACAGTCATGTTAGTCCTTGGAAAACTGGATTAATTGAATATTGTGAAACTTTTTATTGGATCAATAAAGAAACTGAACATCTATCTTTCTCTCACCACAGTACGTTTAACCATTTTTCTCTTGTCTCTCCTAAGTTATCTTCCTGACTTTGACAATTCCAACACCACTATCATTAACCATTGCCACATCTATTGAGCTTAGGTCAGGTATCAGCATAGCCCAGTTGGTAGCTCATACACTTCTGGGCCAGAAGGTCATGGGTTCTAGTCCTGCACTGGGATTGAGCTCTAATTTAGAGTTATCTGCAAAGGTACTTTAAGCAGCTTGCTGGAAATCTTTAGCTTCAACATCATTTTTTTTTTTTTTTTTTATCCTCGTCTTTGTCACAGACATTACCTCCTTCCACCTACTGCCAGATTGCCCAGTTCCCATCTGGCTAAGACCCTGCTACCTATCCTCCTGGGACCACCAGCTCACCTGTGATAGACCTCTGTGCTGCCCCCCTGGCTTACACCCCAGGGCCAGGTATGCCTTCAGCTCCTCAGTATTTCTTCCCTGTATCAATCTGGCCACCGATGGTGATGGGGAAGGTTTATGGTGTACCAGGAAAATGGTGGTGCGGGTCCAGTATGGATTGTGGTGGGCTGGCAGATATTTCATCATTCCAGTCCTGCACCTTGTCCCCCCCCCCACCCAGGGGTGTGCATCAGTACTGGCTGCCAACAAGGCCTGATGCAGCCAACCTGTGGGTATGCTCCAATGTTCCCATCCCACTGTCATGTATCCCCTGCACCACCACCTGTGCTCACCCAGATGGTGTTAATGCAACAGGACATGACACCCTCCCTCCCTCTCTGGAGGAGGAGAGTGTCCTATGGGGTGCTCAATCCTCCTCCCCCCAGCTGACCCTCCAATGGCCAAGGCTTGTTCCTGAACGCAGGTCATCAGCGTTACTAGTGGTAGTGGTACTGCTGTGCTGACAGGCCGGCTCATCTTAAAGATCTTTGACGAAACTGTAAAATAGTAGCAGCCACTGCATCAATCACTAACGGATGCTGCAACCACTCAAAGTAATGCCCATCCATTGCAACCCTCTGCTTCCTGCCCCTGAGCAGATTCCCAGTTCACCCCAAACAATAATACAATACCTTCTAGAAGATTTTTGCATTGTGGCAGTTACAGTTCCTAAGATACCACCGACTTGAGACTGGCATTGCAAGGTCTAAGACAGAAGCCTACAGTTACTAGAGCTACTCAAGAATCACAACCTGTTTTGAAGAGCATTTGAACTGATAGCAGTAGAGGTGGGAGAACCAATTTCAATCAATCAATCAATCAATCAAAATCTTTATTTATTCAGGCGAACATCATTGGGCATAGCTCATTTACAAGATGGACCTGAGTGGTCATAACAAAAAAGGTTACAAATTGTATACAAAAACATGATACTGAATAAGCACAAATACAATCATTTATGAGTGAGATAGATGTACAAATATTTACATATATACAAGGCAAAGGACAGTAAACCTAAAACCTAATAAAGGAGAGAAACAAACAGTTTAGTAGGGATAAGACTTGGATAATGGTACATGGGTGGGCATATATGTACGAGGTTTGAAGGGAAAGGGCTAGAGGAATGATAGAAGAATAGGGAGGAGCTTTAAAAGAGGGGGGTGGAGGAGAGAGGGGGTGTGGGAGGAGTGGGGGTGTGGGAGGACTAGGCCTTGTGGAAGCAGTTGCACGAATCTGGGAATAGGCTGGTGTACAGCTTTTTGAAGGATATTAGAGGAATCAGTGTATCCAGTTTCAATGACTTTTGAATAGAATTCCAGATAAGTGCCAGGGAATAGCTGATTGCAGCTATTCCATACCGAGTGCAGGTGATAGGAATCTTCAGCAGGATCAGTTTGTTGATCCTCAAGGTGTAAGGCCTGGATGTGATCCGGTTAAAGCAGTCTGAGATGTAGGAAGGGAGTTTGTTTGTCAGAGCTTTGTAGATCCAGATAGCAGCATTTTTTTTCTTCTATGTTGCAGGGATGTCCAACTGACTGCATTGTAGAGAGGCAATGATGGGTGCTAGAGGGAAGGTCAGTAATGAATCTAATAGCTCTATGATACAGGGTGTCTAATTTGTTTAGATGGGAGAGGGAGCAATGACCATAGAGGAAGTCAGCATAATCAATGAGGGACAGGAATGATGCTAGGATTAATCTTTGTTTGGAATCTTTGGTCAGGTAGTGTTTGATCCTATAGAATAGACCAAGTCTTTGTCTTAGCTTTTTCAGGAGCTCTTCAACGTGGGTAATATAGTCTAGTTTATTGTCTATCCATACTCCTAGATATTTGAATTTGTCTACATATTCCAGATTTTCACCAAGGATGGTAGAGAGTTGTGGGAGGGTGAATGATGGGATAGTGGAAGAACAGTTCTTGGTGGCAAAGAACATAGCTTTGGTTTTCTTGGCATTTAGTAGTAATTTCTTTTCTAATAGGTTGTGCTGAAGGAGGGAGAATTCAGACTGTAGGAGCTCACAGGCTTTTGATGGTGAGGGATTGCTCACATATAGTACAGTGTCATCTGCAAAAAGGTGGATATTAGATTGTGAGAGATTGGAATCAATATTGTTGATGTAAATGGCAAAAAGGATGGGACCCAGGATGGAGCCTTAAGTACACCTCTTAGGAGTGGTTTAGAGGTAGATAGATCACCTTCATTTTTACCAGTTGTAATCTTCCGAGAGATAGCATCTGAACCATTTAAGAGAGAGTGAGTCAAGGCCTATGGAGTTCAGAGAGGAGATTAGAAGTTCATGATCCACAGTGTCAAAGGCTTTGCTTAGATCCAGAAACACAGCACAGGTATTATTCTTTTTGTCTAAGGCAGTCTGCCAGTCATTTGTGACTTTTGCTAGTGCAGAGATGGTGCTATGCATAGATCTAAACCCAGATTGAGCTAGATTAAGGAGATTGTTGGTATCAAGGTAGGCAGTTAACTGAGAGTTTACCAGC